>CM068369.1:187101958-191901958 GCA_034769895.1 Magicicada septendecula | reverse complement strand
CATTTTTACACATTTAAAACTCTCCAGGTCCATAGGAACAATCTTCCTTGCTTTCCTCTTCTTCCCTCTTTCTTTTTCTGTCTTCTTTTGACTCTAGCTTCTTTTGTCACTGATTCTGCTTCTTTTTCCGCTTTTGCAACACGTAACTCATCGATTTGCCTCAGCGCCTTTACCATGTTCTTGCCTGGTTGAATAGCAAGTTCTTAGAAAACTCTGGCCTTCCACATAGCTCCTTCATTAAATGTAAGAACTGCATCATACAATCCAATTCTCAGAGATTTTAAGCACACAAATGTAGTCTTGGGCACCCTGCTCCATATTACATGGTTTAGGCTTTCGTTAGGGTTTTGCGTTTTACCATGCAAGCATTTACGCAATAACTCAGGTTTACTCAGGTCTTGAAACACTGGTTTGATTGATTCCATAACAGCCAAGGGCAGAGCGTGTGTGTGAGAATATGTTTCATTACTTTCTTGGGCCTTGTTATATCTCCACCAAGATTCAGGTCCTTTAGGGCAAAGTTGGTGCTGTGGATGGGTGTCGGTTGACAATTATTTGTGATAAAATATGGCCCATATTTCTTTTTTCATAAGTGTTTGATCATGAATGTTCCTCCTAATTGCAAGGCCATAGTACCTTTGCAACTGGTCTATTTCACTATCAGTCAATCTTCCTTTTCCACCTAAGCCCTTTCCATCTGATAGGACAGTACCTTTTAGGGTATTTTTCACCCGACGCAACCTTGTTCCAACTCTTTTTTGAACATGGCCAATACACTCAAGCTTTTCTATCGTTGTATCACCATAAGGCTTCTCAGATTGTACATGCTGAAACCCTTTGGAGTCACCATCCCCCAGATATTTTATATATATAACTCCACGTTTTTCTTCTGAATGCTGGAAGATTTTCAGCACTCTGTTACATTCCATTTCTCCACTCGAACCTTCATGATTTTTCAAACAGTTGGTCTGATGTTCAACCTTTTTGTTTGGATTTTTTATACAACCATGGCAAAACTTAGTAAGGCACTCTACATCTACCACTTTACCTGTGTCAAATGATGTGGCTGTTATGACACCATTTAGTGAGGTGTGGCCTCGCTTTTGCCACGTTCCGTCGAATACAGCAGCGATGTCTGAACTTCCATTGTTTTCCTTTACTGTTTCATGAGCAGCATTGACCATTGAGGCTTCTGTCACAAAACTAAGAGCATTCAAAAACAAATCATTACTGAATTTTAGAGGAAGTTAAGGCAGATTTAAAACTGCACACAATGTTTTAGCAGCTGCAGCTCCTTTTCCAATTGAACGGAGAGCATATACAAATCTCATGTTTATTTCATATAACCTATTTTTAGTGATCTTTGAACTCATTGTTCTATCATTTTCTTGACAGTTTGAGCATTTCAGTACTAAATTGCTTGCTAAACCTACACTTTTATTAGCATCTTCACCTAGTGTATTTTTCACAGTTGCAAAACTTACATTTTACAAATTGTCACAATAAGTTAGATAACTGGTTTAGGTCTACAAGAGCAAAGGCTGAATCACTATTTAGAGCATTTATGCCTACATTGTTATCTACCTTAGAAAGATAGCTTAACTTCTTTTTAGATGAGCTAGGAGGATGTTCCAAAGAAACAGGCCTTAGAGGAACCTCATTATTTATAGGTTCAGTACCAGTAACAAGCAGACATTCCTCAGAATTTTCATTGCACACATTCTCCCCTAAAGAGTACCTATTACCACAAAACTTTCTTTTTTTGAATAATTTCTTTGATCTTGTCATTTCAATATAAAAAGAAAGCTCACAATCGGAGAAAACTTCACTTTCCAACAATAGAAACACAGCACAGCAGAAAGAAAACAATGGTAAACATCAGATGTTGTTTTTATGTTATGTTTACTAAAATACATCAACTGTTGAACATATGCTGTAAAATCAGCTGATCAAAACACAAAGCCAACAAAATATAAAGTATTATAATATATTATACGAAATTACACACTGAAGCAACAGGGAAGTATTCTTGAGCTGAGGCACTGAGAAAAACGAAGTGCAGACATAAACTAAAAAATTTATTTAGACCTTATTTGGTCGAATTATTATAATAATGTATATATTTTCTTGTTCAAGACAAAATGTGCTATCATATAAAAAAATTTAAAAAAAATTGTAACAAAAAAAATAGTTTTTTCGCGACCTTACCCCCTAATTAAGAACATTCAATTATTGTAAAACAGCCCAAATTAATTCAAAAAGTAAATAAGTCATAAGTGACAGCAAGCAAAACATATGTAAATAAAAAATAATCTTTAATTTGGGTAAAATAAGAAGATATAGCTAGAAGATAACATCCAGTGAGCAGTTGACCCTTGTGAACCTACCGAGAACCATCGGATTATTTTTAATACAGGATTAAAAAAATCAAGAAGTGTGTGTGATCCAGTATCTCTGTTCCAGTAGAGCTGCAGGCGATCACCAAATATACTGCTCACATAAATTGACAATCTAAGTTATACAGCAAGAATACCACAAGTATAAATGATATTTTGATACTAATGCATTACAGCAGACCATCTTCAAATTAAAGTCACTGTAATTTAAAATATATAAAAATATTTCAACAGTATTCTTATTCCCAATATATATTAGCCAATTCTTATAAGTTTCATCAACATATCTGTACATTATATAATAATAAGTGATTACCTGTATGCGGTCCGCCGTGTGACTTCTCAAACTTATTACGTTACGCGTTTCAAGGCGTATGCCTCATCATCAGACGTATAAAACCAAAAACACACATATCACACAAAACTGCGTTTGTCAAAAAATAAAATTGCAGAAACAAGCATATTATGTGCACGTGATGTAGGGTGCGCACCCGTTCAAGTGTTGTCTGCTACTGATTGGAATTCGTTGAGCAGTCTCAAAGCAGTATCATACAGGCAGTTAGATACAAAGTTCAATTGTTCATTCAGAACACAATCACGACTGCTATCATTATTATATGCATTATAAATTTCCAGCTCCTCCAAGGCATTCATAAAACGGCCCTTGTTACATATATGCAAAGGCATTAGATTGGACTTAAAATCTGTATAATTGTGATTGTGTTGGGTCAGATGACGAGTGTAATTAGATTTTATATCATTATAATTATGTGTCTTTTTTGGTAAGTGTTCACGGAAGCGTTTGTAAAAACCTCTTCCGGTCTGACCTATATAGAAGCTGTTACAATCATTGCAAACCAGTTTATAAATGCCTGTTTTTTCTTCAATAGGTAAGGACAGTTTAGGTCTAAGTATATTAATTAGTTTATTATTGGTTCTAAAAGACATAGTATAACCAATATTGTTCATCACTGAGGATAAAATTTTTGGCATGATGTATGTGTATTTCGCAGATATAAATTTTTTCGGTGTTTTATTAAGTGGACGGGGCTTAAGTTGAATGTTATTATGCTTCTTTAGCAATTTGTCAATGATGTGACTACTGTAACCATTGGAAACTGCAATAAATCTTATTGTATTTAGCTCAGTCTCGAAATCATTATTGTCAAGGGGGACTGTCAACAATCTATGGATTAAACTATTATATGCTGCCATTTTTTGAGAGTATGGATGGTGGGAATCTGCATGTATTGTATGGTTAGTGGCAGTAGGCTTCCTAAAAATATTGAATTTCAATGTGTCCAATCGTCTAGTGAGGGTCAGGTCTAGAAAGTTAATTGAGTTATCATGCGCGGTCTCTAAAGTAAATTGAATATTATTGTTGAGTTCATTTAAAAGATTTTTAAAGGAGTCAACTTGTCTCAAATTTATAATGCATATAATAATGATAGCAGTCGTGATTGTGTTCTGAATGAACAATTGAACTTTGTATCTAACCGCCTGTATGATACTGCTTTGAGACTGCTCAACGAATTCCAATCAGTAGCAGACAACACTTGAACGGGTGCGCACCCTACATCACGTGCACATAATATGCTTGTTTCTGCAATTGTATTTTTTGACAAACGCAGTTTTGTGTAAAATGTGTGTGTTTGGTTTTATACGTTTGATGATGAGGCATACGCCTTGAAACGCGTAACGTAATAAGTTTGAGAAGTCACACGGCGGACCACATACAGGTAATCACTTATTATTACATAAAAGTGACTTGGATACCATACGAAACATGAATATCTGTACATTGTCAGATATCTTTCAATGTGAAAGTGATAAACAGTGTAAGTGTTAGAAGTGAGAGAATAAACAATTCACAATAATAAGAAAAAGGAAACAAAGATAATAAAACAGATTGTAAAAGATGGATATACAACTAATATAATAGTGTTAATTAATAATAAACTAGTACTATGAGTGCAATGAAAATAAGACATCCTATGTTAATAAAAATATTCAAGGGATGATTATCAAGATAGAATAAATGGTGTTATAATGTTATTCACCAAAATTGTAATTTGTTCAATTAAAAGAGTTGAGTTTGTAAGAAGGAATATGGCTGAAAGGTAAACAGGCCATAAACCTAATTTTTGTGTTATATTTATAGTAATATTAAGTGATAAACAAGTTATAAGAAATGGCAATAGATATAAGAAAGGAGATAAATTTTACAAACATAATATTAATCATTAGAGTAAAGACAGAAAAAGAAATAAGAGAATAACAGACAAGCAATGATTTTGTAAAGGGGGTAAGGTCGCGAAGGCTACTACAATGCTTTTTAAATGGAGCGTTTATGGTACACATGACCCATTTCCTCAGGACTTACTCGAAGGATTTATTTGAAATTTTTACCTCTTCCTTCTGTGTATACAGTAAATGTACTGAACTAAAATTAATCCTCTAACTTAAAAAAATGTGATTTAATTATCCTAATTTAAAAAAATATAAAAAAAAACAGAAATGTTTTATTTTAAATATTTTTTATTGTAAGTAATGATTGGATCTCATTAATAATTCTAGTTCAGTATAAGTACAAAGTTATGTTTTACACACTTGCAAAAGTTCAGCACTATAGGTTGAGTAGAAGCTGAGATAATGGGACATTTATGAAAAAAAAATACAGGTTTTGGTAAAACAGGTTTAAAGATGACACTACACATTTTTACACATTTAAAACTCTCCAGGTCCATAGGAACAATCTTCCTTGCTTTCCTCTTCTTCCCTCTTTCTTTTTCTGTCTTCTTTTGACTCTAGCTTCTTTTGTCACTGATTCTGCTTCTTTTTCCGCTTTTGCAACACGTAACTCATCGATTTGCCTCAGCGCCTTTACCATGTTCTTGCCTGGTTGAATAGCAAGTTCTTAGAAAACTCTGGCCTTCCACATAGCTCCTTCATTAAATGTAAGAACTGCATCATACAATCCAATTCTCAGAGATTTTAAGCACACAAATGTAGTCTTGGGCACCCTGCTCCATATTACATGGTTTAGGCTTTCGTTAGGGTTTTGCGTTTTACCATGCAAGCATTTACGCAATAACTCAGGTTTACTCAGGTCTTGAAACACTGGTTTGATTGATTCCATAACAGCCAAGGGCAGAGCGTGTTTGTGAGAATATGTTTCATTACTTTCTTGGGCCTTGTTATATCTCCACCAAGATTCAGGTCCTTTAGGGCAAAGTTGGTGCTGTGGATGGGTGTCGGTTGACAATTATTTGTGATAAAATATGGCCCATATTTCTTTTTTCATAAGTGTTTGATCATGAATGTTCCTCCTAATTGCAAGGCCATAGTACCTTTGCAACTGGTCTATTTCACTATCAGTCAATCTTCCTTTTCCACCTAAGCCCTTTCCATCTGATAGGACAGTACCTTTTAGGGTATTTTTCACCCGACGCAACCTTGTTCCAACTCTTTTTTGAACATGGCCAATACACTCAAGCTTTTCTATCGTTGTATCACCATAAGGCTTCTCAGATTGTACATGCTGAAACCCTTTGGAGTCACCATCCCCCAGATATTTTATATATATAACTCCACGTTTTTCTTCTGAATGCTGGAAGATTTTCAGCACTCTGTTACATTCCATTTCTCCACTCGAACCTTCATGATTTTTCAAACAGTTGGTCTGATGTTCAACCTTTTTGTTTGGATTTTTTATACAACCATGGCAAAACTTAGTAAGGCACTCTACATCTACCACTTTACCTGTGTCAAATGATGTGGCTGTTATGACACCATTTAGTGAGGTGTGGCCTCGCTTTTGCCACGTTCCGTCGAATACAGCAGCGATGTCTGAACTTCCATTGTTTTCCTTTACTGTTTCATGAGCAGCATTGACCATTGAGGCTTCTGTCACAAAACTAAGAGCATTCAAAAACAAATCATTACTGAATTTTAGAGGAGGTTAAGGCAGATTTAAAACTGCACACAATGTTTTAGCAGCTGCAGCTCCTTTTCCAATTGAACGGAGAGCATATACAAATCTCATGTTTATTTCATATAACCTATTTTTAGTGATCTTTGAACTCATTGTTCTATCATTTTCTTGACAGTTTGAGCATTTCAGTACTAAATTGCTTGCTAAACCTACACTTTTATTAGCATCTCCACCTAGTGTATTTTTCACAGTTGCAAAACTTACATTTTACAAATTGTCACAATAAGTTAGATAACTGGTTTAGGTCTACAAGAGCAAAGGCTGAATCACTATTTAGAGCATTTATGCCTACATTGTTATCTACCTTAGAAAGATAGCTTAACTTCTTTTTAGATGAGCTAGGAGGATGTTCCAAAGAAACAGGCCTTAGAGGAACCTCATTATTTATAGGTTCAGTACCAGTAACAAGCAGACATTCCTCAGAATTTTCATTGCACACATTCTCCCCTAAAGAGTACCTATTACCACAAAACTTTCTTTTTTTGAATAATTTCTTTGATCTTGTCATTTCAATATAAAAAGAAAGCTCACAATCGGAGAAAACTTCACTTTCCAACAATAGAAACACAGCACAGCAGAAAGAAAACAATGGTAAACATCAGATGTTGTTTTTATGTTATGTTTACTAAAATACATCAACTGTTGAACATATGCTGTAAAATCAGCTGATCAAAACACAAAGCCAACAAAATATAAAGTATTATAATATATTATACGAAATTACACACTGAAGCAACAGGGAAGTATTCTTGAGCTGAGGCACTGAGAAAAACGAAGTGCAGACATAAACTAAAAAATTTATTTAGACCTTATTTGGTCGAATTATTATAATAATGTATATATTTTCTTGTTCAAGACAAAATGTGCTATCATATAAAAAAATTTAAAAAAAATTGTAACAAAAAAAATAGTTTTTTCGCGACCTTACCCCCTAATTAAGAACATTCAATTATTGTAAAACAGCCCAAATTAATTCAAAAAGTAAATAAGTCATAAGTGACAGCAAGCAAGACATATGTAAATAAAAAATAATCTTTAATTTGGGTAAAATAAGAAGATATAGCTAGAAGATAACATCCAGTGAGCAGTTGACCCTTGTGAACCTACCGAGAACCATCGGATTATTTTTAATACAGGATTAAAAAAATCAAGAAGTGTGTGTGATCCAGTATCTCTGTTCCAGTAGAGCTGCAGGCGATCACCAAATATACTGCTCACATAAATTGACAATCTAAGTTATACAGCAAGAATACCACAAGTATAAATGATATTTTGATACTAATGCATTACAGCAGACCATCTTCAAATTAAAGTCACTGTAATTTAAAATATATAAAAATATTTCAACAGTATTCTTATTCCCAATATATATTAGCCAATTCTTATAAGTTTCATCAACATATCTGTACATTATATAATAATAAGTGATTACCTGTATGCGGTCCGCCGTGTGACTTCTCAAACTTATTACGTTACGCGTTTCAAGGCGTATGCCTCATCATCAGACGTATAAAACCAAAAACACACATATCACACAAAACTGCGTTTGTCAAAAAATAAAATTGCAGAAACAAGCATATTATGTGCACGTGATGTAGGGTGCGCACCCGTTCAAGTGTTGTCTGCTACTGATTGGAATTCGTTGAGCAGTCTCAAAGCAGTATCATACAGGCAGTTAGATACAAAGTTCAATTGTTCATTCAGAACACAATCACGACTGCTATCATTATTATATGCATTATAAATTTCCAGCTCCTCCAAGGCATTCATAAAACGGCCCTTGTTACATATATGCAAAGGCATTAGATTGGACTTAAAATCTGTATAATTGTGATTGTGTTGGGTCAGATGACGAGTGTAATTAGATTTTATATCATTATAATTATGTGTCTTTTTTGGTAAGTGTTCACGGAAGCGTTTGTAAAAACCTCTTCCGGTCTGACCTATATAGAAGCTGTTACAATCATTGCAAACCAGTTTATAAATGCCTGTTTTTTCTTCAATAGGTAAGGACAGTTTAGGTCTAAGTATATTAATTAGTTTATTATTGGTTCTAAAAGACATAGTATAACCAATATTGTTCATCACTGAGGATAAAATTTTTGGCATGATGTATGTGTATTTCGCAGATATAAATTTTTTCGGTGTTTTATTAAGTGGACGGGGCTTAAGTTGAATGTTATTATGCTTCTTTAGCAATTTGTCAATGATGTGACTACTGTAACCATTGGAAACTGCAATAAATCTTATTGTATTTAGCTCAGTCTCGAAATCATTATTGTCAAGGGGGACTGTCAACAATCTGTGGATTAAACTATTATATGCTGCCATTTTTTGAGAGTATGGATGGTGGGAATCTGCATGTATTGTATGGTTAGTGGCAGTAGGCTTCCTAAAAATATTGAATTTCAATGTGTCCAATCGTCTAGTGAGGGTCAGGTCTAGAAAGTTAATTGAGTTATCATGCGCGGTCTCTAAAGTAAATTGAATATTATTGTTGAGTTCATTTAAAAGATTTTTAAAGGAGTCAACTTGTCTCAAATTTATAATGCATATAATAATGATAGCAGTCGTGATTGTGTTCTGAATGAACAATTGAACTTTGTATCTAACCGCCTGTATGATACTGCTTTGAGACTGCTCAACGAATTCCAATCAGTAGCAGACAACACTTGAACGGGTGCGCACCCTACATCACGTGCACATAATATGCTTGTTTCTGCAATTGTATTTTTTGACAAACGCAGTTTTGTGTAAAATGTGTGTGTTTGGTTTTATACGTTTGATGATGAGGCATACGCCTTGAAACGCGTAACGTAATAAGTTTGAGAAGTCACACGGCGGACCACATACAGGTAATCACTTATTATTACATAAAAGTGACTTGGATACCATACGAAACATGAATATCTGTACATTGCCAGATATCTTTCAATGTGAAAGTGATAAACAGTGTAAGTGTTAGAAGTGAGAGAATAAACAATTCACAATAATAAGAAAAAGGAAACAAAGATAATAAAACAGATTGTAAAAGATGGATATACAACTAATATAATAGTGTTAATTAATAATGAACTAGTACTATGAGTGCAATGAAAATAAGACATCCTATGTTAATAAAAATATTCAAGGGATGATTATCAAGATAGAATAAATGGTGTTATAATGTTATTCACCAAAATTGTAATTTGTTCAATTAAAAGAGTTGAGTTTGTAAGAAGGAATATGGCTGAAAGGTAAACAGGCCATAAACCTAATTTTTGTGTTATATTTATAGTAATATTAAGTGATAAACAAGTTATAAGAAATGGCAATAGATATAAGAAAGGAGATAAATTTTACAAACATAATATTAATCATTAGAGTAAAGACAGAAAAAGAAATAAGAGAATAACAGACAAGCAATGATTTTGTAAAGGGGGTAAGGTCGCGAAGGCTACTACAATGCTTTTTAAATGGAGCGTTTATGGTACACATGACCCATTTCCTCAGGACTTACTCGAAGGATTTATTTGAAATTTTTACCTCTTCCTTCTGTGTATACAGTAAATGTACTGAACTAAAATTAATCCTCTAACTTAAAAAAATGTGATTTAATTATCCTAATTTAAAAAAATATAAAAAAAAAACAGAAATGTTTTATTTTAAATATTTTTTATTGTAAGTAATGATTGGATCTCATTAATAATTCTAGTTCAGTATAAGTACAAAGTTATGTTTTACACACTTGCAAAAGTTCAGCACTATAGGTTGAGTAGAAGCTGAGATAATGGGACATTTATGAAAAAAAAATACAGGTTTTGGTAAAACAGGTTTAAAGATGACACTACACATTTTTACACATTTAAAACTCTCCAGGTCCATAGGAACAATCTTCCTTGCTTTCCTCTTCTTCCCTCTTTCTTTTTCTGTCTTCTTTTGACTCTAGCTTCTTTTGTCACTGATTCTGCTTCTTTTTCCGCTTTTGCAACACGTAACTCATCGATTTGCCTCAGCACCTTTACCATGTTCTTGCCTGGTTGAATAGCAAGTTCTTAGAAAACTCTGGCCTTCCACATAGCTCCTTCATTAAATGTAAGAACTGCATCATACAATCCAATTCTCAGAGATTTTAAGCACACAAATGTAGTCTTGGGCACCCTGCTCCATATTACATGGTTTAGGCTTTCGTTAGGGTTTTGCGTTTTACCATGCAAGCATTTACGCAATAACTCAGGTTTACTCAGGTCTTGAAACACTGGTTTGATTGATTCCATAACAGCCAAGGGCAGAGCGTGTTTGTGAGAATATGTTTCATTACTTTCTTGGGCCTTGTTATATCTCCACCAAGATTCAGGTCCTTTAGGGCAAAGTTGGTGCTGTGGATGGGTGTCGGTTGACAATTATTTGTGATAAAATATGGCCCATATTTCTTTTTTCATAAGTGTTTGATCATGAATGTTCCTCCTAATTGCAAGGCCATAGTACCTTTGCAACTGGTCTATTTCACTATCAGTCAATCTTCCTTTTCCACCTAAGCCCTTTCCATCTGATAGGACAGTACCTTTTAGGGTATTTTTCACCCGACGCAACCTTGTTCCAACTCTTTTTTGAACATGGCCAATACACTCAAGCTTTTCTATCGTTGTATCACCATAAGGCTTCTCAGATTGTACATGCTGAAACCCTTTGGAGTCACCATCCCCCAGATATTTTATATATATAACTCCACGTTTTTCTTCTGAATGCTGGAAGATTTTCAGCACTCTGTTACATTCCATTTCTCCACTCGAACCTTCATGATTTTTCAAACAGTTGGTCTGATGTTCAACCTTTTTGTTTGGATTTTTTATACAACCATGGCAAAACTTAGTAAGGCACTCTACATCTACCACTTTACCTGTGTCAAATGATGTGGCTGTTATGACACCATTTAGTGAGGTGTGGCCTCGCTTTTGCCACGTTCTGTCGAATACAGCAGCGATGTCTGAACTTCCATTGTTTTCCTTTACTGTTTCATGAGCAGCATTGACCATTGAGGCTTCTGTCACAAAACTAAGAGCATTCAAAAACAAATCATTACTGAATTTTAGAGGAGGTTAAGGCAGATTTAAAACTGCACACAATGTTTTAGCAGCTGCAGCTCCTTTTCCAATTGAACGGAGAGCATATACAAATCTCATGTTTATTTCATATAACCTATTTTTAGTGATCTTTGAACTCATTGTTCTATCATTTTCTTGACAGTTTGAGCATTTCAGTACTAAATTGCTTGCTAAACCTACACTTTTATTAGCATCTCCACCTAGTGTATTTTTCACAGTTGCAAAACTTACATTTTACAAATTGTCACAATAAGTTAGATAACTGGTTTAGGTCTACAAGAGCAAAGGCTGAATCACTATTTAGAGCATTTATGCCTACATTGTTATCTACCTTAGAAAGATAGCTTAACTTCTTTTTAGATGAGCTAGGAGGATGTTCCAAAGAAACAGGCCTTAGAGGAACCTCATTATTTATAGGTTCAGTACCAGTAACAAGCAGACATTCCTCAGAATTTTCATTGCACACATTCTCCCCTAAAGAGTACCTATTACCACAAAACTTTCTTTTTTTGAATAATTTCTTTGATCTTGTCATTTCAATATAAAAAGAAAGCTCACAATCGGAGAAAACTTCACTTTCCAACAATAGAAACACAGCACAGCAGAAAGAAAACAATGGTAAACATCAGATGTTGTTTTTATGTTATGTTTACTAAAATACATCAACTGTTGAACATATGCTGTAAAATCAGCTGATCAAAACACAAAGCCAACAAAATATAAAGTATTATAATATATTATACGAAATTACACACTGAAGCAACAGGGAAGTATTCTTGAGCTGAGGCACTGAGAAAAACGAAGTGCAGACATAAACTAAAAAATTTATTTAGACCTTATTTGGTCGAATTATTATTATAATGTATATATTTTCTTGTTCAAGACAAAATGTGCTATCATATAAAAAAATTTAAAAAAAATTGTAACAAAAAAAATAGTTTTTTCGCGACCTTACCCCCTAATTAAGAACATTCAATTATTGTAAAACAGCCCAAATTAATTCAAAAAGTAAATAAGTCATAAGTGACAGCAAGCAAAACATATGTAAATAAAAAATAATCTTTAATTTGGGTAAAATAAGAAGATATAGCTAGAAGATAACATCCAGTGAGCAGTTGACCCTTGTGAACCTACCGAGAACCATCGGATTATTTTTAATACAGGATTAAAAAAATCAAGAAGTGTGTGTGATCCAGTATCTCTGTTCCAGTAGAGCTGCAGGCGATCACCAAATATACTGCTCACATAAATTGACAATCTAAGTTATACAGCAAGAATACCACAAGTATAAATGATATTTTGATACTAATGCATTACAGCAGACCATCTTCAAATTAAAGTCACTGTAATTTAAAATATATAAAAATATTTCAACAGTATTCTTATTCCCAATATATATTAGCCAATTCTTATAAGTTTCATCAACATATCTGTACATTATATAATAATAAGTGATTACCTGTATGCGGTCCGCCGTGTGACTTCTCAAACTTATTACGTTACGCGTTTCAAGGCGTATGCCTCATCATCAGACGTATAAAACCAAAAACACACATATCACACAAAACTGCGTTTGTCAAAAAATAAAATTGCAGAAACAAGCATATTATGTGCACGTGATGTAGGGTGCGCACCCGTTCAAGTGTTGTCTGCTACTGATTGGAATTCGTTGAGCAGTCTCAAAGCAGTATCATACAGGCAGTTAGATACAAAGTTCAATTGTTCATTCAGAACACAATCACGACTGCTATCATTATTATATGCATTATAAATTTCCAGCTCCTCCAAGGCATTCATAAAACGGCCCTTGTTACATATATGCAAAGGCATTAGATTGGACTTAAAATCTGTATAATTGTGATTGTGTTGGGTCAGATGACGAGTGTAATTAGATTTTATATCATTATAATTATGTGTCTTTTTTGGTAAGTGTTCACGGAAGCGTTTGTAAAAACCTCTTCCGGTCTGACCTATATAGAAGCTGTTACAATCATTGCAAACCAGTTTATAAATGCCTGTTTTTTCTTCAATAGGTAAGGACAGTTTAGGTCTAAGTATATTAATTAGTTTATTATTGGTTCTAAAAGACATAGTATAACCAATATTGTTCATCACTGAGGATAAAATTTTTGGCATGATGTATGTGTATTTCGCAGATATAAATTTTTTCGGTGTTTTATTAAGTGGACGGGGCTTAAGTTGAATGTTATTATGCTTCTTTAGCAATTTGTCAATGATGTGACTACTGTAACCATTGGAAACTGCAATAAATCTTATTGTATTTAGCTCAGTCTCGAAATCATTATTGTCAAGGGGGACTGTCAACAATCTATGGATTAAACTATTATATGCTGCCATTTTTTGAGAGTATGGATGGTGGGAATCTGCATGTATTGTATGGTTAGTGGCAGTAGGCTTCCTAAAAATATTGAATTTCAATGTGTCCAATCGTCTAGTGAGGGTCAGGTCTAGAAAGTTAATTGAGTTATCATGCGCGGTCTCTAAAGTAAATTGAATATTATTGTTGAGTTCATTTAAAAGATTTTTAAAGGAGTCAACTTGTCTCAAATTTATAATGCATATAATAATGATAGCAGTCGTGATTGTGTTCTGAATGAACAATTGAACTTTGTATCTAACCGCCTGTATGATACTGCTTTGAGACTGCTCAACGAATTCCAATCAGTAGCAGACAACACTTGAACGGGTGCGCACCCTACATCACGTGCACATAATATGCTTGTTTCTGCAATTGTATTTTTTGACAAACGCAGTTTTGTGTAAAATGTGTGTGTTTGGTTTTATACGTTTGATGATGAGGCATACGCCTTGAAACGCGTAACGTAATAAGTTTGAGAAGTCACACGGCGGACCACATACAGGTAATCACTTATTATTACATAAAAGTGACTTGGATACCATACGAAACATGAATATCTGTACATTGTCAGATATCTTTCAATGTGAAAGTGATAAACAGTGTAAGTGTTAGAAGTGAGAGAATAAACAATTCACAATAATAAGAAAAAGGAAACAAAGATAATAAAACAGATTGTAAAAGATGGATATACAACTAATATAATAGTGTTAATTAATAATAAACTAGTACTATGAGTGCAATGAAAATAAGACATCCTATGTTAATAAAAATATTCAAGGGATGATTATCAAGATAGAATAAATGGTGTTATAATGTTATTCACCAAAATTGTAATTTGTTCAATTAAAAGAGTTGAGTTTGTAAGAAGGAATATGGCTGAAAGGTAAACAGGCCATAAACCTAATTTTTGTGTTATATTTATAGTAATATTAAGTGATAAACAAGTTATAAGAAATGGCAATAGATATAAGAAAGGAGATAAATTTTACAAACATAATATTAATCATTAGAGTAAAGACAGAAAAAGAAATAAGAGAATAACAGACAAGCAATGATTTTGTAAAGGGGGTAAGGTCGCGAAGGCTACTACAATGCTTTTTAAATGGAGCGTTTATGGTACACATGACCCATTTCCTCAGGACTTACTCGAAGGATTTATTTGAAATTTTTACCTCTTCCTTCTGTGTATACAGTAAATGTACTGAACTAAAATTAATCCTCTAACTTAAAAAAATGTGATTTAATTATCCTAATTTAAAAAAATATAAAAAAAAAACAGAAATGTTTTATTTTAAATATTTTTTATTGTAAGTAATGATTGGATCTCATTAATAATTCTAGTTCAGTATAAGTACAAAGTTATGTTTTACACACTTGCAAAAGTTCAGCACTATAGGTTGAGTAGAAGCTGAGATAATGGGACATTTATGAAAAAAAAATACAGGTTTTGGTAAAACAGGTTTAAAGATGACACTACACATTTTTACACATTTAAAACTCTCCAGGTCCATAGGAACAATCTTCCTTGCTTTCCTCTTCTTCCCTCTTTCTTTTTCTGTCTTCTTTTGACTCTAGCTTCTTTTGTCACTGATTCTGCTTCTTTTTCCGCTTTTGCAACACGTAACTCATCGATTTGCCTCAGCACCTTTACCATGTTCTTGCCTGGTTGAATAGCAAGTTCTTAGAAAACTCTGGCCTTCCACATAGCTCCTTCATTAAATGTAAGAACTGCATCATACAATCCAATTCTCAGAGATTTTAAGCACACAAATGTAGTCTTGGGCACCCTGCTCCATATTACATGGTTTAGGCTTTCGTTAGGGTTTTGCGTTTTACCATGCAAGCATTTACGCAATAACTCAGGTTTACTCAGGTCTTGAAACACTGGTTTGATTGATTCCATAACAGCCAAGGGCAGAGCGTGTTTGTGAGAATATGTTTCATTACTTTCTTGGGCCTTGTTATATCTCCACCAAGATTCAGGTCCTTTAGGGCAAAGTTGGTGCTGTGGATGGGTGTCGGTTGACAATTATTTGTGATAAAATATGGCCCATATTTCTTTTTTCATAAGTGTTTGATCATGAATGTTCCTCCTAATTGCAAGGCCATAGTACCTTTGCAACTGGTCTATTTCACTATCAGTCAATCTTCCTTTTCCACCTAAGCCCTTTCCATCTGATAGGACAGTACCTTTTAGGGTATTTTTCACCCGACGCAACCTTGTTCCAACTCTTTTTTGAACATGGCCAATACACTCAAGCTTTTCTATCGTTGTATCACCGTAAGGCTTCTCAGATTGTACATGCTGAAACCCTTTGGAGTCACCATCCCCCAGATATTTTATATATATAACTCCACGTTTTTCTTCTGAATGCTGGAAGATTTTCAGCACTCTGTTACATTCCATTTCTCCACTCGAACCTTCATGATTTTTCAAACAGTTGGTCTGATGTTCAACCTTTTTGTTTGGATTTTTTATACAACCATGGCAAAACTTAGTAAGGCACTCTACATCTACCACTTTACCTGTGTCAAATGATGTGGCTGTTATGACACCATTTAGTGAGGTGTGGCCTCGCTTTTGCCATGTTCTGTCGAATACAGCAGCGATGTCTGAACTTCCATTGTTTTCCTTTACTGTTTCATGAGCAGCATTGACCATTGAGGCTTCTGTCACAAAACTAAGAGCATTCAAAAACAAATCATTACTGAATTTTAGAGGAGGTTAAGGCAGATTTAAAACTGCACACAATGTTTTAGCAGCTGCAGCTCCTTTTCCAATTGAACGGAGAGCATATACAAATCTCATGTTTATTTCATATAACCTATTTTTAGTGATCTTTGAACTCATTGTTCTATCATTTTCTTGACAGTTTGAGCATTTCAGTACTAAATTGCTTGCTAAACCTACACTTTTATTAGCATCTCCACCTAGTGTATTTTTCACAGTTGCAAAACTTACATTTTACAAATTGTCACAATAAGTTAGATAACTGGTTTAGGTCTACAAGAGCAAAGGCTGAATCACTATTTAGAGCATTTATGCCTACATTGTTATCTACCTTAGAAAGATAGCTTAACTTCTTTTTAGATGAGCTAGGAGGATGTTCCAAAGAAACAGGCCTTAGAGGAACCTCATTATTTATAGGTTCAGTACCAGTAACAAGCAGACATTCCTCAGAATTTTAATTGCACACATTCTCCCCTAAAGAGTACCTATTACCACAAAACTTTCTTTTTTTGAATAATTTCTTTGATCTTGTCATTTCAATATAAAAAGAAAGCTCACAATCGGAGAAAACTTCACTTTCCAACAATAGAAACACAGCACAGCAGAAAGAAAACAATGGTAAACATCAGATGTTGTTTTTATGTTATGTTTACTAAAATACATCAACTGTTGAACATATGCTGTAAAATCAGCTGATCAAAACACAAAGCCAACAAAATATAAAGTATTATAATATATTATACGAAATTACACACTGAAGCAACAGGGAAGTATTCTTGAGCTGAGGCACTGAGAAAAACGAAGTGCAGACATAAACTAAAAAATTTATTTAGACCTTATTTGGTCGAATTATTATTATAATGTATATATTTTCTTGTTCAAGACAAAATGTGCTATCATATAAAAAAATTTAAAAAAAATTGTAACAAAAAAAATAGTTTTTTCGCGACCTTACCCCCTAATTAAGAACATTCAATTATTGTAAAACAGCCCAAATTAATTCAAAAAGTAAATAAGTCATAAGTGACAGCAAGCAAAACATATGTAAATAAAAAATAATCTTTAATTTGGGTAAAATAAGAAGATATAGCTAGAAGATAACATCCAGTGAGCAGTTGACCCTTGTGAACCTACCGAGAACCATCGGATTATTTTTAATACAGGATTAAAAAAATCAAGAAGTGTGTGTGATCCAGTATCTCTGTTCCAGTAGAGCTGCAGGCGATCACCAAATATACTGCTCACATAAATTGACAATCTAAGTTATACAGCAAGAATACCACAAGTATAAATGATATTTTGATACTAATGCATTACAGCAGACCATCTTCAAATTAAAGTCACTGTAATTTAAAATATATAAAAATATTTCAACAGTATTCTTATTCCCAATATATATTAGCCAATTCTTATAAGTTTCATCAACATATCTGTACATTATATAATAATAAGTGATTACCTGTATGCGGTCCGCCGTGTGACTTCTCAAACTTATTACGTTACGCGTTTCAAGGCGTATGCCTCATCATCAGACGTATAAAACCAAAAACACACATATCACACAAAACTGCGTTTGTCAAAAAATAAAATTGCAGAAACAAGCATATTATGTGCACGTGATGTAGGGTGCGCACCCGTTCAAGTGTTGTCTGCTACTGATTGGAATTCGTTGAGCAGTCTCAAAGCAGTATCATACAGGCAGTTAGATACAAAGTTCAATTGTTCATTCAGAACACAATCACGACTGCTATCATTATTATATGCATTATAAATTTCCAGCTCCTCCAAGGCATTCATAAAACGGCCCTTGTTACATATATGCAAAGGCATTAGATTGGACTTAAAATCTGTATAATTGTGATTGTGTTGGGTCAGATGACGAGTGTAATTAGATTTTATATCATTATAATTATGTGTCTTTTTTGGTAAGTGTTCACGGAAGCGTTTGTAAAAACCTCTTCCGGTCTGACCTATATAGAAGCTGTTACAATCATTGCAAACCAGTTTATAAATGCCTGTTTTTTCTTCAATAGGTAAGGACAGTTTAGGTCTAAGTATATTAATTAGTTTATTATTGGTTCTAAAAGACATAGTATAACCAATATTGTTCATCACTGAGGATAAAATTTTTGGCATGATGTATGTGTATTTCGCAGATATAAATTTTTTCGGTGTTTTATTAAGTGGACGGGGCTTAAGTTGAATGTTATTATACTTCTTTAGCAATCTGTCAATGATGTGACTACTGTAACCATTGGAAACTGCAATAAATCTTATTGTATTTAGCTCAGTCTCGAAATCATTATTGTCAAGGGGGACTGTCAACAATCTAGGATTAAACTATTATATGCTGCCATTTTTTGAGAGTATGGATGGTGGGAATCTGCATGTATTGTATGGTTAGTGGCAGTAGGTTTCCTAAAAATATTGAATTTCAATGTGTCCAATCGTCTAGTGAGGGTCAGGTCTAGAAAGTTAATTGAGTTATCATGCTCGGTCTCTAAAGTAAATTGAATATTATTGTTGAGTTCATTTAAAAGATTTTTAAAGGAGTCAACTTGTCTCAAATTTATAATGCATATAATAATGATAGCAGTCGTGATTGTGTTCTGAATGAACAATTGAACTTTGTATCTAACCGCCTGTATGATACTGCTTTGAGACTGCTCAACGAATTCCAATCAGTAGCAGACAACACTTGAACGGGTGCGCACCCTACATCACGTGCACATAATATGCTTGTTTCTGCAATTGTATTTTTTGACAAACGCAGTTTTGTGTAAAATGTGTGTGTTTGGTTTTATACGTTTGATGATGAGGCATACGCCTTGAAACGCGTAACGTAATAAGTTTGAGAAGTCACACGGCGGACCACATACAGGTAATCACTTATTATTACATAAAAGTGACTTGGATACCATACGAAACATGAATATCTGTACATTGTCAGATATCTTTCAATGTGAAAGTGATAAACAGTGTAAGTGTTAGAAGTGAGAGAATAAACAATTCACAATAATAAGAAAAAGGAAACAAAGATAATAAAACAGATTGTAAAAGATGGATATACAACTAATATAATAGTGTTAATTAATAATAAACTAGTACTATGAGTGCAATGAAAATAAGACATCCTATGTTAATAAAAATATTCAAGGGATGATTATCAAGATAGAATAAATGGTGTTATAATGTTATTCACCAAAATTGTAATTTGTTCAATTAAAAGAGTTGAGTTTGTAAGAAGGAATATGGCTGAAAGGTAAACAGGCCATAAACCTAATTTTTGTGTTATATTTATAGTAATATTAAGTGATAAACAAGTTATAAGAAATGGCAATAGATATAAGAAAGGAGATAAATTTTACAAACATAATATTAATCATTAGAGTAAAGACAGAAAAAGAAATAAGAGAATAACAGACAAGCAATGATTTTGTAAAGGGGGTAAGGTCGCGAAGGCTACTACAATGCTTTTTAAATGGAGCGTTTATGGTACACATGACCCATTTCCTCAGGACTTACTCGAAGGATTTATTTGAAATTTTTACCTCTTCCTTCTGTGTATACAGTAAATGTACTGAACTAAAATTAATCCTCTAACTTAAAAAAATGTGATTTAATTATCCTAATTTAAAAAAATATAAAAAAAAAAACAGAAATGTTTTATTTTAAATATTTTTTATTGTAAGTAATGATTGGATCTCATTAATAATTCTAGTTCAGTATAAGTACAAAGTTATGTTTTACACACTTGCAAAAGTTCAGCACTATAGGTTGAGTAGAAGCTGAGATAATGGGACATTTATGAAAAAAAAATACAGGTTTTGGTAAAACAGGTTTAAAGATGACACTACACATTTTTACACATTTAAAACTCTCCAGGTCCATAGGAACAATCTTCCTTGCTTTCCTCTTCTTCCCTCTTTCTTTTTCTGTCTTCTTTTGACTCTAGCTTCTTTTGTCACTGATTCTGCTTCTTTTTCCGCTTTTGCAACACGTAACTCATCGATTTGCCTCAGCACCTTTACCATGTTCTTGCCTGGTTGAATAGCAAGTTCTTAGAAAACTCTGGCCTTCCACATAGCTCCTTCATTAAATGTAAGAACTGCATCATACAATCCAATTCTCAGAGATTTTAAGCACACAAATGTAGTCTTGGGCACCCTGCTCCATATTACATGGTTTAGGCTTTCGTTAGGGTTTTGCGTTTTACCATGCAAGCATTTACGCAATAACTCAGGTTTACTCAGGTCTTGAAACACTGGTTTGATTGATTCCATAACAGCCAAGGGCAGAGCGTGTTTGTGAGAATATGTTTCATTACTTTCTTGGGCCTTGTTATATCTCCACCAAGATTCAGGTCCTTTAGGGCAAAGTTGGTGCTGTGGATGGGTGTCGGTTGACAATTATTTGTGATAAAATATGGCCCATATTTCTTTTTTCATAAGTGTTTGATCATGAATGTTCCTCCTAATTGCAAGGCCATAGTACCTTTGCAACTGGTCTATTTCACTATCAGTCAATCTTCCTTTTCCACCTAAGCCCTTTCCATCTGATAGGACAGTACCTTTTAGGGTATTTTTCACCCGACGCAACCTTGTTCCAACTCTTTTTTGAACATGGCCAATACACTCAAGCTTTTCTATCGTTGTATCACCGTAAGGCTTCTCAGATTGTACATGCTGAAACCCTTTGGAGTCACCATCCCCCAGATATTTTATATATATAACTCCACGTTTTTCTTCTGAATGCTGGAAGATTTTCAGCACTCTGTTACATTCCATTTCTCCACTCGAACCTTCATGATTTTTCAAACAGTTGGTCTGATGTTCAACCTTTTTGTTTGGATTTTTTATACAACCATGGCAAAACTTAGTAAGGCACTCTACATCTACCACTTTACCTGTGTCAAATGATGTGGCTGTTATGACACCATTTAGTGAGGTGTGGCCTCGCTTTTGCCATGTTCTGTCGAATACAGCAGCGATGTCTGAACTTCCATTGTTTTCCTTTACTGTTTCATGAGCAGCATTGACCATTGAGGCTTCTGTCACAAAACTAAGAGCATTCAAAAACAAATCATTACTGAATTTTAGAGGAGGTTAAGGCAGATTTAAAACTGCACACAATGTTTTAGCAGCTGCAGCTCCTTTTCCAATTGAACGGAGAGCATATACAAATCTCATGTTTATTTCATATAACCTATTTTTAGTGATCTTTGAACTCATTGTTCTATCATTTTCTTGACAGTTTGAGCATTTCAGTACTAAATTGCTTGCTAAACCTACACTTTTATTAGCATCTCCACCTAGTGTATTTTTCACAGTTGCAAAACTTACATTTTACAAATTGTCACAATAAGTTAGATAACTGGTTTAGGTCTACAAGAGCAAAGGCTGAATCACTATTTAGAGCATTTATGCCTACATTGTTATCTACCTTAGAAAGATAGCTTAACTTCTTTTTAGATGAGCTAGGAGGATGTTCCAAAGAAACAGGCCTTAGAGGAACCTCATTATTTATAGGTTCAGTACCAGTAACAAGCAGACATTCCTCAGAATTTTAATTGCACACATTCTCCCCTAAAGAGTACCTATTACCACAAAACTTTCTTTTTTTGAATAATTTCTTTGATCTTGTCATTTCAATATAAAAAGAAAGCTCACAATCGGAGAAAACTTCACTTTCCAACAATAGAAACACAGCACAGCAGAAAGAAAACAATGGTAAACATCAGATGTTGTTTTTATGTTATGTTTACTAAAATACATCAACTGTTGAACATATGCTGTAAAATCAGCTGATCAAAACACAAAGCCAACAAAATATAAAGTATTATAATATATTATACGAAATTACACACTGAAGCAACAGGGAAGTATTCTTGAGCTGAGGCACTGAGAAAAACGAAGTGCAGACATAAACTAAAAAATTTATTTAGACCTTATTTGGTCGAATTATTATTATAATGTATATATTTTCTTGTTCAAGACAAAATGTGCTATCATATAAAAAAATTTAAAAAAAATTGTAACAAAAAAAATAGTTTTTTCGCGACCTTACCCCCTAATTAAGAACATTCAATTATTGTAAAACAGCCCAAATTAATTCAAAAAGTAAATAAGTCATAAGTGACAGCAAGCAAAACATATGTAAATAAAAAATAATCTTTAATTTGGGTAAAATAAGAAGATATAGCTAGAAGATAACATCCAGTGAGCAGTTGACCCTTGTGAACCTACCGAGAACCATCGGATTATTTTTAATACAGGATTAAAAAAATCAAGAAGTGTGTGTGATCCAGTATCTCTGTTCCAGTAGAGCTGCAGGCGATCACCAAATATACTGCTCACATAAATTGACAATCTAAGTTATACAGCAAGAATACCACAAGTATAAATGATATTTTGATACTAATGCATTACAGCAGACCATCTTCAAATTAAAGTCACTGTAATTTAAAATATATAAAAATATTTCAACAGTATTCTTATTCCCAATATATATTAGCCAATTCTTATAAGTTTCATCAACATATCTGTACATTATATAATAATAAGTGATTACCTGTATGCGGTCCGCCGTGTGACTTCTCAAACTTATTACGTTACGCGTTTCAAGGCGTATGCCTCATCATCAGACGTATAAAACCAAAAACACACATATCACACAAAACTGCGTTTGTCAAAAAATAAAATTGCAGAAACAAGCATATTATGTGCACGTGATGTAGGGTGCGCACCCGTTCAAGTGTTGTCTGCTACTGATTGGAATTCGTTGAGCAGTCTCAAAGCAGTATCATACAGGCAGTTAGATACAAAGTTCAATTGTTCATTCAGAACACAATCACGACTGCTATCATTATTATATGCATTATAAATTTCCAGCTCCTCCAAGGCATTCATAAAACGGCCCTTGTTACATATATGCAAAGGCATTAGATTGGACTTAAAATCTGTATAATTGTGATTGTGTTGGGTCAGATGACGAGTGTAATTAGATTTTATATCATTATAATTATGTGTCTTTTTTGGTAAGTGTTCACGGAAGCGTTTGTAAAAACCTCTTCCGGTCTGACCTATATAGAAGCTGTTACAATCATTGCAAACCAGTTTATAAATGCCTGTTTTTTCTTCAATAGGTAAGGACAGTTTAGGTCTAAGTATATTAATTAGTTTATTATTGGTTCTAAAAGACATAGTATAACCAATATTGTTCATCACTGAGGATAAAATTTTTGGCATGATGTATGTGTATTTCGCAGATATAAATTTTTTCGGTGTTTTATTAAGTGGACGGGGCTTAAGTTGAATGTTATTATACTTCTTTAGCAATCTGTCAATGATGTGACTACTGTAACCATTGGAAACTGCAATAAATCTTATTGTATTTAGCTCAGTCTCGAAATCATTATTGTCAAGGGGGACTGTCAACAATCTAGGATTAAACTATTATATGCTGCCATTTTTTGAGAGTATGGATGGTGGGAATCTGCATGTATTGTATGGTTAGTGGCAGTAGGTTTCCTAAAAATATTGAATTTCAATGTGTCCAATCGTCTAGTGAGGGTCAGGTCTAGAAAGTTAATTGAGTTATCATGCTCGGTCTCTAAAGTAAATTGAATATTATTGTTGAGTTCATTTAAAAGATTTTTAAAGGAGTCAACTTGTCTCAAATTTATAATGCATATAATAATGATAGCAGTCGTGATTGTGTTCTGAATGAACAATTGAACTTTGTATCTAACCGCCTGTATGATACTGCTTTGAGACTGCTCAACGAATTCCAATCAGTAGCAGACAACACTTGAACGGGTGCGCACCCTACATCACGTGCACATAATATGCTTGTTTCAGCAATTGTATTTTTTGACAAACGCAGTTTTGTGTAAAATGTGTGTGTTTGGTTTTATACGTTTGATGATGAGGCATACGCCTTGAAACGCGTAACGTAATAAGTTTGAGAAGTCACACGGCGGACCACATACAGGTAATCACTTATTATTACATAAAAGTGACTTGGATACCATACGAAACATGAATATCTGTACATTGTCAGATATCTTTCAATGTGAAAGTGATAAACAGTGTAAGTGTTAGAAGTGAGAGAATAAACAATTCACAATAATAAGAAAAAGGAAACAAAGATAATAAAACAGATTGTAAAAGATGGATATACAACTAATATAATAGTGTTAATTAATAATAAACTAGTACTATGAGTGCAATGAAAATAAGACATCCTATGTTAATAAAAATATTCAAGGGATGATTATCAAGATAGAATAAATGGTGTTATAATGTTATTCACCAAAATTGTAATTTGTTCAATTAAAAGAGTTGAGTTTGTAAGAAGGAATATGGCTGAAAGGTAAACAGGCCATAAACCTAATTTTTGTGTTATATTTATAGTAATATTAAGTGATAAACAAGTTATAAGAAATGGCAATAGATATAAGAAAGGAGATAAATTTTACAAACATAATATTAATCATTAGAGTAAAGACAGAAAAAGAAATAAGAGAATAACAGACAAGCAATGATTTTGTAAAGGGGGTAAGGTCGCGAAGGCTACTACAATGCTTTTTAAATGGAGCGTTTATGGTACACATGACCCATTTCCTCAGGACTTACTCGAAGGATTTATTTGAAATTTTTACCTCTTCCTTCTGTGTATACAGTAAATGTACTGAACTAAAATTAATCCTCTAACTTAAAAAAATGTGATTTAATTATCCTAATTTAAAAAAATATAAAAAAAAACAGAAATGTTTTATTTTAAATATTTTTTATTGTAAGTAATGATTGGATCTCATTAATAATTCTAGTTCAGTATAAGTACAAAGTTATGTTTTACACACTTGCAAAAGTTCAGCACTATAGGTTGAGTAGAAGCTGAGATAATGGGACATTTATGAAAAAAAAATACAGGTTTTGGTAAAACAGGTTTAAAGATGACACTACACATTTTTACACATTTAAAACTCTCCAGGTCCATAGGAACAATCTTCCTTGCTTTCCTCTTCTTCCCTCTTTCTTTTTCTGTCTTCTTTTGACTCTAGCTTCTTTTGTCACTGATTCTGCTTCTTTTTCCGCTTTTGCAACACGTAACTCATCGATTTGCCTCAGCGCCTTTACCATGTTCTTGCCTGGTTGAATAGCAAGTTCTTAGAAAACTCTGGCCTTCCACATAGCTCCTTCATTAAATGTAAGAATTGCATTATACAATCCAATTCTCACAGATTTTAAGCACACAAATGTAGTCTTGGGCACCCTGCTCCATATTACATGGTTTAGGCTTTCGTTAGGGTTTTGCGTTTTACCATGCAAGCATTTACGCAATAACTCAGGTTTACTCAGGTCTTGAAACACTGGTTTGATTGATTCCATAACAGCCAAGGGCAGAGCGTGTTTGTGAGAATATGTTTCATTACTTTCTTGGGCCTTGTTATATCTCCACCAAGATTCAGGTCCTTTAGGGCAAAGTTGGTGCTGTGGATGGGTGTCGGTTGACAATTATTTGTGATAAAATATGGCCCATATTTCTTTTTTCATAAGTGTTTGATCATGAATGTTCCTCCTAATTGCAAGGCCATAGTACCTTTGCAACTGGTCTATTTCACTATCAGTCAATCTTCCTTTTCCACCTAAGCCCTTTCCATCTGATAGGACAGTAATTTTTAGGGTATTTTTCACCCGACGCAACCTTGTTCCAACTCTTTTTTGAACATGGCCAATACACTCAAGCTTTTCTATCGTTGTATCACCGTAAGGCTTCTCAGATTGTACATGCTGAAACCCTTTGGAGTCACCATCCCCCAGATATTTTATATATATAACTCCACGTTTTTCTTCTGAATGCTGGAAGATGTTCAGCACTCTGTTACATTCCATTTCTCCACTCGAACCTTCATGATTTTTCAAACAGTTGGTCTGATGTTCAACCTTTTTGTTTGGATTTTTTATACAACCATGGCAAAACTTAGTAAGGCACTCTACATCTACCACTTTACCTGTGTCAAATGATGTGGCTGTTATGACACCATTTAGTGAGGTGTGGCCTCGCTTTTGCCACGTTCCGTCGAATACAGCAGCGATGTCTGAACTTCCATTGTTTTCCTTTACTGTTTCATGAGCAGCATTGACCATTGAGGCTTCTGTCACAAAACTAAGAGCATTCAAAAACAAATCATTACTGAATTTTAGAGGAGGTTAAGGCAGATTTAAAACTGCACACAATGTTTTAGCAGCTGCAGCTCCTTTTCCAATTGAACGGAGAGCATATACAAATCTCATGTTTATTTCATATAACCTATTTTTAGTGATCTTTGAACTCATTGTTCTATCATTTTCTTGACAGTTTGAGCATTTCAGTACTAAATTGCTTGCTAAACCTACACTTTTATTAGCATCTTCACCTAGTGTATTTTTCACAGTTGCAAAACTTACATTTTACAAATTGTCACAATAAGTTAGATAACTGGTTTAGGTCTACAAGAGCAAAGGCTGAATCACTATTTAGAGCATTTATGCCTACATTGTTATCTACCTTAGAAAGATAGCTTAACTTCTTTTTAGATGAGCTAGGAGGATGTTCCAAAGAAACAGGCCTTAGAGGAACCTCATTATTTATAGGTTCAGTACCAGTAACAAGCAGACATTCCTCAGAATTTTCATTGCACACATTCTCCCCTAAAGAGTACCTATTACCACAAAACTTTCTTTTTTTGAATAATTTCTTTGATCTTGTCATTTCAATATAAAAAGAAAGCTCACAATCGGAGAAAACTTCACTTTCCAACAATAGAAACACAGCACAGCAGAAAGAAAACAATGGTAAACATCAGATGTTGTTTTTATGTTATGTTTACTAAAATACATCAACTGTTGAACATATGCTGTAAAATCAGCTGATCAAAACACAAAGCCAACAAAATATAAAGTATTATAATATATTATACGAAATTACACACTGAAGCAACAGGGAAGTATTCTTGAGCTGAGGCACTGAGAAAAACGAAGTGCAGACATAAACTAAAAAATTTATTTAGACCTTATTTGGTCGAATTATTATTATAATGTATATATTTTCTTGTTCAAGACAAAATGTGCTATCATATAAAAAAATTTAAAAAAAATTGTAACAAAAAAAAATAGTTTTTTCGCGACCTTACCCCCTAATTAAGAACATTCAATTATTGTAAAACAGCCCAAATTAATTCAAAAAGTAAATAAGTCATAAGTGACAGCAAGCAAAACATATGTAAATGAAAAATAATCTTTAATTTGGGTAAAATAAGAAGATATAGCTAGAAGATAACATCCAGTGAGCAGTTGACCCTTGTGAACCTACCGAGAACCATCGGATTATTTTTAATACAGGATTAAAAAAATCAAGAAGTGTGTGTGATCCAGTATCTCTGTTCCAGTAGAGCTGCAGGCGATCACCAAATATACTGCTCACATAAATTGACAATCTAAGTTATACAGCAAGAATACCACAAGTATAAATGATATTTTGATACTAATGCATTACAGCAGACCATCTTCAAATTAAAGTCACTGTAATTTAAAATATATAAAAATATTTCAACAGTATTCTTATTCCCAATATATATTAGCCAATTCTTATAAGTTTCATCAACATATCTGTACATTATATAATAATAAGTGATTACCTGTATGCGGTCCGCCGTGTGACTTCTCAAACTTATTACGTTACGCGTTTCAAGGCGTATGCCTCATCATCAGACGTATAAAACCAAAAACACACATATCACACAAAACTGCGTTTGTCAAAAAATAAAATTGCAGAAACAAGCGTGTTATGTGCACGTGATGTAGGGTGCGCACCCGTTCAAGTGTTGTCTGCTACTGATTGGAATTCGTTGAGCAGTCTCAAAGCAGTATCATACAGGCAGTTAGATACAAAGTTCAATTGTTCATTCAGAACACAATCACGACTGCTATCATTATTATATGCATTATAAATTTCCAGCTCCTCCAAGGCATTCATAAAACGGCCCTTGTTACATATATGCAAAGGCATTAGATTGGACTTAAAATCTGTATAATTGTGATTGTGTTGGGTCAGATGACGAGTGTAATTAGATTTTATATCATTATAATTATGTGTCTTTTTTGGTAAGTGTTCACAGAAGCGTTTGTAAAAACCTCTTCCGGTCTGACCTATATAGAAGCTGTTACAATCATTGCAAACCAGTTTATAAATGCCTGTTTTTTCTTCAATAGGTAAGGACAGTTTAGGTCTAAGTATATTAATTAGTTTATTATTGGTTCTAAAAGACATAGTATAACCAATATTGTTCATCACTGAGGATAAAATTTTTGGCATGATGTATGTGTATTTCGCAGATATAAATTTTTTCGGTGTTTTATTAAGTGGACGGGGCTTAAGTTGAATGTTATTATGCTTCTTTAGCAATTTGTCAATGATGTGACTACTGTAACCATTGGAAACTGCAATAAATCTTATTGTATTTAGCTCAGTCTCGAAATCATTAATGTCAAGGGGGACTGTCAACAATCTATGGATTAAACTATTATATGCTGCCATTTTTTGAGAGTATGGATGGTGGGAATCTGCATGTATTGTATGGTTAGTGGCAGTAGGCTTCCTAAAAATATTGAATTTCAATGTGTCCAATCGTCTAGTGAGGGTCAGGTCTAGAAAGTTAATTGAGTTATCATGCTCGGTCTCTAAAGTAAATTGAATATTATTGTTGAGTTCATTTAAAAGATTTTTAAAGGAGTCAACTTGTCTCAAATTTATAATGCATATAATAATGATAGCAGTCGTGATTGTGTTCTGAATGAACAATTGAACTTTGTATCTAACCGCCTGTATGATACTGCTTTGAGACTGCTCAACGAATTCCAATCAGTAGCAGAAAACACTTGAACGGGTGCGCACCCTACATCACGTGCACATAATATGCTTGTTTCTGCAATTGTATTTTTTGACAAACGCAGTTTTGTGTAAAATGTGTGTTTGGTTTTATACGTTTGATGATGAGGCATACGCCTTGAAACGCGTAACGTAATAAGTTTGAGAAGTCACACGGCGGACCACATACAGGTAATCACTTATTATTACATAAAAGTGACTTGGATACCATACGAAACATGAATATCTGTACATTGTCAGATATCTTTCAATGTGAAAGTGATAAACAGTGTAAGTGTTAGAAGTGAGAGAATAAACAATTCACAATAATAAGAAAAAGGAAACAAAGATAATAAAACAGATTGTAAAAGATGGATATACAACTAATATAATAGTGTTAATTAATAATAAACTAGTACTATGAGTGCAATGAAAATAAGACATCCTATGTTAATAAAAATATTCAAGGGATGATTATCAAGATAGAATAAATGGTGTTATAATGTTATTCACCAAAATTGTAATTTGTTCAATTAAAAGAGTTGAGTTTGTAAGAAGGAATATGGTGAAAGGTAAACAGGCCATAAACCTAATTTTTGTGTTATATTTATAGTAATATTAAGTGATAAATAAGTTATAAGAAATGGCAATAGATATAAGAAAGGAGATAAATTTTACAAACATAATATTAATCATTAGAGTAAAGACAGAAAAAGAAATAAGAGAATAACAGACAAGCAATGATTTTGTAAAGGGGGTAAGGTCGCGAAGGCTACTACAATGCTTTTTAAATGGAGCGTTTATGGTACACATGACCATATGACCACATGACCTCAGGACTTACTCGAAGGATTTATTTGAAATTTTTACCTCTTCCTTCTGTGTATACAGTAAATGTACTGAACTAAAATTACTCCTCTAACTTAAAAAAATGTGATTTAATTATCCTAATTTTAAAAAATATAAAAAAAAAACAGAAATAATTTATTTTAAATATTTTTTATTGTAAGTAATGATTGGATCTCATTAATAATTCTAGTTCAGTATAAGTACAAAGTTATGTTTTACACACTTGCAAAAGTTCAGCACTATAGGTTGAGTAGAAGCTGAGATAATGGGACATTTATGAAAAAAAATACAGGTTTTGGTAAAACAGGTTTAAAGATGACACTACACATTTTTACACATTTAAAACTCTCCAGGTCCATAGGAACAATCTTCCTTGCTTTCCTCTTCTTCCCTCTTTCTTTTTCTGTCTTCTTTTGACTCTAGCTTCTTTTGTCACTGATTCTGCTTCTTTTTCCGCTTTTGCAACACGTAACTCATCGATTTGCCTCAGCGCCTTTACCATGTTCTTGCCTGGTTGAATAGCAAGTTCTTAGAAAACTCTGGCCTTCCACATAGCTCCTTCATTAAATGTAAGAACTGCATCATACAATCCAATTCTCAGAGATTTTAAGCACACAAATGTAGTCTTGGGCACCCTGCTCCATATTACATGGTTTAGGCTTTCGTTAGGGTTTTGCGTTTTACCATGCTAGCATTTACGCAATAACTCAGGTCTTGAAACACTGGTTTGATTGATTCCATAACAGCCAAGGGCAGAGCGTGTTTGTGAGAATATGTTTCATTACTTTCTTGGGCCTTGTTATATCTCCACCAAGATTCAGGTCCTTTAGGGCAAAGTTGGTGCTGTGGATGGGTGTCGGTTGACAATTATTTGTGATAAAATATGGCCCATATTTCTTTTTTCATAAGTGTTTGATCATGAATGTTCCTCCTAATTGCAAGGCCATAGTACCTTTGCAACTGGTCTATTTCACTATCAGTCAATCTTCCTTTTCCACCTAAGCCCTTTCCATCTGATAGGACAGTACCTTTTAGGGTATTTTTCATCCGACGCAACCTTGTTCCAACTCTTTTTTGAACATGGCCAATACACTCAAGCTTTTCTATCGTTGTATCACCATAAGGCTTCTCAGATTGTACATGCTGAAACCCTTTGGAGTCACCATCCCCCAGATATTTTATATATATAACTCCACGTTTTTCTTCTGAATGCTGGAAGATGTTCAGCACTCTGTTACATTCCATTTCTCCACTCGAACCTTCATGATTTTTCAAACAGTTGGTCTGATGTTCAACCTTTTTGTTTGGATTTTTTATACAACCATGGCAAAACTTAGTAAGGCACTCTACATCTACCACTTTACCTGTGTCAAATGATGTGGCTGTTATGACACCATTTAGTGAGGTGTGGCCTCGCTTTTGCCACGTTCCGTCGAATACAGCAGCGATGTCTGAACTTCCATTGTTTTCCTTTACTGTTTCATGAGCAGCATTGACCATTGAGGCTTCTGTCACAAAACTAAGAGCATTCAAAAACAAATCATTACTGAATTTTAGAGGAGGTTAAGGCAGATTTAAAACTGCACACAATGTTTTAGCAGCTGCAGCTCCTTTTCCAATTGAACGGAGAGCATATACAAATCTCATGTTTATTTCATATAACCTATTTTTAGTGATCTTTGAACTCATTGTTCTATCATTTTCTTGACAGTTTGAGCATTTCAGTACTAAATTGCTTGCTAAACCTACACTTTTATTAGCATCTTCACCTAGTGTATTTTTCACAGTTGCAAAACTTACATTTTACAAATTGTCACAATAAGTTAGATAACTGGTTTAGGTCTACAAGAGCAAAGGCTGAATCACTATTTAGAGCATTTATGCCTACATTGTTATCTACCTTAGAAAGATAGCTTAACTTCTTTTTAGATGAGCTAGGAGGATGTTCCAAAGAAACAGGCCTTAGAGGAACCTCATTATTTATAGGTTCAGTACCAGTAACAAGCAGACATTCCTCAGAATTTTCATTGCACACATTCTCCCCTAAAGAGTACCTATTACCACAAAACTTTCTTTTTTTGAATAATTTCTTTGATCTTGTCATTTCAATATAAAAAGAAAGCTCACAATCGGAGAAAACTTCACTTTCCAACAATAGAAACACAGCACAGCAGAAAGAAAACAATGGTAAACATCAGATGTTGTTTTTATGTTATGTTTACTAAAATACATCAACTGTTGAACATATGCTGTAAAATCAGCTGATCAAAACACAAAGCCAACAAAATATAAAGTATTATAATATATTATACGAAATTACACACTGAAGCAACAGGGAAGTATTCTTGAGCTGAGGCACTGAGAAAAACGAAGTGCAGACATAAACTAAAAAATTTATTTAGACCTTATTTGGTCGAATTATTATTATAATGTATATATTTTCTTGTTCAAGACAAAATGTGCTATCATATAAAAAAATTTAAAAAAAATTGTAACAAAAAAAATAGTTTTTTCGCGACCTTACCCCCTAATTAAGAACATTCAATTATTGTAAAACAGCCCAAATTAATTCAAAAAGTAAATAAGTCATAAGTGACAGCAAGCAAAACATATGTAAATAAAAAATAATCTTTAATTTGGGTAAAATAAGAAGATATAGCTAGAAGATAACATCCAGTGAGCAGTTGACCCTTGTGAACCTACCGAGAACCATCGGATTATTTTTAATACAGGATTAAAAAAATCAAGAAGTGTGTGTGATCCAGTATCTCTGTTCCAGTAGAGCTGCAGGCGATCACCAAATATACTGCTCACATAAATTGACAATCTAAGTTATACAGCAAGAATACCACAAGTATAAATGATATTTTGATACTAATGCATTACAGCAGACCATCTTCAAATTAAAGTCACTGTAATTTAAAATATATAAAAATATTTCAACAGTATTCTTATTCCCAATATATATTAGCCAATTCTTATAAGTTTCATCAACATATCTGTACATTATATAATAATAAGTGATTACCTGTATGCGGTCCGCCGTGTGACTTCTCAAACTTATTACGTTACGCGTTTCAAGGCGTATGCCTCATCATCAGACGTATAAAACCAAAAACACACATATCACACAAAACTGCGTTTGTCAAAAAATAAAATTGCAGAAACAAGCATATTATGTGCACGTGATGTAGGGTGCGCACCCGTTCAAGTGTTGTCTGCTACTGATTGGAATTCGTTGAGCAGTCTCAAAGCAGTATCATACAGGCAGTTAGATACAAAGTTCAATTGTTCATTCAGAACACAATCACGACTGCTATCATTATTATATGCATTATAAATTTCCAGCTCCTCCAAGGCATTCATAAAACGGCCCTTGTTACATATATGCAAAGGCATTAGATTGGACTTAAAATCTGTATAATTGTGATTGTGTTGGGTCAGATGACGAGTGTAATTAGATTTTATATCATTATAATTATGTGTCTTTTTTGGTAAGTGTTCACGGAAGCGTTTGTAAAAACCTCTTCCGGTCTGACCTATATAGAAGCTGTTACAATCATTGCAAACCAGTTTATAAATGCCTGTTTTTTCTTCAATAGGTAAGGACAGTTTAGGTCTAAGTATATTAATTAGTTTATTATTGGTTCTAAAAGACATAGTATAACCAATATTGTTCATCACTGAGGATAAAATTTTTGGCATGATGTATGTGTATTTCGCAGATATAAATTTTTTCGGTGTTTTATTAAGTGGACGGGGCTTAAGTTGAATGTTATTATGCTTCTTTAGCAATTTGTCAATGATGTGACTACTGTAACCATTGGAAACTGCAATAAATCTTATTGTATTTAGCTCAGTCTCGAAATCATTATTGTCAAGGGGGACTGTCAACAATCTATGGATTAAACTATTATATGCTGCCATTTTTTGAGAGTATGGATGGTGGGAATCTGCATGTATTGTATGGTTAGTGGCAGTAGGCTTCCTAAAAATATTGAATTTCAATGTGTCCAATTGTCTAGTGAGGGTCAGGTCTAGAAAGTTAATTGAGTTATCATGCGCGGTCTCTAAAGTAAATTGAATATTATTGTTGAGTTCATTTAAAAGATTTTTAAAGGAGTCAACTTGTCTCAAATTTATAATGCATATAATAATGATAGCAGTCGTGATTGTGTTCTGAATGAACAATTGAACTTTGTATCTAACCGCCTGTATGATACTGCTTTGAGACTGCTCAACGAATTCCAATCAGTAGCAGACAACACTTGAACGGGTGCGCACCCTACATCACGTGCACATAATATGCTTGTTTCTGCAATTGTATTTTTTGACAAACGCAGTTTTGTGTAAAATGTGTGTGTTTGGTTTTATACGTTTGATGATGAGGCATACGCCTTGAAACGCGTAACGTAATAAGTTTGAGAAGTCACACGGCGGACCACATACAGGTAATCACTTATTATTACATAAAAGTGACTTGGATACCATACGAAACATGAATATCTGTACATTGTCAGATATCTTTCAATGTGAAAGTGATAAACAGTGTAAGTGTTAGAAGTGAGAGAATAAACAATTCACAATAATAAGAAAAAGGAAACAAAGATAATAAAACAGATTGTAAAAGATGGATATACAACTAATATAATAGTGTTAATTAATAATAAACTAGTACTATGAGTGCAATGAAAATAAGACATCCTATGTTAATAAAAATATTCAAGGGATGATTATCAAGATAGAATAAATGGTGTTATAATGTTATTCACCAAAATTGTAATTTGTTCAATTAAAAGAGTTGAGTTTGTAAGAAGGAATATGGCTGAAAGGTAAACAGGCCATAAACCTAATTTTTGTGTTATATTTATAGTAATATTAAGTGATAAACAAGTTATAAGAAATGGCAATAGATATAAGAAAGGAGATAAATTTTACAAACATAATATTAATCATTAGAGTAAAGACAGAAAAAGAAATAAGAGAATAACAGACAAGCAATGATTTTGTAAAGGGGGTAAGGTCGCGAAGGCTACTACAATGCTTTTTAAATGGAGCGTTTATGGTACACATGACCCATTTCCTCAGGACTTACTCGAAGGATTTATTTGAAATTTTTACCTCTTCCTTCTGTGTATACAGTAAATGTACTGAACTAAAATTAATCCTCTAACTTAAAAAAATGTGATTTAATTATCCTAATTTAAAAAAATATAAAAAAAAACAGAAATGTTTTATTTTAAATATTTTTTATTGTAAGTAATGATTGGATCTCATTAATAATTCTAGTTCAGTATAAGTACAAAGTTATGTTTTACACACTTGCAAAAGTTCAGCACTATAGGTTGAGTAGAAGCTGAGATAATGGGACATTTATGAAAAAAAAATACAGGTTTTGGTAAAACAGGTTTAAAGATGACACTACACATTTTTACACATTTAAAACTCTCCAGGTCCATAGGAACAATCTTCCTTGCTTTCCTCTTCTTCCCTCTTTCTTTTTCTGTCTTCTTTTGACTCTAGCTTCTTTTGTCACTGATTCTGCTTCTTTTTCCGCTTTTGCAACACGTAACTCATCGATTTGCCTCAGCGCCTTTACCATGTTCTTGCCTGGTTGAATAGCAAGTTCTTAGAAAACTCTGGCCTTCCACATAGCTCCTTCATTAAATGTAAGAACTGCATCATACAATCCAATTCTCAGAGATTTTAAGCACACAAATGTAGTCTTGGGCACCCTGCTCCATATTACATGGTTTAGGCTTTCGTTAGGGTTTTGCGTTTTACCATGCAAGCATTTACGCAATAACTCAGGTTTACTCAGGTCTTGAAACACTGGTTTGATTGATTCCATAACAGCCAAGGGCAGAGCGTGTTTGTGAGAATATGTTTCATTACTTTCTTGGGCCTTGTTATATCTCCACCAAGATTCAGGTCCTTTAGGGCAAAGTTGGTGCTGTGGATGGGTGTCGGTTGACAATTATTTGTGATAAAATATGGCCCATATTTCTTTTTTCATAAGTGTTTGATCATGAATGTTCCTCCTAATTGCAAGGCCATAGTACCTTTGCAACTGGTCTATTTCACTATCAGTCAATCTTCCTTTTCCACCTAAGCCCTTTCCATCTGATAGGACAGTACCTTTTAGGGTATTTTTCACCCGACGCAACCTTGTTCCAACTCTTTTTTGAACATGGCCAATACACTCAAGCTTTTCTATCGTTGTATCACCGTAAGGCTTCTCAGATTGTACATGCTGAAACCCTTTGGAGTCACCATCCCCCAGATATTTTATATATATAACTCCACGTTTTTCTTCTGAATGCTGGAAGATGTTCAGCACTCTGTTACATTCCATTTCTCCACTCGAACCTTCATGATTTTTCAAACAGTTGGTCTGATGTTCAACCTTTTTGTTTGGATTTTTTATACAACCATGGCAAAACTTAGTAAGGCACTCTACATCTACCACTTTACCTGTGTCAAATGATGTGGCTGTTATGACACCATTTAGTGAGGTGTGGCCTCGCTTTTGCCACGTTCCGTCGAATACAGCAGCGATGTCTGAACTTCCATTGTTTTCCTTTACTGTTTCATGAGCAGCATTGACCATTGAGGCTTCTGTCACAAAACTAAGAGCATTCAAAAACAAATCATTACTGAATTTTAGAGGAGGTTAAGGCAGATTTAAAACTGCACACAATGTTTTAGCAGCTGCAGCTCCTTTTCCAATTGAACGGAGAGCATATACAAATCTCATGTTTATTTCATATAACCTATTTTTAGTGATCTTTGAACTCATTGTTCTATCATTTTCTTGACAGTTTGAGCATTTCAGTACTAAATTGCTTGCTAAACCTACACTTTTATTAGCATCTTCACCTAGTGTATTTTTCACAGTTGCAAAACTTACATTTTACAAATTGTCACAATAAGTTAGATAACTGGTTTAGGTCTACAAGAGCAAAGGCTGAATCACTATTTAGAGCATTTATGCCTACATTGTTATCTACCTTAGAAAGATAGCTTAACTTCTTTTTAGATGAGCTAGGAGGATGTTCCAAAGAAACAGGCCTTAGAGGAACCTCATTATTTATAGGTTCAGTACCAGTAACAAGCAGACATTCCTCAGAATTTTCATTGCACACATTCTCCCCTAAAGAGTACCTATTACCACAAAACTTTCTTTTTTTGAATAATTTCTTTGATCTTGTCATTTCAATATAAAAAGAAAGCTCACAATCGGAGAAAACTTCACTTTCCAACAATAGAAACACAGCACAGCAGAAAGAAAACAATGGTAAACATCAGATGTTGTTTTTATGTTATGTTTACTAAAATACATCAACTGTTGAACATATGCTGTAAAATCAGCTGATCAAAACACAAAGCCAACAAAATATAAAGTATTATAATATATTATACGAAATTACACACTGAAGCAACAGGGAAGTATTCTTGAGCTGAGGCACTGAGAAAAACGAAGTGCAGACATAAACTAAAAAATTTATTTAGACCTTATTTGGTCGAATTATTATTATAATGTATATATTTTCTTGTTCAAGACAAAATGTGCTATCATATAAAAAAATTTAAAAAAAATTGTAACAAAAAAAATAGTTTTTTCGCGACCTTACCCCCTAATTAAGAACATTCAATTATTGTAAAACAGCCCAAATTAATTCAAAAAGTAAATAAGTCATAAGTGACAGCAAGCAAAACATATGTAAATAAAAAATAATCTTTAATTTGGGTAAAATAAGAAGATATAGCTAGAAGATAACATCCAGTGAGCAGTTGACCCTTGTGAACCTACCGAGAACCATCGGATTATTTTTAATACAGGATTAAAAAAATCAAGAAGTGTGTGTGATCCAGTATCTCTGTTCCAGTAGAGCTGCAGGCGATCACCAAATATACTGCTCACATAAATTGACAATCTAAGTTATACAGCAAGAATACCACAAGTATAAATGATATTTTGATACTAATGCATTACAGCAGACCATCTTCAAATTAAAGTCACTGTAATTTAAAATATATAAAAATATTTCAACAGTATTCTTATTCCCAATATATATTAGCCAATTCTTATAAGTTTCATCAACATATCTGTACATTATATAATAATAAGTGATTACCTGTATGCGGTCCGCCGTGTGACTTCTCAAACTTATTACGTTACGCGTTTCAAGGCGTATGCCTCATCATCAGACGTATAAAACCAAAAACACACATATCACACAAAACTGCGTTTGTCAAAAAATAAAATTGCAGAAACAAGCATATTATGTGCACGTGATGTAGGGTGCGCACCCGTTCAAGTGTTGTCTGCTACTGATTGGAATTCGTTGAGCAGTCTCAAAGCAGTATCATACAGGCAGTTAGATACAAAGTTCAATTGTTCATTCAGAACACAATCACGACTGCTATCATTATTATATGCATTATAAATTTCCAGCTCCTCCAAGGCATTCATAAAACGGCCCTTGTTACATATATGCAAAGGCATTAGATTGGACTTAAAATCTGTATAATTGTGATTGTGTTGGGTCAGATGACGAGTGTAATTAGATTTTATATCATTATAATTATGTGTCTTTTTTGGTAAGTGTTCACGGAAGCGTTTGTAAAAACCTCTTCCGGTCTGACCTATATAGAAGCTGTTACAATCATTGCAAACCAGTTTATAAATGCCTGTTTTTTCTTCAATAGGTAAGGACAGTTTAGGTCTAAGTATATTAATTAGTTTATTATTGGTTCTAAAAGACATAGTATAACCAATATTGTTCATCACTGAGGATAAAATTTTTGGCATGATGTATGTGTATTTCGCAGATATAAATTTTTTCGGTGTTTTATTAAGTGGACGGGGCTTAAGTTGAATGTTATTATGCTTCTTTAGCAATTTGTCAATGATGTGACTACTGTAACCATTGGAAACTGCAATAAATCTTATTGTATTTAGCTCAGTCTCGAAATCATTATTGTCAAGGGGGACTGTCAACAATCTATGGATTAAACTATTATATGCTGCCATTTTTTGAGAGTATGGATGGTGGGAATCTGCATGTATTGTATGGTTAGTGGCAGTAGGCTTCCTAAAAATATTGAATTTCAATGTGTCCAATCGTCTAGTGAGGGTCAGGTCTAGAAAGTTAATTGAGTTATCATGCGCGGTCTCTAAAGTAAATTGAATATTATTGTTGAGTTCATTTAAAAGATTTTTAAAGGAGTCAACTTGTCTCAAATTTATAATGCATATAATAATGATAGCAGTCGTGATTGTGTTCTGAATGAACAATTGAACTTTGTATCTAACCGCCTGTATGATACTGCTTTGAGACTGCTCAACGAATTCCAATCAGTAGCAGACAACACTTGAACGGGTGCGCACCCTACATCACGTGCACATAATATGCTTGTTTCTGCAATTGTATTTTTTGACAAACGCAGTTTTGTGTAAAATGTGTGTGTTTGGTTTTATACGTTTGATGATGAGGCATACGCCTTGAAACGCGTAACGTAATAAGTTTGAGAAGTCACACGGCGGACCACATACAGGTAATCACTTATTATTACATAAAAGTGACTTGGATACCATACGAAACATGAATATCTGTACATTGTCAGATATCTTTCAATGTGAAAGTGATAAACAGTGTAAGTGTTAGAAGTGAGAGAATAAACAATTCACAATAATAAGAAAAAGGAAACAAAGATAATAAAACAGATTGTAAAAGATGGATATACAACTAATATAATAGTGTTAATTAATAATAAACTAGTACTATGAGTGCAATGAAAATAAGACATCCTATGTTAATAAAAATATTCAAGGGATGATTATCAAGATAGAATAAATGGTGTTATAATGTTATTCACCAAAATTGTAATTTGTTCAATTAAAAGAGTTGAGTTTGTAAGAAGGAATATGGCTGAAAGGTAAACAGGCCATAAACCTAATTTTTGTGTTATATTTATAGTAATATTAAGTGATAAACAAGTTATAAGAAATGGCAATAGATATAAGAAAGGAGATAAATTTTACAAACATAATATTAATCATTAGAGTAAAGACAGAAAAAGAAATAAGAGAATAACAGACAAGCAATGATTTTGTAAAGGGGGTAAGGTCGCGAAGGCTACTACAATGCTTTTTAAATGGAGCGTTTATGGTACACATGACCCATTTCCTCAGGACTTACTCGAAGGATTTATTTGAAATTTTTACCTCTTCCTTCTGTGTATACAGTAAATGTACTGAACTAAAATTAATCCTCTAACTTAAAAAAATGTGATTTAATTATCCTAATTTAAAAAAATATAAAAAAAAACAGAAATGTTTTATTTTAAATATTTTTTATTGTAAGTAATGATTGGATCTCATTAATAATTCTAGTTCAGTATAAGTACAAAGTTATGTTTTACACACTTGCAAAAGTTCAGCACTATAGGTTGAGTAGAAGCTGAGATAATGGGACATTTATGAAAAAAAAATACAGGTTTTGGTAAAACAGGTTTAAAGATGACACTACACATTTTTACACATTTAAAACTCTCCAGGTCCATAGGAACAATCTTCCTTGCTTTCCTCTTCTTCCCTCTTTCTATTTCTGTCTTCTTTTGACTCTAGCTTCTTTTGTCACTGATTCTGCTTCTTTTTCCGCTTTTGCAACACGTAACTCATCGATTTGCCTCAGCACCTTTACCATGTTCTTGCCTGGTTGAATAGCAAGTTCTTAGAAAACTCTGGCCTTCCACATAGCTCCTTCATTAAATGTAAGAACTGCATCATACAATCCAATTCTCAGAGATTTTAAGCACACAAATGTAGTCTTGGGCACCCTGCTCCATATTACATGGTTTAGGCTTTCGTTAGGGTTTTGCGTTTTACCATGCAAGCATTTACGCAATAACTCAGGTTTACTCAGGTCTTGAAACACTGGTTTGATTGATTCCATAACAGCCAAGGGCAGAGCGTGTTTGTGAGAATATGTTTCATTACTTTCTTGGGCCTTGTTATATCTCCACCAAGATTCAGGTCCTTTAGGGCAAAGTTGGTGCTGTGGATGGGTGTCGGTTGACAATTATTTGTGATAAAATATGGCCCATATTTCTTTTTTCATAAGTGTTTGATCATGAATGTTCCTCCTAATTGCAAGGCCATAGTACCTTTGCAACTGGTCTATTTCACTATCAGTCAATCTTCCTTTTCCACCTAAGCCCTTTCCATCTGATAGGACAGTACCTTTTAGGGTATTTTTCACCCGACGCAACCTTGTTCCAACTCTTTTTTGAACATGGCCAATACACTCAAGCTTTTCTATCGTTGTATCACCATAAGGCTTCTCAGATTGTACATGCTGAAACCCTTTGGAGTCACCATCCCCCAGATATTTTATATATATAACTCCACGTTTTTCTTCTGAATGCTGGAAGATTTTCAGCACTCTGTTACATTCCATTTCTCCACTCGAACCTTCATGATTTTTCAAACAGTTGGTCTGATGTTCAACCTTTTTGTTTGGATTTTTTATACAACCATGGCAAAACTTAGTAAGGCACTCTACATCTACCACTTTACCTGTGTCAAATGATGTGGCTGTTATGACACCATTTAGTGAGGTGTGGCCTCGCTTTTGCCACGTTCCGTCGAATACAGCAGCGATGTCTGAACTTCCATTGTTTTCCTTTACTGTTTCATGAGCAGCATTGACCATTGAGGCTTCTGTCACAAAACTAAGAGCATTCAAAAACAAATCATTACTGAATTTTAGAGGAGGTTAAGGCAGATTTAAAACTGCACACAATGTTTTAGCAGCTGCAGCTCCTTTTCCAATTGAACGGAGAGCATATACAAATCTCATGTTTATTTCATATAACCTATTTTTAGTGATCTTTGAACTCATTGTTCTATCATTTTCTTGACAGTTTGAGCATTTCAGTACTAAATTGCTTGCTAAACCTACACTTTTATTAGCATCTTCACCTAGTGTATTTTTCACAGTTGCAAAACTTACATTTTACAAATTGTCACAATAAGTTAGATAACTGGTTTAGGTCTACAAGAGCAAAGGCTGAATCACTATTTAGAGCATTTATGCCTACATTGTTATCTACCTTAGAAAGATAGCTTAACTTCTTTTTAGATGAGCTAGGAGGATGTTCCAAAGAAACAGGCCTTAGAGGAACCTCATTATTTATAGGTTCAGTACCAGTAACAAGCAGACATTCCTCAGAATTTTCATTGCACACATTCTCCCCTAAAGAGTACCTATTACCACAAAACTTTCTTTTTTTGAATAATTTCTTTGATCTTGTCATTTCAATATAAAAAGAAAGCTCACAATCGGAGAAAACTTCACTTTCCAACAATAGAAACACAGCACAGCAGAAAGAAAACAATGGTAAACATCAGATGTTGTTTTTATGTTATGTTTACTAAAATACATCAACTGTTGAACATATGCTGTAAAATCAGCTGATCAAAACACAAAGTCAACAAAATATAAAGTATTATAATATATTATACGAAATTACACACTGAAGCAACAGGGAAGTATTCTTGAGCTGAGGCACTGAGAAAAACGAAGTGCAGACATAAACTAAAAAATTTATTTAGACCTTATTTGGTCGAATTATTATTATAATGTATATATTTTCTTGTTCAAGACAAAATGTGCTATCATATAAAAAAATTTTAAAAAAATTGTAACAAAAAAAATAGTTTTTTCGCGACCTTACCCCCTAATTAAGAACATTCAATTATTGTAAAACAGCCCAAATTAATTCAAAAAGTAAATAAGTCATAAGTGACAGCAAGCAAAACATATGTAAATAAAAAATAATCTTTAATTTGGGTAAAATAAGAAGATATAGCTAGAAGATAACATCCAGTGAGCAGTTGACCCTTGTGAACCTACCGAGAACCATCGGATTATTTTTAATACAGGATTAAAAAAATCAAGAAGTGTGTGTGATCCAGTATCTCTGTTCCAGTAGAGCTGCAGGCGATCACCAAATATACTGCTCACATAAATTGACAATCTAAGTTATACAGCAAGAATACCACAAGTATAAATGATATTTTGATACTAATGCATTACAGCAGACCATCTTCAAATTAAAGTCACTGTAATTTAAAATATATAAAAATATTTCAACAGTATTCTTATTCCCAATATATATTAGCCAATTCTTATAAGTTTCATCAACATATCTGTACATTATATAATAATAAGTGATTACCTGTATGCGGTCCGCCGTGTGACTTCTCAAACTTATTACGTTACGCGTTTCAAGGCGTATGCCTCATCATCAGACGTATAAAACCAAAAACACACATATCACACAAAACTGCGTTTGTCAAAAAATAAAATTGCAGAAACAAGCATATTATGTGCACGTGATGTAGGGTGCGCACCCGTTCAAGTGTTGTCTGCTACTGATTGGAATTCGTTGAGCAGTCTCAAAGCAGTATCATACAGGCAGTTAGATACAAAGTTCAATTGTTCATTCAGAACACAATCACGACTGCTATCATTATTATATGCATTATAAATTTCCAGCTCCTCCAAGGCATTCATAAAACGGCCCTTGTTACATATATGCAAAGGCATTAGATTGGACTTAAAATCTGTATAATTGTGATTGTGTTGGGTCAGATGACGAGTGTAATTAGATTTTATATCATTATAATTATGTGTCTTTTTTGGTAAGTGTTCACGGAAGCGTTTGTAAAAACCTCTTCCGGTCTGACCTATATAGAAGCTGTTACAATCATTGCAAACCAGTTTATAAATGCCTGTTTTTTCTTCAATAGGTAAGGACAGTTTAGGTCTAAGTATATTAATTAGTTTATTATTGGTTCTAAAAGACATAGTATAACCAATATTGTTCATCACTGAGGATAAAATTTTTGGCATGATGTATGTGTATTTCGCAGATATAAATTTTTTCGGTGTTTTATTAAGTGGACGGGGCTTAAGTTGAATGTTATTATGCTTCTTTAGCAATTTGTCAATGATGTGACTACTGTAACCATTGGAAACTGCAATAAATCTTATTGTATTTAGCTCAGTCTCGAAATCATTATTGTCAAGGGGGACTGTCAACAATCTATGGATTAAACTATTATATGCTGCCATTTTTTGAGAGTATGGATGGTGGGAATCTGCATGTATTGTATGGTTAGTGGCAGTAGGCTTCCTAAAAATATTGAATTTCAATGTGTCCAATCGTCTAGTGAGGGTCAGGTCTAGAAAGTTAATTGAGTTATCATGCGCGGTCTCTAAAGTAAATTGAATATTATTGTTGAGTTCATTTAAAAGATTTTTAAAGGAGTCAACTTGTCTCAAATTTATAATGCATATAATAATGATAGCAGTCGTGATTGTGTTCTGAATGAACAATTGAACTTTGTATCTAACCGCCTGTATGATACTGCTTTGAGACTGCTCAACGAATTCCAATCAGTAGCAGACAACACTTGAACGGGTGCGCACCCTACATCACGTGCACATAATATGCTTGTTTCTGCAATTGTATTTTTTGACAAACGCAGTTTTGTGTAAAATGTGTGTGTTTGGTTTTATACGTTTGATGATGAGGCATACGCCTTGAAACGCGTAACGTAATAAGTTTGAGAAGTCACACGGCGGACCACATACAGGTAATCACTTATTATTACATAAAAGTGACTTGGATACCATACGAAACATGAATATCTGTACATTGTCAGATATCTTTCAATGTGAAAGTGATAAACAGTGTAAGTGTTAGAAGTGAGAGAATAAACAATTCACAATAATAAGAAAAAGGAAACAAAGATAATAAAACAGATTGTAAAAGATGGATATACAACTAATATAATAGTGTTAATTAATAATAAACTAGTACTATGAGTGCAATGAAAATAAGACATCCTATGTTAATAAAAATATTCAAGGGATGATTATCAAGATAGAATAAATGGTGTTATAATGTTATTCACCAAAATTGTAATTTGTTCAATTAAAAGAGTTGAGTTTGTAAGAAGGAATATGGCTGAAAGGTAAACAGGCCATAAACCTAATTTTTGTGTTATATTTATAGTAATATTAAGTGATAAACAAGTTATAAGAAATGGCAATAGATATAAGAAAGGAGATAAATTTTACAAACATAATATTAATCATTAGAGTAAAGACAGAAAAAGAAATAAGAGAATAACAGACAAGCAATGATTTTGTAAAGGGGGTAAGGTCGCGAAGGCTACTACAATGCTTTTTAAATGGAGCGTTTATGGTACACATGACCCATTTCCTCAGGACTTACTCGAAGGATTTATTTGAAATTTTTACCTCTTCCTTCTGTGTATACAGTAAATGTACTGAACTAAAATTAATCCTCTAACTTAAAAAAATGTGATTTAATTATCCTAATTTAAAAAAATATAAAAAAAAAACAGAAATGTTTTATTTTAAATATTTTTTATTGTAAGTAATGATTGGATCTCATTAATAATTCTAGTTCAGTATAAGTACAAAGTTATGTTTTACACACTTGCAAAAGTTCAGCACTATAGGTTGAGTAGAAGCTGAGATAATGGGACATTTATGAAAAAAAAATACAGGTTTTGGTAAAACAGGTTTAAAGATGACACTACACATTTTTACACATTTAAAACTCTCCAGGTCCATAGGAACAATCTTCCTTGCTTTCCTCTTCTTCCCTCTTTCTTTTTCTGTCTTCTTTTGACTCTAGCTTCTTTTGTCACTGATTCTGCTTCTTTTTCCGCTTTTGCAACACGTAACTCATCGATTTGCCTCAGCACCTTTACCATGTTCTTGCCTGGTTGAATAGCAAGTTCTTAGAAAACTCTGGCCTTCCACATAGCTCCTTCATTAAATGTAAGAACTGCATCATACAATCCAATTCTCAGAGATTTTAAGCACACAAATGTAGTCTTGGGCACCCTGCTCCATATTACATGGTTTAGGCTTTCGTTAGGGTTTTGCGTTTTACCATGCAAGCATTTACGCAATAACTCAGGTCTTGAAACACTGGTTTGATTGATTCCATAACAGCCAAGGGCAGAGCGTGTTTGTGAGAATATGTTTCATTACTTTCTTGGGCCTTGTTATATCTCCACCAAGATTCAGGTCCTTTAGGGCAAAGTTGGTGCTGTGGATGGGTGTCGGTTGACAATTATTTGTGATAAAATATGGCCCATATTTCTTTTTTCATAAGTGTTTGATCATGAATGTTCCTCCTAATTGCAAGGCCATAGTACCTTTGCAACTGGTCTATTTCACTATCAGTCAATCTTCCTTTTCCACCTAAGCCCTTTCCATCTGATAGGACAGTACCTTTTAGGGTATTTTTCATCCGACGCAACCTTGTTCCAACTCTTTTTTTAACATGGCCAATACACTCAAGCTTTTCTATCGTTGTATCACCATAAGGCTTCTCAGATTGTACATGCTGAAACCCTTTGGAGTCACCATCCCCCAGATATTTTATATATATAACTCCACGTTTTTCTTCTGAATGCTGGAAGATTTTCAGCACTCTGTTACATTCCATTTCTCCACTCGAACCTTCATGATTTTTCAAACAGTTGGTCTGATGTTCAACCTTTTTGTTTGGATTTTTTATACAACCATGGCAAAACTTAGTAAGGCACTCTACATCTACCACTTTACCTGTGTCAAATGATGTGGCTGTTATGACACCATTTAGTGAGGTGTGGCCTCGCTTTTGCCACGTTCCGTCGAATACAGCAGCGATGTCTGAACTTCCATTGTTTTCCTTTACTGTTTCATGAGCAGCATTGACCATTGAGGCTTCTGTCACAAAACTAAGAGCATTCAAAAACAAATCATTACTGAATTTTAGAGGAGGTTAAGGCAGATTTAAAACTGCACACAATGTTTTAGCAGCTGCAGCTCCTTTTCCAATTGAACGGAGAGCATATACAAATCTCATGTTTATTTCATATAACCTATTTTTAGTGATCTTTGAACTCATTGTTCTATCATTTTCTTGACAGTTTGAGCATTTCAGTACTAAATTGCTTGCTAAACCTACACTTTTATTAGCATCTTCACCTAGTGTATTTTTCACAGTTGCAAAACTTACATTTTACAAATTGTCACAATAAGTTAGATAACTGGTTTAGGTCTACAAGAGCAAAGGCTGAATCACTATTTAGAGCATTTATGCCTACATTGTTATCTACCTTAGAAAGATAGCTTAACTTCTTTTTAGATGAGCTAGGAGGATGTTCCAAAGAAACAGGCCTTAGAGGAACCTCATTATTTATAGGTTCAGTACCAGTAACAAGCAGACATTCCTCAGAATTTTCATTGCACACATTCTCCCCTAAAGAGTACCTATTACCACAAAACTTTCTTTTTTTGAATAATTTCTTTGATCTTGTCATTTCAATATAAAAAGAAAGCTCACAATCGGAGAAAACTTCACTTTCCAACAATAGAAACACAGCACAGCAGAAAGAAAACAATGGTAAACATCAGATGTTGTTTTTATGTTATGTTTACTAAAATACATCAACTGTTGAACATATGCTGTAAAATCAGCTGATCAAAACACAAAGTCAACAAAATATAAAGTATTATAATATATTATACGAAATTACACACTGAAGCAACAGGGAAGTATTCTTGAGCTGAGGCACTGAGAAAAACGAAGTGCAGACATAAACTAAAAAATTTATTTAGACCTTATTTGGTCGAATTATTATTATAATGTATATATTTTCTTGTTCAAGACAAAATGTGCTATCATATAAAAAAATTTAAAAAAAATTGTAACAAAAAAAATAGTTTTTTCGCGACCTTACCCCCTAATTAAGAACATTCAATTATTGTAAAACAGCCCAAATTAATTCAAAAAGTAAATAAGTCATAAGTGACAGCAAGCAAAACATATGTAAATAAAAAATAATCTTTAATTTGGGTAAAATAAGAAGATATAGCTAGAAGATAACATCCAGTGAGCAGTTGACCCTTGTGAACCTACCGAGAACCATCGGATTATTTTTAATACAGGATTAAAAAAATCAAGAAGTGTGTGTGATCCAGTATCTCTGTTCCAGTAGAGCTGCAGGCGATCACCAAATATACTGCTCACATAAATTGACAATCTAAGTTATACAGCAAGAATACCACAAGTATAAATGATATTTTGATACTAATGCATTACAGCAGACCATCTTCAAATTAAAGTCACTGTAATTTAAAATATATAAAAATATTTCAACAGTATTCTTATTCCCAATATATATTAGCCAATTCTTATAAGTTTCATCAACATATCTGTACATTATATAATAATAAGTGATTACCTGTATGCGGTCCGCCGTGTGACTTCTCAAACTTATTACGTTACGCGTTTCAAGGCGTATGCCTCATCATCAGACGTATAAAACCAAAAACACACATATCACACAAAACTGCGTTTGTCAAAAAATAAAATTGCAGAAACAAGCATATTATGTGCACGTGATGTAGGGTGCGCACCCGTTCAAGTGTTGTCTGCTACTGATTGGAATTCGTTGAGCAGTCTCAAAGCAGTATCATACAGGCAGTTAGATACAAAGTTCAATTGTTCATTCAGAACACAATCACGACTGCTATCATTATTATATGCATTATAAATTTCCAGCTCCTCCAAGGCATTCATAAAACGGCCCTTGTTACATATATGCAAAGGCATTAGATTGGACTTAAAATCTGTATAATTGTGATTGTGTTGGGTCAGATGACGAGTGTAATTAGATTTTATATCATTATAATTATGTGTCTTTTTTGGTAAGTGTTCACGGAAGCGTTTGTAAAAACCTCTTCCGGTCTGACCTATATAGAAGCTGTTACAATCATTGCAAACCAGTTTATAAATGCCTGTTTTTTCTTCAATAGGTAAGGACAGTTTAGGTCTAAGTATATTAATTAGTTTATTATTGGTTCTAAAAGACATAGTATAACCAATATTGTTCATCACTGAGGATAAAATTTTTGGCATGATGTATGTGTATTTCGCAGATATAAATTTTTTCGGTGTTTTATTAAGTGGACGGGGCTTAAGTTGAATGTTATTATGCTTCTTTAGCAATTTGTCAATGATGTGACTACTGTAACCATTGGAAACTGCAATAAATCTTATTGTATTTAGCTCAGTCTCGAAATCATTATTGTCAAGGGGGACTGTCAACAATCTATGGATTAAACTATTATATGCTGCCATTTTTTGAGAGTATGGATGGTGGGAATCTGCATGTATTGTATGGTTAGTGGCAGTAGGCTTCCTAAAAATATTGAATTTCAATGTGTCCAATCGTCTAGTGAGGGTCAGGTCTAGAAAGTTAATTGAGTTATCATGCGCGGTCTCTAAAGTAAATTGAATATTATTGTTGAGTTCATTTAAAAGATTTTTAAAGGAGTCAACTTGTCTCAAATTTATAATGCATATAATAATGATAGCAGTCGTGATTGTGTTCTGAATGAACAATTGAACTTTGTATCTAACCGCCTGTATGATACTGCTTTGAGACTGCTCAACGAATTCCAATCAGTAGCAGACAACACTTGAACGGGTGCGCACCCTACATCACGTGCACATAATATGCTTGTTTCTGCAATTGTATTTTTTGACAAACGCAGTTTTGTGTAAAATGTGTGTGTTTGGTTTTATACGTTTGATGATGAGGCATACGCCTTGAAACGCGTAACGTAATAAGTTTGAGAAGTCACACGGCGGACCACATACAGGTAATCACTTATTATTACATAAAAGTGACTTGGATACCATACGAAACATGAATATCTGTACATTGTCAGATATCTTTCAATGTGAAAGTGATAAACAGTGTAAGTGTTAGAAGTGAGAGAATAAACAATTCACAATAATAAGAAAAAGGAAACAAAGATAATAAAACAGATTGTAAAAGATGGATATACAACTAATATAATAGTGTTAATTAATAATAAACTAGTACTATGAGTGCAATGAAAATAAGACATCCTATGTTAATAAAAATATTCAAGGGATGATTATCAAGATAGAATAAATGGTGTTATAATGTTATTCACCAAAATTGTAATTTGTTCAATTAAAAGAGTTGAGTTTGTAAGAAGGAATATGGCTGAAAGGTAAACAGGCCATAAACCTAATTTTTGTGTTATATTTATAGTAATATTAAGTGATAAACAAGTTATAAGAAATGGCAATAGATATAAGAAAGGAGATAAATTTTACAAACATAATATTAATCATTAGAGTAAAGACAGAAAAAGAAATAAGAGAATAACAGACAAGCAATGATTTTGTAAAGGGGGTAAGGTCGCGAAGGCTACTACAATGCTTTTTAAATGGAGCGTTTATGGTACACATGACCCATTTCCTCAGGACTTACTCGAAGGATTTATTTGAAATTTTTACCTCTTCCTTCTGTGTATACAGTAAATGTACTGAACTAAAATTAATCCTCTAACTTAAAAAAATGTGATTTAATTATCCTAATTTAAAAAAATATAAAAAAAAACAGAAATGTTTTATTTTAAATATTTTTTATTGTAAGTAATGATTGGATCTCATTAATAATTCTAGTTCAGTATAAGTACAAAGTTATGTTTTACACACTTGCAAAAGTTCAGCACTATAGGTTGAGTAGAAGCTGAGATAATGGGACATTTATGAAAAAAAAATACAGGTTTTGGTAAAACAGGTTTAAAGATGACACTACACATTTTTACACATTTAAAACTCTCCAGGTCCATAGGAACAATCTTCCTTGCTTTCCTCTTCTTCCCTCTTTCTATTTCTGTCTTCTTTTGACTCTAGCTTCTTTTGTCACTGATTCTGCTTCTTTTTCCGCTTTTGCAACACGTAACTCATCGATTTGCCTCAGCACCTTTACCATGTTCTTGCCTGGTTGAATAGCAAGTTCTTAGAAAACTCTGGCCTTCCACATAGCTCCTTCATTAAATGTAAGAACTGCATCATACAATCCAATTCTCAGAGATTTTAAGCACACAAATGTAGTCTTGGGCACCCTGCTCCATATTACATGGTTTAGGCTTTCGTTAGGGTTTTGCGTTTTACCATGCAAGCATTTACGCAATAACTCAGGTTTACTCAGGTCTTGAAACACTGGTTTGATTGATTCCATAACAGCCAAGGGCAGAGCGTGTTTGTGAGAATATGTTTCATTACTTTCTTGGGCCTTGTTATATCTCCACCAAGATTCAGGTCCTTTAGGGCAAAGTTGGTGCTGTGGATGGGTGTCGGTTGACAATTATTTGTGATAAAATATGGCCCATATTTCTTTTTTCATAAGTGTTTGATCATGAATGTTCCTCCTAATTGCAAGGCCATAGTACCTTTGCAACTGGTCTATTTCACTATCAGTCAATCTTCCTTTTCCACCTAAGCCCTTTCCATCTGATAGGACAGTACCTTTTAGGGTATTTTTCACCCGACGCAACCTTGTTCCAACTCTTTTTTGAACATGGCCAATACACTCAAGCTTTTCTATCGTTGTATCACCATAAGGCTTCTCAGATTGTACATGCTGAAACCCTTTGGAGTCACCATCCCCCAGATATTTTATATATATAACTCCACGTTTTTCTTCTGAATGCTGGAAGATTTTCAGCACTCTGTTACATTCCATTTCTCCACTCGAACCTTCATGATTTTTCAAACAGTTGGTCTGATGTTCAACCTTTTTGTTTGGATTTTTTATACAACCATGGCAAAACTTAGTAAGGCACTCTACATCTACCACTTTACCTGTGTCAAATGATGTGGCTGTTATGACACCATTTAGTGAGGTGTGGCCTCGCTTTTGCCACGTTCTGTCGAATACAGCAGCGATGTCTGAACTTCCATTGTTTTCCTTTACTGTTTCATGAGCAGCATTGACCATTGAGGCTTCTGTCACAAAACTAAGAGCATTCAAAAACAAATCATTACTGAATTTTAGAGGAGGTTAAGGCAGATTTAAAACTGCACACAATGTTTTAGCAGCTGCAGCTCCTTTTCCAATTGAACGGAGAGCATATACAAATCTCATGTTTATTTCATATAACCTATTTTTAGTGATCTTTGAACTCATTGTTCTATCATTTTCTTGACAGTTTGAGCATTTCAGTACTAAATTGCTTGCTAAACCTACACTTTTATTAGCATCTCCACCTAGTGTATTTTTCACAGTTGCAAAACTTACATTTTACAAATTGTCACAATAAGTTAGATAACTGGTTTAGGTCTACTAGAGCAAAGGCTGAATCACTATTTAGAGCATTTATGCCTACATTGTTATCTACCTTAGAAAGATAGCTTAACTTCTTTTTAGATGAGCTAGGAGGATGTTCCAAAGAAACAGGCCTTAGAGGAACCTCATTATTTATAGGTTCAGTACCAGTAACAAGCAGACATTCCTCAGAATTTTAATTGCACACATTCTCCCCTAAAGAGTACCTATTACCACAAAACTTTCTTTTTTTGAATAATTTCTTTGATCTTGTCATTTCAATATAAAAAGAAAGCTCACAATCGGAGAAAACTTCACTTTCCAACAATAGAAACACAGCACAGCAGAAAGAAAACAATGGTAAACATCAGATGTTGTTTTTATGTTATGTTTACTAAAATACATCAACTGTTGAACATATGCTGTAAAATCAGCTGATCAAAACACAAAGCCAACAAAATATAAAGTATTATAATATATTATACGAAATTACACACTGAAGCAACAGGGAAGTATTCTTGAGCTGAGGCACTGAGAAAAACGAAGTGCAGACATAAACTAAAAAATTTATTTAGACCTTATTTGGTCGAATTATTATTATAATGTATATATTTTCTTGTTCAAGACAAAATGTGCTATCATATAAAAAAATTTAAAAAAAATTATAACAAAAAAAATAGTTTTTTCGCGACCTTACCCCCTAATTAAGAACATTCAATTATTGTAAAACAGCCCAAATTAATTCAAAAAGTAAATAAGTCATAAGTGACAGCAAGCAAAACATATGTAAATAAAAAATAATCTTTAATTTGGGTAAAATAAGAAGATATAGCTAGAAGATAACATCCAGTGAGCAGTTGACCCTTGTGAACCTACCGAGAACCATCGGATTATTTTTAATACAGGATTAAAAAAATCAAGAAGTGTGTGTGATCCAGTATCTCTGTTCCAGTAGAGCTGCAGGCGATCACCAAATATACTGCTCACATAAATTGACAATCTAAGTTATACAGCAAGAATACCACAAGTATAAATGATATTTTGATACTAATGCATTACAGCAGACCATCTTCAAATTAAAGTCACTGTAATTTAAAATATATAAAAATATTTCAACAGTATTCTTATTCCCAATATATATTAGCCAATTCTTATAAGTTTCATCAACATATCTGTACATTATATAATAATAAGTGATTACCTGTATGCGGTCCGCCGTGTGACTTCTCAAACTTATTACGTTACGCGTTTCAAGGCGTATGCCTCATCATCAGACGTATAAAACCAAAAACACACATATCACACAAAACTGCGTTTGTCAAAAAATAAAATTGCAGAAACAAGCATATTATGTGCACGTGATGTAGGGTGCGCACCCGTTCAAGTGTTGTCTGCTACTGATTGGAATTCGTTGAGCAGTCTCAAAGCAGTATCATACAGGCAGTTAGATACAAAGTTCAATTGTTCATTCAGAACACAATCACGACTGCTATCATTATTATATGCATTATAAATTTCCAGCTCCTCCAAGGCATTCATAAAACGGCCCTTGTTACATATATGCAAAGGCATTAGATTGGACTTAAAATCTGTATAATTGTGATTGTGTTGGGTCAGATGACGAGTGTAATTAGATTTTATATCATTATAATTATGTGTCTTTTTTGGTAAGTGTTCACAGAAGCGTTTGTAAAAACCTCTTCCGGTCTGACCTATATAGAAGCTGTTACAATCATTGCAAACCAGTTTATAAATGCCTGTTTTTTCTTCAATAGGTAAGGACAGTTTAGGTCTAAGTATATTAATTAGTTTATTATTGGTTCTAAAAGACATAGTATAACCAATATTGTTCATCACTGAGGATAAAATTTTTGGCATGATGTATGTGTATTTCGCAGATATAAATTTTTTCGGTGTTTTATTAAGTGGACGGGGCTTAAGTTGAATGTTATTATGCTTCTTTAGCAATTTGTCAATGATGTGACTACTGTAACCATTGGAAACTGCAATAAATCTTATTGTATTTAGCTCAGTCTCGAAATCATTAATGTCAAGGGGGACTGTCAACAATCTATGGATTAAACTATTATATGCTGCCATTTTTTGAGAGTATGGATGGTGGGAATCTGCATGTATTGTATGGTTAGTGGCAGTAGGCTTCCTAAAAATATTGAATTTCAATGTGTCCAATCGTATAGTGAGGGTCAGGTCTAGAAAGTTAATTGAGTTATCATGCTCGGTCTCTAAAGTAAATTGAATATTATTGTTGAGTTCATTTAAAAGATTTTTAAAGGAGTCAACTTGTCTCAAATTTATAATGCATATAATAATGATAGCAGTCGTGATTGTGTTCTGAATGAACAATTGAACTTTGTATCTAACCGCCTGTATGATACTGCTTTGAGACTGCTCAACGAATTCCAATCAGTAGCAGAAAACACTTGAACGGGTGCGCACCCTACATCACGTGCACATAATATGCTTGTTTCTGCAATTGTATTTTTTGACAAACGCAGTTTTGTGTAAAATGTGTGTTTGGTTTTATACGTTTGATGATGAGGCATACGCCTTGAAACGCGTAACGTAATAAGTTTGAGAAGTCACACGGCGGACCACATACAGGTAATCACTTATTATTACATAAAAGTGACTTGGATACCATACGAAACATGAATATCTGTACATTGTCAGATATCTTTCAATGTGAAAGTGATAAACAGTGTAAGTGTTAGAAGTGAGAGAATAAACAATTCACAATAATAAGAAAAAGGAAACAAAGATAATAAAACAGATTGTAAAAGATGGATATACAACTAATATAATAGTGTTAATTAATAATAAACTAGTACTATGAGTGCAATGAAAATAAGACATCCTATGTTAATAAAAATATTCAAGGGATGATTATCAAGATAGAATAAATGGTGTTATAATGTTATTCACCAAAATTGTAATTTGTTCAATTAAAAGAGTTGAGTTTGTAAGAAGGAATATGGTGAAAGGTAAACAGGCCATAAACCTAATTTTTGTGTTATATTTATAGTAATATTAAGTGATAAATAAGTTATAAGAAATGGCAATAGATATAAGAAAGGAGATAAATTTTACAAACATAATATTAATCATTAGAGTAAAGACAGAAAAAGAAATAAGAGAATAACAGACAAGCAATGATTTTGTAAAGGGGGTAAGGTCGCGAAGGCTACTACAATGCTTTTTAAATGGAGCGTTTATGGTACACATGACCCATTTCCTCAGGACTTACTCGAAGGATTTATTTGAAATTTTTACCTCTTCCTTCTGTGTATACAGTAAATGTACTGAACTAAAATTACTCCTCTAACTTAAAAAAATGTGATTTAATTATCCTAATTTTAAAAAATATAAAAAAAAAACAGAAATAATTTATTTTAAATATTTTTTATTGTAAGTAATGATTGGATCTCATTAATAATTCTAGTTCAGTATAAGTACAAAGTTATGTTTTACACACTTGCAAAAGTTCAGCACTATAGGTTGAGTAGAAGCTGAGATAATGGGACATTTATGAAAAAAAATACAGGTTTTGGTAAAACAGGTTTAAAGATGACACTACACATTTTTACACATTTAAAACTCTCCAGGTCCATAGGAACAATCTTCCTTGCTTTCCTCTTCTTCCCTCTTTCTTTTTCTGTCTTCTTTTGACTCTAGCTTCTTTTGTCACTGATTCTGCTTCTTTTTCCGCTTTTGCAACACGTAACTCATCGATTTGCCTCAGCGCCTTTACCATGTTCTTGCCTGGTTGAATAGCAAGTTCTTAGAAAACTCTGGCCTTCCACATAGCTCCTTCATTAAATGTAAGAACTGCATCATACAATCCAATTCTCAGAGATTTTAAGCACACAAATGTAGTCTTGGGCACCCTGCTCCATATTACATGGTTTAGGCTTTCGTTAGGGTTTTGCGTTTTACCATGCAAGCATTTACGCAATAACTCAGGTCTTGAAACACTGGTTTGATTGATTCCATAACAGCCAAGGGCAGAGCGTGTTTGTGAGAATATGTTTCATTACTTTCTTGGGCCTTGTTATATCTCCACCAAGATTCAGGTCCTTTAGGGCAAAGTTGGTGCTGTGGATGGGTGTCGGTTGACAATTATTTGTGATAAAATATGGCCCATATTTCTTTTTTCATAAGTGTTTGATCATGAATGTTCCTCCTAATTGCAAGGCCATAGTACCTTTGCAACTGGTCTATTTCACTATCAGTCAATCTTCCTTTTCCACCTAAGCCCTTTCCATCTGATAGGACAGTACCTTTTAGGGTATTTTTCATCCGACGCAACCTTGTTCCAACTCTTTTTTGAACATGGCCAATACACTCAAGCTTTTCTATCGTTGTATCACCATAAGGCTTCTCAGATTGTACATGCTGAAACCCTTTGGAGTCACCATCCCCCAGATATTTTATATATATAACTCCACGTTTTTCTTCTGAATGCTGGAAGATGTTCAGCACTCTGTTACATTCCATTTCTCCACTCGAACCTTCATGATTTTTCAAACAGTTGGTCTGATGTTCAACCTTTTTGTTTGGATTTTTTATACAACCATGGCAAAACTTAGTAAGGCACTCTACATCTACCACTTTACCTGTGTCAAATGATGTGGCTGTTATGACACCATTTAGTGAGGTGTGGCCTCGCTTTTGCCACGTTCCGTCGAATACAGCAGCGATGTCTGAACTTCCATTGTTTTCCTTTACTGTTTCATGAGCAGCATTGACCATTGAGGCTTCTGTCACAAAACTAAGAGCATTCAAAAACAAATCATTACTGAATTTTAGAGGAGGTTAAGGCAGATTTAAAACTGCACACAATGTTTTAGCAGCTGCAGCTCCTTTTCCAATTGAACGGAGAGCATATACAAATCTCATGTTTATTTCATATAACCTATTTTTAGTGATCTTTGAACTCATTGTTCTATCATTTTCTTGACAGTTTGAGCATTTCAGTACTAAATTGCTTGCTAAACCTACACTTTTATTAGCATCTTCACCTAGTGTATTTTTCACAGTTGCAAAACTTACATTTTACAAATTGTCACAATAAGTTAGATAACTGGTTTAGGTCTACAAGAGCAAAGGCTGAATCACTATTTAGAGCATTTATGCCTACATTGTTATCTACCTTAGAAAGATAGCTTAACTTCTTTTTAGATGAGCTAGGAGGATGTTCCAAAGAAACAGGCCTTAGAGGAACCTCATTATTTATAGGTTCAGTACCAGTAACAAGCAGACATTCCTCAGAATTTTCATTGCACACATTCTCCCCTAAAGAGTACCTATTACCACAAAACTTTCTTTTTTTGAATAATTTCTTTGATCTTGTCATTTCAATATAAAAAGAAAGCTCACAATCGGAGAAAACTTCACTTTCCAACAATAGAAACACAGCACAGCAGAAAGAAAACAATGGTAAACATCAGATGTTGTTTTTATGTTATGTTTACTAAAATACATCAACTGTTGAACATATGCTGTAAAATCAGCTGATCAAAACACAAAGCCAACAATATATAAAGTATTATAATATATTATACGAAATTACACACTGAAGCAACAGGGAAGTATTCTTGAGCTGAGGCACTGAGAAAAACGAAGTGCAGACATAAACTAAAAAATTTATTTAGACCTTATTTGGTCGAATTATTATTATAATGTATATATTTTCTTGTTCAAGACAAAATGTGCTATCATATAAAAAAATTAAAAAAAAATTGTAACAAAAAAAATAGTTTTTTCGCGACCTTACCCCCTAATTAAGAACATTCAATTATTGTAAAACAGCCCAAATTAATTCAAAAAGTAAATAAGTCATAAGTGACAGCAAGCAAAACATATGTAAATGAAAAATAATCTTTAATTTGGGTAAAATAAGAAGATATAGCCAATTACTACTTAGGCCTATAAAATGCCTAACTGTATAAATTCAAAATAAACAAATCGTAAGAAATTAACTACTGTATTAGAAAATTCAGGGCAAGTAACTCATTAATTACAATTAGTGAACCATATTAAGATGTCAGAGTTAGATTAAAAACATGAAATAAGAAAGAAATGTAATAATATAATGTTAGAATTTTGTCAAAACTTTAATACATGAACAAACCCAGTTTTGTGGCATGTCAAAATGATCTTTGAAAGAAAATAGAAACAGTTATGATAATATCTAATACATTGATAAGAAGACAGAAGAATAATAGCCATCAGAAAATATTTATTCATTTTGAATTAAAATTCAAATATTATAACAATAGACATAAATGTATTCAACCAATGAGAGTATAGGCAGTTGCCATAACAACGGAACGTTATTATATTTAATTCCGTTATAAAACATTAGTCCATTATTGACGATCAAGAGAGGCGGAAGGCAAACCATATTCGACTCAATTATCAATTAAAATAGTAATAAATACTGCAAAATTTAACGAGATGTGGATGCAAGAAGTCTAATAAGGAATTATTTAACCCAAGAGAGCTAATAAACCAGATTTTAATATCCAAAAATAATTAAAAAATCCAAATTAATTGAAAAAGAAGCCAAATGAAATCAAAAGTACAAATGATGGAAGATTAATGATCGTCTCAACCCAACCTAACTAATAACAAAGTGACTCATCACCAGAAATCAACAAGATTTTGTTAAGTATATCTGAATTACCCGAATTTACGAACTAAATTAATTAACTTTTCTCACAACACAAAAAATTCTCACTCCGAACTTTGTAACTAAATTTTTTTCAAGGATTGATTGATAATAAATATTAAACTTGTATGTAAACATAATTTAACCTGTGTACGAAGTACGAAATTTTAACAAACACTTTTTAACACTCAAAAAACGAATTGTATTTAAACTTTAATAGTATATAAGTACCATTGATGTAAGGTAGTGTACTTTATTAACATCTTATTTCTATTTATTCGTAGTCAAAAGGACTCGTTGATTGAATGAACTGTAGAAAATAAATATTAACGGAAGCCATGTCGAATTAGAAACTCTTCAATCAACTTAGCCAACCTTGAGATATTGTCTATTTATTGCCGGAGCAACATTATTTTATAACATTATATTTTTGTATCTAACTGATTAACTATTAACTATTTCAGCGTTAATAAACTAGTACTGATTAGTAATAACCGTCCTTTATTTCATTATAAATTGTATTATAAAGTTTGTGTACTTTAGCGATGAGTAAAATTGTCTGCCAGATTTAGACGTTGGCAACACGACGAACTACAAGCGAGATTCGAATGCCCGCCAGTTTGCGAGGGTAATTTGAATTGGTCATCACCGCATAGAACGACAGCTCAGTTTAAACATTTTAATTGTTTTCATAAACAATTTGGCGCCTATCGGGAAATAAACATACTCATTGAAGGACAGGTAAGGATTACACTCGTGAAGATATCAGTACTGGTAATTCGTGCGTTCGCAACGGACATCGTCAGCGTGAGAAATTAGAAAAAGTACGGCTCTTAGATACATACAAGGTAACGACTACAACGTGTGGGGCTAACACACATAAAACACACAGTTACAGGACGATAGCGATTGCGTCGTTACAAATTGACGCTCCATCGCGGGGCTTAAACATGCATAAGAGGTGAGTCGTTACAATATGAATGAAGATAATGAGCAATCTAAGGTAAGTGAAACACCTATTGTTTTGTCCAAACCACCAATACAATATGGTCCAACTCGACATATGAATGCAGCTGATGAAGGGATGACAATATAGGAAAAATAGAAACTGCACGAATTAATAGAAGAGTACAGTGAAGTATTTAGTGAAGTACCGACGCAGACGACAGTATACGAGCACTCTATAGTTGTGTCAGACCCTACGAAAGTCATCAGGAGAACGTATCCTATCCCAATGCGATATGAGGAAGAGGTTGAACTGGAAATTCGTCGCATGATAGAAAATGGAGTCATAGAGCGATCGAACAGCAACTTCCTGAATCCTCTAGTGGTGGTGAAGAAGAAGAGTGGTGAGATACGTCTATGCCTTGACATGAGGGAACTGAACAGCATTGTATTAAAAGAATATGACTGTGCGCCTACTGTGGACGAGTTATTTTCCAAAAACGGTGAAGGACCGTGGTATCTGACGAAGCTGGATTTACGCACAATTTTATGGCAGATTCCAATCCGTAAAGAGGACAGGAAATATACAGCCTTCCTGTATAAAATTAAATGCTACCAACCAGGGCCGGATTTAAGATGTGGGTGGCCCAGGGCCCATTTTGGTGGGAGGCCCATTGTTTCAAGGTGTTGAAATATGTAATGCAAAAACACGAAATGAAATGAACACAAGTTTATTTACAAAATTTATTTATGCAGAGAAATTGAGTTAAAATTATTCAATTTTTTCATTAAAAAGTATAGTATAACATAACTAACAAAAAAAAAAATAATTTAAAAAATTAAAAAATATGACTGCCAAAAAAATAAATGAATAAATAAAAAATAAATTGATAAAAAAACTAAATAAAAAACTAAATAAAAATAATATTTAGTAAAAATCACAAAATCTAAATAAAGTCGATTTAAAAAGCCAAAAATAAGGTATTGAAATTCAGCTCTGATCAGATTTAACGAAAATGTTTTGAATTATTAAATGCATACTAATTTTATTAGATTTAAATTAGTTTTCGATGTTGAATACATATCAATGCATCATATGAAGACTACAATTATAAAAAATATTGCTGATAAAATTTTGCTCTTCAATTTTAATTTTCAATGCAGTCGGGGGCGGTTTCTAAATAGATTTGTTCTTTTCATTAAACAGCCCCCGACTGCATTGAAAATAAAATTGAAGAGCAAAATTTTATCAGCAATATTTTTTATAATTGTAGTCTTCATATGATGCATTGATATATATTCAACATCGAAAACTAATTTAAATCTAATAAAATTACTATGCATTTAATAATTCAAAACATTTTCGTTAAATCTGATCAGAGCTGAATTTCAATACCTTATTTTTGGCTTTTTAAATCGACTTTATTTAGATTTTGTGATTTTTACTAAATATTATTTTTATTTAGTTTTTTATTTATTTTTTTATCAATTTATTTTTTATTTATTCATTTATTTTTTTGGCAGTCATATTTTTTAATTTTTTAAATTATTTTTTTATTTTATTCTTTTTTGTGTTTAAAAAGAGTGTAATGGGAATGTGCAGTGTGTGCGTGCGTGTGTGCGTGTGCGCGTGCGTATGTGTGAAATGCAAAAAAAGTTTCAATTTTTACCATAGTTTTATTTAGAAACTTTATTATGTACATAGTATAATTAGCGTATGAACTTATAAACTTATAATATAGTATAACTTTATTTTATATACTATTATATAACTAGTATAATACAAACATTTCGATAAATTGTTTTATAAATTATATAATTAACTAAATAATTTCATTTATTAGAAATGATAAAGAAAAAGCTTTGGTCTACAGATTTCTGAGTCTATTTAATTCCTCAAGTGAGTTTTTATCGTGCGGTTCATGCAACAATTTTCATGGATCCAGACAACTTATTGCTAATCCCTCTAATGTTTTCACACGACTTAGTGCGACGTAGGCCTGATCCTTGGCAAAAATATTACTACTCAAATCAATGACTGCTTTGTCTAAAGTAGTGCCTTGGAGTTTATGTACTGTTACAGCCCAACACAATATTAATGGCAGCATACGTCGTTCTACTTTGCCCTGGCCTCGCAAAGCATCATATTCAACAGTAGTGGGCTCTATCTTTACTCCAATACCAGCAGTATTTCCCCTAATTGATCTGTCATCAAATTCTACAAGCACGGCTTGTGGAAGCTCACCATGTTGAAGCTGATCTCGACGTAGTGCAGGCCACTCAATTTTTCTAATGATGCCGATTGCTCCGTTGACCAGACCATGATTAATATTAATGTTTTTTCGCAACATTACCTTAGATCCGACTCCGATTACTAAAGAGTTTGGAATACCTCCAGTTTTGTTTGGATCCGTTGGTATGAAGTCTTTCTTTAACTTTTGTCCGTAATTCTTAGCTTCGACAGACACATCCACCGCTGCAATATCGTAAACTTTAGATGATGTTTTCAACTTTTCAGTCATCATAGTATTATATTCTTCTACCTGTTTAGTGGTTGGGAAAATACGCAGACACTCGCCATCAGCAAATTGTTTTGCACTGTTATACCCCTCCATCAATTCAGATTCAGAGCGGAAAGGAATGTGCGTGACTAAAACAGAATAATAATATGCTTCCGGATCTGAATTTGGTGTGTAATACCTAGTTCGTAAGACAGCTGGGCGCTTATGCTTTTTCATTTTTCCCTGATTATCAAGGAGAGTGATACATCTCTCAGAGTCATTTTCTTCTGGAGCCTGTTCGTAAGCATCAGCATCCTGATCATCTTCTGAGAATCTATTGTGCGTCACAGGCTCATACCAGACAGCGAATTCATGCAAACTTAATTTTCTTCGAGCGCGTGAGGCCTGGCAACGTAGCGGTCAAGAATATTTCTGTATGGCTCGTTTGCATTATCATCAATTCTCAACATCCGGTACCTTAACTCAGGAAAGCAAGTATTAACAAAGATCACTTTTTGTGAGGAATCCCGCATTTTAAGGTGACACAGACGTACTGCGCACTCACATGCTGACACCTCTCTGTGCGTTAAAATAGCATTTTGAATTGCAAAAACTTGTTTCGCCATGCTGCCTCCCTGGACCCATAAACGAAAAAAAAAAATCCTTAGAACCGATCACTTGTATTCACTTCCGGTCAAAACCGGAAGTTAACTCACGGTGATATATAGCCTATGACACTTTTGGTGAAGTAAGGAATCCATCGAGCCATCGAACATCAAAATCGGTAAAGCCGTTAAAAAGTTATAGTGGAACAAACATTATCGCCAATTTGAAGCTGCCGCTCGCTTAAATAACTGGACGGAAGAAGAGAAAGGCCTCTCACTCGTTCTTGCGTTAAAAGGACCTGCCGCAGAGGTAATACACAAAGTGCCATCTAACAGTCAGAACGTCTATGCCGAATTAACTAAAGCTTTGGAATTACGGTACGGTGACCAGCATTTGTGCGAAGTGTACCGTGAACAACTTAAAGCGAGGCGACAGCGTTCAGGGGAGAGTCTACAAGAGTTTGAAGCGAATATCGACCGACTGACGAGATTGGCTTATCCCGAAGAATCGGAGGACTTCCGGAAGTCGATTTCTCTCATTATGTTTATTGACGGTATCAGAGATAGTCAGTTACAACAAGTGTTAAGAATGGCTCGGCATGATAATAAATCAGACGCTCTTGTTCATGCTCTCCGTTTTGAAGCTGCCAAGTCGGCGACCTACATTAATCAAAATATGCCATCACGTTGTAGCCAAACGGATCCAATACCACAGTATCCTCATAGCGGACGGCATTAAGAGACGATTCAGAAACAACAGTTTAAGAAGTCAGCAGCACCACAACGATCTTTCGAACCAAAGGACAAAAACAGAAGACCGAAGTGTTACAACTGTGGGAAACGTGGTCATCTACAGGTAGACTGTTGGGAGAAGAAAATACCGAGAGAAGGGAGTGATCGCACCAATTGGAGAAGTAAAGCCTCAGAACAGCACACAGTTTCCACGCTACATAAGATTAGTGGAAACCTGATCGTTAATGGATTTGCGGAAGGTAAACGAAGATCATTTACACTGTGTTACGACGGTCTACTCGATCGTCGTAGGTACAGTGGAAACAAAATAAGTACAAGACACCAATTAAGTCACTAATCACACCTTTAATTGTTATAGTAAAACAGTTCGTAATTAATAACACAGTGTCTACAACAAATCAAATGAAATTGTTCATACGCAATAAAATGTCCACTACTATTAAAACTCAACTGTATTACAATTATACCGTCCGAATATAAAACGCAACACTTCACTAATAACTACTTGAACGTACACCGTAATAACTCGAACCTCTCTGTAAATATATCGCACTAATACTCTCGAACTGCACAGTCAAAAATCTCGCATTGAACTGAGAAACTAAGGCCGCGACGCGATGTATTTATAGTTACGCTACACACACCAGAAGCTTCCAAACTGCGTCTTACTCTCGCGAACTACGTAATTGCTGCGGCCTTGACACAGTCCGAGCGCCCGAGCGAAGGCTGGCAAAGTGCGAGAAAATTCTCGCAACATGCGTTTAGTAGCACGTACACCACACGCTTACGTCGAGATCTTTCTGGGACATTCGATAAACGCCTAGATTGTTCTACGCTGTCGTAGCACTGCCCCCTCCTTAAGCCTGTTCGTCCCGAACTGGCAAAGCGTCTCTAAATTTGTATTTAGCCAGGCGATCTAGGTGGACGACCTTGAACTTTCGCTGTCCTTCCTGTTGAATCCGATAAACAACATCGTTAATTCTTTTTTTTACAGTGTAGGGTCCTTCCCAGTTAGACTGAAGCTTAGGTGAGCGACCACGACGGCGCTTTGGATTGAACAACCAGACCTGATCTCCTTCTTGGAAACCCACACTATTGCTGCGAATGTCATACCGAGTTTTCATTTTATCACTGGCAATCTTGAGCCGTCCTCTTACCAAGCGATTCATTTCTCGCAGTTGGTTTTCTAATTGCGAGGAATAGTTCTTTGGCTCTTGGGACTGAGTCTCAGGTGGTCCAAACATCAAGTCCCCAGGAAGACGAATCTCCCGCCCAAACAACAATTTTGCTGGAGTCATGCCGGTTGTGTCATGTACTGATGATCTATACGCCATAAGGAATAGTGGTATACGTTGGTCCCAGTCTGTTTGGTTCTCGTCAACAACTTTCGAAAGATGCTGCTCAAGTGTCCTGTTGAATCTCTCAACCATCCCGTCCGACTGAGGATGCAGAGGCGTTGTCCTGGTCTTTCGAATTCCAAGTAGACGGCATAATTCTTTAAACACTCCTGATTCGAACCCCAGGTAGTCAGCACACCGGGCATACTAATTGCCAGAAGTTTAGTAAAACCTGACGAAACCGGAAATGTACCTATTAGAGTGGCGAATATTTTGGATCAAGCTACCACTTTACAAAGCAATACGCTCCTAGGCAAATTGACTCCTGTGGCCTGGGTAGCCGGAATAACGCAACGAAGACCCAGTTCTTCGGATACTTCTAAATTACCAGAGGAACTGCAAGAATTATTGAACAGATCTTCTAACGACCTCTCAAGTGGTGAGGTAAAAGAACTCGGACAGTTTTTACACGAATTCAAAGATTGTTTTGCAGTTCGGGGACAGTCACTGGGAAGAACCTCTCTTGTGCAACATCGCATCAATACTGGGGACACAACACCGATACGCCAACCTCCTCGAAGGCCTCCATTATCTAAACAAGAGGAGATGTCTCGGTTAGTACAGGACATGTTGACAGAGGGAGTAATTGAACCTTCGTCAAGTGCTTGGTCTTCCCCTGTAGTGCTGGTAGCGAAGAAAGATGGTGGATTGCGTTTCTGCGTAGACTACCGGAGGTTAAATGATGTTACAAAGAAAGACTGCTATCCATTACCTCGCGTTGACGATACACTCGACACGTTGTCCGGAGCACAGTGGTTTTCCACATTGGACCTGAAGAGTGGATATTGGCAAGTGGGTCTTCATCAAGAAGACAAGGAAAAGACCGCTTTCTCGACCCCAAGTGGCTTATTCCAATTTAACGTCATGCCATTTGGACTCTGTAATGCACCGGCAACATTTGAGAGATTGATGGACCTGATACTCCGAGGCCTGACGTGGAAAACTTGCCTTGTTTACTTAGACGATGTCATAGTGATCGGGAAGACTTTCGGAGATCATTTGGAAAACCTTAAGGAAGTTCTAACTAGAATTCACGGTGCACAACTGAAGCTGAGCCGGAAGAAGTGTTCTCTATTCCAGAAGGAAGTACAGTATTTGGGCCAATGTGGTTTCGGCAGCGGGCGTTAGCATGGATCCTAATAAAGTAGACACCGTAAGAGACTGGCCAGTTCCGAAGAATAAACACGAAGTTCGGAGTTTCCTGGGGTTATGCTCATATTACCGACGTTTTGTGAAAGGCTTCGCTACTATTGCTAAACCACTACATGAGCTAACGGAAAATAAACGAAACTTCCAATGGTCGAGAGAGTGTGAACAAGCATTTAGAACGTTGAAGATTGCATTATGTTCGCAGCCAATTCTCGCTTTTCCATCTTCCGAAGGGAAGTACATCGTAGACAGACGCAAGCAATACTGGTCTAGGAGCAGTTTTGTCTGAAGTGCAGAACGGTGAAGAACGAGTAATAGCGTATTACAGCAAGACGCTTTCTAAACCAGAGAGAAATTATTGTGTTACAAGAAGAGAGTTGTTGGCAATTGTCAGAGCTTTGGAGCACTTCCATAAATATCTCTATGGGAGAGAGTTTTCACTACGTACCGACCATGCTGCACTTGCATGGCTCTTGAGATTTAAAAATCCGGAAGGACAGTTGGCAAGGTGGCTCGAACGTCTGCAAGAGTACAACTTCAAGGTACAACATCGGCGGGGGCGCCTGCACGGTAATGCAGATGGCTTATCACGAAGACCATGCCCGGAAGACTGCCGACATTGCCACAGAAAGGAAGAACAAAACTCAAGTGAACATGTTCAAGCCATCACTGTAGATTTCCTGGCTGATGGCTGGACAACATAAGACTGTCGACAAGAACAGATGACTGATGAAGACATTGGACCGATCTTGACAGCAAAAGAGGAAGGTCGCCGCCCGGATTGGCAAGATATCTGCAATGGTTCCTAAGTGCTGAAGGGCTACTGGGCACAATGGGAGTCTCTCACCTTAGAAAACGGATTGCTGAAAAGGGCTTGGGAAAGTGCAGATGGACGAGACGTGGTAATGCAGTTGATAGTTCCCCGAAGTAAAGTGCAGTCTGTTTTGAAGGAGATGCATGATGGAACATCTGGAGGCCATCTTGGCGTTAACAAAACCCTTGACAAAATACGGAAGCGATTCTATTGGCTTCATCTTCGCCACGACGTAGAGGAATGGGTTCGGATGTGTGAAATATGTGCTGCAAGCAAGGGCCCACAAACCAGAAGCAGGGGAAAAATGAGACAGTATAACGTTGGACAACCTTTCGAGAGAATTGCCATAGACATTGCTGGACCATTCCCAGTTACTGACGATGGAAACCGGTACATCATGGTTGTAGGTGACTACTTTACTAAGTGGGTGGAAGCCTACGCAATTCCAAATCAGGAGGTTACCACTGTGGCAAAGCAGTTAGTTCACAACTTCTGTTGCCGTTATGGAGCCCCTATGGAAATCCATACGGATCAAGGGAGAAATTTCGAATCAGGAGTGTTTAAAGAATTATGCCGTCTACTTGGAATTCGAAAGACCAGGACAACGCCTCTGCATCCTCAGTCGGACGGGATGGTTGAGAGATTCAACAGGACACTTGAGCAGCATCTTTCGAAAGTTGTTGACGAGAACCAAACAGACTGGGACCAACGTATACCACTTTTCCTTATGGCGTATAGATCATCAGTACATGACACAACCGGCATGACTCCAGCAAAATTGGTGTTTGGGCGGGAGATTCGTCTTCCTGGGGACTTGATGTTTGGATCACCTGAGACTCAGTCCCAAGAGCCAAAGAACTATTCCTCGCAATTAGAAAACCAACTGCGAGAAATGAATCGCTTGGTAAGAGGACGGCTCAAGATTGCCAGTGATAAAATGAAAACTCGGTATGACATTCGCAGCAATAGTGTGGGTTTCCAAGAAGGAGATCAGGTCTGGTTGTTCAATCCAAAGCGCCGTCGTGGTCGCTCACCTAAGCTTCAGTCTAACTGGGAAGGACCCTACACTGTAAAAAAAAGAATTAACGATGTTGTTTATCGGATTCAACAGGAAGGACAGCGAAAGTTCAAGGTCGTCCACCTAGATCGCCTGGCTAAATACAAATTTAGAGACGCTTTGCCAGTTCGGGACGAACAGGCTTAAGGAGGGGGCAGTGCTACGACAGCGTAGAACAATCTAGGCGTTTATCGAATGTCCCAGAAAGATCTCGACGTAAGCGTGTGGTGTACGTGCTACTAAACGCATGTTGCGAGAATTTTCTCGCACTTTGCCAGCCTTCGCTCGGGCGCTCGGACTGTGTCAAGGCCGCAGCAATTACGTAGTTCGCGAGAGTAAGACGCAGTTTGGAAGCTTCTGGTGTGTGTAGCGTAACTATAAATACATCGCGTCGCGGCCTTAGTTTCTCAGTTCAATGCGAGATTTTTGACTGTGCGGTTCGAGAGTATTAGTGCGATATATTTACAGAGAGGTTCGAGTTATTACGGTGTACGTTCAAGTAGTTATTAGTGAAGTGTTGCGTTTTATATTCGGACGGTATAATTGTAATACAGTTGAGTTTTAATAGTAGTGGACATTTTATTGCGTATGAACAATTTCATTTGATTTGTTGTAGACACTGTGTTATTAATTACGAACTGTTTTACTATAACAATTAAAGGTGTGATTAGTGACTTAATTGGTGTCTTGTACTTATTTTGTTTCCACTGTACCTACGACGATCGAGTAGACCGTCGTAACACAGTGTAAATGATCTTCGTTTACCTTCCGCAAATCCATTAACGATCAGGTTTCCACTAATCTTATGTAGCGTGGAAGCTGTGTGCTGTTCTGAGGCTTTACTTCTCCAATTGGTGCGATCACTCCCTTCTCTCGGTATTTTCTTCTCCCAACAGTCTACCTGTAGATGACCACGTTTCCCACAGTTGTAACACTTCGGTCTTCTGTTTTTGTCCTTTGGTTCGAAAGATCGTTGTGGTGCTGCTGACTTCTTAAACTGTTGTTTCTGAATCGTCTCTTTATGCCGTCCGCTATGAGGATACTGTGGTATTGGATCCGTTTGGCTACAACGTGATGGCATATTTTGATTAATGTAGGTCGCCGACTTGGCAGCTTCAAAACGGAGAGCATGAACAAGAGCGTCTGATTTATTATCATGCCGAGCCATTCTTAACACTTGTTGTAACTGACTATCTCTGATACCGTCAATAAACATAATGAGAGAAATCCACTTCCGGAAGTCCTCCGATTCTTCGGGATAAGCCAATCTCGTCAGTCGGTCGATATTCGCTTCAAACTCTTGTAGACTCTCCCCTGAAAGCTGTCGCCTCGCTTTAAGTTGTTCACGGTACACTTCGCACAAATGCTGGTCACCGTACCGTAATTCCAAAGCTTTAGTTAATTCGGCATAGACGTTCTGACTGTTAGATGGCACTTTGTGTATTACCTCTGCGGCAGGTCCTTTTAACGCAAGAACGAGTGAGAGGCCTTTCTCTTCTTCCGTCCAGTTATTTAAGCGAGCGGCAGCTTCAAATTGGCGATAATGTTTGTTCCACTATAACTTTTTAACGGCTTTACCGATTTTGATGTTCGATGGCTCGATGGATTCCTCACTTCACCAAAAGTGTCATAGGCTATATATCACCGTGAGTTAACTTCCGGTTTTGACCGGAAGTGAATACAAGTGATCGGTTCTAAGGATTTTTTTTTTTCGTTTATGGGTCCAGGGAGGCAGCATGGCGAAACAAGTTTTTGCAATTCAAAATGCTATTTTAACGCACAGAGAGGTGTCAGCATGTGAGTGCGCAGTACGTCTGTGTCACCTTAAAATGCGGGATTCCTCACAAAAAGTGATCTTTGTTAATACTTGCTTTCCTGAGTTAAGGTACCGGATGTTGAGAATTGATGATAATGCAAACGAGCCATACAGAAATATTCTTGACCGCTACGTTGCCAGGCCTCACGCGCTCGAAGAAAATTAAGTTTGCATGAATTCGCTGTCTGGTATGAGCCTGTGACGCACAATAGATTCTCAGAAGATGATCAGGATGCTGATGCTTACGAACAGGCTCCAGAAGAAAATGACTCTGAGAGATGTATCACTCTCCTTGATAATCAGGGAAAAATGAAAAAGCATAAGCGCCCAGCTGTCTTACGAACTAGGTATTACACACCAAATTCAGATCCGGAAGCATATTATTATTCTGTTTTAGTCACGCACATTCCTTTCCGCTCTGAATCTGAATTGATGGAGGGGTATAACAGTGCAAAACAATTTGCTGATGGCGAGTGTCTGCGTATTTTCCCAACCACTAAACAGGTAGAAGAATATAATACTATGATGACTGAAAAGTTGAAAACATCATCTAAAGTTTACGATATTGCAGCGGTGGATGTGTCTGTCGAAGCTAAGAATTACGGACAAAAGTTAAAGAAAGACTTCATACCAACGGATCCAAACAAAACTGGAGGTATTCCAAACTCTTTAGTAATCGGAGTCGGATCTAAGGTAATGTTGCGAAAAAACATTAATATTAATCATGGTCTGGTCAACGGAGCAATCGGCATCATTAGAAAAATTGAGTGGCCTGCACTACGTCGAGATCAGCTTCAACATGGTGAGCTTCCACAAGCCGTGCTTGTAGAATTTGATGACAGATCAATTAGGGGAAATACTGCTGGTATTGGAGTAAAGATAGAGCCCACTACTGTTGAATATGATGCTTTGCGAGGCCAGGGCAAAGTAGAACGACGTATGCTGCCATTAATATTGTGTTGGGCTGTAACAGTACATAAACTCCAAGGCACTACTTTAGACAAAGCAGTCATTGATTTGAGTAGTAATATTTTTGCCAAGGATCAGGCCTACGTCGCACTAAGTCGTGTGAAAACATTAGAGGGATTAGCAATAAGTTGTCTGGATCCATGAAAATTGTTGCATGAACCGCACGATAAAAACTCACTTGAGGAATTAAATAGACTCAGAAATCTGTAGACCAAAGCTTTTTCTTTATCATTTCTAATAAATGAAATTATTTAGTTAATTATATAATTTATAAAACAATTTATCGAAATGTTTGTATTATACTAGTTATATAATAGTATATAAAATAAAGTTATACTATATTATAAGTTTATAAGTTCATACGCTAATTATACTATGTACATAATAAAGTTTCTAAATAAAACTATGGTAAAAATTGAAACTTTTTTTGCATTTCACACATACGCACGCGCACACGCACACACGCACGCACACACTGCACATTCCCATTACACTCTTTTTAAACACAAAAAAGAATAAAATAAAAAAATAATTTAAAAAATTAAAAAATATGACTGCCAAAAAAATAAATGAATAAATAAAAAATAAATTGATAAAAAAATAAATAAAAAACTAAATAAAAATAATATTTAGTAAAAATCACAAAATCTAAATAAAGTCGATTTAAAAAGCCAAAAATAAGGTATTGAAATTCAGCTCTGATCAGATTTAACGAAAATGTTTTGAATTATTAAATGCATAGTAATTTTATTAGATTTAAATTAGTTTTCGATGTTGAATATATATCAATGCATCATATGAAGACTACAATTATAAAAAATATTGCTGATAAAATTTTGCTCTTCAATTTTATTTTCAATGCAGTCGGGGGCTGTTTAATGAAAAGAACAAATCTATTTAGAAACCGCCCCCGACTGCATTGAAAATTAAAATTGAAGAGCAAAATTTTATCAGCAATATTTTTTATAATTGTAGTCTTCATATGATGCATTGATATGTATTCAACATCGAAAACTAATTTAAATCTAATAAAATTAGTATGCATTTAATAATTCAAAACATTTTCGTTAAATCTGATCAGAGCTGAATTTCAATACCTTATTTTTGGCTTTTTAAATCGACTTTATTTAGATTTTGTGATTTTTACTAAATATTATTTTTATTTAGTTTTTTATTTAGTTTTTTTATCAATTTATTTTTTATTTATTCATTTATTTTTTTGGCAGTCATATTTTTTAATTTTTTAAATTATTTTTTTTTTTGTTAGTTATGTTATACTATACTTTTTAGTGAAAAAATTGAATAATTTTAACTCAATTTCTCTGCATAAATAAATTTTGTAAATAAACTTGTGTTCATTTCATTTCGTGTTTTTGCATTACATATTTCAACACCTTGAAACAATGGGCCTCCCACCAAAATGGGCCCTGGGCCACCCACATCTTAAATCCGGCCCTGGTTGGTAGCATTTAATTTTATACAGGAAGGCTGTATATTTCCTGTCCTCTTTACGGATTGGAATCTGCCATAAAATTGTGCGTAAATCCAGCTTCGTCAGATACCACGGTCCTTCACCGTTTTTGGAAAATAACTCGTCCACAGTAGGCGCACAGTCATATTCTTTTAATACAATGCTGTTCAGTTCCCTCATGTCAAGGCATAGACGTATCTCACCACTCTTCTTCTTCACCACCACTAGAGGATTCAGGAAGTTGCTGTTCGATCGCTCTATGACTCCATTTTCTATCATGCGACGAATTTCCAGTTCAACCTCTTCCTCATATCGCATTGGGATAGGATACGTTCTCCTGATGACTTTCGTAGGGTCTGACACAACTATAGAGTGCTCGTATACTGTCGTCTGCGTCGGTACTTCACTAAATACTTCACTGTACTCTTCTATTAATTCGTGCAGTTTCTATTTTTCCTATATTGTCATCCCTTCATCAGCTGCATTCATATGTCGAGTTGGACCATATTGTATTGGTGGTTTGGACAAAACAATAGGTGTTTCACTTACCTTAGATTGCTCATTATCTTCATTCATATTGTAACGACTCACCTCTTATGCACGTTTAAGCCCCGCGATGGAGCGTCAATTTGTAACGACGCAATCGCTATCGTCCTGTAACTGTGTGTTTTATGTGTGTTAGCCCCACACGTTGTAGTCGTTACCTTGTATGTATCTAAGAGCCGTACTTTTTCTAATTTCTCACGCTGACGATGTCCGTCGCGAACGCACGAATTACCAGTACTGATATCTTCACGAGTGTAATCCTTACCTGTCCTTCAATGAGTATGTTTATTTCCCGATAGGCGCCAAATTGTTTATGAAAACAATTAAAATGTTTAAACTGAGCTGTCGTTCTATGCGGTGATGACCAATTCAAATTACCCTCGCAAACTGGCGGGCATTCGAATCTCGCTTGTAGTTCGTCGTGTTGCCAACGTCTAAATCTGGCAGACAATTTTACTCATCGCTAAAGTACACAAACTTTATAATACAATTTATAATGAAATAAAGGACGGTTATTACTAATCAGTACTAGTTTATTAACGCTGAAATAGTTAATAGTTAATCAGTTAGATACAAAAATATAATGTTATAAAATAATGTTGCTCCGGCAATAAATAGACAATATCTCAAGGTTGGCTAAGTTGATTGAAGAGTTTCTAATTCGACATGGCTTCCGTTAATATTTATTTTCTACAGTTCATTCAATCAACGAGTCCTTTTGACTACGAATAAATAGAAATAAGATGTTAATAAAGTACACTACCTTACATCAATGGTACTTATATACTATTAAAGTTTAAATACAATTCGTTTTTTGAGTGTTAAAAAGTGTTTGTTAAAATTTCGTACTTCGTACACAGGTTAAATTATGTTTACATACAAGTTTAATATTTATTATCAATCAATCCTTGAAAAAAATTTAGTTACAAAGTTCGGAGTGAGAATTTTTTGTGTTGTGAGAAAAGTTAATTAATTTAGTTCGTAAATTCGGGTAATTCAGATATACTTAACAAAATCTTGTTGATTTCTGGTGATGAGTCACTTTGTTATTAGTTAGGTTGGGTTGAGACGATCATTAATCTTCCATCATTTGTACTTTTGATTTCATTTGGCTTCTTTTTCAATTAATTTGGATTTTTTAATTATTTTTGGATATTAAAATCTGGTTTATTAGCTCTCTTGGGTTAAATAATTCCTTATTAGACTTCTTGCATCCACATCTCGTTAAATTTTGCAGTATTTATTACTATTTTAATTGATAATTGAGTCGAATATGGTTTGCCTTCCGCCTCTCTTGATCGTCAATAATGGACTAATGTTTTATAACGGAATTAAATATAATAACGTTCCGTTGTTATGGCAACTGCCTATACTCTCATTGGTTGAATACATTTATGTCTATTGTTATAATATTTGAATTTTAATTCAAAATGAATAAATATTTTCTGATGGCTATTATTCTTCTGTCTTCTTATCAATGTATTAGATATTATCATAACTGTTTCTATTTTCTTTCAAAGATCATTTTGACATGCCACAAAACTGGGTTTGTTCATGTATTAAAGTTTTGACAAAATTCTAATATTATATTATTACATTTCTTTCTTATTTCATGTTTTTAATCTAACTCTGACATCTTAATATGGTTCACTAATTGTAATTAATGAGTTACTTGCCCTGAATTTTCTAATACAGTAGTTAATTTCTTACGATTTGTTTATTTTGAATTTATACAGTTAGGCATTTTATAGGCCTAAGTAGTAATTGGCTATATCTTCTTATTTTACCCAAATTAAAGATTATTTTTCATTTACATATGTTTTGCTTGCTGTCACTTATGACTTATTTACTTTTTGAATTAATTTGGGCTGTTTTACAATAATTGAATGTTCTTAATTAGGGGGTAAGGTCGCGAAAAAACTATTTTTTTTGTTACAATTTTTTTTTAATTTTTTTATATGATAGCACATTTTGTCTTGAACAAGAAAATATATACATTATAATAATAATTCGACCAAATAAGGTCTAAATAAATTTTTTAGTTTATGTCTGCACTTCGTTTTTCTCAGTGCCTCAGCTCAAGAATACTTCCCTGTTGCTTCAGTGTGTAATTTCGTATAATATATTATAATACTTTATATATTGTTGGCTTTGTGTTTTGATCAGCTGATTTTACAGCATATGTTCAACAGTTGATGTATTTTAGTAAACATAACATAAAAACAACATCTGATGTTTACCATTGTTTTCTTTCTGCTGTGCTGTGTTTCTATTGTTGGAAAGTGAAGTTTTCTCCGATTGTGAGCTTTCTTTTTATATTGAAATGACAAGATCAAAGAAATTATTCAAAAAAAGAAAGTTTTGTGGTAATAGGTACTCTTTAGGGGAGAATGTGTGCAATGAAAATTCTGAGGAATGTCTGCTTGTTACTGGTACTGAACCTCAATAATGAGGTTCCTCTAAGGCCTGTTTCTTTGGAACATCCTCCTAGCTCATCTAAAAAGAAGTTAACCTATCTTTCTAAGGTAGATAACAATGTAGGCATAAATGCTCTAAATAGTGATTCAGCCTTTGCTCTTGTAGACCTAAACCAGTTATCTAACTTATTGTGACAATTTGTAAAATGTAAGTTTTGCAACTGTGAAAAATACATTAGGTGAAGATGCTAATAAAAGTGTAGGTTTAGCAAGCAATTTAGTACTGAAATGCTCAAACTGTCAAGAAAATGATAGAACAATGAGTTCAAAGATCACTAAAAATAGGTTATATGAAATAAACATGAGATTTGTATATGCTCTCCGTTCAATTGGAAAAGGAGCTGCAGCTGCTAAAACATTGTGTGCAGTTTTAAATCTGCCTTAACCTCCTCTAAAATTCAGTAATGATTTGTTTTTGAATGCTCTTAGTTTTGTGACAGAAGCCTCAATGGTCAATGCTGCTCATGAAACAGTAAAGGAAAACAATGGAAGTTCAGACATCGCTGCTGTATTCAACGGAACGTGGCAAAAGCGAGGCCACACCTCACTAAATGGTGTCATAACAGCCACATCATTTGACACAGGTAAAGTGGTAGATGTAGAGTGCCTTACTAAGTTTTGCCATGGTTGTATAAAAAATCCAAACAAAAAGGTTGAACATCAGACCAACTGTTTGAAAAATCATGAAGGTTCGAGTGGAGAAATGGAATGTAACAGAGTGCTGAAAATCTTCCAGCATTCAGAAGAAAAACGTGGAGTTATATATATAAAATATCTGGGGGATGGTGACTCCAAAGGGTTTCAGCATGTACAATCTGAGAAGCCTTATGGTGATACAACGATAGAAAAGCTTGAGTGTATTGGCCATGTTCAAAAAAGAGTTGGAACAAGGTTGCGTCGGATGAAAAATACCCTAAAAGGTACTGTCCTATCAGATGGAAAGGGCTTAGGTGGAAAAGGAAGATTGACTGATAGTGAAATAGACCAGTTGCAAAGGTACTATGGCCTTGCAATTAGGAGGAACATTCATGATCAAACACTTATGAAAAAAGAAATATGGGCCATATTTTATCACAAATAATTGTCAACCGACACCCATCCACAGCACCAACTTTGCCCTAAAGGACCTGAATCTTGGTGGAGATATAACAAGACCCAAGAAAGTAATGAAACATATTCTCACAAACACGCTCTGCCCTTGGCTGTTATGGAATCAATCAAACCAGTGTTTCAAGACCTGAGTAAACCTGAGTTATTGCGTAAATGCTTGCATGGTAAAACGCAAAACCCTAACGAAAGCCTAAACCATGTAATATGGAGCAGGGTGCCCAAGACTACATTTGTGTGCTTAAAATCTCTGAGAATTGGATTGTATAATGCAATTCTTACATTTAATGAAGGAGCTATGTGGAAGGCCAGAGTTTTCTAAGAACTTGCTATTCAACCAGGCAAGAACATGGTAAAGGCGCTGAGGCAAATCGATGAGTTACGTGTTGCAAAAGCGGAAAAAGAAGCAGAATCAGTGACAAAAGAAGCTAGAGTCAAAAGAAGACAGAAAAAGAAAGAGGGAAGAAGAGGAAAGCAAGGAAGATTGTTCCTATGGACCTGGAGAGTTTTAAATGTGTAAAAATGTGTAGTGTCATCTTTAAACCTGTTTTACCAAAACCTGTATTTTTTTTTCATAAATGTCCCATTATCTCAGCTTCTACTCAACCTATAGTGCTGAACTTTTGCAAGTGTGTAAAACATAACTTTGTACTTATACTGAACTAGAATTATTAATGAGATCCAATCATTACTTACAATAAAAAATATTTAAAATAAAACATTTCTGTTTTTTTTTTATATTTTTTTAAATTAGGATAATTAAATCACATTTTTTTAAGTTAGAGGATTAATTTTAGTTCAGTACATTTACTGTATACACAGAAGGAAGAGGTAAAAATTTCAAATAAATCCTTCGAGTAAGTCCTGAGGAAATGGGTCATGTGTACCATAAACGCTCCATTTAAAAAGCATTGTAGTAGCCTTCGCGACCTTACCCCCTTTACAAAATCATTGCTTGTCTGTTATTCTCTTATTTCTTTTTCTGTCTTTACTCTAATGATTAATATTATGTTTGTAAAATTTATCTCCTTTCTTATATCTATTGCCATTTCTTATAACTTGTTTATCACTTAATATTACTATAAATATAACACAAAAATTAGGTTTATGGCCTGTTTACCTTTCAGCCATATTCCTTCTTACAAACTCAACTCTTTTAATTGAACAAATTACAATTTTGGTGAATAACATTATAACACCATTTATTCTATCTTGATAATCATCCCTTGAATATTTTTATTAACATAGGATGTCTTATTTTCATTGCACTCATAGTACTAGTTTATTATTAATTAACACTATTATATTAGTTGTATATCCATCTTTTACAATCTGTTTTATTATCTTTGTTTCCTTTTTCTTATTATTGTGAATTGTTTATTCTCTCACTTCTAACACTTACACTGTTTATCACTTTCACTTCCTACCTATCTCTCACTCTTGTGTTTTTATTATTTTATACACAATTTATAGTTAGTCTGTCAACATTTTATGTTTTGTTTCCTTATCATCATAATGTTATTAACAACATACATTATTCTGGTTAGTGTACTTTAACTAGGATTATTTTATTTAATGCTTGTTACTAGATATTTATTATTTGTTTGTGCTTCTTTATCATTGGTTTAGTTTATACCTTCTCATTTTATTTTCTTTATTGGGTTAATCACTTGGGTTGGGTCATGGTCATTTGTCTCGTTATAGTCATTTTATTTTCCTTAGTTTAATATAGTTAATTCATTATAGTTCTTCTCTGGTATTGGGGCTCCTTTTGGTGTTGTAACAATATTTATCTCATACCGAGTGCCTTTATATTACACTCTATCTTATTCTTATTAATATTTATCTTATCATCTAGCACATTCAACAAATCAATTCCTAAAATACCACCGTATATTAATTTATTTATAATAATCATGGGGTGTGTTATATCTAACTCTTTATATGTCATAGTTACATACGCTTGTTGTCTAACTCTTTCTCTTTTATTTGTGGCTGTGGTAATGTTCATATTATTTATGGGTAACATCGCCATATTTTTTAAATATTCTTGTTGCGTTGTACCCACGTAGCGTTAAGAACTGACAGCTGGCTTCCCGTGTCAACTAACATGCGTATGCTACACCCGTTGATTCTTACATTCACAATAGAACATTGTGTTTGTTGTTCATCTCACTTTATATCCTGTTTGGTGCTTAATAAGTCCTCTCTAATATCATATGGGTATATGTTATTTATCGTATAAGTTCGTTTCCGTTTATTCAGTCATTGTGACACGTTTGATGTAGAAGGCCAACTGTAGAATGTCGCTTTTTCTCTCTCATTCATTTTTTCTCTATCTCTCTTTGTAGTCCCCTCATCATCTTTACGTACTGTGGCAATGCCTTTGTCATACGGTTTTGAAAAACATTTACGGTTAGATGACCACACAACGCCTCCTTTATAATTTTTTCCGTCATGCAGTTCTGTTTTCATCAGCTGATTGCCTTCTCCTCGTTGTTTAGCCATGTTCATTCGTTCGGTATCTGTAGCTGTGCGCGTCGTTGTGTTGTGTATTGGTGGCGTATAATTCATTTTATAATTATCACAGTTTTGCGTAGTGTTTTGTATTGGTGTCTTGTCACTACAGTGATAATTATAGTGGTAATTAGTGTGTGTTGGTTCCCAGTGTTGTGTGTTCTTACCTTTATTGATATTCTCCGGCTGTGTCATAAGGATTAAAAATCTTCTACGGTTTTAATTCCCTGCGTATAAACTGCTAACTGAATAGCTCTCTGGAAATGGTAAGATAACTTTGAAACAATTTCGTATTCTGAGAATTTAGGTTTAAGATGCTTTACGCGTTCTATTTGCACAATTGTGTACTGTTCTATACTCTGTTGTCTGTGTACGTTAAACTTTCCATACTCGAGTTGATCACGTACCTGCCATTGAGTATGTATGTTCCAGTATCTGTTCGCAAACGCCTCACGAAATTGCTGATATTCACTGATGTTATCTCTAATAATAGAGCACCATTGACTGGCTGAATCTTGAAGATGTCGCGTGACGAAGTCAATCTTCTCATCATCATTTATCACACTGCCAATCTTCTCTATTTCTTTCTCCATTCTCGCTAGGAATTCCATACTGTTCTCCCTTTACCACCTGCATACTTTATTCTGCTCCTTTCTTCCATTGGTGTAGGAAACATCATCATTTGATTCTGTCGTCTTCTCAATTCACCTCGTAGTTGGTTCATTTCCTCTTGGATCTCCTCTTTCATATGGGATACCTCTCCCGAATGGTCTTTCGTAGTCTCTTCAATTTTATTTTCAATAACTACGGTACGCGTTTCTATTTCTCTAATTTTACTGGTATTTGCTTGTGACATATTATTTACAGTTTGGATTTTATCATCCTATTCTCGCGTTATAGTAGTTAAATTATCATTTATTTGTTTATGTGCTTCTTTTATCTCTTCTCCATTCGAGACGCAATTCTTTTTGTTTATTTTCCATCCTTACAACTTGCTCATGTAAGGCTTGTTTAAAATTCTTCTCAAGAGTGTCAATACGTGAGTTGGCATCAACGATCTTTTCTGTTAATTCTTCTACTTTCCATAATTTTTATGGTGTCCTGTTTAAAACTTTCAGCTGTTGTTCTAGTTTAGTATTAAAATTTTCAGACTGCTGTTCTAATTTATTTTCTAAACTTTCTGTTTGTTTTGTACTTATTTCATATATTTTCTTTATTTGTTTAACATTCTCCTCTTTCAACTCTTCTTTAAATTTTTCGGCTTGTTTTATGACTAATTCGTCCATCATGGCCAGTATTGAATATTTAAATGCTTCTAGATTCAACCCTCCTGGTTCCGCCATGTTGAATATTTTGTATTTATTTATTATGTTTTAGAATATTATTCTTATGGAACCGAATTATTAATTTTATTTATTTATTTATTATTATTATTAATTATTACTTTTCTTATTACCATTACACCTTTACAATGATATGATTTCGTTTAGCACCAGTTGTGTCTTAATACACAACAATTAACATAACATACAATTAATGTTTAATATAAATAATTATCACATATAATATATTTTTCGTTTAACACACCTTTATTTTTTAGAGCAACCATTTAGCTACAAAAAAAATGTAAATAGTCAAATGGTCGGAATCATGCCACACGTTCTTGGGCGACAATTTTATACAACGATACACTTTTTGTGTATACAGGTTGCAAATACAAATCTATTTGTGTTTGAGGAGCCCCACGTTCTTGGAACGCCAAAATTATACAACAATACAAGTTAACCAATTTAAATGTATTTTAAATATTGTGTATTGTATAACACAACAAATTCAATTTAATTTATTATGTATTGAATTCATGGGTGTAATCAGAATAAGAAGATGATACGTTATTTAAGTTTAAAGTTGTTCCATTATTTATTTATTTAAACAAAATCTTTCATATCGGATATTAAACATTGATTCATTATTAAATCGTTTGTACGAAGTTTTCGAACATAAATTATTGCTAACAAATTACATACATAAGTTATACACAACTCTTATTATCTGATTTTAATTACTTTAAAATATTTATTTTGCTTTCGGCTTACTCATGGTGTGCCCATATTTTTGCAATTGCTGATTCATTAGCTTCAAAAATGAATTTACTTCTATTCAAACTTCTTTTATATTACTTTGTTTTAACTATCTACTGCATTTCCATTTTTCTTTATCATCAAAGACTTTACTAATTACGTTAATTCAAAAATTACTTAATTCTCTTATCATTTACGTTACTAATTACTAAATTTGATACAAGAAATATTATTCTAATTTTTATACTGCTTTTAAATTTATGTACCATTTATTTATTTTAATACTGGTTGAATGTCTTTCATTTAAACTTTAATTAGTGTCTTTCAAATGTCTATAATTACAATGATTTTTTATCACCTCGTTTGACGTGGTTATTCATCTGTATGTCCTCCGTGTCCTTCTGGTCCTCTGGTCGTGTCCTCCGTGTCCTTCTGGTCCTCTGGTCGTGTCCTCCGTGTCCTTCTGGTCCTCTGGTCGTGTTCTCCATGTTCTTCTGGTCCTCTGGTCGTGTTCTCTGCATGTGCTGATCAATAGTCGTCTCGTCTCACGTCATATGCTGCCGGTATGTCCATAGACCTCCTTGTATGTATTCTGCAGCTCTGGCTGGACATCTAGTTGGTCCTGTGACTCTTACGATAATTGTGAATTGGTGTCGTCGACTGACAGCCTCCTGCGGCAATGGTTGAATCGAGAAGAACAAACTTTATTAGCGCGACCTGGTATTTATAGTCAGGTCGTGCAAAAATTCCTGTCTGAACAATTTTCAACTTGTCAGATTCTGTCGAGGCGTCACTACCCCCACTCTGGTTCAATTCACTATTTTCGCCTATTTTTGCGAATTATGAAGTTTGTTTCACATCTTTCAATGCTCAATCGATCACTAATTTTTATGTGATTACTATACGTAAATTGCACTTCTTTATGGTACTCACAAAAAGAGTTATTCATTTTTTACTTATAGTAATTGCACTTTTTGTCACCTCTGTATGGTTTTTTAACACTTTATTCATCTATAATTTCTACACACTTTGGTGTCTTTTGTTTTATCCTATCGTACATAGTTTTCTTATAATTAAAATAAACATACAACTATTCTACTTGAAAAGGGTTGGTTACATTTCAGGAATGGACAGGTTTCATACACACCAACAAAATACGCGCGTACACAACGCTAGCGACAGCTGTGTCGAAAATGCATGTCCATGCATGAATTCTGTGCTCCCTATTTTTTACTACGATCCAGCTTATGCAATCTGAATCATGTTTATTTATTCATATTTATTTATTTTTATTATTTATTTCATTTATTTGGGCAATGCACAGTATCGTTACTGTTTGTACTGTTGCAATATATATTCAAACACATTTTGCTACAGTCCGTTTCTTGATGTATATATTATATTTAATTTTTATATTGAATTTACGTCAAGATGTTTCTTTCCTTATTAGATACATGTTTCGGGTACCATTTTGTACCCATCCTCAGCCTTCCGGATTTTGTGTCTGGTGAAGTACATATGTGTTGGTTGGTTTTTATTGTGGCTTCCTGTTGGCTTCTGGTACTTTAAATTGGTTTTATTGTGTGTGATTGTGGTGTATGTATTAGTATTTTGTGTATTTTCACTGTTGAGTGCTTTGAAAATTGTGTCATGTTTTGTATTGATTTGTATTTGTTCAGGTATTAGTTTGTTTTGTGTTTTATGTTTGTATATTTGTAAATTTTTCCAAATGTTCATTATGGAGTCTTTGTGTGGTATGTGTTTTATTAGTGTCATGTTGGTTATGTTTGGGAATTCATGTCCAGTGTTTATTGCATGTGTGGCCAAATTAGATTTGTATATTTCTGGTTTTTTGTATGCGTTTAGGTGTTCAAAATAACGTTTTTTCAGTTTTTTTTTGTTTGTCCTAAGTAACATTTATTGCAATCTTGGCATACAATTTTGTATATACCATTGGTTGTTGTATTATCTTTATTGTGTGGGTTATTTAGTTTTTGTAGATTATTTTTGTTAGTTTTGTATGCTATTTTAATGTCTGTGTTCTTAAACAGTTTTGTTAGCTTTGTCATTTTATTATTTATGTATGTGAATGTGGCCAACAATTTAATCATAACAAAAGCAGACAAAAGCCAGGCAACAGTAATTATTGACAAAATAGACTACATCAGAAAAACTGAAGCTTCATCAACAATAACGATTGCATACAGTTAAACAAAGACCTAACAGAAAAATATCTTAAACAAACAATAAAACTAATAAAAACATTTTCAATAATAAAAATACAGACATATATAAATAATAATCCAGAACCTCCTAAAATGAATAGCCTAATAAAAATACACAAATTAAACAAACCAATACGACCATTAATCAACTTCAAAAAACCACCTACATACAAAATAGCAAAAATAATAGCACAAAAACTATAAAAAAATCTAACAAATAATTATCACAACATAAAAAATATGTACGAATTAATAGACAAACTAAAAGTAATAAATACAGATGAAAACACATATTTCACATCATATGACATCACAAATATGTACACCAACATTCCAATTGATGAAACAATAGACATAATAATAAACAAACGTAAAAAACAAAATGATGACACACAATATATATAACTGAAATAAAAAATAGCCTCCAACTAATACGAAAACAAAATTACTTTGAATTCAATAGCAAAATTTATCAGCAACAAGAAGGATTGGCAATGGGATCTCCATTGTCTAGCATAATAGCAGAAATATTCTTACAACATATAGACACCAAAATACAGTCAACTCCCAATTATCCGGGATAATCACCGGCAGAGTGATCACGGATAAGTCAAAATTACGGTTAAAGCAAAAATTGTAACCTAGTGCTTAAATGAAGGTCTTAGTTTAAAATAAAATATGTGCATACAATATCGGTATGGAGAACCATACATGACTTCCATGTTCTAAGATTTATATTTAAAATCATTTTTGAAATGAAATATTTCATAGAAACTACTTCTTTCTACTTACTGCTTCAGCCTTAACCACAGTACTGTGGTCACTAACGTATACCACCTCACGTTATCGCACTCGATTTTCACTGACGATGGAAGTCGATGGCACTGCCGAAACGTCTGGTTTTGCAGAAACTTAGGTCTACGGCCAAACAGGATGGGAAGGAATTTTAACAACAAACTACTTCTTTGTTGCCGATAACGTAATACATATATAAAACATATCCCCTCCCCCTTCAACTATAATTTTCATTTATAGAAAATTACTCCCATCCCGATCAACTAGCCTCTTCATTTATAGATATTTCGTCTAGGTTTCTACAGTGCATTATTAAGATCTTCTTATCAGGTTACTTTATTTATCAAAATTAAGTACTTTACCCTTGCTACAACAAAAAATATTTTAGGTAAACTACCCTTTCCCTTAACCGATCTTCACCAAAATCAACAGGCCTTCATTACTTTACAATTCAGTAACGCATTCAAAAAAGTATTTGATTCTCTTTGAATTTACGGCAGTTATCGTTCATCATAGAAAAAATTACCCTTGTTAAAACACAAAACGTTGCAGGTAAACTACTCCTTTCCCATAGCAGATCTTCACCAAAAACAAAAGGTCTTGAGAACTCTACAATTCAGGCTTATATGCAAATAATCATTTTATTCTGTTTGAATTTGCGGCTGTTATCGTTTGCCACAGAAAATACCCTAGTTAAAACAAAAAACGTTGCAGGTAAACTACCCCTTTCCCTTAACCGATGTTCACCAAAAACAATAAGTCTTGAGTACTCTACAAATCAGGGCTGCATGCAAAAAATTATTTGATTCTGTTTGAATTTGCGGCTGTTATTGTTTGCCATAGAAAAAAATCTCTAGACAGACAGACGCACAGACAGACACACACACAGACACTTTTCGAAAAATGACTTTTTTCATGTTTTGAGTGTAGTACAATCAGAATCTGCAATAATCTCGAACACGCTTTTTTTTTGCCATCACCATACTTCCATTTCCTTAAGGAACATGGAAGTAAAAATATCGGTATGGAGAAACATACATGACTTCCATGTTCTAAGAATTACATTTAAAATCATTTACGAAATGAAATGTTTAGATAGAAACTACTTCTTTCCACTTATTGCTTCAGCCTTAACCACAGTACTGTGGTCACCACACGTTATCGCACTCGATTTTCACTGATGATGGCAGTCGACGGCACTGCCGAAATGTCTGGTTTTGCAGAAAACATTGGACTACGGCCAAACAGCCCGGGAAGGAATTTTAACAACAAACTACTACTTTGTTGCCGATAACGTAGTACACATATAAAAATATAAGATCTTCTTATCAGGATACTTTATTTATCAAAATTAAGGACTTCACTCTTGTTACAACAAAAAATGTTTCAGGTAAACTACCCTTTCCCTTAACCGATCTTCACCAAAATCAACAGGCCTTCATTACTTTACAATTCAGGCACATATGTAAAAAATTATTTGATTCTGTTTGAATTTACGGCAGTTATCGTTCGTCATGAAAAAATATCTCTTATTACAACATAAAATGTTGCAGGTAAACTACCCATTTCCCTTAACCGATCTTCACCAAAATCAATAGACCTTAAGGTCCCTACAAAGTAGGGAAGTCTGCAAAACATTATTTGATTATGTTTGAATTGACGGTAGTTATCGTTCGTCATAGAAAAAATTACCCTTGTTATCACATAAAACGTTACCGGTAAACTACACCTTTCTCTTAACTGATCTTCACCAAAGTCAATGGGTCTTGAGTCCTCTACAATTCAACGATGCATGCAAAACATTATTTGATTCTGTTTGAATGTGCGGCAGTTATCGTTCGTCATAGAAACAATTACTCTTGTTAAAACATTAAAAGTGGCAAGTAAACTACCCCTTTCCCTTAACCGATCTTCACCAAAATCAACAGGCCTTCAGTATCTTACAATTGAGGAACGTATGCAAACAAATATTTGATTCTGATTGAATTTACGGCAGTTATCATTCGTCAAAAAAATTACCGTTGTTAAAACATAAAACGTTGCCGGTAAACTACACCTTTCCCATAACCGATCTTCACCAAAATCAACAGACATTGAGACTTTTATAATTGACGAACGTATGCAAAACAAAAATTATTGATTCTGTTTGAATGTACGGCAGTTATCGTTAGTCATATAAAAAATTACCGTTGTTAAAACATAAAATGTTGCTGGTAAACTACCCCTTCCCATTACACAATCTTCACCAAAAAACAATACCTCTTGAGAACTCTACAATTCAGAGTTGCATGCAACAAATTATTTGATTATGTTTGAATTTGTGGCTGTTATCGTTTGCCATAAAAAATACCCTTTTTAAAACATAAAACGTTGATGGTAAACTACCCCTTTCCCTTAACCGATCTTCACCAAAAACAAAAGGTCTTGAGAACTCTACAATTCAGGACGGTATGCAAAACATTATTTGATTCTGTTTGAATTTGGGCTGTTATCGTTTGCCATAGGAAATACCCTTGTTAAAACATAAAACGCTGCAGGTAAACTACCTCTTTCCCTAACCGATCTTCAACAAAAACAATAGGTCTTGAGTACTCTAAAAATAAGGGCTGTATGCAAAAAAGTTTTAGATTATAATTGAATTTGCGGCTGTTATCGTTTGTCATAGAAAAAATATCGGTATGGAGAACCATACATGACATCCATGTTCTAAGATTTATATTTAAAATAATTTACGAAATGAAGTGTTTCCATAGAAACTACTTCTATCCACTTATTGCTTCAGCCTTAACCACAGTACTGTGGTCACTAACGTATACCACCTCACGTTTTCGCACTCGATTTTCACTGATGATGGCAGTCAATGGCACTGCCGAAAAGTCTGGTTTTCAGAAAACATTAGACTAAAGCTAAGCAGCCCGGGAAGGAATTTTAACAAAGAACTACTTCTTTGTTGCCGATAACGTAGTACACATATACAAAATTCTCCCCTCTACCTTCAACTATAATTTTAATTTATAGAAAATTACCCCCACCCCGTTCACTTAACCTCTTCATTTATAGATTTTTCATCTACGTTTCTACAGTGGATTATTATGAGCTTCTTAGCAGGATATTTATTTATCAAAATTCAGAACTTTACTCTTGTTAAAACATAAAACGTTGCAGGTAAAGTACCCCTATCTCTTAACCGATGTTCACCAAAATCAATAGACCTTCAGTCCTGTCCAATGCAGGGATGCTTGCAAAAAATATATGCTTCTGTTTGAATCTGCGGCAGTTATCGTTCGTCATGGAAACATTTCTCTTGTTACAACATAAAATGTTGCAGGTAAACTTCCCCTTTCCCTTAACCGATCTTCACCAAAATCAGTAAGCCTTGAGTTCTCTACAATTCAGGAAAGTATGCAAAAAATTATTTGATTCTCTTTTAATTTACGGCAGTTATCTTTCGTCAAAAAAAAATACCCTTCTTAAAACATAAAATGTTGCTGGTAAACTACCCCTTTCCCTTAGACGATCTTCTACAAAATCAACAAACCTTGAGATCTCTTTCATTCAAAAAGGTATGCAATTATGTAGTTGATTCTGTTTGAATTTACGGCAGTTATCGTTCGTCAAATAAAAAATTATCCTTGTTAAAACATAAAATGTTGCTGGTAAACTACCTCTTTCCCTTAACCGATCTTCAACAAAATCAACAGACCTTGCGTTCTGTATAATTCAAAAAGGTATGCAAAACATTATTTGATTCTGTTTGAATTTGCGGCTGTTATCGTTTGCCATAGAAACAAATTACCGTTGATAAAAAAAAGTTGCAGGTAAACTACCCCTTTCCCTTAACCGATCTTCACCAAAACCAAAAAGTCTTGAGAACTCTACTATTCCGGGCTGTATGCAAAACATTATTTGATTCTGTTTGAATTTGCGGCTGTTATCGTTTGGCATAGAAAAAAATTACCCCTGATAAAAAAACGTTGCTGGTAAACTACTCCTTTCCCTTAACCGATCTTCATCAAAAACAATTGGTCTTGAGTACTCCACAGTTCAGGGCGGTATGCAAAAAAATATTTGATTCTGTTTGAATTTGCGGCTCTTATCGTTTGCCATAGAAATACCCTAGTTAAAATATAAAACGTTGCCGGTAAACTACCCCATTCCATTAACCGATCTTCAACAAAATCAACAGACCTTGCGTTCTGTATAATTCAAAAAGGTATGCAAAATAGTAGTTGATTCAGTTTTAATTTACGGCAGTTATCGTTCATCATAAGAAAAATTACCCTTGTAAAACATAATACGTTGCAGGTAAACTACCCTATTTCCTTAACCGATCTTCTCCAAAACCAACAAGTCTTGAGAACTCTACAATTCTGGGCTGTATGCAAAACATTATTTGATTCTGTTTGAATTTGCGGCTGTTATCGTTTACCATAGAAAAAATTACCCTTGATAAAAAAACGTTGCAGGTAAACTACCCCTTCCCTTAACCGATCTTCACCAAAAACAACAGGTCTTGAGTAATCTACAAACCAGGGGCGAATGCAAAAAATTATTTGATTCTGTTTTAATTTGCGGCTGTTATCGTTTGCCATATACAATACTCTTGTCAAAACACAAAACGTTGCAGGTAAACTACCCCTTTCCATTAACCGATCTTCACCAAAAACAATACGTCTTGAGTACTCTACAAATCAGGGCTGCATGCAAAAAATTATTTGATTCTGTTTGAATTTGCGGCTGTTATCGTTTGCCATAGAAAAAAATCTATAGACAGACAGACGCACAGACAGACAAACACACAGACACACACACACACACTTTTCGAAAAATGGCTTTTTTCATGTTTTGAGTGTAGTACAATCAGAATCTGCAATAATCTCGAACACGCTTTTTTTTGCCATCACCATACTTCCATTTCCTTAAGGAACATGGAAGTAAAAATATCGGTATGGAGAAACATACATGACTTCCATGTTCTAAGAATTACATTTAAAATCATTTACGAAATGAAATGTTTAGATAGAAACTACTTCTTTCCACTTATTGCTTCAGCCTTAACCACAGTACTGTGGTCACCACACGTTATCGCACTCGATTTTCACTGATGATGGCAGTCGACGGCACTGCCGAAATGTCTGGTTTTGCAGAAAACATTGGACTACGGCCAAACAGCCCGGAAAGGAATTTTAACAACAAACTACTACTTTGTTGCCGATAACGTAGTACACATATAAAAATATAAGATCTTCTTATCAGGATACTTTATTTATCAAAATTAAGGACTTCACTCTTGTTACAACAAAAAATGTTTCAGGTAAACTACCCTTTCCCTTAACCGACCTTCACCAAAATCAACAGGCCTTCATTACTTTACAATTCAGGCACATATGTAAAAAATTATTTGATTCTGTTTGAATTTACGGCAGTTATCGTTCGTCATGAAAAAATATCTCTTATTACAACATAAAATGTTGCAGGTAAACTACCCATTTCCCTTAACCGATCTTCACCAAAATCAATAGACCTTGAGGTCCCTACAAAGTAGGGAAGTGTGCAAAACATTATTTGATTATATTTGTATTGACAGCAGTTATTGTTCGTCATAGAAAAAATTACCCTTGTTATCACATAAAACGTTGCCGGTAAACTACACCTTTCTCTTAACTGATCTTCACCAAAATCAATGGGTCTTGAGTCCTCTACAATTCAACGATGCATGCAAAACATTATTTGATTATGTTTGAATGTGCGGCAGTTATCGTTCGTCATAGAAACAATTACTCTTGTTAAACATTAAAAGTGGCAAGTAAACTACCCCTTTCCCTTAACCGATCTTCACCAAAATCAACATGCCTTCAGTATCTTACAATTGAGGAACGTATGCAAACAAATATTTGATTCTGATTGAATTTACGGCAGTTATCATTCGTCAAAATAATTACCGTTGTTAAAACATAAAACGTTGCCGGTAAACTACACCTTTCCCATAACCGATCTTCACCAAAATCAACAGACATTGAGACTTTTATAATTGACGAACGTATGCAAAACAAGAATATTTGATTCTGTTTGAATGTACGGCAGTTATCGTTAGTCATATAAAAAATTACCGTTGTTAAAACATAAAATGTTGCTGGTAAACTACCCCTTCCCATTACACAATCTTCACCAAAAAACAATAGCTCTTGAGAACTCTACAACTCAGAGTTGCATGCAACAAATTATTTGATTATGTTTGAATATGCGGCTGTTATCGTTTGCCATAAAAAATACTTTTTTTAAAACATAAAACGTTGATGGTAAACTACCCGTTTCCCTTAACCGATCTTCACCAAAAACAAAAGGTCTTGAGAACTCTACAATTCAGGACGGTATGCAAAACATTATTTGATTCTGTTTGAATTTTCGGCTGTTATCGTTTGCCATAGGAAATACCCTTGTTAAAACATAAAACGCTGCAGGTAAACTACCTCTTTCCCTAACCGATCTTCAACAAAAACAATAGGTCTTGAGTACTCTAAAAATAAGGGCTGTATGCAAAAACGTTTTAGATTATAATTGAATTTGCAGCTGTTATCGTTTGTCATAGAAAAAATATCGGTATGGAGAACCATACATGACATCCATGTTCTAAGATTTATATTTAAAATAATTTACGAAATGAAGTGTTTCCATAGAAACTACTTCTATCCACTTATTGCTTCAGCCTTAACCACAGTACTGTGGTCACTAACGTATACCACCTCACGTTTTCGCACTCGATTTTCACTGATGATGGCAGTCGATGGCACTGCCGAAAAGTCTGGTTTTTCAGAAAACATTAGACTAAAGCTAAGCAGCCCGGGAAGGAATTTTAACAAAGAACTACTTCTTTGTTGCAGATAACGTAGTACACATATACAAAATTCTCCACTCTACCTTCAACAATAATTTTCATTAATAGAAAATTACCCCCACCCCGTTCACCAAACCTCTTCATTTATAGATTTTTCATCTACGTTTCTACAGTGGATTATTATGAGCTTCTTATCAGGATATTTATTTATCAAAATTCAGTACTTTACTCTTGTTAAAACATAAAACATTGCAGGTAAAGTACCCCTATCTCTTAACCGATGTTCACCAAAATCAATAGACCTTCAGTCCTGTACAATGCAGGGATGCTTGCAAAAAATTATTTGATTCTCTTTTAATTTACGGCAGTTATCTTTCGTCAAAAAAATACCCTTCTTAAAACATAAAATGTTGCTGGTAAACTACCCCTTACCCTTAAACGATCTTCTACAAAATCAACAAACCTTGAGATATCTTTCATTCAAAAAGGTATGCAATTATGCAGTTGATTCTGTTTGAATTTACGGCAGTTATCGTTCGTCAAATAAAGAATTATCCTTGTTAAAACATAAAATGTTGCTGGTAAACTACCTCTTTTAATTTACGGCAGTTATCTTTCGTCAAAAAAAAATACCCTTCTTAGAACATAAACTGTTGCTGGTAAACTACCCCTTTCCCTTAAACGATCTTCTACAAAATCAACAAATCTTGAGATCTCTTTCATTCAAAAAGGTATGCAATTATGTAGTTGATTCTCTTTGAATTTACGGCAGTTATCGTTCGTCAAATAAAAAATTATCCTTGTTAAAACATAAAATGTTGCTGGTAAACTACCTCTTTCCCTTAACCGATCTTCAACAAAATCAACAGACCTTGAGATCTCTTTAATTCAAAAAGGTATGCAAAACATTATTTGATTCTGTTTGAATTTGCGGCTGTTATCGTTTGCCATAGAAACAAATTACCCTTGATAAAAAAAAGTTGCTGGTAAACTACCCCTTTCCCTTAACCGATCTTCACCAAAACCAAAAAGTCTTGAGAACTCTACTATTCCGGGCTGTATGCAAAACATTATTTGATTCTGTTTGAATTTGCGTCTGTTATCGTTTGGCATAGAAAAAAATTACCCCTGATAAAAAAACGTTGCAGGTAAACTACTCCTTTCCCTTAACCGATCTTCATCAAAAACAATAGGTCTTGAGTACTCCACAGTTCAGGGCGGTATGCAAAAAAATATTTGATTCTGTTTGAATTTGCGGCTCTTATCGTTTGCCATAGAAATACCGTAGTTAAAATATAAAACGTTGCCGGTAAACTACCCCATTCCATTAACCGATCTTCAACAAAATCAACAAACCTTGCGTTCTGTATAATTCAAAAAGGTATGCAAAATAGTAGTTGATTCAGTTTTAATTTACGGCAGTTATCGTTCATCATAAGAAAAATTACCCTTGTAAAACATAATATGTTGCAGGTAAACTACCCTATTTCCTTAACCCATCTTCTCCAAAACCAACAAGTCTTGAGAACTCTACAATTCTGGGCTGTATGCAAAACATTATTTGATTCTGTTTGAATTTGCGGCTGTTATCGTTTACCATAGAAAAAATTACCCTTGATAAAAAAACGTTGCAGGTAAACTACCCCTTCCCTTAACCGATCTTCACCAAAAACAACAGGTCTTGAGTAATCTACAAACCAGGGGCGAATGCAAAAAATTATTTTATTCTGTTTTAATTTGCGGCTGTTATCGTTTGCCATATACAATACTCTTGTTAAAACACAAAACGTTGCTGGTAAACTACTCCTTTCCCGTAACAGATCTTCACCAAAAACAAAAGGTCTTGAGAACTCTACAATTCAGGCTTATATGCAAATAATCATTTTATTCTGTTTGAATTTGCGGCTGTTATCGTTTGCCACAGAAAATGCCCTCGTTAAAACAAAAAACGTTGCAGGTAAACTACCCCTTTCCCTTAACCGATCTTCACCAAAAACAATACGTCTTGAGTACTCTACAAATCAGGGCTGCATGCAAAAAATTATTTGATTCTGTTTGAATTTGCGGCTGTTATCGTTTGCCATAGAAAAAAATCTATAGACAGATAGACGCACAGACAGACAAACACACAGACACACAGACACACACACACACACACACACACACACACACACTTTTCGAAAAATGACTTTTTTCATGTTTTGAGTGTAGTACAATCAGAATCTGCAATAATCTCGAACACGCTTTTTTTTGACATCACCATACTTCCATTTCCTTAAGGAACATGGAAGTAAAAATATCGGTATGGAGAAACATACATGACTTCCATGTTCTAAGAATTACATTTAAAATCATTTAGGAAATGAAATGTTTAGATAGAAACTACTTCTTTCCACTTATTGCTTCAGCCTTAACCACAGTACTGTGGTCACCACACGTTATCGCACTCGATTTTCACTGATGATGGCAGTCGACGGCACTGCCGAAATGTCTGGTTTTGCAGAAAACATTGGACTACGGCCAAACAGCCCGGGAAGGAATTTTAACAACAAACTACTACTTTGTTGCCGATAACGTAGTACACATATAAAAATATAAGATCTTCTTATCAGGATACTTTATTTATCAAAATTAAGGACCTCACTCTTGTTACAACAAAAAATGTTTCAGGTAAACTACCCTTTCCCTTAACCGACCTTCACCAAAATCAACAGGATTCATTACTTTACAATTCAGGCACATATGTAAAAAATTATTTGATTCTGTTTGAATTTACGGCAGTTATCGTTCGTCATGAAAAAATATCTCTTATTACAACATAAAATGTTGCAGGTAAACTACCCATTTCCCTTAACCGATCTTCACCAAAATCAATAGACCTTGAGGTCCCTACAAAGTAGGGAAGTGTCCAAAACATTATTTGATTATGTTTGAATTGACAGCAGTTATCGTTGGTCATAGAAAAAATTACCCTTGTTATCACATAAAACGTTGCCGGTAAACTACACCTTTCTCTTAACTGATCTTCACCAAAATCAATGGGTCTTGAGTCCTCTACAATTCAACGATGCATGCAAAACATTATTTGATTATGTTTGAATTGACGGCAGTTATCGTTGGTCATAGAAAAAATTACCCTTGTTATCACATAAAACGTTGCCGGTAAACTACACCTTTCTCTTAACTGATCTTCACCAAAATCAATGGGTCTTGAGTCCTCTACCATTCAACGATGCATGCAAAACATTATTTGATTCTGTTTGAATGTGCGGCAGTTATCGTTCGTCATAGAAACAATTACTCTTGTTAAAACATTAAAAGTGGCAAGTAAACTACCCCTTTCCCTTAACCGATCTTCACCAAAATCAACAGGCCTTCAGTATCTTACAATTGAGGAACGTATGCAAACAAATATTTGATTCTGATCGAATTTACGGCAGTTACCATTCGTCAAAAAAATTACCGTTGTTAAAACATAAAACGTTGCCGGTAAACTACACCTTTCCCATAACCGATCTTCACCAAAATCAACAGACATCGAGTCTTTTATAATTGACGAACGTATGCAAAACAAGAATATTTGATTCTGTTTGAATATACGGCAGTTATCGTTAGTCATATAAAAAATTACCGTTGTTAAAACATAAAGTGTTGCTGGTAAACTACCCCTTCCCATTACACCACCTTCACCAAAAAAAAACAGCTCTTGAGAACTCTACAACTCAGAGTTGCATGCAACAAATTATTTGATTATGTTTGAATATGCGGCTGTTATCGTTTGCCATAAAAAATACTTTTTTTAAAACATAAAACGTTGATGGTAAACTACCCGTTTCCCTTAACCGATCTTCATCAAAAACAAAAGGTCTTGAGAACTCTACAATTCAGGACGGTATGCAAAACATTATTTGATTCTGTTTGAATTTCCGGCTGTTATCGTTTGCCATAGGAAATACCCTTGTTAAAACATAAAACGCTGCAGGTAAACTACCTCTTTCCCTAACCGATCTTCAACAAAAACAATAGGTCTTGAGTACTCTAAAAATAAGGGCTGTATGCAAAAAAGTTTTAGATTATAATTGAATTTGCGGCTGTTATCGTTTGTCATAGAAAAAATATCGGTATGGAGAACCATACATGACATCCATGTTCTAAGATTTATATTTAAAATAATTTACGAAATGAAGTGTTTCCATAGAAACTACTTCTATCCACTTATTGCTTCAGCCTTAACCACAGTACTGTGGTCACTAACGTATACCACCTCACGTTTTCGTTAACCGATCTTCAACAAAATCAACAGATCTTGAGAATCTCTTTAATTCAAAAAGGTATGCAAAACATTATTTGATTCTGCTTGAATTTGCGGCTGTTATCGTTTGCCATAGAAACAAATTACCCTTGATAAAAAAAGTTGCAGGTAAACTACCCCTTTCCCTTAACCGATCTTCACCAAAACCAAAACGTCTTGAGAACTCTACTATTCCGGGCTGTATGCAAAACATTATTTGATTCTGTTTGAATTTGCGGCTGTTATCGTTTGCCACAGAAAATACCCTTGTTAAAACAAAAAACGTTGCAGGTAAACTACCCCTTTCCCTTAACCGATCTTCATCAAAAACAATAGGTCTTGAGATCTCTACAATCTAGGCCTGTATGCAAAAAATTATTTGATTCCATTTGAATTTGCGGCTGTTATCGTTTGCCATAAATAAAAATTACCCTTGATTAAAAAAAACCCGTTGCTGGTAAACTACCCCTTTCCCTTAACCGATCTTCACCAAAATCAACAGGTCTTGAGTAGGCCTACTCTAAAAATAAGGACTGTATGCTAAAAGTATTTGATTCTGTTTGAATTTAAGACTGTTATCGTTTGCCATAGTAAAAAATTACCCTTGATTTAAAAAAAACCGTTGCCGGTAAACTACCCCTTTCCCTTAACCGATGTTCACCAAAAACAATACGTCTTGAGTACTCTACAAATCAGGGTTGTATGCAAAAAATTATTTGATTCTGTTTGAATTTGCGGCTGTTATCGTTTGCCATACAAAAAAATCTATAGACAGACAGACGCACAGACAGACACACACACACAGACACTTTTCGAAAAATTACTTTTTTTTCATGTTTTGAGTGTAGTACAATCAGAATCTGCAATAATCTCGAACACGATTTTTTTGGCATCACCATACTTCCATTTCCTTAAGGAACATGGAAGTAGAAATATCGCTGTGGAGAACCATACATGACTTCCATGTTCTAAGATTAACATTTAAAATAATTTACGAAATAAAGTGTTTCCATAGAAACTACTTCTTTCCACTTATTGCTTCAGCCTTAACCACAGTACTGTGGTCACTACCGTATACCACCACACGTTATCGCACTCGATTTTCACTGATGATGGCAGTCGACGCACTGCCGAAATGTCTGGTTTTGCAGAAAACATTGGACTACGGCCAAACAGCCCGGGAAGGAAATTTAACAACAAACTACTACTTTGTTGCCGATAACGTAGTACACATATAAAAATATAAGATCTTCTTATCAGGATACTTTATTTATCAAAATTAAGGACTTCACTCTTGTTACAACAAAAAATATTTCAGGAAAACTACCCTTTCCCTTAACCGATCTTCACCAAAATCAACAGGCCTTCATTAATTTACAATTCAGGCACATATGTAAAAAATAATTTGATTCTGTTTGAATTTACGGCAGTTATCGTTCGTCATATAAAAAATTATCCTTGTTAAAACATAAAATGTTGCTGGAAAACTACCCCTTTCCCTTAACCGATCTTCAACAAAATCAACAGACCTTGAGATCTCTTTAATTCAAAAAGGTATGCAAAACATTATTTGATCTGTTTGAATTTGCGGCTGTTATCGTTTGCCATAGAAACAAATTACCCTTGATAAAAAAACGTTGCAGGTAAACTACCCCTTTCCCTCAACCGATCTTCACCAAAACCAAAAAGTCTTGAGAACTCTACTATTCCGGGCTGTATGAAAAACATTATTTGATTCTGTTTGAATTTGCGGCTGTTATCGTTTGCCATACAAAAAAATTACCCCTGATAAAAAACGTTGCAGGTAAACTACTCCTTTCCCTTAACCGATCTTCACCAAAAACAACAGGTCCTGAGTACTCCACAGTTCAGGGCGGTATGCAAAAAATTATTTGATTCTGTTTGAATTTGCGGCTCTTATCGTTTGCCATAGAAATACCCTAGTTAAAATATAAAACGTTGGAGGTAAACTACCCCATTCCCTTAACCGATTTTCAAAACAAAACCTTGCGTTCTGTATAATTCAAAAAAGTATGCAAAAGAGTAGTTGATTCAGTTTTAATTTACGGCAGTTATCGTTCGTCATAGAAAAAATTACCCTTGTAAAACATAAAATGTTGCAGGTAAACTACCCTATTTCCTTAACCGATCTTCTCCAAAACCAACAGGTCTTGAGAACTCTACAATTCTGGGCTGTATGCAAAACATTATTTGATTCTGTTTGAATTTGCGGCTGTTATCGTTTACCATAGAAAAAATTACCCTTGATAAAAAAACGTTGCCGGTAAACTACCCCTTTCCCTTAACCGATCTTCACCAAAAACAACAGGTCTTGAGTAATCTACAAATCAGGGGTGAATGCAAAAAATTATTTGATTTTTTTGAATTTGCGGCTGTTATCGTTTGCCATAGAAAAAAATCTACAGACACACACACAGACACTTTTCGAAAAATATTTTTTTTTCATGTTTTGAGTGTAGTAGGCCTACAATCAGAATCTGCAATAATCTCGAACACGATTTTTTTTTGCCATCAGCATACTTCCATTTCCTTCAGGAACATGGAAGTAAAAATCTACAGACATAGACAGACAGACACACACACACACGCTTTTCGGAAAATGACTTTTTTTCATGTTTTGAGTGTAGTTCAATCAGAATCTGCCATAATCTCGAACACAATTTTTTTTGCCATCACCATACTTCCATTTTCTTAAGGAACATGGAAGTACATATCGGTATGGAGAACCGTACATGACTTCCATGTTCCAAGATTTATATTTAACATCATATTCCAAATGAAATATTTCCATAGAAACTACGTGTTTCTACTTATTGCTTCAGCATTAACCACAGTACTGTGGTCACTAACGTATACCACCTCACGTTTTCGCACTCGATTTTCACTGTTGATGGCAGTCGATGGCACTGCCGAAAAGTCTGGTTTTGCAGAAAACATTGGACTACGGCCAAACAGTCCGTGAAGCAATTATAACAAAAAACTACTTCTTTGTTGCCGATAACGTAGTACACATATAAAAAATTCTCCCCTCCACCTTCAACTATAATTTTTAATAATAGAAAATTACCCCCACCCCGTTCACCTAACCTCTTCATTTATAGATATTTCATCTAGGTTTCTGCAGTGGATTATTATGAGCTTCTTATCAGGATACTTTATTTATAAAAATTAAGTACTTTACTCTTGTTAAATCATAAAATGTTTCAGGTAAACTACCCCTTTCTCTTAACCGATCGTCTCCAAAATCAACAGACCTTCAGTCCTCTACAATTCAGGGATGCATACAAAAAAATATTTGATTCTGTTTGAATGTGCGGCAGTTATCGTTCGTCATGGAAACATTTCTCTTGTTACAACATAAAACGTTGCAGGTAAACTACCCCTTTCCCGTAACCGATCTTCACCAAAATCAACAAACCTTGAGCTCTCTACAACTCGGGAAAGTGTGCAAAAAATTATTTGATTCTCTTTGAATATTCGGCAGTTATCGTTCGTCATAAAAAATTACCCTTTTTAAAACGTAAAACGTTGCTGATAAACTACCCCTTTCCGTGAACCGATCTTCAACAAAATCAACAGACCTTGAGTGCTCTTTAGTTCAAAAAGGTATGCAAAAACGTAGTTGATTCTGTTTGAATTTACGGCAGTTATCGTTCGTCATATAAAAAATTACCCTTGTTAAAACATAAAATGTTGCTGGTAAACGACCCCTTTCCCTTAACCGATCTTCACCAACACTTACAGATATTGAGAACTCTACACTACAGGGCTGTATGCAAAACATCATTAGATTCTGTTTGAATTTGCGGCTGTTATCGTTTGCCATAGAAAAAAATTACCCTTAATAAAAAACCGATGAAGGTAAAACTACCCCTTTCCCTTAGCCGATCTTCATCAAAAACAATAGGTCTTGAGTACTCTACAGATCAGGGCTGTATGCAAAAAATTATTTGATTCTGTTTGAATTTGCGGCTATTATCGTTTGCCATATAAAATACCCCTGTTAAAACATTGATCGTTGCAGGTAAACTACCCCTTTCCCTTAACCGATCTTCAACAAAATCAACAGACCTTGAGTTCTGTATAATTCAAAAAGGTATGCAGAAGAGTAGTTGATTCTGTTATAATGTACGGCTGTCGTTCGTCAAAAAAAATTACCCTTCTTAAAACATTAAATGTTGCCGGTAAACTACCCTACTCCCTTAACCGATCTTCACCAAAACCAACAGGTTTTGAGAACTCTACTATTCAGGGCTGTATGCAAAACATTATTTGATTCTGTTTGAATTTGCGGCTATTATCGTTTACCATAACAAAAATTACCTTGATAAAAGCCGTTGCAGGTAAACTACCCCTTTCCCTTAACCGATCTTCAACAAAACCATAGGTTTTGCATACTCTACAAATCAGGGCTGTATGCAAAAAATTATTTGATTCTGTTTGAATTTGCGGCTGTTATCGTTTGCCATAGAAAATACCCTTATTAAAACATAAAATATTGCTGGTAAACTACCCCTTTCCCTTAACCGATCTTCACCAAAAACAACAGGTCTTGAGACCTCTACAATTTAGGGCTGTATGCAAATAATCATTTGATTCTGTTTGAATTTGCGGTGATTATCGTTTGCCATATAAAATACCCTTGTTAAAACATAAAACGTTGCTGGTAAACTACCTCTTTACCTTAACCGATCTTCACCAAAAACAGTAACTCTTGAGAACTCTACAATTCTGGGCTGTGTGCAAAAGAGTAGTTGATTCTGTTTGAATTTGCGGCTGTTATCGTTTGCCATAGAAAAAATTACCCTTGATTTAAAAAAAAAGTTGCCGGTAAACTACCCCTTTCCCTTAACCGATCTTCACCAAAAACAATACGTCTTGAGTACTCTGTAAATCAGGGCTGTATGCAAAAAATTATTTGATTCTGTTTGAATTTGCGGCTGTTATCGTTTGCCATAGAAAAAAAATCTACAGACACGCAGATAGACAGACACACACACACAGACACTTTTCGAAAAATTACTTTTTTTTTCATGTTTTGAGTGTAGTACAATCAGAATCTGCAATAATCTCGAACACGATTTTTTTTGCCATCACCATACTTCCATTTCCTTAAGGAACATGGAAGTAATTAGTCAAATCACGTTTTTGTCAATTAAAATAGTATATTTACAAGCAGGAGTCAGTGTTTATACACGCTGAAAATAATCTGTTAATGATTTTTGCTTCTTAGCACTCGCTGTTTTCTTGAAAACAGACGACCTTATTTTGCATAAAACCAACTTGTCGCACAACAAAGTGTCCTTGTCCTTCTAAATAGTCAAGACGTCCCTCCACGTAATTGAGCGCTGTCTCGTGTGTGACTTTCGGCTCGGAAACACGTTCATCACTCCCCTCCCCCTCGTTCTTACTACTACTCTCACTTTCTGCTACGCCCTGTGCACGCATCATTATTTCGTCGCCTGTCAAAACCTCAAACGAGGGCATGTTAGCGTCGACCTCAAACCACTCGTTTATGTTATCTTGATCAACGTTTTCATCACCTGGGACGGTGTTTGCTAACTGGGCCAAGTCAGCTGAGGTTGCAACGTCACCTCAAACCCAGCAAAATCCTCATCCTCCGATATGTCGGGAAATATTTTTTTCACGACTTTCTCATCGTAGTGGGTTTAACTTTGTCCCACGTAGCTCCAGTCTCGTAGATCGCGTCCAGAACACCTAGTCCCTTAAAAAAGTCCTTCAAATCGTTCCCTTACTCTATAAACTTTCTCAGAATACTTGACCGATTATTACGTTTTACAGAAGCTATTACTCCTTGATCCATTGGCTGGATCAAGGCTGCCGTCGTTGGATCTGAGCAACATTTCACTTGGATGTGATTAGGCGTTGTCTAATACTAACACTGCTTTTTGGGGAAGTCCTTGCGATTTTACAAACTCTCGAACTTGTGGACAAAATTTATTGTGGAGCCAATCATAAAAAATGTCTTTATTCATTCAACCTTTCTTTTGATTGTAGTAAATTACATGCATGTTAACTGCTCGTGTTCCTTTAAATGATCGTGTTTTTTTTTTAATTTTCCTATTATTAGGAGCTTAGTTTATGTGTCCCAGTCGCGTTAGAGCAACACATTACCGTTATTCGTTCCTTACTAACTTTGTGTCCCGGCGCACTTTTTTGATTTTCAGACGCTAAAGTTTTCGTCGGTAAGCACTTCCTAAATAATCCCAACTCGTAGGAATTGTAAATTTGTGCTGGTTGTAAACTTGCATCCAAAACAAACTGATTAAAGTCTTTGCAAAACTGTTCTGCTGCCGTTTGATCGCCACTCAATTTTTCTCCGCTAATTTCCAACTCTCTTATGCCGTGACGTTGTTTGAAACATGTCAGCCAACCAGATGCATCGAAATTTCCTTCTAGGTCTAAAGCTTCGAAAAAAACTTAGCTTTTTCGGCGCATATTCGTCCACTTACAGGATTCCCTTGTGCTCGTTGATTATATTGAACCACTCGAGTAAAGCTCGGTTCAAGTCTTCGTACGTCGACTTCTTCGTAGTTTTCAGTTTCTTCATGCCAGATGATGAGTCAGAAGAACACGCAAATTTTAAAAGTTCCACCTTTTTCTTAACCAAATCACGAACCGTTTGATCACCAATTTCGTCCTTTAACGATTTAATAGTTGGACTTTCTCAAATTTTTCTATAATCTCTAGTTTTTTTCTCAATCGATAAAACAATCCTTTTACGGTTTTTATCCATTTCGAAACTCGAATCACAAACAAACCATGCGAACACAACAAAACAACACGTGAGGGTAAACAATACGCAGAATTCGGTCACAATGCAAAGAATGAATGACTGGACTGTCAAGGTCAAACTCGGACACACCGCTACACTCTGCGCCTAAAGCCAGTTGTAAGGGTCTTCTAATCGCGCAGGCACGCAGTGTTAAAGAGGATGTCAAATTAAACAGACTGCCATTTGCTTATAATAATTACAACTAGTGGTTTATTTGCTACAGTACTACACTGAAAATAATAGGCTTAAGAATACTGTAATAAAATGTCAAATTAAACAGACTGCCATTTGCTTATAATAATTACAACTAGTGGTTTATTTGCTACAGTACTACACTGAAAATAATAGGCTTAAGAATACTGTAATAAATTAAAGTCATTATAAGCGTAGTATGTATCAATATTTTTGCTAAAACTACAATTTTTTAAATCATAAATTTTCCCGGTTGACCCGATACCGGAAAATCGGGAGTTGACTGTATTATAAAATCCTTTGATCCAAATCTTATGAATATAATTTGTTTGATGAGTATAAAATAAATCTTATCCTACCTTTAATTCGCAAATACTAGACTCACGTTGTGGAAGCCATTCTGTTAAAAAACGAGTTTTTTCCTTTATAAATCTTATTGTTGGTTATGAGATTATTTTCGATTAGGTTGGTTTATCTGCTCTAATTCGTACCTCTTACGTTGGTGCGCTGATTGTACAATAGAATTAAAAAGGTTATTGTTATTATTATTCTTGTTGTTATTTAATTGATTTCTTTTAAATGGACGAATTGGTTAACTTCTCCAGCTGGCATGAGTTACTTTGAGTTGACGTTGGACTAATTAATATGAGAACATCATCCGACGTAATCGTCACAATAGAATAAGGACGCAGCAATAGAATCCTCATCAATTTTCTAGCAAAAATCTTATACGATTCTATAGGAGGACGATATAACGTAAAAATTGAATACTACGCAATTTTACGCTGGTTTTATATAGAATCATGATTATTAAATGTTTATTAGAAAAAGAAATGCAAGTAATGTGAGTTGATGTACGGTTAGAAACCTGGCTAGCGGTGTTTTTCAAAGCACAAACACCCTTGACGAGGCGCCTGTCTGACGGTGCGAAAGCTATACAGCAAATCACGTACAGGGTGTAAAATCATAAAATGTATGGTATTAAAAAAAGAAATAAAGTTAAGTGAAACTGAGGGAAAATTGAGTGCTCAGACAATGCAGTACCGTTAGAATTTAGAAAGAGAGGGAGAGAGAGAGAACTGGAAGTAGCGGCGTTTCCTTTTCGCGGTATAAGTTTGCTACGCGCTGTATTTTGACGAATGGAAGAAAGCGTCACTTTTAAGCGGGTGAATTTAGCTAGTTGGGTTGGAGGAAATCAAATATCGCGGTACCTGAAACCAATGGGAACGCGATTTGCAAATATTGAGTATGGGTAACGTTTGCGGGAGTATAAAAAACGTAGTTGGGAAAATTGTCAGCAGTCTACGGCGAACACTACAACTATCAGACTCGTTGTCGCGCATTGCGATTTCATAACTAAAACTTGCGATAATTAATAAGTACAGTATTCGTGTCGTGCGTTTAATAATATTAAACCCGGCATTACAGTGAACGAAGTATACCAAATCAAAGTAATTGTTAGAATAAATATAATATAACTTGGTGATAATTACCGGACTTCATAGTATCGATAATGTAACGCGCACATTCGGAAGTTACGGAACGTGGGAGTGTATTTGGGATGAATTACTGATATTGCGAGCACTCAGCTTAATAACATAGTTACTAAGGTGTCAAAAATAAATAGTAGTATACACTAGTTACATACTGAATCAGTGAGTAGGTGTGAACAGTGGTAGTTAAAGTGAAACCGAAGTAATCAAGTGTTAGTAGCATCGAGTGTCAACAACAGGATCATCCGAATCGCCGACAACGCAATCTCCAAGATCGCAGACTCCGAGGAAGGATTCGCCAACAAAAGGAATTCAACCAACAAGTAAATCAAATTGAACATTAAACTCATATTAATTCATGTAATCTTTTGTAACTCTATTACTATTGGCAATTCAAATAGTCTATGAACCTATTTTCAAAGATAATTGATGAGAAGTATAAGTTCAATATTGTTAATCATTAAGATTGTATGTTAATATTAAGATTGTAATATGTTAATGAAGATGTTCATTAAAATTATCAATCATTCAAGTTAATTGTGTTAATAATCATTTCTTGGATACTCTGAGATAATTTTAAGAGTCGCCATCAAGCAGAGTCGAGAGCTTAGTACTAGTGAATTACACATATCTTTTCTAGCTATAAACTGTGAGGGTGGTATGTGGCGCCCATAACCGTGGAGCTTATAAAGACCAAACCCTACACTAGGTAGTATTTGGAGCCTATTGCAAGGTTTAATTTGTAAGCTAAACAGACAATTGAATTGCGAATAGAGTATAAGAAAAGTAGAATAAGAAACGTAGAGATTAAGAATAATTTTGTATGATCACACGAAGCAAAAGTAGGCAAACGAAATACATACAGAACAACACAAACAAAATAAACGACAACATGAATACAGAAACAGAGACAACTCAGAATTACGAAGGGGAGTTAGGTATTAACAACCAATTAGGGGATCAACATACACTCGCCCAATTAACAGTGGAGGATCAAGAGTCAAGGACGCGGGGACAGGACCACGAAGAAGTAGAAACACCACAAATAACACCAGAGATACATCACGAGGGAAGACCGGGATTAGCACAAAAAACAACAACAGAAACACCTAAAAAACCGGATATGTATGCATTACTACAACAATTATCACAACAGATGTCACAACAAATGACACAGCAAACAGAAGTATTACAAAAACAAATGCGTGAACAAAAGGTAGAACAATCAGAACAGTCGAAACAACAGACGAAGCAAATACAACAACTATCACAACAGATTACACAACAAAACCAGGCCTTAAGAGACGAAATAACCACACAACTCAGTGAAATCAAAAAAGAAAACAATGAAATTTTACAACAATTTAAAGTAGACCCCAAAACTATGATAGATGACAAGATTAGTACTATTAAGAATGAAATTAATGTTAAGTTTAGTGAGAATGAAAAATTAGTAAAGGAAATAGACGATAAGCATAGTAGTGACATTAAAATTATAAACAAAAAATAATAGCGATCAATAAACGTTGTGTCGAAAGTATTGTTGCTCACAAGATCGGGGCAGATAAATTAAAAGAGTTAGAAAGCAAAATGGATAACAATTCGGCCGAAACGAACCTCAAGCTGCAGCAGTTACAAAGCGACGTGCAGACGAAGATGGCATTAATAAACGCGTCACCCGTCACCCGAAGCGTTGTCAACGAGCAGATTAAGGAAGTGAAGTTTAATGGATCCAGCGATTTCCCAATGGAATTCATCAAGGAACTAACTGAGATATACCACGAACATTATCACGACATCAACAACATCGCATGGATATCGAGACATCTGGAAGGAGAGGCTGCAATTTGGTGGCGGTTAGTCAAAGACAGTATTACTAATTTTGCGGGGTTTACAGAAGCTTTTAGTAATAAGTATTGGAATGACGTGATCCAGGAACGGGTGCGAGACCAGTTGGAATTTGGACTGTACCACTCAGAAACCGGGATGTCTACAATCCAATACTTATAGAGAAAATTGTTGGAGAATAGGCAGTTGATTCAGCCTATCTCAGATAGACATTTAATCAGAAAATTGGCAAGACATTACCCGCATAAGATTGAGGTTGCCATTATCACTCGTGGGGTTAATACGATCACGGAGTTTGAGACTAGAAGTTTGAGATTATTAGAAGTCGACTATTATGGTCCTTTACAACCTCAACCGGCGGTGTCAAATACATACTAATTATGGTGGATAATTTCACAAAATTCGTGAAACTATACCAGTTAAAAAAGGCTACCACCACAGTCACCATAAATAAAATAAAACTGTACTGCGAAGAGATCGGTAAACCAGTCGCAATATTGTCCGATAATGGAACGCAGTTTACCAGTCAGAAATGGAAAAACACATTACAGGAACTACACATTAAACCGAAATTTACCGCCGTACGAAATCCTTGCACCAACCTGGCAGAGCGAATCAATCGACAGTTAGGAAACATGTTTCGGGCGCTAACGTCAGAAAGACACTCTAAGCGGGCTAGATATTTAGGACTAGTTGAAGCGTGTATCTATCAGATATATCACGAGACTATTGAAACAACGCCGTACGAAGCTCAATGGGGAAGGAGACCAGAGCGAGTTTGGGCCCAGTACGTAGATTGTGAAATGATACCAGCAGATCAGCCAATTAACTACAAAAATATTTATTTAAGAATTAAGGAGAAGGTAGAAACGGACAGAACGGATCAATTTAGCCAATAAAATTACGAAATTTCAAGAAGGTGACAAAGTGTTATTACGAGCATACCCAACGTCAGATTTAAATAAAAGGGTAATTGGAAAATTTTGCAATATTTTCGAAGGGCAGTATAAGATCTGTAAGGAGGTTGGAATGGCGACGTACCAACTCGAAGACATTCAAAAGCCTGGGAAGATTCGAGGAAAGTTCAATATCGGACAGCTCAAACCATATTATGAAATTTAATACACACTACACAGACACGAAAGGTTTAAAAAACAAAATAATAAACAAACAGATAGTAAGAATACCAATTTTACAGATGTATGTGTAATAATTTATAAGTAGATTTTAATAAGACTAAATTGACAAAATGTCGAGAGGATAAATAATTACACATTCTATTGTACATGTAGAATAAGCTTTTAAATAAATTATGGGTATAAGAAGTTAGGTAATGGTAAGGGAAAGTAGCGGTTTGTAACTAGGTCATGAATAGGGGGACATGAGAGCCGACGAGGTCTGTACCTTTTGACACGCAGGTAGCAAAAACCAGTTTAGGGTTCTGTTTGTATACAAACTGTGGCCTAATGACAATGTAAACAGCTGATAGAGGTAAAGGGTGGAGAATGGAGTAATAAAGAAATTACTAAATGTACTGTAGTATAAGCAATTAAAATTCATTTGTAGATATATAATTAATATAATATGAATGTAATAGGTGTAAGAATTTTGAAAAAAACATTGTATTGGGTTAAATTAATGAAATAAAATCCATTTGAAGGACGAAGCAATAGAATACTCATCAATTTTCTAGCAAAAATCTTATACGATTCTATAGGGGAACGATATAACGTAAAAAATGAATGCTACCCAATTTTACGCTGGTTTTATATAGAATCATGATTATTAAAGTTTATTATAATAAGGAATGCAAGTAATGTGAGTTGATGTACGGTTATGAAACTGCCTAGCCGTGTTTTTCAAAGCACACACACCCTTGGCGAGGCGCCTGTCTGAGGTAGGCCATTTACCTTGTTGAGGTAGCCATTATCACTCGTGGGGTTAATACGATCACGGAGTTTGAACAAGTGTTGCTGGAGTTCAATCATTTACGAAACGCCAGTAGGTCAATGAACCAGAGACCCGCTGACGGTCGGCTTGAAAGAAACTATTGTAAACACAACGGAGAAGAGAGAGGGAAAGTGAGCGAGCGAGACGGATTTACTGAGGCGAGAACGCAGTATAATAGACCGACTAAATGGAAGAACCAGTTTAAGGGCGAAACTAACAGTGTCCCATCAACAAGTAATGCAGGTAGCAAGGTTGAACCGACGAAGCCGAAAAACTAGAGAAAGCATGTAAGTATGTCGTAGATTTAAATGATAAAATTAAATATGTAAATACCACATTCTTAGTCATTAGGGATGATTTGGTAAGTAATGATAATAAATCTGTTAGATCAAGAAGCAATAAATGTCCGGAGCTTCAAATAATGTTGAACGGCGTACCGATTAACGCATTGATGGATACTGGAAGCCAAAGGAATGCGATTTCGGAACGTTGGTTTAGCAGTAATAAAAAGTATCTGGGAAAAATAGAGATGTTAAAACTGTCTAATACTATAATTAAAGGGGCCACAGGCGGTAAATCTATAAGAATTACACGGCAGGTGTTGCTAAATTTATAGGTTAAAGATTTACAGTTTGAAAGTGTTTCTGTAGTAGTGCCGGACCTGGTGAGAGAATGTATTTTGGGTGTTGACATGTTGGTGGAGAGTGGGTGCGTGATAGACCTTAATAATAAACAACTAATAATTAAGGGAAATCCTACCCATGGAGAGACGACCATAGCAGAAATATTACAGATGGAGCTGGCAGCAGAAGAAGAAGGCATCGAAGAAGTTATCAATCACAAAATCCAGGAAATTACCGAGTTAACCAGCTGCGAAAAGGAAGAACTACCGGAAGATATTAACAAATAATAAAACTGTATTTCGCGAGACACCAGGGCGAATTACTACGTATTGCCACAAATTTGAAGTGACCAACAAAACACCATATTGTCAGAAAGGTTGGCCGATCCCAATGAGATATCAAGATGCTGTGAGAACTGAAATTCGGAGAAAGGAGGAGCATGGAGTGATTGAAAGGGCACAAAGTTCATACATAAACCCGATGGTAACTGTGATAAAAAAAGATCAGTCAGTAAGGTTATCTTTGGACGCTCGGAAGATTAATTCGGGTTATACTATGCCAGATTATAAAGGTGCAATCCCGATAAATTAAATGAAGTGCTGACCAAGTGTGGAAATATCAAAGTAATGTCTACTATTGATTTACGAAGCGCAATTTGGCAGATTCCATTACACCCAGATTGTAGGGATTGCACCGATTTTTATATGAGGGCAAGTGCTACCGATATACAGTAACTCCATTCGGCCTAAAAAACCAGTTTAGCCAGTTTGACACGCGGATTGGACCAAGTATTATCAGACGAGGTGAAGCGTTTCACTATCCTGTATGTGGACGATTGCTTATGTATTTCAGCCAGTGTGGAAGAGCATTTGAGACACCTAAAACTATGATTCCGAGATTTGAAACAGGCAAACATTACAGTAAACTTTAAGAAGTCCCAGTTTTTTCGCGATGAAATCAATTATTAAGGTACTGTCTGAATACACAGGGGATAACAGCTGATCCAGATAAAGTGAAAGCTATACAAGAATTCCCTAGGCCTAAAAACCAAAAACAACTTAAGGGGTTTCTGGGGTTAACTAACTTTTATAGCAGATTTTCGAACAGATATGCTGAAGCTACACAACCGCTACTGGACTTGTTAATGAAAAATTCAAAATTCAAGTGGACTCAGGAAGTAGAACGACAGTTTCAACGGGTTAAGGAGTTGTTTATTGAAACGGTAATGCTCAAACACTCTGACCTAAATAAGCATTTCTACCTGCAGACAGACACCAGTAAATCGGCATCGGACGACAACTTTATCAGCTGGATGAAAACAATGAAATCGGCGTGTTCGCGTTCACCAGTCGCGTGCTGCGAGGCGCAGAGCTGAACTATTTCACCACGGAATTAGAGTTGCTGAGTGTTGTCCATTGTCTGCAAAAGTTTCGCACGCATGTATTTGGGAGACCATTAACTATCATTACTGATAATAAGGTTTTAATATTCATTAAGAAGTGTCACCTGAACAATTCACGCAATACCAGGTGGATTCTGGCAATTCAAGATTATGATTTCGATATAGTCCATTGCAAGGGGCTAGAGAACGTTGTCGCTGACGTCCTTAGTAGATATCCTGAGGACATGGACGCTGAGAAGGCAATGGATCATACCGAAGAATTCGAAGTCAATAGTATCACTATCCGCATTAATAAGGAGGTAAAGAATAAATTTAAAAAATATAACATTTCACCAATTAGCAGATAAGAAATTGAAGTCAATTATAGAAACTGTGCAAACAAACCCAAATCACCAGCTGAATGACAAATACGCATGGTACAAAAACAAGCTTTACAGGAAGGACCGACGGGCGTGGAAACTTATGTTAACCGCGGAGCTGAGCAGAACGTTGATCTACGAGCTACACAACGCCTATATTCACATAGGGAACCGACGTACTTACCAGTTATTCAAAGAGTATTTCACGGGAGACTCCATTAACAAGATTACGCAACATGTTATTAAAACTTGTCAGACCTGTCAGAAGAGTAAGGACTATTATCAACGGATGCTGGCAGAGACCCAACCCGTCATTCCTAAGTCGAAGGGAGAGTTAGTTAGCATCGCCTATTAAGGTCCTTTACCAACCTCAACCGGCGGTGTCAAATACATACTAATTATGGTGGATAATTTCACAAAATTCGTGAAACTATACCAGTTAAAAAAGGCTACCACCACAGTCACCATAAATAAAATAAAACTGTACTGCGAAGAGATCGGTAAACCAGTCGCAATATTGTCCGATAATGGAACGCAGTTTACCAGTCAGAAATGGAAAAACACATTACAGGAACTACACATTAAACCGAAATTTACCGCCGTACGAAATCCTTGCACCAACCTGGCAGAGCGAATCAATCGACAGTTAGGAAACATGTTTCGGGCGCTAACGTCAGAAAGACACTCTAAGCGGGCTAGATATTTAGGACTAGTTGAAGCGTGTATCTATCAGATATATCACGAGACTATTGAAACAACGCCGTACGAAGCTCAATGGGGAAGGAGACCAGAGCGAGTTTGGGCCCAGTACGTAGATTGTGAAATGATACCAGCAGATCAGCCAATTAACTACAAAAATATTTATTTAAGAATTAAGGAGAAGGTAGAAACGGACAGAACGGATCAATTTAGCCAATAAAATTACGAAATTTCAAGAAGGTGACAAAGTGTTATTACGAGCATACCCAACGTCAGATTTAAATAAAAGGGTAATTGGAAAATTTTGCAATATTTTCGAAGGGCAGTATAAGATCTGTAAGGAGGTTGGAATGGCGACGTACCAACTCGAAGACATTCAAAAGCCTGGGAAGATTCGAGGAAAGTTCAATATCGGACAGCTCAAACCATATTATGAAATTTAATACACACTACACAGACACGAAAGGTTTAAAAAACAAAATAATAAACAAACAGATAGTAAGAATACCAATTTTACAGATGTATGTGTAATAATTTATAAGTAGATTTTAATAAGACTAAATTGACAAAATGTCGAGAGGATAAATAATTACACATTCTATTGTACATGTAGAATAAGCTTTTAAATAAATTATGGGTATAAGAAGTTAGGTAATGGTAAGGGAAAGTAGCGGTTTGTAACTAGGTCATGAATAGGGGGACATGAGAGCCGACGAGGTCTGTACCTTTTGACACGCAGGTAGCAAAAACCAGTTTAGGGTTCTGTTTGTATACAAACTGTGGCCTAATGACAATGTAAACAGCTGATAGAGGTAAAGGGTGGAGAATGGAGTAATAAAGAAATTACTAAATGTACTGTAGTATAAGCAATTAAAATTCATTTGTAGATATATAATTAATATAATATGAATGTAATAGGTGTAAGAATTTTGAAAAAAACATTGTATTGGGTTAAATAAATGAAATAAAATCCATTTGAAGGACGAAGCAATAGAATACTCATCAATTTTCTAGCAAAAATCTTATACGATTCTATAGGGGAACGATATAACGTAAAAAATGAATGCTACCCAATTTTACGCTGGTTTTATATAGAATCATGATTATTAAAGTTTATTATAATAAGGAATGCAAGTAATGTGAGTTGATGTACGGTTATGAAACTGCCTAGCCGTGTTTTTCAAAGCACACACACCCTTGGCGAGGCGCCTGTCTGAGGTAGGCCATTTACCTTGTTGAGGTAGCCATTATCACTCGTGGGGTTAATACGATCACGGAGTTTGAACAAGTGTTGCTGGAGTTCAATCATTTACGAAACGCCAGTAGGTCAATGAACCAGAGACCCGCTGACGGTCGGCTTGAAAGAAACTATTGTAAACACAACGGAGAAGAGAGAGGGAAAGTGAGCGAGCGAGACGGATTTACTGAGGCGAGAACGCAGTATAATAGACCGACTAAATGGAAGAACCAGTTTAAGGGCGAAACTAACAGTGTCCCATCAACAAGTAATGCAGGTAGCAAGGTTGAACCGACGAAGCCGAAAAACTAGAGAAAGCATGTAAGTATGTCGTAGATTTAAATGATAAAATTAAATATGTAAATACCACATTCTTAGTCATTAGGGATGATTTGGTAAGTAATGATAATAAATCTGTTAGATCAAGAAGCAATAAATGTCCGGAGCTTCAAATAATGTTGAACGGCGTACCGATTAACGCATTGATGGATACTGGAAGCCAAAGGAATGCGATTTCGGAACGTTGGTTTAGCAGTAATAAAAAGTATCTGGGAAAAATAGAGATGTTAAAACTGTCTAATACTATAATTAAAGGGGCCACAGGCGGTAAATCTATAAGAATTACACGGCAGGTGTTGCTAAATTTATAGGTTAAAGATTTACAGTTTGAAAGTGTTTCTGTAGTAGTGCCGGACCTGGTGAGAGAATGTATTTTGGGTGTTGACATGTTGGTGGAGAGTGGGTGCGTGATAGACCTTAATAATAAACAACTAATAATTAAGGGAAATCCTACCCATGGAGAGACGACCATAGCAGAAATATTACAGATGGAGCTGGCAGCAGAAGAAGAAGGCATCGAAGAAGTTATCAATCACAAAATCCAGGAAATTACCGAGTTAACCAGCTGCGAAAAGGAAGAACTACCGGAAGATATTAACAAATAATAAAACTGTATTTCGCGAGACACCAGGGCGAATTACTACGTATTGCCACAAATTTGAAGTGACCAACAAAACACCATATTGTCAGAAAGGTTGGCCGATCCCAATGAGATATCAAGATGCTGTGAGAACTGAAATTCGGAGAAAGGAGGAGCATGGAGTGATTGAAAGGGCACAAAGTTCATACATAAACCCGATGGTAACTGTGATAAAAAAAGATCAGTCAGTAAGGTTATCTTTGGACGCTCGGAAGATTAATTCGGGTTATACTATGCCAGATTATAAAGGTGCAATCCCGATAAATTAAATGAAGTGCTGACCAAGTGTGGAAATATCAAAGTAATGTCTACTATTGATTTACGAAGCGCAATTTGGCAGATTCCATTACACCCAGATTGTAGGGATTGCACCGATTTTTATATGAGGGCAAGTGCTACCGATATACAGTAACTCCATTCGGCCTAAAAAACCAGTTTAGCCAGTTTGACACGCGGATTGGACCAAGTATTATCAGACGAGGTGAAGCGTTTCACTATCCTGTATGTGGACGATTGCTTATGTATTTCAGCCAGTGTGGAAGAGCATTTGAGACACCTAAAACTATGATTCCGAGATTTGAAACAGGCAAACATTACAGTAAACTTTAAGAAGTCCCAGTTTTTTCGCGATGAAATCAATTATTAAGGTACTGTCTGAATACACAGGGGATAACAGCTGATCCAGATAAAGTGAAAGCTATACAAGAATTCCCTAGGCCTAAAAACCAAAAACAACTTAAGGGGTTTCTGGGGTTAACTAACTTTTATAGCAGATTTTCGAACAGATATGCTGAAGCTACACAACCGCTACTGGACTTGTTAATGAAAAATTCAAAATTCAAGTGGACTCAGGAAGTAGAACGACAGTTTCAACGGGTTAAGGAGTTGTTTATTGAAACGGTAATGCTCAAACACTCTGACCTAAATAAGCATTTCTACCTGCAGACAGACACCAGTAAATCGGCATCGGACGACAACTTTATCAGCTGGATGAAAACAATGAAATCGGCGTGTTCGCGTTCACCAGTCGCGTGCTGCGAGGCGCAGAGCTGAACTATTTCACCACGGAATTAGAGTTGCTGAGTGTTGTCCATTGTCTGCAAAAGTTTCGCACGCATGTATTTGGGAGACCATTAACTATCATTACTGATAATAAGGTTTTAATATTCATTAAGAAGTGTCACCTGAACAATTCACGCAATACCAGGTGGATTCTGGCAATTCAAGATTATGATTTCGATATAGTCCATTGCAAGGGGCTAGAGAACGTTGTCGCTGACGTCCTTAGTAGATATCCTGAGGACATGGACGCTGAGAAGGCAATGGATCATACCGAAGAATTCGAAGTCAATAGTATCACTATCCGCATTAATAAGGAGGTAAAGAATAAATTTAAAAAATATAACATTTCACCAATTAGCAGATAAGAAATTGAAGTCAATTATAGAAACTGTGCAAACAAACCCAAATCACCAGCTGAATGACAAATACGCATGGTACAAAAACAAGCTTTACAGGAAGGACCGACGGGCGTGGAAACTTATGTTAACCGCGGAGCTGAGCAGAACGTTGATCTACGAGCTACACAACGCCTATATTCACATAGGGAACCGACGTACTTACCAGTTATTCAAAGAGTATTTCACGGGAGACTCCATTAACAAGATTACGCAACATGTTATTAAAACTTGTCAGACCTGTCAGAAGAGTAAGGACTATTATCAACGGATGCTGGCAGAGACCCAACCCGTCATTCCTAAGTCGAAGGGAGAGTTAGTTAGCATCGCCTATTAAGGTCCTTTACCAACCTCAACCGGCGGTGTCAAATACATACTAATTATGGTGGATAATTTCACAAAATTCGTGAAACTATACCAGTTAAAAAAGGCTACCACCACAGTCACCATAAATAAAATAAAACTGTACTGCGAAGAGATCGGTAAACCAGTCGCAATATTGTCCGATAATGGAACGCAGTTTACCAGTCAGAAATGGAAAAACACATTACAGGAACTACACATTAAACCGAAATTTACCGCCGTACGAAATCCTTGCACCAACCTGGCAGAGCGAATCAATCGACAGTTAGGAAACATGTTTCGGGCGCTAACGTCAGAAAGACACTCTAAGCGGGCTAGATATTTAGGACTAGTTGAAGCGTGTATCTATCAGATATATCACGAGACTATTGAAACAACGCCGTACGAAGCTCAATGGGGAAGGAGACCAGAGCGAGTTTGGGCCCAGTACGTAGATTGTGAAATGATACCAGCAGATCAGCCAATTAACTACAAAAATATTTATTTAAGAATTAAGGAGAAGGTAGAAACGGACAGAACGGATCAATTTAGCCAATAAAATTACGAAATTTCAAGAAGGTGACAAAGTGTTATTACGAGCATACCCAACGTCAGATTTAAATAAAAGGGTAATTGGAAAATTTTGCAATATTTTCGAAGGGCAGTATAAGATCTGTAAGGAGGTTGGAATGGCGACGTACCAACTCGAAGACATTCAAAAGCCTGGGAAGATTCGAGGAAAGTTCAATATCGGACAGCTCAAACCATATTATGAAATTTAATACACACTACACAGACACGAAAGGTTTAAAAAACAAAATAATAAACAAACAGATAGTAAGAATACCAATTTTACAGATGTATGTGTAATAATTTATAAGTAGATTTTAATAAGACTAAATTGACAAAATGTCGAGAGGATAAATAATTACACATTCTATTGTACATGTAGAATAAGCTTTTAAATAAATTATGGGTATAAGAAGTTAGGTAATGGTAAGGGAAAGTAGCGGTTTGTAACTAGGTCATGAATAGGGGGACATGAGAGCCGACGAGGTCTGTACCTTTTGACACGCAGGTAGCAAAAACCAGTTTAGGGTTCTGTTTGTATACAAACTGTGGCCTAATGACAATGTAAACAGCTGATAGAGGTAAAGGGTGGAGAATGGAGTAATAAAGAAATTACTAAATGTACTGTAGTATAAGCAATTAAAATTCATTTGTAGATATATAATTAATATAATATGAATGTAATAGGTGTAAGAATTTTGAAAAAAACATTGTATTGGGTTAAATAAATGAAATAAAATCCATTTGAAGGACGAAGCAATAGAATACTCATCAATTTTCTAGCAAAAATCTTATACGATTCTATAGGGGAACGATATAACGTAAAAAATGAATGCTACCCAATTTTACGCTGGTTTTATATAGAATCATGATTATTAAAGTTTATTATAATAAGGAATGCAAGTAATGTGAGTTGATGTACGGTTATGAAACTGCCTAGCCGTGTTTTTCAAAGCACACACACCCTTGGCGAGGCGCCTGTCTGAGGTAGGCCATTTACCTTGTTGAGGTAGCCATTATCACTCGTGGGGTTAATACGATCACGGAGTTTGAACAAGTGTTGCTGGAGTTCAATCATTTACGAAACGCCAGTAGGTCAATGAACCAGAGACCCGCTGACGGTCGGCTTGAAAGAAACTATTGTAAACACAACGGAGAAGAGAGAGGGAAAGTGAGCGAGCGAGACGGATTTACTGAGGCGAGAACGCAGTATAATAGACCGACTAAATGGAAGAACCAGTTTAAGGGCGAAACTAACAGTGTCCCATCAACAAGTAATGCAGGTAGCAAGGTTGAACCGACGAAGCCGAAAAACTAGAGAAAGCATGTAAGTATGTCGTAGATTTAAATGATAAAATTAAATATGTAAATACCACATTCTTAGTCATTAGGGATGATTTGGTAAGTAATGATAATAAATCTGTTAGATCAAGAAGCAATAAATGTCCGGAGCTTCAAATAATGTTGAACGGCGTACCGATTAACGCATTGATGGATACTGGAAGCCAAAGGAATGCGATTTCGGAACGTTGGTTTAGCAGTAATAAAAAGTATCTGGGAAAAATAGAGATGTTAAAACTGTCTAATACTATAATTAAAGGGGCCACAGGCGGTAAATCTATAAGAATTACACGGCAGGTGTTGCTAAATTTATAGGTTAAAGATTTACAGTTTGAAAGTGTTTCTGTAGTAGTGCCGGACCTGGTGAGAGAATGTATTTTGGGTGTTGACATGTTGGTGGAGAGTGGGTGCGTGATAGATCTTAATAATAAACAACTAATAATTAAGGGAAATCCTACCCATGGAGAGACGACCATAGCAGAAATATTACAGATGGAGCTGGCAGCAGAAGAAGAAGGCATCGAAGAAGTTATCAATCACAAAATCCAGGAAATTACCGAGTTAACCAGCTGCGAAAAGGAAGAACTACCGGAAGATATTAACAAATAATAAAACTGTATTTCGCGAGACACCAGGGCGAATTACTACGTATTGCCACAAATTTGAAGTGACCAACAAAACACCATATTGTCAGAAAGGTTGGCCGATCCCAATGAGATATCAAGATGCTGTGAGAACTGAAATTCGGAGAAAGGAGGAGCATGGAGTGATTGAAAGGGCACAAAGTTCATACATAAACCCGATGGTAACTGTGATAAAAAAAGATCAGTCAGTAAGGTTATCTTTGGACGCTCGGAAGATTAATTCGGGTTATACTATGCCAGATTATAAAGGTGCAATCCCGATAAATTAAATGAAGTGCTGACCAAGTGTGGAAATATCAAAGTAATGTCTACTATTGATTTACGAAGCGCAATTTGGCAGATTCCATTACACCCAGATTGTAGGGATTGCACCGATTTTTATATGCGGGCAAGTGCTACCGATATACAGTAACTCCATTCGGCCTAAAAAACCAGTTTAGCCAGTTTGACACGCGGATTGGACCAAGTATTATCAGACGAGGTGAAGCGTTTCACTATCCTGTATGTGGACGATTGCTTATGTATTTCAGCCAGTGTGGAAGAGCATTTGAGACACCTAAAACTATGATTCCGAGATTTGAAACAGGCAAACATTACAGTAAACTTTAAGAAGTCCCAGTTTTTTCGCGATGAAATCAATTATTAAGGTACTGTCTGAATACACAGGGGATAACAGCTGATCCAGATAAAGTGAAAGCTATACAAGAATTCCCTAGGCCTAAAAACCAAAAACAACTTAAGGGGTTTCTGGGGTTAACTAACTTTTATAGCAGATTTTCGAACAGATATGCTGAAGCTACACAACCGCTACTGGACTTGTTAATGAAAAATTCAAAATTCAAGTGGACTCAGGAAGTAGAACGACAGTTTCAACGGGTTAAGGAGTTGTTTATTGAAACGGTAATGCTCAAACACTCTGACCTAAATAAGCATTTCTACCTGCAGACAGACACCAGTAAATCGGCATCGGACGACAACTTTATCAGCTGGATGAAAACAATGAAATCGGCGTGTTCGCGTTCACCAGTCGCGTGCTGCGAGGCGCAGAGCTGAACTATTTCACCACGGAATTAGAGTTGCTGAGTGTTGTCCATTGTCTGCAAAAGTCTCGCACGCATGTATTTGGGAGACCATTAACTATCATTACTGATAATAAGGTTTTAATATTCATTAAGAAGTGTCACCTGAACAATTCACGCAATACCAGGTGGATTCTGGCAATTCAAGATTATGATTTCGATATAGTCCATTGCAAGGGGCTAGAGAACGTTGTCGCTGACGTCCTTAGTAGATATCCTGAGGACATGGACGCTGAGAAGGCAATGGATCATACCGAAGAATTCGAAGTCAATAGTATCACTATCCGCATTAATAAGGAGGTAAAGAATAAATTTAAAAAATATAACATTTCACCAATTAGCAGATAAGAAATTGAAGTCAATTATAGAAACTGTGCAAACAAACCCAAATCACCAGCTGAATGACAAATACGCATGGTACAAAAACAAGCTTTACAGGAAGGACCGACGGGCGTGGAAACTTATGTTAACCGCGGAGCTGAGCAGAACGTTGATCTACGAGCTACACAACGCCTATATTCACATAGGGAACCGACGTACTTACCAGTTATTCAAAGAGTATTTCACGGGAGACTCCATTAACAAGATTACGCAACATGTTATTAAAACTTGTCAGACCTGTCAGAAGAGTAAGGACTATTATCAACGGATGCTGGCAGAGACCCAACCCGTCATTCCTAAGTCGAAGGGAGAGTTAGTTAGCATCGACTATTATGGTCGTTTACCAACCTCAACCGGCGGTGTCAAATACATACTAATTATGGTGGATAATTTCACAAAATTCGTGAAACTATACCAGTTAAAAAAGGCTACCACCACAGTCACCATACATAAAATAAAACTGTACTGCGAAGAGATCGGTAAACCAGTCGCAATATTGTCCGATAATGGAACGCAGTTTACCAGTCAGAAATGGAAAAACACATTACAGGAACTACACATTAAACCGAAATTTACCGCCGTACGAAATCCTTGCACCAACCTGGCAGAGCGAATCAATCGACAGTTAGGAAACATGTTTCGGGCGCTAACGTCAGAAAGACACTCTAAGCGGGCTAGATATTTAGGACTAGTTGAAGCGTGTATCAATCAGATATATCACGAGACTATTGAAACAACGCCGTACGAAGCTCAATGGGGAAGGAGACCAGAGCGAGTTTGGGCCCAGTACGTAGATTGTGAAATGATACCAGCAGATCAGCCAATTAACTACAAAAATATTTATTTAAGAATTAAGGAGAAGGTAGAAACGGACAGAACGGATCAATTTAGCCAATAAAATTACGAAATTTCAAGAAGGTGACAAAGTGTTATTACGAGCATACCCAACGTCAGATTTAAATAAAAGGGTAATTGGAAAATTTTGCAATATTTTCGAAGGTCAGTATAAGATCTGTAAGGAAGTTGGAATGGCGACGTACCAACTCGAAGACATTCAAAAGCCCGGGAAGATTCGAGGAAAGTTCAATATCGGACAGCTCAAACCATATTATGAAATTTAATACACACTACACAGACACGAAAGGTTTTAAAAAACAAAATAATAAATAAACAGATTGTAAGAATACCAATTTTACAGATGTATGTGTAATAATTTATAAGTAGATTTTAATAAGACTAAATTGACAAAATGTCAAGAGGATAAATAATTACACATTCTATTGTATATGTAGAATAAGCTTTTAAATAAATTATGGGTATAAGAAGTTAGGTAATGGTAAGGGAAAGTAGCGGTTTGTAACTAGGTCATGAATAGGGGGACATGAGAGCCGACGAGGTCTGTACCTTTTGACACGCAGGTAGCAAAAACCAGTTTAGGGTTCTGTTTGTAAACAAACTGTGGCCTAATGACAATGTAAACAGCTGATAGAGGTAAAGGGTGGAGAATGGAGTAATAAAGAAATTACTAAATGTACTGTAGTATAAGCAATTAAAATTCATTTGTAGATATATAATTAATATAATATGAATGTAATAGGTGTAAGAATTTTGAAAAAAACATTGTATTGGGTTAAATAAATGAAATAAAATCCATTTGAAGGACGAAGCAATAGAATACTCATCAATTTTCTAGCAAAAATCTTATACGATTCTATAGGGGAACGATATAACGTAAAAAATGAATGCTACCCAATTTTACGCTGGTTTTATATAGAATCATGATTATTAAAGTTTATTATAATAAGGAATGCAAGTAATGTGAGTTGATGTACGGTTATGAAACTGCCTAGCCGTGTTTTTCAAAGCACACACACCCTTGGCGAGGCGCCTGTCTGAGGTAGGCCATTTACCTTGTTGAGGTAGCCATTATCACTCGTGGGGTTAATACGATCACGGAGTTTGAACAAGTGTTGCTGGAGTTCAATCATTTACGAAACGCCAGTAGGTCAATGAACCAGAGACCCGCTGACGGTCGGCTTGAAAGAAACTATTGTAAACACAACGGAGAAGAGAGAGGGAAAGTGAGCGAGCGAGACGGATTTACTGAGGCGAGAACGCAGTATAATAGACCGACTAAATGGAAGAACCAGTTTAAGGGCGAAACTAACAGTGTCCCATCAACAAGTAATGCAGGTAGCAAGGTTGAACCGACGAAGCCGAAAAACTAGAGAAAGCATGTAAGTATGTCGTAGATTTAAATGATAAAATTAAATATGTAAATACCACATTCTTAGTCATTAGGGATGATTTGGTAAGTAATGATAATAAATCTGTTAGATCAAGAAGCAATAAATGTCCGGAGCTTCAAATAATGTTGAACGGCGTACCGATTAACGCATTGATGGATACTGGAAGCCAAAGGAATGCGATTTCGGAACGTTGGTTTAGCAGTAATAAAAAGTATCTGGGAAAAATAGAGATGTTAAAACTGTCTAATACTATAATTAAAGGGGCCACAGGCGGTAAATCTATAAGAATTACACGGCAGGTGTTGCTAAATTTATAGGTTAAAGATTTACAGTTTGAAAGTGTTTCTGTAGTAGTGCCGGACCTGGTGAGAGAATGTATTTTGGGTGTTGACATGTTGGTGGAGAGTGGGTGCATGATAGACCTTAATAATAAACAACTAATAATTAAGGGAAATCCTACCCATGGAGAGACGACCATAGCAGAAATATTACAGATGGAGCTGGCAGCAGAAGAAGAAGGCATCGAAGAAGTTATCAATCACAAAATCCAGGAAATTACCGAGTTAACCAGCTGAGAAAAGGAAGAACTACCGGAAGATATTAACAAATAATAAAACTGTATTTCGCGAGACACCAGGGCGAATTACTACGTATTGCCACAAATTTGAAGTGACCAACAAAACACCATATTGTCAGAAAGGTTGGCCGATCCCAATGAGATATCAAGATGCTGTGAGAACTGAAATTCGGAGAAAGGAGGAGCATGGAGTGATTGAAAGGGCACAAAGTTCATACATAAACCCGATGGTAACTGTGATAAAAAAAGATCAGTCAGTAAGGTTATCTTTGGACGCTCGGAAGATTAATTCGGGTTATACTATGCCAGATTATAAAGGTGCAATCCCGATAAATTAAATGAAGTGCTGACCAAGTGTGGAAATATCAAAGTAATGTCTACTATTGATTTACGAAGCGCAATTTGGCAGATTCCATTACACCCAGATTGTAGGGATTGCACCGATTTTTATATGAGGGCAAGTGCTACCGATATACAGTAACTCCATTCGGCCTAAAAAACCAGTTTAGCCAGTTTGACACGCGGATTGGACCAAGTATTATCAGACGAGGTGAAGCGTTTCACTATCCTGTATGTGGACGATTGCTTATGTATTTCAGCCAGTGTGGAAGAGCATTTGAGACACCTAAAACTATGATTCCGAGATTTGAAACAGGCAAACATTACAGTAAACTTTAAGAAGTCCCAGTTTTTTCGCGATGAAATCAATTATTAAGGTACTGTCTGAATACACAGGGGATAACAGCTGATCCAGATAAAGTGAAAGCTATACAAGAATTCCCTAGGCCTAAAAACCAAAAACAACTTAAGGGGTTTCTGGGGTTAACTAACTTTTATAGCAGATTTTCGAACAGATATGCTGAAGCTACACAACCGCTACTGGACTTGTTAATGAAAAATTCAAAATTCAAGTGGACTCAGGAAGTAGAACGACAGTTTCAACGGGTTAAGGAGTTGTTTATTGAAACGGTAATGCTCAAACACTCTGACCTAAATAAGCATTTCTACCTGCAGACAGACACCAGTAAATCGGCATCGGACGACAACTTTATCAGCTGGATGAAAACAATGAAATCGGCGTGTTCGCGTTCACCAGTCGCGTGCTGCGAGGCGCAGAGCTGAACTATTTCACCACGGAATTAGAGTTGCTGAGTGTTGTCCATTGTCTGCAAAAGTTTCGCACGCATGTATTTGGGAGACCATTAACTATCATTACTGATAATAAGGTTTTAATATTCATTAAGAAGTGTCACCTGAACAATTCACGCATTACCAGGTGGATTCTGGCAATTCAAGATTATGATTTCGATATAGTCCATTGCAAGGGGCTAGAGAACGTTGTCGCTGACGTCCTTAGTAGATATCCTGAGGACATGGACGCTGAGAAGGCAATGGATCATACCGAAGAATTCGAAGTCAATAGTATCACTATCCGCATTAATAAGGAGGTAAAGAATAAATTTAAAAAATATAACATTTCACCAATTAGCAGATAAGAAATTGAAGTCAATTATAGAAACTGTGCAAACAAACCCAAATCACCAGCTGAATGACAAATACGCATGGTACAAAAACAAGCTTTACAGGAAGGACCGACGGGCGTGGAAACTTATGTTAACCGCGGAGCTGAGCAGAACGTTGATCTACGAGCTACACAACGCCTATATTCACATAGGGAACCGACGTACTTACCAGTTATTCAAAGAGTATTTCACGGGAGACTCCATTAACAAGATTACGCAACATGTTATTAAAACTTGTCAGACCTGTCAGAAGAGTAAGGACTATTATCAACGGATGCTGGCAGAGACCCAACCCGTCATTCCTAAGTCGAAGGGAGAGTTAGTTAGCATCGACTATTATGGTCCTTTACCAACCTCAACCGGCGGTGTCAAATACATACTAATTATGGTGGATAATTTCACAAAATTCGTGAAACTATACCAGTTAAAAAAGGCTACCACCACAGTCACCATAAATAAAATAAAACTGTACTGCGAAGAGATCGGTAAACCAGTCGCAATATTGTCCGATAATGGAACGCAGTTTACCAGTCAGAAATGGAAAAACACATTACAGGAACTACACATTAAACCGAAATTTACCGCCGTACGAAATCCTTGCACCAACCTGGCAGAGCGAATCAATCGACAGTTAGGAAACATGTTTCGGGCGCTAACGTCAGAAAGACACTCTAAGCGGGCTAGATATTTAGGACTAGTTGAAGCGTGTATCAATCAGATATATCACGAGACTATTGAAACAACGCCGTACGAAGCTCAATGGGGAAGGAGACCAGAGCGAGTTTGGGCCCAGTACGTAGATTGTGAAATGATACCAGCAGATCAGCCAATTAACTACAAAAATATTTATTTAAGAATTAAGGAGAAGGTAGAAACGGACAGAACGGATCAATTTAGCCAATAAAATTACGAAATTTCAAGAAGGTGACAAAGTGTTATTACGAGCATACCCAACGTCAGATTTAAATAAAAGGGTAATTGGAAAATTTTGCAATATTTTCGAAGGTCAGTATAAGATCTGTAAGGAAGTTGGAATGGCGACGTACCAACTCGAAGACATTCAAAAGCCCGGGAAGATTCGAGGAAAGTTCAATATCGGACAGCTCAAACCATATTATGAAATTTAATACACACTACACAGACACGAAAGGTTTTAAAAAACAAAATAATAAATAAACAGATTGTAAGAATACCAATTTTACAGATGTATGTGTAATAATTTATAAGTAGATTTTAATAAGACTAAATTGACAAAATGTCAAGAGGATAAATAATTACACATTCTATTGTATATGTAGAATAAGCTTTTAAATAAATTATGGGTATAAGAAGTTAGGTAATGGTAAGGGAAAGTAGCGGTTTGTAACTAGGTCATGAATAGGGGGACATGAGAGCCGACGAGGTCTGTACCTTTTGACACGCAGGTAGCAAAAACCAGTTTAGGGTTCTGTTTGTAAACAAACTGTGGCCTAATGACAATGTAAACAGCTGATAGAGGTAAAGGGTGGAGAATGGAGTAATAAAGAAATTACTAAATGTACTGTAGTATAAGCAATTAAAATTCATTTGTAGATATATAATTAATATAATATGAATGTAATAGGTGTAAGAATTTTGAAAAAAACATTGTATTGGGTTAAATAAATGAAATAAAATCCATTTGAAGGACGAAGCAATAGAATACTCATCAATTTTCTAGCAAAAATCTTATACGATTCTATAGGGGAACGATATAACGTAAAAAATGAATGCTACCCAATTTTACGCTGGTTTTATATAGAATCATGATTATTAAAGTTTATTATAATAAGGAATGCAAGTAATGTGAGTTGATGTACGGTTATGAAACTGCCTAGCCGTGTTTTTCAAAGCACACACACCCTTGGCGAGGCGCCTGTCTGAGGTAGGCCATTTACCTTGTTGAGGTAGCCATTATCACTCGTGGGGTTAATACGATCACGGAGTTTGAACAAGTGTTGCTGGAGTTCAATCATTTACGAAACGCCAGTAGGTCAATGAACCAGAGACCCGCTGACGGTCGGCTTGAAAGAAACTATTGTAAACACAACGGAGAAGAGAGAGGGAAAGTGAGCGAGCGAGACGGATTTACTGAGGCGAGAACGCAGTATAATAGACCGACTAAATGGAAGAACCAGTTTAAGGGCGAAACTAACAGTGTCCCATCAACAAGTAATGCAGGTAGCAAGGTTGAACCGACGAAGCCGAAAAACTAGAGAAAGCATGTAAGTATGTCGTAGATTTAAATGATAAAATTAAATATGTAAATACCACATTCTTAGTCATTAGGGATGATTTGGTAAGTAATGATAATAAATCTGTTAGATCAAGAAGCAATAAATGTCCGGAGCTTCAAATAATGTTGAACGGCGTACCGATTAACGCATTGATGGATACTGGAAGCCAAAGGAATGCGATTTCGGAACGTTGGTTTAGCAGTAATAAAAAGTATCTGGGAAAAATAGAGATGTTAAAACTGTCTAATACTATAATTAAAGGGGCCACAGGCGGTAAATCTATAAGAATTACACGGCAGGTGTTGCTAAATTTATAGGTTAAAGATTTACAGTTTGAAAGTGTTTCTGTAGTAGTGCCGGACCTGGTGAGAGAATGTATTTTGGGTGTTGACATGTTGGTGGAGAGTGGGTGCATGATAGACCTTAATAATAAACAACTAATAATTAAGGGAAATCCTACCCATGGAGAGACGACCATAGCAGAAATATTACAGATGGAGCTGGCAGCAGAAGAAGAAGGCATCGAAGAAGTTATCAATCACAAAATCCAGGAAATTACCGAGTTAACCAGCTGCGAAAAGGAAGAACTACCGGAAGATATTAACAAATAATAAAACTGTATTTCGCGAGACACCAGGGCGAATTACTACGTATTGCCACAAATTTGAAGTGACCAACAAAACACCATATTGTCAGAAAGGTTGGCCGATCCCAATGAGATATCAAGATGCTGTGAGAACTGAAATTCGGAGAAAGGAGGAGCATGGAGTGATTGAAAGGGCACAAAGTTCATACATAAACCCGATGGTAACTGTGATAAAAAAAGATCAGTCAGTAAGGTTATCTTTGGACGCTCGGAAGATTAATTCGGGTTATACTATGCCAGATTATAAAGGTGCAATCCCGATAAATTAAATGAAGTGCTGACCAAGTGTGGAAATATCAAAGTAATGTCTACTATTGATTTACGAAGCGCAATTTGGCAGATTCCATTACACCCAGATTGTAGGGATTGCACCGATTTTTATATGAGGGCAAGTGCTACCGATATACAGTAACTCCATTCGGCCTAAAAAACCAGTTTAGCCAGTTTGACACGCGGATTGGACCAAGTATTATCAGACGAGGTGAAGCGTTTCACTATCCTGTATGTGGACGATTGCTTATGTATTTCAGCCAGTGTGGAAGAGCATTTGAGACACCTAAAACTATGATTCCGAGATTTGAAACAGGCAAACATTACAGTAAACTTTAAGAAGTCCCAGTTTTTTCGCGATGAAATCAATTATTAAGGTACTGTCTGAATACACAGGGGATAACAGCTGATCCAGATAAAGTGAAAGCTATACAAGAATTCCCTAGGCCTAAAAACCAAAAACAACTTAAGGGGTTTCTGGGGTTAACTAACTTTTATAGCAGATTTTCGAACAGATATGCTGAAGCTACACAACCGCTACTGGACTTGTTAATGAAAAATTCAAAATTCAAGTGGACTCAGGAAGTAGAACGACAGTTTCAACGGGTTAAGGAGTTGTTTATTGAAACGGTAATGCTCAAACACTCTGACCTAAATAAGCATTTCTACCTGCAGACAGACACCAGTAAATCGGCATCGGACGACAACTTTATCAGCTGGATGAAAACAATGAAATCGGCGTGTTCGCGTTCACCAGTCGCGTGCTGCGAGGCGCAGAGCTGAACTATTTCACCACGGAATTAGAGTTGCTGAGTGTTGTCCATTGTCTGCAAAAGTTTCGCACGCATGTATTTGGGAGACCATTAACTATCATTACTGATAATAAGGTTTTAATATTCATTAAGAAGTGTCACCTGAACAATTCACGCATTACCAGGTGGATTCTGGCAATTCAAGATTATGATTTCGATATAGTCCATTGCAAGGGGCTAGAGAACGTTGTCGCTGACGTCCTTAGTAGATATCCTGAGGACATGGACGCTGAGAAGGCAATGGATCATACCGAAGAATTCGAAGTCAATAGTATCACTATCCGCATTAATAAGGAGGTAAAGAATAAATTTAAAAAATATAACATTTCACCAATTAGCAGATAAGAAATTGAAGTCAATTATAGAAACTGTGCAAACAAACCCAAATCACCAGCTGAATGACAAATACGCATGGTACAAAAACAAGCTTTACAGGAAGGACCGACGGGCGTGGAAACTTATGTTAACCGCGGAGCTGAGCAGAACGTTGATCTACGAGCTACACAACGCCTATATTCACATAGGGAACCGACGTACTTACCAGTTATTCAAAGAGTATTTCACGGGAGACTCCATTAACAAGATTACGCAACATGTTATTAAAACTTGTCAGACCTGTCAGAAGAGTAAGGACTATTATCAACGGATGCTGGCAGAGACCCAACCCGTCATTCCTAAGTCGAAGGGAGAGTTAGTTAGCATCGACTATTATGGTCGTTTACCAACCTCAACCGGCGGTGTCAAATACATACTAATTATGGTGGATAATTTCACAAAATTCGTGAAACTATACCAGTTAAAAAAGGCTACCACCACAGTCACCATACATAAAATAAAACTGTACTGCGAAGAGATCGGTAAACCAGTCGCAATATTGTCCGATAATGGAACGCAGTTTACCAGTCAGAAATGGAAAAACACATTACAGGAACTACACATTAAACCGAAATGTACCGCCGTACGAAATCCTTGCACCAACCTGGCAGAGCGAATCAATCGACAGTTAGGAAACATGTTTCGGGCGCTAACGTCAGAAAGACACTCTAAGCGGGCTAGATATTTAGGACTAGTTGAAGCGTGTATCAATCAGATATATCACGAGACTATTGAAACAACGCCGTACGAAGCTCAATGGGGAAGGAGACCAGAGCGAGTTTGGGCCCAGTACGTAGATTGTGAAATGATACCAGCAGATCAGCCAATTAACTACAAAAATATTTATTTAAGAATTAAGGAGAAGGTAGAAACGGACAGAACGGATCAATTTAGCCAATAAAATTACGAAATTTCAAGAAGGTGACAAAGTGTTATTACGAGCATACCCAACGTCAGATTTAAATAAAAGGGTAATTGGAAAATTTTGCAATATTTTCGAAGGTCAGTATAAGATCTGTAAGGAAGTTGGAATGGCGACGTACCAACTCGAAGACATTCAAAAGCCCGGGAAGATTCGAGGAAAGTTCAATATCGGACAGCTCAAACCATATTATGAAATTTAATACACACTACACAGACACGAAAGGTTTTAAAAAACAAAATAATAAATAAACAGATTGTAAGAATACCAATTTTACAGATGTATGTGTAATAATTTATAAGTAGATTTTAATAAGACTAAATTGACAAAATGTCAAGAGGATAAATAATTACACATTCTATTGTATATGTAGAATAAGCTTTTAAATAAATTATGGGTATAAGAAGTTAGGTAATGGTAAGGGAAAGTAGCGGTTTGTAACTAGGTCATGAATAGGGGGACATGAGAGCCGACGAGGTCTGTACCTTTTGACACGCAGGTAGCAAAAACCAGTTTAGGGTTCTGTTTGTAAACAAACTGTGGCCTAATGACAATGTAAACAGCTGATAGAGGTAAAGGGTGGAGAATGGAGTAATAAAGAAATTACTAAATGTACTGTAGTATAAGCAATTAAAATTCATTTGTAGATATATAATTAATATAATATGAATGTAATAGGTGTAAGAATTTTGAAAAAAACATTGTATTGGGTTAAATAAATGAAATAAAATCCATTTGAAGGACGAAGCAATAGAATACTCATCAATTTTCTAGCAAAAATCTTATACGATTCTATAGGGGAACGATATAACGTAAAAAATGAATGCTACCCAATTTTACGCTGGTTTTATATAGAATCATGATTATTAAAGTTTATTATAATAAGGAATGCAAGTAATGTGAGTTGATGTACGGTTATGAAACTGCCTAGCCGTGTTTTTCAAAGCACACACACCCTTGGCGAGGCGCCTGTCTGAGGTAGGCCATTTACCTTGTTGAGGTAGCCATTATCACTCGTGGGGTTAATACGATCACGGAGTTTGAACAAGTGTTGCTGGAGTTCAATCATTTACGAAACGCCAGTAGGTCAATGAACCAGAGACCCGCTGACGGTCGGCTTGAAAGAAACTATTGTAAACACAACGGAGAAGAGAGAGGGAAAGTGAGCGAGCGAGACGGATTTACTGAGGCGAGAACGCAGTATAATAGACCGACTAAATGGAAGAACCAGTTTAAGGGCGAAACTAACAGTGTCCCATCAACAAGTAATGCAGGTAGCAAGGTTGAACCGACGAAGCCGAAAAACTAGAGAAAGCATGTAAGTATGTCGTAGATTTAAATGATAAAATTAAATATGTAAATACCACATTCTTAGTCATTAGGGATGATTTGGTAAGTAATGATAATAAATCTGTTAGATCAAGAAGCAATAAATGTCCGGAGCTTCAAATAATGTTGAACGGCGTACCGATTAACGCATTGATGGATACTGGAAGCCAAAGGAATGCGATTTCGGAACGTTGGTTTAGCAGTAATAAAAAGTATCTGGGAAAAATAGAGATGTTAAAACTGTCTAATACTATAATTAAAGGGGCCACAGGCGGTAAATCTATAAGAATTACACGGCAGGTGTTGCTAAATTTATAGGTTAAAGATTTACAGTTTGAAAGTGTTTCTGTAGTAGTGCCGGACCTGGTGAGAGAATGTATTTTGGGTGTTGACATGTTGGTGGAGAGTGGGTGCGTGATAGACCTTAATAATAAACAACTAATAATTAAGGGAAATCCTACCCATGGAGAGACGACCATAGCAGAAATATTACAGATGGAGCTGGCAGCAGAAGAAGAAGGCATCGAAGAAGTTATCAATCACAAAATCCAGGAAATTACCGAGTTAACCAGCTGCGAAAAGGAAGAACTACCGGAAGATATTAACAAATAATAAAACTGTATTTCGCGAGACACCAGGGCGAATTACTACGTATTGCCACAAATTTGAAGTGACCAACAAAACACCATATTGTCAGAAAGGTTGGCCGATCCCAATGAGATATCAAGATGCTGTGAGAACTGAAATTCGGAGAAAGGAGGAGCATGGAGTGATTGAAAGGGCACAAAGTTCATACATAAACCCGATGGTAACTGTGATAAAAAAAGATCAGTCAGTAAGGTTATCTTTGGACGCTCGGAAGATTAATTCGGGTTATACTATGCCAGATTATAAAGGTGCAATCCCGATAAATTAAATGAAGTGCTGACCAAGTGTGGAAATATCAAAGTAATGTCTACTATTGATTTACGAAGCGCAATTTGGCAGATTCCATTACACCCAGATTGTAGGGATTGCACCGATTTTTATATGAGGGCAAGTGCTACCGATATACAGTAACTCCATTCGGCCTAAAAAACCAGTTTAGCCAGTTTGACACGCGGATTGGACCAAGTATTATCAGACGAGGTGAAGCGTTTCACTATCCTGTATGTGGACGATTGCTTATGTATTTCAGCCAGTGTGGAAGAGCATTTGAGACACCTAAAACTATGATTCCGAGATTTGAAACAGGCAAACATTACAGTAAACTTTAAGAAGTCCCAGTTTTTTCGCGATGAAATCAATTATTAAGGTACTGTCTGAATACACAGGGGATAACAGCTGATCCAGATAAAGTGAAAGCTATACAAGAATTCCCTAGGCCTAAAAACCAAAAACAACTTAAGGGGTTTCTGGGGTTAACTAACTTTTATAGCAGATTTTCGAACAGATATGCTGAAGCTACACAACCGCTACTGGACTTGTTAATGAAAAATTCAAAATTCAAGTGGACTCAGGAAGTAGAACGACAGTTTCAACGGGTTAAGGAGTTGTTTATTGAAACGGTAATGCTCAAACACTCTGACCTAAATAAGCATTTCTACCTGCAGACAGACACCAGTAAATCGGCATCGGACGACAACTTTATCAGCTGGATGAAAACAATGAAATCGGCGTGTTCGCGTTCACCAGTCGCGTGCTGCGAGGCGCAGAGCTGAACTATTTCACCACGGAATTAGAGTTGCTGAGTGTTGTCCATTGTCTGCAAAAGTTTCGCACGCATGTATTTGGGAGACCATTAACTATCATTACTGATAATAAGGTTTTAATATTCATTAAGAAGTGTCACCTGAACAATTCACGCATTACCAGGTGGATTCTGGCAATTCAAGATTATGATTTCGATATAGTCCATTGCAAGGGGCTAGAGAACGTTGTCGCTGACGTCCTTAGTAGATATCCTGAGGACATGGACGCTGAGAAGGCAATGGATCATACCGAAGAATTCGAAGTCAATAGTATCACTATCCGCATTAATAAGGAGGTAAAGAATAAATTTAAAAAATATAACATTTCACCAATTAGCAGATAAGAAATTGAAGTCAATTATAGAAACTGTGCAAACAAACCCAAATCACCAGCTGAATGACAAATACGCATGGTACAAAAACAAGCTTTACAGGAAGGACCGACGGGCGTGGAAACTTATGTTAACCGCGGAGCTGAGCAGAACGTTGATCTACGAGCTACACAACGCCTATATTCACATAGGGAACCGACGTACTTACCAGTTATTCAAAGAGTATTTCACGGGAGACTCCATTAACAAGATTACGCAACATGTTATTAAAACTTGTCAGACCTGTCAGAAGAGTAAGGACTATTATCAACGGATGCTGGCAGAGACCCAACCCGTCATTCCTAAGTCGAAGGGAGAGTTAGTTAGCATCGACTATTATGGTCCTTTACCAACCTCAACCGGCGGTGTCAAATACATACTAATTATGGTGGATAATTTCACAAAATTCGTGAAACTATACCAGTTAAAAAAGGCTACCACCACAGTCACCATAAATAAAATAAAACTGTACTGCGAAGAGATCGGTAAACCAGTCGCAATATTGTCCGATAATGGAACGCAGTTTACCAGTCAGAAATGGAAAAACACATTACAGGAACTACACATTAAACCGAAATTTACCGCCGTACGAAATCCTTGCACCAACCTGGCAGAGCGAATCAATCGACAGTTAGGAAACATGTTTCGGGCGCTAACGTCAGAAAGACACTCTAAGCGGGCTAGATATTTAGGACTAGTTGAAGCGTGTATCAATCAGATATATCACGAGACTATTGAAACAACGCCGTACGAAGCTCAATGGGGAAGGAGACCAGAGCGAGTTTGGGCCCAGTACGTAGATTGTGAAATGATACCAGCAGATCAGCCAATTAACTACAAAAATATTTATTTAAGAATTAAGGAGAAGGTAGAAACGGACAGAACGGATCAATTTAGCCAATAAAATTACGAAATTTCAAGAAGGTGACAAAGTGTTATTACGAGCATACCCAACGTCAGATTTAAATAAAAGGGTAATTGGAAAATTTTGCAATATTTTCGAAGGTCAGTATAAGATCTGTAAGGAAGTTGGAATGGCGACGTACCAACTCGAAGACATTCAAAAGCCCGGGAAGATTCGAGGAAAGTTCAATATCGGACAGCTCAAACCATATTATGAAATTTAATACACACTACACAGACACGAAAGGTTTTAAAAAACAAAATAATAAATAAACAGATTGTAAGAATACCAATTTTACAGATGTATGTGTAATAATTTATAAGTAGATTTTAATAAGACTAAATTGACAAAATGTCAAGAGGATAAATAATTACACATTCTATTGTATATGTAGAATAAGCTTTTAAATAAATTATGGGTATAAGAAGTTAGGTAATGGTAAGGGAAAGTAGCGGTTTGTAACTAGGTCATGAATAGGGGGACATGAGAGCCGACGAGGTCTGTACCTTTTGACACGCAGGTAGCAAAAACCAGTTTAGGGTTCTGTTTGTAAACAAACTGTGGCCTAATGACAATGTAAACAGCTGATAGAGGTAAAGGGTGGAGAATGGAGTAATAAAGAAATTACTAAATGTACTGTAGTATAAGCAATTAAAATTCATTTGTAGATATATAATTAATATAATATGAATGTAATAGGTGTAAGAATTTTGAAAAAAACATTGTATTGGGTTAAATAAATGAAATAAAATCCATTTGAAGGACGAAGCAATAGAATACTCATCAATTTTCTAGCAAAAATCTTATACGATTCTATAGGGGAACGATATAACGTAAAAAATGAATGCTACCCAATTTTACGCTGGTTTTATATAGAATCATGATTATTAAAGTTTATTATAATAAGGAATGCAAGTAATGTGAGTTGATGTACGGTTATGAAACTGCCTAGCCGTGTTTTTCAAAGCACACACACCCTTGGCGAGGCGCCTGTCTGAGGTAGGCCATTTACCTTGTTGAGGTAGCCATTATCACTCGTGGGGTTAATACGATCACGGAGTTTGAACAAGTGTTGCTGGAGTTCAATCATTTACGAAACGCCAGTAGGTCAATGAACCAGAGACCCGCTGACGGTCGGCTTGAAAGAAACTATTGTAAACACAACGGAGAAGAGAGAGGGAAAGTGAGCGAGCGAGACGGATTTACTGAGGCGAGAACGCAGTATAATAGACCGACTAAATGGAAGAACCAGTTTAAGGGCGAAACTAACAGTGTCCCATCAACAAGTAATGCAGGTAGCAAGGTTGAACCGACGAAGCCGAAAAACTAGAGAAAGCATGTAAGTATGTCGTAGATTTAAATGATAAAATTAAATATGTAAATACCACATTCTTAGTCATTAGGGATGATTTGGTAAGTAATGATAATAAATCTGTTAGATCAAGAAGCAATAAATGTCCGGAGCTTCAAATAATGTTGAACGGCGTACCGATTAACGCATTGATGGATACTGGAAGCCAAAGGAATGCGATTTCGGAACGTTGGTTTAGCAGTAATAAAAAGTATCTGGGAAAAATAGAGATGTTAAAACTGTCTAATACTATAATTAAAGGGGCCACAGGCGGTAAATCTATAAGAATTACACGGCAGGTGTTGCTAAATTTATAGGTTAAAGATTTACAGTTTGAAAGTGTTTCTGTAGTAGTGCCGGACCTGGTGAGAGAATGTATTTTGGGTGTTGACATGTTGGTGGAGAGTGGGTGCGTGATAGACCTTAATAATAAACAACTAATAATTAAGGGAAATCCTACCCATGGAGAGACGACCATAGCAGAAATATTACAGATGGAGCTGGCAGCAGAAGAAGAAGGCATCGAAGAAGTTATCAATCACAAAATCCAGGAAATTACCGAGTTAACCAGCTGCGAAAAGGAAGAACTACCGGAAGATATTAACAAATAATAAAACTGTATTTCGCGAGACACCAGGGCGAATTACTACGTATTGCCACAAATTTGAAGTGACCAACAAAACACCATATTGTCAGAAAGGTTGGCCGATCCCAATGAGATATCAAGATGCTGTGAGAACTGAAATTCGGAGAAAGGAGGAGCATGGAGTGATTGAAAGGGCACAAAGTTCATACATAAACCCGATGGTAACTGTGATAAAAAAAGATCAGTCAGTAAGGTTATCTTTGGACGCTCGGAAGATTAATTCGGGTTATACTATGCCAGATTATAAAGGTGCAATCCCGATAAATTAAATGAAGTGCTGACCAAGTGTGGAAATATCAAAGTAATGTCTACTATTGATTTACGAAGCGCAATTTGGCAGATTCCATTACACCCAGATTGTAGGGATTGCACCGATTTTTATATGAGGGCAAGTGCTACCGATATACAGTAACTCCATTCGGCCTAAAAAACCAGTTTAGCCAGTTTGACACGCGGATTGGACCAAGTATTATCAGACGAGGTGAAGCGTTTCACTATCCTGTATGTGGACGATTGCTTATGTATTTCAGCCAGTGTGGAAGAGCATTTGAGACACCTAAAACTATGATTCCGAGATTTGAAACAGGCAAACATTACAGTAAACTTTAAGAAGTCCCAGTTTTTTCGCGATGAAATCAATTATTAAGGTACTGTCTGAATACACAGGGGATAACAGCTGATCCAGATAAAGTGAAAGCTATACAAGAATTCCCTAGGCCTAAAAACCAAAAACAACTTAAGGGGTTTCTGGGGTTAACTAACTTTTATAGCAGATTTTCGAACAGATATGCTGAAGCTACACAACCGCTACTGGACTTGTTAATGAAAAATTCAAAATTCAAGTGGACTCAGGAAGTAGAACGACAGTTTCAACGGGTTAAGGAGTTGTTTATTGAAACGGTAATGCTCAAACACTCTGACCTAAATAAGCATTTCTACCTGCAGACAGACACCAGTAAATCGGCATCGGACGACAACTTTATCAGCTGGATGAAAACAATGAAATCGGCGTGTTCGCGTTCACCAGTCGCGTGCTGCGAGGCGCAGAGCTGAACTATTTCACCACGGAATTAGAGTTGCTGAGTGTTGTCCATTGTCTGCAAAAGTTTCGCACGCATGTATTTGGGAGACCATTAACTATCATTACTGATAATAAGGTTTTAATATTCATTAAGAAGTGTCACCTGAACAATTCACGCATTACCAGGTGGATTCTGGCAATTCAAGATTATGATTTCGATATAGTCCATTGCAAGGGGCTAGAGAACGTTGTCGCTGACGTCCTTAGTAGATATCCTGAGGACATGGACGCTGAGAAGGCAATGGATCATACCGAAGAATTCGAAGTCAATAGTATCACTATCCGCATTAATAAGGAGGTAAAGAATAAATTTAAAAAATATAACATTTCACCAATTAGCAGATAAGAAATTGAAGTCAATTATAGAAACTGTGCAAACAAACCCAAATCACCAGCTGAATGACAAATACGCATGGTACAAAAACAAGCTTTACAGGAAGGACCGACGGGCGTGGAAACTTATGTTAACCGCGGAGCTGAGCAGAACGTTGATCTACGAGCTACACAACGCCTATATTCACATAGGGAACCGACGTACTTACCAGTTATTCAAAGAGTATTTCACGGGAGACTCCATTAACAAGATTACGCAACATGTTATTAAAACTTGTCAGACCTGTCAGAAGAGTAAGGACTATTATCAACGGATGCTGGCAGAGACCCAACCCGTCATTCCTAAGTCGAAGGGAGAGTTAGTTAGCATCGACTATTATGGTCCTTTACCAACCTCAACCGGCGGTGTCAAATACATACTAATTATGGTGGATAATTTCACAAAATTCGTGAAACTATACCAGTTAAAAAAGGCTACCACCACAGTCACCATAAATAAAATAAAACTGTACTGCGAAGAGATCGGTAAACCAGTCGCAATATTGTCCGATAATGGAACGCAGTTTACCAGTCAGAAATGGAAAAACACATTACAGGAACTACACATTAAACCGAAATTTACCGCCGTACGAAATCCTTGCACCAACCTGGCAGAGCGAATCAATCGACAGTTAGGAAACATGTTTCGGGCGCTAACGTCAGAAAGACACTCTAAGCGGGCTAGATATTTAGGACTAGTTGAAGCGTGTATCAATCAGATATATCACGAGACTATTGAAACAACGCCGTACGAAGCTCAATGGGGAAGGAGACCAGAGCGAGTTTGGGCCCAGTACGTAGATTGTGAAATGATACCAGCAGATCAGCCAATTAACTACAAAAATATTTATTTAAGAATTAAGGAGAAGGTAGAAACGGACAGAACGGATCAATTTAGCCAATAAAATTACGAAATTTCAAGAAGCTGACAAAGTGTTATTACGAGCATACCCAACGTCAGATTTAAATAAAAGGGTAATTGGAAAATTTTGCAATATTTTCGAAGGTCAGTATAAGATCTGTAAGGAAGTTGGAATGGCGACGTACCAACTCGAAGACATTCAAAAGCCCGGGAAGATTCGAGGAAAGTTCAATATCGGACAGCTCAAACCATATTATGAAATTTAATACACACTACACAGACACGAAAGGTTTTAAAAAACAAAATAATAAATAAACAGATTGTAAGAATACCAATTTTACAGATGTATGTGTAATAATTTATAAGTAGATTTTAATAAGACTAAATTGACAAAATGTCAAGAGGATAAATAATTACACATTCTATTGTATATGTAGAATAAGCTTTTAAATAAATTATGGGTATAAGAAGTTAGGTAATGGTAAGGGAAAGTAGCGGTTTGTAACTAGGTCATGAATAGGGGGACATGAGAGCCGACGAGGTCTGTACCTTTTGACACGCAGGTAGCAAAAACCAGTTTAGGGTTCTGTTTGTAAACAAACTGTGGCCTAATGACAATGTAAACAGCTGATAGAGGTAAAGGGTGGAGAATGGAGTAATAAAGAAATTACTAAATGTACTGTAGTATAAGCAATTAAAATTCATTTGTAGATATATAATTAATATAATATGAATGTAATAGGTGTAAGAATTTTGAAAAAAACATTGTATTGGGTTAAATAAATGAAATAAAATCCATTTGAAGGACGAAGCAATAGAATACTCATCAATTTTCTAGCAAAAATCTTATACGATTCTATAGGGGAACGATATAACGTAAAAAATGAATGCTACCCAATTTTACGCTGGTTTTATATAGAATCATGATTATTAAAGTTTATTATAATAAGGAATGCAAGTAATGTGAGTTGATGTACGGTTATGAAACTGCCTAGCCGTGTTTTTCAAAGCACACACACCCTTGGCGAGGTGCCTGTCTGAGGTAGGCCATTTACCTTGTTGAGGTAGCCATTATCACTCGTGGGGTTAATACGATCACGGAGTTTGAACAAGTGTTGCTGGAGTTCAATCATTTACGAAACGCCAGTAGGTCAATGAACCAGAGACCCGCTGACGGTCGGCTTGAAAGAAACTATTGTAAACACAACGGAGAAGAGAGAGGGAAAGTGAGCGAGCGAGACGGATTTACTGAGGCGAGAACGCAGTATAATAGACCGACTAAATGGAAGAACCAGTTTAAGGGCGAAACTAACAGTGTCCCATCAACAAGTAATGCAGGTAGCAAGGTTGAACCGACGAAGCCGAAAAACTAGAGAAAGCATGTAAGTATGTCGTAGATTTAAATGATAAAATTAAATATGTAAATACCACATTCTTAGTCATTAGGGATGATTTGGTAAGTAATGATAATAAATCTGTTAGATCAAGAAGCAATAAATGTCCGGAGCTTCAAATAATGTTGAACGGCGTACCGATTAACGCATTGATGGATACTGGAAGCCAAAGGAATGCGATTTCGGAACGTTGGTTTAGCAGTAATAAAAAGTATCTGGGAAAAATAGAGATGTTAAAACTGTCTAATACTATAATTAAAGGGGCCACAGGCGGTAAATCTATAAGAATTACACGGCAGGTGTTGCTAAATTTATAGGTTAAAGATTTACAGTTTGAAAGTGTTTCTGTAGTAGTGCCGGACCTGGTGAGAGAATGTATTTTGGGTGTTGACATGTTGGTGGAGAGTGGGTGCGTGATAGACCTTAATAATAAACAACTAATAATTAAGGGAAATCCTACCCATGGAGAGACGACCATAGCAGAAATATTACAGATGGAGCTGGCAGCAGAAGAAGAAGGCATCGAAGAAGTTATCAATCACAAAATCCAGGAAATTACCGAGTTAACCAGCTGCGAAAAGGAAGAACTACCGGAAGATATTAACAAATAATAAAACTGTATTTCGCGAGACACCAGGGCGAATTACTACGTATTGCCACAAATTTGAAGTGACCAACAAAACACCATATTGTCAGAAAGGTTGGCCGATCCCAATGAGATATCAAGATGCTGTGAGAACTGAAATTCGGAGAAAGGAGGAGCATGGAGTGATTGAAAGGGCACAAAGTTCATACATAAACCCGATGGTAACTGTGATAAAAAAAGATCAGTCAGTAAGGTTATCTTTGGACGCTCGGAAGATTAATTCGGGTTATACTATGCCAGATTATAAAGGTGCAATCCCGATAAATTAAATGAAGTGCTGACCAAGTGTGGAAATATCAAAGTAATGTCTACTATTGATTTACGAAGCGCAATTTGGCAGATTCCATTACACCCAGATTGTAGGGATTGCACCGATTTTTATATGAGGGCAAGTGCTACCGATATACAGTAACTCCATTCGGCCTAAAAAACCAGTTTAGCCAGTTTGACACGCGGATTGGACCAAGTATTATCAGACGAGGTGAAGCGTTTCACTATCCTGTATGTGGACGATTGCTTATGTATTTCAGCCAGTGTGGAAGAGCATTTGAGACACCTAAAACTATGATTCCGAGATTTGAAACAGGCAAACATTACAGTAAACTTTAAGAAGTCCCAGTTTTTTCGCGATGAAATCAATTATTAAGGTACTGTCTGAATACACAGGGGATAACAGCTGATCCAGATAAAGTGAAAGCTATACAAGAATTCCCTAGGCCTAAAAACCAAAAACAACTTAAGGGGTTTCTGGGGTTAACTAACTTTTATAGCAGATTTTCGAACAGATATGCTGAAGCTACACAACCGCTACTGGACTTGTTAATGAAAAATTCAAAATTCAAGTGGACTCAGGAAGTAGAACGACAGTTTCAACGGGTTAAGGAGTTGTTTATTGAAACGGTAATGCTCAAACACTCTGACCTAAATAAGCATTTCTACCTGCAGACAGACACCAGTAAATCGGCATCGGACGACAACTTTATCAGCTGGATGAAAACAATGAAATCGGCGTGTTCGCGTTCACCAGTCGCGTGCTGCGAGGCGCAGAGCTGAACTATTTCACCACGGAATTAGAGTTGCTGAGTGTTGTCCATTGTCTGCAAAAGTTTCGCACGCATGTATTTGGGAGACCATTAACTATCATTACTGATAATAAGGTTTTAATATTCATTAAGAAGTGTCACCTGAACAATTCACGCATTACCAGGTGGATTCTGGCAATTCAAGATTATGATTTCGATATAGTCCATTGCAAGGGGCTAGAGAAAGTTGTCGCTGACGTCCTTAGTAGATATCCTGAGGACATGGACGCTGAGAAGGCAATGGATCATACCGAAGAATTCGAAGTCAATAGTATCACTATCCGCATTAATAAGGAGGTAAAGAATAAATTTAAAAAATATAACATTTCACCAATTAGCAGATAAGAAATTGAAGTCAATTATAGAAACTGTGCAAACAAACCCAAATCACCAGCTGAATGACAAATACGCATGGTACAAAAACAAGCTTTACAGGAAGGACCGAGGGGCGTGGAAACTTATGTTAACCGCGGAGCTGAGCAGAACGTTGATCTACGAGCTACACAACGCCTATATTCACATAGGGAACCGACGTACTTACCAGTTATTCAAAGAGTATTTCACGGGAGACTCCATTAACAAGATTACGCAACATGTTATTAAAACTTGTCAGACCTGTCAGAAGAGTAAGGACTATTATCAACGGATGCTGGCAGAGACCCAACCCGTCATTCCTAAGTCGAAGGGAGAGTTAGTTAGCATCGACTATTATGGTCCTTTACCAACCTCAACCGGCGGTGTCAAATACATACTAATTATGGTGGATAATTTCACAAAATTCGTGAAACTATACCAGTTAAAAAAGGCTACCACCACAGTCACCATAAATAAAATAAAACTGTACTGCGAAGAGATCGGTAAACCAGTCGCAATATTGTCCGATAATGGAACGCAGTTTACCAGTCAGAAATGGAAAAACACATTACAGGAACTACACATTAAACCGAAATTTACCGCCGTACGAAATCCTTGCACCAACCTGGCAGAGCGAATCAATCGACAGTTAGGAAACATGTTTCGGGCGCTAACGTCAGAAAGACACTCTAAGCGGGCTAGATATTTAGGACTAGTTGAAGCGTGTATCAATCAGATATATCACGAGACTATTGAAACAACGCCGTACGAAGCTCAATGGGGAAGGAGACCAGAGCGAGTTTGGGCCCAGTACGTAGATTGTGAAATGATACCAGCAGATCAGCCAATTAACTACAAAAATATTTATTTAAGAATTAAGGAGAAGGTAGAAACGGACAGAACGGATCAATTTAGCCAATAAAATTACGAAATTTCAAGAAGGTGACAAAGTGTTATTACGAGCATACCCAACGTCAGATTTAAATAAAAGGGTAATTGGAAAATTTTGCAATATTTTCGAAGGTCAGTATAAGATCTGTAAGGAAGTTGGAATGGCGACGTACCAACTCGAAGACATTCAAAAGCCCGGGAAGATTCGAGGAAAGTTCAATATCGGACAGCTCAAACCATATTATGAAATTTAATACACACTACACAGACACGAAAGGTTTTAAAAACAAAATAATAAATAAACAGATTGTAAGAATACCAATTTTACAGATGTATGTGTAATAATTTATAAGTAGATTTTAATAAGACTAAATTGACAAAATGTCAAGAGGATAAATAATTACACATTCTATTGTATATGTAGAATAAGCTTTTAAATAAATTATGGGTATAAGAAGTTAGGTAATGGTAAGGGAAAGTAGCGGTTTGTAACTAGGTCATGAATAGGGGGACATGAGAGCCGACGAGGTCTGTACCTTTTGACACGCAGGTAGCAAAAACCAGTTTAGGGTTCTGTTTGTAAACAAACTGTGGCCTAATGACAATGTAAACAGCTGATAGAGGTAAAGGGTGGAGAATGGAGTAATAAAGAAATTACTAAATGTACTGTAGTATAAGCAATTAAAATTCATTTGTAGATATATAATTAATATAATATGAATGTAATAGGTGTAAGAATTTTGAAAAAAACATTGTATTGGGTTAAATAAATGAAATAAAATCCATTTGAAGGACGAAGCAATAGAATACTCATCAATTTTCTAGCAAAAATCTTATACGATTCTATAGGGGAACGATATAACGTAAAAAATGAATGCTACCCAATTTTACGCTGGTTTTATATAGAATCATGATTATTAAAGTTTATTATAATAAGGAATGCAAGTAATGTGAGTTGATGTACGGTTATGAAACTGCCTAGCCGTGTTTTTCAAAGCACACACACCCTTGGCGAGGCGCCTGTCTGAGGTAGGCCATTTACCTTGTTGAGGTAGCCATTATCACTCGTGGGGTTAATACGATCACGGAGTTTGAACAAGTGTTGCTGGAGTTCAATCATTTACGAAACGCCAGTAGGTCAATGAACCAGAGACCCGCTGACGGTCGGCTTGAAAGAAACTATTGTAAACACAACGGAGAAGAGAGAGGGAAAGTGAGCGAGCGAGACGGATTTACTGAGGCGAGAACGCAGTATAATAGACCGACTAAATGGAAGAACCAGTTTAAGGGCGAAACTAACAGTGTCCCATCAACAAGTAATGCAGGTAGCAAGGTTGAACCGACGAAGCCGAAAAACTAGAGAAAGCATGTAAGTATGTCGTAGATTTAAATGATAAAATTAAATATGTAAATACCACATTCTTAGTCATTAGGGATGATTTGGTAAGTAATGATAATAAATCTGTTAGATCAAGAAGCAATAAATGTCCGGAGCTTCAAATAATGTTGAACGGCGTACCGATTAACGCATTGATGGATACTGGAAGCCAAAGGAATGCGATTTCGGAACGTTGGTTTAGCAGTAATAAAAAGTATCTGGGAAAAATAGAGATGTTAAAACTGTCTAATACTATAATTAAAGGGGCCACAGGCGGTAAATCTATAAGAATTACACGGCAGGTGTTGCTAAATTTATAGGTTAAAGATTTACAGTTTGAAAGTGTTTCTGTAGTAGTGCCGGACCTGGTGAGAGAATGTATTTTGGGTGTTGACATGTTGGTGGAGAGTGGGTGCGTGATAGACCTTAATAATAAACAACTAATAATTAAGGGAAATCCTACCCATGGAGAGACGACCATAGCAGAAATATTACAGATGGAGCTGGCAGCAGAAGAAGAAGGCATCGAAGAAGTTATCAATCACAAAATCCAGGAAATTACCGAGTTAACCAGCTGCGAAAAGGAAGAACTACCGGAAGATATTAACAAATAATAAAACTGTATTTCGCGAGACACCAGGGCGAATTACTACGTATTGCCACAAATTTGAAGTGACCAACAAAACACCATATTGTCAGAAAGGTTGGCCGATCCCAATGAGATATCAAGATGCTGTGAGAACTGAAATTCGGAGAAAGGAGGAGCATGGAGTGATTGAAAGGGCACAAAGTTCATACATAAACCCGATGGTAACTGTGATAAAAAAAGATCAGTCAGTAAGGTTATCTTTGGACGCTCGGAAGATTAATTCGGGTTATACTATGCCAGATTATAAAGGTGCAATCCTGATAAATTAAATGAAGTGCTGACCAAGTGTGGAAATATCAAAGTAATGTCTACTATTGATTTACGAAGCGCAATTTGGCAGATTCCATTACACCCAGATTGTAGGGATTGCACCGATTTTTATATGAGGGCAAGTGCTACCGATATACAGTAACTCCATTCGGCCTAAAAAAACCAGTTTAGCCAGTTTGACACGCGGATTGGACCAAGTATTATCAGACGAGGTGAAGCGTTTCACTATCCTGTATGTGGACGATTGCTTATGTATTTCAGCCAGTGTGGAAGAGCATTTGAGACACCTAAAACTATGATTCCGAGATTTGAAACAGGCAAACATTACAGTAAACTTTAAGAAGTCCCAGTTTTTTCGCGATGAAATCAATTATTAAGGTACTGTCTGAATACACAGGGGATAACAGCTGATCCAGATAAAGTGAAAGCTATACAAGAATTCCCTAGGCCTAAAAACCAAAAACAACTTAAGGGGTTTCTGGGGTTAACTAACTTTTATAGCAGATTTTCGAACAGATATGCTGAAGCTACACAACCGCTACTGGACTTGTTAATGAAAAATTCAAAATTCAAGTGGACTCAGGAAGTAGAACGACAGTTTCAACGGGTTAAGGAGTTGTTTATTGAAACGGTAATGCTCAAACACTCTGACCTAAATAAGCATTTCTACCTGCAGACAGACACCAGTAAATCGGCATCGGACGACAACTTTATCAGCTGGATGAAAACAATGAAATCGGCGTGTTCGCGTTCACCAGTCGCGTGCTGCGAGGCGCAGAGCTGAACTATTTCACCACGGAATTAGAGTTGCTGAGTGTTGTCCATTGTCTGCAAAAGTTTCGCACGCATGTATTTGGGAGACCATTAACTATCATTACTGATAATAAGGTTTTAATATTCATTAAGAAGTGTCACCTGAACAATTCACGCATTACCAGGTGGATTCTGGCAATTCAAGATTATGATTTCGATATAGTCCATTGCAAGGGGCTAGAGAACGTTGTCGCTGACGTCCTTAGTAGATATCCTGAGGACATGGACGCTGAGAAGGCAATGGATCATACCGAAGAATTCGAAGTCAATAGTATCACTATCCGCATTAATAAGGAGGTAAAGAATAAATTTGAAAAATATAACATTTCACCAATTAGCAGATAAGAAATTGAAGTCAATTATAGAAACTGTGCAAACAAACCCAAATCACCAGCTGAATGACAAATACGCATGGTACAAAAACAAGCTTTACAGGAAGGACCGACGGGCGTGGAAACTTATGTTAACCGCGGAGCTGAGCAGAACGTTGATCTACGAGCTACACAACGCCTATATTCACATAGGGAACCGACGTACTTACCAGTTATTCAAAGAGTATTTCACGGGAGACTCCATTAACAAGATTACGCAACATGTTATTAAAACTTGTCAGACCTGTCAGAAGAGTAAGGACTATTATCAACGGATGCTGGCAGAGACCCAACCCGTCATTCCTAAGTCGAAGGGAGAGTTAGTTAGCATCGACTATTATGGTCCTTTACCAACCTCAACCGGCGGTGTCAAATACATACTAATTATGGTGGATAATTTCACAAAATTCGTGAAACTATACCAGTTAAAAAAGGCTACCACCACAGTCACCATAAATAAAATAAAACTGTACTGCGAAGAGATCGGTAAACCAGTCGCAATATTGTCCGATAATGGAACGCAGTTTACCAGTCAGAAATGGAAAAACACATTACAGGAACTACACATTAAACCGAAATTTACCGCCGTACGAAATCCTTGCACCAACCTGGCAGAGCGAATCAATCGACAGTTAGGAAACATGTTTCGGGCGCTAACGTCAGAAAGACACTCTAAGCGGGCTAGATATTTAGGACTAGTTGAAGCGTGTATCAATCAGATATATCACGAGACTATTGAAACAACGCCGTACGAAGCTCAATGGGGAAGGAGACCAGAGCGAGTTTGGGCCCAGTACGTAGATTGTGAAATGATACCAGCAGATCAGCCAATTAACTACAAAAATATTTATTTAAGAATTAAGGAGAAGGTAGAAACGGACAGAACGGATCAATTTAGCCAATAAAATTACGAAATTTCAAGAAGGTGACAAAGTGTTATTACGAGCATACCCAACGTCAGATTTAAATAAAAGGGTAATTGGAAAATTTTGCAATATTTTCGAAGGTCAGTATAAGATCTGTAAGGAAGTTGGAATGGCGACGTACCAACTCGAAGACATTCAAAAGCCCGGGAAGATTCGAGGAAAGTTCAATATCGGACAGCTCAAACCATATTATGAAATTTAATACACACTACACAGACACGAAAGGTTTTAAAAAACAAAATAATAAATAAACAGATTGTAAGAATACCAATTTTACAGATGTATGTGTAATAATTTATAAGTAGATTTTAATAAGACTAAATTGACAAAATGTCGAGAGGATAAATAATTACACATTCTATTGTATATGTAGAATAAGCTTTTAAATAAATTATGGGTATAAGAAGTTAGGTAATGGTAAGGGAAAGTAGCGGTTTGTAAGTAGGTCATGAATAGGGGGACATGAGAGCCGACGAGGTCTGTACCTTTTGACACGCAGGTAGCAAAAACCAGTTTAGGGTTCTGTTTGTAAACAAACTGTGGCCTAATGACAATGTAAACAGCTGATAGAGGTAAAGGGTGGAGAATGGAGTAATAAAGAAATTACTAAATGTACTGTAGTATAAGCAATTAAAATTCATTTGTAGATATATAATTAATATAATATGAATGTAATAGGTGTAAGAATTTTGAAAAAAACATTGTATTGGGTTAAATAAATGAAATAAAATCCATTTGAAGGACGAAGCAATAGAATACTCATCAATTTTCTAGCAAAAATCTTATACGATTCTATAGGGGAACGATATAACGTAAAAAATGAATGCTACCCAATTTTACGCTGGTTTTATATAGAATCATGATTATTAAAGTTTATTATAATAAGGAATGCAAGTAATGTGAGTTGATGTACGGTTATGAAACTGCCTAGCCGTGTTTTTCAAAGCACACACACCCTTGGCGAGGCGCCTGTCTGAGGTAGGCCATTTACCTTGTTGAGGTAGCCATTATCACTCGTGGGGTTAATACGATCACGGAGTTTGAACAAGTGTTGCTGGAGTTCAATCATTTACGAAACGCCAGTAGGTCAATGAACCAGAGACCCGCTGACGGTCGGCTTGAAAGAAACTATTGTAAACACAACGGAGAAGAGAGAGGGAAAGTGAGCGAGCGAGACGGATTTACTGAGGCGAGAACGCAGTATAATAGACCGACTAAATGGAAGAACCAGTTTAAGGGCGAAACTAACAGTGTCCCATCAACAAGTAATGCAGGTAGCAAGGTTGAACCGACGAAGCCGAAAAACTAGAGAAAGCATGTAAGTATGTCGTAGATTTAAATGATAAAATTAAATATGTAAATACCACATTCTTAGTCATTAGGGATGATTTGGTAAGTAATGATAATAAATCTGTTAGATCAAGAAGCAATAAATGTCCGGAGCTTCAAATAATGTTGAACGGCGTACCGATTAACGCATTGATGGATACTGATAGCCAAAGAAATGCGATTTCGGAACGTTGGTTTAACAGTAATAAAAAGTATCTGGGAAAAATAGAGATGTTAAAACTGTCTAATACTATAATTAAAGGGGCCACAGGCGGTAAATCTATAAGAATTACACGGCAGGTGTTGCTAAATTTACAGGTTAAAGATTTACAGTTTGAAAGTGTTTCTGTAGTAGTGCCGGACCTGGTGAGAGAATGTATTTTGGGTGTTGACATGTTGGTGGAGAGTGGGTGCGTGATAGACCTTAATAATAAACAACTAATAATTAAGGGAAATCCTACCCATGGAGAGACGACCATAGCAGAAATATTACAGATGGAGCTGGCAGCAGAAGAAGAAGGCATCGAAGAAGTTATCAATCACAAAATCCAGGAAATTACCGAGTTAACCAGCTGCGAAAAGGAAGAACTACCGGAAGATATTAACAAATAATAAAACTGTATTTCGCGAGACACCAGGGCGAATTACTACGTATTGCCACAAATTTGAAGTGACCAACAAAACACCATATTGTCAGAAAGGTTGGCCGATCCCAATGAGATATCAAGATGCTGTGAGAACTGAAATTCGGAGAAAGGAGGAGCATGGAGTGATTGAAAGGGCACAAAGTTCATACATAAACCCGATGGTAACTGTGATAAAAAAAGATCAGTCAGTAAGGTTATCTTTGGACGCTCGGAAGATTAATTCGGGTTATACTATGCCAGATTATAAAGGTGCAATCCCGATAAATTAAATGAAGTGCTGACCAAGTGTGGAAATATCAAAGTAATGTCTACTATTGATTTACGAAGCGCAATTTGGCAGATTCCATTACACCCAGATTGTAGGGATTGCACCGATTTTTATATGAGGGCAAGTGCTACCGATATACAGTAACTCCATTCGGCCTAAAAAAACCAGTTTAGCCAGTTTGACACGCGGATTGGACCAAGTATTATCAGACGAGGTGAAGCGTTTCACTATCCTGTATGTGGACGATTGCTTATGTATTTCAGCCAGTGTGGAAGAGCATTTGAGACACCTAAAACTATGATTCCGAGATTTGAAACAGGCAAACATTACAGTAAACTTTAAGAAGTCCCAGTTTTTTCGCGATGAAATCAATTATTAAGGTACTGTCTGAATACACAGGGGATAACAGCTGATCCAGATAAAGTGAAAGCTATACAAGAATTCCCTAGGCCTAAAAACCAAAAACAACTTAAGGGGTTTCTGGGGTTAACTAACTTTTATAGCAGATTTTCGAACAGATATGCTGAAGCTACACAACCGCTACTGGACTTGTTAATGAAAAATTCAAAATTCAAGTGGACTCAGGAAGTAGAACGACAGTTTCAACGGGTTAAGGAGTTGTTTATTGAAACGGTAATGCTCAAACACTCTGACCTAAATAAGCATTTCTACCTGCAGACAGACACCAGTAAATCGGCATCGGACGACAACTTTATCAGCTGGATGAAAACAATGAAATCGGCGTGTTCGCGTTCACCAGTCGCGTGCTGCGAGGCGCAGAGCTGAACTATTTCACCACGGAATTAGAGTTGCTGAGTGTTGTCCATTGTCTGCAAAAGTTTCGCACGCATGTATTTGGGAGACCATTAACTATCATTACTGATAATAAGGTTTTAATATTCATTAAGAAGTGTCACCTGAACAATTCACGCATTACCAGGTGGATTCTGGCAATTCAAGATTATGATTTCGATATAGTCCATTGCAAGGGGCTAGAGAACGTTGTCGCTGACGTCCTTAGTAGATATCCTGAGGACATGGACGCTGAGAAGGCAATGGATCATACCGAAGAATTCGAAGTCAATAGTATCACTATCCGCATTAATAAGGAGGTAAAGAATAAATTTAAAAAATATAACATTTCACCAATTAGCAGATAAGAAATTGAAGTCAACTATAGAAACTGTGCAAACAAACCCAAATCACCAGCTGAATGACAAATACGCATGGTACAAAAACAAGCTTTACAGGAAGGACCGACGGGCGTGGAAACTTATGTTAACCGCGGAGCTGAGCAGAACGTTGATCTACGAGCTACACAACGCCTATATTCACATAGGGAACCGACGTACTTACCAGTTATTCAAAGAGTATTTCACGGGAGACTCCATTAACAAGATTACGCAACATGTTATTAAAACTTGTCAGACCTGTCAGAAGAGTAAGGACTATTATCAACGGATGCTGGCAGAGACCCAACCCGTCATTCCTAAGTCGAAGGGAGAGTTAGTTAGCATCGACTATTATGGTCCTTTACCAACCTCAACCGGCGGTGTCAAATACATACTAATTATGGTGGATAATTTCACAAAATTCGTGAAACTATACCAGTTAAAAAAGGCTACCACCACAGTCACCATAAATAAAATAAAACTGTACTGCGAAGAGATCGGTAAACCAGTCGCAATATTGTCCGATAATGGAACGCAGTTTACCAGTCAGAAATGGAAAAACACATTACAGGAACTACACATTAAACCGAAATTTACCGCCGTACGAAATCCTTGCACCAACCTGGCAGAGCGAATCAATCGACAGTTAGGAAACATGTTTCGGGCGCTAACGTCAGAAAGACACTCTAAGCGGGCTAGATATTTAGGACTAGTTGAAGCGTGTATCAATCAGATATATCACGAGACTATTGAAACAACGCCGTACGAAGCTCAATGGGGAAGGAGACCAGAGCGAGTTTGGGCCCAGTACGTAGATTGTGAAATGATACCAGCAGATCAGCCAATTAACTACAAAAATATTTATTTAAGAATTAAGGAGAAGGTAGAAAACGGACAGAACGGATCAATTTAGCCAATAAAATTACGAAATTTCAAGAAGGTGACAAAGTGTTATTACGAGCATACCCAACGTCAGATTTAAATAAAAGGGTAATTGGAAAATTTTGTAATATTTTCGAAGGTCAGTATAAGATCTGTAAGGAAGTTGGAATGGCGACGTACCAACTCGAAGACATTCAAAAGCCCGGGAAGATTCGAGTAAAGTTCAATATCAGACAGCTCAAACCATATTATGAAATTTAATACACACTACACAGACACGAAAGGTTTTAAAAAACAAAATAATAAACAAACAGATAGTAAGAATACCAATTTTACAGATGTATGTGTAATAATTTATAAGTAGATTTTAATAAGACTAAATTGACAAAATGTCGAGAGGATAAATAATTACACATTCTATTGTACATGTAGAATAAGCTTTTAAATAAATTATGGGTATAAGAAGTTAGGTAATGGTAAGGGAAAGTAGCGGTTTGTAACTAGGTCATGAATAGGGGGACATGAGAGCCGACGAGGTCTGTACCTTTTGACACGCAGGTAGCAAAAACCAGTTTAGGGTTCTGTTTGTATACAAACTGTGGCCTAATGACAATGTAAACAGCTGATAGAGGTAAAGGGTGGAGAATGGAGTAATAAAGAAATTACTAAATGTACTGTAGTATAAGCAATTAAAATTCATTTGTAGATATATAATTAATATAATATGAATGTAATAGGTGTAAGAATTTTGAAAAAAACATTGTATTGGGTTAAATAAATGAAATAAAATCCATTTGAAGGACGAAGCAATAGAATACTCATCAATTTTCTAGCAAAAATCTTATACGATTCTATAGGGGAACGATATAACGTAAAAAATGAATGCTACCCAATTTTACGCTGGTTTTATATAGAATCATGATTATTAAAGTTTATTATAATAAGGAATGCAAGTAATGTGAGTTGATGTACGGTTATGAAACTGCCTAGCCGTGTTTTTCAAAGCACACACACCCTTGGCGAGGCGCCTGTCTGAGGTAGGCCATTTACCTTGTTGAGGTAGCCATTATCACTCGTGGGGTTAATACGATCACGGAGTTTGAACAAGTGTTGCTGGAGTTCAATCATTTACGAAACGCCAGTAGGTCAATGAACCAGAGACCCGCTGACGGTCGGCTTGAAAGAAACTATTGTAAACACAACGGAGAAGAGAGAGGGAAAGTGAGCGAGCGAGACGGATTTACTGAGGCGAGAACGCAGTATAATAGACCGACTAAATGGAAGAACCAGTTTAAGGGCGAAACTAACAGTGTCCCATCAACAAGTAATGCAGGTAGCAAGGTTGAACCGACGAAGCCGAAAAACTAGAGAAAGCATGTAAGTATGTCGTAGATTTAAATGATAAAATTAAATATGTAAATACCACATTCTTAGTCATTAGGGATGATTTGGTAAGTAATGATAATAAATCTGTTAGATCAAGAAGCAATAAATGTCCGGAGCTTCAAATAATGTTGAACGGCGTACCGATTAACGCATTGATGGATACTGATAGCCAAAGAAATGCGATTTCGGAACGTTGGTTTAACAGTAATAAAAAGTATCTGGGAAAAATAGAGATGTTAAAACTGTCTAATACTATAATTAAAGGGGCCACAGGCGGTAAATCTATAAGAATTACACGGCAGGTGTTGCTAAATTTACAGGTTAAAGATTTACAGTTTGAAAGTGTTTCTGTAGTAGTGCCGGACCTGGTGAGAGAATGTATTTTGGGTGTTGACATGTTGGTGGAGAGTGGGTGCGTGATAGACCTTAATAATAAACAACTAATAATTAAGGGAAATCCTACCCATGGAGAGACGACCATAGCAGAAATATTACAGATGGAGCTGGCAGCAGAAGAAGAAGGCATCGAAGAAGTTATCAATCACAAAATCCAGGAAATTACCGAGTTAACCAGCTGCGAAAAGGAAGAACTACCGGAAGATATTAACAAATAATAAAACTGTATTTCGCGAGACACCAGGGCGAATTACTACGTATTGCCACAAATTTGAAGTGACCAACAAAACACCATATTGTCAGAAAGGTTGGCCGATCCCAATGAGATATCAAGATGCTGTGAGAACTGAAATTCGGAGAAAGGAGGAGCATGGAGTGATTGAAAGGGCACAAAGTTCATACATAAACCCGATGGTAACTGTGATAAAAAAAGATCAGTCAGTAAGGTTATCTTTGGACGCTCGGAAGATTAATTCGGGTTATACTATGCCAGATTATAAAGGTGCAATCCCGATAAATTAAATGAAGTGCTGACCAAGTGTGGAAATATCAAAGTAATGTCTACTATTGATTTACGAAGCGCAATTTGGCAGATTCCATTACACCCAGATTGTAGGGATTGCACCAATTTTTATATGAGGGCAAGTGCTACCGATATACAGTAACTCCATTCGGCCTAAAAAAACCAGTTTAGCCAGTTTGACACGCGGATTGGACCAAGTATTATCAGACGAGGTGAAGCGTTTCACTATCCTGTATGTGGACGATTGCTTATGTATTTCAGCCAGTGTGGAAGAGCATTTGAGACACCTAAAACTATGATTCCGAGATTTGAAACAGGCAAACATTACAGTAAACTTTAAGAAGTCCCAGTTTTTTCGCGATGAAATCAATTATTAAGGTACTGTCTGAATACACAGGGGATAACAGCTGATCCAGATAAAGTGAAAGCTATACAAGAATTCCCTAGGCCTAAAAACCAAAAACAACTTAAGGGGTTTCTGGGGTTAACTAACTTTTATAGCAGATTTTCGAACAGATATGCTGAAGCTACACAACCGCTACTGGACTTGTTAATGAAAAATTCAAAATTCAAGTGGACTCAGGAAGTAGAACGACAGTTTCAACGGGTTAAGGAGTTGTTTATTGAAACGGTAATGCTCAAACACTCTGACCTAAATAAGCATTTCTACCTGCAGACAGACACCAGTAAATCGGCATCGGACGACAACTTTATCAGCTGGATGAAAACAATGAAATCGGCGTGTTCGCGTTCACCAGTCGCGTGCTGCGAGGCGCAGAGCTGAACTATTTCACCACGGAATTAGAGTTGCTGAGTGTTGTCCATTGTCTGCAAAAGTTTCGCACGCATGTATTTGGGAGACCATTAACTATCATTACTGATAATAAGGTTTTAATATTCATTAAGAAGTGTCACCTGAACAATTCACGCATTACCAGGTGGATTCTGGCAATTCAAGATTATGATTTCGATATAGTCCATTGCAAGGGGCTAGAGAACGTTGTCGCTGACGTCCTTAGTAGATATCCTGAGGACATGGACGCTGAGAAGGCAATGGATCATACCGAAGAATTCGAAGTCAATAGTATCACTATCCGCATTAATAAGGAGGTAAAGAATAAATTTAAAAAATATAACATTTCACCAATTAGCAGATAAGAAATTGAAGTCAACTATAGAAACTGTGCAAACAAACCCAAATCACCAGCTGAATGACAAATACGCATGGTACAAAAACAAGCTTTACAGGAAGGACCGAGGGGCGTGGAAACTTATGTTAACCGCGGAGCTGAGCAGAACGTTGATCTACGAGCTACACAACGCCTATATTCACATAGGGAACCGACGTACTTACCAGTTATTCAAAGAGTATTTCACGGGAGACTCCATTAACAAGATTACGCAACATGTTATTAAAACTTGTCAGACCTGTCAGAAGAGTAAGGACTATTATCAACGGATGCTGGCAGAGACCCAACCCGTCATTCCTAAGTCGAAGGGAGAGTTAGTTAGCATCGACTATTATGGTCCTTTACCAACCTCAACCGGCGGTGTCAAATACATACTAATTATGGTGGATAATTTCACAAAATTCGTGAAACTATACCAGTTAAAAAAGGCTACCACCACAGTCACCATAAATAAAATAAAACTGTACTGCGAAGAGATCGGTAAACCAGTCGCAATATTGTCCGATAATGGAACGCAGTTTACCAGTCAGAAATGGAAAAACACATTACAGGAACTACACATTAAACCGAAATTTACCGCCGTACGAAATCCTTGCACCAACCTGGCAGAGCGAATCAATCGACAGTTAGGAAACATGTTTCGGGCGCTAACGTCAGAAAGACACTCTAAGCGGGCTAGATATTTAGGACTAGTTGAAGCGTGTATCAATCAGATATATCACGAGACTATTGAAACAACGCCGTACGAAGCTCAATGGGGAAGGAGACCAGAGCGAGTTTGGGCCCAGTACGTAGATTGTGAAATGATACCAGCAGATCAGCCAATTAACTACAAAAATATTTATTTAAGAATTAAGGAGAAGGTAGAAAACGGACAGAACGGATCAATTTAGCCAATAAAATTACGAAATTTCAAGAAGGTGACAAAGTGTTATTACGAGCATACCCAACGTCAGATTTAAATAAAAGGGTAATTGGAAAATTTTGCAATATTTTCGAAGGTCAGTATAAGATCTGTAAGGAAGTTGGAATGGCGACGTACCAACTCGAAGACATTCAAAAGCCCGGGAAGATTCGAGTAAAGTTCAATATCAGACAGCTCAAACCATATTATGAAATTTAATACACACTACACAGACACGAAAGGTTTTAAAAAACAAAATAATAAATAAACAGATTGTAAGAATACCAATTTTACAGATGTATGTGTAATAATTTATAAGTAGATTTTAATAAGACTAAATTGACAAAATGTCGAGAGGATAAATAATTACACATTCTATTGTACATGTAGAATAAGCTTTTAAATAAATTATGGGTATAAGAAGTTAGGTAATGGTAAGGGAAAGTAGCGGTTTGTAACTAGGTCATGAATAGGGGGACATGAGAGCCGACGAGGTCTGTACCTTTTGACACGCAGGTAGCAAAAACCAGTTTAGGGTTCTGTTTGTATACAAACTGTGGCCTAATGACAATGTAAACAGCTGATAGAGGTAAAGGGTGGAGAATGGAGTAATAAAGAAATTACTAAATGTACTGTAGTATAAGCAATTAAAATTCATTTGTAGATATATAATTAATATAATATGAATGTAATAGGTGTAAGAATTTTGAAAAAAACATTGTATTGGGTTAAATAAATGAAATAAAATCCATTTGAAGGACGAAGCAATAGAATACTCATCAATTTTCTAGCAAAAATCTTATACGATTCTATAGGGGAACGATATAACGTAAAAAATGAATGCTACCCAATTTTACGCTGGTTTTATATAGAATCATGATTATTAAAGTTTATTATAATAAGGAATGCAAGTAATGTGAGTTGATGTACGGTTATGAAACTGCCTAGCCGTGTTTTTCAAAGCACACACACCCTTGGCGAGGCGCCTGTCTGAGGTAGGCCATTTACCTTGTTGAGGTAGCCATTATCACTCGTGGGGTTAATACGATCACGGAGTTTGAACAAGTGTTGCTGGAGTTCAATCATTTACGAAACGCCAGTAGGTCAATGAACCAGAGACCCGCTGACGGTCGGCTTGAAAGAAACTATTGTAAACACAACGGAGAAGAGAGAGGGAAAGTGAGCGAGCGAGACGGATTTACTGAGGCGAGAACGCAGTATAATAGACCGACTAAATGGAAGAACCAGTTTAAGGGCGAAACTAACAGTGTCCCATCAACAAGTAATGCAGGTAGCAAGGTTGAACCGACGAAGCCGAAAAACTAGAGAAAGCATGTAAGTATGTCGTAGATTTAAATGATAAAATTAAATATGTAAATACCACATTCTTAGTCATTAGGGATGATTTGGTAAGTAATGATAATAAATCTGTTAGATCAAGAAGCAATAAATGTCCGGAGCTTCAAATAATGTTGAACGGCGTACCGATTAACGCATTGATGGATACTGATAGCCAAAGAAATGCGATTTCGGAACGTTGGTTTAACAGTAATAAAAAGTATCTGGGAAAAATAGAGATGTTAAAACTGTCTAATACTATAATTAAAGGGGCCACAGGCGGTAAATCTATAAGAATTACACGGCAGGTGTTGCTAAATTTACAGGTTAAAGATTTACAGTTTGAAAGTGTTTCTGTAGTAGTGCCGGACCTGGTGAGAGAATGTATTTTGGGTGTTGACATGTTGGTGGAGAGTGGGTGCGTGATAGACCTTAATAATAAACAACTAATAATTAAGGGAAATCCTACCCATGGAGAGACGACCATAGCAGAAATATTACAGATGGAGCTGGCAGCAGAAGAAGAAGGCATCGAAGAAGTTATCAATCACAAAATCCAGGAAATTACCGAGTTAACCAGCTGCGAAAAGGAAGAACTACCGGAAGATATTAACAAATAATAAAACTGTATTTCGCGAGACACCAGGGCGAATTACTACGTATTGCCACAAATTTGAAGTGACCAACAAAACACCATATTGTCAGAAAGGTTGGCCGATCCCAATGAGATATCAAGATGCTGTGAGAACTGAAATTCGGAGAAAGGAGGAGCATGGAGTGATTGAAAGGGCACAAAGTTCATACATAAACCCGATGGTAACTGTGATAAAAAAAGATCAGTCAGTAAGGTTATCTTTGGACGCTCGGAAGATTAATTCGGGTTATACTATGCCAGATTATAAAGGTGCAATCCCGATAAATTAAATGAAGTGCTGACCAAGTGTGGAAATATCAAAGTAATGTCTACTATTGATTTACGAAGCGCAATTTGGCAGATTCCATTACACCCAGATTGTAGGGATTGCACCAATTTTTATATGAGGGCAAGTGCTACCGATATACAGTAACTCCATTCGGCCTAAAAAAACCAGTTTAGCCAGTTTGACACGCGGATTGGACCAAGTATTATCAGACGAGGTGAAGCGTTTCACTATCCTGTATGTGGACGATTGCTTATGTATTTCAGCCAGTGTGGAAGAGCATTTGAGACACCTAAAACTATGATTCCGAGATTTGAAACAGGCAAACATTACAGTAAACTTTAAGAAGTCCCAGTTTTTTCGCGATGAAATCAATTATTAAGGTACTGTCTGAATACACAGGGGATAACAGCTGATCCAGATAAAGTGAAAGCTATACAAGAATTCCCTAGGCCTAAAAACCAAAAACAACTTAAGGGGTTTCTGGGGTTAACTAACTTTTATAGCAGATTTTCGAACAGATATGCTGAAGCTACACAACCGCTACTGGACTTGTTAATGAAAAATTCAAAATTCAAGTGGACTCAGGAAGTAGAACGACAGTTTCAACGGGTTAAGGAGTTGTTTATTGAAACGGTAATGCTCAAACACTCTGACCTAAATAAGCATTTCTACCTGCAGACAGACACCAGTAAATCGGCATCGGACGACAACTTTATCAGCTGGATGAAAACAATGAAATCGGCGTGTTCGCGTTCACCAGTCGCGTGCTGCGAGGCGCAGAGCTGAACTATTTCACCACGGAATTAGAGTTGCTGAGTGTTGTCCATTGTCTGCAAAAGTTTCGCACGCATGTATTTGGGAGACCATTAACTATCATTACTGATAATAAGGTTTTAATATTCATTAAGAAGTGTCACCTGAACAATTCACGCATTACCAGGTGGATTCTGGCAATTCAAGATTATGATTTCGATATAGTCCATTGCAAGGGGCTAGAGAACGTTGTCGCTGACGTCCTTAGTAGATATCCTGAGGACATGGACGCTGAGAAGGCAATGGATCATACCGAAGAATTCGAAGTCAATAGTATCACTATCCGCATTAATAAGGAGGTAAAGAATAAATTTAAAAAATATAACATTTCACCAATTAGCAGATAAGAAATTGAAGTCAACTATAGAAACTGTGCAAACAAACCCAAATCACCAGCTGAATGACAAATACGCATGGTACAAAAACAAGCTTTACAGGAAGGACCGAGGGGCGTGGAAACTTATGTTAACCGCGGAGCTGAGCAGAACGTTGATCTACGAGCTACACAACGCCTATATTCACATAGGGAACCGACGTACTTACCAGTTATTCAAAGAGTATTTCACGGGAGACTCCATTAACAAGATTACGCAACATGTTATTAAAACTTGTCAGACCTGTCAGAAGAGTAAGGACTATTATCAACGGATGCTGGCAGAGACCCAACCCGTCATTCCTAAGTCGAAGGGAGAGTTAGTTAGCATCGACTATTATGGTCCTTTACCAACCTCAACCGGCGGTGTCAAATACATACTAATTATGGTGGATAATTTCACAAAATTCGTGAAACTATACCAGTTAAAAAAGGCTACCACCACAGTCACCATAAATAAAATAAAACTGTACTGCGAAGAGATCGGTAAACCAGTCGCAATATTGTCCGATAATGGAACGCAGTTTACCAGTCAGAAATGGAAAAACACATTACAGGAACTACACATTAAACCGAAATTTACCGCCGTACGAAATCCTTGCACCAACCTGGCAGAGCGAATCAATCGACAGTTAGGAAACATGTTTCGGGCGCTAACGTCAGAAAGACACTCTAAGCGGGCTAGATATTTAGGACTAGTTGAAGCGTGTATCAATCAGATATATCACGAGACTATTGAAACAACGCCGTACGAAGCTCAATGGGGAAGGAGACCAGAGCGAGTTTGGGCCCAGTACGTAGATTGTGAAATGATACCAGCAGATCAGCCAATTAACTACAAAAATATTTATTTAAGAATTAAGGAGAAGGTAGAAAACGGACAGAACGGATCAATTTAGCCAATAAAATTACGAAATTTCAAGAAGGTGACAAAGTGTTATTACGAGCATACCCAACGTCAGATTTAAATAAAAGGGTAATTGGAAAATTTTGCAATATTTTCGAAGGTCAGTATAAGATCTGTAAGGAAGTTGGAATGGCGACGTACCAACTCGAAGACATTCAAAAGCCCGGGAAGATTCGAGTAAAGTTCAATATCAGACAGCTCAAACCATATTATGAAATTTAATACACACTACACAGACACGAAAGGTTTTAAAAAACAAAATAATAAATAAACAGATTGTAAGAATACCAATTTTACAGATGTATGTGTAATAATTTATAAGTAGATTTTAATAAGACTAAATTGACAAAATGTCGAGAGGATAAATAATTACACATTCTATTGTATATGTAGAATAAGCTTTTAAATAAATTATGGGTATAAGAAGTTAGGTAATGGTAAGGGAAAGTAGCGGTTTGTAAGTAGGTCATGAATAGGGGGACATGAGAGCCGACGAGGTCTGTACCTTTTGACACGCAGGTAGCAAAAACCAGTTTAGGGTTCTGTTTGTAAACAAACTGTGGCCTAATGACAATGTAAACAGCTGATAGAGGTAAAGGGTGGAGAATGGAGTAATAAAGAAATTACTAAATGTACTGTAGTAAAAGCAATTAAAATTCATTTGTAGATATATAATTAATATAATATGAATGTAATAGGTGTAAGAATTTTGAAAAAAACATTGTATTGGGTTAAATAAATGAAATAAAATCCATTTGAAGGACGAAGCAATAGAATACTCATCAATTTTCTAGCAAAAATCTTATACGATTCTATAGGGGAACGATATAACGTAAAAAATGAATGCTACCCAATTTTACGCTGGTTTTATATAGAATCATGATTATTAAAGTTTATTATAATAAGGAATGCAAGTAATGTGAGTTGATGTACGGTTATGAAACTGCCTAGCCGTGTTTTTCAAAGCACACACACCCTTGGCGAGGCGCCTGTCTGAGGTAGGCCATTTACCTTGTTGAGGTAGCCATTATCACTCGTGGGGTTAATACGATCACGGAGTTTGAACAAGTGTTGCTGGAGTTCAATCATTTACGAAACGCCAGTAGGTCAATGAACCAGAGACCCGCTGACGGTCGGCTTGAAAGAAACTATTGTAAACACAACGGAGAAGAGAGAGGGAAAGTGAGCGAGCGAGACGGATTTACTGAGGCGAGAACGCAGTATAATAGACCGACTAAATGGAAGAACCAGTTTAAGGGCGAAACTAACAGTGTCCCATCAACAAGTAATGCAGGTAGCAAGGTTGAACCGACGAAGCCGAAAAACTAGAGAAAGCATGTAAGTATGTCGTAGATTTAAATGATAAAATTAAATATGTAAATACCACATTCTTAGTCATTAGGGATGATTTGGTAAGTAATGATAATAAATCTGTTAGATCAAGAAGCAATAAATGTCCGGAGCTTCAAATAATGTTGAACGGCGTACCGATTAACGCATTGATGGATACTGATAGCCAAAGAAATGCGATTTCGGAACGTTGGTTTAACAGTAATAAAAAGTATCTGGGAAAAATAGAGATGTTAAAACTGTCTAATACTATAATTAAAGGGGCCACAGGCGGTAAATCTATAAGAATTACACGGCAGGTGTTGCTAAATTTACAGGTTAAAGATTTACAGTTTGAAAGTGTTTCTGTAGTAGTGCCGGACCTGGTGAGAGAATGTATTTTGGGTGTTGACATGTTGGTGGAGAGTGGGTGCGTGATAGACCTTAATAATAAACAACTAATAATTAAGGGAAATCCTACCCATGGAGAGACGACCATAGCAGAAATATTACAGATGGAGCTGGCAGCAGAAGAAGAAGGCATCGAAGAAGTTATCAATCACAAAATCCAGGAAATTACCGAGTTAACCAGCTGCGAAAAGGAAGAACTACCGGAAGATATTAACAAATAATAAAACTGTATTTCGCGAGACACCAGGGCGAATTACTACGTATTGCCACAAATTTGAAGTGACCAACAAAACACCATATTGTCAGAAAGGTTGGCCGATCCCAATGAGATATCAAGATGCTGTGAGAACTGAAATTCGGAGAAAGGAGGAGCATGGAGTGATTGAAAGGGCACAAAGTTCATACATAAACCCGATGGTAACTGTGATAAAAAAAGATCAGTCAGTAAGGTTATCTTTGGACGCTCGGAAGATTAATTCGGGTTATACTATGCCAGATTATAAAGGTGCAATCCCGATAAATTAAATGAAGTGCTGACCAAGTGTGGAAATATCAAAGTAATGTCTACTATTGATTTACGAAGCGCAATTTGGCAGATTCCATTACACCCAGATTGTAGGGATTGCACCGATTTTTATATGAGGGCAAGTGCTACCGATATACAGTAACTCCATTCGGCCTAAAAAAACCAGTTTAGCCAGTTTGACACGCGGATTGGACCAAGTATTATCAGACGAGGTGAAGCGTTTCACTATCCTGTATGTGGACGATTGCTTATGTATTTCAGCCAGTGTGGAAGAGCATTTGAGACACCTAAAACTATGATTCCGAGATTTGAAACAGGCAAACATTACAGTAAACTTTAAGAAGTCCCAGTTTTTTCGCGATGAAATCAATTATTAAGGTACTGTCTGAATACACAGGGGATAACAGCTGATCCAGATAAAGTGAAAGCTATACAAGAATTCCCTAGGCCTAAAAACCAAAAACAACTTAAGGGGTTTCTGGGGTTAACTAACTTTTATAGCAGATTTTCGAACAGATATGCTGAAGCTACACAACCGCTACTGGACTTGTTAATGAAAAATTCAAAATTCAAGTGGACTCAGGAAGTAGAACGACAGTTTCAACGGGTTAAGGAGTTGTTTATTGAAACGGTAATGCTCAAACACTCTGACCTAAATAAGCATTTCTACCTGCAGACAGACACCAGTAAATCGGCATCGGACGACAACTTTATCAGCTGGATGAAAACAATGAAATCGGCGTGTTCGCGTTCACCAGTCGCGTGCTGCGAGGCGCAGAGCTGAACTATTTCACCACGGAATTAGAGTTGCTGAGTGTTGTCCATTGTCTGCAAAAGTTTCGCACGCATGTATTTGGGAGACCATTAACTATCATTACTGTTAATAAGGTTTTAATATTCATTAAGAAGTGTCACCTGAACAATTCACGCATTACCAGGTGGATTCTGGCAATTCAAGATTATGATTTCGATATAGTCCATTGCAAGGGGCTAGAGAACGTTGTCGCTGACGTCCTTAGTAGATATCCTGAGGACATGGACGCTGAGAAGGCAATGGATCATACCGAAGAATTCGAAGTCAATAGTATCACTATCCGCATTAATAAGGAGGTAAAGAATAAATTTAAAAAATATAACATTTCACCAATTAGCAGATAAGAAATTGAAGTCAACTATAGAAACTGTGCAAACAAACCCAAATCACCAGCTGAATGACAAATACGCATGGTACAAAAACAAGCTTTACAGGAAGGACCGACGGGCGTGGAAACTTATGTTAACCGCGGAGCTGAGCAGAACGTTGATCTACGAGCTACACAACGCCTATATTCACATAGGGAACCGACGTACTTACCAGTTATTCAAAGAGTATTTCACGGGAGACTCCATTAACAAGATTACGCAACATGTTATTAAAACTTGTCAGACCTGTCAGAAGAGTAAGGACTATTATCAACGGATGCTGGCAGAGACCCAACCCGTCATTCCTAAGTCGAAGGGAGAGTTAGTTAGCATCGACTATTATGGTCGTTTACCAACCTCAACCGGCGGTGTCAAATACATACTAATTATGGTGGATAATTTCACAAAATTCGTGAAACTATACCAGTTAAAAAAGGCTACCACCACAGTCACCATACATAAAATAAAACTGTACTGCGAAGAGATCGGTAAACCAGTCGCAATATTGTCCGATAATGGAACGCAGTTTACCAGTCAGAAATGGAAAAACACATTACAGGAACTACACATTAAACCGAAATTTACCGCCGTACGAAATCCTTGCACCAACCTGGCAGAGCGAATCAATCGACAGTTAGGAAACATGTTTCGGGCGCTAACGTCAGAAAGACACTCTAAGCGGGCTAGATATTTAGGACTAGTTGAAGCGTGTATCAATCAGATATATCACGAGACTATTGAAACAACGCCGTACGAAGCTCAATGGGGAAGGAGACCAGAGCGAGTTTGGGCCCAGTACGTAGATTGTGAAATGATACCAGCAGATCAGCCAATTAACTACAAAAATATTTATTTAAGAATTAAGGAGAAGGTAGAAAACGGACAGAACGGATCAATTTAGCCAATAAAATTACGAAATTTCAAGAAGGTGACAAAGTGTTATTACGAGCATACCCAACGTCAGATTTAAATAAAAGGGTAATTGGAAAATTTTGCAATATTTTCGAAGGTCAGTATAAGATCTGTAAGGAAGTTGGAATGGCGACGTACCAACTCGAAGACATTCAAAAGCCCGGGAAGATTCGAGTAAAGTTCAATATCAGACAGCTCAAACCATATTATGAAATTTAATACACACTACACAGACACGAAAGGTTTTAAAAAACAAAATAATAAACAAACAGATAGTAAGAATACCAATTTTACAGATGTATGTGTAATAATTTATAAGTAGATTTTAATAAGACTAAATTGACAAAATGTCGAGAGGATAAATAATTACACATTCTATTGTACATGTAGAATAAGCTTTTAAATAAATTATGGGTATAAGAAGTTAGGTAATGGTAAGGGAAAGTAGCGGTTTGTAACTAGGTCATGAATAGGGGGACATGAGAGCCGACGAGGTCTGTACCTTTTGACACGCAGGTAGCAAAAACCAGTTTAGGGTTCTGTTTGTATACAAACTGTGGCCTAATGACAATGTAAACAGCTGATAGAGGTAAAGGGTGGAGAATGGAGTAATAAAGAAATTACTAAATGTACTGTAGTATAAGCAATTAAAATTCATTTGTAGATATATAATTAATATAATATGAATGTAATAGGTGTAAGAATTTTGAAAAAAAAACATTGTATTGGGGTTAAATAAATGAAATAAAATCCATTTGAAGGACGAAGCAATAGAATCCTCATCAATTTTCTAGTAAAAATCTTATACGATTCTTTAGGGGAACGATATAACGTAAAAAATGAATGCTACCCAATTTTACGCTGGTTTTATATAGAATCATGATTATTAAAGTTTATTATAATAAGGAATGCAAGTAATGTGAGTTTATGTACGGTTATGAAACTGCCTAGCCGTGTTTTTCAAAGCACACACACCCTTGGCGAGGCGCCTGTCTGAGGTAGGCCATTTACCTTGTTGAGGTAGCCATTATCACTCGTGGGGTTAATACGATCACGGAGTTTGAACAAGTGTTGCTGGAGTTCAATCATTTACGAAACGCCAGTAGGTCAATGAACCAGAGACCCGCTGACGGTCGGCTTGAAAGAAACTATTGTAAACACAACGGAGAGGAGAGAGGGAAAGTGAGCGAGCGAGACGGATTTACTGAGGCGAGAACGCAGTATAATAGGCCGACTAAATGGAAGAACCAGTTTAAGGGCGAAACTAACAGTGTCCCATCAACAATTAATGCAGGTAGCAAGGTTGAACCGACGAAGCCGAAAAACTAGAGAAAGCCTGTAAGTATGTCGTAGATTTAAATGATAAAATTAAATATGTAAATACCACTTTCTTAGACATTAGGGATGATTTGGTAAGTAATGATAATAAATCTGTTAGATCAAGAAGCAATAAATGTCCGGAGCTTCAAATAATGTTTTACGGCGTACCGATTAACGCATTGATGGATACAGGAAGCCAAAGGAATGCGATTTCGGAACGTTGGTTTAGCAGTAATAAAAAGTATCTGGGAAAAATAGAGATGTTAAAACTGTCTAATACTATAATTAAAGGGGCCACAGGCGGTAAATCTATAAGAATTACACGGCAGGTGTTGCTAAATTTACAGGTTAAAGATTTACAGTTTGAAAGTGTTTCTGTAGTAGTGCCGGACCTGGTGAGAGAATGTATTTTGGGTGTTGACATGTTGGTGGAGAGTGGGTGCGTGATAGACCTTAATAATAAACAACTAATAATTAAGGGAAATCCTACCCATGGAGAGACGACCATAGCAGAAATATTACAGATGGAGCTGGCAGCAGAAGAAGAAGGCATCGAAGAAGTTATCAATCACAAAATCCAGGAAATTACCGAGTTAACCAGCTGCGAAAAGGAAGAACTACCGGAAGATATTAACAAATAATAAAACTGTATTTCGCGAGACACCAGGGCGAATTACTACGTATTGCCACAAATTTGAAGTGACCAACAAAACACCATATTGTCAGAAAGGTTGGCCGATCCCAATGAGATATCAAGATGCTGTGAGAACTGAAATTCGGAGAAAGGAGGAGCATGGAGTGATTGAAAGGGCACAAAGTTCATACATAAACCCGATGGTAACTGTGATAAAAAAAGATCAGTCAGTAAGGTTATCTTTGGACGCTCGGAAGATTAATTCGGGTTATACTATGCCAGATTATAAAGGTGCAATCCCGATAAATTAAATGAAGTGCTGACCAAGTGTGGAAATATCAAAGTAATGTCTACTATTGATTTACGAAGCGCAATTTGGCAGATTCCATTACACCCAGATTGTAGGGATTGCACCGATTTTTATATGAGGGCAAGTGCTACCGATATACAGTAACTCCATTCGGCCTAAAAAAACCAGTTTAGCCAGTTTGACACGCGGATTGGACCAAGTATTATCAGACGAGGTGAAGCGTTTCACTATCCTGTATGTGGACGATTGCTTATGTATTTCAGCCAGTGTGGAAGAGCATTTGAGACACCTAAAACTATGATTCCGAGATTTGAAACAGGCAAACATTACAGTAAACTTTAAGAAGTCCCAGTTTTTTCGCGATGAAATCAATTATTAAGGTACTGTCTGAATACACAGGGGATAACAGCTGATCCAGATAAAGTGAAAGCTATACAAGAATTCCCTAGGCCTAAAAACCAAAAACAACTTAAGGGGTTTCTGGGGTTAACTAACTTTTATAGCAGATTTCGAACAGATATGCTGAAGCTACACAACCGCTACTGGACTTGTTAATGAAAAATTCAAAATTCAAGTGGACTCAGGAAGTAGAACGACAGTTTCAACGGGTTAAGGAGTTGTTTATTGAAACGGTAATGCTCAAACACTCTGACCTAAATAAGCGTTTCTACCTGCAGACAGACACCAGTAAATCGGCATCGGACGACAACTTTATCAGCTGGATGAAAACAATGAAATCGGCGTGTTCGCGTTCACCAGTCGCGTGCTGCGAGGCGCAGAGCTGAACTATTTCACCACGGAATTAGAGTTGCTGAGTGTTGTCCATTGTCTGCAAAAGTTTCGCACGCATGTATTTGGGAGACCATTAACTATCATTACTGTTAATAAGGTTTTAATATTCATTAAGAAGTGTCACCTGAACAATTCACGCATTACCAGGTGGATTCTGGCAATTCAAGATTATGATTTCGATATAGTCCATTGCAAGGGGCTAGAGAACGTTGTCGCTGACGTCCTTAGTAGATATCCTGAGGACATGGACGCTGAGAAGGCAATGGATCATACCGAAGAATTCGAAGTCAATAGTATCACTATCCGCATTAATAAGGAGGTAAAGAATAAATTTAAAAAATATAACATTTCACCAATTAGCAGATAAGAAATTGAAGTCAACTATAGAAACTGTGCAAACAAACCCAAATCACCAGCTGAATGACAAATACGCATGGTACAAAAACAAGCTTTACAGGAAGGACCGACGGGCGTGGAAACTTATGTTAACCGCGGAGCTGAGCAGAACGTTGATCTACGAGCTACACAACGCCTATATTCACATAGGGAACCGACGTACTTACCAGTTATTCAAAGAGTATTTCACGGGAGACTCCATTAACAAGATTACGCAACATGTTATTAAAACTTGTCAGACCTGTCAGAAGAGTAAGGACTATTATCAACGGATGCTGGCAGAGACCCAACCCGTCATTCCTAAGTCGAAGGGAGAGTTAGTTAGCATCGACTATTATGGTCGTTTACCAACCTCAACCGGCGGTGTCAAATACATACTAATTATGGTGGATAATTTCACAAAATTCGTGAAACTATACCAGTTAAAAAAGGCTACCACCACAGTCACCATACATAAAATAAAACTGTACTGCGAAGAGATCGGTAAACCAGTCGCAATATTGTCCGATAATGGAACGCAGTTTACCAGTCAGAAATGGAAAAACACATTACAGGAACTACACATTAAACCGAAATTTACCGCCGTACGAAATCCTTGCACCAACCTGGCAGAGCGAATCAATCGACAGTTAGGAAACATGTTTCGGGCGCTAACGTCAGAAAGACACTCTAAGCGGGCTAGATATTTAGGACTAGTTGAAGCGTGTATCAATCAGATATATCACGAGACTATTGAAACAACGCCGTACGAAGCTCAATGGGGAAGGAGACCAGAGCGAGTTTGGGCCCAGTACGTAGATTGTGAAATGATACCAGCAGATCAGCCAATTAACTACAAAAATATTTATTTAAGAATTAAGGAGAAGGTAGAAAACGGACAGAACGGATCAATTTAGCCAATAAAATTACGAAATTTCAAGAAGGTGACAAAGTGTTATTACGAGCATACCCAACGTCAGATTTAAATAAAAGGGTAATTGGAAAATTTTGCAATATTTTCGAAGGTCAGTATAAGATCTGTAAGGAAGTTGGAATGGCGACGTACCAACTCGAAGACATTCAAAAGCCCGGGAAGATTCGAGTAAAGTTCAATATCAGACAGCTCAAACCATATTATGAAATTTAATACACACTACACAGACACGAAAGGTTTTAAAAAACAAAATAATAAACAAACAGATAGTAAGAATACCAATTTTACAGATGTATGTGTAATAATTTATAAGTAGATTTTAATAAGACTAAATTGACAAAATGTCGAGAGGATAAATAATTACACATTCTATTGTACATGTAGAATAAGCTTTTAAATAAATTATGGGTATAAGAAGTTAGGTAATGGTAAGGGAAAGTAGCGGTTTGTAACTAGGTCATGAATAGGGGGACATGAGAGCCGACGAGGTCTGTACCTTTTGACACGCAGGTAGCAAAAACCAGTTTAGGGTTCTGTTTGTATACAAACTGTGGCCTAATGACAATGTAAACAGCTGATAGAGGTAAAGGGTGGAGAATGGAGTAATAAAGAAATTACTAAATGTACTGTAGTATAAGCAATTAAAATTCATTTGTAGATATATAATTAATATAATATGAATGTAATAGGTGTAAGAATTTTGAAAAAAAAACATTGTATTGGGGTTAAATAAATGAAATAAAATCCATTTGAAGGACGAAGCAATAGAATCCTCATCAATTTTCTAGTAAAAATCTTATACGATTCTTTAGGGGAACGATATAACGTAAAAAATGAATGCTACCCAATTTTACGCTGGTTTTATATAGAATCATGATTATTAAAGTTTATTATAATAAGGAATGCAAGTAATGTGAGTTGATGTACGGTTATGAAACTGCCTAGCCGTGTTTTTCAAAGCACACACACCCTTGGCGAGGCGCCTGTCTGAGGTAGGCCATTTACCTTGTTGAGGTAGCCATTATCACTCGTGGGGTTAATACGATCACGGAGTTTGAACAAGTGTTGCTGGAGTTCAATCATTTACGAAACGCCAGTAGGTCAATGAACCAGAGACCCGCTGACGGTCGGCTTGAAAGAAACTATTGTAAACACAACGGAGAGGAGAGAGGGAAAGTGAGCGAGCGAGACGGATTTACTGAGGCGAGAACGCAGTATAATAGGCCGACTAAATGGAAGAACCAGTTTAAGGGCGAAACTAACAGTGTCCCATCAACAATTAATGCAGGTAGCAAGGTTGAACCGACGAAGCCGAAAAACTAGAGAAAGCCTGTAAGTATGTCGTAGATTTAAATGATAAAATTAAATATGTAAATACCACTTTCTTAGACATTAGGGATGATTTGGTAAGTAATGATAATAAATCTGTTAGATCAAGAAGCAATAAATGTCCGGAGCTTCAAATAATGTTTTACGGCGTACCGATTAACGCATTGATGGATACAGGAAGCCAAAGGAATGCGATTTCGGAACGTTGGTTTAGCAGTAATAAAAAGTATCTGGGAAAAATAGAGATGTTAAAACTGTCTAATACTATAATTAAAGGGGCCACAGGCGGTAAATCTATAAGAATTACACGGCAGGTGTTGCTAAATTTACAGGTTAAAGATTTACAGTTTGAAAGTGTTTCTGTAGTAGTGCCGGACCTGGTGAGAGAATGTATTTTGGGTGTTGACATGTTGGTGGAGAGTGGGTGCGTGATAGACCTTAATAATAAACAACTAATAATTAAGGGAAATCCTACCCATGGAGAGACGACCATAGCAGAAATATTACAGATGGAGCTGGCAGCAGAAGAAGAAGGCATCGAAGAAGTTATCAATCACAAAATCCAGGAAATTACCGAGTTAACCAGCTGCGAAAAGGAAGAACTACCGGAAGATATTAACAAATAATAAAACTGTATTTCGCGAGACACCAGGGCGAATTACTACGTATTGCCACAAATTTGAAGTGACCAACAAAACACCATATTGTCAGAAAGGTTGGCCGATCCCAATGAGATATCAAGATGCTGTGAGAACTGAAATTCGGAGAAAGGAGGAGCATGGAGTGATTGAAAGGGCACAAAGTTCATACATAAACCCGATGGTAACTGTGATAAAAAAAGATCAGTCAGTAAGGTTATCTTTGGACGCTCGGAAGATTAATTCGGGTTATACTATGCCAGATTATAAAGGTGCAATCCCGATAAATTAAATGAAGTGCTGACCAAGTGTGGAAATATCAAAGTAATGTCTACTATTGATTTACGAAGCGCAATTTGGCAGATTCCATTACACCCAGATTGTAGGGATTGCACCGATTTTTATATGAGGGCAAGTGCTACCGATATACAGTAACTCCATTCGGCCTAAAAAAACCAGTTTAGCCAGTTTGACACGCGGATTGGACCAAGTATTATCAGACGAGGTGAAGCGTTTCACTATCCTGTATGTGGACGATTGCTTATGTATTTCAGCCAGTGTGGAAGAGCATTTGAGACACCTAAAACTATGATTCCGAGATTTGAAACAGGCAAACATTACAGTAAACTTTAAGAAGTCCCAGTTTTTTCGCGATGAAATCAATTATTAAGGTACTGTCTGAATACACAGGGGATAACAGCTGATCCAGATAAAGTGAAAGCTATACAAGAATTCCCTAGGCCTAAAAACCAAAAACAACTTAAGGGGTTTCTGGGGTTAACTAACTTTTATAGCAGATTTCGAACAGATATGCTGAAGCTACACAACCGCTACTGGACTTGTTAATGAAAAATTCAAAATTCAAGTGGACTCAGGAAGTAGAACGACAGTTTCAACGGGTTAAGGAGTTGTTTATTGAAACGGTAATGCTCAAACACTCTGACCTAAATAAGCGTTTCTACCTGCAGACAGACACCAGTAAATCGGCATCGGACGACAACTTTATCAGCTGGATGAAAACAATGAAATCGGCGTGTTCGCGTTCACCAGTCGCGTGCTGCGAGGCGCAGAGCTGAACTATTTCACCACGGAATTAGAGTTGCTGAGTGTTGTCCATTGTCTGCAAAAGTTTCGCACGCATGTATTTGGGAGACCATTAACTATCATTACTGATAATAAGGTTTTAATATTCATTAAGAAGTGTCACCTGAACAATTCACGCATTACCAGGTGGATTCTGGCAATTCAAGATTATGATATCGATATAGTCCATTGCAAGGGGCTAGAGAACGTTGTCGCTGACGTCCTTAGTAGATATCCTGAGGACATGGACGCTGAGAAGGCAATGGATCATACCGAAGAATTCGAAGTCAATAGTATCACTATCCGCATTAATAAGGAGGTAAAGAATAAATTAAAAAAATATAACATTTCACCAATTAGCAGATAAGAAATTGAAGTCAACTATAGAAACTGTGCAAACAAACCCAAATCACCAGCTGAATGACAAATACGCATGGTACAAAAACAAGCTTTACAGGAAGGACCGAGGGGCGTGGAAACTTATGTTAACGGCGGAGCTGAGCAGAACGTTGATCTACGAGCTACACAACGCCTATATTCACATAGGGAACCGACGTACTTACCAGTTATTCAAAGAGTATTTCACGGGAGACTCCATTAACAAGATTACGCAACATGTTATTAAAACTTGTCAGACCTGTCAGAAGAGTAAGGACTATTATCAACGGATGCTGGCAGAGACCCAACCCGTCATTCCTAAGTCGAAGGGAGAGTTAGTTAGCATCGACTATTATGGTCCTTTACCAACCTCAACCGGCGGTGTCAAATACATACTAATTATGGTGGATAATTTCACAAAATTCGTGAAACTATACCAGTTAAAAAAGGCTACCACCACAGTCACCATACATAAAATAAAACTGTACTGCGAAGAGATCGGTAAACCAGTCGCAATATTGTCCGATAATGGAACGCAGTTTACCAGTCAGAAATGGAAAAACACATTACAGGAACTACACATTAAACCGAAATTTACCGCCGTACGAAATCCTTGCACCAACCTGGCAGAGCGAATCAATCGACAGTTAGGAAACATGTTTCGGGCGCTAACGTCAGAAAGACACTCTAAGCGGGCTAGATATTTAGGACTAGTTGAAGCGTGTATCAATCAGATATATCACGAGACTATTGAAACAACGCCGTACGAAGCTCAATGGGGAAGGAGACCAGAGCGAGTTTGGGCCCAGTACGTAGATTGTGAAATGATACCAGCAGGTCAGCCAATTAACTACAAAAATATTTATTTAAGAATTAAGGAGAAGGTAGAAAACGGACAGAACGGATCAATTTAGCCAATAAAATTACGAAATTTCAAGAAGGTGACAAAGTGTTATTACGAGCATACCCAACGTCAGATTTAAATAAAAGGGTAATTGGAAAATTTTGCAATATTTTCGAAGGTCAGTATAAGATCTGTAAGGAAGTTGGAATGGCGACGTACCAACTCGAAGACATTCAAAAGCCCGGGAAGATTCGAGTAAAGTTCAATATCGGACAGCTCATACCATATTATGAAATTTAATACACACTACACAGACACGAAAGGTTTTAAAAAACAAAATAATAAATAAACAGATAGTAAGAATACCAATTTTAAAGATGTATGTGTAATAATTTATAAGTAGATTTTAATAAGACTAAATTGACAAAATGTCGAGAGGATAAATAATTACACATTCTATTGTACATGTAGAATAAGCTTTTAAATAAATTATGGGTATAAGAAGTTAGGTAATGGTAAGGGAAAGTAGCGGTTTGTAACTAGGTCATGAATAGGGGGACATGAGAGCCGACGAGGTCTGTACCTTTTGACACGCAGTTAGCAAAAACCAGTTTAGGGTTCTGTTTGTAAACAAACTGTGGCCTAATGACAATGTAAACAGCTGATAGAGGTAAAGGGTGGAGAATGGAGTAATAAAGAAATTACTAAATGTACTGTAGTATAAGCAATTAAAATTCATTTGTAGATATATAATTAATATAATATGAATGTAATAGGTGTAAGAATTTTGAAAAAAAACATTGTATTGGGGTTAAATAAATGAAATAAAATCCATTTGAAGGACGAAGCAATAGAATCCTCATCAATTTTCTAGCAAAAATCTTATACGATTCTATAGGGGAACGATATAACGTAAAAAATGAATGCTACCCAATTTTACGCTGGTTTTATATAGAATCATGATTATTAAAGTTTATTATAATAAGGAATGCAAGTAATGTGAGTTGATGTACGGTTATGAAACTGCCTAGCCGTGTTTTTCAAAGCACACACACCCTTGGCGAGGCGCCTGTCTGAGGTAGGCCATTTACCTTGTTGAGGTAGCCATTATCACTCGTGGGGTTAATACGATCACGGAGTTTGAACAAGTGTTGCTGGAGTTCAATCATTTACGAAACGCCAGTAGGTCAATGAACCAGAGACCCGCTGACGGTCGGCTTGAAGGAAACTATTGTAAACACAACGGAGAAGAGAGAGGGAAAGTGAGCGAGCGAGACGGATTTACTGAGGCGAGAACGCAGTATAATAGGCCGACTAAATGGAAGAACCAGTTTAAGGGCGAAACTAACAGTGTCCCATCAACAATTAATGCAGGTAGCAAGGTTGAACCGACGAAGCCGAAAAACTAGAGAAAGCCTGTAAGTATGTCGTAGATTTAAATGATAAAATTAAATATGTAAATACCACTTTCTTAGACATTAGGGATGATTTGGTAAGTAATGATAATAAATCTGTTAGATCAAGAAGCAATAAATGTCCGGAGCTTCAAATAATGTTTTACGGCGTACCGATTAACGCATTGATGGATACAGGAAGCCAAAGGAATGCGATTTCGGAACGTTGGTTTAGCAGTAATAAAAAGTATCTGGGAAAAATAGAGATGTTAAAACTGTCTAATACTATAATTAAAGGGGCCACAGGCGGTAAATCTATAAGAATTACACGGCAGGTGTTGCTAAATTTACAGGTTAAAGATTTACAGTTTGAAAGTGTTTCTGTAGTAGTGCCGGACCTGGTGAGAGAATGTATTTTGGGTGTTGACATGTTGGTGGAGAGTGGGTGCGTGATAGACCTTAATAATAAACAACTAATAATTAAGGGAAATCCTACCCATGGAGAGACGACCATAGCAGAAATATTACAGATGGAGCTGGCAGCAGAAGAAGAAGGCATCGAAGAAGTTATCAATCACAAAATCCAGGAAATTACCGAGTTAACCAGCTGCGAAAAGGAAGAACTACCGGAAGATATTAACAAATAATAAAACTGTATTTCGCGAGACACCAGGGCGAATTACTACGTATTGCCACAAATTTGAAGTGACCAACAAAACACCATATTGTCAGAAAGGTTGGCCGATCCCAATGAGATATCAAGATGCTGTGAGAACTGAAATTCGGAGAAAGGAGGAGCATGGAGTGATTGAAAGGGCACAAAGTTCATACATAAACCCGATGGTAACTGTGATAAAAAAAGATCAGTCAGTAAGGTTATCTTTGGACGCTCGGAAGATTAATTCGGGTTATACTATGCCAGATTATAAAGGTGCAATCCCGATAAATTAAATGAAGTGCTGACCAAGTGTGGAAATATCAAAGTAATGTCTACTATTGATTTACGAAGCGCAATTTGGCAGATTCCATTACACCCAGATTGTAGGGATTGCACCGATTTTTATATGAGGGCAAGTGCTACCGATATACAGTAACTCCATTCGGCCTAAAAAAACCAGTTTAGCCAGTTTGACACGCGGATTGGACCAAGTATTATCAGACGAGGTGAAGCGTTTCACTATCCTGTATGTGGACGATTGCTTATGTATTTCAGCCAGTGTGGAAGAGCATTTGAGACACCTAAAACTATGATTCCGAGATTTGAAACAGGCAAACATTACAGTAAACTTTAAGAAGTCCCAGTTTTTTCGCGATGAAATCAATTATTAAGGTACTGTCTGAATACACAGGGGATAACAGCTGATCCAGATAAAGTGAAAGCTATACAAGAATTCCCTAGGCCTAAAAACCAAAAACAACTTAAGGGGTTTCTGGGGTTAACTAACTTTTATAGCAGATTTCGAACAGATATGCTGAAGCTACACAACCGCTACTGGACTTGTTAATGAAAAATTCAAAATTCAAGTGGACTCAGGAAGTAGAACGACAGTTTCAACGGGTTAAGGAGTTGTTTATTGAAACGGTAATGCTCAAACACTCTGACCTAAATAAGCGTTTCTACCTGCAGACAGACACCAGTAAATCGGCATCGGACGACAACTTTATCAGCTGGATGAAAACAATGAAATCGGCGTGTTCGCGTTCACCAGTCGCGTGCTGCGAGGCGCAGAGCTGAACTATTTCACCACGGAATTAGAGTTGCTGAGTGTTGTCCATTGTCTGCAAAAGTTTCGCACGCATGTATTTGGGAGACCATTAACTATCATTACTGATAATAAGGTTTTAATATTCATTAAGAAGTGTCACCTGAACAATTCACGCATTACCAGGTGGATTCTGGCAATTCAAGATTATGATATCGATATAGTCCATTGCAAGGGGCTAGAGAACGTTGTCGCTGACGTCCTTAGTAGATATCCTGAGGACATGGACGCTGAGAAGGCAATGGATCATACCGAAGAATTCGAAGTCAATAGTATCACTATCCGCATTAATAAGGAGGTAAAGAATAAATTAAAAAAATATAACATTTCACCAATTAGCAGATAAGAAATTGAAGTCAACTATAGAAACTGTGCAAACAAACCCAAATCACCAGCTGAATGACAAATACGCATGGTACAAAAACAAGCTTTACAGGAAGGACCGAGGGGCGTGGAAACTTATGTTAACGGCGGAGCTGAGCAGAACGTTGATCTACGAGCTACACAACGCCTATATTCACATAGGGAACCGACGTACTTACCAGTTATTCAAAGAGTATTTCACGGGAGACTCCATTAACAAGATTACGCAACATGTTATTAAAACTTGTCAGACCTGTCAGAAGAGTAAGGACTATTATCAACGGATGCTGGCAGAGACCCAACCCGTCATTCCTAAGTCGAAGGGAGAGTTAGTTAGCATCGACTATTATGGTCCTTTACCAACCTCAACCGGCGGTGTCAAATACATACTAATTATGGTGGATAATTTCACAAAATTCGTGAAACTATACCAGTTAAAAAAGGCTACCACCACAGTCACCATACATAAAATAAAACTGTACTGCGAAGAGATCGGTAAACCAGTCGCAATATTGTCCGATAATGGAACGCAGTTTACCAGTCAGAAATGGAAAAACACATTACAGGAACTACACATTAAACCGAAATTTACCGCCGTACGAAATCCTTGCACCAACCTGGCAGAGCGAATCAATCGACAGTTAGGAAACATGTTTCGGGCGCTAACGTCAGAAAGACACTCTAAGCGGGCTAGATATTTAGGACTAGTTGAAGCGTGTATCAATCAGATATATCACGAGACTATTGAAACAACGCCGTACGAAGCTCAATGGGGAAGGAGACCAGAGCGAGTTTGGGCCCAGTACGTAGATTGTGAAATGATACCAGCAGGTCAGCCAATTAACTACAAAAATATTTATTTAAGAATTAAGGAGAAGGTAGAAAACGGACAGAACGGATCAATTTAGCCAATAAAATTACGAAATTTCAAGAAGGTGACAAAGTGTTATTACGAGCATACCCAACGTCAGATTTAAATAAAAGGGTAATTGGAAAATTTTGCAATATTTTCGAAGGTCAGTATAAGATCTGTAAGGAAGTTGGAATGGCGACGTACCAACTCGAAGACATTCAAAAGCCCGGGAAGATTCGAGTAAAGTTCAATATCGGACAGCTCATACCATATTATGAAATTTAATACACACTACACAGACACGAAAGGTTTTAAAAAACAAAATAATAAATAAACAGATAGTAAGAATACCAATTTTAAAGATGTATGTGTAATAATTTATAAGTAGATTTTAATAAGACTAAATTGACAAAATGTCGAGAGGATAAATAATTACACATTCTATTGTACATGTAGAATAAGCTTTTAAATAAATTATGGGTATAAGAAGTTAGGTAATGGTAAGGGAAAGTAGCGGTTTGTAACTAGGTCATGAATAGGGGGACATGAGAGCCGACGAGGTCTGTACCTTTTGACACGCAGTTAGCAAAAACCAGTTTAGGGTTCTGTTTGTAAACAAACTGTGGCCTAATGACAATGTAAACAGCTGATAGAGGTAAAGGGTGGAGAATGGAGTAATAAAGAAATTACTAAATGTACTGTAGTATAAGCAATTAAAATTCATTTGTAGATATATAATTAATATAATATGAATGTAATAGGTGTAAGAATTTTGAAAAAAAACATTGTATTGGGGTTAAATAAATGAAATAAAATCCATTTGAAGGACGAAGCAATAGAATCCTCATCAATTTTCTAGCAAAAATCTTATACGATTCTATAGGGGAACGATATAACGTAAAAAATGAATGCTACCCAATTTTACGCTGGTTTTATATAGAATCATGATTATTAAAGTTTATTATAATAAGGAATGCAAGTAATGTGAGTTGATGTACGGTTATGAAACTGCCTAGCCGTGTTTTTCAAAGCACACACACCCTTGGCGAGGCGCCTGTCTGAGGTAGGCCATTTACCTTGTTGAGGTAGCCATTATCACTCGTGGGGTTAATACGATCACGGAGTTTGAACAAGTGTTGCTGGAGTTCAATCATTTACGAAACGCCAGTAGGTCAATGAACCAGAGACCCGCTGACGGTCGGCTTGAAGGAAACTATTGTAAACACAACGGAGAAGAGAGAGGGAAAGTGAGCGAGCGAGACGGATTTACTGAGGCGAGAACGCAGTATAATAGGCCGACTAAATGGAAGAACCAGTTTAAGGGCGAAACTAACAGTGTCCCATCAACAATTAATGCAGGTAGCAAGGTTGAACCGACGAAGCCGAAAAACTAGAGAAAGCCTGTAAGTATGTCGTAGATTTAAATGATAAAATTAAATATGTAAATACCACTTTCTTAGACATTAGGGATGATTTGGTAAGTAATGATAATAAATCTGTTAGATCAAGAAGCAATAAATGTCCGGAGCTTCAAATAATGTTTTACGGCGTACCGATTAACGCATTGATGGATACAGGAAGCCAAAGGAATGCGATTTCGGAACGTTGGTTTAGCAGTAATAAAAAGTATCTGGGAAAAATAGAGATGTTAAAACTGTCTAATACTATAATTAAAGGGGCCACAGGCGGTAAATCTATAAGAATTACACGGCAGGTGTTGCTAAATTTACAGGTTAAAGATTTACAGTTTGAAAGTGTTTCTGTAGTAGTGCCGGACCTGGTGAGAGAATGTATTTTGGGTGTTGACATGTTGGTGGAGAGTGGGTGCGTGATAGACCTTAATAATAAACAACTAATAATTAAGGGAAATCCTACCCATGGAGAGACGACCATAGCAGAAATATTACAGATGGAGCTGGCAGCAGAAGAAGAAGGCATCGAAGAAGTTATCAATCACAAAATCCAGGAAATTACCGAGTTAACCAGCTGCGAAAAGGAAGAACTACCGGAAGATATTAACAAATAATAAAACTGTATTTCGCGAGACACCAGGGCGAATTACTACGTATTGCCACAAATTTGAAGTGACCAACAAAACACCATATTGTCAGAAAGGTTGGCCGATCCCAATGAGATATCAAGATGCTGTGAGAACTGAAATTCGGAGAAAGGAGGAGCATGGAGTGATTGAAAGGGCACAAAGTTCATACATAAACCCGATGGTAACTGTGATAAAAAAAGATCAGTCAGTAAGGTTATCTTTGGACGCTCGGAAGATTAATTCGGGTTATACTATGCCAGATTATAAAGGTGCAATCCCGATAAATTAAATGAAGTGCTGACCAAGTGTGGAAATATCAAAGTAATGTCTACTATTGATTTACGAAGCGCAATTTGGCAGATTCCATTACACCCAGATTGTAGGGATTGCACCGATTTTTATATGAGGGCAAGTGCTACCGATATACAGTAACTCCATTCGGCCTAAAAAAACCAGTTTAGCCAGTTTGACACGCGGATTGGACCAAGTATTATCAGACGAGGTGAAGCGTTTCACTATCCTGTATGTGGACGATTGCTTATGTATTTCAGCCAGTGTGGAAGAGCATTTGAGACACCTAAAACTATGATTCCGAGATTTGAAACAGGCAAACATTACAGTAAACTTTAAGAAGTCCCAGTTTTTTCGCGATGAAATCAATTATTAAGGTACTGTCTGAATACACAGGGGATAACAGCTGATCCAGATAAAGTGAAAGCTATACAAGAATTCCCTAGGCCTAAAAACCAAAAACAACTTAAGGGGTTTCTGGGGTTAACTAACTTTTATAGCAGATTTCGAACAGATATGCTGAAGCTACACAACCGCTACTGGACTTGTTAATGAAAAATTCAAAATTCAAGTGGACTCAGGAAGTAGAACGACAGTTTCAACGGGTTAAGGAGTTGTTTATTGAAACGGTAATGCTCAAACACTCTGACCTAAATAAGCGTTTCTACCTGCAGACAGACACCAGTAAATCGGCATCGGACGACAACTTTATCAGCTGGATGAAAACAATGAAATCGGCGTGTTCGCGTTCACCAGTCGCGTGCTGCGAGGCGCAGAGCTGAACTATTTCACCACGGAATTAGAGTTGCTGAGTGTTGTCCATTGTCTGCAAAAGTTTCGCACGCATGTATTTGGGAGACCATTAACTATCATTACTGATAATAAGGTTTTAATATTCATTAAGAAGTGTCACCTGAACAATTCACGCATTACCAGGTGGATTCTGGCAATTCAAGATTATGATATCGATATAGTCCATTGCAAGGGGCTAGAGAACGTTGTCGCTGACGTCCTTAGTAGATATCCTGAGGACATGGACGCTGAGAAGGCAATGGATCATACCGAAGAATTCGAAGTCAATAGTATCACTATCCGCATTAATAAGGAGGTAAAGAATAAATTAAAAAAATATAACATTTCACCAATTAGCAGATAAGAAATTGAAGTCAACTATAGAAACTGTGCAAACAAACCCAAATCACCAGCTGAATGACAAATACGCATGGTACATAAACAAGCTTTACAGGAAGGACCGAGGGGCGTGGAAACTTATGTTAACGGCGGAGCTGAGCAGAACGTTGATCTACGAGCTACACAACGCCTATATTCACATAGGGAACCGACGTACTTACCAGTTATTCAAAGAGTATTTCACGGGAGACTCCATTAACAAGATTACGCAACATGTTATTAAAACTTGTCAGACCTGTCAGAAGAGTAAGGACTATTATCAACGGATGCTGGCAGAGACCCAACCCGTCATTCCTAAGTCGAAGGGAGAGTTAGTTAGCATCGACTATTATGGTCGTTTACCAACCTCAACCGGCGGTGTCAAATACATACTAATTATGGTGGATAATTTCACAAAATTCGTGAAACTATACCAGTTAAAAAAGGCTACCACCACAGTCACCATACATAAAATAAAACTGTACTGCGAAGAGATCGGTAAACCAGTCGCAATATTGTCCGATAATGGAACGCAGTTTACCAGTCAGAAATGGAAAAACACATTACAGGAACTACACATTAAACCGAAATTTACCGCCGTACGAAATCCTTGCACCAACCTGGCAGAGCGAATCAATCGACAGTTAGGAAACATGTTTCGGGCGCTAACGTCAGAAAGACACTCTAAGCGGGCTAGATATTTAGGACTAGTTGAAGCGTGTATCAATCAGATATATCACGAGACTATTGAAACAACGCCGTACGAAGCTCAATGGGGAAGGAGACCAGAGCGAGTTTGGGCCCAGTACGTAGATTGTGAAATGATACCAGCAGGTCAGCCAATTAACTACAAAAATATTTATTTAAGAATTAAGGAGAAGGTAGAAAACGGACAGAACGGATCAATTTAGCCAATAAAATTACGAAATTTCAAGAAGGTGACAAAGTGTTATTACGAGCATACCCAACGTCAGATTTAAATAAAAGGGTAATTGGAAAATTTTGCAATATTTTCGAAGGTCAGTATAAGATCTGTAAGGAAGTTGGAATGGCGACGTACCAACTCGAAGACATTCAAAAGCCCGGGAAGATTCGAGTAAAGTTCAATATCGGACAGCTCATACCATATTATGAAATTTAATACACACTACACAGACACGAAAGGTTTTAAAAAACAAAATAATAAATAAACAGATAGTAAGAATACCAATTTTAAAGATGTATGAGTAATAATTTATAAGTAGATTTTAATAAGACTAAATTGACAAAATGTCGAGAGGATAAATAATTACACATTCTATTGTACATGTAGAATAAGCTTTTAAATAAATTATGGGTATAAGAAGTTAGGTAATGGTAAGGGAAAGTAGCGGTTTGTAACTAGGTCATGAATAGCGGGACATGAGAGCCGACGAGGTCTGTACCTTTTGACACGCAGTTAGCAAAAACCAGTTTAGGGTTCTGTTTGTAAACAAACTGTGGCCTAATGACAATGTAAACAGCTGATAGATGTAAAGGGTGGAGAATGGAGTAATAAAGAAATTACTAAATGTACTGTAGTATAAGCAATTAAAATTCATTTGTAGATATATAATTAATATAATATGAATGTAATAGGTGTAAGAATTTTGAAAAAAAACATTGTATTGGGGTTAAATAAATGAAATAAAATCCATTTGAAGGACGAAGCAATAGAATCCTCATCAATTTTCTAGCAAAAATCTTATACGATTCTATAGGGGAACGATATAACGTAAAAAATGAATGCTACCCAATTTTACGCTGGTTTTATATAGAATCATGATTATTAAAGTTTATTATAATAAGGAATGCAAGTAATGTGAGTTGATGTACGGTTATGAAACTGCCTAGCCGTGTTTTTCAAAGCACACACACCCTTGGCGAGGCGCCTGTCTGAGGTAGGCCATTTACCTTGTTGAGGTAGCCATTATCACTCGTGGGGTTAATACGATCACGGAGTTTGAACAAGTGTTGCTGGAGTTCAATCATTTACGAAACGCCAGTAGGTCAATGAACCAGAGACCCGCTGACGGTCGGCTTGAAGGAAACTATTGTAAACACAACGGAAAAGAGAGAGGGAAAGTGAGCGAGCGAGACGGATTTACTGAGGCGAGAACGCAGTATAATAGGCCGACTAAATGGAAGAACCAGTTTAAGGGCGAAACTAACAGTGTCCCATCAACAAGTAATGCAGGTAGCAAGGTTGAACCGACGAAGCCGAAAAACTAGAGAAAGCATGTAAGTATGTCGTAGATTTAAATGATAAAATTAAATATGTAAATACCACATTCTTAGTCATTAGGGATGATTTGGTAAGCAATGATAATAAATCTGTTAGATCAAGAAGCAATAAATGTCCGGAGCTTCAAATAATGTTGAACGGCGTACCGATTAACGCATTGATGGATACTGATAGCCAAAGAAATGCGATTTCGGAACGTTGGTTTAGCAGTAATAAAAAGTATCTGGGAAAAATAGAGATGTTAAAACTGTCTAATACTATAATTAAAGGGGCCACAGGCGGTAAATCTATAAGAATTACACGGCAGGTGTTGCTAAATTTACAGGTTAAAGATTTACAGTTTGAAAGTGTTTCTGTAGTAGTGCCGGACCTGGTGAGAGAATGTATTTTGGGTGGTGACATGTTGGTGGAGAGTGGGTGCGTGATAGACCTTAATAATAAACAACTAATAATTAAGGGAAATCCTACCCATGGAGAGACGACCATAGCAGAAATATTACAGATGGAGCTGGCAGCAGAAGAAGAAGGCATCGAAGAAGTTATCAATCACAAAATCCAGGAAATTACCGAGTTAACCAGCTGCGAAAAGGAAGAACTACCGGAAGATATTAACAAATAATAAAACTGTATTTCGCGAGACACCAGGGCGAATTACTACGTATTGCCACAAATTTGAAGTGACCAACAAAACACCATATTGTCAGAAAGGTTGGCCGATCCCAATGAGATATCAAGATGCTGTGAGAACTGAAATTCGGAGAAAGGAGGAGCATGGAGTGATTGAAAGGGCACAAAGTTCATACATAAACCCGATGGTAACTGTGATAAAAAAAGATCAGTCAGTAAGGTTATCTTTGGACGCTCGGAAGATTAATTCGGGTTATACTATGCCAGATTATAAAGGTGCAATCCCGATAAATTAAATGAAGTGCTGACCAAGTGTGGAAATATCAAAGTAATGTCTACTATTGATTTACGAAGCGCAATTTGGCAGATTCCATTACACCCAGATTGTAGGGATTGCACCGATTTTTATATGAGGGCAAGTGCTACCGATATACAGTAACTCCATTCGGCCTAAAAAAACCAGTTTAGCCAGTTTGACACGCGGATTGGACCAAGTATTATCAGACGAGGTGAAGCGTTTCACTATCCTGTATGTGGACGATTGCTTATGTATTTCAGCCAGTGTGGAAGAGCATTTGAGACACCTAAAACTATGATTCCGAGATTTGAAACAGGCAAACATTACAGTAAACTTTAAGAAGTCCCAGTTTTTTCGCGATGAAATCAATTATTAAGGTACTGTCTGAATACACAGGGGATAACAGCTGATCCAGATAAAGTGAAAGCTATACAAGAATTCCCTAGGCCTAAAAACCAAAAACAACTTAAGGGGTTTCTGGGGTTAACTAACTTTTATAGCAGATTTTCGAACAGATATGCTGAAGCTACACAACCGCTACTGGACTTGTTAATGAAAAATTCAAAATTCAAGTGGACTCAGGAAGTAGAACGACAGTTTCAACGGGTTAAGGAGTTGTTTATTGAAACGGTAATGCTCAAACACTCTGACCTAAATAAGCGTTTCTACCTGCAGACAGACACCAGTAAATCGGCATCGGACGACAACTTTATCAGCTGGATGAAAACAATGAAATCGGCATGGTCGCGTTCACCAGTCGCGTGCTGCGAGGCGCGGAGCTGAACTATTTCACCACGGAATTAGAGTTGCTGAGTGTTGTCCATTGTCTGCAAAAGTTTCGCACGCATGTATTTGGGAGACCATTAACTATCATTACTGATAATAAGGCTTCAATATTCATTAAGAAGTGTCACCTGAACAATTCACGCATTACCAGGTGGATTCTGGCAATTCAAGATTATGATTTCGATATAGTCCATTGCAAGGGGCTAGAGAACGTTGTCGCTGACGTCCTTAGTAGATATCCTGAGGACATGGACGCTGAGAAGGCAATGGATCATACCGAAGAATTCGAAGTCAATAGTATCACTATCCGCATTAATAAGGAGGTAAAGAATAAATTAAAAAAATATAACATTTCACCAATTAGCAGATAAGAAATTGAAGTCAACTATAGAAACTGTGCAAACAAACCCAAATCACCAGCTGAATGACAAATACGCATGGTACAAAAACAAGCTTTACAGGAAGGACCGAGGGGCGTGGAAACTTATGTTAACCGCGGAGCTGAGCAGAACGTTGATCTACGAGCTACACAACGCCTATATTCACATAGGGAACCGACGTACTTACCAGTTATTCAAAGAGTATTTCACGGGAGACTCCATTAACAAGATTACGCAACATGTTATTAAAACTTGTCAGACCTGTCAGAAGAGTAAGGACTATTATCAACGGATGCTGGCAGAGACCCAACCCGTCATTCCTAAGTCGAAGGGAGAGTTAGGTAGCATCGACTATTATGGTCCTTTACAAACCTCAACCGGCGGTGTCAAATACATACTAATTATGGTGGATAATTTCACAAAATTCGTGAAACTATACCAGTTAAAAAAGGCTACCACCACAGTCACCATAAATAAAATAAAACTGTACTGCGAAGAGATCGGTAAACCAGTCGCAATATTGTCCGATAATGGAACGCAGTTTACCAGTCAGAAATGGAAAAACACATTACAGGAACTACACATTAAACCGAAATTTACCGCCGTACGAAATCCTTGCAACAACCTGGCAGAGCGAATCCATCGACAGTTAGGAAACATGTTTCGGGCGCTAACGTCAGAAAGACACTCTAAGCGGGCTAGATATTTAGGACTAATTGAAGCGTGTATCAATCAGATATATCACGAGACTATTGAAACAACGCCGTACGAATCTCAATGGGGAAGCAGACCAGAGCGAGTTTGGGCCCAGTACGTAGATTGTGAAATGATACCAGCAGATCAGCCAATTAACTACAAAAATATTTATTTAAGAATTAATGAGAAGGTAGAAAACGGACAGAACGGATCAATTTAGCCAATAAAATTACGATATTTCAAGAAGGTGACAAAGTGTTATTACGAGCATACCCAACGTCAGATTTAAATAAAAGGGTAATTGGAAAATTTTGCAATATTTTCGAAGGTCCGTATAAGATCTGTAAGGAAGTTGGAATGGCGACGTACCAACTCGAAGACATTCAAAAGCCCGGGAAGATTCGAGGAAAGTTCAATATCGGACAGCTCAAACCATATTATGAAATTTAATACACACTACACAGACACGAAAGGTTTTAAAAAACAAAATAATAAATAAACAGATAGTAAGAATACCAATTTTACAGATGTATGTGTAATAATTTATAAGTAGATTTTAATAAGACTAAATTGACAAAATGTCGAGAGGATAAATAATTACACATTCTATTGTACATGTAGAGTAAGCTTTTAAATAAATTATGGGTATAAGAAGTTAGGTAATGGTAAGGGAAAGTAGCGGTTTGTAACTAGGTCATGAATAGGGGGACATGAGACCCGACGAGTTCTGTACCTTTTGACACGCAGGTAGCAAAAACCAGTTTAGGGTTCTGTTTGTAAACAAACTGTGGCCTAATGACAATGTAAACAGCTGATAGAGGTAAAGGGTGGAGAATGGAGTAATAAAGAAATTACTAAATGTACTGTAGTATAAGCAATTAAAATTCATTTGTAGATATATAATTAATATAATATGAATGTAATAGGTGTAAGAATTTTGAAAAAAAAACATTGTATTGGGGTTAAATTAATGAAATAAAATCCATTTGAAGGACGCAGCAATAGAATCCTCATCAATTTTCTAGCAAAAATCTTATACGATTCTATAGGGGAACGATATAACGTAAAAAATGAATGCTACCCAATTTTACGCTGGTTTTATATAGAATCATGATTATTAATGTTTATTATAATAAGGAATGCAAGTAATGTGAGTTGATATACGGTTATGAAACTGCCTAGCGGTGTTTTTCAAAGCACACACACCCTTGGCGAGGCGCCTGTCTGAGGTAGGCCATTTACCTTGTTGAGGTAGCCATTATCACTCGTGGGGTTAATACGATCACGGAGTTTGAGCAAGTGTTGCTGGAGTTCAATCATTTACGAAACGCCAGTAGGTCAATGAACCAGAGACACGCTGACGGTCGGCTTGAAAGAAACTATTGTAAACACAACGGAGAAGAGAGAGGGAAAGTGAGCGAGCGAGACGGATTTACTGAGGCGAGAACGCAGTATAATAGGCCGACTAAATGGAAGAACCAGTTTAAGGGCGAAACTAACAGTGTCCCATCAACAAGTAATGCTGGTAGCAAGGTTGAACCGACGAAGCCGAAAAACTAGAGAAAGCCTGTAAGTATGTCGTAAATTTAAATGATACAATTAAATATGTAAATACCACTTTCTTAGACATTAGGGATGATTTGGTAAGTAATGATAATAAATCTGTTAGATCAAGAAGCAATAAATGTCCGGAGCTTCAAATAATGTTGATCGGCATACCGATTAACGCATTGATGGATACGAATAGCCAAAGAAATGCGATTTCGTAACGTTGGTTTAGCAGTAATAAAAAGTATCTGGGAAAAATAGAGCTGTTAAAACTGTCTAATACTATAATTAAAGGGGCCACAGGCGGTAAATCTATAAGAATTACACGGCAGGTGTTGCTAAATTTACAGGTTAAAGATTTACAGTTTGAAAGTGTTTCTGTAGTAGTGCCGGACCTGGTGAGAGAATGTATTTTGGGTGTTGACATGTTGGTGGAGAGTCGGTGCGTGATAGACCTTAATAATAAACAACTAATAATTAAGGGAAATCCTACCCATGGAGAGACGACCATAGCAGAAATATTACAGATGGAGCTGGCAGCAGAAGAAGAAGGCTGTTTTTTGGCTTCGTCGGTTCAACCTTGCTACCTGCATTACTTGTTGATGGGCACTGTTAGTTTCGCCCTTAAACTGGTTCTTCCATTTAGTCGGCCTATTATACTGCGTTCTCTCCTCAGTAAATCCGTCTCGCTCGCTCACTTTCCCTCTGTCTTCTCCGTTGTGTTATCAATAGTTTCTTTCAAGCCGACCGTCAGCGGAACTCTGGTTCATTGACCTACTACCGTTTCGTAAATGATTGAACTCCAGCAACACTTGCTCAAACTCCGTGATCGTATTAACCCCACGAGTGATAATGGCTACCTCAATATTATGCGGGTAATGTCTTGCCAATTTCCTGATTAAATGTCTATTGAGATAGGCGGAATCAACTGCCTATTCTCCAACAATTTTCTCTCTAAGTATTGGACTGTAGACATCCCGGTTTCTGAGTGGTACAGTCCAAATTCCAACTGGTCTCGCACCCGTTCCTGGATCACGTCATTCCAATACTTATTACTAAAAGCTTCTGTAAACCCCGCAAAATTATTAATACTCTCTTTGACTAACCGCCACCAAATTGCAGCCTCTCCTTCCAGATGTCTCGATATCCATGCGATGTTGTTGATGTCGTGATAATGTTCGTGGTATATCTCAGTTAGTTCCTTGATGAATTCCATCGGGAAATCGCTGGATCCACTAAACTTTACTTCCTTAATCTGCTCGTTGACAACGCTTCGGGTGACGGGTGACACGCGTTTATCAATGCCATCTTCGTCCGCACGTCGCTTTGTAACTGCTGCAGCTTGAGGTTCGTTTCGCACGAATGGTTATCCATTTTGCTTTCTAACTCTTTTAATTTATCTGCCCCGATCTTGTGAGCAACAATACTTTCGACACAACGTTTATTGATCGCTATTACTTTTTTGTTTATAATTTTAATGTCACTACTATGCTTATCGTCTATTTCCTTTAGTAATTTTTCATTCTCACTAAACTTATCATTAATTTCATTCTTAATAGTACTAATCTCTTCATCTATCATAGTTTTGGTGTCTACTTTAAATTGTTGTAAAATTTCATTGTTTTCTTTTTTGATTTCACTGAGTTGTGTGGTTATTTCGTCTCTTAAGACCTGGTTTTGTTGTGTAATCTGTTGTGATAGTTGTTGTATTTGCTTCGTCTGTTGTGATTGTTCTACCTTTTGTTCACGCATTTGTTTTTGTAATACTTCTGTTTGCTGTGTCATTTGTTGTAACATCTGTTGTGACATCTGTTGTGATAATTGTTGTAGTAATGCATACATATCCGGTTCTTTAGGTGTTTCTGTTGTTGTTTTTTGTGCTAATCCCGGTCTTCCCTCGTGTTGTATCTCTGGTGTTATTTGTGGTGTTTCTACTTCTTCGTGGTCCTGTCCCCGCGTCCTTGACTCTTGATCCTCCACTGTTAATTGGGCGAGTGTATGTTGATCCCCTAATTGGTTGTTAATATCTAACTCCCCTTCGTAATTCTGAGTTGTCTCTGTTTCTATATTCATGTTGTCATTTATTTTGTTTGTGTTGTTCTGTATGTATTTCGTTTGCCTACTTTTGCTTCGTGTGATCATACAAAATTATTCTTAATCTCTACGTTTCTTATTCTACTTTTCTTATACTCTATTCGCAATTCAATTGTCTGTTTAGCTTACAAATTAAACCTTGCAATAGGCTCCAAATGCTACCTAGTGTAGGATTTGGTCTTTATAAGCTCCACGGTTATGGGAGCCACATACCACCCTCACAGTTTAGAGCTAGAAAAGATATGTGTAATTCACTAGTACTAAGCTCTCGACTCTGCTTGATGGCGACTCTTAAAATTATCTCAGAGTATCCAAGAAATGATTATTAACACAATTAACTTGAACGACTGATAATTTTAACGAACATCTTCATTAACATATTACAATCTTAATATTAACATACAATCTTAATGATTAACAATATTGAACTTATACTTCTCATCAATTATCTTTGAAAGTAGGTTCATAGACCAATTGAATTGCCAATAGTAATAGAGTTACAAAAGATTACATGATTTAATATGATTTTAATGTTCCATTTGGTTTACTTGTTGGTTGAATTCCTTTTGTTGGCGAATGCTTCCTCGGAGTCTGCGATCTTGGAGATTGCGTTGTCGGCGATTCGGATGATCCTGTTGTTGACACTCGATGCCACTAACACTTGATTACTTCGGTTTCACTTTAACTACCACTGTTCACACCTACTTACTGATTCAGTATGTAACTAGTGTATAATACTATTTATTTTTGACACCTTAGTAACTATGTTATTAAAGTTGTCTTGATTATTCATCTCTTCTTTCACAGCACTACACTTAACTAAAAATGAACTTTTTTCATGTGAAAAACTTACTATTTTATCGGACGCGTTTCGGCTTAGTATCCGCCTTCTTCAGCTTTGGTAACAGACTGCCAGCATTTTGTAACGGTTGTGTGGAAGGTGAAGTGGGGGTGGTGTGTGGCGGAAGGGGATTGGCGCGGGGATTCAATTTATTGTTTATTATACATTTATTTATTTATTTATACAGAAAACAAACAATAAATTGAATCCCCGCGCCAATCCCCTTCCGCCACACACCACCCCCACTTCACCTTCCACACAACCGTTACAAAATGCTGGCAGTCTGTTACCAAAGCTGAAGAAGGCGGATACTAAGCCGAAACGCGTCCGATAAAATAGTAAGTTTTTCACATGAAAAAGTTCATTTTTAGTTAAGTATGTTATTAAAATGAGTGCTCGCAATATCAGTAATTCATCCCAAATACACTCCCACGTTCCGTAACTTCCGAATGTGCGCGTTACATTATCGATACTATGAAGTTCGGTAATTATCACCAAGTTATATTATATTTATTCTAACAATTACTTTGATTTGGTATACTTCGTTCACTGTAATGCCGCGTTTAATATTATTAAATGCACGACACGAATACTGTACTTATTAATTATCGCAAGTTTTAGTTATGAAATCACAATGCGCGACAACGAGTCTGATAGTTGTAGTGTTCGCCGTAGACTGCTGACAATTTTCCCAACTACGTTTTTTATATTCCCACAAACGTTACCCATACTCAATATTTACAAATCGCGTTCCCATTGGTTTCTAGTACCGCGATATTTGATTTCCTCCAACCCAACTAGCTAAATTCACCCGCTTAAAAGTGACGCTTTCTTCCATTCGTCAAAATACAGCGCGTAGCAAACTTATACAGAGAAAAGAAACGACGCTACTTCGAGTTCTCCCTCTCTCCCTCTCTTTCTAAATTCTAACGGTACTGCATTGTCTGAGCACTCAATTTTCCCTCAGTTTCACTTAACTTTATGGGTTTTTTTAATACAATACATTTTATGATTTTACACCCTGTACGTGACTTGCTGTATAGCTTTCGCACCGTCAGACAGGCGCCTCGCCAAGGGTGTGTGTGCTTTGAAAAACACCGCTACACCGCTAGGCAGTTTCATAACCGTACATCAACTGACATTACTTGCATTTCTTATTCTAATAAATATTTAATAATCATGATTCTATATAAAACCAGCGTAAAATTGGGTAGCATTCAATTTTTACGTTATACCCTTTTATACGGTTAAATTTCATTTTATTCAATTAATAATCCTCATGGATGTATTTTTTCTAATAATTAAATTGATTATCTTCCTTTACAGTACTAAGTAACTTGATAAAACTCTTTTCTTAGGGTGGGCAATTTGGTTTTAGAAACCGTATTAGTGAATAATTGGTTAAGTTATTTTAATCTAAAGTAGGTCCTTTTAACTGCAATATACGCATCTATAAGTCTATTACTACTATATCAATCGAGTAGTAGGAGAGTGATTACATTAAATAAAGAAAATCTTAAATTAATTTCATTAAGTTCAAAAGACGACTGGCGTCAACATTTTTAGGTCAACCCTAGTTTCGAGGTTATACACTACTGTATTAACCTTGATTTGTGAATAAATATTTTTTAACAATGAATAAATTTACAATGTGGATAAGATTCAAAGTTCCTTTTAGTGTTCATTATAATTCATATTGTTCAAAAGGTTATATAAATTTATCGTATAAGTTGATAATTCTAGTAAGTATAAATTATTGTCACTATACTTCCCTTAATGCACTTAATTGCAATTTATTATACAATGTTAAACCTTCACTAATTTTCGTTGCTTTATTATTAATAACACTGTATAATACTTTGAGTAACTTCGTTGAATTTGGTTAGAATCCCCGTGTTTACATTCGCAATCCGCACTGCATGATGGGTAATTCTCAATTTAATTTAGCGCGGAGCTGTCCATCCGTCTGGTGTTACTAACAATGAAGAACTGTCAAATATTTCCGCGTCTACTCTTGCTGTTCCCAAAACGTTCGCCCCATGAATCTCGCTATAGGTGATCTAATTGGCTAAAAATTGATGACATTCCTGAGTGGACTCATCCTCCCCGCTTTATTAAAACTAATAATTTTATTTAAAGCGTGGGGGGTCTTCGGGTTTGAGAGTTCAAAAGTGACTCCAACTTTTTCCACAAATATATTAAAATAATTTATAACTTCTATTACTTCATTATGCTACCGTACTTGTGAACGATTATGCCTATATGTTCTTGGATTTCGTTGTCCATGACGTGTCTGTTACTTAACTAAATACAACATTTCACTAACGACTCGGAACACAAAGTTTTTTATGAATAAAAACAAAGTTTTACATCACAACAAGAACTGGTTTTCATTTTTAAAAAGCTTCTTCAATTTAAAACCTCTGAAGAAGCTTTTTAAAAGTGAAAACCGGTTCTTGTTGTAATGTAAAACTTTATGTTTTTACTCATAAAAAACTTTGTGTTCTGAGTCGTTAGTGAAATAGGTGTATTTGATTATATGTTATTACCATTGTCTGGCATTTGTTTTGATGTAGGCCTACATTTTGACATCCACAAGACATAATTCAGTTTACAATTAACAAAGTTAACATTTCTTACTTATTACTTAATACAATATTTTGTTTTAAATCCTTCTTATCATTATTAGATTAACAATTTGTTATGATATAATTTGAATAGAATTACTACAGAGTCTTTATCTGTGATTATTTAATAATATAAACATATAATTATGCCATGAATACAGAATCCTTGGCTAGGCTTTGTGAGGCCTAAGCATCATGAGTTATTTTAACTAACTACACTCTACTGGTTTTATTTTCATGGGTTATTACCTTTGATATATACTTTGAATTAATTACATCAACTTTTGGTTAACTTTTTTCTACTTAAGCCATGCCTTGTTTCTTGTATATTATCACTTAAATTGCATGAGTTCTTGTACAAGCAGGCAGCTTTTTATTTCTACTTATTTTTAATTAACACACTTGTTATATTACTAACATTCTATGCCTAATTTATCATTTGAGCTTCTTGGAAGTTTTACAATGGTTTATGACTTCTCCTTAATCTTATATGCTGGTTAATTTATACATAATGAACCCTGTATCTAGGTGTATCAGGTCCTGTTCATTTATAAACTATTAATTGAATACCACTATTACATTAACGACTCGGAACACAAATTTTGTGTTCCGAGTCATTAATGTAATAGTGGTATTTAGTTAAGTAACGGACACGTCATGGACAACGAAATCCAAGAACTATTAATTGATTATTTTCTTTAACCATTATTGGTTGGTATTTTGACCCATAGTTAGTTGAATTATCACTGGTCGTTTTAATACTAGTTACTTGCATCAATTCTTGGTATTTCCTTGGTTTTTTAATGTATCATGTGAGTTCTGTATGCCTTCTCACATTTCATCATGTTGTTTCATATTAATTATAATAGTTACCCTATTGTGGTGATATAATATCTTTACTAGAATCATCCTTATGTGATCTAGTTACTTCTAGTTATAACCTTTAACGGTTTTGCATTGATTTTACTATATATTCTGTTATTTGTAAGTGAAAATTTCCAGCTACTTAGGTTAGGTTGCTTCCCTTCCCCTTTACTGATGGTATTTAGTTTATATTCTTTGACTTATCTGGTTATTTTACTCATTCTTACAGTTTCAATATTTCACATTTACTTATAACTTATAATATCAACTTGTGATCAACATAGGATTAATTAATAGATGTTTGTTTGATTGTATTTTATCCTTGGATTTCGTTGTCCATGACGTGTCCGTTACTTAACTAAATATCACTATAATATTGACGACTCGGAACACAAAGTTTTTTATAAGTAAAAACGTAAAGTTTTACCTTACAGCCTAAACCGGCTTTCACCTATAGAAGGCTTCATCAGAGGCTGTCGTTAGTAGTGCTGCTCGTCTTGTTGTTGGCGACGAGAAAGTGTTTCGAAAGATTGAAGCTGTGTGTGTGTGGTGAGATGTGTTCGAATAATGCGTGCGATTTGAATTGTGTCTGTTCGTTTAGGATGTCGTTTTTATTTGTTTTTGTGTGTTTGTATATTTCTAATTGTTCTAGAGTGTCTAGTTTTCGGCCTTTTGTGTGTACGTGTAGTATGTTCATGTTATTGTCGATGTTTTTATATGTGTGTTTGCTTCAATGAGGTGGTTTGCGAAGGTAGATTCTGTAGTGGTGTGGAGTGCTTTAGTGTGTTCAATGTATCTCTGTTTGAAGCTACGTCCTGTCTGGCCTATGTAGAATTTACTGCAATTTGAACAATTTAGTTTATATACACCGGGTAGATCGAATTTGTTTTGTGCTTTGGGCATGCGTTTTTATAGTGTGTGTTCTGTTTTGTTAGTGGTTTTGTAAGCGATTCTGTATCCTGCTTTTTTGAATTTGTGGGTAATTTTTTCTGTTTGTTTGTTGATGTATGTTAGTGTTATGAATTTGTTGTTTTCTGTCTTTGTCTGTTGTTTGTTTTGTGTTTTGTGTAGGAGTTTACTGACTAGTTTACTGTAGGGTTATGACAGAACAATAGTCAGTAAACTCCTACACAAAACACAAAACAAACAACAGACAAAGACAGAAAACAACAAATTCATAACACTAACATACATCAACAAACAAACAGAAAAAATTGCCCACAAATTCAAAAAAGCAGGATACAGAATCGCTTACAAAACCACTAACAAAACAGAACACACACTATCAAAACGCATGCCCAAAGCACAAAACAAATTCGATCTACCCGGTGTATATAAACTAAATTGTTCAAATTGCAGTAAATTCTACATAGGCCAGACAGGACGTAGCTTCAAACAGAGATACATTGAACACACTAAAGCACTCCACACCACTACAGAATCTACCTTCGCAAACCACCTCATTGAAGCAAACCACACATATAAAAACATCGACAATAACATGAACATACTACACGTACACACAAAAGGCCGAAAACTAGACACTCTAGAACAATTAGAAATATACAAACACACAAAAACAAATAAAAACGACATCCTAAACGAACAGACACAATTCAAATCGCACGCATTATTCGAACACATCTCACCACACACACACAGCTTCAATCTTTCGAAACACTTTCTCGTCGCCAACAACAAGACGAGCAGCGCTACTAACGACAGCCTCTGATGAAGCCTTCTATAGGTGAAAGCCGGTTTAGGCTGTAAGGTAAAACTTTACGTTTTTACTTATAAAAAACTTTGTGTTCCGAGTCGTCAATATTATAGTGTATTTTATCATAAAACCCACATGGTTTTTTGGTACAGCTAGGCATCTGATTATTTATATTTAGTTTTAGCTAATACAGTTGTCATTAATTTAATCTCTTTCCCTAATTAAACCTCATAATAATTAGTGAGATTTACTACTTGTTTGGTCATTTTGACTTGTTTATTTTTGTTGTTATTTCAACTAATAATTCTTGCAATTTGATGCAATAGGTATATCTCATTATTGGTATATCATTAATGTTCCCTTCAGTGACAAGTTTTAATTATTTATAGATCAATAGTTTACATTACTCAGTTCTTTTATTTATAATAGTATTATTTACCATTTATTGTTCTAATCGCCATTATTCAGCTTTTCTTATATTCTATTTACATTTTACTTATCATCAGTTTTCTTATATACTTTCAGTTACATTAATTATATTGTTTAATCATACGATATACTTTTGTTGTTTCTCTTACATTATTATACATTTTATTGTTACCTTGTTATTATCTCACTCCCCTAATCTTATTGGGTATTTGTATAGTCATTGTTGGTCTAGTCTTTAAGTCAGTTTGTCTTTATCATTATGCCATTTATGCTCATTGATGATTAAATCATATTTTATTCCTAATCAATATCTTCATCATCATTCATTTTCTATTTCCATGTTTTAAACTTTATAGTTTCTTATGGTAATTTACTGTTTTATCTAGTTCATCTGTGTTATGTGATTTTGTGAAGTTTTGTAACATTACAATATATCAAGTAACAAAAATACAAATGCAGATAACATATTAAAACAAATCAATAACATACATCCAAAAATACAATTCACAGAAGAAAAAGAAAATCATAACAAAATCAACTATTTAGACATAACCATCACAAGATGAATCGCTCGATGTTAAAAGGGCATAATTAACATTTTTTCAATTTTCATGTTTTGGTAGAAATGAATAATACATAGGTAGATGCATCGTTCTGTGTTAAAACGGCATTAATGAATTCAATATGTACGACTGTATGAAGTTTCAAAATTCTTGATTCACGTTAAAAGAGCATCTGAGTGTTTATTATGCCCTTTTAACATGAAACTATCAGCTGTAGTACTAATCAGCTGATCATGTAACTCTAACCTAAAACGTGTCAGTTCGTTCTCATTGATGAAAATTTATTAACATCGTTATTCAACTTACCGTATATTAAAAGTGTATGGAAAAACAATAATGTCAGACGAAACTGGAACAAGTTCGAAAAAGAGAAGACGAAATTCAGAGAATTACGAAAGAAATAAAAAAAAGAATGCTAGACTTATGGGGTCGCAATACATAAGTCATTCAGGAATAAAATGTTGATTGTAAAACTCTCGGACAACCTTGCAAGTAAGTTAAATTTATTATTTATATTATTGTATTAATAATAATAAATCATGTACTTTGATAAATTTAATGACTTTATCTTATTTAATTACTATTGTAACCTAATAACCTAACAAACCAAATGCATGAAATGTAGCCTAACCTAACAAGACTTTCATTCTTACTTTGCATGCAACAATGCATTTTTATTTTTGTATTCATATTGTTTTTGTTTATTGTTTTGTTTGTTGTTATTGTTTTAATTAAGTATTGCTGGTATTTCTTATTGTTTCAGGTGTAAGAACAAATGTTTTGAAAAATATGAACAGCAGATTTTTCAAGCAGCATTTCATCATTTTTATAAAGATTTTAAAATAAAAGATGAACAAGATATATTTTTGGAAGGCTTAATTGACATTGAAAAAGTTAAAAGGAGACAGTCAAAGTCAAATGGTAATGAGGACAATGGAAAGAAAAAACCTCGCTTGAACAATTTTTCATATAACATCTTATGCAAATCAGAACGGATTAAGGTATGTCTTGAAGCTTTTTTATCTACTTTTTCTATTTCAATGAAAAGAGTTAGAAGAATCAGGGATCTTAAAGCAGCAGGTAAACAAATACAAGACAAAAGAGGAAGGCATTTGAGTTTCTCTCTTGATCCAGACATAAAAGCTAAGATCCATGAACTTGTACATTCTTTCCCAGTTCAAACAAGTCACTATTCTGGAAAGGAAATTAAATTTTTACCAGCAAATTTAAATGTTAAAATGATGTATTCTCTATTCACTAAAAAGCATCTGGATATAAAAGTTTCTTATACAAGTTTCAAGGACCACTTTGATTTACGTTTCGGCCAGCCACAAATCGACTGTTGTTGTCAATGTGAAGAACATAAAATTAAAATTAAATCTCCCCATTTAGGTGTAGCTGCTAAGCGTGCAGCTGTTGCAGAATTGGCAATTCACATTAGATGGTCAAAAAAATGTTACACTGCCTTGAAACAAGAGGAATTAGATGCTAAGGAAAACAAGAATACTAATATTTTGGCGATATGAATGGATTTTATGATGAATCTTAGTTTACCTAAAGTACCGGTGCAGGAATTATTTTATTTGAGACAATTAACGAGTAACATTTTCTGTATTCACAACATTAAACGTAACACTGCTACTATTTACATTTATCACGAAGGCCAAGCCAAAAAAGGCCCAGATGAAACTTGTTCATTTCTTAAAGATTATTTTTCATCAGTTCCTCCTGAATATGATGAGTTACACATATTTTCTGATAAGTGCTCTGGGCAGAATAAAAATCATGCCCTATCAAAATTCTTGTTGTCTTTAACTGATACAGAACGTTTCAAGAAAGTAGAGCAATTCTTTCCTGTGCGGGGACACAGCTTCCTACCATGTGATCGTGATTTTGCGATCATCAAACGAGCTTTAAAAAGGCATGATAGAATATATTCAATTCATGAATTAACTGAAATTATTATTAACAGCAGCACAAGCAATAAGTTTACTGTTGTAGAAGTAGACAGCAGTGAATTAATATACGATTTCAAAGACTGGTGGCCTCGATTTTATAGAAAGAGTCCTGTTTCCATTGAAACCTCCCAAAAACCAAGGGATCAAAGGAAGTTTTTTGGAATAAGTTCTTTATTTCATCTCAGATACAATAGTGAAAACTCAGGAGTATGCTTAGCGAGTGAATTTATAAACAGTATAGTGATGCACACTTTTATACTGAGGCAAACTACAAGAGATGCTGTAACAACCGAGACACTCAGCAAGGCTAAATCTTCAGGAAAGGTGGCTATAAAAAAATTAGGGTCTTGGGGAATAGTCAGCGGCAAAATGTAACTTTCAGCGCCGGTCGTGTACTATATTTCGGTGTCCGATGTGTACACCAACTGTTTTCTTCACAAGTAACTAATGCCAGCTTATGGAGGTTATGTACGACAATGTAACTTAAATAAAATTTACTTTGTTAGTGTATATTAAAAGGGTGTATTTATTGGAAGTACAGAAATTAGTTTACATTTATCGCACAATTACGGTACAGAGACGATTTTGGGAGGTTGTGGCTACGTTTACAAATATAACTTAACCTTTTACATTTTTAAAATTAATTAGACTTAACAAACGTTTCCTTAGTTAGTGTACATTCAAAGGCTGTATTTATTGTATGGATAAAAGGCTGTATTTATTCGAAGTAAGTAATGCCAGCTTATGGAGGTTATGTACGACAATGTAACTTAAATAAAATTTACTTTGTTCATGTACATTAAAAGGGTGTACGGTATTTATTGGAAGTACAGAAATTAGTTTACATTTATCGCACATAATTACGGTACAGAGACGATTTTGGGAGGTTGTGGCTACGTTTAATTATTTAACTTAACCTTTAGATTTTTAAAATTAATTAGACTTAACAGACATTTCCTTAGTTAGTGTACATTCAAAGGCTATATATAACATTAAAGGCTGTATTTATTCAAAGTACCGGAATTAAAACGTACTTCCAATTTAGAACCTAGTACAATCTAATGTATAACCAACCAAGTACCGTACATTAAAATCCTTTTTTCAACATAATGCAATAAAAAGCAATGTGCAGTTTCTGTTAACATGCAAATGATTAAGTATTAATAATGGGTTACAGTGGAATTTAATGTTACTACGGTCTGAATTAATGCAAATAAAATATTACACACAACATTATTACAGTACGGACCTTTGTTAATGAATAGAAACAAATTTGACTCTATACTTTAGTATGTACCAATAAAATTCACCTTTTTCATATACCAATATCTGTTGTTTTTTTCATACCCTTAAAAAAAGGTCATTAACAACATACATTATGAGAAAACGTAATTACAAATAACCAGCCATTAGTTACTTGTGAACAAAATAGATATAACATTTACAAACATCAAATCTTCAATTCTCTCCCTATTTGTTTTATAAAAACTGGAGTTTCTACTGCAGGTTTTAAGTCCACTAACTACTTAATTAAATATACATAATTGTTTCTGTATCTTGTTAGGTAACATATTATATTAATACATCTGCTTCCTACTCATATGTGCAAACAATGTTTTTAATGTACAGTCCTAAAATCTTTATCAACACTTTATATCTTTAAAATTTAGACAAAGTCTAATGAGCAACTTGGTATAACCTGAATTTACATGACCTGGCTCAGAACAACTTTATTTTGGCAAATACAAAGATCAAGACTGGTTGCAATTTCTTCAGGGCTCACACCTGCTGCCAGGCTTAGTTCTATAACATGATAAGGAAGAAATAAATCAGCCCAAAACTGCAACCGCTGTGGGAAGGCTTTTACACCATTACCAATAAGATTAATGATGTCATCTAAGAATAACTCATTAGCTTTATTTATACATTTAATGCATCTTAATTAGTACACTAACAGCACTGCTCTGTCTTACAGTAACAAAACACGTTACCGTACACTAACTCAAAAGAATTTCTTGTTTTCAGTTTAAGAAAGTTGAAATCGTGTATTTATTTCCTTTTCCATTCACTATTTGTAAAACGTGCTTAAAATTAATATGTGTACGCTTACTATATTGAAATCCAGTGTTCACTATCCAATAATTACAAATTTTGTCGAATTGTGAAATTAGTAACACTATGTACTAATGTGTGATTATCAGTTGAATTTCTGAATTCCTTTGATTCATTAACAAATCTTACTAATTTGTTTCTTTATGTCTATAATAATTTCTTATTAGTTTTTAATCTGTGTGTTTTCATTATTCATTTGTAACTTTTTGCATTTTGTTGTCCATGACGTGTTCATTGATTAACTAATTATCATTAAAACACAGAGGACTGATCCTCTTTTGCAAGATCACAAGTATGTTTCAAGTATGTTTTTAATTTTTTTAATTGTATGCAATGTGGACACATACAGAGGAGTGTCAGTTTTTTTATGTTTTTTCAATAAATAACAATGAGAGGGGGAGAGAGAGAGAGAGTGAGTGAGACCAAAAATAACACATACAGAAATTACATCAGAACTTTTCCTGACAGTAAAAAAATAACTAAATAATGAATGGCAAAGAACATTAACAAAATTAATGGAAATTATAGTTATTATTTGTTGTCTAATGAACAGGTACTAGTAAAGGCTTTATATACTTCACATCTTAAATTATAAACCTATTACAAACATATTTGGTATACTTAGCTTGAAACAAATGTTCAGACCAATAAAAATGGTTTAAATGTTGCCATGCTGCATTATTAGTACTGTTGAAACAGCAGTTTGATTATAATTGTTTTTAGAACAGACTTCTGGAATGATGTGTGCAAAATGATTAAAACATACCTCCTTACAGTGTGCCTTCATAAGTTGTTGATTATTCTAACTGATACACTGTCATCCCATTATCATATGACAGTTCTCAGAGCTTCAGTAATAGTCATCTTTGCTGTTAACATGGACACAAGTCTCTTTGTTAAAAAGACATTTCATTAGTAAAGTTACTTATAAGTAGGCATACATTTGTACTCATAATATGTGGTTAAGAATTAAGAAAATTAAAGAATGATATTTACTTACTAACCATTGAGTGTAACATTATTTACAGTAATTAATAATGCCCCAATTTATAAAAGTCATGTTTGGCTAACTAGGCATAACCCAACCTGGGTTCCTGACATCCTAATTCTCTTTCTTCTAATAATATTACTTAACTTTATTGTGATATAACTGATCACAATGGTTCCTTATAACTCACTAAAACTTTTACAACAATACTAATGACAAAAATCAATAATAATTTATTACAATTAACATACATAATTTGTCTAGGCATATTGGCCTATTATAGTTTGAACATTATTTTTTCATATTTTAACAATTCTTGTTTTTAATACAAGACAACTATTCTAAATTGTTCTTGATCCTTGGCTTTCACTTTTGTTACACTAATAATGGCAATTATTAGCAATAATTGTTTACAAATAGTAGAAATAAGTTATTCAGGTATAGGGCCTACTGGCCCATTGTAGTGGACACCTTAGTTTCTTTCGTACGTTTAAAATAATTACTTTTGCTATCAGACAATTACTTTACATTGTTCTTGATACCCTTATTCAACTTTCACTACAATAATAATGACATAACTTAACAATTATTTACTATGAGTAACATAACAAATGTTCTAGGCTCATTTGCCTATGATATTGACCCTTAATTTCATTCATACCTTGAAAATACACCTTTCTTCCTATTACATCATCATTCTAAAACATTCTTCACAATTTACTGAAGCTTTGACAACATAGTTTGTCCTTTAATATTGTTTTTCTTATTTATTCTAGTTGTTATTATCTTCAGTATCAGTATTCTGAAGGTTTAGTCCATGTATCTTGTTTCATTATTTACTTTGTTTATACTTATTGGTTAATCATATTGTTACGACGGTCTACTCGATCGTCGTAGGTACAGTGGAAACAAAATAAGTACAAGACACCAATCAAGTCACTAATCACACCTTTAATTGTTATAGTAAAACAGTTCGTAATTAACAACACAGTGTCTACAACAAATCAAATGAAAATTGTTCATACGCAATAAAATGTCCACTAATATTAAAACTCAACTGTATTACAATTATACCGTCCGAATATAAAACGCAACACTTCACTAATAACTACTTGAACGTACACAGTAATAACCCGAACCGCTCTGTCAATATATCGCACTAATACTCTCGAACCGCACAGTCAAAAATCTCGCATTGAACTGAAAACTAAGGCCGCGACGCGATGTATTTATAGTTACGCTCACACACCAGAAGCTTCCAAACTGCGTCTTATCTCTCGCGAACTACGTAATTGCTACGGCCTTGACACAGTGCGAGCGCCCGAGCGAAACCTGGCATAGTCGAGAAAATTCTCGAAAAATGCGTCTAGTAGCACGTACACCACACGCTTACATCGAGATCCTTCTGGCATATTCGATAAACGCGTAGATTGTTCTGTGCTATCGTAGCACTGCCCCCTCTTTAAGCCTGTTCGTCCCGAACTGGCAAAGCGTCTCTAAATTTGTACTTAGCCAGGCGATCTAGGTGGACGACCTTGAACTTTCGCTGTCCTTCCTGTTGAATCCGATAAACAACATCGTTAATTCTTTTTTTCACAGTGTAGGGTCCTTCCCAGTTAGACTGAAGCTTAGGTGAGCGACCACGACGGCGCTTTGGATTGAACAACCAGACCTGATCTCCTTCTTGGACACCCACACTATTGCTGCGAATGTCATACCGAGTTTTCATTTTATCACTGGCAATCTTCAGCCGTCCTCTTACCAAGCGATTCATTTCTCGCAGTTGGTTTTCTAATTGCGAGGAATAGTTCTTTGGCTCTTGGGACTGAGTCTCAGGTGATCCAAACATCAAGTCCCCAGGAAGACGAATCTCCCGCCCAAACACCAATTTTGCTGGAGTCATGCCGGTTGTGTCATGTACTGATGACCTATACGCCATAAGGAATAGTGGTATACGTTGGTCCCAGTCTGTTTGGTTCTCGTCAACAACTTTCGAAAGATGCTGCTCAAGTGTCCTGTTGAATCTCTCAACCATCCCGTCCGACTGAGGATGCAGAGGCGTTGTCCTGGTCTTTCGAATTCCCAGTAGACGGCATAATTCTTTAAACACTCCTGATTCGAAATTTCTCCCTTGATCCGTATGGATTTCCATAGGGGCTCCATAACGGCAACAGAAGTTGTGAACTAACTGCTTTGCCACAGTGGTAACCTCCTGATTTGGAATTGCGTATGCTTCCGCCCACTTAGTAAAGTAGTCACCTACAACCATGATGTACCGGTTTCCATCGTCAGTAACTGGGAATGGTCCAGCAATGTCTATGGCAATTCTCTCGAAAGGTTGTCCAACGTTATACTGTCTCATTTTTCCCTGCTCCTGGTTTGTGGGCCCTTGCTTGCAGCACATATTTCACACGTCCGAACCCATTCCTCTACGTCGTGGCGAAGATGAAGCCAATAGAATCGCTTCCGTATTTTGTCAAGGGTTTTGTTAACGCCAAGATGGCCTCCAGATGTTCCATCATGCATCTCCTTCAAAACAGACTGCACTTTACTTCGGGGAACTATCAACTGCATGACCACGTCTCGTCCATCTGCACTTTCCCAAGCCCTTTTCAGCAATCCGTTTTCTAAGGTGAGAGATTCCCATTGTGCCCAGTAGCCCTTCAGCACTTCGGAACCATGGCAGATATCTTGCCAATCCGGGCGGCGACCTTCCTCTTTTGCTGTCAAGATCGGTCCAATGTCTTCATCAGTCATCTGTTCTTGTCGACAGTCTTGTGTTGTCCAGCCATCAGCCAGGAAATCTACAGTGATGGCTTGAACATGTTCGCTTGAGTTTTGTTCTTCCTTTCTGTGGCAATGTCGGCAGTCTTCCGGGCATGGTCTTCGTGATAAGCCATCTGCATTACCGTGCAGGCGCCCCCGCCGATGTTGTATCTTGAAGTTGTACTCTTGCAGACGTTCGAGCAACCTTGCCAACTGTCCTTCCGGATTTTTAAATCTCAAGAGCCATGCAAGTGCAGCATGGTCGGTACGTAGTGAAAACTATCTCCCATAGAGGTATTTATGGAAGTGCTCCAAAGCTCTGACAATTGCCAACAACTCTCTTCTTGTAACACAATAATTTCTCTCTGGTTTAGAAAGCGTCTTGCTGTAATACGCTATTACTCGTTCTGCACTTCAGACAAAACTGCTCCTAGACCAGTATTGCTTGCGTCTGTGTCTACGATGTACTTCCCTTCGGAAGATGGAAAAGCGAGAATTGGCTGCGAACATAATGCAATCTTCAACGTTCTAAATGCTTGTTCACACTCTCTCGACCATTGGAAGTTTCGTTTATGTTCCGTTAGCTCACGTAGTGGTTTAGCAATAGTAGCGAAGCCTTTCACAAAACGTCGGTAATATGAGCATAACCCCAGGAACCTCCGAACTTCGTGTTTATTCTTCGGAACTGGCCAGTCTCTTACGGTGTCTACTTTATTAGGATCCATGCTAACGTCCGCTGCCGAAACCAGATGGCCCAAATACTGTACTTCCTTCTGGAATAGAGAACACTTCTTCCGGCTCAGCTTCAGTTGTGTACCGTGAATTCTAGTTAGAACTTCCTTAAGGTTTTCCAAATGATCTTCGAAAGTCTTCCCGATCACTATGACATCGTCTAAGTAAACAAGGCAAGTTTTCCACGTCAGGCCTCGGAGTATCAGGTTCATCAATCTCTCAAATGTTGCCGGTGCATTACAGAGTCCAAATGGCATGACGTTAAATTGGAATAAGCCACTTGGGGTCGAGAAAGCGGTCTTTTCCTTGTCTTCTTGATGAAGACCCACTTGCCAATATCCACTCTTCAGGTCCAATGTGGAAAACCACTGTGCTCCGGACAACGTGTCGAGTTTATCGTCAACGCGAGGTAATGGATAACAGTCTTTCTTTGTAACGTCATTTAACCTCCGGTAGTCTACGCAGAAATGCAATCCACCATCCTTCTTCGCTACCAGCACTACAGGGGAAGACCAAGCACTTGACGAAGGTTCAATTACTCCCTCTGTCAACATGTCCTGTACTAACCGAGACATCTCCTCTTGTTTAGATAATGGAGGCCTTCGAGGAGGTTGGCGTATCGGTGTTGTGTCCCCGGTATTGATGCGATGTTGCACAAGAGAGGTTCTTCCCAGTGACTGTCCCCGAACTGCAAAACAATCTTTGAATTCGTGTAAAAACTGTCCGAGTTCTTTTACCTCACCACTTGAGAGGTCGTTAGAAGATCTGTTCAATAATTCTTGCAGTTCCTCTGGTAATTTAGAAGTATCCGAAGAACTAGGTCTTCGTTGCGTTATTCCGGCTACCCAGGCCACAGGAGTCAATTTGCCTAGGAGCGTATTGCTTTGTAAAGTGATAGCTTGATCCAAAATATTCGCCACTCTAATAGGTACATTTCCGGTTTCGTCAGGTTTTACTAAACTTCTGGCAATTAGTATGCCCGGTGTGCTGACTACCTGGGGTTCGAATATAGAGCACTGATTGCCCCTAGTATCTACCGCAGTTCTAACCATGATGATCTTTTCGGAGTTTGGCGGAACAGTTACGGCCACTTGGTTTATGACGTCCATCGAGTTTTCTGCTGTCGTCATTGTTGATAGCATTACCTCTTCGCCTCCGATTATCAAGACATTGTTTTTGAAGTCGACTATAAATCCGTATGCGTTCATAACGTCCGCACCAAGAATTGCTTCATCCACAATGTCTGCAACAAGTACTTGATGATTAAACTCAAGTCGACCGAGGCGTAGGTGTATCTCCACTTTTCCATACACTTTTACAGGCCGTCCAGTAGCTGTTCGCAAGCTGCAAGAGCACCAGATTGGCTTGAGATCTTTCACCACGTCGGGGCGCACAATAGAAACTGTTGCGCCTGTGTCAACTGTAATCGAGGTTGGCCTTTCTTGAACAAATCCGGTAACTACCAAGCTCCCGCTGTTTTTCTGAAGTGTAGAAATTGCGTATTGTCTAGGGGCTTCGTTCCTCCAGTTAGTCAGCACACGCCCCGTTGTACCGACTACTGCTCGTTTCCCTGCTGCTGAATTCTAACCCGACAATCTCGTTGTAGATGTCCAGGTTTCCCACATCTATAACACTTCGGTCTTCCATCCTTTCTTATTTTATTCTGTGGCGCCGACCGTCGAGTCGCTGTTCCTTGTTCTTCTTCCTCATCGTCTGTGCCGTCGCGATCTTTTAGCGCGCGCACTTTATGACTTGTCCAACCAGACGCTGATTTGGCGGCCTCAAATTGCAAAGCATGTACCAGGGCGTCCGCACTGTTCTGGTGTCTTGCCATTCGTAACACTTGCTGTAGTTCGTTATCTCGGACACCGGCAGTAAATGTCTGCATCGCAAAACGCGTTCAAAAATCTTCTGGCGCTTCAGGATAGGCCAGTCTAATTAGTCTGTCGATACTTGCTTCAAACTCTTGAAGACTTTCCCCGGAATGCTGTCGCCTTGCTCTCAACTGGGTGCAGTACACATCTCGCAAATGTTTATCACCATACCGTAATTCCAGAGCTTTTATCAACTCGGCATAGGTGTTCTGGCTGTCAGGTGGCACTTTCTGTAGTAGTTCTGCCGCGGGTCCTTTTAATGAGAGAACGAGTGAAACAGCCTTGTCTTTCTCTGTCCAATTATTTGCGCATGCAGCAGCTTCAAATTGGCGGAGGTACGTTGCCCAGTGACTGTTTCAGTCAAAAGTTGGAGCTTTGACATGAACTGTCCCTACTGCAGGCAAAGTGACTTTCTCTATTAACTTATTTTCTGTCTTTATCACTGGTACAGTCTGTTCAGAAATTTGTTTTGGTTGAATCTTCATGCACTGTTCGACTTCACTTTTAATTTGTTCTCTTATGTTTGCCATTGAGTTTTCTACTGCAGATATTTTTGTTGACATAACTTCTTCCACAGTCAAGACAGATTTTTCTACTTTAGCTATTTTATTTGACATGGGTTCTTCTACGTCAGATATTCTGGTAATCTGATTATTGAGCTCACCTCGTAATTCACCTACGTCACCACGTAGGAGACCCAATTCTGCGGTAGTATGTTCTTGTAACTGTTTCTGCATAGTTTCAAAGAGAGCTTCCGTTTTATCTTTTTGTCTTTCTTCTGTCTCTAGCATTAGTGCTTTCTGACGTTCCTCAGCTTCTTCTCTTTCCTGCCTGCGTTTTTCATCCTGTCGTTTTTCTGCTTCTTCTCTTTCTTGTCTTCGTTCTTCTTTTTGTCGTCTTTCTGCTTCCAGCAGGAGGGTTTTCTGTCTCTCTTCCGCTTTCTCTGCATCCTGTCGTCGTCGTTCTTCTGTCTGCAACAACAGCGCCTGGAAATTTTCCACCATCTGACTGGCATCCATTGTTTTTCTATTAATTACGAATTACACTCGTCTTGTACAAAGTATCCACTGTTTCCACTGTTAACCGTTCTACCCCACTTCTGACACCACTGTTACGACGGTCTACTCGATCGTCGTAGGTACAGTGGAAACAAAATAAGTACAAGACACCAATCAAGTCACTAATCACACCTTTAATTGTTATAGTAAAACAGTTCGTAATTAACAACACAGTGTCTACAACAAATCAAATGAAAATTGTTCATACGCAATAAAATGTCCACTAATATTAAAACTCAACTGTATTACAATTATACCGTCCGAATATAAAACGCAACACTTCACTAATAACTACTTGAACGTACACAGTAATAACCCGAACCGCTCTGTCAATATATCGCACTAATACTCTCGAACCGCACAGTCAAAAATCTCCCATTGAACTGAAAACTAAGGCCGCGACGCGATGTATTTATAGTTACGCTCACACACCAGAAGCTTCCAAACTGCGTCTTATCTCTCGCGAACTACGTAATTGCTACGGCCTTGACACAGTCCGAGCGCCCGAGCGAAGCCTGGCACAGTCGAGAAAATTCTCGCAAAATGCGTCTAGTAGCACGTACACCACACGCTTACGTCGAGATCTTTCTGGCGCATTTGATAAACGCGTAGATTGTTCTGTGCTGTCGTAGCAATATCTTCCTTACTAGAATATTATTCTAATAATAACGATTCTAGTATTATTTATACAGTATAGTTTGTTTAATAAGTTTACATTAAAACTGTTTAATAATATATTTAATAATATATTATTAAATTAATAAAGTGAGCGAAGAGGATGCAACAACAAGATAATTAAAACTGTTCTTTTTACATACAATTATTGACAAGTTTTAGTTTCTCATATTTTTTCTTCTTCATGTTATAATTCAAATTATAACCATTATTATCTAGCTATTATAAGCTTATTTACTACTTCATCAGTAGTTTTCACCTTCTGTTTACAATTCATGGATTTTACAATGCTTTTTTGTTCTTTCTGTTGTTTAAAACATTATAATGTTACATAACCTTACTTGTAGGCTTACATTTAGCTTTATTGTTGTTTTATTATTACATTTTTGTAATACTCTTTTTGATTTACATTATTCTATTCATAATCGTAAATAAAATTTGATTTCATTATTTTAGTACTTAGAAACTAATTATTGAATTAATAATTTTCTTTATTGAGTATCCAGTTTATTACTGCAGTATGGAGTATAGGTTTTATCTTTTTTAACAATTTTTAATGCAGTTTACTGGAGTAAAATCTTCTTATTGATAATGTTCTTATCAGTTTCATTACATTATTCTTATCTCTTTTTATTATCTCAGACAATATTTATAGTATACAGTTTAGTTAATGACTTAGTATTTTGTTCTTCATGTATCATGGTCATGAAATGGTTTAAGTTGGAGCCTATTTTATGTAAGGGGAAAACATAACGTTACAATATTGTAATTACTTTTATTTCTATAATTATTTATAAGTATTACTTGTACAAACAAAACTGGCTTAGAAATGGGTCTACTTAGGAAATTATGGAATTCTGTTGAAATTTCGAATAGTTCTGGAGGGAAATTGATCCCCTGATAACCCCCCTCCGCAAGTTACTCCACTGATCCCACTCTACACAGTTCCAAGGAATCCTGTATTTAGAAGTTCAAAAGAAAGTGATACAGACTCTAAAGATCTCATTGTAGCATTCACTACTGGGACAGTTCATGGTTTAGAGCTTCCCTTATGTGCCTGGTAAGTGAAGGAGAAGGGATCTATTTAACGTGCAAGTTGAAGAATATATTTAATTATTGCACTTAACTTGATATAAATACTGATTACATTTCAGGATTATTATTTTCAGAAATAATGTATGTAAACCAGATTTCCCCATATAAAGTTAATTAAAATTCTTTAATGCATAGCAGTCCAGGCATTTACAGTAGTAGATTTGTATTACTAAATTTGAATTTACACAAATAATTCTCTTTGATTAACCAGAGTTACACACACAAACTAAATGCTGAGTGTCCTCCTAGTGTATAAATTCAGCTAAAACACTATTCCAAAAACTTACCTTGTTACTAGAATATGTGACATGATGAACTTTCATCATGTGTTCAACTTTGTGTTGGGTTCTTGGATTTTGTTGTCCATGACGTGTCCGTTACTTAACTAAATATCACTATTGTTTGACGACTCGGAACACTAAGTTTTTTATAAGTAAAATAGTAAAGATTTACCTTACAGCCTAAACCGGCTTTCACCTTTAGAAGGCTTCATCAGAGGCTCATCAGCACGATTTTACTTATAAAAAACTTAGTGTTCCGAGTCGTCAAACAATAGTGATATTTAGTTTGTGTTGGGAGTTAAGCATTTTAATAATTTTTATTTATGCAGGCGTATAGCAAAATCTGGTCATCATGGAAAAGGAATAAGGCATTTTGTAATAGCAATTAACTGAATAGTTCCTGCTCTATTACCGAATCATATTACAAGACCAATTTTTGTTTAATTGAAAAGATATATTTCAACTGTTTCTTTTGGTACAATCTGTAAATTCCATGACACACGTCCATAAAGGTTTGAAAATATGCTTACTCCAGTTTGATAGGAATAAATTCTCAAAAAACTAATACAACAAATTTGTTATGTCTGATCACACCACCTATCCTTTCTATTGGAAATGAGCCTTTTATCCAAATTTATCATACAGTATTGTGCCAAGATATTACACTACATTTGTTTACTGTAATACAGTATATTATTTGCAGACTGACAGGGTTATAAAAAATTCTGAAAGAAGTGTTGCTTTTACAACACCATTACTTATCAAGTGACTACTCAAATCTGCCAGTTTTTCACAGAAACTGAAGTTTGATGATTAGATCCATCATGACCTAGTGATGCTCCAAACATTTCAAGGATTCTCCTGGCCTTAAAAAACTGGACTGGCCTCATTGATTGACATGACTAATGTTAAATTTACTTTGGGATACTTCCAAACATAATACAGTTTACAATAAACAAACAAAATATTATGCTTGTCTAATTTTTCCAGAACTGTATACACATAATTTGATCTGGATAGAACATTTATTAAACAATAATACTATTTGATGCAAATAATTAAAATATCGGTATGGAGAACCATACATGACTACCATGTTTTAAGATTTATATTTGAAATCATTTTAGAAATGAAATATTTCCACAGAAACTACTTCTATCTTCAGCCTCAACCACAGAATTGTGATCACTAACATATACCACCTCATGTTAGCGCACTCAATTTTCACTAATGATGGCAGTCGACGGCACTTCGGAAATGTCTGGTTTTGCAGAAAACATTGGACCACGGCCAAACAGCCTGGGAAGGAATTTTATCAACAAACTACTTCAATGTTGCTGATAACGTAGTACACATATAAAAAAGTATCCCCTCCCCTTCACCTATCATTTTCATTTATAGAAAATTATCCCCTACCCCTACCCCTTTTCATTTATAGATATTAAATCTACCTTTCTACAGTGGATTATTATGACCTTTTCAGGATACTTTATTTATCAAAATTAAGTACTTTACTCTTGTTAAAACAAAACGTTGCAGGTAAACTACCCCTTCTCCTTAACCGATCTTCACCAAAATCAACAGACCTTGAGTCCTCTATAATATGCAAAAAATTATTTGAATTTGCGGGAGTTATCATTCGCCATAGACAAAATTCTACACACAGACATCTTTCTAAAAATGACTTTTCTTTATGTTTTGAGGGTAGTACAATCAGAATCAGCCCTCACGGGACACTAATTATTAGATACAATTTTTACCTTCATTTAAGCCAGCTTCCACTCACTGTGTACTTTCTCAGAGGCCATAACAAGTTCTTTTTAACGTTGCCGAACATAAATTGATGTTAAATTAAAAATAAAGTAAAGGCTTAGCACCTTAAGTTTGCAACGTGCAAGTTGAAGAATCAATTTAATTATTGCACTTAACTTGATATAAGTACTGATTACATTTCAGGATTATTATTTTCAGAAATAATGTATGTAAACCAGTTTTCCCCATTTAAAGTTAATTAAAATTCTTTAATGCATAGCATTCCAGGCATTTATGGTAGTAAATTGCAACCAGTCTTCATCTTTGTATTTGCCAAAATAAAGTTATTCTGAGCCAGGTCATGTAAATTCAGGTTAGGCCAAGTTGCTCATTAGACTTTGTCTAAATCTTAAAGATATAAAGTGTTGATAAAGATTTTAGGACCGTACATTAAAAACATTGTTTGCACATATGAGTAGGAAGCAGATGTTTTAATATAATATGTTACCCAACAAGATACAGGAACAATTATGTATTTTTTAATTAAGTAGTTAGTGGACTTAAAACCTGCAGTAGAAACTCCAGTTTTTATAAAACAAATAGGGAGAGAATTGAAGATTTGATGTTTGTAAATGTTGTATCTATTTTCTTCACAAGTAACTAATGGCTGGTTATTTGTAATCACGTTTTCTCATAATGTATGGTGACCATTTTTAAAGGGTATGAAAAAAACAACAGATGTTGGTATTTGAAAAAAGGTGAATTTTATTTCCTACATACTAAAGTATAAAGTCAAATTTGTTTCTATTCATTAACAAAGGTCCGTACTGTAATAATTTTGTGTGTAATATACAAGCATTCTTTAATATGTTTACGAGATTCTCCCAATTTTATTTGCATTAATTCAGACCGTAGTAACATTAAATTCCACTGTAACCCATTATTAATACTTAATCATTTGCATGTTAACAGAAACTGCACATTGCTTTTTATTGCATTATGTTGAAAAAAGGATTTTAATGTATGGTACTTGTTTGGTTATACATTAGATTGTACTAGGTTCTAAATTGGAAGTACGTTTTAATTCCGGTACTTTGAATAAATACAGCCTTTAATATTATATACAGACTTTGAATGTACACTAACTAAGGAAATGTCTGTTAAGTCTAATTAATTTTAAAAATCTAAAAGGTTAAGTTAAATAATTAAACGTAGCCACAACCTCCCAAAATCGTCTCTGTACCGTAATTATGTGCGATAAATGTAAACTAATGTCTGTACTTCCAATAAATACTGTTAAAGGATATAAGTGGTGGACAATTAACTGAGCGATAGATCAAATATAAAAGGGTTTTATTAGAAATTACCAAAGCATCAGCTGTGCTCACACAATACACACGCACTAACAACTACAAAAGCAAAGTTACATCGTATCTTTTTTTAAGTTGGCACTAGTGAACATATAACTTCATTTTTATAATCACAAAGTATATAATATTCTAATCATTATTTATATTTCATAAACATCACTTTTAACTGATACTTAATGTTTATTCAACACTTCCCTTGTTTGTGTAATATATATATAAAAAGTCTCTGCATAAAAATTATTTAAAACTTTTACAAATGATTGACCGATGTAACTCAAAAACTGGACGTGGAAGTGGCTTGGTGAGGATATCTGCTGTCTGATCCTTGGTGTTGACATACTCTAGATTGAAGACCTTCTCTTCAAACTTTTCTCTTATATAGTGGTATTGGACGTCAATGTGCTTAGTCCTCTTGTGAAAGACTGGATTCTTGATCAGTTGAATTGCACTTTTATTGTCCATGTACAGAGTTGTTTTTGTGCTTTTCAAGATGCATAAGTCGTTCATAAGTTTCCTTAGCCACATTATGTCTTTAACAGCTTGGCACGCTGCCATATATTCAGCATCGGTTGTAGACAATGCTGTTGTGGCTTGTCGTTGAGAACTCCAGGTAAGTACACTCGATCCTAGTTTGATTAAATATCCAGAAGTAGACTTGCGAGTTTCAATTTCTCTAGCAAAGTCTGCATCACTATAGACTTGCAAATGAGTATTAATATCTGCTTCGAACTTTAGACCATAGTCCAGAGTTCCCTTTAGGTATTTGAGGATTCGTTTCACAGCATTCCAATGAAGCTTGGTAGGTTTTTGAAGATAGCGACTTGCCTTATTAACAGCAAAAGACAAATCTGGCCTGGTACCATTTGATAGGTAAAGCAAGCTTCCAACAGCTTCTGCATAAGGCGCGTTGACTATTCCAGTGTTCAGATTTTTATGAGCATCAGTGCATGTCTCTTCATGAGGATCTGCAGGGATTGTCACTGGATTTGCATTCTGCATCCTAAACCTTTTGATTACCTTTTCTGCATACGCAGTTTGATGGAGGAATATTGATCCATCCTGGTGTCTTTCAATTTGCAACCCAAGGAATATATTTGCCTGGTCATCAGTAACCTCAAATTCCTTTTTTAGTCCATGGATTAGATTGTTGATATCATCTTGGTTTTTAGCCGCAATTAGTCCATCATCAATATAGATAGCCAAAATCAGCCTTCGATGTTTATTCGTGCTAGTGAAGATACATGGATCTGCCTTGGTAGATTCAAGTCCGTACTTCTTTAGAAATTTGGTAAACCTCTGGTTCCAGCATCTGGAGGATTGTTTGAGTCCGTATATGCTCCGAAGCAGCTTGCAGACTTGATTTGTTCCATTTGAAAAACCTTCTGGTTGCTTCATGTATACATTCTCTTCAATCACACCATTTAGAAAAGCAGTTTTGATATCGAACTGCTTCAGTTTCAGTTTTTCTTTTGCTGCAATAGATAAAATCATTCGAATTGAATCAAATCTTACTACAGGACTGAAAGTTTCCTTGAAATCAATTCCAGCCTTTTGATCAAAGCCTTTGGCAACTAGTCTTGCCTTGTACCTTGAAATATTTCCATTTGGATTCTTTTTAATCTTGAAGACCCAGCGATTTCCCATGACATTGGCCCCAGGTGGTGGTTCAACTAGATCCCATACATGATTTTTAAAAAGAGATTCGATTTCTTCATTCATAGCAATACTCCAGTTTTCAGCATCATCACTGTTTACAGCTTCTTGGTAATTGAGAGGTTCAGTACCTTCTGCAATAAAACAGTCATCAATGTTAACATAATCAGCATATCTCGCTGGAGGTTTAATTGTCGATGATTGGCGCAGTCAGCTTCTGTAGTTTGTAGTCTGGTCATTCTCAGTACCAGCTATTTCAGATTCTTCAGATTGCACTTGATCCTCAGAAGTTATATCATTTTGAACGATATCATGATCTTCAACAAAACAGTTGTTTTGATCAACTTCAGGAACTTTATGTTTCTTTTCATCGGGTAAGAATAATGATGTGTATTCTTCCCTGTTTTCATCATTTTCTTCTTCACTTTCAAATGTATTCGTGAAAATGACATCACGTACTACATTTACTTGTTTTTTGTGAGGAAACCAAACTCGAAATCCTTTAATGTGGTCTTCATATCCAATAAAATATCCCTTTTAAGATTTAGCGTCCCACTTCTTCCTTTTGATCTTGGGAATGTGTGAGTACACTATTTCTCCAAATATATGTAGATCTTTTAAATTTGGTTTACGACCATGCCAAAGTTCATAAGGAGTGAAATCCTTTACTGAACTTGTACTTGTGCGATTTAATACATACACCACTGTATTGACTGCTTCAGCCCAAAAAGTCTGTTTGAACTTTCTTGCGTGCAGAATAGTACGTGCTGCTTCAACTACTGTTCTGTTCTCCCTCTCAGCTGATCCATTTTGTTCTGGTGTATATGCCACTGAATGCTGGTGCGTGATTCCATGGTTACTGAGCAACTTGGAAACATTTTCACAGTCAAATTCCAATCCGTTGTCAGTTCTCATGATTTTTATCCCATTAGAACAGTGTTTTTCTGTTTTTTTAACAAAGTCAGTCATGCAAGCAAGAGCTTCAGACTTTGCATTAATAAAATACACATGTCTATAATGAGAATAATCATCTTTTAGGAGGAGAAAGTATCTTGATCCACCTAAAGAATTTTGTGACATTGGACCACACAAATCTGCATGAATAATCTCACCAATAGCACTGGTTTCGGAAGTACTCATTGGAAATGGTAGGCGATGAGCTTTTCCAATTGCACATGCATTACAAAAACATATGTCATTGTTTTTAACTTTAACACCAAAATGTTCAAGTACCTTTTTAACTCTAGGATAGTTTTGATGCACTAGTTTTTTATGCCATGTTTCCAAAGTATCTGCAATATTAGCACAGTTAGTGTTCAATTCTTCATGTTTTTTGCTCGGTGGCTCAATTTCAAATTGCATCTCAAATAAACTATGTCTTTTGCGTAACCCCATAGCTATAACTTGACCATTTTTCAAAAATTTGCACACTTTATTATCTGCAATTTGTTTTAGACCTTTGTCTAAAGCAACACAGCTCGAGAAAAGATTGTAACTAAGATCTGGAACGTATAATACATCTGCTAAATGATTTTTATTCCATTTTTCGCCATCAAATGTATTCACGTTTATATTGCCTTTTCCACAGGCTTTTAGAAAATCACCATTTCCAATACGCACCAAGATTTCTTGATTTAATGGTTTATAATCTACAAACCAATCTCGATGATGAGTCATGTGGTCAGTTGCACCTGAATCTTTATACCACATGTCAACATTTTTAGAGCCTTGTAAAATAGATGCTAAGGCCTCACTTATAAGTGCAGTTCCCTGTGTTGTATCACGTTTTTTGCTTGTGTCATTTTTATCACTTTTATTATTGTATTTTCTGAATCTACAATTTCGAGCCCAATGGCCTGGCTTGCCACAAACAAAACAATCACCTTTTGGTTTAAACACATTATTAGAATTGTTTTTATACATACCCTGTTTTGCACCTTTGCCTTTATATTGAGATTTTGATGCAAAAGCTTTGCTTTCAGTCTTTTCAGTATCATTCACTCGCATTTCTTCAACTCTTAATCTATTAATGAGGTTCGTTTTTGTACGATCAGCCTCAGCTGTTGACTCCCATGCACACAGAAAATGACTAAAACTCTTAGGCAATGTAAGCAGAATTTTTGACACTATCATCTTGTCATCAACAGTTTCACCCATGCTTTTAAGTCGATAGGCTAAATCTTCAATCTTTGAAATGTGTGTGGCCATATCATCAGCTAAATCCTTAACAAATGAGTGCCACTGCTGCTGAAGAATGTGCAGAGATGCTTCGCATTTTTGCTCACACACAGACACAAGTTTTTCCCACATTTCTTTGGCATTTTCTAGATGCACAAGATGAATCATGGTTTTTTCAGTCAGAGTTGTCACAATTACTCTCTGAGCTGTCCCGTCTGCCTTTTCGAAATCAGATTTCTTCTTTTCATATTCTTTTTTCTCGGCTACAGATGCATTATTGTCTAACATAGTTGGCATAACTTGTACACCTTTAACTACATTCCATAAGCTGTAGGATTTCAATATAACTATAATCTGAAATTTCCATACATACCAGTTCTCGCTACCTTGTAACTTGTTAATACGTGGTAATTCACTTTCCATGTTTATGTGTAGAGGTTAATTTTCACTTTTACACACGCGGTCGGAATAACCTTTTTATTTGCACGTAAACACTTATATTTGTACGTAAACACGTTTTAAACTATCACTGAATTGGGTAAATATTTACCTGTGCTCCACCATACAATCTTGAAGTGAAATATTTTTTTTTCTATTCTTCTATGTTATATAAATACGCGAAAATTAATTTTAAACGGGGGTCGAAGCTATTTACGAAGAAAAAAAATAAAATAAATACTCCCATAAGGATGCATGCAAAAGTGAATGAGCGCCATATTAACTGTGTAGACGGTGAGAAATGACATTTAACCTATCTTGCTTACACAGTCGTTTATATGCGATAACGGCTTCACTGATATCACTGTATACTATTTTTCGAATTGTTTCACTACAGTTTTGAACCCAGTTTTGGATCACAAACACCACAATTCACAATAGCACCACTAACCTTTTACTTTTCAACATATTTTACGGTTTAATTCACGCGTTATGTAGTGGCGGGTCGTCCGCGAACGGCTTAGCCAGAAAGAAGTACTCCGTCAAGTGAACTATTGACTACAGTCGTTCGAGCCGCTAAACAGTAGTTCGCGTTAGCCACGCTCCAATCGGCCATTTATAAAACTAATCAGCGGTTTTTGGATTTGTAAAAGTGTATCAGTTCCGATGAATCGGAACAGAGTGAGAGAACAGACTATTTGAAACTTTTGTTTTATTGTCTGATTCATTGTTTGATTGTTCTTTCGACAAATTTTGGGATAAGTGTGATAAAAATAAAATTCTTGGATTTCGTTGTCCATGACGTGTCCGTTACTTAACTAAATATCACTATAATATTGACGACTCGGAACACTAAGTTTTTTATAAGTAAAAACGTAAAGTTTTACCTTACAGCCTAAACCGGCGACGAACAGCGCTACCTACGACAGCCTCTGATGAAGCCTTCTATAGGCGAAAGCCGCTGTGTTCCGAGTCGTCAATACTATAGTGATATTTAGTTATGTAACGGACACGTCATGGACAAGGAAATCCAAGAACTGCTTTTCTTAATCGAAAGGTCTACCAACTCACTGCGGTTAGCACGAGGTTGAGCGTTTTACTCTGTAATAAAACGTATCTTTCTGTTCTGTCACAAAGAAGCAACAGCAACAGTTTCAAAAAACTCATAAATTATTATTAACTTTAGCTTACTAAAAACCGTTTTCGAACGTTTCAATACAAACCCTTGAATTTTTTGTCCATGACGTGTCCGTATATTAATACTTACCTCAGAGAACACGGAAAACGCAAGAGCGTACAGGGAACACGTTATAAATTAAATACGTAATACGTTATTGCTCGCTTAATATTATTAAATAGAGTATACAATTATTGCTCGTCTCAACTCTTATTTTGTTTATTTACATTTATTGCAACAGCTATTTATTCTTCTTCATATATAATGTTGTGATGTTATAGGCCTACAACTTGTTTCTTGTAACATTCTTATAGCAAGTAGTGTACACTACTTCAGAAGAAACAAATTGTATAACATCACAACATTATATAATTGCTGCAAGAAACTTCGAGTTAACTATATAGAAAATGATGATTCTTCATATTGTTACGACGGTCTACTCTATCATCGTAGGTAGGCCTACAGTGGAAACAAAATAAGTACAAGACACCAATTAAGTCACTAATCACACCTTTAATTTTTACAGTAAAACATTCGTAATTACCAACACAGTCTACTACAATTAATCAAATCAAAATGGTTCACACGCAATAAAATGTCACTAATATTAACACAATTGTATTATGCTACAATAAATTGTAATTATACCGCCCGATTATAAAACGCAACACTTCACTAATAACTGCTTGAACATACACAGTAATCTCGCTTATAACTCTCGAACCGCTCTGTAAATATCTCGCACTAAAACTGAAAACTAAGGCCGCCACCGCCATGTATTTATAGTCCCGCTCACACACCAGAAGCTTCAAAACTGCGTCTTATCTCTCGTGTGAACTACGTAATTAACTGCAGCCTTGACACAGGCCGAGCGCCCGGCACAGTCTAGAAGATTCTCGCAATATGCGTATAGTAGCACGTACGCCACAGTGAAAGTTTAAGTTAGTTTGGTAATTCTCAAAAGAGAAATTTTACCTTCTCCACTCTGTCCTAAGGTAGTGGTCGGCAGTGAAAACTGCTATCACAACTTCCTTAGCTGAAGAGGCGAACTGAAGCCGAAACAGAGACAAGCAAAAATAACCAGAGCGTAATGCTCAAAGTATAAGTTTGTGTTTGTCAAGCAATCTTTGTCAAACGGTAGTCCTTCAAAGCATTTAGTGAGAATTACCAAATTGTAATTTTGATAGAAAACTCCTCAGTGCCAAACTTCACTTGTACTTTGTCTTTCGACTTTGACTCGCGTACTTTGTTCAACATTAAATTAGTATTCCCAAAGAGAGATAGACCTATAAACTCTCTTATTTTCTTTTAAACAGTAAAAGCTGAAAATCACAGTGTAAAGTAACATTGTTAATACTTTTCTAAAACTAATTACCTAAAACTTTGTGGTAGTTATCGATAGTATGAAAATCGCAACTGAACTATCGATAGTAAACATTTTGAAAAACCCCGCGGCGACGTCACAACGATTAACCAATGACATAGGTCTGATGCAAATAACCCGCGAATTCATTAAAACCGCCTTATGAAGCTGATGTTGATTGGTAGATATAAAAAAAAGCGCGTTTATACACCGTTAATTTTAAAATTTTGCATATTCTCAATTGTCATTGGTTGCTAGTGTGTGTGGGTGTCAGGATTCGGCGGCAACAGTACTGTATTCTCAGTTCCGCTGTTGTAACGAACCTCGTAAGATACGGTTATCGTGTATTTAATTATTTTGTGAATTCAGTGTTTTCATTTGTGTTATTGTGTGGTGTTATTATTAATTATTATTTCTGTTGTTTAGGGTTATTATTATAATATACCATATATTATTTATTTAACATTTTACACTGAAATGGCCTGCAATGATAGTGCGGTGGGACGTCAGACGAATGGATTCGAATGACAGAGTCTGAGATTATTGACTTTTTAATTTCCCACGAGGTTATTAAACGGTCAATAAATTGTCCTTCGTGTGGGTCCTCGTCGTCGACCTACAGTTTTTGTCGAGAAGTTTTTATTTTCGACGCCCAGCGCACTTCAGCTAAGCTGGGGGGCCCTGGAAAGACTGTAGAAGTCGACGAAGCCAAATTTTGCCGTCTGAAATATAATCGGGGCAGGTTCATTGAAGGACAGTGGGTGTTCGGGGGAGTGGAACGCGGTTCTGGCAAGTGTTTTTGGTAAACCGTGTTTTTTGATACCGGTTGAGCGCCGGGATTCCGCTACTCTCCTCAAAATAATTGAGGAGTGGATTAAGGTAAGAGTTTCATCTTTTCATAATTATGGTAATGCATGCATTTCATGTGAGCGCGCGCGTGTGTGTGTGTGTGAGTGAAATATTTCTTTTTCTATTCTATGTTATATAAACACGGGAAAAATAATTTTAAACGGTGGTCGAACCTATTTACGAAAAAATAAATAAAATAATTACTCCCATAAGACGCCAACGAACGCCATATTAACTGAGACAAATTACATTTAAAGATTTTTTAATTTTATTTAGTAGTAGAAAAACGCGTGTTATTTGGCGCGTAAATTTTATGAACTTAAGTCACTGGTAATCCGCGCATGACTCGTCATTCGCTGTCTATTACTGTGCCGTCGCCCGACTACGGTGATCCGACTCAGTTAATATGGCGCTCATTCACTTTCCATGCGCGCTTATGGGAGTATTTATTTTATTTTTTTTCTTCGTAAATAGCTTCGACCCCCGTTTAAAATTAATTTTCGCGTGTTTATATAACATAGAAGAATAGAAAAAAAAATATTTCACTTCAAGATTGTATGGTGGAGCACAGGTAAATATTTACCCTGAATTGATTCACTTTCCATGTTTATGGCGTTGAGGTTAATTTTCACTTTACCATGCGGTCGGAATAACCTATTTGCTCGTAAACACGTTTTGGACTATCACTGCTCAATTTCACAAAAATATTGCCCTTTGCGCGCACCTGGGCCCATAACCTGTTAAAGGATATAAGTGGTGGACAATTAACTGAGCGATAGATCAAATATAAAAGGGTTTTATTAGAAATTACCAAAGCATCAGCTGTGCTCACACAATACACACGCACTAACAACTACAAAAGCAAAGTTACATCGTATCTTTTTTTAAGTTGGCACTAGTGAACATATAACTTCATTTTTATAATCACAAAGTATATAATATTCTAATCATTATTTATATTTCATAAACATCACTTTTAACTGATACTTAATGTTTATTCAACAAATACACTCTTTTAATGTACACAAACAAAGTAAATTTTATTTAAGTTACATTGTCGTACATAACCTCCATAAGCTGGCATTACTTACTTCGAATAAATACAGCCGTTAATGTTATATACAGCCTTTTATCCATACAATAAATACAGCATTTGAATGTACACTAACTAAGGAAATGTCTGTTAAGTCTAATTAATTTTAAAAATATAAAAGGTTGTTATATTGTTAAACGTAGCCACAACCACCCAAAATCGTCTCTGTACCATAATTATGCGATAAATGTAAACCAATTTCTGTACTTCCAATAAATACACCCTTTTAATGTACGCTAACAAAGTAAATTTTATTTAAGTTACACTGTCGTACATAACCTCCATAAGCTGGCATTAGTTACTTGTGAAGAAAACAGTTGGATGTACACATCGGAGACCGAAATATAGTACACGCGCGGCGACGGAAGTTACATTTTGCCGCTGACTATTCCCCAAGACCCAAAAATTAAAAATTCAAGATATTCAAAAAGCTATTACATATGTTCCTGCTGAACACAAAAACTTTTATAATGAAATTTTGATGTGGCCTACACAAAACATTACCGGTAATGATGAAGGGGAACATGAAAATGTTTAGATTTTTGCTAAAATTACAAAAAAAATAATACTTTTTTCAGTAAATAGTTTTGTATTACTTTTTTCTATTAATTTGTATTTCTTTTTAAATAAATAGTTTCTTATTATTAAAACTGTATTTATTTTTTGTGTATATTTCAATTCCAAAAGTCCACAGTCACCTGCAAATTAAGGATTTTTGTTAAAAAGGCATATTTAAATGACATTTGAAGGTCTATAAAATACTTGAATTCACATTTTTTAAGGATATTTTTACACAGTAATAATGAAGTTAGCTAGTTGTACGATACCTGAAAGTATAGGTAGTGTTAATATAATCATGTAATAAAATGTTATACAGTTTTATCCACTTTACCAAAATGTGGCGCAATGCAAATATGCCCTTTTAACATCAAGCGATTCAGATACAATAACCACCTACAATATGCAATATACAGAAAACCAACTTCCACTAACATCATTATACCTAACCATTCTGACCACCCACCACAACATAAAATGGCAGCATTCTAGTCACTATTTAACAGAATGTACAAAATATCCCTAAACAAACAAGAAACAGACAAAGAAAGAAATATAATATACCAAATTGCTTGTGAAAATGGATATAATAAAAACACTGTAAACAAAATAGAAAATAGAATCAAATATAAAATAAAAACTGAACAATTAAGAATTAATCAAAATGAACAAAACAAAAATAATTACAACAATAAAAAATGGGCCACATTCACATACATAAATAATAAAATGACAAAGCTAACGAAACTGTTTAAGAACACAGACATTAAAATAGCTATTGGTGTTGATGGAACTTTCACTTGTAAACTTACTTGTTGTTTTCACTCATACGGTCGTTTCGGTGTGGTGTGCTCCTTCATCACAGGAGGTGTACTCACTGACGAAGGAGCACACCACTCCGAAACGACCGTATGAGTGAAAACAACAAGTAAGTTTGCAAGTGAAAGTTCCATCAACACTAATAATTATTAAGTGCTGTAAACAAAGAAGAGATGAACATTCAAAACAGTATTAAAATAGCATACAAAACTAACAAAAATACCGGCAATCTACAAAAACTAAATAACCCACACAACAAAGATAATACAACAACCAATGGTATATATCCAAAATTGAATGCCAAGATTGCAATAAATGTTACTTAGGACAAACAAAAAAACAACTGAAAAAACGTTATTTTGAACACCTAAACGCATACAAAAACCAGAAATATACAAATCTAATTTGGCCACACATGCAATAAACACTGGACATGAATTCCCAAACATAACCAACATGACACTAATAAAACATACCACACAAAGGCACCATAATGAACATTTGGGAAAATTTACAAATATACAAACATAAAACACAAAGCAAACTAATACCTGAACAAATACAAATCAATACAAAACACAACACAATTTTCAAAGCACTCAACATCGAAAATACACAAAGTACTAATACATACACCACAATCACACACAATAAAACCAATTTAAAGTACCAGAAGCCGACAGGAAGCCACAATAAAAACCAATCAACACATATGTACTTCACCAGACACAAAATCCGGAAGGCTGAGGATGGGTACAAAATGGTACCCGAAACATGTACCTAATAAGGAAAGAAACATCTTGAGGTAAATTCAATATAAAAATTAAATATAATATATATATATATATATAAATTCAGATATATCATAAACACAACTGTACTGACAACAGACAACACTGTAAGATAAGTTTCAATTACAGAACAATATTCACCTGATCACAAATTCTTCCCATTTCCAATAACCAATCAAAGTTTCAGTGTCTGTTTGGCCCAGAGTAACATAATCTGCTTTCTCTGACAACTTTAACTTGACAGTTGTAATGTTTTTTGGATCCATGAAGACAACCTATACATTATTGAATATAATTGTTATAAACATACTTAAATAACTTATCCACTTTAAGTTTTTTGTTTTTTTAATTTTGTATTTTCTCTCGGGGGTTCACACATGTAAGCATGTATACTAACCCAAGTTACCTTTGTTTCCATACTTCCCCTCTTAGAAACACACATGCACATCAGTGCACACACACTGAGGGAGCTTTGGGTGGTGAGGCACCTTGTAGAATCAAGAAGTACATATTTTTTAATTTTTAAACTGGTTGGGCGGGGAAACAAAAGGTTCTCTAAGCCTACAACATTTTCATTTGAATAGCACAAAAAAATACATAACAAACAATACAAAACGATTATGTACACAAAGCAATTAATGATCTTGCAAGCTTAAATATTCATAGAGAAATAGATGAGGACAAGAAAACTCAGCTTCATATTATTATCTTTTTTGATTCTGTAAAACTCTATTGCATGTAACAGTTTTTATATAATTTTTGATCAGATGTTATTATGATACGGTAGTCTATATTTATACTAAGTTATATTTGCATACTATATTAAATATCTCATGAGGGAAGAAACTATTTAAATCTGTATGCCGTTTTTAACCATGGTTTTAAATGAATGGTCTTTGACCACTTTTTGATAAGCCTATGAAGGCAAAGACTAAGAATTTGCTAAAAAAACATTAAAATAACCAAAATATTTAGCAAAAACTTAATTTTTTCTCTACTGTATTTTTAACTGAAAACAATTGCCAAATTTATGATACCCATTTCTCATAGTCCAACAAAGACAGCATTGTAATTGGTTGGCTGCATGATTTCTCAGCAATCAGCCTGTGTCTGATAATTTTTCTGGACCCCATCCCCCTACTAGGGGCTTGAGGGGTAAAGGTAAAGAGGTTATTCCACAATACTGACACCCATAAATACTTCAAAATTACCCTCAGAATTAACAAGTGTACTGATTCACAAATGCAGATACACAATACAGTATACCATACACTTTTACACATGGCATTGCAATTCATCTTATTCAAACATGATATGAATAAACATCATTATGATTCATGATGATTATGTTATGCTTTATTTTACACATAACATACATCTACCTGTGTTCTTCTTAGCCTCTCCTCTTTAGTCTCTACAAAACATATAAAGTTCTGTACTTCATTTATTAATCTTACTTGAATCTGAGGATATTCAACTACAGCTGCAGTTATCATATGAACAATGGCAGAATGAGCAGCTCTTATGAAAGCCTTTACTTCATACAACTTTCCTACAGTCTTCTTCATAGGCCACCTTCTTACAAATTCTTCTGTAGTTGTTGTATGTTCTTCACATCCTGAATCTGCATAACATAAAACAGTGATAATAATTATTACCAGTGTTACTGGCATTGTTATCATATTATTTTTATCAAATGAATAAATTTGATAATATTTTACTAAAATTAAGTAGTATGTACAATATATTCTATTAAATGTTTATTTTTTAGAATATTTTCTTTACATACTATGAAAATTCAAATAAACTACAATATTCTAAAATGCTAATACAAAATATTGATAGATTTACCAGAAAGACAAAATGGAAAGTCCCAAAGAGCATTTGCTCCTTTGATACTGTAGTAACTAAAGAAACCATCACTGCGATCAAATATGGATAGGTCATCAAAATCCAGTTCCTCTATAAACACATTAACGATTGAGTCCTTTGGAACCAATCTTATGAATTCAGAATTCCATTCTAATATAAGTTCAGACCATTTTGTTCCAGAAAGTAGACCAGGCATCTTGCCCCAGGTTGCATCCTGTTTTCAGAATCATTTAACTCATAAATTACTTATTTTACTACATAAATAATAAAATATGCGATAATATCATAAATATCATGCATATGATAAGCCTAGCCAACCAGCTGTTAGATCATCTTTTTGTAGGAGAACAAGCAGTAAACCTTTTGCTTAACAAGTAGTTAAACATTCTTCTTTCCCCTTTGTTGAGTTTACTTGCTGAACTGCTACTTGTCATGTTCCAGATAAAGCCTTTCAGCAAGTAAACACAACAAAGTTGGAATTACATAGATTGCTAATTCAAATAACAAGATAAACATCCTTCTCATCTTTTCATGCTGCATGTCACGGTATCCTTCGATATGACATACTATATGGTGTACGTAAGAAGTATACCACTTCCACATGATTTGAATATGAAAATATTTCATATTTTTTACATTTTTTGGACTCGAGACAATAATATTAGCCATTATTAAAATTATGGTGTTTCTTTACACATATTTAAAATTTTAATGACTATAAATATAAAATCATATTTTAATTAAACAACTTACACCACAGGACAGATGATCTTTAGTACAGCATCAGAAATTATGGTGCAATCACGAGAAGACAAAACAGCCAGTGACTATGCTATGTAATGCAGATGGCAACAATGTTAAACAGCTCTAAACAGTAAAGATCATTCGTCAAGACCAAAAACTTTTTTTGGCATAAATAAGAGAGTCCATTTAACCTGAAAACCATCTGGGGAACATAGGAGAGATGGATTTAATGTTTTTATAGGGACTGAGGAACACATCTTAACTATCCATATGTCTGTTACCTACGATCGAGTCAGACAGTATTATGTGTATGAAATACAGAAATTTTGCCAGTCTTAAACAACATACATCAATTAAGACGAATGTGTTTAATAAACTTGGATATACTTGAAGAAAAAATGTCCCTTCTAATTAATAATACATATAAGATGCAGTAAAAACATTAATTATTAACTTATCATCATATGGTACAGCGAAAAACAAAACACAAGACACCAATGAAGTCACTAATAACCAGCTTTAATTATCACAATTAATAAATTGTAATCAACAAGATAGTCTCTTACAACAATTCAAGTAAAATTTGTCCAAACCTAATAATAATGTTAACTATAAAGAATTCTGCAGTAATTATAACACAACAACACTTCGCTTCAAACACTTGATCCATGCTAAGGAAAATCGCTTATGTAACTGACTGAACTAAGCCAGATATTCTTGATTTTATAGGCCGTGCAGAGGTCCAGTATAGCTTTCCCTCCTTACTGCACGCCAGCTTAATGCATATCTGAAGTCTTCTTGAATATACTGGAACCTACTACTTGTGAGTGGCCTTGACTGAGGCTACACCTGCCACACTGGTTGAGAGAATGTTCTAGGCTGTTTGATAGGCTTCTCGTTACAATATTTACAAAACAGGTAAGTAGTATTGTCAATGTTAGAATAGATAAAGGACATGAATGGTGTAACCAATAACCAATAATTATTGGTTGTTACCATGTTAATGATGGGAAACATCATGCCTAGAAAATAATGACTCATGAATAATAAAACTGATCTGTTTTAATAGACGGCAGCAGGAACCCCTAAGAATTTTGATGGATTGTTTCATTAGGAAATAACAGTGCTTTGTTTTTGGGGAAAAAGATGGTGGAATGCATGGCTGAAATGGGGAGGTGGAGGGGTTATTGTCTGCAGTGCATTGTAATTTCTGATCTATGAGTAATGCAAAATTAGAACTTCTAAGGCATAAGCAGGATTCATAAATAAAAAGAAAATTAATTCATATTACAAATTATTAACCTTTAATTATTTTAGTTTACTAGTGCATCTTATATTCTATCAGAAATAGAATGAACTTCTATTTCTAATAGAAATTGAATGACGGGCTTTTTGTTTGTAACTTTGTAACAAAGATTTTATAGTGTTGCGGTTTGGAAGCTCTTGAAGAATCGTGAGTTATTCCAAAAACGCTAAGCGGGAAAGGCTGGATTGTATGTTAGAAAGAAATGGGCTGTATTGAAGATATTGAACATGCGTTTATTGAAAATTTTGACTGTTAGTTACGATCGGCACGTGCGGATGCATTTGTGGCAATAACGCCCGAAAATTAATTTTGAATGAAATCGTGGTCCATTGTAGATGGACGCAGGTAATTGAATTAAACGAAATCTTATGAATGCATGCCAAAAAATAGCCAGAAGCCGCGGCTGGAAGAGAAGTGTTTTACGAGAGTTGCGCTCGGAGCCTTGTTAGAAACTAAACTAAACTTGCCTGTAGCCGGCTGCAGCGTTTGATAAGCGCGTGACGTCATCCGCGCGTGCCGTATTGCGGCGGTAGACCGCGTACAGCTGATAAACCAGTACAAAGTTAAACATACTGCCCGCCAAAATCGGGCCGATTTTGTACATTAAAGGTTAAATTGAATAATATAATAATTAGACTTACATGTCGAAAGCGATACAATAGTTGGCGTATTGGCCACAGTGTAATAACATAATAAACATAATATGAATTCAATTAACAATCACCAGGCATACAATAAATTGACCCTTATGCCAATAGCAAGGGCTTACTGACGTTAAAATTACTCAAAACATAATAGTAGCACAATACGCACAATAATACAATAATTAAGTAGATATTGATCTTTCCCAAATAATACCCCTTGATATTTGCCAAGCATTACAATAACAAGTGATAACACCATAAAAAATACAATAATTTCCCCATGATATTGACACAACAACCCCAATAAATTTCATAATATGTGACCCTTAGAAAATAAATACATATATAGAATAATTGACACTATAAATAACACTTGTGGTTCTCAGAATTTGAATCACACAAACATATTGACAATACACAACATCCATAATAATTGATAGTACATATGAAACACAGTCACTATTGCAGTAATAGCTAGCGGCACGTAAACAATATTACAATGCTTATGATACAATTGACTTGTATGCTCGCCCCGGGGAATGTCCCGGGCGTGCTCCAGGCAATGTGACAAATTCACAGTCCTAGCATGTCTCGTATGGCATGCATACGATTAGTGTGTAGCCACCGGAAGGGGGCATAATTTGTGGATGGGTCGGCGTAAGATACCTAGCGCGGTGCGAACTTCTGCGACGCGTACTAAGGAATCTTGACCCGGAAAAACATTGGTAATTACCCCACGCTTCCATTCTAGAGGGGGGGAATTGTCATCCAAAATGAGGACAAGCTGTCCGACATTCAAATTCCTTAACGGGGTGCGCCATTTATTGCGCTGCTGCAGCTGGTGCAGATAATCCCTAGACCACCGTTTCCAGATGGTCTGCGTAAATTTTTGGAGCAGAAGCCATCTGCCCAAATGACTATTATTGCCTTGGGTATAGTCGGGTTCCGGAAGTGCCGTCAGTGGAGCACCGACCAAAAAATGAGCAGGTGTTAAGGGTTCAGGGTCTCTAGCATCGTCGGACACCGCGCATAACGGGCGTGAATTAAGGCAAGCCTCAATTTGAGAAAGAAGAGTAGAATATTCCTCAAAATTCAAGATCGTACCGCCTATTACGCGACGTAAATGGAATTTAACACTCCTTACACCACTTTCCCACAAACCACCGAAATGAGGGGCTGAAGGGGGGATAAAGGACCATTTGATGCCGTGGAGGCCGCAAAACTCCAGAGAAGATTGCTCAACTTCCTTGGAGGTTAAAAATTTGTACCAATCATGCAACGTGTGGTTGGCACGACGAAAATTCGTGCCATTATCCGAAAGTATTTGCGCGGGAATACCTCTGCGCGATATGAACCTTTTTAAAGCCGCTATAAAGGCGTTGGAAGTGAGATCCGACACCAATTCTAAATGGATGGCCCTAGTACACATGCATATAAATAGCGCGATGTATGCCTTGGTCGTGGACTTAGAGCGCTGCCCGCCATGGCGCAAAAGTACAGGACCGGCGTAATCCACGGCCGACTGTGAGAATGGCCTTGAAGGCGTGACCCTTGAAGGGGGTAACTGACCTAGTAGTTGATTCGCGCCTTTAGCCCGGAAACGAAAACAAGTGACACACTTATGTATCGCTGAGCGGATATAGGATTTGTCGTGTATGATCCAATACTTTCGCCTAAGCGAAGCTTGAGTTGATTGCACTCCAGCGTGCAACAAACGGATGTGTTCGTGTTCAATTATTAATCTCGTGAGATGAGAGTGCGGGTGCAAAATTATTTGGTGTTTACTCTCATAGCTAAGTGGGGAGAATTGCAAGCGTCCACCCACTCTTAAAATGCCTGCTTCATCCAGGAATGGGTTAAGAGCAAGAATTTTACTACTGCGAGGAAGGCACCGGTGTGCCTCAAGTTCCATAACTTCTACGTCGAAATGCAACTTCTGAGATTGCCGGACAAAAATCAAGAGCGTGTCAGAAAATTCTTGAGCCGACAAAAAGGACGTGTCTCTATCAACCACCGCGAGCCTAGAATTGCGAAAAAATCGACGGCAATATGCGAAGACGCGTATAAGCCTCGTAAGTGATGAATAATTTTCAACATAAATATGTGTTGAGGACGCGGCAATTAGTGAGGTTTGAACCTGCTTGCGACGTTCCTCCTCAAGGTCAGGAAAAGTACAGGGAGTATTAATGTCGAGCGCGCTGACCGGCCATGAAGCCGAATCATGAGCTAACCAGGAGGGACCATGCCACCATTGAGTATGACAGTGCAAACTACGAGGGAGGCAACCGCGCGATAAAACGTCGGCTGGGTTGTCATTTGATACTACATGACGCCAAATTCCCCTGCTGCTAACAAGACGCTGTATTTCCGCGACACGGTTGGCCACAAATACCTTCCAGCGGGAAGATTGCTGATATATCCAGTACAACGCTATCATCGAATCCGAATAAAGATATAGTCCGTCAAAATTGTAATCGATGGCGTTTAAAACCTTGGACGTTAATTGAGCCAGCAATAAACAAGCACAAAGTTCAAGTCGTGGTAGGGTTATCTGTTTCAGCGGAGCAACCCTAGATTTAGCACACAACAAGTTTGATGATATGGCGCCGTTCGAATAGACCGCCCGCACATAAATGCAACACGCGTAACCTTTAGCCGAAGCGTCGGCGAATCCGTGCAGCTGTAATGAACTAATTGGGTAATTGTTCGAACTCTTAACCGACCTCGTAATCTCAAAATGAGTGTCGGAGACTAATTGAGCGTATAATTCCAACCATTGATTGGCCAATGATCCAGATAGGGGTTAGTCCCAATCTGTGCCCGCCAACCACAACTGTTGCACGAAATGCTTGCAGTAAAATGTGATGGGAGCGATCAAACCTAAAGGATCATAGATCCCGGCGATGATCGACAACACGCTTCTCTTGTTGAAAACGGTTAAATTATCATCACCCCTAACGGTGTATAAAAAGTTATCCCTTTCAACGTTCCATTGGATTCCCAATGTACGCACGTTTTAACCTTTGCTGAAGTCACGGGTTACTTGGGCGCGAAGGGTCATAATCTTATGGTGGTTGGAGAACCACTTATGCAACGTAAAACCATACCTACTCAACAACTTCACGATCTCGCATTTCATTTCAGCTAAGCCGTTCGGATCATCCGAACCCGTTATGAGATCGTCTACGTAGAAGTCATTTGCTATGGCCTTAGCAGTTGTAGGGTAGTCGGGTTCATTTTCGTAGGCTATCTGAGCCAGACAACGTGTAGCAAGGAAGGAGGCACTAGCAGTGCCGTATGTAACCGTCCTTAGCGCGTAATGTCGCAATTCCTTGTTCGGCGCATCACGCCAAACGATGCGTTGCAGGTTTGAATCCTTGGGATTAACAATGATCTGGCGATACATCTTTTCTATGTCCGCAATAAGTACGTATCGGTGGGTACGGAACCGAACCATTATCGAAAACAGATCCTGCTGGATCGTAGGACCGACCATTAAAGTATCGTTAAGGGACAAATTATTGGTGGCTTTAGCGGAGGCGTCAAATACCACGCGCAATTTAGTGGTTAAGCTAGAGTCTTTGAAGACTGCGTGATGGGGCAGATAAAAGATCTCTGACCTGTCAAGCGACAGATCGTATTCATTAAGCGGCGACATGTGGCCAAGTTTCAGATAGTCACTCATGAACTCGCTATAATCCTTATAAAGGATAGGGTTCTGCTTGAACTTGAACTCTAACGATTGGAATCTGCGTATGGCTCCGCGGAGAGAATCTCCCAAATGAAATTTATCAGATCTGCGGGGCAGGGATACCACGAATCTCCCATCGCGGTTACGGCTAGTGGTTTCCACGAAATGCCTTTCACACGGCGAGTCCTCAGATCGGGCTTCGCGACTAGAGATCTCCTCCAACTTCCAAAATTCTTTTAGTTGCGAGGAAATCTGATTATCATCCTTACAGACCATAAAGGAAGAAACCGTTTTAGTTATATCGACGTTGAATGGTAAGTCACCGGCCAAAATAAATCCTAACTTGGTTTCCTGAATTATAGGAAAGTGTGGTCCGCGCGTAAATTTCATAGGTTCAATTAATTGGAGAAAATATTGAGCGCCGATTAATATATCGACTTGCGCCGAGCAATGTAGATGAGGATCCGCCAAGAATATGCGCTTGGGTAAATTCAAAGAGGCAAGATTGAACGACTCCGCTGGTAAATTATTAGTTATACTGGGTAATACGGCACAATGTACGTTTAACGTGAAGGGTTTATAGCGTGAATGTAGCCTTACATTAGTACTGAAGTCAGCCTGGGAAAGCGAGTTGTTTATACCCGTGATGGGCAGTTGCGATTTAACCAATTGGAGGCCCATTCTGCGGGCGAAATCCATTGTGCAAAAGTTCGCTTGAGAACCGGAATCCAGTAATATCCTAACGGGAAATTTTTTGCCGACTTTATTGGATGCCATACAGACGGCGGTAGATAACAATACCGATTTATTGGTCTGTGATTTCAGTGAACACTGGTTGTTAACAGAAGTTACGTCCCTGTTGGGGATATGAATCGTGGTGTGGTGACGCCTAGAACATTTTTTGCATGAGAATTTTGAGGGACATTTTGAGCTCTCGTGTCCCGAACGGAGGCAGTTTAAGCAAAGTTTGTTTTTTATTAACGCGTTTTTTTCTATCAGGGATAGACAGCGATGTAAATTGTAGGCAGTCGCTAAGTCTATGTCCACCGTTACACAGCCTGCATAAATTGTTTCTAATATGTGAGTGGAATGCGCCCTTTGGAGTGCTTATCTGTTTAACTGCCTTGCGATAAGGATACTTATCGCTTTTGTTCAACCTGCTCGTTGGGCTAGTCGCGTTATCGAGATTTTGCAGTAATTTTCTTCGTGAATTTAGAAAATTTATAAAATTATTAAAATCAGGGAATTTATGCTCCGATAAACTCTCTTTCCACAAACGTAAAGTGTAATTATCAAGTTTTTTGGCTAAATAATTTACGACAATAATTTCGAACGTGTTGACTGGCAGTTTGAGATTATTTAAAGCGTTTATATTGGCAGAGATTTGATCAATAAATTGCGATATGCTAACTTGGGATTCTTGTTGAACTAATGGCACGTCCAGGACATTCCACACGTGATGGGCGGAAACAATTAGCTTACTGTCATATCTATTCCTCAACAGATCGATAGCCACCGCGTAATTCTCATGAGTGATGGGCAACGATTTTATTACGTTAAGCGCCTCGCCATGTAATGACGAGTGCAAATAGTGAAGTTTCTGTATATCCATCAGATCTGTCTGACATGAATTAATTCAAGAAAAATATGGTAATAATGTTGCCACTCAACAATACTACCCTCAAACCGTGGTAATTTCATTGGTTCCAATTGAATGGGGGGTGTTTTAGGCTGTTTACCTTCAGCATTAATTACTGGTTTTTGGTTCATATGCTCAGCTTGCTCCAGCAGGTGTTGCAATTTACATTCTATAGTACAGAGATCGTCCTCCGTTTGTACTCTATCACTCGTTAAAGCAACGTCCGCTTCCTCCGCTTCGATTTGTGTCTGAATCTCGTCATATTTGGTGGATAATTCCATTAAATGACGCAGTTTTATTTTCAGCGCATGAGGATCGCTGTTTAACAAATCGAAGTTATCCGCGAAGGTATTTACTCGGGATATTGAGGCCTTAATTGTGCCTCGTTTTTTTATTAGAGCCCTTACATCGGCCATTATTATAATTTAAAATAAAAAAAATGAAAAATATTTAGAAAGAAATTGAGCATAGAGCATGTGAACCACAAACTTAATTTTAAATGAGTTTAAATACGTTTCAGTAGCTAGCGATCGTTGTTTTGAACATAAACTTACTCTCTCTAACTAATCAAGCTTTGTTGGCAGGTAAATTATTGAAATTATGAATCTAAATGGTAACAAAGTATATCTTTATCTTTAAAGTTTTAACTGATAATGAGCTGCCAACCATTTATTAATTTGTATTGTGTAATGAGGTGTTTGTTTATACAAATGTGTTAAAAAATAACCACTAAAGTGAAATATTATTAAACGTCAAATATAAGTAAAGTTTATAGTCACGTGGCCGTCGATCCATTCGTGATGAAGCTGGCTTCGATCCCGTTTGGAGCTGCTACACCTCCTGTCTCTGCTGGTCAGCCGACGCCTCATGTTGTACCCTCCATCAATTAAAGCTGTGGAATCTTTTTTGATGACTTCGCAAATGTTGTCCTGCTTTGTCCCGTCGTCTCTGGTCTACTGCTTGGCCGAATCTTGTCGAGATGACTGCGACGTGATTCAGAACAATGGTGTCGCTCAGGACGAGAATGATGCCCGTAGGGCGTGATTAAATTCAGATCGGTTGGTCCAGAAATGATGCGTATAAGAAATGCTGTCGCTTGTGGACCCAAACATGAGCAATCCGTCCCGTGGTGACCAAAAACGTTTTCGTTTTTGGGCCAAAAATATGAAATCCTGCCCGGTGGGACCAAAATGTTGCGGTTTGGAAGCTCTTGAAGAATCGTGAGTTATTCCAAAAACGCTAAGCGGGAAAGGCTGGATTGTATGTTAGAAAGAAATGGACTGTATTGAAGATATTGAACATGCGTTTATTGAAAATTTTGACTGTTAGTTACGATCGGCACGTGCGGATGCATTTGTGGCAATAACGCCCGAAAATTAATTTTGAATGAAATCGTGGTCCATTGTAGATGGACGCAGGTAATTGAATTAAACGAAATCATATGAATTCATGCCAAAAAATATGCAGAAGCCGCGGCTGGAAGAGGAGTGTTTTACGAGAGTTGCGCTCGGAGCCTTGTTAGTAACTAAACTAAACTTGCCTGTAGCCGGCTGCAGCGTTTGATAAGCGCGTGACGTCATCCGCGCGTGCCGTTTGCGGCGGTAGACCGCGTACAGCTGATAAACCAGTACAAAGTTTAAACATATAGGTAGAATCCTTTCCTTTACCTATTGATTTTAAACAGACTCCTTCAAGCATTTCATTTTTTTTGACTCATTATATCAATTTTCAATGCAACCTTATGTCAATGCTGTCCTTAGAATCAAACATTTTGTTATTAATGATGTGAGTTGCTGTTTTCAGTTTTCACCATGTTTTCTGATTTTGTTCAGTCCAGTAGGTAGGCCAGCTTGATTCACATGGCCTACAACTGTGCACTTAGTATCAAATGCCCATAATATCACCAATCCTAAATCATGCTGAGTGAAGCTGAATGGTCAGTGGCGAAGCTAGTAGTTAATGAATGGGTAGGCAAAAATCTTAGCTTAAATTTTTTTAAGGAATCATTAAAAGGACAGTGGTTCAAATAGGACGGTGAGTAGAGTTTGCTGTTAGCGAATGGTTCTGCACAGTGGGACTCATGTCTTAATGGTAATGGAGACTTCTCATAAAATCATTGAATACAAAATTTACAGGCATTGCACAAATGCAATGCACAGAGAAGGGCATTGAAAATGCTTCAATAAATCTAAAAGTAATAAAGCCTAATAATCTTTATTACCAGCTAATGAATATATTTACGTTCATTCACCAATCAATGAATTCATTCTTCATTTACCAATGTACAGATAATAAGTTAAATGTAGTTGCATTCATAAGCGAAGTTTTATATCTGTACTATGTTATTGACAACAAAGAAGTAGTTTCTATGGAAACTCACCGGCTCCCATTTTCGATCACGCACCAGTGATCGGCCACAAATGTGCGACACGTCCTTATAAACATTTTCAATGTTAAAATGCTTTACAGCTTTAAACGTGTTTTTATTGAACAATCCTTGTATAAGGCATACGGTACACAAAAATACAACTGATCGAACTTCAAATTTTTAAACTTGATTAGTTTCTATATATGTGTTTAATGTTACAAATAATTCAAATAGCAATCTTGATCATCTGGAAGTTCAGCGGAATAACAGGCACACTTTTAATAACCGCATAAAATAAACACACTTATAAACAAAACAGTGCTCTTTAACTTACTGTTTGGACCACAGAAGTGAGACATGCCTCAACGCTCTATGTGTACAGCACGGGACAATCCCCCCTCCCCTTCCTTCCCTGTCACGCCAGCACATTGCTTACATATGTTGTATACAAAAAACGCTGAGGCAAGTTCACGTTGCCTCATTCGCTTTAAACGAGCTATGCCGAATCTCACCTGTCACCATCTAGCGGTCGCTCAGTAAAACACGTTTCGGCTTAATAAATTCGACAGTGACAGTAACAATGTATAATCTTTACGTTATGTAGTTCATACGTATTTATAATTTTTATTCTACAGAATTTTTTAGGGTAGGCATTGCCTCAATTGCCTCCATGTAACTTCGCCACTGCGAATGGTGCTGTGGTTGACGTGCTGGTTCCAATAAAGATGAAGATGCCCACTTCGTCAAGTCATGTTTTTCTTGCTTTTTAGGCGAGTAGTGAAATATGATAATTTTTTATTATAAGAATTGTATACATATTCATATAAAATACAAATATAATGCGACATATGCCTCCTAGGGTCGCCAACCAAAGCGACCATGCAACCAAAGCAACCATGCAACCGGCGGTGCATGGTAGCCGCTTCACTATCCCCACAAAAAAAACAAACAAACTGAAATACTAAATGACCACAACAATTACCTTACATAAGATAACCTAATTCCAGGAACATTTAGCGAACCCATCAAGCACAAGTTAGGTGAAGGTAAGGTAACAAATTACAACGTAACACATGTTTATGTTAATATTGTTACAACATCACAGAACAATCTATGTGTTTGTTGAATGTGCCAGAAGAATCTCGATGTAACGCGTGTGGCGTACGTGCTTGTCGACGCATTTTCGAGAGGTTTCTCAAAGGCGCCAGCCGCGCGGACTGTGTCAAGGCCGCAATTAATTATGTAGTTCACACGAGCGCTAAGACGCAAATAGGAACATTCTGGTCTGTGAGCGCAGGTATAAATACATGGCGGCAGCGGCCTTAAGTTTCAGTATTAGTGCGATATATTGACAGCGCGGTTCGAGAGTTATTGTTGGGCGAAATTACTGTGCGCTTTCAAGTGGTTATTAGTTAAGTGTTGTGTTTTATAATCGGACAGTAATAGTAATAAAATTGTGTTTAATTTTAGAAGACATTTTGTTGCGTGTGAACAATTTTTATTTGATTTGTTGTAGAGACTGTGTTGTTAATTACGAACTGTTAACTGTAGAAATTAAAAGCTGGTAATTAGTGACTTAATTGGTGTCTTGTATTTTGTTGTTTTCCACTGTACCTATGACGATCGAGTAGACAGTTGTAACAATATTTTAACTTTTATTATCATAATTTCTCCAGTCTGTGTACATAGTCGCTCATTATACAGTTATTGAAGTCTTATATTTCTTAATTGTGCTTTCTTCTTTTATAAAATTTTTGAAATGAAAAAATGATTTCATGATTTACTGATAATGCTTTCTTAATAAGCAAAATATTAATAAGAGATGATAATAAAGCAATAAAATGTTAATAGGTAATGAAATAATCAATGATAGAATCACCCATAATATATAAAAAATATCACATATAAAAAATATGTTGTAATATGATGTACTAACTACACTGCCATAAAATAATAATAATAATAATGAGGGTTAATAATAAAGAATAGCAAGTACAGAACTATTTGTAATGACTGACAAGTATCTGTTTTTATGGCTACCACTGCTTCCACTACATGTTTTAGTGGAAGAAAAGCCACAAGGTCCACTAGTGTGGAAGAATATCTTAGTAGCATGAAATCTAGAATTACTTTTTTGACTTTCTGTATTGAATTACAATATACTTTTTAATTTTTTGTAATGTGTATGTAAAACTGTTTTCAAAAGTTCTGGTATGTTCTGTCACAAAAAAAATAATAATAATTAACACCTGACTTAATAATGTAACAAAGTACAAAAGTTCACTTAATGTAATGGGCATAATATACAAATTGTATAACAGATCAAAGACATTTATTTAAATTCAGAAATACAGTTTCAGCTAAATATTTTTAGTTTTTTTTAATTATTCACAATTGTTGTCATATATTTTTTCATATTTCTTAAAGTAATTATTCTCTTAAATTCACAACTTTTCTATTCAAAAAAGTTTATCAAAATATCTACTGTGTGCATTGGCTTAAAAGGATTGATTTTTCTTCACTTGAGTTAAGATTATATCATTAGGCCTACTACCTTTGCTTTCTGAATCACTTTGTTGAGATGGTTGTCTTTTCAGTAGAGAATTATGCCTGAATCAGTAATATGAATTTATTTATCTTAGCTGCCTGCTAATGTTTTCTTGGAATTGTAGCCACTAAATCATTAAAACAAGTGTTGCATGTTTATTTTGTAAAGTAGGTATACAGTAACATATTGTCTTGGATTTCGTTGCCCATGACGTGTCCGTTACTTAACTAAATATAATTATTTCACTACTGACTTGGAACACAAATTTTTATGGGTAAAAACATAAATGTTTTACCTTATAACCTGAACCGGTTTTCGCTTTTCAAAAAGCTTCTTCAGAGGTAAGAACCAGTTTTTGCTTTTCAAAAAGCTTCTTCAGAGGTAAGATCTGAACCTTTGAAGAAGCTTTTTGAAAAGCGAAAACCGGTTCACGTTATAAGGTAAAACATGTATGTTTTTACCCATAAAAATTTGTGTTCCAAGTCGGTAGTGAAATAATTATATTTATCATATTGTACCGTACTTATGTTGTATCATTGCCATTCATTTTAATACACTACTGTAGAACCTGGCCATGATAAGATTCAAGTCACTAAGTTAGTAGAGGAAATTGGAATTCATCTGAAACAAGAATTGCATGTTTACTGAACTGATATCTTTGTATGTATTCCATTTCCTGCAGCGGAATGAACAGTTTGGGTAGACAAATTACATGAATCCATGGACTGCCCTGCTACTGCATGTTCACTGTGTATATATCAGAAGTTCTTCAGCCTTGAATTCTAGTAGTAGTGTTGTATTATTCTAGAATTCTAGTAGTATTCTAGAACTCTACATTAATACCAAATGGAAAAATATACTTTGTCACAGGACAAATGGCGCCAATTGTACACCTCTTTGTTTTTTGGTGACCCTTAGAAGGGCTGTGTGGTGAGAACGGTGTGATGTATGTTCCACCCGAGCCACACTGAGATGTCCGGTGGCTGCGCCTGCTGTTCGTGGCGTACTGCAGTCCTCCTCTTCTTTCAGCATTGGTTTGTAGAGCCCACTGCTGTCCAGTTGACGTCCATTACTGGTTCGTCATAGTGTAAAGAGTCACAGTGTGAGTGAGAAGAGATTCTTCTCTTCTTCCTGTTCCTTCCGGCTGACTTTGATGTCGTCTGATAGAGGAGTGGCGATGGAGTGCATCAAAAAATTCTACTGGTGCTCTTTTTATGCCCTGACAGCTTTCTGTGCCATGAGCCTATCAGAGTCCTGCTGATCCCTGATTGGCTCGTTGTGAGCTCATCAGGTGTCACATGCCGCCAGGTGTTCGTGGTGACCTCTCTAAAAGTACCAAAAAGTACTAACTAAATGCTGTGTAATATTTAACAGCCATCATGGGTAATTCTTAAATTTAACACTGCTTTTTGGTATAAAATGTGAAAAATAAAATTCATAATCACAGAATACAGAATGCATATGTGTGTGTGTGTTTGTGTGTTCAAATTTATTTTCTATAAACATTTTTGGACCGAATTATTATTTATTTTACTACTTGCAAGTACGAAATCAGAGTTGTACCAATATCATCCATAATACGAGTATATTCATTTTTCTGTGCACCCAATTAAAACCATAACACATGTCTCAATAAAAAATGATTGAGACATATTAATGTACCACATACCTTACCTTCCCATGGCTCCACTCCAGACTTGTATGTACTGATAACAATTTCTATACCTGTACTCCATTCTCTGTGTTGCTGCCATGTTCCTGGCACTGGTAAAATTGTCAACAATAATCGCAATACTGCATTTTGCCACTGATCAGGATGCCACAATTTAACAGAGAACTTAATGCTTGTTGTATTAACTGGTAACCTTGTAAAGTGTGTATAATACTTTGAATATTTATCGTATGTCTCATGAATTACTACACCACATCCTGTAAGCATTAACATTTCCAGGATATTATTATTTGTGTTTCTTTAAAACAAAATTCTAGTTTTAATAAGCTGCTGAATATTTTTAAATATCAACAGTGATAGAATGTTGTATTAAAATATGAGAAATAAACATCAGCGGCATTAATCAATTTACAGAACAATGTCAGCATTTTGGCAAGAAGGAAAAATCATACATATTCAGATTCCATAAAAGGAATTGCCATTTGTAGTTTGTATTAATAGTTGTATAAGTCATACACATTCTGATGTTCCAAGGTTCTTTGTTTGAAGGTTCTATAAATATAAAAGGTATATATTTATAGAGCATTCTTCTTAGTTTTTTAAATGAATGGTAGAGACTGCCTTCTGCTTCACTTCTCCCGATTGCCTGCAACACATTTAAGTAGGTAACGTTTATGAATTTTGTCATGTTACGCATGCTTCATTATATGTATTTATTAGTTTAGTACTGTTTTAGATTGAGCTCCAAATCTCTGAGACGAATCCGGGCAGAGAGAGAGTGTAGACACACGCAGCTGAGCAGTTGTGTTAAACAATCAGTGATTATTGAGAAATATCGATTCACATTACATTATCAAAACTCACTCAATGCTCACTTTCCTCTCATTCAACATTAAAGCCAGATAACTGTGACGCTTTGTGTTGTACAAAAATTGGCACTGTAAAATATTATTAGTATTAAAATCTAATTTTAATTTCACATTGCTTAATACTTCGAAATGTAATAGATGACGTACATTTTAAAGAAGGCGAGCTAACTTATCTGTTTCCTCTTCCTTGGTCAGCATTGCTACTGAGATCAGAATCACTGTCACTGCTATCTGTGTTGTCACCACTACCACTGCTGACATCATCCAAATCTGATGTGATAATAATCTTGTCAATAACGTCTGACACTATCCCACCACTTTCCCAGTAATAGTCCTCTACCTCCCCAACTTTCTGGCAGTACCCTACCCAGTCAATTTCAGTTACCGACATTACTGTTTGCTCAATTATTTCAGTCAATTCCATAAAATTAAACTTCCATGACTGTTCCAATTTCGTATGTAGTTTTTAACTTTTGCCCAGGCAAGTTCAATAGGATTGAGGTCCCATATCCGAAGCCGTACAGGAGTGTAACCCTTGCTTGATAAAAATTGATCAAGCTTGTACTGCTTCTCTCTGGGGTGATGGAGTTCTATAATTTAAAAATGATCTTTCTTTCTCATACCTTCATCACAATTAATACACTGATTTCTCAGAAATTGTATCATATTGAGTTTTGTAGAATACCTAAAACAGAATGATATGGCGCATTGTCCATAACTATTACTGATTCTCCATAACTGTTTGGTTGGCAACAACTTATTCTCAGAAACAACAGTAAAAAGCAGACTGCAATAATGTTACAAACTGTGTAGTCTGTCTTCGTGATGGATGCCAGTTTGCACTGTGAACAGGGTTGTAGAGCATCCATTGGCCTTGACAAACAAACGATACCAACACATACACACTCACTCCTACTTTATCCCCTCCATCAGAGACACAGAGTTCAGTCTCATGCAGTACTTAGTTCTATTTAGTTTTTTCACACATTATGTACATATTTCAAAATCTCTGTTGATCTTTAAAATAAAAGTACCTATACTAATAGGTAAACTGTTTGTGCTTGGGTTAGTTATTGTTGTTGATTAGTAATAACAGACCTTTTTTGGTTATGGTAGAGTGGGTGTTTTTAGTAGATATTTTTATTCTCTAATGTTTCCAGTATTTAGTGTTTTAAAAATCCTATTTGTATTAATTTTAACCTTTTTATGAATAAATTGTTTTCTGGTTTGTGTACATGTGCGCATGCATGCATGCATGCAGGTGTACACAAAACCCAATCATATGTTTTTATCCACTGTAAAAACATAGGTTGATTTCTAAAAAGCTATAAGTACAAAAGTGCACAACATTAGTAAACAACACAATATTCCTACAAAAACTAATAAAGAGAATCCGTAATATTATTTACATAGATACACAAAATTATTCTAGTTTGAGAATCTCATAACAATGGGTATCATATTATTATACGACGTGTATACGGGTATTATTAATAATGTTAATATTATTACTTAATGTGTATCCCATGTTATTTTTAATGTTAAATTGTGATAAAAGGTTGTAAATAGTGTATCAGTTGTTCGTGAATTATTTATGTTGCGTGTTTTGTAACGTGATTTAATATATAAGTTTAAGAAATGAATTATTCTGCCTTGGTTTAATAATCAGAATTATTATTATTCCAATTCAGCAGTCAAAACTTCAAAATTAATTCAAAAATAGCGGTCGAGTCGTCCTAAACAATTCTCAAAGTTCACCTTCGATATTAGGCTTAACCCTATTCTTTGAGGTTAATCTTGGTTTTGTAGCTTGTGTAATTCCAACGACTCCCCGACATCTTCTTGGTCTTGGTAATTATAAAACAAATGTTGATTATATCTTATGTTCATGAAATAATAACGCATGGATATGATTTGTTAACATTATCGTTTAATCTTTGCAACTGGAGTTCAAATTGATAGACATTTTCATTCGATACACACGTTAGTAACAATCGATAGTTATCTCAGGAGTGAATAATAAAAATAGGTTTAACATATTTTGTGGGAATTCTTGTGGCTGCTACAAAAAGTTCCATTACATAACAAACAACAATATAGAGTACATTTATAAATCTTTCTAGTACTTATAATCTAACAAGAGAGTTACAAAAATTATTAAGAAAAAACATACAATGTCTGATGATATTCAGTACACCTCGTACAAAGCATGCTGGTTAGAGTGACGTCATCATCATGGCTGCCTTCGTCCGTTCCAGATAATAACTGAAGTTTTACTAATATGTCAAATAAATGTGTTCCTTGTAACCACTGATTCTTATATATATAATTTGTTTTTCACTTATTAAAATGTTCACTAGTGATTAGTGGTAGTATGATTTATAGTGTTGTCTAGTGGTTGTTCGTTTTGGATAAATAATATTGTCAGTTATAAAGTCGAATAGTACATTACACTTCTAGGTGATGTTCGCTGAACGTCTCCTTGTTTTTTCTTGATATTTTCTTTATGGTGTTTGTTCCTGGTTAGTTAGAGGATTGTAGTTAAGGAATTTTTTATCTTCAGTGGTGGTCATAAAAATTTTCTTTCACAAAACGGTTTCTGAGTTTAGATTTTCATTTTAATAATATCTCGGCAAGCACTCTTAAACTGTTCTCAATCACAATTAACAATAAAGTGTCATTTCTTCTTTTTTAGTCACCCAACTGATCAAAACTTCTTAAATTTTGATTGGCCCCTTATGTATAGGTTAAGTGTTATATGACCAATACCCCTTAACTACTTTACATTTTACAAATTACTTTTAACATATAATTTTATTATTATATCCTAATGATACATACAATGTTTATATGATTATTAATTATACAATTACAAACAATTTGGTACTAAACATGCCTTGGTTTATACCTGTAAAACCTTAGTAATTAGTGAATTTCTCTGATATATGATGGAACAATTTATAATGGTTGATTGTAAGTTATACCTTGACTCCATGAGATAAGTATATTTAAATTAATTAACTAATAACATGAACTCTTATAATATATAACAAAACTCTTAATAATAATACTTGATTTGACAGTTTTAATTTATTCATACTGTTGAACAAACTGTTGTCTGTATGATAAACTATTTTTACCTTCTGTTAATAACAACAAAACACTTTTTATAAAAGATAAATAGTACACTGTTTAACTGTAGTTTGTGTCACTATTATTATTATGTCACTTATATCACTGTAAGGGGTTGTGCCCCTTTCTCTCTCCTTGATTATATACAATTTTGTTTATTACAATTTTTATAATAAAGTTAATAAAATTAATACAATTTATAGCAGTTAATACAATTTTATTTTTTGAATTTGTACTCTTTATCGGGTTTGGTTGGGTTACTCATGGCAAGTTATTTATGCCTACTAGGTTTCTTTATTTAAATTTAGTTTGTTTACTGCCCTATTCTACTGGGTAATTTCTGGGTGTGTCTTGATGATATTAAATAAGTCAAAGGTTGATGTTATTTAGTTATATTTGGTTCCTTACTGATTTTTCAAAACTTGGTATTTTCTTTTAATTAGCTATTGATTATGATTTCTTGTTCCCTCTCTGGATAGGGTTTCATTATTATATTTATAATTCTTTTTATAATATTTTATTTCGTTACAAATTGCCTCCCTTCAGAAGTAATTATTTCTGAACACTTCATTAGGTGTGAGGTCATAATTACTTATGTTACATTTTCTTCTTCTTCCTCGTGATATTTCTTCATGGATTGTTGATTATAATTGCCCTTGATCTTCTTTGAAATGGGGTCAATTAATTCGTACGTGTTGTTGTTGTGGTTTTTTGTTATGGTGTAGGGTCCTACGTAGAGTAACAATAACTTCTTTGATATCCCTTCTAGAGTGCTAGGCAATTCCCTGTTCTTTAACAACACCTTCTCTCCTACTTTATATTTAATTATTTTACCCTTGATTTTCTAGTATTTGTTTCTACATTTTTCCAGATTTTCTATCACCTGATTATAAAATTTTAACTTATTAAATTGGTACTGTGGAGACTTAGGAAACTTAATTAATTCTTGGATCTCTCTGGGTGGTTGTTTTTCATACATGGCAGTGAATGGAGTGCAATTTATGGATGGATGATAAGCCAAGTTTAAAAAATCTTCTGTGGCGGATAAATAATCGGGCCACTTCCTTTGTTGGTGATGACAATAGGTTCTTAAGATTCTACCAACTTCTCTCAGTATTCATTCTGATGGATTGCTACTGGGGTGGTATACGGAGGTCCTTGTAACTTTTGATGTTCAGTTCTAACAATGTGTTCTTCCATTTTCTGCCTCGAAATTGTGTACCATGGTCTGTAACTATTGAGACGGGTATTCCTGTTTCTGGGATGTATTGAGTAGTTATTACTTCAAGAATTTTTTGCGTAGTTGCTCGACTGATTGGATACAATTTGGTGAAGTGGTCCATAATGATTATAATGTATTTGTATCGGCTTCTACCTTCACTCCGAGGAAATAGTCCGCATATGTCAATAAATAATTTTTCCAGTTTTTGTTCTGATGATATAGGTATCATTATACCTTCCTTTTGTTCATTATTAATTTTGACCAATTGGCAGATATGACAGGGTTTTATATAATTTTGTACTTTCCTGTGTATGTTCTTAATGTAACAATTCTCCTCCAATGCTTTCACTACCTTTACTGCACCCATATGTCCATATCTTATGTGATATTCCAACACCAGTTCTTTCTCCATGATTCTGGGAATGATTACCTTCCAGTCTTCTTGGTTCAATGTATTTTTTATAAATAAAATTCCTTCTTGTTCACAATAGAATTGGTTTATTGGAGAGTTTTGGTTCTCCAAACGTTCTTTGATTTTTATTAATTTTGGGTCTAATAATTGGTTGGCTCTGATATTTTGTAATAATGCCTCCAAATCGGATCTACTTTTGAGAATGTTGTACACCTTGATAATCTTTTCCTTCTCACCCTCAAATGTCTGGGTGTCCAGGTTTATTCGTGATAACACATCTGCTATCACGTTTTGACTCCCTGGAATATATTCCCATTTGATATTTTACTCCTGCAAGGCGAGTATCCACCTTGTAAGCCTTCCGTGACTCAGCTTACAACTTCTCAAAAATGAGATGGACTTATGATCTGTTCTGACAGTTACAGGATATCCTAAAATGTATGTTCGGAATTTACTACAAGCAAACACTACGCTTAATAGTTCCTTTTCAGTCACATTATATCTTCTCTCACAGTGGTTTAACACACGACTGGTGAAACTGATGACTAAATGGTTTCCTTCTTTGTCTTCTTGGTACAATACCGTCCCAAGACTGACATCACTTGCGTCACAGTTTAAAAATAATGGGTGATCAAAATTTGGATGATGAAGGATTACTGTCTCTAAGAATTTATCCTTTATCTGTTGTAGTATAGCATCTTGTTCATGTCCCCATATCCATTTGTTTTTGGAAGACAGCTGTTCCTGAAATTTAGATATTAATGCGGAATAATTGCGTTGGAACTTCCGGTAGTAATTACACAGTCCTAAGAAGGATTGGAGTTGCCTCTTATTCTTTGGTTGTGGGAACTTCTGGATTGCAGTAACCTTTTCTTGTGATGGGGAAATACCTTGTTCAGTCAAATTGAAACCTAAGAATTGAACCTCCTTCGCTATTAATTTGGATTTTTCGAGTTTTAGTGTTATGTTGTTCTCTGCTAACTTACTCAATACATATTCCACCCTGTTACAATGTTCCTCCCAGTTGGATGAGGTAATCAACAGGTCGCCTACATAAACTGTGGTGAATTGGAGCGCTTCCTGACCCAATACCTGGTCCATACATCGTACAAAATTGCTACCGAGTTGACTAATCCAAAGGGCAATCTCTTAAACTGGTAGTTTCTACCCTCAAAAATAAAAGCCATATATTGTCGACTCGTCGGGTGCAACTCCACCTGCCAGTAACCACAAACTGTGTCCCAGGTACTGATGAATCTTGTACCGTGAAATTTTTTTAGAATTTCTTCTATTTCTCCAGGTGACGTGTGATCATTTACTATCTGTTTATTTATTTCTCGGGCATCCAAGCAAAGTCGAACCTGCCCGCTCTTCTTCTGAATTGCTACTATTGGGCTAGTATATGGTGATTTGCTATGCTCAATTATATCATTTAAAACATTTTATTAATTTCAGCTCTAACCGCCTCCTTCAATGAATATGGTATAGGATAGGATTTTCTGTGGAATTCTGCTGGTTCTTTAAATTGTATTCTACACTGATAGTTTTTTACTTTTCCTGGTTCTTCTGAAAATATATGTTTATACTTCTTATATATTATAATGAGATCTTCTACTTGTTCTGCTGTCAAATTATCTGTGCCTTGGTGTCTAAACTCTCTTATCTCCTGTAATTTACTGTTCCACAGGTCTTCATTTGTCATATTATAGATTATTTTTCTGCATTGGGTGTCATTCTTTAAAAAATTTAATTCCCTAACTTGGTGGTGGGTACGGTTCAGAGGGGCACCATCGCTTCCTATTAACTCTGCCGTCCACACAGCACCTTCTGAGTTCAAGGACACCTTCTCCTTGCTCAGATCAATAATGGCTGAATATTTCCTCAGCATATCGCATCCGATTAATATTTCGAATGGTAGGCCAATTGCGACCAGACATATAATATTAACTGTAACACCCTTGCTTTCTAGTTCCAATTACACTTGTTTTCGCACTGTTTTATTTTGACGCCCAGTGGCACCTATTAAAATAACATTATTGACAGGTAAGGTAGGTATTATATTTTTACTTTGTTTCTGTATTCTCTCCAGTTCAGCGTCATTAATAAGTGACACATTTGCACCAGTATCTATCATTACTCGTGTGGGAATTCCTTCAATTTGAGCGGTTATGTATAAGATTTCATTATGCTGGTTGGTTCTACTTTTCACCGTTACCTCCAACAGTTCTTCTTGAAGATTCTTCAAATAATAGTTGTAAATAATAGTAAGGTTTTGACTATCAGTCCTTAAACTTTGGTTGTTTTTGTACCCAGTAGATAGGAGCAGTAAGGGGTCACGAGGGTTTATTACTGCCTCACTCCGTTTAAATTAATGCCATCATGATTATTTTCCGGGCATGACTGTTGATTTGCTTGGAATGGTGTGCCAGTTCCTGGTTGTTCACCTTCTCGGTTGTCTAATTGTTCACTCCCCCTCGGTTCTCGGAAGTCCTCCTGGCTTCGACTTCTTACTTGGTTGTCATGGTGATTCATCCCTCTGGGATTTCCTCTTTGATCATAGCTGTTATTAAAATTGTTCTTCCGAGGTTGTTGGTATCTCCAGTAATCCCCTTCTTCTGCACTAATATAATTGATTCGGGGTCGGTACGGACGATTATTATTATAATTACCCTGGTTGATATGATTGGCATTAACTCTTGGATTATTTCCAAAATTATTATAATTTTGGTTGGTTCGGTAATTATTATAATTATTGTTAATTCTATTACCCGGATTGTAATTTTGATTGGGCCTGTTGTTACTATTATTATTAATTGTATTGCGATTGAAGTTTGCTTGCTGGTTATTATTTGGGGTAACATTTTGGTTGTAAATACGATCGTTGCCATTAAAGTTATAATTATTCCGGTTATTCATATTATTATTGTGATTATTATTCATTCCATGGATATTATTTCTTGAACCGCACTGATCAGTTCGTTGTCTGCTTCTTTTGTAGTAACCCTCGTGCTCATAATTTTCTAACAAGTCAGCCATTGCGTGGACCGTTTTAATCTGACTTCCCAGGCATGCTCTGGCAATTCCTGTGTCATAATGGTATGCCATTTTAGTTACTAGGGATTCTTCCGGTATTCTTGGCTCCAGGTGTCTAGCCAAACACACCTTTCCCCAGAAGTAAGTAGTTGGAGATGTACCTCTATTTACATCATATCTTCCCTGACAAATGTTATCCCTGATAATATTTTGTATAGCTTCGGACCAATATTTTTCTTTAAATAATTTTTTAAATTCAGCGTAGTCCATTATCTCATTCCTGGTTGCTGTCCACCAGTTGTCCGTAATCTCCCTAAAATGCTCATCTAACATCTCTCTAATCGAGCTCCAGATAGTTATTCTATGTTTGTTAAAATGTTCCTCGATTCTGGCCAGGAATTCCATGGGGTTTCTACAATAATTTTTGAAATTAATCCCTTCTCTGATTTCATTTGTGGAAATATGAGTGATATTATTTGGTCTGGTTCTAATTAATTCAATTTCTTCTTGATTTTGGCGTACTTGACCAGTTAAATTGTTCACTGTAGTGTTAATATTGTCACACCTTTCACCTGTTTGTTTCTGTAAATTTACTAAGTTTTCTTGTTCCTTTTGTATTCCTTCTATTTGAATACGATTATTTTCTTGGACCTGGTCTATTCTGGTATTTATCATTGCTTTATTTTGTGTAATGGTTTCGTTAGCGTTTCTCAATCTCTCATTAGTGTCAGCTGTTTCTTGCCTCCTTTCCTCATCGATTTTGTCCATCTTCTGGTTAATTGTATCATTTACCTGTTCGATCCTTCCATTAATTCTTCTTAAATTCTCTTCATTGATTTGTCTGAACTCTTCCTTCATTTGGTTATTATTTTCACTTCTAGTTTGCCTTAAGGTTTCATTAGTACTTCCCTTAATACTATCAATTTTTTCATTAATCCGTTTTAAATTCTCGTTAGTGTCTTCTCTGTTTTGGTCAAATCTCTCCTCCATCTGTTTTATTAAATTTTCACTCATTTTCTCATTTTGTACCCTTGAGTTCTCGTTAATCTCTTCCTTCATACCGTCTATTTTCTCATTTGTGTGTCTGTTATCTTCCTTGATGTTATCGAATTTTTCATCCATTTGTTTTAATAAGTTTTGACTCAAGATTTCATTTTGTTTCTTTGAGTTTTCACTGAATTCTTCCTTCTGCTTCTTAAAATTGTCATTCGTTTCTTCCTTATTTCTGTCCATTTTTTCACTCATACTATTCATTAATTCCATTAATTTTATAAGATTCGGGTCTCCTCTATCTTCCTTTCTTGCTACCGTCTCCACATCCTCCACCGATGTTACTTCTTTCTCTGCCTCCTTCATCCGTTTCAATGATGTTGCCCTCTTACGCATCTTTATTATTTCTTGGAACCTATAGCAGTCGCCAGCTAAAAATTAGGAAATTAATTTGCTTGTTTTAATTTCTTCACCTAATATTCCCTAATTTCAGCCTCACTAGTTGGTGCGCCAATTTGTAACTTAAACAGTGATGTATAACAAGGTTTAAATATGCCCCACGTTGGGCGCCAAATTTATTACTTAACGTGTATCCCGTGTTATTTTTAATGTTAAATTGTGATAAAAGGTTGTAAATAGTGTATCAGTTGTTCGTGAATTATTTATGTTGCGTGTTTTGTAACGTGATTTAATATATAAGTTTAAGAAATGAATTATTCTGCCTTGGTTTAATACTCAGAATCATTATTATTCCAATTCAGCAGTTAAAACTTCAAAATTAATTCAAGAATAGCGGTCGAGTCATCCCAAACAATTCTCAAAGTTCACCTTCGATATTAGGCTTAACCCTATTCTTTGAGGTTAATCTTGGTTTTGTAGTTTGTGTAATTCCAACGACTCCCCGACGTCTTCTTGGTCTTGGTAATTATAAAACAAATGTTGATTATATCTTATGTTCATGAAATAATAACGCATGGATATGATTTGTTAACATTATCATTTAATCTTTGCAACTGGAGTTCAAATTGATAGAAATTTTCATTCGATACACACGTTAGTAACAATCGATAGTTATCTCAGGAGTGAATAATAAAAATAGGTTTAACATATTTCGTGGGAATTCTTGTGGCTGCTACGAAAAGTTCCATTACATAACAAACAACAATATAGAGTACATTTATAAATCTTTCTAGTACTTATAATCTAAAAAGAGAGTTACAAAAATTATTAAGAAAAAACATACAATGTCTGATGATATTCAGTACACCTCGTACAAAGCATGCTGGTTAGAGTGACGTCATCATCATGGCTGCCTTCGTCCGTTCCAGATAATAACTGAAGTTTTACTAATGTGTCAAATAAATGTGTTCCTTGTAACCACTGATTCTTATATATATAATTTGTTTTTCACTTATTAAAATGTTCACTAGTGATTAGTGGTAGTGTGATTTATAGTGTTGTCTAGTGGTTGTTCGTTTTGGATAAATAATATTGTCAGTTATAAAGTCGAATAGTACATTACACTTCTAGGCGATGTTTGCTGAATGTCTCCTTGTTTTTTCTTGATATTTTCTTTATGGTGTTTGTTCCTGGTTAGTTAGAGGATTGTAGTTAAGGAATTTTTTATCTTCAGTGGTGGTCATAAAAATTTTCTTTCACAAAACGGTTTCTGAGTTTAGATTTTCATTTTAATAATATCTCGGCAAGCACTCTTAAACTGTTCTCAATCACAATTAACAATAAAGTGTCATTTCTTCTTTTTTAGTCACCCAACTGATCAAAACTTCTTAAATTTTGATTGGCCCCTTATGTATAGGTTAAGTGTTATATTACCAATACCCCTTAACTACTTTACATTTTACAAATTACTTTTAACATATAATTTTATTATTATATCCTAATGATACATACAATGTTTATATGATTATTAATTATACAATTACAAACAATTTGGTACTAAACATGCCTTGGTTTATACCTGTAAAACCTTAGTAATTAGTGAATTTCTCTGATATATGATGGAACAATTTATAATGGTTGATTGTAAGTTATACCTTGACTCCATGAGATAAATATATTTAAATTAATTAACTAATAACATGAACTCTTATAATATATAACAAAACTCTTAATAATAATACTTGATTTGACAGTTTTAATTTATTCATACTGTTGAACAAACTGTTGTCTGTATGATAAACTATTTTTACCTTCTGTTAATAACAACAAAACACTTTTTATAAAAGATAAATAGTACACTGTTTAACTGTAGTTTGTGTCACTATTATTATTATGTCACTTATATCACTGTAAGGGGTTGTGCCCCTTTCTCTCTCCTTGATTATATACAATTTTGTTTAATACAATTTTTATAATAAAGTTAATAAAATTAATACAATTTATAGCAGTTAATACAATTTTATTTTTTGAATTTGTACTCTTTATTGGGTTTGGTTGGGTTACTCATGGCAAGTTATTTAGGCCTACTAGGTTTCTTTATTTAAATTTAGTTTGTTTACTGCCCTATTCTACTGGGTAATTTCTGGGTGTGTCTTGATGATATTAAATAAGTCAAAGGTTGATGTTATTTAGTTATATTTGGTTCCTTACTGATTTTTCAAAACTTGGTATTTTCTTTTAATTAGCTATTGATTATGATTTCTTGTTCCCTCTCTGGATTGGGTTTCATTATTATATTTATAATTCTTTTTATAACATTTTGTTTCATTACAATATGTAATAAAAACTGTGTTGTTTAATAAATACTTTTGCTCTAGGTGTATCTGTTTTTGTCAGTTGATGCTATTGGTTGCATGTTTGTTCCTCATATATATGTTAATTCTATTTAATTATAATTTTATTTTATGGTTGAATCTTCTTTATCGGTTAATTCTAGAATTAACTGAAGAGAATTCTTCAGTTTTTCTGCTTAAAATGTTTGAACATAGTGGTTGTATCGCCCCAAAACAATTTCTAAATGAATACGTTCGATTTCCATCTCAAACGTATTCGTTGAGGTTAATTTCGGTTTCATAATTTTTGTTATTTTTACAACTTGCAACGTATTCTTGATCTTCCTGTGTATAGAGCAAATCCTAATTATACCTTACGTTCGAGAAATGAAACACATGGAATTGATATTGGTAATAATAATGTTTAATCTTTGAAATTTTTATTCAAGTTTAGTAAACATTTTTATTTCAATATTAACATTAGCAATGATCGATTCTTATTTCAGGGTCAATTGTCAAATGAATTAAGTATATTAAAGTGAATTCTTTTGGCTGCTACGCAAGGTTCAATTAATTAATAAAAAAATAAATAAAGAGTACATTTCAATGGAAAGGGATTAATACTTATTAGCTAACATAATGGTTGAACAGTATTTATGGCTACACAATAGCCTGTAATATTTTGTAGTATTTAAGGCTACATAATAGCCTGTAATATTTTGTTTCGTTATGTGCACAAGGCATGCTGGTTGTTGAGTGACGTCATAATCATGGCCACCGGGTGACCAGCTAGTTAGTGTAAATTGGTTCCCAATGTATATTAATAAAATATTGTCACTTAGTGTTCACTATTTCTTATATTCTGTTCTTTTTTTCTTTTATAAAATGTTTTATCAGTTACTAATGTAGTGTGAGTTGTTCGTGTTGCTGGTGATTATTCGTATTTTGATTACAAAAATTGGTTGGTTAAATTTTTGTAGAATACATGCAGTTCCTTAGTTAATTTTAATTTAGGCTTCCTTCTTGTTAATCACTTTATATTTTTGTTAACTTCACTGGTAGTCGTTCATGTTGGGTTAGATGCCTTATTATAATGACTTCATGATTTTTCTGTTTGGTAATTCATTTTTCTGAGTTTGGTTCCTTGTTTTAAATTTTTTTACATAGTATTTCTTTATCCGCACTCCTCAACCATATTCAGTCGTGGTTAACAATCAAGTGTCCAATTTCTTCTTTTTTTCACAGAAACTGACCAAAATTTCTTGGATTCTTATTGGCCCATAGTGCAAAGTTCAACTGTTACATTACCATGATCATTAAAATACATTACATTTTATATTTTGCCTTCAAATTACCTTTTTATCATAACACAATAATATTTAATACAATTTATATGTGGTTAATCCAAATAAAATTACAAATCATTTGATACCAATACATAGTATTTCTTTATCCGCACTCCTCAACCGTATTCAATCGTGCCCTATCTAACTGGGTAATGTCTGGTTATTATTTGTTAGTCAAAGACAGGTCAATGGTTGGTGTTGAGTTAATTTTGGTCCATTCATTATTTTCAATTTTGGGGTTTTTGGTTTATTAGCTGGTGATCATAATGCGTTCTATTCCTGAATGAGTTTTCACAGTTGATTATTTATAATTAGTCATACAGTTTTCTGTTTCATTACAAATTGCCCTGCTTCAGAAGTAATTATTTCTGAACACTTCGTTAGGTGTGATGACATAATTACATATGTTACATTTTCCTTTTCTTCTTTGTGATATTTCTTCAGTGACAGTTGATTGTAATTGCCTTTTATCTTTTTAGTGTTTGGATAATTGGACTTGCTTAGGTAGATGAACTGCCTTCAATTGTTTCTTGCTTCTTTTCTCTTGTTCTCTGGATTTCTTTTCTTCCTTATGGTTTCAGGGATTGGGTTGTGATAAATTTTCTTGAGTTGGGTTATTATATAACAATTCACAAATAACTTCCTTTTCTTCTCTGGGCAAATCTAAAAAATATATTATTTTTTCCTCATATTTCTTAGACAGGTGGTTACCAACTGATTTTTCCTTTCCTCTGGGGTTTCTTTTCTTTCTTCCTCTGCTTTATCTTCTGTTCAAGTTGATTCCTTGATTGGGGTTATTAATTCTTCCCTAACTTTAAATGGCACGGTGAATGCATATCGGCTGTGAGTGGCACTATTCTGACCTACTCCTCACCTGACCATTCCCCCGTACATGGTACAGTGCTCCTTTGCCCCTGCCCATAATAATAGTTTTTGAGTGGCGCCGTAGCTTTCTACCCTCTGTAAAATGGTAACTATTGCATTACTTTGAACACCCTCGGAATCCAGTTGTTTTCTTAACATTTTTGATTTCTATATTTTGCCTCCCAGCAACTCCCCTTATTTTTTATCAGTTTTGGTAAAATCATTGGTATATTTCTCTTCTTCTATTTAATTTCACTTTGTAGTTCATTGATTCATTTGCCACAGTGTCATTCATCTCCTTTTTCAATGCCCCTTTTTAGTGCAGCAGTTACAACTATGGTTTTTGTTATTCTACTTATTTCCAGATATCAATTCTTCTTCTGCAAGTTCATCCTTTCATTTATTTGTTTTAAGTACTTATTCTCTTCACTCATTATGATCCCCTTATTATCGTTCTTAACCATCATATGCTCTTCCAAACCCTGTATTGATGGGCTATTGGTTATTTTCTCCGCAGTGCTTAGTCCCTTATATCTCCATTTGTATCGTTTATTTTTTCCATTAATTTGTTTTAAATTTTCATTAATTTGTGTTTAAGTATTCATTTATGTTTTCCTTTTGATTATTATTAACTGGTCTCCATTAATTTAGTGTTTAATATACTTTTGTTCCATTGGTTTGCTTGGTTGGTAATCAGAAAATCAGTCCCATTTCTCGATAGTGCGTGGTATTTAGTTTATCCATGGTCCATAATTTCATCTGCACTTGTCGTTCGGATCACTCTGGTGTGCAGAACTATTTCCGTCCTTGTGATGTAGGTCTCCATTTAGTTTATTGAACAGATATTTTAATGGTATATCCATCATTAATGCTATCACTGATATTTTATCATGCATTTTTACTTGTGGTGTATTCAATTTAACTATGGATTTTCTTAATGTTTTACTCCCTGTTTGGTTGTGAGTCCCTTTGAAAAGTTCTATTAAGCTCCTTCTGTTATTTTTAAAATTACTTATTTCTCTATGTTCAGTACTTAGGATGTTAAGTACATTAACTAGTCCATTGTTCATCATCTCCAACTCTTCAAGTACATTAACTAGTCCATTGTTCATCATCTCCAACTCTTCCCGTGTATTTATTAGTTTCTGTTGGTGCATTTGTCTCATTTTCTTCGTCTTCATTTACATGTGCATAACATTCTCTTTGTTTCTGTTATGTTTGTTTCCAGATAACAATGCTCTGTCATCTTCTTTATTTTTTACTTCCTTAATACTACCTTCTATTTTCTGATTTACTGGTTCCTTTGACTGGTTCCTGTCATTATTTAATCCTTCTCTCCATCGATTATTATCTTCTATCGTTCTGTCAAATTTTTCATTGATTTGTTTAAATCTCTCCTCATTTCTGTCGAATTTTTTGTTCATTTGTTTTATTAAATTTTCATTCATTTGTTCCATAAATTTCAGCAAATTTGGTTCTCCTTTGGCTTCTGCCTTATCGCCCGCCCGTCTCCACTTCTTCAACCAATGTTGACGATAACATTATATTAGCCTGTAATATTTCGTTTCATTATGTGAGCAAGGCATGCTGGTTGTTGAGTGATGTCATAATCATGGCCGCCGGGTGACCAGCTAGTTAGTGTAAATTGGTTCCCAATGTATATTAATAAAATATTGTCACTTAGTGTTCACTATTTCTTATATTCTGTTCTTTTTTTCTTTTATAAAATGTTTTATCAGTTACTAATGTAGTGTGAGTTGTTCGTGTTGCTGGTGATTATTCGTATTTTGATTACAAAAATTGGTTGGTTAAATTTTTGTAGAATACATGCAGTTCCTTAGTTAATTTTAATTTAGGCTTCCTTCTTGTTAATCACTTCATATTTTTGTTAACTTCACTGGTAGTCGTTCATGTTGGGTTAGATGCCTTATTATAATGACTTCATGATTTTTCTGTTTGGTAATTCATTTTTCTGAGTTTGGTTCCTTGTTTTAAATTTTTTTACATAGTATTTCTTTATCCGCACTCCTCAACCATATTCAGTCGTGGTTAACAATCAAGTGTCCAATTTCTTCTTTTTTTCACAGAAACTGACCAAAATTTCTTGGATTCTTATTGGCCCATAGTGCAAAGTTCAACTGTTACATTACCATGATCATTAAAATACATTACATTTTATATTTTGCCTTCAAATTACCTTTTTATCATAACACAATAATATTTAATACAATTTATATGTGGTTAATCCAAATAAAATTACAAATCATTTGATACCAAACATGGCCTGGTTTGGTCATGTAAAAATTAGTATCTTGTGGATTTTACATTTATCTTACTAAACAATTTAGAATGATGGATGACAGTTGACTATGACCCTTTGATACAATATTAATTTAACTTGATCTGCTAGTAACAAGAACTTTTTATAATGTAAAACAAAACTCTTAACTATACTCCTTATCTTAATAATAATAATTTACTACATATAACTGGTTACACACTGCTAAACATGTGTCAAATTCTGTTTGATTGTACATAACTTCTTAATACTAAATAACACCACACCTTTCAACTATAGTCTGTGTGATTATTATTATGCCACCTTTTATGTGTTTGTTTTCACTTATGTCACTATAGGGTTTTGTACCCCTTTGATCACCTTATTTTACAAAAAGAAAGATTTTTATTGGCCTATTTAGTGTTATAGGTAATACACATTTTTATGTTATGAAGTGGCTGTACTCTTTATTATTTTGGTTATTGTTTATTTATTTAATGCTTGTTTACAGCTTTACTTTTTACTGATTTACTGCCCTATCTAACTGGGTAATGTCTGGTTATTATTTGTTAGTCATAGTCAGGTCAATGGTTGGTGTTGTTGAGTTAATTTTGGTCCATTTATTATCTTCAATTTTGGGGTTTTTGGTTTATTAGCTGGTGATCATAATGCTTGGTTCTATTCCTGAATGAGTTTTCACAGTTGATTATTTATAATTAGTCATACAGTTTTCTGGTTCGTTACAATATTTATTTTCAATTTTCAAGTAAGGCAAAACACTATAATATGCTCAGCTTACATGTAAAGAAGGCTGTTATAGTTTCACCTAACACATGTGAGATGTGCTACAGCACGACCGATGGTATATACAATAACTAAACTCACATATGCAGCAATGAGAAACTGTTGTGCTCCCATGTGTTAGTACAGTGAACTCTGCCTTCACTGTTAAAGTTGTAAACCAGCAGCATACCACCAGCCTACATTCTACATTTGAATTATACGCAAACTTCACTCATAGACAATGATGTGTTTTCCATTGAAATTGATGACTCTTTTATTACTTAATATTTTTGTATTTAATTTTATAATTAAAACTTTCTGAATCTGTGGTTGTAGAATGCTGCACCATAACACCAGCTACCACTGACAACTGATTACATATATTGTAACGTGTCGTAACGTCCGTCTTATCTTACACGTGTATGAGTATAATGGGTGTAACGTGTCTTCTCTATACGTCGTCGCTTTAGAACGTAAGTTACGCAGATTTCGTCCGTTGCGAACGTACGAATAACCAGGTCTCGATGTTCTTACCTGTTGTTCACTAGGGGTGTGAAAATCCCGGGTGGCGCCAAATTGTTTTATTAAAACAATTAAAAAAATTTTAAGTTTGCATGACAAGCGCAGCTCGGTGGTGTGAAGAATTCAATTTGCTCCCGCCTCGCCTTGCCCGTCTGGATTGGTCCAGTAGTTAGTTGCATTGGCTGTGTGATCGCTCGTCGTCAATACCTATTTGCTAAAATGTACACAAATTTTTATCCACCTCCTAATGAAATTATAACACATTGGTTACACTCAGTACTTATTTATTTTCGGTTAACGATTAATTATTCAGTTAATACAAATTATGTTTTCTTTGGTAACACATTACACCGGTAGATTATATGAGACACATCTCTGGGGTTTGACAAATCGATCTTTGAACTTAACAACAGATATTCAGTAATGGCGTCTGTTGGAATTGTACACAAAATTATTATTGTTCGATCGTCTCGGGTTCTTGAGATTGCGTTAAAAGGCTTATTAATTATTACAACAATAAAAATACACACCCTTACATCAGTTAAACTTAAATAATATACTGTGTAGTTATAATTTGTTTATTGGAGTGTAGTAAAAGTGTTACAAAATATCGCTAACTAATAACAGGTTAACTTTGCCAGTTGATAAATTTTCAGTGTCTTAGTTTTTTAATTTAATCTTTGAAAGTAATTATGTGCAGTTTAGTGAGAGTTCAACTTTCAGTGAGAAATAATTAACGTGAGTTTATTCGGAAATTTGGGTAATTTAATAGATACTTAACACTTCAGTAGACTGGATGAACTCAGTTGATCTGGTAATAATGAATTAGGCTGCAATCATATTTAATTTTCAATTGTTCAGGGCTTCGGGCATCTTTTTCAAGTTAATCGGCAATATATTATTTTCTTTTTTCTTTAATTTGGCTTCGACATCAGTTAAATGGTTTCAGCCATCGTCTGCTTCCTTGGTATTCACTTGTTAGTAATTTCGTTTGATATTTAGATGTTTTAATTAACAATTTTGATCGTTCAAGAAGAGCATCAAATTACGAGTAAAAAAATCTAACGGTAAATTAGTAACCAAACGACTGTTGTCATAATAACCAATCAATCCTGATTGGTTAATTCTGAATTATGACTATCGTTATCAAATTTGAATTTTTATTCAAAATAGCTGTATATTTTCTTATTGATTAAGTTCTTCTGTCCTCTTCCCTACATATTAAATATTATCACCACTGTTATTATTTCCTTTCAAAGATTAATTTGGTACCACATAATGTATGGTTTTATGAAATATCAATGTTTGTACATTTATGTTAATATTTGGTATTTACATTTCTCCTTTAAATTAAGTTCTTATTCTAATATTTTTCCTTTAAACTGATTTACAAATTATTCTCGGCTATTTACGCGCCTTGAATTTATTAATTTCCTGGTTGTTTTTATACAATTTGCAATTATTTGTTATTGACAGTTATACATTTCCTAGGCCTAAGTAGCCATTGATTATTTTTACTTAATATATTCTAATTATATTTCATTTTATTACAACGTGTTTTGTTCTGTTGTTATAATTGATTCGTTTAGTAGTTGTTGTGTCTTGAATTTGTTAGTGTTCTGATTATGTGTCAAGATTACTTTCTATATCTTAATACCTAAAATATGACAATTAGGTCTATGGACTGTAAGCTTCCTTCAGCCATATCCTATCCATAAAATTAAAATGAACAATTCTTTACAAGTTATTAGTTACTGTTGGTTTAACATACATTTCATTCTTTTACTATTATTTTGAGTGAGAACATCATCAATTCCTTCAAACTTACTTAATTTATTTTCCCTTATAACATAGGGTGTTTATTAATTACATTCTTAATTTCTTAATTCTTCACTAATCCCTTTCTCCATTCCATGTTAACACAAACTGTTTATCTTACATGGGCTTACTCCCCTGAATAACATCGTATTCTTTATCTATCTCTACTCTAAATACTATTTCTAATTACCCTTAACTATATAATTTTTATAAGCTCACTCTGAAATCATTTATTGTTTCATCATTGATTTATTAAGTGTTTTCTTATCTATTACTATCTTTTTAATCATACTATCATTTACAATATCTTTTTTCACCCATCACTTTCACCTTTAATTAATTGGTGTTTATCACTGATACACTCATTATTTTGGGGTATTTACACCTTCACTATTATCACTTGTTAAACTTTTTATTTTAAGTGTTCATTGGTGGGTAATCCCTATTATTATTTTTCTTTGTCACTTAGTTACTTTCATTATATTTCTCATTATCTCACTATCTTTACAAATTATATTTATATCTAATAAGTTCATGTCTTTTTCTAGATTTCTTACTTACATATACTACTAATTCGTGGGTTAGTGTATTTTTATTTAACGGTTTTTTATTTAATATGAACTAGCAAAATACCCGTGCTTCGCTACGGAGTTTCACGTTGTACGTAATTGTACAATTATTGCTCGCTTAATAGTATAACATTAGATAGATTGTACAAATTCTCAACTCTTAGTTTGTTTATTTACATTCATAGCAACAGCTATTTATTATTTATTTCGAGAAAATTGTTAGAGCCGTTTCCGAGAAAAAAAAGGACATACATTTATTAATTAATTGAACTTCGAAATTTTCTCGACTATAAGAACCTGCAAACAATGAAGTTTTTCAATTTAAAACAATGATTAAAAACTCAGAACTAAATGTATTCGGGGTTTCCAATAAACTGAGATGTCAACCACTTCATTTACAAAGTATGCAATTCCCGCGATAAATTTCATTATTTGGTTTTTTGCCCCTTAGGAGTGAAAGTTTTTAAAACCGTTTCTTAGTGAGCACCTAAGACCTATGATGAAGCTACGTTCAAAATTTCATTGATATCCATTCAGTGGTTTCAGAGATATCGTGATCAGTGAGTCAGTCCCCACAAATAGCTTCACTATCCCCACAAAAAAAACAAACAAACTGAAATACTAAATGACCACAACAATTACCTTACATAAGATAACCTAATTCCAGGAACATTTAGCGAACCCATCAAGCACAAGTTAGGTGAAGGTAAGGTAACAAATTACAACGTAACACATGTTTATGTTAATATTGTTACAACATCACAGAACAATCTATGTGTTTGTTGAATGTGCCAGAAGAATCTCGATGTAACGCGTGTGGCGTACGTGCTTGTCGACGCATTTTCGAGAGGTTTCTCAAAGGCGCCAGCCGCGCGGACTGTGTCAAGGCCGCAATTAATTATGTAGTTCACACGAGCGCTAAGACGCAAATAGGAACATTCTGGTCTGTGAGCGCAGGTATAAATACATGGCGGCAGCGGCCTTAAGTTTCAGTATTAGTGCGATATATTGACAGCGCGGTTCGAGAGTTATTGTTGGGCGAAATTACTGTGCGCTTTCAAGTGGTTATTAGTTAAGTGTTGTGTTTTATAATCGGACAGTAATAGTAATAAAATTGTGTTTAATTTTAGAAGACATTTTGTTGCGTGTGAACAATTTTTATTTGATTTGTTGTAGAGACTGTGTTGTTAATTACGAACTGTTAACTGTAGAAATTAAAAGCTGGTAATTAGTGACTTAATTGGTGTCTTGTATTTTGTTGTTTTCCACTGTACCTATGACGATCGAGTAGACAGTTGTAACAATATTTTAACTTTTATTATCATAATTTCTCCAGTCTGTGTACATAGTCGCTCATTATACAGTTATTGAAGTCTTATATTTCTTAATTGTGCTTTCTTCTTTTATAAAATTTTTGAAATGAAAAAATGATTTCATGATTTACTGATAATGCTTTCTTAATAAGCAAAATATTAATAAGAGATGATAATAAAGCAATAAAATGTTAATAGGTAATGAAATAATCAATGATAGAATCACCCATAATATATAAAAAATATCACATATAAAAAATATGTTGTAATATGATGTACTAACTACACTGCCATAAAATAATAATAATAATAATGAGGGTTAATAATAAAGAATAGCAAGTACAGAACTATTTGTAATGACTGACAAGTATCTGTTTTTATGGCTACCACTGCTTCCACTACATGTTTTAGTGGAAGAAAAGCCACAAGGTCCACTAGTGTGGAAGAATATCTTAGTAGCATGAAATCTAGAATTACTTTTTTGACTTTCTGTATTGAATTACAATATACTTTTTAATTTTTTGTAATGTGTATGTAAAACTGTTTTCAAAAGTTCTGGTATGTTCTGTCACAAAAAAAATAATAATAATTAACACCTGACTTAATAATGTAACAAAGTACAAAAGTTCACTTAATGTAATGGGCATAATATACAAATTGTATAACAGATCAAAGACATTTATTTAAATTCAGAAATACAGTTTCAGCTAAATATTTTTAGTTTTTTTTAATTATTCACAATTGTTGTCATATATTTTTTCATATTTCTTAAAGTAATTATTCTCTTAAATTCACAACTTTTCTATTCAAAAAAGTTTATCAAAATATCTACTGTGTGCATTGGCTTAAAAGGATTGATTTTTCTTCACTTGAGTTAAGATTATATCATTAGGCCTACTACCTTTGCTTTCTGAATCACTTTGTTGAGATGGTTGTCTTTTCAGTAGAGAATTATGCCTGAATCAGTAATATGAATTTATTTATCTTAGCTGCCTGCTAATGTTTTCTTGGAATTGTAGCCACTAAATCATTAAAACAAGTGTTGCATGTTTATTTTGTAAAGTAGGTATACAGTAACATATTGTCTTGGATTTCGTTGCCCATGACGTGTCCGTTACTTAACTAAATATAATTATTTCACTACTGACTTGGAACACAAATTTTTATGGGTAAAAACATAAATGTTTTACCTTATAACCTGAACCGGTTTTCGCTTTTCAAAAAGCTTCTTCAGAGGTAAGAACCAGTTTTTGCTTTTCAAAAAGCTTCTTCAGAGGTAAGATCTGAACCTTTGAAGAAGCTTTTTGAAAAGCGAAAACCGGTTCACGTTATAAGGTAAAACATGTATGTTTTTACCCATAAAAATTTGTGTTCCAAGTCGGTAGTGAAATAATTATATTTATCATATTGTACCGTACTTATGTTGTATCATTGCCATTCATTTTAATACACTACTGTAGAACCTGGCCATGATAAGATTCAAGTCACTAAGTTAGTAGAGGAAATTGGAATTCATCTGAAACAAGAATTGCATGTTTACTGAACTGATATCTTTGTATGTATTCCATTTCCTGCAGCGGAATGAACAGTTTGGGTAGACAAATTACATGAATCCATGGACTGCCCTGCTACTGCATGTTCACTGTGTATATATCAGAAGTTCTTCAGCCTTGAATTCTAGTAGTAGTGTTGTATTATTCTAGAATTCTAGTAGTATTCTAGAACTCTACATTAATACCAAATGGAAAAATATACTTTGTCACAGGACAAATGGCGCCAATTGTACACCTCTTTGTTTTTTGGTGACCCTTAGAAGGGCTGTGTGGTGAGAACGGTGTGATGTATGTTCCACCCGAGCCACACTGAGATGTCCGGTGGCTGCGCCTGCTGTTCGTGGCGTACTGCAGTCCTCCTCTTCTTTCAGCATTGGTTTGTAGAGCCCACTGCTGTCCAGTTGACGTCCATTACTGGTTCGTCATAGTGTAAAGAGTCACAGTGTGAGTGAGAAGAGATTCTTCTCTTCTTCCTGTTCCTTCCGGCTGACTTTGATGTCGTCTGATAGAGGAGTGGCGATGGAGTGCATCAAAAAATTCTACTGGTGCTCTTTTTATGCCCTGACAGCTTTCTGTGCCATGAGCCTATCAGAGTCCTGCTGATCCCTGATTGGCTCGTTGTGAGCTCATCAGGTGTCACATGCCGCCAGGTGTTCGTGGTGACCTCTCTAAAAGTACCAAAAAGTACTAACTAAATGCTGTGTAATATTTAACAGCCATCATGGGTAATTCTTAAATTTAACACTGCTTTTTGGTATAAAATGTGAAAAATAAAATTCATAATCACAGAATACAGAATGCATATGTGTGTGTGTGTTTGTGTGTTCAAATTTATTTTCTATAAACATTTTTGGACCGAATTATTATTTATTTTACTACTTGCAAGTACGAAATCAGAGTTGTACCAATATCATCCATAATACGAGTATATTCATTTTTCTGTGCACCCAATTAAAACCATAACACATGTCTCAATAAAAAATGATTGAGACATATTAATGTACCACATACCTTACCTTCCCATGGCTCCACTCCAGACTTGTATGTACTGATAACAATTTCTATACCTGTACTCCATTCTCTGTGTTGCTGCCATGTTCCTGGCACTGGTAAAATTGTCAACAATAATCGCAATACTGCATTTTGCCACTGATCAGGATGCCACAATTTAACAGAGAACTTAATGCTTGTTGTATTAACTGGTAACCTTGTAAAGTGTGTATAATACTTTGAATATTTATCGTATGTCTCATGAATTACTACACCACATCCTGTAAGCATTAACATTTCCAGGATATTATTATTTGTGTTTCTTTAAAACAAAATTCTAGTTTTAATAAGCTGCTGAATATTTTTAAATATCAACAGTGATAGAATGTTGTATTAAAATATGAGAAATAAACATCAGCGGCATTAATCAATTTACAGAACAATGTCAGCATTTTGGCAAGAAGGAAAAATCATACATATTCAGATTCCATAAAAGGAATTGCCATTTGTAGTTTGTATTAATAGTTGTATAAGTCATACACATTCTGATGTTCCAAGGTTCTTTGTTTGAAGGTTCTATAAATATAAAAGGTATATATTTATAGAGCATTCTTCTTAGTTTTTTAAATGAATGGTAGAGACTGCCTTCTGCTTCACTTCTCCCGATTGCCTGCAACACATTTAAGTAGGTAACGTTTATGAATTTTGTCATGTTACGCATGCTTCATTATATGTATTTATTAGTTTAGTACTGTTTTAGATTGAGCTCCAAATCTCTGAGACGAATCCGGGCAGAGAGAGAGTGTAGACACACGCAGCTGAGCAGTTGTGTTAAACAATCAGTGATTATTGAGAAATATCGATTCACATTACATTATCAAAACTCACTCAATGCTCACTTTCCTCTCATTCAACATTAAAGCCAGATAACTGTGACGCTTTGTGTTGTACAAAAATTGGCACTGTAAAATATTATTAGTATTAAAATCTAATTTTAATTTCACATTGCTTAATACTTCGAAATGTAATAGATGACGTACATTTTAAAGAAGGCGAGCTAACTTATCTGTTTCCTCTTCCTTGGTCAGCATTGCTACTGAGATCAGAATCACTGTCACTGCTATCTGTGTTGTCACCACTACCACTGCTGACATCATCCAAATCTGATGTGATAATAATCTTGTCAATAACGTCTGACACTATCCCACCACTTTCCCAGTAATAGTCCTCTACCTCCCCAACTTTCTGGCAGTACCCTACCCAGTCAATTTCAGTTACCGACATTACTGTTTGCTCAATTATTTCAGTCAATTCCATAAAATTAAACTTCCATGACTGTTCCAATTTCGTATGTAGTTTTTAACTTTTGCCCAGGCAAGTTCAATAGGATTGAGGTCCCATATCCGAAGCCGTACAGGAGTGTAACCCTTGCTTGATAAAAATTGATCAAGCTTGTACTGCTTCTCTCTGGGGTGATGGAGTTCTATAATTTAAAAATGATCTTTCTTTCTCATACCTTCATCACAATTAATACACTGATTTCTCAGAAATTGTATCATATTGAGTTTTGTAGAATACCTAAAACAGAATGATATGGCGCATTGTCCATAACTATTACTGATTCTCCATAACTGTTTGGTTGGCAACAACTTATTCTCAGAAACAACAGTAAAAAGCAGACTGCAATAATGTTACAAACTGTGTAGTCTGTCTTCGTGATGGATGCCAGTTTGCACTGTGAACAGGGTTGTAGAGCATCCATTGGCCTTGACAAACAAACGATACCAACACATACACACTCACTCCTACTTTATCCCCTCCATCAGAGACACAGAGTTCAGTCTCATGCAGTACTTAGTTCTATTTAGTTTTTTCACACATTATGTACATATTTCAAAATCTCTGTTGATCTTTAAAATAAAAGTACCTATACTAATAGGTAAACTGTTTGTGCTTGGGTTAGTTATTGTTGTTGATTAGTAATAACAGACCTTTTTTGGTTATGGTAGAGTGGGTGTTTTTAGTAGATATTTTTATTCTCTAATGTTTCCAGTATTTAGTGTTTTAAAAATCCTATTTGTATTAATTTTAACCTTTTTATGAATAAATTGTTTTCTGGTTTGTGTACATGTGCGCATGCATGCATGCATGCAGGTGTACACAAAACCCAATCATATGTTTTTATCCACTGTAAAAACATAGGTTGATTTCTAAAAAGCTATAAGTACAAAAGTGCACAACATTAGTAAACAACACAATATTCCTACAAAAACTAATAAAGAGAATCCGTAATATTATTTACATAGATACACAAAATTATTCTAGTTTGAGAATCTCATAACAATGGGTATCATATTATTATACGACGTGTATACGGGTATTATTAATAATGTTAATATTATTACTTAATGTGTATCCCATGTTATTTTTAATGTTAAATTGTGATAAAAGGTTGTAAATAGTGTATCAGTTGTTCGTGAATTATTTATGTTGCGTGTTTTGTAACGTGATTTAATATATAAGTTTAAGAAATGAATTATTCTGCCTTGGTTTAATAATCAGAATTATTATTATTCCAATTCAGCAGTCAAAACTTCAAAATTAATTCAAAAATAGCGGTCGAGTCGTCCTAAACAATTCTCAAAGTTCACCTTCGATATTAGGCTTAACCCTATTCTTTGAGGTTAATCTTGGTTTTGTAGCTTGTGTAATTCCAACGACTCCCCGACATCTTCTTGGTCTTGGTAATTATAAAACAAATGTTGATTATATCTTATGTTCATGAAATAATAACGCATGGATATGATTTGTTAACATTATCGTTTAATCTTTGCAACTGGAGTTCAAATTGATAGACATTTTCATTCGATACACACGTTAGTAACAATCGATAGTTATCTCAGGAGTGAATAATAAAAATAGGTTTAACATATTTTGTGGGAATTCTTGTGGCTGCTACAAAAAGTTCCATTACATAACAAACAACAATATAGAGTACATTTATAAATCTTTCTAGTACTTATAATCTAACAAGAGAGTTACAAAAATTATTAAGAAAAAACATACAATGTCTGATGATATTCAGTACACCTCGTACAAAGCATGCTGGTTAGAGTGACGTCATCATCATGGCTGCCTTCGTCCGTTCCAGATAATAACTGAAGTTTTACTAATATGTCAAATAAATGTGTTCCTTGTAACCACTGATTCTTATATATATAATTTGTTTTTCACTTATTAAAATGTTCACTAGTGATTAGTGGTAGTATGATTTATAGTGTTGTCTAGTGGTTGTTCGTTTTGGATAAATAATATTGTCAGTTATAAAGTCGAATAGTACATTACACTTCTAGGTGATGTTCGCTGAACGTCTCCTTGTTTTTTCTTGATATTTTCTTTATGGTGTTTGTTCCTGGTTAGTTAGAGGATTGTAGTTAAGGAATTTTTTATCTTCAGTGGTGGTCATAAAAATTTTCTTTCACAAAACGGTTTCTGAGTTTAGATTTTCATTTTAATAATATCTCGGCAAGCACTCTTAAACTGTTCTCAATCACAATTAACAATAAAGTGTCATTTCTTCTTTTTTAGTCACCCAACTGATCAAAACTTCTTAAATTTTGATTGGCCCCTTATGTATAGGTTAAGTGTTATATGACCAATACCCCTTAACTACTTTACATTTTACAAATTACTTTTAACATATAATTTTATTATTATATCCTAATGATACATACAATGTTTATATGATTATTAATTATACAATTACAAACAATTTGGTACTAAACATGCCTTGGTTTATACCTGTAAAACCTTAGTAATTAGTGAATTTCTCTGATATATGATGGAACAATTTATAATGGTTGATTGTAAGTTATACCTTGACTCCATGAGATAAGTATATTTAAATTAATTAACTAATAACATGAACTCTTATAATATATAACAAAACTCTTAATAATAATACTTGATTTGACAGTTTTAATTTATTCATACTGTTGAACAAACTGTTGTCTGTATGATAAACTATTTTTACCTTCTGTTAATAACAACAAAACACTTTTTATAAAAGATAAATAGTACACTGTTTAACTGTAGTTTGTGTCACTATTATTATTATGTCACTTATATCACTGTAAGGGGTTGTGCCCCTTTCTCTCTCCTTGATTATATACAATTTTGTTTATTACAATTTTTATAATAAAGTTAATAAAATTAATACAATTTATAGCAGTTAATACAATTTTATTTTTTGAATTTGTACTCTTTATCGGGTTTGGTTGGGTTACTCATGGCAAGTTATTTATGCCTACTAGGTTTCTTTATTTAAATTTAGTTTGTTTACTGCCCTATTCTACTGGGTAATTTCTGGGTGTGTCTTGATGATATTAAATAAGTCAAAGGTTGATGTTATTTAGTTATATTTGGTTCCTTACTGATTTTTCAAAACTTGGTATTTTCTTTTAATTAGCTATTGATTATGATTTCTTGTTCCCTCTCTGGATAGGGTTTCATTATTATATTTATAATTCTTTTTATAATATTTTATTTCGTTACAAATTGCCTCCCTTCAGAAGTAATTATTTCTGAACACTTCATTAGGTGTGAGGTCATAATTACTTATGTTACATTTTCTTCTTCTTCCTCGTGATATTTCTTCATGGATTGTTGATTATAATTGCCCTTGATCTTCTTTGAAATGGGGTCAATTAATTCGTACGTGTTGTTGTTGTGGTTTTTTGTTATGGTGTAGGGTCCTACGTAGAGTAACAATAACTTCTTTGATATCCCTTCTAGAGTGCTAGGCAATTCCCTGTTCTTTAACAACACCTTCTCTCCTACTTTATATTTAATTATTTTACCCTTGATTTTCTAGTATTTGTTTCTACATTTTTCCAGATTTTCTATCACCTGATTATAAAATTTTAACTTATTAAATTGGTACTGTGGAGACTTAGGAAACTTAATTAATTCTTGGATCTCTCTGGGTGGTTGTTTTTCATACATGGCAGTGAATGGAGTGCAATTTATGGATGGATGATAAGCCAAGTTTAAAAAATCTTCTGTGGCGGATAAATAATCGGGCCACTTCCTTTGTTGGTGATGACAATAGGTTCTTAAGATTCTACCAACTTCTCTCAGTATTCATTCTGATGGATTGCTACTGGGGTGGTATACGGAGGTCCTTGTAACTTTTGATGTTCAGTTCTAACAATGTGTTCTTCCATTTTCTGCCTCGAAATTGTGTACCATGGTCTGTAACTATTGAGACGGGTATTCCTGTTTCTGGGATGTATTGAGTAGTTATTACTTCAAGAATTTTTTGCGTAGTTGCTCGACTGATTGGATACAATTTGGTGAAGTGGTCCATAATGATTATAATGTATTTGTATCGGCTTCTACCTTCACTCCGAGGAAATAGTCCGCATATGTCAATAAATAATTTTTCCAGTTTTTGTTCTGATGATATAGGTATCATTATACCTTCCTTTTGTTCATTATTAATTTTGACCAATTGGCAGATATGACAGGGTTTTATATAATTTTGTACTTTCCTGTGTATGTTCTTAATGTAACAATTCTCCTCCAATGCTTTCACTACCTTTACTGCACCCATATGTCCATATCTTATGTGATATTCCAACACCAGTTCTTTCTCCATGATTCTGGGAATGATTACCTTCCAGTCTTCTTGGTTCAATGTATTTTTTATAAATAAAATTCCTTCTTGTTCACAATAGAATTGGTTTATTGGAGAGTTTTGGTTCTCCAAACGTTCTTTGATTTTTATTAATTTTGGGTCTAATAATTGGTTGGCTCTGATATTTTGTAATAATGCCTCCAAATCGGATCTACTTTTGAGAATGTTGTACACCTTGATAATCTTTTCCTTCTCACCCTCAAATGTCTGGGTGTCCAGGTTTATTCGTGATAACACATCTGCTATCACGTTTTGACTCCCTGGAATATATTCCCATTTGATATTTTACTCCTGCAAGGCGAGTATCCACCTTGTAAGCCTTCCGTGACTCAGCTTACAACTTCTCAAAAATGAGATGGACTTATGATCTGTTCTGACAGTTACAGGATATCCTAAAATGTATGTTCGGAATTTACTACAAGCAAACACTACGCTTAATAGTTCCTTTTCAGTCACATTATATCTTCTCTCACAGTGGTTTAACACACGACTGGTGAAACTGATGACTAAATGGTTTCCTTCTTTGTCTTCTTGGTACAATACCGTCCCAAGACTGACATCACTTGCGTCACAGTTTAAAAATAATGGGTGATCAAAATTTGGATGATGAAGGATTACTGTCTCTAAGAATTTATCCTTTATCTGTTGTAGTATAGCATCTTGTTCATGTCCCCATATCCATTTGTTTTTGGAAGACAGCTGTTCCTGAAATTTAGATATTAATGCGGAATAATTGCGTTGGAACTTCCGGTAGTAATTACACAGTCCTAAGAAGGATTGGAGTTGCCTCTTATTCTTTGGTTGTGGGAACTTCTGGATTGCAGTAACCTTTTCTTGTGATGGGGAAATACCTTGTTCAGTCAAATTGAAACCTAAGAATTGAACCTCCTTCGCTATTAATTTGGATTTTTCGAGTTTTAGTGTTATGTTGTTCTCTGCTAACTTACTCAATACATATTCCACCCTGTTACAATGTTCCTCCCAGTTGGATGAGGTAATCAACAGGTCGCCTACATAAACTGTGGTGAATTGGAGCGCTTCCTGACCCAATACCTGGTCCATACATCGTACAAAATTGCTACCGAGTTGACTAATCCAAAGGGCAATCTCTTAAACTGGTAGTTTCTACCCTCAAAAATAAAAGCCATATATTGTCGACTCGTCGGGTGCAACTCCACCTGCCAGTAACCACAAACTGTGTCCCAGGTACTGATGAATCTTGTACCGTGAAATTTTTTTAGAATTTCTTCTATTTCTCCAGGTGACGTGTGATCATTTACTATCTGTTTATTTATTTCTCGGGCATCCAAGCAAAGTCGAACCTGCCCGCTCTTCTTCTGAATTGCTACTATTGGGCTAGTATATGGTGATTTGCTATGCTCAATTATATCATTTAAAACATTTTATTAATTTCAGCTCTAACCGCCTCCTTCAATGAATATGGTATAGGATAGGATTTTCTGTGGAATTCTGCTGGTTCTTTAAATTGTATTCTACACTGATAGTTTTTTACTTTTCCTGGTTCTTCTGAAAATATATGTTTATACTTCTTATATATTATAATGAGATCTTCTACTTGTTCTGCTGTCAAATTATCTGTGCCTTGGTGTCTAAACTCTCTTATCTCCTGTAATTTACTGTTCCACAGGTCTTCATTTGTCATATTATAGATTATTTTTCTGCATTGGGTGTCATTCTTTAAAAAATTTAATTCCCTAACTTGGTGGTGGGTACGGTTCAGAGGGGCACCATCGCTTCCTATTAACTCTGCCGTCCACACAGCACCTTCTGAGTTCAAGGACACCTTCTCCTTGCTCAGATCAATAATGGCTGAATATTTCCTCAGCATATCGCATCCGATTAATATTTCGAATGGTAGGCCAATTGCGACCAGACATATAATATTAACTGTAACACCCTTGCTTTCTAGTTCCAATTACACTTGTTTTCGCACTGTTTTATTTTGACGCCCAGTGGCACCTATTAAAATAACATTATTGACAGGTAAGGTAGGTATTATATTTTTACTTTGTTTCTGTATTCTCTCCAGTTCAGCGTCATTAATAAGTGACACATTTGCACCAGTATCTATCATTACTCGTGTGGGAATTCCTTCAATTTGAGCGGTTATGTATAAGATTTCATTATGCTGGTTGGTTCTACTTTTCACCGTTACCTCCAACAGTTCTTCTTGAAGATTCTTCAAATAATAGTTGTAAATAATAGTAAGGTTTTGACTATCAGTCCTTAAACTTTGGTTGTTTTTGTACCCAGTAGATAGGAGCAGTAAGGGGTCACGAGGGTTTATTACTGCCTCACTCCGTTTAAATTAATGCCATCATGATTATTTTCCGGGCATGACTGTTGATTTGCTTGGAATGGTGTGCCAGTTCCTGGTTGTTCACCTTCTCGGTTGTCTAATTGTTCACTCCCCCTCGGTTCTCGGAAGTCCTCCTGGCTTCGACTTCTTACTTGGTTGTCATGGTGATTCATCCCTCTGGGATTTCCTCTTTGATCATAGCTGTTATTAAAATTGTTCTTCCGAGGTTGTTGGTATCTCCAGTAATCCCCTTCTTCTGCACTAATATAATTGATTCGGGGTCGGTACGGACGATTATTATTATAATTACCCTGGTTGATATGATTGGCATTAACTCTTGGATTATTTCCAAAATTATTATAATTTTGGTTGGTTCGGTAATTATTATAATTATTGTTAATTCTATTACCCGGATTGTAATTTTGATTGGGCCTGTTGTTACTATTATTATTAATTGTATTGCGATTGAAGTTTGCTTGCTGGTTATTATTTGGGGTAACATTTTGGTTGTAAATACGATCGTTGCCATTAAAGTTATAATTATTCCGGTTATTCATATTATTATTGTGATTATTATTCATTCCATGGATATTATTTCTTGAACCGCACTGATCAGTTCGTTGTCTGCTTCTTTTGTAGTAACCCTCGTGCTCATAATTTTCTAACAAGTCAGCCATTGCGTGGACCGTTTTAATCTGACTTCCCAGGCATGCTCTGGCAATTCCTGTGTCATAATGGTATGCCATTTTAGTTACTAGGGATTCTTCCGGTATTCTTGGCTCCAGGTGTCTAGCCAAACACACCTTTCCCCAGAAGTAAGTAGTTGGAGATGTACCTCTATTTACATCATATCTTCCCTGACAAATGTTATCCCTGATAATATTTTGTATAGCTTCGGACCAATATTTTTCTTTAAATAATTTTTTAAATTCAGCGTAGTCCATTATCTCATTCCTGGTTGCTGTCCACCAGTTGTCCGTAATCTCCCTAAAATGCTCATCTAACATCTCTCTAATCGAGCTCCAGATAGTTATTCTATGTTTGTTAAAATGTTCCTCGATTCTGGCCAGGAATTCCATGGGGTTTCTACAATAATTTTTGAAATTAATCCCTTCTCTGATTTCATTTGTGGAAATATGAGTGATATTATTTGGTCTGGTTCTAATTAATTCAATTTCTTCTTGATTTTGGCGTACTTGACCAGTTAAATTGTTCACTGTAGTGTTAATATTGTCACACCTTTCACCTGTTTGTTTCTGTAAATTTACTAAGTTTTCTTGTTCCTTTTGTATTCCTTCTATTTGAATACGATTATTTTCTTGGACCTGGTCTATTCTGGTATTTATCATTGCTTTATTTTGTGTAATGGTTTCGTTAGCGTTTCTCAATCTCTCATTAGTGTCAGCTGTTTCTTGCCTCCTTTCCTCATCGATTTTGTCCATCTTCTGGTTAATTGTATCATTTACCTGTTCGATCCTTCCATTAATTCTTCTTAAATTCTCTTCATTGATTTGTCTGAACTCTTCCTTCATTTGGTTATTATTTTCACTTCTAGTTTGCCTTAAGGTTTCATTAGTACTTCCCTTAATACTATCAATTTTTTCATTAATCCGTTTTAAATTCTCGTTAGTGTCTTCTCTGTTTTGGTCAAATCTCTCCTCCATCTGTTTTATTAAATTTTCACTCATTTTCTCATTTTGTACCCTTGAGTTCTCGTTAATCTCTTCCTTCATACCGTCTATTTTCTCATTTGTGTGTCTGTTATCTTCCTTGATGTTATCGAATTTTTCATCCATTTGTTTTAATAAGTTTTGACTCAAGATTTCATTTTGTTTCTTTGAGTTTTCACTGAATTCTTCCTTCTGCTTCTTAAAATTGTCATTCGTTTCTTCCTTATTTCTGTCCATTTTTTCACTCATACTATTCATTAATTCCATTAATTTTATAAGATTCGGGTCTCCTCTATCTTCCTTTCTTGCTACCGTCTCCACATCCTCCACCGATGTTACTTCTTTCTCTGCCTCCTTCATCCGTTTCAATGATGTTGCCCTCTTACGCATCTTTATTATTTCTTGGAACCTATAGCAGTCGCCAGCTAAAAATTAGGAAATTAATTTGCTTGTTTTAATTTCTTCACCTAATATTCCCTAATTTCAGCCTCACTAGTTGGTGCGCCAATTTGTAACTTAAACAGTGATGTATAACAAGGTTTAAATATGCCCCACGTTGGGCGCCAAATTTATTACTTAACGTGTATCCCGTGTTATTTTTAATGTTAAATTGTGATAAAAGGTTGTAAATAGTGTATCAGTTGTTCGTGAATTATTTATGTTGCGTGTTTTGTAACGTGATTTAATATATAAGTTTAAGAAATGAATTATTCTGCCTTGGTTTAATACTCAGAATCATTATTATTCCAATTCAGCAGTTAAAACTTCAAAATTAATTCAAGAATAGCGGTCGAGTCATCCCAAACAATTCTCAAAGTTCACCTTCGATATTAGGCTTAACCCTATTCTTTGAGGTTAATCTTGGTTTTGTAGTTTGTGTAATTCCAACGACTCCCCGACGTCTTCTTGGTCTTGGTAATTATAAAACAAATGTTGATTATATCTTATGTTCATGAAATAATAACGCATGGATATGATTTGTTAACATTATCATTTAATCTTTGCAACTGGAGTTCAAATTGATAGAAATTTTCATTCGATACACACGTTAGTAACAATCGATAGTTATCTCAGGAGTGAATAATAAAAATAGGTTTAACATATTTCGTGGGAATTCTTGTGGCTGCTACGAAAAGTTCCATTACATAACAAACAACAATATAGAGTACATTTATAAATCTTTCTAGTACTTATAATCTAAAAAGAGAGTTACAAAAATTATTAAGAAAAAACATACAATGTCTGATGATATTCAGTACACCTCGTACAAAGCATGCTGGTTAGAGTGACGTCATCATCATGGCTGCCTTCGTCCGTTCCAGATAATAACTGAAGTTTTACTAATGTGTCAAATAAATGTGTTCCTTGTAACCACTGATTCTTATATATATAATTTGTTTTTCACTTATTAAAATGTTCACTAGTGATTAGTGGTAGTGTGATTTATAGTGTTGTCTAGTGGTTGTTCGTTTTGGATAAATAATATTGTCAGTTATAAAGTCGAATAGTACATTACACTTCTAGGCGATGTTTGCTGAATGTCTCCTTGTTTTTTCTTGATATTTTCTTTATGGTGTTTGTTCCTGGTTAGTTAGAGGATTGTAGTTAAGGAATTTTTTATCTTCAGTGGTGGTCATAAAAATTTTCTTTCACAAAACGGTTTCTGAGTTTAGATTTTCATTTTAATAATATCTCGGCAAGCACTCTTAAACTGTTCTCAATCACAATTAACAATAAAGTGTCATTTCTTCTTTTTTAGTCACCCAACTGATCAAAACTTCTTAAATTTTGATTGGCCCCTTATGTATAGGTTAAGTGTTATATTACCAATACCCCTTAACTACTTTACATTTTACAAATTACTTTTAACATATAATTTTATTATTATATCCTAATGATACATACAATGTTTATATGATTATTAATTATACAATTACAAACAATTTGGTACTAAACATGCCTTGGTTTATACCTGTAAAACCTTAGTAATTAGTGAATTTCTCTGATATATGATGGAACAATTTATAATGGTTGATTGTAAGTTATACCTTGACTCCATGAGATAAATATATTTAAATTAATTAACTAATAACATGAACTCTTATAATATATAACAAAACTCTTAATAATAATACTTGATTTGACAGTTTTAATTTATTCATACTGTTGAACAAACTGTTGTCTGTATGATAAACTATTTTTACCTTCTGTTAATAACAACAAAACACTTTTTATAAAAGATAAATAGTACACTGTTTAACTGTAGTTTGTGTCACTATTATTATTATGTCACTTATATCACTGTAAGGGGTTGTGCCCCTTTCTCTCTCCTTGATTATATACAATTTTGTTTAATACAATTTTTATAATAAAGTTAATAAAATTAATACAATTTATAGCAGTTAATACAATTTTATTTTTTGAATTTGTACTCTTTATTGGGTTTGGTTGGGTTACTCATGGCAAGTTATTTAGGCCTACTAGGTTTCTTTATTTAAATTTAGTTTGTTTACTGCCCTATTCTACTGGGTAATTTCTGGGTGTGTCTTGATGATATTAAATAAGTCAAAGGTTGATGTTATTTAGTTATATTTGGTTCCTTACTGATTTTTCAAAACTTGGTATTTTCTTTTAATTAGCTATTGATTATGATTTCTTGTTCCCTCTCTGGATTGGGTTTCATTATTATATTTATAATTCTTTTTATAACATTTTGTTTCATTACAATATGTAATAAAAACTGTGTTGTTTAATAAATACTTTTGCTCTAGGTGTATCTGTTTTTGTCAGTTGATGCTATTGGTTGCATGTTTGTTCCTCATATATATGTTAATTCTATTTAATTATAATTTTATTTTATGGTTGAATCTTCTTTATCGGTTAATTCTAGAATTAACTGAAGAGAATTCTTCAGTTTTTCTGCTTAAAATGTTTGAACATAGTGGTTGTATCGCCCCAAAACAATTTCTAAATGAATACGTTCGATTTCCATCTCAAACGTATTCGTTGAGGTTAATTTCGGTTTCATAATTTTTGTTATTTTTACAACTTGCAACGTATTCTTGATCTTCCTGTGTATAGAGCAAATCCTAATTATACCTTACGTTCGAGAAATGAAACACATGGAATTGATATTGGTAATAATAATGTTTAATCTTTGAAATTTTTATTCAAGTTTAGTAAACATTTTTATTTCAATATTAACATTAGCAATGATCGATTCTTATTTCAGGGTCAATTGTCAAATGAATTAAGTATATTAAAGTGAATTCTTTTGGCTGCTACGCAAGGTTCAATTAATTAATAAAAAAATAAATAAAGAGTACATTTCAATGGAAAGGGATTAATACTTATTAGCTAACATAATGGTTGAACAGTATTTATGGCTACACAATAGCCTGTAATATTTTGTAGTATTTAAGGCTACATAATAGCCTGTAATATTTTGTTTCGTTATGTGCACAAGGCATGCTGGTTGTTGAGTGACGTCATAATCATGGCCACCGGGTGACCAGCTAGTTAGTGTAAATTGGTTCCCAATGTATATTAATAAAATATTGTCACTTAGTGTTCACTATTTCTTATATTCTGTTCTTTTTTTCTTTTATAAAATGTTTTATCAGTTACTAATGTAGTGTGAGTTGTTCGTGTTGCTGGTGATTATTCGTATTTTGATTACAAAAATTGGTTGGTTAAATTTTTGTAGAATACATGCAGTTCCTTAGTTAATTTTAATTTAGGCTTCCTTCTTGTTAATCACTTTATATTTTTGTTAACTTCACTGGTAGTCGTTCATGTTGGGTTAGATGCCTTATTATAATGACTTCATGATTTTTCTGTTTGGTAATTCATTTTTCTGAGTTTGGTTCCTTGTTTTAAATTTTTTTACATAGTATTTCTTTATCCGCACTCCTCAACCATATTCAGTCGTGGTTAACAATCAAGTGTCCAATTTCTTCTTTTTTTCACAGAAACTGACCAAAATTTCTTGGATTCTTATTGGCCCATAGTGCAAAGTTCAACTGTTACATTACCATGATCATTAAAATACATTACATTTTATATTTTGCCTTCAAATTACCTTTTTATCATAACACAATAATATTTAATACAATTTATATGTGGTTAATCCAAATAAAATTACAAATCATTTGATACCAATACATAGTATTTCTTTATCCGCACTCCTCAACCGTATTCAATCGTGCCCTATCTAACTGGGTAATGTCTGGTTATTATTTGTTAGTCAAAGACAGGTCAATGGTTGGTGTTGAGTTAATTTTGGTCCATTCATTATTTTCAATTTTGGGGTTTTTGGTTTATTAGCTGGTGATCATAATGCGTTCTATTCCTGAATGAGTTTTCACAGTTGATTATTTATAATTAGTCATACAGTTTTCTGTTTCATTACAAATTGCCCTGCTTCAGAAGTAATTATTTCTGAACACTTCGTTAGGTGTGATGACATAATTACATATGTTACATTTTCCTTTTCTTCTTTGTGATATTTCTTCAGTGACAGTTGATTGTAATTGCCTTTTATCTTTTTAGTGTTTGGATAATTGGACTTGCTTAGGTAGATGAACTGCCTTCAATTGTTTCTTGCTTCTTTTCTCTTGTTCTCTGGATTTCTTTTCTTCCTTATGGTTTCAGGGATTGGGTTGTGATAAATTTTCTTGAGTTGGGTTATTATATAACAATTCACAAATAACTTCCTTTTCTTCTCTGGGCAAATCTAAAAAATATATTATTTTTTCCTCATATTTCTTAGACAGGTGGTTACCAACTGATTTTTCCTTTCCTCTGGGGTTTCTTTTCTTTCTTCCTCTGCTTTATCTTCTGTTCAAGTTGATTCCTTGATTGGGGTTATTAATTCTTCCCTAACTTTAAATGGCACGGTGAATGCATATCGGCTGTGAGTGGCACTATTCTGACCTACTCCTCACCTGACCATTCCCCCGTACATGGTACAGTGCTCCTTTGCCCCTGCCCATAATAATAGTTTTTGAGTGGCGCCGTAGCTTTCTACCCTCTGTAAAATGGTAACTATTGCATTACTTTGAACACCCTCGGAATCCAGTTGTTTTCTTAACATTTTTGATTTCTATATTTTGCCTCCCAGCAACTCCCCTTATTTTTTATCAGTTTTGGTAAAATCATTGGTATATTTCTCTTCTTCTATTTAATTTCACTTTGTAGTTCATTGATTCATTTGCCACAGTGTCATTCATCTCCTTTTTCAATGCCCCTTTTTAGTGCAGCAGTTACAACTATGGTTTTTGTTATTCTACTTATTTCCAGATATCAATTCTTCTTCTGCAAGTTCATCCTTTCATTTATTTGTTTTAAGTACTTATTCTCTTCACTCATTATGATCCCCTTATTATCGTTCTTAACCATCATATGCTCTTCCAAACCCTGTATTGATGGGCTATTGGTTATTTTCTCCGCAGTGCTTAGTCCCTTATATCTCCATTTGTATCGTTTATTTTTTCCATTAATTTGTTTTAAATTTTCATTAATTTGTGTTTAAGTATTCATTTATGTTTTCCTTTTGATTATTATTAACTGGTCTCCATTAATTTAGTGTTTAATATACTTTTGTTCCATTGGTTTGCTTGGTTGGTAATCAGAAAATCAGTCCCATTTCTCGATAGTGCGTGGTATTTAGTTTATCCATGGTCCATAATTTCATCTGCACTTGTCGTTCGGATCACTCTGGTGTGCAGAACTATTTCCGTCCTTGTGATGTAGGTCTCCATTTAGTTTATTGAACAGATATTTTAATGGTATATCCATCATTAATGCTATCACTGATATTTTATCATGCATTTTTACTTGTGGTGTATTCAATTTAACTATGGATTTTCTTAATGTTTTACTCCCTGTTTGGTTGTGAGTCCCTTTGAAAAGTTCTATTAAGCTCCTTCTGTTATTTTTAAAATTACTTATTTCTCTATGTTCAGTACTTAGGATGTTAAGTACATTAACTAGTCCATTGTTCATCATCTCCAACTCTTCAAGTACATTAACTAGTCCATTGTTCATCATCTCCAACTCTTCCCGTGTATTTATTAGTTTCTGTTGGTGCATTTGTCTCATTTTCTTCGTCTTCATTTACATGTGCATAACATTCTCTTTGTTTCTGTTATGTTTGTTTCCAGATAACAATGCTCTGTCATCTTCTTTATTTTTTACTTCCTTAATACTACCTTCTATTTTCTGATTTACTGGTTCCTTTGACTGGTTCCTGTCATTATTTAATCCTTCTCTCCATCGATTATTATCTTCTATCGTTCTGTCAAATTTTTCATTGATTTGTTTAAATCTCTCCTCATTTCTGTCGAATTTTTTGTTCATTTGTTTTATTAAATTTTCATTCATTTGTTCCATAAATTTCAGCAAATTTGGTTCTCCTTTGGCTTCTGCCTTATCGCCCGCCCGTCTCCACTTCTTCAACCAATGTTGACGATAACATTATATTAGCCTGTAATATTTCGTTTCATTATGTGAGCAAGGCATGCTGGTTGTTGAGTGATGTCATAATCATGGCCGCCGGGTGACCAGCTAGTTAGTGTAAATTGGTTCCCAATGTATATTAATAAAATATTGTCACTTAGTGTTCACTATTTCTTATATTCTGTTCTTTTTTTCTTTTATAAAATGTTTTATCAGTTACTAATGTAGTGTGAGTTGTTCGTGTTGCTGGTGATTATTCGTATTTTGATTACAAAAATTGGTTGGTTAAATTTTTGTAGAATACATGCAGTTCCTTAGTTAATTTTAATTTAGGCTTCCTTCTTGTTAATCACTTCATATTTTTGTTAACTTCACTGGTAGTCGTTCATGTTGGGTTAGATGCCTTATTATAATGACTTCATGATTTTTCTGTTTGGTAATTCATTTTTCTGAGTTTGGTTCCTTGTTTTAAATTTTTTTACATAGTATTTCTTTATCCGCACTCCTCAACCATATTCAGTCGTGGTTAACAATCAAGTGTCCAATTTCTTCTTTTTTTCACAGAAACTGACCAAAATTTCTTGGATTCTTATTGGCCCATAGTGCAAAGTTCAACTGTTACATTACCATGATCATTAAAATACATTACATTTTATATTTTGCCTTCAAATTACCTTTTTATCATAACACAATAATATTTAATACAATTTATATGTGGTTAATCCAAATAAAATTACAAATCATTTGATACCAAACATGGCCTGGTTTGGTCATGTAAAAATTAGTATCTTGTGGATTTTACATTTATCTTACTAAACAATTTAGAATGATGGATGACAGTTGACTATGACCCTTTGATACAATATTAATTTAACTTGATCTGCTAGTAACAAGAACTTTTTATAATGTAAAACAAAACTCTTAACTATACTCCTTATCTTAATAATAATAATTTACTACATATAACTGGTTACACACTGCTAAACATGTGTCAAATTCTGTTTGATTGTACATAACTTCTTAATACTAAATAACACCACACCTTTCAACTATAGTCTGTGTGATTATTATTATGCCACCTTTTATGTGTTTGTTTTCACTTATGTCACTATAGGGTTTTGTACCCCTTTGATCACCTTATTTTACAAAAAGAAAGATTTTTATTGGCCTATTTAGTGTTATAGGTAATACACATTTTTATGTTATGAAGTGGCTGTACTCTTTATTATTTTGGTTATTGTTTATTTATTTAATGCTTGTTTACAGCTTTACTTTTTACTGATTTACTGCCCTATCTAACTGGGTAATGTCTGGTTATTATTTGTTAGTCATAGTCAGGTCAATGGTTGGTGTTGTTGAGTTAATTTTGGTCCATTTATTATCTTCAATTTTGGGGTTTTTGGTTTATTAGCTGGTGATCATAATGCTTGGTTCTATTCCTGAATGAGTTTTCACAGTTGATTATTTATAATTAGTCATACAGTTTTCTGGTTCGTTACAATATTTATTTTCAATTTTCAAGTAAGGCAAAACACTATAATATGCTCAGCTTACATGTAAAGAAGGCTGTTATAGTTTCACCTAACACATGTGAGATGTGCTACAGCACGACCGATGGTATATACAATAACTAAACTCACATATGCAGCAATGAGAAACTGTTGTGCTCCCATGTGTTAGTACAGTGAACTCTGCCTTCACTGTTAAAGTTGTAAACCAGCAGCATACCACCAGCCTACATTCTACATTTGAATTATACGCAAACTTCACTCATAGACAATGATGTGTTTTCCATTGAAATTGATGACTCTTTTATTACTTAATATTTTTGTATTTAATTTTATAATTAAAACTTTCTGAATCTGTGGTTGTAGAATGCTGCACCATAACACCAGCTACCACTGACAACTGATTACATATATTGTAACGTGTCGTAACGTCCGTCTTATCTTACACGTGTATGAGTATAATGGGTGTAACGTGTCTTCTCTATACGTCGTCGCTTTAGAACGTAAGTTACGCAGATTTCGTCCGTTGCGAACGTACGAATAACCAGGTCTCGATGTTCTTACCTGTTGTTCACTAGGGGTGTGAAAATCCCGGGTGGCGCCAAATTGTTTTATTAAAACAATTAAAAAAATTTTAAGTTTGCATGACAAGCGCAGCTCGGTGGTGTGAAGAATTCAATTTGCTCCCGCCTCGCCTTGCCCGTCTGGATTGGTCCAGTAGTTAGTTGCATTGGCTGTGTGATCGCTCGTCGTCAATACCTATTTGCTAAAATGTACACAAATTTTTATCCACCTCCTAATGAAATTATAACACATTGGTTACACTCAGTACTTATTTATTTTCGGTTAACGATTAATTATTCAGTTAATACAAATTATGTTTTCTTTGGTAACACATTACACCGGTAGATTATATGAGACACATCTCTGGGGTTTGACAAATCGATCTTTGAACTTAACAACAGATATTCAGTAATGGCGTCTGTTGGAATTGTACACAAAATTATTATTGTTCGATCGTCTCGGGTTCTTGAGATTGCGTTAAAAGGCTTATTAATTATTACAACAATAAAAATACACACCCTTACATCAGTTAAACTTAAATAATATACTGTGTAGTTATAATTTGTTTATTGGAGTGTAGTAAAAGTGTTACAAAATATCGCTAACTAATAACAGGTTAACTTTGCCAGTTGATAAATTTTCAGTGTCTTAGTTTTTTAATTTAATCTTTGAAAGTAATTATGTGCAGTTTAGTGAGAGTTCAACTTTCAGTGAGAAATAATTAACGTGAGTTTATTCGGAAATTTGGGTAATTTAATAGATACTTAACACTTCAGTAGACTGGATGAACTCAGTTGATCTGGTAATAATGAATTAGGCTGCAATCATATTTAATTTTCAATTGTTCAGGGCTTCGGGCATCTTTTTCAAGTTAATCGGCAATATATTATTTTCTTTTTTCTTTAATTTGGCTTCGACATCAGTTAAATGGTTTCAGCCATCGTCTGCTTCCTTGGTATTCACTTGTTAGTAATTTCGTTTGATATTTAGATGTTTTAATTAACAATTTTGATCGTTCAAGAAGAGCATCAAATTACGAGTAAAAAAATCTAACGGTAAATTAGTAACCAAACGACTGTTGTCATAATAACCAATCAATCCTGATTGGTTAATTCTGAATTATGACTATCGTTATCAAATTTGAATTTTTATTCAAAATAGCTGTATATTTTCTTATTGATTAAGTTCTTCTGTCCTCTTCCCTACATATTAAATATTATCACCACTGTTATTATTTCCTTTCAAAGATTAATTTGGTACCACATAATGTATGGTTTTATGAAATATCAATGTTTGTACATTTATGTTAATATTTGGTATTTACATTTCTCCTTTAAATTAAGTTCTTATTCTAATATTTTTCCTTTAAACTGATTTACAAATTATTCTCGGCTATTTACGCGCCTTGAATTTATTAATTTCCTGGTTGTTTTTATACAATTTGCAATTATTTGTTATTGACAGTTATACATTTCCTAGGCCTAAGTAGCCATTGATTATTTTTACTTAATATATTCTAATTATATTTCATTTTATTACAACGTGTTTTGTTCTGTTGTTATAATTGATTCGTTTAGTAGTTGTTGTGTCTTGAATTTGTTAGTGTTCTGATTATGTGTCAAGATTACTTTCTATATCTTAATACCTAAAATATGACAATTAGGTCTATGGACTGTAAGCTTCCTTCAGCCATATCCTATCCATAAAATTAAAATGAACAATTCTTTACAAGTTATTAGTTACTGTTGGTTTAACATACATTTCATTCTTTTACTATTATTTTGAGTGAGAACATCATCAATTCCTTCAAACTTACTTAATTTATTTTCCCTTATAACATAGGGTGTTTATTAATTACATTCTTAATTTCTTAATTCTTCACTAATCCCTTTCTCCATTCCATGTTAACACAAACTGTTTATCTTACATGGGCTTACTCCCCTGAATAACATCGTATTCTTTATCTATCTCTACTCTAAATACTATTTCTAATTACCCTTAACTATATAATTTTTATAAGCTCACTCTGAAATCATTTATTGTTTCATCATTGATTTATTAAGTGTTTTCTTATCTATTACTATCTTTTTAATCATACTATCATTTACAATATCTTTTTTCACCCATCACTTTCACCTTTAATTAATTGGTGTTTATCACTGATACACTCATTATTTTGGGGTATTTACACCTTCACTATTATCACTTGTTAAACTTTTTATTTTAAGTGTTCATTGGTGGGTAATCCCTATTATTATTTTTCTTTGTCACTTAGTTACTTTCATTATATTTCTCATTATCTCACTATCTTTACAAATTATATTTATATCTAATAAGTTCATGTCTTTTTCTAGATTTCTTACTTACATATACTACTAATTCGTGGGTTAGTGTATTTTTATTTAACGGTTTTTTATTTAATATGAACTAGCAAAATACCCGTGCTTCGCTACGGAGTTTCACGTTGTACGTAATTGTACAATTATTGCTCGCTTAATAGTATAACATTAGATAGATTGTACAAATTCTCAACTCTTAGTTTGTTTATTTACATTCATAGCAACAGCTATTTATTATTTATTTCGAGAAAATTGTTAGAGCCGTTTCCGAGAAAAAAAAGGACATACATTTATTAATTAATTGAACTTCGAAATTTTCTCGACTATAAGAACCTGCAAACAATGAAGTTTTTCAATTTAAAACAATGATTAAAAACTCAGAACTAAATGTATTCGGGGTTTCCAATAAACTGAGATGTCAACCACTTCATTTACAAAGTATGCAATTCCCGCGATAAATTTCATTATTTGGTTTTTTGCCCCTTAGGAGTGAAAGTTTTTAAAACCGTTTCTTAGTGAGCACCTAAGACCTATGATGAAGCTACGTTCAAAATTTCATTGATATCCATTCAGTGGTTTCAGAGATATCGTGATCAGTGAGTCAGTCAGTGGTATTTGGCTTATATAGATATCTATATCTAGCCGATTTACCCAGCGTTGCTCGGGTTCATAATTTATTCATAGGCTCATAGGCACCTATTCTTGTTCTAACGTTATATTACTTGTATATTGTATAATCTTCCTTATATTGTTACGTTCGCATTCTCACTGGAGGAATACTCTGTAGCGCACCTGTTTAAGAACATGTCATAAACTGTATTCTTATATCTGGAGAAGAATTCTGTTGCGCGTGATGCTCCTGCTCGATTTATAACTCTGGGAGAGGGCGAACAGCTAAATTAGTTTTCAATAAAATGTCTACAGTACTTGCACGTGCTGCGTATTTACTGTCTTTTATAATTCATTGTGTTAATGTTGCAATAAGGCATTTGTTAAATTAGTGTCTCCTAAACTTATTCTAACAATACAATACCTCTATAGATTTCAGCTTATCAATTTTTAAATTCAAACTGAAGCAAGTGCATTTATATTGTCTGAACACTATGATCTGAATACATTTGCTATCAAAACTTTTTTTTTATACTCGCTTATAACTTACTTCGATCTTAACTTATCCACTTTTAAATTCAAACTGAAACAACTCTGAATTCACACACTATTAAGATGTTTCTTAAGATGCATACACCACCTTTGATATCATAACCTATATCTTTATTTATAAGAACCGTGGACTCTGGCCCCGTCGTCTTTCGCGGGATCCGACCTAAGACTCCCCGGGTTCCGTGGATGAACTCCGCGGAAGGCCCGTCAGATGACTCCCGCGCTATTTCCTACGCGGGAGACTTCCACCGATGCTATGGTAACCAGAATCTATTCTATTGGGTTGCCATAGTAACCAGATCTAATAGTTTTTAAGACCCAAAGGACCCCCCAAAGGATCGTATCGAAAAAACACTGTCCTATGTTGGTTCTCCCATTGCGTAAAATATTTGTGCCAAGTTTGGTTGAAATCGGTCCAGTGGTTTAGGAGGAGATGTGGAAGACCCCAAAGGACCACCCGAAGGATCGTATCGAAAAAAAACACCTACCCTATGTTGGTTCTCCCGTTGAGTAAAATATTTGTGCCAAGTTTGGTTGAAATCGGTCCAGTGGTTTAGGAGGAGATGTGGAAGACCCCAAAGGACCCCCCGAAGGATCGTATCGAAGAAACACCTACCCTATGTTGGTTCTCCCGTTGAGTAAAATATTTGTGCAAAGTTTGGTTGAAATCGGTCCAGTGGTTTAGGAGGAGATGTGGAAGACCCCAAAGGACCCCATCGAAAAAACACCTATCCTATGTTGGTTCTCCCGTTGCGTAAAATATTTGTGCCAAGTTTGGTTGAAATCGGTCCAGTGGTTTAGGAGGAGATGTGGAAGACCCCAAAGAACCCCCCAAAGGACCCCATCGAAAAAAGCACCTCACCTATGTTGGTTCTCCCGTCGCGTAAAATATTTGTGCCAAGTTTGGTTGAAATCGGTCCAGTGGTTTAGGAGGAGATGTGGAAGACCCCAAAGAACCCCCCAAAGGACCCCATCGAAAAAAGCACCTCACCTATGTTGGTTCTCCCGTCGCGTAAAATATTTGTGCCAAGTTTGGTTGAAATCGGTCCAGTGGTTTAGGAGGAGATGTGAAAGACCCCGAAGAACCCCCCAAAGGACCCCATCGAAAAAAACACCTATCTTATGTTGGTTCTCCCGTCGCGTAAAATATTTGTGCCAAGTTTGTTTGAAATCGGTCCAGTGGTTTAGGAGGAGATGTGGAAGACCCCAAAGAACCCCCCAAAGGACCCCATCGAAAAAAGCACCTCACCTATGTTGGTTCTCCCGTCGCGTAAAATATTTGTGCCAAGTTTGGTTGAAATCGGTCCAGTGGTTTAGGAGGAGATGTGGAACATACATACATAGATACATACATACAATAGGGGGGGGTTGCCCCTTAGGAGTGAAAGTTTTTAAAACCGTTTCTTAGTGAGCACCTAAGACCTATGATGAAGCTATGTTCAAAGTTTCATTGACATCCATTCAGTAGTTTTTGCTCTACGTTGATTCTATGTCAGTTAGTCAGGCAAACTCCCCCCCTTTTTCCCCCTTTAAAGGTCGAATTTCCAAAAATCCCTTCTTAGCGGATACCTACATCACATAAGGAACCTACATGCCAAATTTCAAGTTTCTAGGTGTTATAGTTTCGGAGATTTCGTGATGAGTCAGTGAGTGAGTCAGTGGTATTTCTCTTTTCTATATATAGATTACATTTGTCACTTACACAATAATAATATTTCTTTTTTTTATTTTTGTTATTCATTGGTTTTGTTTCCTTTATGATATTTGATGGTATCATCTCCCCCTTCCCTATTCTACACTATTTGTCTGTGTTTTATCACCTTGGTTCACTTTATTTTCTTTATAGTTGGTTTGTTCCATTTTTAATTTCATTTTTCTTCTCCTTCACTTCCATCTTGTTTCACTTTATTTTGGTTATTATCTGGCCAATCTCTGGGGTTGGGTCAATGTCATTTGTCTGTCAGTCTAGTTTGTATTTTTTATTTAATAATCACCTTTGGTTTACTATTCTTCCTCCTTCACTCTTAATTACATTTACTATTTTTATTCTCTTTATTATTTATTTATTAAAATATATTATTTCTTAGCAGTTCTTACATACTTATAGATATCAAATATGATCTGAATTTGGCTTGTTGTAATATTGATTTAGGAATAAACATCTTCAATTATGAATGTTACAGTCTAATATATAAAAATATTTGATTGATATCCTGTGCTGCTCAAATAATGCTTAAAATTTGACTTATTCTTTTTTACCCCGAGACCACCTATTCAAGTATTATTTATACCAGGAACCATAAATGTAAAATACAGTACCAAATCACACATTAACATCATTAGTGCTTGTATAAAATCAATATAATCTTAAAAAAGAAACGTATTTTTCTTCTTGGATTTCGTTGTCCATGACGTGTCCGTTACTTAACTAAATATCACTATAATATTGACGACTCGGAACACAAATCGCACGCATTATTCGAACACATCTCACCACACACACACAGCTTCAATCTTTCGAAACACTTTCTCGTCGCCAACAACAAGACGAGCAGCGCTACTAACGACAGCCTCTGATGAAGCCTTCTATAGGTGAAAGCCGGTTTAGGCTGTAAGGTAAAACTTTACGTTTTTACTTATAAAAAACTTTGTGTTCCGAGTCGTCAATATTATAGTGATATTTAGTATTTTTCTTATTTTTATATACTGGTTCTTATAAAGATATGAAGTCTGTGATGATCCTATGCCACATGTAGGACAAGTGTGGGAATGTCACTGGTAGTATTAGTAGTTTCTTTTATTTACTAAACGATTTTCAATACTATGGTGGAAACACTGTATCTTTTCTAGGCAACAAATTCATTTTCATTAGACATATATTGTCCACATGACTAGTGGAGCTATAATACAACTGTTGACTGTATAAAACTCTACTCAGAAAAGATTTATATTTTTTTGAGAAACTGGTACACTACATACAGTTCTAATACTGTCAGTGAAGAACAAAGGTTTTTACTGCCAGAATCTGATTGGGATCTAGCTTACGATGGTACGGCAAACTCAAACTTCCGTCTCCTCATTTGTACTTACTTTCCGTGTCCAGATTTCTACTGAATGTGTATTATTCACAAGTAACTAATGGCACATTATGGAGGTTATGAACGACAATGTAACTTAAATAAAATTTACTTTGTTAGTGTACATTAAAAAGATGTATTTATTGGAAGTACAGAAATTAGTTTCCATTTACCGCACATAATTACGGTACAGAGACGATTTTTGGAGGTTGTGTCTACGTTTAACAATGGAACAACCTTTTAGATTTTAAAAATTAATTAGACTTAACAAACATTTCCTTAGTTAGTGTACATTATAAGGCTGTTTTTATTGTGTGGATAAAAGGCTGTATTTATTCGAAGTACCGGAATTAAAACCTATTTCCAAAAGAACGTATAACCTAGTACGTTATTGGTACATATTTTATTGGGGTTTATTGATACATATTTTATTAAAAGGCTATATTTACTGGAAGTACAGTAATTAATTTCCATTTATCGCACATAATTACGGTATAGAGACGATTTTTGGAGGTTGTGTCTACGTTTAACAATCTAACTTAACCTTTTAGATTTTAAAAATTAATTAGACTTAAAAACATTTTCCTTAGTTAGTGTACATTCAAAGGCTGTAGTTATTGTATGGATAAAAGGCTGTATATAACATTAAAGGCTGTATTTATTCCAGGTACCAGAATTAAAACCTACTTCCAATTTAGAACCTATAGCCAAGTACAATCTAACATATAACCAAACAAGTACATTCAAATCCTTTTTTCAACATAATGCAATAAAAAGCAGTGTGCAGTTTCTGTTAACACGCAAATGATTAAGTATTAATAATGGGTTACAGTTGAATTTAATGTTACTACGGTCTGAATTAATGCAAATAAAATTGGAGAATCTCGTAAACATATTAAAGAATGCTTGTATATTACACACAAAATTATTACAGTACGGACCTTTGTTAATGAATAGAAACAAATAGGACTCTATACTTTAGTATGTACCAATAAAATTCACCTTTTTTCAAGTACAGTATCTATTGTATTTTCATACTCTTAAAAAAACGCCATTAACAACATTTTAGTTACTTGTGAAGAAAACAGATATAACATTTCCAAACAAGAAATCTTCAATTCTCTCCCTATTTATTTTATAAAAACTGGAGTTTCTACTGCAGGTTTTTAAGTCCACTAACTACTTAATTTAATATACATAATTGTTCCTGATCTTGTTGGGTAACATTATATTAATACATCTACTCCCTACTCATATCTCAAACAATGTTTTTAATGGTCGGTCCTAAACATCTTTAAAATTTAGGCAAAGTCTAATGAGCAATTAGACCTAACGTGAATTACTACACTACATCTAAGAATATCTTATTCGGTCATTTAGTAACGTATTGTGTTACTGTAAGACACAGCAGTTCTGTTAATGTGCTAATTAAGATGCATTAAATGTATAAATAAAGCTAATAGCATGGTAAACGAAGACATTTCCCTGAACAAAAATTTCGATCAGGATGAAAATTTGGATTTATGTAGCTAAAGATGTATACTTTAAAATAAGAAAACCTTACCATCGCGGCGGGACCCCGTTTCCGGGAAAATCGATCGGAAAAGTCGTGATTGTCGGTTTTCTTCACGTAATTGTTTAAATATTGAAAATAAATCAAAACGTTTCAAATAAATGTTGTAGCTTATGATTTTATCTACAAATTTTGTCCAAACAATTTTTCGATATCTGAATTAGTTTACGAGATATAAACGATTTTCCACGTACTCTCGCTATACTACTCGTGGATGGGCGCGCATCTCCAAAATAGGAAAATTTTCAAACATGTGATTAATTAATCGATAATTTGGGATATTTATCGAAGTCGGAAAATTTTGAAAATGACATAGGACATAGAGAAAAACCTCAGCTTTCACGTGAATATATTTACATATTTCATTATCATATGATATGACATATATAACATATTTTCATTTATCATATACAAAAATGTGTTTAAAAATGGGCAACTACATCTTATGAACAGAAATTTCGTATTTTGTCACAACTTTTTTGAAAATCATCAGAATGAAAATTCCTTCTGGATTTACTTTCTTTAATGTTTGTATAATAATAATATTAAAACGAGAAAAGGATTACTGTTAAGGGGGAAAAATGATCTTGCGTCGAAGTTTGGGTTGTTTTCCATTCTTATTTTTAAGTGTTTTTTCCGGAATTCATTTATCAATATTTTCAATGTGAATTAATCAAAATCAATAAAAATGTGCTTACAAGTACTTAAAAGTATACTCTTTCGAAAGGATTCAACATTTTTTCAGTACACGTAATATTTTTTAAATTATGCTAAATTATTATGCATAGGTACCAAAACTGGCCACATTTTAGTAAAATAAATACAACTTTTTCCAAAATGAATATTTTTGTTTGAAAATTTTAGAGCATATTAAAGAATGCACATAAGAGAGATTGCACCTATACAGAGAATACACCTATTGTAAAGGTAGAAATGAGAGGGCCTACTAAGTGAGATGAAAATGCAGGTGTCAGGGAAAAAAGCGACCTTGGTATTTGAGCGCGCAACGCCAGGCGGCGTGACATGGCGCACTCAGGGACCACGCAGGCGCAGGACCTTAAACAGCCGGGAAGTTAGTCAGTCTTGTTGTCGCATGATTGTTACATAGCTGACATTTTAAAGTTATTATTTTTTGATAATAAACAGTTTGCGTTAACAATGAGTGAGAATTGTGAAAAAGTTGATAATATCACTGGTTTCATTTGTGAAAAAGATTTAGAAAATGACAGTGAAGAACATGTTGTTCTTGTGACACGTGGTTTAGAAACATTAAAAGCTGTCAGTATTGAAAGAAACGAAATATTGAAATGTACTGAAATAAGCAGTGCTATAGTAGTAAATACATTTTCGGCGTGTTCAACAAAAAATGAACTTCAAATTAATCATAATTATCAACGTACTCCCCTTTTATATTTTTATACAAAGTGGTGGCGGTAACTGATGAATTTTCAGCATTATAATATTCGGAATAGTTTATACAAACAATTACATTGATCATTTTCCTTACAGAATTTAAGAAATAAACATAAAAGTAGCTACAAACCCTTAAGGTGCCGAGATTCCCCCACATCTATCGTACATTTTACTACATAAATTGTGTAGGTAAAAATATGAGGTACTACAGTAACATTCTTGTTTTTTTACAAATTTTCATTTTTTAGAAGCTATATACCAAAAAAGGAAAAAATGAGAGGTGTAAGTGGAAAATCGGCGTTATCTCCGTAAAGCATTAATATTTAAAAAAACTTTTTTAACCAATCTTGCTGAGAAAATCACGGGCTACAAGATTCATATACAAGTGTTTCGCTATTTCCATATTTTAAATGAGTAGGACGGAAAATGAACGCTAAAAAGGCCGACGCGCGGCGGAAGGTCGTGGAAAATCGTTTATATCTCGGAAACAAATTAATGGATCGAAAAATTGTTTAGACAAGTTTTGTAGGTAAAAGTATGAGCTACCACAGTAACATTCTTGTTTTTTACAAATTTTCATTTTTTAGAAGCTATATATCAAAAAAGGAAAAAATGATGAGAGGTGTAAGTGGAAAATCGGCGTTATCTCTGTAACGCATTAATATATCAAAAAATATTTTGAACCAGTTTTGTAGAGAAAAACACGAAGTACAACATTTATTTGTAACATTTTTCGCTATTTTTATTTTTTAACTGACTATAACAGAAAGACGAACGCTAAAAAAGCGGAAGCACGGCGGAAGGTCGTGGAAAATCGTCTATATCTCGTAAACTAACTCAGATATCGAAAAATTGTTTAGATAAAATTTGTAGATAAAATCACAAGCTACAACATTTATTTGAAACATTTTGCTATATTTTCATTATTTAAACAATTACGTGAAGGAAACCGACAATCACGACTTTTCCGATTGATTTTCCCGGAAACGGGGTCCCGCCGCGATGGTAAGGTTCTCTTATTTTAAAGTATACATCTTTAGCTACCTAAATCCAAATTTTCATCCTGATCGAAATTTTTGCGCAAATTTGTCGAAATTTTGTCTTCGTTTACCATGCTATACACTAACTGTAAAGAATTTCTTGTTTTCAGTTTAAAAAAGTTGAAATTGTGTATTCTTTTCTTTTCTATTCACTTTTTGTGAAACAACCTACATTAATATGTGTACACTTACTATATTGAAATCCAGTGTTCACTATCCAATAGTTAAAAATTTTGTGGAATTGTGAAATTAGTGACACTATGTACTAATGTGTGATTATCAGTTGAATTTCTGAATTCCTTTGATTCATTAATAAATTTTACTAGGGTATTTTGTTTCTTTATGTCTATTGAATGATTTCTTATTAGTTTTTAATCTTTGCGTTTTCATTATTCATTTGTAAATTGTTGGATTTTGTTGTCCATGACATGTCCATTGGTTAACTAATTATCATTAAAACACACAGAGGATTGATCCTCTTTTGCAAGATCACAAGTATGTTTCAAGACCATTTGCAGGTCAGGTATTGTTCTGTCTGTTCACTTTCTGAAAGGGGTTGAGGAGCAAGGGGGAAGATGTCTCCATTAAAACACACACACACACACACACTAGCAGCACACAATTCCTTTTTTTCTTTATTTAATTTGAATTCTGTATTAGAACAAATGTTTTCAGAGTTTACAAGTTTTTTTTTTTATTTCTTAGATTAATTTTTTTTAATTTTATGCAATGTGGACACATACAGAGGAGTGTCAGTTTTTTATGTTTTCTCAATAAATAAAAATGAAGGGGGAGAGAGAGAGACCAAAAATGACACGTACAGAAATTTCATCAGAACTTTTCCTGATATTAAAAAAATAACTAAATAATGAATGGCAAAGAACATTAACAAAATTAATGGAAATTATAGTTATAATTTCTTGTCTAATGAGCAGGTACTAGTAATGGCTTCATATACTTCACATCTTAAATTATAAACCTATTACAAACATATTTTGTATACTCAGCTTGAAACAAACGTTCAGACCAACAAAAATGGTTTAAATGTTGCCATGCTGCATTATTAGTAGGTACTGTTAAAACAGCAGGTTGATTATAATTGTTTTTAGAACAGACTTCTGGAATGTTGTGTGTAAGTGTATTGTGTTCAAGTAGCAAGTTTCCACTACTTTATAAAACATATCCTAGAAGCAAACTTTGATATCCAGTTGCTGTTGCTGAGAAACCTTACTAAGGGACTTATAAAAAAAAAGAAAAACAACAATTACACGCTTGCTCTTTTGAACATCTGATGAAAAGGTTTTGTAAAGTGTACCTAACCTAAAAATGTACAATCGTCGACTTGTCTTTGTATTCCATACTTCTAGCAGTTTTACATGATGTATTGCTAACACGAATAAGAAAACTGATGAAGCCTTCTATAGGTGAAAGCCGGTTTAGGCTGTAAGGTAAAACTTTACGTTTTTACTTATAAAAAACTCTGTGTTCCGAGTCGTCAATATTATAGTGATATTTAGAATAAGAAAAGTTTAAATCTGCTGAAGGTCTAAACGAGTGATAGTTATTTCCAGACTGACAGGGCCATAAAATAATTCTGAAAGAATTGTTGTTTTTACAACACCATCCTTTATCAAGTGACTACTCAAATCTGCCAGTTTTTCACAGCAAACTGAAGTTTGATGATTTGATCCATCATGACCTAGTGATGGTCCAAACATTTCAAGGATTCTCCTAGCCTTAAAAAACTGGACTGGCATCATTGAGTGACTAATGTTAAATTTACTTTGGGATACTTCCAAACATAATACAGTTTACAATAAACAAACAAAACTTTATGCCTGTCTAATTTTTCCAGAACTCCATACACATAATTTGATTTGGATAGAACATTAATTAAACAATAATACTATTCGATGCAAATAAATAAAATATCAGTATGGAGAACCATACATGACTTCCATGTTTTAAGATTTATATTTAAAATCATTTTAGAAATGAAATATTTCCACAGAAGCTACTTCTATCTTCAGCCTCAAGCACAGAATTGTGGTCACTAACATATACCACCTCACGTTAGCGCATTCGATTTTCACTGATGATGGCAGTCGATGGCACTTCCGAAACGTCTGGTTTTGCAGAAAACATTGGACCACAGCCAAACAGCCCGTGAAGGAATTTTATCAACAAACTACTTCTTTGTTGCCGATAAAGTAGTACACATATAAAAAATTATCCCCTCCCCTTCACCAATCATTTTCATTTATAGAAAATAATCCCCTCCCCCTTCAACTTCCCCCTACCCCTTTTCATTTATAGATATTTCACCTACCTTTCTACAGTGGATTATTATGACCTTCTTTTCAGGATACTTTATTTATCAAAATTAAGTACTTTACTCTTGTTAAAACATAAAACGTTGCAGGTAAACTACCCCTTCTCCTTAACCGATCTTCACCAAAATCAACAGACCTTGAGTCCTCTACAATATGCAAAAAATTATTTGAATTTGCGGCAGTTATCGTTCGCCATAGACAAAATTCTACACACAGACATCTTTCAAAAAATGACTTTTCTTCATGTTTTGAGGGTAGTACAAACAGAATCAGCCCTTATCTCGAACGCGATTTTTTTTCCATCCATTTCCTTATGGAACATGGAAGTAAAAACAATATCCTTCTTTTTATAATATGTATTGCACTTGTTTTCTACCATGGGACACTAATTATTAGATAAAATGGTTACCTTCATTTAAGCCAGCTTCCACTCACTGTGTACTTTCTCAGAGGCTATAACATGTTCTTTTTAACGTTGCCGAACATAAACTGATGTTAAATTAAAAATAAAGTAAAGGCTTAGCACCTGAAGTTTGCAACGTCCAAGTTGAAGAATCTATTTAATTATTGCACTTACTGTAACTTGATATAAGTACTGATTACATTTCAGGATTATTATTTTCAGAAATAATGTATGTAAACCAGTTTTCCCCCATATGAAGTTAATTAAAATTCTTTAATGCATAGCATTACAGGCCTTTATGGTAGTAGATTTGTATTATTAAATTTGAATTTACACAAATAATTCTCTTTGATTAACCAGAGTTACACACACAAACTAAATGTTGAGTGTCCTCCTAGTGTATAAATTCAGCTAAAACACTATTCCAAAAACTTACCTTGTTACTAGAATGTGTGACATGAGGAACTTTTCATGTTAAATAGTTTAAATACTTTGTATTGAGAATTAAGCATTTTAATAATTTCTATTTATGCAGGCGTATAGCAAAATCTGATCATCATGAAAAAGGAATAAGGCATTTTGTAATAGCAATTAACTTATTAGTTCCTGCTGTATTACCGACTCATATTACAAGACCAATTTTTGTTTAATTGAAAAGATATATTATTATTGTTTCTTTTGGTGCAATCTGTAAATTACATGACACACATCCATAAAGGTTTGAAAATATGCTTATTGCAGGATAGGAATAAATTCTCAAAAAACTAATACAAATCTGTTATAAAATTATCTTGTTGTTGCATCCTCTTCGTTCATTTTATTAATTTAATAATATATATAAAACTTTCACTAATGAACTTACTGTTGTCACTTCCCAAACGTTTCGAGATGTTGTTTCTCTTCTTCAGTGGGTGTAATACTGACTGTCGATTACAGAATAACCGTTACGGAAAAATGGTGTGTGTGGTGGGGTTGATGGTGGGAAGGGATTGGCGCTGAGGTTCGAATTGTGTGTGTGGATCAGTGTGTCGAATAGTGTATGTGATTTATAATGTATTTGTTCATTTAATATGTTGTTTGGTTGTAGTGTGTGATATCTGTATATTTCAAATTGTTCAGCTGTGTTTAGTTTTCTACTTTTAGGTAAGTAGTGTAATATTTCCATGTTGTGTTCTATGTTTGTGTAATTGTGGTTTTCATTATGTAAATTTGTGGCAAATGTGGAATGTATGTAGTTTGTGGTGAGGGCTTTTAAATGTTCAGAAAATCTGGAAGAAAAAGATCTTCCCGTCTGGCCGATGTAGAATTGTTGGCAATCATTACAATTTAATTTATAAACCCCTGTTTTGCTGTATGTGTCATTGTCTTTGTTAGTATTATTTATGTAAATATCACTATAATATTGACGACTCGGAACACAAAGTTTTTTATAAGTAAAAACGTAAAGTTTTACCTTACAGCCGGTTTAGGCTGTAAGGTAAAACTTTACGTTTTTACTTATAAAAAACTTTGTGTTCCGAGTCGTCAATATTATAGTGATATTTAGTTAAGTAACGGACACGTCATGGACAACGAAATCCAAGAATATTATTTATGTGTTTTCTAATGGTGTTGTTGGTTCTGTAGGCTATTAATAGTAATTAATTAATTAATTTTGTTTGTAATTAATTAAATATGTGGTTGTAATGTTTATATCAGTACTTCTAAAGACTCTCAATCTGAAAGTTTTAATTTGTTAGACATTTTTATTAGATAACATGATGTGTAATGATGATATAGTATGTATTCAGTGTAACATGATAAAATTGTATGTCTGGTTTATCATGTATTCACATTTGGTGGTTGGTTATTTACTATAGCATCTGAATTGAAAAGTCTTGAAATTGAATTATAAGAAAATAGTAATCATAATAACTCAGTAAGGGCATTGTAAACCTAGTTGAATCTTCGCCTCCTGAAGTTGTCTTTCAAACAGTTTGTACCCATTGGAACAACTTTCTAATTGTGTAATTCACTAATTCAAGGATCTGGGTCCACAGGCCTTCCAACATTTCTTTTACATTAAGAGTTTTTCAGGAGGATATATTCTCAAGTGTTTCTCTTAAATATGACGACTGCATGTTTATTATTTTTGTTGTGGTGAAGCTGCAGTAGCACTGGGATGTCTTTTTTTTAAAGAAAGTCGTAGTTGCTCTTGTCATTAGTTTAGATCAACAGTTTCTTTCCATCTGAAATTAGGATCTGTTAAAAAGTAAAAATTTTTCATATACGTATGTTCTTACATTACATTTAATTGGTTAAAACTCAACTCAGATAGCGCTTGGAATTTGTACTGTGATGAATTGATGAACTCAGTTGTCACAAACACTGAAAAACTGGCATATATTTATTGTTTTGAACGTGCTATCCTGGTAGAATCATATAATTTATTTTACCTTCATTTATTTGTAGAACAAATCATGTTGAAACATGACAAATTTACCAGTGGAAGGTGTAATGGGAATACCAATCACAGAGAAATATAAAGAAGATTAATTGGTATAGAGACAGCGGGACACAGTGATCAAAAACAAATACTTGAGTCATAGTCATTCATCTCCCAGCCATGTAATCCAATTTAGAATTTTAAACACTCTTAAGAAATATGCCAAATAATTAGCATTCTAGTTAATTGTCATTTGGTTAGATGATGCCCTATTGTATACTAATAATGTGGTAGTATAACTTAGTGTATACATAAATATAAAGTATGTGGACTACCATGGTTTGCATGAGACAGACAGAACCTATAGTGTATTTTCTTTGTATTGGATTTGTTCTCAAAGTTTGGCTCAGAAATGAAGCAAAAAACAGTTTTTATAATTTTTACAGTTTTGAATATTTGGACTTGCAGTTTTTGCACAATTTGTGATTATAAAATGGTCCAAAGGAAACTACATGACTACTAACTAACACAACATAGCAGCTTACTTAGTTTCACCTAATTTGTATTCTAGGGATATTGAATTTGAAAGTGAATTGTACAAAGAATTTGTTGTCAATCTGAAGGTAATACAAATGAGAGCAGCTTAAAGAACAAACAAAAAGTTTGTTTTGGTTGACAAAAAACAGCAAATTACATAATACAAAAACAGATATAGCAAAATGAAAAGTATTGTGAGGAAGCAAAAAGTGAATTGAAATTAAAACATGTAAAATGATCAAAAACAGAAATAAAGAAATGATTAAAAATGTAAAACATTGGTTAATCAGAATATGTATGAACAGGATACTGAAATCAGTGGTAGTTTTACAACACTGAGATACTGGAATGACATGTTTTATGATATATAATGTATGAATGTTTTTAAATTTCTAAGGTGGGTGTGTAAAGTACTGGCAGTAATATACACATGCTTTGTATGTATCCCAACATAGATAAACAGCTATTGTTTCAGTCTGTAAGTAACCACAGGTTCACACTGATAACCACTGAGGCAGAAATAGTGACTCAACTTCTTTTACTATACATCTGTTTCAATATATCTGTTACTGGGAGTGGCATGCAGTTGGCTTCTGCAAATCTTAAAACATGGAAGTCATGTATGGTTCTCCATACCGATATTTTATTTATTTGCATCGAATAGTATTATTGTTTAATTAATGTTCTATCCAGATCAAATTATGTGTATGGAGTTCTGGAAAAATTAGACAGGCATAAAGTTTTGTTTGTTTATTGTAAACTGTATTATGTTTGGAAGTATCCCAAAGTAAATTTAACATTAGTCACTCAATGACGCCAGTCCAGTTTTTTAAGGCTAGGAGAATCCTTGAAATGTTTGGACCATCACTAGGTCATGATGGATCAAATCATCAAACTTCAGTTTGCTGTGGAAAACTGGCAGATTTGAGTAGTCACTTGATAAAGGATGGTGTTGTAAAAACAACAATTCTTTCAGAATTATTTTATGGCCCTGTCAGTCTGGAAATAACTATCACTCGTTTAGACCTTCAGCAGATTTAAACTTTTCTTATTCGTGTTAGCAATACATCATGTAAAACTGCTAGAAGTATGGAATACAAAGACAAGTCGACGATTGTACATTTTTAGGTTAGGTACACTTTACAAAACCTTTTCATCAGATGTTCAAAAGAGCAAGCGTGTAATTGTTGTTTTTCTTTTTTTATAAGTCCCTTAGTAAGGTTTCTCAGCAACAGCAACTGGATGTCAAAGTTTGCTTCTAGGATATGTTTTATAAAGTAGTGGAAACTTGCTACTTGAACACAATACACTTACACACAACATTCCAGAAGTCTGTTCTAAAAACAATTATAATCAACCTGCTGTTTCAACAGTACCTACTAATAATGCAGCATGGCAACATTTAAACCATTTTTGTTGGTCTGAACATTTGTTTCAAGCTGAGTATACCAAATATGTTTGTAATAGGTTTATAATTTAAGATGTGAAGTATATGAAGCCATTACTAGTACCTGCTCATTAGACAAGAAATTATAACTATAATTTCCATTAATTTTGTTAATGTTCTTTGCCATTCATTATTTAGTTATTTTTTTAATATCAGGAAAAGTTCTGATGAAATTTCTGTACGTGTCATTTTTGGTCTCTCTCTCTCTCCCCCCCCCTTCATTTTTATTTATTGAAAAAACATAAAAAACTGACACTCCTCTGTATGTGTCCACATTGCATAAAATTAAAAAAAATTAATCTAAGAAATAAAAAAAAAAACTTGTAAACTCTGAAAACATTTGTTCTAATACAGAATTCAAATTAAATAAAGAAAAAAGGAATTGTTTGCTGCTAGTGTGTGTGTGTGTGTGTGTTTTAATGGAGACATCTTCCCCCTTGCTCCTCAACCCCTTTCAGAAAGTGAACAGACAGAACAATACCTGACCTGCAAATGGTCTTGAAACATACTTGTGATCTTGCAAAAGAGGATCAATCCTCTGTGTGTTTTAATGATAATTAGTTAACCAATGGACATGTCATGGACAACAAAATCCAACAATTTACAAATGAATAATGAAAACGCAAAGATTAAAAACTAATAAGAAATCATTCAATAGACATAAAGAAACAAAATAGTAAAATTTATTAATGAATCAAAGGAATTCAGAAATTCAACTGATAATCACACATTAGTACATAGTGTCACTAATTTCACAATTCCACAAAATTTTTAACTATTGGATAGTGAACACTGGATTTCAATATAGTAAGCGTACACATATTAATGTAGGTTGTTTCACAAAAAGAGAATGGAAAAGAAAAGAATACACAATTTCAACTTTTTAAAACTGAAAACAAGAAATTCTTTACAGTTAGTGTAACGTATTGTGTTACTGTAAGACACAGCAGTTCTGTTAATGTGCTAATTAAGATGCATTAAATGTATAAATAAAGCTAAATGACCGAATAAGATATTCTTAGATGTAGTGTAGTAATTCAGGTTAGGTCTAATTGCTCATTAGACTTTGCCTTAATTTTAAAGATGTTTAGGACCGACCATTAAAAACATTGTTTGAGATATGAGTAGGGAGAAGATGTATTAATATAATGTTACCCAACAAGATCAGGAACAATTATGTATATTAAATTAAGTAGTTAGTGGACTTAAAAACCTGCAGTAGAAACTCCAGTTTTTATAAAATAAATAGGGAGAGAATTGAAGATTTCTTGTTTGGAAATGTTATATCTGTTTTCTTCACAAGTAACTAAAATGTTGTTAATGGCCTTTTTTTAAGAGTATGAAAATACAATAGATACTGCACTTGAAAAAAGGTGAATTTTATTGGTACATACTAAAGTATAGAGTCCTATTTGTTTCTATTCATTAACAAAGGTCCGTACTGTAATAATTTTGTGTGTAATATACAAGCATTCTTTAATATGTTTACGAGATTCTCCAATTTTATTTGCATTAATTCAGACCGTAGTAACATTAAATTCAACTGTAACCCATTATTAATACTTAATCATTTGCGTGTTAACAGAAACTGCACACTGCTTTTTATTGCATTATGTTGAAAAAAGGATTTGAATGTACTTGTTTGGTTATATGTTAGATTGTACTTGGCTATAGGTTCTAAATTGGAAGTAGGTTTTAATTCTGGTACCTGGAATAAATACAGCCTTTAATGTTATATACAGCCTTTTATCCATACAATAACTACAGCCTTTGAATGTACACTAACTAAGGAAAATGTTTTTAAGTCTAATTAATTTTTAAAATCTAAAAGGTTAAGTTAGATTGTTAAACGTAGACACAATCTCCAAAAATCGTCTCTGTACCGTAATTATGTGTGATAAATGGAAATTAATTACTGTACTTCCAGTAAATATAGCCTTTTAATAAAATATGTATCAATAAACCCCAATAAAATATGTACCAATAACGTACTAGGTTATACGCTCTAAATTGGAAATAGGTTTTAATTCCGGTACTTCAAATAAATACAGCCTTTTATCCACACAATAAAAACAGCCTTTTAATGTACACTAACTAAGGAAATGTTTGTTAAGTCTAATTAATTTTAAAAATCTAAAAGGTTGTTCCATTGTTAAACGTAGACACAACCTCCAAAAATCGTCTCTGTACCATAATTATGTGCGGTAAATGGAAACTAATTTCTGTACTTCCAATAAATTCATCTTTTTAATATACACTAACAAAGTAAATTTTATTTAAGTTACATTGTCGTACATAACCTCCATAATCTGCCATTAGTTACTTGTGAATAATACACATTCAGTAGAAATCTGGACACGGAAAATAAGTACAATCGAGGAGACGGAAGTTTGAGTTTGCCATACCATCGTAGGGTAGATCCTCTGATTGTATATTATATAATTTATTGGGCTATTATACCATGGTCTAAAGTCATTAGAAATGTGGTTGCTATTATTATAACTGTTCATAATATACAATAAAAATGATCAATAAGCTTTAAAAACAATTAACACAATAAAAACACCAGACATTTCAGGGCACGGCCTTCCTCAGTGGTAGAGGAAAGAGGTTTCACTTCCCACGAGGGACTAGGGATTGTGGCTCCAAAGAAATGAGCTCATATTCATAAACTCCACCTCCAACTCAGAAGTCCTCCTTCTGTATGAGTTTACAAATATGAGTGTGTTTCTTGGGAGACCTATCACAATCCTCAGTCTCTCAAACTTGAAACCTCTTTCCTGTGCCACTGAGGAAGGCTGCTGTGGGCACGGCCGAAAATTCTGGTGTTGTCATAGTATTAAGATATTAAGTTTTTAAAGTTTATTGATTATTCTTATTTTACATTATAAACAACTATAATAATAACAATCACATTTCTAATGACTCTAGATCATGGCCTAACAGACCAATAAATTATATTCATTCTAATGCTGACTTACAAAAAAATGCACAACACAATCTTACTCAATATGCTGAAAGTGTATAAAAATTCTTTTATGGTTAGATATAAATGCAGTTTAATATCTTACATTTAAAATATTATACTTATATGACACACATTTTTTAGCAGGTAGTATTCACAGGTAGCAGGGTAATAGGTAGTCTTCATGCAATTATTAATAAACATTGCTACCTTCTGGTTTCCAATCTCCATGTAGGCCAACCTACTTCAGTTATGTTACCTCAGGATAGCCTCTTATTTATTTATCTCTGAGAGAGGTTGCTGGACCCCCATGGAGTGCCCCCTCCACAGATGGTTATTAGTGAAACATTTGCCTCCTCATTGGTTAAGGTGATTTGCAGCCTTAGTGTGCCGGGGTTTTGATGACCCGGCGTTTGTATAAATAAAAAAAATTCGATATTTAGCCGTAGTATTAATGTCAGACCCAAAAATGTGCGTGGAGCCGTTCGGTATTATCGTGTGCCCTCTGTTTGCTGGCGCCACCTGTTGGGGGAACTCGTAATTAGCTTGGCCGGTCAGACATGCGGCCGGCATGCAGAGTTCAGTCCGTCGCTCGCTATAGAACTGTAAGCAGACTATCTCTCTTCAAGTCGGCAGAGCTCTTTAATTGTGGTTTTTTTCTCCTCTTTAATGGCCAAGTAACCGTCTTAAGACCTACCGGGTTCCCGTGGGAGTCAGAGACGTGACCAACGCATGATGTACAGTCATCTTCATCATACTCTGAACCTCTGAAACCTTAGTTCTGCCACGGCAAAGGGAGACATCACTGCAAGCTACAACCCTGTGACCGGCTGGATCAAATGAGGTGACATTTACACATTTTCTTTTATTCAAACCTGGCCTGCAGGAAACACTATGTGCCGTGAATGTAACATACTGCCAGATTAACTTTATACCGTGACACCGTTTAATCGGGTGTATGTGTCGGCGGGACAGTTTCGATGTAACATAATTTAATAATACAGTTCATACAAGTACAATTGTAAACCGGCCCGCGGGAGGGTTCCAGCGTGCTTTCATTTTATGCTGTATAATGGGTGCAAAAGTTGTGGGAAAGACAGTCTTTTCAACTAAGTATAGGGGGTGTTGTTTCCATGATGTAGCGAACCGGCGGGTTTGGTTTCATTTTCATTTTTATTACGGGGTTTTTCACACTTAATCACCTTTTCTGCATACAAGGGCTGGGTTTTTTTTTATTCGGCTTTAGGGCTTGTCACTTTTATAAATTCAACTAATCAGGAGGTAGGCACCTGTTGGTGCCATCTCATGCAGGTTTCGGACAGGTCATCCTATGTCAAGTCAAGCACGTTCTGGTACTCTCCTGCGGCCGGGTCAATTCAGCATCTCTTTAGATTATATATATATATATATATATATATATATATATATATATATATTATAATGTAAAATTATAGATACTGATGTTTTTGTGATGATAGTAGGTTATGATGGGTGTAGATATATTTATATTTTGGTGTGTTCGTGTGAGTGTAGACACGCACCGGTATCTACAATAATGTTGTTTATCAAAAGATGTAATCGTAATCGTTGAGGTTATTGGTGTTAATGTATTGTTTTTTATGGGTACGTAGTAATAGTTCACTCCTTTTATTGTAATAAAATTGAAGGTTTATTAACAATTTAATAAATGATAAAATCTTTGACAATTAAAAAACAATAATTAATAACCTTTCAATTACTGATTACAACAAAATTCAAATAAGACTCTGTCTATTTCCTCAAGGCTGGTAGACCTGTTATTAGTACAATAATTTAACTGCATAGGTTATGTTACTTTGATTCAGTGAATTACCATATTTCGTTAGGTTCTTTGAGGTAACATGATACCAGTCACAAGATGTAATACAAATAACGATATAGAATTAACAATAATGAATAATAATCGAACAAATATAAAAAATCAAAAATTGGTACCATATGTCTGGTATTTATGAAACTATCGTACGCGGGCATGCGCACGCATCTCTAACACTAGTTTGCAATTATCAAGCTGTATGACTTGTACAGTATTTAAAAATGTATTACTTTCGTTTAATAATTAGTTTTAAAAATCATCTATTCACAAGAGAAAAATTTCTCAAAAAACTCTTGTTAATAATTCTATTTGATTTGAATGTTACTTGAGAACAGATCGGTAATATTGAAATTATCAAGTTACCGTAACGATTTCTGAGGTTAGAATTAACCGGTGTTGTTACAATGGATAAGTATTTCTTAATAGCTATTGTTTCTTAGACTATACATGTAAACATATTATTCATAATACTTTAATATATTATTATCAGAATTACATTTATTCAGATTGTATGAAAATTAATAAAGTATATTTCAAAACATCGAAAAAATTCAAGAAAAATACGTTTAGTCAAATGAGTGACTAAATATTCTTGTATTCATTAAGAATTATTTCCAAACATTATATTTTAAATTATTATAATTAATTAAAATATTTTTATAATATTTTAATAATGGCGATTTAAATCTTTCCTCAATTCTGATAATTTAATTACTGTTTTTCGATACTCAGCATTATCTGACATGCGTAGTATCGAAAGTTAGCTATTCACAAAAATTATTATTTTCGTTCAAATATTGTTTAAATAAAATTGTACTCCCTGTTTCCTATTTAACACTTCACTCGCAAGTATGGTCGACATTATACACTGACCTACTTGTTTAATTAAAACAATTCCGCACTTTTTCACTCGTATGTATAAATGTTGTGTTAAGGTTAACTGTATTTTGTGTACTGACGTATATGGCGCGCACAGTTTTTAAAAAATAAACTTCTTTTTGTCTCGAGCGGCGTGGCCTATTCGTTTGATGGTTGATCGTAGACTGTTCTGCTCCTCTGAAGCGTCTCTTGGTTGTCTGGCGAAAGTCATTCATTCTATTGGCTGGAGACGTTGTACTCTCTGACCCAAAAGCCTTCGTTTTATTAAAATATTTAATTTTTTGACAAAATCGAGTTTGGTGTGGATGCTTTTTTACGTCATCACTGGTACAAAAATTTAACTGGAAAGTTTAAAATTACCATAACTTTCTTATTTTACGTCCTATCGTTAATTGGTTGATATCAGTGAATTCAGGGCGTTTTGCTTGTTAAAATAAGTCCAAAAACGCTTATTTTCCGTTCATTACTACTATCACAATAACGATTTTATTTGTTATTTCTGGTGTATCTTATTTTTATAAGTCCGTTACACCAGATTTTACTTAATTATAATAAAACACTTCTTATCTAAACACTTTGAGTCTATATCTCAGTCGGTTTGATATACAATTTGGGAATAGTTGTTCCCTACACAAATCTCGTTATGGCGTCATTAAGCGTCCATGTTAGATTTTTCATAAACATGCTTAGAACTAATTTTTCTTATTCAAAATGATCATATTACTATCTAATAATACTAGTAATGTTTATTTACACAATTTTACACTATAATATTTATATATGACTGTGGTTAATTTAATATTTACATAGTTTCAGTCCTCTCCTATCTCTCTTATACTATTTTTTCACTTTATTTTTGGTCTCTTCTATATAAATCATATCATTTAATGATTGTAATTAGTGTACACACATAGTACCTAATTTATTATATATAATGGTTATCTTTTAATTAGTTCAGAACTCTTCAATCTTTCAGTAATGGCTCTGTTTATGTTGTGTCATATCATAGTAGTCATTTATTTTTTCTAATACAACAACTAAATTGTTATTGTCCTATTTGGTTTGGATTCCCAAAGTAGCATTAGATATTATTCTAACTTTTGGTAATGTTTCCAATTACTTTTACACAAGTTTATATGCTATATTTTTCATAAATAACTCGTTGGTCATTGTTTGTTTACATTTGGTTTTCTTCATAATAGACATTTGGTTTTTAAATGTTTGTATATAATATGACTGTTTTTATGGTCATTATCTGTTCTCAAAGTAGCAGTGGGATTTCCTCTTACTACTGGTAACAATTTTAACAATCTGTGCTCAATATTTGATACAGTATTTTTCTTAACTAATTAGCTATACAATGGTTCAGCTTACTTCTGGTCATATGTACATGGTTAGTTAGTTTACAATAATTTAGTTATAATATTGTTCTTATCATGTTCAGAATCTGTTCTCAATGTATTATCAGATATTTATCTCACTACTGGTCATACTCTTATAAACATTGATATTGGTTTTGATACTGTACTTTGCTTAACTAAATTGGCATACTTTTCTCATTTCTGCTATTCTCTGTGCCATTATGTTTGACTTGTTCTATTTACATTGTTTTGCAATATATTACATTGTCTCTTAATATTTATCATTACTACTTATAATAAATTCTCGTTTGATAACATATTTGATGATCAAATATTTATACTAATATGTATCATTTTCTGTTGTAATAGGTCTCTTCCTTGTGGGTTGTGTAACAATGTATCATCTGTTTTAGTGCAGTATTTTTCTACTACTAAACTGACTTCACTACGGTATATTAACATAATACTTTAACTATTTTGTTACACATGTTTATACAATTCCTTCTTAAACACTAACACAAATCTTTTTTGTATTATTTACAATATTTTTCTGGTCAATGGTGGACCTTAATTCCTGTCATTGTTTGATGCTTAACAAATGTCTTTTATTTGTTGTCAGTTCTCTATGAGCAATAACATAATTGTTCTATCTTGTTCTAATCTGGTGGTCTTATGATCATGTGTATTGATTACAACTTTATTAAATCAGTCACACTCATTGTCTGTGTTTATTTGACTATTTTAATTTTTGTTGTTTCATCATGAAATTAACATATTTTTCACACTGTAAACTTCATCACTGTAATTGTTTGTGTGGTTTATTCAGTTGAAATTAGTTAGTTATTCACAGGTTTCACATTTGTATTAAGTACACACTGTAATTGTTTGTGGTTCCTTAAATGTTTCACACTGGTTTTCTTGTCACACTTATAATCATTTCTTTTGTCACTTACATTGTTTTTAGTACATGTGGTTTATGTTAAGTCCTTGTATCTTCTGTCCATCTTCTTTCTTCTTCTTGGTGCTCTTCCTGGTCCTTCTTCTTTCTTCTTTATTCTATATTTTCATTGTAGTTGCTATTTTTATTTATCTCCATTGTTGTTGGAGCTTGACGGTCCTTGTTTCGTTGATTCCCCTCACTGTTGGATCCTATTGGGTCTAGTTACTGATATTTTGTTTTGGGCTTGTGGCATTTTCTTTCTTCATTTTGTATTTAATGTTGATATATTAGTATTCTCTTCTTCATCGTTGGATTTTTTATTAATATATTTGTAGATACACACTTATATACACTTAGGTTTATTTATCTAGATATATTTCCATGTTTTTCTCATACTTGACGTTACATTAGTTCATATTATGTAACTACCATATTTTTGGTACTGTTACAATATATATATATATATATTGTAATAATTCGTTGAAGTCCTGGTTTCTTCAACTTCTGCAATGGATGTATTTTTGTAATAATACTGTGAGGGGTGTCTATAATAAATGATAAATAAGATTTCTGTCGTGTTATTCTGTCCCACGTTGGATACGTCAATTTGTAATAATACAAGGTGTTCTGTAACAAAATATTTTATGTACGTATGTGTGTAGTTTTCTGACGTTCCGCTCCGGAAACGTCAATTTGGTAATGTTCCTAGTCTTCGTAGTTACAAATAAAATCTGTGTATATTGCTGTTGTAGCAATTTGAAAAATAAAAATAAAATTTAAAATTAAAAAAAAAATTTTAATTTTCTGGAAAATGTTTTTGGGTAACCTGTTCTTAAATTTTAGGAACAAATCGAGTTAGTCGGTTGTAATTATAAATGAAATGGTATCGTGGTTATTCTAGTAATAAGGTCACTTTCAGTAATTTTGTTGGAAAGATAATCTTGTTAACTCCAAGTTTGAACGAAAAACGGCTCTCTTCTTCTTCTTTCTGAAACGTTGTCGTTTCGTATGTACCGCCCTTCAGTTAGTTGGGTTTCTTCATTAATTAATTGTTAAGTCTTTTTTATAATAAAAAACCAACTCCAATTTACCGAAATAGAATGTTTATTAACAAAAATAATGAAATTGTTTGATTAAAATTGATATCACAATACAGTATCGACTCGCTCAGGGCCGGTCGATATAAACAATTTATATTGGTATTATAAAATAGGGTTCTTTAAACGGTTATTAAAATATATAGCCAGAGAAGGTTGTGGGAAGGAAAGTATAACACTTACACTTATTAAATGTCTTAAAATTTAACAATACAATAATAATTAAAAATATTAAAAGTTTATATATGATTTGATTTCGAACCAATAGTCGCCATGTCGTTTCTTTATACTGCAGCGGACCGGACCGAAATGGTTGACTGACGCATGCGCAAGGAAGCCTCCAGCGTTGATGATGTTTTTGTTGTAATAAAGGTGTCCTTTCTTCGAGTAAATGCTATCAGCAATTGTATACGATCGTCCTGGAGTATAGTTTATTGTCGCTGGTGTATCATGGAAAGTTCACTTTGTGTAGAATGTTGTCACTGGATATATCTCGTTGTGTTTATGTGTGTCGTTTTTAACCTCTAAATTTCGGTCTGTATTTGGTGTAATATCAGTGTTATTCTGCTTATCTAGTTATGTGTGGTTCAATTTATTAGTGTTACTGTGTTCATTGGTCACTTTCACCACTTCACGATCTATAAAATAGTTTAAAATAATTATTTTCAAAATTTTCACTGAGATACGGTTTATAACAAAAACGCCATTAAAGGTTATTTCTGGCGAAAGGTTACTTTAAGTGCACTCGTCAACGCATAATAATGAACTGTCTGTATTTCCTTCGTCTCATGAAAGTCTTAGCCTATATAATATATCCCAATATTGTTTAAATTTGCCATAACTTCCGATACACTTTAAAAATATACTTTATGTTCAAAAAATAAATTCGTTATTAGTTAACTGTTTGAAATATAAAATACATATTCGTTTTCACTATTCTATTCTACTTATTTTGATAGTAATTAAGTTAGTATTACAAAGTTTTATCTGAAAATTATATTTCTTATAATTTTTTGGGAGGTAGGCCTAAAATTATACTTCCCTGTCTTCTATGTAAATAATAGCCATTTTAACTAATATAATTATTATTCTATGAAATCTGAAATTTGTATAATTATCAATTCTCACTTATTTTATTGCAATTTAGTATACTAATGATGGTTTTTTAATATAATTCAATTGTATATGACTTCCCCTAGGATAGAGTCAGTTAATCTATTTCAGTTTTAATGGTATTTTATTAGACAATTAAATAATTTTACTCATATAATGACCATATCTTTAGAAAGCCTTATTTACATAGTATTTGATATGTTGAGTTTATTTTGCCTGAATATTGTCATTTTATATGGTTTATAAGACTAGGTTTGTTAATTATTCTGCAGTTTAAATTTATTCTTTGGCCTAGATCTGATGTGTGGCTAATTTCCAAATGTTTTATTAATGTAGCTATTTTATATCCTTCTCTGACTGGTATAACATAAATTATTGATTATATAATTAACATATAACATCTCTCTATATCACAACTAGTGTTCTGAATAACATTGCTTAGTATATTATCTAATAACATAATAAAGAGTATTTCTACAACATTGGAATGATATCTATTTTTAGACAGTGCATTCCTAAATTAAACTGAACAATAAAATAACAGTTATAATACTAATATCTCTTATGACTAATCCTTATTTATCTAAATGTTATATGTAATAGGAACCTAACATCCTGGTTCCATATATAATTGTTAACACCTTCTATAAACTTCATCATAAACAGTTTGTTCTGTAGTTCCCCATTTATAAAATTTATACCCCCTCTTAAAGTATACCCCTAGCTACCTGAGTTATATTCCATTCTATGGAATGTTCATATTGCTTTAGTAGCTTTTATTTAGTAATATTACTACTTCATTATCAAAGTAGGCACTGTTCACAAAACTTAAAGTTTGTTACTATGTACTGCAACTCATGTACCCTTTTAAAGTTTATTATTTATAATTTGATCACTTGCACTTGTCTATGGTGAATTATCAATATATTTACTAGTCTTTTTCTAGCTTTTAATATGAAATATTCAACCATGGGGGAACTGTGAAGACTTGTCTATACAAACTAAATAATAACTTTTTGAATGCACTAATATTTAATACTACTAACACTTTTAGTTTTTGTCAGTTGTACAGTGATATGGTTTTTTAGGGTGTTATACTTTCTCTTTGGGCATTCATTGATTTTGGGGTTTTTTGGGGGTTCTTTCCCTATGGGGTTTTTGTTTTATATGGATCGTCTTAATTTTTCTTCTTTTCTCCTTCTTCAGTAGCTTTGATTGTTCTTCTTTCTTCTGTCTTCAGTAGCTTTGATTGTTCTTCTTTCTTCCTTCTTCAGTATTGGTAGTTTTAATTAGTTCTTCTTTCTTCCTTCTTCAGTAGTTTTGATTGTTCTTCTTTCTTCTGTCTTCAGTAGCTCTGATTGTTCTTCTTTCTTCATTAAATTTAGTTTATTCTTCTTTCTTCAGTAGTAGTAGTTTTAATTAGTTCTTCTTTCTTCATTAGATTTAGTTTATTCTTCTTTCTTCTTTCTTCAGTAGTAGTAGTTTTAATTAGTTCTTCTTTCTTCATTAGATTTAGTTTATTCTTCTTTCTTCTTTCTTCAGTAGTAGTAGTTTTAATTAGTTCTTCTTTCTTCATTAGATTTAGTTTGGGATTACTCTTCTTTCTTCTTTGAGTTTTGATTAGTTTTGTTTCTTCTGTCTTCTGTAGTAGTAGTTTTAATTAGTTCTTCTTTCTTCTTTAGCTTTGATTGTTCTTCCTTCTTCTTTCTTCTGTAGTAGTAGTTTTAATTAGTTCTTCTTTCTTCTTTAGCTTTGATTGTTCTTCCTTCTTCTGTAGTAGTAGTTTTAATTAGTTCTTCTTTCTTCTTTAGCTTTGATTGTTCTTCCTTCTTCTGTAGTAGTAGTTTTAATTAGTTCTTCTTTCTTCTTTAGCTTTGATTGTTCTTCCTTCTTCTTTCTTCTGTAGTAGTAGTTTTAATTAGTTCTTCTTTCTTCTTTAGCTTTGATTGTTCTTCCTTCTTCCTTCTTCTGTAGTATTAGTTTTAATTAGTTTTTCTTTCTTCTTTAGCTTTGATTGTTCTTCCTTCTTCTTTCTTCTGTAGTAGTAGTTTTAATTAGTTCTTCTTTCTTCTTTAGCTTTGATTGTTCTTCCTTCTTCTTTCTTCAGTAGATTTAGTTTGGGATTACTCTTCTTTCTTCTTTGAGTTTTGATTAGTTTTGTTTCTTCTGTCTTCTGTAGTAGTAGTTTTAATTATTCTTCCTTCTTCCTTCTTCTGTAGTAGTAGTTTTAATTAGTCTTCTTTCTTCTGTCTTCAGTTGCTTTGATTGTTCTTCTTTCTTCATTAGATTTAGTTTGTTCTTCTTTCTTCAGTAGCTTTGATTGTTCTTCTTTCTTCCTTCTTCAGTATTGGTAGTTTTAATTAGTCTTCTTTCTTCTCTAGTTTTAATTATTCTTCTTTCTTCTTTCTTCTGTCTTCAGTAGCTTTGATTGTTCTTCTTTCTTTATTAGATTTAGTTTGTTCTTCTTTCTTCTTTCTTCAGTAGTGGTAGTTTTGGTTATTCTTCTTTCTTCTCTAGTTTTAATTATTCTTCTTTCTTCTGTCTTCAGTAGCTTTGATTGTTCTTCTTTCTTCCTTCTTCAGTAGTAGTAGTTTTAATTATTCTTCCTTCTTCTGTCTTCTGTATCTTTGATTGTTCTTCTTTCTTCTTTCTTCAGTAATAGTAGTTTTAATTATTCTTCCTTCTTCTTTCTTCAGTAGCTTTGTTTTTTCTGGTCTGGTTTCTTTGACGGGGTATATTAATTGCCTGCTTCTATCTTACCTGGGTAATTTTGTTATTATTATTTTTAGTCTTCTGGGTTTTTAAATTTGTATTATTATATTATTTGCAGAATTTTTCTTTATTTAACCTTTCTTGTGAATATATTATTAAACAGTGCATTTTAATTAATTCTCATCTGGATATTCCATATATTAGAGCTTTATTAATGATCATTGAGTAATGTATTTGTGTGGATTATCTGTCATGCTACAGATTGCTCTCTTCCAGAAGTGATTAGTTCAGATCATACTTAGTTTGTCTGAAATAATTGCTTATGACATTATATTATAAATTATATTTCTTTCCTTTTTTCACATTTCTAAAATTTTTTCTCCTATATTTTTGAGCTTATTTATATCTCATTATTAACTGGATTCTTACTGATAGTAATAGTCATCTGAGGTTCGTTATTTTTTATTTTTCCATTTTCTTCTTAACTCGTTTCTTTATCCTTGGGATATTTATTCCCTAAAATTCCCTAACACGTTAGCTGGGGCAGTGTCCAGAGGGGCTCTGTAGGCTTCACACTCTGCTGGCCATGCTACGTCATTTATTGATTACAGAGGTAAATCATCTCTGACCAATACATAATAATACTGCTGGACTTATCTCAGACAGTCATTAATAAAAATTATATAAGAATAGTCCACCTTATGACAACAACAACAAAAATTAAATATCTTTGGATATTTCACTTCGTATACGAACAGATCTATTTATATTTCTATCTTAGTGAATCTCTATCTCAGTTATTTTTCTCAATGGTTAGCTCTGTTGGCATTTTATTTCTCCTTGTGGTTGGAAGCTGGTATAATATAATCATCACTTATTATTCAGTGTAAAGTTTTTAATTCTCTGTCATTTTTTGACTGTTATCACAATCTCCTTCTGGTCATTGGTAGCATATATTTTGTATTATATTTTTGTTCCTTTCTTAATTCTTGTGAATCGTTCCACTAGTATTATGTTTTTTAAATTACTCTTTTAATTGTCTTTCTAATAACTGACATTTATTGTATGATCATCTTTTTCATATGGATTTATTTATATATAGTTTTTCCTTTCTTTTTCAAAATTTTATTCTGCTCTTGCTTTTTATACAAATGCACTCCTTAATTATTAATGCCATATGTTTAATATCTCTGTTTATTTGACATAAAATTCTCATTAATTTTACTTCACAATAAGTTTATTCATTTAAATTGTATCAGTGGTTTGTACTGCCATTTCTTTATTCTGGAAAGTTTTTCAGAATTGGTCCCATATATAATTGTTTGTAATGTTTTATCCAAATTCTTTTTCTCCTTGTTCATTTCTAAAAGTTGTTTTTAAAATAAGGTAGTAAATTGTTTTTACTTGGGTTTTTGAATTTTGATGATTTAATTCAAAATTCATTTTCTCTTTGATTCATAAATTGTTTCCTAAATGGTAGGCAGTAAGTAGTCATTACTTCATTTTTGAATTTAGTGGTTTAATTCAAAATTCATTTTTTTTCTGTCCATAAATTGTTTTTTAAATAATAGGTAGTAAGTAGTCATTACTTCATTTTTGAATTTTTACTTTTACTCAAAATTCATTTTCTTCTTGATTCATAAATGGTTTTCTAAATAATAGGTAGTAAGTAGTCATTACTTCATTTTTGAATTTTTACTTTTACTCAAAATTCATTTTCTTCTTGATTCATAAATGGTTTTCTAAATAATAGGTAGTAAGTAGTCATTACTTCATTTTTGAATTTTTACTTTTAAATTCTTTCTTCCATACATTCAATTACTCATAATATTTTTTCATGAATATGGTTAACATATATTATTACCCTAAATATGGTATTAGCTCTCTTCTTTTCTTTATTTCAAATGTACTTCTTATAATTGTTTTTCTTTTATATACCCAGGTTGGAGATTTTTATTAGGTTGGACAGTTGCTCATAATTTCTTTTTCTTTGACGTAGTTTTTTGCCGTTGCCGGTTATCATAACATCAGTCCCTTTTTGTGGAGGTGTATGGTATTAGACTTAACCGTAGTCTGTCACTTCATTTGCTCTCATTGTCCGGATGACCATAGTCTTCATCATCATTCCGGTACTAGTGACATCTCTGGCCTTTGTCTTGTATTTCATTTTCCTAGCTGCTATTCCTTTGTTGGCTGCTAAGCTTATTCGGCTCCCTCTATCATAGTGTTTTATATACCAGTACGTCTCTGGTCCATCAATGATCAATGATACCATTGACAATCTACCATATATCTCCATCCCTGTTGTATTCCATTTACCTCTGATCACTTCCCCGTGGTAAACTACTGTCTGCTGGTAAACCATTTCTGAGATTACCATCAATCTATTTCCATAATTTCTGGAACTCACGATTTCTTCATTGTTGGTAATAGGGATATTATCATTATCAAATAAACCATGGTTCATCATTTACATTTCTTCCCTTGTTTTCATTAATTTCTTTGGATGCCTTCTTTTCATTCTCTTTTGTTTCACCTCCATATCCTTAGTATTTTCTTTCTTCCCGTTCGTTTTCTTTTCAGGTAACACTATCATTGGCTCCATTGTTTTATTGTTTGGTATTTCCTTTCGTTCTGGTTTGCTGTTGTCCAGTGTCTTATCCAATTCTTCATCCAAGGATGTGACGTTTTTATCTATTTCACTCAAACCTTCCTTCAAGATTTGTCTGTATTCCTTTCTATCCCTTCTTTCCTTTTCCCTGTCTTCTTTCATTTCCTTACGCCATCGTTGGTTATCCTCCCTTATTTCTTCTCTTAACCGTTGGTAGTCCTCTCTTAACTCTTCCAACCTCTCCCCCATCTTCTCTTCCATTTTCTTGTTATTCTCCTCAAATTTTTCTTCCATCTTTTTGCTGGTTTCCTCCAGTTTCTGGTTAGTTTCATCAATTTTCCGGCTTAAAGATCGGTTGTCTTTCTTCATTTCCTTGTTGGTTTCTTCCATCTTGTCTTCCAAATTCTTCTTATTTTCTTCCATTTTCTTTTCCACCTTCTTACTGGTTTCCTCAATTCTCTTATGGGTGTCTTCAATCTTTTTACTTAATTCTTCTTTTGTCGCTTGGTTGTCCTTCTTCAATTCTTCTTTTGTTGCTTGGTTATCCTTCTTCAATTCTTCTTTTAACGATTGGTTATCATTCTTCAACTCTTCTTTTGTTGCTTGGTTGTCCTTCCTTAAGTTTTCTTCCATCTTCTTGCTGTTTTCTTCCATGTCTTTTTTCAACTCTTCCTTTGTTGCTTGGTTGTCCTTCCTTATTTGCATGAACATTTCCATTAATTTGTCCATTTTACTTTCTTCTGTTGTTTTGGATTTCTCCTGGTCTTGGACATGGACGTCCCCTGTTTGAGTGGGTTTTTCGGGTTGTTTCTCTGGTGGTGCTGGTTGTTGATGTTCTACCCGTTCTAGTATCTTTTCCACGTCCTCCACTGGGGTCGCCTCCTTATCCTCCATCTCGAGTTCTTTCTCGGCCTCCGCCGCTCTCTTCTTTGATGTGGCACGACGCATCATCTTCGCTGATTCCCTGGCTGACTAACCGCTGCCAAGCTGAATTAGGAATTGGGTAAGTAATTACAGTAATTTCAACCCCTAATTACAGCCCCACGTTGGGCGCCAATTTTGTAATAATTCGTTGAAGTCCTGGTTTCTTCAACTTCTGCGATGGATGTATTTTTGTAATAATACTGTGAGGGGTGTCTATAATAAATGATAAATAAGATTTCTGTCGTGTTATTCTGTCCCACGTTGGATACGTCAATTTGTAATAATACAAGGTGTTCTGTAACAAAATATTTTATGTACGTATGTGTGTAGTTTTCTGACGTTCCGCTCCGGAAACGTCAATTTGGTAATGTTCCTAGTCTTCGTAGTTACAAATAAAATCTGTGTATATTGCTGTTGTAGCAATTTGAAAAATAAAAATAAAATTTAAAATTAAAAAAAAAATTTTAATTTTCTGGAAAATGTTTTTGGGTAACCTGTTCTTAAATTTTAGGAACAAATCGAGTTAGTCGGTTGTAATTATAAATGAAATGGTATCATGGTTATTCTAGTAATAAGGTCACTTGCAGTAATTTTGTTGGAAAGATAATCATGTTAACTCCAAGTTTGAACGAAAAACGGCTTTCTTCTTCTTTCTGAAATGTTGTCGTTTCGTATGTACCGCCCTTCAGTTAGTTGGGTTTCTTCATTAATTAATTGTTAAGTCTTTTTTATAATAAAAAACCAACTCCAATTTACCGAAATAGAATGTTTATTAACAAAAATAATGAAATTGTTTGATTAAAATTGATATCACAATACAGTATCGACTCGCTCAGGGCCGGTCGATATAAACAATTTATATTGGTATTATAAAATAGGGTTCTTTAAACGGTTATTAAAATATATAGCCAGAGAAGGTTGTGGGAAGGAAAGTATAACACTTACACTTATTAAATGTCTTAAAATTTAACAATACAATAATAATTAAAAATATTAAAAGTTTATATATGATTTGATTTCGAACCAATAGTCGCCATGTCGTTTCTTTATACTGCAGCGGACCGGACCGAAATGGTTGACTGACGCATGCGCAAGGAAGCCTCCAGCGTTGATGATGTTTTTGTTGTAATAAAGGTGTCCTTTCTTCGAGTAAATGCTCTCAGCAATTGTATACGATCGTCCTAGAGTATAGTTTATTGTCGCTGGTGTATCATGGAAAGTTCACTTTGTGTAGAATGTTGTCACTGGATATATCTCGTTGTGTTTATGTGTGTCGTTTTTAACCTCTAAATTTCGGTCTGTATTTGGTGTAATATCAGTGTTATTCTGCTTATCTAGTTATGTGTGGTTCAATTTATTAGTGTTACTGTGTTCATTGGTCACTTTCACCACTTCACGATCTATAAAATAGTTTAAAATAATTATTTTCAAAATTTTCACTGAGATACGGTTTATAACAAAAACGCCATTAAAGGTTATTTCTGGCGAAAGGTTACTTTAAGTGCACTCGTCAACGCATAATAATGAACTGTCTGTATTTCCTTCGTCTCATGAAAGTCTTAGCCTATATAATATATCCCAATATTGTTTAAATTTGCCATAACTTCCGGTACACTTTAAAAATATACTTTATGTTCAAAAAATAAATTCGTTATTAGTTAACTGTTTGAAATATAAAATACATATTCGTTTTCACTATTCTATTCTACTTATTTTGATAGTAATTAAGTTAGTATTACAAAGTTTTATCTGAAAATTATATTTCTTATAATTTTTTGGGAGGTAGGCCTAAAATTATACTTCCCTGTCTTCTATGTAAATAATAGCCATTTTAACTAATATAATTATTATTCTATGAAATCTGAAATTTGTATAATTATCAATTCTCACTTATTTTATTGCAATTTAGTATACTAATGATGGTTTTTTAATATAATTCAATTGTATATGACTTCCCCTAGGATAGAGTCAGTTAATCTATTTCAGTTTTTTATGGTATTTTATTAGACAATTAAATAATTTTACTCATATAATGACCATATCTTTAGAAAGCCTTATTTACATAGTATTTGATATGTTGAGTTTATTTTGCCTGAATATTGTCATTTTATATGGTTTATAAGACTAGGTTTGTTAATTATTCTGCAGTTTAAATTTATTCTTTGGCCTAGATCTGATGTGTGGCTAATTTCCAAATGTTTTATTAATGTAGCTATTTTATATCCTTCTCTGACTGGTATAACATAAATTATTGATTATATAATTAACATATAACATCTCTCTATATCACAACTAGTGTTCTGAATAACATTGCTTAGTATATTATCTAATAACATAATAAAGAGTATTTCTACAACATTGGAATGATATCTATTTTTAGACAGTGCATTCCTAAATTAAACTGAACAATAAAATAACAGTTATAATACTAATATCTCTTATGACTAATCCTTATTTATCTAAATGTTATATGTAATAGGAACCTAACATCCTGGTTCCATATATAATTGTTAACACCTTCTATAAACTTCATCATAAACAGTTTGTTCTGTAGTTCCCCATTTATAAAATTTATACCCCCTCTTAAAGTATACCCCTAGCTACCTGAGTTATATTCCATTCTATGGAATGTTCATATTGCTTTAGTAGCTTTTATTTAGTAATATTACTACTTCATTATCAAAGTAGGCACTGTTCACAAAACTTAAAGTTTGTTACTATGTACTGCAACTCATGTACCCTTTTAAAGTTTATTATTTATAATTTGATCACTTGCACTTGTCTATGGTGAATTATCAATATATTTACTAGTCTTTTTCTAGCTTTTAATATGAAATATTCAACCATGGGGGAACTGTGAAGACTTGTCTATACAAACTAAATAATAACTTTTTGAATGCACTAATATTTAATACTACTAACACTTTTAGTTTTTGTCAGTTGTACAGTGATATGGTTTTTTAGGGTGTTATACTTTCTCTTTGGGCATTCATTGATTTTGGGGTTTTTTGGGGGTTCTTTCCCTATGGGGTTTTTGTTTTATATGGATCGTCTTAATTTTTCTTCTTTTCTCCTTCTTCAGTAGCTTTGATTGTTCTTCTTTCTTCTGTCTTCAGTAGCTTTGATTGTTCTTCTTTCTTCCTTCTTCAGTATTGGTAGTTTTAATTAGTTCTTCTTTCTTCCTTCTTCAGTAGTTTTGATTGTTCTTCTTTCTTCTGTCTTCAGTAGCTCTGATTGTTCTTCTTTCTTCATTAAATTTAGTTTATTCTTCTTTCTTCAGTAGTAGTAGTTTTAATTAGTTCTTCTTTCTTCATTAGATTTAGTTTATTCTTCTTTCTTCTTTCTTCAGTAGTAGTAGTTTTAATTAGTTCTTCTTTCTTCATTAGATTTAGTTTATTCTTCTTTCTTCTTTCTTCAGTAGTAGTAGTTTTAATTAGTTCTTCTTTCTTCATTAGATTTAGTTTGGGATTACTCTTCTTTCTTCTTTGAGTTTTGATTAGTTTTGTTTCTTCTGTCTTCTGTAGTAGTAGTTTTAATTAGTTCTTCTTTCTTCTTTAGCTTTGATTGTTCTTCCTTCTTCTTTCTTCTGTAGTAGTAGTTTTAATTAGTTCTTCTTTCTTCTTTAGCTTTGATTGTTCTTCCTTCTTCTGTAGTAGTAGTTTTAATTAGTTCTTCTTTCTTCTTTAGCTTTGATTGTTCTTCCTTCTTCTTTCTTCTGTAGTAGTAGTTTTAATTAGTTTTTCTTTCTTCTTTAGCTTTGATTGTTCTTCCTTCTTCTTTCTTCTGTAGTAGTAGTTTTAATTAGTTCTTCTTTCTTCTTTAGCTTTGATTGTTCTTCCTTCTTCTTTCTTCAGTAGATTTAGTTTGGGATTACTCTTCTTTCTTCTTTGAGTTTTGATTAGTTTTGTTTCTTCTGTCTTCTGTAGTAGTAGTTTTAATTATTCTTCCTTCTTCCTTCTTCTGTAGTAGTAGTTTTAATTAGTCTTCTTTCTTCTGTCTTCAGTTGCTTTGATTGTTCTTCTTTCTTCATTAGATTTAGTTTGTTCTTCTTTCTTCAGTAGCTTTGATTGTTCTTCTTTCTTCCTTCTTCAGTATTGGTAGTTTTAATTAGTCTTCTTTCTTCTCTAGTTTTAATTATTCTTCTTTCTTCTTTCTTCTGTCTTCAGTAGCTTTGATTGTTCTTCTTTCTTTATTAGATTTAGTTTGTTCTTCTTTCTTCTTTCTTCAGTAGTGGTAGTTTTGGTTATTCTTCTTTCTTCTCTAGTTTTAATTATTCTTCTTTCTTCTGTCTTCAGTAGCTTTGATTGTTCTTCTTTCTTCCTTCTTCAGTAGTAGTAGTTTTAATTATTCTTCCTTCTTCTGTCTTCTGTATCTTTGATTGTTCTTCTTTCTTCTTTCTTCAGTAATAGTAGTTTTAATTATTCTTCCTTCTTCTTTCTTCAGTAGCTTTGTTTTTTCTGGTCTGGTTTCTTTGACGGGGTATATTAATTGCCTGCTTCTATCTTACCTGGGTAATTTTGTTATTATTATTTTTAGTCTTCTGGGTTTTTAAATTTGTATTATTATATTATTTGCAGAATTTTTCTTTATTTAACCTTTCTTGTGAATATATTATTAAACAGTGCATTTTAATTAATTCTCATCTGGATATTCCATATATTAGAGCTTTATTAATGATCATTGAGTAATGTATTTGTGTGGATTATCTGTCATGCTACAGATTGCTCTCTTCCAGAAGTGATTAGTTCAGATCATACTTAGTTTGTCTGAAATAATTGCTTATGACATTATATTATAAATTATATTTCTTTCCTTTTTTCACATTTCTAAAATTTTTTCTCCTATATTTTTGAGCTTATTTATATCTCATTATTAACTGGATTCTTACTGATAGTAATAGTCATCTGAGGTTCGTTATTTTTTATTTTTCCATTTTCTTCTTAACTCGTTTCTTTATCCTTGGGATATTTATTCCCTAAAATTCCCTAACACGTTAGCTGGGGCAGTGTCCAGAGGGGCTCTGTAGGCTTCACACTCTGCTGGCCATGCTACGTCATTTATTGATTACAGAGGTAAATCATCTCTGACCAATACATAATAATACTGCTGGACTTATCTCAGACAGTCATTAATAAAAATTATATAAGAATAGTCCACCTTATGACAACAACAACAAAAATTAAATATCTTTGGATATTTCACTTCGTATACGAACAGATCTATTTATATTTCTATCTTAGTGAATCTCTATCTCAGTTATTTTTCTCAATGGTTAGATCTGTTGGCATTTTATTTCTCCTTGTGGTTGGAAGCTGGTATAATATAATCATCACTTATTATTCAGTGTAAAGTTTTTAATTCTCTGTCATTTTTTGACTGTTATCACAATCTCCTTCTGGTCATTGGTAGCATATATTTTGTATTATATTTTTGTTCCTTTCTTAATTCTTGTGAATCGTTCCACTAGTATTATGTTTTTTAAATTACTCTTTTAATTGTCTTTCTAATAACTGACATTTATTGTATGATCATCTTTTTCATATGGATTTATTTATATATAGTTTTTCCTTTCTTTTTCAAAATTTTATTCTGCTCTTGCTTTTTATACAAATGCACTCCTTAATTATTAATGCCATATGTTTAATATCTCTGTTTATTTGACATAAAATTCTCATTAATTTTACTTCACAATAAGTTTATTCATTTAAATTGTATCAGTGGTTTGTACTGCCATTTCTTTATTCTGGAAAGTTTTTCAGAATTGGTCCCATATATAATTGTTTGTAATGTTTTATCCAAATTCTTTTTCTCCTTGTTCATTTCTAAAAGTTGTTTTTAAAATAAGGTAGTAAATTGTTTTTACTTGGGTTTTTGAATTTTGATGATTTAATTCAAAATTCATTTTCTCTTTGATTCATAAATTGTTTCCTAAATGGTAGGCAGTAAGTAGTCATTACTTCATTTTTGAATTTAGTGGTTTAATTCAAAATTCATTTTTTTTCTGTCCATAAATTGTTTTTTAAATAATAGGTAGTAAGTAGTCATTACTTCATTTTTGAATTTTTACTTTTACTCAAAATTCATTTTCTTCTTGATTCATAAATGGTTTTCTAAATAATAGGTAGTAAGTAGTCATTACTTCATTTTTGAATTTTTACTTTTACTCAAAATTCATTTTCTTCTTGATTCATAAATGGTTTTCTAAATAATAGGTAGTAAGTAGTCATTACTTCATTTTTGAATTTTTACTTTTACTCAAAATTCATTTTCTTCTTGATTCATAAATGGTTTTCTAAATAATAGGTAGTAAGTAGTCATTACTTCATTTTTGAATTTTTACTTTTACTCAAAATTCATTTTCTTCTTGATTCATAAATGGTTTTCTAAATAATAGGTAGTAAGTAGTCATTACTTCATTTTTGAATTTTTACTTTTAAATTCTTTCTTCCATACATTCAATTACTCATAATATTTTTTCATGAATATGGTTAACATATATTATTACCCTAAATATGGTATTAGCTCTCTTCTTTTCTTTATTTCAAATGTACTTCTTATAATTGTTTTTCTTTTATATACCCAGGTTGGAGATTTTTATTAGGTTGGACAGTTGCTCATAATTTCTTTTTCTTTGACGTAGTTTTTTGCCGTTGCCGGTTATCATAACATCAGTCCCTTTTTGTGGAGGTGTATGGTATTAGACTTAACCGTAGTCTGTCACTTCATTTGCTCTCATTGTCCGGATGACCATAGTCTTCATCATCATTCCGGTACTAGTGACATCTCTGGCCTTTGTCTTGTATTTCATTTTCCTAGCTGCTATTCCTTTGTTGGCTGCTAAGCTTATTCGGCTCCCTCTATCATAGTGTTTTATATACCAGTACGTCTCTGGTCCATCAATGATCAATGATACCATTGACAATCTACCATATATCTCCATCCCTGTTGTATTCCATTTACCTCTGATCACTTCCCCGTGGTAAACTACTGTCTGCTGGTAAACCATTTCTGAGATTACCATCAATCTATTTCCATAATTTCTGGAACTCACGATTTCTTCATTGTTGGTAATAGGGATATTATCATTATCAAATAAACCATGGTTCATCATTTACATTTCTTCCCTTGTTTTCATTAATTTCTTTGGATGCCTTCTTTTCATTCTCTTTTGTTTCACCTCCATATCCTTAGTATTTTCTTTCTTCCCGTTCGTTTTCTTTTCAGGTAACACTATCATTGGCTCCATTGTTTTATTGTTTGGTATTTCCTTTCGTTCTGGTTTGCTGTTGTCCAGTGTCTTATCCAATTCTTCATCCAAGGATGTGACGTTTTTATCTATTTCACTCAAACCTTCCTTCAAGATTTGTCTGTATTCCTTTCTATCCCTTCTTTCCTTTTCCCTGTCTTCTTTCATTTCCTTACGCCATCGTCGGTTATCCTCCCTTATTTCTTCTCTTAACCGTTGGTAGTCCTCTCTTAACTCTTCCAACCTCTCCCCCATCTTCTCTTCCATTTTCTTGTTATTCTCCTCAAATTTTTCTTCCATCTTTTTGCTGGTTTCCTCCAGTTTCTGGTTAGTTTCATCAATTTTCCGGCTTAAAGATCGGTTGTCTTTCTTCATTTCCTTGTTGGTTTCTTCCATCTTGTCTTCCAAATTCTTCTTATTTTCTTCCATTTTCTTTTCCACCTTCTTACTGGTTTCCTCAATTCTCTTATGGGTGTCTTCAATCTTTTTACTTAATTCTTCTTTTGTCGCTTGGTTGTCCTTCTTCAATTCTTCTTTTGTTGCTTGGTTATCCTTCTTCAATTCTTCTTTTAACGATTGGTTATCATTCTTCAACTCTTCTTTTGTTGCTTGGTTGTCCTTCCTTAAGTTTTCTTCCATCTTCTTGCTGTTTTCTTCCATGTCTTTTTTCAACTCTTCCTTTGTTGCTTGGTTGTCCTTCCTTATTTGCATGAACATTTCCATTAATTTGTCCATTTTACTTTCTTCTGTTGTTTTGGATTTCTCCTGGTCTTGGACATGGACGTCCCCTGTTTGAGTGGGTTTTTCGGGTTGTTTCTCTGGTGGTGCTGGTTGTTGATGTTCTACCCGTTCTAGTATCTTTTCCACGTCCTCCACTGGGGTCGCCTCCTTATCCTCCATCTCGAGTTCTTTCTCGGCCTCCGCCGCTCTCTTCTTTGATGTGGCACGACGAATCATCTTCCCTGATTCCCTGGCTGACTAACCGCTGCCAAGCTGAATTAGGAATTGGGTAAGTAATTACAGTAATTTCAACCCCTAATTACAGCCCCACGTTGGGCGCCAATTTTGTAATAATTCGTTGAAGTCCTGGTTTCTTCAACTTCTGCGATGGATGTATTTTTGTAATAATACTGTGAGGGGTGTCTATAATAAATGATAAATAAGATTTCTGTCGTGTTATTCTGTCCCACATTGGATACGTCAATTTGTAATAATACAAGGTGTTCTGTAACAAAATATTTTATGTACGTATGTGTGTAGTTTTCTGACGTTCCGCTCCGGAAACGTCAATTTGGTAATGTTCCTAGTCTTCGTAGTTACAAATAAAATCTGGGTATATTGCTGTTGTAGCAATTTGAAAAATAAAAATAAAATTTAAAATTAAAAAAAAAATTTTAATTTTCTGGAAAATGTTTTTGGGTAACCTGTTCTTAAATTTTAGGAACAAATCGAGTTAGTCGGTTGTAATTATAAATGAAATGGTATCGTGGTTATTCTAGTAATAAGGTCACCTTCAGTAATTTTGTTGGAAAGATAATCTTGTTAACTCCAAGTTTGAACGAAAAACGGCTCTCTTCTTCTTCTTTCTGAAACGTTGTCGTTTCGTATGTACCGCCCTTCAGTTAGTTGGGTTTCTTCATTAATTAATTGTTAAGTCTTTTTTATAATAAAAAACCAACTCCAATTTACCGAAATAGAATGTTTATTAACAAAAATAATGAAATTGTTTGATTAAAATTGATATCACAATTCAGTATCGACTCGCTCAGGGCCGGTCGATATAAACAATTTATATTGGTATTATAAAATAGGGTTCTTTAAACGGTTATTAAAATATATAGCCAGAGAAGGTTGTGGGAAGGAAAGTATAACACTTACACTTATTAAATGTCTTAAAATTTAACAATACAATAATAATTAAAAATATTAAAAGTTTATATATGATTTGATTTCGAACCAATAGTCGCCATGTCGTTTCTTTATACTGCAGCGGACCGGACCGAAATGGTTGACTGACGCATGCGCAAGGAAGCCTCCAGCGTTGATGATGTTTTTGTTGTAATAAAGGTGTCCTTTCTTCGAGTAAATGCTCTCAGCAATTGTATACGATCGTCCTGGAGTATAGTTTATTGTCGCTGGTGTATCATGGAAAGTTCACTTTGTGTAGAATGTTGTCACTGGATATATCTCGTTGTGTTTATGTGTGTCGTTTTTAACCTCTAAATTTCGGTCTGTATTTGGTGTAATATCAGTGTTATTCTGCTTATCTAGTTATGTGTGGTTCAATTTATTAGTGTTACTGTGTTCATTGGTCACTTTCACCACTTCACGATCTATAAAATAGTTTAAAATAATTATTTTCAAAATTTTCACTGAGATACGGTTTATAACAAAAACGCCATTAAAGGTTATTTCTGGCGAAAGGTTACTTTAAGTGCACTCGTCAACGCATAATAATGAACTGTCTGTATTTCCTTCGTCTCATGAAAGTCTTAGCCTATATAATATATCCCAATATTGTTTAAATTTGCCATAACTTCCGATACACTTTAAAAATATACTTTATGTTCAAAAAATAAATTCGTTATTAGTTAACTGTTTGAAATATAAAATACATATTCGTTTTCACTATTCTATTCTACTTATTTTGATAGTAATTAAGTTAGTATTACAAAGTTTTATCTGAAAATTATATTTCTTATAATTTTTTGGGAGGTAGGCCTAAAATTATACTTCCCTGTCTTCTATGTAAATAATAGCCATTTTAACTAATATAATTATTATTCTATGAAATCTGAAATTTGTATAATTATCAATTCTCACTTATTTTATTGCAATTTAGTATACTAATGATGGTTTTTTAATATAATTCAATTGTATATGACTTCCCCTAGGATAGAGTCAGTTAATCTATTTCAGTTTTTTATGGTATTTTATTAGACAATTAAATAATTTTACTCATATAATGACCATATCTTTAGAAAGCCTTATTTACATAGTATTTGATATGTTGAGTTTATTTTGCCTGAATATTGTCATTTTATATGGTTTATAAGACTAGGTTTGTTAATTATTCTGCAGTTTAAATTTATTCTTTGGCCTAGATCTGATGTGTGGCTAATTTCCAAATGTTTTATTAATGTAGCTATTTTATATCCTTCTCTGACTGGTATAACATAAATTATTGATTATATAATTAACATATAACATCTCTCTATATCACAACTAGTGTTCTGAATAACATTGCTTAGTATATTATCTAATAACATAATAAAGAGTATTTCTACAACATTGGAATGATATCTATTTTTAGACAGTGCATTCCTAAATTAAACTGAACAATAAAATAACAGTTATAATACTAATATCTCTTATGACTAATCCTTATTTATCTAAATGTTATATGTAATAGGAACCTAACATCCTGGTTCCATATATAATTGTTAACACCTTCTATAAACTTCATCATAAACAGTTTGTTCTGTAGTTCCCCATTTATAAAATTTATACCCCCTCTTAAAGTATACCCCTAGCTACCTGAGTTATATTCCATTCTATGGAATGTTCATATTGCTTTAGTAGCTTTTATTTAGTAATATTACTACTTCATTATCAAAGTAGGCACTGTTCACAAAACTTAAAGTTTGTTACTATGTACTGCAACTCATGTACCCTTTTAAAGTTTATTATTTATAATTTGATCACTTGCACTTGTCTATGGTGAATTATCAATATATTTACTAGTCTTTTTCTAGCTTTTAATATGAAATATTCAACCATGGGGGAACTGTGAAGACTTGTCTATACAAACTAAATAATAACTTTTTGAATGCACTAATATTTAATACTACTAACACTTTTAGTTTTTGTCAGTTGTACAGTGATATGGTTTTTTAGGGTGTTATACTTTCTCTTTGGGCATTCATTGATTTTGGGGTTTTTTGGGGGTTCTTTCCCTATGGGGTTTTTGTTTTATATGGATCGTCTTAATTTTTCTTCTTTTCTCCTTCTTCAGTAGCTTTGATTGTTCTTCTTTCTTCTGTCTTCAGTAGCTTTGATTGTTCTTCTTTCTTCCTTCTTCAGTAGTAGTAGTTTTAATTAGTTCTTCTTTCTTCCTTCTTCAGTAGTTTTGATTGTTCTTCTTTCTTCTGTCTTCAGTAGCTCTGATTGTTCTTCTTTCTTCATTAAATTTAGTTTATTCTTCTTTCTTCAGTAGTAGTAGTTTTAATTAGTTCTTCTTTCTTCATTAGATTTAGTTTATTCTTCTTTCTTCTTTCTTCAGTAGTAGTAGTTTTAATTAGTTCTTCTTTCTTCATTAGATTTAGTTTATTCTTCTTTCTTCTTTCTTCAGTAGTAGTAGTTTTAATTAGTTCTTCTTTCTTCATTAGATTTAGTTTGGGATTACTCTTCTTTCTTCTTTGAGTTTTGATTAGTTTTGTTTCTTCTGTCTTCTGTAGTAGTAGTTTTAATTAGTTCTTCTTTCTTCTTTAGCTTTGATTGTTCTTCCTTCTTCTTTCTTCTGTAGTAGTAGTTTTAATTAGTTCTTCTTTCTTCTTTAGCTTTGATTGTTCTTCCTTCTTCTGTAGTAGTAGTTTTAATTAGTTCTTCTTTCTTCTTTAGCTTTGATTGTTCTTCCTTCTTCTTTCTTCTGTAGTAGTAGTTTTAATTAGTTCTTCTTTCTTCTTTAGCTTTGATTGTTCTTCCTTCTTCCTTCTTCTGTAGTATTAGTTTTAATTAGTTTTTCTTTCTTCTTTAGCTTTGATTGTTCTTCCTTCTTCTTTCTTCTGTAGTAGTAGTTTTAATTAGTTCTTCTTTCTTCTTTAGCTTTGATTGTTCTTCCTTCTTCTTTCTTCAGTAGATTTAGTTTGGGATTACTCTTCTTTCTTCTTTGAGTTTTGATTAGTTTTGTTTCTTCTGTCTTCTGTAGTAGTAGTTTTAATTATTCTTCCTTCTTCCTTCTTCTGTAGTAGTAGTTTTAATTAGTCTTCTTTCTTCTGTCTTCAGTTGCTTTGATTGTTCTTCTTTCTTCATTAGATTTAGTTTGTTCTTCTTTCTTCAGTAGCTTTGATTGTTCTTCTTTCTTCCTTCTTCAGTATTGGTAGTTTTAATTAGTCTTCTTTCTTCTCTAGTTTTAATTATTCTTCTTTCTTCTTTCTTCTGTCTTCAGTAGCTTTGATTGTTCTTCTTTCTTTATTAGATTTAGTTTGTTCTTCTTTCTTCTTTCTTCAGTAGTGGTAGTTTTGGTTATTCTTCTTTCTTCTCTAGTTTTAATTATTCTTCTTTCTTCTGTCTTCAGTAGCTTTGATTGTTCTTCTTTCTTCCTTCTTCAGTAGTAGTAGTTTTAATTATTCTTCCTTCTTCTGTCTTCTGTATCTTTGATTGTTCTTCTTTCTTCTTTCTTCAGTAATAGTAGTTTTAATTATTCTTCCTTCTTCTTTCTTCAGTAGCTTTGTTTTTTCTGGTCTGGTTTCTTTGACGGGGTATATTAATTGCCTGCTTCTATCTTACCTGGGTAATTTTGTTATTATTATTTTTAGTCTTCTGGGTTTTTAAATTTGTATTATTATATTATTTGCAGAATTTTTCTTTATTTAACCTTTCTTGTGAATATATTATTAAACAGTGCATTTTAATTAATTCTCATCTGGATATTCCATATATTAGAGCTTTATTAATGATCATTGAGTAATGTATTTGTGTGGATTATCTGTCATGCTACAGATTGCTCTCTTCCAGAAGTGATTAGTTCAGATCATACTTAGTTTGTCTGAAATAATTGCTTATGACATTATATTATAAATTATATTTCTTTCCTTTTTTCACATTTCTAAAATTTTTTCTCCTATATTTTTGAGCTTATTTATATCTCATTATTAACTGGATTCTTACTGATAGTAATAGTCATCTGAGGTTCGTTATTTTTTATTTTTCCATTTTCTTCTTAACTCGTTTCTTTATCCTTGGGATATTTATTCCCTAAAATTCCCTAACACGTTAGCTGGGGCAGTGTCCAGAGGGGCTCTGTAGGCTTCACACTCTGCTGGCCATGCTACGTCATTTATTGATTACAGAGGTAAATCATCTCTGACCAATACATAATAATACTGCTGGACTTATCTCAGACAGTCATTAATAAAAATTATATAAGAATAGTCCACCTTATGACAACAACAACAAAAATTAAATATCTTTGGATATTTCACTTCGTATACGAACAGATCTATTTATATTTCTATCTTAGTGAATCTCTATCTCAGTTATTTTTCTCAATGGTTAGCTCTGTTGGCATTTTATTTCTCCTTGTGGTTGGAAGCTGGTATAATATAATCATCACTTATTATTCAGTGTAAAGTTTTTAATTCTCTGTCATTTTTTGACTGTTATCACAATCTCCTTCTGGTCATTGGTAGCATATATTTTGTATTATATTTTTGTTCCTTTCTTAATTCTTGTGAATCGTTCCACTAGTATTATGTTTTTTAAATTACTCTTTTAATTGTCTTTCTAATAACTGACATTTATTGTATGATCATCTTTTTCATATGGATTTATTTATATATAGTTTTTCCTTTCTTTTTCAAAATTTTATTCTGCTCTTGCTTTTTATACAAATGCACTCCTTAATTATTAATGCCATATGTTTAATATCTCTGTTTATTTGACATAAAATTCTCATTAATTTTACTTCACAATAAGTTTATTCATTTAAATTGTATCAGTGGTTTGTACTGCCATTTCTTTATTCTGGAAAGTTTTTCAGAATTGGTCCCATATATAATTGTTTGTAATGTTTTATCCAAATTCTTTTTCTCCTTGTTCATTTCTAAAAGTTGTTTTTAAAATAAGGTAGTAAATTGTTTTTACTTGGGTTTTTGAATTTTGATGATTTAATTCAAAATTCATTTTCTCTTTGATTCATAAATTGTTTCCTAAATGGTAGGCAGTAAGTAGTCATTACTTCATTTTTGAATTTAGTGGTTTAATTCAAAATTCATTTTTTTTCTGTCCATAAATTGTTTTTTAAATAATAGGTAGTAAGTAGTCATTACTTCATTTTTGAATTTTTACTTTTACTCAAAATTCATTTTCTTCTTGATTCATAAATGGTTTTCTAAATAATAGGTAGTAAGTAGTCATTACTTCATTTTTGAATTTTTACTTTTACTCAAAATTCATTTTCTTCTTGATTCATAAATGGTTTTCTAAATAATAGGTAGTAAGTAGTCATTACTTCATTTTTGAATTTTTACTTTTACTCAAAATTCATTTTCTTCTTGATTCATAAATGGTTTTCTAAATAATAGGTAGTAAGTAGTCATTACTTCATTTTTGAATTTTTACTTTTACTCAAAATTCATTTTCTTCTTGATTCATAAATGGTTTTCTAAATAATAGGTAGTAAGTAGTCATTACTTCATTTTTGAATTTTTACTTTTAAATTCTTTCTTCCATACATTCAATTACTCATAATATTTTTTCATGAATATGGTTAACATATATTATTACCCTAAATATGGTATTAGCTCTCTTCTTTTCTTTATTTCAAATGTACTTCTTATAATTGTTTTTCTTTTATATACCCAGGTTGGAGATTTTTATTAGGTTGGACAGTTGCTCATAATTTCTTTTTCTTTGACGTAGTTTTTTGCCGTTGCCGGTTATCATAACATCAGTCCCTTTTTGTGGAGGTGTATGGTATTAGACTTAACCGTAGTCTGTCACTTCATTTGCTCTCATTGTCCGGATGACCATAGTCTTCATCATCATTCCGGTACTAGTGACATCTCTGGCCTTTGTCTTGTATTTCATTTTCCTAGCTGCTATTCCTTTGTTGGCTGCTAAGCTTATTCGGCTCCCTCTATCATAGTGTTTTATATACCAGTACGTCTCTGGTCCATCAATGATCAATGATACCATTGACAATCTACCATATATCTCCATCCCTGTTGTATTCCATTTACCTCTGATCACTTCCCCGTGGTAAACTACTGTCTGCTGGTAAACCATTTCTGAGATTACCATCAATCTATTTCCATAATTTCTGGAACTCACGATTTCTTCATTGTTGGTAATAGGGATATTATCATTATCAAATAAACCATGGTTCATCATTTACATTTCTTCCCTTGTTTTCATTAATTTCTTTGGATGCCTTCTTTTCATTCTCTTTTGTTTCACCTCCATATCCTTAGTATTTTCTTTCTTCCCGTTCGTTTTCTTTTCAGGTAACACTATCATTGGCTCCATTGTTTTATTGTTTGGTATTTCCTTTCGTTCTGGTTTGCTGTTGTCCAGTGTCTTATCCAATTCTTCATCCAAGGATGTGACGTTTTTATCTATTTCACTCAAACCTTCCTTCAAGATTTGTCTGTATTCCTTTCTATCCCTTCTTTCCTTTTCCCTGTCTTCTTTCATTTCCTTACGCCATCGTCGGTTATCCTCCCTTATTTCTTCTCTTAACCGTTGGTAGTCCTCTCTTAACTCTTCCAACCTCTCCCCCATCTTCTCTTCCATTTTCTTGTTATTCTCCTCAAATTTTTCTTCCATCTTTTTGCTGGTTTCCTCCAGTTTCTGGTTAGTTTCATCAATTTTCCGGCTTAAAGATCGGTTGTCTTTCTTCATTTCCTTGTTGGTTTCTTCCATCTTGTCTTCCAAATTCTTCTTATTTTCTTCCATTTTCTTTTCCACCTTCTTACTGGTTTCCTCAATTCTCTTATGGGTGTCTTCAATCTTTTTACTTAATTCTTCTTTTGTCGCTTGGTTGTCCTTCTTCAATTCTTCTTTTGTTGCTTGGTTATCCTTCTTCAATTCTTCTTTTAACGATTGGTTATCATTCTTCAACTCTTCTTTTGTTGCTTGGTTGTCCTTCCTTAAGTTTTCTTCCATCTTCTTGCTGTTTTCTTCCATGTCTTTTTTCAACTCTTCCTTTGTTGCTTGGTTGTCCTTCCTTATTTGCATGAACATTTCCATTAATTTGTCCATTTTACTTTCTTCTGTTGTTTTGGATTTCTCCTGGTCTTGGACATGGACGTCCCCTGTTTGAGTGGGTTTTTCGGGTTGTTTCTCTGGTGGTGCTGGTTGTTGATGTTCTACCCGTTCTAGTATCTTTTCCACGTCCTCCACTGGGGTCGCCTCCTTATCCTCCATCTCGAGTTCTTTCTCGGCCTCCGCCGCTCTCTTCTTTGATGTGGCACGACGCATCATCTTCCCTGATTCCCTGGCTGATTAACCGCTGCCAAGCTGAATTAGGAATTGGGTAAGTAATTACAGTAATTTCAACCCCTAATTACAGCCCCACGTTGGGCGCCAATTTTGTAATAATTCGTTGAAGTCCTGGTTTCTTCAACTTCTGCGATGGATGTATTTTTGTAATAATACTGTGAGGGGTGTCTATAATAAATGATAAATAAAATTTCTGTCGTGTTATTCTGTCCCACATTGGATACGTCAATTTGTAATAATACAAGGTGTTCTGTAACAAAATATTTTATGTACGTATGTGTGTAGTTTTCTGACGTTCCGCTCCGGAAACGTCAATTTGGTAATGTTCCTAGTCTTCGTAGTTACAAATAAAATCTGGGTATATTGCTGTTGTAGCAATTTGAAAAATAAAAATAAAATTTAAAATTAAAAAAAAAATTTTAATTTTCTGGAAAATGTTTTTGGGTAACCTGTTCTTAAATTTTAGGAACAAATCGAGTTAGTCGGTTGTAATTATAAATGAAATGGTATCGTGGTTATTCTAGTAATAAGGTCACTTTCAGTAATTTTGTTGGAAAGATAATCTTGTTAACTCCAAGTTTGAACGAAAAACGGCTCTCTTCTTCTTCTTTCTGAAACGTTGTCGTTTCGTATGTACCGCCCTTCAGTTAGTTGGGTTTCTTCATTAATTAATTGTTAAGTCTTTTTTATAATAAAAAACCAACTCCAATTTACCGAAATAGAATGTTTATTAACAAAAATAATGAAATTGTTTGATTAAAATTGATATCACAATACAGTATCGACTCGCTCAGGGCCGGTCGATATAAACAATTTATATTGGTATTATAAAATAGGGTTCTTTAAACGGTTATTAAAATATATAGCCAGAGAAGGTTGTGGGAAGGAAAGTATAACACTTACACTTATTAAATGTCTTAAAATTTAACAATACAATAATAATTAAAAATATTAAAAGTTTATATATGATTTGATTTCGAACCAATAGTCGCCATGTCGTTTCTTTATACTGCAGCGGACCGGACCGAAATGGTTGACTGACGCATGCGCAAGGAAGCCTCCAGCGTTGATGATGTTTTTGTTGTAATAAAGGTGTCCTTTCTTCGAGTAAATGCTCTCAGCAATTGTATACGATCGTCCTGGAGTATAGTTTATTGTCGCTGGTGTATCATGGAAAGTTCACTTTGTGTAGAATGTTGTCACTGGATATATCTCGTTGTGTTTATGTGTGTCGTTTTTAACCTCTAAATTTCGGTCTGTATTTGGTGTAATATCAGTGTTATTCTGCTTATCTAGTTATGTGTGGTTCAATTTATTAGTGTTACTGTGTTCATTGGTCACTTTCACCACTTCACGATCTATAAAATAGTTTAAAATAATTATTTTCAAAATTTTCACTGAGATACGGTTTATAACAAAAACGCCATTAAAGGTTATTTCTGGCGAAAGGTTACTTTAAGTGCACTCGTCAACGCATAATAATGAACTGTCTGTATTTCCTTCGTCTCATGAAAGTCTTAGCCTATATAATATATCCCAATATTGTTTAAATTTGCCATAACTTCCGATACACTTTAAAAATATACTTTATGTTCAAAAAATAAATTCGTTATTAGTTAACTGTTTGAAATATAAAATACATATTCGTTTTCACTATTCTATTCTACTTATTTTGATAGTAATTAAGTTAGTATTACAAAGTTTTATCTGAAAATTATATTTCTTATAATTTTTTGGGAGGTAGGCCTAAAATTATACTTCCCTGTCTTCTATGTAAATAATAGCCATTTTAACTAATATAATTATTATTCTATGAAATCTGAAATTTGTATAATTATCAATTCTCACTTATTTTATTGCAATTTAGTATACTAATGATGGTTTTTTAATATAATTCAATTGTATATGACTTCCCCTAGGATAGAGTCAGTTAATCTATTTCAGTTTTTTATGGTATTTTATTAGACAATTAAATAATTTTACTCATATAATGACCATATCTTTAGAAAGCCTTATTTACATAGTATTTGATATGTTGAGTTTATTTTGCCTGAATATTGTCATTTTATATGGTTTATAAGACTAGGTTTGTTAATTATTCTGCAGTTTAAATTTATTCTTTGGCCTAGATCTGATGTGTGGCTAATTTCCAAATGTTTTATTAATGTAGCTATTTTATATCCTTCTCTGACTGGTATAACATAAATTATTGATTATATAATTAACATATAACATCTCTCTATATCACAACTAGTGTTCTGAATAACATTGCTTAGTATATTATCTAATAACATAATAAAGAGTATTTCTACAACATTGGAATGATATCTATTTTTAGACAGTGCATTCCTAAATTAAACTGAACAATAAAATAACAGTTATAATACTAATATCTCTTATGACTAATCCTTATTTATCTAAATGTTATATGTAATAGGAACCTAACATCCTGGTTCCATATATAATTGTTAACACCTTCTATAAACTTCATCATAAACAGTTTGTTCTGTAGTTCCCCATTTATAAAATTTATACCCCCTCTTAAAGTATACCCCTAGCTACCTGAGTTATATTCCATTCTATGGAATGTTCATATTGCTTTAGTAGCTTTTATTTAGTAATATTACTACTTCATTATCAAAGTAGGCACTGTTCACAAAACTTAAAGTTTGTTACTATGTACTGCAACTCATGTACCCTTTTAAAGTTTATTATTTATAATTTGATCACTTGCACTTGTCTATGGTGAATTATCAATATATTTACTAGTCTTTTTCTAGCTTTTAATATGAAATATTCAACCATGGGGGAACTGTGAAGACTTGTCTATACAAACTAAATAATAACTTTTTGAATGCACTAATATTTAATACTACTAACACTTTTAGTTTTTGTCAGTTGTACAGTGATATGGTTTTTTAGGGTGTTATACTTTCTCTTTGGGCATTCATTGATTTTGGGGTTTTTTGGGGGTTCTTTCCCTATGGGGTTTTTGTTTTATATGGATCGTCTTAATTTTTCTTCTTTTCTCCTTCTTCAGTAGCTTTGATTGTTCTTCTTTCTTCTGTCTTCAGTAGCTTTGATTGTTCTTCTTTCTTCCTTCTTCAGTATTGGTAGTTTTAATTAGTTCTTTCTTCCTTCTTCAGTAGTTTTGATTGTTCTTCTTTCTTCTGTCTTCAGTAGCTCTGATTGTTCTTCTTGCTTCATTAAATTTAGTTTATTCTTCTTTCTTCTTTCTTCAGTAGTAGTAGTTTTAATTAGTTCTTCTTTCTTCATTAGATTTAGTTTATTCTTCTTTCTTCTTTCTTCAGTAGTAGTAGTTTTAATTAGTTCTTCTTTCTTCATTAGATTTAGTTTATTCTTCTTTCTTCTTTCTTCAGTAGTAGTAGTTTTAATTAGTTCTTCTTTCTTCATTAGATTTAGTTTGGGATTACTCTTCTTTCTTCTTTGAGTTTTGATTAGTTTTGTTTCTTCTGTCTTCTGTAGTAGTAGTTTTAATTAGTTCTTCTTTCTTCTTTAGCTTTGATTGTTCTTCCTTCTTCTTTCTTCTGTAGTAGTAGTTTTAATTAGTTCTTCTTTCTTCTTTAGCTTTGATTGTTCTTCCTTCTTCTGTAGTAGTAGTTTTAATTAGTTCTTCTTTCTTCTTTAGCTTTGATTGTTCTTCCTTCTTCTTTCTTCTGTAGTAGTAGTTTTAATTAGTTCTTCTTTCTTCTTTAGCTTTGATTGTTCTTCCTTCTTCCTTCTTCTGTAGTATTAGTTTTAATTAGTTTTTCTTTCTTCTTTAGCTTTGATTGTTCTTCCTTCTTCTTTCTTCTGTAGTAGTAGTTTTAATTAGTTCTTCTTTCTTCTTTAGCTTTGATTGTTCTTCCTTCTTCTTTCTTCAGTAGATTTAGTTTGGGATTACTCTTCTTTCTTCTTTGAGTTTTGATTAGTTTTGTTTCTTCTGTCTTCTGTAGTAGTAGTTTTAATTATTCTTCCTTCTTCCTTCTTCTGTAGTAGTAGTTTTAATTAGTCTTCTTTCTTCTGTCTTCAGTTGCTTTGATTGTTCTTCTTTCTTCATTAGATTTAGTTTGTTCTTCTTTCTTCTTTCTTCAGTAGCTTTGATTGTTCTTCTTTCTTCCTTCTTCAGTATTGGTAGTTTTAATTAGTCTTCTTTCTTCTCTAGTTTTAATTATTCTTCTTTCTTCTTTCTTCTGTCTTCAGTAGCTTTGATTGTTCTTCTTTCTTTATTAGATTTAGTTTGTTCTTCTTTCTTCTTTCTTCAGTAGTGGTAGTTTTGGTTATTCTTCTTTCTTCTCTAGTTTTAATTATTCTTCTGTCTTCTGTCTTCAGTAGCTTTGATTGTTCTTCTTTCTTCCTTCTTCAGTAGTAGTAGTTTTAATTATTCTTCCTTCTTCTGTCTTCTGTATCTTTGATTGTTCTTCTTTCTTCTTTCTTCAGTAATAGTAGTTTTAATTATTCTTCCTTCTTCTTTCTTCAGTAGCTTTGTTTTTTCTGGTCTGGTTTCTTTGACGGGGTATATTAATTGCCTGCTTCTATCTTACCTGGGTAATTTTGTTATTATTATTTTTAGTCTTCTGGGTTTTTAAATTTGTATTATTATATTATTTGCAGAATTTTTCTTTATTTAACCTTTCTTGTGAATATATTATTAAACAGTGCATTTTAATTAATTCTCATCTGGATATTCCATATATTAGAGCTTTATTAATGATCATTGAGTAATGTATTAGTGTGGATTATCTGTCATGCTACAATATATATATATATATATATGTTGATAAAATTAAAATTTTACCTTTTTAATAAAATTGTACAGGCGGTACTTACACTTCAATTTATGGTTGCATATTTTGCTGTTATGTTCAAATCGTATTCTTTTAAAATTTATATCTTAATAAAATTAAAGCTCCTATATTTTTTTTTAATGAAACTTATACAGGCTGTTCACTGGTACTAATATTTTGTAACTTGTATTTTCTGGCCATTATGTGTCCAGCCTGACTTTCTCAGATTGATCAATTTTCCAATTTTTGTAAAATTATGCAGGCTGTACTTAGATTTAATTGCAATCATATTTTCTTTTATTATGATCACGTCATTATAATTAAACCTTTTAAGTATTATTAAACTCTTATGGCCAACTCTTTTTTTTCCTTAATGATCTATACTTTATAGAAATCAAGAAGTTTTACATTTTTGCAGAATTGTACAGATTGTACTAACACTTTCACTTGTAATTATATTTTGCTTTTATGGGCCATTCAGATTGTCCTTCAATTTTATAAATGTATATTTGATGAATGAACATAGAATTGTTACTGCCTTTTTTTTTTTAATTTATGATTGGTGATATTCTGAGTAAACTATATGCTGGCTGTAGATATTATAAAAATGTATAATGGGTTTTCTTAATAGATGATATCAGTTCTCAATTAATAAATACTAGCGGGTTACAGGCATTTGATATTCCTATATGATGGGACGATAAAAAATATAATATAAAAGCGGGCCACAGGCCTTTTATGGGTATGATGTGATAGTGAATTATAATTGTGATCTTGTTAATTATATGTGATTTTATGTTCGGTTATGTGTTAGGTGGATGAGTAAGATATATATATATTTTTGTAATGTCGAAATTTACTACATTTGTGATACTAAAAGGGATTTGTTGAATTACTAAGATTAATTTAAACTGAAGTTAATATATATATTGCTACGACAGCACAGAACAATCTACGTGTTTATCGAATATGCCAGAAGGATCTCGATGTAAGCGTGTGGTGTACGTGCTACTAGACGCATTTTGCGAGAATCTTCTTGACTGTGCCGGGCTTCGCTCGGGCGCTCGGACTGTGTCAAGGCCGTAGTAATTACGTAGTTCACGAGAGATAAGACGCAGTTTGGAAGCTTCTGGTGTGTGAGCATGACTATAAATATATCGGGTAGCGGCCTTTGTTTTCTGTTCCATGCGAAATATTGGATAGTGCGGTTTGAGAGTATTAGTGCGATATATTTTGTCACAGGACAAATGGCGCCAATCGTACACACTATCGATTTTGTGGTCCTTAAAAGGACCGTTTGTCGAGGACGCTACTTCATTTGCGTACGCCGCCCGAGCCGCGCTGTGATGTTCGGCGGCTGCGTCCGCTGTTCCGGGCGTACTGCTGTCCTCTTCTTTCAGCAGCGGTATGTAGAGCCCGCTGCTGTCCCAGTCGATTTCCATCACTGGCTCTCCTGTGCTCTCCATTCTTCCTTCTTCCTCTTCTTCCGGCTGTCTTCAAGGCGTCCGATGGAATGCGCCAAAATTTTTTTTTTTTTTTTTTTTTTTTTTTTTTGCTCTGGGCTTTGCGGTTATGCGTCGCAGAGACGAACCGCACGGGAACTGAGTTCCGAGCTACCATCTGGAGCTCCTGCCTCGTGGCCCTGCCCAAGTAGGGCGTGTGCTCTATAGCAGGCCTTTCTCGGCTGTTGTGCTAGCCTACGCTAGCGCAGTATACACCGAGGGCGTTTCCATGAATCACCTGGGCGTATACGGTACCTTCCCAGCCCAGTCACTAGAGGATTGTCTGGGAACCTCGCCGCACGTGCATAAAATTTGCGTGCAAGCCGCCTGAAAGTGTCGTCTAAGGAGCGGACGCCAAGTCCTCTCCTTAGAAGGCGAGATGAGAAGCGACGGGGGACTTTGGCCGCTAGCCGAAGCCCCTTGTCGAGGACGCTCTGCAACTTCTTTTTATGCATTGCGGCGAGGTAACCCCAGACCGGGCAGGCGTAGGTAATGACCGGCAGCAGATACGCGCCGACGATCATCCTACCCAATTTCCTGGTCATGGCTGGGCTGATCAGGAGTGGAAACAGTGCGCACAGGCGAGTGGATGCTCGCTTAAGAACTGTCTGTGCGTGGGTACGCCAGGTGAGCCGACGGTCGAGGTGTAAGCCGAGGTACTTGACCTCGTTGGACCAGCGCAAGTACGTTCTGCCGATACGTAGTTGCCTAACGGGGTTCTTCCGTCGCTTAGAGAATTCGACGGCTACGCTCTTGGTAGGGTTGAGGAGCACTCTCCAGTTATCAGTCCAGTCCACGAGCGTGTCTAGCTGGCGCTGCAGTCGTAGGACGGCCCTTTCCTCATGACGATCGGCCGTAAATACGGCCGTGTCGTCAGCGAAGAGGGCCATCTGGACTCCAGGCTGTCTCGGCACGTCGTTGACGTAGATCGAGAACAGAAGGGGGCCTAGAACACTACCTTGAGGGACGCCGGCTGTGATTCGCCTCTCGGAAGAGACTGAATCGCCAACTCTCACGCAGAAGGTCCTCTCCGTCAGAAAGCTAGCAACCAGATGGAGGTAGCAGTCCGGGAGCTGGACTTCCCTAAGTTTGAATAACAGGCCATCATGCCATACGCTGTCGAAGGCTTTCTCAACATCTAAGAAACAGCCAACGGTCCGTTCTCTCCGACACCCGGCTTCCGTGATGCCTTCCACCAGTCTCATCAATTGATGAGTGGTCGAATGCCCCACACGAAAGCCGAACTGTTCGGGGACCAGCACGTCAAAGTTGGTTAGATGTTCTCGTACACGACGCTGTACGAGGCGCTCAAAAACCTTGGACGTAGCGGAAAGTAGGCTGATAGGCCGGAGGTTTTCCGAGCGGGTGGTATCCTTTCCCGGCTTCGGGATCACGATAACCGTCGCCTTTCTCCATTTCTTGGGAAAGTAGGCCAGTCTAAGACACGCGTTGAACAAATCAGTCAAGAATTGAACTCCAGGCTCGGGAAGAAGACGTAGAGCGGTGTTGGTAACACCGTCCGGGCCTGGAGCTTTTCTTGGCTGAAGTTCAGCGAGCCGATCTGAGACCTCTTCCAAAGAGATGGGTTCGGGCTCCGTCGTGATCGGAAGTGACAGAAAGTCTTCCACGGCCATCTCGACTTGTTCGTCGAAGTCCCAGTCCATGGGCGGGTTGGGAGCGAACTGTCGCTCGAAACACAAGCCCAAGTACTCGGCCTTCTCCTCCGGGCGACCCAGGGGTCGACCGAACGGTCCAACAATGGCGGGAAGTGGAGGTTGCGCCAAAAATTCTAGCGGCGCTCTTTTTATGCCCTGACAGGTCGTGTGCCATGAACCTATCAGAGTGCCGCTGGTCCCTGGTTGGCTCGCCTCGAGCACGTTAGATGGTCACGTCGAGGCCAATCATGCTGCTGCTGATCCTTGATTGGCTCGCCTCGCCTTCTCGTGTCACGTCTCGGCTGGCGCCGAGAGCAGATCTTCGCCTCGCTACGTCACAACTCCCCCGGGTCTTGAATACTCTCCGGTGGCCAGCCCATTGTTCTTCTCCGGCGGGTTTGAGCCGTTGGCGGTGAACCTTGTATGGACGTCCGTCCTTCTCCACTGTGTAAATCTGGCCGCCGAGGGTTGCGGCAACGCTAAAGGGACCTTCCCAGGCTGGCTCCCATCCAGGGTACCTCCGTCCTTTGGCTGGTCCGGCGTGACTCTTGACGTACACCAACTGCCCTACGGCCAGTGTAGGATCCTGTGTCCTCCGTTCCGGATACCGCCGTTGCTGATACTTGGTCTGGTGTGACCTGGCTGCCTCTTCTCGTTCCTCAATTGGCCGGACGTCCTGTTCCGCGTGTGGCCGACTCCAGTCGCCTGGTCGGCGTAGGTCTCTGCCCAGCAGAAGCTCGCTCGGTGTCACTCCAGTGGCGGCGTTTGCACGATTCCGCAGCGAGAACAGAACCGCCGGCAACCGCTTGTCCCAGTCGCCATGGTCCTTGCAGTCATGGAGCTGGATCCGCAGCGCCTTGATCTCGCCGTTGCGCCGCTCGGTCGGGTTCGCCCTGGGATGGTAGTTGGCTGTAGTCCACGGTCGTATGTGCAGCTTGTCGCACATCTGCTTCCACTTGTGGCCCGTGAGCGGCTTCCCGTTGTCGGTGAGCAACGCCTCTGGGTATCCCCAACGAGGGAACACTTCTTCCTCCAGGTAGCGGATAATGGTGTCGGCGTCCGCCTTGCGCACGGCCTTTGCTTCCACCCATCTCGACATCATATCCGTGACCACTACGATGTACCGGTTGCCAGCTCGAGTCAGCGGATATGGTCCCATGACGTCCAGGGCGACAGTATTCCAACATCTCCTGGGTCGGTGAGGTCGCTGTTGGTCCTGTTCGGGATTTGCGCCGCGCTTGTGTAGGGCGCATATTCTGCAACTCCGGACGTATCTGCGGACATCAATGGTTAGGCCGGTCCAGACGAAGTCCTTGCCGATGGCCCGAAACGTTTCTTCGGCTCCCGGATGACCGGCTTCAGGGGAGTCGTGGAAGTGCCTGATGACCTCCATGCGGACACTCGGCGGCACGTACAATCCTGGCTCCTGGTTGCGTCGGTCCTTCCAAACCAGGCCGTTGTCCACCCGGTATCCTCTCGCTGTAGCCGCCGCAGGGTCGTTTCTCCACGCTTGGCACTCCTGGTCGCCTTCTTGCGCCTCCTGCACTGCCTGATGGATGCCGACAGCTGTGATTTCTTGTAGTCTCGGTGCAGCCGCCGCAACACTGCGAAGTGGCCTCTCTTCAGGCTGCATCCGTGGTTCTTCTTGGACGCCGGCAGTATCTTCAAGCCCAGGTTCCCTCGAGAGGAAGTCCGGCAACTCGTTCTCCTTGCCCGGGCAGTGGACGACGGTGAATTTGAAGCTCTGTATCAGTAGAGCCCAGCGAGCGTACTTCGTCTTCTGCCCCGTCGCCTGCTTCAGCCAAGTTAGCGCCTTGTTGTCGGTCCTTAGGGTGAAATGGCGATCCTCCAAGTATGGCCGGTATTTCTTGATGGCCCAGACGACTGCCAAACACTCCAGTTCGTTGGAGTGGTAGTTCTTCTCCGCCTCGTGGAGCTTGGCACTGGCGTACGAGATGATACGCCTCTCTCCGGCTTCGGTGCCTTGATAAAGCACCGCTCCAAGTCCCTTTTGGCTGGCGTCGGTCTGCAGAAACATCGGCAAGTCTCGATCCGGTCGTGAGAGTTTTAACGGCTGCCGGAAAGCGGCCTTAACCTCTTCGAAGGCTCGCTGAGTTGTGTCGTCCCAATGCCACTTTCTTGTCCGCAGCAGGTCCGTTAACGGTTCCGAAATCATGGCGAAGCAGGGGATATACTCTCGCAGCCAGTTGCAGGTTCCCAGGAAGCGTTGCAGCTCTTTCTTGTTGCTGGGGGCCGGCTGGTCTTCAATCGCTCTGAGATGTTGCTGCTGCGGGAGGTTGCCGTCCGGAGTAATCTCGTGGCCCAGAAAGGCGACTTCTTCCCGGCCGAAGTGACACTTGTTGAGCGAGCAGGTCAGCTGGTGCATCTGCAGCCTTTCCAAGACTTGATCCAGGTGTCGCAGGTGCGTTTCCCAGTCGGGGGAGTAGACAATGATGTCGTCCAGATAGACGAGGCAGCACTCCCGTAATAGTCCCGTGAGAACATCCTGCATCAGCCATTGGAAGGTGCTAGGCGCGTTCTTCAGCCCAAAGCACATCACCCGGAACTGGTAGCGACCTCCGTCGGGCACCGAGAATGCTGTGTACTTCTTTGCTTCTTCCTCCAGCGGGATTTGCCAGTAGCCGCTCTTCAGATCTAGGGTCGAGAAGACTTGGGCCCCGCTGAGGTCCTTGATTGTTTCGTATATCAGCGGCAGTGGTGAGTCCACATCCTCGGTCTGATCGTTCAGCCTCCGGAAGTCTACGCAGAACCGGGGTGTGCTGTCCTTCTTCTTCACAATCACCACCGGAGAGCTGTATGGCGAGGTGGCCGGTTCAATGATACGCTGCCTCAGCATCTCTTCTACCTGTTCCCGGATGGTGCGTTTCTTCTCGTCGGAGTACCGGTACATTGGGAGCCGGAATGGCTGGCTACCTTCTTTCAGCCGGATCTCGTGCTTGGCCGCAGATGTAGTGCGGAGCGGGCCACGGGAGAACAAACTGCGATGACGGTGTAACATTTCCAGAAGCCGTTTATGGTGTTGGCCACCTGCTGACGTTTGAAGGCTAGCTTCGTCAATGTCCTCTTCCTCGGGCTCCGCGCGGTCATTCCAGAAGACCGTCTGTCGGTTCTCGCTGCCAATGTGAAGGCAGCCTCGTCGGTAGTCCACAACTGCTTGGTTGGCCGTGAGCCAGTGGTGGCCCAATAAAACTTCTTGCAGTCCGGGCACTTCTAGCAGACTGGTGGTGGTCGCGAGACTTCCAATTATAATGTCTGCGACGACGGCGGCCGTTGAGTGACATTGCTGACCGTGTAGCGCTAGCTGGACAACTCGGGGCTCCGTCTTCCTTCCTCCGGGTAGCAGACCGGCTCGTACGAAGTCGTAGTTTGCGGCGGAGTCCAAGGCTGCGGTCAGTTTTCGGCCGGCGATCTCTATTGGAATGCGCGGTATGTCCGCACCTAGTTGGTTCACGCGCCCCGGTGGCCTATTTACCGGGGCGCTTGGTCGTTTCCCTGCCGGTTCTTCACAGGGCAGTCCCGATGGAAGTGTCTTCCCGGGCAGTAGCGGCACTTGGGCGTTAGGCTGTTCAATCTTTGTTCCTCTTTCGTGCTTGAGGCCGATCGACACTGCTTCGACCCCCCTACTCGATCCAGGGAGTTTTCAGCAGAGTCATCCCGACCTCGCGCACGACTATCTTGATCCAAGTCCGCCTCGATGCTCATTGCCCGTTGTAAAAGTTCTTCTAAAGTCGTAGGCGGCGGGAACCTCAGCGCGGGTCGAAGGCGTGGCTGCAGCTGTTGTGTAAGCATGGCTATGCTCGTCCTCTCGTCACCTCCGGGGTACAGACGGCGAAACAGCTTGATTTTTCTCAGGATGAAGATTTCCGCCGATTCCTGCCGCTGCGTTTGTCCGTACAGCTCGGCCAGCAGCTCTGCGTCGCGTTGCATCCCGCAGAAGTGATGCCGGAAGCGGTCGCAGAACTCGGGCCAATTTATCTGCAATCCCGTGTATCTCTCTGCCCACGTGGCAGCTTCTCCTCGGAGCTGCCGCACTGCGTAATCTGCCCACTGTTCAGGTGGGACTCTGTAGTCCCGCAGCTGTCGCTCTAGCTGTTGAAGATATCGTTCTGGATCCTCGTACTTGAGGCCATGGTATGTAGCGGTGATCACCGGTGGCAACGTGCACCTCAGAGCTGCGGCGAATTGCGCAAAGCCTTGCTCTACCTCGAACCCGGTGTCCCGCTGGGTGTAGCTGTTGGGCGCCATGTTGTTTTGTGTGCCGGCTGGTAGTTCTCTGGCGTAGCTGGATCCTGCATCCGCAAGATGATCGTCGCCCCACGTTGGGCGCCACTTGTCACAGGACAAATGGCGCCAATCGTACACACTATCGATTTTGTGGTCCTTAAAAGGACCGTTTGTCGAGGACGCTACTTCATTTGCGTACGCCGCCCGAGCCGCGCTGTGATGTTCGGCGGCTGCGTCCGCTGTTCCGGGCGTACTGCTGTCCTCTTCTTTCAGCAGCGGTATGTAGAGCCCGCTGCTGTCCCAGTCGATTTCCATCACTGGCTCTCCTGTGCTCTCCATTCTTCCTTCTTCCTCTTCTTCCGGCTGTCTTCAAGGCGTCCGATGGAATGCGCCAAAAATTCTAGCGGCGCTCTTTTTATGCCCTGATAGGTCGTGTGCCATGAACCCATCAGAGTGCCGCTGGACCCTGGTTGGCTCGCCTCGAGCACGTTAGATGGTCACGTCTAGGCCAATCATGCTGCTGCTGATCCTTGATTGGCTCGCCTCGCCTTCTCGTGTCACGTCTCGGCTGGCGCCGAGAGCAGATCTTCGCCTCGCTACGTCACAATTTCCAGAGCGGTTCGAGTTATTACTGTGTACGTTATAACATCGCCAAATTCAGATCAACTTTGATAACAATAAGTATGTATAAAAAATGCTAAATAATACTATATTTGAATAAATAAATAATGTGGAGAGTAAAAAATATATAAAAAGTAATTAACATGGAAGGAGAAGGAGTAATAAACCAAAAGTGATTAATAAAGAAACTCAACTAATACACTGACAGACAAACGACATTGACCCAACCCCAGAGATTGGCCAGTTAAGGAACCTAAATAAAGAAAACAAGACGAGTGAAGGAGAAGAAGAATGGAAACCAAGAGAGAACAAACCCACGAGGAAGAAAACAAAATGAAACACGTCAAGAAAACCAGACAAGGAATAAAAAATAGAGAAGGGAGAAATAATGTAATCCAAAATAATAAAGAAAATGAAACCGATTAAGAATCAAAACTATTAATGAATGTTAGTACTGATTGAATGACAATTGTAAATAGTCAGTAATAAAAAACGATAGATAAAAGTACACTAACCAAAGAGTTAGGAATATATGTAATTTGTTAACAAAGAAAGACATAATATTAATAATTTTATATAGATAGTGTGTAGAGAAAGAGAATAAAATGATGAGAAATAAACGGAAGTTGAACTAGTGAAAGTGAATTATCCTAGAGTGATATAATACAAAAGAAACACTAAGTAAATTATAATGAACACTAAATAATTTAAGAAAGTGCAAGTGAGAAATAAATAAAAATATTGTCTGTAATAAAAATAGTAAGAGTAGAGAAGGCTAAGATAAAGACTTAGTAAAATAACCAATGTTTAAGTTTTAAGAGTGAACAATAACATTTAATAAAGTTACAATGAATAATATTTAGAACAGAACATTGATTCAGTAAATAATGAACACTAAGGAGTGATATTAACTGTGATGACTATGAAATAATATTGTTATAAAACTTAAGAATGTATTGTGAAGTTTAAAGGTGTGAATCACAAAGAAAAGTAATAAGATGATGTTAACATGGAAGGGAGAGCAAAGAGCCTTAGAAAATAAGTATGTATTAACATTAAGTAAATACCCATATTATAAGGGAAGTTTAATGAAAAAAGTTCAATAGAGGTGAGATTCTTTAACACCCGAACAATAAATAAGAAATAATGAATTGCACACACATATTAAATCATCAGTGTTGATTAATTGTATAAACAATTGTTTATGAATAGAAGATGGATGGGGTAAATATCCCAAACATAAACCTAAATGTTATATGTTATATTAGAAATAAATAGTAATTAATAGCCATGTTATTGACAGTGGCAGAGTACTTAAAATAAGGAAAGAAAACAAAGTTTGAGTTATAAGGAAGAAAACTGTTAGTAAATAATTAGCAAGTAATATTGAATAACACAGTTGTTACATACAAAGATCACAAAAAGACTAAATTAAAACACCTCCAGAGACATTAAACCTAATTATAAAAGCAAAATAACAATTTAGAAGTAAGTGAAATATATTGTGTATGAAACCATAAAAAACCAGTAATGGCTACTTAGATGTGAACAGGCCTAACGGTCAAACATAAACAATTACTGATTGTATAAAAATAACCATGTAATGGACAAATCCAAGGTGACTAATTAACCAAGGATGAATGGTAAATATTATTAAAAACAAAATATTAAATTAAGGAATTATATAAACAGAGAAATGTAATTAGTAAGTATGAAATTAATTGTAAACTTAGAAAACATGAATAAAACCCAATATTGTGGGATACCAAAATAATCTTTGTGAGAAAATACAAATGACAGTGCAAATAGATAATAAATAAGAAGGAAGATAAGAGGAGGAAGGAAGTCAGAAGATATAGGAAGATTTGAAAGGAATTCAGATATTGATAACAATGTATTCATGTCCAGCTCGCCCAATCAAAATAATGATGTAACCATGAAAACGATGGTTTGAAGAGGTAATTACCTCAATACAATTACTTAGAAAGGGACGCTCACGAAAACCAGAAGCGAGAATTCAGTACGACACATTTTCATATTTAAAATATTTTAAAAGTAAAATAACTTATAGAAATTGATCGAAAGGGAGCCTGATGAATAATGAACACAATTACCTGATGGAGAAGACGTTTAATTGGAGACTAAGTGTATAAATAAATCTAAAAAACTTTGAAAAAGATGCCGAAGCCCGAATAAAGGACAAATGAATTATATTGCTACCACAATCCTTCCTTCCCGACCTACAGAGTAATTATGTACTACAACGCTGTTAAGTATCCATTAAATTATCTCAACTTCCAAAATAACGCACTTTGAATATTTCTCAATATATATGTTAAATACCACTGAATCACTTTTATTCTCTTTCAAAGACTAAATGGTAATATTAAGACACTGAAAATTTGTTAAGCTATAAAACTAACCTCATATTTATGTACAACTTTTAAACCACTTGTACGACACTTAAACAAACCAATTATCATTACACATTACAATACTTAAGTAAAAACATTGTAAGGTTGTGTATTTTTATTATTTTAATTGCATCTGAGCCTTTTAACGTGATCCAAAGATCCCACAACAGTCGAACGTAATATTAGTTGATTGGTGTCATAGCATGCCATGCTGTATGTGTATTTGCATTCAAAATCGATTGGTTAAACCCAGAGGAGAGTCTTATAAAGAATTAACCGGTGCAGAATTATATAAAAAAATTAATTACAACTTGTGTCTATAAAATATTAACTTCAAATCAATAATAAATCTATACTGTATATGTTAAATTGTGTTTTATTTTCTTTAGAAAAGTGTATTCTTAAAAATATAGTGTATAGCGAATGTCTCTGATGTGACACCTAGCGTGCAAGCAGCGAATACTGTAACTGCTAACTCGATTAACAAAAATCGAGAAAAGGCGGGACGAATTGAATTCTTCACATCGTTCGAATAAAACACTGATAAGGAGACAATTTTAATTGTTTTACATAAACAATTTGGCGCCACCCGGGAATTACACACTGCTGTTGAACCTCAGATCGGGAACCACGATACCTGGTTATCCGTACGTTCACTACGGACTCAAGCATCGTGGGTTACATTACCGTGTGAGGACGAAGTGGTAAGAAACACAGACACAAGTTACAAGCAAACACACTGTTACATTTTACAGAGGTAATAGAAGGACGACGACAGGCTTTTGTTGTAATAAATTGGCGACCAACCGGTGGAGCTTCAAAAAAGGAAGATATGAAGTTCTAGCGGTGGTCACGAAAGGAGATCAAGATGCATACTAGAGGATTATCAAAAAAATTGGCGAAGGAGAAAGAAATGGAAGAAAATAGAGGGGAAGAAGAGGAAGGAACATCGATTGAAGAGGTAGGGACAACAATAACTACAACAGAATCAACCCAAGACAAAGAAATGGAAATACAGGCGGGTGACAAGGGAGAAGGTAGAGGAGAACCAAATTGGCAACAAATAATGGAAGCAATGGCTGAACAAAGCAGACGACATAATGAAAGTTTGATAAAACAAATTAACCAAAAATTTGACAAGAATGAGGAGAGCTTGAAACAGATGAACAATAAATTCGACAGCATGAAAGAAGAAACGAACGACAATTTTCAGAAGCAGAAAGAAGAATTGAGACAAACCATTAACCAAAATAACGAGACCCTCCAACAACAGCTGAAGGAAATCAACGAAATAACCAAGGAAGAGATGAAACAGCAGGTGATCCAACAATTGAGGGAGTATCGAGATGAAAGCATGCAACAGATCACTGAAACCAATGAAAAACTAGAGAAGACGTTGGAGAAGCTAGAGAAAACCAACGAAAATGTTTCAGAAGTCCGTGAGTAAGTACTCAATAAAATGAACCATATCGAAGGAGAAAATAAAAGGAGAATTGAGGAATGTCATGAAGAAACAGTCAGAAGATGTGAACAGGTGAACCAGGACATGCACATAGTCCGGGAAGAAAACCAGAAGGAAATAGCAGCTGTACGAACAGACTTGGGAGAAAGAATAGAAGGAGTTTACAGCAATTTAAATAAAATATACAGCAAAGTAGATAAAAACAAACAAAGGATTGACGAGATGCACCAAATGGAAGAGTCATTACTGGAAGAAGTGAACGCCTGGCGTGACCGACCATGTAACAATAACCATGTCATGAACACGGACAACAGAGATACTATTAACTTCCGTAATTATAAAAGGAACCGGAACCCTATTGAATTCCTGAAGAGGGTGGAAGTGTTAATCATAAGGAATTGAGAGACCCGGTGGACAACAATAAGAGGTATGCTGGACGAAATGTTCAAGGAAACCTACGACAACTGGTAGACTGCCACCCGACCAGACATCCAAAGCATTCAAGAATTTAAGACCCAGTTCAAGGCTAAATACTGTTCTGAATCGACTCAGAACATGGTTCGCAATAACCTAAGCAACGGAAGGTATGAGAATCAAAATGGACAATCTCTTGTAGCGGGTCATTTTTGGGTGTTTTTATTTTTACCGTATGGGGTAATTATATTTTTATTTCATTCATTTTGGTGCGGGCTTGTGAAAAGAAGTCGTGAAAATGTGTGTAACGAAATTTATTCCATTGTGTAACAGAACAGTGTTGAGCAATGCGGCTGAAGAATTTGCCCCCTTCAAAATTCCAAGAACTTTGCAAGTGTATTGACGCACAGGCGTGAGTGCCCACGCAAGCGCGCTCAAAAGGACGCCCTGACTAAAAAACCAAGATGGCTAGAGAGGATGATATTCATCGCCTTCTCCAAGACGTTCCGGAAAGGCTGTTTAAGTCCCACCCACTTTAATGACGTCCGCCAATGCCTAGATGAGATCATGTACAATGTTAACCAAAAAACCTACATACATCGCATAGGACTAAGCTACAGTGACGGAAGATACGATCATGAGGCATTGGAGTTTCTGCCCTGCCTGAGTGTTTTGGAGGGAGGCATGTTGGTAACGCTCTGCCCAGTCGACTAACAACCTACGCCACGCGTGGCTGCCAGCAGTGTTGTGCCCGGGCAAAATTTCCGTATTTCTTCTTAAGTCGGCCGACAAAATAACTATGAGTTCACAAAAACATATACAACAGTGCCTATGGTGACGATGAATACCTATTGATCGTGATTAAATGTTACACGCTTGAAAAAATCCGGAGAATGAAAGACTTTGGTAAACGCAAAACGTGGTCGGGTAATACGACGCAACACACGTAATGTTACACACTAAAGACTTATAGCGTTAATTTTACATAACAAGGGGGTGTTTTTATATGAGGGGTTTTTAGAATGTGAGTAGTGCGTGTGCAGGCTGGGCTATTTTAAAATACGTAAGTAGTAGAAGTTAAGTATAGTACGTAAGCTGTAGGAGTTACACAATTCCTAAAACATGTAAACCTATAAATATGAAATTGGAAGTTTTACAAATGGAAAACTTATGAAGTCAATATTTCTGATTAATAAACAACAATAATTTCTCTTCCAAAAAATTGAGGGTTTCTTTCAAAACCTTAGTTCGTTTTATGTGCTGTCAGAGTTCGCCGAACGAAATGGGTGTACCTCCACTACTCGATCCGGCCAGATCATCGATAAAAGGTAAGTGTGAAATTGAATTTGAATAAAATATAACAGATTACATAAGAAAAGAAGTTACAATTGGTACCGCGTGACCAGGATGTAATATAACAAAAAAGTTATTACAACGGCCTACATGTAACAGTACATTGAACGGAATACGGTTGCGAAAGTAAATTGATGTTGTAATATCAGTTTTGAAAAAAGACTAATCATTGGTAGTTGTTACGTAAGACAAAATAGATAAAGTAAAAATGTCCGAGAATACAGAAAAAAGTAGTATAGTAAATTCAATTATGAGTGAAAGTGGCCTTGAGTCGCAATCGCTTGATGAAAGTGGTATGTTGGGGGGGGAGACGGGCACTGTTACAGAAACAGCCGTCGGCAGTGATGTAATAGTTCATTCCACTCCGTTTGCGACTCGAGCACAACCAAGCGAAACAGATGTTGATTCGGGGATTCAGTTGACCCCCGTTTCAACTAATAAAAGTAAACAATCAGAGGAACTAGATATAATGAGTTTTTTACGAAAAATGGACAACAAATTTGACATGCAGAATAATGAATTAAATAAGCGTCTTGATAGAAATGACGAGAAACTTGAGATTTTAAGTAACGAATTCAAAGAACAGAAAATAAAATGCGAACAGCAGAATATTAAAAATGATATTATTTTTAATGAAATTAAAGAACAGAATATTCAGTTTCAGCAGAATATTAATATGCAATTTGATAATTTGAGTAGTGTATTAGACAAACATATTGATGAACGTTGTGAAAGTATGAAATTACACCTGTCAGAGTCATTAACTGAGCAATTAGAGTGCCGTGTTTCTGATATTACCAATAATATAACTAATAAAGTAGAGAAACAGATCACGGAACAATATAGTGTCATAAATACAATTGTTGAGAATCAAATAAGTGAGTGTAAAACCAATACAGAATGTAAGGTTTTGGTTAAACCAAAACTGGTGTAAAACCAATACTGAATGCTATGAGCCAGATTGAAAATAATAATAGTAAAATAAGAGAAATAGAACATAATTATAAGATTGAATTTAAGACCATACATGATACAATAAGTGACCTTGAATCTGATAGTAACCTTAAGTTAATGAATGTTAAAAATGAATTGAGCAAGGCCATCAGCCAACAAGTTAACACTGTTACCGAGCGAGTAATTATGACTCGTGACGTAAGCAGTGAAGTCGAGTTAGAGATATTCAGTTGTGATAACAAAAAAGTACACCCTATGCAGTTCATAAGCAGAGTGAGAGAATTCAATAAGTTCAGTACTAATAACTGGGAAGTCCAATTATTAAAAATTTTTAAATGCTTTAAAGGTAGTTCGGAGATATGGGCCGAAGTACATAAAACGGAATGGGAATGTTTTGAAAGTTTTTAGTCTGCATTTATAAATAAATATTGGTCTGAAGAAAACCAAGAAGTGTTACGAAGTAGGATTATGGGAACCGGGAATTTTGGGGGGCCCAATAATAATATAACAGGGTATGTGATGAGAATATTTAACGAGGCGAAATACTTAGAGCCGCCATTGCCATTTAGATCCTTTGTGAGGCATATCAGCAAGCATTTGCCAAGGGAAGTGCAGATAACACTTATGACACGGGAGGTAGCGAATATTGGCGAGCTAGAAAATATTTTAGATGTGTTTCAGAATATCCGGGACCAAGAATTGAGTCGCCGTCAGAACCAGCAGACTGGGAATAATGGAGGTAATCAGGGACCGCCGAGGGGACCTACAAATGGACCGGCCTACCCTAGACGAGAACAAAATAATCGAGGACCCATGTGGACTTGTACAGCGTGTTCACAGGAGAATTATGCCTCACAGAATTTTTGTTTTAGATGCAGGAGAGAGAGACCGGGGCAGCGACAGGGTCCACAACCCGCACAGAACCAGCATGCATACCAACGAAGGGGAGAGGGCCAAGGAGGAGCGCCGAGAGGCCACGCTCATGAACAGCGAGGAAACCAGCACGAACGAGTATACAACCCTGCATCTGCGAGCACCTCTGCGGGAAACTAAGAGGGACAATGGAACACCGGACCCGACCGTTGTCGCCGGAAGTTTCTGTGGTCCAAATGGATGATAGATACCGAAACAACGTGGTGATTACAGATTTATCGGAGGAATTATTGGAGGAGGAAGATTTCGAAGCAGTGAAACGGGAGAATGGGCTGACTGAGGTGAAAATCAACATAGAAGGTAAGGAGATTAAAACTCTAATCGATACAGGTAGTGAAATCTCTGTTATTTCTGAACATGTACTAGATGAATTAAGAGAAATAAATAAAAATATTCCATCTTTACCAGTAGCTGGGGTGACGATTGTAGGTATTACGGGAGTTAGAAGTAAGAGAGTCACGAAACAAGTACATTTAAACATGGTAATTAACGGGGTAGGGTATGATAATACATTTCTAGTTGTACGGGGACTAAAACTTGAGGTTATACTTGGAAATGATTTTCTGATTAAACATAAGGCGGTGACTGATTTTCATAAACGGGTGTTAGAATTAAATAGTGAAGGGGAACCAATCCGTATTAATTTTGAACGGGTGTTAGATGCGGTAAGAATTTCAGGGGTAAGGGTGATACATAATCGGAATAATAAACAAGACATGGAAATTAGTATGAATGTGTGTAGTGAGAGTAAGATAGAGTATGAGGAGAATGTGGATCACTTATGGAATGAGAGAGCACTTAAATTTTGTAGTGAGGGTGGCGTGATAGGGAGTTCTCAACGTGCCTCGTTGTGGCGGGTAGTAGAGAATTTTAGAGAAGTGTTTGCCGATGTACCAGGGAGGGCAAGAAACTATGAATGCGAGTTAAAGGTAAGGGAACACGCACCCTATGTGCAAAGAAGTTATCCGGTGCCCTATGCGAAGAGAAGAGCGGTTCAGCTGGAGTTAGAGAAAATGTTAGAGGGAGATATAATTGAGAGATTTGTGTCACCATATTCTAACCCCTTAGTTGTAGTGATTAAAAAAGATGGTAGAGTTAGGTTATGTTTGGATGCCCGCAAAATCAATCAAATAATTATTCCAGACAGGGAGTCACCCGAAGCTATTGAAGAAATATTTCAGAAATTTAGCGGCGTACAATATATGACCTCTTTAGACCTAACCGCCGGGTACTGGCAAGTTCCATTAGCAGCAAATAGTAGAAAATATACAGCCTTTTTATTCAATGGAAAGAATTATCAATTTAAGCGTTTACTGTTTGGGCTGAACACCAGTGTAGCCAGCTTTATTAAGTGTCTAGATGAGATTTTGCAACCACATAACTTAGATTTTTTAACCATATACGTTGATGATATTTTAATAGCATCCAGAACATTTGAAGAGCATGTAGAGCATTTGGAATATGTATTGGAGAAGTTATATCAGGGAGGTCTTACAGTGAATTGGGACAAATCGAAATTTTTGCAAACCGAAATACATTTTTTAGGTTTTATAATAACACCTACAGGAATACGTGCTAACCCGGATAAAGTAGCATCCATCCTAACGTTCCCGGAGCCTAAAAATATAAAACAATTGCAAAGTTTTCTTGGTCTTTGTAATTTTTACAGGAAGTTCCAGCGGAATTACGCCCAGACGACGGCCCGACTCAGCGCAGTGCTGCAAAAGAATAAACAATGGAGATGGGGCGATAACGAAAAAGCGGCGTTTAATGACATCAAAATTAAGTTCGCAGACATGATACTAATGAATCATCCTAATTTTAATGAAAAATTTTATTTACAGACATGCTAGTAATATCGCACTGGGAGCGGAGCTTTACCAAGAGGACGAGGCAAAAGAGCATAAAACCATCGCCTTCGCCAGCCGGACGTTGCTAGCTGCAGAGCGCAACTATACTACCACAGAGAAGGAGCTCCTCAGTATAGTGTTCGCCGTGAGGAAGTTCCGCACGTATCTGCTGGGTAACAGAACCATCATCAGGACGGACCATAAAGCACTATCGTTCCTGAATACTTGCAAACTCACACACAGCCGGATAACCAGGTGGGTGTTAGCTCTTCAAGAGTACAATTTTTCTTGGGAATATATTAAGGGTGTAGAGAACAGGGTGCCAGACACACTGTCACGAGTAGACACAGACAGAAATAGAACAGGTAGAGATATTAAAGAGATAGAAATTTATAGACTATCCCGGGAAGATAAACTTTTTGGGGAGGAATTAAAAGATATAAATGTAATGCAAAGAGCTGATAGTAAATTAAATAAAATAATTACTAGTATAGAATCAGATATAGATGAGTTTGGGTACAAGCACTATTTTCAAGTGTTTAAAGGGAGTTTGTTTAAAAAAGTAGAGGGGAGAGAGAGAGATTGGAGGTTAGTTATACCTGAAGGGTTGATAGAGAAAATAGTGTGGGACTGTCATCTTAGGTATGGGCATTTTGGGGCACGGAAGTGTGTGAATGTGTTAAAGGAATCTTGTTTATTTAAGAATATGGAGAAACGCGTCCGAAGAATACTTAGAGTTTGCGAGTTATGTCAGAAATCCAAAGTTGTCAATTATAGGTTAGAGGGAGAACTAAATTATATTAAGGTAGAAAAGCCATTCGATTTAGTAGCGGTAGATTTGTACGGCCCATTGCCAAAGGGTAGGGGTGGAGTGATGCATATTTTTGTTGTACTTGATACTTTTTCCAAATATGTCAGGCTATATAGTGTAAAGCGAGCCACAAGTAAGGCGCTGAGCGAGAAGATCACACGCGACTACATGATCAACGTGGGAAAGCCGAAGGTGGTATTATCCGACCATGGACCGCAGTTCATCAGCGGAAGATGGCGCCAGACTCTTGGATGGGAAGGTATCATCCCCAAGCACACCGCAGTATATCACCCGCAGTCCAACCAGGCGGAGCGAGTTATGAGGGAGTTGGGCAGAATTTTTCGAACATACTGCCATGCCAAACATAGCGAGTGGCCACTCTATGTGCAGAAGATTGAAAACTGGCTAAACTGCACCACCCACGAGTCGACGGGGTTCACACCTTATGAGCTAATAAGAGGAAAGCGTCCACAGAGGATTCTGGAACAATTAATCGAATATCCACCGGAGACCAACACTATTGGTAACGATGTTAAGCTTAGACTAGCGAATGAAAGTTTGTTGACGAAGGGAGAGAGGAGAAAAAAGCGACATGATATGAAAGGTAAGTGGACGCAGTATGAGGTTGGACAGCTGGTATTGATACGACGACATGACTTACCAAGTGCACAAGACAAGGAGATCAAGAAGTTTTTCTTATTGTACGAGGGGCCGTATGAGATAGTAGAAATAAAAATGAAAAATTCGTATGTATTACAGAGTAGAGAAACCAGGGAGATAGTGGGTACACACAACGCTACAAATTTGAAATTATTTTGGTCAGCATAAGTATTTTGTTACACTGTAAAGATATGAATGTTATTTAATTATTTTTTTTGTTTCTAGAAGGGATCCTCCCCCATTTTCGGGCGGCCACGATCTTACCAGTCCTGGCCGTGGAATTCGGAACTCGGAGGCGGGCCATGGTTGGCAGGATCTTCCTTCGGGCAGTGAAAACAACGATGGTCCGGCTCCACCAAAATTGGTACAAACTAGAAATTTAACCACATATTTGAACGGGGAGGGGGACCCCAAAAGAGGTACGTGACGAATTAAAATTTTTTATGCACTCTGGGTACAACAATTTTGAGGTACCTGTCACGTACCTGCACTGCCTTAGAGTGATTATATAAAGGAGGCTACACCTAAATGCAAGGCAGTGCATACAAATTTTAATAATTTTAGTGTCACTGGCAAGGTTAAAATTGAGCCATTGACAATAGTTTTGCTTACACCGAAATGAAGAGTTTTGCTGGGAGGCACATTAGATGAAGGTTTAGATGGTGGGTCTAGAGAAATGAGAGAAAGGGAGAGAAAAGTAGGAAGTAAAGGGGGGAGTAATTTCACAAAGCAGATCTAAACTTTCATCTAAACTGTGCCTCATGGCAAAACACCCCCGTTTCAGGCGGGGATACTGACCACTTAGTTATAAATTATAAGTATAGGTTTAAAATGTAAATAAATTTTAGAATTAAGTGACCAAACATAATTGTCAAGTTTAGTATCAGTGAGTATGGGAACGTTTTAAAGAATGTATAACCGAATAAAAACTTGTTGTCAATACAAGAAGTGGGGATGATTTTGGGGGGTAGTTTGGTGCTCAATGAAGTGATAATAACAATGGAGTGTTGAACTGCATTTGTAGAAAGATTAGTTTCATTTGTTAAGTAATTAGTTAGTTATTAAGTGGCTATTGAGGGGGTGGCCTGTGCTCTCTTAGATAGCGAAATGGGTTGGGGGTAGCAGTGAGTGTTACCTCCATCGGAGGCCAAACTGGCGATAAATGTGCGGCACACCTTATCCGTGTAAAGTAAAAAATTTTACACACCTTACTAAATGACCGTGTCGCACATAATAGTGATGTATAACAGGCAGTGAAATGAAGTTTAGATTTCCTCGACTTTTCGGGTGGTTACTGCCTTACCAGCACTAACCGTGGTTTTGGCTAGCGGCCAGCTATGGTCATATCAAGTCCCTTGACCATAGCTGACTTGAAATTGGTATATATTAGAAATTCGTTGGGGGGTGACAATTAGAGGAAATCTTACCGGAACTATGGAACAGCGGCTGCCACTCTGCCCGCCTTGGGGTAGCAAGACCGGTGGTAGAACCGTTTTAAGGGTGTATGATTATAGAACAAGAACATGATGATGTTCACTAACTTTAAAACTTAATAGCGGAAGCAGAGACACGGAGAGGTAAAAAACCTACTCCAAAATATACAGTCTCTGTGGAAGCGAATGGACGCCACAGTCCACCATAATCTGAAATAGAGTGTGTGGCTGGGAGGTGACGCAAAGGAGTCACGAATTTAAAATTTTATGACAAAAGTTTTTGCTTATTCAAGGTTTAATCCAATCAAAAATGCTTGTGCTCTGTCCACATAATTATATGCTCAGACTCGTAATATAAGGTTCATACTATAATTTTAAAGGTATCATTTTATTGTTGTGTGTTAAATATAGTTATTGATAAAATGTATTTTCATTATGTGTGTATTTTTTTTCTAAGCCAATAATTAGACGCCTGGCAGGCAATCAACATAATAGAAGTAAGTATTGATAATGTATTACATGTAATTGTTCAATTTTGAAAGGTATTCATTGTGTTTTCATTAGGTTAGGATATCAGCTGATCAGCAATCACTGATCACCGGTGACTGCCGGTGCTGGTGGTTACCGGTGACCGGTAACTGTCACTGGTGTGTTAGTTATAAATGTTTTAAGTAATTGATGTTCAATGTGATGTTTGATGTATTACCGATGTTTGGAAGTAATGATAAAAATAGTTTGCTACAATGAGAAATAGAGTAACGCTTTGTGAAATCTAATAAAAGATAGTTTTTTGGGTGATACATAATTTTATGAGACACATAGATCTGTCCGAGTTAAAATCAAAGTTGAATTTGAAATAGTAGAGAATGTTGTTTTGAAGGAAGGTATGTGGTAGAATTTTAAGTAGTATTGATGTTGACACAGGAGTAATGGAGAATAATTGTAGAGTTCTGAATGATATATTTATGTTTATAATTAATGATGTTATTTTGTGTATTTGTAGTGAGGTAATGAGATTGAGATTTTTGGGGATGGCAATTTTGTATTAGGGGGTAGTGTCATGTAGGAGTCCGCAACAAGGGTTGGGACGGGATAGGGATAGATTTTTGTGGGGAAGGGGCCGCCTTAGGTAGAATCCGGGCCGCCAAATAAGGGAATTGAGTTTTGGGTAGGGGAAACACGTATCCTATGTACAAAGGGTTAGAGAGTATTTTTTTATATATAGAGAGAAGGTGGCGATTTGAGTTCAATGATAAGTTGGGGCTTAGAGGGTCTTGATTAGTAGATATTTTGGTAGAGATGGGTGTCATGATAGTTGAAGTTGTTAGAAGTTAGAGTCACAGGGAGAAAGATTATATATGTATACAGATCTAATACAGTAAATGAGAATGAATAAGTTACATCACCCACCGTAGATTAAAGTAGGATTGTTGAATAAAAAGAGAAAAATTTATGATAAAGAATATAAAATTTTTATTTTTTCGAAACCAGTGACAGAATTTTAATAGAATTGAAAATAATGTAAAGTTAAGAATTGTTTATTTTATTATTATGTAAAAGTCAATTTGATTATTATATTAATATTTTGTTCATATTTGAGTTTTGAGTTAGATTGTTACAGATGTTTAATGTAGGTGCAGAGAGTATACGTAACATATGTAGGTTAAGGGTTTTGGACTTGACCTAGTTTCAATCAGCTGATGAGGTCATACACCTACTACGTTTGTATAGTAGGAAACCAATTTTAATTTGCTTGTTTAATTAATTCAAACCAATATTTGAATAATTTTAATAAATATGTTTTTAATAAGTGAATTTAATAAATAGTTAATGAATAAATTTAAATTTTTTTTGAATTTTAAAATTTTTGAAAATTTTAATTTTTTTGAAAAAAAAAAGAAAAAAAAATTTTTTTTGATTTTTCGCCTGCCAGCATATGAATATTTTAGATGTGTCTTTTATTATGTGTGCATTAACCATGTTTATCTTATTGTATTGCATTGTATTGGTAGACTATAAGTGGTTCTCATGTTAGAGTAAGGATGTGTTTATATTATTAGAAATGTCTAGGTTAAGTCATTTGAAACAAAAATTAGAAAAACCAGGAAGAGAATTTTTTGATAAAAGATTATTTTTTTTGAATTTTGAATTTTTTAAATTTATAATAAATTTTAAAAGAATTTTTTTATTGTACTATGTGTATGTCAACATGAAATGTGAGTGTGTGCAAGCCCAGTATCTGCTAAAAACAGCCCAGCTTGCAAAAAGGGGATCCATATCGGTTGAGGATCTGGCATAATCGGAGCCAGGGATTGAGGATTTTGGGGGGTAGCATGTTAAAAGGCGAGGTGCGCTGTGGTGCGAGTCTGCTCAATTTCTCAGTGTTGGGATCTCTTATGGAGAAGTCCAGTGATCTCGTTCAGATGAGTCCCCATAGTCGCTGAGCCAGGGGGGTAGTGTACCCATGTAGTCTAAGAACAAGGGGTTTGTTGGCACCAGTTCCTCACCGGTCCTCTTCGGGGTTTGTCGATGAGATTTCTTCTGTTATGGACAGCAGAATTCTCATCGAGGGGGTATTGTAGCAGGTCATTTTTGGGTGTTTTTATTTTTACCGTATGGGGTAATTATATTTTTATTTCATTCATTTTGGTGCGGGCTTGTAAAAAGAAGTCGTGAAAATGTGTGTAACGAAATTATTGTGTAACAAAATTTATTCCATTGTGTAACAGAACAGTGTTGAGCAATGCGGCTGAAGAATTTGCCCCCTTCAAAATTCCAAGAACTTTGCAAGTGTATTGACGCACAGGCGCGAGTGCCCACGCAAGCGCGCTCAAAAGGACGCCCTGACTAAAAAACCAAGATGGCTAGAGAGGATGATATTCATCGCCTTCTCCAAGACGTTCCGGAAAGGCTGTTTAAGTCCCACCCACTTTAATGACGTCCGCCAATGCCTAGATGAGATCATGTACAATGTTAACCAAAAAACCTACATACATCGCATAGGACTAAGCTACAGTGACGGAAGATACGATCATGAGGCATTGGAGTTTCCGCCCTGCCTGAGTGTTTTGGAGGGAGGCATGTTGGTAACGCTCTGCCCAGTCGACTAACAACCTACGCCACACGTGGCTGCCAGCAGTGTTGTGCCCGGGCAAAATTTCCGTATTTCTTCTTAAGTCGGCCGACAAAATAACTATGTGAGTTCACAAAAACATATACAACAGTGCCTATGGTGACGATGAATACCTATTGATCGTGATTAAATGTTACACGCTTGAAAAAATCCGGAGAATGAAAGACTTTGGTAAACGCAAAACGTGGTCGGGTAATACGATGCAACACACGTAATGTTACACACTAATGACTTATAGCGTTAATTTTACATAACAAGGGGGTGTTTTTATATGAGGGGTTTTTAGAATGTGAGTAGTGCGTGTGCAGGCTGGGCTATTTTAAAATACGTAAGTAGTAGAAGTTAAGTATAGTACGTAAGCTGTAGGAGTTACACAATTCCTAAAACATGTAAACCTATAAATATGAAATTGGAAGTTTTACAAATGGAAAACTTATGAAGTCAATATTTCTGATTAATAAACAACAATAATTTCTCTTCCAAAAAATTGAGGGTTTCTTTCAAAACCTTAGTTCGTTTTATGTGCTGTCAGAGTTCGCCGAACGAAATGGGTGTACCTCCACTACTCGATCCGGCCAGATCATCGATAAAAGGTAAGTGTGAAATTGAATTTGAATAAAATATAACAGATTACATAAGAAAAGAAGTTACACTCTCACATCCTACTTCCTGGGAAAAATCTGCATGGCCAGGAATTTGGAACCACGCATCCCAGAAGAGTGTCTTGTAATACAGTTGTCTTACCACTACGACGACGCCATCCAAAAAGCACGGATGTACAGCCAGGTAAAGACCATTCAAGACATGGCTAGCTTGTTGGAGAGCCATGAGCACGAATGGCAGTACAGAAAAAATAGAGTATCCAGTTTCCGGAATAATAGAACAAATGATGGACAATTATCACCAAACCAACAGGGGGATAATAAGCCACCGTTAAACAACCCTAGCAATTATCAAGGGAACCCACGGGGCAATAATGTGCCAAGAAACGTCAACAGAAATAGGAATAATAATAACAATTTCCGAAACAACTACAGGGGTAACTACCCATCGAAAGGTTACAACAACTATTATCGCCCTGGAAACAGTAACAATAACAATAACAATAATCAAGGATACCGACCGCAGGTAAATTACATGAGGGGACAAAGACAACGGAGTCCAGGAAGAAACTATCCCCCATCTAACTATTGACGAACGTACTTTAACCAGGTACCCGATATAAGAAGCCACCCATTCGAAGAAAATCCCAGGAACAGCGTAGATGACAGGAACAATCGACAGGAGCCAAACGCTAACCAACCAGTAAACACTAATGAAGTTAGAGACAATGAGGCCAACCCTCATTTAAACACCTAAGGTCAGTGAAAACTGTGAACAGCCCATCACTGGACCAATCTCTTGGGGAATGCATGACGACAAAAAATATAATCACTATAATACAAACGAATTATCTAAAAAATATAAGAGATGAGTTGATTGAAGAAAGTAATCAACCAACACCTAGTCGAAACAGTGAGATAGTGTACGTAAATGCCCAAATAAATGGAGTCATGTCAACATTAATGATCGATACTGGATCCAACATATCTTTAATTGACCAAATAGAGTTAAACAGATTACAACAGGAAAGTAGTACACCTATACCAACTCTACCAATAAAGAACGTGACAATTATCAGTGCTACTGGCAGACAAAACAAAACTGTCAGGAAACAAGTGTCCCTGGAACTTAAAAGTAAAGGCCTAACATTCACTATGTCTTTTCTTGTTGCCAGTGGCCTACCATTCTCAATACTTATGGGATGTGATATACTCCGACAATATTCTGCCATAATTAATCTAAGGCAAGGAGAAGTGTCATTAAACACTGAACATGGAATATGGACAACGAGTATAGTGAAGGGTGTTAACTTACCTTCAATAACCCACTGTTGTACCATGTTACAGAATAATTATTGTCAACAAGCACAGGTAAAAATAATAAATGAATGGAAGGATGAAGAAATAGGGTCAAACAAGTTGGAGGAGATCAGACAATTCCAACGAGAAGTACGAGATCAACAGATTAGTGCTCACCAGGCAGAGGATCTCGTAAACATTTACAATCAATATCGACACGTTTTTTCTGATGCCCCGGGCAAGGTAAAAGATTATCAATATCAAATCATATTCAAGGAGCCCGTTGATTTTAAGAAAAAAATCATATTCTATCGCATACTCTCAAAGAAATGCAGTGAAGGCAGAGATCAACCGAATGATGGAAGATGATATAATAGAATTAAGCCAATCCCCATATACAAGTCCAATAGTGGCGATACCGAAGAAGGACGGAAAGGTAAGAATATGCCTCGATGCTAGGGAAATCAATAAGATGATAGTAAATGATAGAACATCCCCAAGCGAAATTGAAGAGATCCTAAAGAAATTCCATGGCACGAAATACATCAGCGCATGGGATACAGTATGTGGATACTGGCAGGTAGAGCTACACCCGAACAGTAGAAAATACTTAGCTTTTCTGTTCGATGGGAGAAACTACCAATTCAAAAGACTCCCATTTGGACTGATCAATTCGGTTGCCATATTCGTCAAGTGTATGGATCAGATATTGGGACAAGAGGTACTTAATTTTACTACTGTATACGTAGATGACTTGTTGATCACCTCATCAAATTGCCAAGAACACTGTGATAGAGTGGAGACAGTTTTGAAAAAATTATCAGATAACCATATTACCCTTAAGCTGGATAAATCAAAATTCATAGCCAGCAAGGTACAATTTTTAGGTTTTAATCTGACAGAAGAAGGCATCACCCCTTCAGCAGAGAAGGTTGAAGCAATACGATTCCCAACACCTAAAAATAAAAAACAGCTACAGTCTTTCCTTGGAATATGCAATTATTATCGGAAATTCCAGGACAATTATTCCAAGCTGACAGCACAATTTCAAAAACAGTTATCCGCTAAAAATAAATGGACATGGGGAGCTGACCAAGACAAAGTATTTGAACAAATAAAAGAAAAATTGTTAGACACCGTCATGCTACACCATCCGGATTTCAAAAAGCCATTCTTCATGAATTGTGATGCGAGCGACGTAAGTGTCGGTGCTATTTTATATCAAGAAGATGATAAGGGGCAACATATGGTCATAAGCTTTGCAAGTAGAACCTTAAATGCATGTGAAAGGAACTACCACGTCATGGAAAAGGAACTACTTAGTGTTGTATTCGCCTGCAACAAATTCAGGACGTACATTTTAGGGTACAACGTAACCGTGAGAAGTGACCATAGATCCATATCTTTCCTTAAACAATGCAAGCTTAGTCATGGAAGACTAACCCGATGGATATTACTACTGCAGGAATACCATATTAACTGGGAATACATACCAGGAAAGAAAAATACTGCTGCTGATATATTATCCCGTATCAACATACAGCAACAAACATTCGAGGGAGAGAAAGAACTGCTAGTCAAGGTATATAACATCATTAAGGATAGAACAGATCTGGAAAAAATAACGCTGGAAATAAGCAAACAGCAAAATGTGGACCCAAAGATAGTGAATATCAGAGAAAGAATACTGAAAGAAGAAGAACCCATTGTACAGTATTATAAAGTACACGACAACTTATTATTCATCAAAAATAACCCTAACGTTGGAGAATGGAAACTAGTAATCCCATCTATAATAGAAGAACAAATAATCATGGACTACCACATCCGGTACGGCCATATGGGTGCCATGAAAGTAGTAAAGGAACTAGGGGAGCAAGTGTATACAAGAGTATTTATCGAAAGGTAAGCAAAACCATACAAAAATGTCACATCTGTCAAATGGTAAAATGCAACAATGCTAAAAAAGAGGGTATGATGATACCCATAATATCAAGCCAAAAATTAGAAAGAGTATTTCTTGATATTTGTGGTCCATTTCCTCGCAGTGGAGGAAGACACCGATTTAAATTCATAATAATCATATTCGATCACTTCACCAAATATACTAAATTATATTCCATTAACCGTGCTACTACCAAGAAAATTATTGAAATTATATTAAACAACTTTATACCAGAAGTGGGAAAACCTATGGCCATCATAACCGATCATGGGACTCAGTTTAAAGGAAATCTATGGAAAAGTAAACTCTGGGAACATGGTATTAAAACGTACAAAACATCCGTTTATCATCCCAGCAGTAACCCAGCTGAGAGAGTACTTAGAGAAGTGGGTCGAATTCTGAGGCCATAATAAACAAAAGGAATGGCACAATTACCTGAAGTCCACTGAAGAATTTATAAATCTGGCTTACCACAACTTCACTGAAACCACACCATACTCAATGATGTTTGAACGACCACCACCTAGAGAGATAAACAAGCTAATTAAATTTCCCACCAATACCGAATACCAATTTGAAAAAAGAAGAGTTTATAACAAAACTGCAGAGAAGGTAGAGCAGCAGAAAAATAAATACTCTAAGAACCATCCAAATACGATCAAGTACCAGATAGGAGAGAGTGTATTGATAAAGAACAGGGAATTACCCAGCTCAATAGAAGGCATTACAAAAAAGTTACTATTGCTATACGTAGGGCCGTACACTATCACAAAAGACAAGGGCAATAACACATATGAAATCACCAACCCCATCACCAAGAAAATAAAGGGGGTATATAATCAAGCATCGATTAAAAAATATTATGACAGCCAAACTTAACTGAAAAGAATTCAAATTGAAAAAGCCAACCAAGTTATTTGAAATAAAAAGAAATAATAATACAAACAAATAAGTTTGCTGATAAATAATAAAGAAAAAAAATATATAAAAAATGAATTTTAAAATTCTAAAAAGTTATGTAAGGACAGCTTACACAAATATTTCGAGAATATTTTAGACCAATTATAAAATGGAGAAATAAAGTTACCAAGAATCCACATAAAGTAAGAAGCACAAACTTACTATAATCTTTGAATAAAAAATAATAATAAGGGAGTGAAGTTACAGAACCTTCCTAACAAAATAAGATTAAGTTACAATAATCTTTAGCCAAAATATGAGGCACAAAAAAGCAAAACATACTATAAAGGTATAAGCTACAAAAATTCCTAACTAGTAAGAAACACTAACTTACTATGACATTTAAAAAGTTATGAAAAAAAAGTATCAATCAAAATGATCAACTTCCACAACTATTTAGAAAGAGATGGGAAGTAAGATTAAACAAGCCTATGATCAAAAAACGAAATAAATAAAATAAACATTCTAAGAGTTATAATACGAAATGAGATGAAACCAAGAGTAATTAAAAATGAATAAAAATGTGAATTATATCAATAAAGGGCAATGCTTCAAGTATTATCAAGCGGTATCTATAAAGAAAGATGAAAAAATATATGACTCGAACTGAGCAATAATGAAATACAAAAGTAAAAGATTCCCAACAAATATTATGATTATTATTATTATGTTGAGTCACGAGATGACTGTATTTAAGATTCATTAATTGAGATTTACTGTTGAATAAGTCCTGCAATCATTTAACTGAGCAGGGATGATGTTCCCCTGATCTCAGAATAAGAGTCGTTTTGAACGACGGAGTTAGGTAAGCCAATAGAGCCCATCTGAATCGATTGCAACTACAAAGTAGAGATAGTTAGGGAAAATAAGATTTATAGGGAATAATTTATAATAAAAAATCAATAAGCCAGTTCGTAATAAGAAAAAAAAATAAGGAAGAAAGGAAATAAAAGATACAGAATTAAGCATAAAATATGAGTGAGAAGCAGGAGAATTTAAGAAGAAAATGATACAATACAATTGATAATTTCATCAAACTTAGAATCACGTTTTATAAAATGATCAATTTTGGTGGAAGGGCATTATAGAACATCGCCAAATTCAGATCAACTTTGAATACAATAAGTATGTATAAAAAGTGCTAAATAATACTATATTTAAATAAATAAATAATGTGGAGAGTAAAAAATATATAAAAAGTAATTAACATGGAAGGAGAAGGAGTAATAAACCAAAAGTGATTAATAAAGAAACTCAACTAATAGACTGACAGACAAACGACATTGACCCAACCCCAGAGATTGGCCAGTTAAGGAACCTAAATAAAGAAAACAAGACGAGTGAAGGAGAAGAAGAATGGAAACCAAGAGAGAACAAACCCACGAGGAAGAAAACAAAATGAAACACGTCAAGAAAACCAGACAAGGAATAAAAAATAGAGAAGGGAGAAATAATGTAATCCAAAATAATAAAGAAAATGAAACCGATTAAGAATCAAAACTATTAATGAATGTTAGTACTGATTGAATGACAATTGTAAATAGTCAGTAATAAAAAACGATAGATAAAAGTACACTAACCAAAGAGTTAGGAATATATGTAATTTGTTAACAAAGAAAGACATAATATTAATAATTTTATATAGATAGTGTGTAGAGAAAGAGAATAAAATGATGAGAAATAAACGGAAGTTGAACTAGTGAAAGTGAATTATCCTAGAGTGATATAATACAAAAGAAACACTAAGTAAATTATAATGAACACTAAATAATTTAAGAAAGTGCAAGTGAGAAATAAATAAAAATATTGTCTGTAATAAAAATAGTAAGAGTAGAGAAGGCTAAGATAAAGACTTAGTAAAATAACCAATGTTTAAGTTTTAAGAGTGAACAATAACATTTAATAAAGTTACAATGAATAATATTTGAACAGAACATTGATTCAGTAAATAATGAACACTAAGGAGTGATATTAACTGTGATGACTATGAAATAATATTGTTATAAAACTTAAGAATGTATTGTGAAGTTTAAAGGTGTGAATCACAAAGAAAAGTAATAAGATGATGTTAACATGGAAGGGAGAGCAAAGAGCCTTAGAAAATAAGTATGTATTAACATTAAGTAAATACCCATATTATAAGGGAAGTTTAATGAAAAAAGTTCAATAGAGGTGAGATTGTTTAACACCCGAACGATAAATAAGAAATAATGAATTGCACACACATATTAAATCATCAGTGTTGATTAATTGTATAAACAATTGTTTATGAATAGAAGATGGATGGGGTAAATATCCCAAACATAAACCTAAATGTTATATGTTATATTAGAAATAAATAGTAATTAATAGCCATGTTATTGACAGTGGCAGAGTACTTAAAATAAGGAAAGAAAACAAAGTTTGAGTTATAAGGAAGAAAACTGTTAGTAAATAATTAGCAAGTAATATTGAATAACACAGTTGTTACATACAAAGATCACAAAAAGACTAAATTAAAACACCTCCAGAGACATTAAACCTAATTATAAAAGTAAAATAACAATTTAGAAGTAAGTGAAATATATTGTGTATGAAACCATAAAAAACCAGTAATGGCTACTTAGATGTGAAACAGGCCTAACGGTCAAACATAAACAATTACTGATTGTATAAAAATAACCATGTAATGGACAAATCCAAGGTGACTAATTAACAAAGGATGAATTGTAAATATTATTAAAAACAAAATATTAAATATCACTATATATATCACAAAATATTAAATTAAGGAATTATATAAACAGAGAAATGTAATTAGTAAGTATGAAATTAATTGTAAACTTAGAAAACATGAATAAAACCCAATATTGTGGGATACCAAAATAATCTTTGTGAGAAAATACAAATGACAGTGCAAATAGATAATAAATAAGAAGGAAGATAAGAGGAGGAAGGAAGTCAGAAGATATAGGAAGATTTGAAAGGAATTCAGATATTGATAACAATGTATTCATGTCCAGCTCGCCCAATCAAAATAATGATGTAACCATGAAAACGACGGTTTGAAGAGGTAATTACCTCAATACAATTACTTAGAAAGGGACGCTCACGAAAACCAGAAGCGAGAATTCAGTACGACACATTTTCATATTTAAAATATTTTAAAAGTAAAATAACTTATAGAAATTGATCGAAAGGGAGCCTGATGAATAATGAACACAATTACCTGATGGAGAAGACGTTTAATTGAAGACGAAGTGTATAAATAAATCCAAAAAACTTTGAAAAAGATGCCGAAGCCCGAATAAAGGACAAATGAATTATATTGCTACCACAATCCTTCCTTCCCGACCTACAGAGTAATTATGTACTACAACGCTGTTAAGTATCCATTAAATTATCCCAACTTCCAAAATAACGCACTTTGAATATTTCTCAATATATATAAATATCACTATAATATTGACGACTCGGAACACAAAGTTTTTTATAAGTAAAAACGTAAAGTTTTACCTTACAGCCTAAACCGGCTTTCACCTATAAAAGGCTTCATCAGAGGCTGTCGTTAGTAGCGCTGCTCGTCTTGTTGTTGGCGACGAGAAAGTGTTTCGAAAGATTGTAGCAGTGTGTGTGTGGTGAGATGTGTTCGAATAATGCGTGCGATTTGAATAATTTATAAATTCAAATTTTTACTTATTTAATTATTACTATTTTTACTTATAAAAAACTTTGTGTTCCGAGTCGTCAATATTATAGTGATATTTAGTTAAGTAACGGACACGTCATGGACAACGAAATCCAAGAATTCAATATATATGTTAAATACCACTGAATCACTTTTATTCTCTTTCAAAGATTAAATGGTAATATTAAGACACTGAAAATTTGTTAAGCTATAAAACTAACCTCGTATTTATGTACAACTTTAAACCACTTGTACGACACTTAAACAAACCAATTATCATTACACATTACAATACTTAAGTAAAAACATTGTAAGGTTGTGTATTTTTATTATTGTAATTGCATCTGAGCCTTTTAACGTGATCCAAAGATCCCACAACAGTCGAACGTAATATTAGTTGATTGGTGTCATAGCATGCCATGCTGTATGTGTATTTGCATTCAAAATCGATTGGTTAAACCCAGAGGAGAGTCTTATAAAGAATTAACCGGTGCAGAATTATATAAAAAAATTAATTACAACTTGTGTCTATAAAATATTAACTTCAAATCAATAATAAATCTATACTGTATATGTTAAATTGTTTTATTTTCATTAGAAAAGTGTATTCTTAAAAATATAATGTATAGCGAATGTCTCTGATGTGACACCTAGCGCGCAAGCAGCGAATACTGTAACTGCTAACTCGATTAACAAAAATCGAGAAAAGGCGGGACGAATTGAATTCTTCACATCGTTCGAATAAAACACTGATAAGGAGACAATTTTAATTGTTTTACATAAACAATTTGGCGCCACCCGGAAATTACACACTACTGTTGAACCTCAGATCGGGAACCACGATACCTGGTTATCCGTACGTTCGCTACGAACTCAAGCATCGTGGGTTACATTACCGTGCGAGGACGAAGTGGTAAGAAACACAGACACAAGTTACACTCAAACACTGTTACATTTTACAGAGGTAATAGGAGGACGACGACAGGAGTTTTTTGTAATAACGTTCAAGTAGTTATTATTGAAGTGTTGCGTTTTATAATCAGACGGTATAATTGTAATACAATTGAGTTTTAATATTTGTGGACATTTTATTGCGTGTGTACAATTTTCATTTGATTTGTTGTAGAGTCTGTGTTGTTAATTACGAACTGTTTTACTGTAACAATTAAAGGTGTGATTCGTGACTTAATTGTTGTCTTGTACTTATTTTGTTTCCACTGTACCTACGACGATCGAGTAGGCCGTCGTAACAGTGGTGTCAGAAGTGGGATAGGACGGTTAACAGTGGAAACAGTGGACGCTTTGTACAAGACGAGTGTGATTCGTAATTAATCAGTAAACATGGATCGCAGTCAGATGATGGAAGCTTTACAAACACTGCTGCGGCAGACACAGGAAGAAGCAGAAATACGACAAAAAGAAGAACGAAGACAGGAAAGGGAAGAAGCAGAAAAACGACAGGACAGGATGAAAAACGTAAGCAAGAAGCAGATAAAACGGAAGCTCTCTTTGAAGTTATGCAGAAACAGTTGCAAGAACACAGTACCGCAGAATTGGGTATCCTACGAGGTGAGCTTAATAAACAAGTTACTAAAATATCGGAGGTACAAGAATCAATGACATTAAAAATAGCTGAAGTAGAAAAATCTGTCTTGATTGTTGAAGAATCGATGTCTACAAAAATATCTGTTATAGAAGAATCTGTGTCAAATAAAATATCTGCAGTAGAAAACTCAATGGCAAACATAAGAGAACAAATTAAAAGTGAAGTCGAACAGTGCATGAAGATTCAACCAAAACAAATTTCTGAACAGACTGTACCAGTGATAAAGACAGAAAATAAGTTAATAGAGAAAGTCACTTTGCCTGCAGTAGGGAGAGTTCATGTCAAAGCTCCAACCTTTGACGGAAGCAGTCACTGGGCAACGTACCTCCGCCAATTTGAAGCTGCTGCATGCGCAAATAATTGGACAGAGAAAGACAAGGCTGTTTCACTTGTTCTCTCATTAAAAGGACCCGCGGTAGAACTACTACAGAAAGTGCCACCTGACAGCCAGAACACCTATGCTGAGTTGATAAAAGCTCTGGAATTACGGTATGGTGATAAACATTTGCGAGATGTGTACTGCACCCAGTTGAGAGCAGGGCGACAGCATTCCGGGGAAAGTCTTCAAGAGTTTGAAGCAAGTATCGACAGACTAATTAGACTGACCTATCCTGAAGCGCCAGAAGATTTTCGAACGCGTTTTGCGATGCAGACATTTACTGCTGGTGTCCGAGATAACGAACTACAGCAAGTGTTACGAATGGCAAGACACCAGAACAGTGCGGACGCCCTGGTACATGCTTTGCAATTTGAGGCCGCCAAATCAGCGTCTGGTTTGACAAGTCATAAAGTGCGCGCGTTAAAAGATCGCGACGGCACAGACGATGAGGAAGAAGAACAAGGAACAGAGACTCGACGGTCGGCGCCACAGAATAAGATAAGAAAGAATGGAAGACCGAAGTGTTATCGATGTGGGAAACCTGGACATCTACAACGAGATTGTCCGGTTAGAATTCAGCAGCAGGGAAACGAGCAATAGTCGGTACAACGGGGCGTGTGCTGACTGACTGGAGGAACGAAGCCCCTAGAGAATACGCAATTTCTACACTTCAGAAAACCAGCGGGAGCTTGGTAGTTACCGGATTTGTTCAAGAAAGGCCAACCTCGATTACAGTTGACACAGGCGCAACAGTTTCTATTGTGCGCCCCGATGTGGTGAAAGATCTCAAGCCAATCTGGTGCTCTTGCAGATTGCGAACAGCTACTGGACGGCCTGTAAAAGTGTATGGAAAAGTGGAGATACACCTACGCCTCGGTAGACTTGAGTTTAATCATCAAGTACTTGTTGCAGACATTGTGGATGAAGCAATTCTTGGTGTGGACGTTATGAACGCATACGGATTTATAGTCGACTTCAAAAACAATGTCTTGAGAATCGGAGGCGAAGAGGTAATGCTATCAACAATGACGACAGCAGAAAAATCGATGGACGTCATAAACCAAGTGGCCGTAACTGTTCCGCCAAACTCCGAAAAGATCATCATGGTTAGAACTGCGGTAGATACTAGGGGCAATCAGTGCTCTATATTCGAACCCCAGGTAGTCAGCACACCGGGCATACTAATTGCCAGAAGTTTAGTAAAACCTGACGAAACCGGAAATGTACCTATTAGAGTGGCGAATATTTTGGATCAAGCTATCACTTTACAAAGCAATACGCTCCTAGGCAAATTGACTCCTGTGGCCTGGGTAGCCGGAATAAAAAAAGAAGAAGACCCAGTTCTTCGGATACTTCTAAATTACCAGAGGAACTGCAAGCATTATTGAACAGATCTTCTAACGACCTCTCAAGTGGTGAGGTAAAAGAACTCGGACAGTTTTTACACGAATTCAAAGATTGTTTTGCAGTTCGGGGACAGTCACTGGGAAGAACCTCTCTTGTGCAACATCGCATCAATACCGGGGACACAACACCGATACGCCAACCTCCTCGAAGGCCTCCATTATCTAAACAAGAGGAGATGTCTCGGTTAGTACAGGACATGTTGACAGAGGGAGTAATCGAACCTTCGTCAAGTGCTTGGTCTTCCCCTGTAGTGCTGGTAGCGGAGAAGGATGGTGGATTGCGGTTCTGCGTAGACTACCGGAGGTTAAATGACGTTACAAAGAAAGACTGCTATCCATTACCTCGCGTTGACGATACACTCGACACGTTGTCCGGAGCACAGTGGTTTTCCACATTGGACCTGAAGAGTGGATATTGGCAAGTGGGTCTTCATCAAGAAGACAAGGAAAAGACCGCTTTCTCGACCCCAAGTGGCTTATTCCAATTTAACGTCATGCCATTTAGACTCTGTAATGCACCGGCAACATTTGAGAGATTGATGGACCTGATACTCCGAGGCCTGACGTGGAAAACTTGCCTTGTTTACTTATACGATGTCATAGTGATCGGGAAGACTTTTGAAGATCATTTGGAAAACCTTAAGAAAGTTCTAACTAGAATTCACGGTGCACAACTGAAGCTGAGCCCGAAGAAGTGTTCTCTATTCCAGAAGGAAGTACAGTATTTGGGCCATCTGGTTTCGGCAGCGGGAGTTAGCATGGATCCTAATAAAGTAGACACCGTAAGAGACTGGCCAGTTCCGAAGAATAAACACGAAGTTCGGAGTTTCCTGGGGTTATGCTCATATTACCGACGTTTTGTGAAAGGCTTCGCTACTATTGCTAAACCACTACTAGAGCTAACGGAAAATAAACGAACCAACGTTGAAGATTGCATTATGTTCGCAGCCAATTCTCTCTTTTCCAGCTTCCGAAGGGAAGTACATCGTAGACACAGACGCAAGCAATACTGGTCTAGGAGCAGTTTTGTCTCAAGTGCAGAACGGTGAAGAACGAGTAATAGCGTATTACAGCAAGACGCTTTCTAAACCAGAGAGAAATAATTGTGTTACAAGAAGAGAGTTGTTGGCAATTGTCAGAGCATTAGAGCACTTCCATAAATACCTCTATGGGAGAGAGTTTTCACTACGTACCGACTATGCTGCACTTGCATGGCTCTTGAGATTTAAAAATCCGGAAGGACAGTTGGCAAGGTGGTTCGAACGTCTGCAAGAGTACATCTTCAAGGTACAACATCGGCGGGGGCGCCTGCACGGTAATGCAGATGGCTTATCACGAAGACCATGCCCGGAAGACTGCCGACATTGCCACAGAAAGGAAGAACAAAACTCAAGTGAACATGTTCAAGCCATCACTGTAGATTTCCTGGCTGATGGCTGGACAACACAAGACTGTCGACAAGAACAGATGACTGATGAAGACATTGGACCGATCTTGACAGCAAAAGAGGAAGGTCGCCGCCCGGATTGGCAAGATATCTGCCATGGTTCCGAAGTGCTGAAGGGCTACTGGGCACAATGGGAATCTCTCACCTTAGAAAACGGATTGCTGAAAAGGGCTTGGGAAAGTGCAGATGGACGAGACGTGGTCATGCAGTTGATAGTTCCCCGAAGTAAAGTGCAGTCTGTTTTGAAGGAGATGCATGATGGAACATCTGGAGGCCATCTTGGCGTTAACAAAACCCTTGACAAAATACGGAAGCGATTCTATTGGCTTCATCTTCGCCACGACGTAGAGGAATGGGTTCGGACGTGTGAAATATGTGCTGCAAGCAAGGGCCCACAAACCAGAAGCAGGGGAAAAATGAGACAGTATTACGTTGGACAACCTTTCGAGAGAATTGCCATAGACATTGCTGGACCATTCCCAGTTACTGACGATGGAAACCGGTACATCATGGTTGTAGGTGACTACTTTACTAAGTGGGTGGAAGCCTACGCAATTCCAAATCAGGAGGTTACCACTGTAGCAAAGTAGTTAGTTCACAACTTCTGTTGCCGTTGTGGAGCCCCTATGGAAATCCATACGGATCAAGGGAGAAATTTCGAATCAAGAGTGTTTAAAGAATTATGCCGTCTACTCGGAATTCGAAAGACCAGGACAACGCCTCTGCATCCTCAGTCGGACGGGATGGTTGAGAGATTCAACAGGACACTTGAGCAGCATCTTTCGAAAGTTGTTGACGAGAACCAAACAGACTGGGACCAACGTATACCACTATTCCTTATGGCGTATAGGTCATCAGTACATGACACAACCGGCATGACTCCAGCAAAATTGGTGTTTGGGCGGGAGATTCGTCTTCCTGGGGACTTGATGTTTGGATCACCTGAGACTCAGTCCCAAGAGCCAAAGAACTATTCCTCGCAATTAGAAAACCAACTGCGAGAAATGAATCGCTTGGTAAGAGAACGGCTGAAGATTGCGTGATAAAATGAAAACTCGGTATGACATTCGCAGCAATAGTGTGGGTTTCCAAGAAGGAGATCAGGTCTGGTTGTTCAATCCAAAGCGCCGTCGTGGTCGCTCACCTAAGCTTCAGTCTAACTGGGAAGGACCCTACACTGTGAAAGAAAGAATTACCGATGTTGTTTATCGAATTCAACAGGAAGGACAGCGAAAGTTCAAGGTTGTCCACCTAGATCGCCTGGCTAAGTACAAATTTAGAGACGCTTTGGCAGTTCGGGACGAATAGGCTTAAGGAGGGGGCAGTGCTACGATAGCACAGAACAATCTACGCGTTTATCGAATATGCCAGAAGGATCTCGATGTAAGCGTGTGGTGTACGTGCTACTAGACGCATTTTGCGAGAATCTTCTCGACTGTGCCGGGCTTCGCTCGGGCGCTCGGACTGTGTCAAGGCCGTAGTAATTACGTAGTTCACGAGAGATAAGACGCAGTTTGGAAGCTTCTGGTGTGTGAGCGTGACTATAAATATATCGGGTAGCGGCCTTAGTTTTCAGTTCCATGCGAAATATTGGATAGTGCGGTTCTAGAGTATTAGTGCGATATATTTCTAGAGCGGTTCGAGTTATTACTGTGTACGTTCAAATAGTTATTATTGAAGTGTTGCGTTTTATAATCAGACGGTATAATTGTAATACAATTGAGTTTTAATATTTGTGGACATTTTATTGCGTGTGTACAATTTTCATTTGATTTGTTGTAGAGTCTGTGTTGTTAATTACGAACTGTTTTACTGTAACAATTAAAGGTGTGATTAGTGACTTAATTGTTGTATTGTACTTATTTTGTTTCCGCTGTACCTACTACGATCGAGTAGACCGTCGTAACAATATATATATTATAACGTTGCTGACGTACTCCCTTCGTCAATATACCTCTGTAAAATGTAACAGTGTGTTTGAGTGTAACTTGTGTCTGTGTTTCTTACCACTTCGTCCTCGCACGGTAATGTAACCCACGATGCTTGAGTTCGTAGCGAACGTACGGATAACCAGGCATCGTGGTTCCCGATCTGAGGTTCAACAGTAGTGTGTAATTCCCGGGTGGCGCCAAATTGTTTATGTAAAACAATTAAAATTGTCTCCTTATCAGTGTTTTATTCGAACGATGTGAAGAATTCAATTCGTCCCGCCTTTTCTCGATTTTTGTTAATCGAGTTAGCAGTTACATTATTCGCTGCTTGCGCGCTAGGTGTCACATCAGAGACATTCGCTATACATTATATTTTTAAGAATACACTTTTCTAATGAAAATAAAACACAATTTAACATATACAGTATAGATTTATTATTGATTTGAAGTTAATATTTTATAGACACAAGTTGTAATTAATTTTTTTATATAATTCTGCACCGGTTAATTCTTTATAAGACTCTCCTCTGGGTTTAACCAATCGATTTTGAATGCAAATACACATACAGCATGGCGTGCTATGACACCAATCAACAAATATTACGTTCGACTGTTGTGGGATCTTTGGATCACGTTAAAAGGCTCAGATGCAATCACAATAATAAAAATACACAACCTTACAATGTTTTACTTAAGTATGGTAATGTGTAATGATAACTGGTTAGTTTGAAGTGTCGTACAAGTGGTTTAAAAGTTGTACATAAATACGAGGTTAGTTTTATAGCTTAACAAATTTTCAGTGTCTTAATATTACCATTTAATCTTTGAAAGAGAATAAAAGTGATTCAGTGGTATTCAACATATATTGAGAAATATTCAAAGCGCGTTAATTTGGAAGTTGAGATAATTTAATGGATACATAACAGCGTTGTAGTACGTAATCACTCTGTAGGTCGGGAAGGAAGGATTGTGGTAGCAATATAATTCATTTGTCCTTTATTCGGGCTTCGGCATCTTTTTCAAAGATGTTTGGATTTATTTATACACTTCGTCTTCAATTAAACGTCTTCTCCATCAGGTAATTGTGTTCATTATTCATCAGGCTCCCTTTCGATCAATTTCTATAAGTTATTTTACTTTTAAAATATTTTAAATATGAAAATGTGTTGTACTGAATTCTCGCTTCTGGTTTTCGTGAGCGTCACTTTCTAAGTAATTGTATTCAACGGTAATTACCTCGTCAAACCGTCGTTTCCATACTTACATCATTATTCTCATTGGGCGAGCTGGACATGAATACATTGTTATCAATATTTGAATTCCTTTCAAACCTTCCTATATCTTCTGATTTCCTTCCTCCTCTTATCTTCCTTCTTATTTATTATCTATTTGCACTGTCATTTGTATTTTCTCACAAAGATTATTTTGGTATCCCACAATATTGGGTTTTATTCATGTTTTCTAAGTTTACAATTAATTTCATACTTACTAATTACATTTCTCTGTTTATATAATTCCTTAATTTAATATTTTGTTTTTAATAATATTTACCATTCATCCTTGGTTAATTAGTCACCTTGGATTTGTCCATTACATGGTTATTTTTATACAATCAGTAATTGTTTATGTTTGACCGTTAGGCCTGTTTCACATTTAAGTAGCCATTACTGGTTTTTTATGGTTTCATACACAATATATTTCACTTACTCCTAAATTGTTATTTTGCTTTTATAATTAGGTTTAATGTCTCTGGAGATGTTTTAATTTAGTCTTTTTGTGATCTTCGTATGTAACAACTGTGTTATTCAATATTACTTGCTAATTACCGTATTTACTAACAGTTTTCTTCCTTATAACTCAAACATTGTTTTCTTTCCTTATTTTAAGTACTCTGCCACTGTCAATAACATGGCTATTAATTACTATTTATTTCTAATATAACATAATATTTAGGTTTATGTTTGGGATATTTACCCCATACATCTTCTATTCATAAACAATTGTTTATACAATTAATCAACACTGATGATTTAATATGTGTGTGCAATTCATTATTTCTTATTTATTGTTCGGGTGCTAAACAATCTCACCTCTATTGGACTTTTTTCATTAAACTTCCCTTATAACATGGGTATTTACTTAATGTTAATACATACTTATTTTCTAAGGCTCTTTGCTCTCCCTTCCATGTTAACATCATCTTATTACTTTTTTTTGTGATTCACACCTTTAAACTTCACAATACATTCTTAAGTTTTATAACAATATTATTTCATAGTCATCACAGTTAATATCACTCCTTAGTGTTCATTATTTACTGAATCAATGTTCTATTCTAAATATTATTTATTGTAACTTTATTAAATGTTATTGTTCACTCTTAAAACTTAAACATTGGTTATTTTACTAAGTCTTTATCTTAGCCTTCTCTACTCTTACTATTTTTATTACAGACAATATTTTTATTTATTTCTCACTTGCACTTTCTTAAATTATTTAGTGTTCATTATAATTTACTTAGTGTTTCTTTTGTATTATATCACTCTAGGATAATTCACTTTCACTTGTTCAACTTCCGTTTATTTCTCATCATTTTATTCTCTTTCTCTACACACTATCTATATAAAATTATTAATATTATGTCTTTCTTTGTTAACAAATTACATATATTCCTAACTCTTTGGTTAGTGTACTTTTATCTATCGTTTTTTATTACTGACTATTTACAATGGTCATTCAATCAATACTATCATTCATTAATAGTTTTGGTTCTTAACCGGTTTCATTTTCTTTATTTTGGATTACATTATTTCTCCCTTCTCTATTTTTTATTCCTTGTCTGGTTTTCTTGACGTGTTTCATTTTGTTTTCTTCCTCGTGGGTTTGTTCTCTCTTGGTTTTTATTCTTCTTCTCCTTCACTCGTCTTGTTTTCTTTATTTAGGTTCCTTAACTGGCCAATCTCTGGGGTTGGGTCAATGTCGTTTGTCTGTCAGTCTATTAGTTGAGTTTCTTTATTAATCACTTTTGGTTTATTACTCCTTCTCCTTCCATGTTAATTACTTTTTATATATTTTTTACTCTCCACATTATTTATTTATTCAAATATAGTATTATTTAGCATTTTTTATACATACTTATTCTTATCAAACTTGATCTGAATTTGGCAATGTTATAATATATATGTGTGTGTGTGTGTGTGTGTGTGTGTGTGTGTATTTATGTTCAATTATGTGTTCTCTATGTCAAGCGTTATAAAAAGGGGATTTAAACAATTTATAGGATTATTGATATTTTGATATTATGTGATATTTTATTATAGGTATATATGCAAAAATGATTTCAGAAAGAATAAAAGTTGTTATTGTTGGTTAACAGAAAGTTTTAATTGCAAGTCCCGTCTCACTGGACCCAGCGCATTTTATGCTTCTTCTAGGCCTTCTGCCTAGTTCTAAATATCTAGTAGCCTCTCTATGCAGATGTTGTGTCATGTTCAATGTTTTATACATAATGTGAATGTATGATGGTCAGCCTGTTTGAACTTGTGAATCTGGTGCCGCCACGAGGCATGCATTCTAGTTGGAATTATTTTTTTTGTTTTTTGTTGAGACGTCGAGTTACCGGAGGTCTGGGGCATTGCATGGGGAGTAGACTGTATCAGTGATTGAATGTCGAATTATAGCGCGTTGGATTAGTGGGATGCGGTATGGCCCGGTCGAAAGCCGGCACCGTGAGGCTTGCCGACTGAGTGTATTGTTTAAAGATTTCGGTAATTTAATATTGGTTTTTGATGATGGCTGTTAAGTACGTGTCCGTGAAATGTCATATGTCGTGATAGGTGTTAGGTGTTGTGTATTGCAGGTATATGTTAGTGGTTGGTTGTTCTCTTTTGTGATGTGAACGAGGGTTGGTTCAGGAGTGGGTCAGGTCTCCGCAGCGCTAGGGAACCCGGAGGTTGACTTGAAAGAAGGGTATAGTACTCAATTTTTTTCTGTTTTTGTAAGTTATGTTTGTGTTAGGTATTGCGTTGGGATTTATGTTTCATTGTTGTGTATTGTGAATTGTGTAATTCTGGCGGGGGTATGTTATCAGAGATTGCCCAACCCCATTTCCGGCATTCTCCAGAAACTTCCAGTGGTGGATGGAATAGATGAGGACAAGTTGTTGGTTTTCTTGGACCTTGTCCTGCAGTTGGCGGACTTCCCGGGGGTGTCCGATGATGTCCTCTTGTCCCTTATATACCCGTATTGCCGGGGTTCATTGGCTGGGCTGGTCACCAACACTCTGTGTCGGGGCGGCAGTATCGACGCTCTCCATGGGGAAGTGTTGGACTTCTTCATACACCGTCGACGACGTGACCGGTTGAAGTTTAAGTTATTCTATCGTCTACAGGCCAACGAAGAGGCGCTGGTGGATTTTGTACACGATATACGGAAAGCTGCCCGGGTATTAAGGTTGGGGTTGCCCAAGACGGAAGTAATACAGGTAATACTAGAGGGGCTGACTCCCCAAGAGAGATCCTGTCTGCTGTTCGCCGACCGTCCACGTTGTTTTGCGGACCTGGACTGGTGGTGTGGGTATGCCAGAAGGGTCCAGGCGAATGACGAGTCCCGGGGAAGAGCTGCTAAAGATGTCCAAGACTCAAGTAGTTTATTAGGAAGAGCTAAAAATGACAAACATGGTGGTTGGTGGAGAACACGAGAAACTGTAAGAAAAATTGAATATTCCGGAAGTAATGAAAGCTACAAGGGGGTGGCAAGTGAGAAGACAGTAACAACGGTTGCAGAAGAGAAAACAAACAAGTATGAAATTCAAAGGGGAAGAAGAAGTTATATTAGTAAACCAACATTGGCCAGTAGGGATCCTGTAGTAGTAAGGCGTTATTCCTATTTGGAAAGAAAAGAAACTTTAAATGTTCCAGATGAATTACCAGTGCCTAATAGAGTGGTGTATGAAGAAGAGCGGAATAACTTCGGTGGATCAACACAAAACAACAAGAACACGTCTGTTAACACGGAATTAGAAGACTCAGAGATGACGTCACAGTTGAATCCAGATGCCGCAGAATCTCCGTGCAATGCCCCATTTGTTCCGGTATCTCCATCTCGGTTCATGATGGATCCAGATCCTGTAATATCATCATCGCCTATGCATGGATATGAGAAGTCACTTGATAATGTAGCTTTACCATCGCAAGTAGAATTTAATTTAGACATTGCACATAGACCTGGACAGCTGGATTCCATGGTGGGAAATGTCGATGACGCTATAGTTGCTGAAAGTGGTGAAGGAGAGGAATCAGAAGAAGAGGCAGAAGAGCGGTCTGCAGATGCTGCACAGGGAAGTATAGTTATAGGTGTTAGGGAGGCTGAAGTTTCTGAGTTTGCGGATGGACACGGGGATCCCCATGCTGCAAGTGTGGTTGAAGGAGAGGAGGTAGATGAGGTAGATGATGTGGTTGGAGGAAATGAGGTAGAAGTTGAGGATGAATTTGGCGGCAGCGTTGTGGAGTGTGCAAGTGAGAATGATGTAGTGTGTGCAGATTTTCGGACGGCTTCTGTAAGTAGTACTGAGGATTCTGATGAACTGAAAGAAATTTCAGGTGGACCAGATGAGCAACTAGAGGATGATGAAGATGTGCAGTATTATGACGGTGGTAGTGTACGTGATGGCGATGATGTTGATGATGAAGAAAATTTAAATTATGATGATGAACGTGTTGATGAAAAGGAGGATGAAAATGAGATTGGAGAGGAGGTTAGTGAAGAAGTTTGTGAAGGAGCTGGTGACGAGGGTGGTGAAGAAATTGGTGAGGAGCTGGGTGAAGATGCTGTTGAAGGTGGATCAGATGAGCAACTGGAAGATGGTGAGGATGCGCAGTGTTGCGATGGTGATTTGGATTATGGGGGTGAAGAAGGGGAAACTGTGGAAAAGGAAGAAGTGGAAGAGGAAGAAGAGGGTTATAAGGAAAAAGGAATAGAGGAAGAAAAGGAAGGGTTGGAAGAAAGAGAAACAGGAGAGGCAGAAGCAGAGGAGTTAGATGATGAGGATAATCCAAAGCGGAGTGAAAGTAGTGATGTAAGTTGCCGTGAGTCTGATTCAGAAGAAACAAATCAGTACAGCTCAACACGAGATAATTTCTCAGAGAGTGGTGTCCGGAAGGAACGAGTACATAAAGTCCGTCATAGAAAGGTGAGAAGAAGCAGGTAACAGGTAGCGGGTAGATGTTCCCCACAGTCCCAGTGGTGTTCGTCTGCTTCAGGGATGCGCCCCTGCCTACGCGAGCCTTCGTTTTCTCCATTCATCCTTGTTGCCGGAGAGAGCCATGTCCTTACCTTTAGTCCTAGCTCTTCACCTTTCAATTATCCTTGCCTTTTCCTCTTCCCGATCTTCCTAACCCTCCCCGCAGAAAACATAAAATGTCAAAAAAAATTCAAAAAATTAGAAGAAAAAAATAGCAAAAAAAGGAGTTAGAGAGAGGAGTGGCAGCGGCGTGGTTCACCGGGTCGGTCGTGCACTCGGTGGACCACGTTGTTGCGAACATACCCTTGGAGCACACTACCAGTAATGTTATGTAAATTTTGGACTCTGGCATGGGCGAGCACTTTCGGCAATCAGGCCGTTTGTGAGTCGTTCACCATGCCTCCGGGTCAGTTATTGTGCAGTATTGTATCATGGAGACCATCAACCCCCCCCCCCCCCCCCCCGTGCTGAGAATGTAAGTTGTATTGATGGTATAGTGTTGTTGTTCTGTTTTTTGGTTAGCCCCCCCCGTAACTATGGGGCATGTGGCCCTGTTAAGGTTGGTAAATCGGTGTCTCAAACGTAAGTGGGCAAGCCTCAGGAGGTCAGAACTCAGGGAGCTCCCGAACCGTTCTTTCTTCTTTTCTTCGTCTGTCTCTTCTTGCTGTATGCTGGCCCTGATCAAGCCAGCGTGCAGTACTCCCACACTTGCACAATCACTTACACGCACACCAGTACACCCACTACACTTCTTCTTTCCATCTCTTTCGTTTTCCTTCTGAGCCTCTGTTCTCCTGAGAGCGAAGACTAATGAGACTTACCGGTTGAGACACATGTGTTTTAGACGATTATGAGGGGTACTCTGCAGGGTACCCCGGGTTTCAAGTGTGAGGCAACCAGGTTGCCCTTTTGGGGTGGGGGTGTGCCGGGGTTTTGATGACCCGGCGTTTGTATAAATAAAAAATTTGATATTTAGCCGTAGTATTAATGTCAGACGCAAAAATGTGCTCGGAGCCATTCGGTATTATCGTGTACCCTCTGTTTGCTGGTGCCGCCTGTTTGGGGAACTCGTAATTAGCTTGGCCAGTCAGACATGCGGCCGGCATGCAGAGTTCAGTTCGTCGCTCGCTGTAGAACTGTAAGCAGTCTATCTCTCTTCAAGTCGGCAGAGCTCTTTAATTGTGTTTTTTTTTCCTCCTCTTTAATGGCCAAGTAACCGCCTTAAGACCTACTGGGTTCCCGTGGGAGTCGGAGACGTGACCAACGCATGGTGTACAGTCATCTTCATCATGCTCTGAACCTCTGAAACCTTAGTTCTGCCGCGGCAAAGGGGGATATCACTGCAAGCTACAACCCTGTGACCGCCTGGATCAAATGAGGTGACATTTACACATTTTCTTTTATTCAAACCTGGCCTGCAGGAAACACTATGTGCCGTGAATGTAACATACTGCCAGATTAACTTTATACCGTGACACCGTTTAATCGGGTGTATGTGTCGACGGGACAGTTTCGATGTAACATAATTTAATAATACAGTTCATACAAGTACAATTGTAAACCGGCCCGCGGGAGGGTTCCAGCGTGCTTTCATTTTATGCTGTATAATGGGTGCAAAAGTTGTGGGAGAGACAGTCTTTTCAACTAAGTATAGGGGGTGTTGTTTCCATGATGTACCGAACCGGTGGGTTTGGTTTCATTTTCATTTTTATTACGGGGTTTTTCACACTTAATCACCTTTTCTGCATACAAGGGCTGGGGGTTTTTTTTTTATTCGGCTTCAGGGCTTGTCACTTTTATAAATTCCACTAATCAGGAGGTAGGCACCTGTTGGTGCCATCTCATGCAGGTTTCGGACAGGTTATCCTATGTCAAGTCAAGCACGTTCTGGTACACTCCTGCGGCCAGGTCAATTCAGCATCTCTTTAGATTATATATATATGTTGATAAAATTAAAATTTTACCTTTTTAATAAAATTGTACAGGCGGTACTTACACTTCAATTTATGGTTCCATATTTTGCTGTTATGTTCAAATCGGATTCTTTTAAAATTTATATCTTAATAAAATTAAAGCTCCTATATTTTTTTTTTAATGAAACTTATACAGGCTGTTCACTGGTACTAATATTTTGTAACTTGTATTTTCTGACCATTATGTGTCCAGCCTGACTTTCTCAGATTGATCAATTTTCCAATTTTTGTAAAATTATGCAGGCTGTACTTAGATTTAATTTCAATCATATTTTCTTTTATTATGATCACGTCATTATAATTAAACCTTTTAAGTATTATTAAACTCTTATGGCCAACTCTTTTTTTTTCCTTAATGATCTATACTTTATAGAAATCAAGAAGTTTTACATTTTTGCAGAATTGTACAGATTGTACTAACACTTTCACTTGTAATTATATTTTGCTATTATGGGCCATTCAGATTGTCCTTAAATTTTATAAATGTATATTTGATGAATGACCATAGAATTGTTACTGCCTTTTTTTTTTTAATTTATGATTGGTGATATTCTGAGTAAGCTATATGCTGGCTGTAGATATTATAAAAATGTATAATGGGTTTTCTTAATAGATGATATCAGTTCTCAATTAATAAATACTAGCGGGTTACAGGCATTTGATATTCCTATATGATGGGGCGATAAAAAATATAATATACAAGCGGGCCGCAGGGCTTTTATGGGTACGATGTGGTAGTGAATTATAATTGTGATCTTGTTAAATTATATGTGATTTTATGTTCGGTTATGTGTTAGGTGGATGAGTATGATATATATATATATATATATATATATATTTTTGTAATGTCCAAATTTACTACATTTGTGATACTAAAAGGGATTTGTTGAATTATTATGATTAATTTAAACTGAAGTTAATGTGTGTGTGTGTGCGTGTGTGTGTGTGTGTGTGTGTGTGTGTGTGTGTGTGTGTGTGTGTGTGTGTGTGTTCAATTATGTGTTCTCTCTGTCTAGCGTTATAAAAAGGGGATTTAAACAATTTATAGGATTATTGATATTTTGATATTATGTGATATTTTATTATAGGTGTATATGCAAAGATGATTTCAGAAAGAATAAAAGTTGTTATTGTTGGTTAACAGAGAGTTTTAATTGCAAGTCCCGTCTCACTGGACCCAGCACATTTTATGCTTCTTCTAGCCCTTCTGCCTAGTCTAAATATCTAGTAGCCTCTCCTTAAAAAAAAAAACTTATATAAAAAACTAAATAAAAATAAGGAGGGGTTACATTAGGATGGAGTGAACCAAATCTAGCAGCTTTTTGTTCCCCGGCTAATACTACCACTGACTTGGTCCACATATACGTGCTTTGTCCAATCAGCCTTTCTTAGCCATCTCGTGTTTCTGCATCTCAATGATATTAGGGCTAGGGATTTATTCATCCTGTTTTGTAACTTTTCTTTTATTTGGCTGGTAAAAGTCCAGGAGAGATACTGATGCTAATAGATATATCCTCAGAAGGTGGTGGTAACTCACCTATAAGCTTCAATTCTGCCAAAAATATGTTAATCAGGCGAGGACAAGTTTTTGGCCCCTCAAAGCCAAATTCTTCAGCTCAGTGAGTAAACCCCAAGTGACAATTCTGGTCTCCAAATTCTGGGGGTTGAGGCAATTCAAGCACTCCTTTACTTCTAAACCCTGTATATCAAATTCTTGGATTTCGTTGTCCATGATGTGTAACTAAATACAACTATTTCACTAATGACTCGGAACACAAAGTTTTTATGAGTAAAAACTTTGTGTTGCTAGTTGTTAGTGAAATAGTTGTATTTAGCCTGTATATCAATGTCTATTCCAATGCATATCGGAACAGGTTACAGGCAAACAGGCTTGGTAACAAAAACGTTCACAACAAATATATAAATAACATAACAAGATTATATGGTTAATATAAATATTAATATCAATGAATGTTTTAGTGGATGGTTAGTGAGGATCGGTCAATAATACAACTTTTAGTTATTTTGTGTCGACGTTTCGACAATATTTATTGTCATCTTCAGGACCTGTGTATGAAATACAATAGAAATATCAAACATAACGAAACAATTAAATATTTGGGTGAACGTGTTGGTGATGTGAGTGTGTGCATGCATATGTATGTATCATTTTTTATGTGAAGACTTATGATAGTTTGTTTACATCTTCAAATTATCTTTAAGAATGCGAGCAAATTATAGTATGAGAGAACTTAATTTATACAGTATTACAATTTAAATTACTAAATATAATGTTATTTCAATTAATTAAACAAAATTTGTTTAATTAATTTTGTTTAATTAATTAAAATAACATTATATTTAGTAATTTAAATTGTAATACTGTATAAATTAAGTTCTCTCATACTATAATTTGCTCGCTTTCTTAAAGATAATTTGAAGATGTAAAACAAACTATCATAAGTCTTCACATAAAAAATGATAAATACATACGCATGCACACACTCACATCACCCAAATATTTAATTGTTTCGTTATGTTTGATATTTCTAATGTATTTCATACACAGGTCCTGAAGATGACAATAAATATTGTCGAAACATCGACGCAAAATAACTAAAAGTTGTATTATTGACCGATCCTCACTAACCATCCACTAAAACATTCACTGATTGACGGTCACTAAAAATTTAAGGATTTAATTAATATCAATACTTTATGTCATGGTTTACATACTTTTACGTTCACATGGTGGTACATCACAGTATTCCCTAACATAAACTTCCTCTTTATGAACTATACACCAAGGGCCACCAGGATCCCCATCAGGATTTCGACAAAAAGTTTTTGCAAGTTTACGACTTCCATCTGAGTAAAGATCATCAAAGAAAACTTCCCCAAGGTTTAATTTCCTTTCATCAATCCATCTAATACAATATTCTCCACTTTGAGACATGTTTACTTTACCACTATATTCAATACATGGACCAGTCATGCAGCACTCTGAAAATAGAATAATATTATATTTTATTAAATATGTACGTAATGCACCAAGAGCTAAAAGTATTAAACATATATGAAAATTAAAAAAATTAATGTTTCAGGGCTTACTTGAATTTTTACAAATTGGTACATTACATACTTCATTTTCCACATACAGGTCTAAACCATAACACCAAGGCTTGATGAATTTTCTCTTTGGATTACGACAAAAATTTTTTGCTACACGTTTACTTCCTTCTGGAAAATCTTCGTCTTCTATGTCTTCAGCAACCTAGTACATGAACCCCAAAAAGACTATATTAAGAACTCGTAAACTTTCATGGTTTTCATTGGTAATAACAATGTTTTTCAGTTGAACACATCTTTTTATTTCTTTTAAACCCAAAAGTTTTGCCCATACTATGATGAGGCATCCTCAGTGGCTTGACTGAGACAGAGCACAAAGTTTTGACCCACCACTATTTATACAGTATGTCCCACACACATGTTACAAATAAGCCCAAAATTTACAATAAAGTATCCCTGTCCAATAACACAAAAAAGTTCCAAGAAATTGTTTTAGAAATTGAAACATAATACACTAAAAAAATAATTAATTCACTACCGACTCGGAACAAAATGTGTCTAACCGGAAAACAGTGTTAATAGATTAAAAGCTTATTCCAATTTAGCATATGTACTTGGATAATAAAAGTAAATTAATAAATGATACAGTTATTATACCATACCATACTACCATAGTATGGGACAGTATAGTTACAGTACTATAATTTCAATATCAGACATAGTTAACAATTTATTACAAGCAAAGCTAGTAAACTTATCAAATCCACTGTTTCAAATAAAAATACACACACAAGAAAAAACAACACTGGTTTGGAATATTACAACACTGCCACAATCAGCTTCAACACTCATGAAGAAAAATGCACAACATATAGAAAAAAAGAACTGTCTTCTGTAAGTCTGCTAGCTTTCTCAATAATAATTGTTAATTATAAACTCCAGTGCCTTTTAACCATCTACAATGCTGGAAATAGAGGACTGTCACAAATAACAATAATTTCATCCTTGTTTACCTTATGAACAGGATTTGGTGTCTCCCAGTACTGGCACAGGACTCCTGATTGGGTCTTTCCAATATCCCCTGCATACTCAATTCCACTGTGTGTAACCCTACACTTCTTCAAGTCTGTTAAATCACCTAAACAGAAATTGAATTGAAATCTAAGAAATAAAATGAAAACTACTAACAACAATCTTCTACAGAGCACTAATTTTTAAAGTGTATTTCAACACTGTTCCAGTATATATATCAGTGGCGGCTGGTGAGATTTTAGTTTGGTGGGACTGCACTACAATTTTCAACTTTCAACATTTACCATTATCATATTTTAGTAAAATTTATATACTATTACTAGGTCTTTTACCTGTACTGAAGCTGAAGCTGTGACAAAACATTGGTCCAATCCTCTTTGGTGCTGCTGCTGCTGTTGGTGATGATATTTATGATTACGATTAATTATGATTTAAGTTCCAAACACTAAATTCACTAAGTTTTAATACTAAGGCCTACACGTCAAAAATCAAACAAATTATAATTTTTAATTTACACATTAACCTTATAGACATTAAAATTTTCAAATGAAAATATAATAGTGAGTTATGTTCTTAAATAAAATTAGAAATAAATCACTGTTTCTTTCACAATTTTATTTAAACATGAAGTCCATTCTTCTTTCTTTGCAACTGGAAAACTTATTGATAACTTTGTCATTAAAATTAATAATATTTTCAATCATTTATTTTTCTATGCTTAACATTGCTAAAGCAGCAAGACGCTCTTGTGTCATTGTTCTTCTTAGGAAACTCTTAACTCTTTTCAACATGGAGAAGCACCTCTCGGGCTCATTATAATTATTTGGAGGAGAGTGAACACTTCTGTGCAGGACTTGGCAATTCCTGTATCCAACATGATTTTGTAAGTTTTAATACCTCTGAATTACTGCGGAATTCTTGCCTCTCGTACAAAACAGATAGTTCAGTTTCCAAACATTCTGCAAACGAAATTTATTTACTGCATTATAGATACTACTGGAGTTTGCATTATGATGCTGCAGCTGGTTATATAAAATATCCACATGAGGCATGATGTAATGAGAAAATTCTAGCCAAAAGTTGAAGTCCTGCCCATTCAGCATACGGAGATACCTGCAGCCACTTGGACAGTGGAATGATTTTGGTCAATTTGAAGTTTCTCAAAGCATACTATTAGACTTTCCTTGTTTTCAAAAACAGTGTTCACTAACCGGCTTTAAAAATTCCATCTTGTGTTTGATACTCGAGGTATTCGTTTAGAAATACTGTCTAAAATAGACAATCATGAGGGTGACTTTGAAAAAATGCAGGTATAGCGGCAAGACTTCTGAAAAAAATACGAGCTTGGGAGTTTTGTGATGCTGCCTTTTCTATAATTAAATTTAATTGATGCGCATAACAGTGCACAAAATTTGCATATTTGTGTGACTTTTGAATTATTTTATGCACACATCCCTTCTCGCCACTAAAACGGGGGCTCCATCGTAAGTCTGAGCTATAAGTTTGTCACTGTCACTATATATATATATATTATAACAGGACCAAATATCACAAATTTGGAGTTATATGTTAAGGGTATACTATATTGATGTTTTAATAAATTTTAATAGTGGAAACTCCACTCATATGTTGTAACGATCATGTTAACGTAGTATTCAGGCGAACACGCAGATGCCTGCGACCGTTACATAATCAACCCACTGTGTAACGAATAGGACCACGCCCAAACTTGCAATTATTAATATTTCGGAAACCGGTAAATTCGGGCGAAATCCATTATAGACAAAATGTTTGCCGAAATATTAATAATAGGGTGTGCGAATTTTATGCAATATAATTAAATAATAAAAGAGCTAATTAATTTTATGTTAATAACTTCCGTAATAATTGAGCTACATAAAAGAGCTTTTAATATGTTATAGCTATAAGAATTATCTACCAAATGTATATTTTAGAATTAGCACAACTTGGCTTGCAGCCAAGATAATTGCAATATAAAGTGCCACCGGAAATCCGGAACGACAATTCAGTTCCGTTGTGTTAAGAATATTAATAATAATATAAATTCTCAGTCTGTGGGAAAGTAGTTTCGTTCTCACGGGGTGAGGTGATTCAAATTTTGGGTAGTAGGGAGAGTGTGTCAGCCAATCAAATCATTCGAAGAAATTGGAACGAACGCGGAGTTTTGGGGCTGATCAAACACTCGACTGCCAGTATTCAAGAAGAACAGACGTACAGCTTCAACCGTCTCAAAACCATAGTTTTGTGAAGACTCATTTGAAGACTCTACGTGGTCAACACGCCTAATTACGATCATCATAAATCAGATCTACTGTAACGACTCGTAATTACGGTGTCCAGTCAAGATACTCTTCCACATCAACAAACAAGCGTATCGTGCACTACATTAACTGTGGGCGTACGCACGCAAGAGATCTACAAGACTACAAGACATTACTTCAAGAATACGACAGAGAGGCCGTCTAAACCACTTGCGAATTAGCTGACGAGCAGAGCGACAACTCGTAACGAAACACACACACTGACGTGGAACGTGAATCGACGAGGGACCTGAAGCAGTTCTCGCAGAAAACTACAGACGTAAAAACTTCATCAATAGCAGGAGAGCAGAGTGTTGCTGATTTCCGAGCTCACCGCCAAAACCCAGGACGCTCAGTAGATCACCATCTCTAGCCGATTGGACAAGGACAGCGAGGGACTTCCGGAGCATCTCTACAAACCTCTTCAGAACCAGGAAAGTCAAAATCACGTTATTTATTTTTCAACAGTTCAATTTTTCTTTCTTTTTAATTAAAATCAATGTAACATAAATCATTCAGATGTCATAAATCAGAGATTCTAATTAAATAAGAATTATTCACGTGTGATAATCTGTATAGCCAGTATAAGTAATTAATAAGCATTAGTTAAGAGTTAGTAGTAGATAAAGAAAAAAGCGCTATACACATCTTAACAAAGAATTAAATAATTTGCTCATACTGCAGTATACGTGAGTCAGATCACTAGTAAATAAAGGGCGTGAACTAGATTGTCACGGCCAGTTTATTTTTTGAATATTTCCAAGTAACATTAGAGTTTTTATTGCATTAGAATCATTTTTAAAATCATTGAAATTAAATTGAATTAAATTAAATTGATTAATTAAATTCTCAGTTAAAATAACTTCTTTGAAAATAACGAGCTCAACTTCTGAAAATGATTAATCATTCAGAAAACATTATACAAGATTTATTTGCTGTTTAGTTTGTAAGATTAGAACTTATAAGCATTTCATTCTTGTGTGTGATTGGAGTAATAAACCCCGTTTTTATTACCCCATATTGTATTTTTATTGCTGTACTACGGAACCTACCAACCTCACAAAACTCTTCACTTTTAAAATAACAAATTTAGTGTGCTGTTGTTATACACTTGAGTTTACATACTTGCGAAATCAAATCCAAAAGCCACACGCCCTAGTCGGAAGAAAACCGCAAGATCGGACAGCAGGTAGGTGCTCACACATTTACGCAACACAACAACACGTTTAATATTGTTATAAATGGCGCTCCAATATCGTGGGGCTCGATAAAATAAATTACATTAAATTTACGTTCCGAACAACACATTTAATAAAGTTATAAATGGCTTGCCCGGAACGTGGGGCCCGACGAAATTAAATTTAATTTACGTTAAAACAAATTTGCTGTTTTAACTTGTAAAACAGCTGGTGTCCAACTCGAACAATCCCCAAAGAAAAGTTTTGTGAGTGGTAGTGGTACAGCAGTGAAGTATTTGAAATTATTGTGTATTTGAAATTGTTGTGTAAAAATGGATACCGAGAAAATGCTTAAAGAAATGTTACAAGAAATTAAACAAAACGCGGCAGATATGAACGCAAAATTTGAGAAAACAACCGCGGATTTAACAGCTAATATGAACGCGAAATTCGAACAAATTACAGCCAATGCTGAAATAAATAATGCGGAATTAACGGCTAAAATAGAAGCGCAAAAATCAAATGTAACCGAAGCACTAGAACATAGTAACGCGGATATAAATGCCGAAATAAAACAAACTAATAAAGAAATTAAAGAAAGTAATAAAGAATTAACTGCTAGAGTCGCCGAAATCGGAGAAAGCAATAAAGAAATTAAAGAAAGTAATAAAGAATTAACCGCTAAAGTCACGGAAATCGGAGAAAAAGTGCATACCATAGAAACGAAAATAAACGAACGGTTCAAGGTTTTTGAGACCACCATGCAGAAATCGTTTATCGAACAAGTTACGCGTATGGAAGGGCGATTCAAAGAACACATCAGTAGGTGTGAAAAACAGACCGCTGATGTTGCGAAAAAGTAGATACACTCGAAGTAAGAATTCAAGCGGACGCGACGGAAACACAACGACGTGTTGACAGGCTTGATGCTTCGATCGTAGAGACCGGTTCTAATATAGATTCGAATAAAGAGAGTGTATTGCAAACACTTAATGACGAGCTATTAAAAGTACGACAGGAAGTACGTAGGAGATCCGCTCCTAATATCCTAGTACAGGGGCAAACCGATGAAAAGAATCGAGTATATTTCACGGGGGAAAATAAAACCAGATCGAATTCTTATTGACATGTGAAAGAGAAATGGCGAGAGTAGGCTCGCGGTTAGACGATCAAGATCGCATTCAGTGGATTGTAAACGCGATGCGCGATTCTGCGCGAAAATGGTATAATATTGTACATGATAAAATAACCACATACGCGGAATTCAAACAGAAGTTCGAAAGCCGGTATTGGAATTCTCACACACAAAGACTGTTACGGAACGAGTTAGAATACGGACGTTATGACAGAAATCTAGGCATAACGCCCGAAAGTTATATCATTCAGCAAGTAGAGCGCGCTAAGCATTTGACACCAGCGTTTGCGGAAATAGACATCGTCACGAAATTAGCATATCATTTCAATCATAACATACGTGTAGCCGTGTTTACACAAGGGATACGCACGGTTGACGAGTTGCTTATTTTAGTGACACAAAGCGAAACGGTTTTTGATTTAGGCGGATGGCGATATAACCCGGACTTTCGCCGAAATAACGATGGTCAAAATACACGGGTACAATACCATACCCAACCTGAGCAAAGACCTAGAACGAGCGCGACTCCACCTCAGACACCTCCAAAACCGCCAAATAAACCCTTTGACTATAAAGGTAAGTCAAATGTCGGTAGACAGAAGGGGCAAAATAAAGGCAACGATGGGACCCCGATCAGAGCAATTCAAACAGTCGAAATATCGAAAAGCGATACAACTGCGCAAGACAGCGATACACAAAGCATTAGGGACCCTAGCGAAAAACCTAAACGCCATCAATCTCCAAAAAACTTGGCAAGGGGCGCCTCCAGGGGGGATGCGCCATAAATCATGCAAAATTATTTAAAGCTAAAATAGGTAGAAATAAAAAAAGTACTAGGTTTAAGAAAGGTGATTTTTGTCCAGAAATTTGTATGCCGGTTAATAAGGTATTCCAACCGGAAAGTACAAAACCATTGTTCGAGGTGAATACAATACAACAAAGCACTCCGACAATTGTATGTCCGGTACAACAGGAACTTGTAGACTGCGTTCCCACGCAAGGAGTCTGGGAAGACATTGTTGTAGTATCCGGTGACGCCGAAGGACTTAACGAGTGGCTAGAAGAATATTGTAGGACCACCCATAAAAACGGTTACCAAATATTAGAGGCCCTTTGAAAATAAATCATGTTTAGGGTTAATAATAATTTAAATAATAATAATTAGTATTAAAATAAATTAAATATGTATTATATAATATTAATAATAATTGTAAATAAGTTGTGTATGAACGGCAATTCGTTTGTAGCGCGTATAATAAGACGGGGGAGGCGAAGCGAACCGCAGCGGCCGGAAATTGTTACACAACGCGGAGTAGCACACAATGCATAGCACTCAGCTGTTAGAATGTAGGTCAAGTTAATTAGCGTCGCGCTGTTCTTTGATCTCACTGTAAACAAACCCAAGCAAGTTCCTGAAGCGCGCGTGCCGTTATTGTCTGGCGCTTATTTGACATTCCTTAGTTAAACGTTCCTAGTATTAACCATGCTACAAACATTTACTACACAATGATTTCATGTATAATATTATTAATGTTGTTCAATTAGAATTAAGTTTTAGATATATATAAAGAACATAGACACCAATGTATGTGTCCATAGATAATTAATACAATGTATAGTAGCAAGCATAATCAATGTACATTTTAAATAATTGAAAAAAAAATAAATGTATATACTACACTCATTTTTTTTTAACGGGTGGGGGTGTATATAACAGGACCAAATATCATAAATTTGGAGTTATATGTTAAGGGTATACTATAGTGATGTTTTAATAAATTTTAATAGTGGAAACTCCACTCATATGTTGTAACGATCATGTTAACGTAGTATTCAGGCGAACACGCAGATGCCTGCGACCGTTACATAATCAACCCACTGTGTAACGAATAGGACCACGCCCAAACTTTCAATTATTAATATTTCGGAAACCGGTAAATTCGGGCGAAATCCATTATAGACAAAATGTTTGCCGAAATATTAATAATAGGGTGTGCGAATTTTATGCAATATAATTAAATAATAAAAGAGCTAATTAATTTTATGTTAATAACTTCCGTAATAATTGAGCTACATAAAAGAGCTTTTAATATGTTATAGCTATAAGAATTATCTACCAAATGTATATTTTAGAATTAGCACAACTTGGCTTGCAGCCAAGATAATTGCAATATAAAGTGCCACCGGAAATCCGGAACGACAATTCAGTTCCGTTGTGTTAAGAATATTAATAATAATATAAATTCTCAGTCTGTGGGAAAGTAGTTTCGTTCTCACGGGGTGAGGTGATTCAAATTTTGGGTAGTAGGGAGAGTGTGTCAGCCAATCAAATCATTCGAAGAAATTGGAACGAACGCGGAGTTTTGGGGCTGATCAAACACTCGACTGCCAGTATTCAAGAAGAACAGACGTACAGCTTCAACCGTCTCAAAACCATAGTTTTGTGAAGACTCATTTGAAGACTCTACGTGGTCAACACGCCTAATTACGATCATCATAAATCAGATCTACTGTAACGACTCGTAATTACGGTGTCCAGTCAAGATACTCTTCCACATCAACAAACAAGCGTATCGTGCACTACATTAACTGTGGGCGTACGCACGCAAGAGATCTACAAGACTACAAGACATTACTTCAAGAATACGACAGAGAGGCCGTCTAAACCACTTGCGAATTAGCTGACGAGCAGAGCGACTACTTGTAACGAAACACACACACTGACGTGGAACGTGTTTCGACGAGGGACCTGAAGCAGTTCTCGCAGAAAACTACAGACGTAAAAACTTCATCAATAGCAGGAGAGCAGAGTGTTGTGCACTACATTAACTGTGGGCGTACGCACGCAAGAGATCTACAAGACTACAAGACATTACTTCAAGAATACGACAGAGAGGCCGTCTAAACCACTTGCGAATTAGCTGACGAGCAGAGCGACTACTTGTAACGAAACACACACACTGACGTGGAACGTGTTTCGACGAGGGACCTGAAGCAGTTCTCGCAGAAAACTACAGACGTAAAAACTTCATCAATAGCAGGAGAGCAGAGTGTTGCTGATTTCCGAGCTCACCACCAAAACCCAGGACGCTCAGTAGATCACCATCTCTAGCCGATTGGACAAGGACAGCGAGGGACTTCCGGAGCATCTCTACAAACCTCTTCAGAACCAGGAAAGTCAAAATCACGTTATTTATTTTTTAACAGTTCAATTTTTCTTTCTTTTTAATTAAAATCAATGTAACATAAATCATTCAGATGTCATAAATCAGAGATTCTAATTAAATAAGAATTATTCACGTGTGATAATCTGTATAGCCAGTATAAGTAATTAATAAGCATTAGTTAAGAGTTAGTAGTAGATAAAGAAAAAAGCGCTATACACATCTTAACAAAGAATTAAATAATTTGCTCATACTGCAGTATACGTGAGTCAGATCACTAGTAAATAAAGGGCGTGAACTAGATTGTCACGGCCAGTTTATTTTTTGAATATTTCCAAGTAACATTAGAGTTTTTATTGCATTAGAATCATTTTTAAAATCATTGAAATTAAATTGATTAAATTAAATTGATTAATTAAATTCTCAGTTAAAATAACTTCTTTGAAAATAACGAGCTCAACTTCTGAAAATGATTAATCATTCAGAAAACATTATACAAGATTTATTTGCTGTTTAATTTGTAAGAAGATTAGAACTTATAAGCATTTCATTCTTGTGTGTGATTGGAGTAATAAACCCCGTTTTTATTACCCCATATTGTATTTTTATTGCTGTACTACGGAACCTACCAATCTCACAAAACTCTTCACTTTTAAAATAACAAATTTAGTGTGCTGTTGTTATACACTTGAGTTTACATACTTGCGAAATCAAATCCAAAAGCCACACGCCCTAGTCGGAAGAAAACCGCAAGATCGGACAGCAGGTAGGTGCTCACACATTTACGCAACACAACAACACATTTAATATTGTTATAATATATATAATAGGGTTGTTACAGCTAGTGCCGTCTCCCTTCCTTCAACCTGGCTTTCCAGTTCTCCCGATGTTCCCATTGTCCTTCCTCAAGTCCTATACGTTGCATAGATTCATCCACTTCGTCCCTCCAAGATCTTCTCGGTCTTCCCCTTTTTCTCCTTCCTAATGGACTCCATTCCGTCACTTTGTTGATCCACCTATTTTGGGCTCTCCAGACATCACCGTACCACACCAATCTTTTTTCTTCGATGTAGTCAATTACACTTCTTTCTGTTTCCATTCTTCTTCTGATCTCCTCGTTTGTTATTCGGTCTGCTTTCGTTTTTCCACAGCACCTCCTCCAATATTCCATCTCCATTGCAAGAATCTTTCTTTCATTCTTTTTGTTAATAACCCATACTTCTGCTGCTTACGTCATAATGCTTTGGACTATGGTCTGATATATAATTTTTTTGGTGCTTTTTCTAATATTTTTGTCCCATATAACACTGTGTAATTGTCTAATCCCTGTTCTAGTCTGCCCTAATCTACTTTTTATTTCCTCTTCCGTTGTGCCTTGTTTACTCAGTGTAAATCCTAGGTACTTGAATTTGTCTGTTCCTCTAATTTTAACATTTTCGTCTACTTCTAAATCTGTTGTTTCTTCATCTCTATTTGCCAAGTATTCCATCTTTTTTATGTTTATTTCCAATCCCATCTTTGTGTATTCTTCATTCAGCTTTCTGACCATGTAGCTTAGATCTTCTTCATCCTGGGCTATAACTACCTGGTCATCGGCGAAGCAGAGTGTGTACAGGTGTTCATTTCATATCGAAATTCCCATTCCATGGCATTTATGTTTCCACATGGTTAATGCATATTCTAAAAATATCTTAAACAGCGTGGGCGATGTTGGGCAGCCTTGCAATAACCCTTTGGATGTTTTAAACCTACACACAATTTTGTTACCTACTTTAATTTGTACGTTGTTGTTTTTATATAGATTTTTTACTGGTTGCGTCAGGACTTTCGGTATTTCCAATTGTGATAGAGCTTTAAACATTTCTTGTCTGGGGACTGTATCATATGCTTTTCTAAGGTCGATAAACGCTAGATGTACTTCCCTGTTCTTGGCTTTTTTCTTTTCTATGATCTGTTGGATTGTATATATCTGGTCTACGCATGATCTCCAGGCTGTAAAACCTGCTTGCTCTTCTCCAATCTTTCCCTCTATATTTTCCTCGATTATATTTCTTAGCACCCTACCATACAGCCTTCCCATTGTTGCTATGACACTTATGCCTCTATAGTTTTCGCAGTCTTTTCTATTGCCCTTTTTAAATATCGATGTAATTTGTGCCTCTTTCCATTCCGCCGGTAAATCTTCTCCATTTATAACCTTCTCAAACATTCTTCCTATTATTCTCATAAGTTTTTCGGTTCCGTACTTTATTAGTTCCGCTACTAACACTCCTGGGCCTGATGCTTTGTTGTTTTCATTGAGTCTACTGCTTTCCTTATTTCTGCTGCCATTATAGTAATTCTATTTTCTGTTTCTGTCTCTATTTCTTCTTCACCGTTATTCAGGAATTCTTGTCTACGCTCCGTAAGTAGGTTTTAATAGTGTGTCTCCCACTCATTGTCTTGTATGTATTGAATATAGGTTTTATCCTTCCTATTCATTCGTAATGATTTAATTACATTCCATGCTTCTGAACTCCTAGCTCCTCCTATGTATTGGTCTACATTTCTACACCTGTTTTCCCATGCTTCATTTTTCTCTTTTCTGACCATTTCCTTCACTTCCTTGTTCTTCTCTCTATAGTTTCTGTAATCTTCTTCTTTTTCCATGGACATCCATTTGTCTAGCAACCCCACATGGGCCACTGTCGCCATTCAGGACTATATTTACCTGTTCTAAAATGCATTCTGCTAACACTTCAGCATTTTAGGTTAAAAAATCCCCAGAATCTTTCATGCACAATTCCGCTCAGTTCATAGCGAAAAACAAAAAACAATAACTTGTTGCGTAAGTACATCTGAAGTATCATCCGACATTACTGATAAAACTTTTGATTGTTTAATTTCAGCATGTATTTCATCACAACACACCTCAAGGATACAGTCTAGAAGTTCGTTCTGAATTGTCTTAGATGTTCCCTTAAAAACTGTTGACTTCATAAAATGACTTTTAAGAGACTCATCTAACTTTCCAGCAAATTCTAACAATCCTCGAAATATACCAGGATTCGATGACTGTGAAGTTTCATTGTGACCATGTAACGGAAGCTCAAATTTTCCACAAAACTTGAGGCAGTCAAAATTTTTCGAGAGAATTTCTCGATTTTGTCTCACTTTTTCATTGTATTTGTTTGTTTGTTGTTTGTAAGCGTCACTTAACTGATGTGCAATGTTTACTTTTCCTAACATAGCTAAATCAATTACATTCTTCATATGTTTTGCTGAATCTTCATGTTTTTTTACTTTCTCGCCTAAATGTTTTAAATCATTCACTCCAACCTTTGTCCAAGTTGCATCACCTCCAAATAATACACAAGGAAAGCAAAATAGTGCATTCTTTTCAGGACAGCCACACAACCACTTATGTTGGGAATAAATGGATACATTAAATTTTCTACAATAAGTCTGATTTCTGCTTGACGATGACTGAGAAATTAATAAATCAGGAGTCTGGCGACCTAAATTCTTAAATTCATTCTTCTCTGCTAATGATAACGATGAAAAATTGGTGTTTTGCAAATATAAAACACTATTTTCATTCATATTTGTTTTAAAACTGCAACGGTAGAAATTAGCACAGTCTACAAACACGGAACATGCCATCAGCAAAAGATGTGCACGCACACGTTCGACTTCTCGGCAGCCTCGGGCTGGACTTGACTGCAGCCCAAACTTGGCTTGGTAACGAAGCGTTCTCCCACCACGTGCCTCAAGCACAGACGCAACGCACACTTGTCTAAGTAGGATGCAGCCCGCCTGAGTGTCACGTTCACGCATCTATCTATTGTACACGACCATCAGTTGTGGCTGAACGCAAATATAAAAATGTATTTCTTATACTGGCGAATCTTTGAAGAATACATAATTTTCTAAATAAAGAGTTATTTAAATACGGTAATTAGTTTTCCTTGAAAATTGTAGGGAGGGCTGCAGCTCTTATGGACGAGCCGCCATATATATATATATATATATATTCCTGATGAAATCTAAAAATTCCTTACAACCAGTGGTAAATCCTTTTCTAAGAAGACACAAATGCATTAAAACACTAACACATTTATCCCAGGCACTAAATCTGAGGCATGTGCAAAAGAGTAAAGACACAGAAGTATTCAGAAATTTATAAAAAATTTTGCAGCTCTTCAAGTCAACATTATTTAAACCCATGTAGACTTCCCCTTCAATATAATCACTACCATTGTTCATGCACTCATTCAGCCTGGGGACCAGATTTTGTATCCCCATATCCCTTAAACTTAATCATGACCTCATTTTTCGCCTCTCTATCATCATTATCATCATCAATTTTTATGGCCAGATGTTTCTTGAGATACAGTATGTAACGGTACAGAATTGTGTGATGTAAGTTTAATATAAGGTTTAATATATATTTAAGTTTAATATAAGGGGGGGTAAAGAAATAGACCGTAACAAGTAATAAGTAAAAATCACTGCGTAAAAGACCTGGGCTATGAGTTCGATGATCAAAAACATCCTATTTTCAACTGTCAAACAGCACACAGACGATTCAGGCAATATGAGGCCTAGTACAGTCATGAAGTAGGCAAATGTATCAGCATTCTACTCCTTTTGTTTTGAATAGCCCATCAAAGAATCTCACAGTGTGCATTAGCAGTACCTGTTTTACTTTACGGCATAAAGTCAATGAGGACACCTCTTCTGTCTCAAAAGCTACAATTTTTTTTAGCTGAAATTGTTTTGAATTTTTTATTCTGAAGGGAGTGTATGGCATCACTGCAATGATAGTTGCTTCAATTCAGGAGTGTGGTCCTCTCCTGAAGTCAGGTTTCACTTCCAGTTAAATAGAGTCCAGGAATGTATCTCCTTCCTCTGGATAACAAGTGTGAAATGTGAGTACATAACCCATTCATTTTTTCTTGTGTTCATCCACTAACATTTTTGGCACCAAATGAGTGTACAATTTTGTATAACATAATTTTGTCATAACAGTTTCCTGAATCATAGTCCTAGATACTTCAGGAACCATACAATATAATATTCTCTTATTGTCCAAACAAATGCTTTCTTTTGTTCTTCGGAGGTCATCAGATATCAAAGAATGCCCACCCCCTACTTTGATCATCACGAATGTTTGTCCTTCCTTCGACCATATTATGTATGAATGCTTCTGAGAATTCATGGCACCACTTTGAGACATTTTGTTGAGTCATAATTAATGTCAATAATGTCACCACAGACGATTTGTCTATGAATTTTAGCTAGGCATTCACCTTTTCCATTTAAAATACTTATCATAGAACAAACTTCGCATTTAGTGGGATTTGGATTGGATTTATGGTACCATTTTAAAAACAATGTAACATGAACTAATTAAGCAAAATCTATTCTGGGACTAAATACAAGGAATTGGTACTGACTAACTGAGACATTACAGGCAATATGCACATCCAATCATATAGAACAAGAATGGAGAAACATCAAGGATACAATTTTAAGTTCAGATGAAGCTCTGGAGAGAAAAGCAAAGTACACAAGGAAATGAAGATATGAAATTATGGGTTAATTATATATATAACACTACCAACTTGGATCACAAATTATTACCTGATGCCTTAAACTAGTTTTTGCTACATTAGAGCTTCATCAGAAATTGCACACTGCAATTATTATTGACACTGGAACCTCTTTCTTCAAGGAGACTGTGACCACTCAGGAAAGGATGTAGTTTGTCTTCAGCATTACTTAATTTATATATTCATGATATCACTAGATGGAGGAAAACAAGACAACATTTGGGATAGCAATTAATAGCTACACACACTCGAATACTATTTTGTATGCTGATGGTAAGATTATTATGCAGGAGAGTTAAGGTGTACTTCAAAGATTAGTCTAACTTCTTGGTAAAGTTGTATCTGAATACAACATGGAAATTTCTACAGTAGGGTAACTGCTTTTAGAAGGAAGGTCAATAATAATAATAATTGGTACCTCAGTTGAACAAGTATCTCATTTCCACCATGTGTGATATGTCATCACCCATGGCAACAGCAGTGACACAGACACAGACTTGGTAAGTTTAATTCAAACTTGATGCAATACAAAGGGCTGTAGGACCCAATGGAAGTTATATAGTGATAGAAGTCCTTATTAGTGATATGGGTCTGAGAATTGGATAATGATTCAAAGAGATATGAGCAGGATTCACCACCATCCTGTGGAAAGGTTTCTGAATTCTTTGAAGGGATGTGTATGGGCAGATAGAATGCATAATGAGAATGTACACTGCAAATTAAAGATTCCATCACTGTCTAAAAAGATTGGGAAATACTGTAATCAATGGTTGTGTTATACACACAGAATGACAATTGAGAGGATTCTCCTGGCAAGTACTTTTTTATAATCCAAAGGAAAGTAACTCCCAGGGGACCAAGGAAGAGGATAGCTTGACTCTGGTGATCAGAACAGGTGATATCACCTATTCCTTATTTGAGAAGGTAAAGAAGATCATCTCTATTGGATAATATCCAATATATTTCATCTCTTTATTTGATTGAATTTATCTTTTCAGTCTATTTAATATTAATTTCAGTTATAGATTCACCAATGTAAGGCATCTATTACACTAGGCAACTGATTGCAGAAAAAGTTCTGGGGCATTTGTTTACATGAAACCTATTACACTTACTGCAATTGGTTGCACAGTTTGGAAGCCATGCAATTTTTTCTAAATTTCGCTATCTGACATCATATAGCTATCTTTTATAGAACAAAAGTTTGTCACATGCTGAAAATTTCACTACACACAAATTAACAAAGAAATTTCATGACATGGGACAGTTCTAAGGCTCTGTTATTGAAAATGTTTTAAGTTACTAGTTGAAATGTATGCCTAAAACCATCCTCAGACTTCAAGGAACTCAGTGGTAAGAATTTTTTTATTGGATCAGTAGTTTCTGAGGTTAGCCCGGACAATGAAACAAAAAACTACCTCTTTATAATAGAACTATACATGACACGCTTACTCTGCAACTGATTGCCGACCAGTTGCAGCCTGTGTTTACTACCCTGCAACTAGTTTCACCTAGCCTTGAAATCAGTTGCATGCGATCACCTGCGGAGTGTAAAGAGGTCTAAACATTCTCTATACACATTTTTTAAAGAAATAATCAATTACAGCAGTTCAATAACTACAATCGGGGGGTAACTACAATAATCTGAATAGAAAATAATTAGATTTTCTATATAGTTGATCTATATAAACAGAAACTCAATTAATACTTCAGATACATTAATAATTCTCATATCATGTAAGCATGTAAAATTATTGTTCACACCACAACATCTACACTAAAATTGTTAAAAACACATTGCTTACACTGACAAAGTTTTAATAACTGTACTGATAGCAAAAAACACACAGTTCCTATCATAACAGTGTCTAGGTTCCATAAAATCACATAATTCAAAAACACAGAACCCTAAATCACTTTATTTTGTATATTACCTTCAGTTGCACAAAGAACACTTCATTCAACTGCAAACCATATTTCCAATTCCATATGTAGTAAATGTATACATGTATGCAAACTACATATAAAATTTTAAAAATATATTTTGAGTGAAAACACTAGCAAGATCATTTATTAACTATGATCATCAACAGTATAACTGTCTGTTTTTTTAAAGTGAACACAAAAATCAAGAGTCCTGTTGAAATCTGTTAACAAAAATGATCACAGGTTCAATTCAGTTTATTATGTTAAAAAATATATTAAATAATATAAATATAAAAAAATATACACAGCAAATAACCAGTATATGTATAACACGATTGAAAAACATATTAAATGTAATAAAGTCAATTGTATATTAAATGTTAGAATAGCTTTGCTATGGAATAAATGTTTTTTCTTACTTTAAACAAAAATTTTGTTTGTTAAAAGATCGTTTGAAATCACAGAATAACATGGAATTTCATTTTCTTTCTTGAATTAGGCAAGTGACACATTCAGTCCCTTACAAAAATACACAGACCTGCAATCTTATCTGACCTTTCATATTACCTTACCAACACGTGCCAACAGGGGCTGAAGAAGATAATTTCATCTTATAACTGACCCAACCAAAATTATTCTATTTTGTTCTTTCTATTACACTAGTTCCTATTTTCAGTAACTTCATAGTTGCAATTTAACCTTTGAAGAAGAAAATAGACAAGTTACATCAGTGTTGCACTGAATATCCACCACTGTAATTAAAATGGTTCAGTTTACAGGATGATCACTATGAGTTAAACCCCGTAAAATGGGACTTATTCATCCTGTCCATTGTTTTTAGGCAGTATACTAGTCACGCACACACACACACACACACAAAATGTTTATATATTTATGCCATTAAATTATGAGTAAAATTAAAAATTACTAGTGCACTTAAAACAGATGGCTTATTAGAAGTGCCAGTTAATTATAAATATTATTGGGTTCATTCTTTTCATACAAACAGGTATTACTTTTTTTCTTTTCATGGATTTTTTTAGTTGGTACTTGAATATGATTTTTTTTTTGTCTCATCATATGTTAAAAATATTTAAAATATTAGTCTATGTTGAACATAATCAAAAACAGAATTAATTATATCCACAAAACTTGAAAAAAAAAACTGTGGTACAACCACACATGTGACAATGTCTATTTACACGTTCTCTCAAGAATGCACTTGGTGTTCCTCATGGCAGCATCCTCAGACCTCTATTCTTCCGTATCTATACAGCCAAGTTACTGAAATAAATGCCACCAACATTGCATCTCTTGCCAACGATGTTGCTGTTTTAGCCGTTAATGAAAATCTGCAAATTACTTCTAACAACCTACAAAAACATCTAAATCAACTCAGCGAATGGTACCAGAAATGACAAACAAAAATCAACAAAATGATATCTGAACAGGTCATATTTACTACTTGACATGATATCTGTCCACCTGTAACAATTAATAACACACTTGTACTACAAGTCCAAAGTCCAAAATGAAACTAATTGGACTTCACATTGATTAGCAACTCACCTGGCAGAAGCATACCCACAAATGTCCTGGCTCCTGGGTAATAATCTATGCTATCATTAAAATAACAAACTGCTACTTTCAAAACCATGCTCAAACCAATATGATCATCCTATGGACTAAAGCTATGGAGGTATGCCAAACCTACAAGATTACAAGACATCTAAAGATTCCAATTATAAGTGTTGCGATGTTTGTTAGATGATCCATAATACGTTAGCAATCAGACATATTACACTGACCTAAAAATATCTCCCATAAAGAACGAAATCCAGAGAATTGCAACAAAATACAGCCATCAAATAGTAAACCATGTAAATGAGGTAATAAAGCAGCTGTACGATAATGGACCCAACAAGAACACTCAGATGCAGAACTTGGCTTCAAGATTTGCTTCTTCCTTAAAAAACACTCTTCTATATGGAGAAACATCAGTGGCTGTTGACTTACTTTTTTATAATACTTTTTTATGGATAATTATTATGGATATTATTATGGAATTTATGGATAATTTTTATGGAAATGCTTTTTTATGGATGCAGATAGTAAATTGCAAATTATAAAAAAATGTAACTTTTGACTCATGCCATTCACAACTGCATACATAGGGTAAAGACCACTTCCAACATGACAACACAACAGCAATCATTTAAAACAATGTGTTTTTTAATCATCATGTCAAACCAGACCATTCTGAATGACAATTGTGAAAGTGCAAAGTGTGATGTCAGCCTTACATTTTAAACTGTATGGTGCACAAAGTGTTGCTTTCCTTATTCGTGTTCTTACTGTTCATGTATTAACACTGTAGCATCTCACTTCACTTTCTGTCATGTACCTTCTCTATACAGTATTTAAAGGTGACACATGCCATGTTTTCAAAGTTTCTTACAATATCTTTCAACTTACTAACATTATTTATTAATACTTATTATATTTGACCTCTAGTAGGTTTGTTTTTCAGATGTTTAGGATCTAACTGCCCTAACTCACCACAGATTAAAAACAGCTGAACTATCTTGGGTCATATTATGACTCACTTTATGCAAGAATACTGTAGATAACAAAAAAAGCTAAGTTGATAAAAAATATGTTACTCTCATGAAAAGACGCATACATCATTACTAATGGTTTAGTAACATGAAAGCAATATCCAGCAAACATCAAGGGAACTTAACACCAATACCAAACTACGCATCTTCAATACACATGTCAAGTCGGTACTGCTCTATGGGTGTGAAACTTGGAAGACTAACAAACAACTGATTAGCAGACTCCAAACATTCGTGAACAGAAGTTTGCGGAATATCCTGAGGATATGGTGGCCACAAGTTATCTCCAATGAAGAGCTGTGGAGAAGAACCCATTACACACCCATTGACATTGAGATGCGTCGTAGGAAATGGAAGTGGATTGGGCATACATTACGACGAGATGGAGACAACATAGCAAGACAAGCCCTGGAATGGAACCCACAAGGTAGCAGGAGAAGAGGCAGACCAAGGAACACATGGAGGAGGTGTGTAATAGCGGAAGGGATGGAGAAAGGAGGGAAGACCTGGCCCGAGATCAAGACGATGGCGCGGAACAGAGTCCGGTGGCGGAAGTTCATTGATGCCCTATGCTCCACTTAGGAGATGCAGGAATAATGATGATGATGATGAATATCCAGCAAACAACAGGATCTGTTATAGCTACAATATTAATTTTGCATCCATATTATAAAGAAAACAATATGGTATGCACTAAATGTCAGTATTATGCACAATGTACACAACACACAAAAAACAACAAATGTTTTAGAGAATTTACTGGTTTATTTACGGTTGGTAAGGGCCAATTGGTTGTAACGGGACATTTTGGCCTACCTGGTGTAATATAAGAAATCATTGTATTTTAATAAAAATAAATACCATTTTTATAATGTAATAATAATTTCGGGAGATATAAACATAAATTGAGAATAAAGGTAAATTTTATGGGTAACGAAATTGGCAGGAGTGATTGTAAATATTATTCATAAATTATAACGACGTAGCAGACAAACAAGCGAAAATGTGTCAAGGTCAGCTCCAGTGACTTACAAGTTGTGTAACAGATTATATAACATCCAATCGAACGATCTTACGTCAGTGCCTTACATAACGCTGGAATGTAGGAGTGTCAACGCCAGCAGCTTCGTTGACGCTCAGAGAACAAAGTCAGTCAGCCATGAACAACTAACAACTACGGACGCAAGTAATCAGCACGTCTGCCAACCGGGCGTAATTTTCGTCGCACCCGCAGTATAACAAAATGTGATGTAAAATCGAATTTTATACGTAAATGAACAGTTTTCCTGATAATAACTGTTTCGGAGATGTAAAACGAATTTTGAATTAAAATAAAATGTTTCACATTTTATCACAATAAAAGTGTGTGCGTGTAGAGCAAGGCGACGTCTTCTGGACAAAAAATGAACAGCTAAGTAACAAATAAATAAAATGAATTTTAACAAGGGCTAATAAAAAAAATGGCAACAAAATAAATTTTTAAACAAAAATTGAGATCTCTAAGAGCATGTGTTAACTGTGTGTGTGTCTGTGTGCGTGAGAAAGTATGTAGACAAAGAAGGCTGGTTTGTGTTGTTTGTATTTTAATTTAGTTCATATTTAATTTCTTGAAGTTTTATTTGGAATTTATATAACATGTTTTAATTCTCATTGTAGCAGAATGATTAAATAATCAATAAATTTCGTAAATGTGAATTTATAGTAGATAAAGGAGGGCAGGAGATCATTTGTTAATAATGAAAACTTATAGCAAAAATATCAATAAAACTCAATTCGTGGGAAACAAAATAAGGTTTTCTTTATTTTGAACCATAATCTGATCTCCTGAGTTCGCCGAAAAGAACCCGGCTCTGGTAGGTACATATTTTTGTTTCTTGCAGTTGGTGCAAATGCAAGATGGCGCCTGAAAGAATTAGAAAGTAAAAGTAAACAGTGAATAAAAATTTAAAATCAATTAAGTTTAATTATCAATAAAAGTTATATTACAACTGGCTTCCGAAGGCAGGGACATTTTATATAAAATATTTTTATATAAAAATAGGTCTACTTGGGAGAGCAGAAACGGTTGTTTAAAGTAAACGTGTGTAAACATAAATATTAAGATTATGTTACAATTTTATTGATAAATGTGTATTAGAAATAAGTAAAAAATCATATAATTTAAACAAATGGATAATTACGTGATTGTAGTTGAAATGAGCGAGTCGGCTGGTGTGGGGGAACCAGGAGTTCATTCAACCCCAGTAAATCAGTCAAAAGAGTACAGTTTGACTGAGTCAGCCGTAGATGACTCGAGAATCCAGTCAACTCCAACCTCAACAAAATGTAACAAATTAGACAATGATATGATGAGTGTTTTACTAAATCAATTCGATAAAATGAATTGTAAATTTGATGAGCAAAATATTAAATTTGACATACAGAATAGTAAATTTGAAGAAATTAGAAATGAAATTAAACAGCAGAATTTTGATTTCAATAATCATATTAAAGAAATTGATACACGTCTTGATACATTTACAGAACAAATAGTAGAATAAATAAGTAGCAGTTGTAATGGGACAATTTTGAAGGAGGTATGTTTTTTTTTTATTTCATTTAATATCAACTATTGGGAAATAATCGGTTTGGACACCCTTTGCGGCCACCGAGACCACTAACACCTATTTGGACACCCTGTATACAATCCTGTACCGGTCCGTGCCTAGCGCACAACGATAACACCGTGGAATGTCAGCTTGTGCGCACATGCGTGTATTTTCCGTTGGTGGACAAATAAAACTTTGTGGCGAGCCCAAAGACAAGACAAAATTACCTATACTCGCTCAACAGGTGATATCACGTGACGACTCATTATTGTGTCATGTGATCTTTATCAACGAATCACGAACAAAGTTGCCATGGATGAAGAAGGCGTGGTTTATATAGACGCTGAGAGAACTGCGTTGTCGTTTTCCACACCTACAGTCGGCCGGCTGTACAATAGTGTCACGTGCTAAAGAAAAATTGTAATTATAGAAATGTGAGTCCAGAACCATAAAACAGTGCAAAATTTAACCAGTTAATATCGAAATTAACAGCGGAAACTTTTCGGACAAAAGTGAACAAAGAACTCGTGGGGATCAACTAGTGACCTGCAGGGACGCCGATATCACGTAACAGTATCTCAAATCAATTAATTATAAAATATAAAATGAAAGAAAAAAGCGCTTAATTAAATGGGGTATGTGTGCGAATGTGAGTGAGTGAGAGAGCAATATGGGTCGCTTTCATAATTTAGATACCATGGTTAGAATGTTAAGTGTTTAGTCATAAGTATCGCAACTATTTTCATTTCATGTATAACAAGTATCAATGTTTTCAAGCAAAGTTTTTCGAATGAACCGCTAGTAAATTAAAATTGAACTGATATTCCAATAATTATTAACGATGTAATGTAAAAGAAATTGATGAAGAGGGAGTTAAAATTTAATAGTTAATATCAAAAAATTAAAAGTTAATAAAAAGTGTCAATTAAACACATCAATGTGTGTTTGTCATTGCATTGCCCGTTTTTCTCTGCCTAAGTACATCAGACGACATCCTGGTAAACCCTTATATATATTTGCAACTGGTAAGTGACAGTTTCTTCAGTATGTCAACAATTTAATTAATTAATTTAAAGCTAATAACACTTCAATGGCGCCCTTTGACAGTGACTTTGTAAATTAGTATAATACAAATTTACAAACTGATCGAAAAATGGCAGAGAAAAGCGAGAGTGTAAATTTATGTGAAGATGTTGGGGAGGGGTCAATTCTCAATGTTACGCAAGACGATTTAATATCGACAAATATTGACGAAAGCGTAAACAATACAACACACGAATTAACTATTGAGACAGTAGACGCAAAAATAAGCGATAACGTAAATATATTTAACCAATTAGCGTTAATGATGGAAATGATGTCAGGAATGAAAACTGAAATCAATGATAAACTTGACAAACAAAATGAGAAAATGAAATCAGAAAATGATAATTTGAAAATAGAGATCAAATCAGAAGTGAATACTATAAATATTAAACTGACTGATTTAAATAACGAGTTCATAAATGTGAGGAGCGAATTGAGAGCGAGTGAAATATATATGAATAGCCGTTTGGAAAGTATGAATGAGACTATTATTGGAGTGAGAGATGAACTGACTAGTGATATCAATAAGATACAAACTGAAATGAAAAACGATATCAAAATAATTAACGAGAAACAAAAAGAGAAAATGTTAGAAACAAATAAAAAATTTGACACATTGACAAGTAAATTTAATGATAAAATTAAAAAGCAAAGTGACAAAATGGACAGTAATGTTCAATCTATAATAAATGAGTGCGAACAATTCAGACAAGCAGGTGAAATACAAGAAAAAATCAATGATGAATTTAGAAGTAACTTTGAGCAGATTGATGTAATTAAAACTGATGTAACTAATTTGAAAAGTAAACACACAGAACACGAAAAAGAAATAACTAAAGTCAGAGAAGATTTAAGCGTAGCAATTAACCAAAAATTTACTAGTGTGAGTGAGAGAGTGAATATGGAAGTAGAGTTAAGCTATTTTAGTAATGAAAGTAGGGGAGTGAACCCCATACAATTTTTGAACTCTATAAAAAGTTTTAATAAATATAACCAAGAAAGTTGGGAGATTAAATTAGTAAGAATTTTAAAGTACTTTAAAGGGGATGCTAAAATATGGGCGGATGCTCATAACGATAACTGGGTAGATTTTAATGAGTTTGAGCAGGCATTTAGAAATAAGTACTGGTCAGAAGAGAAACAAGAGGGGTTACGTAGTACCATAATGGGGTGGGGAAATTTTAATATTAAACACATGAGTATTACATCGTATGTAACGAGACTATATAGTCAGGTTAAATATTTAGAACCACCAATGCCTCTTTCATCTTTTATAAGATACATTAGTAAACATTTACCTAAGGACATACGGTCCACAATCAGAACCCGGGATTTTGCCAATATCGCAGAGTTAGAAAAAATATTAGAGGCATACCAGAGTATGAAAGAGGAAGAAGATAATAAATACCAGTTTAGAGTCAACGAATCAAGTCAAATAAATACTGAAACAAGACAACTAGACCATTTTATTAGTAATGTGAGTAGATCAGGGGAGGGGGCGTGGTTATGTCCAAACCCTAGTTGTGGAGCCAGTAATTATAATGGGTCGCGGAATCAATGTTACCGGTGTCAGGGTCCGAGGAGTAGTGCCCAAGGGAGAGGGGAGAATTATAATAGGGGTTGCGATCAATTTAGAGGGAATCATAGGGGGAGAGGTTTTACTAGTAATCGGGGAGTGTCAGGAAATTTTAATCAGAGAGGAAGAGGGGGATATGTTAGTAACCCAAATGAAACTCGGGGCGTAGAAGTACCAGCTCATAATCAAAACAGTAGGGGGGTTTACAGTGAACCACCACCTTCACATCCGTTAAACTAAAAAGGGCGGTTGAAAAAGAAAGCCCCCAGCCGTCTAGTAGTCACATGACAATAGGGTCACTAATTACTAATATACACAATGATTTATCTGATGAAGAAGCGGGAGAGAGTAATAATGCTTTCGGGATGGCAGAATTTGAAGCCGAAGTATTTAGTTCTAAATATATTTTTCTAGTAGATTCAGGGAGTGAACTGACTGCTATAGACGATAGAATGTTTGAAAAAATCAAAAATCAGACTACAGAAACAATTCCACAATTACCAGTACTGGGAATTAGTGTTATAGGAGTAACGGGTGTTCGCAGTAAAAAAGTAACCAAACAAATAATGCTACAATTAAAAGTAAATGAGAACACAATAAATGTACCTTTCTTAGTTATTCCAGGACTAAATATGGGAGCTATAATAGGTAATGATTTTTTGAATAATTTCAAAGTAGAATTAAACTATTACACACAGACTATGAAATTAAATAATAATAATAATATAATTGAAATACCATTCATACAAAAGAAAGTTGTAGGAATGAAAGCATTAAAAATAATTAGTAAGGGAATGTTAATTTCTGACAATGATATAAATGAGTGTAGACCCTTAATGATAAATTATTGTAACTTGAGAGTAAATAATAATGAATTATTTGACAATGAAAATAATTGGGAGGAGAAAATGAATAAAATCCTATATCAAGAGGGGGAATTTAGCTACCAAGACAGAGAAAAAATAGTACTAATAATAAACAAAAATAAATCAGTTTTTTCAGATGAACCCGGTTTGGTAAAGAATTTTAAAGGTAAATTAGTCGTTAAAGAAAAAACACCCTTTGCACCTAAAGCCTATCCGGTACCATACTCCAAGAGGGGTTTAGTACAGGAGGAAATAAATAAAATGTTGAGGGAAGGTATAATAGAAAAATCTACATCACCATATTCCAACCCTTTAGTAGTGGTGACAAAGAAAGATTTATCGATAAGATTATGTTTAGACGCAAGACAAGTAAACAGAATAATTGTTCCAGACAGAGAATCACCGGAACCAGTAAGCGAAATTCTGCAACGTTTTAGTGGGACCAAATACATCACCACCTTAGACTTGACTGCAGGCTACTGGCAGATAGAGCTGGAAGAGGAGTCTCGGCAGTATGTGGCATTTCTATACAACGGTAGGAATTACCAATTTCGAAGACTACCTTTTGGACTCAACGTAAGTGTTTCAATTTTTATCAAATGCCTGGATTATGTGCTAGGGAGAGAGATTTTAGAATTCACAACCGTTTATGTAGATGATATAGTAATTACATCACCAGACATTGATACACACTGTGAAAGGTTAGATAGGGTACTAAGTAGACTGCATGAGTATGGCATAACCGTTAAATTTAAGAAGTCAGAATTTTTGAAAGAACAAGTTAATTTTTTAGGACATATAATTTCAGCAAGGGGTATTAGTACAGACCCTAAGAAGGTAGAAATAATACAAAATTTTCCGATACCAAAAAATGTTAAACAGTTGCAAAGTTTTTTAGGATTGTGCAATTATTATAGGCAATTTGTAGACAAATATTCATATTTAACAGTACAGTTGGGACATTTATTAAATAAAGACAATCGATGGCGGTGGAATTTAAAGGAGCAAAATATATTTGAGCTGATAAAAAATAAATTCCTAAACACAGTTATATTAGCTCATCCTAATTTTTCAGAGCCATTTTATATACACACAGACGCGTCAGACATTGCCTTAGGAGTAGAGTTGTTTCAGTTAGATGGGAGTGATAACCACAAAGTAGTAGCTTTTGCAAGTAGATCTCTATTAACTAGTGAAAAGAACTACACTACGACGGAGAAGGAGGCGTTATCAATTGTTTTCGCCTGTAGGAAGTTTAGAACGTACCTGTTAGGAAATAAAGTAATCATAAGGTCCGACCATCAAGCTTTAACGTTTTTAAAAAACTGTAAATTAACGCATGGTAGGTTAGTGCGGTGGATGTTAATATTACAAGAATATGACTTAACAATTGAGTATTGTAAGGGTAAAGAAAATATAGTAGCTGATGTCCTATCCAGAACAGATTTTGATAATAATACCGAAGTAGACATAGCAAATACATATAAAATATTTATAGTAAAAGAAGCGGGGAACGTAAATATGAAAAAATTAATAAGTAACTTAGCAACAGAACAAGAAAGAGACACCGAACTTAATAAAATAATATTAGCTTTGAGTCAAATACCCAACGTACCTCATAAGTGGGAGAAACATTTTAGCTTGTTTAATAAACACTTATTTCATCGGGCAAATGAACAGGGAGATGATTGGAAGTTATGTATCCCTAAAGTTATAATACCTGGAGTAGTGAGAGACTGCCATCTAAGGCATGGCCATATAGGCCCCAAGAAATGTAGTGATATATTAAAGGAGTCATGTAAATTTAATAATATGGAAAGAACGGTGCGTAAAATATTACAAACATGTGAAATTTGTCAGAAAGCTAAAGTAAACAATCGTAAACAGGAGGGTTTAATGCAACATGTAATGCCAGACAGTCCTTTAGCATTAGTTGCCGTTGATTTATATGGCCCGTTACCCAAAGGTCGAGGAGGGGTAAATTATTTATTTGTTGTATTAGATGTTTTTACCAAATTTGTAAAATTGTACCCGATTAAAAAGGCAACCTCATCAGTGTTGGCTAGGAAAATAGTGAATGAATACCTTGTTGAAGTAGGTAAGCCGAAAATAGTATTATCAGATCATGGTTCGCAGTTCACCAGCAACACCTGGCGGGAAACTTTAGGTTGGGAAAATATTTTAGTTAAACATACATCAGTGTATCATCCACAATCAAATCCAAGTGAACGGGTTATGCGGGAGTTAGGTAGAATGTTTAGGACTTTTTGCCATAAAAAACATTCTTTGTGGGCCACTTTTGTGTGCAAAATTGAGGGGTATATTAACAATAGTTTACATGAATCCACTAGTTACAGCCCATGTGAGTTGATGTTTCAGAGAAGACCGTCACGCATATTAGAAGAGCTAGTAAAGTTTCCAACCCGGACGGAAATACCACATAATAGGAAATTGGTAATCGCTAGGGAGCGCCTGCTGAGTAAGGCCGAACAGCGGAAACGGAGGCATGACCGGAATTTAACACCCATACAATACGAGGTAGGACAACTAGTATTAATAAAAAATCACGATCAATCATCAGCATTGGACAAAGAAATTAAGAAATTCTTCCTATTGTATGACGGTCCATATGAGGTTAGCCAAGTGAAAATGGAGAATGCGTATGTTTTAGTAGATTTGCAAACTCGAGAAATAAAGGGAACCTATAATGTGACCCAGTTAAAAAAGTATTATCTAGCTGAGTGATGATGGATATATTTGTACATATTAAAATTATCATACATAAACACACATTTTTATATTCTATTATTATAAATTGTTACTATTGTTTATACACACATTATGTATTTTATATAATATTTTATATAATACCACCAAGACTAGAAATGTCATGTAATTTAAATTTTTATAAAAAAAAAAAAAAAAAAAAAAAAAAAAAAAAAAAAAACATACTTGTGATTCCCCAACTTTTCGGGCGGTCACGGCCTCACCGAACCCTGACCGTGGAATTGGTTTAGCTTTAACAGCTATGGTTGGGGCACATTACGATTACGCGCTGACCATAACTGGCCATAGCTGTTATCGTTGTAAAGGTGTACTTTGAAATTGATGGGGGGTAAATAAAAAGGGGAATCACCAAACTATGGAACAGCAGAGCCAGGTGGTAGATCCGTTTAAGGGTGCATGATTATTAACGAGAACATGATGATGTTCACCAATTTACACTTAACAGCGGAAGCAGAGACACGGAGAGGTAAAACCCTGCTCCAAAATATACAGTCTCTGTGGAAGCGAAAGGGCGAAACAGTCCTCCATAATCTGAAATAGAGTGTGTGGCTGGGAGGTGGCTCAGAGGAGCCACGAATGTAAATTTTATAACATAAAAATGTTTTACTAATTCAAATTTGATCCTATAAAAAAACTGCTTGTGCTCTGTTAAATAACTAGCTGCTCAGACAAGTCAATACAAGTCGTTCATGCTATAATTTTAAGTGTATTATTATTATTGTTGTACGTTAGATATAAGAATTGATAAAGATATATTTCATGCAATTTGCTCAATTTTGAAATGTGTTTACAATTAGCTAGGGAAGGTGTTTATTTGAATAATTTAAATGTCAATCCAATGGTTAATTATAATAATACTTTGTTAATTTTAAATGTTGTATTTTATTATGTTTTGGCGTTGCAAGACTGAATTTTACAGGAGTTTAATGTATTCACAGATGTAACTTGTACATAACGTATGTAGGTCAAGGATCTGGACTTGACCCAGTTTTGGTCAGCTGATGGGTGATGTTCTATACTAAACCAGTTTTGGCAAAGAAGCGAGGCCAATTTTGTTTATTCGTTAATTTAAATAAGTTCAAATAAATTTCCTATTGAGAAAAAATGTTATAAAATGTAAATTTTTGAATTTAAATTTTTTTTTGTTTTGAAAAAAAAAAAAAAATGATAGGTAGGATTTAACAAGTACGTGTATGCGCCCAGTATTGCTGAAGGCGACCCAGTTTGCATGTAAGGGGGAACAGATCGGTTGAGGATCTGGCATGATATAAGCCAGGGAGTGAGGGTTTTGGGGGGTAGCATGTTAGAAGGTGAGGTGCGCTGTGGTACTTGTCGGTTCGATTTCTCGGTGTTGGGATCTCTTACAGAGAAGTCCAGTGATCTCGTTCAGATGAGTCCATGGTCGCTGAGCCAGGGGGGTCGTGTACCCATGAGATTAAGAAATTAAAGGGGGGTTGTTGGCTCCATATCCTCACCGGTCCTTTTAGGGGTTTTGGCAATGAGATATCTTCTGTTTCGGCAGAAGATCTCTCATTGGGGGGGTATTGTAATGGGACAATTTTGAAGGAGGTATGTTTTTTTTTTATTTCATTTAATATCAACTATTGGGAAATAATCGGTTTGGACACCCTTTGCGGCCACCGAGACCACTAACACCTATTTGGACACCCTGTATACAATCCTGTACCGGTCCGTGCCTAGCGCACAACGATAACACCGTGGAATGTCAGCTTGTGCGCACATGCGTGTATTTTCCGTTGGTGGACAAATAAAACTTTGTGGCGAGCCCAAAGACAAGACAAAATTACCTATACTCGCTCAACAGGTGATATCACGTGACGACTCATTATTGTGTCATGTGATCTTTATCAACGAATCACGAACAAAGTTGCCATGGATGAAGAAGGCGTGGTTTATATAGACGCTGAGAGAACTGCGTTGTCGTTTTCCACACCTACAGTCGGCCGGCTGTACAATAGTGTCACGTGCTAAAGAAAAATTGTAATTATAGAAATGTGAGTCCAGAACCATAAAACAGTGCAAAATTTAACCAGTTAATATCGAAATTAACAGCGGAAACTTTTCGGACAAAAGTGAACAAAGAACTCGTGGGGATCAACTAGTGACCTGCAGGGACGCCGATATCACGTAACAGTATCTCAAATCAATTAATTATAAAATATAAAATGAAAGAAAAAAGCGCTTAATTAAATGGGGTATGTGTGCGAATGTGAGTGAGTGAGAGAGCAATATGGGTCGCTTTCATAATTTAGATACCATGGTTAGAATGTTAAGTGTTTAGTCATAAGTATCGCAACTATTTTCATTTCATGTATAACAAGTATCAATGTTTTCAAGCAAAGTTTTTCGAATGAACCGCTAGTAAATTAAAATTGAACTGATATTCCAATAATTATTAACGATGTAATGTAAAAGAAATTGATGAAGAGGGAGTTAAAATTTAATAGTTAATATCAAAAAATTAAAAGTTAATAAAAAGTGTCAATTAAACACATCAATGTGTGTTTGTCATTGCATTGCCCGTTTTTCTCTGCCTAAGTACATCAGACGACATCCTGGTAAACCCTTATATATATTTGCAACTGGTAAGTGACAGTTTCTTCAGTATGTCAACAATTTAATTAATTAATTTAAAGCTAATAACACTTCACAGTTGCGAGGAAAAGATTGATGAAATGAATAAAAATTTGAACGTAAATTCAATCAGATACTGAATAAGAAGTTAGATGACAATGTTATAGTTATGACAAATATTGTAACTACACTAATGTGTTCATGTGTTGAAAAGCCGTACGTTGTTGGCGTCAATTTGTAACTAATCGAATTGCGATGGTTAAATAGAATTATGTTTATATTTGAAATATTATTTCGAAATATATTAAGTTTGTAGTTGTTGAAAATTGAAGGTTACTAATTTTGTAAAGCGATTTAAAATGTAACATTCGAGGTTACTCAAAGTGTGTTTACAATTGTAGAATTATAATTGTCTGAAAAGAATTCCCTTAGATAAAACAAATAAAATAGTTGTGTTAATATTATTTAAATACTAGCTTTGCTTAAGTTTAAAAGTAAAGTATAATAGTTGGTCGCTTGATGATGATGATCGTCTTGTTGATACTAGCTGTGAAACTCCTCCTCCAGGTCGATAATAGTCTAAGTACGTTACGTCTAGTAATGTCTGGACAATAGAATAAATATAATATACTTTCACGTACCTGGTCGTGTTTTCTAGAAGTTCAATAAGCTGTCAAAACGGTTTACAAAAACCAACTCACTTTAGCTACAAGGTTAAGTTGCCTTGTTTAATAGTGGGCGCCACACGGATTTATTTTGGGAAAATCCCGTGGAAAACCCATGAATAGAATCAATAAATGATTTTAAAAAAGTTAAAATAATTGTTTATTACCTTTATGGCAATGCAATTCAAAATATTTAATCACAACTGAAGGTTGTTTTGAGTTTTTCTGAATAAAATATTTAGTTACTTATTAGAAATAAATTAAGTCGAGTTATGCTGTTAATAATGGGTTTTTATTCATACCCTTAATAGAGGATTCAAACAAATATAATTAAAAGAATACAATTATGTACAATTGCAAATATGTTATTACATACCCTATAAGGCTGGCTCAGAGCATAAGCAATAAATCTGGTTAAGTCCAGGTATTTCTTTTTACTTTAAACATTAATCTTATTTAAATCTCAGATGTAAGTTCTTTGAGACACAAAAAAGAAAGTTTATGCCTACACAATAGCTAATGATTTTCTGATATAAGATAGACTAGTAATGTTTTGATGTTACCATCATAAAATAAAATAAAAATAACCTATTTCATAGGTTATGCGCTCGTCACGCTTGGTTTATGATTTACAACGTTATATTTTGAGAACACTTATAACTAACATTCAGCTTAACTAATATTGACAAATTCATTAAATAAATTTAGACATGGTGTAATATAGAAAAATGTTTCAGTGTTTTGCGTCAGTACAGATCAGTGTATCAAAACGTACAGGTTATGGCGCTCGGAGTGAATGAATAAATTGTTACACTGTTACCTTGTGTTTTAATCTTTCGATTAAAATTTCAATTAACACCTCGATAATCGGATTATAATGATTATTGTTATTCACTACACACGCACAAGAACAGAGAATTTCGATCCGCTTCTAACTTAAAGGATAATAAATAATATTATTTAATTATTTCTTCTGTTCATTATTTTTCCCGCACTAAATGAAATAATACTGCACATAAACACAATGGTTCTTTGTAGAATATCTTGAAGTAATTGTTGGTTGTTGTCAAAATGTTTCCATCGCTGTATTGTTGTGATGACGCTATCAGTAATTAAAAATGTTGAGATGGCCAGCGCACGTTCCGCGCTGAATGAGATTAAGAAGTGTCTGCTGAAAATCTGTTACAGCTCTTTTTATACCCGACCCTTTGATCGGCTCTAGGCTATATTGTTAATTACTAAGCAATTTTCTGATTGGCTCCGCCAAGTGTGATGAACGTGACGTATTGTCTTTTCAACCGTCAAAAACGGTTTTCTAACCGCCAAAACCCTGAGATGATTGACAGTTGGCGATGTTATTGGTATTGACAACCAGATTTCTTAAGCATATTTTGTAAATGATGCTAACGCCTTTCACGCACTTAATATAGTTGCGATTGGGGCTGTATCGCCATCAAATTAAAGAATATTTAGTCCTCTTTAATTTGATATAGTTTGATACCGAGTTAATTTCACTTTTACTGACATTGCTACATAAACAATGTTCAGGTACACTACTTTGCACTGTCGTCTGTTTACCAAAATCGGCGATTATACACTCTGACTAATATTGTTTGTGTTCTACACCGCGTTTTATCACTAAAACGTTTATGTGAGAACACTATTAAATCTGTACTGATATTTAATTACTGTACATTATGAATAAACCTTAACTTTATACATTGTAGTGAACTGTCCCTACATACTATGATATTTCGTTTCACATTAATTTGCTCTATTCTATTAACTAACAATTGAATTATAAATTATATTGTTTTAATAATGTTTATTGCTATGTTTGAGCATAACAATTGTTAAGTGTAGGTGATCTACACTTATATTACTTCCTAATAATCACCTCACTGATTATCTCTTGGTCTAGGCCTTGTTAAGGCATACCGTTTATACTGGAATTCTGCCTTAAAAGCTTTTATTAGTTCATAATTCGGTACTTTGCTGAGGTAGCTTATTGGTATAAGATTCCCTCTTACAAACGTGTTTATTTGTCATAAGTATATTTGAGATTGAAATATAGCTTCGTTTTCATTTTGTGGCCATCGCTAATTTTAGTTCTTGGCATTCGTAATTACTAGTCATGGTGGATTTATTATCAGCCAAATGCTGATTCTGATATCACATTATTCAGATTCTTATTTACTCATTTTTATTAACATATCATATTCCATTTAAGTTATTCACTGACTCGCTTGACAGCTTAAAGTGAATTTAAATTGTCCATCAGTTTGTGTCAGTTATAGTCTGGTTGTAGTGTCAAACAGTATTTGGGTTTACTGTTTCTTGTGGCACTTCTGCTTCTTTCTTCTTCCATGATTCCTCTCTTCTTGGTTATTCTTATCATTACCTTATCTATTTACATTATCGTTATGTACTCATTAAACCTGATAGTATATGTCTAGGTTATGTAACATCTGGTTATGTTACATATACTCCCCCCTCAAAATTGATAATTTGAGAAAAAATTTGATCTTTTGATAAAATTATCATTTCATGTCAGTTTTTTGTATATTACTACTGGGTTTTTTTGTACTCTTTACATTGATCTTTAACATACTATTAGTGTGTTACACTAGCTTGATTGCTTGTCTAGTGATATCATTCTTAACATACTAGTATTCTTTTCAAGTTTCTCACATTTTAAGTCATTTCACTACAATAGATTTCACTTCTTAAATTAACAATTTCCTGTCTTATATACATTTTTCTTTCTCATTACATATTTCTATCTTTGTGATAATCTCAACGGTTCTTACATTTTATACCTCATAGATTTTTTCCATAATAGTCCTTGATACATTACAATATAATTCCCTAACTTTTGTAGTGAGTTCGGAATCAGAGTGGCTCACTGTGGCTTACATTCTCTGCCCTTCCTCAGTACACATACTCAGATTCAGAGGCATACTCTTCTCTGTCTGAGAAAAAAATAAACATTGCACCTGGCAATAGTTGCACTATCACAACACATAAAATATAACATCATTCATTTTCAATAATATAATATATTCAATACAATATTCAAGGTATCAGAGGTTTTCATTTATATCACATTTCCTTCTTTTACACTTTCTAACATACTTTCTTTTCACAGGTAATTATTTCTTTTCAGACTTGACATTCTCGACTATGCTTTTTATTAGCCGTATTGTTACTTTTTATACTAGTTGACAATTGTTTTAGTTTACTTGAGTATTCTTAAAATTACACACTTACATTGATGCTTATATAATTATGCGGTTGTTTTTCACATATAGAGTCTATAATATTTTATTCTCACAATAGTTTACAAGTTTTTTTTTTTTTTTTTTTTTGTTAATAATTCATACTTATCCTGAATTATCAGGGCTTACAATATTCATATACGAAATGTTCTCGGTTAGATGTTCTCTGACATATTTTGTTACATACAATATTCGATAATTACAATACAATGTGATAATATAATAACAATATACTGATATCTAATTTTATAGACATTCTTGGGGTTACATTGTTCATTTAATAAACATCTTTTCTCTCTCTCTACTTTCCATAATAATATCCTTCTTTCATGTTACACTCTTTGTTATTCTTCTTCTCTACACCTTCAAGTGATGGTGGTTTTCACTTATTCTGGATGATTTTAATTCTCGTTTATGGAGTATACAATATTTGATAATTACTAAACATTTAGTTACCTACAATATTCATTTGGTAAACATTTTTTCTCCCTCTTTTTTTTTCTTCTAAGTATAGCATAGTAATTTTAGTTATAAAAGAGTAGTAGCTCCTCTTTAAATTAATCTAATATAGGAGTATTAAAGTAATTTTATGTCATTGTCCTAGGTATATTTTGTTATATGCTACCTTTGGCTCTCTATGATACAATAGGTATCTTTCTTCACATTAAATTATTTGGTTTACAAATACATATTTTTCTACCCTTTAGTATGATAGATCTGGTTCTTATTTAATAAGTAACAAATAGTTTGGCTTATACCTTAATACTACACACTTTTTATTACACAGCATGGCAAATAGGTTTGTTATAGACAATTAGTTACCTTCAATAATTTGGGCATAATACGTGATCCTTCTAATCACTAAATGAGTCCGTTTATAGTAATCATTTTTAAAACATATTTTTTCTTTTTATACTCTAAATATTCTGGTGATAAATGTCGCCTACCACTATAACTTATCTGCTCTTAACAATAGTCATTTTTATGGCCTACATACATGGTGTTATTTTGTGCTTTTCCACTCTATTGGGTTCTTTGCTTGGGACAATTACGTTTCACAGGTATCCTTCTTCATATCTGTCTCTAATACTATGTGTTTGTGGTATTTGGCACCCTGTCCCTATCATGCGGTTCTTCCACTTGGCGGCTACCAGATAGTCATTGGCTCCCCGTTTTCTTGCCTTCTTCTTCTCATCATCTTTGGTATCCATGTGTCCAGTGTACTCCTGGTCTTTGTTATTACTGACTTCCAGTATCTCTTCTAACTCTGGTTGATCATCATTAGTTTCCTGGTTGGATTTTTCCATTGACTGGTCCCTCTTCTTCCGTAATTCCTTTATTCCTTGGGCATACCCTTCAATGATCCGGTCCAGCTGTTCTTGATATCCTTTCCTTTTCTTGGAATGCCTTATTCTCCCTTTGGAAATATTTGTTTTAAGTATTTTATTGGTTATAGTCTTCTTGGTTGTAGCACCTTTCTTCTCTTCGTTCATCTTCATGAATCTCCTTCGGTACTCCTTCCTATAGATTCCTTCTTCACGGTTGATGACTGGGAAATAAATCATATTAATTAGACCGCTTCGAGTCATTTCGATTAATTCTTTTGTTACCCTAGTCTTCTTTGGGCGTAGTATTCTTCTTATCTTCGCCTCCTTTTCTTCTGTTTTCTTAATTATTTTGTCCCTTTCTTCATGAATTTTAATTTGCGAATTCACTTGTTCGGTGTTGTTATTTCTGGGTAATTCTTGTGTCTCCCCTTGATCATCACACATTGGTAGATTATTTTGTTCTAATTCTTCCTTCTCGGCTACTAACTCTTCCGCTTCCTTAATTACCTGAGTGTTCTCTATACTTCCGGTAACGATCTCCTTATATTGAATATCTTCCTGGTGTCTGTCAAGCTCATTTTTTTCAGATAATAATGTATTTATGTCTCCTTCATTCTCAGTTTGTTCGACCTCCTCTTCAGGTTGCAATTCTTCTGTGGTTTCATCATTGGGTATCTCTTCAGTTTCTGAGTTGCTGTCATTTCGTAATTCTCCTCTTGTTGTCTGACTCAATTCTCCCGTATATTTCTTATTCATTTCATCCATTTTCTGGCTAATCTTATTTAATGTGGTGTTCAACTCTTCTCTTAAGGCTCTATTGCTGTCATCTATTTTATTGTTTAACGCGTCCATGGCTCTGTGGGTATTGTCTATCTTTTTATTCAAGTCTTCTTTCAGTGATTCCATGTTTTTATTAATGGACTCCATTTTTTTCTGGCTGTCATCCATTTTTTGGTGGATTGATTCTATGTCCCTTTTTGAATTTTCATTAATTTTCGTGAAATTATTATTGACTTGTCCGAATTGTTCCATCATCATTCTCATCATGTTATCCCATCTTGCCTCTTCGGACGGTTTGTCTGGTCGTTCGCCGACTATTACTTCTACTTCCGGTTCTACCTGGGGTGTTTCTTCATGTCGAGTTTCTATATTATTAATGGTAATGACTTCCATTTCGTGTATGGGTTGTGCTTCATAGGTCTCTGTATTTGGTTGTACTTCTCCTACCCGACTGTCCTTATACCTCTTTATCATATTGATGGGTGTGTGGCATGTTTATTCTTTTGTGTCTACCGGGCTGTTTATCAATATATAAAATATTTTTATTTAATATTTTTTAAGCCACACTAGTTGGTGCGCCAATTTGTAACTACACTAAACTAACAACTGTTCATGTGTTGAAAAGCCGTACGTTGTTGGCGTCAATTTGTAACTAATCGAATTGCGATGGTTAAATAGAATTATGTTTATATTTGAAATATTATTTCAAAATATATTAAGTTTGTAGTTGTTGAAAATTGAAGGTTACTAATTTTGTAAAGCGATTTAAAATGTAACATTCGAGGTTACTCAAAGTGTGTTTACAATTGTAGAATTATAATTGTCTGAAAAGAATTCCCTTAGATAAAACAAATAAAATAGTTGTGTTAATATTATTTAAATACTAGCTTTGCTTAAGTTTAAAAGTAAAGTATAATAGTTGGTCGCTTGATGATGATGATCGTCTTGTTGATACTAGCTGTGAAACTCCTCCTCCAGGTCGATAATAGTCTAAGTACGTTACGTCTAGTAATGTCTGGACAATAGAATAAATATAATATACTTTCACGTACCTGGTCGTGTTTTCTAGAAGTTCAATAAGCTGTCAAAACGGTTTACAAAAACCAACTCACTTTAGCTACAAGGTTAAGTTGCCTTGTTTAATAGTGGGCGCCACACGGATTTATTTTGGGAAAATCCCGTGGAAAACCCATGAATAGAATCAATAAATGATTTTAAAAAAGTTAAAATAATTGTTTATTACCTTTATGGCAATGCAATTCAAAATATTTAATCACAACTGAAGGTTGTTTTGAGTTTTTCTGAATAAAATATTTAGTTACTTATTAGAAATAAATTAAGTCGAGTTATGCTGTTAATAATGGGTTTTTATTCATACCCTTAATAGAGGATTCAAACAAATATAATTAAAAGAATACAATTATGTACAATTGCAAATATGTTATTACATACCCTATAAGGCTGGCTCAGAGCATAAGCAATAAATCTGGTTAAGTCCAGGTATTTCTTTTTACTTTAAACATTAATCTTATTTAAATCTCAGATGTAAGTTCTTTGAGACACAAAAAAGAAAGTTTATGCCTACACAATAGCTAATGATTTTCTGATATAATATAGACTAGTAATGTTTTGATGTTACCATCATAAAATAAAATAAAAATAACCTGTTTCATAGGTTATGCGCTCGTCACGCTTGGTTTATGATTTACAACGTTATATTTTGAGAACACTTATAACTAACATTCAGCTTAACTAATATTGACAAATTCATTAAATAAATTTAGACATGGTGTAATATAGAAAAATGTTTCAGTGTTTTGCGTCAGTACAGATCAGTGTATCAAAACGTACAGGTTATGGCGCTCGGAGTGAATGAATAAATTGTTACACTGTTACCTTGTGTTTTAATCTTTCGATTAAAATTTCAATTAACACCTCGATAATCGGATTATAATGATTATTGTTATTCACTACACACGCACAAGAACAGAGAATTTCGATCCGCTTCTAACTTAAAGGATAATAAATAATATTATTTAATTATTTCTTCTGTTCATTATTTTTCCCGCACTAAATGAAATAATACTGCACATAAACACAATGGTTCTTTGTAGAATATCTTGAAGTAATTGTTGGTTGTTGTCAAAATGTTTCCATCGCTGTATTGTTGTGATGACGCTATCAGTAATTAAAAATGTTGAGATGGCCAGCGCACGTTCCGCGCTGAATGAGATTAAGAAGTGTCTGCTGAAAATCTGTTACAGCTCTTTTTATACCCGACCCTTTGATCGGCTCTAGGCTATATTGTTAATTACTAAGCAATTTTGTGATTGGCTCTGCCAGGTGTGATGAACATGACGTATTGTCTTTTCAACCGTCAAAAACGGTTTTCTAACCGCCAAACGCTGAGATGATTGATAGTTGGCGATGTTATTGGTATTGACAACCAGATTTCTTAAGCATATTTTGTAAATGATGCTAACGCCTTTCACGCACTTAATATAGTTGCGATTGGGGCTGTATCGCCATCAAATTAAAGAATATTTAGTCCTCTTTAATTTGATATAGTTTGATACCGAGTTGATTTCACTTTTACTGACATTGCTACATAAACAATGTTCAGGTACACTACTTCGCACTGTCGTCTGTTTACCGAAATCGGCGATTATACACTCTGACTAATATTGTTTGTGTTCTACACCGCGTTTTATCACTCAAACGTTTATGTGAGAACACTATTAAATCTGTACTGATATTTAATTACTGTATATTATGAATAAACCTTAACTTTATACATTGTAGTGAACTGTTCCTACATACTATGATATTTCGTTTCACATTAATTTGCTCTATTCTATTAACTAACAATTGAATTATAAATTATATTGTTTTAATAATGTTTATTGCTATGTTTGAGCATAACAATTGTTAAGTGTAGGTGATCTACACTTATATTACTTCCTAATAATCACCTCACTGATTATCTCTTGGTCTAGGCCTTGTTAAGGCATACCGTTTATACTGGAATTCTGCCTTAAAAGCTTTTATTAATTCATAATTCGGTACTTTGCTGAGGTAGCTTATTGGTATAAGATTCCCTCTTACAAACGTGTTTATTTGGCATAAGTATATTTGAGATTGAAATATAGCTTCGTTTTCATTTTGTGGCCATCGCTAATTTTAGTTCTTGGCATTCGTAATTACTAGTCATGGTGGATTTATTATCAGCCAAATGCTGATTCTGATATCACATTATTCAGATTCTTATTTACTCATTTTTATTAACATATCATATTCCATTTAAGTTATTCACTGACTCGCTTGACAGCTTAAAGTGAATTTAAATTGTCCATCAGTTTGTGTCAGTTATAGTCTGGTTGTAGTGTCAAACAGTATTTGGGTTTACTGTTTCTTGTGGCACTTCTGCTTCTTTCTTCTTCCATGATTCCTCTCTTCTTGGTTATTCTTATCAGTACCTTATCTATTTACATTATCGTTATGTACTCATTAAACCTGATAGTATATGTCTAGGTTATGTAACATCTGGTTATGTTACAATATTAATGATGACAAAATAGTGGAAGAGGTAGTGTTAGATAGTAAAGTATTGACCAGTAATGATAATGATGTTAATTACAGTTCTGAGGTAAGTAGGAGTGAGAATTATGACAATATAAGTGAAAATATGATGTTAAAGAATAATGGGGTAAGTATTGAGAGTACTGATTAAGTTTTAGAATGTAATAATGGAATGTTAATGTGTGTTTATGAGTCAGAGAGAAAGTGGAAAGATAGTATAGAGGTAGAAGGGTGGCAGAGGGTAAATTTTCCCCAGGTTTATTGTGAACCAAGGTGTTCACAAATGTTGTTGTTAAAGGGCAAGAGTCCCTTATTATTGGAAGACATGAGGTCTTTGAGTTGTTCCCCGAATTTTTATGAGTTAGTGCCCTCTGTGTGGGATGGTAGAGAAAGTGTGATATGGTGTTATAGTGAGAGAGATTTAGATATTGATAGAGAGATAGAATTATATCAATTAAAGAGAAATTATAAGGAGTTGAAAGAGAGGTTAGAATTGAAGGAAATAGATGATATAAAATACTTACCGTGTACAATAGAGATGGATAATTATTTTGATGATGATGATAAAATAACTGACTTTATATTGAATAAAAATACTGATGGAGACGGATCTGAGATCACAAATGTAGACAGGTTATATGAATTAATAGATGATGCTGATAATGGCTATAATAATAATAATAATAATTTGTATGTGTATAACAATGACTTATGTTATAAATATATTAGACATTTACACGATGATGGAGGTTGAATTAAAAAATCAGTGTATGAACAATTTTAAATATTTTAATTTGTGGTTATGACCTTGCTGAATTAGGAAATGAGGTGTGGAAAACTGAACAATAATGACGAATAATTTGTAAACAATTGATAGTGAAATTAATTGTGTTTGTATTGTAAAATGTTTTATGTAAACAGTATGTGTATGTAGTAGAAATTGATGTAATAATAATAATATTTTAATAGACTAAATAAATAATGAGAGTTGATGCTCAATGACTTGTAATTGTTTTGAAGTAATGTAATTAAAATATGTTGTGTTAATAATTGATGGAATTAAAATAATTTGAGAGGTTTAAATATTTTTGATTGATTTAAAATGTTATACAATTGAATTTTGATGATGAATTTAAATTATTTTATGAGATTTAAATTTGATATTAATTAATAAATAAATAAATGTTAAATTGTATTTAGTTTGTGGAATAACATGCTTGTTAAAATGTTTCAGAAGGTACATGGAGTTATTGGTGTTTGGTATTTATGCTGTATTTGTATGTCTATGATAGTATGTGAGTGATGTACTGTAAGTATGAATTTGATAATGACCTTGAAGTAAAGTAACCGTCTTATAATGGCACTAAATGAGTTTGAAAGAAGCTAACTGAGGTAAAATATTATTGAAATGATGCAAAATGAATGTTAATAATAAATTTGAATTTTTGGGAGAATCTAATGGTCTAATAAATGTTAAATAGTTTAGAGTATAAATAAAAAGAATTAATAGAAAGTTCCAGTTGTAATGTTGACAAATTTTTAAAAAATTATTTAAATGTGAATTGTTTGGTTAAATGTAGCAATGATATTGTTCATGTTTATTATGTTATATCATGCAAGAGAGAGGGGTAATTTTGGGGGGTTGTGTGGTGTTAATAGAAGTGAAATAATTATGGAAAGTAGAGACTGGATCAGTAGAAGGGTTTAAGTTTAGCTATTAGTTATGCTATTGCAGTGGTGGCATGTGCCACTGCAGATAGCGATGAGTGTTGGTGGTAACATCAAGGTATGTTACCATCATCGGAGGCCAAACTGGCGTAATATACACTGCACAACTTGTTATATAATTTCATATTATATGTTGATTTGTTGCCGTGCAGTGTATCATAAAGATGAAGAGAACATGCCTGAAATGAAAGATGATTTCCCCGCCTTTTCGGGCGATTACTGCCTTGCCAGCACTAATCGTGGTTTTGGACGACAGCCATCTGTGGGCATCAATTGTAAAACTGACCATGGTTGGCTAAGCTTGAAATTGGTATAGATTTGAAATTAATGGGGGGTGACTTAGGGGAAATCCCCGGAACTATGGAACAGCGGCTATCACTCTGTTCGCGTGGGAACAGTTAACCAGGTGATAGACCCGCATTAAGGGTACAGTATGTAAATATGTAAAATCAGATATGATGATATCTAACATTTTACAAAATTTTACGCAGAAGCAAGGACAAGGAGACGACAAAATTCCTCCAAAACTTCAGTCCTTGTGGACGCCACAGCCCAGGGGGGTCATAGTGTGTGTGGAAAGGGGGGTTACTCAGGGGAGTAACGAATTAAAAATTTGTTGTAACTTGATAATGATGACTCGCTACTGAGCTGACTAAATAATTTTGTTTTGATTTGAGAGATGGGTGAACTAGATGTTTCTTATATTGTGTTTATTATGTTTTATTGTGTTAATTGCATGTAGTATGTTAGGGATAAGGATTATAAAAATGTAATAATACTTTATAGAATAAATTTTCAATGTGTTTAAAGATTTTAAGTAAATAATGAAATAAATTTCAGATAGTAATGAATTTGCAATGGGTTGTAAAAGATAGAATTTGGGTGGTTATTATTTCGTTAGGACATTTAAATCAGTCCAAATCAAGTTTAGAAGGGGAGTTGAATAAAGTAAGATTGTTGTGAATAAACATAATGTAGAATTTGAGTATTGATAGTGACACAGTAGCTATGGGGAAAATATGTAGAGTAATGATTGATATATTGAGGTAATAAAGAAATGGAGATATTTTGTAGATGAAAGTGATGTAATGGGAGAGTAATTAGTTGAAAGGGGAATTTTGTAAAGGGGGTGGTGTGATAAGGAGTCCTCAACGAAAAGCGTTGTGGCGGGAGGTGAACCGTTATGCGCAGGAAAGGGTTACCTAGGGAGGGTCCGGGAACCAGATAAGGGAATGAGCATTGGGAGGGGAACACACATCCTGAGTACAAAGGGGTAGAGAGTATTTTGTTATAGGGGTAGAAGGATGCGAAATGAGTTAGAGTAGTAAATTAGAGGTAGAGAAGGGTTGGTAGATGGGTGTCATACTAGACAAAGAATTTGGTATGTGAGTGTTAGAGTCATAAAAGGGGTAAGATTATGGGTAAATGCCAAGTTGATAAAGTGAATTTTTGTATGAATAACTGAGAATCACCCAAATTAATAAAGGAATAATAAATGAAAAAACAAAATTTTGGAAAAGTTAAGGGATAAATAATCGATGATTAATTAATAAAAGTTCAATTGAGATTAAAATTAATTTTTATAATTTTATATGCAAATTTAAAGATGTAAAGTGTGTAATTTTTGGTCAAACGTAAATGCAAATTGTTTATTTTAGGGTAATAATAACAATGTGAATTATGAATATACTATGTTTTATTATGTTGTATTATGTTTGTTAGTGTTTAAGAGACTTTTATGAATTTAAATATTTTAGATGCAAATTGGGGATGAGAGAGATGTGTAATATGGTAATGGGAAATGTTTATTTAAATTCTGATGGGAATCAGGGCAATAATTTTGAATTTTGGGATAAAAGTTAAAAAGAGAAAGTAGACAGAATGAGATTATGGAATTTTAAAATATGTATCATGTTATGTTAGGTATTCATATATATATGTTAGAGGTTAAGAGGAAAAACCAGTGCTTCTTAACGCAAACCAGCACCGCTAAGGGGAAACAGATCAGTTAGGGATATAGTATTGTACAAGGCCACTAGTTGATATTTTGATTTGTTGTTTCAGAGTCTGGTGATGCTGTGGCGGCGGTTCTGAGCTGGCCAGCGCGTCAGAGCAGGGGCGTTAAGTACCTGGCTGACTTTATGGTGTTGGGATCTCGAGAGAGAAGTCCAGTAAGGTCATTCAGGTGCGGTCACAGTCACTGGACCAAGGGTGAGTTAATTATATTTTTGTGTGTAAAACGTAAAGGGGGTTGTGGCGACATATCCTGGCTGATCCCTTTAGCAAGTATGAGTGTGTCAATGAGAGTTTTTATGCTTCGGCATAAAACCTCTCATTGAGGGGGTATTGTAACGGGACATTTTGGCCTACCTGGGGTAATATAAGAAATCATTGTATTTTAATAAAAATAAATAGCATTTTTATAATGTAATAATAATTTCGGGAGATATAAACATAAATTGAGAATAAAGGTAAATTGTATGGGTAACGAAATTGGCAGGAGTGATTGTAAATATTATTCATAAATTATAACGACGTAGCAGACAAACAAGCGAAAATGTGTCAAGGTCAGCTCCAGTGACTTACAAGTTGTGTAACAGATTATATAACATCCAATCGAACGATCTTACGTCAGTGCCTTACATAACGCTGGAATGTAGGAGTGTCAACGCCAGCAGCTTCGTTGACGCTCAGAGAACAAAGTCAGTCAGCCATGAACAACTAACAACTACGGACGCAAGTAATCAGCGCGTCTGCCAACCGGGCATAATTTTCGTCGCGCCCGCAGTATAACAAAATGTGATGTAAAATCGAATTTTATACGTAAATGAACAGTTTTCCTGATAATAACAGTTTCGGAGATGTAAAACGAATTTTGAATTAAAATAAAATGTTTCACATTTTATCACAATAAAAGTGTGTGCGTGTAGAGCAAGGCGACGTCTTCTGGACAAAAAATGAACAGCTAAGTAACAAATAAATAAAATGAATTTTAACAAGGGCTAATAAAAAAAAATGACAACAAAATAAATTTTTAAACACAAATTGAGATCTCTAAGGGCATGTGTTAACTGTGTGTGTGTGTGTGTGTGCGTGAGAAAGTATGTAGACAAAGAAGGCTGGTTTGTGTTGTTTGTATTTTAATTTAGTTCATATTTAATTTCTTGAAGTTTTATTTGGAATTTATATAACATGTTTTAATTCTCATTGTAGCAGAATGATTAAATAATCAATAACTTTCGTAAATGTGAATTTATAGTAGATAAAGGAGGGCAGGAGATCGTTTGTTAATAATGAAAACTTATAGCAAAAATATCAATAAAACTCAATTCGTGGGAAACAAAATAAGGTTTTCTTTATTTTGAACCATAATCTGATCTCCTGAGTTCGCCGAAAAGAACCCGACTCTGGTAAGTACATATTTTTGTTTCTTACAGTTGGTGCAAATGCAAGATGGTGCCCAAAAGAATTAGAAAGTAAAAGTAAACAGTGAATAAAAATTTAAAATCAATTAAGTTTAATTATCAATAAAAGTTATATCACATGGTTATAAAAATAGAACAAATGAGAAAATTAAAAATTAATTATTAAAATATCACTAATAGTTAAAAATGATTAGTGATTCCAAATACATACAAAATTACATTATTTTTCTCCATAGTCACTTTTTGTTCCAAGCATTTCTGATATGGTGGAGTGACCTTTTTAAAACCCTCAGCATAAAATTCTGCAGCCTGGGTTTTCACCCAATTTTGCATTAAGGTTTTCAACTATTCAGTTTCCTCTAATCATTGAACGCAAGCCAGTTCTGGAGTTGTAGGAAGAGATGGTAGTCATTGTGTGCAAGATTAGGACTGTACAGCGGATGATAAAAAGTCTCCCATAAACATTTATGAGCTGTTTCAATTGTATGGGCAGCCATGTGCGATGTGTGTTGTCATGAAGGATAACAACTGACCTCAGCATCCTCCATCATTGGTTTTGAATGGCACAATGCAGTTTAGAAAGTTTTTCACAATAGACTTCCAATGTGATGGTTGTTCCAGGCTCTGTGAAATCGACCAAAGCACACCCTTTGGTCCCAGATACAGAAAAGCATGTGCAGATGTTAATTTCTGGTCTTTGTGAGCACTTGTCAACATTTTTTGAGACCCATTATGGACACAGTTTACGATAGCGTAGCATGTCAGTCACAATTCTGAACAATGTTGTCTTTGAAACTCTGGAAATTCTATGGAAAGATCGCCAATCAAAAAGTGATGATTTTCTCTCACTTTCGCAATCACACACTCAGCAAGATCATCAGTCCACATACTAGGCCTGCCACTCCTCTCTTCATCATAAATATCTGAACGGTCTTCCTTAAGCTCATGACACCATTGTCTCACGTTTCCTTCACTTATTGCAGTAGGCTCATATGTTTCACACAATTGATGGTAAATTTCAGCAGCATTACGTCTTCTTGTGTTTAGAAATCTAAACACTTGTCTGGACTTCACAATTGGCGGTATTGTTTATTTTCGCATTCAATTTAACCCACTGTCACGCAAAGACAAACAACAATGGACTGGTGACAGTATGACAGTTATATGCTTAAAGGACCAGTTGAAGCTACTGCATATGGGAAAACTAATCAGTGTTGCCAATTGCTCTTTATAACCGATTGACCCTTACTTTTGAAATATGCTTTGTAATTTCCTGCATAACAAAAATTGTGCTTTTTTTATATAAAAAAAATGTATAAACCATATATCTTTTTCCTATTAATTAAATCAATAATTTTTAGCCAACAAAACAATTTTTCCTCATTTTTATGCAAGAATTTTTACACATACACAAACATCTTTTTGAAGAACATTTCTTTCACAAAACTTTTACTGAAATTTCTACCTGGTTGTTTTTTTTTCTACCAGATGACATCTGTTATATTGATTATGGTTCCTTTCTGTCATTACAACACCATCCCTAATTTTTAAAATAACATAAGTAAAATTTTTATTCATACTGGTACATAACAATGGTGTATTAATATTTTCAACTGAACTGCTGAATTTCGTTTATTTTATATATTGTTTTTTTGTAATTTATCATATCTGTAATTACAGTACAACCTGTCACATCCGGACCTATGATATCCGGATCCTCCCATATCCGGATGTATCTCCAAACTAATTTTTCAATTTTGGTTAGTGAAATGGTTAGGGATGGAAAAGTGAAAGTTGCAGCTGGAATGTTGTTTGCGCGCCTAGTCTATTCCGAGCGGGGCTGTGGCCTTGACTCAGTCAATGGCTCTTTCCCGGAAACCCATTCCTTTATTCTCAACCTCGGCTGCCGTCTGCCTACCACTTGCTACCTGCAGTCTGTGTTTGCGTTTTAAAGTGACAGTTTGTTTTGCAAGTGAGTTTCTAAACTGTATGTCAGAAGTGATTGCCGTTGTTATCGTTATTGTTAACCATTGTTACTGTATTTTATCGTTGTTATTTTTTATTGTTGTTATTCTTTATCGTTGTTTTTTGCTAAAATTGCGGAGAAAAGGAAGAAAACTGTTATGACAATGGATGAAAAGTTTCGTGCTCTGAAGAGGTTGGATGCTGGTGAAACAGCTAAGAAGATTGCTGCTGACATGGGAGTAGGAACGAGCACTGTGAGTGACTGGAAAAAACGAGGAGTGAGATTGAGAAGTGGTGCTCATCGCAAGCTTCAACAAGTGGGGTAAAAAAACTGAAAATGATGAAGAAAGCCACTAACAACCAAGTTAATGAGGCTTTATATCTTTGGTTTACCTAAAGAAGAGAGCAAGGATTGCCTATCTCAGGTCCTTTGCTAAAAGAAAAAGCTTTGCACTTCAATAAAGAAATCGGAGCCGATGGACAGTTTAAAGCAAGTGAGGAATGGTTAGAAAGTTGGAAAAATCGTTATGGTGTGCGGAAACTGCAGATCAGCGGTGAAAAACTTTCTGCTAACCAAGATGATGTTGACAACTTCAAAACGTTTGTAGCGTGTCAATTTTGGGCGGTTTTTATTTTTTACCGTATGGGGTAATTATATTTTTTATTTATTTCATTTTGGGCGGGCTTTTCATAAAAATTTCTGGTCAACGTTATTTCCATTGTGAAAGAACCAGTGTTGAGAAGCAGTGTTTAGGACAAAGGCGATACGCAATTTCCATTGTGTAACTAGGCAAAGGAATTTGCACCTCCACAAAATTCTAAGAACTTGGTACATGTGTGTCGACGCACGAGCGCAACTACTCACGCAGGCGCTCCAAGGGATGCTCTCAACGAAAAACAAGATGGCTAAAGTGCGAAAGTATTCATCGTTCCTTTAGTTTCACTCAGGAAGTCATGGCTAAGTCCTGCCTACTTTAATGACGTCAGCCAATGCCTAGCTGAGATCATATGCTGTATTAGCTCTAAAAACTACATGTAGAGCATTGGGAGGCAGTTGCAGCGACGAAGATCCAGGCAGTGATTTCCACACCAAGCATGAGACCACCTCAGCTGTACCTGTTACGTTACCGTTGCCAGTCTGCATTGGTGAGAGACGCGAGATAGTCTACGAGAAACCAAGTTCGCTAACAGACGCTGATCACGTTGTGCGGGCCCGGTCGGGTCGAACTTTTAAGTATGAATACCTAAATAAAATAACGCCTTCATACCGACCGGGACCCGAGTAATTAACGGATGTAACAATATTATAATTGGTACAGTAGAATTGTGAAGTGACGACAGTGAAATAACGGACCGTGGAATCGGGCAACAAAACACGTGTTCGGTCGGCCGTGAACAGTTAATCAAATTACCACGAATAAAAACATGACTTCGTAAAACAAAATATTAAAGGGGAATATGTTAAATTGTATGGATGTGTGTATGGGCAAAGCTGGGCGGCTTTCGATAGTGTAAGAAATATATGAGGGTAAGGCCTATTTAACCATTTAAAAATGTTTTGTATTACTTTTGTGCGTTTTGTATTAAGGAGTTCCGTCTTATGTAAGTAAAAAATATTCATTTCATAACATAATCATGTGTTAGACTAAGTTATTTCGTCATTACCACTTTCTCATTTCTGTGTTGAAAAAATTCGTCTAACGGATCGGAATCTTTCTGAATTATCAATTGGGTGGGGTCAGATTGCTAAATTGTCCGTTTTATTAAGGTAAAGTGTAAAGGTCTCCATATCTGTCCTTCAAAGATATAGGTGGCGACTCTGGGCTTCTGATAAAATTTCTGCAACTGGTAGTGGTTTTATGTATTAAATATATTTTGGTCTTCTTTTTATTGTTACAAATGGCTCTCGCTGCCAGGATTTTCGTTTAATTGTAATGTTATACGAGATAGACCTATTTTAAGGCACAGAAAATAGGATGTGGTAATGACGAATGTATAAAAATTGTATCGCACATATTCACGTAGGTTATGTTCGTGTTGTGATTCATAGTGTGTTAGGTGTTTGAGTATAAAAAGATAGTAGTTTTATATATAAAAGTGTTATACAAACGAACTTTAAAAATGTCTATAATACAAAGTAATGATAGTGATTTTGCGTGGGATGAGTGGGAGAATGAATTTCGAGGTGTTGTGGGTGAGATGACAGACGAGGAATGGGGAAATTTAGACGATAGGTTAACCCGAATGGAAGAACAAGAGGAAGGAATATTCGCAGAAATTAATAAACATTGTGAGATGACCAATGATACAGGTAAGATAGTTGAAGGGATAATGGTAGAGAATAAGGTAAATAATGATGATACGAGTGAATCTGATTATGAGATGAATATGTTGCTAATGATTAAGAAAGGTTTGGAGGAATATATGGAATGACGAACAAGAGTTTTGATATGATTAATAAACGGCTTGATGAGAGGGAGGAAATGATGAATAAACATTTTGATGAGTTACATATAGAATTAAACAAAACAAAGGAAATAATGAGTAAGGGTTGTGATACAATAAAAAATGGTTTGATAAACCAGACGAGAAGCGGGAGGAGAATAGAGGTCAGTTAAAAGAGAGTACTGAAGTTGAGTTAACGCAGGTAAGTGGTAATAATGTATTTAATAATAGCGAAGAAATAATTAACAAGGTAAGTTACAGTTGTAAAGATGAATTAATAAATAACAGTGAGAAAATCATTGAAAACGAGCTATTTAAGAATGATGTAATGAAAACAAATAGGGATGATGAAGTTTGTGGTGAAGTAGAATTTAATAACGAAATGTTAGCGAGTGTTGATGAAATTGAGAGAGAGTGTGATGAAAGGTTAGGGTGGCAAAGGGCAAATTTTCCCCGTGATATAAGTGGAGTAAGGACTCCGCTAGTAGTGATTTTTGAGGACAGAGTTTCCTCCGTTAATTATGTGGAAGACAAGGTGTCTTCAAGCAGTCCCCTAATGTTTTGTAAACCTGGAAAAGCCAGGAAGTGGTATAGTAAGTTTGTTGTGCCCTTTGCATGGAGTGAAGTAGGTCAGTGGTGTTGTGACAGGTATTGTGATGAAAGTGATTATGAGAGAGAGAAAGAGTTAGTGGTTCAAGACAAATAGAGGTTATGTAGAGCTGATAGAGAAGATGGATATTAAGAGGGTTATGATAAATAATGTAGACATACCTTGTGTAGTAGTAGACAATGATTATATTGATGATAAATATGTACTTGTAGGAAGAATTAGTGTACTTGTAGTGGAGGAATATGATGAGAAAATAACTAACCTGGGTGTAACAACAAATATTCACGGAGGCGGGATAAAAACAAATAATAGTGACAAGTCTTATGAAATAATAAAAGGGAAAATGAATGACATAGAGGTAATGGTTTATAATAAGAATAATAATAATAAATTGGATGTAAATAAAAATCATTTATGCTATAAATATGTGAGGTATCTTTTTGACGATGGAGGCTAAACCATAAAACAGTTAAATATTTTGTTTTAGAGGGTTTGACCTAGCTGATTGGGATATTGAGATGTGATAACTGAATAAATAATGAATCAGATTTGTAAATAAATATGTAGTAAAGCCAATTGTATGTGTTGTGGTTAAGTGAACAGTGTATGTAGGTAATTAATTGTTGTAATAATAAGATTAATATTTTGCAATTTAAAGGAATAATAACAGTAATTTTGGCAATAGTAATTGGCTAATGGTAAATATTTTGATAGTATTGGAATTTGTATTTTAATAATGAATTTAATTGAAACAGTTTGAAATATTTGAAATAATTTGATTGATGTAAAAGTTATAATTGAATTTTTTTTTTGTGTTTTGAAGTCAAATGGTTTTACGAGGTGAATTTTGTAATTAAATGAATTGTTGGATGTAAACTGATTTTTGTGTAAAATGTTTCAGAGGTGAGGTGAAAGTATTGTGATATGGTGATTATGTTTTGTGTGTATATCATGTTAACTGAACTGTAAGTATAAAAATTTTATAATCATGTATAACAAAAACATTTACAGGTAACTAAGATTTTAATTCAGTAATAAGAGATTATTGGAAATAATTGCGGTCAATAAAAATAATAATTAAAAAATTTTAATAATAAATGAACAATGATATATACTAATTATTGATGGTAAATTTAGAAAATTTTAAGAAAGTCAAAGGGTAAAAGGTTGTGAATGGGTTAAAAGTCTGTTGAGGAAAAGATTATATTTATATAATGTATATAAATTTTTTAATTAATTAGCTATTAAGTTGCTATTGCGGGGGTGGCCTGTGCTCCCGTAGATAGCGAAATGGGTTGGGGGTAACAGAGAGTGTTACCTCCATCGGAGGCCAAAATGGCGAAAATGTGCGGCACGCCTTTTTCCGTGTAAGTTAAAGTTTACACATTGATAAACGACCGTGTCGCACATAACTAAAATGATGTGTAACAGGCAGTCAAATTGAAGTTAGATTTCCCCGACTTTTCGGGCGATTACTGCCTTACCAGCACTAATCGTGGATTTGGCTAGCGGCCAGCTATGGTCATATCAAGTCCCTTGACCATAGCTGACTTGAAATTGGTACATATTAGAAATTCAATGGGGGGAGACAACTAGGGGAAATCTCCGGAAACTATGAAACAGCGGCTGCCACTCTGCCCGCTTGGGGGTAGCAGAGACAGGTGGTAGACCCGCATTAAGGGTGTGTAATTATAGACCCGAACATGTTGATGTTCAATACTTTTAAAATTTAATAGCGGAAGCAAGGACACGGAGAGGTAAAACCTGCTCCAAAATATACAGTCTTTGTCGAAGCGCCAGGGCGAGATAGTCCTCCATAAATTGAAATAGTGTGTGTGGCTGGGAGGTGGCTCAGATGAGCCACGAATGTAAATTTTATAACATAAAATCTTTTTATTCAAATTTTGATCAAATAAAACTGCTTGTGCTGTTAAATAACTAGCTGCTCAGACACAACATATAAGGTGTTCATACTATAGTTTTAAATGTATTATTTTATTGTTGTACGTTAGATATAGGTGTTGATAAGAATATGTATTTTCATCATGTGTGTATATTTTTTTTTCTCTAAGCCAGTAATTAAATCGTCTGGCAGGCAGTCAATATGAATTATAAGAATCAGAGAAATGGGAAACAAGAAGGTGAGGAGTAATGATAAATAAATATATATATATTTCATGTAATTCGTTCAATTTTGAGATGTATTCTCATTGTGTTAGGAGATCAGCTGATCAGCAATAACAGGTCACTGGTATATTAGTTATAAATGTTCCAAGTAATTAATGTTCAATGCAATGTTTTAATGTATTACAGATGTTTTAAAGTAATGATAAAAATAATTTGATAAAGTGGAAAAAAAAAGTAACAATTTGTGAAAGTTAACAAGAGATAGTTTTGGGTGATAAATATTTTGTGGGACATATAGATCTGTCCAAATTGAATTCCAAGTGAAGTTGAAATAATAGAGATGATATAATGTAATATTGTTTTGAAGTAATGTAGTTTTGTGAAGTATTGATGTTGACACAGTAGTTGTGGAGAATTTATGTAGGTTTTGAATGATATGTTGTTGTTTATGATTAATGATGTTATTTTGTTGTAGTTGTAGTAAGGTAATGAGATTGAGATTTTTTGGGGATGGCAATTTTGTATTAGGGGGTAGTGTAATGTTGGAGTCCGCAACAAGGGTTGGGACGGGATAGGGATAGATTTTAGAGAGTAGGGGCCGCCTTAGGTAGAATCCAGGGGCCAAATAAGGAAATTGAGTTTTGGGTAGGTGAAACACATATCCTAGGTACAAAGGGTTAGAGAATATTTTTTTTATATTGTAACGAAACAAATGTTACAAAAGAATAGTAAATAATAGTGAAATCCGATCCAGAGAAGAAACAAGAAATAATAATTGAAAGCAAATTAAAGGAAAACTATTTGGTTTGACTTATATAATATTATCCAGAAACCCAGAAATAACCCAGTAGAATAGGGCAGTAAACAGAAAAAAGTGAAATAAATAAACCTAGTAGGCCTAATCAACTTACCCTGAATAATAATCCAAACCCAATAAAGAGTACCTAATCCATATAATAAAATTGTATTAATTATAATCATATAGGCCTATAATCAAGGAAAGGAAAAGGGACACAAACCTTTAAAGTAATGAGTGTGATCATAAGAAATAGCGACACAGACTACCGTTAAACAGTGTAATTATTTTTGATGAAAGTGTTTTGTTATTATTAGACAGAATTTTAGTTTATCATACAGACAATAGTTTAGCAGTATAAATAAACTAAAACTGTCAAAAACAATTATTATTATTAAGAGTGTTGTTATATGTTATAAGATTTTATGTCACCAGTTAATTTATGTAAATATATTTATCTCAGGTAGTCAAAGTAGAAATTACAATCAATCATAACAAATTGTTCTACCACATATCATAGAAATTCAAATTAATAAGGTTTTACAGTTATAAACTGAGGCATGTTTAGTATCAAATTGTTTATAATTATCTAATTAATAATTGTATAAACATTGCATATATAATTAGAGTATAATAATAAAATTATCTATTAAAGGTAATTTATAAAATATAATGTAGGTAATGGGTGTTGATCCTATAACATTTAAACTGTACATAAATGACCAATCAAAATTTAAGAAATTTGTATGAGTTAGGTAACTAAAAGAAAGAAGAAATAACACTTAATTGTTAATTGTGATGGAAAGCAGTTGAATAGTGCGTGTCTAGAGGTAATTAAAAGTATATAAAAATAGATAACCCGTTTGTGAAAGAAGATCTGAAGGACCATCATCGAAGATAATAATCCTTCCACTACAATTTTCATGAACAAATAATACACACAATCAAGAAAAATATTCAGAATAGACCAGGAACCCTTCAGCAATATCGTCTAGATGTGTAAAGTATAATTTGACAATATTTTTTTTTAACAAGGAACAACCACTAGACAATATGACAATTTACACTAACACTAATCACTAGTAAACATTTTAAAGTGCAACCAAATTCAATCTCTAAGCGAACAGTGATTACAAGGAAACATTTATTGTACACATTAATAAACTACATTATTTTCTGAGACGGACAAATTGAATATCGTCAAAACTTGTATGTAACTTAATATATAATTTGTGTAAATTTTTAGATTATAAGTAATATATTGTTTGTAAAGGTACTCTCTATTATTAATCAACATGCAAAGGAACTTTTCGTAGCAGCCACAAGAATTCCCACGAAATATATTAAAATTATTTAATTATAAATCCTGAGATAAATATCGACCCTGTGACAACCATATGTATCGAATGGAATTTTCCAATAATTTGAATTTATGTTCTACTGATTCAACCATTATGTTATTAAATCATATCCATGAGTTATTATTCCATTAAGATAGTATTATAAATTGGCGCACCAACTAGTGAGGCTGAAATTAGGGAATATTAAGTGAAGAAATTGAAACAAGCAAATTAATTTCCTAATTTTTAGCTGGCGACTGCTATAAGTTCCAAGAAATAATAAAGATGCGTAAGAGGGCTACATCATTGAAACGGACGAAGGAGGCAGAGAAGGAAGTCAGGATGGAAGAGAAAGAAGTAACATCGGTGGAGGATGTGGAAACGGTAGTAAGAGAGGAAGCCAGAGGAAGCCTGGATTTACAACAACTATGGGAATTAATTAAAGAAGACTCTAAGAAGCAGAAGGAAGAATTCACTGAAAACTCAAGGAAACAAAATGAAATTTTGAGTCAAAACTTATTAAAACAAATGGAGGAACAAAACAAGCAAACGAAGGAAGATTTGAAGAGTATCAAGGAAGAATTCAGTGAAACTCAAAGAAACAAAATGAAATTTTGAGTCAAAACTTATTAAAACAAATGGAGGAAAAATTCGATAACATCAAGGAAGATCACAGACAAACAAATGAAAAAATTGATAGTATCAAGGAAGATAACAGACAAACAAATGAGAAAATGAGTGAAAATTTAATAAAACAGATGGAGGAGAGATTTGACCAAAACAGAGAAGACACTAACGAGAATTTAAAACGGATAAATGAGAAAATCGACAGTATTAAAGAAAGTACTAACGAAACCTTAAGGCAAACTATAAGTGACAATAATAACCAAATGAAGGAAGAATTCAGACAAATCAATGAAGAGAATTTAAGAAGAATTAATGGTAGAATTGAACAAGTCAATGATACAATTAACCAGAAGATGGACAAAATCGATGAGGAAAGGAAGCAAGAAATAGCTGACACTAATGAGAGATTGAGAAAAGCTAACGAAACCATTACACAAAATGAAGCAGTGATAAATACCAGAATAGACCAAGTCCAAGAAAATAGTCGTATTCAAATAGAAGGAATACAAAAGGAACAAGAAAATTTAGTGAATTTACAGAAACAAACCGGAGAAAGGTGTGACAATATTAACACTACGATGAACAATTTAACTGGTCAAGTACGCCAAAATCAAGAAGAAATTGAGTTAATTAGAACCAGACCAAATAATATTACTCATGTTTCCACAAATGAAACCAGAGAAGGGATTAATTTCAAAAATTATCGGAGAAACCCCATGGAATTCCTGGCCAGAATCGAGGAACATTTTAATAAACATCGAATAACTATCTGGAGCTCGTTTAGAGAGATGTTGGATGAGCATTTTAGGGAGATTACGGACAACTGGTGGACAGCAACCAGGAATGAGATAGTGGACTACGCTCAATTTAAAAAACTGTTGAAAGAAAAATATTGGTCCGAAGCCATACAAAATATTATAAGGGACAACATTTGTCAGGGAAGATATGATGGAAATAGAGGTACATCTCCAACTACTTACTTCTGGGGAAAGGTGTGTTTGGCGAGACACCTAGAGCCAAGAATACCAGAAGAATCCCTAGTAACTAAAATGGCATACCATTATGACACAGGAATTGCCAGAGCACGCCTGGGAAGCCAGATTAAAACGGTCCACGCAATGGCTGACTTATTAGAAAATTATGAACACGAGGGCTACTACAAAAGAAGCAGACAACGAACTGATCAGTGCAGTTCAAAAAATAATAACCATGGTATGAATCATAATCAATATAATAACATGAATAACCGGAATAGTTATGTCAACGATCGTAATCACAACCAAAATTTTACCCCAAGTAATAACCAACCAGCAAACTTCAATCGAAACCCAATTAACAATAATGATAACAACAGGCCCAATCAAAATTACCATCCGGGTAATAGAAATAATAATAATTATAATAACTACCGAACAAACCAAAATTATAATAATTTTAGGAATAACTCAGGAGTTAATAACAATAATAATCAGGGTAATTATAATAATAATCGTTCGTACCGACCCCGAATAAATTACATCAGTGCCGAAGAAGGGGATTACTGGAGATACCATCAACCTCGGAGGAACAGTTTTAATAACAGTTATGATCAAAGAGGAAATCCCAGAGGGATGAGTCACCATTATAACCGAGTCAGAAGTAGAAGCCAGGAGGACTTCCGAGAATCAAGGGGAAGTGAACAATTAGACAACCGAGAGGTTGAACAACCAGGAACCAGCACACCAGTCCAGGCAAATCAACAGTCATGCCCGGAAAATAATCATGATAGCCTTAATTTAAACGGAGTGAGGCAGTAATAAACCCTCGCGACCCCTTACTGCTACTAACTACTGGGTACAAAAACCACCAAATTCAAAAATATAGTAATAACAAATTACTACCAACTAATTATGAAAAACTAATTATGGAAAATCAAAGAATTTTGAAGTATAACAACAACCAAAGTTTAAGGACGGATAGTCAAAATCTTACTATTATTTACAATTATTATTTGAAAAATCTTTGAGAAGAACTGTTGGAGGAAACGGTGACAAGTAGAATCAACCAGCATAATGAAATTTTATACATAACCGCTCAAATTGAAGGAATTCCTACACGAATAATGATAGATACTGGTGCAAATGTATCACTTATTAACGACGCTGAACTGGAGAGAATACAGAAACAAAGTAAAAATATAATACCTACCTTACCTGTCAATAATGTTATTTTAATAGGTGCCACTGGGCGTCAAAATAAAACAGTGAGAAAACAAGTGTCATTGGAAATAGAAAGCAAAGGTGTTACAATTAATATTATATGTTTGGTCGCAATTGGCCTACCATTCGAATTATTAATCGGATGCGATATGCTGAGGAAATACTCAGCCATTATTGATTTGAGCAAGGAGAAGGTGTCCTTGAACTCAGAAGGTGTTATGTGGACGGCAGAGTTAATAGGAAGCGATGGTGCCCCTCTGAACCGTACCCATCACCAAGTTAGGGAATTAAATTTTTTAAATAATGACACCCAATGCAGAAAAATAATCTATAATATGACAAATGAAGACCTGTGGAACAGTAAATTACAGGAGATAAGAGAGTTTAGACACCAAGGCACAAATAATTTGACAGTAAAACAAGTAGAAGATCTCATTATAATATATAAGAAGTATAAACATGTATTTTCAGAAAAACCAGGAAAAGTAAAAAACTATCAGCGTAGAATACAATTTAAAGAACCACCAGAATTCCACAGAAAATCCTATCCTATACCATATTCATTGAAGGAGGCGGTTAGAGCTGAAATTAATAAAATGTTGTTAAATGATATAATTGAGCATAGCGAATCACCAAATACTAGCCCAATAGTAGCAGCAATTCAGAAGATTATAATCAACAATCCATGAAAAAATATCATGAGGAAGAAAAGGAAAAATAACATAAGTAATTATGTCCTCACACCTAATGACGTGTTCAGAAATAATTACTTCTGAAGGGAGGCAATTTGTAACGAAACAAATGTTACAAAAGAATAGTAAATAATAGTGAAATCCGATCCAGAGAAGAAACAAGAAATAATAATTGAAAGCAAATTAAAGGAAAACTATTTGGTTTGACTTATATAATATTATCCAGAAACCCAGAAATAACCCAGTAGAATAGGGCAGTAAACAGAAAAAAGTGAAATAAATAAACCTAGTAGGCCTAATCAACTTACCCTGAATAATAATCCAAACCCAATAAAGAGTACCTAATCCATATAATAAAATTGTATTAATTATAATCATATAGGCCTATAATCAAGGAAAGGAAAAGGGACACAAACCTTTAAAGTAATGAGTGTGATCATAAGAAATAGCGACACAGACTACCGTTAAACAGTGTAATTATTTTTGATGAAAGTGTTTTGTTATTATTAGACAGAATTTTAGTTTATCATACAGACAATAGTTTAGCAGTATAAATAAACTAAAACTGTCAAAAACAATTATTATTATTAAGAGTGTTGTTATATGTTATAAGATTTTATGTCACCAGTTAATTTATGTAAATATATTTATCTCAGGTAGTCAAAGTAGAAATTACAATCAATCATAACAAATTGTTCTACCACATATCATAGAAATTCAAATTAATAAGGTTTTACAGTTATAAACTGAGGCATGTTTAGTATCAAATTGTTTATAATTATCTAATTAATAATTGTATAAACATTGCATATATAATTAGAGTATAATAATAAAATTATCTATTAAAGGTAATTTATAAAATATAATGTAGGTAATGGGTGTTGATCCTATAACATTTAAACTGTACATAAATGACCAATCAAAATTTAAGAAATTTGTATGAGTTAGGTAACTAAAAGAAAGAAGAAATAACACTTAATTGTTAATTGTGATGGAAAGCAGTTGAATAGTGCGTGTCTAGAGGTAATTAAAAGTATATAAAAATAGATAACCCGTTTGTGAAAGAAGATCTGAAGGACCATCATCGAAGATAATAATCCTTCCACTACAATTTTCATGAACAAATAATACACACAATCAAGAAAAATATTCAGAATAGACCAGGAACCCTTCAGCAATATCGTCTAGATGTGTAAAGTATAATTTGACAATATTTTTTTTTAACAAGGAACAACCACTAGACAATATAACAATTTACACTAACACTAATCACTAGTAAACATTTTAAAGTGCAACCAAATTCAATCTCTAAGCGAACAGTGATTACAAGGAAACATTTATTGTACACATTAATAAACTACATTATTTTCTGAGACGGACAAATTGAATATCGTCAAAACTTGTATGTAACTTAATATATAATTTGTGTAAATTTTTAGATTATAAGTAATATATTGTTTGTAAAGGTACTCTCTATTATTAATCAACATGCAAAGGAACTTTTCGTAGCAGCCACAAGAATTCCCACGAAATATATTAAAATTATTTAATTATAAATCCTGAGATAAATATCGACCCTGTGACAACCATATGTATCGAATGGAATTTTCCAATAATTTGAATTTATGTTATACTGATTAAACCATTATGTTATTAAATCATATCCATGAGTTATTATTCCATTAAGATAGTATTATAATATATGTAGAGAAGGTGGCGATTTGAGTTCCATGATAAGTTGGGGTTAGAGCGTTTTGGGATAGATGTTTTGGTAGAGATGGGTGTCATGGGAGTTGAAGTTGTTAGTGGTTAGAGTCAGAGGGAGAAAGATTATATATGTATACAGATCTAGTAGTACAGTCAATGAGAATAAATAATTTACATCACCCACAGTAGATTAGAGTAAGATTATTAATAAAGAGAATGATTTATAATAAAGATATAAAATTTTTCATTTTTTAAACCAGTGACAGAATCTTGATAGAATTGGAAATAATGTAAAGTCAAGAATTGTTTATTTTATTATTATGCAAATGTCAATTTGATTATTATTTATAATAATATTTTGTTAATTTTAAATGTTTTGTTTTATTATGTTTTGTGTTTCAAATTAGATGTTACAGATGTTAAAGGTAATTGCAGATAGAAAGTATACATAACATGTAGGTCAAGGGCCTTGGACTTGACCTATTTTCGATCAGCTGATGAGTTCATACACCTACTAAGCTTGTATAGTAGGAAGTCAGTTTAACTTGTTTGTTTAATCAATTTAAACCAATTTTAAAATAATGTCTAAATATGAAGAAAACATTAAATAAATTTAATTTTTTTTGAATTTTAAAAATTTTTTGGAAATTGTAATTTTTTGGGGGGAAAAAACTTGATTTTTCGCCTGCCAGCATTTGAATATTTTGAGTAATGATTATTTTATTATGTGTGTACTTAACATGTTTGTTTTTATTGATTGATTATATTGCATTGTACTGTTAGATTGTAAGTGACTACATGTTAGATTAAGGATGTGTTTAGAGTAGGAGAAAGGTTTAAAGTAATGCATTTAAAGTAGAAAACAGAAAAACAGGAAGAGAATTTTTTGAGTATATTATTTTGGATTTTTTTTAAATGTTTCATAAATGTTAAAAGAATTTTTCATTTTTACTATGTGTTATGTCAATATGTAGTGTGAGTGTGTGTGAGCCCAGTAGTTGCTAAAGGCAGCCCAGCTTGCATATAAGGGGAGACATATCGGTGGAGGATCTGGCATAATCTGAGCCAGGGATGGAGGATTTTGGGCGTAGCATGTTAAAAGGCGAGGGGTGCTGTGGTACGAGTCTGCTCGATTTCTCGGTGTTGGGATCTCTTACGGAGAAGTCCAGTGATTTCGTTCAGATGAGTCCATAGTCGCCAAGCCAGGGGGGTCGTGTACCCATGTAGATTAAGAACAAGAGGGGGTTGTTGGCACCAGTTCCTCACTGGTCCCCTTTGGGGTTTATCGATGAGATTTCTTCTGTTGTGAACAGCAGAATTCTCATCGAGGGGGTATTGTAGCGTGTCAATTTTGGGCGGTTTTTATTTTTTACCGTATGGGGTAATTATATTTTTTATTTATTTCATTTTGGGCGGGCTTTTCATAAAAATTTCTGGTCAACGTTATTTCCATTGTGAAAGAACCAGTGTTGAGAAGCAGTGTTTAGGACAAAGGCGATACGCAATTTCCATTGTGTAACTAGGCAAAGGAATTTGCACCTCCACAAAATTCTAAGAACTTGGTACATGTGTGTCGACGCACGAGCGCAACTACTCACGCAGGCGCTCCAAGGGACGCTCTCAACGAAAAACAAGATGGCTAAAGTGCGAAAGTATTCATCGTTCCTTTAGTTTCACTCAGGAAGTCATGGCTAAGTCCTGCCTACTTTAATGACGTCAGCCAATGCCTAGCTGAGATCATATGCTGTATTAGCTCTAAAAACTACATGTAGAGCATTGGGAGGCAGTTGCAGCGACGAAGATCCAGGCAGTGATTTCCACACCAAGCATGAGACCACCTCAGCCGTACCTGTTACGTTACCGTTGCCAGTCTGCATTGGTGAGAGACGCGAGATAGTCTACGAGAAACCAAGTTCGCTAACAGACGCTGATCACGTTGTGCGGGCCCGGTCGGGTCGAACTTTTAAGTATGAATACCTAAATAAAATAACGCCTTCATACCGACCGGGACCCGAGTAATTAACGGATGTAACAATATTATAATTGGTACAGTAGAATTGTGAAGTGACGACAGTGAAATAACGGACCGTGGAATCGGGCAACAAAACACGTGTTCGGTCGGCCGTGAACAGTTAATCAAATTACCACGAATAAAAACATGACTTCGTAAAACGAAATATTAAAGGGGAATATGTTAAATTGTATGGATGTGTGTATGGGCAAAGCTGGGCGGCTTTCGATAGTGTAAGAAATATATGAGGGTAAGGCCTATTTAACCATTTAAAAATGTTTTGTATTACTTTTGTGCGTTTTGTATTAAGGAGTTCCGTCTTATGTAAGTAAAAAATATTCATTTCATAACATAATCATGTGTTAGACTAAGTTATTTCGTCATTACCACTTTCTCATTTCTGTGTTGAAAAAATTCGTCTAACGGATCGGAATCTTTCTGAATTATCAATTGGGTGGGGTCAGATTGCTAAATTGTCCGTTTTATTAAGGTAAAGTGTAAAGGTCTCCATATCTGTCCTTCAAAGATATAGGTGGCGACTCTGGGCTTCTGATAAAATTTCTGCAACAGGTAAGTCCTGGTAGTGGTTTTATGTATTAAATATATTTTGGTCTTCTTTTTATTGTTACACGTTTTTACACAGCTTTGTAGATTTTACCCCCAAATGTGACATCCCTTTGTCAACCTATGGACCAAGGTGTGCTTGAATCACTGAAACGTACCTATCGCCGTAAGTTACTGACTGTGTTGATTGCTGGAATGGACGAGGGTGAAAGTGTTACGGAATCCTTAAAAAAGGTAGACATGTTAGATGTGGTGATGTGGGTATCCCAAGCATGGGATGAAATAAAACCGTTTACACTGGTTAGGTCATGGAGGAAGCTGTTAGATCACGAAGCAACTGAAAAATGGGCTGGGGAGAAACCAGAAGAAATCAATGAAACTGTTTGCAATGAAGAAGAGTCAGATTGCAGAGCTTGTAAAAAACCTGCCTGGATGTGAAGAAATCAATGACGATGAAGTCAAGAAGTGGTTAAGTGAAGATGAAGCCAACGAAATTACAGACGGTGACATTATAGAAATGGTGTGCAATAGCGATGAGAAAATCTCTGAACCCGAAGAGGATGACAACAAGCCTATAATGAGTCACTCTGAGGCATTCAAGACCATCAAATCTCTGATCAGTTATGTTCAACATCAAGATGAAACAAGTGAAACTGAAGTGATGCTTTTAAGAAGGTTGAGAGACATGGCTTCCAAAAAACGTGTGCAGTGTGTGAAGCAGCCGAAAATCACAAACTTTTTCAAAAACTGATGTAGGCGTACTGTAAGTAAAACTTTTTAACCAATTTTACTTTTTGTATTTTAAAGAGTACAGTGTACAAATACAAATGCTAAACCAATAGAAACGTCTAAAAAAAACATTCAACAACAAACGCGTTCATTATTTCTGGCCCTCTAGCTATTTATAAATGACCTTGTGATATCCGGATTTTTCCATATCCGGATCGGCCGGTCGCCATATTAGTCCGCATATGACAGGTTGTACTGTATTTTGAACTATACTGGTCACATAATTTTTTGTAATATTTCTTTAAGGTATCATGATTTTTTTTAGCTGTTATATCAAACTAATGTCCATGTAAACATTAAGGTTGTACTGTGGCATGCAGACTGAGTAACAAGCAGCAAACTGACAACGAACATCAAAGCAATGATTACAATACACAGTACAGTTGCAATATTCTATCACCAGTCTTACTGAGACCTGATACAAAAGTTATATAACATTATCTGGAAGTACTTACTGAATATATATACAAGAAATCTTAAGGTAATAAAAAATTAATAAATCAGTAGTTTTTCAATAAATATTTTATTCTGTATATAATTAATTACATGTCTAATTTTAAGCAATCATTAACCAAATAAAGACTTTACTTTAGGTAAAACTCTATTGAATGGTTCAGTTGTTATATCTGCAAGAAGGCTGGATATATATTCTTCTGTCAAACTGTTGTAACCATCTTCAGCTGTAACATATAAACAAATTAACAAGGAGAGTTCGGTGAAACAATTTTATCTATAAACAAATAATAATCAGTTTTACTACTTTCAATTAACTCCACCATAGTACTTTCCTGTCTGTTTTAATTTCATAACAATGGTTTGAAATTAAGAGTTTGAAAGTAACAGTGGTTGGTACATGCAAACTTCAGCATGTACCAAGCGCAAAGATTTCAATACCACATTTTATGACTTAAAATATGTAAACTGATCTTGAATGACTACTTTAAAAATATAATATAAAAATTAAATAGTAAGGTGAATTATAAGTAATGATGTATAATATCCTATAAGAAGTTAACACTGATCAAATATTGAACAACTAACCAAGAAGAAGCAAGGCTAAAAATTCCACCGTTTGGAAATTTTAATACAAATTTTAAGAACAAGTTTTAATTTTTTAAACGAAGGTGACTTAAACTTCAGAATTTAAATTAAAAAAAAAATGTATACAGACATTGAGTATAACTTTTATATTTACTCAAGTTATATTATTCTGTATTAGATGAAATCTTTCAGAAACCACGCATATTTTTGGGGGCTGAATTCTCATTAGACAGGTATTATATTAAATGATTTTCTTAATTTGTTTCTGTATTGTGTAGGAGTTTATTGTAGGTTATGTTATAAAAATATGTACATATTTATCTGGTAGGTGTTTAGTCTCTTTTAAGTTGACATTAAGTTGAATAGCACTGTGTATTATTACTTTGGCGCAACGCTACAAAAGTTTGTTGATCCCATAGGTACAATATAATTCTGAAAGTATAAAAGACAGATTTAGTACATTGGAGTTGAGGATACATATTTAATGCAAACTAATGCAGTTAATGTACTATACTGACTATACGCTTTATTATTATTATTTTGTAATTATAACTGAACACTATTATGCTGATTCTTTATAACACCCCCCCCCCACACACACACACACAGGTTTACAACATCAAGTAATTATTTCATGGATATTGTAACGTGATGTTTCCCTCTACATAAAGAATATACCCTAACCTAACTAACTATCTTATCATAATAATGAAGAACAAAATAATAATTAAGTAAGGAACCCGTATAATGTAAAAAAGGTGTCAACTAGTAAATTTAACATAAATATTAAATAAAATAACCCGAAACATGTTCCTAATAAGGAAAAAAATATCTTGAGGTAAATTAATTATAAATATTAAATGTATTAAATAAAATAATAAGACCAAAATACCCAAATATGATTATCTGTAACTTAATAAAATATAACTCTAGTAAACCACAAATGTAATGGTGTAAATAATGGGTGAAAGCCTATTCAACTGAACTTAAATGGTTTACCAACCAGGAAATTAGATAAATTCAATAAAATTTGAAATAAAATAACTAAAGAGGCAGAGAATAGTCATATCTGGATGTGAATCAAGTCACTAAAACAATTCAGAGAAAGATTAGTAGAAAATAAGTGAATAATAACAGTTTTAATTGTATATAAAAGAGTTATGTGTAAGTTAGGTTATGCACCATATTTAGATGTTAAAACAAGAAAAAGAAATAAAAAAGGATTATAAGATAAATAAGTTCATGATAAAAGGTAGGAACAACCAACAGAATAAACAGTAAGACAATTATAATTAACTATTGATGTGTAAGATTTAAATAATGATGTAAATAGTAAGAAACTGATGAAACTAAAGCCTACATATACTGTGTAGGACAAATGATGAACATTTATGTAAATAAAACCTGTAAGGTCATAGTATAGATAATAAAACAATGTATGTTAGTGGAATAAGAAGGTAATAATGAGAAATGTCAAGAATTGACCAGGCATAATATAATAAATAATGTAAATAGTAAATTGTAAACTTTGACAAAAAACTTCATACAGCTAATCTTCTTAAAACTTTTGAACCACTTATCCAATAGAGCTCATATTCGCACCATATGTTCGTTAGGTTCAGAGTAAGGTTTACATGTGCCGAGTGTGAGGTTGGCCCGAGGGGGGGGGTAAAAATTGAAAATACCGTATATGGGGTATAAAATTAAAGGGAATTTCCATGCAAGTAACAATTTTACATGCATGTATGCACTATTGAAAATTTTTGGGCAGTTGGGGGTGTCAGTTTGGCCCAGAGGGGGTAAAAATTGGAAAAATGAAAATACAGCATATGGGGTATCGAATTAAAGGGAGTTTCGATGGAAGTAACAATTTTGCATGCATGTATGCACAACTGAAAATTTTTGGGCTTTTGGGCTTAATAAATGGGCGGTTTGAGAGGGGGTTGTCAAAAATGGAAAATATGAAAAACGGCAGGACCGATTTCAACGGCAGAAATATTTTATGCAACGGGAGAAGTAACAATAGGATAGGTGTTTTGGTCCACGTTGGGAGGTGGGGTGAAAAACACAGTGATTAAAAAACACAGTGGCAAATATAATACTGTATTTACATTTTGTTTAGTGGTGAATATAATACTCTATTTACATTTTGTTTAGGAATGTGCTGCAAACAACAAATAAATTACCAGCAATTCAATATAAACTCAATGGTAGGTTCTATTTACATTTTGTTTAGGAATGTGCTGCAAACAACAAATCAATTTAAGGAAATTCAATATAACCGCAATGCTACGTGATGTATTTATAAAATTGTTACAATTAAAACGTTTTATTTTCATATATACACTTGTGAAATTTGTGATAGAAAAATGCCAAGAAGAGGGCAGGCAAACATCGGTCGAAAATCGCAACATGCTCAAAACGAGCAGGCGCGACGACAAAGAAGAACGGAGGAACAACACTCGCAGGAGAATGAAAATATTAGGAATTTAAATGTATGTTCACACGCGCAAGAAAGTGGAGAGCAGCGCAGTCAACATTTAGAAGCAGACAGATTACGACACAGACAGGCACGTCAACGTTTAACTAATGAAAACAGAGGCCTTCATCTATTAGCAGAACAACGATTAATTCAAGTACGACGGGCATTAATAGCAGCAGGACTAAGTCTGCCGGGTCATCTAGTTATTTATATAATCATTCTCTAATATTTCACATTGTTCCGTAAAACCCATATAATAATCTACTGGATTATCCCACATTATTATCAAATCATATACCCTGTCTAAATCATTGATTTTGGTCTTGTCACCGTCTGTATTATTATCTATCACCCCTAAGTATTTTAACCTCTCAATTTTAGAATCATCTATTATTAAAACTCCACGTCTATGCACAGGTAAGCATTCAATATAATTATCAACGTTATCATTATTTATTTCTGCACTACCTTTATAACAAGGTAAGTCAACAATAGTACTAATTCTCTCTCTCTTTAATTTCTCTAGTAGCTCTTCGTAACTTCTAACAACATCAAATAATATTATCTCTCTCTCTCTCTTTCAATGTGAATAATTCTACCACTCTCTCACAATACCTCTCATCATGACACCATCTCACTTTGTCTCTATCACTCCACACAAAATGCAACATAACGTTATCATAACCCATCCTGATTCTTTCAGGGAACTCATGATACACAAAAGGGGACCTAGTTAGAGACACCTTGTCTCTATAACCATGGGAGGAAAGTCTGTCCTCATAACTCACTATTGGAGTCTTTACTCCATTTAAATCACGGGGAAAATTTGCCCTTGTAAACCCAACCTCTCTTCAACCACTATCTTATTACTACTCTCTATTTCCACTAAAACTTCATCTCCCCTATTATTATTCACTTTATTTTCTAACACATTTTTAATTATCTCGTTGTTATTACTTGTTAACTCATTTTTATAATTATCGGTACTCACCTTATCCACCGCCACCTGTTTTGCATCTAAACTACCACCACTACTGTTAATACATATATCTCCGTTATTTTCATTTATTTTTCTCTTACCTGTATTTATTACCAACACTCCCATTCTCTCAATATTTCGTTCTAATTTGCTAACGTTACTGGTAAATATCTCATTGGTTTTCTCAATATTTTTATTGATTTCTTTAATATCGTTTTTTAACTCACTGAAATTGCTTTCGCATTTGATATTTTGTTCGTGTATTTCACGACTTAATTTATCGAATTTATTATCAAACTTCTCCTCATTACTATCAAAACGATTATTTATTTTATCGAATTGACTTAGTAAAATACTCATCATGTCATCATCAAATTTATTAAATTTTGTTGAGGTTGGGGTTAATTGAACCCCTGAATCCTCTGTCATATTTGTTTCATCTGTTACACTTATATTCATGGTTTTATCGTCTTGACCTACATTCGGAGTTGAATGTACTTCAAGGCTACTCATGACAACTGATTGCTTAAAATTACTTATTTCATTTATATCAGTTTCGTTATTTTCTGCCATTTTCATAAATTTACTGATATAAATTTACTTACATATAAAACATCTTATACTTAACCCAAAATCATTTCATCACTCCCTTAACCTAACACTGACACATACTATTTTATTTATGCTACGTAATTTGTACGTATTGTTGCTTAACCTCCAAATCACTTATTTCGAGTACACGTGGTCTACACAAATTATGAATTTGTGTAGACTGTCCCAGTTCGGGCGCCACTGAGAAATTACTGATTAATAACAAAATAATATTTAATAAACATACAAATCCCTTACCTGCATCGGGTACCAGAGTCTTCACGTGAACTCGTTACCTATAAGTGATTTGGGGTTATTTGCAGTAATAATTACTCTCATTTACTTTTAACTATTTAAAACTCATTTATTATTCTTTTTTATAACTATCTTTTTTATGAATCCATTAAAACCATGCCTTCTCCTTCTCTAACATTTCAATTAAACAAAATTAAACATCCTTTATTTCTTATAACTAAATTAAACTATTTATTAGATTAATCAATTAAAACGCGACCCAGCATTTTGCTCACACACACACACACACGCTCACATCTTTTAACCCCTTTTATTTAGCGCTTTTATGATAATTTCATAATTTTTTGTTTATTATACTGTACTTGGCTGGTGTTGTACTGGCACACCTTGTGGCACACTTATTACATTTTTGTTTCCTTGTTTGCGTCTGAAAAGGTTTTCTGTTTGTTCACTGATTGGATTGTTAATGTTTCAATGTTAGTCATTTCTATTTGATTCACAATTTTTTTTTGTTTTATTAAAATTAGGCACACGAGTCTATGTGTTCACCCGGCGATACGTATGTTGTTTTGTCGACTGCCCGGCCGGGGAAGAGTTATTTAGTCGATTGCTTTTTACTATTTTCACATTTTAGATAAAAATTTGCCCGGCCGGCGACGCACACCACTACTCGCGTCCGTTACTTGGAGATGTTAATAGTCGACTGGCGGGAGAGTGCCAACCAAACTCCCCACTAAACCTTGTTAACCAAACGGAAAAGCACAGCCATCAGGCTGTGAAATTTTCGTCAACGTTCATGAAGTGTGGATTGTCAATGTGCCCATGAGGTTGACGATATTAAATGGTGACAATACAGGAGGCTCAGGTAGGTGGAGCCTCTACCTGATTTCCGTCGTCTGCAGAGCACGTGGAAATAAAATCCCTATGCCTCGCCATTTTTTGTGGCGTCGGTCTTTGCTGTTTATGCGTAGTAGCTGCGCTCCGTCGAGTGTCTGTGCGTATTTTATGTGACAACATTGAATTCACAAACGAGTGTCGCATTCTTCAACTACTCTGCTCAAAAATTTACGTTGTTACTCTTTGTTTGAATACAGCCGTATTTTACATGGGACTTGCAATTAAAAGTTTAAATAAATTTAATAAAAATAAAAAACCCCCCATTTTGCCACATTACAATACCCCCCCCCCCAAATGAGAGGTTTTCTGCCGAAACAGAAAAACTCTCATTGCTAAACCCTAAGAGGATCGGTGAGGATATGGCGCCAACAACCCCCCTTTTATTTTTAACACATCATGGGTAAACTACCCCCCCAGCTCAGCGATTATGGCTGCACCTGAACGAGATTACTGGACTTCTCTGTTCGAGATCCCAACACTGTAAAATCGGACAGATACTCACCATAGTACCACCCAACCTCAAATCATTCCATCAAAAAATAAAAAAACTGGGCTTACACCATACCCGATCCTCAACCGATATGTTCCCCCGTACATGCATACTGGGTTGCCTTTAGCAAATACTGGGTGCGTACACATATTCATTACTATATTATAAACAAACTCCATACTTTTAATTCGTAAAGTATTTTATCTTTTTAATTCCATTCCTTTTCTCAAAAACTTACTTTACAGTTTCAAATCAAAACTAAATCAAACAAATCAAATTTAAATCATTTAGACTTCATTCACCTACAGAAATGAATCTAAGTTCAATATCAAAGATTTCCTATTACCATTAATTTCCTCATCTCCTACCATTTACGTTCAAAATTTCAAAATCTTCTACATGAATTTAAAACTCTTCCTAATTAACTGCTAACCATCATAAAAAACAAAATAAATTGAACACCTTATTAAATCATAAATTCCCTTCTCATTACTTTTGTTTACAACACGTATAATATGAACAATATAAATCAATTAATACCTTACCCATACATATAATCCACAAAATATTTTGAATATCGAAACACAATCTGTACTTCAAGCAAAATTAAATTTTTTTTTCCAGAAAAAATTTTTGATTCCTAAAAAGAATCATTCTGTTAACAAAATTTACTATTTAATCATTTCAGTATTGATTAACAAAATCTATGAATCAATTGTAGGAAACATACTACATATTAAACATCAGTCATCAGCTGATCTCTCTGGGTCAAGTGAATGACCTCATCCTAGTTACACTTCAAAAGTATATATTGCAAAATACATGACATATGTTTATACCTTATAGTTTCTACTCTTATACCCTAACATAGTACAAATAATAACACAATAAAACATAATTAACAAAATATGATAAACATCTTCTATACTTGCAATAATCTTTTCCAAAAATTACACAGCTTACATCTTTAAATTTGCATATAAAATTATAGACATTATATTTTAATTTTATTTTCAAATTCTATTAACTACTTACAATTCTTTTATATCAACTTTTAATTATTTATCATTTACTACCATTTAATTCTCCACAAAAATTCAAATTTATTATCAACCTTTATTTTACATTACCTTTCAGTTATTATTACTTTTCAACCTACGAATTTTCTGTTATTTCTGGGTGACTCTCAGTTATTCCCCATGATTCTATTTATATGGTCATTAACATATATCTAACCTTAATCACCTTCTTCCTTCTAACAACCAACAGATTTCCATAGGGTGACACCCATCTCTCAATAATAACCCCCCTTCAACACTAATTCCACTTAAATCCTTCTACTCTTATAATAAAATATCTAATACCCTCTTTGTAACTTAGGATGTGTGTTCCCTAACCTGGCAATTCCATGCATAACCTTTTGCCCCTCCACCAAATATCGGCAAACACTCTACGACCCTCCACAACTACCTGCCCAACGACGCACGTTGATCACTCCCTACAACATCACCCTCACTACAAAATATTACCATCAACTATTTATTCTCTAATTACATTACTCACCTTCTCTACATATAATCACTCCCTCTACTGTGTCCCTCCTATTACCCTGTTTCTGTATTACTTGTATTTCGTATATCAACTTTTTATTCTCTCTAACTCCCATTAAAATTAACTCTGATTAACTCACATGCCTTATTTAAATAATCATCATCACCCAAACTCCCTTTTTTACCACCTTTTACATTACTATGATCCTTGAAAATTACACTAGAAAATTCATCACTTACCTCATAATAACAATATAACTCAACACCCAACCTATTGTATGTTTAATCACTTACTATTCATTATAGAATCTAAATCTCAGAAAAATTATTTTAAATTCATTATCAAAATTTATTTGTATAACAATCATTAATCACCTAATTCATCTCAAATTATTTCATTCAATCAATTCTTGAAAACACAAGTTATTTTAGTTACTTTCTTCCAAAACAATTACAATTCATTTATTACAAACTCTCATTATTTATTTAATCTAATAAAATATTATATTTATTAAAATCAATTTCTACTACATACACACATTGTTTACATATATTTTATAACACACACAATTAATTTCACTATCAATTTATTTACAATTTCTTGTCATTATTTTTCTGTTTACCACACCTCATTTTATAAGTTAGCAAGGTCATAAACCATAAACTAAAATATTTAAAATGTCCATTCACTGATTTTTATTTAACCCCCATCATCATACAATAGTCTTATTTTTATATAACAATTATCATTCTTATTCACACTCAATTCATTATTATCTTTATATATAAAAATTCAGTGTACGTCTGCACATGTTCTTAAAACTTTTGAACCACTTATCCGATAGAGCTCATATTCGCATCATATGTTCGTTAGGTTCAGAGTAAGGTTTACATGTGCCGAGTGTGAGGTTGGCCCGAGGGGGGGGGTAAAAATTGAAGATACCGTAAATGGGGTATAAAATTAAAGGGAATTTCCATGCAAGTAACAATTTTACATGCATGTATGCACTATTGAAAATTTTTGGGCGGTTGGGCTTAATAAATGGGCGGTTTGAGGAGGGGTTGTCAAAAATGGAAAATATGAAAAACGGCAGGACCGATTTCAACGGCAGAAATATTTTATGCAACGGGAGAAGTAACAATAGGATAGGTGTTTTGGTCCACGTTGGGAGGTGGGGTGAAAAACACAGTGATTAAAAAACACAGTAGCAAATATAATACTGTATTTACATTTTGTTTAGTGGTGAATATAATACTCTATTTACATTTTGTTTAGGAATGTGCTGGAAACAACAAATCAATTACCGGCAATTCAATATAAACTCAATGGTAGGTTCTATTTATATTTTGTTTAGGAATGTGCTGCAAACAACAAATCAATTTAAGGAAATTCAATATAACTGCAATGCTATGTGATGTATTTATAAAAATGTTACAATTAAAAGGTTTTATTTTCATATATACATTTGTGAAATTTGTGATAGAAAAATGCCAAGAAGAGGGCGGGCAAACGTCGGTCGAAAATCACAACAAGCTCAAAACGAGCAGGCGCGACGACAAAGAAGAACGGAGGAACAACACTCGCAGGAGAATGAAAATATTAGGAATTTAAATGTATGTTCACACGCGCAAGAAAGTGGAGAGCAGCGCAGTCAACATTTAGAAGCAGACAGATTACGACACAGACAGGCACGTCAACGTTTAACTAATGAAAACAGAGGCCTTCATCTATTAGCAGAACAACGATTAATTCAAGTACGATGGGCATTAATAGCAGCAGGACAAAGTCTGCCGGGTCATCTAGTTATTTATATAATCATTCTCTAATATTTCACATTGTTCCGTAAAACCCATATAATAATCTACTGGATTATCCCACATTATTATCAAATCATATACCCTGTCTAAATCATTGATTTTGGTCTTGTCACCGTCCGTATTATTATCTATCACCCCTAAGTATTTTAACCTCTCAATTTCAGAATCATCTATTATTAAAACTCCACGTCTATGCACAGGTAAGCATTCAATATAATTATCAACGTTATCATTATTTATTTCTGCACTATCTTCATAACAAGGTAAGTCAACAATAGTACTAATTCTCTCTCTCTTTAATTTCTCTAGTAGCTCTTCGTAACTTCTAACAACATCAAATAATATTATCTCTCTCTCTTTCAATGTGAATAATTCTACCACTCTCTCACAATACCTCTCATCATGACACCATCTCACTTTGTCTCTATCACTCCACACAAAATGCAACATAACGTTATCATAACCCATCCTGATTCTTTCAGGGAACTCATGATACACAAAAGGGGACCTAGTTAGAGACACCTTGTCTCTATAACCATGGGAGGAAAGTCTGTCCTCATAACTCACTATTGGAGTCTTTACTCCATTTAAATCACGGGGAAAATTTGCCCTTGTAAACCCAACCTCTCTTCAACCACTATCTTATTACTACTCTCTATTTCCACTAAAACTTCATCTCCCCTATTATTATTCACTTTATTTTCTAACACATTTTTAATTATCTCGTTGTTATTACTTGTTAACTCATTTTTATAATTATCGGTACTCACCTTGTCCACCGCCACCTGTTTTGCATATAAACTACCACCACTACTGTTAATACATATATCTCCGTTATTTTCATTTATTTTGCTCTTACCTGTATTTATTACCAACACTCCCATTCTCTCAATATTTCGTTCTAATTTGCTAACGTTACTGGTAAATATCTCATTGGTTTTCTCAATATTTTTATTGATTTCTTTAATATCGTTTTTTAACTCACTGAAATTGCTTTCGCATTTGATTTTTTGTTCGTGTATTTCACGACTTAATTTATCGAATTTATTATCAAACTTCTCCTCATTACTATCAAAATGATTATTTATTTTATCGAATTGACTTAGTAAAATACTCATCATGTCATCATCAAATTTATTAAATTTTGTTGAGGTTGGGGTTAATTGAACCCCTGAATCCTCTGTCATATTTGTTTCATCTGTTACACTTATATTCATGGTTTTATCGTCTTGACCTACATTCGGAGTTGAATGTACTTCAAGGCTACTCATGACAACTGATTGCTTAAAATTACTTATTTCATTTATATCAGTTTCGTTATTTTCTGCCATTTTCATAAATTTACTGATATAAATTTACTTACATATAAAACATCTTATACTTAACTCAAAATCATTTCATCACTCCCTTAACCTAACACTGACATACTATTTTATTTATGCTACGTAATTTGTACGTATTGTTGCTTAACCTCCAAATCACTTATTTCGAGCGCCACTGAGAAATTACTGATTAATAACAAAATAATATTTAATAAACATACAAATCCCTTACCTGCATCGGGTACCAGAGTCTTCACGTGAACTCGTTACCTATAAGTGATTTGGGGTTATTTGCAGTAATAATTACTCTCATTTACTTTTAACTATTTAAAACTCATTTATTATTCTTTTTTATAACTCTCTTTTTTATGAATCCATTAAAACCATGCCTTCTCCTTCTCTAACATTTCAATTAAACAAAATTAAACATCCTTTATTTCTTTTAACTAAATTAAACTATTTATTAGATTAATCAATTAAAAGGCGACCCAGCATTTTGCTCACACACACACACACACACACACACACACACACGCTCACATCTTTTAACTCCTTTTATTTAGCGCTTTTATGATAATTTCATAATTTTTTGTTTATTATACTGTACTTGGCTGGTGTTGTACTGGCAGACCTCGTGGCACACTTATTACATTTTTGTTTCCTTGTTTGCGTCTGAAAAGGTTTTCTGTTTGTTCACTGATTGGATTGTTAATGTTTCACTGTTAGTCACTTCTATTTGATTCACAATTTTTTGTTGTTTTATTAAAATTAGGCACACGAGTCTATGTGTTCACCCGGCGATACGTATGTTGTTTTGTCGACTGCCCGGCCGGGGAAGAGTTATTTAGTCGATTGCTTTTTACTATTTTCACATTTTAGATAAAAATTTGCCCGGCCGGCGACACACACCACTACTCACGTCCGTTACTTGGAGATGTTAATAGTCGACTGGCGGGAGAGTGCCAACCAAACTCCCCACTAAACCTTGTTAACCAAACGGAAAAGCACAGCCATCAGGCTGTGAAATTTTCGTCAACGTTCATGAAGTGTGGATTGTCAATGTGCCCATGAGGTTGACGATATTAAATGGTGACAATACAGGAGGCTCAGGTAGGTGGAGCCTCTACCTGATTTCCATCGTCTGCAGAGCACGTGGAAATAAAATCCCTATGCCTCGCCATTTTTCGTGGCGTCGGTCTTTGCTGTTTATGCGTAGTAGCTGCGCTCAGTCGAGTGTCTGTGCGTATCATACATGACAATCATTGAATTCACAAACGAGTGTCGCATTCTTCAACTACACTCCGCCCAAAAATTTACGTTGTTGCTCTTTGTTTGAATACAGCCGTATTTTACATGGGACTTGCAATTAAAAGTTTAAATAAATTTAATAAAAATAACCCCCCCCCATTTTGCCACATTACAATTGTTCCCGTTTGCAAAAATACATTCATGGAAGTTTTTGCAATAACAAAAAGACGAATCGAAACTCTTATTAATGCCAAAAAGCTAGATGTTACCTACACAGAAGAATGAGGAAATAAAAAAAAAGAAGATTTTCAGAAGGAGAGGAGAAATGTGTTGTCGATCATATTAACAGTATCCCACGTGACAAAAGCCACTACAGCAGAAACAAAACGTCTAAAGAATATCTTAGCCAAGATCTTAATGTGTTTAGTTTGTATAAAGCTTTCAAAGAACTCTACCCAAACTTTGCTTTTATGTACAGGTTCTATTACAATATTTTCAAAACCAAGTTTCCAAAATTATCTTTCCATACGCCAAGAAGTGATACATGTAATAAGTGTGATTTTCTTAATGCTGCTAAGAAAAGTAATCCAAGTGATGCCACCATTAAAGCAAAACTTGAACTCTATCACAGAAAAGCAGAGTTTGCCAGAAAACAAATGAAAATTGACCATAGTCAATCACAGCTTCCAAATAGTGACACTTGCACCATATCAGTGGAGCTACAGAAAGTGTTGTCCCTACCCACATTAACCCACAGTAGGATGTATTATTTAAGGCAGTTGTCCTGTTATAATTTGGGCATCCATGTGGGTGATAATGACAATATATTTATGACAATTTGGCATGAAGCAATGAGTGGTAGAAGAAGCAATGAGATTGCTTCATGCCTGCTTAAAGCCATTGAATGCAAAATAACACAAAAGAGAAAACTTATTATTTGGAGTGATAATTGTCAAGGACAGAATAAAAATCAAATGTTGCTGTTTCTGTGGTTTTTTTCTAATAGCAAAAGGAGTACTGGATGAAGTACATCACAAATTCCTTGTGGCTGGCCACTCTTACTTAAGCTGCGACAGAGATTTTGCTCAAATAGAGAAGAAAAAAATACGAAAAAAGTGTGAAGTACCCTTGGACTTAGTTAGGCTTATGGTAGCTGTCAGAGAAAAAAATTCGTATTTAGTGAAACTCATGCAAACCAACGAGTTCTTTGATTTTAAGAAAGCGTGTACAATCACTCTGAATACTCCAAAACTTCAGATCTCAAAAGCTCAGTGGTTGTTTGTATCCAAAGAACACCCAGAAGTGGTTCTGACAACAACAAAAAAAACACTAAATGAGATTGAAGATTTTCGTCATGTCTCCGTTTTTAAGAAGAACATAACCATGGAAAATACTGCTGACGCACTTTCCCCACTAAACTGTACAAGCAGACTGACGCTGGAAAAAAAGCAGACCTTCAGACAATGATACAGTACTTGAAAGAAGAAAACAAAACATTTTACCAAGAACTTTTGCAATAATGAATAATTTGACAAATTTTACAATAGCTTAAAACAATTTTTTTCAATATTTTTAAGTTACTAGTGCTATATTGCTATTATTATGGTTTTTAGTTATTAATTGTTTGTTCTATATTACCTAATACAAAAATAGTACAATATTGTTTAAGTTCCATTATTCATGTTTTTAAGTAATGACATAGCCCGTTATTAATGTATCTATTACTTGCACATAGTCTGTTTTATTATTTCTAGTTTAATTTATTTTTAAATAAATACAGTATAATTAATATGGTAATTTCTAAGAAGCTTTACATGTATTTTGAGTTTTTCTATAATAAAAAAAAATTGTTTGGTACAAAAATTGTTTTTTTTTTCATTTTCTCACAGAAAAAACTCAATTATCTAAAAAACTGTTTTGGTGCTTAGCCTGGTTTTCATTTCAACTCTTCAGTTAATAATCTGTTTGCTTTGGTAGACATAACTGAAACTATTAATATCTGTTAACATGCACTATAACTGAATATAAAGTACATTATTAACAACTCACTTTTCACAGCTAAATGTCCAAACAGTTCACAAAGAGCAGGATGTATTGTTGTTAAAGATTTACTACCTAAAAAATGTTCAGAAAATGAATTACAAAACTGTTAAAATATAACTCACTCTACACACACCTAATGCATACAAAGTGACACCACATACACATAATCTGATAAACTGTGCTCAACACTTTGTTGTTAGACAACTATATCTATCATTTTCTATATAGGTAACTCGAAGTTTCTTGCAGCAATTATATAATATTGTGATGTTATTCAATTTTGTTTCTTTTGCAAGTAATGTAATTTCGGTTTTGTCTTTTTAACACCTGACGCACAAAATATCAGTAAACGGTGTAACTTTATCTATTTTTATTAATGAATTAAATTCCACTTATCTTTTGATTCTTGATCTGGCCTGATCTCTAAGTGTGGACGAACCCCGTTCGTACGGCGAACTTAACAGTACAGCAAATGAAATAAGGTGTTTGAAATGATTTTATTTAACAAAGTATATCATTTAGCAGATAATATTTTATTTTGCGATTACTAAACATCTCTTCGTCCCACTACCTTCCATGTATAAAATATAAAAAATATTAATCTCTCCACATGATTTTTAACTTTTGAAGTACATTGTTATAAATTTTTAACATGATAGACATCTTACGTAAGAACAAAATTTACTTACAGTCTAGGAAGACGACCCAGTTTGCCCATTCACTCCATTCACACAAAATTTTACATACCCCTAATTTTAGAGCGCTCGTTGAATTAGTAAAATTAATTAAATAGGGAAATAGCTCGTTGATCGCCTAACTCTTGGCGCCTCTGATAACCACGCGCCACACTACAGATTTGTTCGAAAGTTTTTTTTTTATATTTTTCACTTTCCGGTCTCCACGGTATACACTTCGAGCTGATGGACTGCTCTAATTTTCGTTTTTATACACTTTGTCAACTTTCTATAGTTCGCGAACTTTGTAGGAGGTCCCGGCCGGGAGAAGTTCTTTCGTTGACTGATTATAATTTTCACATTTTTTATAAAGTTTTACCCGACCGGGAACACGCGCCAATACTCGCGTCCGTTAAACTTAGTTCTTGTTCGCCGACTGATGAAACGGCAGGTAACTAGATCCACACCTCTGGTTGACTGTTTCCGGGCATATACACGGCCACTGCGATTACACAGCCTTTCGTTACCGTTTAGGTAGCATGGTTTTGCATTGGGCACTGGCGTCGACGATGCTGACTGGCGAAAATGTTGAGGCTGTGGAAGGCGTGGCCTCTAAGAGTATCCGTCAGCAACGAACCGCATGGAACAAGGTTTTCGTCTCTCGCCATTTTTCGTGGCGTCCCTTTGGAGTCTGATGTGCGTCTTTACGCGCGCATGGTCATGTTGCGCGTCTTTGTACATGCCTCAATGCTTAATTACCGCCGTGTGTTTAGACTAGGCATCGCATTTCATTGCCAACTCACCGTTCACAATCTCACTTAATTGTTCCTTGGACGACAACTTTACTTCACATTGGGACTGACCGTGCAGAGGGAAAATATATTATAAATTTTTAATAAAATGAAAACCCTTCCCTTTTGCCCCGTTACAATACCCCCCCAATGAGAGATCTTCTGTCAAAACAGAAGAAATCTCATTGCTAAACCCTTAAGAGGATCGGTGAGGATATGGTGCCAACAACCCCCCATTTGTTTTGACACATCATAGGTAAACTACCCCCCTGGCTCGGCGACTATGGCTGCACCTGAACGAGATTACTGGACTTCTCTGTACGAGATCCCAACACCATAAAATCGCACAGACACGCACCACAGCGCACCTAACCCTCTAACATACCGCCCCAAAATCCAAACCCCTGGTCTTATACCATGCCAGATCCTCAACCGATATGTTTCCCCTTACCATGCACACTGGGTTGCCTTTAGCAAAATACTGGGTGCGTACACATTTCATTATCGATTACATATTATGTCCATTTACATTAAAATAAACTTCACATGCATTCTATAATTGCTTCTACATGAAGTAATTCCCCCTTTCCAAACAATAAAATTTTTTCTGATATTATTTCAAATTAAATTCAATTAATTAAATTTTATTCCACTAGTAAAAACAATCTGGGTCCATGATCAAAACCCATTTCCACGTTAGTCTACTTTATTTCTTTCCATTCCTTAATTCATTGCAAATTGTTGTGAAGCTACTTTTTACACAAAATATATAAATACAAAATACAAATACCTAAGGGGTTCACTGTTGATTCAAACTTCCTAATAATTTCTTCAGGCGCCATCTTTATTGCCAACTGTAAAGGAAAACATTACCAAGGTTCGTTTCAGCGAACTAGGAGAACAGAACATGGTTATTCGAAATAAAAGAAAACTTTACTTTGTTTCCCCTTAATAGATTTTTATTGACATTTTATTACTGCTAACACACTACCTCCTGACATCCCTACTATTAATTCAGATTAATGAAATTTATTTAGTATAGAATGGTAATTGAAACATAGTATATAAATTGAAAACAACAAACTTCTATAAAATTAAACATGAATTACCTTAACCTACCAACACAAACCAGCCTTCTTAATTTATCTAATTTTACTCACTCATACACACACACACACCTGTATCCAACCCCAGATTTTAAGAGCTCAATTTAATTTATGAAAAAAAAACGTATTATATAGTATAATGTTGAAATGTCTACTTTCCTTTATTATGCTGCGTCAGCCTAATGGTGTTGAATTTCGCCACATGGTATGCGTTGTTTTACTGTTTTCACTGTCACATTTTTTACGTGTTACTGCCGAACTGTTAATATGTTTTAATTAGTTACTTTTGATGAATATTTAACCAAATACGGTTTGCACTCTGAAATGTATAGAAAGATTCACATTTTAGTTTGTCTGCGGGCCCGCACTTATGTTCCGAAACTTTACACACTTGTTGCTCGCGCGAGCATATAATTTTGACTGGGGCGAACTACTTGCGCTAATTTGTGAAGCGACTGTTGTTCGCCAATTCTCATTGGTCTACAGTTTGTATTCGTTCGCCAGTGGACTGTTTTTGGCTTGTTGACAAAACTGGTGACACACATCGTTATATAAGTTGCTGACGCAACGCATCGCCTGATGTCTGGTTGTGTAACGTGTTTACGTTTTTCGTGTTCGTCATTGTCCTTGAACTGACTTTGGTACAGTTTGCCGGTTATTAAAACTGTTTATATGAATATTGTCTAATAACTTTGTTTTCAACGCCTCAAGCAGTGTTGCCGTTGTTGGGATCGCTTCCACATAACAAATTTACCCAAGTCTGTAATTTCTGTCCCTATCACTCGACAAGTTAATTATTATTTATGAAAAAATACAAATTCTGTTATTACCCCAGGTATGCCCAAAAATGCCCCGCTACAATACCCCCTCAATGAGATATTTTATGCCGAAGCATAAAAAATCTCATTGACACATTCATACTTGCTAAAGGGATCAGCCAGGATATGTCGCCACAACCCCCTGTACGGTTTACAAACAAAAAAAAATAATCAACTCACCCTTGGTCCGGTGACTGTGACCGCATCTGCATGACAATACTGGACTTCTCTCTCGAGATCCCAACACCGTAGAGTCAGACAGATACTCAACGCCCCTGCTCTGACGCGCAGGCCAGCTCAGGTCCGCCGCCACAGCATCACCAAACACTGAAACAACAAATCAAAATATTAAATAGTGGCCTTATACAACACCATATCCCCAACTGATCTGTTTCCCCCTAGCGGTGCTGGTTTGCGCTAAGAAGCACTGGTTTTGTTTTTCATTTATCGCTAACATGTATATATCATAACATATTTACCAACAATATATATATACCCCTCTTAAAATTCCATCTACTTACCCTTATCAACTTTACCCCAAAATTCAAAATCATTGCCCTGATTCCCATCAGAATTTAAGCAAACAGACGACTGACTCACAAACATTTCCCATTACCATATTAAATTTCTCTCATCCCCAATTTAAAAATGCATTTAAAATATTGAAATTCATAAAATTCTCTTAAATACTAACAAACACAACATAACATAAGAAAACATAGACATAAAACATAAAATAAGAAACATATTACACTTCTAACTCCCATTAAAATAAACAACTGGTATTTGAAATGTTACACACTTTACATCATTAAATTGGCATATAAAATCAAAAAATTACTTTTAAACTTGATTTACTCTTATTAATGCGTTTCTCAAAATTACAAAAATTTATTTATTTATTTATTTTTTTTTTTCAATCTTCGTTTTACCCATCATTTTCATTTATCATTTTCTTTCATTAATCTGGGTGATTCTACATTACTCATTATAATTCACTTTATCAACTTGGCATTTACTCATAATCTTACCCCTTTTATTACTCTAACGTTCCCTTACAAAATCTCTAACTAGTATGACACCCCTCTATCAAAATTTTACTAATCCTTCTCTACCTCTAACTACTTACTACTTTAACTCCCATCTCCGCCTTCTACTCTTATATAAAAAAAATACTCTCTAACCCTTTGTACATAGGATACGTGTTTCCCCCCCCCCAAAAAAGCTCAATTCCCGTTCTCTGGCCCCTGGATTTTTACCTACGGCGGCCCCTTCCCACTAAAACTATACCAAATCCCGTCCCAACCCTTATGTTGCGGACTCCCACATTACACTACCACTACTACAAAATTGCCATCCCCAAAAAATCTCAATCTCATAACCTCACTACAACTACATCAAAATAACATCAACAAAATAAACAACAATATATCACTCAAAACTCTACATAAATTCTCCAATTCTACTGTGTCTCCACTTATACTTCTCAAAATTCTATAACATATACTAACTCAAAACAACATTGCATTATTTTCATCTCTCATTCTCTTTAACTTTTACTTCGATTTGAACAGATCTATGTCCCACAAAATTCAACTTGAATTGACTCAAACATTTTATTCAAACAATTACTATCACCCACTTCTATCTTTTACAACCCATTGAAAATTTTACCTATCACAACTATTTTTCATTTTATTTTTAAATCTATAAACACATTGAAAACATATTATTATATTTTTATAATACTTATTCCTAACATACTAATGCAATCAACACAATAAGACATAATAACACAATATAAGAAGTATTTAGTGCATCTATTTTTTAAATTCAAACAAAATTATTGAGTAGCAAATCATCATTATTAATTAACATATATCAAATTTTTAATACGTTATCCCCTTGGATAACCTCCCAGCCACACACACTTGTACAATACATTACATAACATAATACACAAATATACATTGAACAAACAATTCTCTTTTAACTAATTTATATAAAATTTATAAACATTATTATTTAAAATTTTTCATTAACTGTTTTTATTTATCATCATTATGAATTTATCCTGTGTTGCAATCAGATTTTCAAAATTGCTTAAAATTTATTATTAACATATATTTTTAATCATTATGTTCCACAAAATTCCACAAAATAAACCATTTAACATTTATTTATTTATTCATGATTATTAAATTAAAATCTCATCACACAATTTACATTCATTATAAGATTCAAACACATAACATTCAATCACAATATCTAAAGATCTCAAATTATTTACTTCTATTGATTACTAAAATTGAATATTCATTTGATTATTAAAATAACATATCTCAATTATTATCAACATTCTACAAATCTGTAATTATTGTCTTCATAATTATTGTAACATTTAATTATAATGCAAAAATATTAATAATATTATTATTATTAACACAACATTTTCCAAAACATATACACATTACTTTTCTAACATTTCACAATACACACAAATGAATTCAATATTATTTACAAAACATGCGTCAAAACTGTTCAAGTGTATCTCACTTCAGATGTCCAAATCAGCAAGGTCATTACCAAAAATTTACAATATTTAAAAATGTCCCAACACTGATCTTTTAGCTCATCCTCCATCGTCATATATATATCTAGTGTATTTGTAACATTCATCATTTTTATCAACATACAAATTATTATAATTGTTACTATCATAATAACTCATCAATTCTGTTTCATCCATTATACCATTATACATCATGTCAACATCAGTTAGAATTGTCCAGTCTGTATCAGTGTTATTTGTTAACGTCAGGTAAATCGTTTTCTCGTTTTTGTATTCCTCAACTACTACGTCAGGTAAATCATTATAGTCAGGTAAGATATTATCAAGATTATTCTCTGTCTCTCTTTCAACAGGTACGTATTTCACATGATTCATCATCACCCCTTTTATTAATTTTCTCAATTCATCATACTTTCTTTCTAACTTATATAATTCTATTTCATTCTCAACATATAACTCTCTTTCTTCATAGCACCACATCACACTCTCACAATTATTACGGACAGAGGGTACAACATTATACAACATTACTTCATTTAACAATAAGGGTCTCTTGCCCTGAAAAAACAACATTAAATCATCATCATCATTATAAACAATAAGGGGAAATTTGCCCTCTGTCCCCATTTAATTACTACATTATTCTTCCACTCTCTCTCTATTTCATAAACACTCATTAACATTTCATTATCGCATTCTAAAACTTCATCAGTACTATTTGTTATTATATTTTCATCATTTGCTTCTACATTATTCTTCACCCCCACTATACTCTCAGATTTGTCTACTATTTCGTCATTTTTACATTTTGTCATATTTAAAACATTGTTACCTAATTTCTCGAACTTCTGTTCTAACTTATTTAAACTGTTTCTTATTGTTTCGTTAGTGCTTTCTAAATGTTTATTCATTTCTTGTATCTCATGTTTCAATTCTTTATTCTGATTTTTTAATAACTCTTGCATATCGTTTTTCTGTTCATTAAAAAGTAATTTCATCATCTTGATCATCTCATTATCTTCAGCCGTTTTGTTCATGACTGGTGTTGAGTGAACACCTTCATGCATGATTTGAGATTCAGTTATGCTTATCTGGCTTTCATCTACACTGTCAGTGACGCCGACAGTTTCATGATTGTCTGCCATTTTTCTTAAAAAAAATTTTTATATATATATCTTCATATAATCGTATTGTACATAACATATACTTATTGAAAAATATTCTACTCACCCATATTAAACATAACCTCTTACGTCTAATTTACGTATGCATAAAATTTTCTTTTCTACTTCAAACAATCATTCCGTTCTCCCCGTAGGCCTATATTTATATAATTATATTATATAAATCGTCCCTACGTTCGGAAGCCACTGTGAAGCTACTTTTTACACAAAATATATAAATACAAAATACAAATACCTAAGGGGTTCACTGTTGATTCAAACTTCCTAATAATTTCTTCAGGCGCCATCTTTATTGCCAACTGTAAAGGAAAACATTACCAAGGTTCGTTTCAGCGAACTAGGAGAACAGAACATGGTTATTCGAAATAAAAGAAAACTTTACTTTGTTTCCCCTTAATAGATTTTTATTGACATTTTATTACTGCTAACACACTACCTCCTGACATCCCTACTATTAATTCAGATTAATGAAATTTATTTAGTATAGAATGGTAATTGAAACATAGTATATAAATTGAAAACAACAAACTTCTATAAAATTAAACATGAATTACCTTAACCTACCAACACAAACCAGCCTTCTTAATTTATCTAATTTTACTCACTCATACACACACACACACACACACACACACACACCTGTATCCAACCCCAGATTTTAAGAGCTCAATTTAATTTATGAAAAAAAACGTATTATATAGTATAATGTTGAAATGTCTACTTTCCTTTATTATGCTGCGTCGGCCTAATGGTGTTGAATTTCGCCACATGGTATGCGTTGTTTTACTGTTTTCACTGTCACATTTACGTGTTACTGCCGAACTGTTAATATGTTTTAATTAGTTACTTTTGATGAATATTTAACCAAATACGGTTTGCACTCTGAAATGTATAGAAAGATTCACATTTTAGTTTGTCTGCGGGCCCGCACTTATGTTCCGAAACTTTACACACTTGTTGCTCGCGCGAGCATATAATTTTGACTGGGGCGAACTACTTGCGCTAATTTGTGAAGCGACTGTTGTTCGCCAATTCTCATTGGTCTACAGTTTGTATTCGTTCGCCAGTGGACTGTTTTTGGCTTGTTGACAAAACTGGTGACACACATCGTTATATAAGTTGCTGACGCAACGCATCGCCTGATGTCTGGTTGTGTAACGTGTTTACGTTTTTCGTGTTCGTCATTGTCCTTGAACTGACTTTGGTACAGTTTGCCGGTTATTAAAACTGTTTATATGAATATTGTCTAATAACTTTGTTTTCAACGCCTCAAGCAGTGTTACCGTTGTTGGGATCGCTTCCACATAACAAATTTACCCAAGTCTGTAATTTCTGTCCCTATCACTCGACAAGTTAATTATTATTTATGAAAAAATACAAATTCTGTTATTACCCCAGGTATGCCCAAAAATGCCCCGCTACATTGTCAAATCTTCCAAAATTATCCAAAATCTTTCAAATACATTTACTTTATTCGTCTGTCATTACTCACACTTATAATAAACAAATAAATGATATAATATAATAAACAATACCATAACAGATTTATTATAATAAATTTATAATAAACAACCTATTTCTACCGTAAATTCAAAATAGCTATGCTTGATTACAAAGATAACATAAGATATACATCGGGAATCAGCTGACCTCTCTTCCACTGACAGTGAACCTCAAAATCTAAAATAAACTTCTTTACTGCGATTTTTTTTTTTTTTTTTTTAAATTATCTTATTAAAATTTATTATTCCCTCCTTTACTTATATAAAAAAAACTACAAAACAATTATGAGGCATATATTACATATCTAACCCCAATCATCAGCTGATCTCTCTGGGTCAGGTTGATGACCTTACCCTAGATACACTTCAAAATTATACAATATAAAATATATGACATATGTTTATAATACTTACTTTCTAACATAGTAAAATAATAATACAATAAGACATGATAAATTACTTAGTATAAAATTATCATATGGAGCGAAACATGGTTGCATCAATTCCTTCTGAACAAACATAAAATCATTCATTTAGCTTATCAGCTATCGTTAAGTTTCAAAAAAAAATTTTTTAAATCGTTACTCCCCCTGAGTAACACCCCTTCCACACACACTATGACCCCCCCTGGATTGTGGCATCCAGCTGCGTCCACAAGGACTGAAGTTTTGGAGGAATTTTGTCATCTCCTTGTCCTTGCTTCAGCCTTACATTATAAACATTTCAATTTTAGGTTTAGTTTCAAACTCCATAAACCTTTCATCCCGTTACATTTTATTATTACAAGCCAATTATGAACTTCTAATCACCATTTTCACCAGTTACAATTCATTTGTTATCCTCTTCAAAATTATTATTTTTTTTTTTATTTATTTAGATTGCAAAAATATTATTATTATTATCACAACAATTTCTACTACATGCACACCTTGTTTACCTAACATTTTACAATACACACAATTAATTTGACTATCAATTATTTACAGTTCTTCACCATTAATTGTTCAGTTTTCCACACTTCATTTCCAAAATCAGCCAGGTCAGAAACATAAATCAAAATATTTAAAATGTCCATTTATTAAGTTTATGTTCAGCCTCCATCATCAAAAATTAGTCTGGGTTTCACAAAACATTTTTCAATTTTATTTACACTCCATTTATTATTATTATAATAATACTCTAATATTTCAACTTGTTCCGTAAAATCCACATGGTAATTTATTGGATTATCCCACTTTATTATAAAATCATAAAACCTGTCTACATCATTGATTTTAGTCGTGTCACCGTCTGTATTATTACCTATCACCCTTGAGTATTTTAATTTCTCAATTTCAAAATCATTTACTACTAATACTCCGCGTCTAAGCTCAGGTAAGCATTCAATATAACTATCGTTATTATTATTTCTTGTTACTTTACTCAATTATGTCCCTAGTTCTGGGCGGCATTTGTTACTTTACTCGTTTTTATACTCTTAATAAAATACATCTGTATATGTATGTGGAAACAACCAGTAACCTATATTTTGTTTTGTTTACTTTATTTCGATCAGACACGTTTGTCATACATACCATAATTATGGTATCCACCATAATTTGTGAATTCGTTTGCTTCAGTTTTGTTATTATACTTATTATTACTACCTAACAGTCCAGGATTCGACTCAGCGTGAATGCTGACACAAGGAGGAATTGAAATGAGAATACGTTTCTTTGACACCATGAACATCAATCGTAATTTATTTCTGCATTTTTAGTTGTGTACACCGGACAATATTCCAATATGGCGGCCATTAAATATATTGGCTCGCTTTCATACTAAAATCAGTTATATTTTATCCAACATTAATTTACCAGAATCTTTATATTGATTATGCAGCTGCTTCATATTTAATTAATTTAATGATAATTCTTTAAAAGAAAATGCAAACCAACACCCCGATGGGATGTCGACATTATCGGGCACACCCTACTTTCTCTCGCGCATTCATACTTATAATTTCAAAATTATTTTTTGTGTACACATCTCTATGATTGATTAAAGAGCTCTTTAAATATAAATTTGGGTTTTTCACTTCCCTGATTTGGTCGACTGGAAGTTCTAGACGTGCATCACATGTTGTTCCCTCCGCTGGCGTTGTTACATCATATCAAATTCACTGACTCTACTTCTAATTTTGAAAAGCAATCACTGCACACTGTCTAAAGTTTACTGAGGTGGTTACATTTCACATTTTGATTACATTTTGAGTTATTTCAAACACTAAACCGGTGTAAAATGCCGGTTGCCTGTGAGACAGGTGTTACTACTGCTGCTGTATTGTATAGACTGGGACTCAACACTACGCAAATTCTACGTACGTGTGTGTGTGTAAACGTCATCGTTCTTTGTTTCTTCGTTACATAATAGTCTTGTTGATTACGTATTTTTATAGCGTCATTGTGGTTTTAATGACGTTGGGCGTTGTTGCCCAATGAGATAGAAGTAAGTAGAGCAGGTATTGGTTACAGTAACCATTACAAGTCTGTTTATCGGCACGTATTCTGCTGTCCTTGAAATTGTTTTGTTGTCTCTGATCTGCGTCGTCGTATGCGAAACCCAAGGGAAATTGTATCACCCATATAAATGATTTTTAAAACATTGAAATACCATAGTTTACTACCTTGCATACCATTTTTTTATATCATACTTTTTGTACTGTCACAAAACCCCCTCAATGAAAGGTTTTGTGTCGAGACACAAAAACTTTCATTGACTCATTCACACTTCTCTAAAAGGATCAGCTCAGATATGGAGCCACAACCCCCTGTAATGTTACTATATATAAAAAAAATTTCAATCACTTACCCTTGGTCCAATGATGAGGTTCGCACCTTCTGACCTTACTGGACTTCTCCAGAGAGATCCCTACACCATAAGGCCATGAGGCACTTTACGCTCCTGTTCTGACGCACCAGCCAGCTCAGGACCGCGGTCACCACACCATAAAACTCTGAAACATTCGATACAAAATTTTAAACAATGGCCTTCTCTATATCCATATCCATAACCGATATGTTTCCTCTTAGCACGTTGGTTTGCGTTGCGGGGCATTGGTTTGCTTAATTCTAAAAATTTCACACAAAGTATGACAAGAATTAGGATAGAAATTACTTCTCCTTTTTACCAATCCGGTACCTAGTACACACTTTTGACTTCTATCAACTATCTTCACTCCCTTTACCATATGAAAACAATTACTTTTAACCTAAATAAACTATATCTTACTGCTTTAGCAACAACCATTAACCCTAATATTTTACTTCATATCATCTTACAATATCTATATTATGGCAAACAACTTTAAAACTTTATACTTTCTTTACGATCTTTTCTTATGTTTAACCTTCTTTTTAACAGCATCGTTTCTAAGGAATGGACAAACTTTACAACACTTTGATATTATAATCGTTACTCTCTTGGTAGTAACCTCCTATCCACACACACTATTGTCGATATAATAAAACACAATAAAACATTGTACATCATAAGCATTCAACACTAACATTGAACAATTCACATTACTTAATTCATATTTACATAACTTGTAGCAAAACTTTATCAACTTTCGATTAACTTTTATCATTTAACATTCATTTAGATTCTCTACACAAAATTTTCACATTTATCATTACCTTCCCATTTACCTTACCTTTCTACTATGAATTTTCCCTTTCTAACCCTTTTATCCTTACTAGTTTGGGTGACTCTCTATTATTCATTATTTTTCTTATTTTGGTATTTGTCAACCTAACCTTACTCACCTCTTTTTTCCACTAACAACCGCTTCTAACCATTAATATAATATGACACCAATATCTCAATAATAACCCCCTTCACAAATCCATTTAAAACCTCTGGCACCGCTCATTTTTGTACTAGTATGTGTGTATTCCCTCTAACCAACTCATTCCCTTATCGGTTCCTGACCCTTTCAGATAACCCTTTCCGGCGCTAAACGGTCCCTTCCTGTCTCAACATCTCTCGTTGGACTCCTACACCAATACCCTTATTACAAAATATCACCACCAACAACAAATATAATTACCACGCACATTACTCACCTCTACATATAATCGCTAACCACTGTGTCCCTAAAATATCTAACACCTCTTTATATATTATCAGCATCTCAGCACTTTATTTTCCCTAACTCCAAATAACTCTATTCAACTAACTCCAATGCCCTGATTTATCCTTATTACCCAAACCTTTTACAACATTTCAACTTAATACACCATTACAAAATTCATCACTTACCAACTAACAACAATACCTCTCAATATCCAAATATATAATCATTTACTAACCCTTTATAATCTAAATTCCATAATATCCTTTCAAAATCATTATTAAACTTCTTTTACTTATTTAAAATTCTACAATAGTTTACACACAAAAAATACATAGAATACACAATAGCAACATTACACAAATACATAGACATCAATACACAAAATATACAATTCACATAATCATGAAATCATTTGCCGTAATCAGTCCTGATCAGTCCATTTTTTAAAAAACACTGTCCACACAATTAAATGTTCATAACACAATAGGTCTACCCTCCATCGTTAAACAATAGTCTTATCTTCGGTCTGTACAATTTATTTTTTCTTAAATACATTATATTAACATCATTAATATAATACACCTTTAAATTCTTATATTTTATAAAACCATCATAATTAATAGGGTTATTTCCTATCAATTCAACATACAACTTGTCACGATTGGTTATTGTCCTGTCACCTCCAGTATAATTAGTCACTACTATGTACGTTATAAAGTCATTATTTTCATTATCATCCTCTCCTACTGCTATATCAGCTTCATTACAAAGTAAGTTCTTATTTTTATTATATCTCATCTCTGTTCCTAACTTTTCCATAATTCTTCATAAGTTCTACTCATCTTAAAAATCTCTATCTCCCTCTTTCTCTCACAATATCTCTCACTTTCAAAACATCTCTCTTTTAAAATATCTCTCATAATAACTCTCCCAATAACACTTCTCTCTCTCAATATATCTCTCTTTATCACACCAAGCTACACTCTCAATACTCACACAATTATTTTCTAACACCATATTCTTAATTCTATTATCATAATTCTCACCACTACTTACCTTGTCTTTATTTTCATTCAATTTATCTGATTCTCTACTATTCTCTACCCCCATTTTACTCTCGTAATTTTCATCTACTTTATTCTTTTGTCTATCAAACTTCTCATTAACTAATGCAACTATTTTCTCTTCCGTTTTATCGAAACGTGCGTGCATTTCATCAACTCGTTTATCAAAATTAAAATTTTGTTTTTCGATTTCATTTTTTATTTCGTCACATTTTATATTAAAATTATTCTGAATTCCTCTAATTTCGCTTTTTTGTTCACTAAAAAAGCATTTGCATCATCTTCATGATCTCATTATTCTCAACCCTGTTATTTGAAACTGGTGTTGAGTGCACTATTCCTTCACTCATAACTACTGATTCCGTCATGCTTATTTGGCTGTTGTTTGTACTATCAATTATGTTTAATAAAGAATTATTTTCTTTATTCTCTGCCATTATGAAATTTGTTAATGGTTTGTCGCTTTATCTTATCGTTATCATCTACTTTACAACCGCATTCTCATTTTCAATGTCCCCCCTCTGCCACAATTCAGGCTTATTATATAAAATGTATTTATATATTTTATATAGTCACCAGTTCGGGCCCATTTGTTACTTTACTCAATTATGTCCCTAGTTCTGGGCGGCATTTGTTACTTTACTCGTTTTTATACTCTTAATAAAATACATCTGTATATGTATGTGGAAACAACCAGTAACCTATATTTTGTTTTGTTTACTTTATTTCGATCAGACACGTTTGTCACACATACCATAATTATGGTATCCACCATAATTTGTGAATTCGTTTGCTTCAGTTTTGTTATTATACTTATTATTACTACCTAACGGTCCAGGATTCGACTCAGCGTGAATGCTGACACAAGGAGGAATTGAAATGAGAATACGTTTCTTTGACACCATGAACATCAATCGTAATTTATTTCTGCATTTTTAGTTGTGTACACCGGACAATATTCCAATATGGCGGCCATTAAATATATTGGCTCGCTTTCATACTAAAATCAGTTATATTTTATTCAACATTAATTTACCAGAATCTTTATATTGATTATGCAGCTGCTTCATATTTAATTAATTTAATGATAATTCTTTAAAAGAAAACGCAAACCAACACCCCGATGGGATGTCGACATTATCGGGCACACCCTACTTTCTCTCGCGCATTCATACTTATAATTTCAAAATTATTTTTTGTGTACACATCTCTATGATTGATTAAAGAGCTCTTTAAATATAAATTTGGGTTTTTCACTTCCGATTTGGTCGACTGGAAGTTCTAGACGTGCATCACATGTTGTTCCCTCCGCTGGCGTTGTTACATATCAAATTCACTGACTCTACTTCTAATTTTGAAAAGCAATCACTGCACACTGTCTAAAGTTTACTGAGGTGGTTACATTTCACATTTTGATTACATTTTGAGTTATTTCAAACACTAAACCGGTGTAAAATGCCGGTTGCCTGTGAGACAGGTGTTACTACTGTTGCTGTATTGTATAGACTGGGACTCAACACTACGCAAATTCTACGTACGCGTGTGTGTGTGTGTGTGTGTGTGTGTAAACGTCATCGTTCTTTGTTTCTTCGTTACATAATAGTCTTGTTGATTACGTATTTTTATAGCGTCATTGTGGTTTTAATGACGTTGGGCGTTGTTGGCCAATGAGATAGAAGTAAGTAGAGCAGGTATTGGTTACAGTAACCATTACAAGTCTGTTTATCGGCACGTATTCTGCTGTCCTTGAAATTGTTTTGTTGTCTCTGATCTGCGTCGTCGTATGCGAAACCCAAGGGAAATTGTATCACCCATATAAATGATTTTTAAAACATTGAAATACCATAGTTCACTACCTTGCATACCATATTTTTATATCATACTTTTTGTACTGTCACATTCTTTCTGCATAACAAGGTAAGTCAACAATATTACTAACTCTCTCTCTCTTTATTTTCTCTAGTAACTCTTCATAACTTCTAACAACATCAAATAATATTATCTCTCTTTCTCTAAATGTGAACAATTCTACCACTCTCTCACAAAACCACTCATCCTGACGCCATCTCACTTTGTTTCTATCAATCCACATAAAAGGCAACATAATATTATCATAACCCATCTTGATTCTTTCAGGGAACTCATGATACATAAAAAGGGACCTACTTCGAGACACTTTGTCTCTCACATTATTACTGGAGGAAACTCTGTCCTCATAACTCATTATCAGAGTCTTTGCTCCATTTAAACCACGGGAAAAATTTGCCCTTTGTAAACACAACCTCTCTTTAACCACTCTCTTATTACTACTCTCTAATTCCACTAAAACTGTATTTCCATTCTTATCGTTCACTTTACTTTCTAATACATTTTTAATTATCTCGTTATCATTTGTTAACTCATAATTATAATTATCGGTACTCACCTTGTTCTCAGTTACATACCCACTACACTTACCGGTATTTCCTGTAACATCATCTTCTGTTCGTCTTATTTCTATCTGGAAACGTTCATCAGTACGTTTACATAATTCATTACTCATAAAATCAAACTTTAAACTTATATTCTGCTCCAACTTAATATTTTGTTCTTTAAGTTCTTTAAAATTAATATCATTTTTAATATTTTGTTGTTCACATTTTATTCTCTGTTCTTTAATGTCATTACTTAAAATCTCAAATTTCTCGTCATTTGCATCAAAAAGTCTTTCAAATTTACTGTCCATCTTTCGTAAAAAACTCATTATATCCATTTCATCGGATTGTTTATTTTTATTTGTTAAAACTGGGGTTAATTGAATCCCAGAATCAACAGCTGTTTCACTTAGTTGTATTTGAGCAGCAATTGGGGTAGAATGAATGATTACGTTGTCCCCAACAGCTGTTTCTATAACAGCGCTCGGATCAGCTGTCCGCATCTCACTTACATTCAGTGACTCTGGTTCAAGGTCACTTTCACTCATATCTACGTTCGTTACACTGCTTTGTTCAGTATGCTCAGACATTTTTAACTGATTTATAACTTATTTTTACTTATGTGTTAACTACAATTGATTAATCTCCTTTCAAAACATTATACTACAACATACATAAAATAAACCTTATACCATAATTACGTACATTTTACGTAAATAAAATTTCGCTTTCATAACCGTATTTCATTCTCTGTACTGTCAAAATATAGGCCGGTGTAATAAAACTTTTTATTACATTACATCCTGCAGTCACGGCACCATTTTATCTATTTTTATTAATGAATTAAATTGCAACTTCCACTTACCTTTTGATTCTTGATCTGCCCTGATCTCTAAGTGTGGACGAACCCCGTTCGTACGGCGAACTTAACAGTACAGCAAATGAAATAAGGTGTTTGAAATGATTTTATTTAACAAAGTATATCATTTAGCAGATAATATTTTATTTTGCGATTACTAAACATCTCTTCGTCCCACTACCTTCCATGTATAAAATATAAAAAAAAATAATCTCTCCACATGATTTTTAACTTTTGAAGTACATTGTTATAAATTTTTAACATGATAGACATCTTACGTAAGAACAAAATTTACTTACAGTCTAGGAAGACGACCCAGTTTGCCCATTCACTCCATTCACACAAAATTTTACATACCCCTAATTTTAGAGCGCTCGTTGAATTAGTAAAATTAATTAAATAGGGAAATAGCTCGTTGATTGCCTAACTCTTGGCGCCTCTGATAACCACGCGCCGCACTACAGATTTGTTCGAAAGTTTTTTTTTTTACATTTTTCACTTCCCGGTCTCCATGGTATACACTTCGAGCTGATGGACTGCTCTAATTTACATTTTTATACACTTTGTCAACTTTCTATAGTTCGCGAACTTTGTAGGAGGTCCCGGCCGGTAGAAGTTCTTTCGTTGACTGATTATAATTTTCACATTTTTTATAAAGTTTTACCCGACCGGGAACACGCGCGAATACTCGCGTCCGTTAAACTTAGTTCTTGTTGTTCGCCGACTGATGAAACAGCGGGTAACTAGATCCACACCTCTGGTTGACTGTTTCCGGGCACATACACGGCCACTGCGATTACACAGCCTTTCGTTACCGTTTAGGTAGCATGGTTTTGCATTGGGCACTGGCGTCGACGATGCTGACTGGCGAAAATGTTGAGGCTGTGGAAGGCGTGGCCTCTAAGAGTATCCGTCAGCAACGAACCGCATGGAACAAGGTTTTCTCTCTCGCCATTTTTCGTGGCGTCCCTTTGGAGTCTGATGTGCGTCTTTACGCGTGCATGGTCATGTTGCGCGTCTTTGTACATGCCTCAATGCTTAATTACCGCCGTGTGTTTAGACTAGGCATCGCATTCCATTGCCAACTCACCGTTCACAATCTCACTTCATTGTTCCTTGGACGACAACTTTACTTCACATTGGGACTGACCGTGCATAGGGAAAATATAATATAAATTTTTAATAAAATGAAAACCCTTCCCTTTTGTCCCCTTACAACGGTATCATCAGAGGTTTGTAAGTAAATTAATAAACCAAGAAGAAGCAAGGCCAAGAATCCCACTGATTGGAAATTTGAATACAAATTTTAATTTTTTAAACGAGGGTGTCTTTAAACTTCAGAATTTAAATTTAAATAAAATATGTATACAGACATTGAATATAATTTTTATATTTACTCAAGTTATACTATTCTGTATTCGATGAAATCTTTCATAAACCACGCATATTTTTTGGGGCTGAATTCTCATTAGACAGGTATTATATTAAATGATTTTCTTAATTTGTTTCTGTATTGTGTAGGAGTTACTGTAGATTATGTTATAAATTACATATTAATTTACTTACAAACCTCTGATGATGCTGATATTTTTCAGTGAAATGTGCGTCAGGTTTTAAAAAGACAAAAACAAAATTACACTACTTGCAGAAGAAACAAAATTGAATAACATTACAAATATATCTGTATAAACAAATTAACCCATTATTTTTACATATTATTATCTAATCACCGTTTTGATGAAGTTTTCATCAAACCATACTGTTTTTCTTTCAGTAATTCCTGCATACCCTTTTCGTATTTTGTTAACATACACATTAAATTTATTACTTTATGTTATTTAAAACAATGAAATAATACATAACTTTTCATATTATCTTTTCTTTCTTTGGCTGTGCTCAAATACAAGCATAATTACTTTGGCATACAATACAAAGAAAAAGTCTGCAACCCTCTAGAAGAACTCTTACGAAAATGGCATACGTTATTCAGCTAAAAGTAATAAAAACTGCTAATAATCCTAAATCTAATACCAAATTCATCTGAACCCCAATTAGACAATATTCACCTAGATCTACAATGCTTTGCTAATGTAAGACTTCAATAATTGTTTATATTTTGGGGGGAAAAATATTTGCTTTGAAATGTACTGAAGAATTCATTTCAAAAACTAATATCATCACTCAGAGACACAAAACATTTTGAAGTAAGATACCAAAAGCTTATGCATTTAAAGATTCTCTCTTATAACATCATGACTAACTAAAATGCACGTTTTTGCTAACATGTCATTACTTTGACAACTGAGCCAAATTTAATTTAAAGGTTGTAACATGACCTATGGTAGCACAAGGTTTACAAGTTTCAATGAGTGAAGAAAAGCTGTATAATAAAAAATTAATAAATAGAATTGATAGAACAACACCACTAACTGAGTTTGACGTAGACAAAGACAGTGACGATGACAAGACCCAATAGATTGGAAAAGGTGATCCAGAAAAAATAATTAACATCATGATAAATATACCCACTGTCAACAAGAATTATTATATATAAAAGTACAAAGTTAAGTAGGGAAATAAATAGTATGTAAACAGTAGAAAATGTAAAAGGAAAATTAAATATAAGAACAAGTATAATGATGATATAAAGAAATAGTGTTAATAAATAAACTATCTAAAGACACAATATTATAAAATAAACTAAAAGCGTGATAATTAAGTAGGAAAGTGATAATAATTAATGAACCTTGATAGGACCCTCAGATAATAAATACATGAGATACAAATACAATGTTATAAAGTGAACTAAAAGAGTGATAATTAAGTAGGAAAGATGATAATAACTAATAAACCATGATAGGACCCAGTGTTAATCGATGAACTACATAAAAACACTACGTTATAGAGTGAAGTAGAATCGGGAATAAAGAAAGAACATGTGATAATAGCCAATAAGTAATAACAGGACCCAAATATAATGAATAAACTGTATAAATTATAAGGTAAGTTATGTTTAGACATTGGCATAGTTTTATAAAATAAGAAAATGTTTATACATATTATAATAGTGTTTTTAGAGGTAAAATACTGATAACTGTTTTTCAGTATTTTAAGGAAGTATTCTATTATATTATAATGATGGTAGGGAGTTCATTGTTTTATTTTAATTAGTTATATTTATAGAGTTATACTAACAACTATTAAAAATAATAGTAAAAGCCTAAAGTGTAGTTATTAGGGAATAATGGTACACACATACTGTTCATTTTTATTATATTTTGTTTTGATTTTAATTAACCCAAATGTTATTATGTTTAGTATTACAGTTAACAGAACCAGTTAAAATACATGTAAAACATTAGATAAACATTGGCCTAAAAAGTTTGTTAAGAAATTAATAGGTAATCAAATGTTGTAATTTAGTTCAGGGTATTATAGTAATTATGTTTAGAAGCACTTAAAATTAACAAAATTGACATGAACAGTTGTAATGAGTATAGGTGAGGTGAATTATGAACTCCAGGCAGTTAGGCATTAATCTGGTAACCAGAAAATTGTAAAATTTAAGACAAAACAATAACAGTTGATGAAATAAGGTATATCATCCTGTTAGGTTTAATAATAAGAGTGTAGGACACACAAATGGATAGAAAATAATTAGTTTAAAGTTAATTTACAAAAGAAAACCAAATGGTAAATGTATGAATCTGTTATGATTTGAAAAAAGGTAGTCTTATAAGATATCAAATTAATGTGTAACCAAAAAGCAAACTAATGGTGTTATTATATTTAGTATTACAGCTGGTATAAAGGAATTATGATAATTTAAAGATTTTTGGTAATTTTGTATAGAAAAATATTACCCATATATAACAATATTGTAAATTATCAACCAATGAGAATTAGTGTTTGGAACCTAGCAACCATAGTAACTAGTAAATAAATTCCATTATTCCATTATTGGCTCTTGATGAGTGCAGATGTAAAAGACCGCAATGTTTAAAGAAAAGAATTAAATATTTAATATATAAAAACAATAATGATGAAATATTAAACTAAACTATATAACTTGTACTAACACTCACATGAACTAAAAATTACAAGAAGGAATTAAATAATCCACGGTGAATTGCTGAGGAATCCCAATTGACTAATTACGAACTACAGGAAGGAAGAAAATACCTAAAACCTATAAATGAGTGATGGAATCTTCAACATTAATGATGGATGAAAAAATAAATACCTAAATTAAATACCTAAGAAAACAGAAGAACGGAATTAACGAAAAAAGGAAAACCAGCAGTACCTGTAAGGAATACTACCCAGAGAGAAGACACAGAGAACTGCTAAGTATATTTTAAAATACGACTTTAACAATAACACAAAAGAAAAAAAAAACAATAAGTGAAAATACACATTCAACACAAATTATCACTTTTTTAACAGACACTTGAACTTTCTTTGATTAAATGAACACCTAAAAATTGAAGAATAATCTCAATCTAATATTGATTTCTTAACTGAACATATTTTAACCATAAAAATTTAGTAACTCAGTTAACCTCCAAACCCTAATTCCAGTAGCCATAGGTTACAACTGTAATTATAAGTGTATCACAATTTATATGTTATTTATATGGTATTTGTAAAATTTTGTACTTTTATTAGTCCATTTGACAATATTTTCTGTAGTCCCAAGAACTTCGACCTGAGATTATAATTAAACGAAAATATCAACATCAGTACATAAGTCTTTCTATGCAGCGGCTGGACAGAATAGCCAACCGCTAATAATTAAACATGCTGGCGCAATATTGAATTACATAATTTGGAAGGAATTGTAATAAGATAATCTACCTAATAACTGTTAATAAAACCATAATTGAAGCATTGAACTGTATGTTTGATTTTATTTAAATCTTTCTTTAAAAATAGAGTATTCATTTATCAGTCAATAAACCTTGCACTTTTGGTTTACCAAGAAGAGTTGGCAACCCCTAGTTGAGGCAGAAAATATGAATTCGAACGTCTGGACAGGTGAGTAGACAGTGTTTCAAAGGCTTGAACTTAACTTTCTGGTCTCACAATATTGCTACCTTAATTTCATAAATGATGTTAAACACAATTAATGTCAAACATTATTTCATGACTGGCATTAAGTAGCTTCTCTCAAAAAGACAGTCAGTATAAAATATAATAATTTGAAAAGTTTTATATTGTTTTTCATATGGTAAAGTAATTTACTTAATGTATAAGTTAAAGTTTTTAAACTTTTTAGTAAGAAAATTAGTGCTGTAACTTCACTAAACTAGTTTATTTTTCAGTACAAGTGAAATACTCCAAGGTTTATCACCACCTATCATTATCAGATCAAACTATTCCCACTTTTTTTGAGAACGTGTCAGAACTGATTGTGCAGCACGCAATCAGTAGTTCTCGACGTACTCAATTAAATACATATTTGGTGCTCACAACATACAAAGATTGGGGTAGTCTAACATCTCAGTTTGTAATAGTACATTTCGTGGGTGTGAATAGCCAACCGCTAATAATTAAACATGCTGGCGCAATATTGAATTACATAATTTGGAAGGAATTGTAATAAGATAATCTACCTAATAACTGTTAATAAAACCATAATTGAAGCATTGAACTGTATGTTTGATTTTATTTAAATCTTTCTTTAAAAATAGAGTATTCATTTATCAGTCAATAAACCTTGCACTTTTGGTTTACCAAGAAGAGTTGGCAACCCCTAGTTGAGGCAGAAAATATGAATTCGAACTCTGGACAGGTGAGTAGACAGTGTTTCAAAGGCTTGAACTTAACTTTCTGGTCTCACAATATTGCTACCTTAATTTCATAAATGATGTTAAACACAATTAATGTCAAACATTATTTCATGACTGGCATTAAGTAGCTTCTCTCAAAAAGACAGTCAGTATAAAATATAATAATATGAAAAGTTTTATATTGTTTTTCATATGGTAAAGTAATTTACTTAATGTATAAGTTAAAGTTTTTAAACTTTTTAGTAAGAAAATTAGTGCTGTAACTTCACTAAACTAGTTTATTTTTCAGTACAAGTGAAATACTCCAAGGTTTATCACCACCTATCATTATCAGATCAAACTATTCCCACTTTTTTTGAGAACGTGTCAGAACTGATTGTGCAGCACGCAATCAGTAGTTCTCGACGTACTCAATTAAATACATATTTGGTGCTCACAACATACAAAGATTGGGGTAGTCTAACATCTCAGTTTGTAATAGTACATTTCGTGGGTGTGAAACAGCATCAAACTGTGAATGGGACCATGGCCTGAGAATTATTATGTGCGTAATTATGAACTTTGTGCATAATTATGTATATGCGTTCAAGAATCAGTTTCGCAAGGTCAAGGAGTATTCTACAGTCAAAACAACATCACGCCTGGAAACAGTTGGAATAAACCAGTTTAGCGCAGCAGAATTGTGCGACGCTAGTTAGCGTGTGTAAGTCAGTCGCCTTGTAACCTTGGAACAGTATGCACATTATGAAGTATAGTGATTCGGCACCTCGGTAAAAATGTAGCGAAGTGAAAGCTTACATTGTCATCTTAATAGAAAAGAAAAATCAGTGGGAAACTAGACATTTGGTGTGTTTTAGTAAAAGTAAAAGCAGACAATTCATAAAACATTAAGGTATCATATCTAAAAGTGTAAGAAAAGGACAACATAGCCTTGACATGTGCGCATAATGACAAAAGAATTCTTGCTCGACAATACATTTTTAACAGATAAGTAAACAAAAATAAAATTACAAGTGTGGGAGAATGTTGGCCATAAAACGAAAAGAAAAATGATAAAATTAATTCAACTCTATACAGAATGTCAGACAGTGTGTGGAAGAGTGAGAGAGTAGAAAAGGGTGTGAGAAAGGAAGAGAGAGAGAAAATAAATAAACCTAACAGAGTACTGATAGTTTTCTTAATAAGTTCAAACAAATAAAACGCAACAGAATATTTAAATACAAATACATTCATGTATTAAGTTTATTTCATGTACATAACAAATACATAAAATCAAGTTTTTGATATCGTGCATTGGTAAAACAGTTGAATTATAGATGGGTTGTAACTAAATTAAATACTAACAATGGTCTGCAAATACAGTTCAAATCGTATTAATAAAAGAATTTATTAGTATAGCAATGTATATGTGTAAAGTTATTTCTACGTCACCTCATACTAACCTAACTTGTGCTCAACAAGTTCGTCTAACTAATCTGGAACTTCCGATAAGGGAAAGTTTATGATATGTTAATTGTTTTCACAGGGTCAGTATTGCAGTTTCCACATTCCCCCTGTCAAAAATGTGGTGGTGACCAAGGGCTTTTGGTTTTTTAGGAATCTTCTGAAATGGAAGTAGAGTAGTATCAGGGCCTCCTTCTTGTTTGTACAATTACAAGTTATAGATCTATAAGGTGGAATTGAGATCTAGAATGGAATGCAATTATGACATTATGTGTGTATGTCTGTTACGTACTGTGGCATAACTATGGAGAAGGGATCAGGAGTATCAAACCCTCCCAGGACTATTAAACATTACAGCAAAATTCCATAATCTCTTAACATAGGGCTATTTCTAAGACAGTTGTGTATGTTAAAACAGAACTTACAAATTATATAAATACGTAAATGAATTACAATATTTGAAAATTAATAAAATAAACTTAGAGTTTCCTTAATAATGACAATCACTCAACCATTTGGTAAACAACATATGTACTTGCAACCCTTAAAAAGAAGGCAGAGCCTACTAAACTACCTTTATCTTTTTCGCCCAGAGCTACTTCACTTTACAGGGTTGTCTATATCATGACTCGTCTAGTCTAATATCTCTATGGTGTGAACTGTCATCTTTACACAGATAAACTAGCAATTTTTTGACTTGACTTGTAATGACTTTAATTTGGAACAATGAGAAGATTTTATGGGTTAATTTTATATTTTAAAAAATGTTGCTTAAAACATTCTTGGGACAACATCCTTAAACTAAAGTGCGAAGGGGTAATATAAACCAACCGGTTTTTTCAAAATATTTTCAGAAAGATTCATTTTCACATGATTTATTAAGAACACTTTAGAATTAAAGTGATGTTTAATAAGATGATACTTTATTACCTTGAACTTAAATAACAATTAGTCAAAATAGAAAGTTTTGAAATCAATGCTTTTCCATACTTTTTACTCTTACACTTCATGCTGGTTAAGTCAAACACTTAGAGATGCCAATAATTTATAAAATGTATTTATAAAATTATATAGAAAGACTCCTTAATTTCTGATTTGTCTTGAGGAAAATGGAGGGTCCAACCTTAAGCTAGTCTCATCCCCCAGGAGCAGCCCTTAGTTACGCCACTGGTTATGTATGTTGATAAGTTAAAGGCTCTGAATAATACACTTATACAATTATTATACAAAATACCAACAACACTATTTTGAATATCTGACTTTCTAAAACAGCTTTACCAGTCATACAGATATAATAAGACATTTTTCTCTCAGAGCCAAGTATAGAGTATGAGCAAATGAAGAAGTCTTACAACACGATGAAACTAATGAGCATAGTGGCGTTATTTCTGTGTCAGGCCTGGAACTCTGTGTCACCCAACCCTTGTACTGTAGTGACTCTTTTTTAAGTATACAACATGTTTATTATACAACATTAGCGTATACGTTTGAAATATGTAATACAGTATAGCAAAAATCGATTCAGTCAATAAGTATCTTGTAAACAATGTTTCAATAACATGTAGTTTTTATTGTTATTACCGTTTACGTTAACAAGACTGATTTCAGTATGTTTACACATTTTTCAGCCACTTTAATGATAGTAACGTTGATTAGTCTTAGGTTGTTTTTTCTTTTGTATGGAGGCAACTTGACCCCAGACCCCCCACCACCACCACCAAGCCCAAATTCTAGATCGCCACTGAACTGTGTTAAATTTATTAATTAAAAAACATCCATAATTTTCTTTATTCTTGTGTTTTGTCTATTATACCAAGACCAATGAATTTGTTTTTTGTGACAGTGACATACTTCAAACAAGCATTACTTTTTTTATATATAAACACATTTTTATTATTTTGCTGGTTACCCTGACAATAATTTTAAACAGTAATTTTAAAGTACAACAGAAAATAAAACGTTAATTCACTTTGTGTCTTTAATGTTCATTACATTCTATTCAGCTAACTTAAATCACTCATTAATTTTTTCCAAGCTATAAGCAGAATCTTTAACATTTTGCAGTTTTATGCAACTTGGATGGCAATGACACTGAAAGTAAGCTGTACGTACAAAGTTGTCATAACAAAAACATAAAAGTACATAGAAAAATATTAAAATAAAATAATTTCTTTTATCTGCAACCCATCAAAAAGTTTACTAACATGTACTGGACTCTTTTCTTATGTTGTTTTGGTTGTCCATACACAAATTTAAATCTCAAAAGTGATAGAAAGTTTATGGGTTCTCGTATCTTTTAGATTTTTTTTATAATATACTTGACAAGAAAATTATTATTTCAAATAAGTACAATTACTTACCCAATTTACTTTAGTAGCCACGTACTTACCATACATTGGTGTCCTTGCCCACACATACACTCTAATATAATTACGTTTCAGATCATCTGTCTTCTGATTAAAAGCCACACTACGAGTCATATATAAGTTATGTGGTTCTTCATTCTCTTGGAGAAAATTTGTTAGTTTATAAACATTCCTATGGACACAATATTACACATTTAAAATATTTTTAGCTTAATCTTTGCATACCTGTGCAACAAATAATGAGAAATGTGAATGCACACAGACAAAGAACACAAATTGGTAAGTTTTTCCTGCTTATAAGAATTGTATATGCATATTCAGAATTAAGAATATTGGTTTATATTTTGCATACACATCAAAAGAAAAAAGTTTTTTTATTACTCGTATGTTTAAATAAGTTCCACTTGCTGTCCATAAAAGTCTTTGTATTAATCAATTCAAACTGAATTCACAAACTTGATACTATTAAATCAATTTTTACTCTTAATGTCACCAAAATATTAGTAAATTAAACTAATTTCAGTCTCTTCTTATCCTCATAGCTTACACTATTATGTACTATGTAGTCCTCATAACATAGTACACAGATTCATAACGAGACATGGATAGTGCTATTTATAGCTTGCTCATTCGCAACTTCATGCCTTCACGTGGTAGTTTACGTTAGGATGAAGCATGGATTCTAATACAGTGTGGCATATGGATCAAGAACAAACTGTCAAAGGATGTCTGGAATGAGTAGTACTAAGTCAATGTGTCTAAGGAGGACTTTCTACACCTGGCAACTACCTTCCTGCAATGTGGCATATGAACCACTTAGGTAGTTCCTGGTGGCATCCACAGTCTTATTTACCTGACAATAACTCCAAGCACACAACTTGGCCTCCAAGTAATCCATTCTCTAATCATGATAAAATTAAAAATATAAACTACGGCAAACTAACTTTTTGTTATTATAACAAAGTAATTGAATGTAGTGCAAAGGATGCTAATATCACCAGTGAAACTTGAGAACCAGCTGCCAAGATCTTCACTTGGGTACTCGCAGTCTTCAAAACAGATGTTTAGCCAAAGGAACTGGAAGATGAACTGAACAATATAAAATAGCAGTGATGGAATTATCACAAATAACCTCAAATATCCAAGTTTAATGTATATAGCCATTTAATACGTATATAATGTATATTTAAGTATATAGCCATTCTTTACCATCTTGTTGGTTCTCCTACGTTATTTATAATTTTGTACCTCTCTTCTATGATATTTACTGATATTTGTGCTCTTATAAGTTTCTCAACATTATCTGTGTTAAATTTATTAAAATATCATTATTAAACAAAATATCATTAATTACTACTTTTTCTGTAGCTATAATAAATGAGCTTCTCTTAATTTTCTTTTTTACTTTTTGTTGAAGAATTTAGTACAAATATAGAATACACACCATACTACAGAGTCCATAACCCTGTACCCTCTTTTATTTCTCTTCCTCAGATCAGAATAATTTCTTTCAGTTTTCCTTATTCAATCACCAAAATTATTCATTCAATTTCCTGTCAATAATCAAGAGTTACAAAAAAGTGGAAACATCAGATACCTGTGATTCCACCTCAAGAAAAAGCTAAGCTGGAAAGACTACATAAAACAAGTGAAAGAAAATCGAATACCAGTTAAGATTACTTAAACAACAGACAGAATTTCGTGTGAAAGCAAGCAAGTTACTAACAACACATTTTAGAATACCTATGAGGTCTAACAATTAAGGTCACGAACTCATCCTAGAAAATATGCTACATACCACACCACCAGTGTGGTACCACTGTGGCCACCTTCAAAGTACTCCCCTTGGGAAGCTGTACACCAGTACCAACGCCTACTCCTCACTTCGAAGGAATTTTGGACTCTTTTTCTGGAATGCCTTCAGAGCTGCCATCGCAATAGACTTAACGTCATCAAAATGCCTTCCTTTCAAAACTTCTTTGATCTTCGGGTAAAGAAAGAAGTCATGGTCAGGTAAGTATGGCGGGTGGTCTACCAAAGTTATTTGTTTCCTGGCCAAAAACTCCCTTACAGACAGTGCCATGTGTGCAAGTGCATTGTCGTGATGCACGAGCCATGAGTTGTTGGCAAAAAGTTCCGGTTGTTTGCGCCTCACTTTTTCATATAATCTTTGCAGCACTCATAAATACTGTAGTACACTTGGTTAACTGTTTGTCCTGGTGGTACAAATTCATAGTAAACAATCCCTCAAATATCAAAAAAGGTTACCAACAACGTTTTGATTTTTGATTTTAATTGACGGAACTTTTTCAGTTGTGAAGAATCAGGCGACTTCCATTGGGCACTTGGTTGCAGGGTCATATGCAAAGATCCAGGTTTCATCACCTGTGATTATTCAGCCCAAAACATCATCTTGCCTCTCCAACAGATCTGTGCACAGTTCAACCCTCCTTTGATTTTGTTCATCGGTGAGCTCCTTTGGGATCATTTTGGTGCATGCCAAGGTCTTCAGTTAAAACTTTCCACACAGTTTACCTATCAGTGTTCACTTGGTCTGCTATGGATCTCATGGTCAGTCGCTGATTTGTACGCACAACTTGATGAATTTTGGCAATGTTTTGTCCATTCGGCTCGTTACTGGCCACCCTACCCTTTCTTCATCAGACACTTCTTCCCTCCCCTCAGAAACCTCTTCACCAGATTCACCACAAATTTGATTCGTTGCTCTAATTCCAGTTCAGACATTTTCACGACAACACACACACACACACACTATAATACGACTCTTGTACCCGTAGTATCTTAATGGTATAATGATTTGCCCGTGTTATTCCTTGTATATGTTAATTTGTAATAAATAGTTGTAAATAGTGTATCAGCTGATCGTGGAATATTTATGTTGTGTGTTTACGAATGTGATTTAAATATATAAGTAAAAGAATTGAATTATTCTGCCTTGGTTCTGAATCAGAATTATAATTATTCCAATTCAGTAGTTAGAACTCCAAAATCAATTCAAAAAATAGCGGTCAAGTCATCCCAAAATTTTCAAGTCACCTTCGATATTAGGCTTTAACCTATTATTTGAGGTTAATCTTGGTTTTGCAGTTTGCGTACTTCCAATGACTCCCCGAATTCTTCTTATCCTGGTTAATTATAAAATAACTGCTGATAATATATTACGTTCCTGAAATAATAACGCATGGATATGATTTAATAACATAATGGTTTAATCTCTGTAACATAAATTCAAATTATTGGAAAATTCCATTCGATACATACAGCTGTCACAATCGATATTTATCTCAGGATTTAATAATTAAATAATTTTAATATATTTCGTGGGAATTCTTGTGGCTGCTACGAAAAGTTCCTTTACATGATAATTAATAATATAGAGTACCTTTACAAACAATATATTACTTATAATCTAAAAATTTGTAAAAATTATATACGAGGGCTATCCAGAAAGTAACAGACGTTTTGACCGACCGCGGCGGTGGGCGGGGATAGAGCCGCCATCTTGGTGTCAGAACGTTCCTACACTCAGTACGCAACCAGCTGTGTTAGCGTGCGGTCTGTGCCCCTCTTACTTTGCTCTCTGTGACGTGTTAAAATGCGCGCTGCAATAGAAAATCCCGCCACTTGTGAGATGCGTTCTGTGATTAGGTTTTTGTTCGCAAAAAATCACAAACCAATTGAAATTTATCGCCAACTTTGTGATGTGTACGGAAAAGGAATAATGAGTGAAAGCCGAGTGAGGCAATGGTGCATTGATTTTAAAAATGGCCGTACCAATGTTCACGATGAGGACCGCAGTGGTAGACCTAGCCATGTGACTGATGAACTGGTGATGAAAATCAACGACAAAATTCGTGAAGATCGTCGTTTCACGATTACGGAACTTTCGAAACAATTTCCTCAAATTTCACGGAGTTTGGTGCATGAAATTGTGGCGGAAAAGCTTGGTTACCACAAATTTTGTGCTAGGTGGATTCCGAAAATCCTAACGGAAGACCACAAAAAACAGAGACTGGCTGCAGCACTAACTTTCCTCGAAGATTACGACAAAAATGGTAAAGTTATCGATCGTATCGTAACTGGGGACGAGACTTGGGTGAAGCATGTCAATAGTGAAACAAAAAGGCAGTCGATGGAATGGGGACACACAAATTCTCCCAAGAAACCAAGGAAGTGTTTGCAAACGCTGTCAGCAAGAAAGATCATGGCTACTGTGTTTTGGGACTCTGAAGGAGTGATTCTCGTTGATTTTCTTGAACGTGGCACAACAATTAACTCAGAGAGGTATTGTGAAACACTGAGAAAGTTAAGGCGCGCGATACAAAACAAGCGTTGGGGAAAACTTAGTGCGAAGGTTTTGTTTTTTCACGACAACGCACGTCCACACACGGCCAATCGTACCCGAGAGCTCTTCGATAGTTTTGGATGGGAGGTGTTCGATCATCCACCATACAGCCCGGATTTGGCGCCGAGCGACTATCACCTCTTCCCAGCGATGAAGAAATGGCTCGCTACACAACGCTTTGATACTGACGCCGAACTGCATGCCGGTGTAAACCAGTGGTTGAAATCGCAGGCGGCAGATTTCTACAGAGACGGTATTGAAAAACTTGTGCCACGGTATGATAAGTGCCTTAATTTGAATGGCGATTATGTAGAAAAATAGCTTAAGAGTGTACCTTTCAAATGTATATAATAAAATTTTGTTTTTTCATTTTGTAAATTTTTTATTTCAAAACGTCTGTTACTTTCTGGATAGCCCTCGTATTAAGTAACATACAAAGTTTGACGATATTCAATACGCTTCGTAAAAGCATGTAGGTTAGAGTGACGTTAACATCATGGCTACTATATTGTCCGTCTCAGAAAATAATGAAGTTTATTAATGTGTGTCCAAATAAATGTTTCCTTGTAATCACTGTTCGCTTAGATATTGAATTTGTTTTCACTTAAAAATGTTTACTAGTGATTAGTGTTAGTGTAAATTATTATATTGTCTAGAGGTTGTTCCTTGTTGGATAAAAATATTGTCAAATTATACTTTACACATCTAGACGATATTGCTGAAGGGTTTCTGGTTTATTCTGAATAATTTCTTGCTTGTGTGTGTTACTTGTTCATGAAAATTGTAGTGGAGGGATTATTATCTTCGACGATGGTCATTCAGATCTTCTTTCACAAATGGGTTATCTATTTTTATATTTTTTATTTTAATTACATCTAGACACGCACTATTCAACTGTTTTCCATCACAATTAACAATTAAGTGTTATTTCTTCTTTTTTAGTCATTGAACTCATACAAACTTCTTAAATTTTGATTGGCCATTTATGTACAGGTTAAATGTTATAGGATCAACACCCATTACCTCCTTTATATTTTATAAATTACCTTTAATAGATAATTTTATTATTATACTCTAATGATACATGCAATGTTTACATGATGATTAATTATATAATTATAAACAATTTGATACTAAACATGCCACAGTTTATAACAGTGGCGGCTCGTGGATTCGAGGATTGGTGAAGCAGAATCGGTGGCAGTCCCCCCCCCAATCATTTATGTGAATATGTTTCTTCCTGTTTTGGAATCATGAATAACATATGGAGACAAAAGAAAAGTATGTTAATAAAATTTATAAATAAAGTAGTTAAAAATAGTAAGTACTTACAGGCTTGCATTTTATTTCTTGAACACAAGGTCAATTCTCCTCTCTTTCAAATATGCAAACTTGTCGATAATGTCGTCATAAAATAGTTGTACATTATTTAATTCGTTTAACAGTTCCTTTTCTATGGAAATTTTTGATAAGTTAGTAAGTCTGTCCTCTGTCATTGTATTGCGCAGGTATGATTTTATTCTTTTTAAACAAGAAAAACTTCGTTCTACGGAAACGCTTTTGGATGGAATAGTTACTATTAAACAAAACAGTTTGTATGCTTCTTTAAAGATGTTCCTGTTAACAGCTAAAAGTTCCATCAAATTTAGTGTTTCCATTTGTCTGTATTGCTTATCCTCATAAATAAGCTGTAATTCGTTTTTCAGTCTTTGGAAATCGGTAAACAGATTAGGGTAGCACACCTTTAAGTTACTTGATGTATCCGTGGGAAAGTTTTCAAAATACGTTACGAACTTTGAAGTATCCATTAATGTAACAAACTGAAGCTTTTCCATATCATTAAAACGTGTGGCTATTTGTACTGAAAGGTTGTCTAAAATTTTATAATACAGAATTTTGTATTCTTCAAAAAGTTGATATCGTGTGAGTGTAATTCTTTTCTGCCATTCATGGTATTCAGTTGGAACTGTTGTTTTTGAAGCAGCTAAATCGAAAATTTTCATAAATGCATCATCAGTTCTTTTGCTATTTATGAGTGTTTGCGTATTTTTAACTTGCGAGATACAGAAATTAATGTCAAATGATTCTTTTGTAGCACATCGAAGAGAGCATCCGTGGCTCCAAAAATATCGTTAAAAACGACAACCAAAAGCGTAAATTCAAAATCATTAAATTTATTTAAGAAGCCATCACTCTGCCTAATTGATGTTTGATCATAATTTGAATCGTTCACAATTTTAGTGAATACTTCTTTTAATGAATCCCATTCGTTATATATAGTAGGCTATTCACAATTTTGGAATTAGACTTCCATCGCGTAATAACGGAAGTACGGATTCGTCTTCCAACGACTGTGTCTACTGCGTAAGTTCGCCTAGCAGAACTGTGGAAAAAAGACGGTAAACCGTTAACAGTTGCAAAAAATATCCGACATTGCGAAATGATGTTGCAGCTTTGTTGTAGCACTAGATTCAAACGATGCGCCATGCAGTGAACAAAAACCGCTTGTGGCACTACTTCTTTGATTTTAGCCTGAAGACCATTTAATTCCCCTGACCATCAAAACACTGGGGAATAAGTTTTGATTTATAGTCAAATTTTTCGAGGGACTATAACACAACGTGAAACAGTGTGTCGGCAGTCCGACTGGAACTAACATCTAAAATCCCAAAAATCTTTCCACCAGCTTTCCTCCGGGAATATCGTATCTAATTATGATGCTACATTGAGATTTGTGGACATTGTCTGTGGAATCATCCACTTGAATTGAATAAAATGTACTATCTTCTATTTCCTTTGCGAAGTGCTCATCAATATATTGTGAAATGCAGTCAATTATTTCATTCCGAATAGTCTTAGAATTGCCGGCAAAGACGGGTAAGATTTTTTTATAGTGTTCTTGAATATTTACAGGGCTTATCGATACAAAGGTTTCTAGCAGTTCTTTAAAATTTCCACGATTAATACATGATAACTTTTCGTGGTGACCGCGAAATGCTAATTATTGTTTACCCAAGTAAAGAACTGCACGAATAGGAAGATGCATGAAATGTCTGTTAAGCCGAACGTTGTCATTGAAGTGTTTAATATACAACCTAGATTTTCCTTCAAAGCATCCTCGATAGTACTTAAATTTTTCTTTAGTTTTGAAAAACTCAATGCACAAAGCATGTGCTCAGAAGAACCTTCATGTTTGAAGCACGAGTAACGTTACCGAAATCATCAAAGCCGTTCTTATTCCACGCACTTGATTTAACACTAATAATTAAGCAGGGCATACAAAAAAGTTTATTTAAATAATAACTGCCACACAACCACTCGAACGTTGAATACCAATTTTGTTTAAAGTTGCGATTGTACACCTTGCCCTTTATTTTTGCAACTTTATTTACTTTCAATATAGGCATACGTTTTTAACAGCTTAAAAGTTCTTCTTATCATCATTATTCCATCTTGAAAATGGTGTTTCTAATAAAACACATACTGGGTCATATGAAGGAATCATTCTGTAAAAACTTCACACACGATCAAATACAACGAACAAAACAAACGCGCTGGATAGGTAAAGCACTGTATACGTACACAATTGAGAAACAGCACAGCGACACTGCTTCACGTGGGTGGGGGAACGCTGAGTACGGCTATACGTTGTCATGGCAACCATCATAAACCAAGCATTGTTAGTGACGTATTAACTGATGCAGTATACAAGTTGCAGAAAGCTGCTTCTACGGTCTCAGCGCTTTCCGCCACCAGTAGGCTTACGATCGCAGCGATGTCCAGCTTCTGTAACCTATTTCCATGGCATGTAAATGTTATTTTAATTATTATACAGACGAAATTTAATTTAAAAAAATATTTTTAAACACAAAATTGAAAATAATTTTGTGTAAAAAGAGACACACTGAACCAGTTATTTTAGGTGAAGCAGCGCTTCACCTGCGTCACCTGACGAGCCGCCACTGGTTTATAACTGTAAAACCTTATTAATTTGAATTTCTATGATATGTGGTGGAAGAATTTGTTATGGTTGATTGTAATTTCTACTTTGACTGCCTGAGATAAATATATTTACATAAATTAACTGGTGACATAAAATCTTATAACATACAACAAAAACTCTTAATAATAATACTTGTTTTTAACAATTTTAATTATTTCATACTTTTAAACTATTGTCTGTATGATAATACTAAAACACCTTTTATAACTAATAAATAGCACACTGTTTAACTATAGTTTGTGCCACTATTTATTATTATATCACTCATCACTGTAAAGGTTTGTGTCCCTTTTTCTATCCTTAATTGTAGGCCTATATGATTTTAATTATTTACAATTTTTATTTTGTGAATAGGTACTCTTTATTAAGTTTAGTTGTGGTTCAGGGTAATTTGATTATTTAGGTTTATTTATTTAACTTGTTGTCTGTTTACTGCCCTATTCTACTGGGTTATTTCTGGGTTTCTTGATAATATTAAATAAGTCAAACCAACTAGGTTTCCTTTAATTTGCTTTCAATTATTATTTCTTGTTTCCTCTCTGGATCGGATTCCACTATTATTTACTATTCTTTTGTAACATTTTGTTTCGTTACAAATTGCCTCCCTTCAGAAGTAATTATTTCTGAACACTTCATTAGGTGTGAGGACATAATTACTTATGTTATTTTAACTTTTCTTCCTCATGATATTTTTTCATGGATTGTTAATTATAATCTATGAATTGCTACTATTGGGCTAGTATATGGTGATTGGCTATGCTCAATTATATCATTTAACAACATTTTATTAATTTCAGCTCTAACCGCCTCCTTCAATGAATATGGTATAGGATAGGATTTTCTGTGGAATTCTGCTGGTTCTTTAAATTGTATTCTACACTGATAGTTTTTTACTTTTCCTGGTTTTTCTGAAAATACATGTTTATACTTCTTATATATCATAATGAGATCTTCTACTTGTTTTACTGTCAAATTATTTGTGCCTTGGTGTCTAAACTCTCTTATCTCCTGTAATTTACTGTTCCACAGGTCTTCATTTGTCATATTATAGATTATTTTTCTGCATTGGGTGTCATTCTTTAAAAAATTTAATTCCCTAACTTGGTGATGGGTACGGTTCAGAGGGGCACCATCGCTTCCTATTAACTCTGTCGTCCACATAACACCTTCTGAGTTCAAGGACACCTTCTCCTTGCTCAGATCAATAATGGCTGAATATTTCCTCAGCATATCGCATCCGATTAATAATTCGAATGGTAGGCCGATTGCGACCAAACATATAATATTAATTGTAACACCTTTGCTTTCTATTTCCAATGACACTTGTTTTCTCACTGTTTTATTTTGACGCCCAGTGGCACCTATTAAAATAACATTATTGACAGGTAAGGTAGGTATTATATTTTTACTTTGTTTCTGTATTCTCTCCAGTTCAGCGTCGTTAATAAGTGATACATTTGCACCAGTATCTATCATTATTCGTGTAGGAATTCCTTCAATTTGAGCGGTTATGTATAAAATTTCATTATGCTGGTTGATTCTACTTGTCACCGTTTCCTCCAACAGTTCTTCTTGAAGATTTTTCAAATAATAATTGTAAATAATAGTAAGATTTTGACTATCCGTCCTTAAACTTTGGTTATTGTTATACTTCAAAATTCTTTTATTTTCCATAATTTGTTTTTCATAATTAGTTGGTAGTAATTTGTTATTACTATATTTTTGAATTTGGTGGTTATTGTACCCAGTAGTTAGTAGCAGTAAGGGGTCGCGAGGGTTTATTACTGCCTCACTCCGTTTAAATTAAGGCTATCATGATTATTTTCCGGGCATGACTGTTGATTTGCCTGGAATGGTGTGCTGGTTCCTGGTTGTTCAACCTCTCGGTTGTCTAATTGTTCACTTCCCCTTGATTCTCGGGAAGTCCTCCTGGCTTCTACTTCTTACTCGGTTATAATGGTGACTCATCCCTCTGGGATTTCCTCTTTGATCATAACTGTTATTAAAACTGTTCCTCCGAGGTTGATGGTATCTCCAGTAATCCCCTTCTTCGGCACTGATATAATTTATTCGGGGTCGGTATGGACGATTATTATTATAATTACCCTGATTATTATTGTTATTAACTCCTGAGTTACTCCTAAAATTATTATAATTTTGGTTTGTTCGGTAGTTATTATAATTATTATTATTTCTATTACCCGGATGGTAATTTTGATTGGGCCTGTTGTTATTATTATGGTTAATTGGGTTTCGATTGAAGTTTGCTTGTTGGTTATTATTTGGATTAAAATTTTGGTTGGAACTACGACCGTTGCCATTAAAATTATAACTATTCCGGTTATTTATGTTATTATAGTGATTAGGATTCATACCATGGTTATTATTTCTTGAATCGCACTGATCAGTTCGTTGTCTGCTTCTTTTGTAGTAACCCTCGTGTTCATAATTTTCTAATAAGTCAGCCATTGCGTGGACCGTTTTAACCTGGCTTCCCAGGCGTGCTCTGGCAATTCCTGTGTCATAATGGTATGCCATTTTAGTTACTAGGGATTCTTCTGGTATTCTTGGCTCTAGGTGTCTTGCCAAACATACCTTTCCCCAGAAGTAAGTAGTTGGAGATGTACCTCTATTTCCATCATATCTTCCCTGACAAATGTTGTCCCTTATAATATTTTGTATGGCTTCGGACCAATATTTTTCTTTCAACAGTTTTTTAAATTGAGCGTAGTCCACTATCTCATTCCTGGTTGCTGTCCACCAGTTGTCCGTAATCTCCCTAAAATGCTCATCCAACATCTCTCTAAACGAGCTCCAGATAGTTATTCGATGTTTATTAAAATGTTCCTCGATTCTGGCCAGGAATTCCATGGGGTTTCTCCGATAATTTTTGAAATTAATCCCTTCTCTGGTTTCATTTGTGGAAACATGAGTAATATTATTTGGTCTGGTCCTAATTAACTCAATTTCTTCTTGATTTTGGCGTACTTGACCAGTTAAATTATTCACCGTAGTGTTAATATTGTCACACCTTTCTCCGGTTTGTTTCTGTAAATTTACTAAATTTTCTTGTTCCTTTTGTATTCCTTCTATTTGAATACGACTATTTTCTTGGACCTGGTCTATTCTGGTATTTATCACTGCTTTATTTTGTATAATGGTTTCATTAGCTTTTCTCAATCTCTCATTAGTGTCAGCTATTTCTAGCTTCCTTTCCTCATCGATTTTGTCCATCTTCTGGTTAATTGTATCATTGACCTGTTCAATCCTCCCATTAATTCTTCTTAAATTCTCTTCATTGATTTGCCTGAATTCTTCCTTCATTTGGTTATTATTGTCACTTATAGTTTGCCTTAAGGTTTCGTTGGTACTTTCTTTAATACTGCCGATTTTCTCATTTATCCGTTTATTCTCCTCCCGGATTTGTCTTAAATTCTCATTATTATTCTCATTTTGTCTCCTAAAATTTTCATTAGTTTCTTCTCTGTTTTGGTCAAATCTCTCCTCCATCTGTTTTATTAAATTTTCACTCATTTTCTCATTTTGTATCCTTGAGTTCTCGTTAATCTCTTCCTTCATACCGTCTATTTTCTCGTTTGTTTGTCTGTTATCTTCCTTGATACTATCAATTTTTTCATTTGTTTGTCTGTTATCTTCCTTGATACTATCAATTTTTTCATTTGTTTGTTTGTTATCTTCCTTGATGCTCTTCAAATCTTCCTTCGTTTGCTTGTTTTGTTCCTCCATTTGTTTTAATAAGTTTTGACTCAAAATTTCATTTTGTTTCTTTGAGTTTTCCGTGAATTCTTCCTTGATGTTCTTCAAATCTTCCTTCATTTCTTCCTTCTGCTTCTTAGAGTCTTCTTTAATTAATTCCCATAGTTGTTGTAAATCCAGGCCTCCTCTGGCTTCCTCTCTTACTACCGTTTCCACATCCTCCACCGATGTTACTTCTTTCTCTTCCAGCCTGACTTCTTTCTCTGCCTCCTTCGTCCGTCTCAGTGACGTCGCCCTCTTACGCATCTTTATTATTTCTTGGAACTTATAGCAGTCGCCAGCTAAAAATTAGGAAATTAATTTGCTTGTTTCAATTTCTTCACCTAATATTCCCTAATTTCAGCCTCACTAGTTGGTGCGCCAATTTATAATACGACTCTTGTACCCGTAGTATCTTAATGGTATAATGATTTGCCCGTGTTATTCCTTGTATATGTTAATTTGTAATAAATAGTTGTAAATAGTGTATCAGCTGATCGTGGAATATTTATGTTGTGTGTTTACGAATGTGATTTAAATATATAAGTAAAAGAATTGAATTATTCTGCCTTGGTTTCTGAATCAGAATTATAATTATTCCAATTCAGTAGTTAGAACTCCAAAATCAATTCAAAAAATAGCGGTCGAGTCATCCCAAAATTTTCAAGTCACCTTCGATATTAGGCTTTAACCTATTATTTGAGGTTAATCTTGGTTTTGCAGTTTGCGTACTTCCAATGACTCCCCGAATTCTTCTTATCCTGGTTAATTATAAAATAACTGCTGATAATATATTACGTTCCTGAAATAATAACGCATGGATATGATTTAATAACATAATGGTTTAATCTCTGTAACATAAATTCAAATTATTGGAAAATTCCATTCGTTACATACGGTTGTCACAATCGATATTTATCTCAGGATTTAATAATTAAATAATTTTAATATATTTCGTGGGAATTCTTGTGGCTGCTACGAAAAGTTCCTTTACATGATAATTAATAATATAGAGTACCTTTACAAACAATATATTACTTATAATCTACAAATTTACAAAAATTATATATTAAGTAACATACAAAGTTTGACGATATTCAATACGCTTCGTAAAAGCATGTAGGTTAGAGTGACGTTAACATCATGGCTACTATATTGTCCGTCTCAGAAAATAATGAAGTTTATTAATGTGTCCAAATAAATGTTTCTTTGTAATCACTGTTCGCTTAGATATTGAATTTGTTTTCACTTAAAAATGTTTACTAGTGATTAGTGTTAGTGTAAATTATTATATTGTCTAGAGGTTGTTCCTTGTTGGATAAAAATATTGTCAAATTATACTTTACACATCTAGACGATATTGCTGAAGGGTTTCTGGTTTATTCTGAATAATTTCTTGCTTGTGTGTGTTACTTGTTCATGAAAATTGTAGTGGAGGGATTATTATCTTCGATGATGGTCATTCAGATCTTCTTTCACAAAACGGGTTATCTATTTTTATATTTTTATTTTAATTACATCTAGACACGCACTATTCAACTGTTTTCCATCACAATTAACAATTAAGTGTTATTTCTTCTTTTTTAGTCACTGAACTCATACAGACTTCTTAAATTTTGATTGGCCATTTATGTACAGGTTAAATGTTATAGGATCAACACCCATTACCTACTTTATATTTTATAAATTACCTTTAATAGATAATTTTATTATTATACTCTAATGATACATGCAATGTTTACATGATGATTAATTATATAATTATAAACCATTTGATACTAAACATGCCTCAGTTTATAACTGTAAAACCTTATTAATTTGAATTTCTATGATATGTGGTGGAACAATTTGTTATGGTTGATTGTAATTTCTACTTTGACTGCCTGAGATAAATATATTTACATAAATTAACTGGTGACATAAAATCTTATAACATACAACAAAAACTCTTAATAATAATACTTGTTTTTAACAATTTTAATTATTTCATACTTTTAAACTATTGTCTGTATGATAATACTAAAACACCTTTTATAACTAATAAATAGCACACTGTTTAACTATAGTTTGTGCCACTATTTATTATTATATCACTCATCACTGTAAAGGTTTGTGTCCCTTTTTCTATCCTTAATTGTAGGCCTATATGATTTTAATTATTACAATTTTTATTTTGTGAATAGGTACTCTTTATTAAGTTTAGTTGTGGTTCAGGGTAATTTGATTATTTAGGTTTATTTATTTAACTTGTTGTCTGTTTACTGCCCTATTCTACTGGGTTATTTCTGGGTTTCTTGATAATATTAAATAAGTCAAACCAACTAGGTTTCCTTTAATTTGCTTTCAATTATTATTTCTTGTTTCCTCTCTGGATCGGATTCCACTATTATTTACTATTCTTTTGTAACATTTTGTTTCGTTACAACACACACACACACACACAATGCATGCCACTCAGCAAAAATCCGCCATGTGTCAACACAAACACTGCTGTGAAACACCAAAATACCAAGGTTGTGAAATCTTACAGAGCTGCTTGTATAGTGCTGCCTTCAGTGCTAAAAGGTGGCGAGTTCACAAACTTAACTGCCAGACCTTGTACAAAGTATGGAAATAAAGGTATGAAATAAATATTAAATAAATTATAAAGTTTAATATATTTACTTAACAAGCATGAAATCATTATGAATTTAAACTCTAAAAGATATATCAAATAATATATTGAAACAAAAACATAACAAACAATTGTGATATAAAGGGACACTTCACACATCGGAATTATAGGAAACAAAGCAGTAGAAGACCAGAAAAGAAAAACACTCAACTGGGGCGCAACCACAATTCCCTTCTGAAAGTGTTTTTTACATTTTTGTAAATATAACGACAGTGGAGCCTCAAAGTTTGGACACATAAAAGTTTGGACCTCAAAAATCCAGAACCTTGAAAATCCGGATCCGACAAAAACGAATATAAATTGCTTTACCTAGTCCAGACTGAGTGTAGTTTCAGCACTCACCAGTACCGTACGCGTACCGTTGTGGCTAGGGATGAGAGGGGTAATGAGTAACACTACCTATCAGCATTCACTCCACTCAAGGACTTACCTGCACCTGTCACACGGTCAGTCAGTCACTTCCGAGTCTTTTGCATGATCATGTTATTGTGCAGTATTGTGTATGTTTATATAAATGTACATGTATGTGTTTATACATTCAATTACGTTATTAATTTCAATACACCATAAATATTTGAGTACAGATACTTTATTGTTGTTCAGAATGCTAGTACATCTGTTAGTAAAGCTAGTGGAAAGCGAAAACTAGTGTTTTTGTAACAGGAAAAATAAAGCTGAGGGTTTATTTTTTAATTTTATAATAATCGTAATAATCTGGGGCCAACTTGGTTGGGCAACATTTATTGTCACAAAAGCTTGATTTGTTTAACACCCTGTGGTTAGCTCGGTGTCAAGCCGAGCGAGGTACGAGAACAATTAAACATTGGAATGTGTGTGCGAGCGCACGTGTGTGCTCAGAGGACACAAAAGAACATGGGAAGGTATGTACTCTCCAACCCGAAGTGCATAACGGAAGGAAGACGAATTCTAACTAATTATCGTGTCACGTGATTCTTTTTAGCGAATTACAGGGCAAGCTGGTCAGGATGAAGGCGTTTTGGCCATCTTGAAAAACATAGTGTTGGCGTCTGTTGTCTTCCAGTAATCGAACCGCGCGGTTCAACATGAAGGCTCGCGAGCTAAAAACCTATTAAATTGTCAATAATACTGTCTAGAGTGGAATATAAAGTGATATAAACAAAATGTGAAAGCAATTATAATTCAATGATGTAGAAAGTTTAACCTGCAGAACTTTTTCGGACATAAAACAGTGAGATTTTAAAAAGTGAGAACGTGACCAAAATTTAAAAATGGGAACATCTTTCAGACTAAAACAGTGAACAACCAAAACAGAAGAACTACAACCTCGGGCATCCAGGTCGGCAAAAAAGGAAGTACGAGGGGCAGTCAAAAAGTTAGTTGCACTTGACCATATTTTTTTTCTATAAGGGATATTTTGATGAAAGTTTTTGGCAACACTGGTTTGAACTTCCCTTTCCTCAGCTTTATTAACGCGTCTACATGGTTAGAACAGTTAGTCCAGTGTTAGCCATCAAACATGTCGCATCATTTGCAAATTGCGTCCGAAGTTAGAATTACGCGCAGTGACTCGTTTTCTGTGGGCAAAGAGGTGCAACCCTACTGAAATTCATTGCCAGTTGAGAGAAGTGTATGGTGACATAGCATTTTCACGCCAGGCCATCTCAAAATGGTGCGAGTTGTTTGAAAATGGCTGCACGGATATGGAGGACGATTACCAGCAGGGAAGGCCATCAACTTCGGTCACAGATGATAATGTTGAACGGGTTCACCTATTCTTGCTTGCGAATATGTGAATCACAGTAGACGAAATTGTAGCCCAATTGCGTATTTTGCATGGAAGTGTACACTACATCATCTCTGAGAAACCGCAATGTCGAAAAATTTGTGCTCGATGGGTGCCGCGTTTATTGACAGAAGAACACAAGGGAAAACGTTTTCAGTCAGCTTTCAAGTTTTTGGATCGATATGAGAAGGAAGGTAATCACTTTTTGGACAAAATTGTTACCGGAGATGAATGCTGGGTTCATCATTTTTCACCCGAAACGAAACGAAGTTCAGGTGACTGGAAACATCCTCATTCCCCACCTCCAAAAAAGTGCTGAAAGGTTTCGTCTGCTGGAAAGGTGATGCTGACCATTTTCTTCGATAACAAAGGTGTTGTGCATACTGAATTTATGCCAAAGGGGTCTACGATTAATTCAGTATCATAGAGTGAAACCTTAAAAAGGCTGAGAAAGGTGATTAAAGATCGACGGCCCAGAAAACTGACAAAAGGCATTGTGCTTCTGCATGACAATTCAACACCTCATTCGGCACGCATTACGAAGGAACTTCTCGAAATGTTTAAATGGGAGGAGTGGGAACACCCTCCTTACAGTCCTGATCTTGCGCTGTATGACTTCCACGTGTTCGGACCTATGAAAGCAAAACGGCGATATTTTACCGATGAAGTCCAAACTGCAATGCAGGAGTGGTTATCAGACGTTGTATAACGTCTCCTACGTTATAATATCAGGAACCTGTGGTTAATTGGTTCAGGTCAATTACACAGGCTGCCATAGTCTTAACCAACTTCTAATTAAACAACAATAAGCATTTAGGAGTATATATTTAATATCGGGTCCTATAATTGAGGAACATTGACAGGGGTTTCTGCAGATTTATTCACTCAGTTTTGTTGTTTTGTACCATGACATCTCTTTATTACATAATAACATTAATTGCTCTACTTAAAGTTCTCAACATATATGGTTCAACAGTTTACAGTTTACAAGATGATTATATATTTTATTCTTTCAGAAAGGGCCCTCAACATAAAGATGTACATCGGTTTAATTTTTCCATGGATCCGGGATTGAATATAGTATGTTAATAATGGTCACCTCCCCATATACTATCTTGAAATTGTGGCATTTGAAGAATGGACTTTTAAAACAATAATGCTTTACAGTTTAAACTTTTACTCTTTTACTACAAATAGTTTTATCAGATTACAGACTACATCTTACATATAATGTCTGTTTTTTTTTAAGTCTTAAAGTGTTAGTTAAATTGTCTTTTGTTGGTTATAATTTTAGTATCTCATAACCATGGAAGACAAGCCTCCATGTCACCTGTGGTATCCTGTAGTTGATGCAGATTCGGCTCCTCGGTCCTCGTTGTGTTTCCTGAAGGTCTGTCGTTATCTTAGTATCTGGTGACGGTGACGTTCCTGACGTGTGTTAGATCATTCTGACTCTGGTACTCTCCTCTTAGATGACTGGTAGTAATATTTCGTTGTTAGAATAATTAATGCAAAAGTTTGTTTCACTGGTATTCACTTTACATGATTATTTATTACCTGAATTTCACCTTAGGGTCCTAGTACTGTATTAATTACATAATTTTCTTATTTAAGATTTGGTAGAGATGTCATCGGCGCACAATTTAGTTATTCTTTTACTAGCTTTCAACATATTTATCTGCGTCGCGATCCAACTATTTAACGATACATTTCGGTTAAGAGTGTACAGAGTGCATATATATATATATATATATATATATATATATATTAACTGAGATTATTCACTTGGAAAAACCACAATATTGTCATCAGTGCACATTACCGCTGTGCGCAGCTTACGGCATGAGCGCTCCATAGGCAAGTGGGGTTTGTTTATTGGGGCAGGTAAAGTAACTTCGCGTCGTTTACGCTTCACCATAAAAGTAGTTCCACATTCCGATTAATATCTACTGGTTTAATCTTTGACATATTTAATTATACTACGGTATCCTTTACTTCGTAATTAATTATTGTATACCTTTGTTTTTTATATCGAGTGGCAATTTCCTACTTTTATTAGTTTTATTTACGTGTTATTCTGCGTGTTGATGCCGGTTTCCGCATGTCAAAGCATGGTTAATAATTAAAGGGTGTTTCCTTCCCTTTATACTCGCATTCCTCTTGGGTTTAAGCTCTTTATTTATTATTATTTCTGTTTTACCTTAGGGACTGAACTTTGTTTAAATGTGCGATTTTAATTTAAACATAAATCTCTCTCCTTATTTATTTTATTTATATTTTTATATTTATTATTTTTTTAATAAAATCATCACATACTCCGCCACTTAAAGAAGACACAGGTGTGTGAACGGATGTGTTTTCTACAGGGAATTTTGTCAGAATTGAACTGGGAGTATGCTTGGCATTTCTGTGTGAAATTCCTCTTACTTTTTAACAATCTCTTCACGAGGTACATTAATAACTCTCAACTTACTTTTTACTATTATCAAGATATACAACGCCTTACAAACTAATGCTTAAAATACGTAAAATTCAAACTTCATGAAATATATAAAAAACACACAAAATTCTTCTTAATACTATTACTTATGACTACTACCGGTTTTTTCTTTAGTTTTGTTTTACTCTTGTTATAGAGTTACTCTTCACAGAGCATGTTTCGCATCACAGTATGGATGTGTTTCCTTTTTTATTCGAAGGTTACGATGAATCGTAGTTGACGAATCATTTTAGTAAACTACTTGTTAAGTAATCATTATTTAATCTTACTTATATTTGGTATCAGCTGACTTCTTACTTTTCTCGTTCTCGATGAACAGGATCTAAGGTTGATCAGGCCTCATTCCTATTTAATTAAATAGTGACTCATTTACTATGTAGCAAATATACTTATAATACCTTTTTTTTTTTGTTTTCTTGCTCACTAGCATTTCTTCTTTCGTGATAATACTTTATCTGGGAAATATGACTCCTACGTACATATTTTTGCGTAGTGGGTTCATACAGTGCTACTGTTACAGGAGTTAAGTATCTGTAAATTTTGTAAGGGCCACACCATCGGTATGATAGTTTGGAGGTGGTCTTATCAATTGCACTACTCGTTGGGTGTGTTCTGTACATCAACAAGTCTCCGACTTGATACTTTACTACTTTATTATTCCGCTCATGATATTTTAGAGATTTTCTTAAGTTAGTTCTTGAATTAGCGCGAGCTTCATTCCAGATTTTCTTTATATTTTTACCACCAATTTCGTGGGGTAGTAACTCATGTATTTTCCACTTTGTGGACAATGGGTGGTTAGGTTTATATTTATACAGTAATTCAAAGGGTGTCGATTTATGTCCTTCATGATAGGCTGAATTGAAGGCAAATTGTATCCAGGATAGGCTCTGGTCCCAAGATGTATGGTCGTTTGCATGGTAGGCTATTAAAGCAGATTTTAGGTTTCGCAAATACCTTTCAGCTATATTACCTTGTGGGCGATACTCTGTAATGGTTATGTGGTCTATACCTAGTTTGAAACACATGTCCTTGAATTCTTTTGACTTAAACTGTGGTCCGTTATCTGACACTAGATGTACTGGTGTACCAAAATCTTTAAACAATCTATCTTGCAAAATCTTCACGGTTGTCGATGCTGACCCTCGCCGCATGGGATACATCCAGACAAATTTGGTGAATGAGCCTACACAAATGAGTAGCATGGTATTTCCTGATTTAGAACGTGGGTAGGGGCCCGAAAAGTCTAAGTAAATTTTAGAAAAGGGGGTAGTGGGAGTTTCCGAGATTAATTGACCTATGTGGCTGTTTCTCGCTGGCTTGCTTAGTGCACACAACTTACACTGTTTTACAAATGTAGCTATCTCGCTGTTCATATTTTCCCAATGATATTCTTTTCGAATGCGATGTATCGTTTTATTTATTCCCATATGTGCTCCAATGGTAGAAGAGTGGTAGTATTCCATCAGCATAGGTTTAATAATATCAGGGGCAATTATTCTCACGGATTTTCCATTAGCTATTCTATAACATAATACTCTCTTACTCAATATATATTTTTCTGACTTATTTCCTTTATCTAGTTGTTCTATTATTGTCTTTAGATGCGGGTCTTGTTGTTGACACTGAGCTATATTAGTAAACTAGCAAAATACCCGTGCTTCGCTACGGAGTTTCACGTTGTACGTAATGAAAATCTTATTTAATTAATAAAGTTCAATTAAAGTAGGTTTCTTATAAATAAATAATTAAAACCTGTTACGTATTTTATTTAAAATATACATTAAACATTTTTTTTATATGAAGTGTTGAGTATGAAAACATTTCAGATTTTTCTTCAATTTATGAACTTGTAATGAAGAACTAATCATCGGGTCATTAAAGAACTTCTTTGTATACAAAGTTTTTAGTCTTTCCTTCTGGCTGAAGAATAACCAGACTGTCACGAGTGCTAACTCTTGAACAGGCAACATACAACTGGCCATGAGAGAAACAGTCTTCCCTCAGATCTACGCCAGCCATTTTCAAAGACTGTCCTTGAGCTTTGTTGATTGTCATTGCAAAACAGACTTTGATGGGAAATGTTAGTCTTTTAAACTGAAAATGGTAGTCTGACGCGATCAAAGGAATGCGAGGTATGAAAACTGTTTCTCCAGAACCACAGCCAGTGAATATAGTTGCTTCAACAACGTTCTTATGTAAAGATTTTACCTGCAGTCTGGTACCGTTGCAAAGTTTCGGTGGTATTAAGTTCCACAGCAGCATAATGGGAGCCCCAACTTTTAGGTGAAGGTTATGTGGGGGTATTCCTGGAGGGTTGAGCGTGTGGAGGAACTCTACCGGATAATGCACAGCGTCTTCTACCTCTACTACGGAATCTACCGACTGATATTTTACAACATCGGCTGGAAGTTTTTCTAACAATAAGTTGTTAATGATTGCTGCTGTCTCATTTCTTGGGGTTAGAATAGCTCTTTCTTTGAGCCAAGATGAGTCACTTATATTCATTAAGTCTGGGTATATTTTAACTGTCAAAGTCTTAAGGTCTTTTACAAATTCACATAGGTTGTTTGGAATGTTAACTTTTCAATCTTCCTCTTTTAACTTTCCAACGCCAATCTGTAACAGTAAGCTTGAAAACTCTTCCGCTTTAAAATCACCTTTAAGATGCACCCACATGTTTACTCTTAAGGAACGAACTTGAACTTTGGGCCAGAGGTAAGACGACTTCAGGCAGGTTTTAACTTCATTTGCTCGTGTTCCCCGAGGCACAACAGGTAAAGTCTGTCTAAAGTCTCCGGCCAGTAGTACTGTTATTCCACCCATCAGGTTTTTACTGCTACGAATGTCCTGTAAAGTTCTGTCTAGGGCTTATATCCCTCGTTTGTGAGCCATGGTGCATTCATCCCAAACTATCAACTTGCACTCTTTCAAGACCTTGGCTGTGTCACTTTGTTTTGAAATGTTGCAGAGTGGAGTCTGGGAAATGTTTAAATTCAGAGGCAGTTTAAAGGCAGAGTGCGCTGTTTTACCTCCATCCAGCAACGTAGCTGCTATACCTGAAGAAGCCACAGAGATGGCAATCTTTCTGTCTTTCCTAACGCTGGCAAGAAGTAGGTTCAGTGGGAACGTTTTTCCAGTGCCACCAGGTGCATCGAGAAAAAACAGCTGACCGAGTCCATCATTAATGTTGGCAATGAGCTCATTGTAAGCGTTCTTCTGATCCACATTAAGTTTAGGAAAGTTCTCAGCAACCATATCAGAAAGCTGAACTGTATTGTAGGAGAGCGCTTTCAGGTACTCGCAATTCACTGTAATAATGTTTGTGTCTTGAGTTGGTGGAGGTAAACCGAAGTCTTGGAGAGATTGGTTTGACATAGAAAAGATCATATTTTCAAGACATAGTAAGCATTTATTATAAACTGTGTCCTTGCAAAGTTCAATCTCTAAACCGTGACTTTCAATCTCAATCTGCCTTCTTATGTCCTCTGATATACTTTCTTTGTGTTTTTCCCAAAGTGCTAAGGGATCTGCAACTTGGCAAAACACCAATATTACAGCAAACAGCTCTCGGATTTTGTGAGGCGAATCTGAAATGGAAGCTTCTTGCAGGGTTAGGTCCCATTGCATGTCGTCTTCCAACAACCCTAATGCTCTACAGGCAGACTGGTACATAGGATGAACTATACCAGATACCTTTTTAAGATCATTAAAACACGTTGGTCCTTGAATCTCGTGTAGCAGGAGACGCAGATAGAAACACTCGACATTGTTAGGATGTACAGTATATACCCTCCCAAGTACATGATCTTTTTTTACTCCTGGATGCCCTGGAACACCTTTACCTTGCTTTCTTCTGCAAAACTGGATATTTTTCCAGACATAGTATGTTGGGACCTCACAGTAAAGAAGGCCTCTGGCAAAGGAATCGGTTTTGCAGAGTTCGGAAAATGCTGTTAATGTGGTTTTTGGTGGATGTTGGATTTTGTCCAGAAGATTGTCGGAAGTGAAAAATACCCTCTGGCCGTTCTCAAGGTGGACTGCTAACTGCACTACTGGTGGGAACCTCTTATGAATAGGAAAACAGAAAATACGCCAAGCCGCTTCGGAAGTGCTGATGTAGCGACCTGATTCGTACTTAGAAACTTCATCCCATTCATTCTCCAACCTAAACACTGCCTGATCACTGCCTTTGTTCACATATTTACAAATATACTTTATCGACTTGATGGAGTTGCACAGTTCAACATTTATGTGGGCTAAGAAAGAGCGGGAAAGAACAGGATTGTACGGTACCACAGGATTGGTTGTCTAGACCAACTCCTTTAATGTTGACCGAGAAACCACCATCGGCAGAAGACCGTCGGCGATACTGGGGGTAACCGTCATCCGCAGTTTGAGTTTGTGTTGCTAAAGGCCGTGGATATCTCTTGGTGCATTGGCCGTTTACCATACAGAGTGAGTTTCTGTTAACATTTCCACAACGGCCATGAATCATTGTGGACTTAACAATGTCATGAAGGGCAGGATCGACTTCAGGATCAGGGATCTCTGCACTTATCACACTGTCGATTTGATGGGGCATGATCCTATCCTGCAGCCAGAGCAGTATATGCACGTGCGGTAAACCTCTTTTTTGCCATTCCACAGTTAACATGTAACACCTTGTTGGACCGAAAACATTGCCTTTTGTCAAGACATGCATCATTTTCTTTACTTTGAGGTGAAATATTCTGGCAATAATATCGTGTCTGTGTTGAGGCCTTTGTCGTGCACTTAATGCTTCTTGTATTTCGGTCCATTTAGGGTTACATGTAAATGTGATGAACAGATCAGGACAGCCGTACTTGCATACATATGTCATGGCGTCCTGAGTCCGCTCGTGCATGTAACGGGGTCCACCTGTAAAGCTGGAAGGTAAAACAACCATTTTGCCTATATTATTGGCTTGCCCATCATTTTTGCACATGGAGTCCCGCAGATGCACATAGTTTTCGGTCCGCAGCTTACTCTGATTGTTCCTTACGAAGTTGAGTCTTTCTGTCTCAATTTTGGCGTACATGTCAACCAAAAATTGATTCAGGGGACTGCGATAAAGTAACAAATAATTTTGCTAGCCGTCTCTCTCCATTATGCGGAATGAGTAAAATTCTGAAGCTGAAACAGTTTTTTTTAGATGGTTATATTTGGCTTATATAGATATAGATACAAGGGGGAATTCAGTAATTAACGTATTAATAATTGGTTTTTCTCTACTCTCCTTACTTTCGGAAGTTTTATTAGGCGGCTGGAACGTACGGGACAGTCTATCGGCAACTACATTTTGGGTACCCCGAATATGTTGTACCTTAAATTTGTAACAATTTAACCTCAATACCCATCTTCCAATACGACCTAACTGTTTCGGGTGATTTAATAACCAAGATAAGGCTTGATTATCTGTTTCTAACAGGAATTCTTTATGTTCTAGAAAGGGTTTGAATTTCTCAAATGCGAATACTATAGCCAAACATTCTAATTCGTATGCGGAGTATTTCGTTTCCTGCTCGGTCAGAGTTCGTGAAGCATAACTGATCGGTAATCTAGAATTATCTACTTCCTGATATACTTGTGGAAGTAATTTATCATTCCCAAAAATTGGGCTATTCCTTTCGCATCTCGCGGTAGTAAAAATTCTCTCATCGCTCGAGTTCGTTCGGGGTCTATGCTTACCTTTCCATCGGCCTTTACTATGTGACCTAAAAATGAAAATTGTGTAACAGCAAAATTTACTTTACTGGGGTTTACTGTTAATCCGGCTTTCTTTAATCGGGATAGTACTTCACGTAGATGGTTAAGATGTTGGTCCATTGATTCGCTGTAGATAACTATGTCATCTACGTAAATTACATGTGATACAAGTATTTAAATTTTATATCGTGGAATATTTTCTCTAACAATCGGCTACATACAGAACTTCCTTGTGATATTCCGAAGGGTACTCTAGTAAATTGGTACAGGTTGAATGGGACGGCGAATGCGGTTAGACGTTTGGATTCTTCCGATAGTGGTATTTGATGAAATGCCTGATTTAGGTCCATTATGGTGAAAACTTTTGCTTTTGTAAAGTAATGGAAAGCACTGTGGATGTCGGGAAGTGGTATGGACTCGAATTCTATCCTTTTATTTAATTGCCTATAATCCACAACTAGTCTATGTTTATTGTGGCCTTTAGGTACTAGGAACGCAGGTGATGAATAAGGTGAAGTGGAAGGTTCTATGACTTCTTGTTCTAATAATTTATTGATTTGATTTCTCATTATTTCCATTTTTGGTGGCGATAATTTGTATGGGTGTAGACGTATCACTTTATTGTCACTCAAGTTGATCTTGTACTCTATCAGGTTAGTTAATCCTAACTTCGGTGTGAGGACGGTAGAAAATTCTTTTACTAGTTACTATATTTTCAGTCTATCTTTACTTTCTAGATGAGCTAATTCGGACTCGTGGTGTTCTAAGTGTGTTGCAGCTGTTTCAGTATTTTTACTGTTATTTGTTTAATAATCAAAATTATATTTTTGAGTACGATCGAATCCAAAATAATACTTCTTATCGTGTATGTCTGTAGCGTGTCAAAATTTGGGTATTTTTTTTTTTACAGTATGGGGTATTACAATTTATTTATTTCGTTTTTGTGCCGGAGTTTTATAAAATATTGTGAAATCTTATTATGCGGCAACGTTATTTCGATTACAATAAAACTCATGGTAAGCTGAACGGTGTTGAGAAACAGTGGTGTAACAAAGGCGAGACGCATTTACTGTATTGTGTCATTCGGCTAAAGAATTCGCACCTCCACGAAATTCTAAGAACTTTGTATATGTGTGTTCACGCTCGCACTTAGCATAGCCGGGCGGGGCGCTGGAGTGACGCCGTGAAAAACACCAAAGTCGAGGCAAACATGGCGATGGGACGAAAAATTAGTAGCTCTAAACAACTAGCTACCGGAAACGTCGTTAAACCACGCCTACTACTAATGACATCAGCAGAGCCGAGGCCAATATCGTCACCTGGTACACACATATACCAGCCGTATTCCCTGTATAAAAGGGTTATGCCACAACAACTGAAGCATGAACGGCGACTAAAACCCGGTGGCCGTGAATGCGCATATCCTGCTGCTCAAAGACACACACTGGGCAGTTCCACTATTGTAGCTGACCGGCTAGGAACGAAGTAGGATCCATACGAAAGTTTTTTCTATTATTTTTACTAGTAAATTTAAATATCAGTGGAAAAAAGTTTGTTACTACAATACATCCATTCGGTAGAAACCAATCGAGTGTTTTTTCGGACACCAGCATTAAAACATTTATGAAAACGATGACTGTGCGTGAAGACCGCGTGGCCGCCGTGGGGGGAAGTTTATTCTTATAAAATGTTAAGGGATTTATAAATTGATTGGTATGTAAGCGTGAGTGAGCAATGCTGGGCTGTTTATATTTATGTTGATGTTTTGTGTAATTATAAATGATACAAGGTAAGCTATAGTTTGTAAGTTATATTATGCAAGAGTTGCACAACATCCGAGACATGTACTTAAGGAACCTTCTTAATTTTATAAAAGTTCAAAAGTAAAAGATTAAATAAGTAATTCTCTTCAAAAATGAGTTGTGTCAGTAATTTGCTTAACCTGTAAACCATGTTTGTATCTAGCGTTCATGTGATCGGACCCTGAAGCCAGACAAGCGATCGTAACGGTAGGTAAAAAATTAATTGGTATTTAGTGTTAATAAATGTGATCAATAAATAGAGGATCACAATTGGCGCCGCGAAACAGGCACGAATTAAATTAATTATAATTAATTAATTAAATTCCACATCTACAAAGATACAAACATGTTTTAGGTTAGCATAGCAAAATAACAATACATTACAAAATTTAATTAATTACATTATTTATTTAAGTAATTTATTTAATCAATTTATGTAATTTAAGTTAACCAATAATACAAAATGTCAGATAACGAAAATAACGTAAATGAAATGACGAGTGTCGAAGTTTTCAACGACTCAAACATTAGTAACTTTGAAGCACACTCGACTCCAAGTGTGAGTCAGAATGAAGTAGAAATAAGTATAACAGATCAAAGTAAAGTAAATGAAGATTCAGGGATTCAAGTAACCCCGAAATTAGATAGGGAAAGTAGAATTGATAGTAAAGAAGTCGGCTTCACTGACGGAAACATAACAGCACAATCTACTCCGTCGACAACACGAACCAAAGAGTTGTCGATGGAAGATCTGTTTAATCTAATAAAAACCATGTCTGAAAATATAAACAGCAATGTAAATACAAAATATAAAGAGCAACCAATTGATTCCAATGTCAAGTTTCACGAGTTAAAGAATGAGATTCAAGAAATTAATAAATGTTGTAAAAATACCCATGAGACAATAATGACCAGTTTGAATAAATTAGAACAGAGTGTGGAGCGAATGGGAGTACATGCGATGAGTATAAACAAAAATAAAACAAACGAAAATTGTAATGACAAGTGTAAAAATATAATACCAGAGAAAGAGTTAATAAATGATAACAATAATGTTGAAAATAATGAGAATAATAATATTGAGTATAATAATGTGTTTGAAGAATTGGTATCAGAAAGTGATACGGTGAAACTAAATAATGAAAGTACTGATGAGTTGATGGAATGTGATAATGAAATGTTAATGTGTGTTAATGAGTCAGAGGGAGAGAGTTGATATATGTATACAGAGTAAGCTGTAAATTAAATGAGAATAAATAATTTACATCACCCACAGTAATAGGAAAAGAGATTGTAAAATGAAGAAAGAGATTTATAATAGAATATAAAATTTTTATTTTTTAAACCAGTGACAGAATTTTGATAGAATTGAAAATAATGTAAAGCTAAGAATTGTTTATTTCACATAATTTAAATGTCAATCTGCTTATTATTTATATTAATATTTTGTTTATTTTAAATGTTTTATTTTGTTGTTTTGTGTTTCATATTAAATTATTACAGATGTATGTATTTTCAGAAAGTATACATAACATATGTAGGTCAAGGGTTTTGGACTTAACCTAGTTTCGATCAGCTGATGAGGTCACATACACATACTAAGCTTGTATAGTAGGAAGTCAATTTAATTTGTTTATTTAATCAATTTAAACCAAATTTTAAATAATGTCCAAATATGAAGGAAACATTTAAATAAAATTAAAATTTTTTTGAATTTTAAAATTTTTGGAAATTCTAATTTTGAAAAAAAAAAAAATCTTGATTTTTCGCCTGCCAGCGAATGAATATTTTAGGTAATGATTATTTTATTATGTGTGTACTTAACATGTTTTTTTTTATTGATCGATTGTATGGCATTGTACTGTTAGATTATAAGTGATTACATGTTAGATTAAGGATGTGTTTAGATTAGGAGAAAGGTTTAAATTAATGCATTTTAAGTAGAAAACAGAAAACCAGGAAGAGAATTTTTTGAGTATATTATTTTGAATTTTTCATAAATTTTAAAAGAATTTTTCAATTTTACAATGTGTTATGTCAACATGTAATGTGAGTGTGTGTGAGCCCAGTATCTGCTAAAGGCAGCCCAGCTTGCATAAAAGGGGATCCATATCGGCTGAGGATCTGGCATAATTTAAGCCAGGGATTGAGGATTACTTGGGGGTAGCATGTTAGAAGGTGAGGTGCGCTGTGGTACGAGTCTGTTCGATTTCTCGGTGTTGGGATCTCTTACGGAGAAGTCCAGTGATCTCGTTCAGATGAGTCCATGGTCGCTGAGCCAGGGGGGTCGTGTACCCATGTAGATTAAGAACTAGCGGGGGTTGTTGGCACCAGTTCCTCACCGATCCTCTTCGGGGTTTATCGATGAGATTTCTTCCGTTGTGAACAGCAGAATTCTCATCGAGGGGGTATTGTAGCGTGTCAAAATTTGGGTATTTTATTTTTTACAGTATGGGGTATTACAATTTATTTATTTCGTTTTTGTGCGGAGTTTTATAAAATATTGTGAAATCTTATTATGCGGCAACGTTATTTCGATTACAATAAAACTCATGGTAAGCTGAACGGTGTTGAGAAACAGTGGTGTAACAAAGGCGAGACGCATTTACTGTATTGTGTCATTCGGCTAAAGAATTCGCACCTCCACGAAATTCTAAGAACTTTGTATATGTGTGTTCACGCTCGCACTTAGCTAGCCGGGCGGGGCGCTGGAGTGACGCCGTGAAAAACACCAAAGTCGAGGCAAACATGGCGATGGGACGAAAAATTAGTAGCTCTAAACAACTAGCTACCGGAAACGTCGTTAAACCACGCCTACTACTAATGACATCAGCAGAGCCGAGGCCAATATCGTCACCTGGTACACACATATACCAGCCGTATTCCCTGTATAAAAGGGTTATGCCACAACAACTGAAGCATGAACGGCGACTAAAACCCGGTGGCCGTGAATGCGCATATCCTGCCGCTCAAAGACACACACTGGGCAGTTCCACTATTGTAGCTGACCGGCTAGGAACGAAGTAGGATCCATACGAAAGTTTTTTCTATTATTTTTACTAGTAAATTTAAATATCAGTGGAAAAAAGTTTGTTACTACAATACATCCATTCGGTAGAAACCAATCGAGTGTTTTTTCGGACACCAGCATTAAAACATTTATGAAAACGATGACTGTGCGTGAAGACCGCGTGGCCGCCGTGGGGGGAAGTTTATTCTTATAAAATGTTAAGGGATTTATAAACTGATTGGTATGTAAGCGTGAGTGAGCAATGCTGGGCTGTTTATATTTATGTTGATGTTTTGTGTAATTATAAATGATACAAGGTAAGCTATAGTTTGTAAGTTATATTATGCAAGAGTTGCACAACATCCGAGACATGTACTTAAGGAACCTTCTTAATTTTATAAAAGTTCAAAAGTAAAAGATTAAATAAGTAATTCTCTTCAAAAATGAGTTGTGTCAGTAATTTGCTTAACCTGTAAACCATGTTTGTATCTAGCGTTCATGTGATCGGACCCTGAAGCCAGACAAGTGATCGTAACGGTAGGTAAGAAATTAAATTGTTTTTTGTGTTAATAAGTGTTCCAAATAAGTAGAGGATCACATGTCAAGAATTATACCTGTTTTACTGATAAAGTCAGCTCCTAATATTAAATCGGGTCCTAATTCATCGCATACCAACATTGGAAAATACCACGTTAAATTTTTAATTTTTAGTTTAATCGTGATGCTGAGTTTTATAATTAAGTTTTGTTTGTTAGCTGTAGTGCATTTGATGTTCACAGTTTGACTGCATTTAACTAGGTTGTGTTCAGCTAAAGTATCGGCTAGCTGTTGACTAATTAAGCTCCGAGTTGATCCGGAATCTATTAATCCAAGTGTGGATGTAACACCAAGGTCTACTTGTATATATGGTAACTGACACTTACTGAACTTGCATTTTGTAATTGCATTACATTTATCGATAAACTTCTTAACATAGGGGTCTAATTTTCTTTTGTTATTTTTTTTGTTTAATTCGTTGTATTTTCGGGTTTTACCTGTTTTCACGATGCTGTGGAAGACACAGGATTTCGGATCTCCCTGCCTTACATGTTTTTTTGAATAAGCGGGAGGTTGGTAATGCTGTTTCTGTTTACAGTACTTACTGATGTGTTCAAATTTCCCGCAATTATAACATCTTCTTTCTCTACTAGCGGTATCACATTCTGTTGAGATCGTGGGTTATTCGATTTACCTTGGTTGTGAAAGGTTGCAGGATACGAAATGGTCGTCTTTCACGCTGTGTGCTTGCATCCGTTACCAGGGGTTGTGTTTCATTCCTACGTTGTACCTGGGGGAGTAACGCATGTCTGTTCTGATCCGAATACCATACGTTGGACGAATGAATACTGCTTTGTTCTAATTCTGCGAATGTGTTTGGCCTATTTATTAGTGCTAAACGAGATCTCTCTTCTGGGGATAATCCTACTAAGATTGTATCTACTAACTGTTTTTCGCTCCAGTTTACTTGCAGTAATCGGGAAGATTCTCTTATGTCAGCAATATAGTGGGTGAGTCTCTCATGTGCTCCTTGTACTCGAAGTACGGTGTTTCGTTTTAGCTCCTCATAAATTCCAGTTGGAATGAAATGTTTTATTAGGGTAGTATGAAGTTCTTCTACTGGAAGTTGTGAGCTTAATGACTCCAGTACACGATCTTTTAATGGTGGTTTACATTTGGGTAGAAGGACTTGTAATATTTGCCAATCGTTTAGTTGCTGTAACTCTTTTATTTGTAGCATGTATTTTATGAAGTTTAATAGTTTGGTGATACTCAATCCATCAGTGTATGGAATTTCTGTTACAATTTTTTCTACCGGATTAATGATCTTTCCGTAGAGGTCCGCACTAAAGTTTACGTGAGGTATTGTTCTTGGAGGTCCCGCTTCTGGATTTGTCATTTTAGAGGGTTCTAACGCATACTTATTGGTGAGATTATGGAGGGCACTGGGAAGTGGGGCTTCCGATATCGTTAGGGTATTCACTAGCGTGGAATGAAAATGGCCTTTTTTTATTTTTTTTTTTTTAGTTTTGTAATAGTGGGGAAAAGTTGCCTTTTAGGTTCAAAAAGAAGAAACAAAAATTTGGTTGCTATACTACAACATCTTGAGGTGCCGCAAAGAGCTTAAAGTTTGTAACAAAATTAAAAAAATTGAAAAATTATAAACTTTGATAAATTATTTTTTATGGTTTTCTCGTACATATAATGTTACAAAAGATAGTTTGTAAATACATATATAAGCATTAGAATTGGAAAAAATTATTAATTACAAAATATAATAATAATAAAAAAATATTTTTTAATGTCAAAAAGTTTGTATTTTTGCTAATTTTGAAACTTTTGGGAACATTTTGGTTGTTACAAATAGTAGTAAATAAGGTTGAAATAAAAGCTCGTCAAATCAATTACATATTTTTTTATTAGAGCACACATAAAAAAATATCATAATACACTTTTAAAGACATTGAAAGTTCATTTTTTATGATTTAAAAAACCCTTAATAATTACAAATGTTACAGCTGCAAAATGTTTGTTTCTACTTCATTGACACATTAAACTGTTTTTTTGTATCAAATTTTGGCATGTTCTCACGTGAGTCAATTTTTGCTCTTATATATCCTTCTCTTGCGATTGAACCACAGACATTTTGAGCCAATTCGGTCACCAGTTTCACAGCTCTTTCCACTGCTTGCGTGTGACAAGGAAGCCGGGGAAAGTCGATAAGCAGGTCCACTTTACTATTTGGGTGAGCTTCAGATGTCTTCCGTATAAAGTCTTTGAGAGAGTCAATGGAAACATGTTTTACCAAGGGGGGTTCAGTTACGTCATTTTCAGCCCATGAGATCATGTCGATGTAATCCTTTGCGTAAAAGTTTATCTTTGGAACTTTAAACTTCCTGACTCCGCCTCTACTTTCTGTTATCGCTTTTAAAACACGTAAACCAAGTTCTCTTACATTTTTGCGCTCATCACATAGCATGGACAAAAGGAGATTTTCTGCAGCAGCAAAGTACCCATATCTTTGAATAACCGGGTCTAGAACGTTCTTGAAATCATCAGAGAGATAGCGTGAATATGAGATAAGCTTAAACAGATGTTTGGAACCATAAGTACATGAAGGTTTTAACTTAACGTTAAACCACACAGGTGCATACACTTTCACAATGTACTCAGCCAGAGTCGTAAGGTTTTCAGTTGGATTTTCAGTTGCCACATACAATCTAAGTATACGGTTTGCTAATGTAAGCCACCTGGAGTGAGCAAGTTTTCCAGGATTTCTTAAAGATAAATCTAGTGAGCAATTTCCACTTGATACAGCGATACACATATCCAATAAATACTTCTGATCTGTACTTAAATCATTTATGTTCTCCAAAAGAGGAAGGTTATTTTCAATTGGCAAGAAAGTAACCACAGGAAGATTAGCACAGTTTTCCAGCTGCTGACCTATTTCGCCTTTAAACTCATTGAGTCCCTTCGTTTTACCATCTAAATGACAAAAAAGATGTCGCAAAGGTAGCTCATTTCCATGGAACAAACAAACTAACCATTGTAAAGGTCTTCGTATTTCATTTTCCATCAAAGAAATCACACCATTTATGTCCAGTGTTTACAACGGTTCCATCACACCCAATAGCAGTAAAGTTCAAAAGTTGTTTGTTGTGTTCTCTATCTTCAAGAAACTCCAGTATACTGTCTGCTATGTCTTTTCCAGTGCCAGATTTAGGTGTTATGTGGCCTAAAAACTTTGAGTTTGGTTCCTCTATTAGTGAAACGTGCTCTTCTGAAATAACTTTTTTGTACAACTTAATTACTTTCTTTTCTTGATGCAATATGTTTTTATCAATAGTTAAACTATGGATGCAATGCAATAGTTAAACTGTTTTTATCTTTCTATTCATATTAAAACACCTACTTGAAACTTTTAATTGCATAATCGAGACACGTAAAATTCTTTGAAAAAGTTACAAAAAGTGTGTTTTTATAAAACTTTACCGCTCTTGCGGCACCTCAAGACATAATCCAAAAAGTTAAAAAAAAATTGTATGTCTTTTTTTATATAAAAACTGATTTTTTGACAGTATTTGAAATAACAAAAATTTTTTTGACAACTTCTTAAAAAAACTTAAAAATGTAGTGAAAATTGCAATTTTATGAAAATTTATTGTCCTTGCGGCACCTCAAGACGTGCTCCAATATTTTTCATATCTTTTTTTTATCTTATCTACACCAAAAGGCAACTTTTCCGCGCTATTACAAATTAAAAATCCAAACTTGATTTTTTCGTTCCACCCTAGTATTCACGTCTCTATTTGGTAGCTGATCCTGACTCAGTTCTATTCTTGATACAGGGGGTGATTCGAGATTCACGGTATTGGGTGGGTGTTCTAAGGTAGGAGACTGAACTGGGGAGATATATAATTTCTTTAGATATTGTTCGATTTCCTCCATTCTAAATGAGTCGGACTTCCTTCGCAATTCATTTATTATTGTGGGTAATTGCTGCAGTGCTTTATCAGCAAATTTCTGCACATCGGGTGGGATTACAGTAACATTGGGCCAGTTTAATAAATTCTTCATCCGACGGGTCAAATGCTCTATTCTTTGTGTGGTACGCAAGACTACAGCAGGTGATTTTTCGTCGTGGAGTGTTTGAGATATTAACGTCAATTCCCTATACTTCAAATAACATGTTTCTCTTTCGCTATCATAATCTAGTTCGCTTAATCTACCTAACTGCGCGGGTGTATCTGACCTACTTTCGCGTAATGTTTTGCGTAATTCTGCGACCGTTACATTCGCGTGATGTAAACCGCATAAAAGGGCTTCGTAGCACAGTTCGTCTTTTAGTAACAAATCAGGGTTAAATTGAGCCATGTTCCCTTGATGTTAAGTCTTATAAGTACTTACTCTACTAATACTAAAATCTATACTACTCTCTTTTGGTTTAGTAAAATAAACAATTTTAAATAGCTGAGAAATATTTACATTAGGTTATACGAGGATTGAATCTCGTCACAGAGAGACAAAGAGGGATTTCACACAGATATAATTTAATTTTAAACATATGGTTGAAATATGTTGTTACTGGGGACGGGATGTTGAACACTTTGTATAACAATAGAGGGAGGCAGTCTATTGTCTAAATGAACGTGGCAGAGGGTGACAAAGGACAGTTTCATACAGGCGTGAACAAGATATTTACTGGTCTGGGTTTGTTGTCAAAGTGACACGTTGATGAATGAATTTTTGGACAGGCACAGACATGGACTTATTACATTTAAATCTATAAATATCCTTACATATTTTATATTATGATTCTCTTATATAATTACGCGATCTAATGATTCTAAAGCACTCTATACTAATTAATGAGGTTTCTTCTCATCATACTATTTCTTATCTTAAATAATTAAGAATTTTATTATTTCTTTGCGCGCGAGTTACACTTTTTTTTTTTACTCTTTCTCGGCGTACTTTACTTGAACCAAATTAAAGTAAATTGGTTTAGCTATTTTAGCTACCGTGTTAAAGTAACAGAGTGAATAAATCTAGCAAACAGAACAGAAACATTATTTTAACAAAGCAGTGGTGCATTTTATATGTGCTACTACGTACACAATTTATCTTACAATAAGAAGCAGAGTGGTGCATTTTATAACGTCTCCTACGTTGTAATATCGGGAACCTGTGGTTAATTGGTTCAGGTCAATTACACAGGCTGCCATAGTCTTAACCAACTTCTAATTAAACAACAATAAGCATTTAGGAGTATATATTTAATATCGGGTCCTATAATTGAGGAACATTGACAGGGGTTTCTGCAGATTTATTCACTCAGTTTTGTTGTTTTGTACCATGACATCTCTTTATTACATAATAACATTAATTGCTCTACTTAAAGTTCTCAACATATATGGTTCAACAGTTTACAGTTTACAAGATGATTATATATTTTATTCTTTCAGAAAGGGCCCTCAACATAAAGATGTACATCGGTTTAATTTTTCCATGGATCCGGGATTGAATATAGTATGTTAATAATGGTCACCTCCCCATATACTATCTTGAAATTGTGGCATTTGAAGAATGGACTTTATTTACCTTTTAAAACAATAATACTTTACAGTTTAAACTTTTACTCTTTTACTACAAATAGTTTTATCAGATTACAGACTACATCTTACATATAATGTCTGTTTTTTTTTTTAATTCTTAAAGTGTTAGTTAAATTGTCTTTTGTTGGTTATAATTTTAGTATCTCATAACCATGGAAGACAAGCCTCCATGTCACCTGTGGTATCCTGTAGTTGATGCAGATTCGGCTCCTCGGTCCTCTGTGTGTTTCCTGAAGATCTGTCGTTATCTTAGTATCCGGTGACGGTGACGTTCCTGATGTGTGTTAGATCATTCTGGCTCTGGTACTCTCCTCTTAGATGACTGGTAGTAATATTTCGTTGTTAGAATAATTAATGCAAAAGTTTGTTTCACTGGTATTCACTTTACATGATTATTTATTAGTTGAATTTCACCTTAGGGTCCTAGTACTATATTAATTACATAATTTTCTTATTTAAGATTTGGTAGAGATGTCATCGGCGCACAATTTAGTTATTCTTTTACTAGCTTTCAACATATTTATCTCTGCGTCGCGATCCAACTATTTAACGATACATTTCGCTTAAGAGTGTACAGAGTGCATATATATATATTAACTGAGATTATTCACTTGGAAAAACCACAATATTGTCATCGGTGCACATTACCGCTGTGCGCAGCTTACGGCGTGAGCGCTCCATAGCAAGTGGGGTTTGTTTATTGGGGCAGGTAAAGTAACTTCGCGTCGTTTACGCTTCACCATAAAAGTAGTTCCACATTCCGATTAATATCTACCGGTTTAATCTTTGACATATTTAATTATACTACGGTATCCTTTACTTCGTAATTAATTATTGTATACCTTTATGTTTTTTATATCGAGTCGCAATTTCCTACTTTTATTAGTTTTATTTATGTGTTATTCTGCGTGTTGATGCCGGTTTCCGCATGTCAAAGCATGATTAATAATTAAAGGGTGTTTCCTTACCTTTATACTCGCATTCCTCTTGGTTTTAAGCTCTTTATTTATTATTATTTCTGTTTTATCTTAGGGATTGAACTTTGTTTAAATGTGCGATTTTAATTTAAACATAAATCTCTCTCCTTCTTATTTATTTTATTTATATTTTTATTTTTTTTTTAATAAAATCGTCACAGTTGGACGGGAATATTTCAACAAAGGAATAGAGAAATTCGTGTCAAGCTATGATAAGTGTTTGAATACACTCGGGGACTTTATAGAAAAGTAGACCTTTAATTGTACTTTCATATAAATAAACGTTTTTTCATAAATATTCTACATGTTGCGTTTTTTATGCAAGTGCAACTAATTTTTTGACTGCCCCTCGTATATGTCAATTCAGTTTAAATAATTATAACAAATTTTAAATTAAAAGAGCTCTAAATTATGGGGTAATTTAGAATGTGTATGTATGTGTATGTATGAGCAATTACTGGGTTGTCTTCATATAATTTAATAAATTTTACGTTAAGGTTTGAACTAGTTATTAAGATATTTACCATGTTAAAGTAATGTTTTGTACTTTCGAAGAAAAAATAATTAAGATCAACAGGAATAATTTTTAGATGAAAAGGAATACTAAGTAAATTTAAAAGAAAAGTAAACCAGAGGTTAAAATTGAAAAATAAACAGAGCTAATTAATATAGTCAAAGAGCGTGTTTATTACGTAACGAACCCATTAACCTCTCTTACAGACTGTGAATTCGTGAAAAAGAATCCTGGACCCAGAAAAGGTAAGTGTTATGTGAATTAATAATAATGTTGAGAATACAACATTAATATGTCTTTTATTAATTTGTGATAAATATGAAAGTTATCAATGGCCCCCGAACTAGGGACAGTTTATACAAATTATATTTCGTATAGGCTATGCCTACTTGCAGATGTAAGAGACGTTGGTGGGAGTTACATATGAATTAAAATTAAGTACAGAGAAATAAGAGTATGTTATAATATGATTGATAGATGTATTATGAACAAGTAAAAACTAAATAATATAAAAAATGGATACTAATGAGATTGAAGTTGAAATGAGCGAATCAGCTGTCATAAGTGGCCTGGGAGTTCATTCAACTCCGAATGTGGGTCAAGACAAAATAGTCGAATTAAGTGTAACAGATGAAACAAATATGACAGAGGATTCGGGGGTTCAGTTAACTCCAACCTCAACAAAATGTAATAGTAAATTTGATAATGACATGAGTACTTTACTAAATCAATTCAAGGAATTGAAAGAACACAATAAAGAAATAAAGAATCGTTTTGATAGTAATGATAAACAATTTAATGAATTAAGGGGTGAGATTAACGAACGTTTTGATATTAATAACAGTAAATTAAATGAACAGAATAATAAGTTTGATGCCAAATTTAATGAGATCAGAGATGAAATAAAACAACAAAATTTTAATTTTAGTAAGCAAGTGAATGAAATTAATACACGTTATGATGGTATTAAAGAGCAGATGTAGAATTAATAAGCAACAATTGTAAGGAGAAGATTAATGAAATGAATAAAAGGTTAGACAGTAAATTAAATCAGATAATGAATAAGGTGATAGTGGTAATATGACAGAAAATAGTGAAGAAATAATTAACAAGGTAAGTGGTAATTACGGTAGTGAGTTTAATAGTGAAGTAAAAAGTGAGAATAATAATGATATAATTAAAAATGTGGTGCTAGAGAGTAAGGTGGTTAATGTTGAGAGTGATAATGAAGATTGTGGTGAGGTAGAGTTGTTAGCGAGTGCTGATGAGGTTGTGAGAGAGTGTGAAGAGAGGTTAGGTGGGCAAAGGGCAAATTTTCCCCGAGTATATGGTGAAACAGAGGTTTCACAAGTGTTTTATGAGGACAGAGTTTCCTCCAGAGGTTGTGTGGGAGACATGGTGTCTCAAAATGGTCCTCTAGTTTTTTGTAGTTTACCTGGTAAAGCCAGGAGGTGTAATAAGGATTTTGTTGTGCCCTTTGCATGTAGTGAAGTAGTTCAGGGGGGTTGTGACAGGTGTTATGATGATGAGAGATATTTTGAGAGAGAGATAATGATAAAAGTATTTAAGTTGAGTAGAAGTTATGAAGAGTTGGTAGAGAAGTTAGAACTGGAGAAAATAGACGATATGAAATACTTACCGGTTGTAGTAGGGGTTGATGATTATTTTGATGATACAGTTGTAGATGATAAACACTTACCTTATGATGTTATGGATATAGTAGAAGAATATGATAAAATAACTTACCTTATGTTAACCAAAAATACTGACGGAGACAGGACGAAAATTACCAAGGTAGACGGGTTTTATGAATTAATAGGTAATAATGGTGTCAAAGAATATGCTGATATAATTAATGATAATGGTCATTACAATAATAATTATAACGTGAAGACTGTAATTAAAGATGATAATTGTTATGTAAAAGTAAGACTCATTTACGACGATGGGGTTTAAACAAAGTGAATGAACATTTTAATTATTTTAGATTATGGTGATGACATGGCTAACTTATGAAATGAGGTGTGGTAGACAGAAAAAGAACGACAAAAATTGTAAATAAATTTATAGTGAAATTAATTGTGTGTGTTGTAAAATGTATTTGATGTAAACAATGTGTGTATGTAGTAGAAATTGATTTAATAATAATAATAATATTTTAGCAGACTAAATAAATAATTAGAGTTTGTACTAAATGAATTGTAATTGTTTTGGAGTAAGGTAATTAAAATAACTTGTGTTTTAAATAATTGACTGAATTAAAGAATTTGAGATTAATTAATGTGGTAGAGATAAATTTTGATAATGAATTTAAATGATGTTTCTGAGATTCGAACTTTGATAATAAATAGCAAATGAGTAAAAGTAAATGTTTTATATATTACCTTTTATCCACTCGAGTGACACAAAGTTTCGTCTAGTTATGACGCGTTTCAGGCACAAAGTCCCATCCTCAGATAACTCTGATACTAATTTAAAAGTAACTATAATATAAAATTGTAACCATGATTTTGGTTATGTCATCTGAATAAAATAAAACTTTAGATCGCGTGTGAAATTGTTAAATGAAGCACGGCCAGAGCCCCCGCATGCGTGTACTCACTACCGCGATCATCATGCGACTGGTCAAAGATTAAAATCTAAACCGATGGCAGTGTCGAACAAGTTGTTCGATGCAAAATTTATCTGATCATTTAATAAATTATTTTTGGTGGTAGTATTTTTTATAGCTTTATAAATTTCAAATTCCTCCAGACTATCCATCCGTTTACCTTTTTTACAAAAATGTAACGCTGTTAAATTTTCTTCAAAACTAGTATTTTTGTGTCCGCTTGATATTAGATGTTGCGCAAAATTGGATTTATTATTATTCGGCTTGGGAATATGTTCTAAAAATCTCGTATAAAAACATCTGCCTGATTGACCAATGTAGAAAGCCTCACAATCATCACATTTTATTTTGTATACACCGGATTTCTTTTTTACAGGTACTTTGTTCTTGTTTTTGAAATAATTTCCCAAGTTATTATTTGTTTTAAATGATAAGATATAGTTTTTATCTTTGAGAACGGGTCTTAAACTATTCAGCATAATACCTGTAAAATTAGCTGAAAGATATTTACAATCTTTATTGCTTACTTTTATAAAGTTTGAATTTTTATTTTTTAAATGTTTTCTATGTTTATTTATTATTTTGTCTACTATTGTAGGTTTATACTCGTTGTTTATAGCTATTAGTTTAATAGTGCTTACCTCATTTAAGTAGTCTTCTTTTTCAAGGGGAACATTTAAAAGTCTGTTTACAAGACTGTTAAATACTGCCATTTTTTGTGTAACAGGATGATGTGATTCATAATGTATTACTGTGTCAGTATTAGTGTGTTTCCTAAAAATTTTGTATTTTAAGTTATTCCCGTTATGTGATACAGTTAAGTCTAGAAAATTAATATTTTTGTTGTTTTCAATCTCCATAGTAAATTTTAATTTATTATGAATTTTGTTTAAGTAATTCTTAAATAATTCTATTTATCTGGTATTCTCATTGAATATAATAAAGGTGTCATCTACATATCTGGAATAATGGATGATTTTATTGGTGAAATAATTATCTTTAAAAAATTTTGTATTTCTAAATGATTTAAATATAGGTCTGCCAGGATGCCTGAAAGTGGAGATCCCATGGCAAGGCAGGCGTTCATTCTGTTTATAATATGAATCTTCAAATGAAAAATAGTTTTGATTAAGAATGATTTTTAATATCATCATCAGTTGGTCAACTTTCTGTATTTCCAATGAACCATTATTTATTAAATTATGTCCAAAAGTTGACCAACTGATGATGATATTAAAAATCATTCTTAATTAAAACTATTTTTCATTTGAAGATTCATATTATAAACAGAATGAACGCCTTGCCATGGGATCTCCACTTTCAGGCATCCTGGCAGACCTATATTTAAATCATTTAGAAATACAAAAATTTTTAAAGATAATTATTTCACCAATAAAATCATCCATTATTCCAGATATGTAGATGACACCTTTATTATATTCAATGGGAATACCAGACAAATAGAATTATTTAAGAATTACTTAAACAAAATTCATAACAAATTAAAATTTACTATGGAGATTGAAAACAACAAAAATATTAATTTTCTAGACTTAACTGTATCACATAACGGGAATAACTTAAAATACAAAATTTTTAGGAAACACACTAATACTGACACAGTAATACATTATGAATCACATCATCCTGTTACACAAAAAATGGCAGTATTTAACAGTCTTGTAAACAGACTTTTAAATGTTCCCCTTGAAAAAGAAGACTACTTAAATGAGGTAAGCACTATTAAACTAATAGCTATAAACAACGAGTATAAACCTACAATAGTAGACAAAATAATAAATAAACATAGAAAACATTTAAAAAATAAAAATTCAAACTTTATAAAAGTAAGCAATAAAGATTGTAAATATCTTTCAGCTAATTTTACAGGTATTATGCTGAATAGTTTAAGACCCGTTCTCAAAGATAAAAACTATATCTTATCATTTAAAACAAATAATAACTTGGGAAATTATTTCAAAAACAAGAACAAAGTACCTGTAAAAAAGAAATCCGGTGTATACAAAATAAAATGTGATGATTGTGAGGCTTTCTACATTGGTCAATCAGGCAGATGTTTTTATACGAGATTTTTAGAACATATTCCCAAGCCGAATAATAATAAATCCAATTTTGCGCAACATCTAATATCAAGCGGACACAAAAATACTAGTTTTGAAAAAAATTTAACAGCGTTACATTTTTGTAAAAAAGGTAAACGGATGGATAGTCTGGAGGAATTTGAAATTTATAAAGCTATAAAAAATACTACCACCAAAATTAATTTATTAAATGATCAGATAAATTTTGCATCGAAAACTTGTTCGACACTGCCATCGGTTTAGATTTTAATCTTTGACCAGTCGCATGACGATCGCGGTAGTGAGTACACGCATGCGGGGGCTCTGGCCGTGCTTCATTTAACAATTTCACATGCGATCTAAAGTTTTATTTTATTCAAATCAAATGACATAACCAAAATCATGGTTACAATTTTATATTATAGTTAGTTTTAAATTAGTATCAGTGTTATCTGAGGATGGGACTTTGTGCCCGAAACGCGTCATAACTAGACGAAACTTTGTGTCTGTCACTCGAGTGGAAAAAAAAAGTGTTTAGTTGTGGAGTTATATGATTGTTATAATGTTTCAGAAGATACAGGGAGTCATGTACGCTATATTTGTTGTAATGAATGGTTATAATTTTGTGTCTATGACAGGAATCATGTGTTTATTCAATTGAGTGATGTAATGTAAGTATGAAGTTTATAATGCAATTGAAATAAAGTGAAATACTTAATGTTTGAATAATAAATTTGAAAGGGTTTAAATTAAATGGTGAAATTAATTTGAGGCCATTATGAACTTTCTAGTGTAATTTTAATGGTTAACTTAATGTAAAATGTGGAAAAAGATGAAATTTGGGGGATGATTTTTATAATAAGGCATTTGAGGCAGTCAGAGTAATTTTAAATGGGTGTTAGAGAAAATAAGAATTTTGGTAATAAAAATAATATAGAAACGGGTCAGTAGTAGGGACACAGTAGCGATAGCGCATGTATGTAGAGAAAGTGAGAGTGATGTAATGGGGGATAAATAGATGGTGGTGAACTTTTGTAAAGAGGGTGGTGTGGTAAGGAGTCCTCAACGACAGGCGTTGTGGCGGGAGGTGAATAGTTTTAAATGGGGTTTGGCAGAGTTACCTGGAAAGGGCCAGGAACTAATAAGGGAATGAGTATACGGGAAAGGAACACACCAAGAGGGTATCAGGTATTTATTTATAAGAGGAGAATGATTTAAGGTGAGTTAGAGTAGTAAGTTAATGGAGGGAAATTTTTTGAGAGATTGGTGCCACCCTATGTAAATCCGTTAGTGGTCGTTAGAAGGAAGAAGGGGGGTAAGGTTATTATTTAAATGCCCATTCGATAAATCAGATCATTGTGGATAACTGAGATCACCCAAACCAATTAATGATGAAAATGAATTTCTATTCATAATTGAAATGTAGTAATAAAATGTAACAAGATAAAAAGTTAATAGAATCTGAAACTAAACCTAAAGTTAAAATGTTTGTAATTTTTATTCAGATGCAAATTAAATGTTTATTTTAATGGAAGGAGAGAGAGTAAATTCTTTTTATTAAATTGTAAAGTAAATTATAATTAAAGATTTAATCGTTAATTGGTGCTAGATTGTGTAAGTAGGAATAGATTAGTTTAGGTGAACAAGTAAATATTTTGTTGTACTCACTATTTTATGTTAATGAAAGTCAAAGTAGGGAAAGTTAAGAAAGAAAATGTATGGTGTTAGAGCACATAATCAAGACTTCATGTAATGAAAATTGTAAATTTTAAATGTAACGAAATCACAAACATATATATTTTACTTGTGATTCCCCACTTTCGGGCGGTCACAGAGTCACCGAACCCTGACCGTGGATTTGGATTATTGGTAGGAAGTGTGGTTAGGCAGATTGTATCCTCGCCATACTTATCATTTTTAAAATTGGTGCATTTAGAAATCAACCGGGGGGGGGGTAAATTCAGGGGAATCACCAAACTATGGAACAGCGGCTATCATCATAGGGGGTGATAGTGCCCTGTTAAGGGTGTGTAAATCATATTTAGTAGGATTACTGGTGTCCTCAGACATCAGTAATGCCGAATTTTTCATAACGCTGAACCAGAACAGTATAGGCAGCGTCTATACCCTATATAAACTTCAGTTCTTGGGGATGCAAATGGGCACTACAGTCCACCATCAGGAAACAATAGTGTGTGTGGGAAATGAGCTGGCAGTTACAAGCCAGGGGCATAGATAACGCATCTGTGCATAAGGCAAACGCTCGATTCGGTTTATCCGGTGGGTGGTTACCTAATTGTATCTGGGTATAAAGAGGGGTATTAAGAAAAATGATGTAGTAGGAGTAGCAGCTGAGAAATCAGTGAGAAGGTAACGACCCCTGTAAACAGCGGGACATTCAATTTCACTTACTCTCCGAGAGGGTTGGTGGTTGATGACCCAGTTCCTGTTCAGTAACGGTTACTATAACTATGATTCAATGATTAGTGATGTATTTCACTTATGAGAACAAATGATTTTAAGTACTAGATTCAATATTGTAATGATTTGAATCCACAAGCACATTTCTATGAGTTAAATTGAATACTGTTGTATATTTGTGTTATTTGTATGTAGTGTGCCTACGGTAAGGTCATGCACCTGGTATTAAGACATCAGCTGATGACTGGTATGAACTGTATAATGGTCAATGTAATCAATTCATATGTTCTTTTAATAATCAATGTAATGTTATTTTATAAATTTTCTTTCTATTAAGTGTCAGAATATATGTTTACTAAAACATTATTACATTTTACTACATTATTCAATTATGAAAAAAAAAATTTAGGTTTTGAGGTGCAGTTTGTTGTGTTTTCATGTTCAAGAGATACTGCTGATTGTGTGTATTAATAATGTATTAACTGATTAGTAGTGTTCATATTATATATTTTGTAAACAATGTAGTGATAAGGGAATTTATGATAAAAATAAGTTGTTTATTTTGTTTTGTTTATTAGGATTGTTAGCATCTAGTTAAGAGGAGTTATAAGTAAATTCACTTAAAGAATTTTGGAATTTTAAGAATTATGATTAAATTAATTAATTGAAACAGATAATATAAATTATCTTAAAAGGGAATCTTTGATAAGGGACTTGGATTTATTGCATTATTTGAACAAAATTTACAAAATTTGAGTTGATTTGAAACAGTAACGTCAAACCAATAAAAGTTGAGAAAGGAGAATGAATTTTGTGTAGAAGCCAATATAAAATGTTTGTGAATTTTACATTAATAATTAATATGTTGAGGTAGTGTGTAATTTAGTAATGAATATGTGTACGCACCCAGTACTTGCTAATGGCAACCCAGTATGTATGTAAGGGGAGATATATCGGTTGAGGATCTGGTATGGTATAAGGCTAGTTGTTGATTTTATTTGGAATGTTACAAGGTTAGGTGGTACTATGGTGAGTACCTGTCCGACTTTACGGTGTTGGGATCTCGAACAGAGAAGTTCAGTAATGTCGGGCAGATGCAGCCATAGTCGCCGAGCTAGGGGGGTAGATTACCCATGATGTGTTAAGAAATTGAAGGGGGTTGTTGGCACCATATCCTCACTGATCCTCTTAGGTTTTTAGGCAATGAGAGTTTTTCTGTTTCGACAGAAAACCTCTCATTGGGGGGTATTGTAACGGGGCAAATAAAGCCGAGGGTTTATTTTTTAATTTTATAATAATCGTAATAATCTGGGGCCAACTTGGTTGGGCAACATTTATTGTCACAAAAGCTCGATTTGTTTAACACCCTTTGGTTATCAGGCCAAGCGAGGTACGAGAACAATTAAACGTTGGAATGTGTGTGCGAGCGTGCATGTGTGCCGCCTTTTGCGATGTGTGCTCAGAGGACACAAAAGGACATGGGAAGGTATGTACTCTCCAACCCGAAGTGCATAACGGAAGGAAGACGAATTCTAACTAATTATCGTGCCACGTGATTCTTTTTAGCGAATTACAGGGCAAGCTGGTCAGGATGAAGGCGTTTTGGCCATCTTGAAAAACATAGTGTTGGCGTCTGTTGTCTTCCAGTAATCGAACCGCGCGGTTCAACACAAAGGCTCGCGAGCCGAAAACCTATTAAATTGTCAATAATACTGTCTAGAGTGGAATATAAAGTGATATAAACAAAATGTGAAAGCAATTATAATTCAATGATGTAGAAAGTTTAACCCGCAGAACTTTTTCGGACATAAAACAGTGAGATTTTAAAAAGTGAGAATGTGACCAAAATTTAAAAATGAGAACATTTTTCAGACTAAAACAGTGAACAACCAAAACAGAAGAACTACAACCTCGGGCATCTAGGTCGGCAAAAAAGGAAGTAACTATATGTCAATTCAGTTTAAATAATTATAAAAAAATTTTAAATTAAAAGAGCTCTAAATTATGGGGTAATAAAATGAATGAATGCGTATGTATGAGCAATTACTGGGTTGTCTTCATATAATTTAATAAATTTTACATTAAGGGTTGAACTAGTTATTAGGATATTTACCATGTTAAAGTAATGTTTTGTACTTTCGAAGAAAAAGTAATTAAGATCAACAGGAATAATTTTTAGATGAAAAGGAATACTAGGTAAATTTAAAAGAAAAGTAAACCAGATGTTAAAATTGAATAATAAACAGAGCTAATTAATATAGCCAAAGAGCATGTTTATTACGTAACAAACCTGTTATGTGAATTAATAATAATGTTGAGAATACAGTTGTCTTTTATTAATTTGTGATAAATATGAAAGTTATCATTTTGACAATAACTAAGTTAGAAGTTAGAAAATCACTAGAACTGCGCTATTGTGTAAGCACGCGGGAGTTCCTCATGGAATTTAAAACTGTTCTTTTTTACTTTTGAAGTACTTATGCTCAACACCTCATCCATTAAAAAAGAATAAAATATGGATTATGATGCTTTCTGACATAAAAATCCAGCAGTTTAAAGTGTATTTTGAAACTCTGGACAAATTGAAAATCCGAATAGAGTCTGGTCCCAATTGATCTGAATTTTTGAGGTTCCACTGTACCAAAATTAAAAGAAAAAGAATTCATTAACTGCTATTTACTTATTGTAATCAAGACGGTAAGTGTTGAATCATAAGGGTTACACTAATGGATATCTAAAATTTAACAAAGTCACAAAACAATAGAGATGTCATCTTATGTTGGAATATAAAAAAAACAATGATACTAAAAACTGGCACAAATTTTTTCTCACCTTCTGCAGATGCTGATAGTGTTAAATGTTTGTACAAAATTTTTAAACCTTCACCTTGGTGGGTATGAGTTTGTATTATACTTCCAGCAAATATGAAATTAAACTGGTATTAATTCTTGTTTTGCCACAGATTATGAATCACAATTTTCTCACAAATGGGCACTACATGTCCTCAAACTCAAACATTTTAAAATTGCATTTCAGGGTGCACAAATTGATGGGCTGTTCGGAAATTAACTTCCATTTTCGTCTGGTGAGTGAAGTAGTACAGATAGTTTTACTGGCAACAACTTTCTCGCTGCTGACCTACAAATATTCTCATCCTTAAGTCGGAAGTATGTAAACTCTGCCATGAATGGACTTAAGAATAGATAAAGAACACCTCCTTCATTGCAAAAAATTTATTGTTAACATTAAGACCATGGCTACACTCGGATCCCACTAAGTCCACAAAAGTCTAACGTAACCATTACCAACAAAATCACACTATACTAATAAAATTAATTGTGAAATGATATAATAGTTAAAATACAGCAAATAGACAAAGATTCAATAAATAACATTTCAAAAATATCAATAGATAAGATAGTGAGGGATGAAATATACATTCAGAATAATATGTTTTCACAAATGCATAAATAAGTATGTTTTGAAACTAATACTGAAAAAAATTAAATTATGTTCTATTGGTTTATTTCTATTGTTACTATAAAGATAAATAAAAATTTACAGGCACTCCACAAATCCAATGCACAGAGAAGGGCATTGAAAATGCTTCAATAAATCTAAAAAATATATATTTATGTTCATTCACCAATCAATGAATTCATTCTTCATTTACCTATGTATAGATTATAAGTTAAATGTAGTCACATTCATAAGCGAAGTTTTATATGTGTACTCCGTTACTGACAACAAAGAAGTAGTTTCTATGGAAACTCACCGGTTCCCATTTTCAATCACGCACCAGCGGTCGTTTTCAAATGTGCGACACGTCCTTACAGCATTACTAAGGAACTACTTATCGAGTTGTATTACGTGTGCACTGTGTTTGACCTTGAACTGTATTCTTACGCGGTGACAAGTTACAAGTCGCTCGGTTGACTCAGTCACAGTGAGAGAGCAGTTGAATACAGTCATGTTATTACGCTTCGCCAGAAAATGTCGGATACGAAAAGTGATCAGCGCGTTAACATCAGGTTTCTCGTGAAACTTAAAAAAGTCGGCAACAGAGACTTACCAAATGTTGTTGGAAGCTTATGGCGATAAATGTTTGTCGTGTGCACATGTCTTTGAATGGCACAAGAGATTTTTAGAAGGCAGGGACTCCGTGAAAAATGACGACCGTCCAGGCCGACCACGCACATTAACAATCAACGAAAACGTTGTGAAAGTTCAAGACACAATATGAAAAGACTGAAGATTGAGTGTCCGTGCTGTTGCTGAAATGTTGCATATGAACAGAGAAAGTGTTCGACGCATTTTAACAGAAGAGTTGAAAATGAGGAAGGTGTGTGCAAAAATTGTGCTGAAAGTTCTGTCAGATGAACAGAAGGAAAGGAGAATGGAACTTTGTTGTGACCTTTTGGAACAGATTGATGGAGAGCCGTTTTTTAAAAGAGTGTTATTACAGCTGATGAGACGTGGATATTGACATACGATCCAGAAACAAAGCAGCAATCAATCCATTGAAAAACACCATCTTCCCCAAGAGCAAAAAAAGCACGCATGAGTCGTTCGAAGTTCAAGGCAATGCTTATCGTTTTCTTCGATATCCAGGGCATCGTTATGGCAGAATGGGTAAACAGTGGTCAAACAGTTAACCAACAATATTATAAACAAGTTATGGAAAAATTGCATGAATGTGTTAGAAAGAAGTGCCCTGAATTGTGGAAGAATGGGTGGATCTTGCACCAAGTCAATGCGCCTCCCCACAATGCGTTATCAGTCAAACAATTTTTGGCCAGTAAAAACATCACAGTCCTTGAACATCCTCCATATTCCCCCGATTTAGCAACGTACGATTTTTTCCTATTCCCCAAAATCAAGTCGGCGCTAAAAGGGACCCATTTTTCAACAGTGGAAGAGGTACAGGTGAAAACGACGGAACTCCTGCGCAGCCTGATGGAAAGCGATTTGCAAAAATGTTTTGAGCAGTGGAAGGAACGTATGCAGAAGTGTGTGGACTCAATGGGGTCCTACTTTGATGGCGACCACCAGTAATTGTACATATCAGGTAAATAAAAAAAATTACACCATCAGGCTCGTTATTTTTGTGTCAGACCTCGTATTCATTACATAGAGCAGTCTCAATGATGAGAGCATTTCACTCACACCAACACATCACTGCAAGAAAAAACACAATTATATACTTATAACAAACTTTACTATATACAAAATATAATATTCTACATTTCTCTCTCCCCCCCTCCACACACACACATTTACAATGACATCTGTACGATATATAATCTATTATGCCTACTTTGGAGGCCTAAATAGTACAATATTTAAAATCTGTACCTACTGTGATGTTAAAAAAAACTGAATATGGATTGAACAAACAGTATTATGAGACAGATTCCAGTCAATTATGAACAAAATGCAAATGTGTACTAACTTTGCTAGTAGTGTTGGATCTTCATCTCCTTTAATTTGAAATGCAAAGCCTTTGCTTGGGAAAGCTGTTAATGTGTAGCAGGGTCCACTGAAGTGTTCAACTTCCTAAAAACAGTAAATTAATAATTACACAATAAGTAACACTATCATAGTGTTAATGATATAAAGCAGTTTATAGCTGATACAAAGTACAGTTAAGTGTACTTCTTAATATGAAAGCGAAAATTAATTTTTTGAACATTCTCATCTATTATCATGCAGAATGCTTCAAAGTATACAAAGACACAAAATTAGTCATTATTGTGAATGAACAACCTTTTTGTAAGTCTACAATGCCATTACCACCTTAGTAACAAAACACTGCTTTTATATTTTATACTATTACAGCAATATACTGTATTTGTACTACTACAGTCTATGTGCATTCATTGTTAATTATAATTATACAAACATATTATATTAACACGAGACTAAACAGCAAAATAACTAGTAATGTAATGATATAGCTAGTATCTACATTCCATATCCTCTTTATTAAGTTCTCACAGATGAAAAGTACGAGGGCGGTCTGAAAAGTTCTCGGCCTAACAATGAACAAAAATTTATAATTTCAAAAATATTTTTGTTTTTCAACTTAATCTTGTAACGTTTTATTTATTAATTTATTTTTTAAAACATAAAACCACCCAAAAAACTCAACTTCCCATATTTACTCTCTTTGCTCTTACCTTACGTTAGTCGAGGGTTCTATATACGAAATCGTGACCTGTAAAAGTGGTTACTGGGTTTTATTCTTAACTCTCATTTACCAAATTTAAACAAACTCGTTTATTTCAAATAACTTTAACATACTTTCTTTCTCCCTCTGCGTTCTTTACAAAAGGTTATCTCTTATACATTTCCCAAAAGCACTGGTTAGCTTATTTACAGAATATGCAACTATTCAACATAACTCTTACTTTCTTACTCTCTGCGTTCTTTACAAAAGGTTGTCTCGTCTTATCTCTTACACTTCTCTCAAAATAATATTAGTTAACTTATTGATAGAATATATATATATATTATAACGATTCATAATAGCGTCCTGAGAGTTATATGAAGTGATAGACGGTACGAGTGTAGCACCGTAAGCAAGAGAGAGAGCGTATAATCGCAGCCATCTCGCTCTAACCACGTCACCGCAACATCAGAAACCAGTACAAACATGTAATTTTACTCAAAGCAAATTATCAATTCAACCTGCGGTAACTTCAAAAGTTATAAATATACGGCAATTCTGAAAACAGCACTGTATTCAGCAAGAAAAGCTTTATAAGTAGCCACAATCTCAGTTAATATAATTAACAATTGAAGAAGTTATACGGATGACGCACGCCAACAGGAATAATGAGAGAATTATGCTACGTAGGAATTAGGTGTTTTCACACACACACAGATAAAGACCTAAGCAACAATATTCTGTGGTCAGATCTTTGAAAACACATTTGCAAATACCTGTAATCAATCGATTTGCAAACACAGGAAGTATGATTTTAACTAGAAATTCTCTGCAGTTTGAAACCTGTCAAGGGGTGTTTGCTCGACCTGTTCGAGATTGTCAAAACTGGAAAAACGCACGATTTATTTGAACAACCAATCAGCAGCCCGTATTTAAAACTGACGCCAACTCAAAGCGAGGGGTAGCATCACCCTTCGATCGGATCTTCAATGCGCTAGACGTGTATAAATTACGTACAGAAATTTTCAATCACGCAAAAGTGTAATTTAAGCATCAAATTCGAGAAGTAGTCCGCAGTGTAGATGAACTAATACCGTTCAACAACTCTCGCTGCATAAAAAACGATAATTAATTAATTAATCATCAGCCATGAAGGACCTGTGCGACAGTAGGCTACAGCATCTGTAATTGCCAGGGCATCTTCTACAGCATATATGACATCAATTCTTCTGTGCAAAACCATCAATAGGAGGACCTCTACGGATTCCTATCTTCGGTCAACGCAACAAACAGTATGAAATAGATTCATTGATCAATGAAATAAGCACTAAACAAAAAAATAAAACAATAAACAATTTTTAAAAGACACTAAGAATTGCACACTTTGTATTTTAATTATAAGATTAGCTCTAACATAGTATAGGAGTGTTGAATGGAAAGTGAGGTGTAGTATTGGACGTGCAAATTATTGCAGACCTGTTCTTTAGCACTGGTTTGGGAGATAGCAATCTCTTAATTAAATCAGATAAGAACAATAGGTCGTTTGAACGTCTTAATCTTGACTTTTCATACTCACTCAGTAATTATAAGTGTTAGGGTAGAAATAAGTCCTACCATTAGAAATTTCAAGTTTTAAAAATAATTATTTAAAACGTTAATTAAAAATAATCAAGCAAATATTAAAGTGTTATTTGTAACGATTCCCGTTGAAAACCACAATCACTGAACGAATCCTGAGAAAGAGTGTCTCCATGCACTGAGCTAAGCTGAAACCGTGTCATTTGTATCTGGGATTTGTTCTGGCGCCCAGGTAAAGTAATATCACGGGTGAGTAACGTTTTATCTAACATTCAAAATATTAGATAATAGTGTTAGATGAAATAAGACGTTATATATATATTATAATGTAATGTTTATAGATGATGTGTTCGTAGATAGTGTGCTAATATCTTATAACTCTTCTTAGTGGATCTTCAATCACTTCTGCCCCGCGATGGGGCGCCAATCTTGTAATGTTACAGTACAAGATGATACTGGATACTGATTTTATATGTAGTGGTGTGATAGTGTGATTGCAGATACGCACCGGTATCTACGATAATGTTGTTTCATAAAATGTTCTAATTATAATTATTATTGTTATTAGTTTGATTGTATTGTCGAATAGGTGCGTAGCAATGGTTCACTCCTTCAGTTTAAAATGTTTCGCACTCTGTTATCAACCTCCCTCACTTACCACAAGTGGATATTATAGTCCTGTTCAGTGACGGTTCAGCTGAAATACATACACTGCATACACAACAAATATTCTGGTTGAATATTCAATATGGCTATCATACACAATATAAATGATATAATATCTAAATAATGTTCTGAATTATTAGAACTATTTAAACTCTTCCGCCACCTTTTGGTAGAACTGACTAAGAATAAATGAGTTAATTTAAATTTGAAATAATACTCCTTTGTTTTCACTGGTAATAAAAAGTAGAGGTTTATTAACTATTAAAGATATTATAAAATTTTTGAACAATTAACAATCAGTTGCTAATAACCTTTCGGATAATAATTACAATTAATGATTTAAATTAAGACTCTGTTTAATCTCAAGGCTGGTAAACCGGTTAGTTATACAATGGTTTAATTTTAAGAGGTTATGTCCTCTTGTATCAGTGAATTACCATGTTCGTAAGGTTCTTTTAGGTAGCATGATACCAGGTACAAGATGTAATATTAATAATGATATTAAATGAACAATAATTAAATACAAACAAACAAATATAAAAATCAAAAATTAATACCATATAACTGATAGTTATGGTATTATCGTACGCGGGAATGCGCACGCAGTCTACAGTGTTTATTCGACAATTAACAAGCACGTTGGCTCGCACAACTAAAATGTATTACTTTATTTTAATAATTCACTTTGAGAATTATTTACTTACAAGAGAAAATTTTATTTAAAAAACTCTTGTTATTATTTCCATCTGGTTTGGATTTTACTTGAGAACAGACTTGTAACAGATAAATTGGCAAGTTACCGTTACGACTTTAAGGTTATTCTATAACGTGTATAGTTATTATGGTTAATTATCATTTAATATTTATTTCTTCTTAATCTAAATATAAACACATTATTCATAATAGTTTTGATGTGTCATTATCAGTATCATATATATTCTTTCGCATGAAAGTTAAAATATTTATTTTTTAAAATATCGAAAAAAAATCAAGAAAACAATTTTAGTCAATTGAGTGACTATTGATATTACTAGTATTTTATAATAAATGCTTCAAATATAATTCTTTTAATCATGACAAATAATTAAAATATTTATTCAACATATTAATAATTGCGAATTAATACTTTCATTAATTCTGATAAATTCCATCATTGTTTTTGATACTTCGCTTTTTACTGACTTGCGTAGTAATCAACTTTACGTATTTACAGAAAAATTTATTTCTGTTTCAATGTTAATTAAATACAAAGAATTGTACTCCCTGTTTTTATTTTTTACACAACACTCGTAAGTACGACTGATATTATACACTAATCGTACTTAAATAGTATACACTCCGCACATTTCACTCGCTTATGCTGGTATAGTTTACAGGTTATGTGTATGTTGATTTACTAATGTGTCTGTCGCGCACAATTCAAAAAATTAAACTTCTTTATACCGGAGAGTGACATGACCTTTCCGTAAGATGACTGATCGTGAACTGTAACGCTCCTTCGAAGCGTCTGTGGCTCGTCTGCCATTCATTCGATTGGTTGAAAAAACTATACTCTCTAACCCAAAACACTTTATTTTCTTAAAATATTTAACTTTTTACCAATTTTGGCCTTTGCGTTTGAGGCTTCGTGACGTCAGCACTGGTACAAAAAATAATTGAAAAGTTTAAAATTGCAATAACTTTCTTAATCTATGTCTTATCGTTAAATGATTAGTGTCAGTAAATTGCGGACATCCTGCGCTTTAATTTAAGTCCAAACAAGATTATTTTCCGTCCATTATTTCTATCACTATAACATTTTTATTAATTATTTATGGTGCATCTTATATTTATAAGTTTATTACACCAAATTTTATTATTTATATTAAAACACTTTCAATTAAACACTCTGAGTCCATATCTCAATTGGTTTAACTCAAAACTTGGGAATAATTGTTCCCTAAACAATATCTCGTTATGGCGTCTTTGGGCATCCATATTTGATTTTTCATAAATATACTTAAAATTTATTTTTCTTATCTACTAACAGTAATATTGCCATCTAATAATGATAGAAACGTCTATTTACATAATTTTACACTTAAATATATGTACATGCCTATATTTAATCTACTATTTACATTATTTTAGTCCCCTCCTATCTCTCTTTATACAATTGTTATTTTACTTCTGGTTTTCTCTATACTATTTAGACTATGTAATAATTGTAATTAGTGTACACTCATTGTACCTAATTCCCTTCATATAATGGTTAGCTTTTAGCTATCTCAGAACCCTTCAATTTTTTAGTAATGGGTCTGTTTACATTGTGTCATAGCATGGTAGTCATTTATTTTTGTTAAAATAATAATTGAATTGTTATCACTACACTTAATTTGGGTTTCCAAAGTAGTATCAGACATTATTCTGATTCTTGATAACATTTTCATCTACTTATAAACAAGTTTGTATGTTACATTTTGCATAAATAACTTGTTCCTCATCGTTTGTTTACATTTGGATTCCTCCATTATGGTCATTTGGTTTTTAATTATTTATATATAAAATGACTGTTTTCATGGTCATAGTCTGTTCTCAAAGTAGCTTTACGTTTCCCCCTTACTACTGGTAATATTCTTAACAATCTTTGTTTAAGCTTTAATACAGTATTTTGTTTAACTAGTTGGTTATACAATGTTTCTGCTTACTTCTGGCTATGTGTACATAGTTAGTTAGTTTACAATATTTTGGTTACAAAACTGTTATCATTATGTTCAGAATCTGTTCTCACAGTAGTACCAGATGTTTATCTAACTACTGGTAATACTTTCCTTAACATTGTTACTTGTTTTGATATTGTATTTTGTCTAACTAAATTGGCATACTAGGTTCTATTTCTCCTATCTCTGTGCCATCATATTTGATCTGTTTTATTTACATTGTGTTGCTATATAATACACTGTCTATTAGGATGTATTATTATTTATAACAAATTCTTGATTGATATCATAGTTGATGGTTATTTATTTACATTAACATGTATGATTTTCTGTTTCATAGGTGTCTTTCCTATGGGGTTATGTAACAATGTACTACATGTTCTAATGCAGCATTTTGTTACTACTAACATGACTTCAGTATGGTATCTTACTACAATATTTTAATTGTTTTGATACACATGTTTACATAACTTCTTCCTAAACAATAATACAAATCTTTCTGTACTAATTACAATATTGTCAGTTCTCTATGAACAATATTAATATTGTTCGATTTTGTTCTATTCTGGTGGTCTTATGATTATCTATATTGATCACAACCTTTATTAAATTAGCCACATTAATTGTCTGTGTATATTTGACTATTTAATTCTTGCTGTTTTCACTATGAAATTAACACATTTTCTTACACTATAAACCTTATCACTGGAATTGTTTGTGTGGTTTATTCGGTTGAAATTAGTTAACTGTTCACAGGTTTTCACATCTATATTAAGTACTCACTGTAATTGTTTGTGGTTCCTTAAATGTTAAACACCGTTTTTCTTTTCATATTTGATAATCACTATTTCTTTGGTTATTATTATAGTCTCTAGTACACTTGGTTTATGCTGAGTCCTTGTATGGTCTATCCATTTTCTTCTCTCTTTATGGTACGTTTCCTTGTCCTTCTTCTTTCTTCTTCTTCAATATTTTCATTGTAGTCATTTTCTTCAGTTGTCTCCCTTGCTGTTGGAGTTTATTGGTCCTGATTTTGTTGGTTCCCCTCACTGTTTGATCCTATTGGGTCTGGTTGCTGATATTTTTGTTTTGGCTCATGGTCATTTTCTTTCTTCATTTCGTATTTGATGTTGCTATGTTAATATTATCTTCCTCATCGTTGGATTTTTATACTAATATATTTGTAGATACACACTTTTATATACATAGGTTTATTTATCTAGACATACTTTCATGCTTTTCTCTTACTTGACGTTATATTAACTTATTTTATGTAACTGCCATATTTGGTAACGTTACAATATATATATATATATAGTACAACGATACATAACATAAATTTGATATACTGTAATTTATGTGGCCCCACGTTCTTTGGGACACCAAAATTATACAACGATATCTTTTGTATATGCAGGTTGTAAATAATTATAACAATACCAGGTGTAACTATAATAAGAGTAGTAAATTTATGAGTAGTTAAAATTTCATGTTTATTGTTTTAACAAGCATTATAAATAATAAAACATTGTTAATAATCTCTGATCAAGATATCACTCATTATTAAGTTCATCTCTTAAGCTATATGGTGTTACCAGGGGTGCCCACAGGGAGGGGATCATAGCGCAAGTTGCGCATTGAGAATTTTTGGGGGGTATTTTTTGGGTGTATTTTAAGGATTTTGGGGGGGGATTTTTTCAAGAATAACATTTTAAATCCAACATTGATGGAAATTGTTACCGTGTTTGTGCAACAAACTAAGCTATTAGTAAAAAACTAAAGCAATTGCATATCTTTATGATTGTTTTAACGAACTGGCAGCATAAATGTCTCTACCAGTACAACTAGTAGTAAATTTTGTTTTGGAATTTAGAAAACTGACCCTGGCAGCCTGCAGCAACAGCCTGTCAATGAGTCAGAGGGTCCGTGAATAATAAATCGTGAATGTAAAAATGTGTGCGTGTGCTAAGCTTGTAGACCGGCGGGCAGTGGAGTAAAGGGGGTGGGTCCTCAGTTCTTATCACTGGTCCGACCAGCCGCACGCGCCGGCAGTCTGCCCGTGAGTTTTACTCTGTAGTGCGGTGCTTTGTTTGTGTGAGTTGGGGTTGGAATGTAATCTCGTGGAGGGGACTTTTCAATTGGGAGGGAGTGCTGAGACTTTTGGGGGGATTTGCGCATTGGGCCTTGGGGGGGATGGGCACCCCTGGGTGTTACACACACTTAAACACTCTTACCTCTAGACATGTTAATAATCTTAATCTAGACATTTATTCAAATTGATTTAATACAAAAAAATAAAATTTAAATGTAATTAAATTTTATTTTAATTGAATTCATTTAACTCAGATCTGACCTCAGCTTGCTCAGTCTATACCAATGTTTCTTTTTTTTTTTTAAATACTTTAAAATTATATCGTATTCAAAATTTAAATTATTCTTTTCTACAAAATGCAAATATCAAATCATTTCAATTATATAAAAAAAAATATACTATCTCAAAATTAAACTCTTTTTTTTTAGTTGTTTTGATTGTTCATCTTCTTTTTTCACAGTACTAAATAATATAGAATATAGAACTTTCACTTGTGAAAACTTACTTGTTTTTCTTTCCGAACGCGTTTCGGCGTAGTGTTCGCCTTCATCAGCAGTTTGAGACAGACTGGGCAGTAACGTGTAACGGTTTTTGTTTGGAAGGTTTAGTGGGGGTGGTGTGTGGAGGAAGGGGATTGGCGCGGGGATCCAAATTATTGTTAGTTTTATATATAATTGTGTCAAACAGTGTGTGTGATTTATAGTTTAATTGGTCGTTAAGTATGTTGTTTGGTTGTGTTTTGTAGTGTTTGTATATTTCATATTGTTCTGCTGTGTTAAGTTTTCGACTTTTGGGTAAGTAGTGTAATATCTCAAGATTAGTATCTATGTTGGTGTAGCTGTGGTTTTTTGTGTGTATGTGTGTGACAAATGCAGAATGTATATTGTTGTTGGATAGAGCTTTTAGGTGTTCAGAGTAACGAGATGGAAAAGATCTTCCCGTCTGGCCTATATAGAAACTATTGAAATCATTACAATTTAATTTGTAAACACCTGTTTTGTTGTATTTGTCTATGTCCGTGTTTGTATTATTGATGTGTTTTTACTTCCATATTCCTTAAGGAAATGGAAGTATGGTGATGGCAAAAAAAATCGTGTTCGAGATTATTGCAGATTCTGATTGTACTACACTCAAAACATGAAAAAAAGTCGTTTTCCGAAAAGTGTCTGTGTGTCTGTAGATTTTTTTTCTATGGCAAACGATAACAGCCGCAAATTCAAACAGAATCGAATCCTTTTTTGCATACAGCCCTGATTTGTAGAGTACTCACGACCTATTGTTTTTGGTGAAGATCGGTTGAGGGAAAGGGGTAGTTTACCTGCAACGGTTTTTTTTATCAAGGGAAATTTTTTTTTTTTGGCAAACGATAACAGCCGTTAAATCAAACAGAATCAAAAGATTATTTGCATACAGCCCTAAATTGTAGAGTTCTCAAGACCTATTGTTTTTGGTGAAGATCGGTTAAGGGAAAGGGGTAGTTTACCTGCAACGTTTTTTTAACAAGGGTATTTTCTATGGCAAACGATAACAGCCGCAAATTCAAACAGAATCAAATAATTTTTTGCATACAGCCCTGATTTGTAGATTACTCAAGACCTATTGTTTTTGGTGAAGATCGGTTAAGGGGAAGGGGTAGTTTACCTGCAACGTTTTTTTATCAAGCGTATTTTCTATGGCAAATGATAACAGCCGCAAATTCAAACAGAATTAAATAATTTTTTGCATACGTCCCTGAATTGTTGAGGTCTCAAGGACTTTCAATTTTGGTGAAGATCGGTTAAGGGGAAGGGGTAGTTTACCTGCAACCTTTTACATTTTAACAACAGTAAAGTACTTGAAAATGCATTTAAACTTTTTCAAACAATGGTAATTGTTAAAAATAAAATAATTTTGTTGCCAGGCAATAAAATTATAATTTTTTCACTTTAATGTAAATTATGTATGAGTTAATATCTTTATATATATAAGTCTTCTGTACGTGTGCATGTCACTGAACTCCTCCATGTATAAAATAATATATCGTTCGTGGCAGGTAAGCATATCTCAGTTATGTAATGTTTACGTTTCCATTTTATTATTATGCCTACAGCAATAAAAAGGCAGGCAAGACACACACACACACACACACACACAATTCACGTTATTTCTGGCCTCACTCATGTTTATTTTCTTACATCTGCACGCTTTTTAAATGGAAAGTGCCGAAACCCACACCAACATAACGCGTGCAAGCCAAAAAAATGGACATCAATTTGCTTCCTGTGGATCGCTGGGCAATGTAACTGCACGTGTTTACAGAGGAACGATTCATAGACAGACTTTTCGTCTTTAGGGAATGAACCCTCTGCAAGATGCTGAGGGTCCATGAGTGACTTCGGAGCACTCCTTCTTTTTCGCGTGTTTGTTCTGTGAAACATACACTGTAGATTCGCAGCTTTACTCTAAGCAACGCTCAATAGGAAATGTTGAAAATTTCTGTCCACAGTGTACCCTCATTCACACTAAACCTGCTCTGATGTTTTAATTACGGACATGATAATATTACTACTTAATGGAGATCAATCATTAACTTATACAAGCCATTAATTTTATGCATATATTTTATATATATGTGTACAACGTTATCAGCAACAAAGAAGTAGTTTTTGTTAAAATTCCTTCCCGGGATATTTGGCCGTAGTCCAATGTTTTCTACAAAACCAGATGTTTCGGCAATGCCATCGACTTCCATCATCAGTGAAAATCGAGTGCAATAACGTGAGGTGGTATACGTTAGTGACCACAGTACTGTGGTTAAGGCTGAAGCAGTAAGTAGAAAGAAGTAGTTTCTATGGTAATATTTCATTTCGAAAATGATTTTAAATATAAATCTTAGAATATGGAAGTCATGTATGGTTCTCCATACCGATATTTTGATGGTATTGTTTGTTCTGTATGCTATTTTGTACTTGTTTTCTGAATGTGTTGGCGATTTTGTGTGTGTTGGAGTTATGGTATGTGAGTGTGATGTATTTAGTTTGTTGTGTGTTGTTGGTATTTAGTGTTTTGTTGTTTTTGTTTATGATGTGTTTGTGTAGTTTTTTTTATTAAATTAGAGTTGTATCCGTTTTTTATTGCTATATATTTGATTGTGTTGAGTTCATTGTTATAGTCCTGTTTAATTAATGGTATTGTAGTTGGTCTATGGAGCATGTGGTTGAAGGCCACATGTTTATGTTGTGTTGGATGGTTTGATGTGTTGTGTATAACCATGTCAGTTGTGGTTGGTTTTCTGTATATTTTATATGTGTGTGTATTATTTGTTTTGTTAATTGTTAGGTCCAGAAAATTTATACTGTTCTTTTGTTCTATTTCCAGTGTAAATTTTAGTTTGTGGTGTATTGTGTTTATGTATTTGTGGAAGTTTTCAACCTGCCTTGTATTGCCATTGAATGAAAGTAATATATCATCCACATATTTATATTTTTGTTATATTATTTTGTCATCCACATATCTTTTTTTATATTTATCTATATGCGATCGCTCATTCTTATGACTAAAACATTTACATAAGACTCTATTACATTCTTTCTTCTTTCTAATTATAAACTTTTTTGTTTTAATTCATTGTCTCTTATATAGTCTTTATGAGCTCTTTAAAAAAATCATTTATAAATGCATTATGCATGTCACCTCGAGTTTTGATGACCTTACGACTTATTGACGGGGTCCAGCGTTGTCCAGAGTTGGGTTTCCGTTACTCCTGGCTTGGCGTGGTCCTGGATATGTCCAGAGTCCAGCATCGTTCTCCAGCAATGTGTGGTCCGTCTCAGAGAATTACTATCTGCTGTGAGGTGGATCTCGTTCGGCTGTTAGGTGTCTAAAAAGCATCTCCTAACAACTAGCATCTCGCGTCGCTTTTTGTAGCTTCTCTGTTGATACTCTTGCTACCTAAACGGTCAAGGTACTCTACGTTTCCCGAAATAGTGTAAACATAATTACTGAACGTCTTTATTCGTTCATAGATGAGACTTATAATAAAATAAAACTGTTCTGCCGACGGACAGCATGTCCGACTGCAACTGTGTTTTGAAAAGAAAGAAGGGTTTCCAGTCGAACCCTTAATTTATCCCTCTCGAGATTCCGCACCTGTTGGTTCCGAAATTATCCTGTCGAGACCTGCAGATCACATGATAGCCCCCACTCCCGAACCTTTTCATATATTTGCAATTTTTTGCAAATGGCAATGTTTTGTATGGAATTTAGATAGCACAAATCATAGCTAATTTGATTAAGCACTCACTGTATTAATTTGAGTGTCTTAGTGTAATTTGCGTATTTTTGGCACATTTATTTCGCACTGACTTTGCGTAGTGTGTCCTATTAACGTCATTTTCTTACTGTGGAAACTATAAAATTTACACATACTTTGGTGTCTTTTGTTTGTTTACACACTAATTAGTTTTCACACAGTGAATTAAAATAAATTATTTTAGTAATTAATTGGGGAGGGTAGCTGAGATTCCTGTCTGTACATGCATCACTAACACACACAAGATACACACATAACACACATACAATCGAGCAGGAGTTCTTTGCCTGTTGGAACAGGTTAATTTCTCCCCTAGTATAACAATGAAACATTTTTACAATCCCAGACCTGTCCATTTACCCCAAACTTATAATAATTTTACAAATTTTATATTTATTTAAATCAATGCTCAATACAGCATATGGCTGTATCGTTGCAATAGTTATAATAGAAGGCAGTTCAGTACTTGCTATTCACACACATATTCTCTCTTCATCACCCCTTTTTATCTCTCCCCCTCATTATAATTGATAATTCTTTACAAATTTGAAGTAGGATTATTCTTTCTATTGGCCAAATACAAATTAAATTAGGTACTCATCCTTGTTGGTCGTTATCTGCACGTGGTTGTATCACTACCGTCTATTCACTTTTTGTCCACTCACAGTCCGAAATCTTGAGTAAACTGTCTAACACTTTGATGTCTATTACTTTTGTTTACATTTTTTATCACTGTCTTACATTAATTTACTTTTTCCTTTGTAACTGTTCAAATTTGGGGTATTTTCATTTATTTATATCTTCGGGGATTTATAAATGTATTGTGTAAATTTTATTTCAACGGTGACCAGAACACGTGGTGAATAGAACAGTGTTGTAATCGAAGCGTCAACGCAATATCACGTTGTGAAATCGGTAAAGGAATCCGCACCACCCTAGTTTTCCAAGAACTTTGTTTGAGTGTGACAGCGCACCCCTACGCATTACTCAACAAGGCGTGCGGACTGACGCGGTCGTGAACCGCCAAGATGGTGAAAAGTATATTTTCTGTTACGCCTCCTTGACTAAGGCGACGGATACGAAACTTTAAGTTCCGCCTCTTTGGTGACGTCGAGCCATATGCGCCTAAATATCGTCGGCGCACAACACAGAAAAAACTACTATGTATCATGCTCATAGCCACAAAATTGCAACAACTCAGGCGGTGAGCGGCGAAGAAATTCGTTCGCGGCAGGCATTAATATCCGTCCGCTCCAAATAGACGCTTTCCTCAGTCAACTAGTAACAGAGTTCGCCAACAGACGCTGATCACGTTGTTCGGGCCCGGTTGGTGTAGTTTTATAGGATGTGAATAATTCAATAATATCGTTAATACCGACCGGGACTCGAGGAATTAACGAACTTACAGAGTACCATTTGTGCGGTGGCGTTGTGACTTACCACAATAAATAATTAACATTCGAATCGGGTGACCAACACGTGTTTTTTTTTTTTCTAGAATAGCGACAGTGAACAGTTCAATAAATAGATTGGTGAAATAATAAAACGATGGGTAAAGTATAAAATGGTATGAAAGAGAGAGTGAGCAGAATGGGCTGTCTTAGTAATAATAATAATTAAATATGGTACCAAAAATAGATTTCAAAATTGGTCTTGTAGTGTTCTTGTAATAATCATAAAAATGTTTTTGAGTAATTAAAATTATTTAGTTTACGGTATAACCATGTGTTAGTCTAAGTTATTTCATCATTACTACTGTCTCATTTCTGTGCTGCAAGATTCGTCTAAACGTTCCGGGTATCTTCTGAATTATTATTGGGGGAGTCAGACAGCGAAATTGTCCCGTTTTATTTAAGGTAAAGTGTAAAGGTCTCCATATCTGTCCTTTAAAGATATAGGTGGCGACTCTGGTCTTCTGATTAAAAAATTTATGCAGCAGGTAAGTGAACAAGACTGCAGGTAAGTTCTGGCAGTATTTTATTTATTTTAATATATTTCGATCTCTATTTTATATCATCACAAATGGCGACCCTGCCAGGATTTTCGTTTAATTTTATTTATACGAGATAGACCTATTTTAAAGCACAGAAAATAGGATGTGGTAATGACGAATTTATAAAACAATAGTTATCGTACATAATTACGCACGTGTGAGTAGGTTATGTTTATGTTATTGTGATTTACAGTTGTGTTAGGCGTTTTGATTGTAGACTAATAGTGGTTTTTATATATAAAAAGTGTGATATAAATGAACTTTAAACATGTCAAAAATACAAGGTAATGATATTGATTTTGCGTGGAATGAGTGGGAGAGTGAATTTCGAGGTGTTGTGGGTGAGATGACAGACGAGGAATGGGGTAATTTAGACGATAGGTTAACACGAATGGAAGAACAAGAAGAAGGAATATTTGCAGAAATCAATAAACATAGTGAGATGACCAATGATAAAGGTAAGATAGCTGAAGTAACATTGGTAGAAAATAAGACTGTGAATAGGCCTAATGCTGACGATAGTGTGGGGGTAATAAAAAAGGAGCGTTCATTGGAGGATGTGATGAATTTGTTGATAACAATGTATGATGAAATAAATGGTGTTATTAATAAACGGTTTGATGAGAGGGAGGAAATGATGAATAAACATTTTGACGAGCTGGACAAAAGAATGAATAAGGGTTTTGATGAGTTACACATAGAATTAGACAAAACAAAGGAAGTAATGGATAAGGGTTTTAATAAAGGAAAAAATGCTCTTGATAAACCAGACGAGAAGCGGGAGGAGGATAGATATCAATTAAAAGAGAGTACAGAAGTTGAATTAACACAGGTAAGTGGTAATAATGTTTTTGATGATAGTGAAGAAATAATTAACCAGGTGAGTGATAAAGATAATGAGTTAATAAATAACAGTGACAAAATAGTGGGAGAGGTAGTGTTGAATAGTGAAGATAATTATGGTGATTACAATTCTGAGGTAAGTGGTGATGTTAATATAGTTAATTCTAATGATGAAATACTATTACATAATAATAATGATATAGTTGAGAATAAAATATTGGATAGTGATGAGATAGAGATAGTGAGTGAGAGAGAGAAAGTCATAGATTGTAAAGGCGTAGTAATTGATGTTGATGAATTAGATAATGAGTGGAAAGATAGTATAGTGGTAGAATGGGGGCAGAGGGTAAATTTTCCCCTTATTTATGATGATTTAATGTGTTCACAAGTGTTTTTGAAGGGCAAGAGTCCCGTGTTAGTAGAAGATTTGAAGTGTTTATTTTTGTTGTATAATTTTGTACCCTCTGTCTGGAGTAATATGGACGATATGAGATGGTGTTATGATGAGAGAGATTTAAATAGAGAGCTGTGGGTTGATAAAGAGATAGAAGTATATAATTTAAAAAGAGATTATGATGAGTGGAAAGTAAGGTTAGAAGTACGTTTAAATAACAATAAGATAATTTATGATGACAAAATAATTGATCTGGCATTGAGAAAATTTACTAACGGAGACTGGACAAAATTAATTGATCGTGACAAATTTTATGACCTAATGAATGGTATAATGAAGAACTTAGAAGAAATGGTTTATTATAATAGTAATAATAATAACAAATCGAGTATAAGTAAGAAAGAGAAATGTTATAAAAAGGTACGACTATTACATGACGATGGAGGCTAGATTATGAAATCGGGGAAGGAACAGTTTAATTGGTAATGACCCAGCTGATTTTGACATTGAAGTATGATATAACTGAATAGTAATGATGAAGATTTGTAAATAAGTGTTTAATAAATTTATTTGTGTGTATGATAAAATGTTAAGTAAACAATGTGTAGGCAGGTAATTGTTGAAATAATAATATTAATATTTTGGCAATTTAAATAAATAAACAGAATTAATTTTGAAAAACAGTAATTGGCTAATTGTAATTGTTTTGATAGCAATGGAATTTGCATTTGTAATAATTAATGTAATTAAAATGATTTGAAATGTTTTAAATATTTTGATTAATTCAAAGATGATACAATTGAAATTTTTTAATGAATTTAAATTATTTTACGAGTGATGTATTTGGTAATTGATGGTTAAATTGTTGGATTTGAACTAACATTTTGTTAAATGTTTCAGAGATAAATTGGTGTATGGTGTATATATTTTGTGTATGTCAGTTTAAATGGACTGTAAGTATAAAAATTTTATAGTATGAATCTAGTATAATAAAAATGTTTACAGGTGTAACTCAGATAAAGAGATTTTAATTCAATAATGAGATGATTTGAAATAATTGTGTTAAATAAAAATGATAATTAAAAAATTTAATAATAGCTGAAAGATGCTATATAATAATTATTAATAATAAATTTGAAAATTTTAAGAAAATTCAATGGTAGGAGGTTTTAATTTTTGTACTTATTATTTTATGTTAATGAAGGTTAAGATAGGGAGAGTTAAGAAAGAGATGTATGGGGTTAAAACACCACCCAGACTAATAATGTCATTTAATGTAAATTGTTAATTTTAATTTTACAAAAGATATTTTACTTGTGATTCCCCAACTTTTCGGGCGGTCACGGCCTCACCGAACCCTGACCGTGGAATTGGTTTAGCTTTAACAGCTATGGTTGGGGCTCATTGCGTCACGTTCTGCCTTAACTGGCCATAGCTGTTATCATTGTCAAGGTGAATTTGAAATTGACAGGGGGGTAATTAAGGGGAATCACCAAACTATGGAACAGCGGCTGCCACTCTGTCCGCGTGGGGACAGCATAGCCAGGTGGTAGACCCGTTTTAAGGGTGTTTCAATATAAACGAGGGTACGTCGATATCCAAAATGTTAAAATGTCAAGCCGAAGCAAAGACACGGAGGTGTCCAATCCCTCCAAATATGCAGTCTTTGTGAAAACAAATAGGCGCTACAGTCTAACATAAATTACAATAGTGTGTGTGGAACAGGGGGTTGCTCAGATGAGCAACGTGCTTAAATTTTGTAAATTAAAAATGCTAAATCAATTTTGCTTTAATAAAACGCTTGTATTCTGCTTTGATAAATAGGGTTTCATACATTCAGTATACTGTGTTCATTCTATATTTTATTGTGTTCAATGTATTATTTTATTGTGTTAGAAGTAAGAATTGAAATATGTGTTTTATATAATTTGTGTATTTTTGAAACTAAGTAAATAACTAGACCGACTGGCAGGCGGTTTACATAAATTGTTTCCATAAGTCATGGTTTACATAATAGTACCAGATTCAGAGAGGGGAAACAATGATGTTAGACGTAAGGATTGCTAAAAATATGTATTTCATGTAATTTGCATAATTTTGAAATGTGTTCACATGGTTGGGAAGGTCAGCTGATCAGTAGTAAAATGTCACTGTAAAATTGTTTATAAATGTTCAAGGTAGTTAATGTCAAATATAATGTTTAATGTGCTAAAGATGTTATTTCAAATAAGGAGAAAAGTAATTTGATAAAGTGAGAAATAAAGTAATAATTTGTGAAAGTTAATAAAAGATAAATGGGGTGATTAATATTTTGTGGGACATGTAGATCAGTCCAAGTTAAAGTTAAAGTGGTAGTAGAGAGAAAATATTGTTTTGAAGTAGTGTAATGTTGTTGTAAGTTAATGTAATAGAATTTGAGAAGTATTGATGTTGACACAGTAGATATGGGGAATATAGGTAGAGTAATGAGCGATATATTGATGTTTATAATTGATGACGTTATTTTGTTGTAGTTGAAGTGAGGTAATAAGATTGAGATTTGGGGATGGCAATTTTCTAATAGTGGGTAGTGTAATGTGGGAGTCCGCAACAAAAGGGTTGGGACGGGAAGGGACCGTTTGGCGCCAGAAAGGGTTACCTTAGGTAGAATCCAGGAACCAACATAATGGGATGAGCTTTTGGGGGGGGGGAACACTTATCCTAGGTACAAAGGGTTAGAGAGTATTTTTTTTATATATTGAGAGAAGGTGGCGATTTGAGTTTAATGATAAGTTGGGGTTAGAGAGTGTTTGATAGATATTTTGATAGAGATGGGTGTCATGTTAGTTAAAGTTTATGAGTATTAGAGTCAGAGTGAGAAAGAGTATATATGAATACATGCCAAGTGGCATACCAAGCTAAAATAAATAATTAGATCACCCAAAGTAAAGGAAATTGAGAATAATAAAGAAAGAGATTTGTAATAAGAATATAAAAATTTTAATTGAAACCAGTGACAAATTTTGATAGTGTTTGAAAATAATGTAAAGTTAGAAAATGTTTATGTGAATAATTTAAATATCAATTTGATTGTTATTTATAATAATATTTTGTTATTTTAAATGTCTTATTTTATTATGTTTTTGTGTTTCAAGATAGAATTTTACAGAGGTATAATGTAATTTCAGATGGAACTTATATATAACGTATGTAGGTCAAGGTTTTTAACTTGACCCAGTTTTGATCAGCTGTTGGATGAGGTCATATACTAGGCATGTTTAGCAAGGAAGTTAATTCAACTTTTGTTTTAATCAATTTGAACAATATTTAAATAATTTCAATATGGAAAGAAAATATTTTAAGAAATTTAAATTTTTTGAATTTTAAATTTTTTTTGGAAAAATTTTGAAAAAAAAAAATTTTTTATTGATTTTGCGTCTGCCAGCTAATGGATATTTTTAAACCTTGATTATTTTATTGTTTGTGTTCTAATCGGGTTTATTATTATTGACTTATTTTATTGAATTGTATTGTTAGACTCCAGGTGTAATCACATGTTAGGCTAAGGGTGTTCTTATTTTTAAGAAATGTTCAATAAATTGATTTATTTTAAATAACAGAAAAATTAATGGAGAGAATTATTCAATTTAGGTAATGGATTTGTAGTTTGATTTTAAGGGAGGCAATTGTTGATTTTAACTTAGAGAAATTTTGCAGTAATGTTTCAATGTTCATAATATGTAGTATAAGTGTGTGTGTGTGTGAGCCCAGTATCTGCTAAAGGCAGCCCAGTTTGCAGAAAAAGGGGAAACATATCGGTTGAGGATCTGGCATGATCTAAGCCAGGGATTGAGGATTTTTGGGGTAGCATGATAGAAGGTGAGGTGCGCTGTGGTGCGTGTCTGTTCGATTTTTCGGTGTTGGGATCTCTTACAGAGAAGTCCAGTGATCTCGTTCAGATGCGTCCATAGTCGCCAAGCCAGGGGGTCGTTTACCCATGAAGTGTAAGAACAAAAAGGGGGTTGTTGGCACCAGTTCCTCACCGGTCCTCTTAGGGGTTTTATCAATGAGATTTCTTCTGTTTTAACAGAAGACCTCTCATTGAGGGGGTATTGTAACGGTTCAAATTTGGGGTATTTTCATTTATTTACATCTTCGGGGATTTATAAATGTATTGTGTAAATTTTATTTCAACGGTGACCAGAACACGTGGTGAATAGAACAGTATTGTAACGAAGCGTCAACGCAATATCATGTTGTGAAATCGGTAAAGGAATCCACACCACCCTAGTTTTCCAAGAACTTTGTTTGAGTGTGACAGCGCACCCCTACGCATTACTCAACAAGGCGTGCGGACTGACGCGGTCGTGAACCGCCAAGATGGTGAAAAGTATATTTTCTGTTTCGCCTCCTTGACTAAGGCGACGGATATGAAACTTTAAGTTCCGTCTCTTTGGTGACGTCGAGCCATATGTGCCTAAATATCGTCGGCGCACAACACAGAAAAAACTACTATGTATCATGCTCATAGCCACAAAACTGCAACAACTCAGGCGGTGAGCGGCGAAGAAATTCGTTCGCGGCAGGCATTAATATCCTTCCGCTCCAAATAGACGCTTTCCTCAGTCAACTAGTAACAGAGTTCGCCAACAGACACTGATCACGTTGTTCAGGCCCGGTTGGTGTAGTTTTATAGGATGTGAATAATTCAATAATATCGTTAATACCGACCGGGACTCGAGGAATTAACGAACTTACAGAGTACCATTTGTGCGGTGGCGTTGTGACTTACCACAATAAATAATTAACATTCCAATCGGGTGACCAACACGTGTTTTTTTTTCTAGAATAGTGACAGTGAACAGTTCAATAAATAGATTGGTGAAATAATAAAACGATGGGTAAAGTATAAAATGGTATGAAAGAGAGAGTGAGCAGAATTGGCTGTCTTAGTAATAATAATAATTAAATATGGTACCAAAAATAGATTTCAAAATTGGTCTTGTAGTGTTCTTGTAATAATCATAAAAATGTTTTTGAGTAATTAAAATTATTTAGTTTACGGTATAACCATGTGTTAGTCTAAGTTATTTCGTCATTACCACTGTCTCATTTCTGTGCTGCAAGATTCGTCTAAACATTCCGGGTATCTTCTGAATTATTATTGGGGGGGTCAGATAGCGAAATTGTCCCGTTTTATTTAAGGTAAAGTGTAAAGGTCTCCATATATGTCCTTTAAAGATATAGGTGGCGACTCTGGTCTTCTGATTAAAAAATGTATACAGCAGGTAAGTGAACAAGACTGCAGGTAAGTTCTGGCAGTATTTTATTTATTTAAATATATTTTGATCTCTATTTTATATCATCACACCTTGTCGGCCGACTTTAAAATTTTTCTCGAGCACTGATATAAGGAACCGCGCAGTTCAAAGGATCTTAGTCGACTGGGCGTCCACAAAATGGCTAAGCATCCCTCTGCACCCGGCAACTTGCCTTTTGATTGGCTGAAAACCTTCTAGAACATTTTGCTCGGACCGGAAAGACGTCCAAATTGTAGCCACGAGGTAATTTCTACGTGGCAAAAGGCGGCACACACATGCACTCGTACGCACAAATACGCACCCTACCGACAATAAACATTCCTGTGCTGTGTCGTACCTTACTCTGCTTGGTATGAGGCTGACTACCGTGTGTTCAAAAAAGTCAAGCTTTTGTGATCAAAAATGCTGCCCACCCGAGTTGGCCCCAGATTATTAAAATTATTATAAACAATAAAAAAATAAACCCTCAGCTTTATTTGCCCCGTTACAATACCCCCCCAATGAGAGGTTTTCTGTCGAAACAGAAAAACTCTCACTGCCCAAAAACCTAAGAGGACCAGCAAGGATATGGCGCCACTAACCCCCCGTAAACCCTTATTAGAATCATGGGTAACTTACCCCCCTAGTCCGGTGACTGCGGCCGCACCTGAATGACCTTACTGGACTTCCCTTGACGAGATCCCAACACCATAAAGTCAGACAGGCACGTCACCACAGTATCACCAAACTCTGTAACATTCAATAAAAATATCAATCACTGGCTTTTCAATTTACCACATCCTTAACTGACTTGTTTCCTCTTAGTCGTACTGGTTTGCCTTTTAGCAAAGTACTGGTTTTATTCAATGATCTACTTAAATAACAATATTTATTAACGCTTCTATCCTTAGCATACACATACTACATTTTTCTGTATTACATTCCTAATCAAATAAACATTTATATTTCACAAAAACCTAGACTCAAAATACAGCACTACCCTCAGGTTAACAAAACAATTCATCTCTGAATTTAAATAAAATTCACTAGCATCACACAACTTTTAATTTCAATTCCTATTCATTAAACATTTGAACTGTTTATCTAGCATTATTACTTCAACCTTGACTTTCTATTAACACATTTTAATCATTTGATCTCAATTGTGTACCATTTATTATCCATTTCAAATCAAAAATAAATCATTCAAATTTATTACACATATTTTCATCTTTTAAATTAATTACTTTATTTGCATTACTTAAAAAATTTTACATTAATTAAATCCTCTCACATAAATTTTAATTACCTCATAATCAAAACACTGTCAGTTACTTCAATTACATTATTGAAAACAATTTTAATTCATTTATATCCATCTTGCACTTTTTTACTTTCATAATAAAATTCATTTATCATCTTTATGAGCCTCCAGGTGGTCTAGTGGCTAACGCGGGCGATTGATGCGCTCGTGGTTCCGGGTTCAATTCCCGGCGGAGGTTCCGTACGGCGTGCACTCAGCGTCGTGAGGCAAACTGAGTAGGCGCTGAGATAACAGTGCCGCCTCCTGGCTGTGAATACCGCAACTAGCGGCTGGTGGCACGTAGTACTAGCCATACACCGTCACACTAACACAAAAGCCGGCGCGGTACGCCTTGGTCCTTAACGGACTGTTGAGCGGAGGTTTACTTATTTATTTATCATCTTTATAACCTGCAAATCAAAACTTTCAAATTGATTACCAAAATTTCTATCTTTTAACTGAATTGAATTTCATTATAAACATTCATAATTACATCCTGACAATTATTCATATAAAAAAAGTATTACTATCATAAAATCAATTGCAACTATAAATTGATTACACAAAATATAATTCTATTTCAAATTCTATTAAATCTTTCACTTGTTACATTATAAATTCAACTATGAATTTCTATTAAGCATTTTCATCATCAATTGGTTCGGGTGACTCCCAGTCATTAATAATGATCTGATTTATTGAACGGGCATTTAGACATAACCTTACTCACCTTCTTCCTTCTAACAACCACTAACGGATTTGCATAGGGTGACCACCCGAGTTGGCCCCAGATTATTAAAATTATTATAAACAATAAAAAAATAAACCCTCAGCTTTATTTGCCCCATTACAATCTCCTTTTAGTGTAACACATTTATTCCAGCAATGTTCCAATTCCACTATCCCATGTCTGAAGTGGTTTTCTGTTAAGGTATGCAAAATACCCCTCTACAGCTGAAATCAGCTTTTGATCCGATGAAAAACGCTGACTAGCGAGATATAGTTTGAGTTTTGGGAAAAGATGGAAGTCTGAGGGAGCCAAATCTGGGGTATAGTGAGGATGTTCCAACAATTCATAACAGAGATCTCTTAATTTTCTCATTGCCAAAACACTTTTGTGGGCAGGTGCATTGTCTTGATGAAAAATGATTCTTTTCTTGTGCAAAACCGGGTCTTTTTCACACATTTTATTGTCTAATTTCGATAAAAGGTTGGAATAATATTCCCCAGTTATCGTTGCACCATTTTCAAAGTAATTGATGTACAAATCACATACTGATGCCATGACTTTTCCTGCTGATGGAATTGACTTTGCCTTCTTTAGTGCTGAACAACCTGCTTCTGTCCACTGTTTTGACTGTTGTTTGGACTATGGTATGTAGCAATGGATCAAAGTTTCATCCATTGTAATAAACCAATGCACAAAATCTACTTTGTTCTTATTAAAACACTCCAAGCACTGTTCAGATATTTTCATGTTCATGCGTTTTTGATCTGCTGTGAGCAAGCACACCATCCACCTAGCACAAAGCTTTTTTATTTGCAATTCCTCAAGTAAAATATGTCTGACACGTTCATTCAAAATGCCTATAGTCTCACCAATTTCAGGCACTTTACTTTGGCGATCGTCCAAAACCATATCATGCACTTTTTCAATGCTTTCTGGTGTTGTTGCCATTTTTGGACGTCCTTCACATGGATCGTCTTCCAGGCTTGTACGGCCACATTTAAACTTGGGAGCCCATTTTTTAACTGTTGAAAATGAAGGAAAAGAGTCCTCATACACTTTATCGAACTTTGAATAAATTGTGCTTGGTGTTAAACCTTCTGTCACAAAGAACTTTATGACCACACGATACTTAATTTTCTCCATTTTAAGGAATATGGACAACACTTTTGTTTCAAATTGCTGTATAACAAATTATTTGGTACAATGGCTAGAAATTACACATGCATGCTAACAATAGATGTAGTACCAATATAAGAAAAAAAATTGCGATAGTGCTGCTGCCTACGGTCGAGACCCAGAACTTTTCAGACTGCCCTCGTATGGACTATCTGTATACTATAAAACCCTACAATTTACATTTTCTCAAGGACAGTCCATGTACTACCTAAAGTTCAATTCCTTGATATCTTATAATCTTATTATTTTATTTTTAAAAATTGGTTCAAATAAATATATTTTTCTTATTAAGTTAAATTGTCCTAAAATAAATGTTTCAGCATTCTGAAATGCACAACATTCCATACAATGCAAAGAGCAAATTGTAAAAACTGTTTTAGTTTATAAATAAATAATCATACAATTCTGCTCTGTGAATTTTGATTGCATTTTAATTTTGAGGAATGTATTTTTCACACAATACACAACCACAAATGCAAGATAATAAAATTAAATAATGCCAGGGTAAATAACACTTATCTCTAGACATAAAACAAATGGATTCACAGTTTGTTTTATATTTACTTAAAAACTGACACTGTCCTCATTACTATGTAATTTAAATGAAACACGAAAACACACACACACCTCTAAAATTCTGATCTCCATTGAGACCTGGAAAAGGAGTCAGTGACAAAAGAGACTGAGAAGTGTTTTAACAAACATCAGTTTGTAAAATACATTTAACAACAACTGTTAGAATACATAATAACAATGAGTCATAATACATACAATTCTAACTTGTTTTGTCACTGGAAAGATATTATAGTGAAATCTATATTGTCTAATTTTGTAAATATCTTCAGGTACATATTTTTTAAGGCTCATTTTCATCTACAGTAGCCCTATTAAAATTGATTTTGGAAAAATTGAGAAGTCATGCCGAATAACACCAACTGTTACTGTTGACATTTGTTCATAAAATTTTTGCTCATCGACATTAAATGTGGTTTACATGGAAAACAGAAACGTTATTAATAAAAAAATATTAAAAAATAAATGTTTTATTAGCTATTTCAAGAATGTGCAGGTTAACTATTGATAACACATTTTTATAGATACTGTTCCACCTACAAAACTGTATCAACTTTACAGTCTTGTAAAGTTATAACACCAATGCTTAAAACAGTTTAAAGATTTAAGCAACATACTAGTAACTATAATTTATTTCAATATTACTAACAATGACTATGTATTGTTCTGTAACTGATCTGTAATGGTTTTTATCAATGATATCATTTGAATAGGACAGTTCTCATTGTTTATTAATAGGTTCATTCATACCAACAGCATAAGTTCAATTTTTTATCATAATTCTACAATACTGATAATACAATTCATTAATTGGCTAGTGGGCTTTTAAAGCTGTTCAAATAACGAAAATATTTGTTTTATAATCAGTATTTGCTAGTTAGTTTCTTATACTATTTAAAATTAAATATTTATAGATTTGTGTAAAAGACAATAGTAATAAAAAAGCTAGTATCACTCAGGAAAGAGCAAATCAAGAATGATTAATGCTTGTCTGTTAGTCAACTAGTCTTTTCATAATAGATTTTCAGCTTAAATGAAGTATCAGTATATTTTAAATAAGAACTTGACATTCATGTGGCTCTTACAAAACTGTTCAGTATTTAGAGCTCTCCAGTCACATTTTTAATCACTTCTTGGTATCTCAAGTATTTAATTTTCTGTTTTGTAGAGATATGTTTATACCTACACTGCATTGTAAATATTATAAAACTTTATAACCAGACACTAACACACTTGTTTTACTTAAATAACTATTTATATAACTTTTACAAACATACTATTGTTTCTAGTGGCATCTGAACATCTAAATAATACGTATGGAAATGTAAGTGATTCAATGATGAGAAAGCACATAAGCCATTAAATCCAACTCGGAATGCTCTGCAACAAACAAACAAAGAATAAGTATTTTAAAGTCACCATAAGTAGGAAAAGAAAAAGTAGGATTATAAAGTCACCATACATAGTGCATATTGCAAAGTGCTATTAAAAAAGTCACAGAATTGCGAATTAAACAAATTTAAGATTATAACTCCTAGTTTCACCATCACCTACAAAGCAGTCAGGTCTGAGCAGTATGCAGTGATGCTACGGTTTTTTTCAATGATTCCATGCATCCCTGGAAATCCTCAAGTGTTAATGTGATGAAAACTTCCTGCGATTCTGCTCCCATCTATTCAATTCTGTCAAAAGAATATCCCCTCAGCAATAACTCCATCTTGGGAATATTCTGCCTACAATCTGCACAAATGTTTGGTATGTTTTCTGATATACTTGTTGATGGTTGTTGCTCATGTGTCCTTTAAGTATTGTACTATAAAAAGCTTTTGTTTTGCCTTTTGGTACTATCTCCTAAGGCTTCCTTTAGTTCATTAGTTGTTGTGCCATTAAAATATGACTTCACAAAAACTCAGCAAACTTACTACTATGTCCTTTCAACTAGACAACTAATGTTGGTACACATTTTCACAAAGAATGTGGCTAACTGAGCAACAAAAAGTCATAGTGTAATGTGATGTTTTATTTTATGAATTTGGAGACACTGTCTGTGTGAAGTTGTAGCATTATGAAGTGCGATGAACATGTGACATAAACGAAAAATATTTGTTTACACAACTTGAGACAAAGAATGTGTGCATTAAGCACGGCGTACGTGCCAAGGACTAGTGACTCATGCTACCCTCTCACTTAGTGATGGCCATGTTTTATACACTAAATGGGTACATTAGCAAAACAAATATAAAATTCAGTGTTGATGAGTACAATAATCGTTTTACAGGTAGGACTCTCTTCGAGCTGTGGTACTAGCCAGCAGTCAGTTGCTTGTGAGCACTCATCCAATATAGACGTATTTTGTACTTATGGCAATGGCAACTACATCAAGCATGGATACTAACATTAAGAACACAACAGTGATAGGTAAGTACAGAACAGAAAAATAAAAATATGCAAAAAATGAAAAGCTGAATACATAATATATCAAAATTATGAGAATACAAAAAAGTAATTTGGTAATTTGTGAGTTGTGATTATCATGTGAGGCATAAATTGCATTAGTGGGGGGGGGGGGCTAATTTAAAAGCACTGATTTGTCTTGACTTTCTTTCACCTTAAATATACCTGATAATTTGTTTTACAAATTATAAAAGACTAAAAGACTTATAAAAGTTAAATATACTAGTTATCTTTAACTAGGTGAATTATATCATGTTTTTCAAAATTTTCAGCTAGTTTTCATCTCTCAGATTAATTATTGCACAATACAATCGATTACATCATAATTTTCAAGATACGATGACATAATTATACTTATTTTAATAAATTAAGTGCACTTAATAAAATTTAATATTTGGGGTAACATTACTCTAACAATTTGGGTTTACAGATTTACTTGAGCATAACACAGCATTTCAACTGAGTTATATAACTAATTTAATCACTTGCTTATGTTGTTTAATGATTTATTTATATAGTTTAATTACCAAAAATGTACTTCCTTATTAATGAAAACTGTGTTTGATACAACTGTGCTTATTGAGTTGAGGTTTAAAATTTCACCATGTTTGATGAAACTAGAAAATTGCATTTAAGCTTATGTAAATTTCAGGTTTGTTGCTGGATAGCTATTTCATAATTATTTTACATATTTATTTTTATTATGTAATATGAAATGTATAATTACATAATTTTATTAAAATTACAACTGTACAATTGTTTACTTCGTCAGAATTGTCTTGTCTGGGTTAATTCAAACAATTATCATATGTCATATGTTAAAAGAATACTGATTATTAACAAGTAGAAACGTACAATACCCTAATAGTGAGTTAAATTAATGCCACCTAACACCATAATCCATTCTGTGTACTACAGGTTCACGTAAAAGGTCTGAAGAGTTTATATTAACTGTTATCAGTCACACCCCACTGGAGAATTCGATACAGGTGCTATGTTCCCATCTATACAAATATACATCCTGATCTAGGTTTTTAATTTTAGACACTTTCTTCAGTATTTTTGGGCAACATTTTCTTCTTACCATAACTATACAGACCATAACTGGTAAACGAGCATTACAACTGGTACGACAACTCTTCAAATTCCCAAAATCGTTGGGTAGCATCTCATATATGTAATTAACATTTCTCCCCCTCACTATCTCTCTCTCATCTATCTATATATCTAGTCAATAATCTACCTATAAAACTACTTATCACACGTTTCTTTTGTAATGAACATCAACTACAAATTATCTTAATCCATGAAGTCTGCATTATATTATAAACTTTAAATTTGTACTCAAAATTACAGAAAACCACACTATACTGTTATGACACTATGAAATAATAAAAACTACATGTAACAATTGTTAAATTCCATAACAGCGTTTCCCAAACTATGTGCTGCAAAGACCAGCTGGGAGCCACAGAATTTTAGAAAAATAATAAAAATATAACATAAAATAAAATGTCTAACTTGGAAAAAAAAGAAATCAAAAGGTTGTTTGCTTACTTAGTTAATAGTCCTGTCTTGAACAGTAAATGTAGTCCTCATAAATTTGCGTTACAGAAGGACAAGTCCACTGACATAACTGGGAAACCACAAGTAGTACTGAGGTAAGTATGTAACATTCATTATTATGGTATATTACACTGCAGTGTGATTTTAAAGACATCGTGGAAAGGTACTGATGGTGAGGAGGGGATTGGTATGTAGATGGAGTGTGCTACAGCTTCTGATTATTTATTTGTAGTGTGCCGTGGATAAAAAATTTTGGGAAACACTGGTCTATAAGGTTACACAAACCAAAAATAGCTCTCCCTACTGAAAAGTATAATAATTCATACACTAAATATAATTAATTCACTTTATTATATATTCCCACTTTATTCCTACATAGACTTAACAACATCCCACTAGATGAAAAAGACTATAAAGACGAACTAAACACAATAAAATATCTAGCAGAATCCAACGGATACAACAGAACAATATTCAATAAACTCCTACACAAAACAAACAACAGACAAAGACAGAAAACAACAAATTCATAACATTAACATACATCAACAACCAAACTGAAAAAATAGCCCACAAATTAAAAAAAGCGGGATACAGAATTGCATACAAAACTACTAACAAAACAGAACACACACTATCAAAACACACGCACAAAGCACAAAACAAATTGATCTACCTGGTGTTTACAAACTAAATTGCTCAGATTGCAACAAATTCTATATAGGCCAAACAGGACGTGGCTTCAAACGAAGATACATTGAACACACAAAGGCACTACACTCCACTACAGAATCCACCTCTGCAAAACACCTCATTGAAGCAAACCACACATACAAAAACATCAAATATAACATGGACATTCTACACATACACACAAAAGGCTGAAAACTAGACACTCTAGAACAATTGGAAATATACAAACACACGAAAACACATAAAAACGACATCCTAAACGAACAGACACAATTCAAATCACACCCCACACACACAACATTGATATTTCAAAAGTCGATACCGTCACCAAGAACAAGACGGACAGTGCTCCCAAAGGCAGCCTCTGAAGAAGCTTTTCAAAAGCGAAAACCGGTTCAGGCTGTAAGGTATTTTACGTTTTTACCCATAAAAAACTTTGTGTTCCGAGTCGGTAGTGAATTAATTATATTTAGTTAAGTAACGGACACGTCATGGACAACGAAATCCAAGAATTCATACACGTATGTTCTTTAGCATTTTCTACCTAAAAGCAATGGAAGCTTATCTCAGTAAATGAATTAGTTGTTCCTGTTACCCAACTATATAAACTTTAAAGTATTATTAAGAGTCTCACTACACAGTTTCAAATAAATTTACTTAAATCCACCTACTTAAAACAGAATTTGGTATGGTTACTATATACATAGTCAAAATATAGTTTAATAATTAATATGTATTGCATAGTGCTATACAAAACAGATTTATGGCATTACGGAAATGAACAATGGACCTGCTAATCGTATTCATTCAAGGTTAATGTCATACATTCTATTATTCTACACAATGTATAATCAATACATTAGTCTCTCACATAATACTTAGTATTGAAGCAATATCTTCTAGCTGATACATGACAAAAGAAATCATGATTCTTATAACAAACACTATTCACAAAACACATACGGCGAAGCACTAAGTAGGAGAATTTCTATTGCTCCAACTAAACTGTCAAGTGTTGCAACTTGTGGCAGACAACTGTGGAGTGAAGGCAGGAAGAGGCAGTTTCCAAACTCAAGAGGACTTACATTGATTGCTAAATAGTTACCTAAACAGAAAAACACATTGTTTTAAGTAGTGCCTGTGTATGAAGATAATATATATATATTGTGTCGTGATGGTTCCCTCTACATAAAGATTGTTTAATAAAAAGACACAGTACAAAACAGTAAAAATAATGAGCCTAATTTATAGACTCTTGGTAGTAATTTGTAACGATAGAACTGATTAATAAAATAAAGTAAAATAAAATAAAACTGTGACATAGGGTTTAAAAATAATATTTGATTGTGACTAGAAAGCACCTAAACATTTTCAGATAGTGACTGTTAATATACAAAGGTGTAATTACTGTGACATTTTGTTGCATGAACTATAGAGTGATAGAGTGTGACTATTATATTAACTAATATATACACACATATATATATATGTTTAAAAGGAATAATTCCAAATGTTTAGTACCAAGCCACGTGTTGTTCAATCAAATATATTGCAACTTACCGTCTGCGGCTTCTAGAAACAACGTCTTCACAAAGTTGACATGTTTCGGGACACTTGTCCCATCATCAGAACTTAAAATAATCGTGTATCATTTAAGTTGATACATTTGTCAATTAATTAAAATATTAAAATCCAACATGAAATAAATAATTTAAAACAATATGAATACTTAAATGTCTAAAAGTACAGTACGGAGGTTGAGTGCGCGGTCAAACTCCGTACGATGTACATCGTTAAACCTTCGCGCTCGCTTTTAGACATTTAAGTATTCATATTGTTTTAAATTATTTATTTCATGTTGGATTTTAATATTTTAATTAATTGACAAATGTATCAACTTAAATGATACACGATTATTTTAAGTTCTGATGATGGGACAAGTGTCCCGAAACATGTCAACTTTGTGAAGACGTTGTTTCTAGTGTGCCGTAACTAGGAAATTTCGTTACGGCAACTTACGAACTTGTTTAAGTCAAATTTATGGCAATAGAAGTTTTCGTTTGCAGTGGTGGCTGTAGTTAAGTGATAATTGGACACACGCGCGCTATCTAGTTGCAGTGCGTCACGTCTTGTGTTTCTCTGCTTCGCCGTGAGGGGTCGGTGCTGATAGTTGCCTTGTACACGTTTTTCGCCCTCTCATGTTTCAGCCTTAAAAGTGGCAAGATGTTGCTAGCTCGTCTTCTGAATAAAGTTTGAATTTTTTTTAAATACCGGGCGATTTTTTTTTTATTATGGCCGGCTGAGTAAAGAGATGTGCTCCGGGGTGTCTGAGGCCCGTTCATCCGTTTCCCAAGTGTCAGACCAGGATAGAATGGGAGGATATAAAGGAACTTAGTAGTGGCTAGTGTGCTGTGGCCAATTTAGACAGGTATGTTTCGAGAACAATGTTTCTCAGGTGCTGTGGAGGTGTCTTTTTTTGCAAAGTAAATTATTAACTTATTTCCCATGTGTGCATGTGGCACTAATTGAGTTTCTCGTCAAGTGAGTTATCTTAACACAACAACAACAAAAAAAAGATGAAAACTTTGCTTTAATTCTTGATGGGGTTTTTACTTGCTTAATATCTGGTATACCCCGGCTATTTTAACGATTGCTAATTCATTTCTCAACTCAAGTTTTCTTTCAAAATTCTGTGAACTGGACTGGCATCTTATATTTCTTTTTAATCATGAGGACAGCTTCTTGTGCTGTTAGTGAAGTGATAGTAATACCTTCTCTGCAAAGCTTTCAAGATTTAAAAGTACAAAAAAAAAACAAAAAAAAACGGAATGTGTTAAGGTACTACTGGGGATTTGGGATCTATTTAAACCTTGCAGTGGGAAGGATCTTCCCAGCGCTACTCGAGTGAAGAATGCCTGGTTCCTTTGTGTTCTCAGAGATAGACTCTCAATATTTTTCTGTGTTCTCCATGTAACTATGTAACTGTTTGTGTGAAAATTGTTTAGTGAATGTAAGTAAAAGAAAATGATCACATCATATGTATTGTGTGCACGCCTTGGCATAACTGGTTGTGAATGGTCCATCACATTGGATCAGACTAGGTTGTATCCATACACGTGCTGGGATTTAGAAGTTATTTTAATTCTCTTTGAGTTTCAAATTAAACGTTAAAATTTAACGTTTGTATAAAATTTGAGTTTTTTGTATATTTATATCTTCATAAATCTAATGGAACTTTATAATGTTGGCTCAGTTTAAAACATGTGGAATTAATTAAATATTAATTAGTCGTTGAGTGATGAGCCTATATAAATAGTGTCTTGGATCTAGTCATTTGTATCCCCACATGTGTATGTACAAAACGTTTTACATTTTTGAGACCTGGTTATTTAATATTTTTTTTTATATTAAATGTTAAATTATTATTTTGTTGAATATATTGAATAATATTATATTGTTTGGTATTGTTGAGTAATATTGAATATATTTAGTATTAAAGTTTAAGAAAAAAAAAAGAAAAGAATTAATTTGAGCACACATGGTGAATTTCTTACTCAAGAACATGATTACCAGATTATATTTTAATATTATACCTTCACTAATTATGTTGTTGTTGTTGTTTTTAATTTTTGTTTATGGAGATGTTAGACGGTGCACGTCGTTAGTGGAAATTAATTAAAATAGTACAACCAGAGGTGTCCTGTCAAAAAAAAAAAAAAGAGAGAAACTTATTGTTATTAGATGTATTAAATTTTAATAAACCTCTCGATTTATTTTTTATTATTTATCAATGTTAATAATAAATTAAACAGTATTAAATTATTAATAAATTATTGTTATTAGACGTATTAAATTTTGAGAACCTCTGGATTTATTATTTTTTATTTATTAATGTTAATCATAATTTATTGCCAAGATATATCGAAATTATATTTTTTGTAAAGGTTTTAAAATTTACTGGAGAGGTTTTGTTGGTTGATTATTGTTATTTCAAGTGAACACTTCTATATTCTGGGTAATATGAAGTACACCCTTTGTATCTAAAATTGTAATGCCGTTTGAAAAGGAATTTGAGAAACAATAAATTTGTTGTTGTTGTTGAGTCTGGAAATTGAGGTCACCTCATTAATTCGATTGCCTAATGGTTACCCAGCACGAGGCCTTTCTTCCTCTAGGAGACCTCCTCCTGGTTTTGAACAAGTGAGCCGGTCATCCCCGTAAGCTGTATAATTTACTTACACCTTTTTTTTTTAGAAAGTTAATTTCTGAAGTAGGGTTGATATGTTGGGATGACAATATTGAGTGGCTCACTAGAAGCCGCAGACGGTAAGTTGCAATATATTTGATTTAATATATATAGACCAGCGTTTCCCAAATGCCAGGTCGTGACCTGGTACCGGGTCACGAAAGCAAGATGCAGGGTCGCAGAAACATTTTACGAAAGTTACGAAAATATGTTATTTAAAAAAATAATCTAATTAAAATAAGCACCTAATAAAGTCACTAGATATACGTCTATATCAAGTGACTAATAATACATAATAGGGTCTGTATGTAATTAAATACATAAGTACATAAAAGTACAGAAAACCTGAAAAATTCGCAACGTTTTACTGATTAACTGATTTTTTAAATAGGAGCAAGAAATACATAGTTTAAAATAGCTAAAAAAAACCACAAGAAAATCTAACCACGCGTGACACTGGACAGCCTTAATATAGCGTTCTTGGACGTATTTTGGTTTCTGCGCAAGTCTGCGCAGTGATGATGTTTGTGTACTTCCCTCAGCGTTTCCACTATAACCTCTTATTAATAAATACGTGTTCGGCGTGTGACAGTTTAGTTCTTATTTTCATGCGTGTATTCTCACTCTCAGTGATTATTTGTTAGTTATTAGTTCAGTTACTACGTACTTTTTTTTGTATTTATTACATACTATTACATCTAATTTATCAATGGATAAATGGTTAATAAAACAACAACAAAAAATGTGCCGGTTAGAACTGATAAACAATCAAATGATGTGCAGACTAAAACAATTTTTGTGGGTGATACTAACAATAAACAGTTAAGTGACAGTCAGCCAAGCACGAGTTCTGAGAGTGGCACTAATAAACGGCCGCATGATGTGTTATCCATTACACATGCAAAAAAGACGAAAACAACCTGGATCCAACAGTATTTTGACGATTATATAAAATTTGGTTTCATGAAAGGTGCTGACGAAAAACCATTGTGTGTTATCTGTTGTACGGCACTATCAAATGAGTCCATGAAACCTTCAAAATTGAAGCGCCACTTAGAATTAACACACCCGACCTACATTAACAAGCAGATAGATTTCTTTATAAATAAAAAGAAAGAATTCATAGCTAGCAAGAAGACTATGACTTCGAATTTTTCTCAAGGTGCTTTGTCTGAAAATCTAGTTATGGCTTCTTATGAAATATCCCAATTAATTGCTGAAACTGGGTATCCTCATACAGTTGCGGAAAAGTTAATAGTTCCAGCAATGAAAATATTGGCATCTCGAATATATGATAAAAAACAGCAAAACAGCATAAATATGTTGTCTCTCTCCAATAACACAGTGAAGCGTAGAATTGTGGAAATAGCAGATAATATCGAGGAAACTGTTGTAGGTCGCTTAAAACGGTGCAGTTTTTTTTCTCTTCAAGTCGATGAAAGTACAGACATATTGGACAATGCCAATTTAATGTGTTTTGTGAGATATGACTTTGAGTATACATCTAATGAAGAATTTCTATTTTGCAAACCATTAAATACAAGAACAACAGCAGAAGAAATTTTTAACTTTATTGACACTTACATCAATCGAAATGACATTGACTGGAAAAAATGCGTGGGACTGAGCAGCGATGGTGCCCGCGCAATGGCAGGCGTCGGTACGGGGCTTTTTCCAAAAATAAAAGTCATGGCACCAGAATGTGTATGGGTGCATTGCAGCAAACACAGAGAAGCTTTGGCCATAAAAAAATGCCATTGCTTTTGCAAACTGCTATGCAAGAGTGTATAAAAATTATAAATTTTATAAAACATCGTCCCCTGAATTCCAGGTTATTCACTGCATTATGTAAAGAAATGGGTAGTGAACATAAACATCTTCTTTTACATTGCAAAGTACGATGGTTATCCAGAGGGAATGTTTTGAAGAGACTTTTTGAAATGAGAGAAGAAGTTTTTAAACCAACATCCCCCAACGGCTAAGGATACAATATTTGAATTTAAAGATAGTTTTAGTGATGTTAATTGGTTGATTAAGTTGTCCTACCTTTGTGACATTTTTGATTTTTTAAATAAAATAAATCTTTTGTTACAAGGCAACAATGTTACTGTATTCAAAGTGCAAGAGAAGATGGAAGCTGCGATGAAAAAGCTCAGTTTGTGGATCCATCGTGTGAAAGCAGGAAATTATAATGCTTTTATCAAGCTAACTGAAGTGCAAAAAGAGTACAATAATACTTCCATGCCTGATGAAATTTCAAATGCTCTCAAGGAACACCTGATAGGATTGCATACAAATCTGAAAGAATATTTTCCTCCAATTAATCGCAACAAAGCATGGATAAGAAACCCTTTCACAATTAATATAGAATCAGAAACGAAATTATTGGATTCAGATATTGAATCCATAACTGAACTGTCATGTGATACAGCGCTTAAAGACAGTTTTGACAAAATACCATTGATGAATTTTTGGCTATCCTGTCGCCAAGAGTATCCATTTTTGGCACAAAAGGCAATAAAGTTTCTAATGCCTTTTGTCACAACTTACAAGTGTGAAACAGCCTTCTCAACACTTGTTTTTTCTAAAAAATAAATACAGAAACCGATTAGATGTTGAACCCGATTTAAGAATAAAGTTGTCATCTTTTTCTGCAGACCTGAAATTTCTAGTTGACGAGAAACAGTATCAAACTTCCCATTAACAATTTTTTATTGTTTTACTGTACTTTTACATTTTTGTTACTTTAATAATAAATGAAAAATCTTTGAACAATAAAATTTGTTTCATTTTTTACTGAATCACGAAGGAAAAATACAGTATTAAAATATCTGGGTCACGAAAAAAAGTTTGGGAAACGCTGCTCCAGGTCAGTGTTTCACAAAAGCATAATTTGCCGGGTCGCGAAGTTAAAATGTTGAAATAACCGGGTCATGAAAAAAAAACTTTGGGAAACGCTGGTATAGACAATAACCATTATTAGTTACAAACAAAATAATGATGTGCTCAATCAAAGACTATGAGCCTAAAAAAAACCTACACATGATTAGTAGGTAAAAGAGAACATTTTTTTGGATAAAAAATTGTGTTAGACCCTATTGTATAATGTAAATAGATAATGTATTTTATTTGAGTATGTTATAAGTAATTATAAGTGTTTATAATGGATAATCTATAATGTAAATAAGAATGTATTTGCTGTGACAAAGAAAAAACTTACATCTACCTAGGAAGGTAGAAAGGGTAATTACAATATACTAAACATGTTTTAAACCATAAAATGTATAATAATAGATAGTGTGGTCCATTAGGCTTAATTAACAAATGTTAAATTGTAATAGAAATAAGAAATTTTGTTATATAAAAGGAGTTCTAACTTAAGGAACACTAGGCATTATAATGCCTATAGTATAATGAAGAGATTTTGAACAAATTAATGCTCTTATTAGTAACCACTAGTATCTAAATGTATTATGTTAACATAAATTTATTTGTACAACCACAGTAATAAGTTAGGTATCAAAAAATATTACTGTAAACCTAATTTATTTAAGTAGGCAACATTTTAAAAATGTAACTTTTGAATTACTGAATAGAAACTGGTCATGTAAGATCTTAAAATAATCAGTAAGAAAAGAGCTGTTTACTGGTACTAATATCTTCAAGATAGTACTTAGTACAAGAAAATTATGTCAATTTTAATAAATTCTGTAAATTTTAATCCTAAAAGGTGATGACATCAATAACAATGTTATAAATTTCCACCAATGGGAATTTTACACATTTTGTATTTTGACGACCCAAAATTTAAACAAAAAGAATTAGTTCTTTGTTGGATTTCATACAGTACACTGAAACAATATTCATTTGTTCAAATATATATTACTCGGGTCCCTAGTTCGGGGCCAGTGAAACAATATTAATTATTTCAAATATATATTACTCAAGTCCCAGTTCGGGGCCAATGAAACACTATTAGTTTGTGCAAATAATAAAATACTCTTACCTTAGGGTTCTATTCCAGAGTCGTACAGACGAACACAGCTGCAGAAAGTTATTGAGGAAGGACGGTAAAATATAACAACACAAATTATATTTAAACGAATTTCTTATGGTTTATTGAATAACTTATTTACTCTCATTTTGACCACAATCAAAAGTTTTAACTGGTCTTCAGACCTATGAATATGATCTTATGAAATCACACTAATTACTAACCTAAACATTTCTTACTATGACATCTATTGGACTGTAACAAATTATTTATATATTTAATATTTATAATGAATCAGTACGTTTATTTTTGTTTGTTTAATTTTAGAGATCTCTTTTAATAAAGTATCTGTAAAATAAATATTACCGTATAGTGGTTAAAATTTATGAAATAAATTTTATTATACTAATCCTGGTGGCGGCTTTGCTTCAACTGGGGATATGCGTTTTTTATCCCTCACTTCGGAAATCGCGGTATAATTTTATCTCTGCTGTTACTGATTATCAAAATCATTGTTCACGTCTAATAATTGTATCGGTTCACGTAACTTCATTGGTACGAGCACTGATCACTTTTTATTAGTTGACTGCTTTCTTAGTCCGTACACACTCCTACACTGTTTATACTGATTTCCCTGATTTTAAATTGAATGTTCCCTAGTTTGATTTAATGTCTCCGTATGTTAATATTAAGTCGGCCGACGTAACTTTTTCGCACTTAGATGTTTTTTAGGTTGGCCGCACGCTACACTGTTTATACACTTTTTATTACCTGTTTTAATACTTTAATAGATAGGCCGATTGTAATAGTTTCGGCCTAGCTTACACCCGAGGCCACCGTTTAACTTTTTTCTGCACTGTATGCTGCTGCTGGCTGTCTGTTGTTACTCCTGTGGTGACAAACTGCATACTGTAATTCACAAGGACTGCTGCTTACTGGGGCGGTTACGCAATACGTCTAGTCTGGTTGTCTAGACATAATTGTTTATGCTAACATTGTGTTGTACTGAGGCACCTCACAGGTGAAAGTTAACAATTTGAAGATTAAAACTGAATTAATATAAAATAAAATTTAAACTGGGGTAGCACACAATTCTGTACCGTTACAATACCCCCCCAATAAGAGATTGGATGCCGAAGCATACAAACTCTTATTGCCAAAAACCTAAGAGGATCAGTGAGGATATGGCGCCGCAACCCCCCTGAACTCTCTACTAAGATCATGGGTCCTTACCCCCTAGTCTGGCGGTGGTGACAGCACCCATCCGTTCTTACTGGACTTCTCTACTCGAGATCCCAACACCATAAGCTCGGACAGATACCCGCCAGTATCGCCTGACTCAAAAACATTCAATTAAAAAAATCAACAAACGGCCTTCCATCACTCCATATCCCACAACTGATTTGTTTCCTCCTAGCCGTACTGGTTCATTGACAAAGTACTGATTCAGTTTTTATTATAAAATATATCTTAACCCTAAAAAATAGTGTTAACAAAACAATTAGTACATACAGTACTAATATACAGTAATATACTGTAATATGTTTACAGTAGTACATATACATTCCAGTTAAATTAAATAACGTTCCCCATACAATGTTACCCAGCCAAAATAACACATCAATTATACAAGGTATCCTTAATTTCTATTGGTGAATATATAATTTCTATTATATGAACAGTTATATGTACATCTTATTTTCCCAAACACTATCTCAACCCAAATATTTCCTTCAGTTTTCAATTTTAAATGAATATTTTAAACGTTACTTTCATCAATTATTATTTAATCTATCATTACCTTTGAAATTTGAATCAAAATAAATTTAAATTCATTATTAAAAATCATCTTTTCAATTAATTTAATTACCAAATTAATTTGATTTTATTTAATTAACAGTCTCAAAATTAATTACATTTTTCAAAATGATCCGACATAAAAATATTACCTACATTATTCAAAAAATTTACCTTCATTTCTTCACATCTGGCATTTCTTTTTATTTCATAATAGGATTTACTCATGGCAATGATTCAGCAGACTACAACATTCTTATTATTGTCAATTCAGCATGACTGTAGACATTAGTCACAACATACAACACACCTGTTTACATTAACAGTTGTCTGCCAGACTGGTGTTATAAACACTCTCAGTTTCAACACTCAAAATTACATCACCCCTAATACCTGTACTTCTAATTCTCAATGTCTATAAATTTTTTAGTTAACATATTTATCAACTTGTACCAATTCATACCAAAATTAATTTTACTTCATTAATAAAATTGACCTTTTTAAATTACTTTAATAACCTCCACTCAAAACGATTTAGCTTTAGTTATATTATTTAAAACACTTTTAATACAAACACAATTCAAAATTAAATTCATTATTACCTCTTACTAATTATTATTGTTAATTAACAAAATAAAATATTATTATGATTATAACATACTACACACATTGTTACATAAACAATTGTATACAATTTACCAATATACCCTGACACAATACATTTAACACTAACACAACACATATTTATTTACAAATTTTTGTCATATCCAATTATTATTTGCCACACTTCAATACCTAATTCAGCCAAGTCATTACCATATACTAAAGTATTTAAAATGTCCATACAATGCTTTTTTAATTCAACCTCCATCATCGTGTAATAGTCTTTTTTCATATAACATTTTTCAATTTTATTTGCATTCATCATATGGCTATTTTTTGTGTAATGACTATAAGATTTTATATATTTCATCGTACCATAATAATAATATATAGGGTTACCCCTCATTATTTTGCCATAAATCAAGTCAACATTAGTATTTTTTGTCAAATCTCCGTCAGTATTTATTATTACAATCATATCCTTTAATTTTTTATCACTATAGGTGTCGGCTGTTACTAATACGCTGACCCTTTCTACAGGTAATTGTATATTATTATCATCAATATACTCATTATTTATCAAACCAAGTAAGTCTCTACTATTTTTACTATATCATTTCTTTCAATATTTATTTCCACTACTAAACTTTCATAATCTCTACTTAATCTGAACAACTCTATCACTCTCTCTCGCTCATAATTACTTTCGATACCACAACATTTCATAATCTCACTCCACACAGAGGGTACCACTTTGTTACTAAAACATCTGGCTTTACCAGATAAACACAAATAATTTCTTTGACATTTTAAAGACCTTTTGTCTTCTACAAAAACTAGCGAGGAACCTTTGTCCTCCAACAATACTGGTGAAGCTTTTTCCTCACCTGTATCACAAGAAAAATTTGCCCTCTTTTTATACTCTACATTTAAACTATCTTCACGCTCTCTCTCATTCTCATCGGCATTTGCTAACAACACTTCATTACTAAACTCTACTTCAACAAAATCTTCCTTATCACTCTCAACATTAGTCTCCTTGTTCTCTACTACTACGTTTTTACACATATTATAATTCTCATTTGTTTTACATTTAAAATTTCCAGTTACTTCCTGTATTTGTTTATCGATCATACTACTTTCTACTTCTTTAATTCTATTATTCATATTTTTTAATGAATGACTCAATGTTTCGTTTAGTTCATATTTCAATTTGTTACAGTTACTTTCACACTTAATTTGTACTTCATTAATGTCAATTTTAAGTTCATCAAATTTTACGTTAATTTCGTTTTTTTGTTCATCAAACTTTACACTCTGTTTTTCTATCATTGCTTGTATTATTTTAAACATTTCATAGCTATCGTCAGATTTTTTACCTTGGATAGGTGTCGATTGATGTTCGTTGATTCTGTTAACTGGCTATTACTGTCAGTGAAGCTGACTTCATCATTATTTTCACTCGTTTGAATTCCTGAGTCACCTTTATTGGCCGGCTCAGTTGACATGTTTTCATTCTCCATTATGAAATTGTTTAATTAAATGATCATCAATTTTACTTTAATAAATTTACTTTCTATGATCTAAAAGCATTCTAACCACAGCCTCACTTCCAAATAACCCGTTCTGCAGCTTATTTAGGTCTGGCGAATGTAACAACAAATTACACTCGCCATCCCTGTTCGGGCGCCAGTGAAACAATATTCATTTGTTCAAATATATATTACTCGGGTCCCTAGTTCGGGGCCAGTGAAACAATATTAATTATTTCAAATATATATTACTCGAGTCCCAGTTCGGGGCCAATGAAACACTATTAGTTTGTGCAAATAATAAAATACTCTTACCTTAGGGTTCTATTCCAGAGTCGTACAGACAAACACAGCTGCAGAAAGTTATTGAGGAAGGACGGTAAAATATAACAACACAAATTATATTTAAACGAATTTCTTATGGTTTATTGAACAACTTATTTACTCTCATTTTGACCACAATCAAAAGTTTTAACTGGTCTTTAGACCTATGAATATGATCTTATGAAATCACACTAATTACTAACCTAAACATTTCTTACTATGACATCTATTGGACTGTAACAAATTATTTATATATTTAATATTTATAATGAATCAGTACGTTTATTTTTGTTTGTTTAATTTTAGAGATCTCTTTTAATAAAGTGTCTGTAAAATAAATATTACCGTATAGTGGTTAAAATTTATGAAATAAATTTTATTATACTCATCCTGGTGGCGGCTTCGCTTCAACTGGGGATATGCGTTTTTTTATCCCTCACTTCGGAAATCGCGGTATAATTTTATCTCTGCTGTTACTGATTATCAAAATCATTGTTCACGTCTAATAATTGTATCGGTTCACGTAACTTCATTGGTACGAGCACTGATCACTTTTTATTAGTTGACTGCTTTCTTAGTCCGTACGCACTCCTACACTGTTTATACTGATTTCCCTGATTTTAAATTGAATGTTCTCTAGTTTGATTTAATGTCTCCGTATGTTAATATTAAGTCGGCCGATGTAACTTTTTCGCACTTAGATGTTTTTTAGGTTGGCCGCACGCTACACTGTTTATACACTTTTTATAACATGTTTTAATACTTTAATAGATAGGCCGATTGTAACAGTTTCGGCCTAGCTTACACCCGAGGCCACCGTTTAACTTTTTTCTGCACTGTATGCTGCTGCTGGCTGTCTGTTGTTACTCCTGTGGTGACAAACTGCATACTGTAATTCACAAGGACTGCTGCTTACTGGGGCGGTTACGCAATACGTCTAGTCCGGTTGTCTAGACATAATTGTTTATGCTAACATTGTGTTGTACTGAGGCACCTCACAGGTGAAAGTTAACAATTTGAAGATTAAAACTGAATTAATATAAAATAAAATTTAAACTGGGGTAACACACAATTCTGTTTCAAAAAATCTGTAATACTCTAAGTAAAGAAAGTGAAACCAGAATCGAACTGAAGATCAGGTTAGGTGAAGGAAGACCTAACAGGAAGAATTACTGAAGAAGAAAGATTATGTTAAATAATTTTAAAAGAGAAGAAAAGTGTTAGAGTGATTAAATAAGTGTATAAAACAAATGAAAAGGAAAGTATAGTGATTAGATACTAAATTATAAAAAACGATTTAATAATGATTACCAATAATTCACTGTTACACTTTCCACACAATTAAGAATTATTAATTACACTATCACTAAACTGAGAAACTTATATTTTTATAATTATTTCAATTTTGAACTATTATTTCTTTGTATTTTAGAATTATTAAAGGAAAATAACCTTCTAAAAAATAGATAACCTATGAACCGACACTGTTCATATTATGAACTATTTGTAATACTATATTTAATTTACTGTTTTCTTATATTATAGTTAACTTTGTTTTTGTGATGTTTTGTACTTCACAAAGGGTATTTTCGTTAACATTTTTATAGTCCAAAGGATCCACACCATTATAAAATAAATAATTTTGCTGTCAAACATAAGCCTGAATTCAAGAAGGAATGCCACCCACTGAGCGAAAAAATTGTACTAGCCTGGACAAATATACTTAAGACGAAAGTTATTTAATTAATTTGATTGAAAGGAAAATATAAGGAATTCAGAGAAAAATAAAAGAGTATTGATGAATATAATTTGTATGAATAATTATTTTTTGGTAATTAACCATTTTTTTTTTTTTTTTTTTATATTCGAATGTTAGTTTTTCTTTAACCAGAGAAGAGAAGTTGGCAATACCTATTTTTTGGTACCAAGTTTGATTTGAATAATTTACCGAGGTAAGTTAATTTAAATAAAAGAAAGGAAGAAAGATATTATTTCATTTTTTTTTAATTGTTTATTTTATTAAACAATTTGGCGCTCAACAACTTGGAAAGTACTCATCAATTTATTGAAAAAAAACGTTACAAATTGGTGCTTACAACGTGAGACCTACAACTCAGTACTTATCTAAATATTATATTTGTAAATAGTAGATTACAAATTGGTGCTTACAACGTGAAGCGTAAAAACAAGAAACCCAATCGAGAGAAAAAAAATATTATACAAATATTTTATATTTTGTGACCTGTATATTACTATATATATATATATATATATATATATATATATATATATATATATATATATAATGTGAATTATTAGTGCACATTTTGTACTTGCAGAAACACTTTTTACATCTTTTATTTTTGTGATAACTGTCATGTAGCTGGAATTTTGATGTTATAATTTATCAAAACACACACACACACACACATTCATGCTGCTTACTGGGGCGGTTACGCAATACGTCTAGTCCGGCACCCATATTTGTCATCCAATCAGCTGAGCAACAGGTTAAACCAACCAGCCAATTGAAGTAAGGATAGTTAAGATGGCTTCTACATGCTGCTTTTCAAAACAAACTCCAAAATTAACTCTGGCTAAGAAAAATTAAAAACATTGTTAGTTCACAAATGAGTAATGAACTACCTTCTACTTAAATTATTAAAACCCGTTATTTATTACGTTTTCCAATTATTGTTTATTATTATTATTACTTAATAATGGCTTTTCTGTACTGGCTTTACAAGATGAATTTTATGAGTTTTATGAATTACATGAAGTGCCTTATAACACCAATTTCCACAATATTTGAACAATATCAACTGACTTATGGCAGAAAATGAAAACAAAATTGCCCTTCATTACAAAATACATTACCAGATTTGTTCCGATCCTTGTTTATAATTTCAAAAATAATTTCTCTTTTATCCATCTTAGTAAAATTAAATGAATTTGGATCAAACTTTTGTTCCATGCTTTGGATTTCAGCAGGACGCCTCCGATTTAATGCCCTGTCCAAATTCAACTGGAATAACAAAGAATGTACTTTATGTAGGAGAGTGCACAAAAGTGAATAAAGCAGAGTTTTAAACAAATTGACAAATATTTTTCCCTTCTGATAAGAACTAAATGGATGTTGAGAATTAAGAATATCAAAGCTTATCAAAGCATAAAAGTTGTTTTATTACATTTACATAAATCCCACTCTCTGTTCGTAAGTCTCTGTATCTTTATTTAATTTGTGCTTACAAACATGATACTATTAAATCATGTCTTAATACTTACTATACTTTACTTTACCATACTTTTTTCTTAATGTCCCAAAATATTAGCAAATCAAACTATTTCAGTGAAATTATTTTCTGGGCTCTTGGGCCATGGTCCTCTTCTTATAAAACCACATATTTTGACTGCATCTGCAGTAGTCATCTTCAGTGGGTCTTCCATTTACCATTCTGCTCTTCCAGCAAGTGATGACTAGAGAAGAAGACCATGGCCCAACACTTGGGAAATGTTTTTACTGAAGTTGATTCCGATCATGAAAGCTCTAATGTTTAAACTATTCCCCATGTCCTCTTATCCTCCTAGTAGTCACTATTATAATATAATGTAGTCTTCATAACATATATGTATTGATTCATAACGAGACATATAGTGCTATTTGTAGCTTCTTCACATCCAACTTCACACCTTCATACAGTACAACTGTTATCTTGTAAAACAATTATCCAAACATCCTGGATGAAGTTTGGGTTCTAATACAGTGTGGGATTTTGGATTGAAACCAAAGGAGGCAAATGGAGGATTGGCAAACTGGACTAGATTAGAACAGGGGACTGGCAAATGGAATAGTATTAAATCACTAAGTCTAAGGAGGGTTTCTCTACCTGGTGACTATCTTCCTGGAATATGACCCAGTTAGATAGTTCCTGGTACTGTCTACAGCCTTGGTTAGATAGACAACTATCAACAACTTCCAGCACACAACAATTCTTAAACAACAATATTGTGTAAAATTGTTAACCCACAAGTACTACATTCAGCATATTGTGCACACTCTTCCTATAATTAGAAACATGAAATTATATAATTGTGGATACATAATACTAATTGGCAAATAAAAGAAACTCAATAGAAAAGTAAGATAAGAAATTTTCAAAAATAATTTTCAATTAACAAATGATAATGAAATATACACATGTGCACACAAAATAAAATTACAAATGACCATGCACACCACAGAGAGAATAATTTAAACAGAAGGAAGAAGGGTAGATAATATGATAGTATGTTTTATGAACATAAACAGTTTCACTTCTAAATAAAAGATAACCCAGACATAACATGTTATGCTTCCACATTTTAAACTTTTATGACCGACCTATTAGAATTATTTCCAGTAAGGCCATTGAAGCTACAAGTGTCTATAAAACAGCTGAGCAATTGTATAAAAAATTCTGGGGTTTCCTTCACCCATTGGCAAAACATCCATATACACAGTGGATTTAAAATTGTATATACAAATGTATAATATTTTACAATTAATTTTACATTAGTTGAGATGTAGGGAACAATATTATCTCAGAACTTAAAACTTCATTCACTCAAGGGAAATAGCAACAATAAGAGTGCACAGCCAGACACGTTGTTGTAGTAGCCTATTGTCATAGTAAATACATAAATTTCTTGACAGCAGTTATTAAACCCACACAGCTTGTTCAACGAGCAAAGCTTTTGGACTTGCCCCCTTCCCTTTGCTTCAACAGTTGTCTGTGAAGCGTGGTAACATAATATGCGTTAATGTATCTGCATAGGGCCTTCTCAGTCTGTGCTATTTACAGTTTATTAATAATGAGTGAATTTGTAGTAGAGCCCATCGTGGGAATGTCATCTTCATGTGTAACAGAATATAATTGTGTAACTGAAAGTTTATTTATATGGCCATTCAGTGGTAATAGTATTACAGTTAAATTTAACATTATCTCTAGCAGTAAACCAACACTTAATTTCTGTGTTAATGTCAAAAATAAAAACTTACATACATTTAAAGAAACAACATTATGCTACAAAAACATGGCTTTGTGGATGTACAAAAATTCCCTTTGCTTTTTTCTTTAAAACAGTTCAGCAAACCCAGGACTGAGTATCCTATCAGTGAGCAATTTAAAAGTAACGTTAAAAAGCACAATGGCGTGGTAAAGCAATCCTGTACATTCTTTGCTGCCTAACTGACATGGTGTGTTTTTTGGCTGAAAATTATCTCTCTTTTCATGGGCATGACAAATCTGTGATATCATCAAATTGAGGAAGTTATGTAGGACTATTAAGTTTGTTACATAATCATGACAGCATGTTAGACAATCACTTTAAAAAACTAAATGTGTTTTCTGGGTTATCTAGTGAGTGATATTCAAAATGCTTTAATTAAATCCATTTCTCAAGTCCTATTAGCAGAAATGAAAAATTAACTTAAATACATTTTATTTGTAGCAATAATAATGGATGAAACAACAGATATCATAAACATTGTGTCCTATGTCAACTGTGTATCTAGGGGCTGTTCAGGAAAGATTTATTGCTTTTAACAATTTTAGTGTATGTCTGATCACATACATATTCTACAAAGTCATGTAACACCACTACTACATTCATCATTAAAATAAACTATTTCTTTGCATTTAGCCAAACAAATCAATGTTAATGGCTTTAAAAAATCAAAAAATCTGTATAGAATTTGACATAAACTTATAACCAGCTCACAATACAGAAATATACAAAACATGCAATTTCTAGCAACAAAAGTAAGATGAGACAATTTTGCCCTGAAGAACAATAGCTACATAACTCAAGCACAACACACTCAATAATATCTTCTACTTATTTTCAAACCTCTATAACCACAAAAACATCAACCATTTTGAAGGTAAAAGCCAGTATTATTAATACATAATACAGCCAAAACCACCAACTGTAATATTCCAGAGTAATAATGATTTGATTAAACCAGTTAAGCAGAAAAAATTGCTGGTGCTCTGCTGTGACAAGAGAAGACACAATTACAAGTTATTCTATTGTCTATAATAAGATTAATTGGAACTGGGTCAACAAGCAGTTAGGATAACAGATAGTTGTTGGGTGCTTAGAACTATAGTACAGACACCACATAACTAAGGACACACAAGAAGGAGACAGAGAAATGTAAAAGAGATAAAATTGCATGTTTTATGGAATAACATGGGCATATATCGCTACCTTGGAACAGAACTAGCCTATCTCCAAAAACAACTTTACCAGAGAGCAATTTGAAAGTTTAGTTTGTCTATAGTTTTTCCAAAAAACATCGCCAAATGTTTTATATCCACTTTGCAATAGTCATATACACTTCTTAGTTATTATATAAATAAATTTTGAGAGTTTTTTTAATTACATGGACATAGGCTGATTCTGCACCATGTTAATTTATGATGATGGACATAGGCTAATTTGATTCTGTATAAAACAAATTGTAATTTTTAAGATTGGACTTAACAATACTTCAGCACTCAATAAATACACAATGGGAGAATGTAATGCTCATAAAAACAAAAAAATCGTGAATTTGGACATAGGATAGTTCTTCTCCAAGGTAGCAATATAGTACAGAACAAAGATGAGTCAAAAAGGACACAAGAGGTCTTCGCACAGTGGTATAACATTTTACGGTGATGGCTGTATGATATAGTTATTATTGTGTGTTACTAGTAAAGTGTGTAAAAATGGACCAAATATGACAAAATTCAGTGACCCCTAAAATAAAAGAGCATAATAGAAATATAATTAAGCAGTCACTATACAGATAAAAATTTTGAATTTCTGTTATTTAGGCTGGAGAAGCCATTGTCCAACATTGGGAGTTTTAGCAATAAAAAAATCAAACCTAGGTAACTACTAAACATGATTAAAAATGTTTCTTACAAATTCCGGAAGTCATATGTAAAAAGAGAAAAACGTTAACGCAAAGGAAAGTTCAATTTTAAAGAACATCAACTGAGAGAATCTATCATGTACACTGTCTTTAGTAATAATCACTTTTCCAGGAAGAGGCATGTTAGTAAATACACACTGTTAGAAAAGTGTAACAGATCTATTTCTGATCATACAAAAATTAACAACAAATAGGCTCTTGTAATAATTAATATTAGTAAACACATTGGTTACTTTCACTATTTGTATCACTGAGATTCTGCTATGGATTCCATAAAAAAAAGAAGCAGATGGAACAGTCAGAGGGTGCAAAGCTATGACATATTCAAAGCTTACAACACTAATAACGAAATTAATCAAGAACACAAAACTGTTGGAAGAGAATAAAAATGAGAAAAAGATACAGGTATAGAGAGAGAACACACAAACAGAAGAATGGACAAAAAAATTGTATTTTTCTAAACCAAAAAAATTTCACCTACCTGTGCAAAGAACTTAAATTTTCCAGGCAGTAATTGTTGTTTGTCCATCTTTAATTTATAACGGAAAAACCTAGCATCATTTTTTGCAGTCCAACTTTTTTGTAATTTCATATCAAAGTCTGATACACTTTTTACCCCATTATCCTTGGACCATTTTGTCACAGTTACAAAATTTTTATCTGTATAACAATACACAGACTCGTTATCTAAAACAAAACACAATGATCAGCCCTCTCGACTCTACTAAATTTTGTAATAGCATGATTAAATATTTCTGTCAGGAGACAATTAGATCCAGAAATTAAAACCAATCACTCTTCTCTCTTCTTATTAACCAAAAACATTACTGGAACTGCTATAACATAATTAATGTAGTTTTATCTAACTAACCATTGCTGACATAAGGAATTCAACTGACAAGACGAAAGGAAATTATCTTATTATATGACAGTTATAACTTGACATAACTCGTGTACATGTCTCAAATATTTTTTCTGCCCAATTGAATATAATTTTGTGCACTTTTCTACAAATTGTCTGTCTGTTTTCTTGATTATCAAGTACAAAGAGTTCCACACATTACAAAATTAGTTATCTGGTGAGACTGTTATTTTAAGACCTGGGTACCTGCCTGATTGAGCCTTAAATCAGACAAACACATTTTTCTGAAGACCACGCATTAGCCTGTCCACTCCAATTCCTCTCTCATCCACATACAGGGAGACTGTTACACCACGTAACCCATTTCAAGGTTGTAGTGACCAATAGCAACCAACTCCTTCAGTGAAGCGGGTCAGAAGGCAGGTACGAAACAGGGAAATTATGAGAAGACCATGTGCTGCTGAATAAATTACTTTAGCTGAAGTAAAATGAAAAATAATGAAAGCAATTAATAATGAAGCAGCTTAGGAGACAGTAGGAACAATCAGAAAGGAAGAAAGGATCATGATTTCTTACTGCATATAGAAAAGCTACTGATAGAAGGAAGGAAGCAAAAATAGGATTAGCAGACAAAGATTAGAATTATGGAATAGAAGTACTGTCAAGCAAGAGTCAAGATAACATTTTTTTATTTATTTTAAAGCTGCATATCATAGTGTGTTGTAACGGGGCAAAACATGTAATATTTTTTAATCAACATCTACAAAAATGTATTAATAAACACCCTATAGCTTAGCCGTACCAGGTACAGTGAGGTACGGGTGGACACAGGATATACGTGATTCATCAGCAAAGTGCATATTTGTGTGATGCAGAAATTACCACGTGGCTACCAGGCGAAATGCTTTTCGGTACGTTGTAATATTCTGGAATACTCCACAGCCAATGAAAGAACGAGTTGAGAGCACATGGTCGACACCCGAAGTCGGGTATAGTATAGAGTTGCGAGCGACGATCGCTCAGTTCGGCAACACACTTCAAACAGTGCAGTTGGGAACCAGTCATCAAGTAGTACAGTCACAGTGAAATACTGTCAGGAGGCCTGCGTGTGTAAGTACACGCGGCCTACCCCAAAGTTGAATAAAAAGGTAGTAAAGAGTCGTTTAAACAACGGCAATAAAGTGACAGTGACGTAAAAAGAATATGTGAACGTAAAGTATTAGAACAGTGTTAGCGGCGGCGAAAGTGTAAGTGAGTTGTGAGTAATGGCGGCATTCTATGGATAGTACATGCAGGTATAATAGTAAAATAACTACACCGGATTGAAGGGAAGCATAGCTATAAAAATTAAAGAGCTCAGTAAAAGGGGGTGAAAAAAAAAATATATATATATATATAGAGAGAGAGAGAGAGAGAGAGAGAGAGAGAGAGAGAGAGAGAGAGAGAGAGAGAGAGAGAGAGAGAGAGAGAGAGAGAGAGAGAGAGTATAACTAAAATTTCTATAAGTACTGGTTTGCTAAGTTAAATATTCACTAATGGAATTTTATATGTTATTAATTATAATATCATTAAGAAAGTAAATAAGGAAGTAACAAAAGAAAGAATTTCATTTTGAACAAAATAAAAGAATATTTGAATGACTAGAAACATGCATTAGAATATTTATTATGCCACACCCATAACCTGAGTTCTGCATTAAAGATTCGTCTAAAACGGACCTGTGAGTTTTCTGATTTAAGGGAAGTAAATATCAAAATTAATTAAGGGTAAGTATATGTTGGTTTCGATGTTCACCTCAAGACATCGTGGCGACCTTTAAATGTATTTGGAATCATCTGGGAGTTTTATAAAAGGTAAGTTTAACAGTCAGGGTAAGTAATAGTTTGGTGTAAAATTGAAAAAAACATTTGATAGTTTACAATTGGCATATCCCTGCCAGATCTTGTATAGAATTTCTATATGAGTTAGACCTACTTGAGATACAGAATATGGTTTTGGGTATGGCATTAATTTTGAATAATTATCGTATAGGTTTATGTTTCATGTGTATAAGGTTATGTTTTGGTAGCGTAACGTACTAGATTACAATATGTTCACTTTTACATAGTGGTGACGACTTTATGTGTATTTTGATTTGGTATGTATAATTAGAGTGTAATAGAAGGGGTGTAATAGTTTTTATATAAAGGGTATTATATAAAAATTGGGTAGACATGGCTGATGTACAGGAAACCAAAGTAAAGGGCTGATATACTGAATATGTTGAAGCTGATTTTAGAGCAACAAAATAGAATGATTAAGAAAATGGAGGAACGAGATGAAAAGTGTAAACGAGATACTGATAAATTAAATGAGAACGAAGAAAGTAAAATAAATCAGGCAATGGATAAGAAGGGGAGTGAAGGTGTTAGTGAAAGTAAAGTGACTAACAGTGGTAGTGATATGACGAATAATAATGGTAAAATAGTTGAAAAAGTAGTATTAGAGAATAAAACATTGAATAATGATGACCATGATGATCGTGCAGTGGTGGTAGAAAATGGTGGAGAGACAGATCAATTAAAAGAGAACAAAGACGATAATAAGGTTAAGTGATAGCTATAGTAATTATATTAGAGATATAATAAAACAATGAAATGATATGTTTGAAAGTAACTTTAAGAAGCTAGGGGATAAAATAAGTGAAATGAATGAAAATTTTAATAGACGTGCTGATGATTTTATTAATGAAATGAAAAAACGAAATGAGAAGTGGGAAAGAGATAGATATAAATTAAAGGCGAAAATGAAAGTGTGGAAAAAGGCACAGGTAAGTGTATTGAGAATGTAAGTAATGAAATGATATATACAAGTGATAATTATAATGATGACAAGTTAAGTGCTAATGAGAATAGAAATAACGAAGGAATAGTTGACAAGGTAAGTGGTGGTGTTAATTATAATGATGATTATAATGGGGAAATAATGGTGAATAATAATAATAAAGATGTAGTTGAAAATGGGGTATCAAAAAGTGATACCGTAAGTAATAGTAAAAATGATGAGGGTATAAAGTTAGTTGAGGTTAGTGATGGGGTTGTAATGAGTGTTGATGAGATTGAGAGAGAGTACGAAGAGAGTTTAAGTGAAAAAGGGGGGTGGAGGGCAAATTTTCCCTGTGTTGTAAGTGAAGTAAAGGCTTCACAAGTGTTATTGGAGGAGGTAAGTGCCTTGAGAAGTTATTTGGGAGAAAAATGGTCTGCAAATAATCCCCTTATGTATTATGATTTCCCTGGTACACCCAGGATGGGTTTTTGTAATGTTGTATTGCCCTCTGCGTGGAATGAGAGTGTGAAATGGGGATGGGAAAGTGATTTTGTGAGAGAGATAGAGGTATTCAGATTCAATAGAGGTTATGAAGGGTTAATAGAGAGAATAAATATTGAGATAAATGATAATTATATGGTTAACAATGAAGACTTACCATGTGGAGTAATTAGAGCAGCTGTAAATGATGATTATATTGTTGAGAAAAAATACTTAACCTGGGGAGAAAATTGGTGTATTAAGGGGACCCGGAGGTTGATTTTGCAAATTTTTCACTTTTTTTGTTTTTGGTATTATAAAATTCTACAGCTTTTACTCTTTAAAATGATATATTACTCATGGAATTATGATGCTTATAAATATTTTTTATGAATTTTTGAAATTTTTTTGTTTAGGTTAGGTTAGGTTAGGTTAGGTATGCTCTGCTGGTCAAGACTCATGGTGTGGGTACAGGAAAATGGAATGTGGTGCTGGGCCCACCTACATACATAAAAAGGCGGGTAGGATTCCATATGCTATTTTGAACGCTGTCACGCCAATTTACCGTGACTTATCAATCCTGCTCTCCTGGCCAGATGTATTCATGGTAAAACACAGAACGTATGTTCAATAACCTAATTTGGACCCGAATACCAAAAAATGTGTTTGTGCGACTGCAGACATTACAGTTAGGGGTGTATGATGCTGTAGGAGTATTTAATTGTGGAAATACAATAAAATGTAAGGTGCTTAAAAAACTGGGACTGAATCTGGGTGTCCATACTGTGAGTATGTTGAAAGCTTTGGATAATGAACGGATCCAAAATTCTGAAAGGAAATTCAGTGATTATGAATGGGAAGCCAGGAGAAAGAAAAAGTTAGCTAAAAGGATCAGAGAGGAAGATGAAGAGGGGGACTCAGACTATGAAGCAGAAATGTTTTAGTTGTTAAGTGATATAGTTTTAGTTTTTACCCATTTCCGAAAAATCAGTTTTTTTTTACAAAGGGAACATTTTCTCAGAAACTACTTGAGATATCAACATGAAATTTTCAGGATATTTTGTTCTCAGTATATTACACATTTTGACCTGGGGAAATTGAAAGAAACTGGTTTTAAAGTAATTTATAACCTCAAAAGGGTCATTTTTGCCAGCTGTTGCAAAATTTATTTTTTATTTTTTTTTCTAAACAAAATTTGTAAAAATGTAAACAAAATTTTGTGTTCCTCAGGTCAAAATTTGTAAAAAGGGCCAATAAATTAACAGACAAAATTGGAGACTCCTATATAATTTTTTGGCTGAGATAATGTTCCTTATGTTAACATAGCATTAAATGGCACCTCCGGGTCCCCTCAATAGAAGATGATTATTTTGATGATATTGAGAATAAGCACTTACCTGGGGATAAAATTGGTGTACTAGTAGTGGATGGTGACTATGATGATGAATTGATAACCTGTTTAATTGTGACAAAAGATACTAAGGGAGACTTGACCAGACCCAATGTAGACAGATTTTATGATTTAATAATATTCAATAATTCTATTAATTATTATTATGGTATTATGATAAAAGATGAGAATATAAATGGTTATTATATTGGTAATAACAAAATAAGTTTAATTAAAAATGAAATGCGTTATGATAATGTAAGATTTCTGTTTGATGATGGAGGTTAGGTATATGGTGTTGATCAACATTTAATTATTTAGTTAATGGTTTTTGAAAATTAGCTGAATAGGCAATGATTTTTTGGTAAACAATGACACTGGAAATGACACATATTGTACTGTATATAAAATTGTAGTGGTGTTACATGTATGATGTATTGTGTACTAGGTTATATTGTTGTTATTATAGGGTATCTGAAGATACATGGTAGTTTGTGTATAAATTGTATTTTATGTAATCAATGTTTATAGTAATGATTGATTTTATAGCAATAACAATATTTTATTTGATTGAATAATGGGCATTAAGTAATTAAAATTTTATGATGAAATTAAATGGAGTTAAAATGATTTAAATAATGTAATTAAATTAATTTGAGGTAATTAATTTAATTGAAAAAATGGATTTTGGTAACACATTTAAATATTCTGTTGAATAGAAATGCAGGGTGGATATAATAATGAGATAATGGGGATATTCAGTAGAAGACTGAAATTAAAATGGTAATGTTTGGAATTTTTATTCAAATTTAGAGATGAAATGTTTTATGTTAACATAATGATGGTAATGTGAGGATGGTGATGTTGATTTTGAGATGAAATTAGGGGATATACAACATGGTTGTATCATACATTAATAATATGATGTATATGTGAGTAGATGATGATTAAAATGTTATAATGTGGTTAGTATTAGAAGTAATTGAGTTAATATGGGATATCTATGTATCTAATATATGGAGTAACTTTGTATTTCGTAATAATCATGTTTTGTATTGTATACAGATAGCAGTAGTAGCCTGCATTGTAATGAGGAACATAAGATATTAAATGTAAATTTTTAATGGAAAAGTAAGGAGGCAAAATTGTTCAATCAAATTCAGACTTGAATTAGTAAATCATTTTGAAATTTGAATCATAATTGTCCAGAGTGTCTTAATGTTAAATGTTAGAATAGAATAGGAGTTAGAATAAAAAACCAGCACTTCGAAAAAGGCAAACCAGTACAGCTAAGAGGAAACCAAATCAGTTAAGGATATGGAATTGTGAAAGTCCATTTATTAATGTTTTTATTAATTGTTACAGAATCTGGTGATACAGTGGCCACAATCACCGGATTAAGGGGGTGAATAACCCATGATGTTAGTAAGGGGGGTCGTGGCGTCATATCCTAGCTGGTCCTCTTAGGTTTATGCAATGAGAGTTTTTATGCTTCGGCATAAAAACTCTTATTGGGGGGGGGGTTTGTAACGGGGCAAAATATGTAATATTTTTTAATCACCATGTACAAAAATTTATTAATAAACACCCTATGGCTTAGCCATACCAAGGTACAGCGAGGTACGGGTGGACACAGGATATACGTGATTCATCAGCAAAGCGCGTATTTGTGTGATGCAGAAATTACCATGTGGCTACCAGGCGAAATGCTTTACGGTACGTTGTAATATTCTGGAATATTCCACAGCCAACGAAAGAACGAGTTGAGAGCACGTGGTCGACGCCCAAAGTCGGGTATAGTATAGAGTTGCGAGCGACGCTCGCCCAGTTCGGCAACACACTTCAAACAGTGCAGTTGGGAACCAGTCATCAAGTAGTACAGTCACAGTGAAATATTGTCGGGAGGCCTGCGCATGTAAGTGCGCGCGGCCTACCCCAAAGTTGAATAAAAAGGTAGTAATGAGTCGTTTAAACAACGACAATAAAGTGAAAGTGACGTAAAAAGAATATGTGAACATAAAGGATTAGAACAGTGTTAGCGGCAGCGAAAGTGTGAGTTGTGAGTAATGGCGGTATTCTATGGATAGTATGTGCAGGTATAATAGTAAAATAACTACACCGGATTGAAGGGAAGCATAACTATAAAAATTAAAGAGCTCAGTAAAAGGGGGTGAAAAAAAAAATATATATATATATATATATATAGAGAGAGAGAGAGAGAGAGAGAGAGAGATGTAATGTGGCAAAAAGGGGGATTTTATTTTATTAAATTTATTTAAACTTTTAATTGCAAGTCCCATGTGAACTACGGTTGTATTCGAACAAAGAACAGTAACATAAACTTTTTGGGCAGAGTGTAGCTGAAGAATGCCAGACTCGTTGGTAATTCAGTGTTTGTCACATTCGCTGGACGCACAGACGCAGCGGGGCACAGCTTATATGCCTAAACAATAAAAACCGACGCTACTAAAAATGGCGAAGCGGTAAGAGTTTTGTACCAAGTGCTTTCAAGACGGCGGAAGCCAAGTAAATGCTCCACCTACACAAGCCTCCTATACCGACAACATTTAATAACAGTAGCCTATTTGGTCCATATAAATCCACACACTATGAACAGCTACGAAAAAATTGTCGCATGAAGGCAGTGAGTTCCTGTTTAGCAACAAACAATAGTGGGGAGTCTTTGTTCTCAGTCTCAGAGAGTCAACGATTAGCATCTACACGTAACGGACGCGAATAGTGGCGTGCGTCACCGGCCGGGCAAATTTCTTATCAAAAATGTGAAAATAATAAACAGCAGTTCGTCTAACAACTTTTACCCGGCCAGGTGGACAAAGAACTCGTGTGCCCAAATAAAATTTTTTTTTAACTGTAGAAGGTGACAAACTGACATAAATAGTGAACGGTATCTCAGAATGCAGTAAATGACGTGAAGAAAGTAAAATTGGCAATGTGGTGAACGGACAAAAAAACATTTGGACACACACTCAGTGCTGCACGCGGTGATGAGAGACGACGACGGCTAAGTAAACAACAACAAATTCAATCTCTAAATAATTTCATTAACAGTTCAATTAAAGAACTCTAAATAAATGGGGATTTAAAATTGTATGAGAGAGAGAATGAGCAATCTGGGTCGCCTTACTTAAATTAAGAATTCGAATAAGGAATAATGTCGAAGTAAATGTTTCGTTTTTTTGTTCAGATTTGAAAAGGAAAAATAATTAAAATAACACAGTAACAGTTGAGTAGAAAAATTGTAAAACAAGTAAAGTCAAAAGTAGTATAAAGAAAATGAAATAAAATTTGAGTTATATTACATAAATGAGAGTCGAGCATGTTATTGATATAACCCCAAACCCTGCTTGTATGACGCCGTTCATGTGACGGACCTTGGGACTATAAGGTAAGCTATCCTGGATAAATAATAATTTAAATGTTATAAGTCTCTCAGTAATTAGAAAGTGTACAATTGGCGCCTTGAACAGAGATGATTTGTAAAATAATTATAAATCACACCTACACGTAAATACAAGCGTGGTTTGGAGGTTGGGTAGGAATACATAAATTACGTACAGGTTAAGCGATGTGTATGCTATAGTTAAGTAAAACATACAAAGTGACAAAATAGTAAATATATGTAAGATTAAAATTGTTTTAAGATTAAGAAAATCTCATAAAGAATAGAAAAATGGATAATAATGAAAATAAAGTCAGTATGAGTGAACTAACTGTCACGGAGGAAGTAGAAATGAATTTAGACTCAAATACAGTAAAAGAAAGCATGGGAAATGAATCAGATGATACAAATGATTCAGGAATGGAGACCACTCCAAGCCTGATAGATGAATCTGTAATAATTAGTGAGGCGGGAGCAAATTCCACTCCCGTAGCAACTAAAATAAAAGAAAAAGAGTGTACAATAGCTGATATGATGAACTTTATGAAAACCATGTCTGAGAATATAAATAATAGATTTGATGTTAATGATATTAAATTTGAGGTTCAGAATGTACAACTTAACGATATTAATAAACGTTTCGATAATAATGATATAAAATTTGATGAACAGAGTAGAAAGTTTAACGAACTTAAAATTGACATTAATGAGGTAAAGAATAAGTGTGAGAGTAATTTTAACGAATTAAAACGAGATATTGAGAAAATGGGAGAGTGGCGAACAGATACAGGTAAGAGAAAAATAAATGAAAATAACGGAGATACATGTATTAACAGTAGTGGTGGTAGTTTAAATGAAAAACAGGTGGCAGTAGACGAGGTGAGTAATAACGATAATTATAAAAATGAATTAATAAGTAATAGTGATAAGATGGTTGAAAACGGGGTATTTAAAGGTGATATAATAAAAGTAGATAGAGATGAGGCAGAGATAGTTTGTGAGAGTGAGAGAGTAATGGGTTGTAAAGGGGTAGGAAACAAATGTTTATCAGTTAGAGAGAGAGAGAGTATGAAGAGAGTGTACAAGTAGAGGGGTAGCAGAGGGTAAAATTTTCCTGTGATGTTGTGGTGGGGGGGTGAAGAAAGGTCTTCACGAATGTATTGGGTAGATAAGTGTTCTACCAATAATTGTCTTTTGAATTTTTGTGTTGTTCCTGGAAGACATGGGGGTGAGCTGGTTGGTCCTTGTCCTGCCCCTGGATAGCTGCTTGTCAGTGAACCAAACGCCAGCAGTTGCTTTCCTTGAGGAAGCCCCACGGTATGCCACAAACGCAGAACACTACAAACAGCCCTTTTCAGGGCTCACGACGAGTTTCAACTTCGAAACGAGAACATCCTGACAGATTAAAGATAATCATATGGGCAAAGAGAGAACAAAGTATAAAATCTATACGGAAAAAATTTAAAATTGACAAAGACCTCATTATGAGGAAAAGAGGAGTCAGTGTACTAAAGAGAGTAGAAATATGGTGCCCCACTAGGGCTTCTGCAAGAGATCTTCACCAAAAACTAACAAGGAAAGCAAAAAAGAAAGAAGGGCACATCTCCCTAGGACAGTCCTACTACGAAAGAAAAAAGAAGAGAAGTACAAATCCAGCCAAACAAACTTCGCCTCCAAATGCAAGTTCAGTAAAGACCTTCGAAGAAAGGGTTCTCCTGATACATTGGAATACCAGATCATTAAAGAAAAAAACAGAAGAACTCAAGAGGGAAATCACTGAAAAGAATGTAAAGATTATTTGTATACAGGAGTCCTCCTTGCCAAAAGATACATCCTTTCATCCTAAATTCAAAAACTTCAGCATATTCAACTTATCACGAGAAGATAACTTTGGAGGCGGACTGGTTACACTTATCCATGATTCCCTGCATGTGGAGGACTGTGCTATGATGACAAACAACAACAGTGAATATATGAAGATGAAAATAAGAGTAACCAAGGATTGTGTTTTTACTTTAATAAACGTGTATATACCTTCCCAAGGCATTCAAGAAAAGGACCTAGATGTGCTTGTTCCAGATAGTCAAAATTTCATGCTGGTGGGCGACTTCAACAGCAAACACCGCAGCTAGAACAATGGGCCGGAAAACAGAAATGGTCCAGTACTCTTCAGGTGGATCCAAACACACAAAGTCATCCTCCTAAACCAAAACAAAAAAGCTACCTACCAATCTCCCTCCACAGGGACATTAAGCACCCTGGACCTGACTCTGGCATCCCCAGCATTCGAAAGGTCAATAAAAAACTGGTGCATTGGGGAGGACTTGGGAAGTGACCATTTTCCAGTATTCTTCGAGCTCACGTTGACCAGGAAACTGGTGCACAATCCATCAGTCGTACATAGTAAAAACAACATGAAGAAGGCCAACTGGGAAGCATTCATGACCGCAAGTGAATTACTGGATGAAGACTGCTGCATAGAGACGATTGAAAAGATCCTTCATAATGCTGCCGAAAAAGCAATCCCCAAAAAAAGGCCGTACCGAAATCCTAAACATATGAACAGTTGGTGGAATGATGAGATTAAAGCCCTCAGGAGAAAACGGCAAGGAGCAAGGAAAAAGTGGAAGGAAAACCGTAACAAAGAATGTCGACAAACGTACAACAAGTGGAATGCCATCTTAAGGAGAGCAATCCTAGCTGCAAAATGTAAATCCTGGAAAGAATTCGTTGGTTCAATCAACATGAACACTCCTAGTAGTGAAGTGTGGAAGAAGTTTCGGGCTATTGAAGGGGCGACTGGCAAAAAGATTGAGCAAATCAAGTCGGCATCGGGTGAATGGCTTGAAGAGGATAAGGACAAGGCAGAGGCGTTCAGCACGTTCTATAAGGAAAAAGCTGGAAGCAAAACTCTGTGGCCAAAAACACTCACCCCTGAAGAAATGCAACTCACCGCCAGGTTCGAACTGCTATGGCTGTCCGATGACCCGGCTAACAAACCCTTAATGATGACAGAACTAAAAGCGGAAATAGCCAGACTCCGTAGTGCAGCGCCAGGAGCGGACGGCATTCACAATGAAATGCTTATGCATTGCTCTGCAAAACTGCTCGACAAGATCCTTCAACTCTTCAATACTATCTGGCATACAGGAAACATCCCCCAAGCATGGAAAACCGCTCTCATCATACCCCTCCCAAAACCAGGAAAAGCAAAAACGGAAATAAGCTCCTATCGCCCGGTCGCGCTTACATCGTGTCTAGGAACACTTCTGGAACGACTAGTGAACACACGTTTGATGTGGAGACTAGAAACCAATAATCTACTAGGAGACACACAATTTGGTTTCAGAAAGCAAAGGAGCACAAATGATGCGCTGCTGATCTTGACAAACAAAATCTATGAGGCCTTTCAAAGGCAGAAATCAACAATAACAGTCCTACTAGATTTCGAGTCTGCTTTTGACAAAACTCCTCATTCCACCATCCTACTGCAGTGCATGAGGCTGGGAATAAGGGGCTAAATGTTGAAGTATCTGGCAAACTTTTTGAAAAACCGTCTGATCAAGACCTCAGTGAATGGGCTGGAGTCGAGCTGCACTAAAGTCGAAACGGCATAGTTCAGGGTGCTGTAATTAGCCCTACTCTGTTCAACATCACACTTTATGATATAAACAAAGTGCTACCACCTGAAGTACTTTGTGTAATTTTCACGGATGATGTAACGCTCTTTACTACAGACAAAGATCCAGAAAGAGCAAATGAACGGATGCAACTAGCTTTAAATCAAGTTGCCAAGTGGTGTGCAAAATGGTCCTTAAAGATATCATCAACAAAAACAGAATGCGCATTTTTCTCAAGACGCAACATCCATGCAAGCTTCATCCCGCACCTTACAATTGACAACAGGGCCCTGCGACTGAACAAATGCCCCAAATTACTTGGAGTCCACTTGGATAAAAAACTTCGCTGGAAAGATCACATAGAACATGTCATGGACAATCCAGCAAACGATTAAATGCTATAAAAACTGTAGCCAGTCGAGAGTGGGGGGGCGGACACTGTATCCTTGAGAACATTTTATTTGTCCTTTGTCAGATCCAAGATGACCTACTGCTGTGAGATATGGGGCTCTGCCGCAGCTACACACATTAACAAGCTACAGCTCATCCAATCAGCAGCTTTAAGAATTTGCCTTGGCTGCCCCAAGTCTACTCCCATTACAGCTATGGAAATAGAGCTCGGCATTGAACCAATAGACTTGTATATTAAAAAGCAAATATGGAACAAACATCTCAAAAACCAAACCCTTCCACCAACCCATCCAATCCACTCGTTGGCAGCCACGACCATTATGCAAGCATTCAGTAAAAGAGTGGATCTTCTCTCACAAGACATGCCCAACGAGACCCCAGAGACTATTGCTACATACTTCAATGAACCACCTTGGGGGATGATAGAAGCGGAAGTTAAACTTGACTTACCAATTAAAATGACCAAAGCTGACCACCCAGAAGCTCTTCGAAGGGAAACACTGGAAATGCTAAATACCCAGTATCACAACTTTGTGAAAATATACACTGATGGATCTGTGGACAGTGGCAATAGTAAATCAGGAGCAGGATACTTTAACCAAAAGACCGGCAAATGCTTCTATGTCCCAGCAAATGCAGCATCAAGTATGGATGCCGAGCTATTGGCGTTGGATGCGGCTTTAGTGAGCTGTCTACAGATTGAAGACAGAGAAATATGTATTCTCACAGACTCAAAATCAGCCATGGAAGCTCTGACACAGACAGGCCCAAGTGTCTATTACTTCCGCATCAAGGAATTGAGGGCGCTTCTATCAGCTCTAAAGATCAAAGGAAAACACATTGTATTCCAATGGACACCGGCCCATTGCGGGGTGGATGGAAACGAAAAAGCGGACCAGATAGCAAAAGAAGCTGCAAACATGGGACCAGTCAAACACCCCCAATACTCGCTGGCAAAATGCAAGAAAGCTGCGGCTGCTCGGATACAAAGGAATGGACAAAGCGCTGGTGCGAAGGAGTGACAGGGAGACAACTATTTCGACTCCAGAAAGAACCTGCAGACCCTTCCTTATACCGCAACGTGGCAAGAATGATGGCTACTTTTGCAGCAAGGGCCAGAATTGGCCACATTGTCACCGGACATTACCTGCACCGATTCAACTTGAGAGATTCCCCAACCTATGAGAGATGCCAGACGGAGGAGGAAACTCTTGAGCACATTCTGCTCAGATGCTCAGTACAGAATCCAGCCAGGGAGACCCTGAGGGCCGTGATGGGAAAGAATGGTGGCCTGGACCGGATTCTCGGGAACAAGCGCTTTTGGGCACTCGCTGCTGTGGTATACCATGGACATCGGACCATAGGGGTCACTTGACCCTGGAAGTCTGCTCCAAGAAGTAAGAAGTAATAAGTAAGTTCCTGGAAGAACCAGGAAGTGTTTTAATATAGCAGTACCCTCTGCATGTAGTGATAAAGAGTGAAATGGGGTGAAGAGAGTTGTATGTTGAGGGAGAGATAAAGGTATTTAAGTCAAATAGAAGTTGTGGAGAGTTGATAGAGAGAATGAATATTGAGAGAGTAAGTAATATTGTAGACTTACCTTGTTGCAAGAATAGTGCAGTAACAGATGATGAAAACGGTGATAATTATATTGAATGCTTACCTGTGCATAGACGTGGAGTATTAATAATAGATGATTCTGAAATTGAGAGGTTAAAATACTTAGGGGTGATAATAATACAGATGGTGACAAGACCAAAATCAATGATTTAGACAGGGTATATGATTTGATAATAATATGGGATAATCCATTAGAGAATTATTATATAAATAATAATAATGAATTGAGTGTGAATAAGAATGATAATTGTTATATAAAAATAAGACTATTATATGATGACGGGGGTTAAATAAAAAAAATCAGTGAATGCACATTTTAAATATTTTAGTTTATGGTAATGACCTAGCTAACTTGTGAAATGAGGTATGGTAAACAGAAAAATAATGACAAGAATTTGTACATAAATTTATAGTGAAATTAATGTGTCTATGTTGTAAGGTGTGCTTTATGTAAACAATGTGTATGTAGTAGAATTTGATTTAATAATAATAATATTTTAATAGACTAAATAAATAATGAGAGTTGATAATAAATGAATTGTAATTGTTTTGGAGTAAAGTAATTAAAATATGTTGTGTTTTAAATAATTGATTGAACTAAATAATTTGAGATGTATTAATTGAGTAATTTAAAATGCTGTATAAAGACATTTTGATAATGAATTTGAATGATTTTAGGAGATTGGTACTTGATAATAAATAATAAATGAATAAAAGGTAAAATGTGTTTAGTTGTGGAGTCATATGATTGTTAAAATGTTTCAGAAGATACATGGAGTTGTGTACATGATTTGGTGGTGACAAATGTTTATATTTTGTGTCTATGACAGTATATGAGTGATGTAATGTAAGTATGAATTTTATCATACAAGTAAATAAAGTAATATAATTAAATGTGTGAATAATAAATTTTAAATGTGTTCAAAGTTTAAATTAAATGATTAAATTAATTGGATGGAGTTATGAATTTTCTAGTGTGATTTTTCAATGAACATATAGATGTGAAATGTTGTAAAAGTTAGAGTTTGGGTGAGAATAATTGTTTTAATAAGGCATTTGAATCAGTCAGAGTTAAGTTTAAATGGGTGTTAAACAGAATAAGATTCTTGGGAATAAAAGTAAGATAGGAACTGAGTATTAGTAGGGACACAGTAGCGATAGTGAGTAAATGTAGAGAAATGAGAGTGATGTAATGGGAGAGTAATTAGATGAAGGAAGAATTTTGTAAGGGGGTGGTGTGATAAGGAGTCCTCAACGAAAAGCGTTGTGGCGGGAGGTGAACCGTATGTGCGTTGGCGGGGTTACCATGGGGAGATCAGGAACCAATAAGGGAATGAGCATAGGGAGGGAACACACATCCTAGGTACAAAGAGGGTAATGGGTATTTTGTTATAAGGGTAGAATGATGTGAATGGAGTTAGAGAATTATTGGTAAATATTTTGAGAGAGTGGTGTCAGACTATGTAAATCTGTTAATGAGTGTTAGAGTCAGAAGGGGGTTGAGGTTATAGTTAAACACCCATTTGTAAATCGAATTACGATGAATATCTAAAAATCACCCAAAATAATTGATAATGAAGATGTTAAAGAGAAAATCATAGTTAAAATGTAATAATAACTGAAACAAGTGAAAAATTTAATAGAATTTGAAAATAAAATAAAGCTGTAAGGTGTGTAAATTTTGATCAAAATTAAAGGGGAATTGTTTATTTTAATCTAATAATCGCAATGTTGGTGATGAGTGTGTTGTATGTATTATGTTAGTGTAAGAATTATGAACATATGTTGTGTATGTGCCTGGTAGAGTTTTGTGTAGTGTATCTAGGGCAAGGTCATTCACATGACCCAGAGAGATCAGCTGATGACTGATGTTTGATATATTGTGTGTTTCTTACAATTGGTTCATAGATTTTATTTGTGTGTTCATAATGAAATGATTAAATAATAAATTTTGTTAAAAAAATGATTCTTTTGGGGAATCAACATTTTTTTGAAAAAAAAAAGAAAAAAAATGTATTTTTCATTGTGCCTGCCGTATAGATGATGTTTTGATGTTCAGAGTATTTTGTGGATTATATGTATTGCTTATGTATTAACTGAGTTATATTATCCATATAATGTGTGTTAAAAACAAATATTATCTTATTAATTTACCTTATTTCCATCTTATGACTTTTTTTTCCTGTTTGTAGGTTACTTTTGACGCGTTTCGGAGCTCTTCAATGCTCCATCTTCAGAAAATCCGTTGCTTAGACTTCGTCACGTTAATATTAAAATTAAAATCTGGTATTGAAAACATATGTACAACACTAAAACATGTATACATTTACACTATGGTCACATATATGAAACTACATATTTCGGGTGCACCCAACACTGTCACATGTTAGACTGTCTGGTATCAATTACACTGTGTCTCTTAGTTCTATTCAAGATTGTATCGTATAGATAGTGCGATCTAAAGTCCAGTTGCTCGTTCAATACATTATCGGGTTCAAACTTGAATGCCTGGTAAATTTCGAATTCTTCAACAGCATTTATGAATAGTCCTTTATCACATATATGTATGGCTTTAAAATTGGATTCAAAATTTTTGTAATTATGGCCTTTAGATATTAGATGCTTCGCGAATTGAGAGCGGTTCGTGTAAATATTATTTTTGGGTAGATGTTCTCTAAATCTCTGTAAAAAACCCCGACCTGTCTGACCAATATAGAATTTATCGCAATCGCTACAATTTATTTTATATATTCCGGTTTTTTCAGTAGTAGGTTGACGTGATTTCTTTCTTAGTAAGTTCCCTATGTTATTGTTGGTACGGAATGATATTATGATATTTCGTTTTTTGAACTCATTTACAAGAGCTAAGGCAGTTCTTCTTGAATAAAATGTGTTTATGTATTTCATTTTTGTATCTCCGCTTTTTTTATGGTTGGTTGCATGTTTATGTAACAATTTATCTATTAAAGTTGGTTGGTACCCACTGACAATAGCAATATGTTTAATGATGTTAAGTTCTTCTATATAATCATTTCATTCCATCGGTATTGTTGCTAGTCTGTGTGTAAGACTATTAAATGCCGCTATTTTTTGTGTATATGGAGCTGGCGTGTATAACCATATCAGTGGAGGCTGGTTTTCTATATATCTTGTAACGGAGTTTGTTAATACGTTTTATTAAAGTTAGATCCAGAAAATTTAATTCATTGTTGTTCTCAACTTCAATAGTAAATTTCATGTTGGGATTAATACTGTTCATATGTGTGAGTAATTGGTGTAGTTATCTTTCGGTGCCATTAAATATTACTATGGTGTCATCAACATATCTTTTATATAGTTTAATGTGTTTGTGAAACTTATTATTTGCTGATAATAGGTATGTGTTTTCATAGTGGTTAAGGTAGATTTCGGACAAAATAGCAGATAAAGGTGACCCCATTGCTAGCCCGTCTTTTTGGATGAAGAAATTTCCGTCGAAAGCAAAATAATTTTGTTTTAAAATAATGTCTAAAATATATATTAATTCGTTTATCATCTGTTGGTCCATTATTTTGGTTTTCAATAGGTTATTCTTAAGGATGTTTAAGGTTTCTTGACTTGGTATGTTCGTATATAGGTTTACTATGTCGAACGATGCTAGTTTGTATTGTACTTCCATATTGAAATTTTTTGTTATATTAATTAATTCTAAACTGTTTTTAATGCTATGGTCGTTTTGTATATTTATATTATTTTTTATTATTTCGGATAATTTCCTTGCAATTTTATAGCTTGGTGCTGTGGTAAAATTGATGAGCGGTCTGATTGGTGTGTTAACCTTATGTATCTTAGGTAGACCGATGAATTGTGGAGCACTTGCTTTCATTTGTTTAAGTGATGATTCGATTTATTGCCGAGGAGTCGTGTACATTTATTAATAGCATTATTTACAATACGAGTAAACTTCGTTGTAGGGTCGGTACTAACTTGTGTTATATTATTGTTGTTGATAAATTCATACACTTTATCGATATAAACATCATTATTAATGATCACAGTGGTATTTTTATCAGCCTTCAATATTAAAGCATTATTTTCATTTAATTTATCTCTTAATTTGTTTCACAATTCTATATTCATTCCTGTATTTCATGTTTTGTTGATAATGAAATTCGTTTGTTTCAATTGATTTGTGTAATTTCCTATTGATCAGAACTCTCATTTCATTCTGCGAATTTAAATCTGGTAGGGTTTTTATAACCGCTTCAGCTTGGACAATTTCTTTTATTAAATTCTTATTATTATTAGAGTAAGGTAGGTTATATTTTAATCCTTTGTTGAGTATATTGAGTTCATTCTTATCGAATTCTATGTTGGTTAGATTCGCTATACGTTTATTAAAAACATGTTTACAATTTATATCGTCCTAGTTATGTTGTTTCAATACGAGTGCATTTATTTTCTTATCGTGTCTACGCATTATTATCGTCATGCGTGATGTGATACGATTATCTATATACTGTAATACTTTTGGTATAAGTGCTGGGTGTATAGTATTCATCATGTGTAAATATGAATTATACAATCTTGTGTTTAATTTGGTCTTTTTGCTGTACAATTGTCTAATTTCTTCTTTAATCCATAGTGATTCAGCAATTTGTTTTGTTTTTATAGCAGCTTTAGATGTGGTTCTAACTTTTATGGTACAATATTTGGGTGTTACTTTTAATTGGAGACACTTCTTGTTAAATTTGATGTTCAAATTCGTTTTCAATACTTTAATTTTAATGTCAATATAACTGTTTACCGTTGATGCCTGAGAAGCAGTTACTTTTAAGTATATCATTATTAGACGGTAACCAAGTCACAGATTTAATTATCTTATTAATTTACCTTATTTCCGTCTTGTGACTTATTTTTTTCTGCGTCAAAAGTAACCTACAAACAGGAAAAAATAAGTCACAAGACGGAAATAAGGTAAATTAATAAGATAATTAAATCTGTGACTTGGTTACCGTCTAATAATGATATACTTAAAAACGAATATTAGGATAAGTGAATTTATGATTTAATAAGGTGTTCAGTTTATTTTGTTTTTTATGATTGTTAGTAGTTAGTGAAGAAGAATTGTAGATTCATGTAAAAGATTTTTGGGATTTTGATGAAAGTAATGGTAATATAAAATTTTGATATTGGACTTAGATTAATTTTGAACGGAATTTAAATAATTTAATCTGATTAGTTGGATTCATTTTGAGTATGTGTACGCACCCAGTACTTGCTAAAGGCAACCCAGTGTGCATGTAAGGGGGAACATATCGGTTGAGGATCTGGTATGGTATAAGGCCAGTGTTTTGATTTTTTTGGTGGAATGATAGAAGGTTCGGGGTACTATGGTGAGTATCTGTCCGAGGTTATGGTGTTGGGATCTCGTACAGAGAAGTCCAGTAATGTCGTTCAGGTGCAGCCATAGTCGCCGAGCTAGGGGGGTAGTTTACCCATGACGTGTTTAGAAATTAACGGGGGGTTGTTCGTGCCATATCCTCACCGATCCTCTTAGGTTAGCAATGAGAGTTTTCCTGTTTTTGGGCATAAAACCTCTCATTGAGGGGGGGGGTATTGTAATGTGGCAAAAAGGGGGATTTTATTTTATTAAATTTGTTTAAACTTTTAATTGCAAGTCCCATGTGAACTACGGTTGTATTCTAACAAAGAACAGTAACATAAACTTTTTGGGCAGAGTGTAGCTGAAGAATGCCAGACTCGTTGGTGAATTCAGTGTTTGTCATGTTCGCTGGACGCACAGACGCGGCGGGGCGCAGTTTATATGCCTAAACAATAAAAACCGACGCTACTGAAAATGGCGAAGCGGTAAGAGTTTTGTACCATGTGCTTTCGAGACGGTGGAAGTCAAGTAAATGTTCCACCTACACAAGCCTCCTATACCGGCAACATTTAATAACAGTAGCCTATTTGGCCCATAGAAATCCACACACTATGAACAGCTACAAAAAAATTGTCGCATGAAGGCAGTGAGTTCCTGTTTAGCAACAAACAATAGTGGGGAGTCTTTGTTCTCAGTCTCAGAGAGTCAACGATTAACATCTACATGTAATGGACGCGAATAGTGGCGTACGTCACCGGCCGGGCAAATTTCTTATCAAAAATGTGAAAATAATAAACAGCAGTTCGTCTAACAACTTTTACCCGGCCGGGTGGACAAAGAACTCGTGTGCCAAAATAAAATTTTTTTTTAACTGTAGAAGGTGACAAACTGACATAAATAGTGAACGGTATCTCAGAATGCAGTAAGTGACGTGAAGAAAGTAAAATTGGCAATGTGGTGAACGGACAAAAAAACATTTGGACACACTCAGTGCTGCACGTGGTGATGAGAGACGATGACGGTTAAGTAAACAACAACAAATTCAATCTTTAAATAATTTCATTAACAGTTCAATTAAAGAACTCTAAATAAATGGGGATTTAAAATTGTATGAGTGAGAGAATGAGCAATCTGGGTCGCCTTACTTAAATTAAGAATTAGAATAAGGAATAATGTCGAAGTAAATGTTTCGTTTTTTTGTTCAGATTTGAAAAGGAAAAATAATTCAAATGACACAGTAACAGTTTGAGTAGAAAAATTGTAAAACAAGTAAAGTCAAAAGTAGTATAAAGAAAATGAAATAAAATTTGAGTTATATTACATAAATGAGAGTCGAGCATGTTATTGATATAACCCCAAACCCTGCTTGTATGACGCTGTTCGTGTGACGGACCTTGGGACTATAAGGTAAGCTATCCTGGATAAATAATAATTTAAATGTTATAAGTCTCTCAGTAATTAGAAAGTGTACAAAGAGAGCGTGTATAACTAAAATGTTTAAGTACTGGTTTGCTGAGTTAAATATTCACTAATGGAATTTTATATGTTATTAATTATAATATCATTAAGAAAGTAAATAAGGAAGTAACAAAAGAAAGAATTTCATTTTGAACAAAAAAAAGAATATTTGAATGACTAGAAACATGCGTTAGAATATTTATTACGCCACACCCATAACCTGAGTTCTGCATCAAAGATTTGTCTAAAACGGACCTGTGAGTTTTCTGATTTAAGGGAAGTAAATATTAAAATTAATTAAGGGTAAGTGTATGTTGGTTTCGATGTTCATCTCAAGACATCGTGGCAACCTTTAAATGTATTTGGAATCGTCTGGGAGTTTTATAAAAGGTAAGTTTAACAGTCAGGGTAAGTAATAGTTTAGTGTAAAATTGAAAAAACGTTTGAAAGTTTACAGTGTCTCATAAAGGTCACAAGACTGTAAAATGACAATGGAGGATTCTAAACATCAGGTAAGAGTAAATGACCTGTTGATCACAAGAACAAACACACAACGAGGTTTCAGACCCAGATAATGGGGTAATCAAACTGCCCCATTGCTGTTCAACTAGATGAGATGATAATTAAGAAGGGCAAGAACAGTATTAAGTGGCACAATTATTTATAAAAGCATCCAGGTCCTGCAATATGCAGACTACCACTGAAAATATGTGGGATGTCTTCTTAGATATAAACAAAAAAGCAGTAGCTGTGATTTGGATGGAAGTATGTGAAGAGAAGATACTTAAAAATGCAGAGAGTAAAATGGTCTGGCCACATACAGTGCATGGATGAAGCATGACTGGTGAAAAAAATCTTTCAGGGAGTGCTGATTGGCAAGAGAGGAAAATCATCTTAGAACAAGAAGGAGGCACGCTGTTGAGAATTAAAAGGTTGGGCATCCAATTTGTTGAAGACAGGATGTAGTGGATGATCGTGCAGGCCATGATCACGTCAATCTAGGAGAGGAAGATGAGTAGGAATAGTAGGAGAAACAGGAAAAGAAGAGCTGGCTTTAAAAATATAATGTACTAAAAAAAAAATTACAATCCAAGTTGTGTGTATTAAAAATGTGAGCTTTCATGTTAAGAAATTAATGTTGGGCATTAGCTGGAATTTAAAGGCCTTTACCTGCAAGTATAACAAATGGTTTTAAAACATTCTTTACAAGTCTTTGTTGCTCAGTAGTACAGAAGACATTCATGTGTACTACCAAAATGCAAAAAATGATTGATAAAAACATTACGTACTATAGTACGGGACTTACCATTATAAGCTTCGAGGTTACACAATAGTAATAGCTCTTCCCCGCCTCTCGCCCTCCAGCATTGTCGCACGTTACACTTGGTTATGTGTAAGGCAAAGGCGGGGAGCGGATGTCTGTTGCAAACACTGGCAATACCGAAGTGGCCTCGAAGCTTATTATGATACGTCTCACATAATAGTAGTATATGCATACATGCATCATGATATAAGGAATGATAAAGATCCTCACACAGCACAATAAAATGTTTTATATTGGAACACTAAATTCTACTAAACCTATTTATGATGATGAAGATGACTGCGAGGAGGAAGATGTATTTTCAAAATTGACTTTTTGGGGGGAGGCTGTGTTTTATGTTTTATATAATAAACATTTCCTCCACTTTTATAGATGCACAGAACTACACAAGAAGAACTAACTACACTCAATGGGGCCTGAATATATGCCTCAGTGATCTCAAAACTCAGCACAATATCATTATACATATGGACCAATCAAAATCTAAATTTGTACATTATGAGTGGCACTTTACTATACATAGAAAACAGACAAGTATGAAGAGATTCTAACATACAAATAAGTTTAGCAATCTAAAGCTTGGTTCTTGGTTATCATCAAGATCTATACCAAAGAATTATTCTCCAATTTAATTTACAAAAGTAACTTACAAGTCATCCACTTGATATATGTATTTCTATGGTAAAAGCACATATATGTCCACTGTGCATGTACACACTCATAAGTACTCAATTCAACAGATGCTAGTGGTGTTCACCTTGTACGTATGTTTTTGTACATAATATTGTACATTATGTTTTTGTCTATGTTAAAAATAGACATAACATTTTGTTTATGTTATCAAAATATAATTTTATGTATGTTATAAATATATTATGTTACAATAATATAATATATTATGATCAATTTATAATAAAGGATAATATTAATTTGAAATACTGACCACAGAATGTAGCCATCTGCTAATCCTGGCCCCTGGGCTCACCTAAAATATAATAAATATAACAATTATATTAAATATTATTCATACACCATTTAATATTATCTGTCTTAACCTCATGAAGAATACTACTTACTACTGAAAACAAAAATATTCTAGTTTTTATAAATCATAATGATTTATAATATATGAGTCTCGGTTCGCAAGTGATTGTTAACTCCAGTATTTATACTACTCACAGGTGATGCTGCCAACATCCAGTTAGACAGTAAACTGTTTTGCTACAGTAGACATTGAATTTTAAATGTTTTCTTGTATATTGTTAAAAGGCGTGTGTTTAAGTATAGTGTTTTAACAATTGAATTTTGTTGTTTAAATTTTGCATACCGAAATCTCGTTCGGTATGATTTAAGCGTCGAGTAGCCTGTGTGCCGTACCTGTCCCTTCTCACTCTTTTGTACTTCCCGATAGGCACCAAATTGTTTTACTAGAAAACAATTAAAAGTTTTTAGCTGTTTTGTTTTACAGTATGGTAGTGTCGATTCGAATTGTTCGCCAACTGGCATGAACTCGAATCTCGTTTGAGTGGGGGGAAACATGTTACCAACGTGAAATAATGTTGGTTAGTTTTAACGCACTGCTACAAACAAAAGCATACATAATATTTTTCTGTAAATACTGGACAGTTGTTAATGATACACACTTTTTTATTTGGCTCAGAACTGTTAATCCTTGTTAACGCTTAGACAAAATTTGTAATTAATATAATAATTTTAGCCTCGGCAATAAATAGTCGTTCACTCAGCGGATGGCTGGGTTGGCAATACAATGTTTTCTTTCGCCACAAGACGGCGTTGATTATTATTTACACAATAAATTTGCCAAATTGAGTCCTTTTAAGTACGACAAAGAAGTTTTAAAACAAGATAATAAATTACAATATATCACTTTATAATCGTGAGCATTAAAATTGAATAAGGTTTACTTTAAATTCAATGTTGTGGTGTTAAAGTGTGTGACGGTGTCATTTGTGTAATACATAGGTTATAATCAGTTATTTAGTGTTCATAAATTACGTTTTATTCATCAATCCTTGAAAAAATAATACCTTCAGTGATAGTGAGAGTTCACAGTTTAATGAGAAAGTTGAAAGAGAATTTATTTTCAGAAGTTCAATTAATTCAGCAATACTTATCGTCAGTTGATAGGAAGTGTATTGTCAATAGTTAATGTAGGTTGATTCGTCGATGTTGATTCTTCTTTCTTCAAATCTTGGGCTTCAGGTACGTCTTGCGTCTTCTTCTTGTTAATTTCCTTATTTTCAATACATCGGGATTAAATTAAGCTGGTCCTTGATCTGGGTTGAATGTATCATCCTCTCATCAGTTGGTATGGTCCTCTTCATATAATATGGGCACCTTTAATGTTTTAGAATAAAATTGTGGGCCCTTCACGGCGTGGCGTCTCTTCTTGTAAGCGTCACTATAGATTTTTTCGTTTCCTAACTGAAAGCTGTCAGTATTCTGCTGTTGTCGTGGTAACTCAAAAATTCTGATTGGTTAAAATTGGCTTAAGACCATTGTTAGGAGATTTGAATTTTTATTTAAAATGGTTACAGATCTTCTAAATGCAATTAATCTTCGGTATTCAAATTTGAGTATTAAATATCATCACCACTGTTCGTATACTGGCTCAAGGATTAATTTGACATCCAATAAGATTGGGTTTACTGATGTATTAACATTTTGACAGTTATGTTGATATTGTTTAATTACACTGTTTTCTTAATTTACATGATTACTTTAATATTTCTTTCTTAACATGATTGCCTAATTGTCTTTTACTGTTTACTTGCATTAATTTTGCTAATGTTATTGTTTAATTCTCAAAATTGAAGTTTTACAGTTAGGCATTTGCCTAGGCCTAAACAGCAATTGATTATTTTTTCTTAAATTACAGAGATTACATTTTATTTTCCCCTTGTATGGGTTCTGATTGGTTTAATACATGATTTGTTCATTTGTTCTATGGTTTTATGTCTGTTCTATTGTAATTGTATGTGATTTTATGGTTCCATATTCTGGCTTGTCTATTGTCATGACTGCCTTTTAGTATCATTGTATTTGTCTGTATTTATTTTGTTTCTTGTTTACTGCTTTTGTTTTTTAATTATTATTTCTTATTCTTTATTATTTAACATATAACATTTAATCTTATGGTCTAATAATTCCCACAGACATAACTCTATTCATTAAACATAATTATTTGCTTGTCATTACTCACAATGTTAATTTCCTTCATCTCCTCATACTCTTTGGTGAGTAATAATTATTACATAGTATACAAAACAAACATATAAACATTAATTAAATATTTAAACATAATGATAATTCCTTATTACTAATTATATATGACATGAGGTCATTAACATGAGACTCTAATAACATTTTACTATATTATATTTAAATCTTTTAATGATTATATTATTATTAAATGTCTTTCCCCTGTCATTTTGGGTTAATAATATTTGATTTTATATCTCTGTGTTTTAGAAGTTCCCTATACTGTGTATTATCACAGTAATAGTCAAATTTTCTTTAACACATAGGTAATAACATAAATTGCCACTTAGAATACTAATTGTTCAAGATTTAAAATATGATATGTAGTCACTCCTACTGCTATCTTAATTCTATTGATTATTTAATCTACTACAATTTAGTTTAGTTTATCATACACTGGTGTTCACTTATAATTGCTTTTGATTGCCACAGTCCTTTCTGTGTTTAGCAATTATTAGCTTTCACTCACTTCTACTTTGGTTATTTTAATACTAACACCTTGCACTCTATATTTGGTTTAAGTGTTACTGGTGGGTATTGCTTACTAAAATTCTCTTTCTCATTTTTTAAAAATGTTCATTATTATTCTAATTCACTATCTCTCACTCTACTAGGTTTGATTATACAGTTAACAAGTTTGTGTCATGCTAGTTTGATTTGTCATAGTTATCTCTATTCATTTGGGTTAGTGTACCCTTCTACAATTTAAGTCATTAAAATTTAACACTTCTTATTTTACACTGTTTATCTGTGTTTACAATCATCATCCTTATATACAATTTATTATTCATTGATCTCTTTCCACTTGGTCTACCACTGGTGTTGTGCACTTTCGCTGTCTTAATTTCATTTGTTATAATTCAAGACACATTAAGACATAATATAAACAACACAATAGGAGTACATAAGACACCAGACAACAACAACCACAACTCAGAAATACACACAGCCATCAAACTGAGGGAAAAGGCACACAAACACAACATCACATTTGTAAAAGCTGACAAAGACAACACGACTGTAATTATCCCCACAGACAACCTACACGAAAAAGTACAAGACTTCATAGAACAGAACAACATCACAGAACTAAAACACGACCCCACCGACAGATACCAAAACTCAGTAAAACAAATAGTCAACAAAGCCAAACACATTATGACACATAAACAAAAGCCCTACATGAAACAAATCCGACCATCAGCACCTACACTCCAAGCGCTTCCCAAAATCCATAAAGAAGACATTCCGATCCGCCCCATTATCAACTACCGTAATGCCCCTGCACACAAACTGGCAAAATATCTAGACAAAATTATTAGACAACACACACAAATAGACAACAACATTGCAGTAAAAAACAACACTGACCTAGTAACAAAAATAAAAGACATACACATCCCCCATAACGCCACATTAGCCTCCTTTGACATTAAAAACCTGTACACAAACATCCCCATCTCTGAAACAATCACCATCCTACAAAACAAACTCAAACAGAACAACACACCAAACGAACTTATCAATGAAATAACGGAAACTCTGAACATTATCACAAAACAAAACTACTTTACTTATAACAATAAATACTACACACAGAACGATGGCCTACCCATGGGCTCCCCCATATCCAGCATTCTAGCAGAAGTCTTCCTCCAACACTTAGAAAAAACAAAAATACTCACAAATAATGACAGACACTCACATAAAATACTATATTGGCACAGATACGTTGATGACATTCTAATACTATACAGGGGAAACAAAAGACAATGTGAACAGTTACTAACGCACATAAACAAAATACATAAAAACATAACCTTCACTGCCGAATATGAACACAACAATACCATAAACTTCTTACACCTCTCCATCACAAAACTAGAACACAGGCACAAATTCAATATATACAGAAAACCAACTACAACTGACACACTAATACACAACACCTCCAATCACCCAATACAACACAAACTAGCTGCTTTTAGAACCATGATACATAGACTTAACAACATCCCCTTAGATGAAATAGACTACAAAGACGAACTACACACGATAAAATATCTAGCAGAATCTAACGGTTATGACAGAACAATAGTCAGTAAACTCCTACACAAAACAAACAACAGACAAAGACAGAATACAACAAATTCATAACACTAACATACATCAACAAACAAACAGAAAAAATTGCCCACAAATTCAAAAAAGCAGGATACAGAATCGCTTACAAAACTACTAACAAAACAGAACACACACTATCAAAACGCATGCCCAAAGCACAAAACAAATTCGATCTACCCGGTGTATATAAACTAAATTGTTCAAAATGCAATAAATTCTACATAGGCCAGACAGGACGTAGCTTCAAACAGAGATACATTGAACACACAAAAGCAATCCACACCACTACAGAATCTACCTTCGCAAACCACCTCATTGAAGCAAACCACACATATAAAAACATCGACAATAACATGAACATACTACACGTACACACAAAAGGCCGAAAACTAGACACTCTAGAACAATTAGAAATATACAAACACACAAAAACAAATAAAAACGACATCCTAAACGAACAGACACAATTCAAATCGCACGCATTATTCGAACACATCTCACCACACACACACAGCTTCGATCTTTCGAAACACTATTTCGTCGCCAACAACAAGACGAACAGCGCTACTAACGACAGCCTCTGATGAAGCCTTCTATAGGTGAAAGCCGGTTTAGGCTGTAAGGTAAAACTTTACGTTTTTACTTATAAAAAACTTAGTGTTCCGAGTCGTCAATATTATAGTGATATTTATAATTTATATATCCCTTCCTTGGTGTTGGGGCTGGTTCTATCTTCTCACTTCCATGTTAATTATTTATACATCTTTATGTTAGTGTTGGCTGGTTCTACTTATTCACTTACAATGTGTTATCATTTATATATTCTTTCCTTGATTTTGGGGCTGGTTCTACCTTCTCACTTACTTTGTGATAATTTTATATCCTTTCCTTGGTGTTGGGGCTGGTTCTACTTTCTCACTTCCATGTTAATTATTTATACATCCTTATGTTAGTGTTGGCTGGTTCTACTTATTCACTTACAATGTGTTATCATTTATATATTCTTTCCTTGATTTTGGGGCTGGTTCTACCTTCTCACTTAATTTGTGATAATTTTATATCCTTTCCTTGGTGTTGGGGCTGGTTCTACTTTCTCACTTCCATGTTAATTATTTATACATCCTTATGTTAGTGTTGGCTGGTTCTACTTATTCACTTGCAATGTGTTATCACTTATATATTCTTTCCTTGGTTTTGGGGCTGGTTCTACCTTCTCACTTACTTTGTGATAATTATATATCCTTTCCTTGGTGTTGGAGCTGGTTCTACTTTCTCACTTACTTTGTGATAATTATACATCCTTTCCTTGGTGTTGGGGCTGGTTCTACTTTCTCACTTACCGTCTATTGGGCTATTGTGGTTTAAATCGCCATTTATCATTGTTTTCAACATTTCAGTCCGTTGCTTGTTACTTTTTTCTTATTAGAGGTTACTTTCATGATTACTATCATATGTTTGATCGTATTATTATTTTTTAATTACCTATTCTTTAATCTCTGACTCATCCCTTTTTATCATAGTGTTAAGTATTTAAATAATTTATTTTTGTCATGCTTCTTCATTATTGTTTGTTGAAGATATGTACCATTACATATTGCCCTGCCACTAAAATTGATTATTTCAGCAAATATCGTTCAGGTTTTTGATTGAAATTATCAATCATTATTTCAATTTATTTTCTTAATCACTGGTTAGTTTTGAGCTATCGATTCTTCCTATTTTTGAGTGTCAGTATTCTTCTTGATTTTCTAAATATCACTATAATATTGACGACTCGGAACACAAAGTTTTTTATAAGTAAAAACGTAAAGTTTTACCTTACAGCCTAAACCGGCATTCACCTATAGAAGGCTTCATCAGAGGCTGTCGTTAGTAGCGCTGCTCGTCTTGTTGTTGGCGACGAGAAAGTGTTTCGAAAGATTGAAGCTGTGTGTGTGTGGTGAGATGTGTTCGAATAATGCGTGCGATTTGAATTGTGTCTGTTCGTTTAGGATGTCGTTTTTATTTGTTTTTGTGTGTTTGTATATTTCTAATTGTTCTAGAGTGTCTAGTTTTCGGCCTTTTGTGTGTACGTGTAGTATGTTCATGTTATTGTCGATGTTTTTATATGTGTGGTTTGCTTCAATGAGGTGGTTTGCGAAGGTAGATTCTGTAGTGGTGTGGAGTGCTTTAGCGTGTTCAATGTATCTCTGTTTGAAGCTACGTCCTGTCTGGCCTATGTAGAATTTACTGCAATTTGAACAATTTAGTTTATATACACCGGGTAGATCGAATTTGTTTTGTGCTTTGGGCATGCGTTTTGATAGTGTGTGTTCTGTTTTGTTAGTAGTTTTGTAAGCGATTCTGTATCCTGCTTTTTTGAATTTGTGGGCAATTTTTTCTGTTTGTTTGTTGATGTATGTTAGTGTTATGAATTTGTTGTTTTCTGTCTTTGTCTGTTGTTTGTTTTGTGTAGGAGTTTACTGACTATTGTTCTGTCATAACCGTTAGATTCTGCTAGATATTTTATCGTGTTTAGTTCGTCTTTGTAGTCTATTTCATCTAAGGGGATGTTGTTAAGTCTATGTATCATGGTTCTAAAAGCAGCTAGTTTGTGTTGTATTGGGTGATTGGAGGTGTTGTGTATTAGTGTGTCAGTTGTAGTTGGTTTTCTGTATATACTGAATTTGTGCCTGTGTTCTAGTTTTGTGATGGAGAGGTCTAAGAAGTTTATGGTATTGTTGTGTTCGTATTCGGCAGTGAAGGTTATGTTTTTATGTATTTTGTTTATGTGCGTTAGTAACTGTTCACATTGTCTTTTGTTTCCCCTGTATAGTATTAGAATGTCATCAACGTATCTATGCCAATATAGTATTTTATGTGAGTGTCTGTCATTGTTTGTGAGTATTTTTGTTTTTTCTAAGTGTTGGAGGAAGACTTCTGCTAGAATGCTGGATATGGGGGAGCCCATGGGTAGGCCGTCGTTCTGTGTGTAGTATTTATTGTTATAAGTAAAGTAGTTTTGTTTTGTGATAATGTTCAGAGTTTCTGTTATTTCATTGATAAGTTCGTCTGGTGTGTTGTTCTGTTTGAGTTTGTTTTGTAGGATGGTGATTGTTTCAGAGATGGGGATGTTTGTGTACAGGTTTTTAATGTCAAAGGAGGCTAATGTGGCGTTATGGGGGATGTGTATGTCTTTTATTTTTGTTACTAGGTCAGTGTTGTTTTTTACTGCAATGTTGTTGTCTATTTGTGTGTGTTGTCTAATAATTTTGTCTAGATATTTTGCCAGTTTGTGTGCAGGGGCATTACGGTAGTTGATAATGGGGCGGATCGGAATGTCTTCTTTATGGATTTTGGGAAGCGCTTGGAGTGTAGGTGCTGATGGTCGGATTTGTTTCATGTAGGGCTTTTGTTTATGTGTCATAATGTGTTTGGCTTTGTTGACTATTTGTTTTACTGAGTTTTGGTATCTGTCGGTGGGGTCGTGTTTTAGTTCTGTGATGTTGTTCTGTTCTATGAAGTCTTGTACTTTTTTGTGTAGGTTGTCTGTGGGGATAATTACAGTCGTGTTGCCTTTGTCAGCTTTTACAAATGTGATGTTGTGTTTGTGTGCCTTTTCCCTCAGTTTGATGGCTGTGTGTATTTCTGAGTTGTGGTTGTTGTTGTCTGGTGTCTTATGTACTCCTATTGTGTTGTTTATATTATGTCTTAATGTGTCTTGATGTTCTGGTGCTGTGTTTTGTATATTTGTTTCTGTGTCAATTATGAGCTTTGTTAGTGTTTGGTTGTTATGTTTGTAATGTATGTTATGTTTTAGGCCTTTATCAAGGAGTGTTTGTTCGTTTTTTGTGAGTGTGACGTTCGTGAGGTTTACTGTACGTGGGTAGAATTTGTGCGAGGGAATTATATCTGTTTTGATTGGTGTCAGGGTTTTTATTTTTCTGTCGTGTTTTGTCTGTATGATATGTATTTGTTTTTTTGTCCATTCATTTGTGTGATGTATTAGTTCAGTCATGTAATTGTGTCCGTATGTGTTGGCGATATGTAGGTGTAGTGTTAATGCTTTGCGGTTAAGAGCGTCTTTTTTCTTATATAGTTGTTTAATTGATTCTTTTATGTATGTTCTTTGTGCGATGTTTTGTGTTATTCGGGCGGCCTGGTTGTTATGTTTAATTTTGATTTGGGCATATTTAGGTGTTAGTGAATTGTTTATGCATGTTTTGTTGAAATTTATGTGAGCTACAATCTTTCTAACCTTCAAAGTTGTGAACTTGTACGCTTGGACGTTGGCTCGTCTTGCTGAGTTAAATTCTTGGATTTCGTTGTCCATGACGTGTCCGTTACTTAACTAAATATCACTATAATATTGACAACTCGGAACACAAAGTTTTTTATAAGTAAAAACGTAAAGTTTTACCTTACAGCCTAAACCGGCTTTCACCTATAGAAGGCTTCATCAGAGGCTGTCGTTAGTAGCGCTGCTCGTCTTGTTGTTGGCGACGAGAAAGTGTTTCGAAAGATTGAAGCTGTGTGTGTGGTGAGATGTGTTCGAATAATGCGTGCGATTTGAATTGTGTCTGTTCGTTTAGGATGTCGTTTTTATTTGTTTTTGGTGTGTTTGTATATTTCTAATTGTTCTAGAGTGTCTAGTTTTCGGCCTTTTGTGTGTACGTGTAGTATGTTCATGTTATTGTCGATGTTTTTATATGTGTGGTTTGCTTCAATGAGGTGGTTTGCGAAGGTAGATTCTGTAGTGGTGTGGAGTGCTTTAGTGTGTTCAATGTATCTCTGTTTGAAGCTACGTCCTGTCTGGCCTATGTAGAATTTACTGCAATTTGAACAATTTAGTTTATATACACTGGGTAGATCGAATTTGTTTTGTGCTTTGGGCATGCGTTTTGATAGTGTGTGTTCTGTTTCGTTAGTAGTTTTGTAAGCGATTCTGTATCCTGCTTTTTTGAATTTGTGGGCAATTTTTTCTGTTTGTTTGTTGATGTATGTTAGTGTTATGAATTTGTTGTTTTCTGTCTTTGTCTGTTGTTTGTTTTGTGTTTTGTGTAGGAGTTTACTGACTATTGTTCTGTCATAACCGTTAGATTCTGCTAGATATTTTATCGTGTTTAGTTCGTCTTTGTAGTCTATTTCATCTAAGGGGATGTTGTTAAGTCTATGTATCATGGTTCTAAAAGCAGCTAGTTTGTGTTGTATTGGGTGATTGGAGGTGTTGTGTATTAGTGTGTCAGTTGTAGTTGGTTTTCTGTATATACTGAATTTGTGCCTGTGTTCTAGTTTTGTGATGGAGAGGTCTAAGAAGTTTATGGTATTGTTGTGTTCGTATTCGGCAGTGAAGGTTATGTTTTTATGTATTTTGTTTATGTGCGTTAGTAACTGTTCACATTGTCTTTTGTTTCCCCTGTATAGTATTAGAATGTCATCAACGTATCTATGCCAATATAGTATTTTATGTGAGTGTCTGTCATTGTTTGTGAGTATTTTTGTTTTTTCTAAGTGTTGGAGGAAGACTTCTGCTAGAATGCTGGATATGGGGGAGCCCATGGGTAGGCCGTCGTTCTGTGTGTAGTATTTATTGTTATAAGTAAAGTAGTTTTGTTTTGTGATAATGTTCAGAGTTTCTGTTATTTCATTGATAAGTTCGTCTGGTGTGTTGTTCTGTTTGAGTTTGTTTTGTAGGATGGTGATTGTTTCAGAGATGGGGATGTTTGTGTACAGGTTTTTAATGTCAAAGGAGGCTAATGTGGCGTTATGGGGGATGTGTATGTCTTTTATTTTTGTTACTAGGTCAGTGTTGTTTTTTACTGCAATGTTGTTGTCTATTTGTGTGTGTTGTCTAATAATTTTGTCTAGATATTTTGCCAGTTTGTGTGCAGGGGCATTACGGTAGTTGATAATGGGGCGGATCGGAATGTCTTCTTTATGGATTTTGGGAAGCGCTTGGAGTGTAGGTGCTGATGGTCGGATTTGTTTCATGTAGGGCTTTTGTTTATGTGTCATAATGTGTTTGGCTTTGTTGACTATTTGTTTTACTGAGTTTTGGTATCTGTCGGTGGGGTCGTGTTTTAGTTCTGTGATGTTGTTCTGTTCTATGAAGTCTTGTACTTTTTTGTGTAGGTTGTCTGTGGGGATAATTACAGTCGTGTTGCCTTTGTCAGCTTTTACAAATGTGATGTTGTGTTTGTGTGCCTTTTCCCTCAGTTTGATGGCTGTGTGTATTTCTGAGTTGTGGTTGTTGTTGTCTGGTGTCTTATGTACTCCTATTGTGTTGTTTATATTATGTCTTAATGTGTCTTGATGTTCTGGTGCTGTGTTTTGTATATTTGTTTCTGTGTCAATTATGAGCTTTGTTAGTGTTTGGTTGTTATGTTTGTAATGTATGTTATGTTTTAGGCCTTTATCAAGGAGTGTTTGTTCGTTTTTTGTGAGTGTGACGTTCGTGAGGTTTACTGTACGTGGGTAGAATTTGTGCGAGGGAATTATATCTGTTTTGATTGGTGTCAGGGTTTTTATTTTTCTGTCGTGTTTTGTCTGTATGATATGTATTTGTTTTTTTGTCCATTCATTTGTGTGATGTATTAGTTCAGTCATGTAATTGTGTCCGTATGTGTTGGCGATATGTAGGTGTAGTGTTAATGCTTTGCGGTTAAGAGCGTCTTTTTTCTTATATAGTTGTTTAATTGATTCTTTTATGTATGTTCTTTGTGCGATGTTTTGTGTTATTCGGGCGGCCTGGTTGTTATGTTTAATTTTGATTTGGGCATATTTAGGTGTTAGTGAATTGTTTATGCATGTTTTGTTGAAATTTATGTGAGCTACAATCTTTCTAACCTTCAAAGTTGTGAACTTGTACGCTTGGACGTTGGCTCGTCTTGCTGAGTTAAATTCTTGGATTTCGTTGTCCATGACGTGTCCGTTACTTAACTAAATATCACTATAATATTGACGACTCGGAACACAAAGTTTTTTATAAGTAAAAACGTAAAGTTTTACCTTACAGCCTAAACCGGCTTTCACCTATAGAAGGCTTCATCAGAGGCTGTCGTTAGTAGCGCTGCTCGTCTTGTTGTTGGCGACGAGAAAGTGTTTCGAAAGATTGAAGCTGTGTGTATGTGGTGAGATGTGTTCGAATAATGCGTGCGATTTGAATTGTGTCTGTTCGTTTAGGATGTCGTTTTTATTCAATAAAAAAACATCGCACAAAGAACATACATAAAAGAATCAATTAAACAACTATATAAGAAAAAAGACGCTCTTAACCGCAAAGCATTAACACTACACCTACATATCGCCAACACATACGGACACAATTACATGACTGAACTAATACATCACACAAATGAATGGACAAAAAAACAAATACATATCATACAGACAAAACACGACAGAAAAATAAAAAACCTGACACCAATCAAAACAGATATAATTCCCTCGCACAAATTCTACCCACGTACAGTAAACCTCACGAACGTCACACTCACAAAAAACGAACAAACACTCCTTGATAAAGGCCTAAAACATAACATATATTACAAACATAACAACCAAACACTAACAAAGCTCATAATTGACACAGAAACAAATATACAAAACACAGCACCAGAACATCAAGACACATTAAGACATAATATAAACAACACAATAGGAGTACATAAGACACCAGACAACAACAACCACAACTCAGAAATACACACAGCCATCAAACTGAGGGAAAAGGCACACAAACACAACATCACATTTGTAAAAGCTGACAAAGGCAACACGACTGTAATTATCCCCACAGACAACCTACACAAAAAAGTACAAGACTTCATAGAACAGAACAACATCACAGAACTAAAACACGACCCCACCGACAGATACCAAAACTCAGTAAAACAAATAGTCAACAAAGCCAAACACATTATGACACATAAACAAAAGCCCTACATGAAACAAATCCGACCATCAGCACCTACACTCCAAGCGCTTCCCAAAATCCATAAAGAAGACATTCCGATCCGCCCCATTATCAACTACCGTAATGCCCCTGCACACAAACTGGCAAAATATCTAGACAAAATTATTAGACAACACACACAAATAGACAACAACATTGCAGTAAAAAACAACACTGACCTAGTAACAAAAATAAAAGACATACACATCCCCCATAACGCCACATTAGCCTCCTTTGACATTAAAAACCTGTACACAAACATCCCCATCTCTGAAACAATCACCATCCTACAAAACAAACTCAAACAGAACAACACACCAGACGAACTTATCAATGAAATAACAGAAACTCTGAACATTATCACAAAACAAAACTACTTTACTTATAACAATAAATACTACACACAGAACGACGGCCTACCCATGGGCTCCCCCATATCCAGCATTCTAGCAGAAGTCTTCCTCCAACACTTAGAAAAAACAAACATACTCACAAACAATGACAGACACTCACATAAAATACTATATTGGCATAGATACGTTGATGACATTCTAATACTATACAGGGGAAACAAAAGACAATGTGAACAGTTACTAACGCACATAAACAAAATACATAAAAACATAACCTTCACTGCCGAATACGAACACAACAATACCATAAACTTCTTAGACCTCTCCATCACAAAACTAGAACACAGGCACAAATTCAGTATATACAGAAAACCAACTACAACTGACACACTAATACACAACACCTCCAATCACCCAATACAACACAAACTAGCTGCTTTTAGAACCATGATACATAGACTTAACAACATCCCCTTAGATGAAATAGACTACAAAGACGAACTAAACACGATAAAATATCTAGCAGAATCTAACGGTTATGACAGAACAATAGTCAGTAAACTCCTACACAAAACACAAAACAAACAACAGACAAAGACAGAAAACAACAAATTCATAACACTAACATACATCAACAAACAAACAGAAAAAATTGCCCACAAATTCAAAAAAGCAGGATACAGAATCGCTTACAAAACTACTAACAAAACAGAACACACACTATCAAAACGCATGCCCAAAGCACAAAACAAATTCAATCTACCCGGTGTATATAAACTAAATTGTTCAAATTGCAGTAAATTCTACATAGGCCAGACAGGACGTAGCTTCAAACAGAGATACATTGAACACACTAAAGCACTCCACACCACTACAGAATCTACCTTCGCAAACCACCTCATTGAAGCAAACCACACATATAAAAACATCGACAATAACATGAACATACTACACGTACACACAAAAGGCCGAAAACTAGACACTCTAGAACAATTAGAAATATACAAACACACAAAAACAAATAAAAACGACATCCTAAACGAACAGACACAATTCAAATCGCACGCATTATTCGAACACATCTCACCACACACACACAGCTTCAATCTTTCGAAACACTTTCTCGTCGCCAACAACAAGACGAGCAGCGCTACTAACGACAGCCTCTGATGAAGCCTTCTATAGGTGAAAGCAGGTTTAGGCTGTAAGGTAAAACTTTACGTTTTTACTTATAAAAAACTTTGTGTTCCGAGTCGTCAATATTATAGTGATATTTAGTTAAGTAACGGACACGTCATGGACAACGAAATCCAAGAATTGATTTTTCTATTATATTTTAGTTTAATGTTCTTATCCCTTTGATATCTAATTCCCTAACATTTTTTCCCTAACATTATATTGAATCGGATCAGAGGGGTACTTTTGACTCCATTGCTCCGCCGTCAATTATACATTTGATTGCTGGACTTATCTACAGTCAATCATCAATAAAATTATATGAGTAGTCTTAGTGCGACTATAAAATAAATATCATTTGTAGGTTTTCTCCACATTATTTTCATTTAGTTTATACAATACATTATTTCAAATTATAATCTTTTTCTTTTATTCACACTCTTTAGCTGTTAGTGATGCGATATTATTAGTGGGTATGGTATACATGATCTTTTTATTATTTGTTTTGTTTATTTTTCTTCCTTTCTTAACACTAGCTATTTATTAATTGGTTTCAGGACGTTTTTTCTTGTGTTTAATAATACTTTTTCATAGAGGATTGGTAATATGTCCCCTTTCTTCTTTGCGTCTACGATCTCATATGTGTTATTTTGATTTTCTTTACTTACTATATAGGGTCCTGTGTAAAGTAGTAATAGCTTCTGGGCTATCCCTTCCATGGTGCTTGGTAATCCTCTGTTTCTAAGTAGTATTTGCTCTCCAATCTTATATTGTATGGGTTTCGGTTGCATTTGCTTATATTTTTGTCTGATCTTGTCCGTCTTCTCTAGTATCTTATGGTGAAATTGCACGTCATCGAACTGATATTCTTCTCCATTTGGAAATTGAATTAAAGAAGTAATTTCTCTTGTCACCGCATCCTCCATCGAAAATTGTGATCGGGTAAGATGTTTTTATCTAGTTGACAGGCTCTCGGAATTGAATTTCACACTGATAATCTCTGACCTTCCCAGGTGTATCTGAAAATACGTGCTTGTAGTGATTATACACTTCTATCAGTTGTTCAGCTTGTTGAACTGTTAATTGTGCGTTCGTTTTCTCTCTCTGGAAAGTTCGGATTTCTTCGATTTTTTCTTGCCATAGTTCTTCATTGTCGGTCTCGTCACAAATTCCGTTATTCAGTATCTGTTCTCCAGTATTTCGGTATTTCTGGATGTGATACATTGTTTTATTTGGCTGTATTTCGTCACTATTGGTCAATTCGGTTGTCCATTGTATGTCACCCTTCTTCAAAATTAGCTTGTATTTGCTTAAGTCAATTATGGCTGAGTACTGGCGCAGCAAATCGCAACCAATTAGCATCTGGAATGGTAACCCGCTGGCTACTAAAAACATCATTGTTACTGTTTGTCCGTCGCTTGTCAGGTCGAGTTGTACTTGTTTTCGGACGGTTCTACTTTGTCGTCCGGTCGCTCCTACAAGGACAATGTTGCTGATGGGTAGCATAAGAATAATTGTCTTACTCGCTTCTTGGATGTTTTGAAGTTCGATACTGTCGATTAACAAAATATTTGATCCCGTGTCTATCATGATTTGTGTCGGTACTCCGTTAACTTGTGTTGAGATATAAGCAATTTCGCTGTGTTTATTATCAGATTGGTTATTACTTTCCTCGAGCAATTCCTCTACAATATTTTTCAAATAGTTATTTCGCACTATCGTAATTGTGCATTCGCCATTGGTTTGTGCAACGTCGCGATTTAATCCAATAGACTGGTTCAGTGAGGGTACAAGTAGCTTTTTCACTGCCGCTCCTAGTTTAACGTCATCTCGGACTGTTCGTTACGCCCATCTTGTTGACCTGTTGGCTGACTTCCGCTCGTTGACGGTCGGGGTTCAGGCTGGTTGTGATCTTCTTCATATCAGTCACACTTGTATACCTCTTGGCTACGACTTCGGCTAGTGTTGGTTCTGGTGTCACGTCTGTAGTTACTATCACTGTACCGGTGTCCGTAGCCATTTCGGTCGGCACTTCGTCGTCCCTGGTAATACGAACTATTTCTCCTATCACTTTCGGCCCTCACATAATGCACTTGACGATAGCTACGATCTGCTGTGTTGTTACGATTTGTATTGTCATTTGTGTTGCTGTTAAAATTTGGCCGGTTGTAGTTTGTGTTATTCGGCCTATATGGTTGATGTTGTGTGTTATTTGGCCGATTGTACTGATTATTATGATTGTTCGGCCTATTGTGATTATTATAGCCGTTATTTGGTTGGCTGGCCGGATTGTTATTTGTTCTATTATGTGGCTTGTTGGGCAGTTATTCACATTGTTACAGCTGTTATAATTCGAACGGTAGTTATTGTTGTTAAATTGGTAGCCTTTCTGAAAATTTTTTGTATCGCCCCTGTCGTCCCGTTGTCGACTCCTACGGTAATAACGCTCCCTTTCGTAACCTTCTAATAGGGCTGCCATGGATTGTATTGTCTTAATTTGACTACCCAGCCGCGCTCTGGAGACACCCTCTTCGTAGTGAAAGGCGAGTTTCGTCACTAAGCTTTCTTCCGGGATCTTCGGCTCCAAATTCCTTGCTAGACATCCCTTTCCCAGGAAATATGCCGTGAAAGTCGTTCCTCTGGTGGCGTCATACCTGCCGAAACATATACTATCACGCACTATGTTTTGCGTTGCCTCCGACCAGTATTTCCTTTTGAACACGTCCTTAAATTCCTCATAATTCAAGAGGTCGTGTCTCGTAGCCGTCCACCAATTATCGTTTATATCACGAAAATACTCGTCCAGGTATCCTCGGATAATGGTCCACCTGTTCTCCCGAGTCTTGGCCAGTTGTTCGTCCACTCTCTCTAAGAACTCCATCGGGTTTCGCCTGTACTGTTTGAAGTTAATGACTTCCCGGTTGTCCATGTGCTGGTACTGTGACATTATCGGTGGTCTGTTGTTAATTACTTCCAGCTCCTCTCTGATTTTGGCAACCTCTTGTTTCTAGATTTCTTCAATTTTGTTTTTGTTTTGTTGACCTTGTCCGCGAACTTCGCTTATGGCGGTGTCGATCTCCCGGCATTTCTCTCCAAAATCTGTCCGCACCTGTGCTATATTTTGTTTGGTTGTGGTTCTTATAGATTCTATTCGGATCTGGCTGTCTTCTTCCATGTTAGTTATTCGTTCGCCGAAGTCTTCCTTCGTTTGTTGTAGATCATGGCTCGTAATTTCCCATTTTCCATGTATTTCGGAAATCTGTTGCCGTATACTCATCATCTCCTCCTCGATTTTCTTATTCACTTTTTCGTTGTTCTCAGCCATCTTTTGGTTCAATACCTCCATATTTCTCTGGCTGTCTTGCTTCAGTTCGTCCATTTTTTCTTCCATGGTCTTACTGTTCTGGTCCAATTTCTCATTAACCTCCTCTTTATTTTTGTTCAACTCTCCCTTGAATTCTTTCAATTCTCCCTTGAAATCTTCCTTCAATGATGTTATCGCCCTCATTATTTCCAGTAAACTTCCGTCCTCTGGTCGTGCGGGTTTCTCCGGTTGATTCTCTGGCTGCACGGGTTTGGCTGGTTCCATGGGAGGTAACATTTGTTCGGCGTCCTCGACCGAAGTCACTTCCTTCTCTTCCACTCTAATTTCCTTTTCGGCCTCCTTCGTCCGCCTCAGTGATGATGCCCTCTTCATCTTGTTCATCTTCTATCGTACTTGCCGCTAGATATTTTCTCGTAACTCTAGCCTCACTAGTTGGTGCGCCACTTTGTTAAAAGGTGTGTGTTTAAGTATAGTGTTTTAACAATTGAATTTTGTTGTGTAAATTTTGCGAACATTATGAAATCTCGTTCGGTGTGATTTAAGCGTCGAGTAGCATGTGTGCCTTACCTGTCCCTTCTCACTCTTTTGTACTTCCCGATAGGCGCTAAATTGTTTTACTAGAAAACAAAAGTTTTTACCTGGGTTGTTTTACAGTATGGTAGTGTCGATTCGAATTGTTCGCCAACTGGCATGAACTCGAATCTCGTTTGAGTGGGGGGAAACATGTTACCAACGTGAAATAATGTTGGTTAGTTTTAACGCACTGCTACAAACAAAAACATACATATTTTTCTGTAAATAATTACTGGACAGTAGGGTGGAATGAAAATGGCCTTTTTTTAATTTTTTTTTTTTTTAGTTTTGTAATAGTGGGGAAAAGTTGCCTTTTAGGTTCAAAAAGAAGAAAAAAAAATTTGGTTGCTATACTACAACATCTTGAGGTGCCGCAAAGAGCTTAAAGTTTGTAAAAAAATTGAAAAATTATAAACTTTGATAAATTATTTTTTATGGTTTCCTCGTACATATAATGTTATAAAAGATAGTTGTAAATACATATATAAGCATTAGAATTAGAAAAAATTATTAATTACAAAATATAATAATAATAAAAAAATATTTTTTAATGTCAAAAAGTTTGTATTTTTGCTAATTTTGAAACTTTTGCAAACATTTTGGTTGTTACAAATAGTAGTAAATAAGGTTGAAATAAAAGCTCGTCAAATCAATTATATATTTTTTTTATTAGAGCACACGTAAAAAAATATCATAATACACTTTTAAAGACATTGAAAGTTCATTTTTTATGATTTAAAAAACCCTTAATAATTACAAATGTTACAGCTGCAAAATGTTTGTTTCTACTTCACTGACACATTAAACTGTTTTTTTGTATCAAATTTTGGCATGTTCTCACGTGAGTCAATTTTTGCTCTTATATATCCTTCTCTTGCGATTGAACCACAGACATTTTGAGCCGATTCGGTCACCAGTTTCACAGCTCTTTCTACAGCTTGCATGTGACAAGGAAGCCGGGGAAAGTCGATAAGCGGGTCCACTTTACTATTTGGTTGAGCTTCAGATATCTTCCGTATAAAGTCTTTAAGAGAGTCAATGGAAACATGTTTTACCAAGGGGGGTTCAGTTACGTCATTTTTAGCCCATGAGATCGTGTCAATGTAATCCTTTGCGTCAAAGTTTATCTTTGGAACTTTAAACTTCCTGACTCCGCCTCTACTTTCTGTTCTTGCTTTTAAAACACGTCGTAAACCAAGTTCTCTTACATTTTTGCGCTCATCACATAGCATGGACAAAAGGAGATTTTCTGCAGCAGCAAAGTACCCATTTCTTTGAATAACCGGGTCTAGAACGTTCTTGAAATCATCAGAGAGATAGCGTGAATACGAGATAAGCTTAAACAGATGTTTGGAACCATAAGTACATGAAGGTTTTAACTTAATGTTAAACCACACAGGTGCATACACTTTCACAATGTATTCAGCCAGAGTCTTAAGGTTTTCAGTTGGATTTTCAGTTGCCACATACAATCTAAGTATACGGTTTGCTAATGTAAGCCACCTGGAGTGAGCAAGTCTTCCAGGGTTTCTTAAAGATAAATCTAGTGAGCAATTTCCACTTGATACAGCGATACACATATCCAATAAATACTTCTGATCTGTACTTAAATCATTTATGTTCTCCAAAAGAGGAAGGTTATTTTCAATTGGCAAAAAAGTAACCACAGGAAGATTAGCACAGTTTTCCAGCTGCTGACCTATTTCGCCTTTAAACTCATTGGGTCCCTTCGTTTTACCATCTAAATGACAAAAAAGATGTCGCAAAGGTAGCTCATTTCCATGGAACAAACAAACTAACCATTGTAAAGGTCTTCCTATTTCATTTTCCATCAAAGAAATCACACAATTATTATGTCCAGTGTTTACAACGGTTCCATCACACCCAATAGCAGTAAAGTTCAAAAGTTGTTCGTTGTGTTCTCTATCTTCAAGAAACTCCAGTATACTGTCTGCTATGTCTTTTCCAGTGCCAGATTTAGGTGTTACGTGGCCTAAAAACTTTGAGTTTGGTTCCTCTATTAGTGAAACGTGCTCTTCTGAAATAACTTTTTTGTACAACTTAATTCCTTTCTTTTCTTGAACAATTGTTTTGTCTCTTCTTCCATCAAAAAACAATCCTCTATAAAATAATCCTCTATTCATATTAAAACGCCTATTTGAAACTTTTTATTGCATAATCGAGACACGTAAAATTCTTTGAAAAAGTTACAAAAAGTGTGTTTTATAAAACTTTTACCGCTCTTGCGGCACCTCAAGACATAATCCAAAAAGTTAAAAAAAAATTGTATGTCTTTTTTGATATAAAAACTGCTTTTTTGACAGTATTTGAAATAAAAAAAAATTGTTTGACAACTTCTTAAAAAAACTTAAAAATGTAGCGAAAATTGCAATTTTATGAAAATTTATCGTCCTTGCGGCACCTCAAGACGTGCTCCAATATTTTTCATATATTTTTTTTATCTTATCTACACCAAAAGGCAACTTTTCCGCACTATTACAAATTAAAAATCCAAACTTGATTTTTTCGTTCCACCCTACTGGACAGTTGTTAATGATACACACTTTTTTATTTGGCTCAGAACTGTTAATCGTTGTTAACGCTTAGACAAAATTTGTAATTAATATAATAATTTTAGCCTCGGCAATAAATAGTCGTTCACTCAGCGGATGGCTGGGTTGGCAATACAATGTTTTCTTTCACCACAAGACGGCGTTGATTATTATTTACACAATAAATTTGCCAAATTGAGTCCTTTTAAGTACGACAAAGAAGTTTTAAAATAAGATAATAAATTACAATATATCACTTTATAATCGTGAGCATTAAAATTGAATAAGGTTTACTTTAAATTCAATGTTGTGGTGTTAAAGTGTGTGACGGTGTCATTTGTGTAATACATACGTTATAATCAGTTATTTAGTGTTCATAAATTACGTTTTATTCATCAATCCTTGAAAAAATAATACCTTCAGTGATAGTGAGAGTTCACAGTTTAATGAGAAATTTGAAAGAGAATTTATTTTCAGAAGTTCAATTAATTCAGCAATACTTATCGTCAGTTGATAGGAAGTGTATTGTCAATAGTTAATGTAGGTTGATTCGTCGATGTTGATTCTTCTTTCTTCAAATCTTGGGCTTCAGGTACGTCTTGCGTCTTCTTCTTGTTAATTTCCTTATTTTCAATACATCGGGATTAAATTAAGCTGGTCCTTGATCTGGGTTGAATGTATCATCCTCTCATCAGTTGGTATGGTCCCTTCTCTTCATATAATATGGGCACTTTTAATGTTTTATAATAAAATTTTGGGCCCTTCATGGCGTGGCGTCTCTTCTTGTAAGCGTCACTATAGATTTTTTCATTTCCTAACTGAAAATTGTCAATATTCTGCTGTTGTCATGGTAACTCAAAAATTCTGATTGGTTAAAATTGGCTTAAGACCATTGTTAGGAGATTTGAATTTTTATTTAAAATGGTTACAGATCTTCTAAATGCAATTAATCTTCGGTATTCAAATTTGAGTATTAAATATCATCACCACTTTCGTATTTTGGCTCAAGGATTAATTTGACATCCAATAAGATTGGGTTTACTGATGTATTAACATTTTGACAGTTATGTTGATATTGTTTAATTACACTGTTTTCTTAATTTACATGATTACTTTAATATTTCTTTCTTAACATGATTGCCTAATCGTCTTTTATTGTTTACTTGCATTAATTTTGCTAATGTTATTGTTTAATTCTCAAAATTGAAGTTTTTTGTAGTTTTACAGTTAGGCATTTGCCTAGGCCTAAACAGCAATTGATTATTTTTTCTTAAATTACAGAGATTACATTTTATTTTCCCCTTGTATGGGTTCTGATTGGTTTAATACATGATTTGTTCATTTGTTCTATGGTTTTATGTCTGTTCTATTGTAATTGTATGTGATTTTATGGTTCCATATTCTGGCTTGTCTATTGTCATGACTGCCTTTTAGTATCATTGTATTTGTCTGTATTTATTTTGTTTCTTGTTTACTGCTTTATTTGTTTTTTAATTATTATTTTTTATTCTTTATTATTTAACATATAACATTTAATCTTATGGTCTAATACTTCCCACAGACATAACTCTATTCATTAAACATAATTATTTGCTTGTCATTACTCACAATGTTCATTTCCTTCATCTCCTCATACTCTTTGGGAAGTAATAATTATTACATAGTATACAAAACAAACATATAAACATTAATTAAATATTTAAACATAATGATAATTCCTTATTACTAATTATATATGACATGAGGTCATTAACATGAGACTCTAATAACATTTTACTATATTATATTTAAAACTTTTAATGATTATATTATTATTAAATGTCTTTCCCCTGTCATTTTGGGTTAATAATATTTGATTTTATATCTCTGTGTTTTAGAAGTTCCCTATACTGTGTATTATCACACTAATAGTCAATTTTTCTTAAACACATAGGTAATAACATAAATTGCCACTTAGAATACTAATTGTTCCAGATTCAAAATATATGTAGTCACTCCTACTGCTATCTTAATTCTATTGATTATTTAATCTACTACAATTTAGTTTAGTTTGTCATACACTGGTGTTCACTTATAATTGCTTTTGATTGCCACAGTCCTTTCTGTGTTTAGAAATTATTAGCTTTCACTCACTGTTTATGCACTCTTAAAACTTTAAACACTGATTTATCAGTGTTTATCACTATCAATGTGGTTCTATTCACTTTTGGGTATTTTAATACTAACATCTTGCACTCTATATTTGGTTTACGTGTTACTGGTGGGTATTGCTTACTAAAATTCTCTTTCTCATTTTTTAAAAATGTTCATTATTATTCTAATTCACTATCTCTCACTCTACTAGGTTTGATTATACAGTTAACAAGTTTGTGTCATGCTAGTTTTATTTGTCATAGTTATCTCTATTCATTTGGGTTAGTGTACCCTTCTACAATTTAAATCATTAAAATTTAACATTTCTTATTTTACACTGCTTATCTGTGTTTACAATCATCATCCTTATATACAATTTATTATTCATTGATCTCTTTCCACTTGGTCTATCACTGGTGTTGTGCACTTTCGCTGTCTTAATTTTACTTGTTATAATTTATATATCCCTTATTTGGTGTTGGGGCTGGTTCTATCTTCTCACTTCCATGTTAATTATTTATACATCTTTATGTTAGTGTTGGCTGGTTCTACTTATTCACTTACAATGTGTTATCATTTATATATTCTTTCCTTGATTTTGGGGCTGGTTCTACCTTCTCACTTACTTTGTGATAATTTTATATCCTTTCCTTGGTGTTGGGGCTGGTTCTACTTTCTCACTTCCATGTTAATTATTTATACATCCTTATGTTAGTGTTGGCTGGTTCTACTTATTCACTTACAATGTGTTATCATTTATATATTCTTTCCTTGATTTTGGGGCTGGTTCTACCTTCTCACTTAATTTGTGATAATTTTATATCCTTTCCTTGGTGTTGGGGCTGGTTCTACTTTCTCACTTCCATGTTAATTATTTATACATCCTTATGTTAGTGTTGGCTGGTTCTACTTATTCACTTGCAATGTGTTATCACTTATATATTCTTTCCTTGGTTTTGGGGCTGGTTCTACCTTCTCACTTACTTTGTGATAATTATATATCCTTTCCTTGGTGTTGGAGCTGGTTCTACTTTCTCACTTACTTTGTGATAATTATACATCCTTTCCTTGATGTTGGGGCTGGTTCTAGTTATTTTTTTCTTATTAGAGGTTACTTTCATGATTACTTTCATATGTTTGATCGTATTATTATTTTTTAATTACCCATTCTTTAATCTCTGACTCATCCCTTTTTATCATAGTGTTAAGTATTTAAATAATTTATTTTTGTCATGATTCTTCATTATCGTTTGTTGAAGATATGTACCATTACATATTGCCCTGCCACTAAAATTGATTATTTTAGCAAATATCGTTCAGGTTTTTGATTGAAATTATCAATCATTATTTCAATTTATTTTCTTAATCACTGGTTAGTTTTGAGCTATCGATTCTTACTATTTTTGAGTGTCAGTATTCTTCTTGATTTTTCTATTATATTTTAGTTTAATGTTCTTATCCCTTTGATATCTAATTCCCTAACATTTTTTCCCTAACATTATATTGAATCGGATCAGAAGGGTACTTTTGACTCCATTGCTCCGCCGTCAATTATACATTTGATTGCTGGACTTATCTACAGTCAATCATCAATAAAATTATATGAGTAGTCTTAGTGCGACTATAAAATAAATATCATTTGTAGGTTTTCTCCACATTATTTTCATTTAGTTTATACAATACATTATTTCAAATTATAATCTTTTTCTTTTATTCACACTCTTTAGCTGTTAGTGATGCGATATTATATTAGTGCGTATGGTATACATGATCTTTTTATTATTTTTTTGTTTATTTTTCTTCCTTTCTTAACACTAGCTATTTATTAATTGGTTTCAGGACGTTTTTTCTTGTGTTTAATAATACTTTTTCATAGAGGATTGGTTATATGTCCCCTTTCTTCTTTGCGTCTACGATCTCATATGTGTTATTTTGATTTTCTTTACTTACTATATAGGGTCCTGTGTAAAGTAGTAATAGCTTCTGGGCTATCCCTTCCATGGTGCTTGGTAATCCTCTGTTTCTAAGTAGTATTTGCTCTCCAATCTTATATTGTATGGGTTTCAGTTGCATTTGCTTATATTTTTGTCTGATCTTGTCCGTTTTCTCTAGTATCTTATGGTGAAATTGCACGTCATCGAACTGATATTCTTCTCCATTTGGAAATTGAATTAAAGAAGTAATTTCTCTTGTCACCGCATCCTCCATCAAAAATTGTGATCGGGTAAGCTGTTTTTATCAAGTTGACAGGCTCTCGGAATTGAATTTCACACTGATAATCTCTGACCTTCCCAGGTGTATCTGAAAATATGTGCTTGTAGTGATTATACACTTCTATCAGTTGTTCAGCTTGTTGAACTGTTAATTGTGCGTTCGTTTTCTCTCTCTGGAAAGTTCGGATTTCTTCGATTTTTCTTGCCATAGTTCTTCATTGTCGGTGTCGTCACAAATTCCATTATTCAGTATCTGTTCTCCAGTATTTCGGTATTTCTGGATGTGATACATTGTTTTATTTGGCTGTATTTCGTCACTATTGGTCAATTCGGTTGTCCAAAGTATGTCACACTTCTTCAAAATTAGCTTGTATTTGCTTAAGTCAATTATGGCTGAGTACTGGCGCAGCAAATCGCAACCAATTAGCATCTGGAATGGTAATCCGCTGGCTACTAAAAACATCATTGTTACTGTTTGTCCGTCGCTTGTCAGTTCGAGTTGTACTTGTTTTCGGACGGTTCTACTTTGTCGTCCGGTCGCTCCTACAAGGACAATGTTGCTGATGGGTAGCATAAGAATAATTGTCTTACTCGCTTCTTGGATGTTTTGAAGTTCGATACTGTCGATTAACGAAATATTTGATCCCATGTCTATCATGATTTGTGTCGGTACTCCGTTAACTTGTGTTGAGATATAAGCAATTTCGCTGTGTTTATTATCAGATTGGTTATTACTTTCCTCGAGCAATTCCTCTACAATATTTTTCAAATAGTTATTTCGCACTATCGTAATTTTGCATACGCCGTTGGTTTGTGCAACGTCGCGATTTAATCCAATAGACTGGTTCAGTGAGGGTACAAGTAGCTTTTTCACTGCCGCTCCTAGTTTAACGTCATCTCGGACTGTTCGTTACGCCCATCTTGTTGACCTGTTGGCTGACTTCCGCTCGTTGACGGTCGGGGTTCAGACTGGTTGTGATCTTCTTCATATCGGTCACACCTGTATACCTCTTGGCTACGACTTCGGCTAGTGTTGGTTCTGGTGTCACGTCCGTAGTTACTATCACTGTACCGGTGTCCGTAAGCATTTCGGTCAGCACTTCGTCGTCCCTGGTAATACGAACTATTTCTCCCATCACTTTCGGCCCTCACATAATGCACTTGACGATAGTTACGATCTGCTGTGTTGTTACGATTTCTATTGTCATTTGTGTTGCTGTTAAAATCTGGCCGGTTGTAGTTTGTGTTATTCGGCCTATATGGTTGATGTTGTGTGTTATTTGGCCGATTGTACTGATTATTATGATTGTTCGGCCTATTGTGATTATTATAGCCGTTATTTGGTTGGCTGGCCGGATTGTTATTTGTTCTATTATGTGGCTTGTTGGGCGGTTATTCACATTGTTACGGCTGTTATAATTCGAACGGTAGTTATTGTTGTTAAATTGGTAGCCGTTCTGAAAATTTTTTGTATCGCCCCTGTCGTCCCGTTGTCGACTCCTACGGTAATAACGCTCCCTTTCGTAATCTTCTAATAGGGCTGCCATGGATTGTATTGTCTTAATTTGACTACCCAGCCGCGCTCTGGAGACACCCTCTTCGTAGTGAAAGGCGATTTTCGTCACTAAGCTTTCTTCCGGGATCTTCGGCTCCAGATTCCTTGCTAGACATCCCTTTCCCAGGAAATATGCCGTGAAAGTCGTTCCTCTGGTGGTGTCATACCTGCCGAAACATATACTATCACGCACTATGTTTTGCGTTGCCTCCGACCAGTATTTCCTTTTGAACACGTCCTTAAATTCCTCATAATTCAAGAGGTCGTGTCTCGTAGCCGTCCACCAATTATCGTTTATATCACGAAAATACTCGTCCAGGTATCCTCGGATAATGGTCCACCTGTTCTCCTGAGTCTTGGCCAGTTGTTCGTCCACTCTCCCTAAGAACTCCATCGGGTTTCGCCTGTACTGTTTGAAGTTAATGACTTCCCGGTTGTCCATGTGCTGGTACTGTGACATTATCGGCGGTCTATTGTTAATTACTTCCAGCTCCTCTCTGATTTTGGCAACCTCTTGTTTCTGGATTTTTTCAATTTTGTTTTTGTTTTGTTGACCTTGTCCGCGAACTTCGCTTACGGTGGTGTCGATCTCCCGGCATTTCTCTCCAAAATCTGTCCGCACCTGTGCTATATTTTGTTCGGTTGTGGTTCTTATAGATTCTATTCGGATCTGGCTGTCTTCTTCCATGTTAGTTATTCGTTCGCCGAAGTCTTCCTTCGTTTGTTGTAGATCATGGCTCGTAATTTCCCATTTTCCATGTATTTCGGAAAGCTGTTGCCGTATACTCGTCATCTCCTCCTTTATTTTCTTATTCACTTTTTCGTTGTTCTCAGCCATCTTTTGGTTCAATACCTCCATATTTCTCTGGCTGTCTTGCTTCAGTTCGTCCATTTTTTCTTCCATGGTCTTACTGTTCTGGTCCAATTTCTCATTAACCTCCTCTTTATTTTTGTTCAACTCTCCCTTGAATTCTTTCAATTCTCCCTTGAAATCTTCCTTCAATGATGTTATTGCCCTCATTATTTCCAGTAAACTTCTGTCCTCTGGTCGTGCGGGTTTCTCCGGTTGATTCTCTGGCTGCACGGGTTTGGCTGGTTCCATGGGAGGTAACATTTGTTCGGCGTCCTCGACCGAAGTCACTTCCTTCTCTTCCACTCTAATTTCCTTTTCGGCCTCCTTCGTCCGCCTCAGTGATGATGCCCTCTTCATCTTGTTCATGTTCTGTCGTACTTGCCGCTAGATATTTTCTCGTAACTCTAGCCTCACTAATTGGTGCGCCACTTTGTTAAAAGGTGTGTGTTTAAGTATAGTGTTTTAACAATTGAATTTTGTTGCTTAAATTTTGCGAATGTTATGAAATCTCGTTCGGTGTGATTTAAGCGTCGAGTAGCCTGTGTGCCTTACCTGTCCCTTCTCACTCTTTTGTACTTCCCGATAGGTGCCAAATTGTTTTACTAGAAAACAATTAAAAGTTTTTACCTGGGTTGTTTTACAGTATGGTAGTGTCGATTCGAATTGTTCGCCAACTGGCATGAACTCGAATCTCGTTTGAGTGGGGGGAAACATGTTACCAACGTGAAATAATGTTGGTCAGTTTTAACGCACTGCTACAAACAAAAGCATACATAATATTTTTCTGTAAATACTGGACAGTTGTTAATGATACACACTTTTTTATTTGGCTCAGAACTGTTAATCCTTGTTAACGCTTAGACAAAATTTGTAATTAATATAATAATTTTAGCCTCGGCAATAAATAGTCGTTCACTCAGCGGATGGCTGGGTTGGCAATACAATGTTTTCTTTCGCCACAAGACGGCGTTGATTATTATTTACACAATAAATTTGCCAAATTGAGTCCTTTTAAGTACGACAAAGAAGTTTTAAAACAAGATAATAAATTACAATATATCACTTTATAATCGTGAGCATTAAAATTGAATAAGGTTTACTTTAAATTCAATGTTGTGGTGTTAAAGTGTGTGACGGTGTCATTTGTGTAATACATAGGTTATAATCAGTTATTTAGTGTTCATAAATTACGTTTTATTCATCAATCCTTGAAAAAATAATACCTTCAGTGATAGTGAGAGTTCACAGTTTAATGAGAAATTTGAAAGAGAATTTATTTTCAGAAGTTCAATTAATTCAGCAATACTTATCGTCAGTTGATAGAAAGTGTATTGTCAATAGTTATTGTAGGCTGATTCGTCGATGTTGATTCTTCTTTTTTCAAATCTTGGGCTTCAGGTAAGTCTTGCATCTTCTTCTTGTTAATTTCCTTATTTTCAATACATCGGGATTAAATTAAGCTGGTCCTTGATCTGGGTTGAATGTATCATCCTCTCATCAGTTGGTATGGTCCTTCTCTTCATATAATATGGGCACTTTTAATGTTTTATAATAAAATATTGGGCCCTTCATGACGTGGCGTCTCTTCTTGTAAGCGTCACTATAGATTTTTTCGTTTCCTAACTGAAAATTGTCAATATTCTGCTGTTGTCATGGTAACTCAAAAATTCTGATTGGTTAAAATTGGCTTAACACCACTGTTAGGAGATTTGAATTTTTATTTAAAATGGTTACAGATCTTCTAAATGCAATTAATCTTCGGTATTCAAATTTGAGTATTAAATATCATCACCACTGTTCGTATTTTGGCTCAAGGATTAATTTGACATCCAATAAGATTGGGTTTACTGATGTATTAACATTTTGACAGTTATGTTGATATTGTTTAATTACACTGTTTTCTTAATTTACATGATTACTTTAATATTTCTTTCTTAACATGATTGCCTAATTGTCTTTTATTGTTTACTTGCATTAATTTTGCTAATGTTATTGTTTAATTCTCAAAATTGAAGTTTTTTGTAGTTTTACAGTTAGGCATTTGCCTAGGCCTAAACAGCAATTGGCTATTTTTTCTTAAATTACAGAGATTACATTTTATTTTTCCCTTGTATGGGTTCTGATTGGTTTAATACATGATTTGTTCATTTGTTCTATGGTTTTATGTCTGTTCTATTGTAATTGTATGTGATTTTATGGTTCCATATTCTGGCTTGTCTATTGTCATGACTGCCTTTTAGTATCATTGTATTTGTCTGTATTTATTTTGTTTCTTGTTTACTGCTTTTATTTGTTTTTTAATTATTATTTCTTATTCTTTATTATTTAACATATAACATTTAATCTTATGGTCTAATAATTCCCACAGACATAACTCTATTCATTAAACATAATTATTTGCTTGTCATTACTCACAATGTTCATTTCCTTCATCTCCTCATACTCTTTGGTGAGTAATAATTATTACATAGTATACAAAACAAACATATAAGCATTAATTAAATATTTAAACATAATGATAATTCCTTATTACTAATTATATATGACATGAGGTCATTAACATGAGACTCTAATAACATTTTACTATATTATATTAAAATCTTTTAATGATTATATTATTATTAAACGTCTTTCCCCTGTCATTTTGGGTTAATAATATTTGATTTTATATCTCTGTGTTTTAGAAATTCCCTATACTGTATATTATCTCACTAATAGTGAATTTTTCTTAAACACATAGGTAATAACATAAATTGCCACTTAGAATACTAATTGTTCAAGATTTAAAATATGATATGTAGTCACTCCTACTGCCATCTTAATTCTATTGATTATTTAATCTACTACAATTTAGTTTAGTTTGTCATACACTGGTGTTCACTTATAATTGCTTTTGATTGCCACAGTCCTTTCTGTGTTTAGCAATTATTAGCTTTCACTCACTTTTTATGCAGTCTTAAAACTTTAAACACTGATTTTCAGTGTTTATCACTATCAATGTGGTTCTATTTACTTTTGGGTATTTTAATACTAACACCATGCACTCTATATTTGGTTTACGTGTTACTGGTGGGTATTGCTTACTAAAATTGTCTTTCTCATTTTTTAAAAATGTTCATTATTATTCTAATTCACTATCTCTCACTCTACTAGGTTTGATTATACAGTTAACAAGTTTGTGTCATGCTAGTTTTATTTGTCATAGTTATCTCTATTCATTTGGGTTAGTGTACCCTTCTACAATTTAAGTCATTAAAATTTAACACATCTTATTTTACACTGTTTATCTGTGTGTACAATCATCATCCTTATATACAATTTATTATTCATTGATCTCTTTCCACTTGGTCTATCACTGGTGTTGTGCACTTTCGCTGTCTTTCTTTCATTTGTTATAATTTATATATCCCTTCCTTGGTGTTGGGGCTGGTTCTATCTTCTCACTTCCATGTTAATTATTTATACATCTTTATGTTAGTGTTGGCTGGTTCTACTTATTCACTTACAATGTGTTATCATTTATATATTCTTTCCTTGATTTTGGGGCTGGTTCTACCTTCTCACTTACTTTGTGATAATTTTATATCCTTTCCTTGGTGTTGGGGCTGGTTCTATCTTCTCACTTCCATGTTAATTATTTATACATCCTTATGTTAGTGTTGGCTGGTTCTACTTATTCACTTACAATGTGTTAACACTTATATATTCTTTCCTTGATTTTGGGGCTGGTTCTACCTTCTCACTTAATTTGTGATAATTTTATATACTTTCCTTGGTGTTGGGGCTGGTTCTATCTTCTCACTTCCATGTTAATTATTTATACATCCTTATGTTAGTGTTGGCTGGTTCTACTTATTCACTTGCAATGTGTTATCACTTATATATTCTTTCCTTGATTTTGGGGCTGGTTCTACCTTCTCACTTAGTTTGTGATAATTATATATCCTTTCCTTGGTGTTGGAGCTGGTTCTACTTTCTCACTTACTTTGTGATAATTATACATCCTTTCCTTGGTGTTGGGGCTGGTTCTACTTTCTCACTTACCGTCTATTGGGCTATTGTGGTTAAATCGCCATTTATCATTGTTTTCAACATTTCAGTCCGTTGCTTGTTACTTTTTTCTTATTAGAGGTTACTTTCATGATTACTTTCATATGTTTGATCGTATTATTGTTTTTTAATTACCCATTCTTTAATCTCTGACTCATCCCTTTTTATCATAGTGTTAAGTATTTAAATAATTTATTTTTGTCATGATTCTTCATTATCGTTTGTTGAAGATATGTACCATTACATATTGCCCTGCCACTAAAATTGATTATTTTAGCAAATATCGTTCAGGTTTTTGATTGAAATTATCAATCATTATTTCAATTTATTTTCTTAATCACTGGTTAGTTTTGAGCTATCGATTCTTCCTATTTTTGAGTGTCAGTATTCTTCTTGATTTTTCTATTATATTTTAGTTTAATGTTCTTATCCCTTTGATATCTAATTCCCTAACATTTTTTCCCTAACATTATATTGAATCGGATCAGAGGGGTACTTTTGACTCCATTGCTCCGCCGTCAATTATACATTTGATTGCTGGACTTATCTACAGTCAATCATCAATAAAATTATATGAGTAGTCTTAGTGCGACTATAAAATATATATCATTTGTAGGTTTTCTCCACATTATTTTCATTTAGTTTATACAATACATTATTTCAAATTATAATCTTTTTCTTTTATTCACACTCTTTAGCTGTTAGTGATGCGATATTATTAGTGGGTATGGTATACATGATCTTTTTATTATTTGTTTTGTTTATTTTTCTTCCTTTCTTAACACTAGCTATTTATTAATTGGTTTCAGGACGTTTTTTCTTGTGTTTAATAATACTTTTTCATAGAGGATTCGTTATATGTCCCCTTTCTTCTTTGCGTCTTTGGGTATACGATCTCATATGTGTTATTTTGATTGTCTTTACTTACTATATAGGGTCCTGTGTAAAGTAGTAATAGCTTCTTGGCTATCCCTTCCATGGTGCTTGGTAATCCTCAGTCTCTAAGTAGTATTTGCTCTCCAATCTGATATTGTATGGGTTTCGGTTGCATTTGCTTATATTTTTGTCTGATCTTGTCCGTCTTCTCTAGTATCTTATGGTGAAATTGCACGTCATCGAACTGATATTCTTCTCCATTTGGAAATTGAATTAAAGAAGTAATTTCTCTTGTCACCGCCTCCTCCATCAAAAATTGTGATCAGGTAAGATGTTTTTATCAAGTTGACAGGCTCTCGGAATTGAATTTTACACTGATAATCTCTGACCTTACCAGATGTATCTGAAAATACATGCTTGTAGCGATTATACACTTCTATCAGTTGTTCAGCTTGTTGAACTGATAACTGTGCGTTCGTTTTCTCTCTCTGGAAAGTTCGGATTTCTTCGATTTTTTCTTGCCATAGTTCTTCATTGTCGGTCTCGTCACAAATTCCATTATTCAGTATCTGTTCTCCAGTATTTCGGTATTTCTGGATGTGATACATTGTTTTATTTGGCTGTATTTCGTCACTATTGGTCAATTCGGTTGTCCGTTGTACGTCACCCTTCTTCAAAATTAGCTTGTATTTGCTTAAGTCAATTATGGCTGAGTACTGGCGCAGCATATCGCAATCAATTAGCATCTGGAATGGTAATCCGCTGGCTACTAAAAACATCATTGTTACTGTTTGTCCGTCGCTTGCCAGTTCGAGTTGTACTTGTTTTCGGACGGTTCTATTTTGTCGTCCGGTCGCTCCTACAAGGACAATGTTGCTGATGGGTAGCATAAGTATAATTGTCTTACTCGCTTCTTGGATCTTTTGAAGTTCGATACTGTCGATTAACGAAATATTTGATCCCGTGTCTATCATGATTTGTGTCGGTACTCCGTTAACTTGTGTTGAGATATAAGCAATTTCGCTGTGTTTATTATCAGATTGGTTATTACTTTCCTCGAGCATTTCCTCTACAATATTTTTTAAATAGTTATTTCACACTATCGTAATTGTGCATTCGCCGCTGGTTTGTGCAACGTCGCGATTTAACCCAATAGACTGGTTCAGTGAGGGTACAAGTAGTTTTTTCACTGCCGCTCCTAGTTTAACGTCATCTCGGACTGTTCGTTACGCCCAACTTGTTGACCTGTTGGCTGACTTCCGCTCGTTGACGGTCGGGGTTCAGGCTGGTTGTGATCTGCTTCATATCGGTCACGCCTGTATACCTCTTGGCTACGACTTCGGCTAGTGTTGGTTCTGGTGTCACGTCCGTAGTTACTATCACTGTACCGGTGTCCGTAGGCATTTCGGTCGGCACTTCGTCGTCCCTGATAATATGACCTATTTCTCCCGTCACTTTCAGCCCTCACATAATGCACTTGACGATAGTTACGATCTGCTGTGTTGTTACGATTTCTATTGTCATTTGTGTTGCTGTTAAAATTTGGCCGGTTGTAGTTTGTGTTATTCGGCCTATATGGTTGATGTTGTGTTATTTGGCCGATTGTACTGATTATTATGATTGTTCGGCCTATTGTGGTTATTATAGCCGTTATTTGGTTGGCTGGCCGGATTGTTATTTGTTCTATTATGTGGCTCGTTGGGCGGGTTATTCACATTGTTACGGCTGTTATAATTCGAACGGTAGTTATTGTTGTTAAATTGGTAGCCGTTCTGAAAATTTTTGGTATCGCCTGTCGTCCAGTTGTCGACTCCTATGGTAATAACGCTCCCTTTCATAATCTTCTAATAGGGCTGCCATGGATTGTGTTGTCTTAATTTGACTACCCAGCCGCGCTCTGGAGACACCCTCTTCATAGTGAAAGGCGGGTTTCGTCACTAAGCTTTCTTCCGGGATCTTCGGCTCCAGATTCCTTGCTAGACATACCTTTCCCAGGAAATATGCCGTGAAAGTCGTCCCTCTGGTGGCGTCATACCTGCCGAAACATATACTATCACGCACTATGTTTTGCATTGCCTCCGACCAGTATTTCCTTTTGAACACGTCCTTAAATTCCTCGTAATTCAAGAGGTCGTGTCTCGTAGCCGTCCACCAATTATCGTTTATATCACGAAAATACTCGTCCAGGTACCCTCGGATAATGGTCCACCTGTTCTCCCGAGTCTTGGCCAGTTGTTCGTCCACTCTCTCTAAGAACTCCATCGGGTTTCGCCTGTACTGTTTGAAGTTAATGACTTCCCGGTTGTCCATGTGCTGGTACTGTGACATTATCGGCGGTCTGTTGTTAATTACTTCCAGCTCCTCTCTGATTTTGGCAACCTCTTGTTTCTGGATTTCTTCAATTTTGTTTTTGTTTTGTTGACCTTGTCCGCGAACTTCGCTTACGGCGGTGTCGATCTCCCGGCATTTCTCTCCAAAATCTGTCCGCACCTGTGCTATATTTTGTTCGGTTGTGGTTCTTATAGATTCTATTCAGATCTGGCTGTCTTCTTCCATGTTAAGTTATTCGTTCGCCAAAGTCTTCCTTCGTTTGTTATAGATCATGGCTCGTAATTTCCCATTTTCCATGTATTTCAGAAATCTCTTGCCGTATACTCGTCATCTCCTCCTCGATTTTCTTATTCACTTTTTCGTTGTTCTCAGCCATCTTTTGGTTCAATACCTCCATATTTCTCTGGCTGTCTTGCTTCAGTTCGTCCATTTTTTCTTCCATGGTCTTACTGTTCTGGTCCAATTTCTCAATAATCTCCTCTTTATATTTGTTCAACTCTCCCTTGAATTCTTTCAATTCTCCCTTGAAATCTTCCTTTAATGATGTTATCGCACTCATTATTTCCAGTAAACTTCCGTCCTCTGGTCGTGCGGGTTTCTCCGGTTGATTCTCTGGCTGCACGGGTTTGGCTGGTTCCATGGGAGGTAACATTTGTTCGGTGTTCTCGACCGAAGTCACTTCCTTCTCTTCCACTCTAATTTCCTTTTCGGCCTCCTTCGTCCGCCTCAGTGATGATGCCCTCTTCATCTTGTTCGTCTTCTGTCGTGCTTGCCGCTAGATGTTTTCTCGTAACTCTAGCCTCACTAGTTGGTGCGCCACTTTGTTAAAAGGTGTGTGTTTAAGTATAGTGTTTTAACAATTGAATTTTGTTGTTTAAATTTTGCGAACGTTATGAAATCTCGTTCGGTGTGATTTAAGCGTTGAGTAGCCTGTGTGCCTTACCTGTCCCTTCTCACTCTTTTGTACTTCCCGATAGGCGCCAAATTGTTTTACTAGAAAACAATTAAAAGTTTTTACCTGGGTTGTTTTACAGTATGGTAGTGTCGATTCGAATTGTTCGCCAACTGGCATGAACTCGATCTCGTTTGAGTGGGGGGAAACGTGTTACCAACGTGAAATAATGTTGGTTAGTTTTAACGCACTGCTACAAACAAAAACATACATAATATTTTTCTGTAAATAATTACTGGACAGTTGTTAATGATACACACTTTTTTATTTGGCTCAGAACTGTTAATCCTTGTTAACGCTTAGACAAAATTTGTAAGTAATATAATAATTTTAGCCTCGGCAATAAATAGTCTTTCACTCAGCGGATGGCTGGGTTGGCTATACAATGTTTTCTTTCGCCACAAGATGGCGTTGATTATTATTTACACAATAAATTTGCCAAATTGAGTCCTTTTAAGTACGACAAAGAATTTTTAAAACAAGATAATAAATTACAATACAGTAAACCCTCGATTTAACGGACTAATTGGGGCTGAGGGTGTCCGTTAAATTGAAAGTCCGTTAAATCGCAAATTTTGTTTTTTGAGGATATATTTAAGTCAAATAGGCTTATAACACTTGAAATTTTAATACTATTAATATCATGCAAATACCGTATTGTTCCGAATACAAGCCGCACTTTTTCTCCTAAAAACATGGTCGCTAATTTGGCCTGCGTCTTGCATTCGCGCGCTAATGAAATTCGAAGTTATACCTGACTTCTGGCGGGACGAACTTTTTTGGTATCTATGAGTTGTTTACTGCGTAAGCAACAGCAGTTTGCCTGGCTGTTGTTAACTCTGGCATTATGATTTATGACTGCAACTGTACGTTTTAACAGCAAACTGAACAAAGAATAGGGAGAAAAAGTGTAAGTGCGTGCGCACGCGCGCCTTCTCGCATCCTTCTGTAGGCAGCAAGACAAAGGATGAGTAGAGGGGGTGTGAATAACATGTTTCTAAATAACGGGTAAACTGCCAGTATGGTTTTCTATTGTAACAGCGACAACATCGCTTATCTGTATTTTAATACGTACTATTAATATCATGCAAATACAATGTTATGTACACACCTTTATTTATTCTGGATAAAAGCATCAAGAGTCAGTTGTTTTCCACTAGAATGTTGCTTCTTTATTATTAAAGATCTAAACTGTCTAAAATGGTCATAATAAGCACACACTTCCGGATCTGAAGACTCCCCAATGTACGCGATAATTTCGTCCATGCTGTTTCTTATCGCTGATAATTTAGGGCCTCCTGTAACAGATGTTTCTTCATCGTTTTCATCGTCATCATCTCCATCTTCCCACATGTTAATCTATTTGTGATGCCATGTCGTTTACGAAAACGCCAAAGCCACCCATCACTCGCCTGAAATTGGATACCAATATGTTTCGCCAGTTTATCAGCAGCAGCCCGCAACTCCACACTACGAACAACGACGCCACTAGAACGTTGTTGAATAAACCACTTGTACACAGCATCATCTAATTGTTTGTGTTTGGCTAATTTAATGTGTTTTCTTTCTCCCTCATTCTTCGAACTATCAACACTGTACTTTAGTGAAAACTGAATAAGTTTATCTTTATTCTTTCGAATGTCTGAAATGGTTTGTTTCTTTACACCGTACACTTCACAAACATGTGCAACAGACGCGCCACCTTCAAGTTTACTTATTAGTTCAAGCTTTTGCTTTATACTCAAGTTCACACGTTTTTTCGTAACACCAGACATACTTATGCTGTAATTCACTAATAAAGTAATGGACCTTGCTGTAACAACGCAAGTATAAACTCGTTAAGACTCTCTATTTAACACGTGCAAGGTTTGTACTAAGAAACACATGTAGTGTACATGCTGTGTTCTCTGAATAAACTGATGCGGCGCTGTACGAATGTGAACTGCGTGTGCATACGAATTATCATGAAGATAGCTGAATATTCAAGAGTGAAAATGCGTTGCTATGGTTATGAACTACCACCAAATTTAAATCACAACCATGGACTTCGAAACTTAATCGTGATTTTTTCGTCTCAAAATTTTTTTTAACATGATAATGTTTTTAGGCTGAGGTCATTCCACAAAATGCGTGATGCAAAATGTGTAACGTCATCGAAAAATGTAATGCTCCAGGTGATGTTAGTAATAAATAAATTTGGTCACAGTGAAATAAGATGTATATCAGTGTATATTGTTCAGTGTTAGTCCTCCTGATGTCTTCCACTGAACGTGTGCGACGCCTGCGTCAACGACAACACAAAGAGGGGATCGTGAAGAATTAAATGAATTCTTATCTCCGTTCTCATCAAATACAATTGGAGATGAGAAAATTTGCATTTCAAAACAAGAAACGAAAGAATGCTGCGATAGCCAAGCAATATCGCCAGAACAAGAGAGTCTGCAGTTTATGCACATTATACGTTTCAAAAGCCTAAAAACATCATGCTTTTTTGTCTGTTAAATTCTGTCCGTTAAATCCGAAGTCCGTTAAATCGAGGGTTTACTGTATATCACTTTATAATCGTGAGCATTAAAATTGAATAAGGTTTACTTTAAATTCAATGTTGTGGTGTTACAAGTGTGTGATGGTGTCATTTGTGTAATACATAGGTTATAATCAGTTATTTAGTGTTCATAAATTACGTTTTATTCATCAATCCTTGAAAAAATAATACCTTCAGTGATAGTGAGAGTTCACAGTTTAATGAGAAATTTGAAAGAGAATTTATTTTCAGAAGTTCAATTAATTCAGCACTACTTATCGTCAGTTGATAGGAAGTGTACTGTCAATAGTTAATGTAGGTTGATTCGTCGATGTTGATTCTTCTTTCTTCAAATCTTGGGCTTCAGGTACGTCTTGCGTCTTCTTCTTGTTAATTTCCTTATTTTCAATACATCGGGATTAAATTAAGCTGGTCCTTGATCTGGGTTGAATGTATCATCCTCTCATCAGTTGGTACGGTCCTTCTCTTCATATAATATGGGCACTTTTAATGTTTTATAATAAAATTTTGGGCCCTTCACGGCGTGGCGTCTCTTCTTGTAAGCGTCACTATAGATTTTTTCGTTTCCTAACTGAAAGCTGTCAGTATTCTGCTGTTGTCATGGTAACTCAAAAATTCTGATTGGTTAAAATTGGCTTAAGACTATTGTTAGGAGATTTGAATTTTTATTTAAAATGGTTACAGATCTTCTAAATGCAATTAATCTTCGGTATTCAAATTTGAGTATTAAATATCACCACTGTTCGTATTCTGGCTCAAGGATTAATTTGACATCCAATAAGATTGGGTTTACTGATGTATTAACATTTTGACAGTTATGTTGATATTGTTTAATTACACTGTTTTCTTAATTTACATGATTACTTTAATATTTCTTTCTTAACATGATTGCCTAATCGTCTTTTATTGTTTACTTGCATTAATTTTGCTAATGTTATTGTTTAATTCTCAAAGTTTTTTGTAGTTTTACAGTTAGGCATTTGCCTAGGCCTAAACAGCAATTGATTATTTTTTCTTAAATTACAGAGATTACATTTTATTTTCCCCTTGTATGGGTTCTGATTGGTTTAATACATGATTTGTTCATTTGTTCTATGGTTTTATGTCTGTTCTATTATAATTGTATGTGATTTTATGGTTCCATATTCTGGCTTGTCTATTGTCATGACTGCCTTTTAGTATCATTGTATTTGTCTGTATTTATTTTGTTTCTTGTTTACTGCTTTATTTGTTTTTTAATTATTATTTTTTATTCTTTATTATTTAACATATAACATTTAATCTTATGGTCTAATACTTCCCACAGACATAACTCTATTCATTAAACATAATTATTTGCTTGTCATTACTCACAATGTTCATTTCCTTCATCTCCTCATACTCTTTGGGAAGTAATAATTATTACATAGTATACAAAACAAACATATAAACATTAATTAAATATTTAAACATAATGATAATTCCTTATTACTAATTTTATATGACATTAGGTCATTAACATGAGACTCTAATAACATTTTACTATATTATATTAAAATCTTTTAATGATTATATTAATATTAAATGTCTTTCCCCTGTCATTTTGGGTTAATAATATTTGATTTTATATCTCTGTGTTTTAGAAGTTCCCTATACTGTGTATTATCACACTAATAGTCAATTTTTCTTAAACACATAGGTAATAACATAAATTGCCACTTAGAATACTAATTGTTCAAGATTCAAAATATATGTAGTCACTCCTACTGCTATCTTAATTCTATTGATTATTTAATCTACTACAATTTAGTTTAGTTTGTCATACACTGGTGTTCACTTATAATTGCTTTTGATTGCCACAGTCCTTTCTGTGTTTAGCAATTTTAGCTTTCACTCACTTTTTATGCACTCTTAAAACTTTAAACACTGATTTATCAGTGTTTATCACTATCAATGTGGTTCTATTTACTTTTGGGTATTTTAATACTAACACCTTGCACTCTATATTTGGTTTAAGTGTTACTGGTGGGTATTGCTTACTAAAATTCTTTCTCATTTTTTAAAAATGTTCATTATTATTCTAATTCACTATCTCTCACTCTACTAGGTTTGATTATACAGTTAACAAGTTTGTGTCGTGCTAGTTTGATTTGTCATAGTTATCTCTATTCATTTGGGTTAGTGTACCCTTCTACAATTTAAGTCATTAAAATTTAACACTTCTTATTTTACACTGTTTGTCTGTGTTTACAATCATCATCCTTATATACAATTTTTGATTGATCTCTTTCCACTGGGTCTATCACTGGTGTTGTGCACTTTCGCTGTCTTTCTTTCATTTGTTATAATTTATATATCCCTTCCTTGGTGTTGGGGCTGGTTCTATCTTCTCACTTCCATGTTAATTATTTATACATCCTTATGTTAGTGTTGGCTGGTTCTACTTATTCACTTACAATGTGTTATCATTTATATATTCTTTCCTTGATTTTGGGGCTGGTTCTACCTTCTCACTTACTTTGTGATAATTTTATATCCTTTCCTTGGTGTTGGGGCTGGTTCTATCTTCTCACTTCCATGTTAATTATTTATACATCTTTATGTTAGTGTTGGCTGGTTCTACTTATTCACTTGCAATGTGTTATCACTTATATATTCTTTCCTTGGTTTTGGGGCTGGTTCTATCTTCTCACTTACTTTGTGATAATTATATATCCTTTCCTTGGTGTTGGGGCTGGTTCTACTTTCTCACTTACTTTGTGATAATTATACATCCTTTCCTTGGTGTTGGGGCTGGTTCTACTTTCTCACTTACCGTCTATTGGGCTATTGTGGTTAAATCGCCATTTATCATTGTTTTCAACATTTCGGTCCGTTGCTTGTTACTTTTTTCTTATTAGAGGTTACTTTCATGATTACTTTCATATGTTTTATCGTATTATTATTTTTTAATTACCCATTCTTTAATCTCTGACTCATCCCTTTTTATCATAGTGTTAAGTATTTAAATAATTTATTTTTGTCATGCTTCTTCATTATTGTTTGTTGAAGATATGTACCATTACAATATCAAACACTTACTTCAATATGCTACATTAATATAAATGATTATTTACTTTGTTAAGACATAATAAAACCCTCAGTTATTATAATGACGGGAAAAACTTGCACAATACATACTAATGTGCAAATGTGCAAATGCGTAATGTGCTAATGTGTTGTGTTGCCCTTATACTAATGTGCAAATAGACATAACAATATAACATTCAAGCATCTGTATCATTTACTAATTAATGAATTAATGAACACTTTCACAGCTTGTGTCAATGGATGCAATACTCTCTGAGCTGTCAGGTCATTGACCACTGTCAAGACTACAATTGCCAAATATTTTGACTGCCCATGGCAGTCATCTTTGGCAGTAAAGCACTGGTACCTCATCCATTTCACCAATGAAGATGACTGCCATAGATGCATTAAAAAGTTTGGGTGTTGTAGTTTTGACAATGGCTTAACAATCTGGAGACTTTTGCATCCAACTGTCCCATTACACATAAAAAATTAAACTGTAATTAACTAACATAAAACTATGTAGCCAAATTATTATCTCAATGATACATAAATATTATACAGTGATACATAAATATTATAAACTATATAATATTATAAACTACATAAATACAACATTATAACTACATATATATTATAATGTGACATAATGAGAATCCCAAAACAATTAACAAAAATAGTCCGAATAACAACAAAAAAGTCAGAATAAATGAAATCAAGTATGTAACCATTTAAAATAAAAAGTACAGCACAATAGTGTGACAAATAATAAACTATGTATTGTAAAAAAATAAGATAAAACTTATGAAAAGTGAATAAGTGTAAAAGTGAAAAGTGAAAGGTGAAGAAACAAGGGTGATCATTAATCACACAGATAAGACTGTTAAGATTAAGGATCCCTATAATTCCATTCAGTGTGAAAAAACCCAAGTAGTTCAATATAAGAGGCCCAACTCTTATAGGTAATATGAAATGACAAACATACTAAATGTTAAAGTATGAACAGACAATTGTAGTATTGTAACATTGTTTATTGAAAGAGTTTATAGTTGTTAATCCCATGTTTGTTTTTCGTTAATTAGGTCAATGCCAATAATTGTTAGCATTGATAAACCATGTGTAAAAGAATATAAGAAAAATATCAAGCCTGTAGGCAAGAATAGAAAATATAATAATACCAAAACATACTTAAATAGAGGCCCATAAACAATATAATAATGGTCCATGAATAGAACCTAACGGTATGAGAATTAAAATGGTATTATGACCAATTAAATAATTTATGTTATTGTTTGTAAATGAATGAATCTAATCTTGGCCATGAAGGCAACATTTTTAATTAGTATGTTAAGGGTTTTGTGTTAGTTAATAATCATTGTTAGAATAAGTTAAAGGAAAAATAATCTAGTAATCTTTAAAACAAATGTAATCAGGCAAAAGGGTTCAAAACAGAAAACAATTTGATAATTAATGTAAATTAGAAAATGGCAATGAAGTCAACTTTCAGGCCTAGGCCGATAATGAAATATAAAATAACATAATGTCAGAAATGATTAAGTTATAAAATCAATACAATATAATAATAACAAAATAGGATCAAAATTTAATAATGGACAAGTCTTAGAGTAATTGTGTATCATATGAGATTAATCTTATAAAAATTTAAGTATTGTATCATAGTGAATGTAAGGGCAGTGTTATAGTCCAGATTTATAGATTTTGTAAAGGTGAAAGGACACCTAATATGAAGTTAACTTATACAAAAGTATATACCAAAATGTAGACCTTTAAAAAAGGAACAGAAATATGTAAACCAATTTTAGTTTAAACAAAAATTAACACGGCAGTATTTTTTAACTGTAAAGGCAAGGATATAATTTTAGTAATATATGCCGCTTGACCTCAAGTTCATGAAACTGACCAATCAAAACCCGAGTTTACTGGTCAAAAAAGCCGTTACAAAGACGAGACGAAGGAATTATTGTATTGTTATACGCCACGCTGAAGAGATGAGTAATAGCTGACGCTTGTGTAAAAATTAAAACAATCAAGTAATACTCGACTAATGTTCTAAAGTAAACCAGAGAAGTAAGAAAAACACTCCAAGAAAATTATAAAGAATTAATTACTGACCGATGGAAGCATAATTCTACACCAAACCCACAAAAAGGTGATAGCAAGGAACTGCTTGCAGTACGCCAGGAACGTAATTATAACTCCGAAATATTTTCATTACCACAATATACACAGATCAACTTCACTACACCATATAAACAATTTACAATGATAATTGGAATACCCGTTGATCATTAATACAGTGATTAATGATAATAACAATTTTATTTAAAACAGAAAAACATTCAACTACATGATTTTGGTTAGCCGATTAAGTGGCCATCTTGTTTATTATTATATGTCCAGTGCTAACAGAGTTCGTTACCACTGTTGGTGAAAAAACTTACATTTTATATTTGTAAACATTAATAATTCAGTTTTATTATTTTATATGTAATTGTAATGTGTTGTACTCCTTTTTAAAGCATTTTCTGACTTCATAACTACCCCAAAGAACCCAAGCCCTGAGATAAATATTTTATATTAAATTTACTTGTAAACCATCGAAGAGCAGATTCGAAGACGAATCGATTATTAAACTGTTAAGGTCGATTCAAGACCTAACCATTTGTTGTTTTGATAAATAAGCTGAAAAAAATAATAAAAGAAACCAATGATTACCGATTCCAGAGTTATTTTATGCGTGAAAATAGAATAAGAATTTGTTCACAGGCATTAGTGGGAGATAGCAGGTACGCAGGGCGAATATAACATCGCCAACAACAGAAAAAATAAACTAACCTACAACTGGCAACATACGGTTAGCGGCTATCGCTGAGTCAACCAGAAGTGCGGGAAAATTCGAAGGCACTAGCACACGAATACAAACACTTTCTCTCATAACAACATTATACAAACTTTATAGTAAAGAATTGATTATTTAAACACGGTAAAACACAACGTTATGGAATTAATGCAATCTAATTAAAATACAAAAAACTAAAATTAACATTACAAAGTTGACGCCTACCATAGTGAGGCATAAAGATAGTAAACCGCTTACATGTATTCAACATAAATAACATAACAAAGTGGCACATACCAATGTGGAGCTTATTTAAACCCCAAAAACAAAGTAAATAACATAACAATATTTATAAACTACGTAAATATTTACCTTTTTAACAAATGACACGCAACTGGTTAGACTTCAAAACAAGTGGATGGGTTTGTGTCAAATGTGTCCAGCATGATACTACCAATTCATGTTATTGGTTCCACCTGGTTGACGAATGAGGTTAAACTGTCTTATTACACATAACTTAACTAATTTAAGATTAATTAAATTACCTAATTTTTGGCTTGAATTTAATCATATTGATAATTAAAAAATACTGAATCTATTGTGTCTTTAACCTACATTTATTCTTACACGTGTAGAGGCTCCTGGCCACTGAACCATCATGTCATCATCTATCAAGGCTTATACATCTATTCATGCATACAGTACTTGATTTTACAAGTGAAGTCGTGACGCTTTAACCATACAACCATATAGTTATTATGGTTAATTATGGCTATTAAATTTCAAAGTCCGATTAAACTATATAATATGTTTCTGTTTCTTAAATGTTTAATGATACAACATTTAACATTACCAATAAAGCTTTTAATTTTAGACTGTAATAATCACTGTACTTTAATAAATTCCAAACCAACACTCTATTAATTTAATTAACTGTAACATTTTCAACCATTGTGTGCATGCACACACACACACACACACACACTACATCTAAATATTGTTTTAATTATGCACAATTTTTGTGCTAATTTGCACAACTGCTACACACAATGTGATTAAGAAAAAAAGAAAGCACATGATTAATAATATAGTTTAAAAACCAACAAGGCAATTATTTTATCAATTCTGAACTCTTAACACAGCTTTCTGATTAGAATTGTAACTATAAGCAAATAATAAATTAATTGCAAATATTGTGGCTAATGAACAAACAATAGTGTCACACTTGTTTCTGAATGGGTTATGAAATGATCATAATCTAGCCAATGATTTCTTTAAGAACCATGCAAAAAGCAGTTCTTGTCTGTTGTAATTTTAAATTTACTTGCAATCACAGAGAAAAATTGTTAGTATTTATTAATTTACACTCAATTTATTTTTAAAATATGTTTCTTGTAAATTCTAAGGAAGTATGCAAACATAACCTATACACAAATTGTAAATTATTTAATACTGAGTATTTAAAAAAGAATGGCCCAATTTTAAATAGTTATATTTATGGAACCACGGACATCCCATGAATGAATGGTGTGTTGCTCGAATGGGCATAGCCTACAGTTTAAGGGAATCGCCATTAGATGCCACTCCGCGCGTTGAACCTGTCCGTAAGCTCAGTCTGTTGCAAGACGGAGTATGCTCAACAAAAGGCTTTTTGCATTATGCAGTTCAGCAAGACTGAGTCCGTAATTACAGTCCAGCATGCTTTTTGTAAGCATTTTGAGATTGATCCCCCTATGCCAAAGAACATTCGTTGTTGGTATCACCAGTTTGAAGAAACAGGATGTTTGTGCAAGGGTAAGAGTTCAGATCGATAATTCAGTTCCGAAGATAATTATAACTGCTGAAGAAAACTACATAATAACAACAAATTATTTAATATGTGATTTTATTAAGAGAAAGATTATGAATAATGAAATTATTTGGATTATAAAAGCTCTCTTAAAGTTTAGAAGAACAGCATATTATTATGCAAATATCAAGTAACAAAAAAAAGTATCTATCCATTTTTGGTCTTGGAACTTCTGAAGAAAGTGTGCAAAGAATTCAACAAGCGTTTGAGCGAAGCCCAGGAAAGCCTACTCGCTGTGCCAACAGAGAACTTACAATTCTTCATACGACTGTCTGGTGTGTGTTAAGGCGACATTTGGTCTATAAACCATACCGATTACAACTAGTGCAAGCTCTTCGTGTTGGTGATAAAAGGAAACGTGGAGTTTTGGAATGATCTCTTAACAGACATGGAAGAGGACAGATTTTTACCGCGGTTGATTTTTAGTGATGAAGCTACGTTTCATGTTAGCGGTACAGTCAACCGTCATAACGTGCGCATATGGGGGCTCCAGAATCCTCATGAAATCGTACAGCATGAGCGAGATTCATCAAAAGTGAACGTTTTTTGTGCAATTTCTGTGAGATTCATCAAAAGTGAACATTTTTTGTGCAATTTCTCAAACAAAGATTTATGGCCCATTTTTTTTTTAGGGAAACGCAGCGACAGGACTGAGTTATCTTGAAATGCTGTAGACCTGGCTTTTTCCACAACTTCATGAGGACTCTGATGATTTCACACTCCAACAATACGGAGCCTCACCACACTGGCACAACAACGTATGGCAATTCCTGAATGACACACTAACTCAATGCTAGATAGGGCACACGGGACCCAAGACACTACCCTACACTCTTGGCCTCCAAGATTTCCAAACATTACCCCAAGTGACTTCTTCTTGTGGGGATACGTGAAAGACCTTGTTTTTGTTCCACTGTTAGTTCGTGACCTAGACGAGCTCAGCAGCAGTAGCTTCAGTTGAAGATGTTACCTTGCAAAAAGTGTGGGATGAATTTAGCTATCGTCTTGATGTTGTCCGTGCAGCTGGTGGAAGACACATAGAGCATTTGTAATAATGTTGCTGAAACTTTGATTTTGTGAGCATTTTGTACTTTGTTCCATTATTGTAACGTGTTTTCATCAATAAATATAACTATTTAAAACTGGGTCATTCTTTTTGAAACATCCTGTACAAACATTTAATTTAAAAACTCTTAAACAACACAAAAGAAAAAGAAACTGTACATAACTTTTACCTATTATAAAGGTGCCGTTTTCATAACTACATTAAATTGATGCAAATGTCACAATGTTGGAATAGAGGAGTTGTGTATTAGTGTGTCTGTTGACATAGATTTTCTGTATATTCTGAACATGTGTTGTGTTCAAGCTTTATAGTTATAAAATCTAAGAAGTTTATGCTATGGTAATTTTTATACTCATGGAAAGATTTTCTTGGATTTTATTTTTTTTATGTGTAGCTGTTCACATTGTTGCATGCTTCCAATGTAGAGTTGTGTTATGTCTGTGCCACGATATTATTTTGTCTCTGTTATATTTGTGAGGCTGTTTTTTTTTTTTTTTTAATGTGTCGTAAAAAGGTTTCAGCTAACATGCTAGAAGAGCCCATGGGTAGTCATTATTTTGTGTATAAAATTTGGTGTTTTATAATTATGTTGAAGGTCTCAATTATTTCAGATTAATTCATCAGCTGTATAGGGTTTTGTAATTTTTCAGAGACAGGACTGTTTGTGTAGAGAATGCAACACTGAGGACGGTTAGTACATTTTTACATACAGCAGAAAACTCACTACAACCAACACACTCATGTACAACTGTGTTAATCATAAAGAACACAAACTGTCAGCATTCAGATCCATGCTACACAGATTATATAACATTCCACTTGCACATCGAGACTATTACAACACGATGAAATTAACACAATCAAATACCTTGCTAAAGTTAACTGATACAACAGAACAACTGATACAACAGAACACTAATATACAGACTTCCACTCAAAACACAAAACAAACGATAGAAAAAGAGACAAACAAATTCATAACATTCATCTATATTAAAACCACAGTGAAAAAATAGCCCAAAAATTATGTACAGAATCACAAAATCAAAAAAAGTTCATATAAACAGCTAAATAAATTTATCTGGGATTTACAGACTAAACTGCTCACAGTATCACAATTTCTATATAGGCCAGACAGGAGACATGAGGATACAATGAACACATGAAGGCACTACACTCCACAACTGAATCTACTCTGCAAACCACCTCATTGAAACACATCACACATGCATAAACAAATATACAATGCAACATAAAAATCCTACTTAAACACAAAAGGTCAAAAACTTCACACACTTGAATGACTAAAAATACACAAGCACACCAAAAAAATATGGAAATCACATCATAAATGAACAGATATGTTTAAATCACAAATAGTCTTTAAACACATCTTACAATACAAGAGACAAAAAAAGATCTGACAACTATTTCAAACAACAGCACTACTTCCAGCACCAGAAATGACAAAACTCCCGGAAGCCACCTCTGATAAAGCTTGTAAAAAGCAAAAGCTAGTTTATGCTAAGGTAAAATTTTATCTAAAATTTAGTGTTCCATAGTCAGAAATAGTGATTATAGTATTATAAAATATTACATAATACTTGTACATGTCATTGACACCAAATTATCACTATTGTACTGTTTAAACTAATTAAGTTAATGTTACAAAAATATGATATAACTTACATTTTTCATGAAAAAAAATTAAGAAAACCTTTAGGTCAAATAGAAGTTAATACTTTATACTTCTAAAATATACTTTAAACTGAATAAGTGTTTAAAAAACTATGTCAGTGTCATGCAGTGCCCTGATGTGCTGTCTAACCGTTCCCATCATATACCTAAACACTCCATTTGTCATATACCACTTATGCAAATTCATTTTTACATAATTATTAAAAAATTAAAAAATTCACTTTTAGTTATTTCACATCCCTGATCAGTGCTACTGCCTTTGTTTACAATTAAAATAGTTTACTATCTTTTTGTGGTAGGTTCATGTTGAGACCAAGTTTTAACTCGCTGAACCACATTAACCATGAACATGTAGGTCTACATTTCAAGCGAATCCTGAAAGGTTGATTATGCTTTTCTCATCATTGACAAAATTATTTCTTCTAGGCTTATCATGATCTGAAGTTTATTCTTCTCACCCAATCATACACTTCTTCTGAATAAGTCACCTGTCCACGGGCCCAAGGAGAGGCAAGTATAAAACTTCTAAGAGGTAACTCAGGACAAGTCTTTTTGGGCAAGATTACATTCTAGTAGCAAATTTTTGCTGTTATTATACTCAAATCTAAATGTGAACATTAATGCCCTCAATATAGTAAAAGTGTGTACCGACCTGGTTTGGGAATGTGTTTTTGTTAACAGTAACTCAAACTAAATGATAAATACGGTAGATGAGAATACACAACAAGTGACTGAACAGACAAATGTATACTATAACTATTATTACTATACTGGTGTGATATAGTAACTTTGTAATACACTCACTGTAATAAACATAATAAAGCGCACAGAACGCACTCTCTCGCTCTCTTTGACAAACCCGCTGAGGAAAGTTTCTACCATAAGAGCCATGACAAAATTAATCTGGAATTAATTTTTTGGTAAAAAAAAGTAAAGTGTAACTTCTTCAATATTAAATTTAAACTTCTAGTCATTAAGTTCAAAACATAAACCTCTCTTCCATTCTCATGACTCCCTTTGAAATTAGTAGGACTCCTTCACGTTTTCACATTTTGCATACATCTGGATGAAAACTCACACTAAATTAAAAACTATCATATTTCCGAAAATAGTATGTCTACAGAAATTATTATTTCTACACAAAGAAATTTTTTTATTAAGTTCTGAATATAGTCTGTTATAAACAGAGAGCACACGTTTTTATACATTCGGTTACATCAAAATCCATTAATCAGGACTCCTACTATATACAGATATGTATTATTACAGACATATTTTAAAACTATAAATCTGATTTAAATAATAATGGTTAAATACATAGCATGTAACACAAATCAGATATTTGTATTTGAGGTTACTAATACTGAACATAACCTTAAACATTGTCACCACATTCTCGAAACATATTCACATGATACTTACCAACCACATATAATGTTAAAATGTCACAACTTTTAAAAAGTTTGCATCACACCACGTCCCACGTTTCATACATACTGTAACGTCAAGAAAGACGTTTCGCCACAACACTTCAAAGCATTTGCTCTTTATCGTTTCACAGGTTTGCCAATGCATCTTTTGTAACATAGAAAACATTAAAAAGCAATCAATTATAACAAACGCTATTATTTTCATGCAGTGACTTTTCCATGTAGTACTTTAATGTGTAAATATTCAATAGAGATAAGGTAGACGGGAATTATCTATCTTACGATTCCAAATTATTATCATTTTTATGTGCTTATCTTTATATATAAAAATTCAGCCTGCGTATGTTTGTGCTCGCAAAACTCGAAAAGTAGTCGGTCCATTGACTTGAAATTTTGACACAACGTTGCATTCGAATACGCGCGTGTTTTTATAGTAAAATGAAATTTTGACACAGCGTTGCATTCGAATACGCGCGTTTTTATAGTAAAATGAAATTTTGACACAGCGTTGCATTCAAATACGCGCGTGTTTTCGAAAATCGAATTCATTTCTTTCGTTTCTTTCCAGTTGATCGTCGTCTGTGTTTTCGCGGGCCATAGTACGCGTTTTACGAGTTGAAGAAGAAGAGAAAAGTTGTTGTTTTCGTTCACATTGATGTGCATAATCAATCGTTGGAAGTGATTTGATTATCTGGGAAGTGATTTGATTATCTGTTTTCGAAAAACGAAATGTGAGTTAATTTGATACCGAATGTTGTATTCAATTCAATTCATTTGTTTTGTTTTGGAAATGATTTAATTATCTGTTTTCGAAAATCAAAATGTGAGTTACTTTGATTTTGATTGTTGCATTCAATTCAATTCATTTCTTTCGTTTTTTTCCAGTTGATCGTCGTCTGTGGTTTCGCCAGCCATAGTACGAGTTGAATCGACAAGAAGAAGAGCAGCACAATCGTCTCAACAACGCCAAGAACAATTAGATCAACAGCTAAGACGTATACAGTTGCAATATCTGAATGATCGAGCTTCATATCCTTAAGTCATAATAAAAGAGTCTTAGTTATAGTACGGCAGCCTTTAGTCTTAAGTCATAGTAACACATTCATTAATCATCTGTAATGCCTCGCCCACCTTCGAACATAGGCCGCCGTTCTCGACACGCAATCACAGAACGTCAAAGGAGATCAAACCGCACTGATCAAGAACGTTTAGACGATAATGAACGTGTTAGAGTCAGAACTTCTCAAAGGCGAGCAGAAGAATCGGCAGATCAGCGGGAAGAAAGACTTGAAGTCTTACGAGTTGAATCGAGAAGAAGAAGAGCAGCACAATCGTCTCAACAACGCCAAGAACAATTAGATCAACAGCGAAGACGTATGCAGTTGCAATATCTGAATGATCGAGCTTCATATCACCGAATTGCTTTTTCATACGAACCGGATATTCAATACAATACCTCATGTAAATTCGTTCAAATCGGAAAAATGAACAAAGTTTGTCCGCATTGCACAGCAATGAAATTTAAAGGAGAAACTCCGGGAATGTGCTGCGCGAGCGGAAAAGTGAAGCTACTTGAACTTGAGCAGCCAAAAGAACCACTGAAAAGTTTGTTAAATGGAATTACTGATGATTCAAAACATTTCCTCAAAAACATCAGAAATTACAATTCCTGTCTTCAGATGACTTCATTCGGCGCTAACGTTATAGCGGAGCATTTTATGCCGACATTTAAAATTCAGGGACAAATTTACCACAGAGCTGGCTCTTTGCTTCCTTTTCCCAGCAATAACCATAAATTTCTCCAAATCTACTTCATCGGAGATGAAAATGACCAATTGAATGCACGCTGCCAAATCTCTACTGGAATCAGAAGGCATATTGTTGAGTCGTTGCAAAAAATGTTACATGACAACAATAATTTAATTCGGATGTTCAAAAATGCGATTGATCTCATGCCATCAGACAGCCATAGAATTGTTATTCGTGCTGATCAAACACCAGCCAGTAAGCATGTCAGACGATATAACGCGCCAACAATTGATGAGGTAGCAATTGTCATGGTTGGAGAAGAATTTCATCCTCGCGATATCGATTTGCAGCGCAGAAATGAGCAACTATAAAGAATTGCTGACACTCATAGATGCTACGATCCATTGCAATATCCAATTATGTTTCCAGGCGGTCAAGATGGTTATCATTTCAACATCAAAATGATAAACACAGTCACAGGTGAACACACAGGCAAAAAAGTTAGTTCAATGAATTATTATTCCTATCGGATTATGGTACGTGAAAATGAAGATAACCATATTCTGAAATGCCGTCAGCTCTTCCATCAGTAGGCCTACATCGTCGATATGTACGCGAAAATAGAGTCGGAACGACTACTATTCATTAGGCTCAATCAAAAGAAATCAGAAGAATATATACATTTGAGAGACGCGATAAGTAATGATGGTGATATAAGCAACATAGGAAAGACCACCATATTGCCTGCCACATATACTGGTAGTCCGCGACATAGGCACGAATATACGCAGGACGCTATTACGTATGTGCGGAAATATGGTCGTCCTGATCTTTTCATTACATTGACATGTAATCCAGCATGGGATGAAATAAAAGAGTTACTACTTCCAGGACAAATTCCTACTGATCGCCACGACATAACAGCACGCGTTTTCAAACAAAAGCTAAAGACATTAATTGATTTCATCACTTCACTACACGTTTTCGGAGAAACACAATGTTGGATGTACTCTGTGGAGTGGCAAAAAAGAGGATTGCCACATGCGCACATTCTAATATGGCTTACTGTGAAGATAATGCCAAATGAAATCGATAAAGTAATATCTGCCGAAATACCAGATCCCACAATTGATAATGAGTTGTTTGAAGTTGTGACCAAGAACATGATACACGGACCATGTGGAGCAATCAATACAAATTCACCGTGTATGATCGATGGAAAATGCTCTAAACGGTATCCTCGAGAGTTGTTAAAAGACACAATTACTGGCAATGATGGTTACCCACTATATCGACGAAGAAGTATAGAAGACAATGGAAAAGCAATTACTTTGAAAGTGAGAGGAAATGACATTGAAGTCGATAATCGTTGGGTTGTTCCATATTCACCACTTTTACCGAAAACTTTCAAAGCACATATCAACGTTGAGCATTGCAATTCTGTGAAATCCATAAAATACATTTATAAATACGTCAACAAAGGCAGCGATATGGCCATGTTTGGAGTTTCAACAAGAAGTAATTTAGATGAAATCTCTCAATATCAAATCGGCAGATATATCAGCAGCAATGAAGCTGTGTGGCGTATTTTAGGATTTCCAATCCACGAGAGGGATCCAACTGTCGTTCATCTTGCTATCCATCTTGAAAACGGACAAAGAGTGTATTTCACGGAACAAAACATACAGGACAGAGCAACAAATCCACCGAACACAACATTAACAGCGTTTTTACGTCAAGCAGATGATTTTGCAAGAACTTTTATGTATGCAGACATTCCGACTTATTACACTTGGAACGCAACACGAAAGAATTTTGAAAGAAGGAAGACAGGCAAAGCAGTAGTTGGACAACCTGGAATATTTTCATCAAATTCAATTTTAATTTTCCTCCACATATTATTAATTGTAAAATCTTCTTTAAGGGATAAATAACACTTTATTGCCGATGCATGAGCTAAGCTCTCATGAGTTGGTTTGATTAGCTTATGTAACATTTTATTAGACAACACAACTTTCCAATCATACTTTATTAATTTGAAAAGAATGTTGTTATGTATTTTATACTGAGCTGGTAGTTGAGATTGATTTTTTAAATTGCTCACTATAGCATCCCGATTTTGTTTGTCTGCTAAATTTTGTAGCATTTCTTTTACTTCATTGCTAGCTTTGAATTTAATAGGTAAAAGACGTAGGGGAAGGATGGGTAAAGTGGCCATTCTAAGGTTTGATGAATTTTTATGATACCTTTTTAATCAGCAAAATTATAAAAACATATACCAATAGTAACTATAATAACTTAAGTTCCAATTGCTATTTTATTTATTTTTTTTTTTTTTAATGTATACATGTTACTTTAAAAAAAATCTATAAAGTGGCCACTTTGCCCGCCTAGGTTGGGTAAAGTGGCCAGACCCTGGCCACTTTAGCCGCATAGGTAAATGAACAAATCTCATTGATTCAGAGTGCATATTTAATCAATACAAGCTAAAGTAACACACATTAAGAATAAGTATTATGTTTTTTTAAGTATTATCTTAAGCATTAAATCATTACAAGATAAAGTAAATAGTAATTCGTAATCAATAGTCTATCAATAAAGGATTAGGCGTAGGGCCTATTTGCAAAATTCGCACTCAAACTCATCATCTTCTTCTTCACATCCGGCGCACTCTTCATGTGCCCACTTCTTACATTTTAAGCATCTAATCCATCCTTCATTGTCTTTCGATTTTGAGTATGCCACATTACAATAGAAATATTCTTCATCATCATCCTCTTCTTCTTCTTCTGGTTCAAAACTAAGCTGTTTTTTTGTTTGAGATGCCTTTTTAGTTTGAGTTTTCTTCTGACTTTTAGGCTTATGTTTTTTATTAGGCGGGAGGCATTTTTTCTCCATCCTCTTTCTCTTCTTGGCCTCCTCTTCTTCTTTTTTCTGCTTATCTGCAATTACTTCATTTTTATAAGGACTAGATGTTATAACAGCTGCTCTGCCTTTTTTCCTGTTTTGTTTTCTTTGCTTTACAAAAGTTTGTTTTGGTAGAGAAATAATTTCTTTTGGACTTACTGCAAACGAACTTTGCACTATACCACTGGATCCAGCCACTGCCACCTCTTCAGCCAAAGCTCCGCCACTGGGTCCAGCCACTACTTCCTCTTCTGTTGAAATAGGTCCATCTCCATGTTTATCCAGTGCGTTTTCACAGTTTGCTTCGATAACATTGAGATCATTGTTTTGAGGGTTCATCGGAATGTCAGACACTTCTGCAGCTACAAAATCAGCATCAGAAAACATATTGGGGTCCAAAGGAAAGATCCCGCACTTGTGAAACCCGTTGATAGCTGTAGCAGGAACAGCTGCACACAAAAATGCCTCTCCAAGAAGTTTACTAATTTGGAACTGTGTTATGGTCCTTCCAGCGTTGTTCCGGAGGAACTTCTCACAAGCTTGAATGTAATAAGCCTTAAAGGGGGCCATAAAAGACACATCTAGTGGTTGCAGCTTATGGCTGCAGTGGGGAGGCAAACATACCACTGTTATGTGATTTTCCCTGGCCTTTTCAATAAACGCCACGTTCTTAGAGTGGGTGGCATGACCATCCAAAATTAGAAGGGCTGGATCTTCTGCTGAAGGCTTGGCATATTTTAAAAAATGGTCAACCCATTGCATAAAGATATCTGTTTGCATCCAGCCACTGGGATTGCAGGCAAACTCAGAACCAGGGGGAGCTCCATCTTTAAGCTCTGCCTTCATTTTTTGTCTTGGGAATATAACAAATGGAGGAATAAAAGTGCCTCCAGCAGACATGCAGACTGCAAATGTCGAGAGTAAGCCTTTCTCTGCAGAAGTTATTGCCCCAACCTGCCTTCTTCCTTTCAAAGAAAATACTTTTGAGCTGCGAGTTTGAACGGTCAGAAGGCCAGTCTCATCGACATTGTATATCCTATGAGTAGGATGGAAGTGGTTGTCTTGCACTGTTTTAAGAATGTTAAAAAATGTGTTGACATTAGTTTTATTAAAACCTTGTGCTCTTGGCATGGAAGTAGCCTCTGGTTTTCTCAGAGTTATGTTAGGGTGCCTTTTTCTAAAGCAAGCTACCCAATCCTTGCCTGCCATCTCCTTCTCTTTGTTAAATGGGTGGGGAATATTGTTTTTCTCTGCAAGAGAATACGCCAAGTAGCGTAAGTCATTTAGGGTAATACCATAGAATCGTTGTTCCATATCAAATATATGCTCACAAAGTTCCATTTCCTGTAGCTCTGTAAACACTTTTCTGTATTTACCTAGAATTTTCTTATCTTCAATCGCATCATGATTTTTCTTCAGAACTCGCCTTTTGAGGGTGTTTCTTGGAACATTAAACTGTTTCGCTGCAGTAGCAAATGGCATCTTGTCTCTTCTTACAGCTTCTATAGCATGTTGCATCGCCTCCGCTTCCCACGACTGTTGTGTAGATTTTCTGATGTATTTGTAGGGCATCTTGGTGTCCTGTAACAATGAAAAATGGTTGAAATAGGATTTTGTGCTGTAAGGATATTATTAGGCGTATAGGCCTAATTTAACTCACATTCAACTCTGAGTAGGCTATATATATTTTAAACCGACTATAAACGTGAAATCGCATTTATATAAATGCAATTTCACTGTTGCATAATAGGCTATAATGTTATAATATCAATTACTAAAAATGGTTTGAGTAACATTTTATTATGTACAGTGAATAAAAAATTATTGCCAGGCAAAGTGGCCATTTGACCATTTTGTCCAGTCTGTTTAGTGGCCACTTTACCCGGAATGATGCCATTACAAAAATTGTGGTCTAGCATCTAACCTACATGACAGCGTTTTCAAACACACATCATTTAAAAGCGTATTTCACGCTGATCAAACAGCACTAGAGCAAATAATTATAACACTACTTATTATTTAGCTATAATCAAAAATTTGTACAACTTACCTAAAATCAGACATGCGAAAAAACGAAAAAATGAGTTCAGAAGTAGAACAGTATAGCCTCCCGCTTCAAAGTCACAGACAACACTGACAGCATCCGTTCCGACTGTTTCGCCCGGCTCCCGCATGACTGCAGCACTATACAGTGGAGAAAACTTAAATGGCCACTTTGCCCGCACTGGCCACTTTACCCATCCTTCCCGTATTTCATTGTCCTCCTTATCGTATCTCTCTTTGTATTCTTCTGGAACATAACGACTTAAAATATATGCAACGCTATTATCCTTCCCTTTGCAGTATTTGATGGTGAACGAGTACTCCCCGATGGCTAAAATCCACCTTAACAAACGAGAGTTGGTGACCTTACATTTAAGTAGAAATGATAATGCTTGATGGTCCGTATGTATCTCAAAATGAGTTTCATAAATATAGTATCGGAACTGTTTAAGAGCGTATACAATTGCAAGTACTGATGTTGAGTAGTGACGCTCTGCTCCTTTGAAAACTCTGCTCGCATAGCGATGACCCTTAGGTTTTATTCGGAGTCCTTCTGGTATAGCACACTTCCTACGGCGTAATCACTAGCATCAGAATAAATAACAAATTTTCCTTAATTGTCTTGTTTGTTCATCACCTTCTTTCACAGCACTACACTTTATATAATATTGAAACTTTCTCTTGTGAAAACTTACTTGTCTTTTTCGTCGAACGCGTTTCGGCGTCGTATTCGCCTTCGTCAGCTTAGAAACAGACTGCCAGTACTTAGTAACGGTTGTTGCTTGGAATGTATAGTGGGGGTGGTGTGTAGAGGAAGGGGATTGGCGCGGGGATCCAAATTATTGTTTGTTTTTGTATAATTCTGTCGAAAAGTGTATGTGATTTATATTGTAATTGGTCATTTAGTATGTTGTTTGGTTGTGTTATGTGGTGTTTGTATATTTCATAATGTTCAGCTGTGTTGAGTTTTCGACCTTTGGGTAAGAGGTGTAATATTTCAAGATTAGTATCTATGTTGGTGTAGCTATGGTTATGTGTGTGTATGTGTGTGGCAAACGCAGAATGTATATTGTTGTTGGAGAGGTCCTTTAAGTGTTCAGAGTAACGGGATGAAAAAATCTTCCCGTCTGGCCTATGTAGAAACTATTGCAGTTATTACAATTTAATTTGTATAAATTGGCCCTCTCCAACAACAATACTTACTGGCAGTCTGTTTCTAAGCTGACGAAGGTGAATACGACGCCGAAACGCGTTCGACGAAAAAGACAAGTAAGTTTTCACAAGAGAAAGTTTCAATATTATATAAAATTTTCCTTCTTTTTGAGGATGATGTAGCATGATGTTCTCTACGAATAACGTCTTCACTTGGTCGAAGGCTTCTTGATGCTTCTCCTCCCACTTCGTTTTTTGTCCTTTCTTCGTTAATTCTAACAAAGGCTGCGTCCTCTCAGCATACAACAGTGTGAACCTCCTGTAGTATCCAGTCACTCCTAAAAATGCACGTAAACCTTTAAGATTTCTTGGTATAGGGAAATTGGTTATACTGGTTATCTTGGTAGGATCTGGTTGTATACCTGAGGATGAAATGATGTGTCCCAGGAATTGGATGAATGTTTTTATGAACTCAAATTTGTCTAGGCTAAGGGACATGTTTGCTTGCCTAAACTTATGGAATATTGTGTGTAGATTTCTTACTAGTTCATCAAATGTCTTAGAGACTACTAAAATATCATCTACAAGAATCATTGTATAGGGTTCTACTTCTGGTCCTAAGGGTTCTTTCTAAATACTTTACTATCTCCGCCAAACTCGTGCTTAATCCAAACCTTGTGTTGGTAACACTTATTCTTGTACAGAAATGCAGTAAATTTTCTATCCTCTTCTCGGATTGGAATCGGCCAAAAACTTGAATGTAGATCGAGTTTCGTCAAGTAGCGTGCTCCTTCACATTTTGAAAACAGCTCATCCGTATTCGGCGCAGAGTCATACTCCTTCATTATAATACTGTTCAGCTCCTGCATGTCCAGGCATAGGCGAATATCCCTGCTTTTCGTCTTTACTACAACTAGAGGATTTAAGAAGTTACTGTTGGACCGTTCTATTACGTTATTATCCAGCATGTGACGTATTTCCGTTTCTACTTCTTCCTCATACCGCATTGGAATCGGATATGTCCTCCTGACAAACTTTGTTGGGTCAGTTACAGCAATGGTGTGTTCATATACTGTCGTCTGCGTCGGTGTTTCACTGAATATGTCTTCATATTACTTTATTATCTCATGAAGCCGCTTCTCTTGCTGTCTCAAGATTTTGTCGGTGTTCTGACTTGTACATCGATTCGGTGCATATTGAACCTTCGGTTTAGTTAAGACAATAGGTGTCTTACTTACCTTATACTGTCTTTCTTCTTCATTCATTTTTACATTAAGTTGAACACCCTTATAATTACATATTATCTTATTATTACTTATATCAATCTTAGCATCTAGCACATTCAATAAATCAGTTCCTATAATACCATCATATATCAAATTATTCATGATAATCATTGGACATTCTACAGCTAATTTTCATATGTCATGGTTACATATGCTTGTTGTTTAACTTTTCCTCATTTACTTGTAGCAGTTGTAATATTCATGTTATTTAGAACTGATAGCTGGCTACCGGTGTCTACTAACATTTTAATTAGACAATTGTTGATATACACATTAACAATAGGGCACTTTGTGTGAGCATGCTCCTCTCGGCTTATATCCTGGTCTGTACTAAGCAATTCGTCTCTTAGATCGACTGGATAGATATTGTTTATTGTGTACCGCCTTTTGTATTTTCTAAGTCATTGTTTTGAAGTTGAGGGTGTACTCGCCACTTCCTCTGTACACTGTTTCTTTTACCGCGTTTACTCCCTTTTCATACGGCTTGGGAAACTGTTTGTTTGTATTGGGCCAAAGGTAACCTCCCTTTCCGCTTCTGTTGTTTTGCTGCATTCGCCGTTCCACCTGTTCATCGCATTCCGCTCGTGGTGTCGTTGTCTGGCACGCGTAATTTACAGTGGACTTATTTACCATGTGATGTATTGGTGATCTATTTACTGTGTGTGATGTGGGTTTATAGTCATCACGGCTGTAATTACTGTTATAATTACCTTGTGGTTGATAATTGTGCTGAATGTTTTCTCCGCGAGTGATATTCTTGGATTGAGTTACAAGTATTAAAAATTCTTCTATTGTTTTAATACCCTGTGTGTATACAGCAAGTTGGATATTTTTCTGAAAATGGTAAGATAGTTTAGATATTATCTCATACTCCGAAAACTTAGGTTTAAGACGTTTCATTCGTTCAATCTTATCGATTGTATATTGTTCCATATTTTGATGACCGTGAATATTATATCTACCATAATCTAGTTGATCACGTATTTGGCATTGTGTATGGATATTCCAATATCTATTTTCGAATGCATCTCGGAATTGTTGATAATTTGTGACATTATCACGTATTATAGTACAGTATACCATTCTGCTGCTGACTCTTTAAAATGTTGAGTAACAAAGGCTATTTTATTGTTATCACTAATGGCACTACTAATCCTTTCATTTCCTTCTCGCAGTTGAAATAAATACAATAGTGATAATATTTAATACTCAGGAAGGAAGACAGAAAAATAAAATCAATCAGAAAATATATAGTAAATTTGAATAAAAATTCAAATATGATAACAATGCTTATAATCTAGGCCTTAGCCAATCAAAGGGTTTTGGTTTCCATAGAAACGGGCCGTTGGTTACTAATTTTCCGTTAATTTTGATTACTCGTATAATAACGCTTGGGTAGTAGGTGCGCAAGATTTTGTATGACAGAAATTTTACTTTAAAAAGTTTAAAAAATATTCAAAAGTCAAAAACATGTACCAGTGAGAAGGAGATAAAGAGGATTAACGTTTAACTGATGTCCAGGAACTAAATAAATGAAAATTAAAAGCAGAAATTCCCAAGACTAATTAGAAAAGGACGCTAGCAGCCTAAGTCACTCAAAATTGATGAATTTTCCATTACCAAAGAACAACGATCTATCACAACCTTCTGAACTGATAAGTATCATTTAAATACCCTAATCCCAGGAATAAAAACACTTTAAATATTTCTCATATCAATACAAACTCTCACTATGAATTAACAATAATTTTCTTTCAAGGATTGAATAAAATAAACTTACGTAGAAAAACTTGTTAACTAAAAAATAACCTCGCACAAAGTTGCGAACTTTTGTAACACCTATTACTACACTGCAGAACAAATTGTAGACACACTGTATATTATATAAGTACGGAGAATGTACGGCAGTGGCGGCTCGTCAGGTGACGCAGGTGAAGCGCTACTTCACCTAAAATAACTGGTTCAATGTGTTTCTTTTTACACAAAATTATTTTCAATTTTTACTAAATTTTATGTTTAAAAATATTTTTTTTAATTAAATTTTGTCTGTATATAATTAAAATAAAACTAACAAGCGATGGAAATAGGTTACAGAAGCTGAACTTCGCTGCAATAGCATACAAGCCTACTGGTGGCGGAAAGCGCTGAGATCGTAGAAGCAGCTTTCTGTACCTCGAATGCTGCATCAGTTAATACGTCACTAACAACGCTCGGTTTATCACGGTTGCCATGACAACGTATTCCGTACTCAGCATTCCCCCCCACACACGTGAAGCAGTGTCGCTGGCTGTTTCTCAGTGGTGTACGTTTACAGTGCTTTACCTATCCAGCGCGTTTGTTTTGTTCGTTGTTCGTGGTGTGTGAAGTTTTTACAGAATGTTTCCTTCATATGATCTGGTATGTGATTTATTAGAAACACCATTTTCAAGATGGAATAATGATGATAAGAAAAACTTTTTAAGCTGTGAAAAACCTATGCCTATATTGAAAGTAAATAAGGTTGCAAAAATAAAGGACAAGGTGTACAATCGCAACTTTAAACAAAATTGGTATTCAACGTTCGAGTGGTTGTGTGGCAGTTATTATTTAAATAAACTTTTTTGTATGCCCTGCTTAATTATTAGTGTTAAATGAAGTGCGTGGAATAAGAACGGCTTTGATGATTTTGGTAACGTTACTCGTGCTCTTTCCAAACATGAAGGTTCTTCTGAGCACATGCGTTGTGCATTGAGTTTTTCAAAATTAAAGAAAAATTTAAGTACTATAGAGGATGCTTTGAAGGAAAATTCTAGGTTGTATATTAAACACTTCAATGACAACGTTCGGCTTAACAGACGTTTCATGCATCTTCCTATTCGTGCAGTTCTTTACTTGGGTAAACAAGAATTAGCATTTCGCGGTCACCACGAAGAGTTATCATCTATTAATCGTGGAAATTTTAAAGAACTGCTAGAAACCTTCGTTTCGATAAGGCCTGTAGATATTCAAGAACACTATAAAAAATCTCACCCGTCTTTGCCGGCAATTCTAAGACTATTCAGAATGAAATAATTGACTGCATTTCACAATATATTGATGAGCACGTCGCAAAGGAAGTAGGTGATAGTACATTTTTTCAATTCAAGCGGATGATTCCACAGACATTGTCCACAAATCTCAATGTAGCATCATAATTAGATACGTTATTCCCGGAGGAAAGCTGGTGGAAAGATTTTTGGGATTTTATGATGTTAGTTCCAGTCGGACTGCCGACACACTGTTTCACTTTGTGTCAAAGTCCCTCGAAAATTTTGACTATAAATCTAAACTTATTGCCCAGTGTTTTGATGGTGCAAGCGTTATGTCAGGAGAATTAAATGGTCTTCAGGCAAAAATCAAAGAAGTAGTGCCACAAGCGGTTTTTGTTCACTGCATGGAGCATCGTTTGAATTTAGTGCTACAACAAAGCTGCAACAGCATTTCGAAATGTCGGATATTTTTTGCGACTGTTAACGGTTTACCCACTTTTTTCCACAGTTCTGCTAAGCGAACTTATGCAGTAGACACAGTTGTTGGAAAACGAATCCCTGTTTCCGTTATTACACGATGTAAGTCTAATTCCAAAATTGTGAATACTATATACAATGAATGGGATTCATTAAAAGAAATATTCACTAAAATTGTGAACGATTCAAATTATGATCAAACATCAATTAGGCAGAGTGATGGCTTCTTAAATAAATTTAATGATTTTGAATTTACGCTTTTGGTTGTCGTTTTTAACTATATTTTTGGAGCCACGGATGTTCTCTTCGATGTGCTACAAAAGAAGTCATTTGACATTAATTTCTGTATCTCGCAAGTTAAAAATACTCAAACACTCATAAATAGCAAAAGAACTGATGATGCATTTATGAAAATTCTTCAAAAACAACAATTCCAACTGAATACCATGAGTTGAAGAAAAGAATTACACTCACACGTGATCAACTTTTTGAAACATACAAAATTCTGTATTATGAAATTTTAGATAACCTTTCAGTACAAATAACCACACGTTTTAATGATATGCAAAAGCTTCAGTTTGTTACATTAATGGATACTTCAAAGTTCGTAACGTATTCTGAAAACTTTCCCATGGATGCATTAAGTAACTTAAAGGTGTGCTACCCTAATCTGTTTACCGATTTCCAAAGACTGAAAAACGAATTACAGCTTATTTATGAGGATAAGCAATACAGACAAATGGAACCACTAAATTTTATGGAACTTTTAGCTGACAACAGGAACATCTTTAAAGAAGCTTACAAAGTGATTTGTTTAATAGTAACTATTCCATCCACTAGCGTTTCCGTAGAACGAAGTTTTTCTTGTTTAAAAAGAATAAAATCATACCTGCGCAAAACAATGACAGAGGACAGACTTACTAGCTTATCAAACATTTCCATAGAAAAGGAACTGTTAAACGAATTAATTTCGACAAGTTTGCATATTTGAAAGAGAGGAGAATTGACCTTGTGTTCAAGAAATAAAATGCAAGCCTGTAAGTACTTACTATTTTTAACTAATATATTTGTAAATTTTATTAACATACTTTTCTTTTGTCTCCATATGTTATTCATGATTCCAAAACAGGAAGAAACATATTCACATAATTTATGGGGGGGGGGGGACCTCCTACCGATTCTGCTTCACCAATCCTCGAAGCCACGAGCTGCCACTGATGTACGGTAGTGTACTTTTTTATTGTAACCATATTTAATGTTTTCTTTATAATCTAAAGAACTCCAGATTTTGGACGAGTTGACATATAATGTACAAACAGTAGCCATAATGGCGTCAGAATAGCTCGCTCAAAACCAATTTCGTCAGCTTGAGATAATGCGTTTCATGTTTTATGTGGGGGCAAATTTATTGAATTATAATATTATTGTCACATGAATTAATTACCAAACTATCATTAAAGAAACATTACAGAGTGTAACCATTGTTTTATTTCATAGGAAATTGTATTATATATGTGTGTGTTAGCGAACTTACAGATCAGACAACTAGCGCTTCGCTATCTGTGCAATACAGTAAGCTGTACAAAGGCGGGAACCGATTCGAACGCTCCAGCCATCACCGCTGAAAACACCATACTAACATATTAATTCATAAATTTAATTGTTTTCAACAAACAATTTGGCGCCACCCGGGATTAAAAAACCCCTATGAAATTACAGGTAAGGTTTCCACTAGGTTGTACTGATAATTGTGACAATGCTACGGACTTCGTTAGCAACAACCATTAATGTAACGACAGGTGTGAGACGAACACACCACACTAACACTTTATACACATAAAAAACTGGTGTACATTTTACAGATACGTACCAGTTCTCTCGTTACAGATTTGGCTTCCATCGCGGGGCTTAACAAAGACGAGGACGTCTTTCACTCGTTACAACGTTCAACTCGATGAGCGAGCATTGATAAGAATCACAGAACAAATACAAAAAGAAACCACCGAAGTACACAATGAGCCACAACAAATAAGTTTTTACATTTCAATCAATAACGTTTCAAGAATTTTGAGAGAATCGTGGCATCAAGGTGATATGGCAATTTTCACATCATCGTATGCAGGAGTTCAGTGCTGTGCAATGGTGTTGGCAAACATTGTTAGAGCTTCTATAATCTCACCGAGCACGTGGACTAACAACACCTTGGATAGGAATATGATTGAAGGCGATAATATGTGTACAACGATTCACAATCTCACGGAACAACAAGAGAACGCATATCCCATAGAAGGCGGCAATTTATTGACTCGTAACTTTGACGTTGTCAAGCATGATTTCATCATGTATGAAAAATCATTCTCCATAGAATATGATGAAGAACCACTTCTATTTGGAAGCCTACATGATTTAACGAATCGAGGAAATGCCGGACTTATGGTTCGTGAAGCTTTGTCGCAGCTATTTGAAACTCATAGTGCCGGCATTCTGATAGCAGCTGCATATTCTTATGGACTTATGAATTATGACGACAAGTTCTATTTCACAGACTCACACTCTTGTGGACCGAAAGGATCAAGAGCTGGATTGAATGGTAGAGCATGCGTTATTGAGTGCGATACACTGGAAGAACTTACACGCATATGCAAGAGAGCAACAGGATCTCGAAATATTCAGTATACCATCGATTATATGTCTGTTCATATCAAAAACGATATCATAGAAGACTTGCATACTCAAGAAGAAGTGGAAATCCACCAACAACAAACCAATTTAACACAGCTGCTACAAACACTATCTGAAAATATAGAAATTCAAACATCACTAATGGCTCCAATCGACTGTGTACAACCAGATGTTGAAGATGAACTCGAAGTTCATGAAAATGTCAATGAAATTCGAAGGAAGACTCGTGACAACATTGTCAACGTAGAGCATGAATTGAAAGCAGAAGAATTAGCGTGGTTCTTTCTTTTTCCATATGGCATAAATGGATTAAAGCAGTCTCGACAAGTTAAAATCACACCACTGGACTACTTTCAAAGCAGAGTTTTAGGCAGCGATTTATGGTTCCAACGAAATGATTACATATTCTACGCACTATCCATGTTTGAATATTATCGTCTTAAGTCAACGATAGCAGCTTGTGGACGAAAAATTTAAGGACAAGAAGGCATGGTTGATGATGTTCATCTATATATAAAAAATTTAAGAGGATCATCAGCTTACTGGCGAGCGGCTTTAAACGAACTCATCGCCCAAATTAGATGCCTTGGTCCGCCAACATACTTCATTACCTTCAGCTGCAATGATTTACATTGGTTAGATATGAAAAGAGCTCTCTTGATAGCTGATGGTAGACCGAACAAAGATCCAAGTTCTCTGGATGTACATGCAACCCAACGACTTATCGAACAATATCCAGTAATCGTGAGCAGACATTTCATGATACGAGTCAAAGCACTAATGATGTTCGTCCGGAGTAATGACCAAATGTTTGGTGGAAAACTTAAAGATTTCTGGTGGCGCATTGAGTTCCAGAACCGCGGAAGTCCACATCTTCACATGGTAGTATGGATTGAAAATCATCCATCGTTCGAGACACCTGAAGAAATCCGCGTACTCGATGAAGTTTGTACGTGTGAAATGCCATCAAATGACGATGAACTCTATAACATCGTAAAAAGATGCCAAGTACATCATCACACACCTACATGTCAAAAAAACAACACGGATACAACTTGTCGATTTAGCTTTCCAAGACAAACGTGCATAGAAACTCGCATCATCGCTCACTCGTCAGATGAGTTCATTCGCAACGGTGGAAGAATATGCCTTCTAAAGCGTCAGCAGGAAGATCGTTGGGTTAACAACTACAATCGAACGCTTCTCAAGCTATGGCAAGCCAATATGGATATATTTAAACATTTTTTAAACATTTTTCTTGCCTCCAGAAACGATTAAGACTATAAAAATAGGTAATTACCTTCTGTCAACGTTTCTTAAAATCCTTTTAGGATAACTCGAGTTTCGACACCATTTGGTGTCATCATCAGATCGGATATGAATTAGGTCAAAACATTTTGATGCATATACATCTCGTCAGATATTAAAAAATTTAAAAACAACACATTACATTATATAAATAATAAATAAACTATATCACAACAAAATAACATTACAACAATAAAATATAAAAACAACGCGGCCGCAAACGAACCTGTACAGGAACGCCCCCACGGTAAGACTAATCAATGCCGGTTTGACCTTGGTTCAATTTTATCGATCTGATATAGCCAATTTCTCGTTCTATAAGATCGATTCTATTAAATAAAACATTATTGGTATGTATTGCTTTTTCATTTAGGACACGATTGTGATCCTTCTTTATGGCTTTATATATCTCGAACCTTTCAAGGGTGTCCAGCTTTGGTGACTTTTTACATTTATGTAGGATGTCTAAATTATCATTAATACTCTTTATATTATGGTTATATGAGCTCAAATGTTCTGCAAATGTAGATCTTGTTACATTTGACTTGGAGCTTGGGATATGTTCTTTATAGCGTAATTTGAAAGAACGACCTGTTTGTCCTATATAGAACTGTGTGCAATCAGAACAATTAAGTCTATATACACCAGTATCATCAAATATATCGGAGGGTATATTTTTGTTAGTAAATGTAAGTTTTTTCTCAAGTTTATTACTTGCCTTTGAGGCCAAAGTAATATTATGCTTTTTTAATTGGTTTTTCAAAATATGGTATAGATTTTCACCATATTCTATAGCAATGTATTTGTTTACTTTTTCTTTGGATACATCAATATTTATTGGTTTATTTTGTTTTTTATTAATTATTCTATCTACTATATGACTTTTGTATCCATTGGCTAATGCTATGTGTTTGATAATGTTTAGTTCATTGTTATAATAATCCGTAGATAAGGGCAATGCCAGCAATCTATGAATCATACAGTTGAAAAAAGCCATTTTATGTGAAATAGGGTGATACGATGAGGCGTGAATAGCATGATCTGTGATTGTTGGTTTTCTGTAAATATTATAGTTAATATTATTATTTATTTTAGTTAAAGTTAAATCTAAAAAATTAATTTTATTATTCATTTCAGTCTCTAATGTGAATTGTAAATTATTTGTAATAGTATTCATATATTTTTTAAGCATTTCTAGTTGTCTGAAATTCACCTAATGCATCCTGGCTGAAATTTACCTAAATCATATTGAAACAAACGAAATTTTATCGACTAAAAACAAACATTATACAAAAATTTTATTTTACCGACGATATGTGGATGACACAATAATGATTTACAATGGCAATTGCAGACAACTAGAAATGCTTAAAAAATATATGAATACTATTACAAATAATTTACAATTCACATTAGAGACTGAAATGAATAATAAAATTAATTTTTTAGATTTAACTTTAACTAAAATAAATAATAATATTAACTATAATATTTACAGAAAACCAACAATCACAGATCATGCTATTCACGCCTCATCGTATCACCCTATTTCACATAAAATGGCTTTTTTCAACTGTATGATTCATAGATTGCTGGCATTGCCCTTATCTACGGATGATTATAACAATGAACTAAACATTATCAAACACATAGCATTAGCCAATGGATACAAAAGTCATATAGTAGATAGAATAATTAATAAAAAACAAAATAAACCAATAAATATTTATGTATCCAAAGAAAAAGTAAACAAATACATTGCTATAGAATATGGTGAAAATCTATACCATATTTTAAAAAACCAATTAAAAAAGCATAATATTACTTTGGCCTCAAAGGCAAGTAATAAACTTGAGAAAAAACTTACATTTACTAACAAAAATATACCCTCCGATATATTTGATGGTACTGGTGTATATAGACTTAATTGTTCTGATTGCACACAGTTCTATATAGGACAAACAGGTCGTTCTTTCAAATTACGCTATAAAGAACATATCCCAAGCTCCAAGTCAAATGTAACAAGATCTACATTTGCAGAACATTTGAGCTCATATAACCATAATATAAAGAGTATTAATGATAATTTAGACATCCTACATAAATGTAAAAAGTCACCAAAGCTGGACACCCTTGAAAGGTTCGAGATATATAAAGCCATAAAGAAGGATCACAATCGTGTCCTAAATGAAAAAGCAATACATACCAATAATGTTTTATTTAATAGAATCGATCTTATAGAACGAGAAATTGGCTATATCAGATCGATAAAATTGAACCAAGGTCAAACCCCCATTGATTAGTCTTACCGTGGGGGCGTTCCTGTACAGGTTCGTTTGCGGCCGCGTTGTTTTTATATTTTATTGTTGTAATGTTATTTTGTTGTGATATAGTTTATTTATTATTTATATAATGTAATGTGTTGTTTTTAAATTTTTTAATATCTGACGAGATGTATATGCATCAAAATGTTTTGACCTAATTCATATCCGATCTGATGATGACACCAAATGGTGTCGAAACTCGAGTTATCCTAAAAGGATTTTAAGAAACGTTGACAGAAGGTAATTACCTATTTTATAGCAATATGGATATTCAACCATGTGGATCGAATGAGTCGATAGCATATTACATCGCTAAGTACATATCAAAAACGGAACCTACAGAGCTAAATGCAAGTATAGCGCGAGCAATCCAGCAAATTTGTCGCGAGGAAACTAACATATCCCGCAGGCTATTCAAAATTTGCATGCGTCTGATGAACGAACGCCAGGTTTCAGCGTGTGAATGCGCTTTCAGGTTGTGCCACCTCAACTTACGGGAAAGCTCGAAACAATGCGTTTTCCTGAACACTCGTAAGCCTTAACAAAGATACAAAGTTCTAAAGTTTGATGAGTCTGGCCATGCAACTGGATACTGCGCCAACATCTTCGAGCGTTACGAAAAACGTCCACTTGAGCATCAAATTTATGACTTTAATAACATGACCTTGATGGAATTCGCAATGACATTCCAGCCGCATTATGCTAAAAGACAGGAAAACAATGAAGATAGTATAGACCAGGACGCTTACGACGATATACCACTTCAGAAAAGGAAGCAATTGATAACTCTGATTGACAATACCAAAATGTCAGTTAGAAATGCACCTGCAGTCGTAAGAGTTCCATACTTCATGGCTACATCTGATCCAGAAAACTTCTACTAGTCTTCTCCTTCAATATATGCCATACCGTTCTCAACAAGAACTGCTTGAAGGATTTAACTCTATCAGAGAAGCATTCTTAGCTCGAGAAGAAACTTTGAAAACAACTAGTGAGCACATGGAAACTTTTCGTCAACGAGATCGACAACTTGAGAATGCTTTCAACCAAATTCATGCCTTCAATATTCTTGACGCAGAACCAATCGAAATGGAAGAAGAAATTGAAGAAGTTATGGAGCAACAGATGGATGATGTGCAATTCCAACAGACATGTCAGGCTATGAATGTTGGTCAACGGGAAATCTTCCAGAACATCACTCAAAGTATTCGCAATCAACTGGAAGGAAGTTCACATCGTGAATGGCTCTTCATAACAGGTCAAGCTGGAACTGGAAAAACTTTTCTATTCAATCTGCTCAAGAATCAAGTTAATCGATGCTATGGCAAACAGGCTGTGAAAGTTGGCGCCCTCACTGGCATTGCAGCACGATTAGTGGGTGGTTTAACATTACATTCATTACTAAAATTACCTGTTCAAAAGAATGGTAAAAACGTTCGTGATATGCCAATGCTTAGTGGAAACTATCTAAGGTTGATGCGTCAGGAGTAGAAAAATATCGAGTTCTTCTTCATAGATGAGATCTCAATGGTACCATATGAAATGCTTTGCATGATCGACTCACGCCTGAAACAACTTAAAAACAACATGGAGCCTTTTGGAGGTATCAATATCTTAGTATTTGGTGATTTGATGCAGCTACCACCAGTAAGAGGAAAACAAGTATTCCAACAGCCAGAACGTTTGCTTCCAGCTACGCACTTTTTGCGACTGTTAACACTAGTTGAATTAAAGGAGAACATGAGACAACATAGTGATACAACATTCATTGACATTCTAAATGTGCTTAGAGTTGGAGAACTTACAGCCAACCACATAGCTTCATTGATGGACAAAGTTAACACCAACATGGATGGTGAATTTGCAATAGAAAGAGCATTGTGAATTTACCCGACCAATCAACAAGTTAATGACCACAACAGGAAAGTACTGGAGCACTTTAGAAGCAAAGGCACTGAAATCTTCAAGATTCGAGCACAAGATCAACTCGTGGATGCCACTCGACCATTCCGAGATGATGCCCACTTGGATACTATCATACCGAATGACATTAACAACACTGGAGGTTTGTCAAAGGAATTGGAAATATTCATTGGAGCAAAAGTCATGCTGCAATCGAACATTGATGTATCCAGAGGTCTTGTCAATGGAGCAATAGGATTCGTGACTGAAATCATTTGGCCACATTTCCGTAGAGGACAACTGTACGAGAACGACATACCATCAGTCCGAATAGACTTTGGCAGAGACGGCTCTCACGTAATACAGCCAAAAGCCATTCAATTTCCTGCCCTGTACAGCTACGTAACTGCTGAATGCCGAATGTTGCCGTTAATTTTATCATGGGCATCAACCGTCCATAAAATGCAAGGCAGCACTGTGGACTACGCAGTTGTTTATCTGGGTCCAAAGCTCTTTGCTGAAGGTCAAGCGTATGTCAGCCTTGCCGAGTTAGATCTCTCGATGGACTTAGGATTGAAGAATTGGACAACTCCAAATTAACTGGAAGAAAACCTTGCAATAATGATGCATTATCAGAGATGGATCGAATGAGAAATCTTTAATAAAAACTCATAAAAACATTTGACGAAAATTGTGATACTTTATTAAGTAAATGAAATATTAATAAACTTCAAATGAAAATATAACATATTTTATGTTAAATGTATATTCAAAATGTATATAAGCGACAAGAAAAAAGTTTTGTTAATTTACAATTGTATTTCAATAATCAAAAACTTCACTACTTGATTACTCTGTACAGTAAAACTTTGTATAAAAATTTGTTTAATATTTTATAAACATATGAGAAATTTCAATATATAATGTTATCTTTGAAAATCCAAATTAACCTACTAATTTAACTTATACAATGTACAATAATAATTTAATTAAAGTATGACTAAAAAGTATAAAATAAAAAAAAAACAAAAATTTTTTTTTTTTAAACTTGCTTTTCTTAAAGAGAAAATAATAAAAAGTTAAAAAATAAAAAGTGAAAAATATAAAGTAAAAAAACAAAAACAAACAAAAAAAGTCACACTAAAAAGTAAAAAATAATTTCTTTGCCAAATAATTACTTCAAAAAATTTTTTATTCATGTACGACTGCAAGAAAAGCAAGGCGTGCACACTTACATACAATCATATGTACAATCTACATTCGTTTATAATATTATATATGTATAATATATAAATATATATGTAATATATATAATATATAATAATTATATATATTATATATACATCAAATAATGTATATTCAAATATTATATATTATATTGTAAGTATATATATATATGTATACTTATAATATATATTATATATATACATTATATATATAAATATATATATATATGTATATGTTGTATACATACTGTATATATTAAATTATATATATATAGTATTATATATAGTATATAATATATTATATACAACATTATATATAATTTATAATATATATATATATAATTATTATATATTAATATATTTAATATATTATAAATATTACATATATATTTATATATTATACATATATAATATAAACGAATGTAGATTGTACCTATGATTGTATGTAAGTGCGCACGCCTTGCTTTTCTTAGACTGTACATGAATAAAAAATTTTTTAAAGTAATTATTTGGCAAAGAAATTATTTTTTACTTTTTAGTGCGACTTTTTTTGTTTGATTTTTGTTTTTTCCTTTATATTTTTTACTTTTTACTTTTTAACTTTTTATTATTTTCTCTCTTTAAGAAAAGCAAGTTTAAAAAAAAATGTTTTTTTTCTACTTTTTTTTATTAACAATTTCTTATTTGGTTTTCGGTTTTAAACTAATTATTATTTTTACTTGCTTATTACATGCAATTTGAACTTTTATATTACAAATAATTCTCTTATCTATCTTACGATTTCAAATTATTATCATTTTTGTGCTTATTACGCATAATTCTTAATACTACCTTACACACAAACATATTATATAATGTTCTAATCTATTACATTATTATCAAATTTTCTACTGCTCTCAGCTAGCTCAATTATTATTTTATTTAATCTTTTAATTATCTAATTCTTTTTTTCTCTTTATAACTACTAAATTCTCTTCATAACTGCATCTGCGTTATTTACTGTTACTTCCTCTAACGAGGTTGTCATTTATTATTAATAATTATAGATTTTGAATTTATAGTTACTGCTAACTTTTCTTGTTGAACAGTCTTCTCATATTATGGTACTTAATGTACAAACACAACACATTTACAATTATACAGTTATTGAATCATCTTAGAATCTAATTGTCTATTCTTTTTCTCTTTTCTTTGATATTTAAAGTCTTTTGATTTAGTCTCGGTTTCTTATGAATACATGGTTATTTGTCACCTTGTTATTTGTGTGGTGCATCTGAAGCTTGTCCTCTTCGTCCTGGATATGAATGACCATTATTGTTGTAGAAGTCCTGGAGTCGGGTAGTCTTGGAGTCTTGTAGTCCCTCGTCACTGGATTCTCGTATTCTGCTTCATTGGATGCTCGTACTCTGCTGCATTGGCTGCTCGTACTCTCCTGTGTTAGCTGCTCTGGCTCTGCTGCATTGGCTGCTCGTACTCTGCAGCATTACCTGCACGTACTCTGCTGCATTAGCTGCTCTGGCTCTGCTGCATTAGCTGCTCGTACTCTGCTGCATTAGCTGCTCTGGCTGTTGATCAACTGCAGACGCTCTAGTAGTTGGACATAGCCTCCGCCAGTCCTGATGATTGAACCAAAAAAAGTTGTAGTCCTTGGACAGCGCCTCCGGCTGCTATGATGGTCTGACGAGTAAGAGTGATGATTGCGTGTCCTTGTATTTATACCCAAGGCGCCGAAATCATGACTCGACAATATTCTGCCTGTTCGCAATTGTCGAGTGCGTCACTTTTAATCTTGCTTTCTAATGACACTTATTTGCTCGTCTTCGCGAATTGCGAAGTCTTTGACACATTATACGATATTCCTTCGATCGTTAATTTTTACGCGTTCATTATGCACAAAACCGTTTTTCTTTATCTTAATTACTCTAATTACTGTTAAATTGTAACTTCTTATCATTTCACTTTTTGTTCGTTTCGCACTATTTTTTATCTATGTGTTTGTGTAATTTTAAAGCACATTTTGGTGTCTTCAGTTTTTCGCTACTATGAACACAAGCCTAGTAAATTAATTAAATACAATTAATTTATATTGTTATTGAAAGGGTGGCGCCTTTCATGAATGAACCGGTCATCACACACACATACACTTACTTGTGTACACACATGCAGAGAGCAGCTGCTTTGGTCCTTCTCCTAACACGCAAGTCAAGTGTTTCCATTACAATTTATATTGCAGTCTGAATGATTATTATTATCCAAATGCGTTATTTATATCTTCTAATTGCTTATTTAAAATACTCAATGCAATGCACAGTACTCAACATAATTGTACTCTTGCATTATTCCCCTACTTAATACAAAAAAAATTTAATAACTGGTTTATTAAATTTTTGTTTTGTCATCTACATTAGATAACGGTCTATAAAAAATAACTTTTTTTTCTATATATTTTTTTTTAATCAAGCACATTTATTTACATTTAGTTCAAATAATAATGACTAAACTCATGTTCTCTGGTATCCAAATCACTTTTCAATACAGATTAAAATTTATTACCTTTTATCCGTCGTGTGACTTATTTTTTATTTAAATTACGCGTTTCGAAGCACAATGCTTCATCTTCAGATTTCAGTCCCGTGTGGATTTCGTTATCACATTAAAATTAAACTATTACATATTAAAGTAAACCACACTACACACGTGAACCGATGTCTGGGTGTGCACCCTTTGCTGGCTCGCGACACACTGCTTGCAACTCCTCTATGGTCTCATCACAACGCCCTACAACCGATTGCTGTCCATTCCTGCTTATTATGAATTTGTCAATAACCATATCATATAGCTGATGCGATTTAAAATTCAGCTGGTCATTTAACATGTTATTAGGACTGCACTTAAACGCCTGGTATATTTCAAATTCTTCAGCTGCGTTCATGTACCGTCCCTTATTGCAGAAATGCAATGGCTTGCAGTTGGTGTCAAAGTCGGTATAATTATGGTTATGCACCATTAAGTGTTCAGCATATTTTGATTTACAGGCATTTATGTTATTTTTAGGTAGATGTTCTTTAAACCTCTGTCTAAATGCTCTGCTGGTCTGACCGATATAAACCATATCGCAGTCATTACAAACAATTTTGTAAACACCCGTTCTTTTTTCTTTAAATGCTGTGCTTTAGGCCGTAATAATTTTTGAACATTATTTGTGGTGCGGAACGATACTTGGATGTTATGTTTCCGAAATTCGTTTTTTAAAATCATACGTATATTATTGGTGTACTCAGTTGAAATAAACTTAAATTTAGTATTTTTGTTGCATGTACTGATGACGTTCTTCTTTTTATCTTTACGTAATAACCGTTGAGCTTCGGTACCCATTCACTTCCACTATACACTTAATTGTATTTAATTCATCTATATAATCATCGTGCTCGAGAGGTATACTTGTCAACCGGTATAAGAGGCTATTGAAAGCGGCCATTTTTTGAGTATACGGGTGATAAGATTTGGCGTGTATAACGGAATCAGTTGCTGTAGGTTTTGTGTATATCTTGTAACGAAATCTATTGTTATGTTTTATTAGAGTTAAATCTAAGAAATTTATTTCATTGTTTGTTTCTATTTCTGCTGTGAATTGTAGTTTTGGATTGATACTATTCATAAAAGACTTTAGATTGTCTATTTGTCTCAATGTCCCATTGAAAATCATAAAGGTATCATCTACATATCGTTTGTAAAAAATAATGTGGTTATTGAATTTATTGGTTACCGAAAGCAAATGTGTATTTTCATAATGGTTAAGGTATATGTCAGATAACAGTCCATATAAAGGTGTACCCATAGCAAGTACCTCTTCTTGAATAAAAAATCGATTATCAAATCGATTAACAATAGTTCTGTTTTAAAATAACACATAATTCATTTATTTCTTGAGGACCTAAACTGCCAAATTTTTCTAAGTTGTTTTTCAGAATCTCAACTGTGGCTTGATCCGGTACATTTGTGTATAGGTTAGTCACATCAAAAGACACTAATTTGTATTGAGTTTCGATATTAATATCTCTTGTTATTTCCACTAACTCTGAACTATTTTGAATACTGTGATTATTTTCTAATGTTATATTGTTTTTTATTATATCAGCTAATTTCTTGGCTGCTTTGTATCCTGGTGCTGTAGTGTAATTTATAAGAGGTCTTATTGGCGTGTCTTCTTTATAAATTTTAGGTAGACCAGTGAAATGAGGGGCTTGTGCAGTCATTGGTTTCAGGTAACGACGTGTGGTATCATTAAAGAGATGTGTGCATCTATTGATTGCATTATTAAGACTTTTCATAAATCCTCCCGTACGTCGTACATCGCTGGATTTCGGGGAAGGGATTGTCATCCGGGAGCCCTTCGTAGGCACCCAGGGTCATCCGTCTTTGTGATTCTGCGGAGGCCACCAGACTTCTCTACTAGAATCCTCTGGAGGCGCCTGGGGTCCAACGTCCCTCTTCCGGTCGGTATTCGTCGCAGCCGGGGGTTCCTGTGTTGTCACAGCCAGCGATGTGGTGGTTATGTAGTGTCAAGGTCGGTGTTGTAATCCCCCCCCGTACGTTGTACATCACTGGATTTCGGGGAGGGGATTGCCGTCCAGGATCCCTTCGTAGGCGGCCAGGGTCGTCCATCTTCGCAACTCTGCAGAGGCCACAAGCCTTCTCTACTAGAATCCACTGAAGGTGCCTGGGGTCCGACGTCCCTCTTTTGGTCGGTATTCGTCGCACCCGGGGGTTCCTGTGTTGTCACAGCCAGCGGTGGTTACATAGTGTCAAGGTCGGTATCGTCTCAGTTGATGATGTGGTAAACTGGTAAAGAAACTGAATAATTTCAATAAACTACAAATTTCATGCCAGCGTGCTCGAAATATTAAAAAAATTTGATTATTATTTCCGTGGTTACGGCCAATTTATATTCATAGTTATTGTTGTTCAGCTGTTTTATATTTAGCGCTTTATGTATACCGGTATTTGTATTTATTTGGCATTGCATATTGAGACTGAAGGTAACGAGGAATGGGACTCTTGAATCAGTAATAAAATAGGGGTTGATTTACCAAGGGGGGAATCCAACACGTAAGAGAAATTCCCCTTTCACCGCTACGATTTTATAAAACCTTATTCCATAGACCTATTGAGAGAAAATCATATAATTAGTTTTTGTTTTTTCTCTCAAGCTTAATTGTTTTCTATATAACCAAAAATGGTGTGTTGAAGCATTCTGAACTATATTTTACATTTTTGATGTAAGATTTTTTTTAATCTACGAATTTTTTATTATTAGATTGTAGACTTTTATATATATATCTGCACGACTCCACTTGTTGCCTTTGACGAGTCTGATTTCTTTCGGTAAGCGCTTTTGAACAATTCAGCTCATCACATGATTTGGTTTTCAATACGATGTAATAATGATTTTGATGATTATTATTAATTAAATCGTTCAAAAGTGCTTAACAGAAGCCACTGGACTAGTGGAGAGCATTAAGTTATACAAAGAAAAAAGAAATTTAAAACAGTAAACGTTTCCTTACCCTTATATTAATTATATAAATATCTTGTTGATTCATCCTCTTCATTCACTTTATAAACTATTATTAATATTTTATAATTATTAATACCACAGTTACACAAACATAGAACACAACATGGAAATATTACACTACTTACCTAAAAGTAGAAAACTAAACACAGCTGAACAATTTGAAATATACAGATATCACACACTACAACCAAACAACATATTAAATGAACAATTACATTATAGATCACATACACTTTTCGATACACTGATCCAAACACACAATTTGAACCTCAGCGCCAATACCCTCCCACCATCAACCTTCACCACACACACCTATAGTCCATAACCGTTATTCTGTAAAATGACATTCGGTATTTACTCCCACTGAGGAAGAGGAACATCACCTCGAAACGTATGGGGAAGTGATAAAGAAAGTAAGTTCATATTGTGAAAGTTTATATATATAATAATAATTAATTATATACACAACATCCGCTAGGCGTTCGTGTTCCTACGTGCAATCTTTAATTTGCCACCCCATGGCTGTCTGCTGTTTCAATGTTTCCAAGCCACAGTCAATCTTAAATAGCATTTTAAGTGTGATCTTCTGCTAGCTGCAGCTGATATCGTTAATACAAATGATATTCTTAACGCTATTGCAGTATTTGGGAATGTCGTCGTCATCGTCATCCTTTACGGCTTAGGCTAGTAGCATGTTCCAGTCTCAATGGAAGTCATCCAACCATCACTTATGGGGTCTTACCACACTTCTCTTCCCCTTGCATAATATTCAAAGGCTCTTCTTGCAAATCTAGTTGGATCAATTCTCTCTACGTGTAACCGCCACTCTGTTTTGAACCGGGAGATTTTCTCATTTAAGCTTTCAGCAATGCCTAGCTTCATTCTTATATGATAATTTCTGATAAGATCTCCCCTAGTACAACTCTTTACTCTGTATATCTCCTTGTATTCTAGATATATCTTTGGCCTTTATAATCCAAGTCTCACTACCATACAGTAGTTGAGATACGGCCATTACATCATAATATTTCAATAGCGTCTCTTTCCTTGTTTTCTTATTTAAATGTTTAATGATACAGCCACAAAGCAACTGGAAGAGACTAGTTTTGCTTTCAATCTCCGAATCATCTTGATATGTGATGCTGCACCCTAGATACTTGAAATATGGCATGGCGGCTCCTGTATGACAGTCTTTGTTCTAATATGATTTGCGCCTGAAAAAGCCGTAACTTTTGTTTTGGATAAGGAAATGGTTTGATTGTAAGCTGTCAAAATGTCAGTAAGATAAAACAACGACCTTTTGAGAATGTTGAAAACAAATTATCTTAAAAAAGATACTGAAAATGCTATACGGCTCATCCAGCGTATTCTATAGAGCCATATGCGCATGTCTCGTACCCTAACGTCCGTTTCTGCTTATTCATCAAGTCATTTTCTTCCATCACCGGTTCTCCATCGTTTTTTCATACTTTTGACACTCGTCGCTTTCATCCTCACTAAAGTTTCAGCGATTCTCTTTTTGTTTTATTACAAAACAGAAAGAAAAATAGTTCAAATTTACTAAAAAAAAATGTTTCCGAATGTTTCTAAGAATTATTGAACAATGTGAGAACATGGGAATGTCTTTCGGAAACTTGAGGAATCCCAAGCAACTGGGACAGCAGACATTATACGAGTCACCATCTATCAATTGCAAGTCTTCAAAATCTACTGTATTCCCTCATATACTACACACCAGAGCGTCTGTTGTACCAACTACCACTTTGCAAGTCTCATTCCCCCCTCTCATCCGTTGTTCCCTTTCCATGATCTATTGGACCTACTCCGTTTCAGTCATCAAGATACAATCCAGTCTAGCAACTTTTTGGTCCAACGATCGTGAGACATCCGTTCCACATGTGGCTGTACTGTATGAAACGCTTTGTACTTACGATGTCTAAAATTGTCTTCTCAACATCACGTTGCCTACTGATATCATCTTTTCTAATGCACTGGAGCCTGGACACCCCAGAATACCTTCTTCCACAAGTCCATTTCCACTGCTTGCATCCTTCGGGAGATTCTTTGATTTATCTTCAAAGCCTCAGAACCAAAGATGATAGCACGATAGTTGCTGAGCAAATCATGTTTGTGGTTTGTCCTTTACTTTCCAACTTCAAAGTGCAGAATTCACCTGCTCTATCACGATTTTCTCTTGTTTTATTTTTTTGATGGTATTTTCATCAGTTCCACCAACTTTTGATAATGTGACTCCAAGATACCCAAAAAAAGCACTACATTTTATAATGAGCGAACCTACTGTCATATCGGTTTCTTCAACTTCAATAAAATATGACGAAGTTTGGTTTATCCAAAATTTATAAGGAGGTCCCAGGATCTGTATCTTCATGAAGTTTTCTTCTTCTTCACCTTTTCAAGGATTAGGTTATATAAACCTGTTCCGGCACCCATTTCAACCTCAGATGACCAACGTCTCTTCTACCAATGGCTTTAGTTCAGTGCAGCTTTCGGCAATCGATCCTTAGCAGATGATCCCACCATTGTCTTCTGTAAAATGAAATAATTTCATTTATGTCCTTTACTTCGAGTTCTGCTCCGTATCCTCATAACTTATTCTATCTTGCGATGTATAATTTAAAGTATTTTGAAGAAACTGTATTTCAGCACTCTGAATCTTGCCGCATTCCTTTTTTGTCATGACCCACGCATCACTCGCATACAGCGGTGGGGGGGGGGGGCACCTACCAGGAGGGCGGCAAAGTGAGCATAGCCTTAAAAAATGTTTTCAGTTTATAAAACTACAAACAACTTGTTTCTTTGATATGACTATTCCTTTCATAAAAGAAGCATAACCAGCCTGCTCCTCTGGTTTATGCAAGCAAGACATCTCAGTCCTTCCGATACATAGCCTAATAGTGAATAGAGGAACATGTCAGTTGCAGAACAAGAACAGCCATTTTCCTGAAGATGAAGCTGGGAGATACTTACACAAATATTGGTTTGATAAAACCTTGCAGAATGGCCATAAACTTTAGTACCTACGATCAACAATATCTCAAGACAGGGTATCAAATCGAGCGATACTTTCAACTGAAAATGACATTGCATCGTCTTTAGGTTACAGTGATTTAATAACCGACTTTGCAGCACTTAAGACCAGGAAAGTTACATTTTAAATATTTATTAAATATTAAAAATAAATAATAAGTGTTTATCAATAGAAGACGGAACCATTAACCTGTAATGGTAAGTGATTTATTTTATTACTTTTAATGTAGTTCTTTGTATAACTTTATGTTGCATTAGGATATTGTTTTGACGATGCGCTTTAGACCTACAAGGAATTTGCACTTGTATTAGAAAGTTTTTAAGTTATACATTTTTTATATTGCTACATGTTTTATAGTCTAAATTTGTTACTAATAAATGTATAGAAACTGAATACCGGTACTATTATTATAATGTACTTTCTTAATTTTGACTTAACAAATATTCTTAAGACATTTGCTGGATGTGCTTTCATACAAAAATTCTACACGTTTGCATTTATTAAGTACTTTGTTCACTGGATGGGCTTCCATTTGTTCTCTTTTGTCCACTTTTTATTGTGAAGGCAAGGCAGCCGACGATCTCCTTGCCCGGGCACCAAAAAGCCTAGCTACACCACTGATGCCAGTGCGATGCAAAGTTTCAACAGTGCATGAGTTGTGTTATGGCATGAAGGAATAGAAGGAATAGTATATGATCAAGTGTGGCTAGTACTTACGGACCAAGCACCTTACATGTTATTGGTTATTGCCAACCTGAAACCTATATACTATAATCTAAAACATATGACCTGTATTGCATCGAGTCTGTGAGGCACTAAAAGATTTTTTTTTATTTAATTTTACATTGCAACTAATCTTAGATAGATTAACGAGCAATTTGACTCTATCAATATCTTAAAACTAAATGTCAATTTACTGGGGTAACCCACTGGTATCCCTCAGATTACTCTAATGGTGAAAACATACACATACACAACACTTCACACTGTAGTCTGCTTTACACACACCACACTAAACCAGGTCAAAAGGTTTGGTCCTCTTGAGCCTTCTTAATATCCCATGTTGGTCAAGCAGCTGAATTGCCTCTACGTTAACGTGGTTATGAAGCCGGTCTTCATGCTTCTGTGCAAATTTCCTAATCTCATCAGCAACCATTTCCACACCCAGGTCTCTGTGCAGGTCACTATTCCTTATGTACCAAGGGGCATTAACAATATTTCTCAGTACTTTATTTTGAAATCGTTGTATGATTTCAACGTTACTCGCACTGGCACACCCCCACAGCTGGATTCCATAGGTCCAAACTGGTTTGAGCACCTGCTTATACAGCATAATTTTATTATGTATTGCAAGCTCGTAGTTTGCACCAAGGAGCCAATACATTTTTTTAAATTTGAGATTCAGTTCCTCACGTGCACTAAAAGATGAATATTCATATGCAAATGAATTTCTGTCTTGCATTAAGAAATTGCTGAGAAAGGTTCCTGCTAGGATATAAAAGTATGTTTAAATTACAAGACTTCCTCTTCCAACTTCCCCAATTCTCACTAAATGGGGTATTTGGTTAAAGGCTGCAGTGTTTATTTGTAACCATTTTAAGGCTATATGCGATTTCTTAGATGCTATACCAAGTGATTCTTCAGCTGTAAAAAGGCTAAAGGACTAGCAGGTAAACAGGAGTTGCAAAATGAACTTTTTATTGTGCATGGTTACTCTTTCCTGACAGCTGCCATTACAACATTGGAGGAGCAGTGTCCTGAGAAAGGTGTACAATGGGCTGTTCTGATGGATGTGAAGGAAGCACTGGAGTGTACTGGAAAGCAGAAGCTAGAACAGAGCTTACCCAAAAACCCTGATGTTGAGCATGTAACAAGGAGTTAAATTACCAACTACAAACAAAATATGCACCACTTGTGTGTGTTGACGTTGAACGTTCCTTTTCTACATACAAGTATTTACTTAGCGTCTGGAGATGGAGCCTCACTAGAAAAAAAACATTGAAATGTTAAATTTTATCTGTTTTAACAGTTTTCTGGACTTGTGACTTTAATAACATTGTGTTCTGGGACTTATTCTAGGCAGACTTTTTAATACATTGTAACGGTACAGATTTGTATGCTAGAGAAACAGTAAAAAATTCAATTCAATTCAGTTTTAATTTGAAAGCAGTCAGCATTCACCTGTGAGGTGCCCCATTGTAACATACAATGTTATGGCAGACTATTTATATTTATGTTTATGTCTGAAGCCTGTAGCCTGCCCAACCAGACGTATTACGCAATAGCTTGCCAGCAGCAGTCTTTGTGAATCACAGTAAGAACTTTGTCACCCTAGAGTTTGCATCAGACAGAAGCAACATACAGTTCAATAAGTTAAACGAATAACAGTGCCCTCGGGTGGGTAAGCTAGGCCGACATTATAAACGGCCTATCTAATAAAATACGTAGGAGTGTACAAACAGTATTTGTTTTAAACAGTAATTAAAAACCCAGTAAACTCAGTATAAACAGTTGCGTGAGTGCGCTCGAACCAAGAAAGCGGTCAACACGAGACAGTGCAACAAACCACATGGGCACACACGGCGGACGGGTAACTAACAACCCTGCATATGCATATTAAAATCAGTTTAAAAGGAATATTGATAGTTTATTTTAAAAGAAAAAGTTTATATGTAAACCTAAACAATCGAGGGAAAGGGGCTTTTATAAAAGAAAATAGCAAGGGGAAAAGACATAAATTACGTACTGGTTCATTTAAAAAATAAATAATTTGTCATAGGTTAGTTAAGTAAGAAAGATTTCATTTGTTAATTTGTTTGATTTTATGTTATTCGTTACTAATTCAATGCATTACTAATACAACATAATATACCAGAAAAGAAATAGAACTTTAATTGTTATCAAAGTAAGGCGAAGTAATTAATTTGTTTAATAAACCAGAAGCAATTTGAAAAAAATAAACTGTTATTATAATTTTACCGCCCACCTCAACTAACCTATTCTGCAGCTGATTTTCGTCTGTAAGGTCCTGGAGGAGAACCCTCAGGTAAGATATTAATAATTAAAGTAAATTATATAGTTTCACTGGCGCCGGAACAGGGACTCGATTTGTGTGATTTATTTTAATCACACAGATCAGACCTAATTAGGCTGCAGAACGGGTTATTTGGGAGTGAGGGCGATGTTGTAAAGGATTGTAGTTTAAGCTAAAGTGTATAATAGTATATGAAAAAAAAATAGTGATGAAGTCAGCATAACTGACAACTGAATTAGTACTGAGAATAAAACAAATACAGCTGATGTAACTGTTATGAATGAGTCGGGAAATCAGTCACTGACCGAATCAGCGGTAATGGACAAGGCGAGAGTTCATTCAACTCCCGTCTCGACTAGCGAAAGTAATAAAACTAATGACAAAACGAGAAATTGGTTTCGGGAGATAATGGGGGAGATTAAACTGATGTCTAATCAAATGTCTAATCGTTTTGACACTAAATTTAATGAAATCAGTAGCGACATCAATAAACGCTTTGATATTAATGACAGTAAATTAAATGAACAGAATAATAAGTTTGATGTCAAATTCAATGAAATAAATATAAAAGTGACAGAGTCACAAAAAAATATTGATGATAAACTGAATAAAATAAATATTAAAGTAATACAACAGTTAGATACGCTCGGGAGAAATATTGAAAATAATTAAGTAACGGAAAACAGAGTAAGTGAAAATAACGGAAATATAAAAGATAATGGGTGTAGTTTAAGCGTCACAGAAGTGGCAGTAGACAAGGTAGATGATGTTAATACAAGTGATAGTTTAAAAGCAAAACAGGTGATGAATTACAAGGTAAGTGGCGGTGTTAAAATAAGTAACCAGTATAATGGTAGTGAAATATTATTGAATAAAATAAATGGTGATATGCTGAGTAATAGTTGTGGTGATAATGAGAGTAGAAAGTTAGTTGGCGTTAGTAATGGAGTAGTAATAAGCACTGATGAGTTGGAGAAAGAATGGGGAGATAGTTTAGATGCAGAGTATAAACAGAGGGCAAATTTGTCTTGTGGTAGATATGAAGAAAGGCTTCACAAATGTTGTTGGAGGACAAAGGTTCCTCAAGAGTTTTTGTGGGAGGCAAATGGTCTCCGAAATGTCCCTTAATTTTTTGTGGTTTATCTGGTAAGGCCAGATGGTGTTTAAATAAAGTGGTATTGCCCTCTGAGGTGAGTAAGAATGTGAGATTGGATTGGGAGAGTGATTATGAGCGAGATAGAGTGATAGAATTGTTCAGATTAAGTAGAGATTATAAAGGGTTAGTAGGGGGAATAAATATTGAAAGAAATTATTATATTATGAATAATGTAGACTTACCTTGTGCAGTAGTAAACAATGATTATGATATCAACATTAATGATAAACATGTACCTGTTGGAAGAATTAGTGTACTTGTAGTAGCAGACAATTGTGATAATGAGGTAACTTATCTGGGTGTAACAATAAATACTGATGGAGATTTGACAAAAAATACTAATGCAGACTTGATTTATGATATAGTAATAATGGGGGTAACCCTGAGCATTATTATTATGGTATATTGGAAAAAATGAATTTTTATGGTTATTACATGAATGATAGCCACATGATGTGTACAAATAAAAATGAACAGTGTTATGTGGGCATTCGATTAATTTTCGATGACGGTGGTTAGACAATTTAAGAATGAACATTTAATTACTTGAGTCAATGGTAATTACTTGGCTGATTTGTGTAATGAAGTGTGGTAAACAATGAAGGGATATGACGAAAATTTGTAAATAAATGTGTTGGTATTAAATGTATTGTGTCAGGGTATATTGATAGAATGTATAAAATAGCTTATGTAATAATGTTTGTAGTATGTTATAATAATAATAATGTTTTATTTTGTTAATTAACAATAATAATTAACAAGAGGTAATAATGAATTTTATTTTGCATTGTGTGTTTGTATTAAAAGTGTTTTTAATGTGAAATCCAGTAATGTATTTCAACATAAATGATCGTGAATATAAAAATAAATTTAAATATACTGTGACTAGTATTGTAAAACCAAGGGTAATTGATTATAAGATTTATAGAAGCTGAAAATTGAAGGAGGTAATAGTGTAGTGATGTAATCTGGAATACATTTTTTGCAGTCTCCAGATCGCTATTATGATTAACTTAAGAATTTTTTACCTTGTATAATCCACTAGGCGATCTCAGTTTTTTACATACAACATGTTTCAGGGACTAAATCCCCATCTTCAGGTACAGTAAAAAATTATTATTCCCCTAATACATAGGGGTCGTCAAAATGATTAAAATGTTTATACATAAAAACACACGCACAAAAATCACTGAATAAATTAACATATAACACAAACACATGAACACGTTAAAAGCGACTCGGTGCACCGGTCGACCTCCGATCGTCAACTAGCCTGTGTTCGTGCTTCATTGCTTATCATCAACGCGGTATCATATAATTTATTGGATTTAAATGATAGCTGATCGTTGAGTAACTGCTCTTTATTTACTTTGGATGCCTTGTATATTTCAAACTCTTCTAAAGCATTCAGGAAATGGCCTTTATTACAAACATGTATCGGCTCCATGTTCTCTTTGAATCCGGTGTAATTATGGTTTTCGTTTATGAGGTGGAGTGCGTAATTTGATGAGGTGGTTTGGGGTTTCTTTTTTGGTAGGTGTTCTTTAAATCTCTCGATAAATTTCCTCCCCGTTTGTCCGATATAGAACTTATCGCACTCACTGCACTGGATTCTATATACCCCTGAACATTCCTCCAAAGTTATTGGTTTTCGTCTGAAGATGGGGATTTAGTCCCTGAAACATGTTGTATGTAAAAAACTGAGATCGCCTAGTGGATTATACAAGGTAAAAAATTCTTAAGTTAATCTGGAATGTTGAGACTGAGTCTGTTTATAAAACCAGTCTGGCATACAACTGTTGATATAAACAGGTAGATTGTTTGTTTCATGCTTGAGTTGACAACAACAAGAATGTTGTAGTTTGATGAATCAGTGCTATGAGTAAATCTTATTATGAAACAAAAGAAATAAAAGACGTGATGAAATGGAGGTAGCTTTTTATCAATAACATAAGAAAATAACTTAGTGTTTTGATTGTAATGCAGTTAATATTGTAATGTATTCGTGAGTACGGCTACCGTATTACTCTGCAAAATGTGAATAATGTACAATTTGTGTGTGATGGGTGTAATGTGTCTTCTCTATCCGTAGTTCAAATGCGTGCAACTTCCGCAGATTTCGTTCGTTGCGAACGTACGAATAACCAGGTCTTGATGTTCTTACCTGATGTTCATTAGGGGTATGAAATTCCCGGTGGCGCCAAATTGTTTTCTTAAAACAATTAAAATAAAATTCAAAGGCGTATGACCAGCGCAGCTCAGGCGGTTTGAATAATTCAAATATTTCCGCCAGCTAGGCCCACTGTAGCGCACAGCAGTTCGATGCGTGGGCTGTGTAAATCGTTAGTCATCTGCTAAAATGTACATAAAATATTGTGCACCTCCTAATGAAATTATAACACCGTGGTTACACTCAATACTTACACATTTTTTATTAGTGATTGTTATTCATTTAATACAAATTATTCTAATACAAATGCTCCGGTTGGTTGTATGAGACAATTACAGGGTTTGACAATCGATATTTGAATTGATAATCAGACGTTTAATGATGGCGTCTGTTGAAAATTGTATACAAGTTATTAATGTTGGTTTGTCATAGGTTCTTGAGGTTACGTTCAAAGGATTACAAATGTTTAACACAATAAAAATACACACCCTTACATCAAGTAAACTTAACTAACATATTGTGTAGGTATAATTTGTTTAGCGCAGTGTAGTAAAAGTGTTTACAAGTTATGGATCATTAACAACAGTTTATATTGATTAGTTTATAAATTGTCAGTGACTTAGTATTCTTTTTAATCTCTGAAAGTAATTAATTTCAGTTCAGTGAGATTTCGACCTTTAGTGAGATAATTAACGTGAGTTTATTTATATATTTTGGGTAATTTAAGAGGTACTTATCACTTCCGTAGTTATGGCGAATTCATACGATCTGTTATTCATGGGTTATACTATAATCTTCTTTAATTTGCTGGGTTCAGGACATCAGGCATCTTTTCCAGTTTGATTGGTAGTAATTTATTTTCTTTTTTCGTTAATTTGGCCTCAACTTCAATAATATGATTCCAGTCCTTGTCTTATGTCTTGGTATACACTTAGTAGTAACTTTTTCTGATATTTTCTATGTTTTAATTGACAATTTTGGTCACTCGAAAATTAGCGTCTATACCATTAAAGCGTCATACATTCAGTAAAAAATCTAACGGTATTTTTTGCTTGTTACTCCACAGTTTCCATGGTAACGTAATTATTCTACCTGGTCGATCTCAAAATAAACACATTGTTATCAAACTTTGAATTTTTTGTTTAATTTGAATAAATATTTTATAATGGCTATATTTACTTGGGGATAATTTCAATGGTTGTAATCTTTACATAGATGTTCCTATTTTCTTTCAAAGATTAGTTTGATATCTTACAAGATTGGTCTAAGTCATGTATTAATGTTTTAGTCCAAAATTGATAATACTATGTTAATACATAATTTACTTATTTCTAAGTTTTAATATAATTCTGCCATGTTCCCTTTCGTTACACATAATTAATATATTTTGCCTATTATTTCTTATAAAGGTATTGCTATTATTTTCTTTATAAATTCCTTACTTACTTAAAACATACTAACATATTACTGTAAAACTATTTCTTCTGGTATTTATTGCCTTAAACATTAAGCCAATAACTTCTTTCTTTAAATTAACAAATGAACAAATTTGGTGAGTGTTATATCTACACCATCTCTTTTATAACAGTAATCACCCTGGTGATTTTTATACTGAGATAATATTTTTCTTTTTTTTTTTTTTACATTCACAATTATTCTGTGTCTTTCAGTCTAATATACTTAACTTAATTGCTCATTTAACATGTGCTTATATTTTGGGTTTGTCACACTTGTTTAACTCTTTTTTCTTAAGATTATATGCTGTTTATTTTATTACACTTATCACTTCACTGTTCATCTTTGTCACTCCCTACCTATCTCTAATTACCCTTATATTTCTCACGATCTCACTATTATTACAAAGTTTTTGTATCTAATGAGTTCATGTCTCTTTTGTTAACTTCAGACAGTCACATATCATTTTATAATATGTAGACAACATGGTATTGTAAGTACATCTTTCAAATAAAACATAACTTTGTATATATTGTCATTAAAGTGATAAAAATTGGTCTGAAATGTCATAATTAGTAATAATAACAACAATTTAATAATGTTAAAATATATTGTGTTAATTTAAACATACTACATCTGTAGCAACAGCAATAATATTAGCGAATAAATAAACTCTCCAAAACCTTATACTTTCAAACACATAATGCTGAAATAATATACATACTGCTGAAATAATCTTAGTAAAAGTTCCAAAGTATATAGTAGGATATACAATTTGTTCTCTGATTGAATCACGCACACATTTCTATTCCCTGTCTGTATGAGTGTAATTTTAAACATAACAGCTGACACATCACCTATAGATAAGGATATACATACAATCATATCTACACATGGTTTTTTATGTATAACAATTGCTGAGATACTGTCATTTACAAGTTACCACTAATAAAAATTTAAACATAAATTATTAACAATAATAAAAAATTATGCTCTTTTAAAACAATCTTGTGAGTTAATTGTTATGGCCATGTAATTTTTTTATTTTCTTTTTTCTTCACTGTCTTCTTGTCTCGCTTTACTTTGGTTAATATCTGGCCAATCTCTGGGGTTGGGTCAATGTCAGTTGTCTGTCAGTCTAGTTCGTATTTTCTTGTTTTGTAACCACCTTTGGTTGTATTCTTCCTCCTTCACTATTGATTATATTTACTACTTTCATTCTCGTTATCATTTATCTATCAAAATATATGGTTTCTTGGCATTTTTTACATACTTATTTATATCAAATGTGATCAGGGTTTGGCAATGTTATAATATTTATGTGAGAGGATGTTGTTAATGTAGAATCATTTTGAAAAATGTAATTAAAATAAATGAAATTGTTTTGAACAAATGAGATTGATATAATCAGGAGTTGAGGAATTAAATTAAATTAAATTGGTAATTAAATTAATTGAAAAGGTGAATTTTAATAATGAATTTAAACTTATTTTGATTCGAATTTTAACTGTAATTGTAAATAAAAAAATAATTGATGAAAACGTAATGATTGAAATATTCATTTAAAGCTGAAAAATGAAGGAAATTTCTGGGTAAAAATAATCAAAAACGTTTGGGCCAATCAATGTGTTATTTTGGAAGGGTAATAATGTATTGTGAAAATTATTTAATTTGTATGGAATTTATATGATTTAGCTGTAAGTAGACAGTAAGTTTATATTATCAAAATTAAAAACTAAACCAGCACTTTGTATATAAAAGAACCGGTACGACTAAGAGGAACAAATCAGTTGTGGATATGGAGTAATGGAAGGCCATTTATTGATATTTTAATTGAATGTTATAGAGTCAGGTGATACTATGGCAGGTATCGGCCCGATCTTATGGTGTTGGGATCTCGTGCAGAGAAGTCCAGTAAGGTCGGATGGGTGCGGCCACAGCCACCGGACTTAAGGGGGTAAGTACCCATGCTTTTAAGAAGGATTTAAGGGGGGTTATCAGCGCCATATCTTCACTGGTCCTCTTAGGTTTTAGGCAATGAGAGTTTGTATGCTTTGGCATACAACCTCTCATTGGGGGGGGGGGTATTGTAACGGTACAGAATTGTATGTTAGGAGGAATACTTCAATTCAGTTTTAATTTGAAGGCAGTCAGCATTCACCTGTGAGGTGCCCCATTGTAACATACAATGTTATGGCAGACTATTTATATTTATGTTTATGTCTGAAGCCTGTAGCCTTGCCCAACCAGACGTATTACGCAATAGCTGCCAGCAGCAGTCTCTGTGTGTGTGAATCACAGTAAGCAGTCTATCACCAGTGTTTGCATCAGATAATAGCAATTAAACAGTAAGAAGATTGTCACCATCGTGTTTGCATCAGACAGTGGCAGCATATAGTCGTCTATAAGTAAAACTTTATATCAGTGGCCTCGGAAATTTCGGTAGGTCGAAGCGGAAAGAGTAGCCGAAACGTATTGAAACACCAAGGAAGTATATTATAAAGAAACAGTGAACGTGATACAATGAACTCTTAAAGTAAAGCAGTGAGGACAGGGTAAGTGTGGTTAAAGTGAATGTGCAAGTGAAGATGGCAGACTAAGTGGAATAGCCAGAAAAGTTAAGTACAGTAAATACATTGGCCAGTAAGTTTTTAAAACAGTAAAGCGCTTGGTAAAAGGGGAATAAAAAATATATGTAGCGATTGTAAAGAATGAGAGAGTGTATGCGAGTAAAAAGGGGAGTAATAATTAAAGTACTGGTTCATAGCGAAGTGTAGTTGTTCAAAGAATTCTAATTAAATAGATTTGTTTATAATCGTTGAGTAAAGAAGGAATATGATATGGTCAATAAAATAAGATTTGTCTCAATATAAAACATGTGTTAGATTAAGCTATTACGCCATAACCATTTCCTATTCTGTGCTGAAAACCTCGTCTAACGTTCTTTGGGATTTTCTGAGTTTTAAGGGTAGTCAGATAGCGGGATTTTTATAAGGGCAAGAGTGTAAATGTTTCGATATTAAACCTCAAAATATAATGGCGACCTGGGTAGTTTAAGAAGGTAAGTTTTATAAAGGGATTATGACGTTAGGTAAAATTCTGGCAGCAGTGAGTTTTAAAAATAATATTATTGTAATATATTATTTTGGAATCTTCTGTTTTGGTAAGTCAGGGTGAGTACGTAAAAAGATCGTAAAAGGTAAGTAAAAGTATATGGGGGGGGAATAAAACAACATGAGTGAAATTTGAGTCCTTATATGTGATGCAATTGGTTTTGTTACTGTTTGTATGACTATTTACATTTGAAATTTGCACCTTTTTCAGCTAAATTAAAGCACCTTTTTTTAACAAAATTTTGCATTTAATGAAAAACGTAGGAATTTTTACCAAAATTCCTCTCTAGTCATGTCACAGTTTCCAAATAAAACATGTCCTGTGCAATAATAGCTAATTTTATTGTGTGTATATGTACTGATTTAGTCTAGCTAACATTGTAAAGGTACATATAATCACCATACAGGTAAATACCCACATAAGATGTATTTAAAATAAAGAACTAACACTGAAGAGAAGAAAGGATGAAAGTGGTATAAAGAAAAGTGTATTTTAATATGATTATCCGGTCAACTAAAGAAAAGTAATAATAAAAGCAACAGTTGAAAGTAGAACAAGAGACCTAGAGAGCAAAACTTATAAAATCACAGTACAATATGATTTAACTCCAATGACCCAATAGATGGTAAGTGAGAGGATACAAACACCAAATACTATAATCCCAGCAAGGACATAAACACACTAAATTATTATGATCCCCCCGGCACATGGACTAAGAAGACAGTAGAAGAGGATAGAAGAAAATGAAGAAAGAAGAACCAGTAGTGCCAGAACAATAAGTGTATATAAGTCAAGAAACGTGTTTACAAAGGAGTACCTTAAAACATAGTGAAACACATAACAAACTATGACTAGTGACTTGACACTGACCTGTAAATATAAAAAGATGCTCAATAATAATGAAAGAAGAGAAAGACATAATGATTGTATAAAACCTAACTAATAGTAGGGTAATAGAGTCAAAATAAACTCAATGCATAATACCCCAAATGACATGCTAAGTAGACCAGCATTAATAGCTGATTATTCTATAAATAAACAAGATAAGAATGAGTAAGATAATAAATAATGATCAGATAAGACTAATGTGCAAATACGTGTGGGTGAAACTTGATAACTATAGCAAAATATAGAAATAACAGTAAATTTGCATGAATGCATTGTTGTCAACATACAGGGGTTCCAACTAACCTTACATATGGTACAGAACCATGTGCAAATACTAATAAGTGGTAGTAAAAGCCTGAAATTTAGTAAGTAAATTACCATAATGAGAAAGACATTATAGAGGTAATCCCAATACTGAATGTAATTAGATTAAGAGTGTTATTAGTGCATATAAAGTGTAAATACGTGGGACTGACAGAGACAGCAAAAGTGTACACACACAAAACACCACAAAACCACTTTAATTTAATTAACCAGGAAAAACCTATTGTATAGAAAGATCAAATAACTCCTGTTATTACTATTACTGGGTAATACTAATGATATAAGATGACAAGCAAGTCAGAATAAATATAAATTCATGCAAGTGTCTGATCACACTAACTGTAAGAAGTAAAAACACTTCAATCAAGGTAAAACCTGTATATTATGAAAATTCCAACATAAAACAACAATCAGTCTTATCCAATAAAGATAACTATCAAGTACGAGGCATTAAAACATAAAACTAAATTAATTATTTGCAATTTTTGAGAAGGACCTATATCTAGGCCAAAGACCAACTTAGCTAAAAACATTCAAAATAAGAAATATATGCAGAGTACACAAAGTCGGAGGTGTACAAAACATATAAAAGACATGTCATAAGATTTATTTAACAAAAGAAATAATCAGAGTGGGCGAATGGTAGGAATAAATATGTAATTAAAACAATCCCAAACATAGGCCATAAGAGCGTAAACCTAAAACTGACAAATCATTGTATTAAGACAAAAATAACAATTATAATTGTATTGCAAGTACATCTAAGTTAAAGATGATCAATGTACAGCTTATACAAACCGAATAATGACAAATAAATGCTTATTGTAAATAAAATAAGTAAAAATAATAACGAGAAACTGTAGATTCGTTAATGTAACACACAGACATGCCTTGTAAGGACTTAAAATAATCAGTAATGTAAATGCAAGTGCATGGTGTGGTCATATCTTTTGTAAATAGTAGTATAAGATTGTTAAATTAGTTTTAAGAAATCATGTGTAAATTGTGAAAAAAGAGACGCCTTAGCGATATACTCTCAACACCAAAAACAGGAAGTAAGCTCATTCATTAGAATGGATTACGTAATTTTTGGGCCAATAAGAATCGAATAAATCATTGGGGAGTGTGTACGATTTACAGATCATCCCAAGCCGGGGAGTATGAAGGAATTATTATTGTTGTAACTCTGATAGACTGCGCGTCGCCAGCCAGAAGACAGAATAAGTACGTCGAACCCGTGATATCACCTGTGGGGGTATAAACAAACCAGTAGGGTTATGTAAGATAACCTTTTTTATCAGTGCGAATTATTTGTAATATCAGAAGAATTATCCTAATAATAACTGTGCGACATTGATTATACAGTGTATAATCCAGTACAATCTCGCGAAGTGAATTTATGAATTTTAATGGAAAAAGTGAATTACAAGGGAGTATGGTGTTTGACATTTTTCATTAATGACATTAACGATGATGACTAATATCGTCATGATTAATTTTGCACATTATCACAATAAACAATAGAGGCAAGAACCTCGAGACAATTAATTTATTCTTTTTGTAAATTTTAAGGATGATAATTAAAACTTGTTTACCTAATATATAAACGTTTGTTATGAAAGCATATACGCTTTCTAACGTTGCTAATTTACTAATAACAAGTAACAAGGGATTTCGAACCTTGTATACAAATTTTAATGATGAATAATCAGATTTAATTTCCTTGTAAATATTTTGGTTCTGTAACTCAAGAACAATTATCATATTGTAATAAAACGCGAAATTACAAATATAAAAATAAATAAATGTAGATGTAGATGTATGCTCTCCTGTAAGCCCACTGATTGGGCTAGCCAATTTTGTAATATAATGATTATTTCAATGTAAGAATGTGTGTAGTAGTGACGTTCCGCTCTGGGAAACGTCGATTTGGTAATGTTCCTGGTCTTTGTTGTTATCAAATAAACTCGGTGTATATTGCTGTGGTAGCAATTTGAAATAAAATATAAATTTAAAATTTATATTTATAAAAAAAAAATAAATTTTGAAAAAATGTTTTCAGTGTATTTATGTTCTTAAAATTTAGGAATAAATCGAGGTGGTTGATTGTAATTATAATTATGATGGTATGGTGTTCATTCTGTTAATAAATTTCCGTTCGGTATATTTGTTAATAAGATAATCCAGTTAACTCCAAGTTTAGATGAAAACGGTTCTCTTCTTCTTATTCTTGAAGGGTGGTCGGTTCACCTATACTGCCTTTAAAGGTTATCTAGTTTCTTGGATAATTAACTGTTATGTCCTTTTATAATAAAAAACCAACTCCAAGTTACAAAAAAAACAAACAAAACGTTTATTAAACAAAATAATAAAGTTGGTCGATTAATTAATCGAGGTTACAATGCCGTATCGACTCGCTCAGGGCCGGTCGATATTAGAAGTTTTATTCATATTATAAAAGTAGGTTCTTTGAACGGTTATTAATATAAAAGCCAGAGAAGGTCAGGGACATGAAAGTATAACACTTACAATTCAAAAAATGTCTTAAATTTAAACAATACAATGGTAGTTATTAATAATAAAAGTTTATATATAATTTTATTCGAACCAGAATGCAGTCCACAGTCGTGTCTTATAACGGTGATGATATTGGGTCAAAATGGCCGCCTGACGCATGCGCGTTGATAGCTTCTAATGTTGACGAAGTACTTGTTGGAATTAATATGTCCTCTCTTCGGTTAAATGTTCTTCGCAATTGTATATGATCTTCTGGGGTATAGTTTATTGTCACTGGTGTATGAAGGAATAGTTCACTTGGTGTAAAAATGTTGTTAAATGGGTATATCTACTGGTGTTTATGTGTGTCAGTTAACCTCTAATTTTCACTTGGTATTTGGTGCGATTTCAGTGTTATTTCATTTAATTAGTTACATGTGATTCCGTTTATTGGTGTTACGTAGTTCGCAGGTCAACTTCACCACTTCACAATAATTAAAATAGTTAAAAAATTTAATTTTATATAAAATGATTCCGAACTCTGTTATAACGTAACAGCCATTAAAGGTTGGTTCTATCAAATATTCACATGAAGTGCTCTCTTCGAGGTATAATAATGAACTGTGTGGATTTCCTTCGTCTCATGAAAATCTTAGCCTATATAATATATCTCATACATTGTTTCAAATCATCTTAACTTCCGACACATTTTAAAACCGTACATTATGCTCATAAAGTAATTTCGTTATTAGTTAACTGTTTGAAATATTAAATACATATTCGTTTTCACTATGCTATTCTACTTATTTTGATAGTAATTAAGTTAGTATTACAAAGTTTTATCTGAAAATTATATTTCTTATAATTCTTTGGGAGGTAGGCCTAAAATTATACTTCCTGTCTTCTAAGTAAATAATAGCCATTTTCCCTAATATAATTATTATTCTATTAAATCTGAAATTGATATAATTATCAATTCTCACTTATTTGATTGCAATTTAGTATATTAATAATGGTTTTTTAATACAATTCATTTGTATATGACTCCCCCTATGATAATGTCAGTGAATCTATTTCAGTTTTAACTGGTATTTTATTAGACCAATAAATAATTTTACTCATATAATGACCATATCTTTAGCAAACCTTATTTACATAGTATTTAATATGTTGAGTTTATCTTGCCTAAATATTGTCAGTTTGTCTGGCTTATAAGACTAGGTTTGTTAATTATTTGCAGTTTAAATTCATTATATTGCCTAGATTTGATGTGTGGCTATTTGCAAAAATGTTTTATTAATGTAGTTATTTTATGTCCTTCTCTGACTTCTGATTATTATATATTTGATTAAAAATTAATTCTTTGACTGGTATAACAGTAATTATTGATTGTATAAATAACATATAACACCTCTCTATATCAAAACTGGTGTTCTGAATAACATTGGTTTGTATATTACCTAATAACATAAATAAAAAATATTCTATAACATCGGAATGATATCTATTTTTAGATAGGGCATTCCTAAATTAAAATGAACAATAAAATAACAAATTATAACACTAATAATTCTTATGAATAATCCTTACTTATCTAATTACTATATGTAATAGGAACCTAACATCCTAGTTACATATAATGGTTAACATCTTTTACCACTTCAACATTAACAGTTTGTTTTGTAATTCCCCATTTTACAAGATTTATGCCCCCTCTTTAAGTATAACCCTGGCTATCTAAGTTATATTCCATTCTATGGAATGTTCATACAGCTTTAGTAGCTTTTTATTAGTAATATTACTATTTCATTATCAAAGTAGACACTGTTCACAAAACTTAAAGTTTATTACTTTGTACTGCAACTCATGCACCTTTTTAAAGTTTATTAGTTATAATTTGATCACTTACACTTGTCTATGGTGAATTATTAATATATTTACTAGTCTTTTTCTAGTTTTTAACATGAAATATTCAACCATGGGGGGAACTGTGAAGATTTGTTTATACAAACTAAACAATAACTTTTGAGTGCACTAATATTTAATACTACTAACACTTTTAGTTTTTTGTCAGTTTTACAGTGATATGGTTTTTTGGGGTGTTATACTTTCTCTTTGGACATTCATTGATTTTGGGGTTTTTTGGGGTTCTTTCCCTATGGGGTTTTTGTTTTATATGGGTCGTCTCACTTCTTTCTTCTTTAGTTTTGGTTATTCTTCCTTCTTCTTTCTTCAGTAGTTTTAGTTTTGACTATTCTTCCTTCTTCTCTGAGTTTGGTTCTTCTTCTTTCTTCTCTAGTTTTAATTATTCTTCTTTCTTCTTGGAGTTTGGTTATTCTTCTTTCTTCCTTCTTCAGTAGCTTTGATTGTTCTTCTTTCTTCCGTAAATTTGGTTTTGATTATTCTTCTTTCTTCTTTCTTCAGTAATTTTGGTTCTTCTCCCTTCTTCTTTCTTCTTGGTTCAATAATTTTAATTATTCTTTTTTCTTCTGTGGTTTTAATTAGTCTTCTTTCTTCTTTCTTCAGTAGTTTTTGTTTTGGGTTATTCTTCTTTCTTCTTTCTTCAGTAGCTTTGGTTCTTCTTCTTTCTTCTTTGTTCAATAACTTTAATTATTCTTCTTTCTTCAGTAGTTTTAATTATTCTTCTTTCTTCTTTCTTCAGTAGTTTTAATTGTTCTTCTTTCTTCAGTAGTTTTAGTTTTGGATTATTCTTCTTTCTTCTTTGAGTTTGGTTATTCTTCTTTCTTCTCTAGTTTTAATTATTCTTCTTTCTTCTTTGAGTTTGGTTATTCTTCTTTCTTCCTTCTTCAGTGATTTTAGTTATTCTTCTTTCTTCTCTAGTTTTAATTGGTCTTCTTTCTTCTGTAGTTTTAATTATTCTTCTTTCTTCAGTAGTTTTAATTGTTCTTCTTTCTTCCGTAGTTTTGGTTTTGATTATTCTTCTTTCTTCAGTAATTTTAGTTTTGGCTATTCTTCCTTCTTCTGTAGTTTTAATTAGTCTTCTTTCTTCAGTAGCTTTGATTATTCTTCTTTCTTCAGTAGCTTTGATTGTTCTTCTTTCTTCCGTAGTTTTGGTTTTGATTATTCTTCTTTCTTCTTTCTTCAGTAATTTTAGTTTTGGCTATTCTTCCTTCTTCTGTAGTTTTAATTAGTCTTCTTTCTTCTGTCTTCAGTACCTTTGATTGTTCTTCTTTCTTCAGTAGCTTTGATTGTTCTTCTTTCTTCCGTAGCTTTGATTGTTCTTCTTTCTTCCGTAGTTTTGGTTTTGATTATTCTTCTTTCTTCTTTGTTCAATAATTTTAATTATTCTTCTTTCTTCTTTTGTTTTAATTATTCTTCTTTCTTCCTTCTTCTGTAGATTTAGTTTTGGATTATTCTTCTTTCTTCTTTGAGTTTGGTTATTCTTCTTTCTTCAGTAGTTTTAATTGTTCTTCTTTCTTCCGTAGTTTTGGTTTTGATTATTCTTCTTTCTTCTTTCTTCAGTGATTTTAGTTATTCTTCTTTCTTCTCTAGTTTTAATTAGTCTTCTTTCTTCTGTAGTTTTAATTATTCTTCTTTCTTCTGTAGTTTTGGTTCTTCTTCCTTCTTTCTTCAGTAATTTTGGTTCTTCTTCCTTCTTCTTTCTTCTTGGTTCAATAATTTTAATTATTCTTCTTTCTTCTGTAGTTTTTCGCTGTGTATGCCTTTGTTTCTTCTGGTCTGGTTTCCTTGTCGGGGTATATTAATTGCCTGCTTCTATCTTACCTGGGTAATTTTGTTATTAACATTTTTAGTCTTCTGGGTTTTCAGATTTGTATTATATTATATTATTTGCAGAAATTTTCTTTATTTAACCTTTATTGTGAATATATTATTAAATAGTGCATTTTAATCGATTCTCATCTGGCTATTCCATATATTAGAGCTTTATTAATGATCATTGAGTAATGTATTTGTGTGGATTATCTGTCACGCTACAATATGTAATGACATCAAGGTCAATCTAATCTATTTAAATGTCCTAGTCATAACAGGACTGAAGTTCACATTTTTTAATATGATTAATAAGAATTATGGTATTAATGGACATAGTCCAAATTGTTAAGATACATTTAATATTTTTTAGTTATATGGGATTGAACTACCCATGCCGAATTAAGTGCATATATAAATTGAACTTATTTTAACCATTATATGCTTCATGTTTACCACATTTTTCAGGTGGAATGAATGTTGATAATATCCAAACATATTATTTGTCTACAGACTAATTAATTATCAATTATTTTTGGTTCAGCCATAACCATATTTAGTTTATAGATTGTAACCTTTGTTTGTATCTGTTTTCTTGTATCTTGCAGACTACAAGAACCCATAAACTGTTAATGTTAATTAAGGACTAAATGATGTTGATTTAATTTTAATTATAACCAAATACCTGAGATTGAGATTGCTCATTGCAAATCTAAGAATTTAATGTAAATGCAAGGCCATCAGCCGATCATTCAAAGTAATTGTGTTTACTTTAAAGCAAAATCTAATTGTGAATAAACCATTCTTTTATTTGTTTACAAAAACTTAGTTGACGAGCATCATTTATTAGAAATAATAAAACTTTTCAGGTACTCAGTAAATAAATTACAGGTGACATTACAGTTGAAAGTGACTGACTCCAACAGTAAGTAACATCAGTGATCGACAACACCTGTAAGACTATCTGACAAGGTACTTGGTAAGTGAAGTGCGGAATATTCGTCAACGGAGATTAAACAAACAGATAAAATAAATAATAATATTTTTAACAATATTTGAAAAAAAAAATAGTAACGCGTGTATACAAAAAGATACGTTACAACGTGTGGCTATTAAACACCCCCGAAGAAAAGTTTTATTACAACGTGGCACCCATCTTCAGGGCTCGAAATTAACAAGAATTTTATAAATAAATAAAATAAAATAAATATTTAAACATCAATTAACCTAATTTCGTGTGGCAGCTGCAATACGGTAACAAGATGCAACGAAGGGCTACTTCGAAGAAACGTGTGGCGGAAGCTGAGCGAGAAATTGACATGGGCGACAAGGAAGTGACTTCGATCGAGGACGCCGAACAAATGTTACCCCCCCCCCATGGAGCCAGTCAAACCCGTGCAGCCAGAGAATCAACCGGAGAAACCCACACTACCAGGGGACGCAGATTTCATGGAAATGATGAGAATAATGATGGAAGATAACCAGAAGAAGATGGAAGAAAAAATGGAAGAAACCTTGAATAAAAATATAGAGTCATTGAGCAAGAAAATTGACGACAGAAAAGAAGATAACGAGAAAAATATAGAGTCATTAAAAGATGATAACCAAAAACTCAGCCAGCAGATGGACGAAAATAATAAGAACATGGAAGAAAAAATCGACGAATTTAAGCAAGACAGCCAGAGAAATATGGAGGTCTTGAACGAGAAGATAGCACAGAACAATGAGAAAATCAATAAGAAAATTGAAGACAATTACAAAAAATGAATAAGAAAATCGAGGAGGAGATGGCAGGAGTTCGACAAGAAATTACAATGGTTAACGGCAGATTAGAGGACGCCAGTAAAGAAATACAGCAAGTCACAGAAAATGTTAACCGCGAATGACCAACTTTGAGGAAGTCAGCCAGACTAAAATAGAATCGATACGGACAAGAACCGAAGAGGGCCTGCAACAAGTAAGGACGGATTTTGGAGAGAAATGCCGGGATATCGACACCGCCGTAAGCGAAGTTCGCGGGCAAGGTCAACACAACCGGGATAAAATTGAAGAGATCCAGAAACGGGAAATCGCCAAAATCAGAGAGGAGTTGGAAATTATTAATTTCAGACCACCCATAATATCACTATTCCAACACATGGACAACCGGGAGGTCATCAAGTTTAAACAATACAAGCGTAACCCGATGGAATTCCTGGAGAGAGTTGATGAGCAGCTGGCAAAGACTCGGGAGAATTGATGAACAATCATCCGAGGATATCTGGACGAATACTTCCGGGATATAAATGACAACTGGTGGACGGCAACGAGACACGACCTCACGAGTTACGAGGAATTCAAAGCTGTGTTTAAGGGAAAATACTGGTAGGAGGCAACCCGGAACATCGTCCAACATAACATATGTTTCGGCAGGTATGATGCCAACAGAGAGACGACTTTTACCACCTATTTTTTGGGGAAGGTCTGTCTAGCGAGGAACCTGGAGCCGAAAATTCCTGAAGAGAGCTTGGTCACCAAACTCGCCTTTCATTATGAAGAGGGTGTCTCCAGAGCGCGACTCGGCAGTCAGATCAAGACAGTACAATCGATGGCAGCCCTGTTAGAAGATTATGAAAGGGAGCGATACTATCGTAGAAGTCGACAACGGGACGACAGGGGTGACAACAGAAACTTCCAGAACGGTAACCACTCCAATAACAATAATTACCGCCCAAACTATAACAGCCGTAATAACAATAACAACCACACCAATGAGTCGTATAATAGACCAAATAACAGCCATCCGGCCAATCAACCAAACAACAATTATAATAATAACAATCGGCCAAACAACCAACATAATCAATACAACCGGCCAAATAATTCACAGCATCAACCCTATAGGCCAAATAACCCATACTACAACCGACCAAATTTCAATAATAATAATGACAATAGAAATCGGAATAACCAGGATCGTAACTATCGCCAGGTACACTATGTGAGGACCGAAGATGACGGGAGAGGCAGGTCGTATTATCAAGGACAATGAAGTACCGACCGAAATGCATACGGACACCGGTACAGTAGCAGCAACTACGGACGGGATACCAGAGCCAACGTAAGCAGAAGTCGTAGTCAAGAGGTATACTGGCATGACCAATATGAGGAAGATCGTAACCAGCCTGAACCCCGACCGTCAACAAGCGGAAGTCAGCCGACGAGTCAACAAGACAGGCGCGAAGAACAGCCCGAACCGGCTTTAAACTAAGCGCGGCAGTGAAAAATCTACTTGTACCCTCACTGAACCAGTCTATTGAGTTAAATCGTAACTGTGCTCACACAACCGACGAATCAAAAATTACAATCGTACGGAATAATTACTTGAAAAATATAAGAGAAGATTTAATCGAAGAGGAAGATGACCCCTCTGGTAACAATAATCACAGCGAAATTGCTTATATCAAGACCAAAGTCAATGGAGTACCAACGAGGATCATGGGATCCAACGTTTCATTAATCGACATCATCGAACTTCATAAAATCCAAGAAGCGAGTAAGACGACAATACTGACATTACCCATCAGCAACAATGTCCTAGTAGGAGCGACCAGACAACAGAACAGGACCGTCCGAAAACAAGTACAACTGGAACTCACAAGCAATGGCCAAACAATAACAATGACCTTTCTAGTAGCCAGCGGATTACCATTCCAAATGCTAATTGGTTGCGACATGCTGTGCCAGTACTCAGCCGTAATTGACCTGTGTAAAGCCAAATTATTCTTGAAAACAAGTGACCTACGGTGGGCAACCGACTTAACTAGTAGTGATGAACCACAGTTAAACAAAACCACATACCATACACAGAACTATCAAGACTCCAGAGAACGAACACCGGATAATAGAATTTGCGACGAGACCGACAATGAAGAACTATGGCATGAGAAAATCCACGAGATCCGAACTTTCCAGAGAGAGAAGACGAACGCACAATTAACCGTTCAACAAGCAGAACAACTCATAGACGTGTATAATAAATACAGACACACCTGGAAAGGTCCGAGATTATCAGTGCGAAATTGAATTCCGAGAGCCAGTCAACTTTAATAAAAAATCTTACCCGATCGCATATTCACAGAAGGAAGCGGTGAGAGCAGAGATCAACCGACTGATAGACGAGGACATAATTGAACCAAGCTACTCACCCTACACCAGCCCTATCTTAGCTGTCCCAAAGAAACACGGAAAGGTGAGAATCTGCCTAGACACCCGTGAAATTAACAAGAACATTGTGAATGACCGTACATCCCCAGGGGAAATAGAAGAAATCCTGAAGAAATTCCACGGAACAAATTCATCAGTACGTGGGACACTGTTTGCGGCTATTGGCAAGTCGAATTACATCCGAACAGTCGAAGGTACATGGCGTTCATATTTGAAGGACGGAACTACCAATTTAAAAGATTACTTTTCGGACTGGTGAACTCAGTAGCGGTCTTCGTGAAAATTATGGACCAGATACTTGGACAAGACGCATTACGATTTACCACAATCTACGTAGATGATCTTTTAATAACTTCAGACAAGTGGGACGAACATTGTCGCCGAGTAGAGCACGTTTTAGAAAAACTATCGGACAACAACATAACACTTAAATTGGAAAAGTCCAAGTTTATTGCGGACCAGGTGAAATTTTTAGGATTCAACTTGACAGAACACGGGACGACTCCATCCCACGAAAAGATCGAATGCATACAGAAGTTCCCGAGACCCAAAAATAAGAAACAACTCCAGTCATTCCTTGGTCTGTGCAACTACTACCGGAAGTTTCAAAGGAATTACTCGGAGATGACTGCAAAATTTTCACATCAATTGTCATCCAAGGACAAGTGGACTTGGGGAGCAGAACAAGATGCAACACTCCAACTTATTAAAGACAAATTCGTCAAGTCAGTAATGTTACATCATCCCGATTTCACCAAGCCATTCTACATGAACTGTGACGCCAGTGACGTTAGCCTCGGATCCGTTTTATACCAGGAGGATGAAGAGGGAAATCATCAAGTAATTAGTTTCACAAGCCGAGTGTTAAACAGCAGCGAGAGAAATTATAACGTTACTGAGAAGGAACTGCTCAGCGTTGTGTTTTCCTGTGGCAAGTTTAGAACGTACATCTTGGGATATCCGATTACTGTGAGGACAGACCACAAGTCAATATCCTTCCTAAAAAACTGTAAACTAAATCATGGGAGATTGACTAGATGGAGTTTGGTATTACAAGAATATAATTTAAATTGGGAATACATCCCGGGCAAGAAAAATGTTGCAGCCGATACACTGTCCAGGGTGAACATAAAAGATCAGACTTACGAAGGAGAGAAGGAGACTATTATTAAAATATACCATATTATTAAGAGCAGAAATGACTTGGCCAATGTCATGAAGGAACTGGGACAACAACAGGAACAGGACCCCAAACTGAGTAGCATTCGACAACGACTGACAGAACAAGACGACCTCATAACACAATTTTACTGCATTCACCAGGGAATACTTTTTATCAAAACCCAACATAATTACAATTCCTGGAAAATAGCCATACCACGAGCCACGGAGAAGGACATAATTCTTGATTATCGTGAGAGATATGGTCACATGGGCGCATTGAAGGTAGTGAAGGCTTTGCAAGAACATGTGTACATAAAAGACGCCAACAGAAAGGTACGAAAATACATAAAAAATTGCCATATCTGTCAACATGTGAAGATCAGTAACAACAAGAAGGAGGATATGATGATACCTATTACCACCTCTTATAAATTGGAGAAAGTTTTCGTGGACATATGCGGACCATTCCCGCATAGTGGAGGGAGACACCAATACAAATACCTCGTCATACTATTTGACCACTACACCAGGTTCACTAAACTCTATCCCATCAATCGTGCCACTACACAAAAAATATTAAACATCATATTGTTGCAATATATTAATGAAGTGGGAACACCCAAGTGCATCATCACGGACCATGGGACCCAATTCAAGGGCAATAAATGGAAGAACACCTTGTTAAATAACAACATACAAACTTACAAGACGTCAGTGTACCATCCGAGCAGCAATCCTGCAGAACGAGTCCTGAGGGAGGTAGGGAGAATCCTACGGACATACTGTTACAATCAACACAATAAGTGGACTGAATACATACCAGCGGCAGAAGACTTTATTAATTTGTCACACCACCAAATTATTGAAGCAACACCGTACACAGCAATGTTCCAGAGACCACCACCCAGAGAAATTAAATCATTAATACAATTTCCCAGAGGCGCTGAATATCAATTCGATGATATACAATTTAATAATAAAGTACTCGAGAGGACAGAAAAAAATAAGACAACGATATAAGCAATTACAACCAAAACCCCTACAATACCAGATCGGGGAAAAATGTTATTAAAGAACCGAGAGTTACCTAGTACGATGGAAGGAATAGCCAAAAAGCTACTATTATTGTACACCGGACCATACGTCGTAAGCAAAGACAATAATAATAATACGTATGAAATCACAGACCCACATACACAAAGAAAAAAGGGGACATACAATCAGTCTTCAATGAAGAAATACCATCAACTATGAAAGAATCATCCAAGACCAGTGAATAAACAATCAGTGTTCAAAACAAGTTAATATAGAATACGAATAATAATACATGTGAACAATACCTATCGATAATATCGTTATCACTAAGAGCTAAAGAGAATGAATTACGATAAAGTGAATATAAAGTTATGTATAATCTAAATGGAATTAATGTGAAGAATCCCAAACTAATGTTTATTTATAGTCGCACTAGACTACTTATATTATTATTATTATTGATGACTGACTGTAGATAAGTCCAGCAATCATATGTATAGTTGACGGTGGAGCAATGGAGTCAAAAGTACCCCTCCGAGCTGATACTATATATATTGTTTAGGGAAAAAATGTTAGGGAATTAAATATTATAGGGATAAAGAACATTAAACGAGAGTGTGATATGCTGAATTCAGAAGATTACTTATACCATGTAAGGAACTAAGAACAACAGCTCAAACCAACAAGTGATGTGTTAAAATAACTGAATAAATAATCGATAATTTCATCAAACAACGGAACGATATTTTCTGAAATAATCGAATTTAGTGATAGGGCAATATGTAAAGGTACATATAAGCACCATACAGGTAAATACCCACATAAGAAGTATTTAAAATAAAGAACTAACACTGAAGAGAAGAAAGGATGAAAGTGGTATAAAGAAAAGTGTATTTTAATATGATTATCCGGTCAACTAAAGAAAAGTAATAATAAAAGCAACAGTTGAAAGTAGAACAAGAGACCTAGAGAGCAAAACTTATAAAATCACAGTACAATACGATTTAACTCCAATGACCCAATAGATGGTAAGTGAGAGGATACAAACACCAAATACTATAATCCCAGCAAGGACATAAACACACTAAATTATTATGATCCCCCCGGCACATGGACTAAGAAGACAGTAGAAGAGGATAGAAGAAAATGAAGAAAGAAGAACCAGTAGTGCCAGAACAATAAGTGTATATAAGTCAAGAAAAGTGTTTACAAAGGAGTACCTTAAAACATAGTGAAACACATAACAAACTATGACTAGTGACTTGACACTGACCTGTAAATATAAAAAGATGCTCAATAATAATGAAAGAAGAGAAAGACATAATGATTGTATAAAACCTAACTAATAGTAGGGTAATAGAGTCAAAATAAACTCAATGCATAATACCCCAAATGACATGCTAAGTAGACCAGCATTAATAGCTGATTATTCTATAAATAAACAAGATAAGAATGAGTAAGATAATAAATAGTGATCAGATAAGACTAATGTGCAAATACCTGTAGGTGAAACTTGATAACTATAGCAAAATATAGAAATAACAATAAATTTGCATGAATGCATTGTCAACATACAGGGGTTCCAACTAACCTTACATATGGTACAGAACCATGTGCAAATACTAATAAGTGGTAGTAAAAGCCTGAAATTTAGTAAATAAATTACCATAATGAGAAAAGATATTATAGAGGTATTCCCAATACTGAATGTAATTAGATTAAGAGTGTTATTAGTGCATATAAAGTGTAAATACATGGGACTGACAGAGACAGCAAAAGTGTGTAATGGGGCAGAATGGGTATTTTATTTTTATTTTATTTATTTCATTTCAATTTTAATCCCACGCAGGAAACGGTTTCAGTCAGACAAAGAACGCAGTAACTTAGTTTTGCAAGGTGTGACAGTAGAACGCAATTTCATTCCAAGAAATCAAGTGTTGTGTGACACACTAGTGCGCGCGAACACCAGCAGGCGCGCGGAAGGGACGCCAAGCAAGATGTCGAAAATATAAAATTGTATCACCACGTGCTAGGTTGCTGGTGGAAATACAACGAAAACCACGCCTACCAGAGTCCCGTGACGAATGGCAGTGCAATTTCGTCAACGCCTAAAACACATGGACTGTGTATAACTGTGTGAAATTTGACGAACATTTGTCACCAGCAGGCATTGTAATTTCTGTCTTGTCCAACTTTTGGAGTGGGACATTTTGTGAGCGCCCTAAGCAGTCACCGACCGACTCTACGCCTGGCCAGGCAAACGCACAAGTAGTGGCTCCCAAGTAAATTTTAAATTGTGGATAGAATATAACTAAAGTAGTGAAATGTGTATCACAATGAAGTAAGTACAGTGAACAAAACAGAATCTAAACAAAAAAGCAAACAAAATTAAAACTTTCGGACATAAAATCAGTGCGATACGTGAAGAGGAGGAATGCCAAGGGTGACGTAAAACACAACCATTTTAAATATATCAGTAACTGCATTATAAAAGGGCCAAAAATAAATAAAAAGGGGGGTTTTTGTATGAATGTTGTGAATGAGCAAGCTGGGTTCGCCTTACTTAGAAATATAATTAGACTAAGTATATCCTATTGAGAGAAATGTTTTGTTTTATGTATATTTGAGATATTTTATTTTGAGTGAAGAGATAAAAATTTTAAATAATTTGAAGTCAAAAAATGAAATAAAGTTTGAATTGTGTGATACAAATGAGTTGCGTATGTTACTGAAATAGCCTTTAACCATACTTGCATTTCACAGTTTGTGTAGCGGACCTTGGCTAAATTACGGTAAGTGGGAGATTATTTAATTATTTAAATGCGTGTTAATAAGTAACTTCACAGTTGGCGCTTTGAACAGGAACTCGATTTGTAAAATAAATAAATCGGCACCTACAGATGAATGCAAGTTTGATTTAAAGGTTAAGTAACAGTACGTAAAAAATTACGTAACGTACATAAAACAACAAATCAAGGTCAGATTAAGTATAAGATGTTGTATGTGTAAATTAAGAATTAGTTAACCAAAAAATCAGTAAATTTACAACTTAAAAATGGCAGGAAATGATGAAAACGATGTAAATGAAATAACTAATATTGACAATTTTGATGAATCAGCTATTATGATAATTTTGAGGTCCACTCGACTCCAAATGTGGGTCAGGACAATAAAATAGAACTAAATGTTACAAGTGAAACAAATATTACAGATGATTCGGGGATTCAAATAACCCCAAAATTAAGTAGGGAAAGTAAAATTAATGATGATGAAGTCAGCTTCACTGACAATAAAACAGAAAGTCAGTAGACACCGGTCCAAGGTAAAAAATCTGACGATAGCTATGAAATGTTTAAAATGATACAAGCAATGATAGAAAAACAGAGTGTAAAGCTAGATGAACAAAAGAATGAAATTAAAAGTGAATTTAACAATCAATTTGATAAATTGAGTAGTGACATTAGCGAAGTAAAGAGTAGTTTCAAAGTACAGAATAATAAATTTGATGAGTTGAAAAACCAGATTAATGAAATTAATAAGCATTTAGGAAAAACCAATGAAATATTAGAAACTAACTTTAACAGATTAGAACAGAGTATTGAGAGAGTGGTAGAGTCAGTAGAGGAACAAATTAAAAGTAAAGCAACTCAAATAATTAATAACAATGTAAGGGATGACTGTAAAACAAGTGAGAATTATAATGATATGTGTAAAAACGTGGTATTAGAGAGTAAGGTGATTAATTTTGAGAGTGATAAGGAAGATTTTGTTGAAGTAGAATTTAGTAACGAAGTGTTGTTAGCGAGTGCTGATGAGAGTGAGAGAGAGCGTGAAGGGAGTTTAGGTGAGTATGGAGGGCAAAGGGCAAGTTTTCCCCACATTTATGGTGAAACAGAGGTTTCACAAATGTTGTATGAGAACATAGTTTCCTCCAATGATTATGTGGGAGACATGGTGTTTCCAAAGGGTCCCTTAAGTTGTCGTAGTGATGTATTTGTATCTGGTAAAGCCAGAAAGTATTTTAGTGGTTTTGTGTTGGCCTTTGCATGGAATGAGATAGTTCAGGGGGGTTGTGAGGAGTATTTTGAGAGAGAGAGAGAGAGAATAATAGAGTTATTTACATTGAGAAGGAGTTATGATAAGTTGAAAGAGAAGTTAGAATTGAAGGAGATAGACGATATGAAATGCTTACCTTGTAGAATAGAGATGGATGATTATGTTGATGTTGTGAGGAATGTAGTGGAAGAATGTGATGATAAAATAACTTACTGTATGTTGAACAAAATTACTGATGGAGACAGAACTGAAATTACCAATGTAGACAGGTCTTATGAATTAATAGGTAATAATGGTGTTGAATACTATGTTGATAATGGTCATTACAATAATAATAGTATAACTAGTGTGATTAAGGACGATAATTATTATATAAAAATAAGGCTATTGTAGGACGACGGTGGTTAAAATAAAAAATAAGTAAATGAATATTTTAAATATTTTAGTTTATGGTTATGACCTTGCTAACTTATGAAATGAAGTGTGGTAAACAGAAGATTAATGACGAAGAATTGTAAATAAATTAATAGTGGAATTAATTGTGTTATGTTGTAAAATGTATTTAATATAAACAATGTGTGTATGTAGTAGAAATTGTTCTAATAATAATAATAATAATATTTTGGCATACTAAATAAATAACAAGAATAATTACGAAGGTAATAAATGAATTGTAATTGTTGTAATTGGAGTAAAGTAATTAAAATAATTTGTGTTTTCACGAATTGATGGACTTAAAATAATTTGAGATGTTTAAATATTTTTGATTGACTTAAAATTTTATATAAAGAAATTTTGATGATGAATCTAAATTATGAGTATGAGAATTAAACTTAATAATAAATAAGTAAATATAAAATGTACTTAGTTATGGAATCTTATGAATGTTATAATGTTGCAGAAGTTACATGGAGTTGTGTACGTGATATTGCTGATGAATTGTTTATAATTTTATGTCAGTAATAGGAAGCAGGTGTGTTGAGTGATGTACTGTAAGTATGAATTTTATAACGCAATTTAAATAAAATAAAATGTTCAATGTCTAAATAGCATATTTTAAATGAAAAGTTCGAGGTTTAAAAGTTAAAATGTAGATGAATATAAAAATGTAAACATGAAAAGTAATTAATAAATAACCAAACATATAAGAGTTGACCTTCCGTGAATTGTAGTAGCGGTGTCAGTGTGAGCCTTATGTCTTTTGGTAGTTTCCCCACATTTCGGGCGGTCACGGCTTCACCGAACCCTGACCGTGGAATTATGTAAGTAGATACTAAATTGGTGAACATTGAAATTGACAGGGGGGTAAAACCGGGGAAACTACATAACTATGGAACAGCGGCTATCGTCGAAGGTGGTGATAGTGCCGTAATAAGGGTGTGTGAATCATTTTAGTAGGATTACTGGTGTCCTCGGACATCAGTAATACCGAATTTTATATAACGCTGAACCAAGAACGGTATAGGCAGCGTCTCTACCTTATATATGTAAACTTCAGTTCTTGGGAATGCAAATGGATGCCACAGTCCACCAGCAGGAAACAATAGCGTGTGTGGAAAAGGAGCTGGCAGTTACAAGCCAGGGGTATAAGGGGGGGGACTTTAAGTAAATGATGAAGTAGGAGGGTAGCGGAAAATTCAGTGAGAGGGTGACAACCTCTGTAAACAGCGGGCGGTCAGCTTATAACATGACTCTATAGAGAGAGTTGGGGGTTGACAATCCAAAGAGCTGTTCAGTAACTGTTGCTATGACTATGACTCAATGAGTAGCGATGTATATCCCTATGAGAGCGAAACGATTTTAAGTAGTATGTTTAATGGTAAGGATTCTAAATCCAACAATATTTTATGATGACTGTATAATTTTGTGTATTTGTAGTAATTGTATGCAGTATGTTAGAGGTAAGAATTATGAACATGTGTATTTTGTATAAATTTTGAAATGTATTTAGAGAAAGGTCATTCACCTGACCAGGAACATCAGCTGATTACTGGTGTTATATATGTAATATGTCACTTATAAGTGATTTGCAAATTTTCAATGTAATTAAATGTTTCAATAATAAACTTGTAATGTTTTAAATAAGTGATGAAATTGATTTGAGATAGTTTTGAATTTTCAATGATTAATATAATGCAAAAGGTGGTAAATGATAGAATTTGGGTGACAAGCATAAAGAAAGCATTTGAATCAATCAGTCCAAGTTAAGTTTAGATGGGTGTTAAACAGAATAAGATTCTTGGGAGTAAAAGTAATGTAGAACTGAGAAGTAATAGTGACACAGTAATGATAGTGGGTATATGTAGAATATGAAAGGGAGGTAATGGGAGAGTAATTAGTTGATAGAGGAATTTTGTAAGGGGGTGGTGTGATAAGAAGTCCTCAACGAAAAGCGTTGTGGCGGGAGGGGAACCGATATGCACCGGAAAGGGTTACCTAGGGAGGGTCCAGGAACCAAATAAGGGAATGAGCATTGGGAAGGGAACACACGTCCTGAGTACAAAGGAGTAGAGAGTATTTTGGTTATATGGGTAGAATGATTCGAAATGAGTTAGAGTAGTAAGTTAGAGGGAGAGAATGGTTGGTAGATGTTTTGATAGATGGGTGTCATACTAGATAAAGAATTTGTAAATGAGTATTAGAGTCAAAAGGGGGTAAGATTATATATAAATGCTAAGTTAGTAAATCGAAATGTTATGAATAACTAAGAGTCACCCAAGCTAATTGAGAAAGGAAATATTAGAGAAAGTCAGAGTTAAAATGTAATAATAATTGAAATGAGTGAAAGATTTTAAGAGAATCTGAAAATAAAACAAAGCTATAAAGTGTGTAAATTTGGTCAATTTAAATGTAAATTTTATTGTTTATTGTAAGATAATAATAACTATGTTAATTTTAAATGTTCTATGTTTAGTGTGTGATATTGTTTGAAGGTAAAAATTACAAACCTGTTTCATGTATTTTATAGTGTAGCTTTGTGTAGGCTATATATGTCAAGGTCGTTGACTTGACCCAGAGAGATCAGCTGATGGTTGATGTTAGAGACAAGACCAGTTTCTAGTAATTGATTGATGCAATTTTGTTTCTTGATTGAATTAAATAATTTTGTTTTTTCTGAATATTGAGAAAAGAAATATTTTGGGAAACTAAATTTTTTGAAAAAAAAAAAAATTATTTTTTTATGCCTGCCATGTAGATGAGGTTTTGAGGTTCTGAGTATATTGTTGTTTATATGTATTACTAATGTGTTTATTGAATTCTATTGTTTAGTATATATGTGTAACCAAATGTTAGGATAAATGAATTAATGATTTAATAAGATGTTCAGTTTATGTTTTTTTTTATGATTGTTAGTAGTAGTGAAGAAAATTGATAGAGTTGATAGATTCATGTAAAAGATTTTTAGGATTTTGATGAAAATAATGGTAATATAACAGTTTGAGTTTGAACTTAAATGAATTTTTGAACAAAATTTAAATGATTTGAATTTAATTAGCTAGCTGTTTTGATTTGAAAACTTAACATTAATTTGCAAAAGGAAATTGAAAATTAAAGATAAATATTTTATGAATTTTAAATAAGGAGTTTGTTTAGAAGGTATTAATGAGTATGTGTACGCACCCAGTACTTGCTGAAGGCAACCCAGTATGCATGTAAGGGGGAACATATCGGTTGAGGATCTGGCATGGTATAAGGCCAGGGGTTTTGATTTTGGGGTGGAATGTTAGAAGGTGAGGTGTACTATGGTGAGTATCTGTCAGAGTTTATGGTGTTGGCATCTCGAGTAGAGAAGTCCAGTAATCTCGATCAGGTGCAGCCATAGTCGCCGAGCTAGGGGGGTAGTTTACCCATAATGCGTTAAGAATTCACGGGGGGTTGTTGGCACCATATCCTCTCTGATCCTCTTAGGGGTTTAGCAATGAGAGTTCTTCTGTCTCGACAAAAGACCTCTCATTGGGGGGGTCTTGTAATGGGGCAGAATGGGGTATTTTATTTTTATTTTATTTATTTCATTTCAATTGTAATCCCACGCAGAAAACGGTTTCAGTCAGACAAAGAACGCAGTAACATAGTTTTGCAAGGTGTGACAGTAGACGCAATTTCATTCCAAGAAATCAAGTGTTGTGTGACACACTAGTGCGTGCGAACACCGGCAGGCGCGCGGAAGGGACGACAAGCAAGATGTCGAAAATGTAAAATTGTATCACCACGTGCTAGGTTGCTGGTGGAAATACAACGAAAACCACGCCTATCAGAGTCCCGTGACGAATGGCAGTGCAATTTCGTCAACACCTAAAACACATGGACTGTGTATAACTGTGTGAAATTTGACGAACATTTGTCACCAGCAGGCATTGTAATTTCCGTCTTGTCCAACTTTTGGAGTGGGACATTTTGTGAGCGCCCTAAGCAGACACCGACCGACTCTACGCCTGGCCAGGCAAACACACAAGTAGTGGCTCCCAAGTAAATTTTAAATTGTGGATAGAATATAACTAAAGTAGTGAAATGTGTATCACAATGAAGTAAGTACAGTGAACAAAACAGAATCTAAACAAAAAAGCAAACAAAATTAAAACTTTCGGACATAAAATCAGTGCGATACGTGAAGAGGAGGAATGCCAAGGGTGACGTAAAACACAACCATTTTAAATATATCAGTAACTGCATTACAAAAAGGGCCAAAAATAAATAAAAAGGGGGGTTTTTGTATGAATGTTGTGAATGAGCAAGCTGGGTTCACCTTACTTAGAAATATAATTAGACTAAATATATCCTATTGAGAGAAATGTTTTGTTTTATGTATATTTGAGATATTTTATTTTGAGCGAAGAGATAAAAATTTTAAATAATTTGAAGTCAAAAAATGAAATAAAGTTTGAATTGTGTGATACAAATGAGTTGCGTATGTTACTGAAATAGCCTTAAACCATACTTGCATTTCACAGTTCGTGTAGCGGACCTTGGCTAAATTACGGTAAGTGGGAGATTATTTAAATGTGTGTTAATAAGTAACTTCACAAGTGTACACACACAAAACACCACAAAACCACTTTAATTTAATTAACCAGGAAAAACCTATTTTATAGAAAGATCAAATAACTCCTGTTACTACTATTACTGGGTAATACTAATGATATAAGATGACAAGCAAGACAGAATACATACAAATTCATGCAAGTGTCTGATCACACTAACTGTAAGAAGTAAAAACACTTCAATCAAGGTAAAACCTGTATATTATGAAAATTCCAACATAAAACAACAATCAGCCTTATCTAATAAAGATAACTATCAAGTACGAGGCATTAAAACATAAAACTAAATTAATTATTTGCAATTTTTGAGAAGGACCTATATCTAGGCCAAAGACCAACTTAGCTAAAAACATTCAAAATAAGAAATATATGCAGAGTACACAAAGTCGGAGGTGTACAAAACATATAAAAGACATGTCATAAGATTTATTTAACAAAAGAAATAATCAGAGTGGGCGAATGGTAGGAATAAATATGTAATTAAAACAATCCCTAACATAGGCCATAAGAGCGTAAACCTAAAACTGACAAATCATTGTATTAAGACAAAAATAACAATTATAATTGTAATGCAAGTACATCTAAGGTTAAAGATGATCAATGTACAGCATATACAAACCGAATAATGACAAATAAATGCTTATTATAAATAAAATAAGTAAAAATAATGAGAAACTGTAGATTCATTAATGTAACACACAGACATGCCTTGTAAGGACTTAAAATAATCAGTAATGTAAATGCAACTGGATGGTCTGGTCATATCTTTTGTAAATAGTAGTATAAGATTGTTAAATTAGTTTTAAGAAATCATGTGTAAATTGTGAAAAAAGAGACGCCTTAGCGATATACTCTCAATACCAAAAACGGGGAGTAAGCTCACTCATTAGAATGGATTACATAATTTTTGGGCCAATAAGAATCGAATAAATCATTGGGAAGTGTGTACGATTTATGGATCATCCCAAGCCGGGGAGTATGAAGGAATTATTATTGTTGTAACTCTGATAGACTGCGCGTCGCCAGCCAGAAGACAGAATAAGTACGTCGAACCCGCAATATCACCTGTGCGGGTATAAACAAAACAGTAGGGTTATGTAAGATAACCTTTTTTATCAGTGCGAATTATTTGTAATATCAGAAGAATTAACCTAATGATAACTGTGCGACATTGATTATACAGTGTATAATCCACCATAATTTCGCGAAGTGAATTTATGAATTTTAATAGAAAAAGTGAATTACAAGGGAGTATGGTGTTTGACATTTTTAATTAATGACATTAACGATGATGACTAATATCGTCATGATTAATTTTGCACATTATCACAATAAACAATAGAGGCAAGAACCTCGAGACAATTAATTTATTCTTTTTGTAAATTTTAAGGATGATAATTAAAACTTGTTTACCTAATATATAAACGTTTGTTATGAAAGCATATACACTTTCTAATGTTGCTAATTTACTAATAACAAGCAACAAGGGATTTCGAACCTTGTATACAAATTTTAATGATGAATAATCAGATTTAATTTCCTTGTAAATATTTTGGTTCTGTAACTCAAGAACAATTATCATATGTAATGACATCAAGGTCAATCTAATCTATTTAAATGTCCTAGTCATAACAGGACTGAAGTTCACATTTTTTAATATGATTAATAAGAATTATGGTATTAATGGACATAGTCCAAATTGTTAAGATACATTTAATATTTTTTAGTTATATGGGATTGAACTACCCATGCCGAATTAAGTGCATATATAAATTGAACATATTTTAACCATTATATGCTTCATGTTTACCACACTTTTCAGGTGGAATGAATGTTGATAATATCCAAACATATTATTTGTCTGCAGACTAATTAATTATCAATTATTTTTGGTTCAGCCATAACCATATTTAGTTTATAGATTGTAACCTTTGTTTGTATCTGTTTTCTTGTATCTTGCAGACTACAAGAACCCATAAACTGTTAATGTTAATTAAGGACTAAATGATGTTGATTTAATTTTAATTATAACCAAATACCTGAGATTGAGATTGCTCATTGCAAATCTAAGAATTTAATGTAAACGCAAGGCCATCAGCCGATCATTCAAAGTAATTGTGTTTACTTTAAAGCAAAATCTAATTGTGAATAAACCATTCTTTTATTTGTTTACAAAAACTTAGTTGACGAGCATCATTTATTAGAAATAATAAAACTTTTCAGGCACTCAGTTAATAAATTACAGGTGACATTACAGTTGAAGTTTCTGACTCCAACAGTAAGTAACATCAGTGATCGACGACAACACCTGTAAGACTATCTGACAAGGTACTTGGTAAGTGAAGTGCGGAATATTCGTCAACGGAGATTAAACAAACAGATAAAATAAATAATATTTTTAACAATACTTGAAAAAAAAATAGTAACACGTATATAGAAAAAGATACGTTACAACGTGTGGCTATTAAACACCCCCGAAGACAAGTTTTATTACAACATATAAACTATGCGATAGTCAGTAATTGTTTATACTCGTAGTTACTGAAATATTACCGTGTTACAAGACATTTCCTGTTTTACATTTATTGGAATTAATATTTTTAAGCCTGATACATGTTCCGTTGGTATATAACACTTGAACACACATGGCAACAGCGGAAACCAGCTGCTACCGCCTCCTTATCACTTTAACCTGTGATGTCATAAGCCAATGACATCTTGTGATCATCTCAGCACGATGATCAACTCAGACCACTACAGTAAGTACTATAAAGTTTTACATGAACAGGTTACTGGCCTGTTGCACAACCCCTTACCAGGAAGACCAGAGACTCTTCTGTCAGGGTTATCATACATAGCCGAAAGGCCCCTGTTTTGAGGCGCAGGAGATTTGCCCTCACCCTTTTCTTTCTGAGATAGGATTTAGTGGCTATAACCAGGAAACGCATATTGCTTTTGTTGATCTGGAAAAAGTATTTGATAATGTAGACTGTCAAAAGTTATTGAGTATTATGGTTAAAAGATGATATCCACAGCATTTAATAAATTCACTTAAGATCCTTTACAAAAGTACATCTGTAGTCCTGGATCTGCATGGAACATTCCAATAAATAAGGGAGTTAGGCAGAGGTGATTTATTTCCCCAACCTTGTTTAATATATACACTGACGACATTCTGAGAGCATGGAAATCCAGAGTGACTTCGAGAATACAGCTTAACAAGTCAATTTGTATGGGTTCCCTGCTATGTGCAGATGACATAGCTATTATTCAAGAAAATGAGCTTTTATTTTCCATTCACTTTTTATGGAAATATTAGCTTTACATTAATATGTCTATGTTTACTATATTTTCAATCCAATGTTCGCTTGCTATCAAAAAGTTAAAAATTTTCTGGAATTGTGAAATTAGTAACCCTCTATTTTAACGTGTGGTTTTCAACCTTTATTTCATGTGTCTGAATACAAATAATTTTTTTCCGAATTGCTTTGTTTCATTAGTAAATTTTATTCATTTGATGTTTATGTCTATTGAATACTTTTTTATTAGTTGTTAATCTTTGTATTTTAATTTTTCATTTCGAAACATTAGATTAATAATCATTCTACATTTTACTCGTCTATAGTACTGTACACACTATAATCTTGTAATTTTGGAGGTATGAAAATAAGTTGAAATAACAAATGTATGAAAAAACTAATTTTAGTAGACAGGGTCTTTAAATTTGATTTAAAGGGGTTTTTCTAAAAATCTTTAATATTGCTTAGATTAGGCAAAGACCCAATTAATTTTTTTTTTATGGTTCTCTAATTTCATAGACTGCTGTCACTGCATTAGTTCTCTTAAGTAGTAATTTACAACATTTGAAGTTATAATCACTGCAATAATCTTCTTAATAATATCTTTATATACTCGTATGTCTGCACTGAATGTTTTCAAAAAATATAGGGTGTCAATAATACTTACTGGAAAGCAAACTGTGATGTCCAGTTGTCAAAATAAACAATTTCAAGCCTGCATTTTTGAATATCTGATGAAAAAGTATTGAAAAATGTGCAACACAATTCAACTTGCCCATATGTTTCATACTTCCAGCAGTTTTATTTAATACAACATATAAACTGTCAACTATAAAGAATTCCGCACTATATCACTTTTCACTAATACACCATTTGAGACGTCGAACTGTGTTGTATATTTTTAGATTAGGTACACTTTACAAAACTTTTTCATCAGGTGTTCAAAAGTGTAAGCTTGTAATTGTTTTGATAAGCTCCTTAATAAGGTTCTCAGCAACAGTAACCTTATTACTGGATGTTACAGTTTGCTTCTAGGATATGTCTTATAAAGTAGTGGAAACTGTCTTTGCCTGTTCTTTGTTTTGTGTTTTACCATAGGAGTTTGTTTTTTGTTCTCTCGTATCTGTTGACTTCAGCTAAATATTTAATTGTATTTAGTTTTGTCCTGATAGATTCTCTGCATTAGTGGAATGCTGTTTAGTTTGTGTATCATGGATCTGAAAGCTGACAGTTTCTATTGTATGAGGCGATTAGAGGTGTTGTATATCAGTGTCAGTTATAATAGGTTCTCTGTATATATGAATTTGTGCCTGTGTTCCAGTTTTTGTGAAGGTGAGATTAGGAAATTTATGCTATTGCTGTTTTTATATTCAGCAGTGATGTTTTGTAGATTTTGTTGATGTGGTTAGTAGCTGTTCATGTTGTCTTCTGTTTCCTTTGTACAGTAGTATGACAAAACGCCATCAAAAACTTATGCCAGTATCTGTTAATGTTTGTGAGGATTATTTTTTTTTTTTAAGTTTTGTAGGAAGATTTCAGCCAGTGTGCTAGATATGGGCGAACCCATGGACAGTCCGTCATTCTGTGTACAAAAAATGTTTGGTTGTAAAAGAAATAATTGCTTTGTAGTTATGTTGAGACCCTTGATTATTTCTGTGATTAGTTCACCTGCTATGTTGTTCTGTCTGAGCATGTCATATAGGACAGAGATTGTTTCAGAGACAGGAATCTTTATGTATAGGTTTCTGTCAAAAGAAGCCAGTGGGGCATTATGTAGGATATGTATGTTTTTTATTTTTGTTATGAGATCTGTGTTGGTCTTTTATTGTAATGGTGTCGTCCAGGTGTGTTATGATTTTGTCTAATGTTTTGCAAATTTGTATCCTGAACATTCCGGTAGTTGATAATGGGATAGACTGTTCTTTGTGGATTGTGGGAATTGCCTGGAGAGTAATGGCTGATGGTCTTATAAAAACTGCTGATGGTGTTATCACACAAATCAAAACTGCCAAAACATCTAAATCTGTATTGCTAAGTATAAAGCATTAATTTATAGGTTAAAAGGTTGTATGATACTAAAAATTACTTATATTGTTATTCATACACATATAAGCAAAAATTAAAAATATAAGTTTTAATTTAAAAGTAATCAGAGCAAATGCTTGAATAACCAGAGCACCTTGGGTCCCAAATTGGCGGTCTTTGCTCTACTTCTATTACAGATGGGTCCGAATCAAAACTCAACTTCATGAAATAGTAAAGAAAAGTTAACTATAGAAGTTCAATAGCTACAGTAAAGAAATAATAGTTCAATCATAGAACTCGACAACATTACTATGAACACTGAAAGTACTACTCTGTGGCGTGAATGAAAGTGGCCCGTGTGAATGCTTCAACACCACAAAGCGTCGCCACTAGTGGTGAGGATCAGCTTCTGCCTGCCACAGTCGCTTGCAACTAACGCTTGTGTGCAAGGGCACAATTTAAAAAGGGTATATAACATTTCTTTTCATAATTTTAAAGATGGTTCATGAGATAAAATTATTTCAATTTACATGTTCTTTCTCATACACAACATTTGTATCTTATTTATTTACTATTTGGAACAGCTGTGCTTTGGGTATAATACCAGTTACCTATGAAAATCAACAAACAGTTGTTGTTGATTAAATTATATAAGACTTGCATAACACAAGTGATTTTTGGTCAGTATATAATTTATGAGCTCAATGACTGTAGTCTATGATTACAATTATTCTTTCCTGACGGTTTGGCAGCGTAGCCAACTTCAGAGCAGGTAACTTGATGGAAAATTGTCCCAGTTTTCTTGATGGAGAAAACTCTGTTCCAGCAACTTCTTTAGCTAATGTCAGTGACTTGTTTTGTTAGCGTCATGATGAACACAGTAAGTCAGGACGAGGCAATAAAACTGCATGATGAGTGTGCAGGACATTGAATTCATGAATTGCTCCAGCCACAATGGAAGCACAGCTCTGTAGCTCCCTAAGGATTCACCTGTCTGAAGATATGTTGGCTGGAATGATGAGTTGCCACACCCAGGTGGATGGCTCCTGGGCATTTGTACAACTTGTGGTTTCCTGTGTCCGAAATGACATCGCAGCCAATGTGGCACAGCACATGCATACTGATTAACTGATCTGGCAAGGAATAGGGGGGGGGGGCAATGATAGATGGTACCGGTACACAAGCTGGTTTATGTGTCACTGAATGATACTGAACTACCAAACTGACAAATTTAGTATAAGAGAATTGTCTGTTCATAAAGGGTGATGTCTAATCTTTATCCAGCTGTACCTCTTAACAGAACATTGTTTAACCCATATTGACTTGATTTTTTATAGTTTCAGCAAACTTTTCACTTTAAATTAAACAAAAAAATTTAAATTACGGACAATATTTTTGCATACTTTTTCATAGGATAGTCAAAGGACCATGGTAAAAGTTCCTTGGAAACTATAGACACAATTATAGAGGTTAACTTCAAAACCACAACAGTTCTTTATAGAACTATATATATTATTTGCCACCCAAGTTAAACAGCAATCAGCCTTGATAATTTTTGTTAACTGGTTAGAAAGCCAAGTAATATTGCTACACCATGCCAGTTCAAGAATTATGTTATATACAAACAATTATAAAAGTTGGCAGTATAATTTTCAATTTAATAAAAGCATTAAGAATTTGTTTAACCATTATTATAGACGCTTTTCCTTTAAGAAAAAGAAACTAGTTTTGTGACAATAAAACTTCACAAGTGACTGTTATACTTTGTAGGTAAGGGTACCCTAACATGTTCCTTACCCACAAAACAGAAGAAATGTTCCGAGTTCTTTCAATGTTATTCGTCTTATTACAAAGCAGTGAATATTACACCTCAAAATAATTAAATTTTGTATACTTATTGGGTGGCAAACAATGGTAAACATTATAGAAAGTAGCCCACAGAGTTCAGAGATAAGATACTTTAAACAATACAAAATTTGTCACAACACTGAAAGAAAAAACTGCAGCTGCCATAGTGCAATCTGCAGCAATAATGAACTGGACTCATTTATTTCATTCTAATAATTACCACTTTTATTTCATAATTATAATAATAAATTATTACTTACAAATTAATATCACATTTGCGAAGTACAATATGGTTTTTAGTTGTACAATATACAAAAATATATTTAATTGACAATCCATGTTACAACACTTCTGGATTATACTAAGTATATATACATCATTTACATCTCTATACAATAAGTAATGAACTTATTAAATTCAGGTTTTCAGATGTACACTATTTTAATACAAGAACAGTATCTAATTACAATCACCATATATATAAGTAAAACAATAATATACATTACTACACTCTGCAACAAGTACACTGCTTTATATATAATCTTATTTTAACCTTAGATTGTACATGTATTCAATTATATAGAAACACATATAGTACATTCTCACATGGAAGCATGTCCTATGTGCGCTGAATACAGCTACAGTTAAAAAAAGTCTAAACAGTAATATATTTCAATGCCACTGTGTACAAGAAAGTACTTGCTACTTTTGAAATTATTTAAACATATTTACATTTGATGACAAATTATATCAATATCTGACAAAAATGCATATCTGATTTTCTTTATAATTTTATGATTTTCTATTGCCTTTACACCAAAAACAGTTGTAAACAATATGAAATAGACTCTGGAGTGATAACAAAATGATAGAACACATGTTATTTTTGAGTCTGATGTTACTTCACTGTTACTATCTGGTCTTTGGTAGCCAAAACATTGCAAAAAAATTTGGGGTAAAATGGGCATACACAAGGTGCTGTTAGAAATATAATTCCTTTATCTATATGGTTATAAAAAAGTGTTCTGAAAGACAAACATTGTTATGCGCAGTTAGTGCACACTTTTTGACATTTTTTAATTCATAGTTTGGAAAACTATGTGTACAAAAAGCAAGAAACGTTAGATAAATTTAGAATGTGGCAATTTAGAGTTCCGGGTGAACTTTATTTTGTTTTAATAAAATAAAACAAACATAACAACACAGTCCCTCAAACTATGGACTCATGAAACCAAATGGTCTATTACATGTGTACAAAAAAAAGGTGATATGTTTGTTATGAATATTAAAGCTACTGAAGGAAATTTTGAGTTGTTTATCTGGAAAAATAACTGTGTAAAAAAATGTGTATAAAATAAGACTAGATAAAACGCACAAGTTTTTCAAATAATTAAAACTTTTTTCTTCCAACATGCAAATAAAATTTGACAAATTATTCTCACCCACACACCGTTTAAGCCCAACAACAGTTCCTAAATACAGTTTAAAGTTTTTGCACTGCTCAGTAAAAACAAAATTTCATGACTGCTCAGGTAGTGGTACTGGATTATGAATGAAAAATCCACAGCCATCGAGAACTAAGAATGAATGACGAATGAGCAAATCTTTAACAATCACATTTTTAAAATTCTGCATAAAGGTTGATATAATGGTTTTCTTTAGTATGCATATGTACAGGCCTCGTTGAATCTATATTTCAAACCTCGTTTATTCCAAACATCAATATTCCAAACCTTTTGGTTCCGAATTATTTTGATTCTTATTTACTACAACTAAGGTTAACATGTAATATAATGAAAAACATGTACAACATGTACATGAACATGTACTATATGAAAAACATATTATAGTATAACATATAACCATGATAGTATTTGTGAATGCTTCCCTTGTGTACACATAATCAGTACTATATAATGAATCCTACTCTATGGACTAATATATTGTTAGTTTATATGGAATAATACAATTACCAACTGTTAACAATTAACAACACTTAGTAGTTTGTATGCAATTCTCTATCTTTGAATATCATAAGACAAAATATTAAATCATATGTTAAATCTACACAGTATACATTTTTGCATTTTCTTGACAAAAATAGTTTTATTTTTAAAATATTCAAAAAATTCTATTAAGAAGAAATAAAAATGTATTTCAGTGACGAATAATGAAATCTGATAAATTAATTTGCAGATATTTCCTCAGAAATCTACCCCAAAATTCCTCTCTGGACTCACCACTGATTAATAAAGTACCATTCTCAGAATCAAATGACTTTTACTTGAATTATTACAGTCTCAGAATAGAGTAATGATTACCCAAATAAACCATAATGGTATGAGTGAAAAAATGGACTACAAATAACTTCAAACTATTGATAATGAGATTTTGGAATGGGCTCAATGTTTGTTAACTATGAGACTGCAGTGTAAAACTGTCAAATTAATTATTGTAAAATGGCAAAGTCTAAACCTGGAATACGTTTATTATATTTAGAAGACTTGACAACATGACAAACACTTAACCTCAAAAAAATAGTCTGGAAAACACTATATTGTGTAAGAAGAGACACGCACAAAGTACAGAAGTACTTAATATCTCTTGCTGAGTTCTTAATATCTCTTGATTGATCCCCTGTCACTGCCCCAAATCCTTTCATGGGTCCTGGCCTGTTCCAAGAGCCAATTCAATCTGAACCTATTCTTCACTCCTGCCTTCTTGCCTTGGTTTTCCTCTGCGTCTATTAGCTACAAGCCTCTGCTAAAATATTCACTTCATGGCTGTGCGCCCAATTTCCCTAAGTTTATTTATTTTAATAAATTTCACAAATCAGGATATCCACAGAGACAGTAAAGTTCAGCAAAATGACACATGCATCAAATGCAAACCTCAACCATCTGGTTACGGATGTGTCTTAACAACCGTTTCTCAAAGTTGCTTAATACTTGTTAATTTTTTTGTTAACATCCACAATTCAAGTTATAAGATACTGAATCAAATACAAGAAGTTAATTAGTTCATTTGCCATGATGTTAAACTAATACAGTTTTCATTTACATTATAATTCTTGTGCATAAATTGTAACGGTACAGAATTGTGTGCTACCCCAGTTCTAATTTTATTTTAGCAATCCAGTTTTAATCAGTATTTAATTCAGTAATTAATAAATTGTTAACTTTCACCTGTGAGGAGCCCCAGTACAACATACACTGTTAGTCTAAACAACAGTCCAGACGTATTGCGCAACCGCCCCAGTAAGCAGCAGACCGGGTGAATAACAGTATGCAGTTTGTCACCACAGAGAGTGAACAACAGACAGCCAGCAGCAGCATAAAGTGCAGGAAACAGTAAAACAGTGGCCTCGGGAGTGTAAGATAGGCCGTAATTATTAGTCGGCCTATCCCTTCAAGTATTAATGTACTAAATAATACCACAGAAATAAAACCAGTATATAAAAGTATAAACTGTATAACGTGCGGTCAACACCTAAGTGCTCGAGCAAAATAAAGTCGGCCGACAAAATGTTACAAAAGCGTAATTTGAAACCATGTTAAACTAAATAAGGCGGAGTCTACCGTGATAGTGAATAAACTCATAAATTGTTGAAATAACAGTTCGGAGTGATGAGTGATACCGTGAGTAACACGTGACGGTGGTGAAGCTGTCTGGAATGCCGTGGATTGGTTAAGTACCATTCAGAAACAACCAAATCAATTTTATAAATATACAAAATACTTACAGATACAGAGCTCTATTAACAGGGGTTAGAAAATAAAAATGTAGAAAAGAATGAAAGAGTGAGTGCGACAAAGTACTGGGTCATTTAAGAAAATTGTTATAGCCATTTAAGAATAATAATCATAAGAATTGTTTTATTATTGTTTAATATACCGGTACTGATAACTTTATATGTTGTTTACGCTCAACAAAACAAAAACAGAAAACTTGTAATCAATGTAGTAATCAACCAGCATACAATTTGATACGTTATTGCATAACTGTAAAACATAACATTAAATAAAATCCAAATCAGTTGTTTTAGCCAGAATAAACTGTTATTATATTTCGTAACTCAAACCCAAGTAACCTGTCTGCAGCTGTTTTCGTCTGTACGACTCTGGACCCGAACCCGAAGGTAAGAGAGTATTTTAGTATTTGAACAAGTATATAGTGTTTCAAAATTTTCTATTATAAAGTTTAGTAATCATTCCAGATTTCTTAAATTTTCCCTTCTAAAGAATAATCTGGACACATCAACACTCCTCTCCACTTAGGACATGGCACCTGCATCTCACTGTCTTATGATGGAGCAGGAGCAAATAAAAACAAGGAAGCTTACAACTGAAATCAAACAGTTGCTATAGGAGCACAGTCTAATACAAGGGTGCTTATACCTTTAACTATGCACCAACTAATAAATGCATTTTAGTGTTAATTTCATTTAAATTCCAAAAACAGTTAAATTGTCAAATTATGTCTTTAAAAGAATGACAATACAGAAGCGTTTAGAAATGATAATGCAGGAAAGAACTATGCTTTAAATTGTGTACAATGTCACCAATTTAACGTAACTCTCAATGCAGAATGTGCAATAACGTGATGCATGTGTAGTGTTCTAAATTAATATTCAATATATCATTTCATTTTCTGATAAACAAGATCAAAGTATATGACATGACATACTGTATCATATTAAATATGTTGTGGACGATTTAAAACTTTTTATGTATAACAGTTATACTGGTCAGTACCTATAACAAAACATGTGGAACTCATTCATCAGCAGACTGAAGCCTCTCTTCACTTATGGGTGAAAGGAATTGCAAAACAAAAAATCAACTGTTGTTTCAAAACATTTCCGAAGATTCAAATCGTGTGAACCAAGTGAAAATTTTGATTCTGGAGGTTTGAAGTAGTCTAGACCTCTACCACTCTTAATAATCCAGCCATTGTCTAACCTGAAAATAAATAATAAGTTATTAGTTAGTACTAAAAAAATTATAGATCCTGAAAAATAACTTACTTCATACTCTATATATTAATATAACTAAAAATCAGGTGTAGTTGTGTGCATAGTTTCATTACACAATGAAAGATAACCTCAACTAATTTGTTTACTTAAAAATATATTTTAATCACACACACACACACACAGATATATTACAAAACTGATCTATGATAAGCTGAATATTTCAGTTACTGAATTGAAAATTTCAATTTCAGATGTCCTAACCTGACATCTGAATACGCAATGAAAAGTATGAGTAATTCTAAAATTCGGTAATCAAATACAATCACTTTTTGGGATTATAAACTTTGTTAAACACAGTAAAATATTTACAAGTAACAGAAAAGTTAATCCAAAACCTGAATTTGACTAGCTACCATACAGGAAGATAAGAGTTTAAAATTGTACTACATTATGTATAACTCCATTTTCTGTGCTCAGACATGTTTGTTTGTCCACGACATACAATTACAGTAGGAAGTTAAAAATCCGAATGTCAGTCATCCGAACTATTAAAAATCTAAACTCCCCAACAGTCATGAATTGAAAGGACAAAATTAAAATAAGAACATTACTGGTATTAACTTAGATCACTCTAAGTAGAAAACAAGAATAATTCAATGTCTTTGTTTGTCACTCTAGGTAAGAGTTTGATGAATCAGTAGCTATAAAAAAACTTTCCTGTTTGGATTCCAATAAGCTACCGTGCACATAGAGTTTCTTACCCATTTCACACAATTTAATTCTACTTTCACATTTGCATTGTATGTTTCATGCTGCATAAAGTTTTAACATTTGGTACTTTAAACTGCTATTTTACTTTTAGAATATTTTTATGTCTTGCTAGTGGGTTGTAGTTTTAGATTCATTATGTTCTTTATTGACTATTTCAACTTGAACTTTTAACATAGCATCTTCCCTGCTAACAGGAGGCAGAAATGTTTAACTACTGAATCAAAGGTTGAAATTTTAATAGGCTTTTAAAGTGAGAAAGTGCGACATCATAAGCTAAAGTCTATGAAGTTGGAAAGTCAACAATAACAAACATTAAAAACAATAAGGAGGAAATTTTAAGCTTCACTTCAAAAACAATAAGGAGGAAATAAAAACAAAAACAATGAGGCAAATGACTCATCCCTTGACAAAACAATGGTCTTATGGCTCACAAAGCGTTGAAGATCAGGAGAATAAATTTTGGGACATTTGTTGATATTAGAAAGCATTCAGCAACGCTGAATGGTCAAAAACATTCACACAATGGATACAATATTAAATCTATTATATGGCACCCTTACGACTTGGGTACTGAACATATGCTTCTAAAACAAAATGTTTAATATAAAAAACCCAAAAGTTTAATCTAATATTTACTTTTACAAACATTTTTAAATCTACTAACCTTATTTCGCGGTCATGAAGTGTAGAAGAAAATTCAACATGCAGTATAACTTTGTAATCTTCATTTAAATTACGTATGACTACCCCAAGCATTTCTTGCTGACAAGTATTATCAAAATTTTCTGTAGTCAATAACCTCATTTTCCTCAGATTTTTACAATTTCTCACTGCTAATTCACAGAAACGTACAAAATTATGACACTGAAATGAAACAAGCCTGATCAATTTACAATACAATGTTATTACAAACACTAATATTATAATTTCATATCTCTACAAGAATACAAACGATGTAAAACTGAACGGTACTAGATGAGGAACATGTGCAATTACAATAATACAACACATATAACATAGAATACATAAAAAATAACCAAGTTTCAACTGTAACAGAAAGTATAAAATTTATCATTTTTAATTCACATAAATACATATGGATTACAATACTGTTTTCCACTGATTTCTTCCTATACAGTTATAAAATTTATACTTGTATTACAAATTTGTAAAGTAGTACTCGTATTTGTATTGTTAATATGAAAAAGTGTAAATCATTTTGACTCATTACATTACGTTTTACACTAATCTCTAATTAGTGAAGTTAATTTGTTTCACAAAATTCTCCACACTAAATGAAACTGCACTAAAGAGGCCATATTTTCAAAAAAAAAAAAAAATTAATTGGTTCTGAAAATTGTGTATTATTCATTTAACAACTTATAATCGTGTTTACTTTGAATAGTATTCTTAAATGTGCATGAACTTGCTATAAAATAGTGGTCTGAGTCACTCTTCATACATGTATACAATATGAAATGAATAATGAATGCATCATGAGACCAAATGTGGTGAAGTAAAGAATTTAGGGTAATTACAGAAATACATAAGAATATGTAGAAAATATAACAATAATAACTATTACTGTCACACTGGAGCAACGGTCTTTGTTGCTGAGACGGTCAGATTCATTTGCGGGCTAGGTCTGTGGTTCGTTTGATATGTGGTCGCCAGGTTACCTTGGAGTCAAGCGTGATGCCTAGATATTTGTAGACATGCTTCGGGGTTACTGTAGAAAGGCCAACATGGACTGGAGATTGAAGGAAGTGATTCATGTTACGTCCTGTAGAGCTGAAGATACAAATCTGGGTTTTGTCCGCGTGCACCGAGATCCTCCAGGTATTGGAGTAACCAATTAAGGGTTATAAAACCAACTGCAGTCTTGAAAGGGCCTGCCAGTGAACTCCAGCAGAGACCCAGTAGGCCGTATCATCGGCATACTGGGCAAAACCTGCTGAAGGGTAGGACAAAGTCAGGGGGGGAGGTGTCTTTGGTGAAGAGAAAGTAGAGTAGTGGGCTAATGGCAGAGCCCTGCGGGACACCAGCATTAAGTTGGAATGATGCCAAGAGAAGCTGGCAGACTCGGACTTGTACTGTGCATCCATCCAAGAACTGAGAAAACCATTTTATGATGGTAGAGGGGAAGTAACATCCGAGGATCTTGAAATGGAGACCATTATGCCAGACGGAGTCAAAAGCTTTGCGAATGTCAAGTAGGGCTAGGACAGTAGGATATTTTTGGGCAGCGTTGTCTCAGATGGCGCTGATCACCCTGACCAATTAGTCATATATGTTGTAACCAGGGCAAAATCTACCCTGGGTACTGAGTAGGACGTTGTGCTTGCAGGTGAGGATGAATCCTGGCAACTAGTATTTTTTCAAAAAGCCTGGGGATCGCAGTGATGAGCAAGATGGGGCAGTAGTTAGAAGGTAGTCTGGCGGATTTGAGAGGTTTGAGGAACATCAGAACATGGGCATGTTTTCACACCTGCAGGACAAATCCGAGTTGGCGACTGGCTGTATATAGGTTAGCTAAGGCTTCCGATGCAATGTCTGGGAGGGCCTTTAACATTCTGTTGGGTATTCCACCAGGCCCTGGAGCGGTGTTGCAGCATTTGGAGAATTTTATTTTTATGTGCTCGATGGTGATGGGTTACTCCAGCGAATAGTCGTAGTCTTCAGTCAGTTCGTCATAAGGGGTAAAAGGTCAGTGTGTGTGGTGAGAAAGGTGTCAATTATACGTTTAGTGGTGACGTCGAAGTCAGGGCTGTCCGGATAACTATGGACCAATTGGAGTGTATCTCGAATGATGGCAGCCTTCTCACAATCACTAACAAGAAGGCGGCCATCTGACAAGACGGGGGTATTAGGTTTAGGTAGGTCACGGATGCATTTAACTTTCTTCCAGAACTAGGCGGGATTGCCCAGTACTGGCTGAATTGGTGGGAACATCTTTACCAAATGGATGACTGCTGCATCCCCAAACAACTATGGAACTATAATCCGAAGGAACAGAGAACTGTGGGACGTCCGAGGAAGCCCTGGAGTGAGTAGCTGCAGACTATGGCTTGGTTTAATTCTTGCAGATGATGATGATGATGATGAATTAGGCAGGATTGGTATTGAAGGATTCCTGCAGTGAAGTACAGAGACTTTCGAGACACGATGAACGTAAGTCAAGAATGGCTGTTTTCACTTCGTTCATGAGCCTTCTGTATTCCAAACGAAGATGCTTGCTTTGCTGGCCTCTATTCAAGAGGCGACAAACCCAGTGTTTCTGGCGGATCAGTGTGATGACTTGGAGTAGCGGACTTGTTTGATAAGAATGGTCAGAGCCATCGGCCAGATATATGACAGTACTAATGAAGTCATTGTAGGCGTCAGTTTCGGCAGGAACAGTCGGAGGGGCTGGGAGCAGAGAGAGAAGGTACGCTACAGCATGAGAGAAGAGTGGCCGGTCAGCATCACAGTAATCTGTTACGGCCAATATGGGGCTCAAGGGTAGGGTATTGGACGTGGCTGTAGGCTACAGTTAAAAGAAGTGGGATGTGGTCTGAGCCAACATCCGGGCCTTGGCAGATCTCGTGTATTTTATGGTAGATGTCTGGTGAGGTTGTGAAGGTACTCGCCTTCTACCCTTTTAACTAAAAATTACACTCATCATAAAATAATACTCACCGCTGCCAGAATTTCACTTACCGTCATGGTCCCCGTAAAACTTGCTTTTTGAAACTGCCCAGGTCGCCACGATATTTTTCTAAAGGTTAAATATCGAAACCTTCTACACTCTTGCCCTTATAAAAATCCCGCTATCTGACTACCCTTATATATCAGAAGAATCCCAATTACGTTAAACGAGGTTTTCAGCACAGAATAGGAAATGTTAAACAGGCGTAATAACTTACTCTCTACACATGGTTTATATGAAATAAAGTCTGAATTTTATTGAAATTTTGTATTTGTGAATTAACAACTAATAAACAGTGAATGATCAACTAGACTATGCCAAATTATTATGAACCAGTATGTATATTTTAATTCCCTTTTCCCCTTGCTATTTACTTTTACAAAATCCTTTCCCTTAGAGATCTCGATTATTTATATTATATTAAATAAGTTATCATCATTTGTTTTGAACTGATTTAAATAGGTATTTTATATTTAGGGTTGTTAGTTACCCATTCACCGTGTATGTCCGTATAGTTTGTTGCCCTGTCTCGTTGACCACTTTCTTGTTTCTGGTGCACGCACGCCCCTAGTTGCACTGAGTTTACTGTGTTGTATTATATTTTCACTGATTTGAATTCACTGATTTCCCCATGTTAATATTAAGTCACACACTTAAATCCGCTGCATTGTTTGCACTTTTAATAGTTATTAAAAGATGTTTTAATTAGTTATTTGATTGGATAGGCCGGCCTTAACTTCGGCCTATCTTACACACCCGAGGCCACTGATTTTACTGAACAACTGTATACTGCTCTTTACTCTCTGTTGTTGCTTCTGTGGTGACAATCTGCAGACTGGGTTTCACACAAGCCTGCTGCTGGGTGGTTACGCAATCCGTCTGGGCAATTGTTTAGGCTGACTGTATGTATGTTGCATTGGGGCTCCCCACAGGTGAAAGTCTGGCAATTTGGAAAGTGTTTAAAATGATGATTTCAATTAATATAAAATTAAACTGGCGTGGCTCACAATTCTGTACCGTTACAATACCCCCCCAATAAGAGGTTGAAAGCCGAAGCGTTCAAACTCTTATTGCCTAAACCCTAAGAGGATCAGTGAGGATATGGCGCCGCAACCCCCCTGAACACTCTACTAAAATTGTGGGTTCTTACCCCCCTAGTCTGGCGACTGCGACAGCACCCATCCGATCTTACTGGACTTCTCTGTTCGAGATCCCAACACCGAAAAATCGAAGAGATACCCGACCCAGTATCGCCTGACTTTAAAACATTCAATTAAAAAATCAACAAACGGCCTTCCATCACTCCATATCCCACAACTGATTTGTTTCCTCTTAGCCGTACTGGTTCATTGACAACGTACTGGCTCATTTTATATTATGGACCCTAAAAAATAGTGTTAATAAAACAATATAGGTTTACAGTAATACACATAAATTCCAGTCAAATTGAATAATATTCCCCATACAATGTTACCCTCCAAAATAATACATAGATTATACAAGGTATCCTTAACTACTATATGTGTATATAGGACAAAAAATTCATGACATGTGTAAAGTCTATATGGACAGTAATATACACATCTTATTTTCCAAACACTATCTCAGCTTTAACGTTTTTTTTTTCTTTTTCATCAATTAGTATTTAATTTATAATGCCAATTTGAAAATAAAGTTAAATTCATTATTACAAGTTCATTATTAAAAATCATCTTTTCTATTAATTACCAATTGTATTTAATTGTATTTAATTTCTCAAACTCTGAGTTGCAGTAATTACCTCATCATCATTTTATCGGAACAAATTTAACTTCAGTCCTTTTATGTCACAATAGGGTTATGCTGCTGGTAATGATTCAGCAGACTACAACATTTTGTTATTGTCACCAAGCATGACCACAGACATTAGTCACAACATACCACACCTGTTTATATAAACACTAGTCTGCAAGACTTGTTTAGTAAGCAGAGTTATAAACATTCTCAGTTTCAGCATTCATGGTTACATCATACACTGACATATATCCTTCCTACAAATTTTTTGGTTTCTATACAGCTTTTTGTTAACATATTTATCAAAGTCAATTTATTACAGTTCAAACCAAATATAATTCTAATTCACCTTTCAGTTATTATTACTTTTAATTACCGTTTCTATTTAATACCATTGTCTCAATTCATTTATATTATTGAATCAAAAATTCTTTCACCCCTGTAGGCATTTTATTCTCTCTAATTGGTATTATTAACTTTATACTTACAGTACATTGTCCACCTATTGACATGAGCACAAAATACACACCACACACACACATCAATATCTCCACGTAACCTCTGAAACATTTAACAACAATGTTATTTCATACCAAACAATTTAGCATTTATTTATTAATTAATATAAAATCTCATGAAACAATTAAATCAATCAAAAATATGTAAACAATTCAAATTATTTTAATTAAATTAATTATTGAAAACAACATTTTTAATTACTTTCACCCATTGCAATAACTACAACTCATTCATTATCTTCTTCCCAATTATTTTTGTTATTTATTTAAGCTGCAAAATATTAATATTATTATTATCATCATCACAATTTCTGCTACATACATACATTGTTTACCTAACATTTTACAAGACACACAAATAAATTTACTAAACATTTATTTACAAATCGCCATCATTAATTATTCAGTTATATCACACTTCAATGTCAAAATCAGCTGGGTCATTACCATATATTAACATACCTAAACTGTTCCTTCCGCGATTTCGTAATCTAACCTCCATCGTCATGTAATAGTCGTACCTTTTTGTAACATTTCTCTTTCTTACTTATACTCAATTTGTCATTATTATTATTATAACACACCATTATTTCTAAGTCCTTCGTTATACCATTCATTAGGTCATAAAACTTGTCACTATCAATTATGTTTGTCCAGTCTCCGTAAGTATTTTTCCTCAACATCAAGTCAGTTATTTTGTCATCTATAACAGTTTTATTCAAATATTCCTCTCTCTCTGTTTCATAATGCAATTCACTTTCTTCATCTCTCTCAATATCTAACACCTGCACCAACATTTCATAACCTCTATTAATCTCAAAAATTTTTATTTCTCTCTCTCTTTCATTACAACACCTCTCATAACCATACTGAACTCTCCCATTCCATGCAAAGGGCACCATTAAATATTTATTACCTCTACTGGCTTTACCAGTTAAATCACAAAAAATACAGGGACCATCTGAAGACACCTTGTCTTCCATACAAATACAGGAGGAAACTGTCCTCATTAAACACCTGTGAAAACTCTGTTTCACCATAAACTTGGGGAACATCTGCCCTTTGCCCATTTAACCTCTCTACACACACACTTATAACCTCATCAACACTTTCTCTGCTCACCACCTTACACTCTAACACCACATTTTTAATTTCACCACTGTTACTTACCGTATCATCCTTAGATACCCCATTTTCAGCTATATAATCATTATTCTTATTTAATGTTATTTCATCATTATAATTACTTGTATTACTCCCACTTACCTCAGGATTGTAATCACCATCATTATATTCACTAGTCAACACTACCTCTCCCACTATTTTGTCACTGTTATTTATTAATTCATTATTAGAATTATCGTTATCACTCACCTGGTTAATTATTCCCTCACTGTCATTAACAACATTATTATCGCTTACCTGTTTTGATTCACCTGTATTCACCTTTAATCGGTCTGTCTTTAGTTCCCGCAACCATTCATCCCACTTTTTGTCCATCTCGTCAAAACGTTTATTACAAAGGTTAAGTATGTCATTTAATGTATACTCTTTTTCTTCCACCCCTACACTATCGTTAGGTCTATTCTTATCTTGTACATCGGTCATGTTCAAAAATGTTATTTCTAATATACCCTTTATACATAAAAAACCACTATTATCTTATAAAATCAAAACACCTAACACAATCATTGTCAACAGGACAAGTAAACACAATAACCCTATAAAAACAACCTTTTATAGCGTAAATATATATACGATTATTTCTACAAATACGCCGTTACCAATTCCTATTTTCTGTGCTTTAAAACAGGTCTAGCTCCTATAATATTTATACGAACATCCTGGCAGGGTCGCCACTTGTAATGGTCCTCGCCTTCTACCTGTTATATTTACATATAATACACTCATCATAAAATAATACTCACCGCTGCCAGAATTTCACTTACCGTCATGGTCCCCGTAAAACTTGCTTTTTGAAACTGCCCAGGTCGCCACGATATTTTTCTAAAGGTTAAATATCGAAACCTTCTACACTCTTGCCCTTATAAAAATCCCGCTATCTGACTACCCTTATATATCAGAAGAATCCCAATTATGTTAAACGAGGTTTTCAGCACAGAATAGGAAATGTTAAACAGGCGTAATAACTTACTCTCTACACATGGTTTATATGAAATAAAGTCTGAATTTTATTGAAATTTTGTATTTGCGAATTAACAACTAATAAACAGTGAATGATCAACTAGACTATGCCAAATTATTATGAACCAGTATGTATATTTTAATTCCCTTTTCCCCTTGCTATTTACTTTTACAAAATCCTTTCCCTTAGAGATCTCAATTATTTATATTATATTAAATAAGTTATCATCATTTGTTTTGAACTGATTTAAATAGGTATTTTATATTTAGGGTTGTTAGTTACCCATTCACCGTGTATGTCCGTATAGTTTGTTGCCCTGTCTCGTTGACCACTTTCTTGTTTCTGGTGCACGCACGCCCCTAGTTGCACTGAGTTTACTGTGTTGTATTATATTTTCACTGATTTGAATTCACTGATTTCCCCATGTTAATATTAAGTCACACACTTAAATCCGCTGCATTGTTTGCACTTTTAATAGTTATTAAAAGATGTTTTAATTAGTTATTTGATTGGATAGGCCGGCCTTAACTTCGGCCTATCTTACACACCCGAGGCCACTGATTTTACTGAACAACTGTATGCTGCTCTTTACTGTCTGTTGTTGCTTCTGTGGTGACAATCTGCAGACTGGGTTTCACACAAGCCTGCTGCTGGGTGGTTACGCAATCCGTCTGGGCAATTGTTTAGGCTGACTGTATGTATGTTGCATTGGGGCTCCCCACAGGTGAAAGTCTGGCAATTTGGAAAGTGCTTAAAATGATGATTTCAATTAATATAAAATTAAACTGGGGTGGCTCACAATTCTGTACCGTTACAAGGTAATCAGCTTATCAGGACAGGAGGGGAATTGAGTCGAGTTGACAGGCTAGCGGGTAAAGGGGATCCAATGGTGCCATAAATTGTATGTATTTATTGCGTGAACAAATGAGTAACACGTGCGGTATTACATCAGTCTCCAAAATGAAGATGGTGGGTGTTAAGATCAGCTATAAGGATTAATTGGACGTTTGTGGTTGCCAGAAGATCAAGGAAATCGACGTCAATGGTGGCACTAGTAGGTTGTAATGAAGAGGGGAGGTGAATTTAAGAGCTGAGTTGGACCAGAAGTGAGTCGGTTGTGGTTTGCAGAACTGAAATCTTTTTTGCTCAAAGAGAGTTGCGAACAAGAATCGCAATACCTCCAAGCAATATGTGTTGTCCTGCCAGAAGAAGGTATAGCCTGGGAAAAACAGGCAGTGTCTGGCAGTAGTTAAGAAGGTTTCACTAAGGATAGTAATGTCAGTTTGTGTTTCCTAAAGAAGATTTAGACGCTTGTCTCACCTGGTCCAAAGACCATGCCAGTTGAGGTGTAGCAGGGTTAGAAAATTTTTGCGTACTATGCTGCCATCTTCTCCCACCATAGCTTAGCATTTAGACTTGGAATGGATGATAGTGAGACCTTCTGGGGTGCGGTTAAAAGGGTATGGGTGTCATATAGTCGTTTTGTGCTTTGTTTGACTCTAGTGTGAAGATTTGTGTGAGTGGAGGTCTCTGTGACATTGTAGATAACTACTATTAGGGCGTCAAAAACAGAATACGTCATGTCGGTTACCATTTTCTGTATGTCAGTCATCATAGTTTTGAAAAGAGTTAGGATGGTGGTTGAATCGATGGGGACAGAGGTTTTAGTTTCAGTCAGTGGTTCAATTTGGTATTTGGAGTCAGATGTGGGCTCTTCTGTGGGGTGTTGGGTGTCAGCGGAAGGTTGGTTGGAGAATGCAACAGTGGAAAGTGCCGAGGCTAATGATGGGAAGTCAGAGAATTTAGGTTTCTAACGTTTAGCTTTTAGTGGAGATACGGGGATATGGGCGCTTCTAATTAGACGGTGTCCTGGGGGTTAGTGGAAGCCTTGCACAAAAGGATGTTTATTGTTTGATTTTCTTTATAATTTTTTTTTTAAGTTTTAATTATATATTCATATTTCTTTTAAGTGTTTTATTTCACACATTCTTTCAAACGTATTTTACATACATTTCAATTATCAGCGTGAAAACTAAATATGCGATTAACACAATGAACAATGCACATCATTCATTCTTTTTTTTCATATAAATTAATACAATAAGGAACACACATTTATATTCAAGCCTGTCACAACAGTGGCGCCAATCAAGTGGAAAAGCAGAAGACATGCACAGAATTATTCACATGACAATAAGATGGCAACATATGCAAAGGAAACATTATTATCATTATACACACATACAGCCATTAGGTTAAAAAAGTTAATAAACAAATAAAACTTAAAGAAATAAAAATAAAATAATAATTCCATTGATGCCGGTGGTAACACAAAATTTTTTCTCACACATTCATTTTTAAACTATTTCCCTGTGCAAGGGAATTTTTTTCCCTCATTATAAGTCAGTCAACCTGACATCAATAAAAATGCACGTGTGCATGTGCGCGTGACAGGCTGGCTCTGTACGCAAACAGTCACGACTTACGTCACAGCCTGTGATGTCAGCATGACGTCATGATCAGCTGGATGGCCTAGGAGCCCCTCCGCCTTACTACTTTCCCTCTTAAGTCTTTCATATCTGTTGACTCCATCAAAGTCTGATATGATATCATTTTAAACTTCTTGACAAACACAAGTCAGTATGTTTTGCATTTATATCTTGTCATACTATCAATTTCTTCTATTGTCATAATAACATTACGTTTCCCTTTGAAAATGTCTTTTTGATGTAATGGCCTTGAATATGGATATTGAATCAATGATGTGTTCAAAAGGAGACAGACAACTCTTACATTAGAATTTATGGATTCCAGTCCTTCAGCACTGTAAAAGCTTGGCCTGGAGGACCTTTGGCCTAAAGGCCCAATGTATATGCATCTTTGGGATAAAGACATTCTTTAAAGCCTGAAAGTTTCAGATCTATAATAATTAGAGGTTTAAGATTTCCAGCTGTATTCCTAACAGTAAAGCAAGCTTGTAATTCAACACTCATTAATCCATCATAATCTGCAACTGTTTTTAATTATTCTCTGTGCCATGTGTGAAAGGAAGTACGTATTATTATCGTAAGTAGCTGGTTTTTGAACCAGGTTTCATCGGTGTGCCTAGAGCGGTTTTACTGCAAAGACGATCTCGTGTTATAAAGCTAAAACTGTGTTTTTACGTCTTCATAAACATTTGCAGTCTTCATACATGCTCTTAATAAAAAAAGGTAACTGGCAAAGTACTGAACATCAATTTTTATAAGTATATTTAATATTCTCTCTATTTCGAGAGACATGTCTCCTTGCGAGTACACATCCTTTTTAGCAGCTTCTAAAATATAACATATTTTTCAAAACTGAATGCACTACTGATTCACCAAATCCTAAATGGTTTCAATATCAATGTTCCAGACAACTCAGTCGCACTTTCTGAGGACCTCTAATTTTGTTTCAAAAGATACCATTTTTCATTTGGGCCACTGCCTTTTACGAGGGGTAACCCAAAAATAAGGTCTCCATATTTTTTAAAAATAGAAAAAAAAATTTATTATCAAAACTTTTTACATGGTTGTGAAGCATAAGAACACACTATTTTTCAACATAATCACCGTTACGTTCAATGCATTTTTCGAGCCACTGTGGCAGTTTTAGTATGCCAGTGTCATAGAAACTCGCCGCCATGTCATTGAGATAGCATTTGACCTCGCCATCGTCGTCGAATCGCATTCCACCCAAATGTTCTTTCAAATGTGTAAACAAATGATAGTCACAAGGTGCCAAGTCCGGACTATAGGGGGGGGGGTGATTATGTCCCATCCAAATTGGTTCAGAAGATCGGCGGTTGCGCGGGCGACATGAGGGCGAGCATTGTCGTGAAGAATGGACACGCCCTTGGTGAGCATTCCTCTTCTCCGGTTCTGAATCGCCCGTTTGAGTTTTTTGAGTGTCTCACAATATGCGTCTGCGTTTATTGTGGTCCCAGTAGGCATGAAATCGATCAACAATACACCTTTCCGATCCCAGAACACAGTCGCCATGATCTTGCCGGTAGACTGTGTTTGTTTGAATTTTCGCCGCCTTGGCGAAGTTGGATGCCGCCACTCAAGTGATTGTCGTTTGGATTCAGGTGTGAAGTGGTGAACCCACGTTTCGTCACCTGTGACAATGGAATTCAAAAAGTCGTCTCTTTCGTCTGCATAGCGCTCAAGAAATTCGCGGGCATCTTCGACGCGTTGCCGTTTGTGGTCTTCTGTGAGCATTCGCGTAACCCACCTTGCGCACACCTTCTGATATATCAACTTTTCAGTCACAATCCTCTGAATGGTGGATTTCGAAACGTCAGGAAGGAAACAAGAGAGCTCGTGGATAGTGATCCTCCGATCTTCACGCACGACTTCGTCAAGTTTCCTAATCGTCTCGTCTGACACTGACGGTCTCCCGCTTCTTTCGTCATCACGAATTTCTGTACGACCAGCTTTAAACTCTCTATACCACTTGCGGACGTTTTTGACACCTTTTGCGTTAAGAAATCGAATGACTTCGCGAAGTCCGCACTTGGCGGGAACAGCGATTGGGAGCTCCATTCTTAACGGCTGCCAAGCCAAGACTAATCGACCGAGCGAGCTCAGCGACCGCTTGTTTGAAAGAGGGGAGATGGTCGCACACAGCAGTGCTGCCAACTGCCGCCCAAAATATTTCTCTGCGGCTCTAGTCCTTTGGAGACCTTACTTTTGGGTTACCCCTAGTACTTTATTAGCAATTATCAGACTTATCAGAAACAGTATTGTAAACACCATGCATAAATTAAAAACAATGTGTACCATAAAATATTACATAAATATAAAGCAAAGTACAATAAAAATATAAAAACAAGGAAACAATATCAATAAGTCCACTGTCTGTAAGTGTAGACTGATCAGAGAAAGCAACTATAAAACACTCATGAGAAACAATGAGAAATGACTGTTCATCCGCCCCCACTACTACTCCCACCAATGTGCTCTCACTCCAATAGGTCAATTCCTCTCCCCCACACCAGCCCTTTCTTTCATCACTTTCACACTGGGAGAAATTGAGAGAGATGGAAAACATTTGAAATATTTCACATGGAGGGAAAATGGTTAACAACAACATGAATAAAATGTACTAATTCGTTCTAAGGCACATTATAATAAGTGATGGTCACAAAATACCAATCACACTAATCTGGAACTGTGCTAAATGTCAGATTACCAATCAAAAATCTAATCTATTCTTTATCATAACAAAAATTCTAACATTATCATAAAACAATTATCATAATAAATACAAAAATCTAATCATTACTTTAACAAACTCTTTACTAATTCTGAATACAAAATTTCTACAGACCTCTAACTATAAAAAGTAACAAATTTTTCTGTTATACTTTAGACACAACTGTCTTAAATACAGTCACTCCCGATTGTCCGGGATAATCACCAGCAGGTTGATCACGGATAAGTCAAAATCCCGGTTAAAGCAAAAATTGTAACCTAGTGCTTAAATGAAGGTCTTAGTTAAAAATAAAATATGTGCATACAATAAAGTAGTACAAACCTTTTATTACACAATAAAAATTAGTCAAATCACGTTTTTATCAATTAAAATAGTATATTTACAAGCCGAACAATATGTACAAAGTCAGTGTTTATACACGCTGAAAATAATCTGGTAATAATTTTTGCTTCTTAGCACTTGCTGTTTTCGTTAAAATAGACGACCTTATTGTGCGTAAAACCAACTTGTCGCACAACAAAGTGTCTTCTTGTCCTTCTAAATAGTCAAGAAGCCCCTCCACGTAATTGAGCACTGTCCCGTGTGTGACTTTGGGCTCGGAAACACATTTGTCACTCCCCCCCCGCCATCACTACCACTCTCGCTTTCTGCTACGCCCTGCGCGCGCATCAATATTTCGTCGTCTATCAAAACCTGAAACGCAGGCATGTTGTTACTTTTAATAATTATGTCCCTAGTTCTGGGCGGCATTTGTTATATGTCACTTTTTTATTTAAGAGGAGAGTGAATGAGAAAGTGAATGAAGAGAGATAATGAGAGGGAGAGAGAGAGAGAGTGAGAGCGAAGGGTGGAAGAGTGAGAGAGAGAAGAAGGGAGACAGTGAGTGAGATGTAGAAGAGAGAGAGAGAGAGAGAGAGAGAGAGAGAGAGAGAGAGAGAGAGAGAGAGAGAGAGTGAGTGGGGTGATAGTGAGTGATAGATCGATTTCAGGTTAGAGTGAGAGGCTGGGTGGACTGGCGGGGGGAGCATGGGTGAAAGAGAAGGGTGATTGTGGACACATACATAAATTACATTATTCTATAGTACTCTTGACTATATTTTACAATATGATTACAATTACCGTATTATCCAAGTTTACCTGTTAGTAAAATTTACCAGAAACGTTTGTGTGTAACCTTTGTCAACTATCTGATTTAAGTCGTAATGTTTTACAATATTGTGTAAATTGTATGTTTCTAAATTATGATTGTTTGCTAACACCAGTAGGGAGTGAAACATGGTAAATACGTAGTGAACATCCCCTAATCTGTTTTAGTTATAGGTAATATATTACTTTGCTATATGTTGACTGTTGTAGGTATAAACAATTTTTGTACCAATCTAATATCCAATTGTTGGTTACTGTTTGTTTAATTAATTAAAATAACATTATATTTAGTAATTTAAATTGTAATACTGTATAAATTAAGTTCTCTCATACTATAATTTGATCGCTTTCTTAAAGATAATTTGAAGATGTAAACAAACTATCATAAGTCTTCACATAAAAAATGATACATACATACACACGCACACACTCACATCACCAACACGTTCACCCAAATATTTAATTGTTTCGTTGTGTTTGATATTTCTATTGTATTTCATACACAGGTCCTGAAGATGACAATAAATATTGTCGAAACGTCGACGCAAAATTACTAAAAGTTGTATTATTGACCGATCCTCACTAACTATCCACTAAAACATTCACTGATTGACGGTCACTAAAAATTTAAGGATATATATATATAAATGTATTTGTCAGATAAAATCTCTAGTAACTTATATTCGGGTCTGTTTACATTGTTCGAGTTAAACACGTGTGTCACATTTACCATAATTATGGTATCTACCATAATTATAGCACCTGTTTATTTCAGTTTCGTTATATAAATTTTTATTACCTTAAAGGATCCAGGATTCTGCTCAGCGAGAATGCTGACAGAGATGGTCATTGAAATGAGAATACATTTAATTGCAGTAACTATTATCAATCGTAATTTATTCAGGAATTTCTTTAATCGTGTACACCATATAACAACTTGACACGGCGGCCATTACTAATTTCCGCCCTTTACTATCACCACTCCTTTATGTTTAATTTTAAAGGCTAATTCAAACAATTAATTTTACTGGCTATGACTTAGTTTCATGATCATGTGATTTGATAATATCTAATTATAGTCAACGCAAACCAACCCCCATTTGGAAGTCGACATCTACCGTTCACACCTCTCTCACTCACTCACATTCATACAGACATTTTTGAATTTACTTTTGACTGTGTACACATCATGATTATATTTTTTATGATTAAAAGAGCTCTTTAAATAAAAATTTTGATTGCCACTTCCCTTGTCAGTAAACTGGACGTTCTAGTAGAGTGTCACATGTTGCTTCCAAACGGCGTGGTTACATTTTCTTGGCTGCACTGAATTTACATTTAACGCTTTAAATATTGCTTTATACTGCTCAAACTCTGAAAGTAACTAACACTGATTTGCTTTTGATTACATTGTTAACACTTTGCAATACTTTAAACTTGACTATTTCAAGCCAACACTATTGTTAGCGTGTGGTCGCCATGATGAACTTCTGTGTACTGGGACGAAAATTATGCAAATTTTACGTATGTGTGTGTGAGTAAAACGTCATCGTTCTTTGTTTCTCATTATATAATAGCCTGGTTAGTTACGTATTTTTATAACGTCATGGTGGTTTTATGACGTTTGGCGTTGTTGGCCAATGAAACGTGAGCAAGTAGCGCCGTTATTAGTAGCTGTAACCATTATAAGTCTTTTTAGCTGCACGTACACTGCTGTCCTTGAAATTATTTTGTCGTCTCGGAACTGCGTCGTTGTCGGCAAAACCAAGGGAAATTATGTCACCCATAGAAATGACTTTAAAACATCGGAATACAATAGTTTGCTACCTTGCATACCATATTTTTTATATCGGACTTTTTTGTACTGTCACAAAACCCCCTCAATGAAAGGTTTTGTGTCGAGACACAAAAACTTTCATTGACTCATTCACACTTCTCTAAAAGGATCAGCTCAGATATGGAGCCACAACCCCCTGTAGTGTTACAAAAAAAATATAAATTCAATCACTTACCCTTGGTTCAATGATGAGGTTCGCACCTTCTGACCTTACTGGACTTCTCCAGAGAGATCCCTACACCATAAGGCCATGAGGCACTTTACGCTCCTATTCTGACGCACCGGCCAGCTCAGGACCGCGGTCACCACACCATAAAACTCTGAAACATTCAATACAAAATTTTAAAATAGTGGCCTTCTCTACATCCATATCCACAACTGATATGTTTCCTCTTAGTACGTTGGTTTGCATTTTGGGGCGTTGGTTTGCTTAATTCTAAAAATTTCACACAATGTATAACAAGAATTAAGATAGAAATTGCTCCCCTTCACAATCCGGTATCTAGTACACATTTCTGACTTCTGTCAACTATATTCACTCCCTTTTATCCCATGAAAACAATTGTTCTTAACCTAAACAACAATGTATTTTACTGCTTTAGCAACAACCATTAACCCTAATAATTTACTTCATATAATCTTACAATATCTATATCATGGCAGACAATTTAAAAGTTTTATAATTTCTTTACGACTTTTTCTTACATTTAACCTTCTTTATAACAGAATCATTTCTAGAGAATGGACAAACTTTACAAAATTTTAATCTTATAATCGTTACTATCTTGGTAGTAACCTCCTATCCACACACACTATTGTACTATCAACATAAGAAAACACAATAAAACATTGTACATCATAAGCATTAAACACTAACATTGAACAATTCACAAATAAACAATTTACATAACTTGTAGCAATATTTATAACATTTTTCCTATCAACAATTCTCTATTCAACTTTTAATATTTAACATTCATTTAGATTCTATACAAAATTTCACATTTATCATTACCTTTCAGTTACATCACCTTTCTACTATGAATTTTCCCTTTCTAACCCTTTTTATCCTTAACTAGTTTGGGTGACTCTCTATTATTCATTATTTTTCTCTGTCTTATTTTGGCATCTGTCAACCTAACCTTACTACCTCTTTTTTCCACTAACAACCGCTTCTAACCATTAATACATTATGACACCAATATCTCTATAATAACCCCCTTCACAAATCCCATTTAAAACCTCTGGCACCGCTCATTTTTGTACTAGTATGTGTGTATTCCCTCTAACCAACTCATTCCCTTATCGGTTCCTGACCCTTTCAGATAACCCTTTCCGGCGCTAAACGGTCCCTTCCTGTCTCAACATCTCTCGTTGGACTCCTACACCAATACCCTTATTACAAAATATCACCATCAACAACAAATATAATTACCACTCACATTACTCACCTCTACATATAATCCCTACCTACTGTGTCCCTAAAATATCTAACACCTCTTTATATATTATCAGCATCTCAGCACTTTATTTTTCCTAACTCCCAATAACTTTATTTAACTAACTCCCAATACCCTGATTTATCCTTATTCCCAAACTCTTTACAACATTTCAACTTAATACACCATTACAAAATTCATCACTTACCAACTAACAACAATACCTCTCAATACCCAAATATATAATCATCTACTAACCCTTTAAAATCTAAATTCCATAATATCATTTAACTTTCTTCAGTTATTTGAAATCGTACAATACATGCTTACATAAAAAATACATAAAATATACAACAGTAAATATACACAAATACATAGACATCCATACACAAAAATATACAATTCACATAATCATGAAATCATTTACCGTAATCAGTCCTGATCAGTCCATTTTTTAAAAACACTGTCCACACAATTAAATGTTCATAACACAATAAACAATACACAACTACCCCATATCGTCAAATAATAATCTTATCTTATATCTATATACATTGCTTATTATTGAATCTCTTATATTAACATCATAAATGCATCTACCATTCAAATTTTCATTATTTTCCACAAACTCATTTAATCTGTCATGATTGGTCATTGTCCTGTCACCTCCAGTATAATTCGTCACCACTAGGTATGTTATAAAGTCATTATTTTCATTATCATCTCCTACGACTGCTATATCCGCTTCATTACAAGGTAAGTACTTATTATTTTTATTATATATCATCTGTACTCCTAACCTTCCCTTAAACTCTTCATAATCTCTGCTTATCTTAAAAATTTCTACCTCCCTCTTTCTCTCACAATATCTCTCACTATCATACCATCTCTCTCTCTTAAAACATCTCTCATAATAACTCTCCCAACAACATTTCTCTCTCTCAATATATTTCTCTTTATCATACCATCTCTCTCTCTTTAACCCTTCAACACACACTATCATTCCATTATCATTATATTCAATTCCCCATAAAATTTCATTTATACTACCAACCTCCACACTATTATCACCTATTACTATATCTTTATTTATTTTATCGTAATTTTCTACCCCACTTACCTTGTCGTCTTTGTTCAATTTATCTGATTCTCTACTATTCTCTACCCCCATTTTACTCTCGTAATTTTCATCTACTTTATTCTTTTGTCTATCCAACTTCTCATTAACTAATGCAACTATTTTCTCTTCCGTTTTATCGAAACGTGCATGCATTTCATCAACTCGTTTATCAAAATTAAAATTTTGTTTTTCGATTTCGTTTTTTATTTCGTCACATTTTACATTAAAATTATTGTTCTGTGTATTGAAAAGCATTTGCATCATTTTCATAATTTCGTTATTCTCAGCCCTGTTATTTGGGACTGGTGTTGAGTGCACAATTCCTTCACTCATAACTACTGACTCCGTCATACTTATTTGACTGTTATTTGTACTATCAGTTATGTTTAATAAAGAACTATTTTCTTTATTCTCTGCCATTATAAAAAATTGTTAATGGTTTGTCGCTTTATATTATCGTTACCACCTAACCTACAACCGCATTCTCATTTTCAATGTCCACTCTGCCGCAATTCAGGCTTATTATATAAAATGTATTTATATATTTTATATAGTCCCTGTTCGGGCGCCATTTGTTACTTTTAATAATTATGTCCCTAGTTCTGGGCGGCATTTGTTATATGTCACTTTTTTATTTAAATAAATATATATATATAAATGTATTTGTCAGATAAAATCTCTAGTAACTTATATTCGGGTCTGTTTACATTGTAGAGTTAAACACGTGTGTCACATTTACCATAATTATGGTATCTACCATAATTATAGCACCTGTTTATTTCAGTTTCGTTATATAAATTTTTATTACCTAAGGATCCAGGATTCTGCTCAGCGAGAATGCTGACAGAGATGGTCACTGAAATGAGAATACATTTAATTGCAGTAACTATTATCAATCGTAATTTATTCAGGAATTTCTTTAATCGTGTACACCATATAACAACTTGACACGGCGGCCATTACTAATTTCCGCCCTTTACTATCACCACTCCTTTATGTTTAATTTTAAAGGCTAATTCAAACAATTAATTTTACTGGCTATGACTTAGTTTCATGATCATGTGATTTGATAATATCTAATTATAGTCAACGCAAACCAACCCCCATTTGGAAGTCGACATCTACCGTTCACACCTCTCTCACTCACTCACATTCATACAGACATTTTTGAATTTACTTTTGACTGTGTACACATCATGATTATATTTTTTATGATTAAAAGAGCTCTTTAAATACAAATTTTGATTGCCACTTTCCTTGTCAGTAAACTGGACGTTCTAGTAGAGTGTCACATGTTGCTTCCAAACAGCGTGGTTACATTTTCTTGGCTGCACTGAATTTACATTTAACGCTTTAAATATTGCTTTATACTGCTCAAATTCTGAAAGTAACTAACACTGATTTGCTTTTGATTACATTGTTAACACTTTGCAATACTTTAAACTTGACTATTTCAAGCCAACACTATTGTTAGCGTGTGGTCGCCATGATGAACTTCTGTGTACTGGGACGAAAATTATGCAAATTTTACGTATGTGTGTGTGAGTAAAACGTCATCGTTCTTTGTTTCTCATTATATAATAGCCTGGTTAGTTACGTATTTTTATAACGTCATGGTGGTTTTATGACGTTTGGCGTTGTTGGCCAATGAAATGTGAGCAAGTAGCGCCGTTATTAGTAGCTGTAACCATTATAAGTCTTTTTAGCTGCACGTACACTGCTGTCCTTGAAATTATTTTGTCGTCTCGGAACTGCGTCGTTGTCGGCAAAACCAAGGGAAATTATGTCACCCATAGAAATGACTTTAAAACATCGGAATACAATAGTTTGCTACCTTGCATACCATATTTTTTATATCGGACTTTTTTGTACTGTCACAATGTTAGCGTCAACTTCAAACCACTCGTTTATGTTATCTTGATCAACGTTTTCACCACCTGGGGCAGTGTTTGCTAACTGGGCCAAGTCAGCTGAGGTTGCAACGTCATCCTCAAACCCAGCAAAATCCTTATCTTCCGATATATCGGGAAATATTTTTTTCCAAGACTTTGTCATCGTAGTGGGTTTAACTTTGTCCCACGCAGCCGCAGTCTCGTAGATCGCGTCCAGAACACTTAGTCCCTTAAAAAAGTCTTCAAATCGTTCCCTTCCTCTATAAACTTTCTCAAAATACTTGACCGATAGTTACGTTTTACAGTAGCCATTACCCCTTGATCCATTGGCTGGATCAAGGCTGTAACATTGGGCGGCAAGTATTTAAGAATGATCTGTCCGTCATTGGATCTGAGCAACATTTCACTTGGATGTGATTTAGCATTGTCTAATACTAACACTGCTTTCGGGGGAAGTCCTTGTGATTTTAAAACTCTCGAACTTGTGGACAAGTTGTGGAACTTATTGTGGAACCAATCATAAAAAAAAAATGTCTTTATTCATCCAACCTTTCTTTTGATTCAAGTAAATTACAGGCCCATGTTCCTTTAAATGATCGTGGTTTTTTTGATTTTCCTATCACTAGGAGCTTACGTTTGTGTGTCCTAGTCACATTAGGGCAACACATTACTATTATTCGTTCCTTACTAACTTTGTGTCCCGGCGCACTTTTTTCATTTTCAGACGCTAAAGTTTTCGTCGGTAAGCACTTCCAAAATAATCCCGACTCGTCGGAATTGTAAATTTGTGCTGGTTGTAAATTTTCATCCAAAACAAACTGATTAAAGTCTTTGCAAAACTGTTCTGCTGCCGTTTGATCACCACTCAATTTTTCTCCATAAATTTCCAACTCTCTTATGCCGTAACGTTTGAAATGTGTCAGCCAGCCAGATGATACGTTGAAATTTCCTTCTAGACCTAAAGCTTAGAAAAAACTTAGCTTTTTGGCGCATATTTGTCTACTTACAGGATTCCCTTCTGCTCGTTGATTATTGAACCACTCGAGTAAAGCTCAGTCCAAGTCGTCGTACGTTGACTTCTTCATAGTCTTCCGTTTCTTCATGCCAGATGATGAGTCAGAAGAACACAAACATTTTAAAAGTTCCACCTTTTTCTTAACCAAATCACGAACCATTTGATCACCAATTCCATACTTGTCCTTTAACGATTTAACAGTCTGGCCCTTCTCATATTTTTCTATAATCTCTAGTTTTTTCTGAATCGATAAAACAATCCTTTTACGATTTTTTTATCCTTTTTCGAAACTCATATCACAAACAAAACATGCAAACACAATAAAACAACACGTGAGGGTAAACAATTCGGTTAAGCATGAGTCACAATGCAACATATGACTGACTGGCCTGTGAAGGTCAAACTCGGCACACCCCACTACACTCTGTCTGTGCCTAAAGCCAGTTCGCGCTAAGATGAGCCGTGTGATTTGATATAGTACGTTGCGCCTTCTAATCACGCACATGCGCAGTCTTAAGAAGCCGTCAAATTGTATCGTAACACATTAAACAGACTGTCATTTGCTTATAATAATTTCAACTAGTGATTTACTTGCTACAGTACAACACTGAAAATAATAGGCTTAAGAATACTGTAATAAAGTCATTATAAGCGTAGTATGTATCAATATTTTTGCTAAAACTACAATTTTTTGAAATCCTATATTTTTCCCAGTTGATCCGCAACCCGGTTGACCTGATCCCGGAAAATCGGGAGTTGACTGTATTAGTCTAGTTTCTAACGAATACCTTAATTAACTTGCTAAATATGATAGCAAAGTGTAGGGTCTAATTTTCATAGCATACAACCTGAACAAACCACATTCATTCATGTCAGTTCATGGCAGCTTGCAAAATAATTTTGTCATCAAAATTTAGCCAGTAAGTTTTTATTTATTCATAGTTTTAGCCACAGTTTCCTTTGTATTTCTTCCGATTTCTTCACTGCATTTGCCTTTGTTGGGTGTCTAAGAGCCAAAGTACATTAAATTAAATACTGGTTCGATTGGTCTTTATTGTTGTTATGCCACATCTATATTGCTCTGCTAGTATACTACCTTTATCCTGGCTTTCTTTTTGTTATTGTATACGTCAACTTCATAAATAACAACTTCACCTCTTTCTAAGAGATTAACTCAGAGCTCTCTTAGCTCTGATACAGCAATTAGTATAGCATAGCACACAAATACTGAATACTTTGGCATATAAATTATTTGAATACAGTACATACCTGATGGTGAGTACGAACATATGGATCTTCAATCACAATCTGAGTAACCTTTTCATCCAAATATTGGCCAAAAACATTAGCATACGAATATCCAGTAGAATCATTCCCAATTTTCAAAGCCTTGCTGTGCACTCTATGATTTTTTAATGTTTTCGCTGATTCTGCAATTTTCATGTACTTGCAAAAGACAGCACTTAACTTTGCCTTCTTTTGTTCATCTGTAGTTGCTGAAACAATTAAGAAAATCTGTTACTTTACAACTGAGATTTTCAACAACTTATATTTATTTACTATCACTTAGTATTTATCTTATGATGCACAAAATAACTTTGCAGCATTTGGTACTACTGATTTGTTGAAGTTGAACACAAACTGTAAAGAATCAGTAAATCTAAAGTTGTATTATGTAGTGAGCTGTAATTATTTGTTTGGATAAAAGTTGTCTAAAAGTAAACAAACAATAAAAATAATTAGTAAACACAAAATGACAGCCAGATAAAGATGAATACACTGTTGTAAGTTAAATGACGAAACAGTGTTTCATGTATAGTTAAATAAATGGAAAACATTCTATCTACACAAAGTACAACCAAGTGATTAGAAGTAGGAAAATTGTTAGTTATTTTTAAATCACTAACAACATAAACAATTTAACAATACTTCTCAATACATTTTCAATACGAGGGGGTACCCAAAAATAACCGGAATAGCGCTGCGACTGGCGGAGCTTACGTAGTACGCATTTCTCCCGCTAGGCGAGTGTAGCGCAACTCGTTCCGAGTTCAGTGCCGTCATTGTTGCCGCCTGAGAAGGTTATGTCCGGTCACAGTAATTCGTTTTGTAAAAGCAGTTTCGCTTGCTCTTCGTTTTTTGTCATGGCGGATTTAAGTGAACAACGCTGCAGAAACTGTTGTGATGTTGAAAACAGCTTACAAGGATAGTGCTATGGGAAAAACTCAAGTGTACCAATGGTTTTCTCGTTTCAATGAAAGTGAAATGTCAATTGATGACAAACCTCATTCTGGACGTCCATCAACTTCCAGAATTGACTAAAATGTTAAAAAAGTTGATGCAATCATGCTTGAAGACCGACGACGGACCATTGAAGAGATTAGTAAGTTATCTGGAATAACTTGGAGCTCGGTTCAGCGAATTTTGTCAGAAGATTTGGGGATGAGAAGGGTCACTGCAAAATTTGTGCCTCGGGTCCTGACTGAACAGCAAAAAGAGAATCAAGTTGAAACATGCCGTGCATTGAAAGACCAGCTCCGAACCGACCCAGATTTTTTCTCCAAGGTCATTACTGGTGACGAGTCATGGTGCTATGGTTATGACCCCGAAACTAAATAACAGTCAAGCCAGTGGAAAACTTCATTGTCGCCTCGCCCAAAAAAAGCTCATCACGTGAAATCAAACATCAAGATGATGCTCATTTGTTTTTTCGGTGTGAGAGAGGTAGTGCATTCTGAATTCGTCCCACAAGGTCAGACTCTTAATCAGGCTTTCTATTTGGAAGTTTTAAAAAGATTGCGTAACAATGTGCGAAAAAAGGCCCGATTTGTGGCAGACGAGGGACTGGTTTTTCCACCATGGCAATGCACCTACTCACGCAGCCATTTCAGTGCACCAGTTTTTAGCAAAAAACAACATGACTCCCTTGCCCCACGCCCCTTACTCACCTGACCTCGCTCCATGCGATTTCTTCTTGTTTCCGCGAATGAAGGACAACATTTTGATGACGTGGAAGCGGTAAAGAAAAAAACGAGGCAGGAGCTGTCGGCCATCACAACAGACGAGTTTGAATAATGTTTCCAGGAATGGGATTGCAGATTGGACAAATGTATTAAGTGTAATGGAGAGTACTTTGAAGGTGATAAGGTTGTTTTGTAAAAAAAATTAAATACATAGCTTTAAAAAAAAAATTCCGGTTATTTTTGGGTACCCCCTCATATACTTTTGAAACTATTGAATCACAAATAAGATTAAGTTTCAGTAACCACATGTTGCCAATTTAAATGGATAAAATAAAAGTACCATAGTTAGTTAATATACAATTAAAATGGCTGAATGACAATCATATTTTTTGGACTATGACCCACTTTCTCTTTAAGAAATAGTGCTTAAAATAGCATCTTATGGTCCACAGGTACCAATGAGACAGCCGAAGCAAAGCAAAGCAGGACAATTCGTACTTTTTCAATATCAGAGAGAGGGGGGGAATATAAATTAACTAAACTTCTTTTGTTGTGTCTTCAGAGCACATTGCTTTGATTAAATAGTTAACCTAACATACTATTTTACTATCTAATTAGATTTGATAAGAGTAATAACTGATAATAGAAGTCATTTGTCCTCTTTATGTATGCATTACATTCTCAGTTCACTTGTTCTGTGTTCAGTATGGGTGTAATGTAGTTGTCTAGGTAGTAATTGTTATTGTTTATGTGTTGTGCACTGATGAAATTCACATTTTAGCACTTTATAATTGATTTCTACACGATGCCACATATATTGAACAGATTCTTATACAGTGTTCACTTTTAAACTGTAAACTAAGTAATACACAGAAGAACAATGGCAAAACGTCAGAAAAAAGGCGTAGATGGGCCACCATCAACTGAAAAAATAATATGGAAGTGGTGGAAACAAAAAATTCAGTTACTCACACTTAACAAAAGTAAACATTCTTTTCAAATACATGCAGCAAAATGGCCTCAGTAGAATCAGAGGTGACCATGTGACAGACCAGAGAAATAAAGGCATCTCAGTGTCTACTAAAATGATTGTCTATGAAGCCAGGAGACAAGCCATTGCACATGATGTCACAGATCTGTAGGAACCCCTGAGGAAAGGTTCCTACAGAACCTTTTTTTTGCAAGCACACAAATGAATTATGTAAAAGATATCAACTAAATATGAGTCTAAAATATTATATTTTCACAGATATGAAATAAATGTACTTGATAATACGGACAAAGTTCTTACTCTCGATGTCCCTGTCCCTGTTCCACAGTTCTGTTCCATTTAACAGAACTGTGGGTAACTAAGGTTCAGCACTGTCACAATAAATGTATTTGATAATATGGATGAAGTTCTTACTCTCGCTGTCCCATTTAACAGAACTGTGGATAACTAAGGTTCAGCACTGTCACAATAAATGTACTTGATAATACGGATGAAGTTCTTACTCTCGATGTCCCATTTAACAGAACTGTGGATAACTAAGGTTCAGCACTGTCACAATAAATGTACTTGATAATACGGATGAAGTTCTTACTCTCGATGTCCCATTTAACAGAACTGTGGATAACCGAGGTTCAGCACTGTCACAATAAAATCATCTGGCCACAAAAAAAAGCTACACTATGGTTTTAACTTTGGCAGGTGTCATAAAACTGCCTCCAATGTCATAACTGGTGATGAGTGATGGGTTTACGGTTATGACCCTGAGACTAAGCAGCAGTCGTTGCAATAGAAGTCGCCACATTCACCGCAGCCAAAAAAACACGTCAAGTTCGTAGCAACGTGAAGTCCATGTTGATTTTTTTTTGACATCAAAGGAATTATCCACAAGGAATTTGTCCCCCCCTAGTCAAACAGTCAATGGGAAGTTTTATTGTGAAGTTTTGAAGCGGCTATGTGAGAGCATTAGGCGCAAATGTCCAGAAAAGTAGACGAACAATAGCTGGGTTCTCCACCACGACAATGCGCCCGTCCACACATCGTTAGGTGATCAGCATTTTTTGGCTTCCAAAAACACGATAGTGATTCCCCATCCACCATATTCGCCTGACCTCGCCCCGTGCGACTTTTTCCTATTCCCCAAAATGAAGCTTCACTTGAAAGGCTGTCGTTTTGACACAACTGAGGACGTCCAGGTTGAATTGCAGAAGGTGCTTTGAATGCTTACGCTTGCCGACTTCCAGCGATGCATGGAATCTGGAAAAAATGCTGGGATCGCTGTATCCATGCCAAGGGGACTATTTCGAAGGAGACAGTGGAAACTAGGAGTTACGGTAAGCAATTTTAATTTTATGGGCGAATTCTCCAAACTTTTGGGTAGCACCTTGTAATACAGCAATATCAACCTTTGCCACAAATGCTCAAGAACAAACATATTGAAACACTGTTACTTCAGTATCTAATATAAGGACTTGAATTCAGCTTAATTTAATAAGGTTTTGTAATAATGGTCATAGAGATAAGAATAATTAAAGTTGTTAATAAACACATTTTGCATTTGCATTTATTTTAACCTAGTTTTAATTATTTCAAGCACCAAAAACAAAAACGTTTCTAACTTTTAATCAGTTAAAATGTTTGTTAACTTTCCCCAGTGTACTAATGTAGAACAATGTTTTATCATGAGATATACATTCTGATATAAGAACTATTCAACTGAAGAAGTTAATTCAAGCCTATTAAAGTGGAAATAAAATAATACTGTTTGTAATTACACCAGATACTACTGCTGGTATTGCTTAGATAAGTTTCTTTTCTAACAAATTTTCAATATTGCAGGAACAAGAACCATACCAGGAAGTTATCAGAAAAAAATCAATGTTTTTAAAATGTAGTGCTGGCAGTGACTTATTTTATATTTCCTTGGAAGTCTGCTGAACAAACACCTCATCTTTATGTTAAACATAAATTACTACTTACAATCAACTGTAAATTCTAATATCTCAAGTCACTTTGGTCACATCACACAAAGAAAAGATGGACTACAGAGTAACAATAATTATATACGAAACTAATAATAATAAAAAAAACTAACAATAGAAGGACATCTGCTAGTTGGTGTTGCTGCTGCTCCCACCACCACCACTATTGTGAACTGTTAATCACGGACTTGAGTTAACACACTTTCTTGAGAATATATCTTGTTCTTAACACATGGACAATAATTTTTGATACTGAATAAAGCGATTAAAAGTGATAAGTGCAATTATCAACTACATACTGTAAGACCTAACAAAAACACAAACTTCATAAAAATCACTTTGTATCTAGGTAATTGCAGTTCATGTCAAATTCTGTTCCTGACATATAAATTTAACAATATTGTAATATCTAAAAATAAAAACAATTACCAATTCACCTTTTATTATATTTAATAATGTTTCTAGTCCATTACTCAGACATTCATATGATTCACTGTATTGCTTGTCTGCCAACAATTCATCCCCTCGGTTTAACAGAGCTACTGCACTATCCAAATTGGAATCTGGTTTAGCCATTAGGTCAGCACAATCATCTCAACTCTGCAAGAACATTAATTGTAACTGTTGTATTTAAATATATAACATATTCAATATTTGCTAGAACCTTCACTCCTGTATGAGAATAAAATTGTCAACAAACTAACTGCCTTGCAAGCCTCATTTTATAACAAGCTTCAATATGGTGGAACCAAAATTTATCTAACTAAATGACTGATATTCATCTAACTAAACAAACAAGTGTTGTTACATGAATACTGTAACTTGAAGGCTCTTACTGATGTTTTATGCCCCGCGTTGGAGCGTCGTTCTGTAACGTGATCAAATCTAATCCTCTTTCTCTTATACTTTTACTTTGTTAAGCCCCGCGTTGGAGCGCCATTCTGTAACATGAAGACTACTTTCCTTCTTCTTTCGTTTTCAAAAGATAGTGTTAAATTATTTATAAAAAAATATTTTATTTAAAAATTAATTTTTTTTCTAAGTATTTTAATTATTTATTAATTAATTATTCCTATTTTACTTTAATTTTGTTTTATCTTCGTTGTCTAAATTAATTAATTCGGGATTAAACTGTTAAAAATTATTATTCAAAACTTATTTGGTTTCCATCAGGTTGGTAAAAATTACATTTTAAAGAAATGTTTTTGAGGAAGTTTGGTTCGATTGTGGAATCGACTCGTAGATTCTTTTGTTCACTCTTTCTCGAAGACGTTCCAATCATCAACGTGTGTTCTTCCTTCCTTTTATACCTAAAATCCTTTTAACTAAATTTATTTACCAAATAAAACTCAATTCAGTAGTAATTAATTCTTTTTATTTTATTATAAGACTCTTGAGTCGAAAGTGTCATTCCCGGATCGACTATTTACCTCGGGTCGATTTTCACAAAGTTTATTTTTTACTAATTCTTATTATATTAATTTTCAGGTTCTTTTTTAACTGCTACCAAAAGTCAGAAATGCATTTTAAAAGAAGTACAATACTTACAAGTAATTATGAATCTTACTTACTAATACATAAATAGTTGATTTTGTTTGAAAATATAAATCAATAGTTATTTAATTCGTTTCACCAGAGTTCATAAACATGGCGTCGTTTGGCCTTGTTTGAAATGATGACGAACTGTTTTAAAGATGGCCGCCTGCGTTCTACCTCAAATAATATGAATGTTTTTCCGTTACTTTTTCATTTAAATAAATGAATTTGTTTTAAGTGTTCACTGTAATAATAGTTATTAATTCCTTTTCTTTCACTGTGCTGTTGTTTAAAAGTGTCTGTGAAGTTATTCTTGGTGTTATGTGGTCATTAATAGTGTCTTTAGAATAAGGTTATTCTTACCATATTTAGTTGAAACAATTTCACTTTATTTTTATTTTATACTTTACTTATTACTTGTTCTTTTCTTATTTTATGCTTGTTGATTTACATTATCTTCATTTTTTAATAACGTCTTGGTTTATATAATTATTTCTTCTTTTTTGACACACTCGGAATTGATACTTGGTTGAACTTTTTGTTCTTCGCTCCACAGAGTCGACCTGCTCGCTTTTAAGTCTAACTATCAATTAATTCGTTTTCTTACTCTTTCAAACGGTCTTGACCAAATTTTGCTAATTCCTCATTGGTCAGTTCAACTGAACTCTGGGTCACATGACTAGTATTGTTTCAAATAAATGGTTTTTTCACCTTCCAGTATAAATTACTCCCTAACTATTACCTAATTTTACTTATTTTAATTTACATAATGGTTTTCCTTATTTTATTACAAACAATTTGATACCTGATATGACCTGTGTGTGTGTGTGTGTGTGTGTGTGTGTGTGACCTAATAAGTATTTTTTGTGATTTACAAAATCATGTTTTATAGGCCATTTAGTCATTTGACTTTCAAAAAATCATGTTATAATTCCTTAAACTAATTACTACATTATGATTACTATAAAAAAGAAAATCTATTTAACAATTCTGGCTTACTTTCACTAATTCACAGTGGTCTGACTTTTTGTTAACTAATTTTGATACTACTTTTAATGTTTAACATCTGCCTAGGCCCTGTTGTTTCTTAATTCCTTGTTTTGTTCTTTTACATTCATTATTTGTCCTGTTAATTTAAAGTCTTATGATTAATTACAAATTTTCTCTATAATTCTACTACATTGTATTAAAATTTATTATACTTTATTCTATTTCTAAAAATAACAAACTTTATAAACATTTAAATTCATGCCATGTTTCCATGACTGGTATTTTAACAAATTTTCAACATTTAATTTAACTCTCAACAACTATATATACTGTTTAACATACCATACCATTTTCTTATTTCTGCAGTTTACCACAATTAGTTATATGACCAATCCTAAAACACTAGTATTGGCCTATTGCTTGGTATACTGCTTTAACTTTACCAACTGTATTGTTTTTTATTACTTACTTACCTTCTGGTGAATTATTTAAGCTATACTCTTCATTACATTCCTATAACCTTATTTTAACAAACAAAAGATGTATTCTTATTTTAACAAACAAAAGATATATTATTATATTAACTTACTGTCATGCCCATGTGGCTATGGTCCTAATGAACATTTGCATAACTAAACTATTTTTTTCCAATTAATCTATATAATGGTTCAATACATAGTAACCATGTCTCCTTTCAGCCCATTTTGCTGTGTTTTATTTAATGATCATTCTTTTTGTATGATAATTAACGGTTGCCCTTTCACTTAAATAGAGTCCTGTTTCTATAGTAGTAAGGAATTGGGAACATAAACAATTATTATTAACTTTGGTATTCATACACATAATATTATCACTTGATTTGTGATCGTTGTTTGTAAAACACTTAGTTTGCTATGAGCTTTCACCACATATTTGTGGTGATTTTATGGTGATGATTTATCAACTCACCTAAACACTGACACTAATTTTCTCAATCCTGTTTGATTGATTATCAGTCATTATTATTCACTGGTTTATGCTCGTTATCACTGCACTCTTATCATTTAATCTTATATACATTTTTTGTTTATATATTGTGGTACATTACTCCATTTACTAAATGCATCGTACTTCATTGTCATTTATTATTGTTTTAGTTTCAATTATTTTTTTATAGGTCTTTTTTATTTTTGAGTTTTTACATTTATTTAGTCTTCCTATTTTGTTACATTACAATACATAGCACAATTAAACTAATTACCAAACTGAAATATAAACTACATACGCTAAATTTGAAAAGAAACAGCAAGCAGATGAAGAAAATTATGTATGTAACGCAAAAAGTCTGGTAACAAACAATGAATTTTTGAAATTTACCTATCATAGATGAAATACCAGATACCTACAAACTATATAATTCTTTTTTGCTTCATTAGTAAATTAGGAAACTATACTAAACACACAGACATCTACCTTCTTGTTACATTTATTAAATGATCATATTAAAACTTGTCATGTTAGAATGAAAATGATACCACTCCACAAGTCAATTCTTTTGAAAACATCAATCCTACAGTATTATATAATATAATCCAATCCTAAATAACTTTTACCAAAAACAGGCATTGTTAGTATGGCTAATTGTTCTGTTTCTTATGTCACTTCTACAAAAACAAACCCCTGTAATTATAAACAATGTGTACAAAAAAAAGTTAGCTAAACTTAGTAGTACAGCTGAAAATAAAAATGTCCAAGAACTTATATTTACTAAAAGCAAATTTGCCCAAACATCAGAATAGATGGAAATATATTAAAACCAAATTTGTGAATTTTTAAAATGTCTATGTGCAAACTTTTCACACTATGCAAGTGAAACAAGCTGTTTATAAACTACACCTTGTTTGAACCTGTAGTAAATGTAGAAATACAAAAACCTTAATGAAGTGTTTTCACAAAAATTTAATTGAAAACGTTCTTTACATTTTATGACAGCCAGAAACTTGGCAGTAACAATAAAACCACTATCTGAATAGTATAAAGGGACCACAGTTGTAAGAGCCTTCAGGGAAAACAGTCCATGCATTATTACAAGACAAATGGTGTCAATTGTGCATCATGTCACATTTGTTGGGTGGGGATGCTACTTGCAGCTATGAAGAGTGTTTGGGCCACGGTGTTATGTTTGGTGGCTGCCCTCTAATGTTTCTCTGCTGCAGTCCTCTTCATTCGGCAAGATGTAGAGCATGTTGCTATCCCAGTTCATGAGTTTCTCTTCAACTTCTTCCTTCTTTGTTTCACTCCTCTTCTTTCCTGATGCTTTCATCTTGTGGGGCAACAGAATTAATTTCTCAGCTTTGGCGTGCTCCTTTTACCCCTCATGCTGGTGGTTCCTGCCAACCTATCAGATGGATCCTGGCTTTGGATAGGCTTGCTGCGATTACTCCAGACTGGCATGGGGAGCAGATGTCTGTTACTGCGGTCACAGCACCTTCCCCTCTGTTCATTCAGTTACTCGACCCCAACAACTCAACTGACAGACAGCTCAGTGTACTATATATTGTGGCAACAGCGATTCATTACGTCTGCTCTCCGGTACCAGCGACACGGCGCATGACACCTGAAGAATACGAGGCGAGCCAATCCGGGATCAGCAGCCGTCGAGACGTGACCAACTACGTGTTCGGAGCGAGCCAATCAGCGATCCCGGTTAGTGCATAAAACCCGGGCCGGCAGAAAATTTTGTGCACTCTTCATCACCATGCCATCGGACGCACTTCATCTCCTCTCATCTCTCGGACGACATCGACGCGGAGTCAGCCGGAAGGAACGGCCGAAGAATAGAACCGGCGTTTTTGCATCTTCGCCCACCAGTTCCGCGCCAGTGATGGATTTCGCTGGGCCGGCACCCGACTCTACAACCGATGCCGAAAGAAGAGGAGGACTGCAGTACGTCATGAACAGCGGGCGCAGCCGCCAAACATCTCAGCGCAGCATGACCAACATCAGCTTTCTTGCCACCAGGTCCTTTTTAGGGCCACCAAAACACTAGAGTGTGCGATTGGCGCCATTTGACATGCGGCAAGCCTTTTGTTCGGTGACAATATATTAACTGTTAAGCAGTGGAGTGCTCCTACATACACAAGTGAGTTCCACAGCAGATGCATTTCAGCACACTATCTTATAACAGTGGTTCCTTTATAATTACTTTCAAAGAAATTGACATAAAGATACAAAACCAATATAATGCTACAAATTTATCATGTACCTCAATAATGTGGTATGTCTTATTTTTCTACATGGTTAATGTTGAGATCCGGTCCGAGTGGACCAAAAAAATGTTAAGATGCGGCCCGATAGGACCAAAAAAAAATGTTAATGTTAGGAAGAATGATGCTTGTGGTGCTATTGCCAGGATGCAGAATAATGACGATAGTGGACTGTATAATACATTTATTAAGTTCTGTACACTTATATCATGGTGTTGAGATTGGCTAAGTCTGAACAATTTGATTTTGAATAAACAGAGTCGTTAAGAACGCTACATGTTAGATGAGGCGCAAATGTGCGGCACTCAGATTAAAACGTTAAGGCCTAAGGCCTAGACAAATGTCGTATGAATTGTCGTAAGACTTGAGGCGCAAGTACGCGGCACTCAAGCTACATGAAATAGAATTAGCAATGTATTGCTAATTCATTGCAAGTATGCAATATGTGTTGTGGCCTAAGGCCTACAATGATTGTCTGACGACAAGAAAAATGATGATGACAGAACAAGCGAGGAAACGTAATGACGTCTGTCGCCAGCCGTAGCTCGGACAACTGTAACGTTGAACGTTGTATAAACATGATAGCGCAATATCAGAAAGCACAGATTAGCCAACCTATTAATGCGAAAATTATCACATTACTGTCCATAACTGCCTGCAAAAAAATCAAAGGATTTTTTAATACATTTTAATAACATATTATAGAAAAATACAGAGTTCTTAATAATAAAGTCAATCTCAATAAGTTGTACTGAACCTTGAGTTTGAATCTTAGATAACAGTTATGACATTAACTGCTTAGAGAGCTTGAATGATGATAAGAGTTGAACAGGCCAAAGTCGGCTTGCAACCTGATTATACATGAGTATAAATGCAAGATTAGCAATGTATTGCCAATATATATTGTATGTATACAATATTAAACAATATAAGACATGAAAAATACATGGTTTGACAATGTTTAATGATGAATAATTGGTGACTCATCACATGATGGGCCCGATCAATTGTAACATTTATGCAAGTCATAATGGTTATCTTGAACTAGATAAGGCCAGTAGACCTATACAATAGTATGAATACAATGAACAAACAAAATTGTTATAAAATTATACATGTAAAGACAAGCTGTACATAGTTGAATGATTGTAAGCACAAAGTGTAATGACATGTATGTCATAATTAAAGCATGAATAATAATTGTGCAATACATGATCACAAAATACAAAAATACAATATAAAAATATAGGCGTGGCGTATGGTTATAGACAGTAGATGCGGATAAAACAACGTGTTTTAGATAGATACAAGTTATACATAATAAATACAATAGAAATTGGTTTAGATAATTACAAATATATGAATACAAGGCACAATAGCATAAGTGACAAGTACAACAATGTGGTTATACAAATGTAATACATGGTTTGTACAGCTGCAGACCATGCAAATATTATACCAAAATTTGTACATAAAAACAATAGTAAGCAAAGACATGGGGCATAAATCAAATGTTGCATATATGAAAATACAAAATAATAATTAAAGCTTTGCATATTAAATAAACTGACACTTGCTTGAATAAAACAAACAGTTTCTGAATCAAAAATATACAAATTAAAGCTTATGCTAAAAACAAAGGTGCTTATGACTAACAAAATCTTCTTAGAACATCTGATTTATGTATTTTTGACAAATATATACAAAGGAAAATAAACTCCTTCTTTTTACTGTTCGTCCCTAGTAGGGACCAAACATAATTTATGGATTGGTCTGTGATAGGTGCCAGTAGGCGTGCGAACGTCAACTACTCTAATTAAGTTGTCTGGGCCGGGAAATGTGCCGGTAATTACACCAAATTTCCACGCTAATGGAGGTAAGTTATCCTCAATCAGTAAAACCAGGTCACCAATGGAAACGTTGTCCTTGGCGAATTTCCATTTGTGACGTTGTTGTAATTGATGTAAGTAGTCGCGAGACCAAGCTTTCCAAATGACTTGGACAAACTTCTGGAGAAGTTGCCAACGTCCAAGACGAGAGATGGGAATGTGAGATAAGTCTGGATCAGGTAACACCGTTAATGGTGCCCAAATCAAAAAATGGCCAGGTGTAAGTGGCACCGGATCATTTACATCTGATGAAACGGCAAATAATGGACGTGAGTTTAGACATGCCTCTATCTGAGACAAAACTGTCGTAAACTCCTCGAAGGTGAGTATAGACTTGCCTACCACGCGGCGCAAGTGATACTTTAAACTCTTTATACCGCTCTCCCAAAGACCACCAAAATGAGGTGATGAGGGCGGAATAAATGACCATGTAATACCCTGAGAGGTCGTAAAGGATTGGATTGATGAGGTGGCATCCTTATTATGCCAAAGATTGTAAAGGTCATGCAAAACATTGCGGGCCTTCCTAAAGTTCGTGCCATTATCAGAATATAACTGGCTGGGTATGCCCCTACGGGACATGAAATGACGTAAGGCAGCTATAAACGCGTTGGCTGTAAGGACGGAAACCAATTCCAAATGAATGGCCCTGGTTGCTAAGCAGATGAACAAAGACACATACGATTTTGACAGAGTCCTAGATTTCTGCCCGCCATGACGAATCATGAAGGTACCACCATAGTCAACTGCGCAGAATAGAAACGGCCGTGAAGGAGTGACTCTGGGAGATGGCAAAATACCAAGCCTCTGAATCTGATGTTTGGCACTAAACCTGAGACACTTGACGCATCTACGAATGATAGAGCGAATGACTATCTTGGCGTTAATGATCCACCAACGTTGACGAAGTGAGTGATGCAAGAGTTGAGCACCAGCGTGGAGTAGACGAATGTGTTCATGTTCAATAATAAGGCGAGTAATATGAGCCGATGGATGCAAGACAATAGGATGCTTGTCATAAGGTAGTTGCGACTGCTGTAATCGTCCGCCGACGCGTATTACGCCAGACTCATCAAGGAACGGGTCCAGAGAAGACAACTTGCTCCTGATAGAGACAGAAGACCCATTACGCAGACAATTAATCTCGGCAGCGAAGTGGATGGACTGAGATTGTTTTATGCAAAAATTGAGAGTGGAATGAATTTCAACGGGGGTAAGAGCGCCCGATATTTTCTCAGCCCTGGAGAGTCTAAATGTTTTTGATTAATCGAAAGCAGTAAGCGTATACGCGAGTCAGATGGTGCAACGAAGAAAAGTCCTTAGAAAGATCAATAGCCAGGGTAGACATTAGAGAAAGTTTGGGGGTTTGTTTTTCCTCCGCAGTGAATTCAGAAGACGACAGATTAGAAGGTAAAAAGGGTGGAAAAAGATTGGACTCGGAAGATTGAGACAAACAAGCGGGACCATGCCACCAAAGCGAACAATCGCGCAAAACGTTGGGGTGACATCCCCTAGAAATAATATCAGCAGGATTATGTCGAGAATTGATGTGATGCCATGTGTAGGCTTCCGTAAGACGCTGAATCTCGGCAACACGATTAGCGACATAAGTTTTCCACCTAGAAGACTGGGCATGAATCTAGTAAAGGGACACCATAGAGTCAGAATAGAGGTGAACACTATTGAAAAAGGAATGAAGAGCAGGGGCGACCTTGAATAAGAGTCGCGATAACAACAAGCAAGCGCAGAGTTCAATGCGAGGTAATGACACCTGTCGTAGGGGGGCTACGCAATATTTAGAACACAGAAGGTGACAAGAGGCCGATGAATCTTGATAAATGACTCTAATGTAAACGCAACACCCATATCCCCTTTCAGAAGCATCCGAAAACCCATGTAATTCAACTATCCTTGCTTTAGACTTGCAGCGAATAGAACGTGGGACAATGATTTTACTGATCAGACATAATTTATCGCATAATGAATGCCAATGCAAGTGTAATTCCCGGAGATTGGCTCATCCCAACCAAGATTGCACAGCCAAAGTTGCTGCATAAACTGTTTGTACAGGAAAACAACGGGACCGACGAGTCCGAGTGGGTCGTATATACCTGAGATAATCGATAGGATTTTCCTCTTAGAGATGCTTGATTCAACGGGGAATGATCTGATATCAAACAAAAATGAATCGGTAGTGTTATTCCAGAGAATGCCCAAGGTACGCACATTACCCTGTTTGTTTAAAGGGAGTGATAAATTGTCATGATCTGCGACCACATTGGGTTCATTTGATGCCCATTTATGTAGAGTGAGACCGTATTGACTCAACAACGTACCTAAGTCAGATTTCAACTTGGTCAGATCAGAAATGGTGTCTACACCGGTTAACAAATCGTCGACATAGAAATCATTGGTTATAGCTGACGCAGCGTCAGGAAGAGAAGTTTGATGATCCTTACCAATCTGATTAAGACACCGGGTAGCCAAAAACGAAGCACTAGCAGTGCCGTATGTTACAGTTCGCAGTACAAAATGTTTAAACTGTTCGAGGGGAGAGTCACGCCACAGAATACGGTTGATAATGACAATCCTTCTCAGCTACCAGAATTTGTCGATACATCTTCTCGATGTCGGCGATGAGAACATAGTTATGCATACGAAATCGCAAAAGAATAGAAAAAAGGTCTTGTTGGACGTTTGGGCCTACCAACAAAATGTCATTGAGAGAAAGGCCATTGGTAGTTTTGGACGAGCCGTCAAAAATGACGCGAAGTTTTGTGGTGGAACTAGAATGTTTAAAGACAGCATGGTGAGGCAGATAATAAGTATTTGAAACACCTGAATTTATGGAGCAATCGTCGACAAGCGTCATGTGGCCAAGATCCTTATACTCCTGTATAAAGTTTGCGTATTCGCATGCAAGCTTAGAATCACGCATGAACCAGCGTTCTAAACTCAAGAATCTCGCTTCAGCGCTAGCATAGGACTCACCCAACTGGGGACTGTCAGACTTACATGGTAGCGAGACCACGAACCTACCCTCCTGATTGCGATGAGTAGACTTAACGAAATGCTCCTCACAAGCTGACTCGTCATTAATGGGTGTATTATCAGGGATAGTTTCGGTCTCCCAAAATTTCTCGAGAGACGCTAGGATTTGACTGTCGTTGTTCCTAGCCAGGAACGAAACAGCAGGACCCTTATTATAATGGCAGTGTTTGGGCAGATTGCCGGCTAGAATATAGCCTAACTTTGTTTCTTGTATAGTAGGGAAATGAGAACCCTGTACATATTTGTTAGGTAAAATTAAATCTAAATAAAATTGCGCTCCTAACAGTATATCAATGTCAGCTGAAATGTTGAAGTGTGGATCCGCGAGATAAACGTTATCTGGGACATTAAACTGATTTATGTCAAAAGATTGTGCTGGCAATTTATGAGTTAATGCAGATAAGACCGCGCATGTTGCTTGGAAACTAAATCTTTGATAGCGTCAGATAATGCGTATAGACGCACAACAAGCGGTATTATTTATACCTGTAATCGGTATGTTAGATTTGGTCAAGTTAAGCCGTAATTTCCTGGCAAATGATTCCGTACAAAAATTTATTTGTGACCCCGCATCTAATAGAACTCTTGCGGGTTGTCTATTGCCAGCCTGGTCGATGAAAAACACAACTGCTGTTGATAAAAGAATATTATTTGTAGATTGTAATTTAAGTGAACAGTAGTTACTGCTGCTGGCAGAAACTGGCTTTGACACATTGTTTATGTGCAACAATGTATGGTGTCGTTTTGAGCAGATCTTAAATGATTGTTTAATCTTACAATTAGATGAGAAATGATCTGGTCTTAAACAATTTGTACAGAGTTTATGATTTAATATAAATTGCCCTCGTTCTGATGTGCTTAATGCACGAAATTTGTCACACATGTAAACTGGATGACTAGATTTACAGCATAAGCATAAATAATTGTTTGAAGCTGAGTGATAACTTTTAAATGCAGCGCTGCCAGCAGAGTTTCGTGATTTATGTTTGTCAGATTTATTGAATCTTAAAGTTGACTTGTTGAGCTGCTGTCCGGCATCGATAGGCAGTGTATTTTCTAGCAACTGTCTACGTGCGTTTAAAAACTGAGTGAAACCTTGAAAGTTAGGAAGATTATCGGGGTCTATAGACTTCTTCCATAATTTAAACGTGGTATGGTCGAGTTTTGCTGACAATAATTGTACAGTGATAAGCTCGAATGAATCCACTGACAGTTGCATGGCCGCCAGTGAATTAACGGAAGACGTTATTGTATTTATGAACTCTGCCAAACTTTGGACAGAGTCCTTAACTGTTGACTTTACTTCAAGTAAATTCTGAATATAATACTTAGCTAGTATGAATTTGTTGTCATATCTAGCGGACAGCAAACTCAACGCTATCGAATAGTTTTCGTTACAAATAGGTAATGCCTTAATTAAATCTAGCGGCTCATTTTTCAGAGACGAATACAAATAGTGTAATTTCTGCACTGAGGTTAAATCAGATCTGGCATGCACCAAGTCCAGAAATATTGAATAGAAGTGCTGCCATTCTAAGATATTACCTGTGAAGCAGGGCAAACTTATCGGTTTTAATTGTATGTTGCTTATTAATACGGGAGATACAGTCTGAACGTTGAAGCTTTCTATCAACTGCAAGATATTGGCTTCTGTTGAATATAACAGCTCTTCAACCTCAATTCGGTCTTCTTGAGCAGCATTTATGTCTTTAGAAATGAGTTCAATTTCGGACTGTACCTCATCGTATTTTGTTCCCAAGCTTTTTAGACTTTCGCGTCTACCTGTTAAAAAATGTTTTGTGTTAGTGTTTTTATCAAAGCTAATGATAGCCGAATTAATACGCACTATGGCAGACTTTATGCCGCCTCTCTTTCTGACGAACACTTTGAGGCCTTCTTCAGCCATTGTACGCACCTGTTAATGATGTGGTACCTGCTATGCGATGTCCTGGAGCGTCGAAGTCGTGGAGAAGATGGCAAACACACAGACCGTAGAGATGACTGCTCAAACTGGAGTGTAGACGCTAGCACATGGATGTTCTTGCAATGATGTCATCACGAGGCTCAATGGCGATGAAAGAAATGCTGAAGTAAGTCACGAGACGGTCGGATCAGCGAATGTGCTGAATCGCCCGTGATGGCCAGAAATTGGGGCAGAAAAATGATGAAACCGCTAGAATATGTTGCAAGAGGTGAATGACGAATCCAGGCACGGAGCGACCAAAAAAATGTTGAGATCCGGTCTGATAGGACCAAAAAAAAATGTTAATGTTAGGAAGAATGATGCTTGTGGTGCTATTGCCAGGATGCAGAATAATGATGATAGCGGACTGTATAATACATTTATTAAGTTCTGTACACTTATATCATGGTGTTGAGACTGGCTAAGTCTGAACAATTTGATTTTGAATAAACAGAGTCGTTAAGAACGCTACATGTTAGATGAGGCACAAATGTGCGGCACTCAGATTAAAACGTTAAGGCCTAAGACCTAGACGAATGTCGTATGAATTGTCGTAAGACTTGAGGCGCAAGTACGTGGCACTCAAGCTACATGAAATAGAATTAGCAATGTATTGTGTTGTGGCCTAAGGCCTACAATGATTGTCTGACGACAAGAAAAATGATGATGACAGAACAAGCGAGCAAACGTAATGACGTCTGTCGCCAGCCATAGCTCGGACAACTGTAACGTTGAACGTTGTATAAACATGATAGCGCAATATCAGAAAGCACAGATTAGCCAACCTATTAATGTGAAAATTACCACATTACTGTCCAGTTAATATTATATGTGTAAATTAGCAAACAATGTTTACATTTACCAATGTGATATTGGGTCTGACCATTTTCTTCTCATATAAAAGATAAGTATTCCTGGTAGGTGGAGAAAGCTATGACCCATAGAGGGCTAGTACCCCAAACAAACTTTTAAAGTGTACCTACTCATCTATTCCAAGATGATGGCACCTGTACCAGACTTGGCTGAGTCATTTTGTGCAACAGACACCCATCAGTAATAATATAAGCCAAAAATGGTGTAACATCAGAACTATCATATCTTACATGGCATTTGAAGAACTGGGAACTAGACATATGACAAACTGGGAACCCAGGTCTTCATATATGGGTTGATACTGCCCAAATAATAGATGCTAAAAAACAGGCATATTTGAATACCTAGGTTTAAAGACTGATCAGACAAGGTACGAATATAAGCTCTGCTGCGCCACTGCCAGAAGAGAAATAAGAAAACTGAAAAGAAATAGTTGAGACAACTATATAAGTGAAGCTCTATAAGTAATATAGAGCATTAACATGCAGGGTAGACAGGAAAATGGTTACAAAATATTATGACGTTTAAATCAGGTGGAAAGAGATAACCTGACAAATCATCAGTATCACAGAGGATTGGCTCCGATATTATGAGCGGCTGTGGACCAGGAGCAACTTGATAAAACAATATTTGCAGACATCAATGAATGTGTAGCAATGAATGAATTCTTACTGTTCTTCAATGCTATAAAAACAGAAAATCACCGGGCACTAGTGGGTTGATAGTATATTCCAGCCTTGGTGCATGATCATTTATTTAACTTTATTAATCTGTGCTGGACCAATGGTCCCAAAGATTGGTAGATGACATAGGTAGTCCCTACATTTAAGAAAGGAGATCGTAATGACTGTGAACTATAGAGGGGTCAGCCTGTCGTCTATTCTTGCAAGACAACTGACTGGAATAATGGAGACTATTCCCTCAGAGACCCAGCATGGTTTTAGGAGGCCAGATCATGTTTAGATTGCATCTTCACAATAGCCCAGGTGATTGAAAGGACAGAGAATACCAGTTGCACACATACTTAGCTTTCATCGACTTTAAAAGGCATTTGATAGAATGAATAAGGGCAGGCTGTGATAGCAAATAAGGGGAACCCATAACACCTCATTAGAGCCATACAAAGTCTTCATGTGGAAAACAAAATCTTAATTGATACAGAAAGATGGAGCAAAACTCCTAGTGTGGGCCTGATCAATTGTGATGTGCGACAAGGGTGACCACTGTCACCTTCCCTTTAAACATATATATAGACAATGTCATATACAAGTGGCAGATGGACTTTCCAGAACATTTTATGACTGGTAACTCTGGAGTTGACACATTGTGACTTTTCTGATGACCAGGCTATCCTGTCAAACTCGGAAAGTGGCTTGCAGATGGATGAACACTCATCATCAAATCTGCAAGGATTCTGGATTACAGATGTCCACAGTGAAGACCAAGGTGGTGGCTTTTCATGGAGCTGACCCCATACAAGCAAAGATTGTTGTAGATGGTACTGTTCTACAATGCCATGAGAAGCTGAAGCCATGGGTTCTTCTGATGTGGTGAAGAAGGTGCACAAGTTCAACCATATGTGTGGGACCGTCACAAGAACTCTAAAATCAAGGTGGAAAGAAACATGCATGAAGTTCTATAAGGGAATGGTCCTTCTTCCCACACTTCTTTGTGAGTCTGGTCTAAGAATTAGACTTTAACGAAGTCCCAGGCCAGTCGTATTCAAGTGGCCGAAATGAGATTTCTCAGGCACATGGCAAAATATAACCTTCCAGATCGCAAAAGAACTGTCAATGTATGGCAGGAGTATTATGAGTATACATGATAGAATTGCCCAATATCGGCCTAAAATGGTTGAAATAACTTATCCAAATGGATGACTGCTACGGAATTAAAAGACAAAGTACAGAGAAGTATAGGGTGTCTGAACAAGTGTTGGAGTGACCAGCTCATGTCTATCTCCTTGGAACTGGAACAAACTACTTTTTGTTTAATCCTTGATGAAGATGATTATAATGATGATTTACCAGTACAAACAATATAAATTTGCTGGTAAACAACTACAAAAATGATGCACTAAAAATATGTATTTCAGTGTAAACATATAACTTATAAACTGAATGTTTTCCACCTATAGATGACCACAACCCAATAAATAACTGATATGAGAGAAAGCAGTTTATTATCTTAGTGCCTAAAACACTGAATATCCGACTAAATGTTTATAGGTTCCAACTGCATAAGGTTTGCTAAAAAAAAAAAAAAAAAAAACTTTGATGAACCCAAAAGCTCCTGTTTTGTATAATTTACCAAAAATACATAAGCCTATATTTCCCATGAGTCCAGTTGTTTCATATGTAACTGCACCTGCAAATAAAGTCTGCAAAAAACTTAATGAGATACTTCCAAAATATGGTAACTTCAATCCAAAGTATGCTATTAAAAACTCTCTACAATTGGTTTATAATATAAAAAATGTACATTTACCACTGAATCCAAAACGAGTTTCATTTGATGTTAAGAATTTATTTCCGTCTATACCTGTAGATGTTCTGCCGTCTAATCTGTTCCTCACATATAGAAAATACTTTAACTTTAGTGTTCATAAAAATAAATTATTCTCAGCCTCAGATATTTTCATAGGACAAAATTATTTCTAGTTTAATAATAAAATCTATAAACAATTAAATGGCTTACCTATGGGCTCTCCTCTATCACCTTTATTAAGTGAAATCTCTATGACATTTTTGGAGCAAAGCATTTTTACATCCAATAACCCCAACATAAAATAAGTTTTTCATTGGGCAAGATATGTTGACAATATATTTTGCATCTGGACAGGAACAGATAAACACCTCCATATGTTCTTAGATTATATTAATTCCTTTTATAGTACTGTGCAATTTACACTTTAAATAGAAAATATGAAGAGTTTAATTTTTTTGGATCTTACCATTACTAGGACAGAAAATAATCTTAGTTTTCAGATATATATAAAACCTACTTTTACAGATACCGTTGTACATAAACAGTAACTAACATCATGACACATAAAATTAAGCAGTTTTCATGCAATGGTTAATCGTCTCCTCATAGTTCCTTCCTTTATCCAAAGAAAAGTTTAATAAAGAAGTTTATAAAATAAAAACCATAGCAGAAAATAATGGTTATGACAAAAGAGTAATAGACTCCTTAATTTTAAAAAAACAGAAGAAAATTATTTTAAAAGAATGTTATTCCATAGCGCCAGGTCAGGGTAAAAAAATGTCATTTAACAAATTATATTCCGTGTATAACAAATAGGATTTACTAATTATAAATATAATACTACTGACTCAAAACACTAATTTTTTATTGGTAAAAATGTAAAACTTTTACCTTGTAGCCTGAACCAGTTTTCGCTTATTACAAACTTCATCACAGGCAGCCGCTAGGAGCGCTACCCGTCTTGTTCTTGGTGATGGCTACATCGTTCAAAAGATCAATGTTGTGTGTGTGCGCGGTGCAATATGTTTGAATAGTATGTATGATTTTAATTGTGTCTGTTCATTTAGTATGTCATTTTTATGTGTTTGTATACTTCATAGTAATTCAAGAGTGTCTAGTTTTCGACCTTTTGTGTGTACGTGTAGAATATCCATGTTACTTTTTATGTTTGTGTATGTGTGGTTTGCTTCAATGAGGTGGTTTGCAAAGGTGGTGAGTGTAGTGCCTCTGTGTGTTCAATGTATCTCTGTTTGAAGCTGCTACGTCCTGTCTACATAGGCCTGGTTCAGGCTACAAGGTAAAAGCTTTACATTTTTACAAATAAAAAATTAGTGTTCTGAGTCAGTAATATTATATTTATAATTAGTTAATCAACGGACACGTCATAGACAACAAAATCCAGGATGATAGGATAAACAATAGGTTAAAAAAGCATGGTCTTAATTGGTATCAGTAAGTAAGCATATTTTTTCATTACTAGTAAACAATAAAGAAAAATCAAACATGCTAGAGAAAAATGGTGTTTATAAAATACACTGTGCAGAATGTGAGATGCCATTTATATTGGACAATGTACTCATGCTCTGAAACATCGCATTTCTGAACATAAGAAAGCGATTTTAAATAATACACCCAATACAGGTTTTACAGATCATTGCTTATAACACAATCACTTCACACATACAAAAGACATAACACTACTGCACAACATAGACATAGGTAAAAAAATGGATTTATTAGAAATTCTAGAAATTAGAAAAGCAATCAAAAGTAACAAAAATTTAACAAACGGACAAACTGAATTCTGTGTATCCCCTTTATTAAAAGTTGTTATTTATTTAGTTAATTTTTAGAATTTACCTTCCTATTATACTTAGTTTTTACAGACATTTTACCTTCCCGATATAGCTTCTCCACCTCCTCCAACACACACCCCACACACATGTTCACCACCCTCACTTTCTTTGTTTAGTTGTTTCTATGATCTCTTTGAGAATAGCTTAATAGGCTGAAACAGCTGTCAGAAGTAAATAATAAACTGTGAAACTTAAGTGTTTGTAGTTTTTTTTTTGTTTAAAACACACACATATAAAATACACACTATACATATAATTATTACTATTCTAAAAGTAGGTACTGTTCTTTCAAATGGCTCTCGACAATTAGCTGCTGAACCGATTCATTGTGGCTCCTTCTACTTACTCTCAATTTCCAAGGATTATGCTTACCAAGCCTGTTCCAATATCCATTGTTTCCTCAGCATCACTACATCTTTTCTTCCTACAGCTCTGATTCCAATGCTGCCACTGGTAGTCTATTCTGTGGCATTCTTCCAGAGTGGCTACACTATTTACTTTTGTTGGTAATTCTGAGATGTTACATTTAATATTTTCTTATATCACTGTTCTTTTTCCTGTCCAAGAGACAACAGCTGAAGATATAAACTCACCTTTGTTGACTACAATGGCAGGTGTTTGTGAGCTGTTTCCGTGCCACTGAAGAAGTCTGGAAGTGAATATAGACAATCCAGGCCACAACCTAACACCCAGAAAATTGTGACAATGTGAACACCAGCTGTGAAAGCTTATGTTCAAAAGTGGAGCAAACACACAAAAACAATGAACAAAAAATAAAACAAATTTTTATTTTACAATCCAGAAATAATACACAATTCAAAGAACAAAGTAACATGGAGTGGTCCTTGCAGTTACTATGCTGGACTCTCACTGTGTAACTCACTTTTTTGCTTTTAAACATTTTATTTTTCTCTCCAAAAACAATTTCCTTTTAAAAAATGTTGTCTTTTATTCTAATTCCAATTAGAATTCCTTGGTTTTTGAATAACTGCATTATAAAAAAATAATTGTCTTAAATACAAGTTCTGTAACTAAACAGAGTTCAATACAGTAACCCAAACAATGATGGTATTTTGGGTTAGCTTACCTTTTATTGAACCGTGAATTGTTTGTAAAATAAAAGTGAATATTGTAATATGTGACATAACAAGAGCCCCAAAATAATTAACCAATATAATCCAAGTAATAAAAAAGTCAGAATAACTGGACTCAAATATTTAATCATGTAAAATAAAAGTACAACACAAAAAAGTAATAAATAAGAAACCATGTACTGTATATAATAAGACAAAACTTGTGAAAGGTGCATAAGTGAAAATTGGAAAAAAGTGGAAAACAAGGATGATCATTAATCACACAGATATGACTGTGGAAATCAATGATCCCTCCAATTATCTTAAGTGTAAGAAACCACATAGGTCGATACGAGAAAAACAACTTGTAAAGGCATTATAAAGTAACAGACGTACTAAATGTCAGAGTGTAAACAAACAATTGTAGTAGTGTAGTATTAGTTATTGAAGGTTTTATAATTATTTAACCCATGTTGTTGATTTTTAAAGAGAAGGCATTAGCATTGCTTAACTATGTTTATTTTAATTGATTTAGGCCAATGCCAATAATTTTTATCAGTCATGAATCACTTGTAAAAGATTAGAAGAAGTGTATTAAGCCTATAGGCAAAATAGGAAGTATATGTTATTACATAATACCAAAGGATACCTAAATAGAGGCCCATATAAACAATATATTAATGGTCCACTATAGTACGGGACATAGCATTGTAAGCTTCGAGGTGATGCAATAGTAACTGCAGTATTGCCATGTCGCTTCACTCACACTCACGGTCGCGTTACACTACGAAGCCAAACAAACAACGTCAGCGCATTCTCGTACAATAGAGATAACATACACACACACACACACCTCACGTTTCTACATCGGTGAACTACTACGATCAAAGAGAATACGTCAGCCCATTATCGTACAATAGAGATAAAACACACACACACCATAAGTCCTCTTCTTTCCTCTGTTTTTTCTTTCTTTATATAATCTTTGTGTTGTTTTCAATTTTTTAAGTAATTATTTTCTTTATTCTTTATTAATATGACATTAACATGACATTATATTACATTTTATTTGTTTTTAAAACAGTCGTTTACATTATATGTTATTTAATGAAACACTTCATTTTTTTTTAATTTGGTAAAGAAAAATTATACACATTATAATAAAAATATACACAAAAATTTAAGCATTATAATTATTTTTAAATTCTTTCAATCAGAACTGGATTCGCTATCTTCTGAACTTTCTTCCGTCACTGCAATCACCATACGTTCTATAGCCAAATCTCTAGGGCATTCTTTCTGGTAGTCGTCCTTTTGAAGCTCTTCAGAATGTCGGACGCATTTTCTCCAGTCTTCAACAGTTACTTTAACTATCGCTTCGTCCATCAGTCTTTCAAGGTCGACCATTTTAAAAGTATTGTTTCGATCGGCCACATATCCTTTCACCTGTGCCCACACCAACTCAATTGGGTTGTAATGTGCATGATAAGGTGGAAGGCGTACAACCTCATGACCCATTTCGTAGGCTATTTGATCAATTTCATATATTTTCAGCGCATTTTTTATTTCGTTTTTGTTTAGCAATTGAACCCTCGTATCTTGCACATAAAATTCAATTTTATGATTTCTCAACCATTCTTGAATTCCCAATTTTCTCCAGTTTGATTTAGGAGCTTTCTCAGCAATTGCGGAATGATAACTCGCGTTATCCATTACTATGACAGAACTCTCTTCCAGTAAATAGAGGAAGTTGACGAACCACTCTTTAAAAAGGTTTCGAATTCATTTCGTTGTGGTAATCTGTATTTAATGAAGACTTTTGTGCGTGGAAAATTAATTTGCATTCCTTCACGAACCCTGTCTCAGCTGATCCCACCTTTTCCGACTGGCACTTTTAAACCACCCCTTTCCTTTGGGTCCTGCCAAATCATTGATTTGCTGTGATTTTGGTTCACCCATGTCTCGTCCAAATAAAATGTGGGCCTTTTTAAAATGCCATTTCGAATTTCATGCATTTTCTCAGAAAAGTAGCGCGAGCACAAGCAATATCTACTTTTTCCATTAAAAATTTTCGGCCGTCATTACACTTTTTATATTTAAATCCAATCTGTTTCAAAATTCGCTGCACTGATTTCTTGGAGCCCCTAAAATTTATTTGTTCAGCCAAATGCTGTTGGATTTTTCCCGATGTTCGGTATTCTCCACGTTCATAAAAACTAAAACACATCTTCGCACAACATCTTTGTCGAAGTTGTCCAAATTTGTTATTGTCGGCTTCTTTTTAAAATGGGGGGTGAAGTTGATCGCCTGCACGTGGTGCCCCCTGCATAAACTAAACGATCAACAAAGGTTCGCCTAAAGCACGCTGACCAAAATGATACAAAAGAACCTTGCCAAAAACACCAACGGCCCTTTTCAGGGCCTTGACACGGACCTAAGTATCCTGTATTGGAATGCCGGAGGTCTTAGCAACGATAAATTTTTACAATTTAAACGAAGCATCTGCCAAATTGATGTGGATCTATATGTTATAGTAGAAGCAGGCGCTGCGACTGAATTCTCTGAATTTTACCAAACTACCGGATACTGCAGCCATATTTTACCTCGATCACGACAAGTCGCCTCGGGGATAATTGTTGGAATTAAAAATAATCTCTGCTCTAAATTTGAGATAATCCATGAGATGCAAGACGATGACAAAGTGGAAATAATTCTAGCCCATATATGGAAAAATAACAAACATTTCACAGTCATAGGATTATACAACCCTCCTGGCAATATTCCATCCCTTGATGCAATTTAATCAATGATCCAAGCAAATAGCATAATCATAGGTGATTTTAACAGCCAATCACCGAGATGGGGATATGACAGGTTAACACCCGCAGGAAGACGCATAGAACTTTTCATCGACGAAAATTTTCTTGACCTGAAAGACACGCCACCAACCTTCCTGTCATTTGCTGGACAGACTTCCCGACCAGATCTCGTCCTTGCGCACCCTAACATCGCACAGAGGACAAAAGTTCACTTGATGGATGACGCAGGAGGCTGTGGACACCGCTCCATTCTCATCAAATGTGCGACAGGAAAAGCAACATACATTAACAAACGTGCCCCCCGGTGGAACTTTAGAAAAGCCGACTGGAGCGAATACGGCAGGATAACAAATGATATTATACCACACAAAATAAATTGGAAATCACCTGAAACAGCTATAGAGTCCCTGAACGATGCTATACTGAAATCTGCTCTATTATGTGTACCAAGGGGTCAAGTAAAGGGTTTTCGACCGTTCTGGAATAAAAGACTTTCATCCCTCAAGAAAACAAGAGACTCTCTGAGAAGGAAAGCAGAGAAATCTAAAGAACTATCTGACTGTATCCAACTCCGAAAATCCCAGGCCATACTACGTAAAGAAATTAAACAATCTAAAAGATCGGCCTTCAAAACCTTCTTATCGGAGCTGGATTTCCGGCGCGATGGAGCAAAAGCACACCGTTTTGTCTCAAGGCTAAATAATGACACTGAAGCCAGAGGACAACAACCTTTCAAAAACGGACTCAATCTTATCACAGATCCCAAAAAAATAGCTAACACCTTTTGCAAGTACTACGCAAATATAAGCCGAACCCGAAAGACAAGAAACGAACACAGACACCTGAATAAAAAACCTCTAATGCAGTGCCTCAACAAAACCGAACAAAAAATTTGCCTAAGCGATTTTAGCCTCTCCGAACTTGAATTTGCACTATCAAACACAAAGGGCAAGAAGGCAGCAGGAGCCGACGCAATCTACCCAGAACTCCTAAAAAATCTTGGTAACACAGCGAAACTAGCCTTGCTCAATCTCATTAATCTAACGTGGAAAACACGCGTCCCCCAGCAATGGAGGAAAGGGGAGATTATACCTATTACCAAGAAAGGAAAGCCAAGTGATACACCTGAGGGCTACCGCCCCATCACATTAACAAGTGCTTGCTGCAAGGTTGCCGAAAGAATGGTTGTGCGGCGTCTGAACCAGTTCTTTGAAATGAATGCGGTTATTGATGAATGCCAAGCAGGTTTCCGAGCGCACCGATGCACCATGGACCAAGTCGTCTACTTTGCACAAAGTGTTAAGGATGGGTACCACAAGAAAATGTCCTCCCTGGCAGTAATGGTTGACCTAAAAAATGCGTACGACACAGTCTGGAGACCCATGTTGCTTCACAAACTTGCTTTGAGTGGCGTCGCAGGTAACCTTTTTAACTGGATAGCGTCCTTCCTGAGTCAAAGACAAATTCGTGTCCGCTATAATGATTGCCTTTCAGAGTACCGAATTCAACGCCAAGGGCTACCCCAAGGTGCCGTTATCAGCTGCAGCCTATTTAACCTTATGGTCAATGACATTCTGGTGGCTGTTCGGTGTGTGCCGGGAGTACAAGCGCTCCTGTATGCCGATGACCTTATCATCTGGGCAACTAGCAGCCATATCATGGGTCTTGAAGCAACTATTAATAGTGCACTTGTTAAACTAGAAGAGTGGGCCAAACTAAATGCCATGACGGTAAATACCACCAAGACGACATACCAACTTTTCTCTCTATCAACAAGGCGGCCTACGGTCAATCTGCGCTATTGTGGATCGGAACTCGAAGAGGTGAACATGTCTAAATACCTGGGTGTTAATATAGACACCAGAATGACGTGGAAGCACCATATAGAACAGTCCGCGAACAGTGCGTCTAGGCGCTGCCGGCTACTTAAACGACTCACTGCGACTACATGGGGAGCAAATCAAGATGTTCTGACAACTGCATATAAGAGCTACATTCGGCCGCTATTGGAATATGGCGCAGAAGCAGCTATTACTGCCTCCAATGCAGCATGCCAGAAACTTCACTTGGTCCAAAATGCAGCCCTTAGAACGATAACTGGTGCGCCAAAATCAACTCCTATACTTGCCATGGAGTCACAACTGCAAGTCGAACCTATCCAAGTAAGACGGGAAAAGCTGTGCCTCATATCCTGGGAGAGATGTAAAAGAGCCTACCAACAACGGTGGAATAACTATAAAACAGCGACAGAAAGGCTGAAAACTCAGAAATGCCCGATTGCGATCTATGAGGAACTCCAACGCAAATATGACATAGAACCAAATGAGGCAGCACCATTTATACATCACCGTGAATTCTTTAGCCAACTCCCAAATGCTAACTTGAAACTCTTCGACCATAATAAGACCAAAACTGAGTCGAATGAAGTCGAGCTTCGTCAAGCAGCCTTACACACTGTACAAAAACATTTTCCCGCTGAGCAGTGGATACGAATCTACACAGACGGATCCTCTATACCATCTACAGGGGCAACAGGGGCTGGGTTCTACAGCTCTCTATTTGAAGGCCACCTCGCTGTAGGAGGCCGGCTAAGCAACTATGACGGAGAGGTAGCAGCCATAAAGGCAGCATCTATTGAGCTTGCCAAGATCTCACCACCTAACAAAGCCGTCTTCCTCATAGATTCGACTGCAGCGATTCAAAACGTGACCTCAAATGGTGATACAAACTGCTCCCTGACAATTGAGTGTAGGCGAGAACTGCAGAACCTTGTACAATTAGGCTGGCAGATTGAACTGCAATGGGTACCCAGCCATGTCAACATCATGGGAAATGAAAAAGCCGACATCCTCGCCAAAATGGGCGCAGCACTACCTCAGCCGGAGACCCCCAGCTCATATGCATCTGCGAAAGCACGAATAAATTCCTCAATAAGCCTATGGCTAAGAGAAAAACAATTAAGAGCCTGTGTGGGAAAAAGATGGGCAACATTGGTTACGGACGGCCCCATCAACAGAACTCTACCCCGAGCAACTAGTGTTGCTCTTTTTAGAACTACAACCGGTCATGACTACCTGGCCTCCCACCTGCACCGCATTGGCGTGTTGTCGTCTCCTGAATGTGTTCTCTGTGGATACGCTTCCATGAATGCGGATCACCTAATTGCATGTCCAGCCTTGATCTCAGACACGGAAGTCCAAGACGAAGATGGTACGGCAAGGCTCTCACGTCTCTACTGGTCAGCGCGCCGCCTAATGGCCCAACAGCCAAGGGTGGGCGTTGGCTAGTAAGTAAGTAAGTTCTTTTTAAAATGCTTCCGCGGCGTACCAAACTTAGGTTCATTTCCTTCACACTTATCTGCGTCTCGCTTTACGCCTTGAACTGTCGATCGACTTACTCCACAAGCTTCGGCAGTCAACTCTTGAACCCTTTTAAAATTCAACTTTTCAACCTTTTTTGGATCGTCCGCGAGACTCTGTAAAAAGTTGTAAACATTGGCAATGATGTGTTTTCCTTGTTTCCCTAAGTCCTTTTACCAGAACTTCCTCTGTTTGATGACACTGTAGGAGTTTGAGGAGCCTCAACAATTTGTAAATTATTATTATCATTCATCGTGAATAAGCCTTATATAATTATTAAATAACGACAATAATACAATATAACAAAAATGATTAATAAAAAGTTTAAACGCGTAATCTTAGAGCTACTGAATGTAATATGTACGTGGGTAATGTTGAGAAGACGGAGATGTTTATCCTGTAGCAAGTGGAATGACATGTCAATGGAATGTGAAGTGTTTGCAACAGACCTCCCCTTCCCGCCGTTGCCTACGCATACCATGTGTAACGTGCGACAACGCTGTTGGGCGAGGGGCGGGGAAGAGCTGTTACTATTGCGTCACCTCGAAGCTTACAATGATGTGTCCCGTACTATAGTAAAGTTTAATAGTATGGGAATAGAATTGGTATTATGGTAAACTAAATAGTTTATATTACCGTTTGTTAATAAATGAATGTAATCTTGGCCATGAAGGCAACATTTTAAGTTAGTATGTTAAGAGATTTTGTGTTAATTAATAAATATTGTTATAATATGTCAAGGGCCAAAGCTCACGTAATAAGCTGTAAACAAATGTAATCAGGCAAAAGGGTTCAAAACAAAAAACCAATTAATAATTAATGTGAATTAGAAAATGATAATGAAATCAAATCTTAGGCCTAGGCCGAACATGTAATATAAAATAAGATAAAGTCAGAAATGATTAAGTTATATATGACAATAATAACAAAGAAGGACCAAAATTTAAGTAAGAGAGACAAGTTTTAGAATAAAGGTGAATCAAATTAAATTAATCAAACAAAACATTAAGTATTGTATAATAAAAGTTAGGGCAGTACTATGGTCCAAATTTAGAATTCTTATAAACGTGTAAAAACGCCTAATATAAAGTCAACACATATAAAATTAAATATCAAAATGTAGACCTTTGTAAAAGGAACAAAACTATGTGAATTAATTTTAATTTAAACAAAAAATAACAAAGGACTATTTTTTGACAGGGAAAGCAAGGATATAATTTTCTGTACTATATGCCGCTTGACCTCAAGTTCATGCAAAATGACCAATGAAAAACAGAGTTTACTGGTCAAAAAACCGTTACTAAGACGAGAAGAGATATTATTGTATTGTTGAACGCCAAGCAGAAAATGTCCAAACCCGTATAGCTGACGCTTAGAGTGAAGATAAAACAATCAAACTTACACTAAATTAATGATCTAAATGAAACCACAGAAGAGGTAAACATACCAGAAAAGAGTATTTACTCACACTGAGGAAGAGGCACAACACCTTGAAACGTATGTGAAAGTGAGAACAAAAGTAAGTTCATTTGTGAAAGTTTTTTATATATAATAATATTAGTAAAAGTGAACAAAGAGGATGAATCAACAAGATATTTATAATACCAGAAAACTTATAGAGAAGATAAAAGAAATACCACTAACCGATGGAAGCTTAATTCTACGCAAACACCAAAAAACCATAGAGAGTTGGCCTGCTGCAGTATACAAGGGACGTAAATATAATTCCGAAGTTATTTCGTAACAACACTACACATAGATCAACTTCACTACACCATATAAACTACCTACAGTGATAATCGAAATAACCACTAAACATTAATACGGTGGTTAACAATAATAACATTTTATTTAAACAAAAAACACTTGAAGCGCATGTCGTTTGGTTAACCAACCAGGGCAGCCATCTTGTTGAGTGGCCATTTGCCAATGCAGGCAGAGTTCGTTGACGCAGTTGGTTAAAAAACATAACATTCATACTTGTTAACATTAATAATTAAGATTTATTATTTTTTATGTATTTGTAATGTGTTGTACTCCTTTTTAAAAACATTTCTGACTTCTTAACTAGCCCAAAGAACCCAAGCCCTGAGATATTTAATTTATATTATAATTATTTGCAGCTCGTTGAAGATCGGATTTCAATATGAATCGATACTAAACTGTCAAGGTCGATCCAAGACCGAACCATTTATTTTGTTTAACCAATAAGCTGAAAAAATAAAACAAATCAATGATTACCAATAACAGAGTTATCATTTCATACATGCAAGTAGAATAAGAGTTTGTTCACAGGTATTAGTGGGAGCAAGCAGGTACGCAAGGCGAATATAGCTTTGCCGACGATGAAAAATAAACTAACCTACAACTATATAATTTACCTTATAATTTCCGTCAAGTGACGTCTAGCGTAATTTGTGCTGGGTTACGCGTTTCAGGCCATATGACCCATCTTCAGACCTTCACTCCAAAGGTTATATAATAAAATCCATATTAATACAAACGCATAATAAACAAATATGTCAAATACAATGAATGAACATATTATAAGCGTACTATTAACCGACACGGTGCACCTCGTGTAGCATGTCAAGACTGTGTCGATAGGCACTGTTATCTAGTATTATCTTTAAGCGATTGCAGCGCGGTATCATACAGTGGGTTGGACCTGAAGTTAAGTTTATCATTGAGTATGTCGTCACATATATCGGGGTTATTATGACCTCTATATATCTCGAATTCTTCGGGTACATCCATGTAACGGCCCTTACTACAATAATGTAGAGGTATAAGGTTAGCGTTGAAATTGGTATATGAATGATTGCTTGAAATTAGATGCCGTGTAAAATTAGATTTAATATTATCTAGGGAAAAATCACCCCTGTTAAAATGGCTGTGTGGTGTGTGTTCACGGAATCGTTTGATAAAAGGTCTACCCGTTTGGCCGATATAAAAACGGTCACAATCGTCGCATATAAGCTTATAAACACCGGTTTTGGATTCAATGTTGGTCTGAATGACTGGACGAACCAAGTTCCGTAGACGGTTATTTGTTTTAAAGGTAACGGTATAACCTAATTTACTTAAGGTGGATGTTAGGATCTTAGGCATCAACTCGGTGTATGTTGTTGAGATGAATTTGTTATTAGGTGTATTATCTTGTGTCTGTCTGGAATGACGGGCTTTGTGTTTTTTAAGGATGTTGTCGATCATTTGGCACTCACAGCCGTTGGCTATAGCTATGTGTTTAATTATGTTGAGTTCACACTCGAAATCATCATTATTTAGGGGGATCATCAAAAGCCTGTGAATGAAACTGTTGTAGGCCGCTAATTTTTTAGAGGAAGGGTGGTGTGAGTCTGCATGTATGGTTACGTCTGTGGTGGTAGGCTTTCTGTAAATTTTAAAATTTAAGTTGTTAAGCCGCCTAGTGACAGTAAGATCGAGAAAGTTGAGTTCATTTGTAATGTGTCAAAATGCGAGGTTTTATTTTTTTATTATATTTATTAAAATGTCTTTAATATCATCATTGCAAGTCCCATGCAAATTAATGCCGTGTTTGAACAAAGAACAGTAACATAAACGTTTTGATTGGAGTGTAGTGAAAAAATGCCAGACTCGCTTGTGAATCGAATGTTTGTCATGTTTGGCGGGCGCATGGACGCGCCCGGGCACAACATCTACACACAAAAGTTGAAATCGACGCCACGAGAAATGGCTAAGGAGAAAGATTTTATTTCCACGTGCTTTACAGACGAAGGAAATTAAGCAGAGGCTCCACCTACCTTAGTCTCCTATATCGTCTCCGTGTAACAATACTATCCCTTGTGGCACATAGACATGCCATACTCGACTTAATAAAAACAGAGTCTAATTTTAGTAAAAAATGTGTTAAATTTCATTCAATAGAAGAATAACGTTGCTGAAGTAATAGTAAAGAACAAAATTTAAACAAATTCGATAAAACAGTGTGAAAGTGCGTAAACAGGCGTGACGCAACCGAGTGGTACCACATACGTTTTGAACAAGTTTTTTTTTTTTACATAAATGGGCAGAAAATAAATGAGATCTCAAATAATTCTGGATGTGAGTTGTGTGTGTAGATAAGAAAATAAAAATAAAGGTATTGGTTCTTTTAAAATAATAGATGTTAGATAGTTACAAAGTTTTGATGTATTCCATATGTTAAAAATGATAATAATGTATTACAAAAGTTAAAAATAATGTGAAAGGGTTAATATTTTTTTTGATATTTCATGCATAGAAGGAAGGGGGAAGAATAAATGTCATATTAATTGTAAATAAAATGTTATCTGCTATATTATACAATTTGTTAAACAAATCCTTTCAAACACCTCATTTCATTTGCTGCACTGATCAGTTCGTCGTACGAGCAGGGTTAGTCCAACACTAGTGATCACATACAATGGCCAACACACAAAAGAAGTAAAGGTAGGTGGAAGTTTAACAACTTTTATTATAGCAAATAGAAAGATATAGTTACACTTTGTTGGTTTCAGTTTCCATAGTAAACTGAATATTGTGAGTAACAGTATTCATATGGTTTTTAAGATTACTGATTTGGCATAGGGTACCATTAAAAATCAGAAAAGTGTCATCAACATATCGGCCATAAAAGATAATATTATTGGCGAAGATGTTATTATTAAGGATGTAGTTGTTTTCATAAAAATCAAGATATATATCAGCCAACAGGCCGGATAACGGTGAACCTATAGCCAGGCCATCTGTTTGAATATAGTAATTCCCGTTGAAAGTAAAATAGTTTTGTTGAAGGATGAGCCTTAGTATGGTAATTAGTTCTTTAATGAGTTGTGTGTCCAGTTTGTTAGTGTCGTGGAGATTGTCGTTCAAAATATCCAAAGTTTGATTCACGGGTATTTTCGTGTATAAATTGACGATGTCAAAAGAGGCTAGTTTGTAACTGGGTTGTAATTTTATGTAGTAGACCCTGTTTATGAAATCAATATTGTTAACGATAATATGGTTGTTTTTTAGAAAGATGTTGTCCTTAATTAGTGTGACAAGTTTCTTGGCTGTTTTGAAACCCGGCGTTGTGGTAAAATTAACTAATGGCCTGATAGGAATGTCACTTTTGTGGATCTTGGGTAAGCCGGTAAGTTTTGGGGCGTGCGCGTTAATAGGTTTTAAGAAACGACGAGTGCGATCATCAAATAAATTGGTACAATTGTTAATAGTATTGTTTAATGATTTTACATATGAGTCGGTGGGATTGAATTTTATTAGCTCTATATTATTATCGGAAATGAATTTGTGTATTTTCTGTGTGTATGTGTCGTTGTGGATTATTACCAAAGTATGACCTTTGTCTGCTTTAGTAATAAGTGCGTTACTATTAAGCAACTTAGTATTTATCTTTTTGAGTATCTTGCGTTCAGCCTGCGCTCTTAACTGTTTCTGTATGGTATGACCATCAGTATTACGGTTATTTAAAATTTTAATAAATTTATGATTAATTATGTGACGTGATTCATTTTGGAGTTTCGAGTCATTAATAAAATTCGATCCCACCGACTCATATGTAAAATCATTAAACAATACTATTAACAATTGTACCAATTTATTTGATGATCGCACTCGTCGTTTCTTAAAACCTATTAACGCGCACGCCCCAAAACTTACCGACTTACCCAAGATCCACAAAAGTGACATTCCTATCAGGCCATTAGTTAATTTTACCACAATGCTGGGTTTCAAAACAGCCAAGAAACTTGTCACACTAATTAAGGACAACATCTTTCTAAAAAACACCATATTATCGTTAACAATATTGATTTCATAAACAGGGTCAACGACATAAAATTACAACCCAGTTACAAACTAGCCTCTTTTGACATCGTCAATTTATACACGAATATACCCGTGAACCAAACTTTGGATATTTTGAACGACAATCTCCACGACACTAACAAACTGGACACACAACTCATTAAAGAACTAATTACCATACTAAGGCTCATCCTTCAACAAAACTATTTTACTTTCAATGGGAATTACTATATTCAAACAGATGGCCTGGCTATGGGTTCACCGTTATCCGGTCTGTTGGCTGATATATATCTTGATTTTTATGAAAACAACTACATCCTTAATAATAACATCTTCGCCAATAATATTATCTTTTATTGCTGATATGTTGATGACACTTTTCTGATTTTTAATGGTACCCTACGCCAAATCAGTAATCTTAAAAACCATATGAATACTGTTACTCACAATATTCAGTTTACTATGGAAACTGAAACCAACAATGAACTCAACTTTCTCGATCTTACTGTCACTAGGCGGCTTAACAACTTAAATTTTAAATTTACAGAAAGCCTACCACCACAGACGTGACCATACATGCAGACTCACACCACCCTTTCTCTAAAAAATTAGCGGCCTACAACAGTTTCATTCACAGGCTTTTGATGATCCCCCTAAATAATGATGATTTCGAGTGTGAACTCAACATAATTAAACACATAGCTATAGCCAACGGCTATGAGTGCCAAATGATCGACAACATCCTTAAAAAACACAAAGCCCGTCGTTCCAGACAGACACAAGATAATACACCTAATAACAAATTCATCTCAACAACATACACCGAGTTGATGCCTAAGATCCTAACATCCACCTTAAGTAAATTAGGTTATACCGTTACCTTTAAAACAAATAACCATCTACGGAACTTGGTTCGTCCAGTCATTCAGACCAACATTGAATCCAAAACCGGTGTTTATAAGCTTATATGCGACGATTGTGACCGTTTTTATATCGGCCAAACGGGTAGACCTTTTATCAAACGATTCCATGAACACACACCACACAGCCACTTTAACAGGGGTGATTTTTCCCTAGATAATATTAAATCTAATTTTACACGGCATCTAATTTCAAGCAATCATTCATATACCAATTTCAACGCTAACCTTATACCTCTACATTATTGTAGTAAGGGCCGTTACATGGATGCACTCGAAGAATTCGAGATATGTAGAGGTCATAATAACCCCGATATATGTGACGACATACTCAATGATAAACTTAACTTCAGGTCCAACCCACTGTGTGATACCACGCTGCAATCGCTTAAAGATAATACTAGATAACAGTGCCCATCGACACAGTCTTGACATGCTACACGCGGTGCACCGTGTCGGTTAATAGTACGCTTATAATATGTTAATTCATTGTATTTTACGTATTTGTTTATTATGTGTTTGTTTTAATATGGATTTTATTATATAACGAGCTCCTTTGGAGTGAAGGTCTGAAGATGGGTCATATGGCCTGAAACGCGTTAACCCAGCACAAATTACGCTAGACGTCACTTGACGGAAATTATAAGGTAAATTATATAATTATCATACAGTGACTTGGACCGCATTAATTATGTTTAACCTACAACTGCCAGAATACGGTTAGAGCCGATCGCCGAGTTAACCCGAAGTGTGGGAAAATTCAAAAAGCACTAGCCCACAAATACAATCTCTCTCACCCTACCACTACATCACGTTATATTACAAAGTGACACTAGCAACGTGTGACTTATTAAAACACATTAAACCACGTTATAAAGAAATAATATTACAGAGAAATAATAGTAAAACACACATCGTACACGAATTAATTATAGAGTGGCGCATACAACGTATGGTCTAAACCCGTACAAGAAGTAATATTAAAATACATTACACACACAGAATATTACGATATGTATAATTTTTAGTTTTATCATTTTATTTATAGATACAGTAAATAACAACTTTGATGTTAGGCCTATACTATTACATTATATAAAATGTAATATGTATTTCCAGCAAACAATGAGTGAAATACATAAAGTACAATCAATTAATTGATTCTAAAGTTACAATCAATTATTTGCCGAATTTATGTAGCGACATTCGACATTGCAACAATGATGTGTTCATAGAAATAGTTCAAGTCATGTATATTTTATTTAGTAACAAATATATTTGTTATTGTTCTCAGTAACACTTTTTTTAGGTCTACACATTTAATTATTATACATCTGTTACAGGCATGTGTTATAATGTTACATGTTACATTATTATTAGTCTTGTGTAAAATCTTATATAATTATCTCAACTCTTTTGAAAAACTAAAGGGTTATGTTAATAGACAAGTACCTTTTCGTCATTTTACTTATATACCTCGATTATAAAATTAAAAGAAGGTGCTAGTTTCTATGAAATGAACTGAAATTACTAAATCTGCTTCTGCTCTTACAAAGTCACTATTACTTGACAAGTTCAAAATAATTCATTCCTATTGAAATATAGAACTTCAGTCTGGATGATTCTGAAAAATTTGTCATTACAACAGTTCACATTTGTTATGTTTTTTGGTAACAAAACGGTATACCAACAAAACTAACTAATGGTGAAAACTGCTTCTCAATTCGCATACAAGACCATTTTAAGAACAGGAAAAACTAGGTTTCGGCCCTGAACTCCGTGGTGTGGCACGGGTAAACATTAGCCATGTGAGGTTTACATATAACAGCTTCATATTAAAAATATGTCATCTTCATTAGTGATGGATCTTTTTGTAGTGTTTAATGGTTGTGAAATATTGTTCAGTGTACAATGATTTCACAGTTGTGACCATGCTGACTTATGATTTAACATAAATTATAAATATAGTCTACCAAAAATATATAAATTATGCCAAACATGTTGAATAACCATGACTTTCTAAACTCTTACAGAAACAAAAACAATTATATACACCTAACCTCGAGTACACAACATTGGATTATGCTCTCAACGCATCCTGTGAAATTTTTTTACTGGCTCACAAATAAAACAATTTGATTCAATAAATTTCCTTACCTATAAATGATACCTGTTCATTCCGCCTTTGTTAGTAGAAAGTATGATATACAGACTTGAATTAACTAGAACACAAAAACACCAACAGTTACCGTTCAATAGGGTAGGGATAACATGAGCATCGATGGCCGCCGATGTTTCAAAAACATCGATGGTTGACGTTCGATGTTCGATTTTTTTACCATCGATGGTTCAGTTGCGATGTTTTCATACTATCGATGGTTTCGTTTCGACGTTTTCTTTGAACACTTTTTTTTAATTTGTAATAAAGACTTTTTTTAAGTTGATTGTTAAATTTAGTTTATTTTAAATCAACAAATTTTTATTTTAGATATTAATGGCTACGTAGTAGCGTAGTGACGTAATAATATGGTAAAACTAAACAAAATTATTGGGTCTTTCACTGTTTCCTGCGGCCAAAGCAACTTCCGTCTCCACGTTTGTATTCTTTTCCGTGTTCGATGTGTACTAGAACTGTTTTCTTCACAAGTAACTAATGCCAGTTTATGGAGGTTATGTAGACAATGTAACTTAAATAAAATTTACTTTGTTAGTGTACAATAAAAGGGTGTATTTACTGGAAGTACAGAAATAATTTTCCATTTATCGCACATAATTACGGTACACAGACGATTTTTGGAGGTTGTGTCTACGTTTAACAATGCAACTTAACCTTTTAGATTTTTAAAATTAATTAGATTTAACAAAAATTTCCTTTGTTAGTGTACATTAAATTATTGTATGCATACAAGGCTGCTGTACATAACATTAAAGGCTGTATTTATTCGAAGTACCGGAATTAAAACCTAGTTCCAATTTAGAACGTAGACCTATAACCTATTTGCATATTTTATTGGGGTTTATTGGCACATATTTTATTAAAAGGGTGTATTTATTGGAAGTACAGAAATTATTTTCCATTTATCGCACATAATTACGGTACACAGACGATTTTTGGAGGTTGTGTCTACGTTTAACAATGCAACTTAACCTTTTAGATTTTTAAAATTAATTAGATTTAACAAAAATTTCCTTTGTTAGTGTACATTCAAAGGCTGTATTTATTGTATGGATAAAAGGCTGTATATACTTTAAAGGCTGTATTTATTCGAATTAAAACCTATCGGTACTTCCAATTTAGAACGTATAACCTAGTAGGCTACGTTATTCGTACATACAGTATTTTATTGGAGTTTATTGGTACATATTTTATTAAAAGGGTGTATTTATTGGAAGTACAGAAATTAGTTTCCATTTATCGCACATAATTACGGTACAGAGACGATTTTGGGAGGTTGTGTCTACGTTTAATTATCTAACTTAGATAGTAGGCTTCGTTATTGATGCATATTTTATTGGGGTTTATTGGCACATATTTTATTAAAAGGGTGTATTTATTGGAAGTACAGAAATTAGTTTCCATGTATCGCACATAATTACGGTACAGAGACGATTTTGGGAGGTTGTGTCAACGTTTAATTATCTAACTTAGATAAGTTAGATAGTAGGCTTCGTTATTGGTGCATATTTTATTGGGGTTTATTGGCAAATCTTTTATTAAAAGGGTGTACTTATTGGAAGTACAGAAATTAGTTTCCATTTATCGCACATAATTACGGTACAGAGACGATTTTGGGAGGTTGTGTCTACGTTTAATTATCTAACTTAACCTTTTAGATTTTTAAAATTAATTAGACTTGTAGGGGTGTGCATGGCAGAACTACTTGTAGGGGTGTGCACCCACTTTATAATCATATTTTTGGTAACACTGAGAACTTTAAGCCTTCTTTTATGCTTAAACAAATTATATATACACTTAATTATAGAAAAGCAAAAAGCAAATATGTAATTCAAAAGACTAATTTGCTCTAATAAACACATGCTGAAGTTGAAAACAAAAGAGTTTTTACTTGCCTAAGTAATCATTAGTTTCTAATGTGACAGTTGGGGCTGCTTTTTCTGCAAAAGCTGGGGTATGTTGGATTCAAGAGTGGTTAAATTAAGTCATAAATCTGAGTGTGCGTCAAGTCTATTTCTGTGCTTGCTTTTCACTTGAGATGAAAATCCCATTTCACTCAAGAATGAGGTGGGGAATGGGATGAGCAACTCCGAAAGTTCAGGATATTCATCTCTTAAAGATATCCAGAACTTTGTTAAGTCAGAATCTAAAAGTTTATGGATTTTGTTGTCCATGACATGTCTCATGTTATCACTAACTATACAAAATAATTTACTAAAAATTTAGTTTTAATCCCAGCATCACAGATGATATCACACAATTGCTCATTTAGACTGACAACATGTTAGAACTTTCAAAATACAAGAATGGGTCTTGAATCCAATTGAATTCACTGTATCCCTCTGGGAAGCAACTTTCAATCTGGTTATAGAGAGTTAAACATCAGAGCTGGTAAAAAGCAATGGTAGAGCATGAATAACAAAAATGTACAGTTTAGACTATGTACAAAACAGGTTGAATTTAAATTGTTAAAATGATATATCTTAGTTATTTACATGTAGTAGCTTTTTAAGACACAGTAAATAAATTTCCGAACCTGACTTTGCAACCCTCCAAATGCCCTCTCGGGACCCAGCAGTGGCTCATGCCCAATAGGTTAAGAAATGCTGAACTAAAGGCATGTTTGTGGAGTGAAACATAAAAGATAACCCAGACTTCTAAAATGCTCTTAGTGAAATGGGATTTTCAGGAGTAACAACACACTATTTGGTTAACAAGCACATTTTACTAATATTGTAATACCAAGTCAATTAGATAGCTTATATGTGTAGTACTCTATGTGATGCTGATCACATACTGTTAATCAGCAGCACTGCAGAATATTCTAGAGCCACGCTCTTGGCATTCATCTGGAACCAGCTGAGTTTTAGAAAGTTGGTGTAATAGGTTGTGCATTCATATAGGATGATATTAGACAGCAGTTTTTAATGAAAGTGACAAATGATCAATTGTTTATTTGTGTTGTAAACTATTGTGATTTTTTTATTACTGTTTGTAGGCTATACAATGTGTCCTGGATAATTATATAAAGAGAACTGTTGTAATATAAGTGTGTTTGTTTTAGCAATTGAGAGTATCTGGTATTCAATAATTCATTCCACTGTTTTAAGTTCATAATTCTTGTCACTGGTTGTAAGAATATTATTTTCATTAATTTTCCAATTCTATGAAGTCTTCAGTAGTTTTACCACGATGAGACTCAACTTTATCACTGAAGATGCCACATCACTGAATGAGCAAAACTTTTCATTAATAATCTCAACAAAGCATGGTTATCAGCTGAAACAAAGTTTTAGTATTAAAAGCTTTAATCACGCAAATCTATAAGGGATACTAAAAAGAAATAACATAATAATTGTATTGGACATAAAGTTATGTCCACAAAACAGATTTTGTTGGAAATAAATAAAACACAATTTGACACAAATATATTAATTTTATGAATACTTGTTTGGCACATATTACAGAAGGTTACACCATTAAATGAGTTTGCCTAAGTATAAAATTCTTGTCAGATGAAAAACGTGTACAGTCAGAATACTATTTGTTATGTACAATACAAATGATTCACTATGGGTAGCAGTGACACATAAACACTAGACATTGACACTGAATTGTACTTGTTTTGAATGATTCATTGTGTGCTACCTGACCAGAGTACAGGTATTAACCAAGAGATGTTTAGTATGCTGCTGTGTAACTGCTACAATGATGAATTATAAGTAGTACTTTTTGTTTTGGTCATCAACCTTGAAAAGGATAATAGAAACTTTGTCACCCGACTACTCAAATCTGCCAGTTTTTCACAGAAACTGAAGTTTGATTATTTGATCCTCATGACCTAGTGATGCTCCAAACATTTCAAGGATTCTCCTAGCCTTAAAAAACTTGACTGGCCTCATTGATTGACATGATTAATGTTAAATTTACTTTGGGATACTTCCAAACATAATACAGTTTAAAATAAACAAAACAAAATTTTATTTCTAATTTTTCCAGAACTGTATACACATAATTTGATCTGGATAGAACGTGTATTAAACAATAATACTATTTGATGCAAATAATGAAAATATCCGTGTGGAGAACTATACATGACTTCCATGTTTTAAGATTTATATTTAAAATCATTTTAGAAATGAAATATTTCTACAGAAACTACTTCTATCTTCAGCCTCAACCACAGAAAACACACACACACACACACACAATTCCTTTTTTCTTTATTTAATTTGAATTCAGAGTATTGGCACATATTTTATTAAAAGGGTGTATTTATTGGAAGTACAGATTTAGTTTCCATTTATTGCACATAATTACGGTACACAGACGATTTTTGGAGGTTGTGTCTACGTTTAACAATGTAACTTAACCTTTTAGATTTTTAAAATTAATTAATATTTAACAAAAATTTCCTTTGTTAGTGTACATTCAAAGGCTGCATTTATTGTATGGATAAAAGGCTGTATATAACGTTAAAGGTTGTATTTATTCGAAGTACCGGAATTTACTTGCAATTTATAACCTAGTACAATAACGTATAACCAAACAAGTACATTAAAATCCTTTTTACTTCCATGTTCCTTAAGGAAATGGAAGTATGGTGATGGCAAAAAAAATCGTGTTCGAGATTATTGCAGATTCTGATTGTACTACACTCAAAACATGAAAAAAAGTCGTTTTTCGAAAAGTGTCTGCGTGTGTGTGTGTCTGTCTATAGATTTTTTCTATGGCACCCGATAACAGCCGCAAATTCAAACAGAATCAAATAATTTTTTGCATACAGCCCTGATTTGTAGAGTACTCAAGACCTATTGTTTTTGGTGAAGATTAGTTAAGGGCAAAGGGTAGATTACCTGCAACATTTTTTTTTTTAATCAAGGGTAATTTGTTTCTATGGCAAACAATAACAGCCCCAAATTCAAACAATCAAATAATATTTTGCATGCAGCCCTTAATTGTAGAGTTCTCAAGACCTATTGATTTTGGTAAAGATCGGTTAAGGGAAAGGGGTAGTTTACCTGCAACATTTTATGTTTTAACAAGGGTATTTACTATGGCAAACGACAACAGCCGCAAATTCAAACATAATCAAATAATGTTTTTCATACTGCCCTGAATTGTAGAGATCTCAAGACCTTTTGTTTTTGGTGAAGATCGGTTAAGGGAAAGGGGTAGTTTACCGGCAACGGTTTACGTTTTAACAAGAGTGAAGTACTTAATTCTGATAAATAAAGTATCCCGAAAAGAAAATCATACATAAAACATCCTTCAATTTGTCAAACATAAAACACGATTTACAAGGAACACACATAAGTTGTTAGAAATTATCGAACCGAATTCAAATAAATGATTTTAAATATAAACATTAGAACATAGAAGTCATGTATTGTTCTCCATACCGATATTTTCAATTTCAAGAGGAGTGTCAGTTTTTTAGTTTCAAATGATAAAGAAAACACTTGTTTACAATTACTTCTAAGATGTCAAGGGTAATTGTAAATTGGGGTACCCATAAATTGAATTTTAGAGCTGTATTTATTATTTATATTTAAACAATTTTTTGTACGCAACATAATAACAAAAGGTTGAAATATTTGCAGTTATTTCAATTTTAAAACGTATACACAATTTTTAATCAATCAAAATGTTTCAATCCATTTTCCGTTTACAATTACCCCACCTAACCGCAAATGTATGGTGTGTCGCTATCTTCAGTTAGCACTTTTAATTTTAATTGCTATGAAAAAAAATTGAAATAACATGTATGAAAAAGAAACATTAATTTTAGTAGACTTTAAATGACTTAATACAGGGAGTCTTTAAATTTGTTTTAAAGTTTTTTCCTAAAGCTCTTTAACTTTGTTTAGAATAGCCAAAGACATCATGTGGTCTTTTATTTTACATTACACTTTACACCACGAGGTAAAATTGTGTTGTTACAATGGCTGACGCGCGAATAGATATGAAGCTTGTTCCCATGTTTCATTACATTTTTAATCAGTGTTGTGTTGTGAGTTTGACATTCATTTAATTAAAGAATGATTGGCTACGATGAACTGTTGAGTGTTATTAGTACAGAAGAGGATGCAATTTCTTTTCTTCAAGAAAAAGGTTTGGTTCACAATCCTCGTCAATGTGAAGAAGGACACGACATGGTTTTGGCCCTTGGGCAACAACAGCGTTGGTGTTGCAATAAAACGACTTGCCGTGAGTATAAGGTAGTTCGCAATGGCACATTTTTACAGGGGTCCAGATTACCGCTGAGAACAATAATAAAATTTATTTATTTGTGGTGTGAAGGCCGAAGTAGTGTTAAAAACAGTAAAAAACAACTGGAAATCGGCGTCAACACACACACAGAGTGGACGGCTTACTTAAGATATATCTGTACCGTAGACGTCACGAGAAACCCAAAGAAAATTGGAGGACCAAATTTAACAGTTGAAATCGACGAGAGTGTGTTTGCCAAGAGAAAAAATAATGTTGGCCGAGTGTATCCACAGCAGTGGGTTTTCGGTGGATACTGCCGAGAAACGAAGGAATGCTTTCTGTGTAGTGTGGAAGATAGATCAGCCGCTACCCTGCTACCTCTCATAGTGGCAAATATTGAACCAGGGTCTACTATAATGTCAGATGAGTGGCGTTCATACCGTCAAATTGTTAATTTGCCACAACAGTACAGTCATTTGACTGTAAACCATAGTTATAACTTTGTGGATCCTGAAACTGGTGCGCATACTCAAGGCGTCGAAAGCATGTGGCGGTCCTGTAAACGGCGAAACATGATTGAATGTGGTACGAGAAGGGAACGCTTAAATTCCTATTTAAGTGAGTTCATGTGGCGAACAAGAAATAGAAATGAGGATTTGTTCCAGAAAATGCTGGAAACCATCAACAAATATGAGCCCCCTTCTTACTAAAAACAAATATGATTTTGGTAAGTATTATCAATTTTGGTAAGTATGTTCTATTTAGTGTGAGAGATATTATTTAATATTGGAATTATATTGCCAAATACAGTTAGACAACACGTTGATTAGAAAAGACTTTATTCACTGAACTAACCTTCCTAGAATACATACATCCGTTATAACAATAATAATACGCGCATGCGTATTGTACATACATTGTTTAACCATATTTATATAGTACATATGATATATTTGGCATTTAGAATACGTTTTCATAATGATATTGACTTTGAAATCACATGCTTAGTTTAATTATTCATTGCTCAAGCTTAATCCAATACCATTTTCAAGGATTTTAAGTATTCTGTAAAAGTATTTTGTTTCCTTATTGAACACAGTACATGACACATTAAAAGTATTCAGTACTTAAAAGTAGGTTAGGTTACATTATTTAATCTAAACAACTTCACAGCAGCTGTAACAAAGTTAATTATAAAATAATAATCATTTTGTATATTTTCTTTTACAAGTGGATTTTAAGCCAAAAAGCTGATATCATATAAAGTGTAATAATCATGTGCAGTGTATTATTATTTTTAATATCATAGGTTACAGATTAAACTAACCTTATACTCACGAGGTATAATTGTACTGATTTCACCTGTAAAAGAACGGTTGGCTGAAAATAAGACACAATTGTAACACATATCAGAACCTGTGTGTGTGTGTTTTGGTGGACGGGTCAATAATCTGTAAACCCTTTAATATTGGTCTCCTAGAATGTTGACTGATTAAACAAAATAATTGATTAATGTTCATATGTCAGTACTTTGTGTGTCCGGTGATGTAGGCCTAATTTATTTTTCTTTGCAGGCACAAGAAAAGGGTAGAAACATTTAGGCCTACATCATCATTACGCAGGCTGAGGAACTGAAACTTCCAGCACTATATTCAGGTTTGTAATTTACACAGTGAAACCAGTCGAAACAAAGTATTAAAATCCTTTGAAAATATTAAAAGCAGGCACATTACATCATACATACACAGTATCATCATTGTATGGTGTTCTGTTGTGTGACAGGTCCCAATCATCTCCATTCATATGTATTTGCCTTGAACTTTTGAGCTTTCATCTCTACATAAGATACTCCACTTCGCATTTCGTACACAAGCTCATCTTCTCTCCTTTCATGGTTCTTTCAAAAACTGGTGTTAATTGTTCATTTTCTCTCAGGATTAAATATACTTATACTTAATATTCAATGAATGTTTTAGTGGATAGTTAGTGAGGATCGGTCAATAATACAACTTTTAGTTATTTTGCGTCGACGTTTCGACAATATTTATTGTCATCTTCAGGACCTGTGTATGAAATACAATAGAAATATCAAACATAACGAAACAATTAAATATTTGGGTGAACGTGTTGGTGATGTGAGTGTGTGTGTGTGTGTATGTATGTATCATTTTTTTGTGAAGACTTATGATAGTTTGTTTACATCTTCAAATTATCTTTAAGAAAGCGAGCAAATTATAGTATGAGAGAACTTAATTTATACAGTATTACAATTTAAATTACTAAATATAATGTTATTTTAATTAATTAAACAAACAGTAATCTAATCTAATATCCAATTGTTGGTTACTGTTTGTTTAATTAATTAAAATAACATTATATTTAGTAATTTAAATTGTAATACTGTATAAATTAAGTTCTCTCATACTATAATTTGCTCGCTTTCTTAAAGATAATTTGAAGATGTAAACAAACTATCATAAGTCTTCACATAAAAAATGATACATACATACACACGCACACACTCACATCACCAACACGTTCACCCAAATATTTAATTGTTTCGTTATGTTTGATATTTCTATTGTATTTCATACACAGGTCCTGAAGATGACAATAAATATTGTCGAAACGTCGACGCAAAATAACTAAAAGTTGTATTATTGACCGATCCTCACTAACTATCCACTAAAACATTCACTGATTGACGGTCACTAAAAATTTAAGGATTTAATATTCAATACTTAAAAGTTGGTTAGGTTACATTATTTAATCTAAACAACTTCACAGCAGCTGTAACAAAGTTATTTATAAAATAATTATCTGCTGTATTTTTTCCTTTACAAGTGGATATTAAACAAAAAACTGATATCATATTCTTATACCATAAGAAGTAATATAATCGGGAGCCATTCCACATCAAATCAATGCAGGGTATAAACCTGACCATCTCAGAATTTGATGAAATTTGGTATGTAGGTAGTCCTCATGGAGATTAATAAAAATACAAATTTTTTTTCAAATATCTCAAACGGTTTAGAAATTACGGCTATGTAAAGTTTTCAAAAAACGGCCAAAAACGCACGTCCGACATATTTTGAAATCACCACAGCTGCTCTCCTAATTGAGCTAGAGAGATGGGAGTGGTGTTATTTTACTGTTTTTCATGCAGTTTTCAATGATATACAGCACAACATACCTTTTCATAAAAAGTTTTTTTGTAAACACAAAATCAAAATTTTAAATTTAATTTTCTCAAAAAGTGCATTTTTGAAAATTTTTTAAAAATTCCTACAAATAGTTTAGACCTTTGGTAAGTGATTCTCGAAATTTCAAAGTGGGAGGCTAATGGGTTCATAGTTAAATAATAATTTAAAAAAAGAGCGTTTTATAAAACTGATAGTAGGCCTAGATATTAAAACATATTTCATTACTATATTAAATTATTTATACACTTTACATTAAATCTTTAACACTTACATCTTTAGCAAAATTTTATGTAGAACTTGATGATAGAGCTTGTGAAGTTGTTGTGGCTTCTTCAGGTGTTATTACATAAATCCTTCCAGTAGAAGTTGTAGGATCAACTTTGCTAAGCACGTCTGTCAGTGATATCCACAATACGTCCGGCTTCCTTGGATATGAAAATGATGATGAAGGGCCAGCAGGATGTAGAAATGTCACTTTTAGTTCATCCTCTTCTTCATTCTTCTCCAACACATATGCCAGCCACCACTTTTGGTCATATACGGCCGTTATATAACCGCTTACTTCTGACATTTGTAGTTTTTCTGAGGATTTTTGGATGATCACTGTTCCTTCTGTTGTATCTTCAGAGAATATTTTTACACAAATCTTTGATACGCTTGAATGAACAGGTCTATAAGCATGATACTGTTGAGTTCCCTTAATAGTTACTGCTTGGCTGAAACGGTCATTCAGAAATGTTTCGGACTCAACATACTCATCTTGTGTGGGGAAGGTGAAATTAATTCCAGATAAATTTTCAACTGCCCATTCATAAAGTTGGATAGGTGTTAAAATTTGGTTGTCATATGGACGTTGCAGGCTTGCTCTTGCAGCAAGTCTCTTGACTGAGCCCCCAACCCCATCACATGGTCCTTTCCCATGTGCAGTTGCGGAAAAATGCCATTCAGCCTCTACACCAAAGTCTTGCTTGTGATAACATAAATTGATAAAATTTTTCTTATTTTTATATTGTGCAGCACACCCATCTGAGTAATAAAAAATCTTTTTTGGCACTGTTTGAAACTTTGTTGTCATGAACTCGACAAGTTTTTTTTGGAATGTATACACAGAAACAGTGTTATGTTCTAAACAAGGTGAAATTACAACAAAACTTGAGTGTTTAATTTTATCATCTTCTCTGTAATAAATCACAAAAGGGTGTATTGTCACATGTTCGCTTGCCCAGTGATAACTTTGAGCTTCGTCCTGAATGACAATGTTATAGTTTTCAGAGAAATCTAAGTTTACTACAAACTCTGACTCTTTTAAATTTTCTTTTTTGTCATTAATGAATGAAGACTGCTGCTTTGCAATAAAATCATGTTTGATTAAGAGAGTCAGTTTGTCACAAAAAACATTTATAAAATCTTCATTAGATTTCTGTAAAGTTTCAAGGTTGCAACGATCAACAGACACCCACTGACGATAGGTGACATTTTCTTCAAAAGCCTCTTCAATGATTTTGCGAATTGGGGCAACACCAGGGCATTCTCTACATTCACTCATATAGCAATTAATGTTTGGTGAATTACACAGCATTTTTGCCACACAGTGTTTATATGTATTTAGTTGTCTATTTGTAGTGCTCAATTCTATGTCTTTTGACCTCGCTGTAACTGTTTATTCTCCGTTTCTTCCAGCAATTGTTCTTGTAACCTGTCTTGTATGTTACTGTACTAATTTTTAAAATAAACATGTATCTTGTAGCATAAGCTATTAACCGTAGTGCATACTCCTTCTTTATCTAAAAAGTGGTAGATATGTAATACTAACCTATTAAAACTGTGTATTTAATAATACTAACTTATTAACCATAATGCATGTTCCGTTGAATATTGTTTTTACAGAAACACCAGCTAGCCACAGGTGGTCGTGAGTGGTAAGGAGGTGACTCTATACGCTTCTCGATACATCACCTGGAATGATACTCTGGACCTCTGCGGACCTCCACATGTACTCACTTAAATAGGAATCTAAGTGTTCCCTTCTCGTACCACATTCAATCATGTTTCGGCGTATACAGGACTGCCACATGCTTTCTACGCCTTGTGTATGCGCTCCCATTTCAGGTCCACAAAGTTATAACTATGGTTTACAGTCAAATGACTGTACTGTTGTGGCAAATTAACAATTTGACGGTATGAACGCCACTCATCTGACATTATAGTAGACCCTGGTTCAATATTTGCCACTATGAGAGGTAGCAGGGTAGCGGCTGATCTATCTTCCACACTACACAGAAAGCATTCCTTCGTTTCTCGGCAGTATCCACCGAAAACCCACTGCTGTGGATACACTCGGCCAACATTATTTTTTCTCTTGGCAAACACACTCTCGTCGATTTCAACTGTTAAATTTGGTCCTCCAATTTTCTTTGGGTTTCTCGTGACGTCTACGGTACAGATATATCTTAAGTAAGCCGTCCACTCTGTGTGTGTGTTGACGCCGATTTCCAGTTGATTTTTACTGTTTTTCACACTACTACGGCCTTCACACCAGAAATAAATAAATTTTATTATTTTTCCCAGCAGTAATTTGGACCCCTGTAAAAATGTGCCCTTGCGAACTACCTTATACTCACGGCAAGTCGTCTTACTGCAACACCAACGCTGTTGCTGCCCAAGGGCTAATACCATGTCGTGTCCTTGTTCACATTGACGAGGATTGTAAACCAAACCTTTTTCTTGAAGAAAAGAAACTGCAGCATCCTCTTATGTACTAATAACACTCAACCATCGTAGCTACTTACAACACAACACTAATTAAAAATGTAATAAAACTGGAACAAGCTGTAACAACACCAATAAATTAGCAAATTCATAAGTGTGTTTTATTTTGGTTTCCACTGTACTATGTGACGATCGGTGAGACCGTCGTAACAATTTAACGAAACATCCCAATTAATTCAATATTATACGTTGAGGATTATAATTTTACATATACACTAATGTAAAATATAAAACATTATTGTTATCTGATTTCAAGCTTGCAGAGTCAATCCAAATAAATTATGTCTGAATGTATGTACACACATAACAGGCAAAATACAAGTGTTCTGTCTTGTCTGCTGTCATAGAAAATATATTCTGTATTTCTTTATGGTTGCAACTTCATTCATGTGAGTGAAAATTAATTTATATAAATCTCAAATCATCACCGGAATCTACACTGTTGACTGTAAACAAATACAATAAATTCCTTTTGTGATCACTTTGGGCCAATATGAATTTAATAGCACTAGCCGAATAATAACAATAACTGATAACAATATTATGCAAGATTTGCCATTACTTTCCTATACCTGTGATTACAGGCATATTGATATACCTGTTACTATGTATAGAGGAGTTACTATATATATATGGTATGTTAAAACTGTGAGGTGTATTTTATAATCTGGAACATTTTGTACCAAATGATTTAATCACAAAAGATTATGTAAAACACAAAATTACAACAAACACACCAAAAGTATCTATAGAAATTAAAAAAAAAAAAAAATTATATAAATGACAAATTATTCAATAAATGATTAAATATGTACCATAATTTATTAGATACTGCAATTATTTTTTATAGAAACAAACATCCACTAGCAGCTACAAAACCAATTTTCCCTATAATGTACCTAGCAAGATCCTGATCTTTTCGATACATTGTTGGATTGTTAATGCTAGCATTTTTTTATTCTTTTCCCTAAACATTTTGAAACCATAATTTCAAAGCGATACTACCTGAGATGCCTTTCCATTGTGTTTCCTTTTGCTCCAAAAAAAAATATTTTGTGGTATTGATGTCTTTATTCTTTAAAATTTTGTGTGAGGGAGATTGCAAAATTTTTAACTGAACTGTAGCATTTCATTGTCTCAGTTTTTTGTCATTTTTTGTGCTACTGTAAAGTGTTCACTTTTTATTTACACCTAAGTCATGCCGTTTTTATTTTACATTTTTACACTTTCTGTCAAGCTACTGTAAAGCTACATTAAAATATACAATTTTATTTTAAAAAAATGATCAAATCAAGCACTTGTCTGTAATGAACAGAACACTGTGTAATAACTGAAATACATGAGAGTTTTATTTAAGGTTATTGCTGGCTCTCACATCCTACCTTCCAGTATTTGCGTATCATCCGTCAGAACAGTGAATAACTCAACAGGATACTAAGTCATTCTTACTACTGTTCAGATGCATTTAGCATATACACCAGAGGCAGATTTATGCATAGGCAATGTAGGCTACTGCCTACGGGCGGCAAATTTTGTAAAGGTTGTTATGTTGTTTTTATACCTAAGAGATGTTTCAAATGCCACTCCATTTCGTCTCAATATGATAAGAAGCTTTTAAAAATACAGTATATGTTGTTTAGTAACAAGGCTTATTACATAAAGAGAATAGTTCATCATTTACTTCTGATCGGTATATGAAGTAGGCCCTACATCGTTTTTTCACAATTACATTTACATACATTATATATGTGATACTTCCATTATATTAATTATTTAACTATTAATTAGTTTACATTCAAATTTCGAACATTCTTTACCGACTCTGTAATTTGACATGAGTGAATGTCAATAGATGCCACTAGCTGCTAACAGACAGACTATGAGCACAGTATAATTTCATACCCAACTCTAGTGCCAGTTGAGCTTCAACCTGCCGAGGAGGGAAATAAGAGGTCTACACATAGTACGTGTCCGTTAAACACCTATTGTATTTTACATAAATCGTAAAATATGTATTCATCAAATAAATTGATAGGCAAAAAGTGATAAGTGAAAGGATGATTATGTCAAAAGATGTGTATATAATGTATTTTCATTTATTATGTTAGGGTAATATTAGTGGAATGATAATATTCTACCACTACTGTATTACAGTATACAAATGTAGTGATATATCTTGGCACAATACTATATAATAAATCTGGATAAAAGGCTCATTTCAAATAGAAAGGATAGCTGGTGTGATCAGACATAACAAATTTGTATTAGTTTTTTGAGAATGTATTCCTATCAAACTGCAATAAGCATATTTTCAAACCTTTATGGATGTGTGTCATGGAATTTACAGATTGCACCAAAAGAAACAGTTAAAATATATCTTCAATTAAACAAAAATTGGTCTTGTAATATGAGTCAGTAATACAGTAGGAACTAATCAGTTAATTGCTATTACAAAATGCCTTATTCCTTTTTCATGATGATCAGATTTTGCTATACACCTGCATAAATAAAAATTAGGTAAATTGCTTAACTCTCAACACAAAGTATTTAAACTATTTAACATGAAAAGTTCATCATGTCACATATTCTAGTAACAAGGTAAGTTTTTGGAATAGTGTTTTAGCTGAATTTATACACTAGGAGGACACTCAGCATTTAGTTTGTGTGTGTAACTCTGGTTAATCAAAGAGAATTATTTGTGTAAATTCAAATTTAGTAATACAAATCTACTACCATAAAGGCCTGGAATGCTATGCGTTAAAGAATTTTAATTAACTTTATATGGGGAAATCTGGTTTACATACATTATTTCTGAAAATAATAATCCTGAAATATAATCATTACTTATATCAAGTTAAGTGCAATAATTAAATTGATTCTTCAACTTGCACGTTGCAAACTTCAGGTGCTAATCCTTTACATTATTTTTAATTCAACATCAATTTATGTTCGGCAACGTTAAAAAGAACATGTTATGGCCTCTGAGAAAGTACACAGTGAGTGGAAGCTGGCTTAAATGAAGGTAAACATTTTATCTAATAATTAGTGTCCCGTGTTAGAAAACATGTGCAATACATATTATAAAAAGAAGGATATTGTTTTTACTTCCATGTTCCATAAGGACATGGATGGCAAAAAAAATCGTGTTCAAGATAAGGGCTGATTCTGATTGTACTACCCTCAAAACATAAAGAAGTAATTTTTTTTAAAATGTCTGTGTGTAGAATTTTGTCTATGGCGAATGATAACTGCCGCAAATTCAAATATTTTTTGCATATTGTAGAGGACTCAAGGTCTGTTGATTTTGGTGAAGATCGGTTAAGGAGAAGGGGTAGTTTACCTGCAACGTTTTATGTTTTAACAAGAGTGAAATACTTAATTTTGATAAATAAAGTATCCTGAAAAGGTCATAATAATCCACTCTAGAAAGGTACATGAAATATCCATAAATGAAAAGGGGTAGAGGGATAATTTTCTATAATTTAAAATGATAGGTGAAGTGAGGGGATAATTTTTTATATTTGTACTACGTTATCAGCACGATGAAGTAGTTTGTTGATAAAATTCCTTTCCAGGCTGTTTGGCCATGGTCCAATGTTTTCTGCAAAACCAGACGTTTCGGAAGTGCCATCATCAGTGAAAATCAAGTGCGCTAACGTGAGGTGGTATATGTTAGTGACCACAATTCTGTGGTTGAGGCTGAAGATAGAAGTAGTTTCTGTAGAAATATTTCATTTCTAAAACGATTTTAAATATAAATCTTAAAACATGGAAGTCATGTATGATTCTCCACACCGATATTTTAATTATTTGCACAAATAGTATTATTGTTTAATACACGTTCTATCCAGATCAAATTATGTGTATACAGTTCTGGAAAAATTAGACTGGCATACAATTTTTTTTGTTTATTGTAAACTGTATTATGTTTGGAAGTATCCCAAAGTAAATTTAACATTAATCATGTCAATCAATGAGGCCAGTCAAGTTTTTTAAGGCTAGGAGAATCCTTGAAATGTTTGGAGCATCACTAGGTCATGAGGATCAAATCATCAAACTTCAGTTTCTGTGAAAAACTGGCAGATTTGAGCAGTCGGGTGATAAAGGATGGTATTGTAAAAGCAACAATTCTTTCAGAATTATTTTATAACCCTGTCAGTCTGCAAATAACTATCACTCCTTTAGATCATCAGCAGATTTAACTTTTCTTATTTGTGCTAGGAATGTATCATGTAAAACTGCTGGAAGTATGGTATACAAAGTTTCTATTATCCTTTTCAAGGTTGATGACCAAAACAAAAAGTACTACTTATAATTCATCATTGTAGCAGTTACACAGCAGTATACTAAACATCTCTTGGTTAATACCTGTACTCTGGTCAGGTAGCACACAATGAATCATTCAAAACAAGTACAATTCAGTGTCAATGTCTAGTGTTTATGTGTCACTGCTACCCATAGTGAATCATTTGTATTGTACATAACAAATAGTATTCTGACTGTACACGTTTTTCATCTGACAAGAATTTTATACTTAGGCAAACTCATTTAATGGTGTAACCTTCTGTAATATGTGCCAAACAAGTATTCATAAAATTAATATATTTGTGTCAAATTGTGTTTTATTTATTTCCAACAAAATCTGTTTTGTGGCCATAACTTGTTAACCAAATAGTGTGTTGTTACTCCTGAAAATCCCATTTCACTAAGAGCATTTTAGAAGTCTGGGTTATCTTTTATGTTTCACTCCACAAACATGCCTTTAGTTCAGCATTTCTTAACCTATTGGGCATGAGCCACTGCTGGGTCCCGAGAGGGCATTTGGAGGGTTGCAAAGTCAGGTTCAGAAATTTATTTACTGTGTCTTAAAAAGCTACTACATGTAAATAACTAAGATATATCATTTTAACAATTTAAATACAACCTGCTTTGTACATAGACTAAAATGTACATTTTTGTTATTCATGCTCTACCATTGCTTTTTACCAGCTCTGATGTGTAACTCTCTATAACCAGATTGAAAGTTGCTTCCCAGAGGGATACAGTGAATTCAATTGGATTCAAGACCCATTCTTGTATTTTGAAAGTTCTAACATGTTGTCAGTAAAACTAAATGAGCAATTGTGTGATATCATCTGTGATGCTGGGATTAAAACTAAATTTTTAGTAAATTATTTTGTATAGTTAGTGATAACATGAGACATGTCATGGACAACAAAATCCATAAACTTTTAGATTCTGACTTAACAAAGTTCTGGATATCTTTAAGAGATGAATATCCTGAACTTTCGGAGTTGCTCATCCCATTCCCCACCTCATTCTTGAGTGAAATGGGATTTTCATCTCAAGTGAAAAGCAAGCACAGAAATAGACTTGACGCACACTCAGATTTATGACTTAATTTAACCACTCTTGAATCCAACATACCCCAGCTTTTGCAGAAAAAGCAGCCCCAACTGTCACATTAGTAACTAATGATTACTTAGGCAAGTAAAAACTCTTTTGTTTTCAACTTCAGCATGTGTTTATTAGAGCAAATTAGTCTTTTGAATTACATATTTGCTTTTTGCTTTTCTATAATTAAGTGTATATATAATTTGTTTAAGCATAAAAGAAGGCTTAAAGTTCTCAGTGTTACCAAAAATATGATTATAAAGTGGGTGCACACCCCTACAAGTAGTTCTGCCATGTACACCCCTACAAGTCTAATTAATTTTAAAAATCTAAAAGGTTAAGTTAGATAATTAAACGTAGACACAACCTCCCAAAATCGTCTCTGTACCGTAATTATGTGCGATAAATGGAAACTAATTTCTGTACTTCCAATAAGTACACCCTTTTAATAAAATATTTGCCAATAAACCCCAATAAAATATGCACCAATAACGAAGCCTACTATCTAACTTATCTAAGTTAGATAATTAAACGTTGACACAACCTCCCAAAATCGTCTGTGTACCGTAATTATGTGCGATATTTACCGGAATTAAGGCGTGTCTTTCACTATAGCCTGCGGCCAAAGACAACTTTCGTCTCCACGTTTGTATTTTATTTCCGTGTTCGATGTGTACTAGAACTGTTTTTTCACAAGTAACTAATGCCAGGTTATGGAGGTTATGTACGACAATGGAACTTAAATAAAATTTACTTTGTTAGTGTACAATAAAAGGGTGTATTTACTGGAAGTACAGAAATTATTTTCCATTTATCGCTCATAATTACGGTACACAGACGATTTTTGGAGGTTGTGTCTACGTTTAACAATGCAACTTAACCTTTTAGATTTTTAAAATTAATTAGATTTAACAAAAATTTCCTTTGTTAGTGTACATTAAATTATTGTATGGATACAAGGCTGCTGTACATAACATTAAAGGCTGTATTTATTCGAAGTACCGGAATTAAAACCTAGTTCCAATTTAGAACGTAGACCTATAACCTATTTGCATATTTTATTGGGGTTTATTGGCACATATTTTATTAAAAGGGTGTATTTATTGGAAGTATAGAAATTAGTTTCCATTTATCGCACATAATTACGGTACACAGATGATTTTGGGAGGTTGTGTCTACGTTTAACAATGTAACTTAACATTTTAGATTTTTAAAATTAATTAGATTTAACAAAAATTTCCTTTGTTAGTGTACATTCAAAGGCTGCATTTATTGTATGGATAAAAGGCTGTATATACATTAAAGGTTGTATTTATTCGAATTAAAACCTATCTGTACTTCCAATTTAGAACGTATAACCTAGTAGGCTACGTTATTCGTACATATTTTATTGGAGTTTATTGGTACATATTTTATTAAAAGGGTGTATTTATTGGAAGTACAGAAATTAGTTTCCATTTATCGCACATAATTACGGTACAGAGACGGTTTTGGGAGGTTGTGTCTACGTTTAATTATCTAACTTAGATAGTTGGCTTCGTTATTGGTGCATATTTTATTGGGGTTTATGGACACATATTTTATTAAAAGGGTGTATTTATTGGAAGTACAGAAATTAGTTTCCATGTATCGCACATAATTACGGTACAGAGACGATTTTGGGAGGTTGTGTCTACGTTTAATTATCTAACTTAACCTTTTAGATTTTTAAAATTAATTAGACTTGTAGGGGTGTGCATGGCAGAACTACTTGTAGGGGTGTGCACCCACTTTATAATCATATTTTTGGTAACACTGAGAACTTTAAGCCTTCTTTTATGCTTAAACAAATTATATATACACTTAATTATAGAAAAGCGAAAACCAAATATGTAATTCAAAAGACTAATTTGCTCTAATAAACACATGCTGAAGTTAAAAACAAAAGAGTTTTTACTTGCCTAACTAATCATTAGTTACTAATGTGACAGTTGGGGCTGCTTTTTCTGCAAAAGCTGGGGTATGTTGGACTCAAGAGTGGTTAAATTAAGTCATAAATCTGAGTGTGCGTAAAGTCTATTTCTGCGCTTGCTTTTCACTTGAGATGAAAATCCCATTTCACTCAAGAATGAGGTGATTAAGATATCCAGAACTTTGTTAAGTCAGAATCTAAAAGTTTATGGATTTTGTTGTCCATGACATGTCTCATGTTATCACTAACTATACAAAATAATTTACTAAAAATTTAGTTTTAATCCCAGCATCACAGATGATATCACACAATTGCTCATTTAGACTGACAACATGTTAGAACTTTCAAAATACAAGAATGGGTCTTGAATCCAATTGAATTCACTGTATCCCTCTGGGAAGCAACTTTCAATCTGGTTATAGAGAGTTAAACATCAGAGCTGGTAAAAAGCAATGGTAGAGCATGAATAACAAAAATGTACAGTTTAGACTATGTACAAAACAGGTTGAATTTAAATTGTTAAAATGATATATCTTAGTTATTTACATGTAGTAGCTTTTTAAGACACAGTAAATAAATTTCCGAACCTGACTTTGCAACCCTCCAAATGCCCTCTCGGGACCCAGCAGTGGCTCATGCCCAATAGGTTAAGAAATGCTGAACTAAAGGCATGTTTGTGGAGTGAAACATAAAAGATAACCCAGACTTCTAAAATGCTCTTAGTGAAATGGGATTTTCAGGAGTAACAACACACTATTTGGTTAACAAGCACATTTTACTAATATTGTAATACCAAGTCAATTAGATAGCTTAAATGTGTAGTACTCTATGTGATGCTGATCACATACTGTTAATCAGCAGCATTGCAGAATATTCTAGAGCCACACTCTTGGCATTCATCTGGAACTTTCTCACATTAGCCTGATAATTAGGATGTTGCCACCAGCTGAGTTTTAGAAAGTTGGTGTAGTAGGTTGTGCATTCATATAGGATGATATTAGACAGCAGTTTTTAATGAAAGTGACAAATGATCAATTGTTTATTTGTGTTGTAAACTATTGTGATTTTTTTATTACTGTTTGTAGGCTATACAATGTGTCCTGGATAATTATATAAAGAGAACTGTTGTAATATAAGTGTGTTTGTTTTAGCAATTGAGAGTATCTGGTATTCAATAATTCATTCCACTGTTTTAAGTTCATAATTCTTGTCACTGGTTGTGACACACACACACACACACACACACACACACACACACTTCCTTTTTTCTTTATTTAATTTGAATTCAGAGTATTGGCACATATTTTATTAAAAGGGTGTATTTATTGGAAATACAGATTTAGTTTCCATTTATTGCACATAATTACGGTACACAGACGATTTTTGGAGGTTGTGTCTACGTTTAACAATGTAACTTATTTATTGCACATAATTACGGTACACAGACGATTTTTGGAGGTTGTGTCTACGTTTAACAATGTAACTTAACCTTTTAGATTTTTAAAATTAATTAGATTTAACAAAAATTTCCTTTGTTAGTGTACATTCAAAGGCTGCATTTATTGTATGGATAAAAGGCTGTATATAACATTAAAGGTTGTATTTATTCGGAGTACCGGAATTTACTTCCAATTTATAACCTAGTACAATAACGTATAACCAAACAAGTACATTAAAATCCTTTTTACTTCCATGTTCCTTAAGGAAATGGAAGTATGGTGATGGCAAAAAAATCGTGTTCGAGATTATTGCAGATTCTGATTGTACTACACTCAAAACATGAAAAAAGTCGTTTTTCGAAAAGTGTGTGTGTGTGTGTGTGTGTGTGTGTGTGTGTGTGTGTGTGTGTGTGTGTGTGTGTCTGTCTGTCTATAGATTTTTTTCTATGGCAAACGATAACAGCCGCAAATTCAAACAGAATCAAATAATTTTTTGCATACATCTCTGATTTGTAGGGTACTCAAGACCTATTGTTTTTGGTGAAGATTGGTTGAGGGGAAAGGGTAGTTTACCTGCAACACTTTTTTTTAAATCAAGGGTAATTTGTTTCTATGGCAAACAATAACAGCCCCAAATTCAAACACAATCAAATAATATTTTGCATGCAGCCCTTAATTGTAGAGTTCTCAATACCTATTGATTTTGGTAAAGATCGGTTGAGGAAAAGGGGTAGTTTACCTGCAACATTTTATGTTTTAACAAGGGTATTTTCTATGGCAAACGATAACAGCCGCAAATTCGAACATAATCAAATAATGTTTTGCATACTGCCCTAAATTGTAGAGATCTCAAGACCTTTTGTTTTTGGTGAAGATCGGTTAAGGGAAAGGGGTAGTTTACCTGCAACAGTTTTTTATCAAGGGTAATTTTACTTCCATATTCCTTAAGGAATGGAAGTATGGTGATGGCAAAAAAAATCGTGTTCGAGATTATTGCAGATTCTGGTTCTACTACACTCAAAACATGAAAAAAAGTCGTTTTCCGAAAAGTGTCTGTGTGTCTGTCTGTCTGTCTGTGTGTCTGTCTGTCTGTAGATTTTTTTTCTATGGCAAACGATAACTGCCGCAAATTCAAACAGAATCAAATAATTTTTTGCATACAGCCCTGATTTGCAGAGTACTCGCGACCTATTGTTTTTGGTGAAGATCGGTTGAGGGAAAGGGGTAGTTTACCGGCAACGGTTTTTTTTTAGCAAGGGTAATTTTGTTTGTTTGGCAAACGATAACAGCCGCAAATTCAAACAGAATCAAATAATGTTTCGCATACAGCCCTGAATTGTAGAGTTCTCAAGATCTGTTGATTTTGGTGAAGATCGGTTAAGGGAAAGGGGTAGTTTACCTGTAACGTTTTATGTTTTAACAAGGGTATTTCCTATGGCAAACGATAACAGCCGCAAATTCAAATAGAATCAAAAGATTATTTGCATATAGCCCTAAATTGTAGAGTTCTCAAGACCTATTGTTTTTGGTGAAGATCGGTTGAGGGAAAGGGGTAGTTTACCTGCAACGTTTTTTTAACAAGGGTATTTTCTATGGCAAACGATAACAGCCGCAAATTCAAACAGAATCAAATAATATTTTGCATACAGCCCTGATTTGTAGAGTACTCAAGACCTATTGTTTTTGGTGAAGTTCGGTTAAGGGAAAGGGGTAGTTTACCTGTAACGTTTTATGTTTTAACAAGGGTATTTCCTATGGCAAACGATAACAGCCGCAAATTCAAACAGAATCAAAAGATTATTTGCATACAGCCCTAAATTGTAGAGTTCTCAAGACCTATTGTTTTTGGTGAAGATCGGTTGAGGGAAAGGGGTAGTTTACCTGCAACGTTTTTTTAACAAGGGTATTTTCTATGGCAAACGATAACAGCCGCAAATTCAAACAGAATCAAATAATGTTTTGCATACAGCCCTGATTTGTAGAGTACTCAAGACCTGTTGTTTTTGGTGAAGATCGGTTAAGGGGAAGGGGTAGTTTACCTGCAACGTTTTTTTATCAAGCGTATTTTCTATGGCAAACGATAACAGCCGCAAATTCAAACAGAATCAAATAATTTTTTGCATACGTCCCTGAATTGTAGAGGTGTCAATGACTTTCGATTTTGGTGAAGATCGGTTAAGGGGAAGGGGTAGTTTACCTGCAACCTTTTACGTTTTAACAAGAGTAAAGTACTTGAAAATTTATTTAAACTTTTTGAAACAATGGTAATTGTTAAAAATAAAATAATTTTGTTGCCAGGCAATAAAATTATAATTTTTTCATTTTAATGTAATATAATATTTTTCATTTAATACAGCAATAAAAAGGCAGGTAAGACACAGCCTGGCTGTTTGGGTGAAAATGATTTTAAATATAAATCTTAGAATATGGAAGTCATGTATGGTTCTCCATACCGATATTTACTTCCATATTCCTTAAGGAATGGAAGTATGGTGATGGCAAAAAAAATCGTGTTCGAGATTATTGCAGATTCTGATTCTACTACACTCAAAACATGAAAAAAAGTCGTTTTCCGAAAAGTGTCTGTGTGTGTGTCTGTCTGTCTGTCTGTCTGTAGATTTTTTTCTATGGCAAACGATAACAGCCGCAAATTCAAACAGAATCAAATAATTTTTTGCATACAGCCCTGATTTGCAGAGTACTCGCGACCTATTGTTTTTGGTGAAGATCGGTTAAGGAAAAGGGGTAGTTTACCTGCAACGGTTTTTTTTTATCAAGGGTAATTTTGTTTGTTTGGCAAACGATAACAGCCGCAAATTCAAACAGAATCAAATAATGTTTCGTATACAGCCCTGAATTGTAGAGTTCTCAAGATCTGTTGATTTTGGTACAGATCGGTTAAAGGAAAGGGGTAGTTTACCTGCAACGTTTTATGTTTTAACAAGGGTATTTCCTATGGCAAATGATAACAGCCGCAAATTCAAACATAATCAAATAATGTTTTGCATACTGCCCTGAATTATTGAGTTCTCAAGACCTTTTGGTTTCAGTGAAGATCGGTTAAGGAAAAGGGGTAGTTTACCTGCAACGTTTTATGTTTTAAAAGGGTATTTTCTATGGCAAACGATACGAGCCACAAATTCAAACAGAATCAAATAAGTGTTTGCATACAGCCCTGATTTCTTGAGTACTAAAGACCTATTGTTTTTGGTGAAGATCGTTTGAGGGAAAGGGGTAGTTTACCTGCCACGTTTTATTTTGTTTTATCAAGGGTATTTTGTATGGCAAACGATAACAGCCGCAAATTCAAACAAAATCATATAATATTTTACATACAACCCTGAATTGTAGAGTTCTCAAGACCTATCGTTTTTGGTGAAGATCGGTTAAGGGAAAGGGGTAGTTTACCAGCAACGGTTTTTTATCAAGGGTAATTTTACTTCCATATTCCTTATGGAATGGAAGTATGGTGATGGCAAAAAAAATCGTGTTCGAGATTATTGCAGATTCTGATTCTACTACACTCAAAACATGAAAAAAAGTCGTTTTCCGAAAAGTGTCTGTGTGTCTGTCTGTCTGTCTATCTGTGTGTGTGTCTATAGATTTTTTTTCTATGGCAAACGATAACTGCCGCAAATTCAAACAGAATCAAATAATTTCTTGCATACAGCCCTGATTTGTAGAGTACTCACGACCTATTGTTTTTGGTGCAGATCGGATGAGGGAAAGGGGTAGTTTACCTGCAACGGTTTTTTTTTATCAAGGGTAATTTTGTTTGTTTGGCAAACGATAACAGCCGCAAATTCAAACAGAATCAAATAATGTTTCGCATACAGCCCTGAATTGTAGAGTTCTCAAGATCTGTTGATTTTGGTGAAGATCGGTTAAGGGAAAGGGGTAGTTTACCTGTAACGTTTTATGTTTTAACAAGGGTATTTCCTATGGCAAACGATAACAGCCGCAAATTCAAACAGAATCAAAAGATTATTTGCATACAGCCCTAAATTGTAGAGTTCTCAAGACCTATTGTTTTTGGTGAAGTTCGGTTGAGGGAAAGGGGTAGTTTACCTGTAACGTTTTTTTAACAAGGGTATTTTCTATGGCAAACGATAACAGCCGCAAATTCAAACAGAATCAAATAATGTTTTGCATACTGCCCTGTTTTGTAGAGTACTCAAGACCTATTGTTTTTGGTGAAGATCGGTTAAGGGGAAGGGGTAGTTTACCTGCAACGTTTTTTTATCAAGCGTATTTTCTATGGCAAACGATAACAGCCGCAAATTCAAACAGAATCAAATAATTTTTTGCATACGTCCCTGAATTGTAGAGGTGTCAATGACTTTCGATTTTGGTGAAGATCGGTTAAGGGGAAGGGGTAGTTTACCTGCAACCTTTTACGTTTTAACAAGAGTAAAGTACTTGAAAATTTATTTAAACTTTTTGAAACAATGGTAATTGTTAAAAATAAAATAATTATGTTGCCAGGCAATAAAATTATAATTTTTTCATTTTAATGTAATATAATATTTTTCACTTAATACAGCAATAAAAAGGCAGGTAAGACACAGCCTGGCTGTTTGGCTGAAAATGATTTTAAATATAAATCTTAGAATATGGAAGTCATGTATGGTTCTCCATACCGATATTTACTTTTTCTATGGTAAACAATAATAGCCGCAAATTCAAACAGAATCAAATAATTTTTTGCATACATCCCTTATGTAGAGTACTCACGATCTGTTGTTTTCAGTGAAGATCAGTTAAGGGAAAGGGATAGTCTACCTGCTACATTTTATGTTTTAACAAGGGTAATTTTTCTATAACGAACAATAACTACCGTAAATTCAAGGAGAATCAAATAATTTTTTGTATACGTTCCTGAATTATAAAGAGCTGAAGGACTAATGATTTTGGTAAAGATCGGTGAAGGGAAAGGGGTAGTTTACCTGCCACCTTTAATGTTTTAACAAGAATAATTGTTTATATGACGAACGATAACTGCCGTAAATTCAAACATAATCAAATACGTTTTTTCATACACCCCTATATTGTAGAAACCTCAAGGCCTGTTGATTTTGGTTAAGATCGGTTAAGGGAAAGGGGTAGTTTACCAGCAACATTTTATGTTGTAACAAGAGAAATTTTTTCATGAACGATAACTGCCGTAAATTCAAACAGAATCGAATAAATTTTTATTTAAATATACAAACAGTTTTATTATACAGCATTTGCGTATATGTTTGATATATGAAATATAGGAAAATCAATTCAGTCAATAAGTATCTTCTAAATAATGTTTCAATAACGCCTATTTTTATCGTGTTATTTTAGTTTATTTTATTGGGATTGATTTCAGGATGTTATCACACGTTTTTCAAACAGTTTAAAGATAGCAATGTTGTTTAGTCTTATATGGAAGTATGGCGCTCAACGAGTGGGCTTTAGTTAAGAAAAAAAAAAATCATATTAACTGTTACTTAACTTGAGCAGGCAACCATTAGAGGCACAGGAATGCATAATACCAGAGGCAGATCGAAGAAGGGGGCAGAAGAGAAGGAGAAGGAAGAAGGTGGACAGGAACGAGAGATGGAAACATTTACGGACAGTGAAATGGAACAAACAATGGGTGATAAAGAAGAAACTGAAGCAATTATCACAGAGAAGGAAATAGTTGAAGAGGATGCCCAAGGGGACCAACCAGATAAATCTACCCGAAAGGAAGACATGAGTATGCAGGAGCTGTTGAGGATTATAATGGAAAGCAATAAACAAATAAATGAGGAAAATAAGGAGAACTTTAGGAAACAGGAGGAATCCTTAAAGCAAACCAAGGAGGAAACTAATGAGAGTTTAAGACAAATTAAAGAGGATAATAAACAAAATTCAGAAAAGCTGGAGAATAAAATAGACAGTATAAATGAAAAGTCAGAAAAGCTGGAAAATAAAATAGACAGTATCAACGAAAACTCAAAGAAAAAATATGAAATTTTGAGTGAGAATTTGATCAAATTAATGAACGATAAGTTTGACAGAAATAAAGAGGAAAATGATGAGAATAACCGGCTGATAAATGAAAGCTTAAACCAAATCAATGAAAGGTTTGATAGAAACGATGAGAGCTTAAGGCAGATTCTGGAGAATACCAAACAAATGGATGAAAAAATTGAAAACCATAATAAGGAGTTGCGGCAAATCATCAATGAACAAGGCCTAGCGTTGAGGGAAGTCATCAATGGAAGTATTATAATTGTCAATGAAACACGGAGCAAAGGAGTTGATAGCTGTGAAGTGGAAGTAAGACAGAAAATAACCGAAATTAAGGTGGATCTGGAAAAGACAGATGAAACCGTCATGCAACTCAGAGTGGAAGTAGAGACCAAAATTACCCAAATAGAAAACCTACAAGCGATGACCCAAGAAAAATTTGACGGGATACCAATTAATATAACCGGAAGAATAGAACGGGTTCATAATGAAATAAAGACACTGAAAATAAGACAAACGCGTAAAAAGAAATTAATAAATACACGGGAAGGATTGGAAATGATTAAAAGGGGATTGGTTCAGCTACATAATATACCAATTACGGAAAACAGAGAAGTAAGGCAAGTGAGAAACTTTAAACGAACCACACTTGAATTCCCAGATGGACTAGAAGGACCAAAAAGGCCAAAATTAACCGAGGAGCATGGAGGACTTATGGAATTTATGTATGAACCATTAGAACAATTAAGAAATTGTACCGAAGAATCAGTTCGAAAGGCAATAGTAAACTTGAACATAAATGACAATTTTATAGCGACAAGATTCAAGAACCAGGTGATAGGGAGATAGGTCACAAGGACAGAAATAATTCTATACGCTAGAGAAATCCGAACCATCAGTACAGAGGAAATAATGGACCACGGTTAAACAGATTCCAAACAGAATATAAGAAAAGGGACGGATTTTATGGATACAGGATCAAGCAAATCCAAGGAAAATAATGAAGAACCAATAAAACAACAAAATTCAAAAATAAGTAAGAACACCTTACTATATAATTCAGAAGAAATTACTTTAAACTAATATAAAAGAAAAAAATAACACTGATTAAACCTAATAAAAATCATCAAAACCAAAAAACCAAATGAGTTTATCTGATGTAATATAATAGTGAGAAATGTTATTTAGAATGTAATGGGAATAATAATGATTGTGCCAGAAGAATATAATTACATGATGTGATGTATAATACTAACCAAAATCTCATAACCAGCTGTATTGGTAATAAAGGAATATTAGCCAAGGAAGATAAGAGAATGAAGAAGCCAAAATGAAACCGTCAAAAGGATCACAAGAAAAGAAAAAACAAATATTTAAGAATTATCTGTAAGAAAGCCAATTAATAAATGTCAATAAAATAGCCAAGTATTGGAGAGGAGAAGTGTATAATAGAAGGAAGAATTAATATGAAGAAATAATATGATCTGAGTTAAAGTACAGTGAATAATCCCTAGAGTATTGTTATTATTAATGATTTTATTGAAGGTCACATGATGACTACCTTGCGAGGTTTATTAATGAAGATTGACTGTAGAATATTCCAGCAATCATTTAATTGGGCAGAGATGATGTTCCTCTGATCCCAGAAGGTATGTAACGGACGACGGTAATTGGTTAGCCGATAGAGCACCACCGATTCGATTCCAGTTATAATGTTAGGGAGGTTTAGGAAAATTAAATATTAGAGGGAAAACTCACAAATAGATATAGATTAATAAATAAAACCAGATCCAAAATGTATAATTAATAAAGAATGTCACAAGAATGATTATAGAAGTAAGGTTTAAACTTGGGAAATAATTGATTTTAAGAAGGAACGAAGAAATAATAGTAATACAATGGATAATTCTGAAATAAAAAAGGTATTATGAATAAGGGAACCAATTGGTCAGATACAAGTTGTGCGTTTATTTTTTACTAAACGTGGTTAAAGACAAAATAAACTTTTTTCGAAGGGGGGGTGTTATGTAACGTAACAGAGTTGAGGTCCCCAACGTTACATTAAAAATTGAATGAAACATGGTCAAGGACCATACCCTGAATTAAGGTTGCTCAGTAGTTAATGTATCTGAGAAGTGCCTCACGTCAAAAGAGGCAATAATTAATGTTGAATATAAAAAAACCATACCAATTAATAGTTACATATAATAAATTATGCTTGTTTTTATAATGTAACATCTTAATGTTTACAGAATATTTATGTTATATTTTGAGTATGGTAGGAATGAACTGATGTTGTTTAATAGAAATACTTCATCAATGATTATGTTTATATTTATGTTAAATTTGTTTTTAGACAATCAAGTATAGTTACCAGTGTTAGGCATTATACTAAGTTTTAAGTATTGTCTAAAATTGAATAATGCTGTTGTTTTAATTAACATTTGTAAACTTGGCCAGGAGGGCAATCAGTGTTTAAGGTTTGACAAGTAGTTCTGACAATTATATTGTAAACTAATGAAGGGTTCCAGGACCAGTTAATTAATGTAATTAAGTAAACACCAGGAAACTAAAATTAATGTAATTAACCATTAACCAATAATTAATTGTACAGTAGGTCAGGTAAAAGAAAATTAAGTTAAAAAACCAATCAATGTTATAACAGTGTAAGAAAACCTATAGGCCTAAATTCCATATTTGTGAAAGGAAATTAATACCTTTTTAAGAAGTCCAGTCCAACGAAACTATGGTAAAACATTTACTGTTTAAGAAGGAAGGTTAGGTGAGAATTTTAGGTAATTTAATATTAATCCAAGTATGGAGTATTTTATTGAAAAAGAGTAGTATTATTCTATAATTCTGGCTCTAGGATATCTAGTTTCACCCAATGACGAAAAAACGTGGTTGTTAAGGCAACTGAAATGGACACGAGTTGTTGATATTGAATCATTCGTTCTGATTGTTACAAGCTATTAGGTTGAGATGGGCCGATACATTTAAAAAATATGAATAATAAATTCGGAAGAAAAATGAATCAAAATTAAAAACCCTCTTTGAAAGATAATTCTATCTTAATGCTGATAAGTAATAAACTAGACTTCAAAATTGTAACTGAATACATTTAAAGAAGAAATGAAATCCCTCACCTCATTCACCAAATAATTCCGCTGGAGTCGGTATCAAACCAATTCCTCCTATAACCAGAAGATCAGTTAAGAGAATTAAAGTCCGAACTAACGGAATTATTGAAAAAACAAGAAGACCTCATTTGGCAGAGTTAACCTTCATTTGAAGAAGCCGGGATACCATTTTCATTCCACCGGGATCGATAATTGTCAAGATCATAGGAGAAAAACAGAAGTCCGAAGAATTCCTGAGAGCTTCCCAGTACACTCCATAATCAATTTTATTAAAAGCCAGAACACTTTTATTGGATGAAGATGAGTTAAACTGAGTCTTGTCAACTGTTTACAGACGTTCACGGCCAGTCGAAGTTTTCGTCGACTCGGTAAAAAACAACCTATTTTAATTTCACTATATTTAGAGTAAATAATTTTGTTTTGTAATACTTGAGTAACCTTAATTATGCATTTTACCTGGCCTTACTAATGGTTCCAAGAACTTTACGAACCCTGGGATAAGAACTATTTATTATTATTTTTCATTTGTATAAGTCTATAGAATTTGATTAATTGATAATCGATATATTTTTAATAATATAATAATATATATATACTTTCACTTATGAACTTACTATTGTCACTTCCCAAACGTTTCAAGATGTTGTTTCTCTTCTTCAGTGGGTTGAGTACTAACTGTCGATTACAGAATAACCGTTACGGAATGGAGTGTGTGGTGGGGGTTGATGGTGGGAAGGGGTTGGCGCTGAGGTTCGAATTATGTGTATGGATCAGTGTGTCAAATAGTGTATGTGATTTGTAATGTATCTGTTCATTTAATATGTTGTTTGGTTGTAATGTGTGATATCTGTATATTTCAAATTGTTCAGCTGTGTTTAGTTTTCTACTTTTTGGTAAGTAGTGTAATATTTCCATGTTGTGTTCTATGTTTGTGTAGCTGTGGTTTTCGTTATGTAAATGTGTGGCAAATGTGGAATGTATGTAGTTTGTGGTGAGGGCTTTTAAATGTTCAGAAAACCTGGAAGAAAAAGATCTTCCCGTCTGGCCGATGTAGAATTGTTGACAATCATTGCAATTTAATTTGTAAACCCCTGTTTTGCTGTATGTGTCAATGTCTTTGTTAGTATTGTTTATGTGTTTTCTAATGGTGTTGTTGGTTCTGTAAGCTACTTTATAATTTTGTTTCCTAAATGTGTTTGCAATTTTATGTGTATTGGAGTTGTAGTATGTAAGTGTTATGTATTTACTGGGTTGTGTGCTGTTGGTCAGATGTGTTTTACTTTTTGTGTTGAGGATTCGTTTATGTAGTTTATTTATTAATTCAGGGTTGTATCCGTTTTTGACTGCTATGTATTTAATTGTGTTTAATTCATCTTGGTGGTCATGTGTGTTTAGGGGTATTGACGTGAGCCTATGGAGCATGTAGTTGAAAGCTGCATGTTTGTGTTGAGTTGGGTGGTTGGATGTGTTGTGTATGACCATGTCTGATGTGGTGGGTTTTCTGTATATTTTGTATGTGTGTGTGTTGTTTGTTTTGGTGATTGTAAGGTCTAAAAAGTTTATGCTATTGTTTAATTCTATTTCAAGTGTGAATTTTAATTTATGGTGTAAAGTGTTAATGTATTTATGGAAATTTTCTATTTGTCTTTTGTTGCCATTGTAAAGGAGTAAAATGTCATCGACATACCTGTGCCAATATATTATTTTATCGGTGTATTTGTTGTTGTTCAGTATGTGTTTCTGTTCTATGGTGTGTATGAATATTTCTGCTAGTATACCTGATATAGGGGAGCCCATGGGTAGTCCATCTGTTTGTGTGTAATACATGTTATTGTGTGCGAAATAATTTTGATCTGTGATAATTTTTGTTAGATGGATGATCTCGTTTATGTGTGTTTCGGGTGTGTTATTTATTTTTAGTAATTGTTCTAATGTAATTATGGTTTCTTTTATGGGAACATTGGTGTATAGGTTTGTTATGTCGAATGAAGCGAGTGTGGAATTGTGGGGAATGTGTACATGTTGAGTTTTATTCACTAGATCTATATTATTTTTGACAGTGGTGTTGTTTGTTAAATTTATGCTATTTCTGATCAATTTATCTAAATGTCTAGCTATTTTGTGGGCAGGTGCTTGTGTGTTGTTTATAAGTGGTCTGATGGGAATGTTGGGTTTGTGTAATTTCGGTAGTGCATTTAGTGTAGGGGCTTTTGGTTTAATTTGTTTTAGATATTTGATGTTGTCAGGTGATACTATGTGTTTTGTGTTATTTAGGGTTTTGTTTATTTGTTTGTGATATTTATGGGTGGGGTCTTTATTTAATTTAGTGATGTTGTTTTCCTTAAAAAATGTTTCAATTTTGTTATTTAAAGCCTGTTTTTCTATTATAACATTAATATTACCTTTATCTGCTTTAAGTATTGTTAGGTTATGTTCGTGTAATTTTTGTTTTATGTTTTTTAGTGTTTGGATTTCATTATTGTGTTGTTTATTTTCGTTTTTTTGTGTGTGTTGTAATTTACGCTTTATTTCATAACGTATTGTATCATGGTCTTGGTTTAGTGTGTGTTGTATGGCTGTTTCAGCGTCTAGGACTATGTCACGTGTATGTTTACTATTACCGTTATTATTTGTATTGGTACATAAATTGTGTTTTAGACCTTTATCTAAGAGGTTTATTTCTGCGTTAGTGAAAATGGTAGTTGTTGTATTTACAGTGCGTGTGAAATCTATGTGTCGGTGTCGGGACAGTTACGTTCCTGCGTGTTAATATGTTATTGATTTTTCTGTTATGTACTTCCTGTATTTTTATTTGGATTTTCTCTATGATATTTCGTGTATGTTGTATTACGTGTTCGAATTCAATGTAGTGTAATATTTGTGTGAGTTTTACGTGTAGGTTATATGCCGTTTTGTTTAGTGTATCTTTTTTATGGTATAAATCATTGATGATATTGTCTAGGTGTATTATTTCGGCTTTACGTTTTGTTTTTGTTGCTGCATATGTATTATTTTTTATTGTGATTTGTGCATGTGTGGGTATAATGTTGTGTTTACGGCAAGTTTTGTTGTAAGCGATGTTCAAGGAATGTGTACATGTTGAGTTTTATTCACTAGATCTATATTATTTTTGACAGTGGTGTTGTTTGTTAAATTTATGCTATTTCTGATCAATTTATCTAACATTAATTAAGACAGGTAACAACATTTTAATTGTTACAAATAGCCACCTTTAACGAGTTCTTTACAAATTGACACTCACAACAAGGTCATCATTATCTTCTCTTAACACCGTCTAAAATCGTTTTATTACAAATTGGCGCAAACCAACATGGAGCTTGATCAAACCACGAAACCTAAAATAAATCTTATTGATCCCGAGAAAATCGTATTATTACAATATATATATATTTTGTATGTTAAAACTGTGAGGTGTATTTTATAATCTGGAACATTTTATACCAAATGATTTAATCACAAAAGATTACTGTAAATTAATATGTAAATTAATTAATTTTACACAAAATTACAACAAACACACCAAAAGTATCTATAGAAATTAAAAAAAAAAAAAAAATTATATAAATGACAAATTATTCAATAAATGATTAAATATGTACCATAATTTATTAGATACTGCAATTATTTTTTATAGAAACAAACATCCACTAGCAGCTACAAAACCAATTTTCCCTATAATGTACCTAGCAAGATCCTGACCTTTTCGATACATTGTTGGATTGTTAATGCTAGCATTTTTTTATTCTTTTCCCTAAACATTTTGAAACCATAATTTCAAAGCGATACTACCTGAGATGCCTTTCCATTGTTTCCTTTTGCTCCAAAAAAAATATTTTGTGGTATTGATGTCTTTATTCATTAAAATTTTGTGTGAGGGAGATTGCAAAATTTTTAACTGAACTGTAGCATTTCATTGTCTCAGTTTTTTGTCATTTTTTGTGCTACTGTAAAGTGTTCACTTTTTATTTACACCTAAGTCATGCCGTTTTTATTTTACATTTTTACACTTTCTGTCAAGCTACTGTAAAGCTACATTAAAATATACAATTTTATTTTTAAAAAATGATCAAATCAAGCACTTGTCTATAATGAACAGAACACTGTGTAATAACTGAAATATATGAGAGTTTTATTTAAGGTTATTGCTGGCTCTCACATCCTACCTTCCAGTATTTGCGTATCATCCGTCAGAACAGTGAATAACTCAACAGGATACTAAGTCATTCTTATTACTGTTCAGATGCATTTAGCATGTACACCAGAGGCAGATTTATGCATAGGCAAAGTAGGCTACTGCCTACGGGCGGCAAATTTTGTAAAGGTCGTTATGTTGTTTTTATACCTAAGAGATGTTTCAAATGCCGCTCCATTTCGTCTCAATATGATAAGAAGCTTTTAAAAATATATATTGTTTAGTAACAAGGCTTATTACATAAAGAGAACAGTTCATCATTTACTTCTGATCTGTATATGAAGTAGGCCCTACATCGTTTTTTGACAATTACATTTACATACATTATATATGTGATACTTCCATTATATTAATTATTTAACTATTAATTTGTTTACATTCAAATTTCGAACATCCTTTACCAACTCTGTAATTTGACATGATGCCACTAGCTTGTAATGTCAATAGATGCCACTAGCTGCTAACAGACAGACTATGAGCATAGTATAATTCCATACCCAACTCTAGTGCCAGTTGAGCTTCAACCTGCCGAGGAGGGAAATAAGAGGTCTACACATAGTACGTGTCCGTTAAACACCTGTTGTATTTTACATAAATCATAAAATATATATTCATCAAATAAATTGATAGGCAAAAAGTGATAAGTGAAAGGATGATTATGTCAAAAGATGTGTATATAATGTATTTTCATTTATTATGTTAGGGTAATATTAGTGGAATGATAATATTCTACCACTACTGTATTACAGTATACAAATGTAGTGATATATCTTGGCACAATACTATGTAATAAATTTGGATAAAAGGCTCATTTCAAATAGAAAGGATACCTGGTGTGATCAGACATAACAAATTTGTATTAGTTTTTTGAGAATGTATTCCTATCAAACTGCAATAAGCATATTTTCAAACCTTTATGGATGTGTGTCATGGAATTTACAGATTGCACCAAAAGAAACAGTTAAAATATATCTTCAATTAAACAAAAATTGGTCTTGTAATATGAGTCAGTAATACAGCAGGAACTAATCAGTTAATTGCTATTACAAAATGCCTTATTCCTTTTTCATGATGATCAGATTTTGCTATACGCCTGCATAAATAAAAATTATTAAATTGCTTAACTCTCAACACAAAGTATTTAAACTATTTAACATGAAAAGTTCATCATGTCACATATTGTAGTAACAAGGTAAGTTTTTGGAATAGTGTTTTAGCTGAATTTATACACTAGGAGGACACTCAGCATTTAGTTTGTGTGTGTAACTCTGGTTAATCAAAGAGAATTATTTGTGTAAATTCAAATTTAGTAATACAAATCTACTACCATAAAGGCCTGGAATGCTATGCGTTAAAGAATTTTAATTAACTTTATATGGGGAAATCTGGTTTACATACATTATTTCTGAAAATAATAATCCTGAAATGTAATCAGTACTTATATCAAGTTAAGTGCAATAATTAAATAGATTCTTCAACTTGCACGTTGCAAACTTCAGGTGCTAATCCTTTACATTATTTTTAATTCAACATCAATTTATGTTCGGCAACGTTAAAAAGAACATGTTATGGCCTCTGAGAAAGTACACAGTGAGTGGAAGCTGGCTTAAATGAAGGTAAACATTTTATCTAATAATTAGTGTCCCGTGTTAGAAAACATGTGCAATACATATTATAAAAAGAAGGATATTGTTTTTACTTCCATGTTCCATAAGGAAATGGATGGTGAAAAAAATCGTGTTCGAGATAAGGGCTGATTCTGATTGTACTACCCTCAAAACATAAAGAAGTAATTTTTTGAAAGATGTCTGTGTGTAGAATTTTGTCTATGGCGAATGATAACTGCCGCAAATTCAAATAATTTTTTGCATATTGTAGAGGACTCAAGGTCTGTTGATTTTGGTGAAGATCGGTTAAGGAGAAGGGGTAGTTTACCTGCAACGTTTTATGTTTTAACAAGAGTAAAGTACTTAATTTTTATAAATAAAGTATCCTGAAAAGGTCATAATAATCCACACTAGAAAGGTACATGAAATATCCTTAAATGAAAAGGGGTAGGGGGAAGTTGAAGGGGGAGGGGATAATTTTCTATAATTTAAAATGATAGGTGAAGTGGAGGGGATAATTTTTTATATGTGTACTACGTTATCAGCAACGATGAAGTAGTTTGTTGATAAAATTCCTTTCCAGGCTGTTTGGCCGTGGTCCAATGTTTTCTGCAAAACCAGACGTTTCGGAAGTGCCATCATCAGTGAAAATCAAGTGCGCTAACGTGAGGTGGTATATGTTAGTGACCACAATTCTGTGGTTGAGGCTGAAGATAGAAGTAGTTTCTGTAGAAATATTTCATTTCTAAAACGATTTTAAATATAAATCTTAAAACATGGAAGTCATGTATGATTCTCTACACCAATATTTTAATTATTTGCACAAATAGTATTATTGTTTAATACACGTTCTATCCAGATCAAATTATGTGTATACAGTTCTGGAAAAATTAGACTGGCATACAATTTTTTTTGTTTATTGTAAACTGTATTATGTTTGGAAGTATCCCAAAGTAAATTTAACATTAATCATGTCAATCAATGAGGCCAGTCCAGTTTTTTAAGGCTAGGAGAATCCTTGAAATGTTTGGAGCATCAAACTTCATGATGGATCAAATCATCAAACTTCAGTTTCTGTGAAAAACTGGCAGATTTGTGTAGTCAGTTGATAAAGGATGGTATTGTAAAAGCAACAATTCTTTCAGAATTATTTTATAACCCTGTCAGTCTGCAAATAACTATCACTCCTTTAGATCATCAGCAGATTTAAACTTTTCTTATTTGTGCTAGGAATGTATCATGTAAAACTGCTGGAAGTATGGTATACAAAGTTTCTATTATCCTTTTCAAGGTTGATGACCAAAACAAAAAGTACTACTTATAATTCATCATTGTAGCAGTTACACAGCAGTATACTAAACATCTCTTGGTTAATACCTGTACTCTGGTCAGGTAGCACACAATGAATCATTCAAAACGAGTACAATTCAGTGTCAATGTCTAGTATTTATGTGTCACTGCTACCCATAGTGACTCATTTGTATTGTACATAACAAATAGTATTCTGACTGTACACGTTTTTCATCTGACAAGAATTTTATACTTAGGCAAACTCATTTAATGGTGTAACCTTCTGTAATATGTGCCAAACGAGTATTCATAAAATTAATATATTTGTGTCAAATTGTGTTTTATTTATTTCCAACAAAATCTGTTTTGTGGACATAACTTTATGTCCAATACAATTATTATGTTATTTCTTTTTAGTATCCCTTATAGATTTGCGTGATTAAAACTTTTAATACTAAAACTTTTTTTCAGATGATAACCATGCTTTGTTGAGATTATTAACGAAAAGTTTTGCTCATTCAGTGATGTGGCATCTTCAGTGATAAAGTTGAGTCTCATCGTGGTAAAACTACTGAAGACTTCATAGAATTGAAAAATTAATGAAAATAATATTCTTACAACCAGTGACAAGAATTATGAACTTAAAACAGTGGAATGAATTATTGAATACCAGATACTCTCAATTGCTAAAACAAACACACATATTACAACAGTTCTCTTTATATAATTATCCAGGACACATTGTATAGCCTACAAACAGTAATAAAAAAATCACAATAGTTTACAACACAAATAAACAATTGATCATTTGTCACTTTCATTAAAAACTGCTGTCTAATATCATCCTATATGAATGCACAACCTACTACACCAACTTTCTAAAACTCAGCTGGTGGCAACATCCTAATTATCAGGCTAATGTGAGAAAGTTCCAGATGAATGCCAAGAGTGTGGCTCTAGAATATTCTGCAGTGCTGCTGATTAACAGTATGTGATCAGCATCACATAGAGTACTACACATTTAAGCTATCTAATTGACTTGGTATTACAATATTAGTAAAATGTGCTTGTTAACCAAATAGTGTGTTGTTACTCCTGAAAATCCCATTTCACTAAGAGCATTTTAGAAGTCTGGGTTATCTTTTATGTTTCACTCCACAAACATGCCTTTAGTTCAGCATTTCTTAACCTATTGGGCATGAGCCACTGCTGGGTCCCGAGAGGGCATTTGGAGGGTTGCAAAGTCAGGTTCGGAAATTTATTTACTGTCTTAAAAACCTACTACATGTAAATAACTAAGATATATCATTTTAACAATTTAAATTCAACCTGTTTTGTACATAGTCTAAACTGTACATTTTTGTTATTCATGCTCTACCATTGCTTTTTACCAGCTCTTATGTTTAACTCTCTATAACCAGATTGAAAGTTGCTTCCCAGAGGGATATAGTGAATTCAATTGGATTCAAGACCCATTCTTGTATTTTGAAAGTTCTAACATGTTCTCAGTAAAACTAAATGAGCAATGGTGTGATATCATCTGTGATTCTGGGATTAAAACTAAATTTTTAGTAAATTATTTTGTATAGTTAGTGATAACATGAGACATGTCATGGACAACAAAATCCATAAACTTTTAGATTCTGACTTAACAAAGTTCTGGATATCTTTAAGAGATGAATATCCTGAACTTTCGGAGTTGCTCATCCCATTCATCACCTCATTCTTGAGTGAAATGGGATTTTCATCTCAAGTGAAAAGCAAGCACAGAAATAGACTTTACGCACACTCAGATTTATGACTTAATTTAACCACTCTTGAGTCCAACATACCCCAGCTTTTGCAGAAAAAGCAGCCCCAACTGTCACATTAGTAACTAATGATTAGTTAGGCAAGTAAAAACTCTTTTGTTTTTAACTTCAGCATGTGTTTATTAGAGCAAATTAGTCTTTTGAATTACATATTTGGTTTTTGCTTTTCTATAATTAAGTGTATATATAATTTGTTTAAGCATAAAAGAAGGCTTAAAGTTCTCAGTGTTACCAAAAATATGATTATAAAGAGGGTGCACACCCCTACAAGTAGTTCTGCCATGCACACCCCTACAAGTCTAATTAATTTTAAAAATCTAAAAGGTTAAGTTAGATAATTAAACGTAGACACAACCTCCCAAAATCGTCTCTGTACCGTAATTATGTGCGATAAATGGAAACTAATTTCTGTACTTCCAATAAATACACCCTTTTAATAAAATATGTGTCAATAAACCCCAATAAAATATGCACCAATAACGAAGCCTACTATCTAAGTTAGATAATTAAACGTAGACACAACCTCCCAAAATCGTCTCTGTACCGTAATTATGTGCGATAAATGGAAACTAATTTCTGTACTTCCAATAAATACACCCTTTTAATAAAATATGTACCAATAAACTCCAATAAAATATGTACGAATAACGTAGCCTACTAGGTTATACGTTCTAAATTTGAAGTGCCGATAGGTTTTAATTCGAATAAATACAGCCTTTAATGTATATACAGCCTTTTATCCATACAATAAATGCAGCCTTTGAATGTACACTAACAAAGGAAATTTTTGTTAAATCTAATTAATTTTAAAAATCTAAAATGTTAAGTTACATTGTTAAACGTAGACACAACCTCCCAAAATCGTCTGTGTACCGTAATTATGTGCGATAAATGGAAACTAACTTCTGTACTTCCAGTAAATACACCCTTTTATTGTACACTATAGTACGGGACACATCATTGTAAGCTTCGAGGTGACGCAATAGTAACAGCTCTTCCCCACCCCTCGCCCTACAGTGTTGTCGTGCGTTACACATGGTATGCGTAGGTAACGGTGGTGAGAGGAGGTCTGTTGCAAACACTTCACATTCCATTGACATGTCATTCCACTTGCTACATGATAAACATCTCCATCTTCTCAACATTACCCACGTACATATTACATTCAGTAGCTCTAGGATTACGCGTTTAAACTTTTTATTAATTATTTTTGTTATGTTGTATTATTGCCGTTATTTAATAATTATATAAGGCTTATTCACGATGAATGATAATAATTTACAAATTGTTGAGGCTCCTCAAACTCCTACAATGTCATCAAACAGAGGAAGATCTGGTAAAAAGGACTTAGGGAAGCAAGGAAAACACATCATTGCCAATGTTTACAACTTTTTACAGAGTCTCGCGGACGATCCAGAAAAGGTTGAAACGTTGACTTTTAAAAGGGTTCAAGAGTTGACTGCCGAAGCTTGTGGAGTAAGTCGATCGACAGTTCAAGGCGTAAAGCGAGACGCAGATATGTGTGAAGGAAATGAACCTAAGTTTGGTACGCCACGGAACATTTTGAAAAGAAGCCGACAATAACAAATTTGGACAACTTCGACAAAGATGTTGTGCGAAGATGTGTTTTTAGTTTTTATGAACGTGGAGAATACCCAACATCTGGAAAAATCCAACAGCAGTTGGCTGAACAAATAAATTTTAGGGGCTCCAAGAAATCAGTGCAGCGAATTTTGAAACAGATTGGATTTAAATATAAAAAGTGTAATGACGGCCGAAAATTTTTAATGGAAAGAGTAGATATTGCTTGTGCTCGCGCTACTTTTCTGAGAAAAATGCATCAAATTCGGAATGGCATTTTAAAAAGGCCCATATTTTATTTGGACGAGACATGGGTGAACCAAAATCACAGCAAATCAATGATTTAGCAGGACCCAGAGGAAAGGGGTGGTTTAAAAGTGCCAGTCGGAAAAGGTGGGAGATTAATTGTACTTCATGCGGGGTCAGCTGAAACAGGGTTCGTGAAGGAATGCGAATTAATTTTCCACGCACAAAAATCTTCATTAAATACAGATTACCACAACGAAATGAATTCGAAACTTTTTAAAGAGTGGTTCGTCAACTTCCTCTATTTACTGGAAGAAAGCTCTGTCATAGTAATGGATAACGCGAGTTATCATTCCGCACTTGCTGAGAAAGCTCCTAAATCAAACTGGAGAAAATTGGAAATTCAAGAATGGTTGTGAAATCATAAAATTGAATTTTCTATGCAAGATACGAGGGCTCAATTGCTAAACAAAAACGAAATAAAAAATGCGCTGAAAATATATGAAATTGATCAAATAGCCTACGAAATGGGTCATGAGGTTGTACGCCTTCCACCTTATCATGCACATTACAACCCAATTGAGTTGGTGTGGGCACAGGTGAAAGGATATGTGGCCGATCGAAATAATACTTTTAAAATGGTCGACCTTGAAAGACTGATGGACGAAGCGATAGCTAAAGTAACGGTTGAAGACTGGAGAAAATGCGTCCAACATTCCGAAGAGCTTCAAAAGGACGATTACCAGAAAGAATGCCCTAGAGATTTGGCTATAGAACGTATGGTGATTGCAGTGACAGAAGAAAGTTCAGAAGATAGCGAATCCAGTTCTGATTGAAAGAATTTAAAAATAATTATAATGCTTAAATTTTTGTGTATATTTTTTATTATAATGTGTATAATTTTTCTTTACCAAATTAAAAAAAAATGAAGTGTTTCATTAAATAACATATAATGTAACGACTGTTTTAAAAACAAGTAAAATATAAAGAGAATTGTCATATTACTAAAGAATAAAGAAAATAATTACTTACAAAATTGAAAACAACACAAAAATTATATAAAGAAAGAAAAAACAGTGGAAAGAAGAGGACTTGTGGTGTGTGTGTGTGTGTTATCTTTATTGTACGATAATGCGCTGACGTATTCTCTTTGATCGTAGTAGCTCACCGATGTAGAAGCGTGAGGTGTGTGTGTTTGTTATCTCTATTGTATGTGAATGCGCTGACGTTGTTTGTTTGGCTTCGTAGTGTAACGCGCCCGTGAGTGTGAGTGAAGCGACATGGCAATACCGCAGTTACTATTGCATCACCTCGAAGCTTACAATGCTGTGTCCCGTACTATAACAAAGTAAATTTTATTTAAGTTCCATTGTCGTACATAACCTCCATAACCTGGCATTAGTTACTTGTGAAGAAAACAGTTTTCGTACACATCGAACACGGAAAAAAAATACAAACGTGAAGACGGAAGTTGTCTTTGGCCGCAGGCTATAGTGAAAGACCCGTTTCTTTCACTAAATCCTGCGGCCAAATACAACTTCCGGCTCCACGTTTGTATTTTTTTTCCGTGTTCGATGTGTACTAGAACTGTTTTCTTCACAAGTAACTAATGCCAGGTTATGGAGGTTATGTAGACAATGTAACTTAAATAAAATTTACTTTGTTAGTGTACAATAAAAGGGTGTATTTACTGGAAGTACAGAAATAATTTTCCATTTATCGCACATAATTACGGTACACAGACGATTTTTGGAGGTTGTGTCTATGTTTAACAATGCAACTTAACCTTTTAGATTTTTAAAATTAATTAGATTTAACAAAAATTTCCTTTGTTAGTGTACATTAAATTATTGTATGCATACAAGGCTGCTGTACATAACATTAAAGGCTGTATTTATTCGAAGTACCGGAATTAAAACCTAGTTCCAATTTAGAACGTAGACCTATAACCTATTTGCATATTTTATTGGGGTTTATTGGCACATATTTTATTAAAAGGGTGTATTTATTGGAAGTACAGAAATTATTTTCCATTTATCGCACATAATTACGGTACACAGACGATTTTTGGAGGTTGTGTCTACGTTTAACAATGCAACTTAACCTTTTAGATTTTTAATGAAGAAATTTGTGTTAGTGGTTGAAATCACAATCAGAATGATCACAGTTGCACACCACTATATAAAAATTATCCCGATTAGCGCTTTCAAGCCTCACAGCCCATCGTCAGATCGGAATAGCTATTCAAGCCTCACAGCCCATCGTCAGATCGGAATAGGCAGAAATTATTTTAAAACAAACCCTTCACCCCTCTCCCCCACCCTGCTCACACACAACAAGCTATAATATAAATGACCCTTCCCCACCCCCTAAACCCTGTCACACCATCTGCACAGTTACATATTTTTCTAGCAAATTCCTTGTGTTTCAGTGTTGTGTGTGTGTGTGTTTGTGTGTGTGTGTGTGTGTGTGTGTGTGTGTGTGTGTGTGTGTGTGTGTGTGTGTGTGTGTGTGCGCATCCTTTTAAACTACCCTCTTCCTCTCCACACACATGGGTCAGTCACACACCCTTATTTTAAAACAACTAATTACTACTATGCAGTATAATTCTTAATCTTATCTGTCTGTCCTCTATCATTTACTTCTTAATCATGTTATAAAATATTTCTTCATTATCAAATTTAATTTTAATATTAATTAAATTGTCTAACCCTTTTTCTCTTTCTTTCAATATTTCTAACTCCTCTCTAAGCTTCCTTTCAACTGTTTTATTTACTATTTTTACAATTTCGTATTCTTCCAAAGGATTAACAAACTTATGGTTGTCTTCTATGAAATGTCTTGCATATAACGAATTGGTTGTTCTATTACCTTCTCCACGTTTGTGGTCAGACAACCTGCATACGAATTTTCGTCCTGTCTCACCTAGGTACACTTTGTTGCAGTCTTTACACTTTAATTTATAAATTCCGCTTTTCTGTAATACAGGAATTTTTTCTATATTCTTATTCCTTATCTTATCAAATACCGTTTCACATTTTTTAATAGCTATATCTACTCCATATTTATTAAAATATTTTATAATTTTTCTAGTATGTGAACCTATGTATGTCAATGACCCTGCATAATTCTTTTGTTCTGGTTCTATTTTAGCTTTTTGTATGTTAACCCTTTTCATAACTTTAGCCACTATGTTGGTGTTATAATTATTATTCCTTACAATTCCCTTTATCGTTTTTAACTCCCTATCTTTTGATTCGGTCTCTTTTAAACACTTCTGAGCTCTGTAACAAAATGAATTGATTGCCGCCATTTTATATCTATATGGGTGGTAAGACTCTCTTGGTATAATTATATCAGAATACGACTCTTTCCTAAATATCCCAAACTGTAGTTTCTCATTATCCTTAATTTCTATGTTCAAATCTAAATAATTTATTTTCTTACCTCCTATCTCTTCTTTAAATTGTAAGTTTTTATCCTTATTATTTACCTCATTTATAAACTCATGCACTTCTTCTATGCTTCCTTCCCAAATTACTAATACATCATCAACATATCTAGACCATAATTTTATATTGTCTTTATACTTAGTGGAAGTTATTAATTGCTTTTCAAAATCATTCATGTATATTTCAGCAAGAATAGGGGATAATGAAGACCCCATAGGTAAACCTTTTTTCTGTATATAAAACTTGTTATTAAACCTAAAATAGTTCTGATTTACACACTCTTTAATTACTTTCATCAACTGCTTTTTATACCTGTATTCTCCCATATTATTATCGTTTATTAACTTAATAACTTTATTTACTGTGATATTGGTAAACATGTCCTTAACATCCAGTAATATCAATTTTGTATTTACATTAATCCTAATATTTTCTAATTTTTCTATCAATTTTATATTATTCTCTATGTTGTATTTTGTCCCAAATTCATATTTCTCTTTCAGTACTCTGCTAACTTCCTTTGATAATTTATAAATAGGTGCATTAATAAAAGAAACAATCGGTCTAATTGGTTTTCCTTCTTTATGTATCTTAACCTGACTTTTAAAAGTTGGTGCTGTTGGATTACTTTCCAATAAATACTTTTTCTTATTTTCTTCTATAAATGTTATCTGTTTCATCATTTGTTTTATCCTTGACTGGTACTTACTTGTATAATCATACTTTATTTCCTCGTATGGTCCTTCCCTTATAAATTCTTCCGTTTTCTTTATGTATTCGTCCTTTCTCAGTAGTACCATTGTATTTCCTTTGTCCGCCTTCGTAACTATAATATCATTCTTCTTCATTTTATTCTTAAGTTTAGTTACAGTTGACTTGATTTTTTGTTCATTTTTTGAATTATACAAACTTTTCTTAAATATTTTATCTACTACATTCCCTACTTCCCACCTTATTCTTTTTTTATCATTTTCATTTCCTAGTTTTTGTATTATGCTTTCGCATTCAATAATCGTTTTTTCTTGATTTAATTCTGGTGGCGGTGCGTATTTTAAGCCTTTTGCTAACATTTCTTTTTCTTCTGTATTGAAATTCACCTCTGTAAGATTTATTACTCTTTTTTCATAGTTATTCTTAGAGAGGTGTTCCTTTTTTACTTCGTTCTTTCTTATTAATTTATTTAACTTATCTACCATTTTTTTATTTTTATTTTCCAATTTCTTTTCTACGTACCCCAAACCAAAATTATATAATATTTCTTCTAACTCTACATACGAGTATATTCTTAACAATTCTATGTGTCTGTCATATAATTCCCTATTATATCAGTCGACTCCCTCTCGTTCGGACTCCGATGGTTCGGACGCCGGATGGTCCGGACTACTTCTTGGAAATGAGTCATCAGCGCACGCCGGGTTTCTCACGGCCGAAAATGACAGGATTGAGCGTGTCTGTTTATTTCCGGCCTACATGTAAACAAAGATCCTCAGTTCGGCTTACGATTGCGTTTGCTCCGGATCGTCATACAGTGTACTGTAGCTGTTTTTACTAATTACTACTGATATTGTTGTGTGTTTTAATAATTTTCAATGTGAGTTACATATGTTATTATAAGTGAGTTTATTTGTTAGGTGAAATTGTAGTTTCAGTAACTCTGATTATTTGACAGTAAAATTCTCAAAAATGAGTGAAAAACGGAAGCATAATACGGTTAAAATGCAAGACAGACTTAATATTTTACAACGTTTAGATAAGGGTGAATCAGTGCAAAGTATTTGTACGGAGTTTAATGTAGGGAAAAGCACAGTTTATGATTGGTGGAAAAACAGAAAATCGATCGAGGATTTTTGTATGCAAATTGAAGTCGAATCCGTCCTTTCTACTCGATCTACCTTGAAAAAACCACACCATGAACTTGTTGATGACGCATTATGGTTGTGGTTCATGCAGGAACGTAGAAGAGGGACTCCTATAAATGGGCCGATTTTGAAAGAAAAAGCCGTCATTCTTCATTCAAAACTTGGGGAAAAAGGAAACTTCTCGGCAAGCGATGGGTGGCTAACGAGATGGAAAAAACGGCATGGAGTGCATTTCCTTGGAGTTTGCGGGGAGAAGCTTTCAGCAGACCAACCGGCAGCTAATGATTTTTCTGAAAAATTGAAGCGTATCATTGAGCGTGAAAAACTAACCCCAGAACAAGTGTACAATATCGATGAGACCGGGCTTAACTATAAACTTTTGCCTAATAAAACCTTTGCCACTCCTCAAGAAAAGTCTGCTTCGGGCTTTAAAGTAAATAAAGAAAGGATCACTGTTGCACTATGCTCAAACGCAACTGGGACACACAAGATGCCGCTATTTGTGATTGGAAAGTCGGCCAAACCCAGAGTATTCAAAAACTTAAACATGTCTTCCCTTCCAGTGTATTACAGGTCACAAAAGTCTGCCTGGATGGATTCTTATTTGTTTAAGGAGTGGTTCGTGGCTCAATTTGTTCCGTCTGTAAAAGAACATTTGACATCCTTGAAATTGCCAGTAAAAGCAGTTCTTGTGCTTGATAATGCCCCTACGCATCCAGAGGAAAGTCTCGAATGTGATAGTTACAGTGACATCAAGCTTTTATATATGCCTCCAAATGTAACAAGTATCGCACAGCCCATGGACCAGGGTGTAATCGAATGCTTTAAGAGAAAATACCGGAGGAAGCTTCTTTCAGAAATTTTGGATAAGATGGATGGTAATGACAATGCAGGTCTCATCCAGACGCTCAAGACAATTAACATTAAGGACGTCATTTATATCGCTGCTAAATCGTATGATGAAATCCCATCATCTACGTTTACCAAATCCTGGAGAAAATTGTGGCCAGATGTTGAAACTCTCGTTGAGAAGAGACAAGAAGACAACCCAAATACAATAGGGTTAAATATTCATGCAACTGAACCTGATGACAACCACTCAATTTTAAAGGATTTACAACGGCTGCCTGATTCTGCTAGTATTAATGAGAATGACGTTGTGGAATGGATTTCGCGAGCTGATGATGAACTGGCTAATGAAATCCTGAATGATGACGAAATCGTCGATGTAGTCCTTCGTCAAGAGGAAGAAAAAGAAGAAGACGACGACGAAGGTGATAGTGAAGCGGGAAATGGCGTAGGAATTTTGACTCATGCAGAGGGTAGGGCAGCACTGGAACTGGCAACTACCTACGTCGAACAACAGCCTGGCGCATCAGCTGTGGATGTTATGTTTCTAAGGAAGTGGTGTGATTATGCCTTCAAGAAAACAGTTGAAGTAAAGAAGCAGAAGAAAATAACAGATTTCTTTTAATATTGCAAAGCCAAGTTTTTCATTAGTTTTAGGTTTAAGTTTATTCGTTTGGGACAATTTTATGAACCTAAAATTGTGTTCCGTACACTTGAAAATTGTCTTAAAATGTGATTTATAAATATAGATACGCTATTACAGGTTGTAATTTACATAAGTAAAAAACCGCCGGATGGTCCGGAAATTTTTTAATCCGGACAGGGATCCGGTCCCGAGGTGTCCGGATTAGAGGGAGTCGACTGTATTGATTAAGCCGTAGAGTGACCTTATTTCCAGTTTTATCCACAACTTCTCGCTTTGTTCTTTTACTTTTTTGGCTACACTGTTCTTATTTTTAATTTTAACTTGAGCGTACTTTGGGATGACATTATTATCAAGACATTGTTTATTAAACCATATTTTACTTAAAACCCTCTTCAATTTAACTTTTAACTTAAGATATTTAAAAACTTTACTTACCTTATTGTTGTTGTTTATTACCTCATTGTTGTTGCCCATTACCTGTAGTCGATTGCACATCTTAACAGACGTTTAATGAAGAAATTTGTGTTAGTGGTTGAAATCACAATCAGAATGATCACAGTTGCACACCACTATATAACTTAGTTGCACACCTATTCCGATCTGACGATGGGCTGTGAGGCTTGAAAGCGCTAATCAGGATAATTTTTATATAGTGGTGTGCAACTGTGATCATTCTGATTGTTTTAGATTTTTAAAATTAATTAGATTTAACAAAAATTTCCTTTGTTAGTGTACATTCAAAGGCTGTATTTATTGTATGGATAAAAGGCTGTATATACATTAAAGGCTGTATTTATTCGAATTAAAACCTATCGGTACTTCCAATTTAGAACGTATAACCTAGTAGGCTATGTTATTCGTACATACAGTATTTTATTGGAGTTTATTGGTACATATTTTATTAGACTTAACAAACATTTCCTTACTTAGTGTACATTCAAAGGCTGTATTTATTCGAAGTACCGGAATTAAAACCTACTTCCAATTTAGAACACAGTACAATCTAACGTAGGCCTATAACCAGTCAAGTACATTAAAATCCTTTTTTCAACATAATGCAATAAAAAGCAATGTGCAGTTTCTGTTAACACCCAAATGATTAAGTATTAATAATGGGTTAGAGTGGAATTCAATGTTACTATGGTCTAAATTTAAGACAAAAAATAAACATAATCTGTGTTTATCAACACATAAGTGATACATAAGTCAATTGTTACAAAGATAAACAAAAATATGTCTTAACAGTATAACCAATTATAAGTGAGAGACCTGTTTCTAAAACGGCTTAAGTAGTGCAAAGTTTTTTTCTTGCTTTCATTTGAGCAAACTGGTCAATAACATCTGACTGATAAATTAATACTGTTAGCCAATTCATTTTTAATAGCTAAAATTGCCAAATTATTAAGCCTTTCTTGGTAGGTAGTGCTTCTTTGCCAAGTTTTCAGTGAATTCGCTAACCTGCTGAAAGATTTTTCAGGAGACGAAACTGTAATTGGAATAGTACAGAAAAGCCTATAGGCAAGACAGAATATCACTATAATATTGACGACTCGGAACACTAAGTTTTTTATAAGTAAAAACGTAAAGTTTTACCTTACAGCCTAAACCGGCTTTCACCTATAGAAGGCTTCATCAGAGGCTGTCGTTAGTGAAAGCCTCATCGCTGGCCTTCTATAGGTGAAAGCCGGTTTAGGCTGTAAGGTAAAACTTTACGTTTTTACTTATAAAAAACTTAGTGTTCCGAGTCGTCAATATTATAGTGATATTTAGTTAAGTAATGGACACGTCATGGACAACGAAATCCAAGCAAGACAGAAGTTCACAAATACGGCTTGAAGGTTTTTGGAGTAGGCTTAGTGGATTCTTTTCTGGTTCAAACTCTGTTTTATAAATGTTCTTCAATTGTAATATTTCTTCAAATAGATCCATTGCCAATTCCTTTTTAAACTTGCTAATGAGAACTTTTACTTTCAATTCTAATTCATCATTTTCCATGTCCGTAAAGTTCAATACTGGTGCAAACAAGTCACGAATTGAACTAATTACAGTGAATCGTGTTTTTATGTTGCCCATTACAAACTCTAACACTGGGTACATGACTGAGGTTTAAAATTTATTTTCTTGATCTTTGTTTACTGAAAAATCACTATTGGATTGATCTGTACTTTTTTCCACCTTTTGGGAGATTCAGGAGGAACTTTTATTAGTTCTTTTGCAATTAAGTTTGGTTCTTCAATTATGCTGTCTGGATTATCACGCAACAATTTCAATTGGGTCAGCAAATCTTTCACTAGAGTTACTTCAACATTGAGTGTGATTCCTTTGGTTTGAATAACAACATTTTTTTAGTCAATACATGAAAGCACTTTGAACCAAAAAGATGCCAAAATTAAGCTCTTTGTGGAATTGCAATATTTCTTAAGCCCTAATATGATGTTGTAGGCAGAGGGAGTTAGACTAGAAGACATCTCTTCTATAATATATCCAACAATTTAAGTACTCCTGGGTAGTGCTTAACTATTGGTTTGACAGCTTGGATCCTCTCACTTCATCTTGTTTCAGGGAAGCTCTGCAGTGATAAAGGAATGTGCTTTTTCAAAACTTCCCAACATGCAGGGCTGCTAGAGAAAAATGAGTAAAGACTTGCAACATGCCAGAAAAATGTCATCACATCTGCATTGAGTTTTGCAGCATTAACACCCACATGTTTCAAGGAATGCGCCCCACATGGTAAAAATATTATGGATTCGTTCTTTTCAAGAATTCTACTTCCAATTTAGAACCCAGTACAATCTAACGTATAACCAAACAAGTATATTAAAATCCTTTTTTCAACATAATGCAATAAAACGCAATGTGCAGTTTCTGTTAACACGCAAATGATTAAGTATTAATAATGGGTTAGAGTGGAATTTAATAATTACAAATTTTGTGGACTTGTGAAATTAGTAACGTTATGTACTAATGTGTGATTATCAGTTGAATTTCTGAATTCCTTTGTTTCATTAATAAATTTTACTAATTTGTTTCTTTATGTCTATTTAATGATTTCTTATTAGTTTTTAATCTTTGTGTTTTCATTATTCATTTGTAAATTCTTGGATTTTGTTGTCCATGACATGTCCATTGGTTAACTAATTATCATTAAAACACACAGAGGACTGATCTTCTTTTGCAAGATCACAAGTATGTTTCAAGACCATTTGCAGGTCAGGCATTGTTCTGTCTGTTCACTTTCTGAAAGTGGTTGAGGAGCAAGGGGGAAGATGTCTCCATTAAAACACACACACACACACACACACACACACACACACACACACACACACACTAGCATGCACACAATTCCTTTTTTTCTTTATTTAATTTGAATTCTGTATTAGAACAAATGTTTTCAGAGTTTACAAGTTTTTTTTTTTTTTAATTTCTTGGATCAAACAATGTACAATGTTTGATTTGTTCTTGTATTCCATACTTCCAGCAGTTTTACATGATACATTCCTAGGACGAATAAGAAAAGTTTAAATCTGCTGATGATCTAAAGGAGTGATAGTTATTTGCAGACTGACAGGGTTATAAAATAATTCTGAAAGAATTGTTGCTTTTACAATACCATCCTTTATCAACTGACTACTCAAATCTGCCAGTTTTTCACAGAAACTGAAGTTTGATGATTTGATCCATCATGAAGTTTGATGCTCCAAACATTTCAAGGATTCTCCTAGCCTTAAAAAACTGGACTGGCCTCATTGATTGACATGATTAATGTTAAATTTACTTTGGGATACTTCCAAACATAATACAGTTTACAATAAACAAAAAAAATTGTATGCCTGTCTAATTTTTCTAGAACTATATACACATAATTTGATCTGGATAGAACATTTATTAAACAATAATACTATTTGATGCAAATTACTAAAATATCGGTGTGGAGAACCATACATGACTTCCATGTTTTAAGATTTATATTTAAAATCATTTTAGAAATGAAATATTTCTACAGAAACTACTTCTATCTTCAGCATCAACCACAGAATTGTGGTCACTAACATATACCACCTCACGTTAGCCCACTTGATTTTCACTGATGATGGCAGTCGATGGCACTTCAGAAATGTCTGGTTTTGCAGAAAACATTGGACCACCGCCAAACAGTCTGGAAAGGAATTTTATCAACAAACTACTTCATTGTTGCTAATAAAAACTTTTATTAATGAATATTGTGCTTTTCTTGAGAGTTAGCTGGCGGCCCGTTAAGAGGTTAATCACCTTAACTCGGGTGTACATTTTTATAGACTGTTCTCTAATTTACTTGAATTCATAGGGTTCTCGCACTAAGCCGGGTTCCTGGCTTGCTGATGGCAGAACATCCGCCTAAGCTGTGAACCATGTCAAGATCGCATACGAAGAGGGAGATGGAGACTGAATTTCTATGTTGCACTCGCCAGCGCTTATGAGGTGATATTTATGCTTTATTTCATTTTTTTGGGGCCGGGCCGGCAGTGTGCCCGTTTATTGAAAATTGCCTAGAAGCCATGGGACCACGTGTCCAGACTGTTTACCGGGAAGTTGAGCTGTGATCATGACTCTGAACACTATAACTTAAATTTCATAAACCTTTTTTTTTATAACTCAGTTACATAACACTATATGCAATGGCTGTAAGTGCGTGCTGCACTGCGGGAGCACGCCAGAGAGATTTTAATCTTGTACCATTTTATTGTTGCATCTCATTTTCATTTTACTCCTTACAAAATTTAATTATTGCTCAGTAGCTCTGTTCCGGCTGGAACAGCTGTGTATAATATTTAATTTAACTATGGGTTTCACATTTAAGGGCTGGGGACTTTTCTGGGGTTACAAAATGGGACTTAGTTTTTCTGTCACGCTGGTGCAACTTCTGACAGGTTGAATGCCTGTCAACTTTTGTCAACTACATGTGGGCGCGCTCCCACAGATGCCAGAGCACAACCACTTTATTGTAATCTTTTCTTTAATTATTTTATATAGTCATTTGAGGCTAATAGACATAATTCCTAATGTAATGGAAATATTTTAACTGATTTTTGCCCCTTGCACAAGGGCTAAACTGATTGTTTTCTTAACTGGCAAACGCATATGGGTTGACTTCACATTTATAGCTTTGATGTTTAATTTTTGACTATAAAACATGTATTCATCATTTTCCTTTTTGAGTAAATTATGACTGTCAAAATCTTCTGAAATAGTACTGCCTCAAGCAATTAATTTCTGTTCATTAAAGTACATAAAGATTTAATTCCCTTTTGGAATTTTTTTTTGAAGTCAAATAACCGTCTAGAATTTTATAAACACTGTCTGAGAGTAGGTTACGTAGTTTTGTCAGTTTCAATTAATTATGTGAAAGGAACTTAAGGTTCACACGCTCATCATGGGTCATTGATCAATGGGATGCTAGATAAAGGGGTGGTCTGGTTATTTATGCCTCATGAATTATTATTATTCTTCCTGGGGTTGTGGCTTATGTCATTCTACTGTACGGGTTGCCTATTGGCGTATATTTTATCACTTCTGAGTTATAAGATTGTAGTTACTCTACCTGTTGGGTGGGTGCATTCCAGGGGCATGCGTGTTAAAAAATTAATGTAATTGTGAGTGGGTGTACCTTGTGTTCTGTGTGTGTTGTTATGTGTCTAGCTAGCCACGAGATGGGAGAAGATTTTATAATTATATATATATATATATATATGGGTGTTCATTGATTTATATACATATATTTGTTGTGCTTAATATTATACATATTGTTATACTGAAGATTTGAAGATTTTACACACTTGTTATCTTTTGCCATATTCATACTTGTGATTGGGCATACAAGCAGGGCATGAAATAAAATAAATTGTTATCGTTCTGTTACAGCTGAGTTTTATTGCAAGTCCCGTCATACTGGACCCAGCATAATTTTTGCTTCCCTAGGCTTCGGCCTAGTCCTAAATAACTTGTAACCTCTCTTTCAAAACCAACAAGCAAGGAGATAGAAATTTAAAAAGAAATAAAATAAATACTAAACGCATAGAGAGGTTACAAATGGTAGATCAGAGCGTGGTTCATTCTAGGCTTGAACCCTTGGGTCCTGGTGTGTGACGGGGCTTGCAGACTCGGCAATATAATGCGATTGTTGTAACATAGTTGATATAGGCCCGTGTAGGCTAGTTATAAGTTGTTTAATTTGTGAGTCGGGTCGCACCACTGAGGCGGTTAATGGTGTTTAAAAATTTTGATAGCTTGTACGGCCGGGAGTCTCAAGCGTGGCTTGGAAGTTTGAATGTTCATTAGGGTCGGTGTTTAGCGTGGTATATTGACGGGATGCGGTATGGCCCGATCGGGAATCAGTACCGGAACCGACTTGTGTCCGGTTGATGTCAAAGTATTTTTAATTCCCGATTTAGGACTTTTAGTTGATGGTTAGTTGGTTGTTGTGATTTATGTGTTGGTACGACGTGTGTGTCGAGTTGCTGTTTGCTGTTATGTGTGTGTAGTTTTGTTGTTTGTCTCTTGTCTCCTTCCATCGTGGATGCATGGTTCAGAATAGGCCAGGTTTCCGCAGCGCTAGAGAACCCGGGGGTCTACTCAAAGGAAGGACAGTACTTGAGTTTTTCCGATTTTTGTTAATATGTTTTTGTAGGTTATGTTTGTGTTAGGTGTTTAGTGGGGATTTGTTTTAGGATTGTTTGTTTGAATTGTGCAATTCTGGCGGGGATATGCTACAAGAAATTGCCCCACCCTCTTTCAGACGTTCTCCAGAAATTTCCGGTGGTGGATGGATTTGATGAGGATCAGCTGTTGGTTTTCTTGGACCTGGTCCTGCAGGTGGCAGATTTCCCAGGGGTGTCCGATGGGGAGGTCTTGTTTCTTATATACCCGTATTGCCGGAGTACGTTGGCTAATCTGGTCACCAAGGCTCTGCGTCGGGGTGACAGTGTTGATGCTTTCCATGGGGAGGTGTTGAACTTCTTCCTACCCCTTCGACGACGTTTCAAGCTTGAGTTGGAAAGATTCTATCGCCCACAGGCCTACGGAGAGGCGTTAGGAGACTTTGTGCGCGATATACGGAAAGCGGCCCGGGTGTTAAGATTGGGGTTACCGGAGACGGAAGTTATCCAAGCAATTCTGCAAGGACTGACTCCCCAGGAGAGATCTCGTTTGGCATTTGCGGACCATCCACGTTGTTTTGCGGACCTTGAGCGACTGTGTGTGCTTTCAGGAACAGTCAAGGAGGTTGACGAGTACCGGGGAAAAGAGGCTACCGATGTCCCATACTCCAGCGGTTCATCAGGAAGAGCCAAAAGGGACAAACATGGTGGTTGGAGGAGAACCCAAGAGACGCTTAGAAAGCCAGAATATTCCGGAAGTGATGGAGGCTACAAGGGGGTGGCAAGTGTGAAGACGGCAACAACTGCTGCAGCACAGAAAACAAAGAAACAGGAAATTAACAGGGGAAAAAGAAATTATGTTAGGGAACACCCATCGGCAAGTAGGGAGCCTGTAGTTGGGCGTTATTCTTATTTGCAGAAAAGTGAGAGAGTAAAAGTTCCAGAGGAAGTACAAGTGCCTAATAGAGTGGTGAGTGAAGAAGGGGAAGCAGAGGTAGAAGAGCGGAACTGCTTCGTGGGAACAATACAAGAGGATAAGAACGCGTTAAATAATACTGAATTACCGGACTCAAAGAGGACGTCATGGTTGAATCCAGAGGCCGCAGAATTTGTTCCGGTATTTACATCTCGGTTCGTGAGGGATCCAGATCCGGTAATATCGTCATCGTATACGCAGGAATATGAGAAGTCATTTGAGAGTGTCGCTTTACCATCGCCAGTAGAAATTAATTCAGTCATTGCACATGAGCCTGGACGGCTGGATTCCAGGGTGGAAGAGGTTGAGGACGTTGTGGTTGCTGAAAGTGGTCAAAGAGTGGAATCGACAGAAGAGTCAGAAGAGCGGTCTGCAGATGCTGCGCAGGTGAGTATAGTTGTAGGTGTTAGGGAGACTGTAGAGTCTGAAGTTGCAGATGGACACAGGGATGTCCGGGCTGCGAGTGTTTCTGAGGTTGTGGATGGACAAGGGGATGTCCATGCCGCAAGTGAGGTAGAAGTTGAGGAGAAATTTGGTGGCAGCGTTGTAGAGTTTGTGAGTGAGAGTGATGTAGTGTGTGAAGATGTGCAGACGCCTTCTGTAAGTAGTGTTGAGGATTCCGAGGAATGGGAGGAAGTTTCAGGTGGACCAGGTGAGCAACTAGAGGAGGACGAGGATGTGCAATGTTCAGATGGTGGTAGTGGCGATGATGTTGATGATAAATGTGTTAGTGAAAATGAGATTGGAGAAGAGGTTAGTGAAGAAGGTTGTGAAGCGGCTGGCGATGAGTGTCATGAAGAAATTGGTGAGGAGCTGAGGGAAGATGCGGTTGAAGAGGGATCAGAGGAGCAACGGGAAGATGCTGAGGAGGTGCAGTGTCATGAAGTTGATTTGGATTATGTGGACGAAGAAGGGGAAGTTGTAGAAAAGGAAGAAATTGTAGCAGAGGAGTTAGACGACGAGCATAATCCAAAGCGGAGTGAAAGTAGTGAGGTAAGTTGCCTTGATTCTGATCCCGAAGGAACCAGTCAGTACAGCTCAACACGAGATAATTTCTTAGAGAGTGGTGTCCGAAAGGAGCGAATACCTAAGGTGCGTCATAGAAAGGTAAGAAGCAGAGGTTAACGGGTAGCGGGTAGATGTTCCCCACACTCCCAGTGGTGTTCATCTATTTCAGGGTTGCGCCCCTGCCCACGCGAGCCTTGGTTTCCTCCATTCATCCTTATTTTCGGAGGGAACCAGGTCCTTACCCTTAGTCCTAGCTATTGACCCTTTAATGATCCTTGCCCCGTTTCATCTTCCCGATTTTCCTACCCCTGCCCTTAGTAAAAAAAAAAAAAAACTATCGATAAGGAAGAGAGAGACTTGCCGGAAGTCAGTATATTGTGGTCCTCAAGATGGTTGTGGTCGTTGAGATCGTCAGTTTCCCCTGTTTAAAGGTTAGATGGAGTGATTGTGTGCTGTTGTTGGTTGTTAATAGTTGTTGAGGTTGATGTTGTTCATTATAGGGTCCGAGCCATGCCGCATTCTCCGGTTGTTCCTGGTGTTATTTTTGTTGAGAAAGAAAGTTGTGTAGTGGGTGCTGTAGAAAAGTAAACCCCCTCTAGTTATGGTGTATTTGAATGAGTAAATGATGGGCTTAATGTTCGTGTGCCCTGGGTGCGGTCCTCTCTGTCCGGCTGAGCGGGGCCGTCCGCCCTTGTGTAGGGAAGTGGGCCAGCCATATGGCAAGGTTGGAGATGCCTTGTAGGTGCATGTGGCTGGTCGGTCCAGAGATGGACAAGAAGTTGTACGGTCGCTCACATATCAAGGTGTGAGATGCCTTGTTGAGTCGTAGGACGAATAGGTGAGTGGGACCGGTGGGAGTGGGTGATGGTCACCGGAGATGGTGACGTGTTGGGGCGGTCCCGTGGGGTTGGCGTGGCGGAGAGGGTCGCATGGGGATGGCTGTTCTCCTGAGAGCAAGTGCCATCGGGCCAACTCACCCACGATGTCCACCGGAGTTTTCAGATGGGAGTACACTGCAGGGTACTTTCCCGATTTTTTTTTTTGGCAACCGGGTTGCCCTTTCGGGGTGGGGGTGTGCCGGTTCGAAGCCGGCGGTTACAAAATTCTAGAAAGTTTTTGTAATTGTAACATAACGTGAGCCGAGGCAGCGGGCGAACTTTGGTCCGCGGTATGAGGGGAGCGGCACTGTGTGCGGTTGCGCGCGCAACTCGGCTATGTGCAATGACGATTGTGTGCTGCCGGTGTGCAGTCAACGCTTGGCCTCGCTCAGAGAATCGTCCCTTCTCCGCTCTTCGTATTGTTCTACGCAGTTTGTATCTCTCTACATGATGGGCTAAAGAATAAACGACTCCCGGTAAGAATTTATTTATTTTTCATTATTTTTTTGGATATTTAAATACAAGATATATGCTATCGTGTGAAGTACGTATTTATGTGTGTGCGACCCGACAAAGTTATGTAAGAGAAACTTATTCTTTACTGTTGTACGTAACGCCCTGTATATAGTCCATGCCTTATTATTTCCTGTAATAGTGCGAGTAGTTTTTCAAGAGTCATTGTCATGGTAAAAGTGCTTTACATTAAAGATTTATGACTAAAAACTTGGTGCGCTGTCAGGTCGTGAACGGTGTCTGTGCATGTTGTAAACGGCCACTGAGTTTGTTAATTAACTTCACAAATAGAGAATGAGGTGTGAGAGCTTCTCTATGTATGAAACTTAATTGAAGGTAAAACATTCTCAATGCTGTGAGTGACTTGCTGTTAAATTTTTTTGGTCGAATAATGATTACTGCTCTCCACGTGGCCGGTTTAACCTGCAAAATTTTGTCGAAGCATGTTGACTGAGTACAGTTCACTTTATATTAAGCCACAATTTAATAAGTTCTGTTCACGATGCAAATTTACTTATTCCATGGCTGATTTTTAGACTCTTTAAGCTGGTTGTAAAAACTTTTATTAATGAATATTGTGCTTTTCTTGAGAGTTAGCTGGCGGCCCGTTAAGAGGTTAATCACCTTAACTCGGGTGTACATTTTTATAGACTGTTCTCTAATTTACTTGAATTCATAGGGTTCTCGCACTAAGCCGGGTTCCTGGCTTGCTGATGGCAGAACATCCGCCTAAGCTGTGAACCATGTCAAGATCGCATACGAAGAGGGAGATGGAGACTGAATTTCTATGTTGCACTCGCCAGCACTTATGAGGTGATATTTATGCTTTATTTCATTTTTTTGGGGCCGGGCCGGCAGTGTGCCCGTTTATTGAAAATTGCCTAGAAGCCATGGGACCACGTGTCCAGACTGTTTACCGGGAAGTTGAGCTGTGATCATGACTCTGAACACTATAACTTAAATTTCATAAACCTTTTTTTTTATAACTCAGTTACATAACACTATATGCAATGGCTGTAAGTGCGTGCTGCACTGCGGGAGCGCGCCAGAGAGATTTTAATCTTGTACCATTTTATTGTTGCATCTCATTTTCATTTTACTCCTTACAAAATTTAATTATTGCTCAGTAGCTCTGTTCCGGCTGGAACAGCTGTGTATAATATTTAATTTAACTATGGGTTTCACATTTAAGGGCTGGGGACTTTTCTGGGGTTACAAAATGGGACTTAGTTTTTCTGTCACGCTGGTGCAACTTCTGACAGGTTGAATGCCTGTCAACTTTTGTCAACTACATGTGGGCGCGCTCCCACAGATGCCAGAGCACAACCACTTTATTGTAATCTTTTCTTTAATTATTTTATATAGTCATTTGAGGCTAATAGACATAATTCCTAATGTAATGGAAATATTTTAACTGATTTTTGCCCCTTGCACAAGGGCTAAACTGATTGTTTTCTTAACTGGCAAACGCATATGGGTTGACTTCACATTTATAGCTTTGATGTTTAATTTTTGACTATAAAACATGTATTCATCATTTTCCTTTTTGAGTAAATTATGATTGTCAAAATCTTCTGAAATAGTACTGCCTCAAGCAATTAATTTCTGTTCATTAAAGTACATAAAGATTTAATTCCCTTTTGGAATTTTTTTTTGAAGTCAAATAACCGTCTAGAATTTTATAAACACTGTCTGAGAGTAGGTTACGTAGTTTTGTCAGTTTCAATTAATTATGTGAAAGGAACTTAAGGTTCACACGCTCATCATGGGTCATTGATCAATGGGATGCTAGATAAAGGGGTGGTCTGGTTATTTATGCCTCATGAATTATTATTATTCTTCCTGGGGTTGTGGCTTATGTCATTCTACTGTACGGGTTGCCTATTGGCGTATATTTTATCACTTCTGAGTTATAAGATTGTAGTTACTCTACCTGTTGGGTGGGTGCATTCCAGGGGCATGCGTGTTAAAAAATTAATGTAATTGTGAGTGGGTGTACCTTGTGTTCTGTGTGTGTTGTTATGTGTCTAGCTAGCCACGAGATGGGAGAAGATTTTATAATTATATATATATATATGGGTGTTCATTGATTTATATACATATATTTGTTGTGCTTAATATTATACATATTGTTATACTGAAGATTTGAAGATTTTACACACTTGTTATCTTTTGCCATATTCATACTTGTGATTGGGCATACAAGCAGGGCATGAAATAAAATAAATTGTTATCGTTCTGTTACAGCTGAGTTTTATTGCAAATCCCGTCATACTGGACCCAGCATAATTTTTGCTTCCCTAGGCTTTGGCCTAGTCCTAAATAACTTGTAACCTCTCTTTCAAAACCAACAAGCAAGGAGATAGAAATTTAAAAAGAAATAAAATAAATACTAAACGCATAGAGAGGTTACACGGTGAGACCGTCGTAACAATTTAACGAAACATTCCAATTAATTCAATATTATATGTTGAGGATTATAATTTTACATATACACTAATGTAAAATATAAAACATTATTGTTATCTGATTTCAAGCTTGCAGAGTCAATCCAAATAAATGTCTGAATGTATGTACACACATAAAAGGCAAAATACAAGTGTTCTGTCTTGTCTGCTGTCGTAGAAAATATATTCTGTATTTCTTTACAGGTGCAACTTCATTCATGTGAGTAAAAATTAATTTATGTAAATTTCAAATCATCACCTGGAATCTACACTGTTGACTGTAAACAAATACAATAAATTCCTTTTGTCATCACTTTGGGCCAATATGAATTTAATAGCACTAGCCAAACAATAACAATAACTGATAACAAGATTATGCAAGATTTGCCATTACTTTCCCATACCTGTGATTACAGGCATATTGATATACCTGTTACTATGTATACAGGTGTTACTATATATATTGTATGTTAAAACTGTGAGGTGTATTTTATAATCTGGAACATTTTGTACCAAATGATTTAATCACAAAAGATAATGTAAAACACAAAATTACAACAAACACACCAAAAGTATCTATAGAAATTAAAAAATAAACAAAATTATATAAATGACAAATTATTCAATAAATGATTAAATATGTACCATAATTTATTTGACATTGCACTTATTTTTTATAGAAACAAACATCCACCAGTAGGTACAAAACCAATTTTCCCTATAATGTACTTAGCAAGATCCTGATCTTTTCGATACATTGTTGGATTGTTAATGCTAGCATTTTTTTTATTCTTTTCGCTAAACATTTTGAAACCATAATTTCAAAGCAATACTACCTGAGATGCCTTTCCATTGTGTTTCCTTTTGCTCCAAAAAAAATATTTTGTTGTGGTGTTGATAATGTCTCTATTCTTTAAAATTTTGTGTGAGGGAGATTGCAATATTTTTAACTGAACTGTAGCATTTCATTGTCTCAATTTTTGTCATTTCTTGTGCTACTGTAAAGTGTTCACTTTTTATTTACACTTAAGTCATGCCGTTTTTATTTTACATTTTTACACTTTCTGTCAAGCTACTGTAAAGCTGCAAAAAATATACAATTTTATTAAAAAAAAATGATCAAACCAAGCACTTGTCTGTAATGAACAGAATACTGTGTAATAACTGAAATATATGAGAGTTTTATTTAAGGTTATTGCTGGCTCTCACATCCTACCTTCCAGTATTTGCGTATCATCCGTCAGAACAGTGAATAACTCAACAGGATACTAAGTCATTCTTATTACTGTTCAGATGCATTTAGCGTGTACACCAGAGGCAGATTTATGCATAGAGAAAGTAGGCAACTGCCTACGGGCGGCAAATTTTGTAAAGGTTGTTATGTTGTTTTTATACCTAAGAGATGTTTCAAATGCCGCTCCATTTCGTCTCAATATGATAAGAAGCTTTTAAAAATATATATGTTTAGTAACAAGGCTTATTACATAAAGAGAATAGTTCATCATTTACTTCTGATCTGTATATGAAGTAGGCCCTACATCATTTTTTAACAATTACATTTACATACATTATATATGTGATACTTCCATTATATTAATTATTTAACTATTAATTTGTTTACATTCAAATTTTGAACATCCTTTACCGACTCTGTAATTTGACATGAGTGAATGTCAATAGATGCCACTAGCTGCTAACAGACAGACTATGAGCATAGTATAATTTCATACCCAACTCTAGTGCCAATTGAGCTTCGACCTGCCGAGGAGGGAAATAAAAGGTCTACACATAGTACATGTCCATTAAACACCTGTTGTATTTTACATTAATCGTTAAATATATTATGTTACAACACAAATAAGCCAACCCAATACCAGGGATGAACAAGATAATATTGAATCTAAAATAATACTTCATGTTAAATAAAATGATTAATTTAATTAAAATATAAAAAACTATGACTCGACAAACGACGACATGACCTAACCCTAGTGATTGACCCAACAAAAGGAAACAAAAGAAGAAGGGAACCACGAAAAACAAACGAGAATAAAACCAAAGAAGAGAAGAAAGTGATTGATGAAACCAAAGGAAGAAGGGAAAAAACCAAAACCCAAACAAAAATGAAACAAGTTAATGGAAGTAAACAACTCAATGTAACCCGTTGAAATGTACCCAAAAGAGAAGGTGGAAAAACCAAGGTATTAACCAAATACAATGGGAATGAAGAGGAGGGAAATAGATAAAAATGAAAACCAATAATGATACACAAACAAGTAATAAAGCATAGGAGAAGGAGAAATAATGCACTCAAAAATAATATTGGAACCAAGACCAATAATTAACCTATGAGAAAGGAAAAAGTAAATATCATTATCCGTTAATGGACAATAATAATTTACGGAAGAAACCCTCTTAAACAATGTTAAAGATAAAAATGATAAAAAGCACACTAAACCCCATAGTAATTTAAGGACATAAAATTGTTAATAGTATTAAGGAAATATTGTAATGAAAGAGAAAAAATGAATAGTGAGATAGTAATTAGAGGGATTACCCATTCAGAAACACTTAAAAAACAAAAAAAACTTTGTGAAGTGCAAAATGAAAGTGTAAAAACCCCAAATTGCAGTGATAAAGAAAGTACACTAAATAAATTATAATTAACTATAAATAATTTAAGAGTGAAAATAAGCATGAATTTAATGTATTCAAAGAAAAAAAAATCTGAACTGGTACAAAGAAAAAGAAGTTACATATGAATCAAATATACCAACTATGGCTAAAGCAGAATATTGCTAAATGAGTAAGTAAAGAATAAAAATGTCTAAGATAATTAAAATTATCACAAGAAGAATAGAAAAACAAACTAATGAAAAGTTAGATATGATGAAATTAACATATGAATAAATAAAAAACAATCAACTGATGAGCAAGTGACAGTATATAGCAAAGTTACAGCGGAAGGAAGAATGAGTAAAAGGCCAAAGTGATCTAATAAAAACAAACCACAAGGTGGACAATCCCAAAATATATTATTATTATTAATTTAAGTCACAAGTTGACAAAAAAGGTATTTAAGATTGATTGTTGAAAAGTCCAGCAATCAAAATAAACTGAGCAGAGATGATGTTCCTCTGGTCTCAGAAAAAATGGGTAGTAATGGAAGAAACCAGCTACTAAAAAGTTAGGGAAAAAATTTTGTATAAGGGAGAACACACCAATGGAAATAAATAAAAACAGATCCAAATAAAATGGAATGAATCAAGTAAGAAGAGAAATAAGAATGGAGAAACAAACAAGAAAGAAAAGGAAAAAGATTATATATATAACTGATAATTTCATAAAAAACTATGCTAGTGTTTTATCAAAATGATCAATTTTGAAAGAGAGGCATTATGTTACAACACAAATAAGCCAACCCAATACCAGGGATGAACAAGATAATATTGAATCTAAAATAATACTTCATGTTAAATAAAATGATTAATTTAATTAAAATATAAAAAACTATGACTCGACAAATGACGACATGACCTAACCCAAGTGATTGACCCAACAAAAGGAAACAAAAAAAGAAGGGAACCACGAAAAACAAACGAGAATAAAACCAAAGAAGAGAAGAAAGTGACTGATGAAACCAAAGGAAGAAGGGAAAATACCAAAACCCAAACAAAAATGAAACAAGTTAATGGAAGTAAACGACTCAATGTAACCCGTTGAAATGTACCCAAAAGAGAAGGTGGAAAAACCAAGGTACAGGGTCCGTCACGGGAATCGCACGGTTTTCGAATAAGATGTACTTAGTCAGTTTGGCTTAAAAAATATTTTTATTTATAACAATACATAGTGTATGTTGGGAATTTCATTGTTCATTTTTGTTTTGAAGATCATGTCGCTCAGATGTTGGCCATTTATGTTTATGCATGATTGTAGCCGGTCCCGAAAACTCCGAGTAGTGTTAATTAACATCTGACGTGGAATACGAATGATTTCCTCCTGGATTGTCGTCTTCAGATCTTCAAGGCAGCGTGGCTTGTTAACATATACTCGGGACTTGAGACATCCCCACAAAAAGAAGTCACATAAGCTTAGATCGGGGGAGCGAGGAGGCCAGCGAAGATTGCCATATCTGGAGATAAGGTGGCCTGGAAACTGATCCCATAAGACTGTCATTGAATTACGAGCTGTGTGTGCAGTTGCACCATCCTGTTGAAACCATACTCTCCTCATTGCCCATCTGCGACATCGAAGTTCTGGGAAGAAGAAGGTTTGGAGCATCGTAATGTAGTGCTCTGAATTAACAGTCACAGTAATGTTGTTTTCCTCAAAAAAGTACGGGCCAATAATGCCCTTCTCCACAACTGCACACCATACTGTTACTTTTGGGGTGTGAAGAGGGGACTCATGTAATATCTTAGGATTTTCATTACACCAATATCTACAGTTTTGTTTGTTAATGAACCCATTTAAGTGAAAATGGGCTTCATCACTCATGAGAAAAATCATGTTTTCATTATTGACCATGGTTTCAAGCATGGTTTCACAAAAGACACGACTCTGTTCATAATCACCTACACTAAGTTGCTGACATACCTGAATTTTGTATGGGTGATAATGAAGATCTTTGTGCAGAATCCTTCGCACTGTTGACTCGTTAATCCCTAAACTCGCAGCACGCTTGCGAACCGACCGTTTAGGGCTCTGTATCGCAGACGTCCTAACTCGCTCGATATTTTCGGGCGTACGGGCTGTGTTGACAGGGCCAGGTGGTTTTTCCTTCATTACGGAGCCAGTTGTGTTGAAGTTTTCAAACCATCTCAAAATGGTGTTGCGGTCTGGAACAGGTCGGCGGACTGGAATATTAAAATGGGTGCGAAAGTCACGTTGTGTCTGCGTCACTGACTCATTGTTTACAAAATACTGCCGGAGAGTGAACGTACGATGCTCCATGTTCGATGACATGGCGGCAACTAAACTTCCCACTCTAACGAACAAATCAAGGCCAACCCACACCCAATGATGCCAACCGCTCAGCCGTATTACCCAATACAAAAACATGCGGTTTCTGTGACGGACCCTGTATTAACCAAATACAATGAGAATGAAGAAGGAGGGAAATAGATAAAAATGAAAACCAATAATGATACACAAACAAGTAATAAAGCATAGGAGAAGGAGAAATAATGCACTCAAAAATAATATTTGAACCAAGACCAATAATTAACCTATGAGAAAGGAAAAAGTAAATATCATTATCGGTTAATGGACAATAATAATTTAGGGAAGAAACCCTCTTAAACAATGTTAAAGATAACAATGATAAAAAAGCAAACTAAACCCCAATTTAGATTTAGATGCAAGAATAGTAATTTAAGGACATAAAATTGTTAATAGTATTAAGGAAATATTGTAATGAAAGAGAAAAAATGAATAGTGAGATAGTAATTAGAGGGATTACCCATTCAGAAACACTTAAAAAACAAAAAACCTTTGTGAAGTGCAAAATGAATTATAAAAACCCCAAAGTGTAGTGATAAAGAAAGTACACTAAATAAATTATAATTAACTATAAATAATTTAATAGTGAAGGTAATGATTGAATGAAAATAGTGTAAAGTATAGAATGGAAATATAGTGAAAAATAGTGAGTGATAAAATCATTAACAATTAATAAATCCTAAAGAACGCTAAAAGTTTAATAGTGAAAAATAATAGTGAATAAGTATGTTGTGAAAAATAGTATTAAGTATAAACTATAAAGAGGTATTGAACACTGGAAAGTGATAATTACCATAGTAAACAAAACAAAAAATATAATTAAGGAGTCTTAAAAGCAAGTAATCGTAGTTGAAAGGGAGAATCCCAGGAAAGAGTAGTGTGAAAGTGTTAACATGGAGGGAGAGTAAAGATTGTTTAGAAAGTTAAGGAATTAGATACAAATCAAAAAACACCCATGTTATAAGGGATCATGATAAGTTCATAAAAGTGATGTTGTTTGTCACATTAAAAAATAATATCAAATAAGATGTATCGTGAACAAAGATTAGCAAATAATAAATTAGTTAAATAATTATTCAATCAAGTTTATGAATTGGATATGGCTGTAAGAATCATACAGACCATAGGCCTACATGTTATATTTAAATAACATCAAAAAGTAGTAAATAATAGCCACATTGTTATTATTGCCAAAGGAAATGAATAAAAATGTTAAGAAATATATGACTAGAAAACATGGAAACCCAAAGAGTAAATAATTGTGTATAAAATAATAGTGACACAATAATAACACATAAGCAGACTTAAAACACAACACAACCAATTATAATAACAAAATAAATCCCATTAGGCTGAAATGAAATGTAATTTAAATGAAATAAGTCAAATACCATAATGGCTACTTATGCCTAGGAAAGTGCCTAACTGTCAGAACCAAACAACTACAAATTATAACAAATTAACAAAGAAATTAGCAAATCTGAGGCGAAGGATTCACCAAGAATAAATTGTAAATCATTTGTAAAACAAAATATTATAATAAGCATTTGTATACAAAAAGAAATGTAATTACAAGTATTAACATAATTGTAAAAACATAAAATCTAAAATTACCCAAACTTGTGGGGTATCAAAATAATCTATGAAAGGAAATAAATACTATAGTGACAATATTTAATAACCAGGAAGGAAGATAGAGGGATAACAGCAGTCAGAAGATATACGAAGAATTTGAATTTTGATAACAATACATCATCTCAAAATCAACCAATCAAAATCATGCAGTTGCCATGGAAACGGCAGTTGAAGAGAGGGTTACCGTTGAATACCGTTACAGAAGTGAAGCGTCAGTAAAAGAATACAGAAGCCAATGTTGGGAAGAACGATTTTCTATTAAAATAATGTAAAACAGTAATCAAGGTTCATAACCATGACGGTATAAGAAGCAGACGACCCATTTATAACAGTCCACTCGAGATCCAGGATAATTAAATTGAAAATTAACCGAAAAGAATGACCAGATACGTTATGAAAAGGACGCCCAACCCATTGAAGCCCAAAAATTAATGAAAAAAGAACTTATTGCAGCCAAATCCTACCCGATCAAACGAACGAAGACACCAAGTCATGCTGAGGTGTTAAGTACAATTAAATTACCTATTTCCAAAAACATAATCACTCTAAATTTTACTAAAGGTAAATTTATCTCACTATAAACAAATATTTCTCTTTCACAGATTATTTAAGTAAAATAAAACTCACTGAAAATTTGTTAAGATAAAACATAACCTATTGTTAAAACACGAACTTTCAAAACACATTTAACGACACTACAGAACATATTGTAACATCACACATTATTATTTATGTACACTTAGCATAAGGTAAAATATTTTTATTGTAACCATAGGAATTCTGTAGCTCATAATCATAAGAATCCACGATTTTGGGAACGAAAATAATTGTAATAACTTAACGTACACAGCCATACTAATGCTGATCGTTTCCTTAATCGATTCGTCTACCTGAGGAGTAGGAGTCATATGTACAATGTCGGTGCAAATTTATCATTATATAATTGTCAATTTGAACATTTTAATTATCACCTATTAAAAATAACTATTACAGGGAGTAACCGTTGTTATTATTTCATAGGGAGTGCTTTATATATTACTAGTGTTTATTTATGAGAAGCGAACAAGTTGTCATTTGCACAGCAGCATCGACAATTCAGACGGCAGTGCGAGCGGGAATTATTTGAATGCCCGACCGTCACTGCTGAAAACTCATCATACAATAGTTTTAGTTGTTTTAATAAACGACTTGGCGCCACCCGGGATTAACACACCCCTATAAGTAAACAGGTAAGGTTACTGCCGTGTTATACTGGTGATTACCGCAATGCTACGGACATCGTTAGCCACGAACATTGATGTAACGACCCCGGTGCGAGACGAACGAACTAACATTCTATACACATACAAAATTGGTGTACATTTTACAGGTACGACCAGAACTTTACGTTACAGATTGACGCATACAACGTGAGGCTTAAACGAAGACGAGGACGTCACTAATAACTCGTTACAATATTCATCAAATAAATGGATAGGCAAAAAGTGATAAGTGAAAGGGTGATTATGTCAAAAGATGTAATATATATAAAACTTTCACATATGAACTTACTATTCGTTGTCACTTTCCCAAACGTTTCAAGGTGATGTACCTCTTCTTCAGTGGGAGTATACTGAATGTCGATTACAGAATAACCGTTACGGAATTAGGTGTGTGTGGTGGGGGTTGATGGTGGGAAGGGATTGGCGCTGAGGTTCGAATTGTGTGTATGGATCAGTGTATCAAATAGTGTATGTGATCTATAATGTAATTGTTCATTTAATATGTTGTTTGATTGTAGTGTGTGATGTCTGTATATTTCAAATTATTCACCTGTGTTTAGTTTTCTACTTTTAGGTAAGTAGTGTAATATTTCCATGTTGTGTTCTATGTTTGTGTAACTGTGGTTTTTGTTATGTAAATGTGTGGCAAATGTGGAATGTATGTAGTTTGTGGTGAGGGCTTTTAAATGTTCAGAAAATCTGGAAGAAAAAGATCTTCCCGTCTGGCCGATGTAGAATTGGTGACAATCATTACAATTTAATTTATATACCCCTGTTTTGCTGTATGTATCATTGTCTTTGTTAGTATTATTTATGTGTTTTCTAATGGTGTTTTTGGTTCTGTAGGCTACCTTATAATTGTGTTTCCTAAATGTGTTTGCAATTTTGTGTGTATTGGAATTGTAGTATGTAAGTGTTATGTATTTGCTGGGTTGTGTGCTGTTGATCTGATGTGTTTTACTTTTTGTGTTTAGGATTCGTTTGTGTAGTTTATTTATTAATTCGGGGTTGTATCCATTTTTGACTGCTATGTATTTGATTGTGTTTAATTCATCTTGGTAGTCATGTGTGTTTAGGGGTATTGAAGTGAGCCTATGGAGCATGTAGTTGAAAGCTGCATGTTTGTGTTGATTTGGGTGGTTGGATGCGTTATGTATGACCATGTCTGATGTGGTGGGTTTTCTGTATATTTTGTATGTGTGTGTGTTGTTTGTTTTGGTGATTGTAAGGTCTAAGAAGTTTATGCTATTATTTAGTTCTATTTCAAGTGTGAATTTTAATTTTTGGTGTATAGTGTTAATGTATTTATGGAAATTTTCTATTTGTCTTTTGTTGCCATTGTAAAGGAGTAAAATGTCATCAACATACCTATGCCAATATATTATTTTATCGGTGTATTTGTTGTTGTTCAGTATGTGTTTCTGTTCTATGGTGTGTATAAATATTTCGGCTAGTATGCCTGATATAGGGGAGCCCATGGGTAGTCCATCTGTTTGTGTGTAAAACATGTTGTTGTGTGCGAAATAATTTTGATCTGTGATAATTTTAGTTAGACGGATGATCTCTTTTATGTGTGTTTCAGGTGTATTATTTATTTTTAGTAATTGTTCTAATGTAGTTATGGTTTCTTTTATGGGAACATTGGTGTATAGGTTTGTTATGTCAAATGAAGCAAGTGTGGAATTGTGGGGAATGTGTACATGTTGAGTTTTATTCACCAGATCTAAATTATTTTTGACAGTAGTGTTGTTTGTTAAATTTATGCTATTTCTGATTAATTTATCTAAATGTCTAGCTATTTTGTGTGCAGGTGCTTGTGTGTTGTTTATAAGTGGTCTGATGGGAATATTAGGTTTGTGTAATTTCGGTAGTGCATTTAGTGTAGGGCCATTTGGTTTAATTTGTTTTAGATATTTGATGTTGTCAGGTGATACTATGTGTTTTGTGTTATTTAGGGTTTTGTTTATTTGTTTGTGATATTTTGGGGTGGGGTCTTTATTTAATTTACTGATGTTGTTTTCATTAAAAAATGTTTCAATTTTGTTATTTAAAGCCTGTTTTTCTATTATGACATTTATATTACCTTTGTCTGCTTTGAGTAGAAAATGTTTAGTTTAGTTTAGTTATCCTGGATCTTGGGTGGACTGCTACAAATGGGTCGTCTGCTTCTTATACCGTCATAGTTATGAACTCCGATCACTGTTTTACATTATTTTATTAGAAAATCGGTCTTCCCAACATTGGCTTCTGTACTGCTTGACTGACTCTTCACTAGCGTAACGGTATTCAACGGTAATTTTTGCCTTCAACCGTCGTTTCTATGGTAACTGAATGATTTTGATTGGCTGATTTTGATATGCTATTGTTATCAAAATTCGAATTCTTCATATATCTTCAGACTGCTGTTATTCCTCTATCTTCCTTCCTGGTTATTAAATATTGTCACTATAGTATGTATTTCCTTTCATAGATTATTTTGATACCCCACAAGTTTGGGTAATTTTAGATTTTATGTTTTTACAATTATGTTAATACTTGTTAATTACATTTATTTTTGTATACAAATGCTTATTATAATATTTTGTTCTACAAATGATTTACAATTTATTCTTGGTGAATCCTTCGCCTCAGATTTGCCAATTTCTTTGTTAATTTGTTATAATTTGTAGTTGTTTGTTTCTGACAGTTATGCATTTTCATAGGCCTAAGTAGCCATTATGGTATTTGACTTATTTCATTTAAATTACATTTCATTTCAGCCTAATGGGCTTTATTTTGTCATTATAGTTGGTTGTGTTGTGTTTTGAGTCTGTTTATGTGTTATTATTATGTCACTATTGTTTTATGCACAATTATATACTCTTTTGTTTCCATGTTATCTAGTCATACATTTCTTAACATTTTATTTATTTCCTTTGCCAATAATAACAAGTTGGCTATTATTTACTACTTTTTTGATCTTATTTAAATATAACATGTAGGCCTATGGTCTGTATGATTCTTACAGCCATATCCAATTCATAAACTTGATTGAATAATTATTTTAACTAACTTATTATTTGCTAATCTTTGTTCACAATACATCTTATTTTATATTATTTTTTAGTGTGACAAACAACATCACTTTTATGAACTTATAATGATCACTTATAACATGGGTGTTTTTTTATTTGTTTCTAACTCCTTAACCTTTAAACAATCTTTACTTTCCCTCCATGTTAACACTTTCAATTTACTCTTTCCTGGGATCCTCCCTTTTAAATATGATTACATGTTTTTAAACTTATTAATTATATTTTTTGTTTTGATTACTATGGTGATTATCACTTTCCAGTGTTCAATACCTCTTACTTTATAGTTTATACTTAATACTATTTTTCACAACATACTTATTCACTATTATTTTTCACTGTTAAATCTTTAGTGTTCTTTAGGATTTATTAATTGTTAATGATTTTATCATTCACTATTTTTCACTATATTTCCATTCTTTATCTTACACTATTTTCATCAATCATCACCATCACTTTTAAATTATTTATAGTTAATCATAATTTAATTAGTGTACCTTCTGTATCACTAGACTTTGGGGTTTTTACACTTTCATTTTGCACTTCACTAATGTTTTTGTTTTTTAAGTGTTTCTGAATGGGTAATCCCTCTAATTATTATCTCACTACCGTACTAGTTCTTTCATTACAATATTTCCTTAATACTATTAACAATTTTATGTCCTTACATTTCTATTCTTACATCTAACTCTAACTTGTGTGTTAGTTTGCTTTTTTTAATATTTTTATCATTAACATATTTTAATAGGGATTCTTCCCTAGATTATGATTGTCCATTAATGGATAATGACATTTACTTTTTCCTTTCTCATAGTTTAATTATTAGTCTTGGTTCCAATATTACTTTTGAGTGCATTATTTCTCCTTCTCCTATGCTTTATTACTTGTTTGTGTATCATCATTGGTTTTCATTTCTATCTATTTCCCTCTTTCTTCATTCTCATTGTATTTGGTTAATACCTTGGTTTTTCCACCTTCTCTTTTGGGTACATTTCAACGGGTTACATTGAGTCGTTTACTTCTATTAACTTGTTTCATTTTTGTTTGGGTTTTGGGTTTTTCCCTTCTTCCTTTGGTTTCATCAATCACTTTCTTCTCTTCTTTGGTTTTATTCTCGTTTGTTTTTCGTGGTTCCCTTCTTTTGTTTTCTTTTGTTGGGTCAATCACTTGGGTTAGGTCATGTCGTCGTTTGTCGAGTCATAGTTTTTTATATTTTAATTAAATTAATCATTTTATTTAACATGAAGTATTATTTTAGATTCAATATTATCTTGTTCATCCCTGGTATTGGGTTGGCTTATTTGTGTTGTAACATAATGCCTCTCTTTCAAAATTGATCATTTTGATAAAACACTAGCACAGTTTTTTATGAAATTATCAGTTATATATATAATCTTTTTCCTTTTCTTTCTTGTTTGTTTCTCCATTCTTATTTCTCTTCTTACTTGATTCATTCCATTTTATTTGGATCTGTTTTTATTTATTTCCATTGGTGTGTTCTCCCTTATACAACATTTTTTCCCTAACTTTTTAGTAGCTGGTTTCTTCCATTACTACTCATTTTTTCTGAGACCAGAGGAACATCATCTCTGCTCAGTTTATTTTGATTGCTGGACTTTTCAACAGTCAATCTTAAATACCTTTTTTGTCAACTTGTGACTTAAATTAATAATAATAATATATTTTGGGATTGTCCACCTTGTGGTTTGTTTTTATTAGATCACTTTGGCCTTTTACTCATTCTTCCTTCTGCTGTAACTTTGCTATATACTGTCACTTGCTCATACAGTTGATTGTTTTTTATTTATTCATATGTTAATTTCATCATATCTAACTTTTCATTAGTTTGTTTTTCTATTCTTCTTGTGATAATTTTAATTATCTTAGACATTTTTATTCTTTACTTACTCATTTAGCAATATTCTGCTTTACCCATAGTTGGTATATTTGATTCATATGTAACTTCTTTTTCTTTGTACCAGTTCAGATTTTTTTTTCTTTGAATACATTAAATTCATGCTTATTTCAGGTATTTATCTTAGCAGTTTTAGCTTGATTTTATTTTCGTTTGGTTTATTTTAAATATCATTTTTGATAAATTTTTTGTAAGTTAATTCTCTTACTTTATAGGAATTTTTGTAGCGTATTCCTTTTTTTGGTATATTGTTTAATGATTACTGTAAGTTTGTGATTCTTACTTTTTTATAGGAAATTTGTGTAACTTACTCCTTATTGTACTTTCTTATTTTATACTTCATATATCAAATCTTTAATAGACTGTAAGTTGATTTTACTTGGTAGGAATTTGTGTAACTTATTCCTTTGTTTTTATATTTTTTATTTTAGGCCTCATAAGTCATCGAAATATTGTTGTAAGTTGTGCTCACATAATTTTTGAATTTTGGCATTTGTTTATTTTATTTATAGTAATTTAATTTTCTTCATAAAACTTCTTTATTGAAGCTTGGTTGTAAACTCCTTTTATTTTCTTGGTGGTTATATTACTTATCTCGTAAGTATTGTTTTCATTATCCTTCGTGATGACATATGGTCATACATATTATTATACATAAGTTTATACGCTATTACTCTACATAGGACCTTGTTATTTATACTTTTTATAAGTTGATCTTCTCCTTTTCTTTCTTTGTTATTGCCTTGTCTTGTATATTTCACTCTTTGTTGGCTTTCTCCTCTACTCCTTCAAATGTCTGATGGTTGAACATTTATTCTGGATGATATTTTTAAATTTTATTGATTACGGTTTATTATTTCTTATTTAATTCGTCTTAGTCGTTTCTTGTCGATTCTTGTTTTGGTGATTCTTTAGTGGTTTAAATTAACTTTAATACTTCCTTCTTTTCCATTGGGTTGCTTGGTCAGTAATTCGAAGATCAGTCCCTTTTCTTGGTGTGTGGTATCTTCGCGTAGTTTACCCATGGTCCATCAGTTCCTCTGCACTTGTGGTTTGGATAACCTTGGCGTGAAGAACTATTTTCTTCCTTGTGGTATGGGTTTCTTCGGTCTCGTACCACAATTCCTCTAATACCATATGTTCCGTAGTATTGATGTCTACTTCCATCATTTGATTATTTTGTTGATTAATCAGAGAAGTTAATTGTGCCTCTCTCATTAATGTTATTTTTGCTTTTTTATTCGGTATTTCCATTTCTGGTAATTTACAGTGTTTTATTGACCTTCTCGATTTGTTATACCCTGTTTTGTTGTCAGTCATTTCAAGTTTGGGTAATTTCCATTTTCTCATTGATTTCCTGACGTTTTCATCCACTGGTTGGTTGTGAATTCCTTTTATAATTTCCTTCAGAGTCCTCCTACAATCTTTATACTTCATTAATTTGCTTTGGTAGGTAAGGGGCAAATTAAACACATCAATGAGTCCGTTCTTCATCATCTTCACTTCTTCTTTTGTTTTAATTAATTTCTTTTTATATATTTTTCCCATTTCCTCTGTTTTCTTAATTTTCTTAATTATTCAATTCTTCTTTCTGGGGGTGAGCTGGTTCGTCCTCGTCGTGCCCCTGGATAGCATCTACTAGGTAGCTAGTGGATGTGAACTAAACGCTAGCGTCTTTTTCGGATCTCACTTTGCTTCAACTTGTCTTGGGTGAGATCTTTCTGGTCTTTAATCTTTCCTATCAGCCTGCCTTGGCTGACTCTTGTTCTTTTCGACTCCGACGCTATTAGAGTATTCGAGGGCTAGGATGTCTTCCATGTTTTTCATTCTATTTCTTGATACCTGCTGCCTTGCAGTAAGGCGTTGGATCGCCAAAGGCTAGAGGAAGAAAACCTTGATAAAAAAATCACCTAGAAATTATGCGATGTCTAAAACAAACGGATTAACTACCCCAGGTGGCAGACCAGGTACTCTGGAAAATCCACACTCCTTTATGGAGGTCGGCCCTATGGATTCTGGGGAGGGCCAACTTTCGCATATAAACCCATTTGAAAGGAGATCAACAATATCAAGATCACCACCAGAACACACGACTCAAGCAGGTACGCGCGGGATCGATAATACGACAGAAATGGATAAAGAGAAAGCTGAATTGCAAAATAGATTACGTGAAATGGAAAAAACCATGAATCAACTGAATAAGCAGCTACATAAGCTGACAGAGGAAAATGAACAGCTGAAAAAAATAATGATATTACAGGGTGAACTGCCTGAACACGATACTGGCACTAAAACTCCAGTTAGTTATCATACAGACGAAGAAGAACTAGAAAGAGAAACTGACTGGTTAGTCAAGCAAACCAAGAAACGCAGAAGAAAGCGAAAAGCTGAATTCTCTCCAGAGGCAGAAGCAGGAAACTTCCTCAACCTTAGTAGGGAAGGGACTGCTGCTAATAAGGGCAACCCTAATAAGGATGAGGTAACTCAAGGAAGGTTAGGACTAGATAAGTGTGGAAAAGGGAAAAAAACTACACCTCCTCCACCAATCCATGTAGTTGGGATAACCAAATATGCAGATATTAAATCACTGATGGCATCAGTTGCAGACAAGGAATACAAAATTGTGGCGATGAATAACAATATATGGAAAATCCTAACATTGAACTCGGACGCATATAGAGCTTTGGCAAAAAAACTGAGTGATGAAAATAAGCAGTGGTATACGTACGAGGACAAAAGCCGTAGGCCCACTAAGGTTATGGCTAGAGGTCTCCACCCAACGTGCGAAAACCAAGAGATCAAGGTTGATCTCCAGCAGAGGGGATTCAAAATAATTGATGCTGTGAACATCATTAAAAAAGAAAGGAAAAAGGATGAACAGGGGAAGGAGGAGATTAGTAGGGTAAGGCTTCCTCTGTTCATGCTCACGTTCGATCATGAGGAAAGTGTAGATAATATATACAACATAAGATCAATTCTCAACATGAGGGTTAAAATCGAACCGCTTCGGAAAAACTCGGGCCTTATACCACAATGTAAAAAATGCCAAGGTTTCAACCATACGCAGAAATTTTGCCATCGGGAGCCTAGGTGTGTAAAATGCCTAGGCAAACATTATACTAGCGATTGCACGATAAATCATAATACGCCGCCCACTTGTGTTAACTGTCGGGAGCAACATCCTGCCAGCTACAGAGGATGTGAGGTGGCCAAGCAACTACAGCAAATGAAGAATCAAAGACGCCAAAACAATAAGCAAAAGACTAGTGGTGTCGGGAATATGGCTTCCGGGGAAAAAATCCCGTTATATCTACCTACTGTGACTTCGAGGGGCAAACAAGCTCCTCTAGCAGCGAGAGGTAGGGATACAGGGACGAACAGCTATGCAAGAGCAGTGAAACAACAACAACTCAAGACCGCAGGAAACGCTGGGAAAATGGATCAAGTGCTTAGTGAGGTCATTGAAAGACTTGACGTCCTGAATAAGGCGATGGAAAAACAAAAAGATTCTACTGACAAAATTCTCGAGAAACTCGCTGAGCAACAGCAAATAAACAACAAATTGTCGAAAAAAATTGCGCAGGTGGGCGCACAAGTAACTGCTGCCCCTCTAAGCCAAAAACATGTATAACACCGTAAGAATTGCAACGTGGAATGCAAATGGACTTCTGCAACGGATAACGGAGCTTGAATTGTTTCTAAATATGGAAAGCATTGACATCTGCCTAATCTCGGAGAGCCACCTTACCAGAAATGCGATTGTTAATATAAGAGGATATAGCTGCTATCATGCGGCTCATCCAGCGGATAGAGCCAGAGGAGGCACGGCCTTATTGCTGAAAAGCACTATCAAATATTATGAAGACCTGAAAATAGAGGAGGACTCGTTTCAAGTGGCAACTGTCAAAGTGCAGCTGCTTGGTAAAGGAAACTTTAAAATTTCTGCAATATACTGCCCACCAAGGCAAAATCTGAAAAAAGAAGATTATGTTGAGTTATTCAAGATGCTGGGGAATCACTTCATTGTTGGAGGTGATTTTAACGCCAAAAACACCTTTTGGGGTTCTAGGTTATCGACCACCAAAGGCAGGGAACTATACAAAGCTGGGATTGAAGTAAAACTTGATTTTCACTCAAGCGCTACCCCAACTTATTGGCCTGCAGATGGCAACAAATTACCTGATTTGATTGACTTTTACGTTGTTAAAGGATTATCCAGCAGGTACATAGATGTTAAAAACTGTGAGGATCTCTCATCGGACCACTCACCGGTTGTCATGACAATAAATGATGAGGTTATTTCTCGGTCATACCCGTGCCAGCTTTCGAGTAACAAAACGAATTGGACCCTATTCAGGCAACTACTGGATGAAAGCATAGACCTTCATGTCCCTTTGAATGATATTTACCAGTTAGATGAAGAAGTCAAGAGATTTAATACTAATATTCAGAAAGCAGCATGGGAAAGCACTCCCCAGATCAACAGAAAACTGAAACAGAGAATAATCTGCCCTCCTCCAGAGGTGAATGAACTTGTCAGGAAAAAGAGGAAGGCCAGGAAAACCTGGCAGCGAGTTCGTACACCAGAAAATAAAAGAGCCTTGAACTTGCTCTGTAATGAGCTGAAGGAACTGATAAAAAAGGTTAAAAATGAGGGGATTGGAAAATATTTAAGCAAGCTAACAGCTCAGAAGGATACAGACTATTCACTTTGGAAGAGTACTAAAGGACTGAAAAGGCCGAAAACCCACCAGTCGCCCATCAGCCGGGAAGACGGGACATGGGCGAAAAGTGCGGCGGAGAAAGCCGTTCTCTTTGCCAGACACCTTGAGGAAATCTTTCAGCCGTTACCTAGACAAACAGCAGAGGAAAACACTAACTTTGAGCCGAAAGTAGACAGGAAAAACATACAGAAAGTAACGCTACAGGAATTGAGAGAAGAAATTAAGAGCAATCTAAGCGCAAAAAAATCCCCGGGTTTTGACCTGATAACAGGCCAAATACTAAAGGAACTGCCTGGAAAAGCCATGAGAAAACTACTCCATTTGATCAATGCTGCCTTCAGGCTGAAGTATGTGCCTAGTCTGTGGAAGGTGGCTGAGGTTATCATGATTCTAAAACCTGACAAAGCACCAACAGATAAAAAGTCTTACAGGCCAATCTCCCTGCTACCGGTGATCTCAAAACTATTTGAAAAACTGTTTTTGAAGAGATTAAAGCCTTTGTTAGAGGAAAGAACCCTGTTGCCGGATCATCAATTCGGATTCAGAGAAAAGCACTCCACTATTGACCAGGTACAAAGAATCACCCATGTTATTGAAAAGGCTCTTGAAGGGAAGAACATTTGCTCAGCCGTCTTCCTGGATGTAGCGCAAGCTTTTGATAAGGTCTGGCATCATGGGCTTGAGTACAAGTTACATAGGGATCTCCCAGAGGAATTCTATCTGATACTAAAGTCTTACATCTCAGAAAGATACTTTAGGGTGAAGCATGAGGATGAATATTCAACTTTAAAGAAAATATCCGCGGGAGTTCCCCAAGGGAGCGTATTGGGTCCAATTTTGTATTTGTTATACACGAGAGATTTACCAAACAGTGAGGAAACAACCGTTGCGACTTTTGCGGATGATACTGCTGTTCTGGCGGTAGGTAATGATGCCGAGACAGCGGCCAATAAACTGCAAACTTCAATCGCAGAGGTATGGGATTGGACTCGACGCTGGAGGATCAAACTCAATGAAACGAAATCAATACACACCAATTTTACCAACAGAAAAATAGAAATACAAAGGATCTACATCAATGAACAAGAAGTGCCATACTCTAACACTGCTAAGTATTTGGGTATGACTCTGGACGCAAAACTTAAATGGAGGGAGCATGTAAAAAAAAAGAAAGAGGAACTCAACATAAAATTCAGGAAATTGTACTGGCTGTTAGGTAGGAATTCACAACTAACAGTTGAAAACAAATTGCTGTTGTATAAACAAGTGCTGAGACCTGTGTGGACTTATGGTGTACAACTCTGGGGATGCACCAAGAAATCTAACATTCAAATGATACAAACTTTTCAAAACAAAGTACTTAGGAGTATCGTTGATGCCCCCTGGTATATTAGGAATGACAATCTGCACAAAGATCTCAAAGTAGAATATGTCAGTGAAATCGTAACAAAATATGCAGTTAACCATGACATGAGAATTCAGACTCATATAAATCCTGAAATGCGTTGCGTGGTGGAAGAAGCTCCGCACACGCTAAGAAGGCTTAAAAGATTGAAGCCCCAAGATTTGGTGACACATTAGTGCATTTAAATCTGTAAAACTCTAAAAGAGAGAAAGACAATAATCTCAACCCGGGGAACAGCCAGTGGGCTTCTACCCCATAAACCGTGACGTAATATTAAAGAAAAGCAACTTGTTGGGCTCGCTCAGTTGTTGCAAAGGGAGGTGTTTTTAGTGGGTTAGAGTCCCACACTACCTGGAGCTACGGGGCTCCAGTGTGTCTATAGAGATTTTCACCTGCCCTGCCGGAAAAAAAAAAAAAAAAAAAAAAAAAATTCTTCTTTCTTCCTCTTCTATTGTTGGTTTTTATGTGCTTGATTTTCTCAGTGTTATTGTTACCTTTATTTTCAGAAAACAATACACTTGATTCTTCTACCATTTCCATCTCCTTACTACCTTCAGAAGTGGTGTCTGGTGTTTCATTCAATGGGTTGAAATCACTGTCTAATGTTTCCTTAAGTTGGTCTGCTGGATAATTTGTTTCTTCCCATCTCTTACTCATCCCTGTTTTTGTCCGTTTGACTTCTTCACGAAACTCTACTAGCATGAATCTTAATTCTTCTCTGTTCTTCTCACCATCTTCCTTCATCTGTCTTTGGAGTGTTTCACTATTATTTTCAATCTTGTTATTTAATACTTCAAGATCCTTTTTTATCTGCCTCTTCAGCTCCTCACTCTTCTTTTCTAATGTTTCTTGGTTTCTTTTCAGGGCTTCCTGGTTACTTTCCAATTTATTATTCAGGAGCTCTATGTTCTCCTTCAAAAATTCCCTGTCTTCTCTCCTTCCCTCTTGCAATGATTCTAATTTTTTATTCAATTCTTCCTTGTCTTCTCTCCTTCCCTCTTGCAATGATTCTAATTTTTCATTCGTTTTCTTTGAAGTTTCTGCCATAAAATTCATGATATCTTGCAAGCTCAGTTCCTCCTTCTGAGTTGGTTTACTGGGTTGGTCCCCTACCATTACTTCCACTTCCGGTTCTGGTTGAGTTGGATTTTCTGGTTGGTTTTCTTGATTATCCTCTTCGAATAGCTCCCCGATCATTTCTTCGATTTCTTCCATCTCTTCTGGTTGACCTTCACCTTCAATTCCTTTCTGTGTGTCCTTTCTGGTAACCATGGAATGTCTCTTCATAGTCGCCGCTGGCCTTCTTTTAAAGCGTCATCGGTTGGTCACCAATCTGTAACGAGTAAATATGAGTGACGTCCTCGTCGTCTTTCGAGCCTCACGTTGTATGCGTCAATCTGTAACGTAAAGTTCTGGTCGTACCTGTAAAATGTACACCAATTTTGTATGTGTATAGAATGTTAGTGCGTTCGTATCGCACCGGGGTCGTTACATCAATGTTCGTGGCTAACGATGTCCGTAGCGTTGCGGTAATCACCAGTATAACACGGCAGTAACCTTACCTGTTTACTTATAGGGGTGTGTTAATCCCGGGTGGCGCCAAGTCGTTTATTAAAACAACTAAGACTATTGTATGATGAGTTTTCAGCGGTGACGGTCGGGCATTCAAATAATTCCCGCTCGCACTGCCGTCTGAATTGTCGATGCTGCTGTACAAATGACAACTTGTTCGCTTCTCGTAAATAAACACTAGTAATATATAAAGCACTCCCTATGAAATAATAACGACGGTTACTCCCTGTAATAGTTATTTTTAATAGGTGATAATTAAAATGTTCAAATTGACAATTATATAATGATAAATTTGCACCGACATTGTACATAAGACATACTCCTCAGGTAGACGAATCGATTTAGGAAACGATCAGCATTAGTATGGCTGTGTACGTTAAGTTATTACAATTATTTTCGTTCCCAAAATCATGGATTCTTGTGATTATAAGCTAAAGAATTCCTATGGTTACAATAAAAATATTTGCCTTATGCTAAGTGTACATAAATAATAATGTGTGATGTTACAATATGTTCTGTAGTGTCGTTAAATGTGTTTTGAAAGTTCGTGTTTTAACAATAGGTTATGTTTTATCTTAACAAATTTTCAGTGAGTTTTATTTTACTTAAATCATCTGTGAAAGAGAAACATTTGTTTATAGTGAGATAAATTTACCTTTAGTAAAATTTAGAGTGATTATGTTTTTGGAAATAGGTAATTTAATTGTACTTAACACCTCAGCATGACTTGGTGTCTTCGTTCGTTTGATCGGGTAGGATTTGGCTGCAATAAGTTCTTTTTTCATTAATTTTTGGGCTTCAATGGGTTGGGCGTCCTTTTCATAACGTATCTGGTCATTCTTTTCGGTTAATTTTCAATTTAATTATCCTGGATCTCGAGTGGACTGCTATAAATGTGTCGTCTGCTTCTTATACCGTCATGGTTATGAACCTTGATTACTGTTTTACATTATTTTAATAGAAAATCGTTCTTCCCAACATTGGCTTCTGTATTCTTTTACTGACGCTTCACTTCTGTAACGGTATTCAACGGTAACCCTCTCTTCAACTGCCGTTTCCATGGCAACTGCATGATTTTGATTGATTGATTTTGAGATGATGTATTGTTATCAAAATTCGAATTCTTCGTATATCTTCTGACTGCTGTTATCCCTCTATCTTCCTTCCTGGTTATTAAATATTGTCACTATAGTATTTATTTCCTTTCATAGATTATTTTGATACCCCACAAGTTTGGGTAATTTTAGATTTTATGTTTTTACAATTATGTTAATACTTGTAATTACATTTCTTTTTGTATACAAATGCTTATTATAATATTTTGTTTTACAAATGATTTACAATTTATTCTTGGTGAATCCTTCGCCTCAGATTTGCTAATTTCTTTGTTAATTTGTTATAATTTGTAGTTGTTTGGTTCTGACAGTTAGGCACTTTCCTAGGCATAAGTAGCCATTATGGTATTTGACTTATTTCATTTAAATTACATTTCATTTCAGCCTAATGGGATTTATTTTGTTATTATAATTGGTTGTGTTGTGTTTTAAGTCTGCTTATGTGTTATTATTGTGTCACTATTATTTTATACACAATTATTTATACTCTTTGGGTTTCCATGTTTTCTAGTCATACATTTCTTAACATTTTTATTCATTTCCTTTGCCAATAATAACAATGTGGCTATTATGTACTACTTTTTGATCTTATTTAAATATAACATGTAGGCCTATGGTCTGTATGATTCTTACAGCCATATCCAATTCATAAACTTGATTGAATAATTATTTAACTAATTTATTATTTGCTAATCTTTGTTCACGATACATCTTATTTGATATTATTTTTTAATGTGACAAACAACATCACTTTTATGAACTTATCATGATCCCTTATAACATGGGTGTTTTTTGATTTGTATCTAATTCCTTAACTTTCTAAACAATCTTTACTCTCCCTCCATGTTAACACTTTCACACTACTCTTTCCTGGGATTCTCCCTTTCAACTACGATTACTTGCTTTTAAAACTCCTTAATTATATTTTTTGTTTTGTTTACTATGGTAATTATCACTTTCCAGTGTTCAATACCTCTTTATAGTTTATACTTAATACTATTTTTCACAACATACGTATTCACTATTATTTTTCACTATTAAACTTTTAGCGTTCTTTAGGATTTATTAATTGTTAATGATTTTATCACTCACTATTTTTCACTATATTTCCATTCTATACTTTACACTATTTTCATTCAATCATTACCTTCACTCTTAAATTATTTATAGTTAATTATAATTTATTTAGTGTACTTTCTTTATCACTGCACTTTGGGGTTTTTACACTTTCATTTTGCACTTCAAAAAGGTTTTTTTGTTTTTTAAGTGTTTCTGAATGGGTAATCCCTCTAATTACTATCTCACTATTCATTTTTTCTCTTTCATTACAATATTTCCTTAATACTGTTAACAATTTTATGTCCTTAAATTACTATGGGGTTTAGTTTGCTTTTTATCATTTTTATCTTTAACATTGTTTAAGAGGGTTTCTTCCCTAAATTATTATTGTCCATTAACGGATAATGATATTTACTTTTTCCTTTCTCATAGGTTAATTATTGGTCTTGGTTCCAATATTATTTTTGAGAGCATTATTTCTCCTTCTCCTATGCTTTATTACTTGTTTGTGTATCATTATTGGTTTTCATTTTTATCTATTTCCCTCCTCTTCATTCCCATTGTATTTGGTTAATACCTTGGTTTTTCCACCTTCTCTTTTGGGTACATTTCAACGGGTTACATTGAGTCGTTTACTTCCATTAACTTGTTTCATTTTTGTTTGGGTTTTGGTATTTTCCCTTCTTCCTTTGGTTTCATCAATCACTTTCTTCTCTTCTTTGGTTTTATTCTCGTTTGTTTTTTGTGGTTCCCTTCTTCTTTTGTTTCCTTTTGTTGGGTCAATCACTTGGGTTAGGTCATGTCGTCATTTGTCGAGTCATAGTTTTTTATATTTTTATTAAATTAATCATTTTATTTAACATGAAGTATTATTTTAGATTCAATATTATCTTGTTCATCCCTGGTATTGGGTTGGCTTATTTGTGTTGTAACATAATATATTTAACGATTAATGTAAAATACAACAGGTGTTTAACAGACATGTACTATGTGTAGACCTCTTATTTCCCTCCTCAGCAGGTCGAAATTCAATTGGCACTAGAGTTGGGTATGAAATTATGCTATGCTCATAGTCTGTCTGTTAGCAGCTAGTGGCATCTATTGACATTCACTCATGTCAAATTACAGAGTTGGTAAAGGATGTTCGAAATTTGAATGTAAACAAATTAATAGTTAAATAATTAATATAATGGAAGTATCACATATATAATGTATGTAAATGTAATTTTAAAAAAATGATGTAGGGCCTACTTCATATACAGATCAGAAGTAAATGATGAACTATTCTCTTTATGTAATAAGCCTAGTTACTAAACAATATATATTTTTAAAAGCTTCTTATCATATTGAGACGAAATGGAGCGGCATTTGAAACATCTCTGAGGTATAAAAACAACATAACAATCTTTACAAAATTTGCCGCCCGTAGGCAGTTGCCTACTTTGCCTATGCATAAATCTGCCTCTGATGTACATGCTAAATGCACCTGAACAGTAGTAAGAATGACTTAGTATCCTGTTGAGTTATTCACTGTTCTGACGGATGATACGCAAATACTGGAAGGTAGGATGTGAGAGCCAGCAATAACCTTAAATAAAACTCTCATATATGTCAGTTATTACACAGTGTTCTGTTCATTACAGACAAGTGCTTGGTTTGTTCATTTTTTTTTTTAATAAAATTGTATATTTTACTGTAGCTTTACAGTAGCTTGACAGAAAGTGTAAAAATGTAAAATAAAAACGGCATGACTTAAGTGTAAATAAAAAGTGAACACTTTACAGTAGCACAAGAAATGACAAAAATTGAGACAATGAAATGCTACAGTTCAGTTAAAAATATTGCAATCTCCCTCACATAAAATTTTAAAGAATAGAGACATTATCAACACCACAACAAAATATTTTTTTTGGAGCAAAAGGAAACACAATGGAAAGGCATCTCAGGTAGTATTGCTTTGAAATTATGGTTTCAAAATGTTTAGCGAAAAGAATAAAAAAAATGCTAGCATTAACAATCCAACAATGTATCGAAAAGATCAGGATCTTGCTAAGTACATTATAGGGAAAATTGGTTTTGTAGCTACTGGTGGATGTTTGTTTCTATAAAAAATAAGTGCAATGTCAAATAAATTATGGTACATATTTAATCATTTACTGCATAATTTGTCATTTATATAATTTTGTTTATTTTTTAATTTCTATAGATACTTTTGGTGTGTTTGTTGTAATTTTGTGTTTTACATTATCTTTTGTGATTAAATCATTTGGTATAAAATGTTCCAGTTTATAAAATACACTTCACAGTTTTAACATACAATATACATAGTAACACCTGTATACATAGTAACAGGTATATCAATATGCCTGTAATCACAGGTATGGGAAAGTAATGGCAAATCTTGCATAATCTTGTTATCAGTTATTGTTATTGTTTGGCTAGTGCTATTAAATTCATATTGGCCCAAAGTGATGACAAAAGGAATTTATTGTATTTGTTTACAGTCAACAGTGTAGATTCCAGGTGATGATTTGAAATTTACATAAATTAATTTTCACTCACATGAATGAAGTTGCAACCGTAAAGAAATACAGAATATATTTTCTATGACAGCAGACAAGACAGAACACTTGTATTTTGCCTTTTATGTGTGTACATACATTCAGACATTTATTTGGATTGACGTCTGCAAGCTTGAAAATCAGATAACAATAATGTTTTATATTTTACATTAGTGTATATGTAAAATTATAATCCTCAAAGTGTAATATTGAATTAATTGGGATGTTTCGTTAAAATGTTACGACGGTCTCACCGATTGTCACATAGTACAGTGGAAACCGAAATAAAACACACTTATGAATTTGCTAATTGATATTATTATATTATCACATAATACAATATACATACTCAAATTTGTGTTGTGGTTTGGTCATGTTACATGCTTGTCAAGTTTCATTACATTTTTAATCAGTGTTCTTTGCTGTGAGTTTTACATTAATTATTCATAATTCTTCTTCTTCTTATTACGTGTTTCCGGATTGTTCTCCGATGACACGATGTCACCTGTAGATCCTCTCTGCCACCGCCAAATATTAGTTGTCATTCAGTATTGCGTCCATACCAAATCCCCTCAGTTTCAGCACTCCTGGGATGTCCGTCCGGCAATCCACCAATGTGCTGTAAGGTCTCCTCATGCAGATGACACAGCAGAATAATCATTATTCATAATGATTAGTTATGATGGTTGAGTGTTATTGGTACAGAAGAGGATGCTGCAGTTTCTCACTGTACACCACGTGCTAAAATTGTTCTGTATTACGTTACTAACCTAACAAGTAATCAGTTACATTTTTAATCTGTGTTCTTTGTTGTAAGTACATTAATTATTCAGAATGATTAGGTATGATGAACTGTTGAATCTTATTAGTACAGAAGAGGATGCAATTTCTTTTCTTCAATGAAAAGGTCTGATTCATAATCCTCATCGTTGCATCAACGGGCATGATATGGTATTGATCATGGGACAGCGACCACGTTGGTGTTGCAATAAGTCTACTTGCCGTGAATATAAGGTAGTTCGCCAGGGCACATTTTTAGAGGGGTCCAAATTACCCCTGAGAAAAATAATTTTGTTTATTTATTGCTGGTGTGAAGGGTGTAGTAGTCTGAAAAACAGTAAAAATCAACTGGAAATCGGCACCAGCACACACACAGACTGGACGGCTTACTTAAGATATATCTGTACCTTAGACATCTTGAGCAACCCACAGAAAATTGGAGGACAGAATTTAACTGTTGAAATTGATGAGAGTCTCTTTGCCAAGAGAAAAAATAATGTTGGCCGGGTGTTACCACAGCAGTGGGTATTTGGTGGATACTGCCGGGGAACAAAGGAATGCTTCTTGTGTTGTGTCGAAGATCGGTCAACAGCTACCCTCCTCCCTCTCACAGTGGCAAATATTGAACCAGGGTCCACTATAATATCAGATGAGTGGCGTTCGTACCGACAAATTGTTAATTTACCACAACAGTACAGTCATTTGACTGTAAACCATCGTTATAACTTTGTGGATCCTCAAACGGGAGCGCATAAACAAGGCATAGAAAGCATGTGGCGGTCCTGTAAATGCCGAAACAAGATTGAATGTGGTACAAGAAGGGAACTCTTAGATACCTATTTGAGTGAGTTCATGTGGCGAGCAAGAAATGCAAACCATGATTTGTTCGAGAAAATGCTTGAAGATATCAAAAAAATATGCATAAACGCAATCCTGTTAAGTAATAAAAGACAAAGAAGAATAAAATAAACTTCAAATACAGAAATGAAGACACAATGTGTTATCTAAATATAATTAATGTTTTCAAAGAATAAAAGGTAATCAAAACAAAAAGAGAAATATCATAATAAATAAATAATTGGGAAATAGAGAATAAAAACTCATGGAATAAATAATTTAATGACAGTGACAAACAATGACCATAATACCCAGGAGTGAAGATCAAATGACAAAAAATGTACATAGTAATTTATAATACTATAATACTTATAACTATTTTACCTCAAGATTTATATTTTTTCCTTTAGGGACATGTTTCGGGAGGTCCTGTTCTCCCATCTTCAGCCTTCGCCATCTTGCTTCTGGTGCAGTATTTGTGTGTTGGCTTTTGGATGTTATTAAGGTGGTTTGTTGGTCTTTGGTCCTTCAATGTTGCATTATTGTGTGTGGTTGTGGTATCTGTTTTTGTATTTTGTGTATTTTCGATGTTGAGTGCTTTGAATATTGTGTCATGTTTTGTATTGATTATACAAAGCACTCAACATCGAAAATACACAAAATACAAAAACAGATACCACAACCACACACAATAATGCAACACTGAAGGACCAAAGACCAACAAACCACCTTAATAACATCCAGAAGCCAACACACAAATACTGCACCAGAAGCAAGATGGCGAAGGCTGAAGATGGGAGAACAGGACCTCCCGAAACATGTCCCTAAAGGAAAAAATATAAATCTTGAGGTAAAATAGTTATAAGTATTATAGTATTATATACATCAAGAAACGGACTGTAGCAGAAAGTGATTAAAGTAATTTATAAATAGAAATATAATATATAAATGTGTAAAACTAGTATGTAAGAAATAAGACATTGTGAATAAACCTATTTATCTATGAGGAGGTCTGCGCACCTCAGACAGTTATTTTGTATCATTGAACTACATAATGTGAATGATATAAATTTTACAAATATAATAATATCAAACTATAATTATAAAAGTTTTGTTGTGTGACAGTGCTAGAAAGTGAGAAATAACAGTGAAATACGTTAAAAAGGAAAAAATCATGTATAATGAAAGTTATTATACATAATTATAATATGAACATTGAAGGAAATATATGAGTCGTCTAGTTCCAAAACTGGCCTTCTCCACAAAAAAATCAAAATCGAGTTAGTGGTGCCATTTTGTTCTGTAGGTAAAGACCTATCCTTAGCAACTTTCTAAAAGTTCCAGAAAAATCCTTATCCAGCATAAAATATTAATTAAAAATTCAAGTTATTTCCAGAAATGGCCTTATCCACCCACGAGTTAGTTCCAAAACTCGCCTTATCCAGTTGGTTCCATAACAGGTCTAATCCAATGTCCTCGCCATTTTGTACATAAGCTTTAGTTCCATAACTGATCTAATCCACTACTGTGTGACTAACCTATAGCTGTTTTGATTATTTTAACTTTAACAGCAAAAGTAATACTATAAACGAGTATTAGAATTGTGTTTTTATATGTTGGCAACTCTGTGCACTTCATGTCAGCAGGAAAGCAAACACAGCGAAATCAAGACACAGAAAACAAGCAGTGGCAATCACTGTAGCTTTGCCTATGCAGTGAACTCAAGTTTGTTAATTGTGTTTAACATTAAAGTTTTGTTTCAAACAAATATGGATAATCAATCAGAAGATTCATCTTTAGTTGCTACACCAGGTAGAGGTCGGAAGAGAACACGAAATGAAGACAATTGGGCCAAGAACAGAAAGAGAACAGAAAGGTAAGAGTAGGCCTAGTTTAGCCCTAACCTCACTATCACACTGTTAAGTTCTTACCTAGCTGAATTTCTACTCTTAGCTTTCTACTGAATATCTACTGAATTTCTTTCCTAGCATTCTTACCTACCTGAATTTTTATAACAAAGAGTAAGTCTGTTTTGAGCCTTTAAGAACAAGCATATAAATTAATATTCAGTCTAGATGATCAAAGTGCAGGACAAAGCCAGTTTCTTAGTTTTGACAACAACTCGCCCTGTTGTTTTGCTTTTGTTTTTGCTTTAGCTTTGTTTTTCTTTGCATAAATAGCCTGATCTCTTTTTTTCAGACATTCGTCAAGAGGCTTCCCCGAGAAACCGCAGTGTGGTCATAACACCAAAGCATACCTATGTTCAACGCTTACTAAAAGAGATGTCAGGCATTTCCACGCCCTCTTTTACAATAAACCCAACAAAGTCATTCAGGACATGATGATTGCTAAGTACTGCTCAGCTACTTTACCCAAGCACAGTAGGGTAAAAATAGAAGGGAGTTCAAGAAAAGGTATGGATGTAAAGTATTTTGTAAAGAAAGCTACTCTTACTGCTGGCATGCCTAACAAGGTACCTGTGTGCCAGAAAACATTTTTGAACCTTTTGGGTGTTTCTAAGGGAAGATTAAGAAATGTTTGCCTTAACTACTTCATTAAAAACAAACCAATAAAATAAAATCATGGGGGGGACACACGAAGTAGGGCATTTAACACAAAGAGGCAGTCTATTGACAATTTCATGACAAAGTTGAAGCCACTTGAACTTCACTACTGTAGAGGAAAAGGTGAGAGAAAATATCTTTCCAGTGACTTAAACTTAAACAAACTATGGCGTCTTTACAACAGTGAAGTTGAACTAGACTTAAAAGTTAAAAAGGCTTTTTTTAGAACCTACATCAACAAAAACTACAACATCGGTTTTGGCACTCCTGCAGTTGATGTATGTTAAACGTGTTTAGAGTATACAGAAAAACTTAAAACGTGCCAAGATCAAGCTGAAAAAGCAAACCTCTTTGTCCAAAAACGTGTCCACTCCCTTAGGGCCAAAGCTTTTTTTAATTTGCTCAAAGAAAAACATGAGAACATTTTGTTGTTTTCTTTCGACTGTCAAAAAAATCAGGTACTGCCGAAGGTGCCAGACCAGAGTGCCTATTATTGTAGGCAAGTGTACATGTACAACTGCACCATATGCCAAGGATCTTCAAAAGATAAATTATCAAAAGACAATGTTGTTATTTACGCATGGACAGAGGTAGACAGCGCAAAGGGTTCAAACGAAGTTGTAAGTGCTATTTATAACAGACTTGTTACAACAGTAATTCCAGAAAGAATAAATAAAATTAGACTATTTTCTGACGGTTGCGGGGGGCAAAATAAGAATTCGATGATGATAGGAATGCTCTCTCATCACTGGTTAGGATGCAAAGCCCCAGTACATGTTAGAAGTGCCGAATTGATCTTCCCCGTTACTGGCCATTCATACATGCCCCCAGACCGTGTGTTTGGTGTCATTGAAAAAGATATAAAAAAGAAAGATACAATCGTACAACCTCAAGAATATTTGGACATATTTTCTCAGCACGGTACAGTCGTTAAGCTGTCATCTGAAGACTGTCCAGTGTATGACTGGAAAACAGTAACTGAGAGAGCTATTCTAAAACTGGACGTTGGCACTTCAGATTTCTTCCATCAAAAAGGTTTATTGTTTTTAGATTTAACAATGGTGCCATCAAAATAAGAGGTGAAACAGCCTATCGCTCTGATCTGTGTGTTCTCAGGAGTGTTTTAAAAAAAAATCAGTCTCATGACACAATGTGGCCAGACATTGTAGCACCAGGTATCCCTATAAAGACAGCCAAACTGAATGATGTCCGAAATTTACTAAAACAAACATTTTGGAAATGAGTGGCAAAACATTCCTGAACTTGAGTTTTTCAAAAATCTAACTGATCCGCCAGAAAAGGAAGAAAGGGAAGAAGAAATTCAGTGCCAGCATGTGCAAGAGGATGAAGATTTGAGAATTTAATAGAAACCCTATGGAATCGATTGAAATAAACTAAAAATATTTTTTACAGTTTTTAGATGTTTACATTTTGTAAGTAAATAAAACTTTAAAAACATTTTTTTGTGTGATTTACTCTCTGAAATTGCTTTCTGACCTACTTTTAGCACTTCAGTTCCAAAACTAATCTTATCCACGAAGGTAATTTCCAGAACTGAGCTTATCCATGGGTCCGTTCCAAAAGTGGCCTTGTCCATATTTCAAATGCTTATTTACTGCAGAAATCATTATTATACTCCCATTTAAAAAAAAATATATTTAATTAAATACTAAATTAGAACCTAAAAAACATGAAATAACAGCATATATAAAGCAATAAATATTTGTAATCGTTTTTTGCGTTTCCTGGAAAGTTACTCAGAATGGAGAAGGCCAGTTTTGGAACTAGGCGACTCATATAATCTATATGAACCAGTTATATAACCCATATAGTGAAATCAAACAAAGTAAATAATTAAAAAATAGAAAATATTACGTTAAAAACTTATAATAATATAGTGACGAAGAAAAAACAAAGTTCAACAGAATCATATTAATTAGAAATTGGTAAACCGAACCTGTGACCCATAAACCTATCATAGCCAAAACCTTAACTGAAAGAATTAGTGTTTTGGTAAAAATAAGGGATATTGTTGGAAAAAATGTAAAAACAAGGCAGAACATGTTAAGTTTACTACTGAACTTTTATACAAATTAATGACCAATGAAAGACGAGATGATCAAGAAAAACCATTCAAAAAACTAGAAGAATAATGTTTTCCAAAAATTTGATGTCCAGAAGTGAAGAATCAAGCAATAAGTCCTTAAAGAAAACTACCAGATTGGTGAGATTACTCCAAGGCTAAGCCAGATATGTGAACCAACATTACTACATTAAAGATTGAGGTACAATGAAATACGATAACATAAACAATATAAACGCTATATATAATAGTGAATTTTTATTTGTACACTTGTACACCATAGTTATTAGTAGTAAATTTTTTTATTGTTCTTGTATGATCCAAAGAACCCACCGCTATTCAATAGACATTCACAACACATAATTACCAAATCTCATTCATAAATATTATATTTTATGTTTTATTTATAACTTGTACCATACTTTAACTATGCTTTTACGTTAACCCTGAGATTCAGATTGTTCATGTTCTACCATCGAATGAGCCACCACTGTTAGAAGGAGACATTGAATGTCCATATGATTTAATCAATGTCAAAATGGAAAGAGTAAAATAAAAAATAATTGAGTTTGAGAAAAAACGAGAATAAGGAGTTTGACTATTTATTTTAACATAAGAAATTATAGAAAAAGGGTAAGATTACAATATAAAACAACAACACGGACAGAAAATATATTACATAATTGATACTTACAAACGTGGGGCTTAAAAGAAATATAAATAATTGTTAAAAGAAAAAGAACATAAAGAAAGAAGGGAATTATCCTTTTTGTATCATATTGACGCTTACAACGTGGGCTTAACTAAATAATTTTTTCTTGGATTTCGTTGTCCATGACGTGTCCGTTACTTAACTAAATACAACTATTACATTAACGACTCGGAACACAAAGTTTTTTATAAGTAAAAACGTAAAGTTTTACCTTACAACCTGAACCGGTTTTCACCTTTAAAAGGCTTCTGAAAACCGGTTCAGGTTGTAAGGTAAAACTTTACGTTTTTACTTATAAAAAGCTTTGTGTTCCGAGTCGTTAATGTAATAATTGTATTTAAATAATTTTTATTTGAAGATTATTCATAGAATAGCAAAGAGAGTTCTCTCTCTCGCAAAATAACCCTTTTGTATCATATCATATCATGCCCGTTGATGCAACGACTAGGATTATGAATCAGACCTTTTCCTTGAAGAAAAGAAATTGCATCCTCTTCTGTACTAATAAGATCCAACAGTTCATCATACCTAATCATTGTGAATAATTAATGTACTTACAACAAAGAACACCGATTAAAAATGTAACTAATTACTTGTTAGGCCAGTAACATAACACAAACGCACAGAACAAATTTAGCACGTGGTGTAGTGAGAAAAGGCGCAAATTCAGCAGTCTAAAATAGTGCATTAAATTGAATGTACTGTGGGATTTGGGATATACGGAATTGTTGTGGCTTGCAAAAAAAAATGGAAAAGAACCGTGCGCTCTTTTAAGAACTCAATTATTTAACCCATAATAAAGATGTATAATTATTTGTACGTAGAGATTAAGATGAATCTGCGGATCTTTTCTGTTTTTCTCAGATACTACAATTCCGTATATCCCATAATACCCTCATTTTGATTGGTACTAAGCACATTCTCGCAATTCTTACTCGCTCCCTCTCCCTCCAAAAAATTTTTATTTATTGATATACATAAAAAACTGACACTCCTCTGTATGTGTCCACATTGCATAAAATTAAGAAAAAAAAGAAATTAAAAAAAAAACTTGTAAACTCTGAAAAATCCCATTTGTTCTAATACTGAATTTCAATTAAATACAGAACTGTAAAAAAGAATTTATTGGGTCTTTGGCTATTCTAAGCAAAATTCAAGAGCTTTAGGGAAAACTCTTTAAAACAAATTTAAAGACTCCCTGTATTAAGTCTTTTAAAGTCTACTAAAATTAACGTTTCTTTTTCATACACATGTTATTTCAATTTATTTTCATAGCAATTAACATTAAAAGTGCTAACTGAAGGTAGAAACACCATACATTTGCGGTTAGGTGGGGTAATTGGTAAACGGAAAATTGATTGAAACATTTTGATTGATTAAAAATTGTGTATAGGTTTTAAAATTGAAATAACTGCAAATAATAGTTATTTCAACCTTGTTATTATTCTTGGATTTCGTTGTCCATGATGTGCCGTTTCTTAACTAAATATAATTATTTCACTACGACTCGGAACACAAAACTTTTTATGGGTAAAAACATAAAAGCTTTACCTTAGAGGTTCTGAAGAAGCTTTTTAAAAGTGAAAACCGGTTCAGGTTGTAAGGTAAAGCTTTTACGTTTTTACCCATAAACGTTTTGTGTTCGAGTCGTAGTGAAATAATTATACTTTGTTATTATGTTGCATACAAAAAATTGTTTAAATATAAATAATAAATACAGCTCTAAAATTCAATTTACAGTTACCCTCGACATCTTAGAGTTACACGTGTTTTCTTTATCCTTTGAAATAATGAAACAAAAATAGTGACAACTGTAAACTAGTTGTCATTGTACTATTTCATGTTCTGTTTATAATCCTAAGTACATGTTTACAATTACCCTGTCTTTGTCTATATGGAAGATAAATGGAAACAAGTTAATTCAAATACTACGTATATTACAAATCATAAAGAAATGTTATGTTACATAATGTAACAAGTAAATGATAGAATAAAAGTTTATCATTGTTCAAACACTTCCAGGGAACTCGTAGACAATTTGTCTGTCAATTTCCTTCATTTCTGTGTTGGGCAAAATTGTCAATATTTGTTAAAAGCCAACAGTACGTTCATCATTTTCTTTTAATGTAAACTTTGTAGAAAATTCCATTTTTGCTATGTGTACATAGTTCAGGAAAAATTAGACAGGCATACAATTTTGCTTGTTTATTGTAAACTGTATTATGTTTGGAAGTATCCCAAAGTAAATTTAACATTAATCATGTCAATCAATGAGGGCAGTCCAGTTTTTTAAGGCTAGGAGAATCCTTGAAATGTTTGGAGCATCACTAGGTCATGATGGATCTAATCATCAAACTTCAGTTTCTATGAAAAACTGTCAGATTTGAGTAGTCGCTTTATAAAGGATGGTGTTGTAAAAGCAACAATTCTTTCAGAATTATTTTATAACCCTGTCAGTCTGCAAATAACTATCACTCGTTTAGATATCAGCAGATTTAAACTTTTCTTATTCGTGTTAGGAATGTATCATGTAAAACTGCTGGAAGTATAGAATACAAGGACATTAGGTACAGTTTACAAAACCTTTTTGTCAGATGTTCAAAAGAGCAAGCTTGTAATTTTTTTTATAAGCCCCTTAGTAAGGTTTCTCAGCAACAGTTACTGGATGTCACAGTTTGTTTCTAGGATATGTTTTACAAAGTAGTGGAAAATTGCTACTTGAATTCTGTGTTTCTTTGACTTCCTATTCTAAAGTAATCTTTAAGGTTTTTTAAGGGATTCAAAGATAACTCTATTAGGAATAAATCTGCATCTGTGCTACAGATAAGTATGGATGGGTCTAATCCTAAATGGAAATTTTAAGAACAATTCAGAATACTGTGACTCTGGGAACACAAGTTGATAAAATGTAAAAAAGGGCCAAGTAACTGTGGATAAACACAGAATCCATGGTGTTAAAAGGTTTGAAAAAAAGTTCACCCTGAGTTATCTTGTCTTTTCCAATCAGTAGTAGTATACCTGAAAGTTTTTCAGTGTAACGAGTTGGTTTCACCGTTTCTTAATTCTGAACCTCATATTATGAGTACAAATGTATGCCTACTTATAAGTAACTTTACTAATGAAAAGTCTTTTTAAAAAAGAGCTCTCAGTTTCTCAACAGTTATTTTATGATGAGGTCTAAATGTTAAGGGTAACAATTGAAAATGTAATAACAAACAATTGAGTTTTTTACAAAACTATTAGTCCTGTAAAGAGAAAAACTTGTAAGAAATGAACATATGCAAGATGTGTCCATGTTAACAGCAAAGATGACTATTACTGAACCTCTGAGAACTGTCATATGATTCTTGGATTTCGTTGTCCATGACGTGTCCGTTACTTAACTAAATATCACTATTGTATTAACAACTCGGAACACTAAGTTTTTTATAAGTAAAATCAGTAAGGTAAATCATATGATAATGGCATGGCAATGTATCAGTTAGAATAATCAATAACTTATTAAGGCACACATAGAGTTACAACATTAGTACATAGTGTTACTAATTTCACAATTCCACAATATTTTTAACTATTGGATAGTGAACATTGGATTTCAATAAAGTAAGTGTACACATATTAATGTAGGTCGTTTCACAAAAAGTGAATGGAAAAGAAGAGAAATACACAATTTCAACTTTTTTAAACTGAAAACAAGAAATTCTTTTGAGTTAGTGTAACGAGTTGTGTTACTGTAAGACAGAGCAGTGCTGTTAGTGTACTAATTAAGATGCATTAAATGTATAAATAAAGCTAAATGACCTAATAAGATATTCTTAGATGTAGTAATTCAGGTTAGGTCAAATAGCTCATTAGACTTTGTCTAAATTTTAAAGATGTTTAGGACATTTAGGATTTTTAGGTTAGGATGTTTAGGTTTTGTACATTAAAAAGTAGAAAGCAGATGTATTAATATAATGTTACCCAACAAGATCAGGAACAATTATGTGTATTAAATTAAGTAGTTAGTGGACTTAAAAACCTGCATTAGAAACTCTACTTCATTAACTGGAAGTAGGTTTTAATTCCGGTACTTACAATAAATACAGCCTTTAATGTTATATACAGCCTTATATCCGTACAATAAATACAGCCTTTTAATGAGCACTAACAAAGGAAATTTTTGTTGTCTAATTAATTTTAAAAATCTAAAAGGTTAAGTTAGATTGTTAAACGTAGACACAACCTCCCAAAATCGTCTCTGTACTGTAATTATGTGCGATAAATGGAAAGTAATTTCTGTACTTCCAATAAATACACCCATTTAGTGTACACTAATAAAGTAAATTTTATTTAAGTTACATTGTCGTACATAACCTCCATAACCTGGCATTAGTCACTTGTGAAGAAAACACACTTGGAGTACACATCGGACACTGAAATAAAGTACAAATGCGGAGACGGAAGTTTGACTTTGCCGTGCGAAAAGAGGGGCTTGGGGAATAGTCAGCGGCAAAATGTAACTTCCGTCGCCGCATGTGTACTATATTTCGGTGTCGACTGTGTACATCCAACTGTTTTCTTCACAAGTAACTAATGCCAGCTTATGGAGGTTATGTACGACAATGTAACTTAAATAAAATTTACTTTGTTAGTGTACATTAAAATGGTGTATTTATTGGAAGTACAGAAATTAGTTTACATTTATCGCACATAATTACGGTACAGAGACGATTTTGGGAGGTTGTGGCTACGTTTAACAATATAACTTAACCTTTAACATTTTTAAAATTAATTAGATTTAACAAACGTTTCCTTAGTTAGTGTAGGCCTACATTCAAAGGCTGTATTTATTGTATGGATAAAAGGCTGTATATAACATTAAAGGCTGTATTTATTCAAAGTACCGGAATTAAAACGTACTTCCAATTTAGAACCTAGTACAATAAAAAGCAATGTGCAGTTTCTGTTAACATGCAACTGATTAAGTATTAATAATGGGTTACAGTGGAATTTAATGTTACTACGGTCTGAATTAATGCAAATAAAATTGGGAGAATCTCGTAAACATATTAAAGAATGCTTGTATATTACACACAAAATTATTACAGTACGACCTTTGTTAATGAATAGAAACAAATTTGACTCTATACTTTAGTATGTACCAATAAAATTCACCTTTTTTCAAATACCGGTACCAATATCTGTTGTTTTTTTCATACCCTTAAAAAAAGGTCATTAACAACATACATTATGAGAAAACGTGATTACAAATAACCAGCCATTAGTTACTTGTGAAGAAAATAGATATAACATTTACAAACATCAAATCTTCAATTCTCTCCCTATTTGTTTTATAAAAACTGGAGTTTCTACTGCAGGTTTTAAGTCCATTAACTACTTAATTAATGATACATAATTGTTCCTGTATCTTGTTGGGTAACAAATTATATTAATACACCTACTCATATGTGCAAACAATGTTTTTAATGTACGGTCCTAAAATCTTTATCAACACTTTATATCTTTAAGATTTAGACAAAGTCTAATGAGCAACTTGGCCTAACCTGAATTTACATGACCTGGCTCAGAACAACTTTATTTTGGCAAATACAAAGATGAAGACTGGTTACAATTTCTTCAGGGCTCACACCTGCTGCCAGGCTTAGTTCTATAACATGATAAGGAAGAAAGAAATCAGCCCAAACCTGCAACCGTTGTGGGAAGCCTTTTACACCATTACCAATAAGATTAATGATGTCATCTAAGAATAATTCATTAGCTATATTTATACATTTAATGCATCTTAATTAGTACACTAACAGCACTGCTCTGTCTTACAGTAACAAAACACGTTACCGTACACTAACTCAAAAGAATTTCTTGTTTTCAGTTTAAGAAGTTGAAATCATGTATTTATTTTCTTTTCCATTCACTATTTGTAAAACGTGCTTAAAATTAATGTGTACGCTTACTATATTGAAATCCAATGTTCACTATCCAATAATTACAAATTTTGTGGAATTGTGAAATTAGTAACACTATTGCTACGACAGCACAGAACAATCTACGCGTTTACCGAATGCGCCAGAAAGATCTCGATGTAAGCGTGTGGTGTATGTGCTATTAGACGCATTTTGCGAGAATTTTCTCGACTGTGCCAGGCTTCGCTCGGGCGCTCGGACTGTGTCAAGGCCGTAGCAATTACGTAGTTCGCGAGAGATAAGACGCAGTTTGGAAGCTTCTGGTGTGTGAGCGTAACTATAAATACATCGCGTCGCGGCCTTAGTTTTCAGTTCAATGCGAGATTTTTGACTGTGCGGTTCGAGAGTATTAGTGCGATATATTTACAGAGCGGTTCGAGTTATTACGGTGTACGTTCAAGTAGTTATTAGTGAAGTGTTGCGTTTTATATTCGGACGGTATAATTGTAGTACAGTTGAGTTTTAATATTAGTGGACATTTTATTGCATATGAACAATTTTCATTTGAGATGTTGTAGACACTGTGTTGTTAATTACGAACTGTTTTACTATAACAATTAAAGGTGTGATTAGTGACTTAATTGGTGTCTTGTACTTATTTTGTTTCCACTGTACCTACGACGATCGAGTAGACCGTCGTAACAGTGGTGTCAGAACTGGGATAGAACGGTTAACAGTGGAAACAGTGTACTTTGTACAAGACGAGTGTGATTCGTAATTAATCGGTAAGCATGGATCCCAGTCAGATGATGGAAACTTTACAAACACTGCTGCGGCAGACACAGGAAGAAGCAGAGAAACGACAGGATGAGAAAGCGGAAGAAGCAGAAAAACGACAGGATGAAAAACGCAGGCAGGAGGCAGAGGAACGCAGGCAGGAGGCAGAGGAACGTAAGCAGGAGGCAGAGGAACGTAAACGTGAAGCAGGTGACTACTTTACTAAGTGGGTGGAAGCCTACGCAATTCCAAATCAGGAGGTTACCACTGTGGCAAACAGTTAATTCACAACTTCTGTTGCCGTTATGGAGCCCCTATGGAAATCCATACGGATCAAGGGAGAAATTTCGAATCAGGAGTGTTTAAAGAATTATGCCGTCTACTTGGAATTCGAAAGACCAGGACAACGCCTCTGCATCCTCAGTCGGACGGGATGGTTGAGAGATTCAACAGGACACTTGAGCAGCATCTTTCGAAAGTTGTTGACGAGAACCAAACAGACTGGGACGAACGTATACCACTATTCCTTATGGCGTATAGGTCATGTACATGACACAACTGGCATGACTCCAGCAAAATTGGTGTTTGGGCGGGAGATTCGTCTTCCTGGGGACTTGATGTTTGGATCACCTGAGACTCAGTCCCAAGAGCCAAAGAACTATTCCTCGCAATTAGAAAACCAACTGCGAGAAATGAATCGTTTGGTAAGAGGACGGCTGAAGATTGCCAGTGATAAAATGAAAACTCGGTATGACATTCGCAGCAATAGTGTGGGTTTCCAAGAAGGAGATCAGGTCTGGTTGTTCAATCCAAAGCGCCGTCGTGGTCGCTCACCTAAGCTTCAGTCTAACTGGGAAGGACCCTACACTGTGAAAAAAAGAATTAACAATGTTGTTTATCGGATTCAATAGGAAGGACAGCGAAAGTTCAAGGTCGTCCACCTAGATCGCCTGGCTAAGTACAAATTTAGAGACGCTTTGCCAGTTCGGGACGAACAGGCTTAAGGAGGGGGCAGTGCTACGACAGCACAGAACAATCTACGCGTTTATCGAATGCGCCAGAAAGATCTCGATGTAAGCGTGTGGTGTACGTGCTATTAGACGCATTTTGCGAGAATTTTCTCGACTGTGCCAGGCTTCGCTCGGGCGCTCGGACTGTGTCAAGGCCGTAGCAATCACGTAGTTCGCGAGAGATAAGACGCAGTTTGGAAGCTTCTGGTGTGTGAGCGTAACTATAAATACATCGCGTCGCGGCCTTAGTTTTCAGTTCAATGCGAGATTTTTGACTGTGCGGTTCGAGAGTATTAGTGCGATATATTTACAGAGCGGTTCGAGTTATTACGGTGTACGTTCAAGTAGTTATTAGTGAAGTGTTGCGTTTTATATTCGGACGGTATAATTGTAATACAGTTGAGTTTTAATATTAGTGGACATTTTATTGCATATGAACAATTTTCATTTGATTTGTTGTAGACACTGTGTTGTTAATTACGAACTGTTTTACTATAACAATTAAAGGTGTGATTAGTGACTTAATTGGTGTCTTGTACTTATTTTGTTTCCACTGTACCTACGACGATCGAGTAGACCGTCGTAACACTGTGTACTAACGTGTGATCATCAGTTGAATTTCTGAATTCCTTTGATTCATTAATAAATCTTACTAATTTGTTTCTTTATGTCTATAATGAGTTCTTATTAGTTTTTAATCTTTGTGTTTTCATTATTCATTTGTAAATTTTTGCATTTTGTTGTCCATGACATGTTCATTGATTAACTAATTATCATTAAAACACACAGAGGACTGATCCTCTTTTGCAAGATCACAGAGAGAGAATGAGAGAGAGAGAGAGAGAGAGAGAGAGAGAGAGAGAGAGAGAGAGAGAGAGAGAGAGAGAGAGAGAGAGAGAGAGAGAGAGACCAAAAATAACACATACAGAAACTACATCAGAACTTTTCCTGACAGTAAAAAAATAACTAAATAATGAATGGTAAAGAACATTAACCAAATTAATGGAAATTATAGTTATTATTTGTTGTCTAATGAACAGGTACTAGTAAAGGCTTCATATACTTCACATCTTAAATTATAAACCTATTACAAACATATTTGGTATATTCAGCTTGAAACAAACGTTCAGACCAATAAAAATGGTTTAAATTTTGCCATGCTGCATTATTAGTACTGTTGAAACAGCAGTTTGATTATAATTGTTTTTAGAACAGACTTCTGGAATGATGTGTGCAAAATGATTAAAACATACCTCCTTACAGTGTGCCTTAATAAGTTGTTGATTATTCTAACTGATACACTGTCATCCCATTATCATATGACAGTTCTCAGAGCTTCAGTAATAGTTATCTTTGCTGTTAACATGGACACAAGTCTCTTTTTTAAAAAGACTTTTCATTAGTAAAGTTACTTATAAGTAGGCATACATTTGTACTCATAATATGAGGTTAAGAATTAAGAAAATTAAAGAATGATATTTACTTACTAACCATTGAGTGTAACATTATTTACAGTAACTAATAATGTCCCAATTTATAAAAGTCATGTTTGGCTAACTAGGCATAACCCAACCTGTGTTCCTGACATCCTAATTCTCTTTCTTCTAATAATATTACTTAACTTTATTGTGATATAACTGATCACAATTGTTCCTTATAACTCCCTACAACTTTTACAACAATACTAATGACAAAAATCAATAATAATTTCTTACAATTAACATACATAATTTGTCTAGGCATATTGGCCTATTATAGTTTGAACATTATTTTTTCATATTTTAACAATTCTTGTTTTTAATACAAGACAACTATTCTAAATTGTTCTTGACCCTTGGCTTTCACTTTTGTTACACTAATAATGACAATTATTAGCAATAATTGTTTACAAATAGTAGAAATAAGTTATTCAGGTATAGGGGCTACTGGCCCATTGTAGTGGACACCTTAGTTTCTTTCATATGTTTAAAATAATTACTTTTGCTATCAGACAATTACTTTACATTGTTCTTGATACCCTTATTCAACTTTCACTACAATAATAACAACATAACTTAACAATTATTTACTATGAATAACATACAAATGTTCTAGGCTCATTTGGCTATGATATTGACCCTTAATTTTAATCATACCTTGAAAATACATGTTTCTTCCTATTACATCATTATTCTAAAACATTCTTCACAATTTACTGAAGCTTTGACAACATAGTTTGTCCTTTAATATTGTTTTTCTTACTTATTCTAGTTGTTATTATCTTCAGTATCAGAATTCTGAAGGTTTAGTCCATGTATCTTGTTTCATTATTTACTTTGTTTATACTTATTGGTTAATCATATCTTCCTTACTAGAATATTATTCTAATAATAACGATTCTAGTATTATTTATACAGTATAGTTTGTTTAATAAGTTTACATTAAAACTGTTCTTTTTACATACAATTATTGACAAGTTTTAGTTTCTCATATTTCTTCTTCTTCATGTTATAATTCAAATTATAACCATTATTATCTAGCTATTATAAGCTTATTTACTACTTCATCAATAGTTTTCACCTTCTGTTTACAATTCATGGATTTTACAATGCTTTTTTGTTCTTTCTGTTGTTTAAAACATTATAATGTTACATAACCTTACTTGTAGGCTTACATTTAGCTCTATTGTTGTTTTATTATTACATTTTTGTAATACTCTTTTTGATTTACATTATTCTATTCATAATCATAAATAAAATTTGATTTCATTATTTTAGTACTTAGAAACTAATTATTGAATTAATAATTTTCTTTATTGAGTATCCAGTTTATTACTGCAGTATGGAGTATAGGTTTTATCTTTTTTAACAATTTTTAATGCAGTGTTATTTATTTTTAACTCCTAAAGGCAATGCCTTGTTGCTGTAGCCACGTCACTCTATCCCTTGCGATATTCTTCATTTCTTCATAGGACCCACTATTCATGACACTCATTGTGCTGCGGAAGTATGCAGTTCTTGCTCTTCCTTTGGGCTTCTTCCCCACTACTTTGCCCTCAAAGATGTTAGTTAAAAAAGCACTATGTCTGATCACATGCCCTATCAACTTAATCTTCCTCACCTCTATACTCCTAAGCAGTGTTCTAGTCTCATTTATTTCCTCTAAGATCTGTTCATTCGTCTTCCTATCTGTCCAACTAGTTTTTGTCATTCTCCGCCAAATCCACATCTCCATTGCATGAAGTCTGTCACTCTCCACCTTCCCTAAGGTCCACAATTCACACCCGTAAGTTAAAACACTCCATACAAATACCTTAACAAAATGCAGTGTACTGGAGTAAAATCTTCTTATTGATAATGTTCTTATCAGTTTCATTACATTATTCTTATCTCTTTTTATTATCTCGGACAATATTTATAGTATACAATTTAGTTAATGACTTAGTATTTTGTTCTTCATGTATCATGGTCATGAAATGGTTTAAGTTGGGGCCTATTTTATGTAAGTAAGGGGAAACATAACGTTACAATATTGTAATTACTTTTATTTCTATAATTATTTATAAGTATTATTTGTACAAACAAAACTGGCTTAGAAATGGGTCTACTTAGGAAATTATGGAATTCTGCTGAAATTTTGAATAGTTCTGGAGGGGAATTGATCCCCTGATAACCCCCCTCCGCAAGTTACTCCACTGATCCCACTCTACACAGTTCCAAGAAATCCTGTATTTAGAAGTTCAAAAGAAAGTGATACAGACTCTAAAGATCTCATTATAGCATTCACTACTGGGACAGTTCATGGTGTAGAGCTTCCCTTATGTGCCTGGTAAGTGAAGGAGAAGGGATCTATTTAACGTGCAAGTTGAAGAATATATTTAATTATTGCACTTAACTTGATATAAGTACTGATTACATTTCAGGATTATTATTTTCAGAAATAATGTATGTAAACCAGTTTTCCCCATATAAAGTTAATTAAAATTCTTTAATGCATAGCATTCCAGGCATTTACAGTAGTAGATTCGTATTACTAAATTTGAATTTACACAAATAATTCTCTTTGATTAACCAGAGTTACACACACAAACTAAATGCTGAGTGTCCTCCTAGTGTATAAATTCAGCTAAAACAGTATTCCAAAAACTTACCTTGTTACTAGAATATGTGACACGATGAACTTTTCATCATGTTTTCAACTTTGTGTTGGGAGTTAAGCATTTTAATAATTTATATTTATGCAGGCGTACAGCAAAATCTGATCATCATGGAAAAGGAATAAGGCATTTTGTAATAGCAATTAACTGATTAGTTCCTGCTGTATTACCGAGTCATATTACAAGACCAATTTTTTGTTTAATTGAAAAGATATATTTTAACTGTTTCTTTTGATGCAATCTGTAAATTCCATGACACACGTCCATAAAGGTTTGAAAATATGCTTACTCCAGTTTGATAGGAATAAATTCTCAAAAAACTAATACAAATTTGTTATGACTGATCACACCAGCTATCCTGTCTATTGGCAATGAGACTTTTACCCAAATTTATCATATAGTATTGTGCTAAGATGTTACACTACATTTGTATACTGTAATACAGTGTATTATTTGCAGACTGACAGGGTTATAAAAAATTCTGAAAGAATTGTTGCTTTTACAACACCATCCTTTATCAAGTGGCTACTCAAATCTGCCAGTTTTTCACAGATCCCCTAGTGATGCTCCAAACTTTTCAAGGATTCTCCTGGCCTTAAAAAACTGGACTGGCCTCATTGATTGACATGACTAATGTTAAATTTACTTTGGGATACTTCTAAACATAATACAGTTTACAATAAACAAACAAAATATTATGCCTGTCTAATTTTCCAGAACTGTATACACATAATTTGATCTGGATAGAACATTTATTAATACTATTTGATGCAAATAATTAAAATATCGGTATGGAGAACCATACATGACTACCATGTTTTAAGATTTATATTTGAAATCATTTTAGAAATGAAATATTTCCACAGAAACTACTTCTATCTTCAGCCTCAACCACAGAATTGTGACCACTAACACATACCACCTCATGTTAGCGCACTCGATTTTCACTGATGATGGCAGTCGATGGCACTTCCGAAACGTCTGGTTTTGCAGAAAACATTGGACCACGGCCAAACAGCTTGGGAAGGAATTTTATCTACAAACTACTTCAATGTTGCTGATAACGTAGTACACATATACAAAATTATCCCCTCCCCGTCTCCTATCATTTTCATTTATAGAAAATTATCCCCTCCCCCTACCCCTTTTCATTTATAGATATTAAATCTACCTTTCTACAGTGGATTATTATGAACTTTTCAGGATAATTTATTTATCAAAATTAAGTACTTTACTCTTGTTAAAACAAAATGTTGCAGGTAAACTAACCTTCTCCTTAACCGATCTTCACCAAAATCAACAGCCCTTGAGTCCTCTACAATATGCAAACAATTATTTGAATTTGCGGGAGTTATCATTCGCCATAGACAAAATTCTACACACAGACATCTTTCTAAAAATGACTTTTCTTTATGTTTTGAGGGTAGTACAATCAGAATCAGCCCTCACGGGACACTAATTATTAGATACAATTTTTACCTTCATTTAATCCAGCTTCCACTCACTGTGTACTTTCTCAGAGGCCATAACATGTTCTTTTTAATGTTGCCGAACATAAATTGATGTTAAATTAAAAATAAAGTAAAGGCATAGCACCTTAAGTTTGCAACGTGCAAGTTGAAGAATCAATTTAATTATTGCACTTAACTTGATATAAGTACTGATTACATTTCAGGATTATTATTTTCAGAAATAATGTATGTAAACCAGTTTTCCCCAAATAAAGTTAATTAAAATTCTTTAATGCATAGCATTCCAGGCATTTATGGTAGTAAATTGCAACCAGTCTTCATCTTTATATTTGCCAAAATAAAGTTGTTCTGAGCCAGGTCATGTAAATTCAGGTTAGGCCAAGTTGCTCATTAGAATTTGTCTAAATCTTAAAGATATAAAGTGTTGATAAAGATTTTAGGACCGTACATTAAAAACATTGTTTGCACATATGAGTAGGAAGCAGATGTATTAATATAATATGTTACCCAACAAGATACAGGAACAATTATGTATATTTAATTAAGTAGTTAGTGGACTTAAAACCTGCAGTAGAAACTCCAGTTTTTATAAAACAAATAGGGAGAGAATTGAAGATTTCATGTTTGTAAATGTTATATCTATTTTCTTCACAAGTAACTAATGGCTGGTTATTTGTAATCACGTTTTCTCATAATGTATGTTGTTAATGACCTTTTTTTAAGGGTATGAAAAAACAACAGATATTGGTACTGGTATTTGAAAAAAGGTGAATTTTATTGGTACATACTAAAGTATAGAGTCAAATTTGTTTCTATTCATTAACAAAGGTCCGTACTGTAATAATTTTGTGTGTAATATACAAGCATTCTTTAATATGTTTACGAGATTCTCCCAATTTTATTTGCATTAATTCAGACCGTAGTAACATTAAATTCCACTGTAACCCATTATTAATACTTAATCATTTGTATGTTAACAGAAACTGCACGTTGCTTTTTATTGCATTATGTTGACAAAAGGATTTTAATATACTTGTTTGGTTATACATTAGATTGTACTAGGTTCTAAATTGGAAGTACGTTTTAATTCCGGTACTTTGAATAAATACAGCCTTTAATGTTATATACAGCCTTTGAATGTACACTAACTAAAGAAATGTCTGTTAAGTCTAATTAATTTTAAAAATCTAAAAAGTTAAGTTAAACAATTAAACGTAGCCACAACCTCCCAAAATCGTCTCTGTACCGTAATTATGTGCGATAAATGTAAACTAATTTCTGTACTTCCAATAAATACACCATTTTAATGTACACTAACAAAATAAATTTTATTTAAGTTACATTGTCGTACATAACCTCCATAAGCTGGTATTAGTTACTTGTGAAGAAAACAGTTGGATGTACACATCGGACACCGAAAAATAGAACACGCGCGGCGACGGAATTTACATTTTGCCGCTGACTATTCCCCAAGACCCCGCAAAGAACATAGATCCATTATTTCACTACGACTCGGAACACAAAACTTTTTATGGGTATAAACGTAAAAGTTTTACCGGATCTAGCTTACGATGGTACGGCAAACTCAAACTTCCGTCTCCTCGTTTGTACTTATTTTCCGTGTCCAGATTTCTACTGGATGTGTATTATTCGCAAGTAACTAATGGCAGATTATGGAGGTTATGTTCGACAATGTAACTTAAATAAAATTTACTTTGTTAGTGTACATTAAAAAGGTGTATTTATTGGAAGTACAGAAATTAGTTTACATTACCCGCACATAATTACGGTACAGAGACGATTTTTTGAGGTTGTGTCAACGTTTTACAATGTAACAACCTTTTAGATTTTTAAAATTAATTAGACTTAACAAACATTTCCTTAGTTAGTGTACATTAAAAGGCTGTTTTTATTGTGTGGATAAAACGCTGTATTTATTCGAAGTACCGGAATTAAAACCTATTTCCAATTTAGAACGTATAACCTAGTACGTTATTGGTACATATTTTATTGGGGTTTATTGTTACATATTTTATTAAAAGGCTGTATTTACTGGAAGTACAGAAATTAATTTCCATTTATCGCACATAATTACGGTACAGAGACGATTTTTGGAGGTTGTGTCTACGTTTAACAATCTAACTTAACCTTTTAGATTTTTAAAATTAATTAGACTTAAAAACATTTTCCTTAGTTAGTGTACATTCAAAGGCTGTAGTTATTGTATGGATAAAAGGCTGTATTTATTCCAGGTACCGGAATTAAAACCTACTTCCAATTTAGAACCTATAGCCAAGTACAATCTAACATATAACCAAACAAGTACATTAAAATCCTTTTTTCAACATAATGCAATAAAAAGCAGTGTGCAGTTTCTGTTAACACGCAAATGATTAAGTATTAATAATGGGTTACAGTGGAATTTAATGTTACTACGGTCTGAATTAATGCAAATAAAATTGGAGAATCTCGTAAACATATTAAAGAATGCTTGTATATTACACACAAAATTATTACAGTACGGACCTTTGTTAATGAATAGAAACAAATAGGACTCTATACTTTAGTATGTACCAATAAAATTCACCTTGTTTCAAGTACAGTATCTATTGTATTTTCATACTCTTAAAAAAAGGCCATTAACAACATTTTAGTTACTTGTGAAGAAAACAGATATAACATTTCCAAACAAGAAATCTTCAATTCTCTCCCTATTTATTTTATAAAAACTGGAGTTTCTACTGCAGGTTTTTAAGTCCACTAACTACTTAATTTAATATACATAATTGTTCCTGATCTTGTTGGGTAAACATTATATTAATACATCTACTCCCTACTCATATCTCAAACAATGTTTTTAATGGTCGGTCCTAAACATCTTTAAAATTTAGACAAAGTCTAATGAGCAATTAGACCTAACCTGAATTACTACACTACATCTAAGAATATCTTATTCGGTCATTTAGCTTTATTTATACATTTAATGCATCTTAATTAGCACATTAACAGAACTGCTGTGTCTTACAGTAACACAATACGTTACACTAACTGTAAAGAATTTCTTGTTTTCAGTTTAAAAAAGTTGAAATTGTGTATTCTTTTCTTTTCCATTCACTTTTTGTGAAACAACGTACATTAATATGTGTACGCTTACTATATTGAAATCCAGTGTTCACTATCCAATAGTTAAAAATTTTGTGGAATTGTGAAATTAGTGACACTATGTACTAATGTGTGATTATCAGTTGAATTTCTGAATTCCTTTGATTCATTAATAAATTTTACTATTTTGTTTCTTTATGTCTATTGAATGATTTCTTATTAGTTTTTAATCTTTGCGTTTTCATTATTCATTTGTAAATTGTTGGATTTTGTTGGCCATGACATGTCCATTGGTTAACTAATTATCATTAAAACACACAGAGGATTGATCCTCTTTTGCAAGATCACAAGTATGTTTCAAGACCATTTGCAGGTCAGGTATTGTTCTGTCTGTTCACTTTCTGAAAGGGGTTGAGGAGCAAGGGGGAAGATGTCTCCATTAAAACACACATACACACTAGCAGCACACAATTCCTTTTTTTCATTATTTAATTTGAATTCTGTATTAGAACAAATGTTTTCAGAGTTTACAAGTTTTTTTTTTTTAATTTCTTGGATTAATTTTTTTTAATTTTATGCAATGTGGACACATACAGAGGAGTGTCAGTTTTTTATGTTTTTTCAATAAATAAAAATGAGGGGGAGAGAGAGAGAGACCAAAAATGACACGTACAGAAATTTCATCAGAACTTTTCCTGATATTAAAAAAATAACTAAATAATGAATGGCAAAGAACATTAACAAAATTAATGGAAATTATAGTTATAATTTCTTGTCTAATGAGCAGGTACTAGCAATGGCTTCATATACTTCACATCTTAAATTATAAACCTATTACAAACATATTTGGTATACTCAGCTTGAAACAAACGTTCAGACCAACAAAAATGGTTTAAATGTTGCCATGCTGCATTATTAGTAGGTACTGTTGAAACAGCAGGTTGATTATAATTGTTTTTAGAACAGACTTCTGGAATGTTGTGTGCAAGTGTATTGTGTTCAAGTAGCAAGTTTCCACTACTTTATAAAACATATCCTAGAAGCAAACTTTGACATCCAGTTGCTGTTGCTGAGAAACCTTACTAAGGGACTTATAAAAAAAAGAAAAACAACAATTACACGCTTGCTCTTTTGAACATCTGATGAAAAGGTTTTGTAAAGTGTACCTAACCTAAAAATGTACAAGCCTCGACTTGTCTTTGTATTCCATACTTCTAGCAGTTTTAAATGATGTATTGCTAACACGAATAAGAAAAGTTTAAATCTGCCGAAGGTCTAAACGAGTGATAGTAACTTCCAGACTGACAGGGCCATAAAATAATTCTGAAAGAATTGTTGTTTTTACAACACCATCCTTTATCAAGTGACTACTCAAATCTGCCAGTTTTTCACAGCAAACTGAAGTTTGATGATTTGATCCATCATGACCTAGTGATGGTCCAAACATTTCAAGGATTCTCTTAGCCTTAAAAAACTGGACTGGCGTCATTGAGTGACTAATGTTAAATTTACTTTGGGATACTTCCAAACATAATACAGTTTACAATAAACAAACAAAACTTTATGCCTGTCTAATTTTTCCAGAACTCCATACACATAATTTGATCTGGATAGAACATTAATTAAACAATAATACTATTCGATGCAAATAAATAAAATATCGGTATGGAGAACCATACATGACTTCCATGTTTTAAGATTTATATTTAAAATCATTTTAGAAATGAAATATTTCCACAGAAACTACTTCTATCTTCAGCCTCAAGCACAGAATTGTGGTCACTAACATATACCACCTCACGTTAGCGCACTCGATTTTCACTGATGATAGCACTTCCGAAACGTCTGGTTTTGCAGAAAAGATTGGACCACAGCCAAACAGCCCGTGAAGGAATTTTATCAACAAACTACTTCTTTGTTGCCGATAACGTACTACACATATAAAAAATTATCCCCTCCCCTTCACCAATCATTTTCATTTATAGAAAGTAATCCCCTCCCCCTTCAACTTCCCCCTACCCCTTTTCATTTATAGATATTTCATCTACCTTTCTACAGTGGATTATTACGACCTTCTTTTCAGGATACTTTATTTATCAAAATTAAGTACTTTACTCTTGTTAAAACATAAAATGTTGCAGGTAAACTACCCCTTCTCCTTAACCGATCTTCACCAAAATCAACAGACCTTGAGTCCTCTACAATATGCAAAAAATTATTTGAATTTGCGGCAGTTATCGTTCGCCATAGACAAAATTCTACACACAGACATCTTTCAAAAAATGACTTTTCTTCATGTTTTGAGGGTAGTACAATCAGAATCAGCCCTTATCTCGAACGCGATTTTTTTTCCATCCATTTCCTTATGGAACATGGAAGTAAAAACAATATCCTTCTTTTTATAATATGTATTGCACTTGTTTCCTACCATGGGACACTAATTATTAGATAAAATGGTTACGTTCATTTAAGCCAGCTTCCACTCACTGTGTACTTTCTCAGAGGCTATAACATGTTCTTTTTAACGTTGCCGAACATAAACTGATGTTAAATTAAAAATAAAGTAAAGGCTTAGCACCTGAAGTTGAAGAATCTATTTAATTATTGCACTTAACTTGATATAAGTACTGATTACATTTCAGGATTATTATTTTCAGAAATAATGTATGTAAACCAGTTTTCCCCCATATGAAGTTAATTAAAATTCTTTAATGCATAGCATTACAGGCCTTTATGGTAGTAGATTTATATTATTAAATTTGAATTTTCACAAAAAATTCTCTTTGATTAACCAGAGTTACACACACAAACTAAATGTTGAGTGTCCTCCTAGTGTATAAATTCAGCTAAAACACTATTCCAAAAACTTACCTTGTTACTAGAATGTGTTACATGATGAACTTTTCATGTTAAATAGTTTAAATACTTTGTATTGAGAATTAAGCATTTTAATAATTTCTATTTATGCAGGCGTATAGCAAAATCTGATCATCATGAAAAAGGAATAAGGCATTTTGTAATAGCAATTAACTTATTAGTTCCTGCTGTATTACCGACTCATATTACAAGACCAATTTTTGTTTAATTGAAAAGATATATTATTATTGTTTCTTTTGGTGCAATCTGTAAATTACATGACACACATCCATAAAGGTTTGAAAATATGCTTATTGCAGGATAGGAATAAATTCTCAAAAAACTAATACAAATCTGTTATAAAATTATCTTGTTGTTGCATCCTCTTCGTTCACTTTATTAATTTAATAATATATATAAAACTTTCACTAATGAACTTACTGTTGTCACTTCCCAAACGTTTCGAGATGTTGTTTCTCTTCTTCAGTGGGTGTAATACTGACTGTCGATTACAGAATAACCGTTACGGAAAAATGGTGTGTGTGGTGGGGGGGTTGATGGTGCCAAGGGATTGGCGCTGAGGTTCGAATTGTGTGTGTGGATCAGTGTATCGAATAGTGTATGTGATTTATAATGTATTTGTTCATTTAATATGTTGTTTGGTTGTAGTGTGTGATATCTGTATATTTCAAATTGTTCAGCTGTGTTTAGTTTTCTACTTTTAGGTAAGTAGTGTAATATTTCCATGTTGTGTTCTATGTTTGTGTAACTGTGGTTTTCGTTATATAAATGTGTGGCAAATGTGGAATGTATGTAGTTTGTGGTGAGGGCTTTTAAATGTTCAGAAAATCTGGAAGAAAAAGATCTTCCCGTCTGGCCGATGTAGAATTGTTGGCAATCATTACAATTTAATTTATAAACCCCTGTTTTGCTGTATGTGTCAATGTCTTTGTTAGTATTATTTATGTGTTTTCTAATGGTGTTGTTGGTTCTGTAGGCTATTAATAGTAATTTATTAATTAATTTTGTTTGTAATTAATTAAATATGTGGTTGTAATGTTTACATCAGTACTTCTAAAGACTCTCAATCTGAAAGTTTTAATTTGTTAGACATTTTTATTAGATAACATGATGTGTAATGATGATATAGTATGTATTCAGTGTAACATGATAAAATTGTATGTCTGGTTTATCATGTATTCACATTTGGTGGTTGGTTATTTACTATAGCATCTGAATTGAAAAGTCTTGAAATTGAATTATAAGAAAATAGTAATCATAATAACTCAGTAAGGGCATGGCAAACCTAGTTGAATCTTCGCCTCCTGAAGTTGTCTTTCAAACAGTTTGTACCCATTGGAATAACTTTCTAATTGTGTAATTCACTAATTCAAGGATCTGGGTCCACAGGCCTTCCAACATTTCTTTTACATTAAGAGTTTTTCAGGAGGATACATTCTCAAGTGTTTCTCTCAAATATGACGACTGCATGTTTATTATTTTTGTTGTGGTGAAGCTGCAGTAGCACTGGGATGTCTTTTTTTTTTAAAGAAAGTCGTAGTTGCTCTTGTCATTAGTTTAGATCAACAGTTTCTTTCCATCTGAAATTAGGATCTGTTAAAAAGTAAAAATTTTTCATATACGTATGTTCTTACATTACATTTAATTGGTTAAAACTCAACTCAGATAGCGCTTGGAATTTGTACTGTGATGAATTGATGAACTCAGTTGTCACAAACACTGAAAAACTGGCATATATTTATTGTTTTGAACGTGCTATCCTGGTAGAATCATATAATTTATTTTACCTTCATTTATTTGTAGAACAAATCATGTTGAAACATGACAAATTTACCAGTGGAAGGTGTAATGGGAATACCAATCACAGAGAAATATAAAGAAGATTAATTGGTATAGAGACAGCGGGACACAGTGATCAAAAACAAATACTTGAGTCATAGTCATTCATCTCCCAGCCATGTAATCCAATTTAGAATTTTAAACACTCTTAAGAAATATGCCAAATAATTAACATTCTAGTTAATTGTCATTTGGTTAGATGATGCCCTATTGTATACTAATAATGTGGTAGTATAACTTTAAGAGTATCTGGACTACCATGGTTTGCATGAGACAGACAGAACCTATAGTGTATTTTCTTTGTATTGGATTTGTTCTCAAAGTTTGGCTCAGAAATGAAGCAAAAAACAGTTTTTATAATTTTTACAGTTTTGAATATTTGGACTTGCAGTTTTTGCACAATTTGTGATTATAAAATGGTCCAAAGGAAACTACATGACTACTAACTAACACAACATAGCAGCTTACTTAGTTTCACCTAATTTGTATTCTAGGGATATTGAATTTGAAAGTGAATTGTACAAAGAATTTGTTGTCAATCTGAAGGTAATACAAATGAGAGCAGCTTAAAGAACAAACAAAAAGTTTATTTTGGTTGACAAAAAACAGCAAAGTACATAATACAAAAACAGGTATAACAAAATGAAAAGTATTGTGAGGAAGCAAAAAGTGAATTGAAATTAAAACATGTAAAATGATCAAAAACAGAAATAAAGAAATGATTAAAAATGTAAAACATTGGTTAATCAGAATATGTATGAACAGGATACTGAAATCAGTGGTAGTTTTACAACACTGAGATACTGGAATGACATGGGTTATGATATATAATGTATGAATGTTTTTAAATTTCTAAGGTAGGTGTGTAAAGTACTGGCAGTAATATACACATGCTTTGTATGTATCCCAACATAGATAAACAGCTATTGTTTCAGTCTGTAAGTAATGTAAGTAACCACTGGTTCACACTGATAACCACTGAGGCAGAAATAGTGACTCAACCTCTTTTACTATACATCTGTTACTGGGAGTGGCATGCAGTTGGCTTCTGTCAAAGGGTACTAGTTTCAAATACACCTTTCATTAGCGGGCACAATTTTTAGAAATGGAATAAACATAAACAAAGATATAAATAAATAATTTAATAAATTAAACAAAACAGGTAAAAATAATTAAGAAAAGACAACAAATAAAATAAGTGAATAAGTAAGAAAACTTTACTTTAATTTGTATATTAGTGCATCCTCGTGTCACCTAGCTAAAGGAATTTCACATGTTGAAAGCATCATAGAAGTATCTCTGACTTTGCAGCTCATCTAGTAAGCCTTTTTCAATTGATAATAGGGAAATTTTGGAAAGCCTATTCTCACACTGGGTATTGCACAGACATCTTTTAGGTGTTTAAAACAAGAGAAGGTGCACTCGACAGTGGAAGTGCTCACTGGTATTGTTGATACTAAACAACATAATTTATATGTTTCTGGAATGCTTCTTCTGCTGAACATGTTTGTTTCAAGATATCCATCATTTTAGTTGTTTGAAAAGGCTGTAAACTTTTGCTCTGCAAATTTCCTAAATTAAATTCTTGGATTTTGTTGTCCATGACATGTCCGTTACTTAACTAAATATAATTATTTCACTACGACTCGGAACACAAAACTTTTTATGTAAAAACCTCTGAAGAAGCTTTTTAAAAGTGAAAACTGGTTCAGGTTATAAGGTAAAACTTTTACGTTTTTACCCATAAAAAGTTTTGTTTTCCTAAAAAAAAAAAAAAAAAAAAAAAAAAAAAACTAACTTAATTTAAGTGACAAAAAGAAGTTATAAGAAAATTGGGCTTTGAAGCACAGAAATTTGTTTGAATCTAACAGTTCAAGAAAGTGCAGCTAATCGAGGTCCTGAAATCTCACATCCATTTATCTAATCATAGTTTAAATAATTTTACTGTAGGGATGCATATATTTGCTTTTTGGATTTAATGAGCATCTTCAGAACATCTCTCCTTAGTAGTTTCCAACTTATTGTCTTCTAATTTTTTATACAACTTCAAAATTGTCCCTAGAATCTCTGAGGTGATAGCAGTCTCTTTTCTATTCTTGATATATTGTTTCAAGTCAGACGTTTTGGTTTGAAGAATGTTGAATAGAGTGTCAGTGACAGAAAAAATATGGCTGACTGAAAACTCAGAGTAAAATGCAAAATCGAAATCCTTCAGTCATTCAAAAACACAGCATTTAGCAGTTATGAAAGAGTCAGGGTCCCTTGGTTCAGATTCGGATTAAAATTGAGACCAAGGAATGGTGTGTGATCATAATTTTTGCTTAAAATGATGTCACCATTGCGTATATGGTGAATAGTCACTATGGTTAATATTTTCTTGTAATATACTGTTATGACGGTCTCGCTGATCGTCATATGGTACAGTGGAAAACAAATACAGACACCAGTGAAATCACAAATCAACAGCTTTAATTAATCACAAATAACAATTTATAATCAACATCATTCTCCTGTACAGTAATTCTAGTTAAATTTGTCCACACGCAATAATAATGTCAAGTATTACAGTTCCACACTAAATGTAACACAATAACACTTCACCGCAATACTTCGAACTGCACTTGCATAAATCACCACTTACAACTGACTTCTAAGCGGCAGCTGTCGCCTATGTATAGCCTGCAAGGTTCCAGACCAATGTTCCATAACATGCGTCCTTAACAAGCACATGAAAACTAGAGTATACTTGAGTGCAGCCTTGGCAGAAACATGTACCTGCTCAGCTAGCCTAGAAATGGGTAGAACGACACTCACAACTGTTCCATATAGTTCCATCGTTACAATACAGTATGTGGAGTTATAATGCAAGCCTTCTCTATCTCTCCCCCCTCTCTCTCTGTAATAATATCAACTTGTCAATTAATTTCATATAAACCTCTTATAAAGATTTATAATCAGACCTCATCATTTACTTCCAAAGTGACCTTGGCTTTATTATTTCCAAAGTAGTACAGATAATTTAACATACAGAAAATACATTTTATTGTTTAGAACAAAGCCTTTTCCCACTTTTGTCCTTTCATCCTTCACTTCCAAAACAGTTCTACTCAGTTTCTCACTATATAATTAGTGATTCAGGCTCTCCTAGTGACAGGCTGCTACTACTTTGAGTTTTTGTAGATAGCAGGGAGTGTTCCATTTAGTAAATACTTAGTTCACCTGTTGGTCCTTGTTCTAGTAATGTGTCCTGACCCATTCATCTCTTAGTAGTGTACTATTAAATTGGTCACTTGAACTACATCGTTTACTAAATAATTCTGCAGTTTTTTTTTTTGTTCAATAGACCTACACATTTTAATTTTCTTGGCTTTAATGTTTCACCTATTCTGTGACGAGGCATTGTCAAGCTACTGAGGATGGGTCATTATAAAAAGGGTTAAACACTTGGTACTGAGAGAAATAAAATGTGTGATAAACACATTTTTTTTAATTGTAATTATAATAAATTATAATTAAATATAATTATTAATAATTAATAAACAAGAAAGTTGTAATTAACACAAAAGTTTACAAGCAAAATTACATAGTGTATATATTACTTTTTTATTTTAGTATTTGAACTGTTCAGTGACAAGCGTCTCAACTCTCAGTAATTTGTTTATTAATTTAATTTTTATAAATTATATACATTTTTATAAATTTTAAACCCACACTCGATTGACTCTATAAGTTTCCATAATTTTGAAAAGTAATGTACTGAGTATATATAGAAAAACTATGAACTATATTTTCAAGTAATTTAGATGTTATTAAGTATGGTCAGTATTAGTAGATAGATAAATAATATATTAGTACGGATGTAATGGAAAATTATAGTATAGTAGTATTTATAGCTGTAGCAATAAAATTTATCTATAAATGGAAATGATTGGTGAAGGGGAGGGGATAATATTTTATATGTGTACTACGTTATCGGCAACAAAGAAGTAGTTTGTTGATAAAATTCCTTCACGGGCTGTTTGGCTGTGGTCCAATCTTTTCTGCAAAACCAGACGTTTCGGAAGTGCCATCATCAGTGAAAATCGAGTGCACTAACGTGAGGTGGTATATGTTAGTGACCACAATTCTGTGCTTGAGGCTGAAGATAGAAGTAGTTTCTGTGGAAATATTTCATTTCTAAAATGATTTTAAATATAAATCTTAAAACATGGAAGTCATGTATGGTTCTCCATACCGATATTTTATTTATTTGCATCGAATAGTATTATTGTTTAATTAATGTTCTATCCAGATCAAATTATGTGTATGGAGTTCTGGAAAAATTAGACAGGCATAAAGTTTTGTTTGTTTATTGTAAACTGTATTATGTTTGGAAGTATCCCAAAGTAAATTTAACATTAGTCACTCAATGACGCCAGTCCAGTTTTTTAAGGCTAAGAGAATCCTTGAAATGTTTGGACCATCACTAGGTCATGATGGATCAAATCATCAAACTTCAGTTTGCTGTGAAAAACTGGCAGATTTGAGTAGTCACTTGATAAAGGATGGTGTTGTAAAAACAACAATTCTTTCAGAATTATTTTATGGCCCTGTCAGTCTGGAAATTACTATCACTCGTTTAGACCTTCGGCAGATTTAAACTTTTCTTATTCGTGTTAGCAATACATCATTTAAAACTGCTAGAAGTATGGAATACAAAGACAAGTCGAGGCTTGTACATTTTTAGGTTAGGTACACTTTTACAAAACCTTTTCATCAGATGTTCAAAAGAGCAAGCGTGTAATTGTTGTTTTTCTTTTTTTATTGTTGTTTTTCTTTTTTTTTATAAGTCCCTTAGTAAGGTTTCTCAGCAACAGCAACTGGATGTCAAAGTTTGCTTCTAGGATATGTTTTATAAAGTAGTGGAAACTTGCTACTTGAACACAATACACTTGCACACAACATTCCAGAAGTCTGTTCTAAAAACAATTATAATCAACCTGCTGTTTCAACAGTACCTACTAATAATGCAGCATGGCAACATTTAAACCACTTTTGTTGGTCTGAACGTTTGTTTCAAGCTGAGTATACCAAATATGTTTGTAATAGGTTTATAATTTAAGATGTGAAGTATATGAAGCCATTACTAGTACCTGCTCATTAGACAAGAAATTATAACTATAATTTCCATTAATTTTGTTAATGTTCTTTGCCATTCATTATTTAGTTATTTTTTTAATATCAGGAAAAGTTCTGATGAAATTTCTGTACGTGTCATTTTTGGTCTCTCTCTCTCTCCCCCCTCATTTTTATTTATTGAAAAAACATAAAAAACTGACACTCCTCTGTATGTGTCCACATTGCATAAAATTAAAAAAAATGAATCCAAGAAATTAAAAAAAAAAACTTGTAAACTCTGAAATCATTTGTTCTAATACAGAATTCAAATTAAATAAAGAAAAAAAGGAATTGTGTGCTGCTAGTGTGTGTGTGTGTTTTAATGGAGACATCTTCCCCCTTGCTCCTCAACCCCTTTCAGAAAGTGAACAGACAGAACAATACCTGACCTGCAAATGGTCTTGAAACATACTTGTGATCTTGCAAAAGAGGATCAATCCTCTGTGTGTTTTAATGATAATTAGTTAACCAATGGACATGTCATGGCCAACAAAATCCAACAATTTACAAATGAATAATGAAAACGCAAAGATTAAAAACTAATAAGAAATCATTCAATAGACATAAAGAAACAAAATAGTAAAATTTATTAATGAATCAAAGGAATTCAGAAATTCAACTGATAATCACACATTAGTACATAGTGTCACTAATTTCACAATTCCACAAAATTTTTAACTATTGGATAGTGAACACTGGATTTCAATATAGTAAGCGTACACATATTAATGTACGTTGTTTCACAAAAAGTGAATGGAAAAGAAAAGAATACACAATTTCAACTTTTTTAAACTGAAAACAAGAAATTCTTTACAGTTAGTGTAACGTATTGTGTTACTGTAAGACACAGCAGTTCTGTTAATGTGCTAATTAAGATGCATTAAATGTATAAATAAAGCTAAATGACCGAATAAGATATTCTTAGATGTAGTGTAGTAATTCAGGTTAGGTCTAATTGCTCATTAGACTTTGTCTAAATTTTAAAGATGTTTAGGACCGACCATTAAAAACATTGTTTGAGATATGAGTAGGGAGTAGATGTATTAATATAATGTTACCCAACAAGATCAGGAACAATTATGTATATTAAATTAAGTAGTTAGTGGACTTAAAAACCTGCAGTAGAAACTCCAGTTTTTATAAAATAAATAGGGAGAGAATTGAAGATTTCTTGTTTGGAAATGTTATATCTGTTTTCTTCACAAGTAACTAAAATGTTGTTAATGACCTTTTTTTAAGAGTATGAAAATACAATAGATACTGTACTTGAAACAAGGTGAATTTTATTGGTACATACTAAAGTATAGAGTCCTATTTGTTTCTATTCATTAACAAAGGCCCGTACTGTAATAATTTTGTGTGTAATATACAAGCATTCTTTAATATGTTTACGAGATTCTCCAATTTTATTTGCATTAATTCAGACCGTAGTAACATTAAATTCCACTGTAACCCATTATTAATACTTAATCATTTGCGTGTTAACAGAAACTGCACACTGCTTTTTATTGCATTATGTTGAAAAAAGGATTTTAATGTACTTGTTTGGTTATATGTTAGATTGTACTTGGCTATAGGTTCTAAATTGGAAGTAGGTTTTAATTCCGGTACCTGGAATAAATACAGCCTTTTATCCATACAATAACTACAGCCTTTGAATGTACACTAACTAAGGAAAATGTTTTTAAGTCTAATTAATTTTAAAAATCTAAAAGGTTAAGTTAGATTGTTAAACGTAGACACAACCTCTAAAAATCGTCTCTGTACCGTAATTATGTGCGATAAATGGAAATTAATTTCTGTACTTCCAGTAAATACAGCCTTTTAATAAAATATGTAACAATAAACCCCAATAAAATATGTACCAATAACGTACTAGGTTATACGTTCTAAATTGGAAATAGGTTTTAATTCCGGTACTTCGAATAAATACAGCGTTTTATCCACACAATAAAAACAGCCTTTTAATGTACACTAACTAAGGAAATGTTTGTTAAGTCTAATTAATTTTAAAAATCTAAAAGGTTGTTACATTGTAAAACGTTGACACAACCTCAAAAAATCGTCTCTGTACCGTAATTATGTGCGGGTAATGTAAACTAATTTCTGTACTTCCAATAAATACACCTTTTTAATGTACACTAACAAAGTAAATTTTATTTAAGTTACATTGTCGAACATAACCTCCATAATCTGCCATTAGTTACTTGCGAATAATACACATCCAGTAGAAATCTGGACACGGAAAATAAGTACAAACGAGGAGATGGAAGTTTGAGTTTGCCATACCATCGTAAGCTAGATCCTTTACCTTATAACCTGAACCGGTTTTCACTTTTAAAAAGCTTCTTCAGAGGTTGCTGCTGGTAGCACTGTCCATCTTGTCTGGTAGACACTCTAGAACAATTGGAAATATACAAACACACAAAAACAAATAAAATCGACATCCTAAACGAATAGACACAATTCAAATCACATGCATTATTCGAATATATCACACCCCACACATACAACATCGATCTTTTGAAAATCGATTCCGTCGTCAACAATAAAACGGCAGTGCTACCAGTGGCAACCTCTGAAGAAGCTTTTTAAAATTTAAAACCGGTTCAGGTTATAAGGTAAAACTTTTACGTTTTTACCCATAAAAAGTTTTGTGTTCCGAGTAGTATTGAAAAAATTATATAAATTATAATACTGAGTAATATATATTTAGTATAATATTGAGAAATCAGATGAAGAAACTGCTGAGGTTTCATCAGTAACTGTCTCTTCAGAATCGTCTTCTAGTTCTTCTTTATTACAGTTTCACTGTCAACCAAGTACAAGTAAGGATCTATAAAAGGGAGTATTCGCACTCGCCATCTTTGTTCTGAGACTGACATAATATTATGGTGCCGCTTGTGTATACATGGGACGCAGTATAAGTTTGTTTTCGATATTACATAAACTATTATAGTTTTTCGTGCCAAAAATATAATTTCAAAGTGTGAAATTATGTCCCACGTCCTTAAAAATATGGAAATAATAGTTTTCATCTTAAAACTTACTGATTCTGACCATAGTAAGAGGAGAATAATTTTGTCTAAAAAACAACAAATACCAATCGTTACCACTTACCACTTTGTTAGGTATATATTCTCAGATTTTACTTTTATTCCTCTTTATAATAGATGGCTGTTGAATTAATGTTTACTAAACTTCGTTTGTCCAAAAGTCCAAATAAAGTTACTAAAACTATTTTTAATAAACACGAATTTACATTTTTAACTTACTTACTATTAAGTTTATATTCAGGTTTTTTGCTTAACATTTAGTTAAAATTAATAATAAAAAGTTTAGCTTAACATTTTATTAAAATTAACAATAATGTATTTTTCATTGCACTAGACATTTTATAGTCAAAAGTATTTTTCTCGGTTAGTAGGAAGGGTGAAACTTTGTTAGTACAGGCAAAAAATTTGCAAGTTACAACTTCTCACGGCCATATCTTGAAAACAACTTGTGGATTAAAACCCGGCCAAAACGCATTTTGTTTGTTATTTCATATAGAATGATTTTGGTCCTATTCATTTTTACTATAAACTCAAACGTTTTTTAGTTATTCGCAAAAAATTACGCTAAAATCCTGTTTTTTGGGGGTAAAATCGAAAATGTTGATTTGGAATAACTCAAAAACAATGAATTTTTCAAAACAGTTGCGTACTGACTTTTTTGCTTAGAATTTGATTCTCTATTGGATCCTGTGGTTAATTTTTTTTTTTATCAATCACCCTTGAAAAAGGGGTGGTTCTCATCCCCAAATAAAAAGCGTACAGTTTAACTTTGTTCTAGAGTGCATATAGAACATACATATCAAATTTCGTGAAATTCCATCGACAGTCAAAATTTTGTTATGTCAAAAGCTGCGCTTACTAGACTAGAATTTCTTCGTGCTGATTTTGTTCTCGACTTTGTTTACGATCTGCGTGTATGTTTCGCGCTTGGCTATCGCGCAGCTGATTTTCGAAAAACAGGTAAATGTGCAATTTTGTGCATTAAAACTACAGAATGTGCAATTTTATGCAGTAACCCCCAAAACGTGCAATTTTGTGCAAAATAAAATGTATGTTAAAATGACCTACACATCCCGATTCGGATAAATAACTTTTCACTGGCCGTTTACGAACTAGGAAAAAAAAAAGATGCAATTGCACGTGAATCCGGGCTTTAGTTATAACATTATATTTATAATTAATGGATTACAAAAATAAACCACCATGTACAGTGATCTGCGTGGAACTGGGCCGATCCTAGGAGGTGGATTTGGTACGTCAAACAAAGTCGGTATGGCATTAGGCTTCAGTTTTTTCCAACCATCTACTCGTGCCTGTTCAAACTGTGAACTTTCAAAATGAACCTAAAAGTGCAAAGGTGTATTACATTTTTAGTCGTTATGATTAACATTCACAAACTTTTAAGGAACAACCATTAAATTTACCTCATACAGACGCATTCCCTTGCTTAGTATAAATTTGTCTCGCCTCATATTTTGAATCCATTTTGCACATCGAATAGGGTCTGCCGGAAATTTGAATGTTCTAAACTTAGTTTCTGTTCGATTTTTGCAATTTACAGCACAACAACCAGTCATTATGATTATGAGTTGTAGTACAACAATCTGCAAAACATACTACATAACATTAATAATATCTCTAACACCAGTATTTATAACCTTGTTTTCACTGACAAGATGAGATAATTATTATACATATTCGTGTGTAATACATAAATCAAATTAGTACAGTAAGGTTATAACCCTGATATGTAAAAATATTAATATTTATAGTTGTCTTGATTATACATTACATACCCAAAATCTTGAAATTTTACATTACATACCCAAAGGTCAAAAACTCAACACAACTAAACAATACGAAATATATAAACACCACACAACACAACCAAACAACATACTCAACGATCAATTACAATATAAATCACATACACTTTTTGACACAATTATACAGAAAACAAACAGTAAGTTGAATCCCCGCGCCAATCCCCTTCCTCCACACACCACCCCCACTTCACCTTCCACACAACCGTTACAAAATACTGGCAGTCTGTTACCAAAGCTGAAGAAGGCGGATACTAAGCTGAAACGCATCCAATAAAATCAGTAAGTTTTCACATGAAAAAGTTCATTTTTAGTTAAGTATTAATATTTAGTTGTCTTGATTATTCACCTCTTCTTTCACAGCACTAACACTTAACTAAAAATGAACTTTTTCATGTGAAAACTTACTGATTTTATTGGACGCGTTTCGGCTTACGTATCCGCCTTCTTCAGCTTTGGTAACAGACTGCCAGCATTTTGTAATGGTTGTGTGGAAGGTGAAGTGGCGGTGGTGTGTGGAGGAAGGGGATTGGCGCGGGGATTCAACTTACTGTTTGTTTTCTGTATAATTGTGTCAAAAAGTGTATATGATTTATATTGTAATTGATCGTTGAGTATGTTGTTTGGTTGTGTTGTGTGGTGTTTATATATTTCGTATTGTTCAGCTGTGTTGAGTTTTCGACCTTTGGGTATGCAATGTAAAATTTCAAGATTAGTGTCTATGTTGGTGTAACTGTGGTTTTCTGTGTGTATGTGTGTGGCAAATGCGGAGTGTATATTGTTGTTGGTTAAAGCTTTTAAGTGTTCAGAATAACGGGATGAAAAAGATCTTCCCGTCTGGCCTATGTAGAAACTATTGCAGTCATTACAATTTAATTTGTAAACACCTGTTTTGTTATATTTGTCTATGTCTGTGTTTGTATTACTGATGTGTTTTTTGATGGTATTGGTTGTTCTGAATGCTATTTTGTATTTGTGTTTTCTGAATGTATTGGCGATTTTGTGTGTGTATGAGTTGTGGTATGTGAGTGTGATGTATTTATTGTGTTGTGTGTTGATATTATTTTGTGTTTTGTTGTTTTTGTTTTTGATGCATTTGTGTAGTATGTTTATTAAATTGGGGTTATAACCGTTTTTGATTGCTATGTATTTTATTGTGTTGAGTTCGTCGGTGTAATCTTGTGTATTTAAGGGTATTTTAGTTAGTCTATGGAGCATATGGTTGAATGCTGCATGTTTATGTTGTGTTGGGTGGTTTGATGTGTTGTTTATAACCATGTCGGTTGTGGTTGGTTTCCTGTATATTTTGTACGTGTGTGTATTGTTAGTTTTGTTAATTGTTAGGTCTAGAAAATTTATACTATTGTTTTGTTCAGTTTCCAGTGTAAATTTTAATTTGTGGTGTATAGTGTTTATGTATTTGTGGAAGTTTTCAACTTGTCTTGTGTTGCCTTTGAATAAAAGTAATATATCATCTACATACCTGTGCCAGTATATAATTTTGTTAGTGTATTTGTTGTTGTTTATTATGTGGTTCTGTTCAATGTTGTGTATATATATTTCTGCTAGTATTCCTGATATGGGGGATCCCATCGGGAGTCCTTCTGTTTGTGTGTATATTTTGTTATTGTATGTAAAGTAATTTTGTTCAGTTATTATTTTGGTAAGTGTGATGATTTCTTTTATGTGTGTTTCAGGGGTGTTGTTTTGTCTGAGTAGTTGTTCTACTGTTTGTATGGTTTCTTTGATGTGGACATTAGTGTATAAATTGGTTATATCAAAAGATGCCAAAGTTGAGTTATGTGGGATGTGTATGTGTTCAGTTTTCCTGACTAGGTCAATGTTGTTTTTGATGGATGTGTTGTTACTGAGTTTAATGTTTTCTCTGATTATTTTGTCTAGTTGTTTTGCGATTTTGTGGGAGGGGGCCTGTGTGTTGTTTATTAATGGTCTGATTGGAATGTTAGGTTTATGTATTTTTGGTAATGCATTTAGTTTAGGGGGGTTAGGTTTTATTTGTTTAAGGTATTTGGCGTTTTCTGGTTTGATTATATGTTTTGTGTTGTTTATAAATTTATTAATCTGTTTATGAAATTTTAGTGTGGGGTCTTTATTTATTTCCGTTATATTATTTTCGTTGAAGAAACTTTCGATTTTAGTGTTTAATTGGTGTTTGTCCATTATGACGCTAATATTACCTTTGTCGGCTTTTAGGATTGTTGTGTTGTGTTCAAGTAACTTGTGTTTTACATTATTCATTGTTTTTATTTCATTGTTGTGTATTTTTGGTTTTGTATGTGTGTTTTGAAGTTTTCTTTTTATGTCGTGACGTATCGGGTCTTGGTCATTAAGGTGCGTGTTTTGTACAGCCGTTTCTGCGTCTATGATGATGTCGCATATGTGTTTATTGTGATTTTTGATGTTATTTGTATTGGTCAATCATAGCAATCAAAAACGGTTATAACCCCAATTTAATAAACATACTACACAAACGCATCAAAAACAAAAACAACAAAACACAAAATAACATCAACACACAACACAATAAATACATCACACTCACATACCACAACTCATACACACACAAAATCGCCAATACATTCAGAAAACACAAATACAAAATAGCATTCAGAACAACCAATACCATCAAAAAACACATCAGTAATACAAACACAAACATAGACAAATATAACAAAACAGGTGTTTACAAATTAAATTGTAATGACTGCAATAGTTTCTACATAGGCCAGACGGGAAGATCTTTTTCATCCCGTTATTCTGAACACTTAAAAGCTTTAACCAACAACAATATACACTCCGCATTTGCCACACACATACACACAGAAAACCACAGTTACACCAACATAGACACTAATCTTGAAATTTTACATTACATACCCAAAGGTCGAAAACTCAACACAGCTGAACAATACGAAATATATAAACACCACACAACACAACCAAACAACATACTCAACGATCAATTACAATATAAATCACATACACTTTTTGACACAATTATACAGAAAACAAACAGTAAGTTGAATCCCCGCGCCAATCCCCTTCCTCCACACACCACCCCCACTTCACCTTCCACACAACCGTTACAAAATACTGGCAGTCTGTTACCAAAGCTGAAGAAGGCAGATACGTAAGCCGAAACGCGTCCAATAAAATCAGTAAGTTTTCACATGAAAAAGTTCATTTTTAGTTAAGTATTAATATTTACATACATAATTTACATTAAATAATCCAACGCACAACAGCGTGCTTACATTGCTCCCGCCACATTACATTTAAAAGTCTCGGAGCAAAGATGGCGGGTGCGAATACCTATATTATAGAGCTCTAGTACAAGTGGACAAACCCCTACAGTAAATCACAGAAAACTGTAAGTGTATTTTTCAAAAAACGATTACAGATTCTTTTAAAAAAATGGAATCCTTTAAAGAAGGAGGTTCAATAAATCATAAAATTGAAATAAGTTGGTGCCATGTGCTTCCAGAAAAGCAAGGGATTTTGCTGGATTTTTTCAGCTGGAGCACCTAAAACAATCAATTTTGATAAAAATTCATTCAAAAGCTTTTATTAATTAAAAATAACTCAACAATCTACAATCTGAATTTAATCAAAATATATATTTATAGAAAAAAATTTTCAAATTAATTTTTTTTTTGATTGAATATATAAATAGCAGGCCTACCTAAATGCAAAGAGAGTTCTGGATTAAGTGAAGAAGATTGAGCTTGATTTTCACTTTCTTCTTGTTTGCGCCACTTTTTCTGTATGTATTTATTGTGCTCACTAAACATACCACCTTGTGTTTCTGCAAATTATAATATCTTAGTAAATCTTACAATAAAATAACTAATGAGTAATGGAATCACTCAAATAAGTTTTATATTACCCATAACTTCTGAATCTGAAGAGGACGAATCAGTTTGTTCATGTTGTGTAGCTTGGTTGGATATTAAGCCACTAATATGATTTATGTGTTTGGAACATGTTAGTGGACTCTTAAAATATATTTTCTTGAATCGAGGAGCCAATAAAGTTGCCATTGCTAAAAGATGGAGATGTTCAACTGCCCCAAATCTTCTATTAAACTCCACGAACTGCTCCTTTAATAATTTTTAAATATGAACGACATATTATTCTTCTCTTTAATTATTTTTATTTATTATTCATCCCCAATTATTTGTACATTTACAAACATGTAAAAAGCATAGATTTTTATTTGAATTGCAACATTGGCATAAAAACATCGATGTTTTCAGTCTTAAAACATCAGTGTACTCTTTACAATGTTAACATTGTAACGTCACAGAACGTTCCATCATTTATATAGTAAGTTAGCATAAGAGGAAAGTGAGGTGAACAGTATCGAACCCAAGTAGTCCCAAAAAATTGTGTAATTTTGTATAATAATTATTTCTATCAACTTGAAAAAACGACCAAACTATGACTAAGACAAAACCCCATATATATTATTAAAGTGAATAAGAGTGAAACAACCATAAGACACTATAAGAGAGAGAAATAATGTCAGAATCAACCAAAATGAAGTCAATAATTATTAAGTTTTATAACTATGAATAGAGTATTAAAAACTATTTTTTGTGAATGAATGGACATGATCCATTATTATATTATGTGATGTAAATAAAATAAATGTATTAAATGATTTAAATACATTATTAAAAAGAATCTAAGTTAAAATAAAAATTGTATATTTGCAATGACAAAAAATATTAAGGTGTTGGATTTGAGACCATACACCAAGATTTCATGAAAAAAATTAATTATTATCAGATTTAAATAAAAACTATATGTAATTGTCAAGCAGACAATAGTGAACAATTTATCTTAAATAAAGAAAGCTGTCAAATGAATAAAAAGCAGCCAAAATAGCCAAAAACAGTGTTAACTAAAAACATGTAATAGGCATCTAATATTGTATAATTTATGAATTTAATGTTGCCAAAATGCAACCAAATTGCATTAGAAAGCTGTAATATGATATAAAGCAACTATACTAATATACCTGACTAACTTTAACATTGTAATAGTCAAGTTAGCAAAATATTTACTTATACCATGTATGGCTGGAACCAATCATCCAGTACAAAAATAATCATATCTGGCTAAATACTTACATAATGCTAACAAAAATAAGATAGAAAGGTACAATACATCAGTATACCTTAATAAGAAACAAACTCAGTTGAAAGTAAAGTCAATTCTAAAAGAATTTAACTAATAAGAGTGAGATTTGTCACGCCATAAAAAAGGACATCTCTAGACCAATCAATGATGCTATGTCATCTTGTGATAAATATAATATATGTACAGAGTAACCAGGTATCACAAAAGATAGACAAAATAATAAACTCTGTGTGTACAGTAGTGAAATAATACATATATTAAAGAAAAAGACTAATCATTGTATTAGAAAACTGACAAGAATCTAGGCCATGAGCAGAGGCCATATAAAATTGTATTTATTTGTGTTTTATCTATGTTAAAATTTGTTTATTTTGTTGTAGGAAGGTAGTAGTATTAGATGTTCAGCTTGTGGAAGGAACTTAGTAACTCCACAACAATTTTTGTTATAAAAATTGAGTTTTCAATGACAACAACTCAAGGTGAGGGTCGTATATTGTATTGTTTATTAGACTTAAGTTAATTAGAAACCAATCATATTTAGTATCGCTAGATTCAGTTAAAAACAGGGAATCTAAATGTATTAATGGCATACAAATTGTGAGTACTAATGTAAAACTGTTTGATAAATACCAGAGTAATTTTTGAAATATCCTTTGTATGAAGAATAAGAAATTCATTCTAAAAGCTTCTACGGAAGTGAAAATTGTTCTATGACATTCCATTTCATTTATTCTCGAACATTCTAGAAAGAATTTTTACACAAATATACCGGAAGTCGATGAAAACAGTCATCCTGAATTAGTATAAAAGAGAGACCAAATCCGACCGGACACACACTTGAAACTTGAACTCCAGAACTGATGCATCACCCACAACACTGATCAACGCAGCTAAGGCGAAACCGAAGAGGCAAGAAATCGACAGGACACGGAGAAAGGCTTTTCCCGTACATAGACATAACCGACTGACTTAACCTCAACGAGAATCTACGCCAAAAGTATCGCTGAAATAGAGCAGCGATACGGCAAATTTTAATAGAAATCACGCAGCCAGAACGTCAAGCGGCCCAGGAGGGACCAAAAATTTAAATAGAGAAAGAATTCTGCTGTGTTCGCATAGACTGACTAACGTGACAATGATTCCCCCTAACGTAAACAAACATATACACAACAAGCCTTTCTTCTCGACAACATGGGAATCAGCGCTGCGGCGGATAATTTCTAAATCAACGCGGAGCAGCTGATGAGCTTTTGGCGGCGTTTGAACGAGATTCTACTGCCAAACGTTTTTACAAAAGTGCGGAAAAAGTAATGATCGCAAAATTTGACTTTAAATAGATTCAGTGTACACCCGAAGAGGCGAGATTGAGAAACTACCCGAAAGGAGTGTCCAGTGCGAGAATAAATAACCATTGGAACGTGAGTTACCAAAATTAAAGTCATTTGTTACCTGGTTACATTTTATCATGCAGTTGTACTTCACACGCCACACATACACCTTCAAATCACTTAGTTTTTTCTTGTAAGGCATCTAATTGATATGTCTTGGTAGTTCAAAGGAGTCACGTCCTGAGAGTAAAGATTTTTTCACATATTAAACTCATGCTTTTCAACTGAGTCAAAATCTGAAATATACTAGCCGATACTTGATTGGATATATAAAAAATTGTCAATAATAATAACTTGTAAAATTTTTTCTCTGCAATTTTATAATTTTTTTCTATGAATGTTAGTCGTTCAGACGATTTGTTTGTTTTTGAAGAATCATTAAACTTAACTGATTTTTCCAAGCTAAACTGACTTGTTTAAATTTTTTCGTAGATTTAAACATTTTATCAATCACATTTTTTTCTTGGAACAAACGTTTCCAAGTGGCGCCCACAAAAAGCATAGTATTAAGTTGTGTTACAGGACTACATCATTGCAGAGGATCCAGTCAACGGTAAGTGACAAAAAGTGCGCGGAGGTAACGCCCGACAGTTTACAACACAGACATTTACACAACACCAACTACTTGTTTTTCTATAACATCGATGTTAAACATCGATGGTTTTCTGGCAATGCTCATCCCATCCGTACTGTTCAAGTTCAAGACAATCAGCGCTGCCAACGGACATCAGTAAAATTAGCTTCCCAAAAAATCGAAACCTTTTCAGAAATCAGCAAATACCGTTCTTACCATTAGAGTCAATTCATTGTTTTTATCCGAATTAATAAGTGATACAAGTTATTAACCGATATGGTGACCTGCACGTTGAAAATGGTATACACATATAAGCTTATTCTTATGCAATCAAGGTATATTCATATCATATACAACATGCAGTTGTACCGGTATTAACCAGTCTTAGTACAATATCCATGTTGATGTCAGGGGCGTATTTACAGGAGGGATGGAGGCGACCGGACCCCCCCCAAAGGGTTGAAAGATGAGAAATTTTGTTAATCTCTTTATTCTTAACCTATTTATTAATTTGTCACCTGTACGAACGCTAATACTGTAGTAACCCTTTTTTAAATGTAGGTCTACAAACAAGTTTATTCCATGGCATTTTCGTGTATGTTTTAAATGTGAAACATAGGAAAATCAATTAAGACAGTGTCTTATAAACAATGTTTCAATAGCGCTGATTTTTATTGTGTTATTGCTATAATGGGATTGAAATTAGTATATTATTACACCAGTGGCAAGGCTTGGCTCTAAAACTAGGGGAAGCGCTACTTGACCTTCTTTAGCATACGTTGCCATATATGTTTTACAAAATTTTATAATTTTGTATTACACAAACAATATTCAAATTTGCAAATAAATTTAGTTTATTCATTACATATTTAATCTTAAGTAGATACTAATAGTATGTGAAGCATTTACAGTATTATTAGTAGTTTAGCCGAATCCTTTGGTTTTTACTTGACGATGTTTTCCGTCACAATTTTCTGAGTAGCCTTTTCTATGCTAATGAGAGCAAGTGAAGACACCCTCTCCTGACCATGAGTGTTGTGGAGGTGTTTTTATGCGGAGAATGATCTCTCTGCAGAGACAGTGGACACAGGGATGGTCATTATCAGTTGGGCTAGTCTACACACTTCCTGATAAGAATGGATTCTATAAGACGTCTGTGAAGCTAAACGAAAGATTCTTTATGTAATATTTCAATCACTAAATAGCAATAACAACTCTTTTCTCAGTTTAGGAATGTCAAAAAATTGCCATAATTCTCTTTCAGATTTACGAGTCCTTCTTCCGGGAATTTATTTTTAAAATCTTGTAATTGCCTTGAATCTAAACGGCTTAAAAATCTAAACGGCTTAAAGATCTGGTAACCCACTAGATCTGTGAATTACGTTTGTTTAAAACAATCTCTTGTACTAAAACTTCTGATCTTCACCGGAAAGGATATCTACTCGCATTCCTTTTCAAGCCACAGGAAACTCAACTTCAAAATGAGGCATAGTTTCTTCAGTTTTATTCTAAAACCAATCAAAATCTTCCTTAAGATTTATAAAATGAACTGAAAATCCTCTTAATTTTATTTATATAAAAACCGATAACAAACACTTCTTTTGATAAATCTGAAATGAAACGTCGGTGTGAGGAAATATATATAATATTTCGGTATGCGCCCAACGGCAACCTCTGAAGAAGCTTTTTAAAAGCAAAAACCGGTTAAGGCTATAAGGTAAAACTTTTACATTTTTACCTATAAAAACTTTGTGTTCCAAGTCGGTAGTGAAGTAATTATATTTAACAAGAAAAAGTTGAAATCAAAATCCTGTCACTTAAGAGTTATGTTTATTAATAAAACTGCTGAGTGTCTACAATGGCTCACAATATTTGAGGTGAGTTCAAATTTTTAAATTATCTTTGCATGCTGCTATTCTTATTTTATGAATGAATTATGTGATCAAATATTGGCGACATTTCTATTGTATGTTACATTCAATATGACAAATTAATTAAGGATCCAAAAAGGCCTCACCCACCAGCCTCTTACGTCACGAGCCGCCACTGATAAAAATATATTAGATGAGTGTTCAACACACAAGCAGAAACGCACCAGAACATAATGTTGCAAAATGTTATTATAGTATATAATTTTCAAAAAACAAAAATAATTTGTATTTTAAAAACGCTTTGGCCTATTAATCTATTTAGATTTCCAGAGTCGTAAATAGGGTGGGCAAGGGGCAGCCGCCCCAGGCGGCATAGACAGGGGGCAGCAAGTTGAGGATATACTTGAAAAAATTGTTTTCAGTTTATAAAACTACAAACAATTTGTTTCTTTGATATGACTATTCCTTTCATAAAAGAAGCATAACCAGCCAGCTAGTCTGTTGTCATAAAACTTGCATGATAAATAGTATTAGTCTATTTATGCTCGAGCATTGTAATTATGGTTCACTGTGATAACAAATTTGTAGTGACTTTGTAGTGTCGTGCTGAAAAGGAGAACTGATAATCATAATAAATTATAAAGGAGAACTTATAATAAATTATAATCTGAGACATTTGTTTTATATGTGCAGCATCTGGTGTTGTGTCAAATATAATAATAAAGTACTTTGCCTTCTTACATTCAGTAATAATATATTTGCACACTCTTTCTCCTAGCAGGCTTATTATTTTATTTTGAATAGTTCGCGAAAGATACGATATACACCCAGATTTATGAAAGACTGAATCCAAATGAGATTCTTGACAGGGTTTTAGCCAAGTATTTTAACAAGGCCAGAAAGTTTCCAGGATTTGTATCATTAGTAATTGACTCTTGATGTCTTCTCAGTGCCAGATTTTGTTGTGCAAGAATTTACTGTGGTAATTACTCGTTCAAAGATTTCTTTCCATGTCTTAGCTGCTTTACTCATTTGTTCCCGAAGTAGATCATCAATAAGTCCCCATCAATTCAACTTTCGTTACGACAAAACCCCATTTTCACTATTGAAATGGCTTCTTTAATAGATTTTTTTGTGTGGAAATAAAGTGCAATGAAAGCAAAATAGAGATTTTGTAGTTGTAGACAAATGCATCCTTTTTGCCATTTTGCAAGGTTTTATCAAACCAGTACTTGTTTGAGGATCATCCACTTCATCTTCAAGAAAATACCTGTCCTTGTTCTGCAACTGACATGTTTCTCTATTCACCATTATATATCAGATGGATTGAGATATCTTGCTTGACCAAGCTCCCATATCTTGTAGAGCAGCACCGGGAACACGGTCTACATTGTTGCTAGTAATGTTCTGTACTTCACCTGTAATTTCAGTACTACACGATGCAACTTAAAGACACAAAAATACAAAATATTATAAAATCACATGACCCAAATGGCACATGGATAAGATATGTAGACGATGGGCTATACGTATCAAATAACAAAAACACAAATGCAGAGAACATACTGAAACAAATCAATAACATACATCCTAAAATACAATTCACAGGAAACAGGAAAACATAACAAAATTAACTATTTAGACATAACCATCACAAGATACAACAACCACATACAATATGCAATATATAGAAAACCAACTTCCACTAACATCATTATACCTAACCATTTTGACCACCCACCACAACATAAAATGGCAGCATTCTATTCGCTATTTAACAGAATGTACAAAATTCCCCTAAACAAACAAGAAACTGACAAAGAAAGAAATATAATATACCAAATTGGTTATGAAAATGGATACAATAAAAATACTGTGAACAAAATAGAAAATAAAATCAAATATAAAATAAAAACTGAACAATTAAGAATGAATCAAAATGAACAACACATAAATAATAACTACAACAAAAAATGGGCCACATTCACTTACATAAATAATAAAATGACAAAACTAACAAAACTATTTAAAAACACAGACATAAAAATAGCATACAAAACTAATAAAAATAAATTACAAATTCTAAATAGCTCACACAACAAAGATAATACAACAACTAACGGTATATACAAAATTGAATGCCAAGATTGCAGTAAATGTTACATAGGACAAACAAAAAAAAACAGCTGAAAAAACGTTATTTTGAACACCTAAACGCATACAAAAAACCAGAAATATATAAATCCAATTTAGCCACACATGCAATAAACACAGGACACGAATTCCCAGACATAACCAATGTATCACTAATAAAACATATACCACACAAAGGCACCATGATGAACATTTGGGAAAATTTACAAATATACAAATATAAAACACAAAACAAACTAATACCAGAACAAATACAAATCAATACAAAACATGACACAATATTCAAAGCACTCAACATCGAAAAAACACAAAATACGAAAACATATATCACAATCACACACAATAATACAACTTTAAAATACCAAAGACCAATAAACAACCTCAATAGCCACCAGCAGCCAACACACAAATACTTCACCAGAAACAAGATCGCGAAGGCTGAAGATGATAGAACAGGAACTCTCGAAACATGTTCCAAATAGAAAAATAACATCTTGAGGTAAATTTAATTATAAATATTAAATGTAATATATATTGTAAAATTAGAAGTGTGTGTGTCGTTTGTATTCAAATATTTTTTAACGTTTGTGTAGTTGTTAGTTTTATCGAACGTAAATTGTGTCGTTCGGAAGCGTCTAGTAGCCTGCATGCCTTACCTGTCCCTTCTCGCACTGTTAGTAATTCCGGGTAGGCGCCAAATTGTTTTTCTTGAAAAACAATTAAAAGTTTTTATTTGTATAGTATGGTGATTTGTTATCGAAAATTCGAATAGTTCGCCGTCTGGCTTGTAACTGATTCTCGTGTGAGTGGGGGAACACGTGTTGCCAACTTGAATTAATGTTGCTTATGTCGACCCACTGCTAGTAAACAAAACATACATGATATTTTCTACAAATAAATACTGGACAATTTGTTATCAGTACGCACTTTTTTACTTGGCTTTTGCTTGTTAATTATCGTTAACGCTTCATAAAAATAATAACTGTTATAATAAAATTTTAGCCTCGGCAACGTAATCTCTCGCTCTGCGGAGAGCTAGGTTGGCAGTGCAATGTTTACAATTGACTCTGGTTATTATTTTACAAAAATAAATCTGCCAATTGGGTTCTTTTAAGTACGAAACAGAGGTTTACATAACAAGATAACAAAATTAGAACATATCATTAAAAGTTTGTGATCATTAAAATTACACAAGGTTTGCTATAAACTAATTATTGTGGTGTTGAAGTGTGACAGTGTCGTTGTGTAACATAGGTTATCATGTGTTCATTCAATGTTTACAAAGTTATTTCTTTATTTTATTAATCCTCGAAAATATTCAGTGATAGTGAGAGTTTTATTTTATAGTTAGAATTTTTGAAAGAGAATTTGTTTTATAATATTCAAATAAATTCAGCAATACTCAACGTTAGTAGATATGATGGGTATTGTCAGTCGTCCATGTGAAGTAATGGGCCGGTGTTTATTCTTCCTACTTCTGATCTTGGGCTCAAAAATCGGTTGTCATCTTCTTCAAGTTGAATTACAGGTATTTTCTGGTCATCTGGATTATTTCCGAGCTGGTCCTTGGTGTAAATTAGTTGTAATGGCCTCTCATCGGTTGTACTGCTACTCCTTCTCAAAATTGTGGGACTTATACTGTTTTTCTGTTGAAAATTTGGGCCCTTCACAGCGTGGCATCCCTCCAGTTTAGCGTCACTACATAAAGTATTGTTCCTAACTGAAATTAGTCAATATTCGGTTTTGTCATGGTTACTCAAAGTTTTTGATTGGCTGAAATTGGCTAAAGAGTATTGTTAGGGTATTTGAATTTTTATTTAAACTGGTTACAGATCTTCTAAATGTAATTAATCTTCAGTACTCCCTTTTTAGTAGTAAATATTATCACCACTGTTCATATTTTTGCTCAAGGATTAATTTGACATCCAATATTATAGTGTTCACTTAGGTATCAACATTTTGACAGTTTTGTTAATTTTATTTAATTATACTGTTTTCTCAATTTACATTATTATCATATTTCTGCCTTAACATGATTGTCTATTTGTATTTCATAGTTTATGTGGTTTAGTCTTCCTAATGTCAGTGTTTAATTCTATAAATTGAAGTTTTTTGTAGTTGACAGTTGGGAATTTGCATAGGCTTAAACAGCAATTGACTATTTTTCTTTAATAACTGATATTACATTTTATTCTCCTTGTAATGGGTCCTGATTGTTTGAATACAAGATTCTGTTCATTTGTTCAATGTTAAAGTCAGTTCTTGTACTTGTGTGTAATTTTATTGTTTCCCTATATTAATTTGTCTACTGTCATAACTCATTTTTAGTGTCATTGTTTTTGAATGTATGGTTTGTTTCTTGTTTACTGGTTACTGTTGGTTTTAAAATCTTATTTCTTATAACATATAGCATAACATCTAATGGTTTTAACAATTCTCATAGCTATAATTCTCATCATTTAAACACAATTATTTGGAACATATTATCCACTCATACTCTTCATCTCCCCATACTCTTTGATGAATTATAATTATTACTTGACATAAAAAATAAAGACATAAACATGAATTAATTATATTAATACAATGGTATATTGTTATGACTAACTCTAAATGACATTAAGCCATAACTGAATCTTCAACAACTGTTTACTATCTAATATTAATATCTTTTTTTATTATTATCAGTTTGTCATGAAAAATATTCTTTAATGTATCATTTTAAATTAATGATATTGGATTCTTATTTCTGTGAATAAAATCATCTATTTTGGTGTATTAACACACTGATAGTCATTCGTTCTTGAATACATGAGCAACAATACTAATTAACAAATTATTACCTAACATTAAGATTTGCAAACTAAAATATGACAAGTAGTAAGTACTACTATTATCTAAAACCTACTTATTATCTAGTTTGTTACACTTTGTTTCATTTTGTTATTAATACACTTGTGTTCACTGGATAATTGCTATTATGTGCCACAGTCCTTTCTGTGATTAGCCATTATCAGCTTTCACTTATTTTTTACCACTCACTGATGGTTTTTGATCACTTTTAAATCTTTAGTGTTTTTTCACTGATTATTTGGTGTCTATCCCTATCAATAGGGTTCTATTTAATTTGGGGTTTTCACACTACCACTTTGCACTTTATATGTTTAATTTAAGTGTTACTAGTGGGTATTACCTAACTTTAAATTCTCTTTCTCACTTTACTATGTTCACTATTTCTCTAACTCTCTACCTCTCACTTTACAAGGTTTAATTATAATATTAACAAGTTCATGTCGTTTTATTGTATCACTAATATGTTAGTATCGTGCTAATGTGATTTGTCTTAGTTTACTCTATTTGTTTGGGGTTATTGTGCCCTTCTATATCTTAAGTACTTAATGATTAGTATCTCTAACTTGTCTGTCCTTACAATTATTAATATTATATACAATTTTCATTAGTGATTCTATTTCTTTGGTTTAATACAAGTTGGGTGTTCCTTCTTAGTTCACTTTCTTTTGTCATACATTATTCGTCACTTCCTTAGTGTTGTGGTTGATTGTATCATTACACTTATATATTAATGTAAGAGTACAGCAGTATGTTATTTGTTGGAGTACAGCAAATGTTTCGTTATTGCTGTACTCCAAAATCTACCAACATCACAATACTATTCAAAATCATTATAACGGTATTCTTTGTGCTAGTACTTTTGAATTAACCCACGTGCGAATTCAAAACACAAATTCCTACGGCCCTAGTCGGAAGAAGACGCAAGAACGCACAGCAGGTAGGTCAGTTCACACTAAAGTCATTTATATGCACATATGCGTTTATGATATCAATTTGTACTACACATTTGTTATCTTTATAAATGTCGCTCCAAGATCGTGGGGCTATCCAAATTTATATTTAAATTTGTTAACGTTATAAATGTCGCCCTGAACGTGGGGCACGAATAATTTTGATAAAATACTAAATTGTAAAATATAACTGAAGTGATATAAATTAAAACAAATTTTGCTGTTGTAATTAGTAAAACAGCTGGCGTCCAACTCCAACTCAAACAATCCCTAAAGAAAGTTTTGTGAATTGGTAATAAGTACAGCAATAGAGTATTTAAGAATATTGTGTGAAAATGGAGACCGACAAAATGTTAAAACAATTGTTACAAGAAATGAAACAAAACGCGGTTAAAGCTGAACAAACAACCGCGGAATTAACAGCTAAAATAGACGCGAAATTCGAACAAAGTGCAGCCAAAGCTCAACTAAATATCGCGGAATTAACAGCTAAAATAGACGCACAGAAAACAAGTTTAACCGAGACACTAGAACAGACTAACGCGGATATAAACGCGGAGATAAGAAAAACCGATGCTAAAATAGCTGCTAAAATCACCGAAGTCGGAGAAAAAATTCATACGGTCGAGACAAGAATAAATGAACGTTTTAAGGTTTTTGAGACCACAATGCATAAATCGTTTATTGAACAGGTTTCGCGTATGGAGGGGCGAGTTAAAGAACATATAGGCCGGTGTGAAAAACAAACCGCGGATGTAGCTAAAAAGGTCGATAATCTCGAAGTACGGATACAAACCGACGCAACCGAAACACGACAAGTTGCTAGGTTAGACGCGTCGATTGTAGAAACACGTTCTGATATCGACACAAATAGAGTAAATGTATTACAAACGCTTAGCGAGGAGATTTCTAAAGTGAGACAGGAAGTACGTAGGAAATCGACACAAAATATTTTAGTACAAGGACAAGTAGACGAAAAGAACCGAGTCTATTTCACTGGTGAAAATAATGAAAACCCGATCGAGTTCTTGCTAACTTGCGAAAACGAAATGACAAGGGTAGGTTCGCGATTAGAGGATCAAGACCGGATACAGTGGGTAGTTAACGCGATGCGTGATTCAGCCAGCAGATGGTATAATATAGTACGGGATAAAATTACCACATACACGGAATTTAGACAAATGTTCGAAAACTGATATTGGAATTCGCACACTCAAAGGCTCTTGCGTAATGAACTAGAATACGGACGTTATGACAGGAAGCAGGGTATAACGCCCGAAAATTATATTATACAACAGGTTGAACGCGCTAAACATTTAACACCAGCGTTTTCCGAGGTCAATATAGTCACGAAATTGGCGTACCACTTTAATCATAATATTCGTGTAGCCGCATTTACGCAAGGAATACGTACGGTTGACGAACTATTAATATTAGTATCTCAAAGTGAGACCGTTTTTGATTTCGGCGGGTGGAGTTATAACTCGAATTATAATGAGGGAATGATGGCCAAAATAGACATGGGCAATATCATATCATACTCAAACTGATCCAAGGCCTAATACCAGTTCGGCTCCACAACAAGCACCGCCAAAACCGCAAAATAAACCCTTTGAATATAAGGGAAAGCCGAATTTCAGTAAACAGAAACCGATAAACCAAGGCAACGATGGAACTCCAATGAGAACCATACAAACAGTCTCTGTATCAGACACCGGTACGACCGCACAAACTAGCGAAGTAGAAACTGTTAGAGACCCTATTGCAAATGTAAAACAGTATCACCATACAAAAAACGTGCAACAGGGCGCGCCCAAAAAGGATGCGCAATAAGCCCTGCAAAAATGTTTAGAAATAAGAGTGTTATAAATAAGAAAAATATTATGTGTAAGAAATGTGATTTTTGTCATGTAACTTGTGTGCCGGTTAATAACATGTTCCCACCGGTTGTTAGAGAACCATTGTTGGAGTCAAATACAACACAACAATGCCCGCCTAACACAGCGTGTCCGGTATTACAGGCTCATGTAAACGGTGTTCCCACGCAGGTACTTTTGGATACCGGTAGCGTTGTATCCGGTATTAGCAAAGGTTTTTTACGCGCGAATAAAAAAATATTTTCGAAACAGCAATAAATTAGAGTTACCATGACACAACAGAATACATACCAGCGGAGTTAGACTCTGGACTAATACCGGAAAGATTTTTACAGGTATATTTGCACACGCCAAAAACAAGTAATCTACCTCTGCCGGTACAGTGTAAAAATCAATTAGTAAGAGAGAGAATAGCGGCAAAAGGACGAAGGCGTGTGGAAAGGTTCAACAACAGTCATAAACTGACGAACTTTGTGTTGGGTGAACTCCTAAAGGCAAACCCGGTTGGACGCCGAGATTTAAATGTAGCAACTAAGTTTTTTCGGTTGTACAACGGGCCCTACTTATTAGCCGAACAGCTTGCGCCGCACACGTTCATCGTCACGACGTTAGATAGAAGAAAAGTCATAGGAAAATATCACGCAGCTTCGGTAAGGAAATATTACGAGTGAGATAAAAATTTTAGGCGCGTTGATACCAAATGATAGAGACACTGTAAATATAAATCGTATAGAGTTAAAAATAATTTAAATACTAATAATTTAAATATTAATAATAATTGTTTAAATAAATTAGAGTAGTAGGTAAAATAATAATAATTGTGGGCAAGTTATAAATAAGTAGCGATCAGTTCGTAGCACTGGTAAACAAACACACAAGTCTAGCCGTGAGACAGGGTGACCGTTGCCGGAAATGCATTCACAATGCGACGACGCGCCCACGAGCTCGCACACAGCTGGTTTTTAAACGCATAGGCTAATTAACGGCGTCTGCTCCGTGATAATAGGAGTAGGAAAACGGAAGCACATTCCTAAGCGCACGCGCCGCAATTGTATATCACCATCTGTATGAAATACTTTGTTAAATGTCTCGCTATTAAATACTACCCATTCTACAAACATTGTCACACAATATTTTTATACACATGATTTTAATTTATTAGAATTAAGTTATATATATAAAGCTTGTATGAATAAGGTAATTATATCAGTGTATGTTTTTTTTTGTAAATAAATAGAACAATGCATAGTTGTGAATCATAACGAATGTACATGTAGAAAAAAAAAATGACCGTATAGTCTACATTCATTTTTTTTTAAACGGGTAGGGGTGTATATAACGTTACCAAATCCCATAGATTTGGGGTTATATGTAGAAGGTTTCAAAAATCAAATATAAAATAAATTTAAATCGATAGAACCATGTCTCGCGCTGTAGCGAGCATTCAAAACAATTGTAAAACGCCCAGCGGCTATGTCCGGTGGTGTTATGTAAGCACACACACACCGTTATAAATTAGGGATACACGCCCTAACTTTAAATCATTAATATTTTGGAAACGAATAAATATAGGCAAAAACCATGATAGCCAAAATGTTTGCTGAAATATTAAGAATAGGGTGTGCAAATTTCAATAAATATAATTAAAGAGTTATTGAGATAATTCATTATATTTAAATAACATCCATAGTGAGTGAGCTAGGGAGTTCAGATTTGAATATTTTATAATTATAAAAATTACTAATCAAATGTATATGTTAGAATAAGCATAGCTTGGCTTGCAGCCAAGATAATCGCAATACAATTTGCAACCGGACATCCGACTGACAGTTGGATCCGGTGTATTTCAGAATATTAAAAATAATAACAATTCTCGGACTGTGGGAATTATTTTTCGTTCTCACGGAATGAGGTGACTAAATTTCAAGTAGAAGGGAGAGTGTTTCAGCCAATCAGATCATTCTAAAAATTTTGAAGGACCGTTGGTTTCGGGCTGAACACAGACACTCTTCTGTTAGCACTCAACCTGTGAACAACAGACTCTTCTGTTAGCACTCAACCTGTGAACAACACAGACTCTTCTGTTAGCACTCAATCTGTGAACAACACAGACTCTTCTGTTAGCACTCAACGTGAAGAAGAACATTCACCATAGTCTTATGTGTCAATAAACAGATCAATTGTAACGACTAGACTGTGAAGGCATCTACGTACGATACTCTTATTTGTCAACAAATAAGCGTACTGCGCAATACATCAAACTGTTGGCGTACGCATATAAGAGATCGACCGCATACTACGTGAAGTCACATCAAGAGTATAACAGAATGAGGCCGTCTAGAACGTGGTACGAGCTGAAGAACTGACGACGCAGAGCGACACCCGAGATGACACACACACACACACACACACACGAGTGCAGAGTATCCGGACCGAGGGCCTGAAGCAGTTGCGGCAGTGAAACCACGGACGTTAAAACCATCAACAGTTGCTGAAGAAGCTGAGTTGCTGATCCCTGAACTTTTCGCCGGAATCCAGGACGCAGCGGAAATCATCGCCACTAGCTGATTGGACCAGGACATCGAGGGACCCCAGAGGACATCATCGAGAACTTCAGTACCAGGAAAGTCAAAAATCATTTATACATTTTTTTAAAAAAAAGATCATTTTTCTTTTTCTATTAAAATCAATTGTAAAGTTAACTTCATCCAGATGCCGATAAAACAGAGACTCTAAATTAATAAGAACCTCAATATTGTGATAATCTGTAGAACACGTATAAGTTAAGTAAGTAGCAATAGATAAGAAGTAGACGTAGATAAAAAGCGCTATATAAATCTTAACATTGAATTACTTAGAAACTTATACTGCAGTATACGTGAAACATATCACAAGTAAATAAAAAGCACGATGAACAAGATTTACGGCTGATTTATTTCAGAGTATTTTAAAAGCATCTTGAAGTAGTAAAATCAATATTAAAGGATTGCAAACTCATTAATTAAATTATTTTATAAAAATTAACTTTGAAATCAATAAGAATCAAAATTCGTATAAATTCATATTCATAAGTTTTTCCTCTGAAAGCTAATATTAATTCAGAAAACATTGAACAAATTACTAATTACTCTTTAGTACGTAAGAATTGCGTTAGATGTAAGTTTTTTATTTTATGTGCTATTAGAATAATAAACCCCAATTTTATACCCAACACTGTTTCGTTATTGCTGTACTCCAAAATCTACCAACATCACAAAACTATTCAAAATCATTATAACGGTATTCTTTGTGCTAGTACTTTTGAATTAACCCACTTGCGAATTCAAAACACAAATTCCTACGGCTCTAGTCGGAAGAAGACGCAAGAACGCACAGCAGGTAGGTCAGTTCACACTAAAGTCATTTATATGCACATATGCATTTATGATATCAATTTGTACTACACATTTGTTATCTTTGTAAATGTCGCTCCAAGATCGTGGGGCTATCCAAATTTATATTTAAATTTGTTATCCTTATAATATATATATATATATTGCAACAATACAAGCAAAGGCTGTAATGCGCATACATAATATATTATAAATATTTAAGTTAATTTCAATAATATATAATAGACGAGCAGGTGTGAGATTGGAAGCTGGCTTTCAAGCAGGAACCAACAGGTAAACATCACGCGATTACCACTGCATGTGTGTATACAAGTAAATAATGTGTGTGCATGAAGCCTGTCTGTTCCTGAAAGTTGCAATCTCATCCCCCAAGTTAATGCTAAATTAAGAAAATATTTATTTTTAAGCAAACCATAAATGTTAGTGAGAAGGTAAAAACTTCTAAAAATGTGTAAAAATCAGACACAAGTGCAGTGCGAATTTTACGTAATTCGGACAATCAGTGCGAATCCAGTGCGATTTTTAAAGCATCATAATTACACTAGTGGTGTGAGCATCATGATAATTGCACATCTCATAAGTCATTAAATTAAACAATATTTTATCGCCGTGAAATCTGCGTTAAACAGTGCGATTGGTGAAAAAGTGCAATTATGTGAAATGAGACAAGAGTGGGGCTATCATACCATGTTTCAAATGTTGACAGGCTGATTCCTGAATCGACAGGTGTAGTTTTCTGGGTAGATATAAATAGAAGCCCAGGAGAGACGAACTCTCTCTTCTAACAAACCACAGTCGTGGCGGTATGCTATGCCCCTCCGAGACGCGAATTTTTTAAACTACTTTGGACAAAGTTAGATGCTAAATCTAACATTAGTACGATTTTTGTAGCTTAACTTATAAAGTATTATGGTAATGTTTTAATTTAAGGTATTAATGAAAACAATTATTAAAAAAGTACCGTACCGAGGAAATCGTCAGACGTCTACAAGCAGTCGACAGCTAAGAACATCAACTCCTGACAGAGTACGAGAGCATAACTAGCAGTGGAACGAGATGCAGAGGACTAGAGATGTTTCTATCAGAACAGCTATAGATCCAGAGCAACATGTCATCATAGTCTACAGCAGCCAATGTACCATGAAGGACGAGAGACGGGAGGACGAGCAGTGAGGACAAGAGGACATCCAGGAGGATCGAACCGAAGGAACCACTGGAGGACATGGGACAACTCTGCGGAATTTAAGGTGACGAAAAACCAATACATAATTATTAAAGAGAAAGACATTAAAAGACTTTAATAAAAAAAATGAGAAAAACAAAAACAAAACATTTTTGTATGAGTAAATAATAAGTATGTAGATAGAGATAAAAATCAATGTAATTCATGTGTAATCAGAAAATTATTTAATTATTTTTCTTTTATGAACGTACAGTCAATGAAACGATAAGTTAAATAATTGCTGGGAAAATGAACAAGTAATTAATTTATTTAACTTTTTCTTAGTAAAAGCACATAACGTAGAGTCATTGAAAATAATCAATTAATTGTGTTAAAATGATTTTAAAGTAGTAGAAAGGTATAAAGAAAATATAGAATAAGAATGTATTAACAATTTTTAAATAAAGCACACATTTAGACTGAGTAAGCAAGAAATCTTAATATAATGAAGAAAAGTTTTTAAATACAATTTATAATATAATATCTAGAATTTAAGATATATGTTTGTGATGATAACACGGCAAGTAAAGACACTTTGAAACCATAGATAATGGATATCATATGGCGTATTGATCATTATTTTTATATTATTATTTTTTATGTTTGTTTCAAGTAATAAATGAAACATATTACGATTCCTAAAAAGAGTTACTCTTATTATAATTACACCTGAACCCCAACTACACATACACGTTATTTATATTGTCACAATTTTATCACCCGTCAACGTGTGGTACGACACGCATACATCTAATAACGTTGTATCGTTGTAGCAAATGGCGCTCCAAGATCGTGGGGCTCCACAAATTTAAATTATTTTAAATTTGTAATAATGTTGTATCGTTGTAGTAAATATATACATGTTGGAATTTATAAGTTTATATTGTAATATTCCAAACTGTAAATTATATGTTTTTCACACTTACACGTTTTTTACTTCCATGTTCCATAAGGAAATGAAAGTATGGTCATGGCGAAAAAAATCATGTTCGAGATAAAGGCAGATGCTGATTGTACTACCATCAAAACATGAAAAAAAGTCATTTTTCGAAAAGTGCCTGTGTGTAGAATTTTGTCTATGGCAAACAATAACAGCCGCAAATTCGAACAGAATCAAATAATTTTTTGCATACAGCCCTGAATTGTAGAGGACTCAAGGTCTATTGTTTTTGGTGAAGGTCGGTTAAGGGAAAGGGGTAGTTTACCTGCAACATTTTAGGTTTTAACAAGAGTAAAGTGCTTAATTTGATAAATAAAGTATCCTGAAAAGAAGGTCATAATAATCCACTGTAGAAAGGTAGATGAAATATCTATAAATGAAAAGGGTAGTTGAAGGGGGAGGGGGTAATTTTGTGTATAAATTAAAATATTAGTTGATGGAGGAAGTAAAATTTGTTTTTTGTATGTGTAATATGTTACTGACAACGAAGAATTAGTTTCTATGGAAACATTTCATTTCACTTTAACAAAATTGATTTTTTTATTTTAATTTAAATCATGTGTGAGAGAAAATATATCGTTCGTGGCAAGCAAGCATATCTCAATTATGTAATGTTTACATTTCCATTTTATTATTATGATTACCAGAATAAAAAGGCAGGCAAGAAACACACACACACACACACACACACACACACACACACACACACACACACACACACACACACACACACACACACACACACACACACACACACACACACACACACACAATTCGCATTATTTCTGGCCTCACTCATGTTTATTTTCTTACATTTTCACACTTTTTAAATGGAAAGTGCCGAAACCCACACCAACACAACGCGTGTAAGCCGAAAAAGTGTCCAGCGTGGATAGCAATTTGCTTCCTGTGGATCGCTGGGGAGTGTAACTGCACGTGTTTACAGAGGAACGGTTCATAGACAGACTTTTCGTCTTTAGGGAATGAACCCTCTGCAAGATGCCCAGGGTCCATGAGTGACTTCGGAGTGCTTCGTAGGAGGGATGATTATCTGCGTAGTTCGGTTTCTTTATAAGAACTAGCTAAAAGCATGGCTTTGTCGTGACTCGTGAAGCTTAAATACAAAAAATATTACGTACAAATAAATAATCACAATATTTATATTTGAGCTTCAGGAATCACCATCAAACCATGCTTTTAGCTAGTTAAAAAAAGGTAATTTTTGGTATTTTGCAATAATTTTATGGCTAAAAAACAATATTTTGATTTTTATATTTATTTTTTTAAATATAAAAAAATACAATAGAAAATTATTTTAAAAAAATTAATAATTAAATAATTAGAAAAAAAAGATTAACATAATTAATTAATAATTAAATCAGTAATTAGATACCTTTTTAATCAGATACAAAATTTCTCATTCGAGTTTCTTCTTGTTTTCTACACTTTAACATATGTGAATTTTTAATATTACAAAATCTATCGTAAGAAAATGTTCTGTTTAATGCTAAACCTTCTAAAGTTTTTACTCTCAACAACGCAACGTATGTTAAACCAATAGAAGTTTCCTTTTCTCCAATATCTACAACAGCTCTATCTAAGGTTAAACCTTGAGACTTATGAATTGTTAATTGCAAAGGCTAATTGTAACGGAAATTGTTTCCTTGAACAATTAATATTTCCACTTTTCCAAAATTTAGTTATAGGTGGAATTGGAACACAACCACTATTTTCATAAGTTGAATGAAAATAATTTTCAAAACGAACCATTATCACTCGTGGCATTTGATCAGGTGGACAATGATTTTCTTCATAGATAATATCTTCAGCGTAACCTAAAGCTCCGTTCACTAATCCTTTTTCAACCCACTAATTAGAACGCAACATAACTTTAGATCCAATTGATAAAATTAAAAATGGTTCAAGTCCACCTGATAATTCTGCACTTGCTGATTTTGCTTTAGAGCAATTATGAATAGCTGGAATATAAGCAACTGGTTGACGAAATTCTTTTAACTTTTGATGATTAAATTCTTTTACATTTTTATTTGTTGCAAATAGCCTAATTGCATCGTTGAAAAAATTACGTTCATTTTGTGAAAAAGTTTGTATACTACGTGTATTAATATTTCATAGTCTTGAACTGTACATTCACCATTACTAACACGATCAAGTATATCTCGAAATATTTGTTGAGATTCATTTTGTCGAAATGATGACGATAAAAAAAATACTTTTGAATACTTGATGTAAATAATAATTTTCCTTCTAAAAGTAATTCACTTCCTTCAATTTTATCACTGTAAAGTGGTCTGTCATTAACAGGAGGTAACTGATTAATATCCCCAAAAATATACAAATAATCCACTAAACGGTTCAACTTGTCTTGAGCTCTGCGTACTCTTAAACCAATTTTCCTCAAAAGACTCCATCCAATCATACTCATTTCATCTATAAACAAAAATTTACAATCACGAATTTCCTGTTGAAACTGAGCAAGTGAGTGTGAACTGAGTTCTCTAAATACTTTATGTACTCCTAATAAAAGTCTGGAGTGTATTGTTGATCCATTAATATTAACAGCAGCAGCACCATTTGGTGCAACAATTGATAAGAAGATGATCCCAACATTTGATTCAATCGACAAGTGAAATAATTAATTAAAGTTGTCTTGATTGTTCATCATCTTTTTTCACAGCACACCCCCCACACACCACCCCACTATACCTTCTAAGTAAAAACCATTACAAATTAATGGCAGTCTGTCTCAAAGCTGACGAAGGCAAACACCACGCCGAAACGCGTTCGACAAGGAAAGACAAGTAAGTTCACAAGTTGAAAGTTTCATTATTATATAAAGAATTAATTAAAGTACTCTTTCCAGAACCGGCTTCTCCTTGAATAACAATTCTTTTAATCGGAAGTTCTTCTTCGTTACCTTGTAGATAACTAAGTTGTTTTTCAAATATATTTGTCAGTTCTTGTTGTTCATCAGAGAAAACAATATTTGGCAGATTATATTGAACATTAACAATGTCATTTCTTTGAATTTCTATTACTTTTTCTTTTTCAATGAAATTTTCTAATGTATTCAACACTTGTTGATTCAAAATAGAATGCCAATTATATCTGATATCAATTTCTCTTCTACCTATATCTACTTCTTCCTGAATAGTATTTGGTCCAGCAGCTACGTCCATCCAATCATATGGTTGATCTACTTCTAATTGGTCTGTTTTTTCAAAATCTTCTTCGTCTTCCAAATTTTGTAGCATATAATATTCCAAATCATAATTCAGAATATCGTCATTCCCAAAATGCTGCTCATATATAATCTTCCAAGTACTATTATGTGGATTTAGATCATTCAGTTGTCGCCAGGGAATATGTAATAAAACTTGTTGCTTGTAAAAATTTTCATTGTTTTCAACACCAGGATCATATTTAATTTTTGGCATGACTCTAAGAATAAAAGGTACTTTTTTAGTACTATAATTTGCACCTCTTTTATAAATTTTTGTAAAAAAATCTGTTAAAGACATATTTTCAAATTCCGCTGATCACTGTTAATATTTCTCCAAAGAATTTGAAATAGAAATGCTTCCATCCTCTCTATTCATATCAAGTTGTTCCCATACATTATGTGATAAATTAATTAAAACAAATTGACGAGATGATCGAAACAAAGGCCAACTCATTAAAATCCAAAAAATTTCTTGAGCAGAATAATCATGTTCAGCACACATTTTTATCAAAATCTTTTGAACTATTTGTTGAACATTAACATTACTATGTGACGCTTGCACTGTTTGTCTAATGAAATGTTTCATACCTTCTGATCTTGGTTCAGCTTTGCTAGCATACTTAGCAATATACTTAAGAACAGCATGAATAGAAACGTTGGCTTGTGAATCAATATTTGCTTTCCAAATTTTCAAAATTTGTGGACTATGGCTATTTAAATATGAATTATTTCTTTTTGAAATATATTCTAATTCACCATGAATAAGCTGAATCTTACTTTCAGTGACACATTCTTTTGGAAACTTAAAACGACAAGTAGTTTCAGAAGAATTTTTTTTCTATCTTTGACAATAAGCTTTAGAACATTTATGCATTTGTACTGCACGTATTAAATGATTGTAATCAACATCTTGATCAGGTACATCAGTAAAATGCATTTTTGATGGATGTATATCATAAGTTTGAGAAGGATCTGGATGCCAAGTAGATATAAATTCATCGAAATACTTATTAATTTCTTGTATTCTTCTGGATTAAGATTATTGAGATCAGGAGCATTTTCAAGCCAGAAAATACCATGCATATGAGGACTACCTCTATGTTAAAATTCAATACGAAACCAGAAATCTTTGACTTTGAAATATTTAAAAAAAAAGTTCCATAAAAAATTCTAACCTTTTATCAAAAAAATAGGCAACAATTAAAGGATTATAATTCAATAATTTTGATATACGAATGAATTCAGTATTTCGATTGAGATTGACATAATCATAATCAGGATCAAGAATACGATAAATCTCTGGCCAATATAAATCAGCTGCACTTAATGTAATAAAAACAGTAGGAGTTCCTAATTCTTCAACCATATCCAATAATTCTCACGACCTCATGTACCAATAAGAGCTTGATGACCTTAGATTAGCATTGTAAGATAAAATTGATTTATACAATCTTGGTTCGCTTTGTAATATTTCTTGAAGTTGTTCGATTGTTTCAATACCATGTAAACCTGAATTTTTTTAACACAAATATTCTCATTCTGCAAAGCTCTCCAACGCATCAGTCTGTTAAAAGCAAGAAATCGAAATCTTGGATGTTGAGCAAATCTGCCATCTTCATACATCATGAGAAATTTAAAATACTCACTATTGGAAATTTTATGAAACCTCGCATCTTTAAGATCACCTTTTCCAGTAGGAAATAAAGTTGGGAAAGCTCTACAAATATATCCGTCACACGTAAATTCATTAATAGGTACAGAATTTATTCGAGGCCAAGGTAAAACATGAGATCCATCATTATCTTCCTGAATTCCCAATACATTATTTACTGCCTATCGATTACATTTAAAAGTGACCGTTGGAGCTCCAGATTCATAAATATTATTTAACAATGTGTGACGATTTAATACGCCTAAATCCCACAAACAAATAAATAAAAAATTTATAATACTAAAATAATTTAACAAGGTACTGATGAACCCTTTCTCTATGCCCCAAACCGGTAGTAACATGCCGATTGGCCAATGTGGCAGTTAATAAAATTAGATTTAAGAAACTCAATAAATCCATAATGCCCCCGTGTCACATAAAAGAATAATAAAAGTAAAGAGTAATGTAATTAAGTTGTAATCAAATTAAAGGAATATAATTAATAATAATTGAGAACTACTTTTCGCGCTGAGAAACTACCCGCACGCGGACAGCCCCATTACCCCTGTAGTTAGTTAGTTCAGTTGAATCAGAGACTCCGCTGGTGAAACAGCATACAGAAAGTTATGTAGACAATATAAAACATGTAAACTAGAAAAGCTTGTGTAATAGCCGGATGATGTGAATGTTGTAAATGACTTGAGTGTGTGACGATGACATCTTTATAGATAACTAACATCACCTAAATGTGATGTTAAACTTTTAGAATGTAACTGTTAACCATAAGCAATATGTGCGGTACAACAATGTGAACACCAGTGAAAGTTACCACCAAAAACCGACCACAAGAATCTACAGAACAGACAGACTACTCATCATTAGGAATTACATCAAATTTCACCAACACAAGATAGCCAGAAGATCTCCAAAACACCCTGCACAACTGATAGAAGCGCCGATTCGCCGAGGATATGTTACACACAGGTGACACGGAAGTTCTACTTCTGTGGTTCAGAACTTAACTTAAACTAATACATGAAAGACACTTAAATAACAAAATAAGAGTAAAGTAAAACACAAAAGACTGACCTAATTACCATAAAATTGTAATTTCATGATAAGTAATAATATGTGTTAAGTTTAATGCTTTTTATGAATATAACACGCTAAGGTTAAATAAGCCCATTCTTCAGATGGCACAAAATAAAGATTATTATTTTTAATATCATATACAGAAACAAACTACTCAGATCCGAGGACAGTACAAGCTATGTTAACCCATGAATTACACTAATTCCATTTGTACAAGATGTGTAAATGTTTTTTATCTTTAGTATACACAATTCTAATTTTCTTCTGTGATGTTAAAACAGTATGTAATAAAGAGATGTCATGGTCCAAAAAGGTGAGTGAATAAATCTACAAACCCCTGTCAATATTCCTCAAATTACGGGATCCTATTTAACGTTTGTTTATATTTCAGTTAATTATGAGTTTGATAATATTATGGCAGCCTGATTAATTGACCTGAGCCAATTAACCAGGTTCCCAATATTATAACGTTAAGACGTTATAAAATGCGCCACTCTGCTTGGTTTTTTCTGCTATTGTCATTTAATACCTTGTAGAATTATTCACTCTGTTAGTTTAACTACCATGTTAATTTAAAATCTCTCCCTCTTGCGTGAAGTAAAATAATAAAGACTACTTGGAACTACAAATAAATATAAATAAATAAAAAGGTCAGGTATTAACCTCTATTAACCAGTAAAAAAAAAAAATTATAATCAACATAAGAACTCGTATTAAAATAAGTAAAATCATAAATTAGGATAAAGAGTTTTATAATCATTATTACGCAAAATAATATAGGTAAGGATATTTAAATGTTGTAACCCCAGGTTCTTTCCTGCACAAAAAGTCATTCCCCAACCTGTCGGTTTGACGACAATCGTGGACAGGAAAATAACGTGTTACAGTCTGTAGGAAACAATCCCATTGTTACTAGCTGCACAGTTGAGCTAGACAATACACTGCCTGCCTCTATTGTCTAATACAAAGCGCGTGACTCCCCTTGCCCAGTAACAACATATGGTTAAAATATTATGTCTATGTGAGATTCCTCTTCTCTCTCTCTGAGGCGGGATACGATTCTCTCGTATCGTCTATTTGTAAAATCTCTCATGTATTTAAATTTTACTAAACCTAAAGATAGTAAAATAGAGTGTTTAGTATAAGTAGAATAAGTAGTGTATAAGACTTAGCATCTTAAGAGCATGGCTCAATTCAATCCAGATTTATTGTTAAAAGATGAATTAAGCTATGAAGCACTGTTGCGCGGGCTACCTCACGCGAACGTAACGGTCGCGGAACTACGCAAAACGTTACGCGAAAGTAGGCCAGATACACCCGCACAGTTAGGTCGATTAAGCGAAATAGATCTTGATAGCGAAAGAGAAACATGTTATGCGAAGTATAGGGAACTGACCTCAATATCACAATCTCTGCACAATGAGAAGTCACCCGCTATAATCTTACGTACCACACAGAGCATAGAGCATTTAACCCGTCGGATAAATAATTTATTAAACTGGCCCGGAGTTACTGTAATTCCCCCAGATGTGCAAAAATTTGCTGATGAAGCATTACAGCAATTACCCACAATAATAAGAGAATTACGTAGAAAGTCTGACACATTTAAAATGGAGGAAATTGAAGAAGCTCTGACTAAATTATATATCTCACCATTTAAATCACCTACCCTAAAACAGGACCTCTACGGAAAGATAACTCACCCTGTAGAAAAAAATTTATCAGAAATCCCATACACCGATGGATTGAGTATCACCAAACTATTAACTTTCATAAAATATCTGTTACAAATAAAAGACTTACAGCAACTAAGCGATTGCCAAATATTACAAGTCCTTCTGCCCAAATGTAGACCACCATTAAAGGACCGAGTACAGGAGTCATTAAGTTCACAACATCCAGTAGAAGAACTCCATACAACTCTGATAAGACATTTTATTCCAACGGGAATTTACGAGGAGCTGAAACGAAACACAGTACTTCGAGTACAAGCAGCTCACGAGAGACTCGCCCACTATATCTCTGAAATAAGAGAAGCTTCATTATTACTGCAAGTAAACTGGAGCGAAAAGCAGTTACTAGAAACAATCTTGGTAGGATTATCCCCGGAAGAGAGATCTCGCTTAGCACTTATAAATAAGCCCAACACGTTCGCAGAATTAGAACAATGCTGTATCCACTCATCCAACGTATGGTATTCGGATCAGAACCGACGTGCGTTACTCCCCCAGACACAACGTAGAAATGAAACACAACACCTGGTATTAGATACAAGAACACACCGTGACAGGCGACCATTTCGAATTCCTGAAACTTCTCACTACCAAACTAAATCGAATCATCAGCTGAAACCTGAACAAAATACGAGTGATACCGTAAGTAGAGAAAAAAGATGTTATAACTGCGGGAAATTAGGACACATCAGTAGATACTGTAAACAGGAACAGCACTACCAAAAACCCCCTTATTCAAAAAACATGTAAGGCAGGGAGATCCGAAATCCGCAGCATCGTGAAAATAGGTAAAACCCGGGAGTACAAAAGAGGAAACAAAAAAAATAAAAAATAAAAATTAGACCCCTACGTAGAGAGATTTATCAATAAATGCAACTCAATTACTGCATGCAAGTCCAGTATGTGTCAATTACCATACATACAAGTAGACCTTGGCGTTACTACCACACTAGGATTAATTGATTCTGGATCGACACGGAGCTTAATCAGTCAACAGCTAGCAAATACATTAGCTAGACATAATCTAGTTAAACGTAGTCAAACGGTGAACATAAATGCGCTACCGCTAACAAACAAAACTTAATCATAAAACTCAGCGTTACGATTAAACTAAAAATTAAAGTGGTATTTTCCAGTGTTAGTATATGACGAATTAGGACCAAACTTAATATTGGGAGCGGACTTTATCAGTAAAACAGGTATAATTCTTGACATGTATGATAAGCAGTATTATTTTAGATTCGACCGTACTCAAAAATATAATTTTGATTATGAAATAAATAACAGTGGAGATACGGAAACGTCTGCAACGCACCTAGAACACGACGAGTCTGAATTAGATCATTTAGAAAGTAAAGATAGACTGAAAATACAGAAACTAATAAAAGAATTTTCCACCGTCCTCACTCCAAAGTTAGGGTTTAATGAATCTTATAGAGTACAAGATCAACCTGAGTGACAATAAAGTAATACGACTGCACCCATACAAATTATCTCCACCAAAAATGGAAATAATGAGAAATCAAATCAATAAATTGTTAGAACAACAAGTCATAGAACCTTCCACTTCACCGTATTCATCACCTGTGTTTTTAGTACCTAAAGGCACCGATAAACATAGATTAGTTGTGGACTATAGACAATTAAATAAAAGGATAGAATTCGAGTCCATACCACTCCCCGACATCCACTGCGCCTTCCATTACTTTACAAAAGCTAAAGTTTTCACCATAATGGACATCAATCAGGCATTTCATCAAATACCGCTATCGGAAGAATCCAAACGCCTAACCGCCTTCGCCGTCCCATTCAATCTGTACCAATTTACTAGAGTACCCTTTGGAATATCCCAAGGAAGTTCTGTATGTAGCCGATTGTTAGAGAAAATATTTCACTACGTAAAATTTAAATTTGTATATCACTACCTAGATGACATAGTAATCTACAGCGAATCTATGGATCAACAACATCTTCATCATTTACGTGAAGTATTATCACGACTAAAGAAAGCCGGATTAACAGTAAACCCGAGTAAAGTAAATTTTGCTGTTAAACAATTTTCATTTTTAGGTCACATAGTAAAGGCCGACGGAAAGGTAAGCATAGACCCAGAACGCACCCGTGCTATCAGAGAATTTTTACCACCACGGGATACAAAAGGAATAGCCCGATTTTTGGGAATGATAAATTACTTCCACAAGTATATCCCTCACCTAGCTGATATAGCAGCACCATTGAACGCATTAAGAAAAAAAGGAGCGAAATTTGAATGGACTCCACAACACCAATCTGCATTTGAAAAACTGAAACAAAGCATAATATCACCCCCAGTATTACAATTAGCTGATTTCACTAAACCATTTGTAGTACAGACTGACAGTTCAAGTGTAGCACTAGGAGCAGTAATATATCAAGAAGTAGATTACCGATCAGTTATGCCTCGCGAACTCTAACCGACCAGGAAAAGAAATTCTCCGCATACGAATTAGAATGTTTAGCTGTAGTATTCACATTTGAGAAATTCAAACCCTTTTTAGAACATAAAGAATTTCTGTTAGAAACTGATAATCAAGCCCTATCTTGGTTATTAAATCACCCTAAACAGTTAGAATCAGAATGATCACAGTTGCACACCACTAGAATAGCTATTCCAATCTGACGATGGGCTGTGAAGCTTGAAAGCGCTAATTGGGATAATTTTTATATAGTGGTGTGCAACTGTGATCATTCTGACTGTGATTTCAACCACTAACACAAATTTCTTCACTAAACAGTTAGGTCGTATCGGAAGATGAGTATTGAGATTAAATTGTTACAAGTTTAAGGTACAACACATTAGTGGCACCCAAAATGTAGTTGCCGATACATTGTCCTGTATGTTCCAGCCGCCTAATAAAATATCCAAAAATAAGGAAAGTGGTGAAACATCGATAATCAATACGCTAATTACTGAATTCCCCCTTGCATTTACTGATATAGCTCAGTATCAACAACAAGACCCGTATTTAAATAATATAATAAAACCGTTAGATAAAGGAAATAATTCAGAGAAATATATATTGAGTAAGAGAGTATTATGTTATAAAGTAGCTAATGGAAAATCCTTGAGAATAATTGACCCGGATATTATTAAACCAATGCTTATGGAATACTACCACTCATCCACCATTGGAGCACATATGGGAATAAATAAAACGATACATCGCATTCGAAAAGAATACCATTGGGAAAATATGAACAGCGAGATAGCTAAATTCGTAAAACAGTGTAAGTTGTGTGCACTGAGCAAGCCAGCGAGAAGCAGCCACATAGGTAAATTAATCTCGGAGACTCCCACGACACCCTTTTCAAAAATCTGCTTAGACTTTTCTGGCCCCTACCCACGTTCAAAATCAGGTAATACCATGCTACTCATTTGTGTAGACTCATTTACCAAATTCGTCTGGATGTATCCCATGCGACGAGCGTTAGCATCTACCACCGTGAAGATTTTGCAAGATAGATTATTTAAAGATTCATAAATATTATTTAACAATGTGTGACGATTTAATACGCCTAAATCCCACAAACAAATAAATAAAAAATTTATAATACTAAAATAATTTAATAAGGTACTGATGAACCCTTTCTCTATGCCCCAAACCGGTAGTAACATGCCGATTGGCCAATGTGGCAGTTAATAAAATTAGATTTAAGAAACTCAATAAATCCATAATGCCCCCGCGTCACATAAAAAAATAATAAAAGTAAAGAGTAATGTAATTAAGTTGTAATCAAATTAAAGGAAAATAATTAATAATATTTGAGAACTACTTTTCGCGCTGAGAAACTACCCGCGCGCGGACAGCCCCATTACCCCTGTAGTTAGTTAATTCAGTTGAATCAGAGACTCCGCTGGTGAAACAGCATACAGAAAGTTATGTAGACAATATAAAACATGTAAACTAGAAAAGCTTGTGTAATAGCCGGATGATGTGAATGTTGTAAATGACTTGAGTGTGCGACGATGACATCTCTATAGATAACTAACATCACCTAAATGTGATGTTAAACTTTTAGAATGTAACTGTTAACCATAAGCAATATGTGCGGTACAACAATGTGAACACCAGTTAAAATTACCACCAAAAACCGACCACAAGAATCTACAGAACAGACAGACTACTCATCATTAGGAATTACATCAAATTTCACCAACACAAGATAGCCAGAAGATCTCCAAAACACCCTGCACAACTGATAGAAGCGCCGATTCGCCGAGGATATGTTACACACAGGTGACACGGAAGTTCTACTTCTGTGGTTCAGAACTTAACTTAAACTAATACATGAAAGACACTTAAATAACAAAATAAGAGTAAAGTAAAACACGAAAGACTGACCTAATTACCATAAAATTGTAATTTCATGATAAGTAATAATATGTGTTAAGTTTAATATTTTTTATGAATATAACACGCTAAAGTTAAATAAGCCCATTCTTCAGATGGCACAAAATAAAGATTATTATTTTTAATATCATATACAGAAACGAACTACTCGGATCCGAGGACAGTACAAGCTATGTTAACCCATGAATTACACTAATTCCATTTGTACAAGATGTGTAAATGTTTTTTATCTTTAGTATACACATTGCTAATTTTCTTCTGTGATGTTAAAACAGTATGTAATAAAGAGATGTCAAGGTCCAAAAAGGTGAGTGAATAAACCTACAAACCCCTGTCAATATTCCTCAAATTACGGGATCCTATTTAACGTTTGTTTATATTTCAGTTAATTATGAGTTTGATAATATTATGGCAGCCTGATTAATTGACCTGAGCCAATTAACCAGGTTCCCGATATTATAACGTTAAGACGTTATAAATGGATTTTGGTCATCATCTTCACTATCCAAATTAACATTATCCAAATTAAATGAAATATTTTGTTGTTCTTGACTACATATTATTTGTCGGAAAACACTTTCATTATCAGGTAATCTTTCTAAATTATTTTCGTCAATTATAATATCACGATACCAAGGATTATGGTTTTTAAGATATGCCAAAGCAGCCTTGACATTATTGCGATTTACAATAAAATCTTTATACCCTTCACCCTCATGTCTTCTAACAAAAATATATTGTGAAATAGTATCGATAGAATGAGTTAAAGAAGTAGTAAAATTTGTAATGTCTTGATGAAAATTAATTACTTGTCCACTATATCCAAATTGACCACCTTTAAGTCGATAGACTGTGATTACTGGATGAACTTGAGCAATTAATTGTTCTTCAACAAACGTTAATTTCTTCAATACATCAGGTTGTGGACCAGGATCCATATTATTGTCAGCGGAAAAAATATTTACTTCATTTTTGACATTAAATTTATGACAAAGAGTACAAGATCCATCCTCTTCAATATGTAGATCAAACCAACGACGATGACATACATTACACAATTTGAAATCCAAATTTTTCTGAGCAGTTTCAAAATTCACTGCATACTCATAAAAACGGGCATCATCACGATGGGGACATTGATCATTGTGTCGATCTTCTCGTTGTCGCTCTCTTGCATCACGCATTAATGAACGATTACGTGCACGTTCTTTACGGCCAATCAGCGTATGATTTCGTGGCATTTTACTCTAATAATACAGATTATTAAATTACTTAATTAATTAATAATAATAATTAATTTAATTTTTTAATAATTTAACAACTAATAAATCTATAATATATTAATATATTACTAGTGGTCGCCCAGTGGTCGAAATTCGACCGTAATTCATTAAATTTTTAAGTTTGAACGTTATTGAGGTTCTTTTGTCAAAGAGTATACCTCTATAATCATTGCATATAATTTTTTTGAATTTTGTTCTATTACGTCAGCTGCGAGCGTGTACAAATACGTCATTAGCCTGTGTTGTTTGCCTTAATTCCCTGCAATACCTATGAAATTTAAAATTTTAACAGTAGAAAAAAAAACACAATTACAGCTTGTATTCGTATTTATTTTCTGATATAATTCATTGTCAGTTTTAATTTTTTCATGTTATTATTGAATCAAATAAACGCTAATAAAAATGAGACTTGACATTCATAGAAGTATAAGATACATTGTTTTCAATTCCAGTGGATTACATTTCATTTTTGGTAAGGTACAAAATTCGAAAACAGTTTGAAGATTATCTGCTAAAAAGCTTATATAATTTTTTTTTCTATGCATTAATTTTCGAGTTATTTGAAAAATATGAAAGATAGGAAAAATGAGGTTTCGCTTGGCTAAGCCATATTTAAAAAGCAATAACGCGTTTTTTGACATTTCCTTGTGTTTTTTTTATTGCCATACTGACCAGGTTTCGCCAAGGCTACACAGTTATTTCGCCTATCTTTTTCGAATTATATAAAATTTAAATAAAAAATTAATACAAAATAAAAAATGAAATAAAAAATACGTGCCTCGTATTTTTTCATATTGTTATGACAGTCTATACGATCGTCGTAGGTACAGTGGAAACAAAATAAGTACAAGACACCAATTAAGTCACTAATCACACCTTTAATTGTTACAGTAAAACAGTTCGTAATTAACAACACAGTCTCTACAACAAATCAAATGAAAATTGTACACACGCAATAAAATGTCCACAAATATTAAAACTCAATTGTATTACAATTATACCGTCCGAATATAAAACGCAACGCTTCACTACTAACTACTTGCACGTACACAGTAATAACTCGAACCGCTCTGTAAATATATCGCACTAATACTCTCGAACCGCACTATCCAAAATCTCGCATGGAACTGACAACTAAGGCCGCTAACCGATGTATTTATAGTCACGCTCACACACCAGAAGCTTCCAAACTGCGTCTTATATCTCGTGAACTACGTAATTACTACGGCCTTGACACAGTCCGAGCGCCCGAGCGAAGCCCGGCACAGTCGAGAAAATTCTCGCAAAATGCGTCTAGTAGCACGTACACCACACGCTTACATCGAGATCCTTCTGGCATATTCGATAAACGCGTAGATTGTTCTGTGCTGTCGTAGCACTGCCCCCTCCTTAAGCCTGTTCGTCCCGAACTGGCAAAGCGTCTCTAAATTTGTATTTAGCCAGGCGATCTAGGTGGACGACCTTGAACTTTCGCTGTCCTTCCTGTTGAATCCGATAAACAACATCGTTAATCCTCTTTTTTTTACAGTGTAGGGTCCTTCCCAGTTAGACTGAAGCTTAGGTGAGCGACCACGACGGCGCTTTGGATTGAACAACCAGACCTGATCTCCTTCTTGGAAACCCACACTATTGCTGCGAATGTCATACCGAGTTTTCATTTTATCACTGGCAATCTTGAGCCGTCCTCTTACCAAGCGATTCATTTCTCGCAGTTGGTTTTCTAATTGCGAGGAATAGTTCTTTGGCTCTTGGGACTGAGTCTCAGGTGATCCAAACATCAAGTCCCCAGGAAGATGAATCTCCCGCCCAAACACCAATTTTGCTGGAGTCATGCCGGTTGTGTCATGTACTGACGACCTATACGCCATAAGGAATAGTGGTTCTCTGTTTGGTTCTCGTCAACAACTTTCGAAAGATGCTGCTCAAGTGTCCTGTTGAATCTCTCAACCATCCCGTCCGACTGAGGATGCAGAGGCGTTGTCCTGGTCTCTCGAATTCCGAGTAGACGGCATAACTCTTTAAACACTCCTGATTCGAAATTTCTCCCTTGATCCGTATGGATTTCCATAGGGGCTCCATAACGGCAACAGAAGTTGTGAACTAACTGCTTTGCCACAGTGGTAACCTCCTGATTTGGAATTGCGTATGCTTCCACCCACTTAGTAAAGTAGTCACCTACAACCATGATGTACCGGTTTCCATCGTCAGTAACTGGGAATGGTCCAGCAATATCTATGGCAATTCTCTCGAAAGGTTGTCCAACGTTATACTGTCTCATTTTTCCCCTGCTTCTGGTTTGTGGGCCCTTGCTTGTAGCACATATTTCACACGTCCGAACCCATTCCTCTACGTCGTGGCGAAGATGAAGCCAATAGAATCGCTTCCGTATTTTGTCAAGGGTTTTGTTAACGCCAAGATGGCCTCCAGATGTTCCATCATGCATCTCCTTCAAAACACACTGCACTTTACTTCGGGGAACTATCAACTGCATGACCACGTCTCGTCCATCTGCACTTTCCCAAGCCCTTTTCAGCAATCCGTTTTCTAAGGTGAGAGATTCCCATTGTGCCCAGTAGCCCTTCAGCACTTCGGAACCATGGCAGATATCTTGCCAATCCGGGCGGCGACCTTCCTCTTTTGCTGTCAAGATCGGTCCAATGTCTTCATCAGTCATCTGTTCTTGTCGACAGTCTTGTGTTGTCCAACCATCAGCCAGGAAATCTACAGTGATGGCTTGAACATGTTCGCTTGAGTTTTGTTCTTCCTTTCTGTGGCAATGTCGGCAGTCTTCCGGGCATGGTCTTCGTGATAAGCCGTCTGCATTACCGTGCAGGCGCCCCGCCGATGTTGAACCTTGAAGTTGTACTCTTGCAGACGTTCGAGCCACCTTGCCAACTGTCCTTCCGGATTTTTAAATCTCAAGAGCCATGCAAGTGCAGCATGGTCAGTACGTAGTGAAAACTCTCTCCCATAGAGGCATTTATGGAAGTGCTCCAAAGCTCTGACAATTGCCAACAACTCTCTTCTTGTAACACAATAATTTCTCTCTGGTTTAGAAAGCGTCTTGCTGTAATACGCTATTACTCGTTCCTCACCGTTCTGCACTTGAGACAAAACTGCTCCTAGACCAGTATTGCTTGCGTCTGTGTCTACGATGTACTTCCCTTCGGAAGCTGGAAAAGCGAGAATTGGCTGCGAACATAATGCAATCTTCAATGTTCTAAATGCTTGTTCACACTCTCTCGACCATTGGAAGTTTCGTTTATTTTCCGTTAGCTCATGTAGTGGTTTAACAATAGTAGCGAAGCCTTTCACAAAACGTCGGTAATATGAGCATAACCCCAGGAAACTCCGAACTTCGTGTTTAGTCTTCGGAACTGGCCAGTCTCTTACGGTGTATACTTTATTAGGATCCATGCTAACGCCCGCTGCCGAAACCAGATGGCCCAAATACTGTACTTCCTTCTGGAATAGAGAACACTTCTTCGGGCTCAGCTTCAGTTGTGCACCGTGAATTCTAGTTAAAACTTCCTTAAGGTTTTCCAAACGATCTTCGAAAGTGTTCCCGATCACTATGACATCGTCTAGGTAAACAAGGCAAGTTTTCCACGTCAGGCCTCGGAGTATCAGGTCCATCAATCTCTCAAATGTTGCCGGTGCATTACAGAGTCCAAATGGCATGACGTTAAATTGGAATAAGCCACTTGTTGTCGAGAAAGCGGTCTTTTCCTTGTCTTCTTGATGAAGACCCACTTGCCAATATCCACTCTTCAGGTCCAATGTGGAAATCCACTGTGCTCCAGACAACGTGTCGAGTGTATCGTCAACGCGAGGTAATGGATAACAGTCTTTCTTTGTAACGTCATTTAACCTCCGGTAGTCTACGCAGAAACGCAATCCACCATCCTTCTTCGCTACCAGGACTACAGGGGAAGACTAAGCACTTGACGAAGGTTCGATTACCCCCTCTGTCAACATGTCCTGTACTAACCGAGACATCTCCTCTTGTTTAGATAATGGAGGCCTTCGAGGAGGTTGGCGTATCGGTGTTGTGTCCCCGGTATTGATGCGATGTTGCACAAGAGAGGTTCTTCCCAGTGACTGTCCCCGAACTGCAAAACAATCTTTGAATTCGTGTAAAAACTGTCCGAGTTCTTTTACCTCACCACTTGAGAGGTCGTTAGAAGATCTGTTCAATAATTCTTGCAGTTCCTCTGGTAATTTAGAAGTATCTGAAGAACTGGGTCTTCGTTGCGTTATTCCGGCTACCCAGGCCACAGGAGTCAATTTGCCTAGGAGCGTATTGCTTTGTAAAGTGATAGCTTGATCCAAAATATTCGCCACTATAATAGGTACATTTCCGGTTTCGTCAGGTTTTACTAAACTTCTGGCAATTAGTATGCCCGGTGTGCTGACTACCTGGGGTTCGAATATAGAGCACTGATTGCCCCTAGTATCTACCGCAGTTCTAACCATGATGATCTTTTCGGAGTTTAGCGGAACAGTTACGGCCACTTGGTTTATGACGTCCATCGATTTTTCTGCTGTCGTCATTGTTGATAGCATTACCTCTTCGCCTCCGATTCTCAAGACATTGTTTTTGAAGTCGACTATAAATCCGTATGCGTTCATAACGTCCACACCAAGAATTGCTTCATCCACAATGTCTGCAACAAGTACTTGATGATTAAACTCAAGTCGACCGAGGCGTAGGTGTATCTCCACTTTTCCATACACTTTTACAGGCCGTCCAGTAGCTGTTCGCAAGCTGCAAGAGCACCAGATTGGCTTGAGATCTTTCACCACGTCGGGGCGCACAATAGAAACTGTTGCGCCTGTGTCAACTGTAATCGAGGTTGGCCTTTCTTGAACAAATCCGGTAACTACCAAGCTCCCGCTGGTTTTCTGAAGTGTAGAAATTGCGTATTCTCTAGGGGCTTCGTTCCTCCAGTTAGTCAGCACACGCCCCGTTGCACCGACTATTGCTCGTTTCCCTGCTGCTGAATTCTAACCCGACAATCTCGTTGTAGATGTCCAAGTTTCCCACATCGATAACACTTCGGTCTTCCATCCTTTCTTATCTTATTCTGTGGCGCCGACCGTCGAGTCTCTGTTCCTTGTTCTTCTTCCTCATCGTCTGTGCCGTCGCGATCTTTTAGCGCGCGCACTTTATGACTTGTCCAACCAGACGCTGATTTGGCGGCCTCAAATTGCAAAGCATGTACCAGGGCGTCCGCACTGTTCTGGTGTCTTGCCATTCGTAACACTTGCTGTAGTTCGTTATCTCGGACACCGGCAGTAAATGTCTGCATCGCAAAACGCGTTCGAAAATCTTCTGGCGCTTCAGGATAGGCCAGTCTAATTAGTCTGTCGATACTTGCTTCAAACTCTTGAAGACTCTCCCCGGAATGCTGTCGCCTTGCTCTCAACTGTGTGCAGTACACATCTCGCAAATGTTTATCACCATACCGTAATTCTAGAGCTTTTATCAACTCGGCATAGATGTTCTGGCTGCCAGGTGGCACTTTCTGTAGTAATTCTGCCGCAGGTCCTTTTAATGCAAGAACGAGTGAAACAGCCTTGTCTTTCTCTGTCCAATTATTTGCGTATGCAGCAGCTTCAAATTGGCGGAGGTACGTTGTCCAGTGACTGCTTCCGTCAAAGGTTGGAGCTTTGACATGAACTGTCCCTACTGCAGGCAAAGTGACTTTCTCTGTTAACTTATTTTCCGTGTCTTTTTCTGTCTTTATCACTGGTACAGTCTGTTCAGAATTTTGTTTTGGTTGAATCTTCATGCACTGTTCAACTTCAATTTTAATTTGTTCTCTTATATTTGCCATTGAGTTTTCTACTGCAGATATTTTTGTTGACATAACTTCTTCCACAGTCAAGACAGATTTTTCTACTTTAGCTATTTTATTTGACATGGATTCTTCTACGTCAGATATTCTGGTAATCTGATTATTGAGCTCACCTCGTAATTCACCTACGTCACCACGTAGGAGACCCAATTCTGCGGTAGTATGTTCTTGCAACTGTTTCTGCATAGTTTCAAAGAGAGCTTCCGTTTTATCTTTTTGGAAATTTTCCATCATCTGACTGGCATCCATTGTTTTTCGATTAATTACGAATTACACTCGTCTTGTACAAAGTATCCACTGTTTCCACTGTTAACCGTTCTATCCCAGTTCTGACACCACTGTTACGACAGTCTATACGATCGTCGTAGGTACAGTGGAAACAAAATAAGTACAAGACACCAATTAAGTCACTAATCACACCTTTAATTGTTACAGTACAACAGTTCGTAATTAACAACACAGTCTCTACAACAAGTCAAATGAAAATTGTACACACGCAATAAAATGTCCACAAATATTAAAACTCAATTGTATTACAATTATACCGTCCGAATATAAAACGCAACGCTTCACTACTAACTACTTGCACGTACACAGTAATAACCCGAACCGCTCTGTAAATATATCGCACTAATACTCTCGAACCGCACTATCCAAAATCTCGCATGGAACTGACAACTAAGGCCGCTAACCGATGTATTTATAGTCACGCTCACACACCAGAAGCTTCCAAACTGCGTCTTATATCTCGTGAACTACGTAATTACTACGGCCTTGACACAGTCCGAGCGCCCGAGCGAAGCCCGGCACAGTCGAGAAAATTCTCGCAAAATGCGTCTAGTAGCACGTACACCACACGCTTACATCGAGATCCTTCTGGCATATTCGATAAACGCGTAGATTGTTCTGTGCTGTCGTAGCAATATATTTTTCATTAAATCAAAAAACCGGGCGGTTAAAAAAATAAATATTGTCCATTGAACTTAAAATAGTTTGAAAGTGAATTTAATGATTCAGAACTTCTGTGTAAACGATGTTTTTTGTAAAAACTCTTTCATCATTTGCTAAATGCCCTTGGCCATTATATTCGGAAATATAAAATCTCAAACCATCGAATGATCGAACTCTACTTGCTGCGACGTACAATTGACCATGTGTAAAAACTGGCTGCCTCAATAAAATTCCAATTTTTTCGAATGTTTGTCCTTGAGGCTTATTTATTTATCATCGCAAATGCAGGTATAATTGGAAATTGAGTTCTTTGAAAGTTAAATGGTAAAACAGTACCGGAATGTGTTAAATTTATACGTGGAATCAAAATTCTCTTATTGCGTGTGGTTCCAGTTAAAACTTCGTAATCAATAGCATTACGATGCATACACTTGATGCGCATTCTTGTTCCATTGACTAATGCTTCCTTTGTATTTAAGTTTCTGATCAGTAAAACGATGCAATTAACTTTCAATACTAACTTATGTGGTGGCAAAACCACTAATAGTCAAAGAATTCAAAAACTCTACTGGATAGTTATTGATTTCATTGTCATCATCACAAATTATTTTATCGTAGCTATGATAAGTTTTCTGTTCACCTGGTATTCGATTAAGTATATTGTAAAAAGAATCGTTTATGGGGGGGTGTTTTTAGCTTTGTAAATGTTCCCCGTTTTATCGTCCTTCTGACAGAGACGAAAAGCCCCACTGTCGTGATCGTCACTTTGTAACGAAAATGTGTACGTGGGTTGTAAAAATTAATAATTAGTGTTATTTGTGTGTAGTAAGTCAAATTGTATCTGCTCTTACCATTTACGGGTAAACCGTATCTCTCTCCGTTTGATTCGAATGTTGCCGCCTCGCCAACTGATTGGCGCACGCCTTTCTGCAGTGTCGACTTGGCTAACGTCTTGCTTTGACGCTTTCACTTCAATAAACTCTTATTTATTATCGTAAATTATTTGAATCAAACATACAGAGTTGCAGAATGAGAATATTTATTGACACTTTAGTAGATTTCAATTACCTTGTGATACATTAAATTCATTTTTTGCACCGGCTATTACACTTGTTCAGTTGGTAGTCAGTTCCTATGTTTTTATACACAAATCGTCTTAACGTTAGTTTACAATTAAAATGTTTTTACTCAGGGGTGTTAATAAGTCCTTTTGGCTACAGAAATATTTACCTACGGCTAAGACATACAAATTTATAACAATCCTTAATACTAGTTACACAAAAAAATTTAATATCTTAACACATTCAAATAAGTAATTACCAATGAAACTTAGTAAAATTTTTGGTTATGATTCGTCTATTAGAAAGGTTTGTTAATTATTTATTGTATTTTGATTTTAATAATTATTAATTGATTAAAGTTCAATAGTGATTTTACCAATGCATTCAGTTCTAAATCGGAATAGTGATCAGTGAAGTGAAATAGTTATTTATTAATTTTGACCAAAACATTTTGAATTCGTTAATGGGATTATGTTTATACTCATCGATTTTCCGCTGAAGATCCTGCGATGTCGTCTTCTTCTTCCGGATAGATCCTGCGATGCCGTCTTCTTCTATTCTTCAGAATTTTATTTATCTCGTCCTGACGGTTTTTCCTCGTCGTGACTTCGGCCTCGTACTCCTTCTGTGATCGTCCGTCTTCTTGAGTTGATATCTGTCCTTATGATCTTCCTTCGGGATCGGTCGTCATCTCTTCTTCGCGGTGTCTTCTTGGTTTCCTTGGATAATTACGGTTGGTGGATAAATTTAATAAACAAAATCTTATTCACGATTCCCTGGGCTGTTGTTCTGATCTTCCTTCGGTTTAATTTTAAGTTAAAATTCACTTATTAGTAATAAAATTTTGGTGTGAGAGCTACTCGATCCACTCTCGGCGTCGGTCAATAATACAATAACGAAAATCTAACGGTTTTTTGGCAATAAATTTCTGGTTGCTATGGTTACCTAATAAATTATGCTAATTCTCACTGGTCATTAATCTAAGTCATTGTTATGTTTTAACGTCTTTTTTAGTCTAATTTTACCAAAATATCTTCAAATGAAGATTTCTATCTTATACTAATAGCTAGGGTTATTACATGAGTACCATTGTTCATAATTTTTCATGATGGTCATTTTGATATCCCTCATGGACACTTTTGAATAGCTAATTACATTTTTATTATTTTCAATTTTTATATTTTACATATATTTTATTCAAAATTGGTTGTTATTCATATATTTTGGTATTAGGAATACTCACTTAATTTGTTTAACCATTTGGTATACTCTGCTTCAATATTGGACTATTATTTGTTCTCAAATCTACTAAATTCTTATTTAACAGTTAGGCCTAGAGCCTAGATTTTACTCTACTCCTATCTAACATTTCTTAGTAACATATTACCTTTACATTTGGTAATTCTAACACAATTTTTTAAACAAAACAAGCAATAAACATCGGTGTGCCTAACTCCACCTCTTATTATAGTAATAAATATTTTTTTTACAGGTTCAAGCCTGAAATAACTTGTAACTATCTTGTTGCTCCCTTCTACTATCTGGTTCAGTTAACAATTCATTACATTATAATGGGTTCTTTAAAACAGTAACAACATCCTTATTACACTAACATCAATTTATACTTTACACAATATATACTATTCCTCCATTCCTTCACTAGCAAAAGTGTCTATCGTTCTGGTCTGTCTTTCATTCCATGCCTTAAACTCTACCTTATCCAATAATTCTTATTATCTATAGCTTAATCTAATTACATCATAATAAGTTCTTCTTATTTACTAATACAAGGTTTGTCATTGGTCTTCCTGCTATTCTAACATAGTTCACTAATTAGAACACTTTTGAATTCACCAATTGCACTTTTTCCTTCCTAGAAGGTTTTTGATTTATACACTTTCACTGGCTAAGTGTAACATGTTCTCACTACATGTTACCACTTTATTTTAGTATTCTCCTTCTTTCACTCACTTAACTATTCACTGGTTGTTTTAGATATTAGTATCATCATGGGGTTTACTGATTACAATGGTTAATTTTATTTCCCTTCACAAATGATCACTGTTTGGGTAATTAATTGTGGCCTTGATTTGCCTTAGGGTATGTTTACTAATTTTGGTTATACTCATCACTATTTATTAGGGTGTGTGGATTATTAATTCCCTAACTTATATTTATAAACACATTCCTTTATCAATAAAATATACATGGCATTATTATTTTTCATTAACATTATTACCCTAGGTAAATCTCATCTACACTACAATTACATCAGTTCATTTGTTAAACTACAGAATAATGGTCATTATTTGGGATTTACAATGTTCATTCTTGATGTCTTGATTACACTTAGGTCTTAGCTGCTTCTTCATTGTTTCGTGGTTCCTTTGGTATTTATCCAATCTATTGTGTCAGGTCATTGTCAGTTTAACAGTCATTTGTCATTTGGGTTATTGGGTTATTGATCTCTGAGTTTATAAGTTTTTGCCTCTTATTCTTGTCTTCAGCTTTTTATTTTTTATAGTTAAATATCATTGGATCTTCACTACCTTATGTCATGTTACAATATCAGTATTAATAAAAGTACAATCATCATTTTTAGGTACTAAAATAACTGACTTCAATATGTTATCTGAGAGTATGTTTTCGGAAATATTTCCATACACATCATTAATAATATTATTTTCATCTCCTATTAATTGCTGAGGTATTTCAATAATATTTTCACCAAACTGAGGGAATTGTGGGGCTTCATCATTACCAATTTTTTTCAAGAATTCGACAAATTCTATTTCACTTGGTAAGGCTCTCATATTTTGAGTAAACGTTACTTTATGAAAATAAACAAATTTATGCCAACTCGTGACACAATTTTCAATTAAAGTTGCACGTGATCCATGTGGGACAACTGGTAAGATTTGCCGAAAATCACCGCACAGAAGTATCGTTTTCACTCCAAATGGTTTATGTTTATCATTTTCATCACATAGATCCTGCAATAATCTATCTATGATTTTCAACACTTGCAGTGGGCACATAGAAATTTCATCAATAATTATCAATGATGATGAATTTATGTAATGCCCATAGCTACTATTTGCGGTAATATTCGCTACAGAATTTTGCAAAATGGGTATAGGCAATTTAAACACATTGTGTAAAGTTCTACCTCCAAGTAATAGAGTTGAAGCTATGCCACTGAACGCTGTTGCGATGCAACTAAGATTAAGCGAATTTAATTTGTGAATGATTGCTGTTTGTGTGAATGTTTTTCCACAACCTGCATGAGCAGTTAAACAAAAAACATTAGATCCAGTATCATGGTGCAAAACTTCATGAATCACACGATCAATTAGATTATGCTGTTCAATATTTGCAGTTTCATAATGATCACAAAACAGAAACTCTTGTTCTATTGGATCAATAGCATTTGCTTCGTCTGTTCTCTGCGAATACGTGGGAACTGGTAAACCAAGTTCTTGACATGACAAATTATGAACATTCAAAATATCTTCAATTTCTAATAGAGCTGTGTTAAAGGATACTTCTTCGTTGTAATCTCTCAAAAAATCTTCACTAAGATATACTTTAAATTCATTCCATAACGCCAATGCATTGGCTGGCACATTTAATGCACAAATGTAACCAAATAAATTTCACATTTGTTTTGGTGAATGTAATTCTTTTGCTTCATTTAAACATTCGCGCCATTCATTATCATTTGAAGCAATGCCGCGAGCATGGCATGCTTCAACAAAAGAAGTGTGTATAATTCCATTGTATGTTCTAACATCCTCAAATGATTTTGGACCACAGACATGTAATAAAAGCAATCGTAAATGGAAAAGTTCGATGTCTTTTGGTGATACTACATATATGCGTGTAATGATTTTATCACCTCCACGCCTTCTCTTCTTCCATTTTTTTCGGGAATCTACCCACACATAATGCAAAGGAATTTCAATATACTTATATTCATGCGCTGATGGATCTGATCGATTCAATTCAAAAAATGCTAATAATTTTGTTTGTCTTGCATTTTCAATTGTTTGACGTTCTTGCCCTTCTCGAAAGTAAACATTCTGTCTACGCGGTAAATGAATGTCAAGTCTAACGATGACATGTGATTGAAAATGCATTGGTAATTCATAGATGCGCCATACAGCTTCAGTTGATCCGACATAACGGCCATTTAAAAAATTTTTAACTTCATCAATTTGTATTTCTTGACCTGGTTCATTTCTCTCTGAACTTAATTCAACAGATGCACTGTCATAGCCTTTATACACGTATTTATAAATGTATTTAACTCTTTTAACTGTAGTGCATACTTCAACATTTATATGGCAATTAAATTTGGCAAGTAAATACGGATTGTATGGTACAACATAACGATTGTCGAGGCAACTACCGCGAACTTCAGCATTAATACCATTATCACGCCTTCTGTATAATGGATATCCATTTAATGATTCACATGTAAATTCATTAAATCGTTTTGGATATTCGTTTGTGCATTTTCCATCTCTCATACATACAGAATTTGGATTAAGTACACCACATGGACCATGCATCATGTGTTTTACAACATATTCATGTAATGTAGGATGTGTTTGAATGTTAGGAATCTCCGCAGATGCAACTTTATCAATATCGATAGCGTTAACAATTTTATCTTGCTCATTTAAAGAGAGTAAAATGTGAGCATGAGGCAATCCTCTCTTTTGAAACTCAATTGTATAAATGAGTGCTTCAACTTTACCGAAGATTTTTTTTAGTGTAAGGCCCTCAATTAATGCTTTCAGTTTGGACTTAAATACACACACAACAATATCAGGTCGATAATTAGCTGACTCACCAACACCAATATTGCTAACTATTTCAGTCCAACTTAGATTGCAAGTCATTGTAATAAACAAAGAAGGCTTTCCGAAATTGACATTGCATCTAAATAATTCTGATACATATTTCTTGGATATCCATTGAATGAAGATGGTAAAATTACTCTACGGTCAACCTTATTGGCATTGGGGTTCAATTCTAAATAATCTGTTAAATTGTTGTAAACTTCAGACCTAAGACTTGTTTGATTTTGTCGAATGAAATGTAACCTTGTGCCCTCTATTCTCACATACATATCAACTATCCACTGCAGAAATAATTTTTGTGAATGGTGCAACATGCTAAAATCTTCTCTAATTGCAAGTCGATAGGCTGCATACTGAAGCATGGTTAATTTATTTCTGGGCGCTCTTGAATTAGATGTAGCTGGTACATTATGAGAAATATTGATATGCCACCCAGTATCACCATTTGGAAAAAGTAATGGATACGCTAAAGGGTCCAATGATGAATCCAAAACAGAGATATTTTTAATGGTACCATTAACTTTTGAAAACGAAACCATATTTCGTTCAAAGGGTGGCTCACCATCAACTGTACTAAATATTACTGCTACATCAGTTTGAACTGCATCATTATAACGGCGTAGATCTAAATCACGATTTACTTTAATGAGCATACAAATTCCTTTATTTTGATTTTCAACTCTCTGACAATGATGTTTCATTGCAATGAATGACCGAACGAAAGGATTAATGCGTTCCAATTCAAGAGAGATTTCGCGCATTATATTGTTATTGCATGTTTGATTATAGTGTTCACGTAATCTATAATTGACAGCAGTGTCAACATCATAAAAATATAATTGCGCATAACATGGTGAGCGACCATATCCAGCAGTCATTGGACCTGATCTGTGATAAAAAATATCATGTATTTTAAAATGATACACTCCACGCGTAACTGTATCCGAAATTTTAGCTTCTGAGCTAACCATAGCAAATGATGAATTGTATTTACGAATGTTTTCAAAATAATTTTTTGACTTTCTTTTTATTGAAGGTTCATTTGAAGTAAGTTCATCATACAATGATTTAAAGTATTCATTTTGACTTAAGGCCGGTAATATTGCTTTACCCTTATGACAACATGAAGTGAATGCAGTCCTTTCACCTAAAGTGACCTCAGATTCGAAATGTTTTGCATTGCAAAACCTGCATTGTAAATGCATTAATCCACAATCAAAAGTATTAAAATTTCTTGGAATGACATTCAGTGCGCATTTAAATGTATCCCTCAAAATAATTTCATCATTTTGTATACTATTTACACTATTTAAATTTGCATTTGGTCTATTATCATTTTGACTTTCACGCGAATATATATTCCTTCTTCTTTGTCTCTCACTCCGACCCGTCAATGTTATACTATTTACACTATTTAAATTTGCATTTGGTCTATTATCATTTTGACTTTCACGCGAATATATACTCCTTCTTCTTTGTCTCTCTCTCTGACCCGTCAATGTTCTATGTCGAGGCATAATGAAAGTAGGTACAAATATTTGAATGTAAAAAAAAACATGTAATGAAATTACTGAAACTAAGATTAGACAGGGTTTAATTTAAAAATAATAAAATGTACTCACTTTTTTGAAAACACCAATAATAATTAGGCGAGAGTAAGTCAATTCAAATTGCTGCTACAAAATTTTCCTTTTGCAACAGGTGTATATTAAGCAAGCTGTATTTCACTTTCAACTGCACATTAATATATAAAACACAGATATCTAATATACAAAATATAAAATAAACGCTTTTTTGCCTTGACATACACTCCACAGACTATTGAAAAAGGAACATTTGAAATCACACAAAATCCACAGCTCATTCAGTCAATCTGTCAGTAATTATTTGTTGGCAACATTTTAAAATTCTTTGGCGACAATCTCTACTCTGTGCGACTGTTTGACCACAGACTATTATGTGTTTGACATTGGCAGTATGAACGTACACTAAAATGAAAAAATTATAATTTTATTGAATGGCAACAAAATTATTTTATTTTTAACAATTACCATTGTTTGAAAAAGTTTAAATGAATTTTCAAGTGCAAATGAATGTTTTATTTTATTTTATTTTATGTATTTGTAACACATATTATATATAAATTTTAGCTTTCTGCACTCCTTCTCCATATAAACTTTAACTATGCCAAATCTCACACTCCTCCGTGCGCGCAATATGCTTAAAAAGGGGTACAAAGTTTTCTCTTCACGTATTAATATTTATATTATAATTGGTCAAACTTTGAACCTTGTAAACTTTGTAATCTAAATACTGCATTGCGACACGTGTAGATGACGTCACGTTTTTGTCTGTTATCTACAGCCTAGCCGGTCTTTAGCTGGGCTGACTGTAGCGAAAATTACGTTAGTTATACTCAAGACTCCGAGCTGATCACTCGTACTATTTCCAGCCGAGGCTACTGGATTTCATTATTTAAATTATTAGCATGTTCCGCATGCACTAGTACTACTTGGGCGATTTCTGCCTTGCTTCTAACGATTATGTCATTCGATTTTTATTTCTAATTTAATTAGCGTGCATCATGCCGCAGTAATTTCTACACGTGCCAGCAATCGCATCAACAAAATTTCAATAAACCATTATTATATGAAAAGCATACAGTCCACTAAAAACTTCTTTCTAACCAGCCATATCCAATTAGCGTCCCTAAGAATAACTCAAGAGTACATCAAGATGTACTTTGACGCAACATTTTCTGGTCCTCCAAACCGGATTTTATTTTGGCCTTACGGGTAACATTCTTGGTCCACAAGCGACCGCATTTTCGTCCACAAGCGACATCATTTTGGTCTACAAGCGACCGCATTTTTGTCTACCACGATTTCAAAATATTTCATTTAATGGGCACAAACAGCCTGTGGCCCCAACAATCTTCAAGCTTAAATACTTTCGAATGTAGATTGCTGGCCGTGGCATGCCTTTGTTGCCACAAAAACAACCTTCAAGCGTGACATGCAGGATTCTACAGAGAGTCAAATCTGACACTACAAGAAAGTTATTCGATGGCAGCAAAATTCCACAACTGTAAAATTACGCAGAACTACAACGTCAAACGTCACCCAACCAGCACAAACAGACGGTGCGCCAACTTCAAAGGATTGCCGGACGGGATCAGCACGGAACCAACAGGACCGAAGCAGTTTTGAACACGCCAGGATTCCACGTGATTATAAACTTTCATTTTCCTTTACAATTGTTCATATATAAGTATGAGTACAACAAACTGAATAATATTTTGCATTTAATATGGTATTATTTATACTTTTACGTAAACAAATATTATTATAATGTGAGAATAAACTTTCATCTTAACTAGATTTTTATATGTACATTTGTGCATAAATTTCTCTTTACATAACTGTACAATAACTCATTGGAAGTTCAAGTGTCGAGATAAGGCTATATGTATATTATCATTTAAATAATTCATACTTTCAATAACGCTCATGGCTGTTCTTTTAAGAGAGATAACAAGTATCTATTATAGTAAGTAATGTGTTAAGCTGTATACCGATCACTAGCTCCCGCATTATATCAGATTTTATCAAGATATTCAAAATTGCAGCAATTGTTCACCTACTCTACGTTTAAATTTCTTTTTAAATTACATTTTGAATTACAATCATGGCTGATGTGAAGGCATTGATAAAGAAACGGGGCACGATTAAAGCGTCTATATCCCGTGTGAACACTTTCGCGGATAATTTCGATCCAGACACAAGCGACCATCACGCACTAAAAATTAAGCTTCGCCATTTAATGGAATTGTCCGCTAAATATGATGATATTCAGACTCAAATTGAGTCTGATGACGCTGATTTCGCATCAGGCAGTGACAGAGTCCAAACTGAGGATGATCTCTGCAATATCGAATGCAAGTTGCACCACTTGTTAGAGCAAGTAGAGCAGGTGAACCAAAAACCGCTGGTTATTACCGAAATTACGCCTATTAACCCCCCCCCCCCTATACAGTTGGAACCAATTAAATTGTCTCGCTTTTCAGGTAGCATTATTGATTGGCAACACTATTACAATATATTTCTTGAATATACACGTCAGAACCGACCTGACGGATATTCAAAAGTTACACTACTTGCACTCTTCAGTAAGTGACGGGGCATTAAATGTGATAAAATCGCTTCCAATTACCCATGAAAATTATGCGGTAGCTATTGATTTACTAAGAAGCAGGTATGACAGTAAGTTAATTGTCTCAGCCCATCATATAGGGAATGTCTTGGGTGTGAAATCGGTTCAACAAGAGTCCAGGATTAGTATATCCAGATTTATTGACGAGATAACCGCGAATATCAATGCATTACACTCACTAAATCTACCCGTAAATACATTTGAAATTATTCTCATTCATTACTTAGCCCAAAAACTCAATAATTACACGTTTCGTCTTTGGAAAGAAAGCTTGTCGGAAGAACGATTTCCTAACTTTAGTAATTTCATAAAATTTTTAAATACCCGTAGACAATTATTGCAAAACCTGGACAGCGCGGCGACTTCAGCAAGCAAGATAAACGTTGGCGATAAGGCTCACTATCGCAAGGCAATTAAACCGGTAAATGTTTCCAAATCAACATTCCATACTCACATCGAAAATAATATGTGTCAGCTGTGCAAGGGTAAACACCGACTTGCTGAGTGTTCACAATTTTCAACGATTACTCCACTGGAGAGAAAAAATATTATAATTAAAAACAAACTTTGCCTAAATTGCATACGCCCAGGCCATGATCTTGCACACTGTCCCAGTGTCCTTCTAAATTTTCTTGCAGAACGTGTGCGAAACGCTATCACACAATGATTCATATATCTAACAAAAACGATTCGTCCAGTAGCAATCACTGTTTGTTAAAATTACAGACAAATAAGTCTATATTAATATCCACCGCGGTCTGCATGACAACTGACCATGCAGGTAGAAAGCACCCAGTTAGGATTTTATTAGACTCAGGTTCGCAGGCTAACTTCTGCACTATGGATTTCGCACGTCGCATGGGTCTGAAACTGATCAAATCTCAATTACCCATAACGGGTATAAATAATTCGTTGTCTCAAGCTGATTTCAGTACCAGAGTAAGGTTGTATTCACGCTACAAGAATTTTAGTTTAAACATACATTGCGCTGTGCTTCCCAGTATCACTAATAATCTCCCTGCGGAATCATTTGATGTCGCATCTTCAAATTTACCAAAGGGCATATTCTTAGCCGACCCACAACTCAACTTCTCGTCGCAAGTCGATCTATTGCTCGGTGCTCAGTATTACTTGCAATTAATTGAACCTGTCAAATTTATCCGTAGCCCACATTTCCCTATAATACAGGAGACAAAATTGGGATTCATTCTCGTAGGCAACTTGCCATTTAATGTCGACATGACGAACCCGGTTTCATCATTTATAGTATGTGAAAATGATAGTGCTATTTCCTCTCAACTAAAGGAATTTTGGAAGTTGGAGGACGTTGCTGTTCGTGATCCTTCCGCTGAGGACTCTGAATGCGAGAATCATTTTGTATCCAATACTGCCCGTAATAAGGATGGCAGATTTGTGATAGCCCTGCCTCGCAAGTCAGACAAGTCTCATTTGGGCGATTCTCTTCACGGTGCTATCCGCAGATCTCAATCTCTGGAAATTAAGGTCCAGCAGAAACGTAAACGTAAGCGTAACCGATTTTTACACGGTCACTCCCACGAGTCATCATCATGGCCTATCAGTGCCTTCGATACTCATTCTCCCTGCACTCTTCCCGATCTGGAGCAGGAACGACGCAAGCAGGCCCAAACCTCACTAATTGTCGCTTCATCCACATCCAGTTATGTTGAAAACTATTCATCTCTTTCAAAACTCATTCGCGTTTTTTCATATTGCCGCCGGTTCATTCGGAACTCTAGGCTCCCCATTGCTGATAGGGACACTTCCTTTTTGTCAGCCCAGGAGTTGCATGATACACTTTTGGTTTTTATTCGCCAGTCTCAGCAATCGCACTTCAGCATTGAGGTTAAGGAACTTGAGGCGCATCGCTGCATCCCTAACAACAGTAAAATTCTTTCACTTAACCCCTTTCTGGACAAGACAGGTATATTACGAGTGGGTGGACGTCTGCAGCACTCCCAGCTTAACTACGCGAGCAAACATCAAATAATACTACACCCGCATTCTCATCTCAGCAAGTTACAGTAATCATAGAAAACGAACATCTTCGTTTACTACACTCTGGTGTACAATTAACCCAGTTTTCTCTAAGGCAGAAATATTGGATCATTAATGATAAATCCTATATACGCTCGGTAATACATAAATGCATCACTTGTTTTCGATACCGTGCTAGGGGCGCAACCCAATTATTAGGACAATTACCCCCTTCCAGGGTCACGCCTGCTAAGCCATTTTCCCAATCTGCTGTCGACTATGCCGGTCCCGTATTTGTACGTCATGGCGGGCAGCGCTCAAAATCGACGTCAAAGGCGTATATTGCTTTATTTATATGCATGACCACTAAGGCCATTCATTTGGAATTTGTCTCAGATCTTACCTCAGACGCCTTCATAGCGGCCTTAAAACGGTTCATCGCGCGTAGAGGTATCCCCGTTCAGATATTCTCCGACAATGGTACGAACTTTCGTCGTGCTAGCAGCACACTCCACGAATTGTACAGACTTTTGAAGTCTAAAGGATTTGAGCAAACGACTCAGGAGTTTACCAGCGCCCAAGGCATCAAGTGGTCCTTTATTCCACCCTCAGCCCCTCATTTCGGTGGTTTGTGGGAAAGCGGAGTAAAAAGTGTCAAATTTCACTTGCGTCGCGTGATTGGCGGAACCATTCTGACTTTCGAGGAATATTATACCATCCTAACTCAAATAGAATCCTGCCTTAACTCACGCCCTTTATTTGCAACATCCAATGACTTTAAGGACCCCGAACCTTTAACTCCCGCTCATTTCCTGGTTGGTTCTCCGCTCACGGCACTCCCGGAACCCGACTATTCCCAAGTCAATATTAGTCGTTTGGGCAGATGGCAGCTGCTCCAAAGATTCACACAATCCATTTGGAAACGGTGGTTAAAGGATTACTTGCACCTGTTGCAAGAGCGCAACAAATGGTGCATTACGTCAAGAAATTTGACTGCTGGACAACTCGTCCTCATTCTAGATGACAATTCCCCCCCTTCAGTGGAAACGCGGGGTAATCACAAATGTTTATTCGGGTCAGGACTCGATAGTGCGCGTTGCTGACGTTCGCACCGCACATGGTATCCTACGTCGACGCATTTATAAATTGTGCCCACTTCCGGTGGACTCAGACTAATTTGCATTATCATGCATCATTGTTTCAAACATTTATCATGTTTTCTATTTGTTGTTTGTATTATATTATTATTAAGTTTTTATTATTGTATTCCTATGTATCATTATTATGTTATTATTATGTTATTGAATTTTTTGTGATTATTATTATGCTATTATGTACTATTAATTATTAAGTCAATCGTTATGTATTATGTATACTCATATTATGCATTTTTACATCCATTCGGATATGTCTATCTTACTGCTATGTACCATTGAATTTTGATATCATTATACTAATACTATGCATGTACATTATTATGTTTTTTCTCCATTGTATTTACCATGGTTATGTATCTTTGAATTGTTTGGGGAGTGTTAGTCTACTATTATTGTATCAGCTATTATGTCTTTATCATTGTATTACTATACTGAGTCAGTTTTTGAGGATATTTTCTTTATATAAATTGAAGGTTGTCACTTACTTTCTGTTAAAAATTAAATGTATGTATTTACTAAACATATGTTAATGCTTCAAGAAAGATTATGTTAGTTATATAAGCACTTTTATTTTTATCATGAGCTTTAGTTTGTACGTTTTCAGCACAGAAATTGTTTTGTTTTACTTTTGAGTTTGTTTCTGATAGCTTAATTAATTTTGTTACTTACAGATTTCTTGTGTCAGAGACTATTTACTTTAAGCAAAAGGTCCATTTATTTAATGTATAAGGCTTCCAAATATCTTATGTATTTTCTTTGTATACAACATTTGATAATAATTTGTCATTTACGTTTCACATAATAACTTAAATTACAAAATCGCCCCGATTTTGTGCGGGCAGTATGGTCAAACTTTGAACCTTGTAAACTTTGTAATCTAAATACTGCATTGCGACACGTGTAGATGACGTCACGTTTTTGTCTGTTATCTACAGCCTAGCCGGTCTTTAGCTGGGCTGACTGTAGCGAAAATTACGTTAGTTATACTCAAGACTCCGAGCTGATCACTCGTACTATTTCCAGCCCAGGCTACTGGATTTCATTATTTAAATTATTAGCATGTTCCGCATGCACTAGTACTACTTGGGCGATTTCTGCCTTGCTTCTAACGATTATGTCATTCGATTTTTATTTCTAATTTAATTAGCGTACATCATGCCGCAGTAATTTCTACACGTGCCAGCAATCACATCAACAAAATTTCAATAAACCATTATTATATGAAAAGCATACAGTCCACTAAAAAACTTCTTTCTAATCAGCCATATCCAATTAGCGTTCCTAAGAATAACTCAAGAGTACATCAAGAGCTTCTTTGACGCAACAATAATAGTAAATAAAGTTATAACATTAATAATGAAAAAAAATACTACACTATTAAATATAGAGAATTAAATTATTATTTAATTAACATCACGCATTAATGAATTAAAATCTAAAACATTAAAAGTAATAGTAAGAAAAATTTAGTGTTTCTTTTTCAAATTATGTATGTTCATAGTCATAGTGTGGGGGGAGCCAAAAAAATGTGGGGTGGAGGCAAAAAAAATGTGTACACTAATTTCAGTGACAGATAAACGTTGAGTGAAATATAAGATGTTTATGCGCGCGTGCACACACACATGTATATTAGACTTGTGTTCTTATGTTTAATTTCAAGTCTAGAGGTTCAGTAGTTTTTCCGTAAAGTGTACCATAAAAATGTACAAATTTTTGCCTAGTAGTAGGACTCGCTTCGCTCGTCCTAATAAAGTAAGCCTACGTAATTTTTATGGATAAAGTGACTGAAAATAACATTATATTAAACGACTACCCCATAATAACAAAAATATCTATAAATAGTGAAATTAGTTTGAGGGTGGGTGATATTATTTTAGACATTACCGAACCTAATTCAAGTAAATTATTTTAAACATAAATAGTACAACATGGAAGTAATGTATGGTTCTCCATACCGATTTTTCTTTCTAGTCCCCTGAAGCGTTACCGTACTACTATTATAAACAGGTAAAGTTTGTTTCCGAGATAACCTCAGAAACTACTGATCCGATTTTTAAAATTCTTTCACCACCGTATTCCAAGAAGTTTGAGAATGGTTTTAGACTTAAATTTTAACAGATAGCTTTAACAATTTTTAAAAACAGAGCCTTAAGACGGTTCCACGTCATGAAGTTTCTTTTTTAATTTGCGTTTAGTAAAATTTTCGGCATGCGACACACTTTCGTTTTATGAGAGATCGATATATGGTGTCAACAAGTCAAATTTAGAGAAAATTCTAAATTTTATTTTGGTTTATGTTTCAATAAAATACTCCTTTCCGTTTTCGAGATATTGTAAGAAATTTAGTTGACACGTGCAGCAAAGCGCACGAGTGCTGCTAGTACAGTATAAACTGTTTCTTATCATACAAATTTTTCTTAATATTAAATATTACCTTCATGTCATCATATTTTAATATCAATTATAATATTTATTATACTATTACATTTAATAATAATTTTAATTTTAAGTAATACCTTAATATGCTAATCCAGTTGTGATGTAAGCAAGTCCAAGGCGATTGCCTGGATGTCTTTCCTGGAGTTTACTAACAAATTATTCTTATATTTTAAATTGTTTTGTTATTTTAATTGTTTTTGTTTTTTATTTTTATATTACATTTTATTTTTAATTCACTAATTTTTACTATATTACTAAGTCACTTATTAAATTATATTTATTATACGGTGTGTGTGTGTGTGTGTGTGCGCGCGCCCGCGTGTGTGTCTGAGAGAGAGAGAGAGAGAGAGAGAGAGAGAGAGAGAGAGAGAGAGAGAAGCGAGCGCGTTTGCTACACATTTGTACACCACAGGGGCGGATTTACAAATGTGCCGCCTATAGGCTGAACTAAATCGCCGCCTATGCTATATTTCTTACAAAACTAAAAATAGGTAATAAAATAAGGAATACGAAAGTTATACAAACGTTTATTTGAATCACATACAATGCAACAAAAACTTCATTCCAACAGAATATAAAAGCTCATATATTATAACATATTTACATATTATAGATATTCAACTAAATAAAAATCACCTTTCCTTTCGCTCGCATTACACTTTTCGTCTGAATTTATTCTCAACGAAAATTTTAATCACATCGTCAAATGAAATCGAATTCGCAGTGTCAGATTCAATTGATAAAACTGCTAAATCGTTCAATCTGCTTTCAGACATACTTGAGCGTATGTTTTAATTTGTTTCAAGCATGAGAACGAAAGTTCCGAAGAACAATTGCTTACTGCCATTGATTTGTAAATTCTTAAAACTATATCGATATTAGGAAAAATATCAAGTAGATTCCGATCTCTAATCCAGTTGCACATATTGTTGATATTTACATGTTTTTTGTCTTCTAGTGCCAAATACTCTTTGAAGTGCAAGATCTCTTCAACTAGATCGTCTGAAATATCCTGTGAACAAACTTCACATAATTTTAACGCTTCACTCCTTATTTCTCCAACAGAGAGTTCGCGAAATTTAAAGAGAACGTAGAAAATTTCGAACACTCTGTCGTACGCACATTTTCGATGGTCTAATTCCGAGATTAATCGATCCACAATTGTAAGGAATACTTTTATTTTGAAATCATCCTTAGCACCGAACAGAACCTCTTCATCATCGTCGCTTTCATCGGTTTCATCGAAATGTCGCTTTCTCTTTCTGGTACGCTTTTCGCTTGGAGTGTAGTTCTGCTTACCAATCAGCGCCTTGGCCTCCTCTTCATAGATTGTGTTCTCACGGGAAGATGAAATAAATGAAATTAAGGATTTGTACAAATCGATGACCAATCCAATATCTGCGTCTTCCTGTTGTAGTTTTTTGCTGACTACATTGATGCGATTCAGAATACTACTCCAAAAAACAGTCATAAACGCAGTTTCAAATCTGGTCATTCTCTTGATTAATCCTGCTGCTTCTGCCTTCGTAATCGCCTTCTCTGAACTGTCATTTGAGATTGATTTCAGAGTATCGTAAATATCTTTCCAAGACTTCAATAAACCCTTGCAGGCATCATCTCTGCATGACCATCTTGTGGACGACAGACTCTTTGGTGTTATTTGTACATCGTTCTTCTTCAGTTTCTCCCAACGCATCGTGGATGCCGAAAAGAAGTTGTATATTTGTTGCAGAAATGTAAAATAATTTGTAGATTCATTACAACAACTAGCCGCCGAAGTTCCAACTAGATTCAGAGAATGGGCTGAACAGGGTATAAATTCAGCAAATTTGTTTGCATTCTTAATTCTTGCTTGGAGACCGGTATAGGTTCCTGACATGTTCGCAGCATTATCGTACGACTGGCCTCTACAATCGTCTAAATTAATTTCAAGAGATGCCAAGGTGTTAGTTATAGCAGTGTACAATTCCTCGGATTTACGTCCAGTATTTGGTACGAATGTTAGGAATACCTCTGTTGGTGTTCCACATTCTTGGACATATCTCATGACAATCGATAACTGATCTACATGTGAGATGTCAGGTGCTGAATCCACAATTATGGAGAAATATTTAGCTGCCCTTACAGTGGCAGATACAACTTCTCTGCACTTCTGAGCCATTATGTGTACCACTTCTTCGTACGTCGTAGACGAAAGATAATGTGTTTTACCGCTACCCGGTCTCCCATAATTCTTTAGATGTTCCTTCAAGAATGGAACAAATTCGGCCAATAATTCCACTGCCATTAAAAAGTTTCCATTGTGACATGATCCAAGAACTTCATCAGAACCTCTCAACAAAAGACCACGACTTGTTAACTTTCTTACGATGACGACAACGCGTTGTAAAACTTCCGTCCAATAATGTTTTTCTTGAGCAATCTCTGCATTTTGTATATTGCTTACGTTCTTATTGGAAACCCTTGCCCTGAGAGCAACCACAGAATTTTTGTGATTTATAGATCGTTCGTGCTGTTCTATGCATTGTTTCAGGTTTTTCCAATAATTGAATCCTTTATCTGTGCAAAAGGATGTACCCGCTTTGGATAATAAATGACAAGGCCCACAGTAAATAGTACCATTTATTTCAGAATAGATTATCCATTGTCGGTTTGAAACTTCACCATTCTGAAGCTCTCTTTTGAAGATTGTTGAACTCAAAAGACGTGTTTGATCTTTGTAGACTCGTCTTGAATTCTGAAAATCAGAATCTGCATTTTGAGAGTAGCCATTTCGCGCAACAAAATCTATGAGTTCATCATTAACAATCCACTTTGCAGGGTCTTTGTCAAATTTAAAAGATTGAGACGATAATAACGATAATATTGGTTGATCCTTCTTCTCCTTTCGTTCATCATGGTTTTCTGTAGCATTTTCATCTTCACACAAGGCCGAAAGAACACTCGTCTCCTTTGATGTACTGGGTACATTATCTTTGAATTCTCCAATCGGTGGTTGCGGAACACTCTTGGTGAAGAAGGAATCAATTTTTGTAGTTCTCTCAAAGATTTCCTTTTGTTTTCTTTGTTTTCCTCTGACTTTTTTTTGTATTCCCATCCGCCTAAACGCTTTCTACCATCTGCCATTTGTACGTATTAGATCTATAAGGTAGGAAAATAAAAGAAAGAATTAAGAAAGAAAACAAACCATAAACAATAAAATTATAGTGTGTTTTGAATGTATTTGGACATTTCTATGATTCTAGTTGAACTCTGATATATGAACATAGGTTGATAAATTATCAATGATAATCACATAGAACTATGTAAAAAAGAAAACCTATCAACTTTCAACATAGAAAGAATTGCCCCTAATGAAACAGTTTTTCCGAAGAAAATATGCTCTTACAATAACTTGAGATGAATAAAAGAAGTTGATAATAAAAAATACTACAAAAAACTGCGGCAAAACATTACTTCTAATTATTATAATATAATTTTGAAGGGTAATAATTTCATGTATTTTGGTAGAAAAGGATTAATGTATAAATGTGCAAAATATCTTTCGAATCAACACTTTATTCGTTATTATTTAAAATGAAAAATAAGCAAATTAGATGTACTTACAAGTCCGATCTCAAATAATCAATTAAATAATTGGCCTGTATAGCCTGTAGTAGACACTATTTATATTATGGATCACTGTACACTTTACTTTTGAATTGCACATGTAGATTCGAGGGTGTGCGATGAAGTGCACTATGTTGCACTCTAAATTAATACAATGCAACTGAATTTCGTATAAAAGAAAGAAATGAAAAAATTAAACGTATAACTGTTTTACTCAAACTGATGTTTGCTCTAGCTGAGAGTTCAGAGACGTCCACTCGATCCTGAGTCTCAACCAGAAGTGACGACTCTTTCCAAAATTTAGAAGTCGATCACATAAGAGTTTTAAGACAAAGGGTTGCATTATACACAAAGGTTCTACGTAATTTACACATACTAATACATATACGTTGCAACATTACATTTGGCATAGCTTGATACCGTACCAGATTTAATGAAGATCATGGATAAGAAACTTAACAAGAAGAAACATATCTTTTAAAAATGATAGTGAAGATGAACAAATAACAACTTTAGACTGACTTAGACTATAACTGACCGTATCCAAATTAATGTTTAGGTAAAGTGATGAAAAATACCCAGATGATGAGATAAAATTCGACCAATTACAATAATAATACCTACGAAGCCAGACAGCATTATGGACCATTACTATCAGTAAAACAAATTGTTTTGTTAAATGTATCATACAATATAGAAATAATCAAAATATCAAAATACAAATTGAGTGATAATAGGCCCAAATACACAATAGAATGTAAAAAAAAAAAAAAAAAAAAAATACTAGCAAAATGTTAACTAACCAATATAATTGAATAATACAAGAACACAATCATTATAGATAGATGGAAACATACAATTAAAATAGTGTGATTAATGGTGGACCTAATGTTATAAAATAAATACAGTACAACCAAAGAAGAGATTATTGTGTGATAAAAACAAATAATAAAATATGGACAAAAATATAGAAATGCCAATCCATGTGTAAACAAGGCTTAAGAAATAATAATTATTAAATGTATATGACAAGATGAAAAAACCAGTAAAAGTACCTAGTACAGCAATGGCTGAACTGTCTAAGACAAATAGAAAGATATAAAATCATTATTAAATGGTTAAACTTTTTTTTTAATGTTTGAAAGTAAGAATAAAGTTGTGTTTATGTTATTTGTAGTTTTGTTAGGTAATTAGTGGATGATATGTCTTATGCAGGATTTATGTAACCAGGCATATACAGATTGTTTGATCACAAAATGTGAATTATGTTTTTTATAATTTTCCAGTGATAATTATTGTTGTAATTTAAAATAATAATACTAATAGAGTAATAGGGAGTAGTTAATAGGTGCTACAATAACAGAAAATAGAAATTTAACATGTCAAGACCTAGGCCTATAAAAACTTTGGAATTTTGTAAATTTTAGGAAATACATTTAGAATTTTATAAAACAAATGTTGTAATATGGATAGGTTTATAATTAATAGTATACACAGTAAATATGGAATCGAAATAATCAGTTTTAAATTATTTAAGATAATTCAAATAGCAAAAATGTAACATCAGAATTTCTTAAGCAAAAATAGGCATGTTTGGTGTCTATGTGTCACAAATGTTAAGACCAAAATAATGATGCTATTAGTTTTAAATTCCCAATTAGTATAACAAAGTTATACTAATTTAAAGGTTTTGGCCAAGTTCATGCAATAAAATAATGAATTTTTATAACAATTGTAATATTACTAATATTACAAATAATAAATTATGTTGTCGAATACTAAAAGTTTTTATTGTTTATGAATTTAATAAAAAAAAAAATTATTAATGTTTTATTTTTCCCTTTTTTATATTTGATCAATTAATTAATTAATTATAATTTTTAATTATTTGAATGGTAAATTGTGTTATTTTGTGTGTGAAAATATTAGTTTCTCAAGTGTTAATCTAGTTATGTTACTTGGATCAAGTAATCTCTCTTCTCACTCAGCTTCTCTTCTTCTTGATAAATTCTTCTAAGACTTCTTATTTATGTTGAGAAGAAAGAAAAAGCTAATATTGCTAATACAAATAATAATGAACACAAGTATTTGAATAATTCTGATGTTTATTTTTAAAATTTGAATTTCTGTGCCAATCTTACGCGCATCGACAATGGCATTGGCTGAGACTCACTCAGGTCGATTGTGATAAATGACAATAATTATAATATTATAATGTTAATTATTCGAGTTCTTTTAACTGTTGAAATGGTCAGAGAGGGCAAGGAACAAGATACAGTACTTACAACTACTTTAATCTAAATTATTATTCGCTAAAAATAACAGGATTCTGAAAATATTGTCAATTAATAAGTAAAAATTCGAACCGTCTTGTGGAATGACGTCACTGGCTCGTGAAGGCTGTGTTCATCTCGGATGCTCAGTATATGAAAGATGGCTGCCGTTCACCTCGACCTTCTGCTGCACACGCCAACGGCTATTTGGTCTGCTCCCTCAAATATAAATACGGATTCCTTCCTCTGCGACGATGTAGTCCCTCTGGATAATTGTGTGAAGTGAGTGTTTTCTTCTCCTCGGCGATGTTGTTTGGTGTTAGGTTAATAGTGCTATGTTCCGTGTTCAAAAAATTCTGTTGAGTTGTCCAGTGAATACTGGTTTTGTATAAATTTGCAATATGGCGGTTGATTTCTTGTGCCTCGTACTGGATCTTATTATTCCTGTTGTTCTGGTTCAGTTTTGGTGTTAGTTACGTTGTCGTGTTGTTATTTTCCATTAGGTAACCTCTGTAATATTTTTCAAGGGTGTACTTCAATGTTTTGTCACCATTTATTTTTTTCAGATCTTCCGTCCGTAAATTTTGATCTGCACACATTCACGAGTAACAATAGACTGATGACTTAAAGTCGTCGTTTTAGGTAGTAATTTATAAAATATCTTATTCCTCTTACCATTGTCTGTTCACATCTACATGTCTTGGATTTGATTTCAACTCATAAAAATACATGACAATTTTTCCTATTTATTGCTGTAACTTAATTATTTATTAATTTTATGAAAATTTAACTATCTAGCAATATTCTTGTGCTAATTTTACATAATTCAATATATAACTGGGTCTGTTTTAAGTTCAAATAAGCCCAAAATTTATAATTTTTGATATTTCTTATAGGCCTTGTATTTTTTACAATTTTAGTGGTTTCTACTCTATGGTAGTCTTTTGGTTTGTTTTTACATTAGACTTATACTTAGTTTACAATTTAGTTTTAATTGTATTGTATCCTGTAACTTGAGTTACTGGGTCTAACATATATGAGTTTTAATTTAGTTTCAATTGGGTATGTATTCCTTTACTAATATTTAGGGAATAGCCCTTCTTGTTTCTATGTTCTTTTTAGAAAGCTTGACATATTTTGTCTCTTCTTTCTTATTATATAAGTAAATTCCTTCTCTTGTGTTTTCAAGTCTTTGTGGCATTCATTCAATGTATCTTATTTGAATATTCGGTTTCATTTAATGTTTATTTACAACTCTTTGTTAACTTGTGATTGGTTTTGTATCTTGGGGTTTTCAGCTTCTTAATTTAATAATTTTTCCCTTATTAATTTTTTATTTACTTTTTCCTTTTGTCTTCGCATTTACTGCTCCTCAACCTACTGGGTATACTGATGTTGTACTGGGGTTTTATATAGTTGGTTATTTATATATGGACCAAGAGTTTTCTTTGTTATTCAGTTTAATTTTATTAACATTTTATCGACTATAATGATCAGCTTCTTTAATTTATTTTTTAACCATTTGTTATTCTCACTCACTATTGATAGTTTCTTCTTTATTAATGTTGTATTAAGTTAAATTTTAAGGTGATTTCTGTTATGCTACATATGCTCTCCTGTAAAAGTGATTAGTTCAGATCATACTCTTAGTATGGATGAAATAATTACTACTAATTCTTTTTATTTACCATATTTTATTCGTGATTTCACTTTATATACCTTCTTTTTCCACCATTGCTCTCTCTCAGATGATATGTATCTCCTTCATTAGCTTCTTTTTTCATTAATAAGTAATCTTTAATCTTGTGTATAACATTATCATTTTATATCTTTTCTTATTTGGTGCTTCCTCACTTGTATGTTTACTCCCTAACATTCGCTAACATGTGAGTTGGAACAGTTCAGAGTGGCACATTTCGGCTTCATTCTCTGCTGGCCAATACTTCATTTAACTAAGCTCAGAGGAATTATCATCTCTGCTCAAAATATAAGACTGATGGAATTTCTCTACATCCAGTCATAAAAATTAATAATCATTAAAAGTAGTCTCTTTCGACTTATAATAAACATCCTTGGATTCCTCACTTCATAATATTTTATATTAATTAATACTTTTGTACACTTGACTCTTCTTCTCTATTAAAGCTCATTCCATATTGTGTGGCTTAGGTATGTGGTATACTATACATTTCATCTTTTCATCTTGTTTACATAGTAATTAGCATTTATATAGATTTTTTTTTCATTTGGTATTTATTGAGTCTTTCTATTGCTCATGGCATAACATTAATTCCTTCTTTATCAATTATCACTATAATAGTGGTTATTACAACAATATTATCATTATGGTACCAGGGTTTTTGGTTTCTGGTCTTAATATTTGGTTTTTATTTAGTTGGTTCCTCTTCATTGTTTCATTTTTATCAAATTATTTTCTTTGTGAGTTTGGTTAAATTATTTTGTTTAAATTATATAATATTCTGGTTTCTTTTTTCTTTCTTCACTTAAAAGTTCTGTATCATTTTTGTCTGAATTGTCTCATTTACATAGTTTATAATAGTTGTTATTGTTATCATAGTCATTATTACAATATAAACTATAGTATAGTTTTTATAGCTGTGATAGTTTATTAAGGGTTTTTTCTCTTTATCAACACTGGTTCTTATGAAGATTTGTTACACTTCCTTCTTATGACACTTTTAACATTCATTAATATATTTTTCTGGTAATATTAACTTATTCAATTGTTTAATACAGGTTGTTCTCATTATTTACTGGAACATGTTCTTTTTTGCTTTGTCGCTGGAGAGTCTGAGAAAGTTTACACATTTGTACTCCATTTACTCTCAAATTCTTTTATGTAAGAGTTCACTCGAATTATGAGTGTAATTTGTTTGTACGTTCTTAGAATTTTGCTGTTTTTTCTTACAAAAATTCTTTTTATATTTACTAGTTATAACTCATCATTCGTGTAAGTTGTACTTACTATTTTTTGACTTTAGTTATATTTTTTCAATATTCCTTTGTACATATAATAGTTATTTCGAATAGTTCTTGTAAGTTGTCCTTACTTATCTTTAGAATTTTGAAATTTTCTTCAAAATTCCTTACAAGATTCCTTTTATATAATAGTTTCTTCAAATAATTAGTGTAAGTTGGTCTTACTAATTTTAGAATTTTGACATTTTCTCCAAAATTCTTTTTATATATAATTGGTTTTAATAGTTTCTTCAAATAATTCATGTAAGTTGTCCTTACTAATTTTAGAATTTTGACATTTTCTCCAAAATTCTTTTTATATATAATTGTTTTTAATAGCTTCTTCAGATAATTCATGTAAGTTGTCCTTACTAAGTTTAGAATTTTGACATTTTATTCTTACAAAATTCGTTTTATTATAATCGTTCTTTCACATAATTCGTGTAAGTTGGTCTTACTAATTTTTAGAATTTTGACATTTTATTATCTGTCCTCTATATATTTTTTGATTGATAATTGATTATAGGTTCCCTTTATTTTATTTGAATTAATATCTTTTAATACATAAGTATTGTTGTTATTATTTTTAATAATCAGATATGGGCCGGTATACAGCAGTAATAACTTTTTGGTAATGGCTTCCAAAGTACTGGGTAGTTCCCTGTTTTTCAATAGTACCTTTTCTTCGACTTCGTAGTTTATTACTTTCTTAATCGCCTTTTGATACTTGTTCTAGCGCCTTTCCTGGTCTTCTGCCAATTTATTGTAGAACCTCAGTCGATTAAATTTGTATTCTTGACTCATGGGAAATTCTATGATGTCTTGTATTTCTCTAGGAGATTGTTTTTCATACATTGCCGTATATGGTGTGGTCCCTATAGCGGGGTGATATGCTAAATTAAGGAATTCCTCGGTAGCTGATAAGTATTCTTGCCACTTCCTTTGTTGATTATGACAATAAGTCCGTAATATCCTTCCGACTTCTCGCAGTACCCTCTCCGCAGGATTACTACTGGGGTGGTAAACAGATGTCTTGTACGTCTTGATGCCCAATGTAATTAAAGTGTTTCTCCACCTCCTTCCCTTAAATTGTGTTCCATGGTCTGTGATTATGGATGCTGGTTTTCCTATCTCTGGAATGTAATAATTTATCACTCCTAAAATCTTCAAAGTGGTGGCTCTGTTCACCGTGTATAGTTTTATAAATTTGGTGAAGTGATCCATCATTATAATAATGTATTTGTAACGATGGCGTCCGCCGCTGCAGGGAAATGGACCACAGATGTCCAGAAAGACCTTTTCCAGTTTTGCTTGTGATGTAATTGGTATCATCATACCCTCTTTTCTTTCATTGTTGGTTTTTACCAATTGACATATAAGACAGGTCTTGAGGTAGTTTCTCGTCTTTCGATTTATATTTTTTATATGGCAATTCTCTTCTATCGCCTTGATCACTTTCATGGCCGCCATGTGACCATATTGGAGATGATAATCCAGGATGATATCCTTCTCGACTGTAGCAGGGATTACGATCTTCCATATCTCTTCATCAAGGGATGTTTTGATGAATAATACGTCATTATCTATGCAATAAAACTTGGTTATGGTATCATCTTGGTTGGAGAGACGAAGTTTAATATTGTTTAGCTTCGGGTCGGACTGCTGGTGTTTCTGATGTCCCGTACTATTTTTTCTAAATCGGATCTGTCCTTAATAATATTATAGATCTTCAGGATGCTCTCCTTCTCGCCTTAGAACGTCTGTTCTTCCAAATTTACCCGTGACAATACGTCTGCTACTACATTCTTACTTCCAGGAACATACTCCCACTGTATATCATATTCCTGCAGGGCCAGTACCCACCTGGTCAATCTACCATGGCTTAACTTGCATCTTCTTAGAAATGATATAGATTTGTGATCTGTGCGAACTGTCACTGGATATCCTAGAATATACGTTCGAAACTTCCCACAGGCAAAGACTACACTTAGCAGCTCCTTTTCCGTTACGTTGTAGTTTTTTCACACTGGTTAAGGGTTCTGCTAGCAAAGCTCACTACTAGGTGGTTTCCACTTTCGTCTTCTTGGTACAACGTTGATCCCAAGCTAATATTACTAGCGTCACGGTTTAGGAAGAAAGGTCGGTTAAAATTGGGGTGGTTAACCATTACTGCTTCTAAGAACTTCTCTTTAATTGATTTTAATGTTTCGTCCTGTTCTTGACCCCATCGCCATTTATTCTTGGATGATAACTGATACTGAAATCGGGCCGTCAGCTCTGAATAATTATTTTGGAATTTCCTGTAGTAGTTACACAGGCCTAAAATGACTGTAGTTGCCTTCTGTTTTTCGGTATAGGGAATCGCTGTATGGCGTCTACCTTTTCTGTCGACGGTGTTATTCCTTGACTGTTCAACTGGAAACCCAAAAATTGGACCTCTTTAGCTATAAGTTTTGACTTGTCTAGCTTGAGAGTAACGTTATTCTCAGCCAGCTTCTTCAAGACATGCTCCACACGGTAACAATGTTCCTCCCAATTGGTTGATGTTATTAATAGATCATCAACATAAACAGTCATAAATTGGAGCACTTCTGGTCCGAGTATTTGGTCCGTACTGGCGACGAAAACAGCTACTGAGTTCACTAACCCGAAGGGCAATCTCTTAAACTGATAGTTGCGTCCTTTGAAAATGAACGCCATGTATTGACGGCTTTCTGGGTGCAACTCCACCTGCCAATACCCACACACTGTATCCCACGTAGTAATAAACTTGGTTCAATGGAGCAGGCGAGGTACGATCATTAATAATCATTTTATTGATCTCACGTGCGTCGAGGCAAAGTCTTACCTTACCATTCTTCTTTTGTATAGCCACAATCGGACTAGTGTATGGCGACTGACTGCTTTCGATAATATCCTTACTAATCATATTCTGGATCTCTGCGTGTACGGCTTCCTTCAAGGATTGTGCTATGGGGTATGATTTTCGTTTGAATTCCACCGGTTCTCTGAATCGTATTGAACATTGGTAGTTTCTGATCTTTCCAGGTTCGTCTGAAAATACAGTTCGATATTTTTTGTATATGCTAACTAATTGATTCAACTGGTTTTCATTTAATCGCTTGGTGGTAATGTGGCACTGGAAGTCACGTATCTCCTGAATCTTTTGTGGTCATAGGTCATCTTCAGTAACCTGACTTACTGGCTTGTTGTCTGGCGAGTAGTTCGATAAGTAATTCACTTTACTTTTGTGGTTGAGAAGTTGTCTGGAGTCTACTATCTTGTTGTTGATTAAATTGGCCACCCAGGTCGAATCTTCTGAAAAGAGTGATACCTTCACTCGGCATAAGTCAATAACTGCTGAGTTCCTTCGTAATATGTCACATCCTATCATGATGTTGAAGGGTAATCCAGCTGCAACAAGAAATATCATATCCAAACTTACGCCCTGACTGTTTACACTTAGGGATACCTGTTTCCGTATCGTTTTGTTCTGTCGGCCGGTAGCTCCTACAAGCACGATATTATTAATAGGTAGTATTGGTAAGTTTTTGTGGCATTCCTGCTGTATCCAGTCCAATTCACTATGGTTAATTATAGAGACATTAGCTCCAGTGTCTATCATGATGGGAACAGATATACTCTCGATTTCTGCGATTATATAAATGATCTCGTTGTCATTGTTATTAACGTTTACCTCGCTCTCTTCCAATAAGTCCTTTCGGATATCTTTTAAATAATTGTTATATATTATAGTAAAATTTTTCTTTTCCTCACGCGATTTTATCTCTTGTCCATACCCAGCAGATTGGAGCAGTAAAGGGTTATATTTGTTTATTACTGCCTCCGTTCGTTTAAATGCTCCGTATCATTCCGGATTTGGCTGTTAATGGCGTCAATCTGGAGTCCTGAAACTGCTTCGTTTGGTTCAGCACGATCATCTTGTTGGGCCTCCGTTACAGGCAGTCTTCTTTGGTTGTCCAGGCTTGAACTGCATCTGGGTTCATATCCCCTGTAACCATTACCTCCCTGATTACCTTGAAATGTTTCATATTCGTAATATCGGCTCCTTCGTTGAGGCTGGTATCTCCACTGTCCACTGCCTTCCGCTCTGATGTAATTTATATGGGGTCGATATGTTCTGTAATTATTATTACCTCCATTCGAGTAATTTCTATTATGGTTACCATAATAGCTGTTATTAGGTGGGTTGGGGTTTCTCTGACCATTAGGAACATAATTACAGTTATTATAATAACCGTTGTTATTAGGCTGACGGTTATTATTATTGTTACTATTGTTACCCTCACTATTATTATTTCTGGGAACATTATTATTATTATGTCTAGGAGCATTATTATTATTACTATGGTTGTTATTATATCTGGCATTATTCCGGTTTGCGGAGCTATAATTATTATTGTTGTTGCCGTTCTGCCGATTATTATTATTCGTATTATTTGTGTTATTTCTTGGCTCAGGTCTTTCATATCTCCTTCGACTTTGGCGGTAGTAGTCCTCGTGTTCTTACATCTCTAAAAGTTTGGTCATTGCTTGTACAGTTTTTATTTGACTGTTTCGTCTAGCTCTGATAATGTCTTCCTCATAGTGGTAGGAGAGTTTTCTGACCAAGCATTCTTCCGGTATTCGGGGCTCTAAATGTTTGGCCACACACACCTTTCCCAAGAAATACACTGTTAAAGTTTGGTTTCCATATGGGTTATACTTTCCGTGACAGATCCCGTCTCTGGCGATATTTTGTGTCGACTCAGACCAATATTTGGCCTTGAATAGCCTTTTGAATTGTGGGTAGTCTGTCACTTCATCCCTGATCGCCATCCACCAATTATCGGCTATCTCCTTGAAGGATTCGTCCAGTACTTCTTTATTCTCTCTCCAGTGGTTGCCTCTGTGTTTTGTGAAGTACTCTTCGATTCTGGCCAGGAATTCCATAGGTTTATTTTGTAAAACCTGAAGGTAATCCCTTCTTGATTTTCGTTATTCTGACAACTGGTAATGCTGGTTGGTCAACTATGGAAAAGATCTATGTCAGATTGATTTTGTCGCACCTGACTATTTATACTGGTCACAGCCGCTTCAATGCCATCGCATTTTTCAGTGAAATGCTCCTGCACTCTTTCCCATTCTTCACGTGTTTCCTTTATTTTCTCTTCTAAATTCCTCTTATTCGTTTCTTCTATGGTTGCAACTTTAGTGTTTATTTCGGATTTGATATTCTGTACTTCTCTTTCGGTCTGACTCCATCTTTCGTCCGCCCTGGTAATCTTTTGTTCGATCACCATTATTTCCTCTTCTACCTTCTTGCTGATTGTTTCATTGTTTTCAGCTATTTTCTGACTCAATTCTTCCTTTAATATTTCCATCCTTCTATCTAATCGGTCCATATTCTCTTGGTTCGTCTCCCTCAATTCTTCTCTTAATTGTTGATTATTGCTTTCCACTTTCTGACTTGTTTCTTCCATCCTCTTGTTGGTCTCTTCCAGTTTCTGGTTTATCTGGGCTAATTCCTCCTTCAACTTTTTATTGTCAGTCTTTATTTCCTCCATTTTCTCCTCTATTTTCTGAATATTTTCCTCCATTAATAATTTATTATTATTTTTTATTTCATCCATTTTCTCATCCATCTTCTTACTATTTTCTTCCATTTTCTCCTCCATCTTCTTACTGTTTTCTTCCGCCTTCTTACTATTTTCTTCTATCTTCTTACTGTTCTCCCTTAACTCTTCCTTCAATCGTTGGTTATTACTCTTCATTTCCTTACTATTTTCTTCGATTTTCTGGCCTATTTCTTCCTTTAACTGCTTACTGTTTTCTTCCATCTTCTCCTCCATCTTCTTACTTGTATCTCCGATTTTATTACCCAATTCTTCCTTCATTTGTTGGTTACTCTCCATTATTAGCCTGAACATTTCTTGCATTTCCACATTCTCTGTTCGTGTCGGCTTGTTTCCCTTGGGATACTGGTTCGGTTGGTTCTGCTGGAGGTAATATCAGTTCGCATCTTCCACGGGTATCGCCTCCTTATCTTCCATATCGATTTCCTGTTCGGCTTCCACCGCCCTTTTCTTCGATGTTGCCCTCCTGTGCATCTTGTTTCTTCTTCTGACCTGTTAACAGCTGCCAAGCTAAAAAATAGGAAACTGGACGAATTGTCCTTAGTTTATAGGCTTATCAATTCCTATTTTAAGCCCCTAAGGTTGGACGCCAATTTGTAATATTACTAATATTACAAATAATAAATTATGTTGTCAAATACAAAAAGTTTTTATTGTTTATGAATTTAATAAAAAAAAATTTTATTAATGTTTTATTTTTCCTTTTTTTCTATTTGATCAATTAATTAATTAATTATAATTTTTAATTATTTGAATGGTAAATTGCACGGATACTAGAATATATGGTAGGGATCATCAGCAAGGTGCGCAGTAGCAAGCTCCGCCCACTGACGTAGCGCGGGACCCACCGCTGTGTTCAGCCATGCTGTTTCTCCATTTCTGTGTATTGTAGTGCGTGTTGTTAATCAGGTGGATAATATTTATTTTGAGTTGTCTGGTTCACTGAACCAATAATGGTTTGTTGTGCTATAGCCGGCTGTACGCACCATACCAGACATCAAAAAGAGTTAGGTTTCACGTTCCACAGGTTTCCCAAAAACAAGGAGTTAACATTGAAGTGGATACATGCTTGTAAGCGTGCAGATTCGTTTTCTGTTAATGAAGCCCATGTGTGTTCAGAGCATTTTGACGACTCTGATTACTTACGAGATTTGAAAAATGAATTGTTGAATCTTCCTGCTAAACATGTTTTGAAACCAGATGCTGTTCCACATTTAAAATTACCTGTTAGCAGCGTTGTTGCTTGTAAGGAAAAAATCAACGACAAAGTCCGTGAGGTATGTTACAATCCTACAATATTGCATTCTTTTTAAATTTTGTAATGTTTTAAGCAAAATAATTAACTGAACTATTTAGGCCTAACATTCAATTAAACCATGCTTTCAGTAATATTTAATGCTATAAAATGTTATCATTTTAACATAACATTTAAGCACTACTTACTTATATTTAGACTGTGGTCTCGAGGTAGCATTCCTGCTCCTCGCACGTACGGCCTGGGTTCGATTCCCGGTACTGGCAAATAATTTAGAAACGCCAGGAGGTCTGTAACGGCATTGACCCAGCGTCGTGAGGAAAATTGGTGCTGACCACATGACCTCCCATCATCTGCAGGCCTTGAGCCGAGCAGCAGTCGTCTTGGCAGCTATGGGACTATAAAGGCCTACGTGGTGGCACACTTAATTTTTTACTTATATTTACATAACAACACGTACACAGTTCTTGTGCAAATTTAAATAATGACTAGTGCCAAAGAAAACAATTGTGTTATTGCTGCACTGTATTATTTCAGTTAAAAGTAAAAAAATGGAACAAACATAAAGAAGTATTAGAAATTTTACAACAATCAACGAAAAACAATGAGGCTTCCTCGGACATGACAGACAGAAACAAAATAGGAGAGGACTCATCAAAAGAAACCAAAGTGGGGGAGAACCCAACAATTGTGAAAGAAATGGAGGTAGAGAACTTCCGAAAATGTAAATGTGATGTCGTTGGTTTGACGGAAAAGCTAATAAGTATTGAAGAAGAAAACGAGAAACTTAAAAAGCAAATAACTGATTTACAAGAGCGGCTATCTGCAGCTCACGGAGAACTTTTGAAAATAAAGAGAATAGAGAAAGTAGTAGAGGGCACATTTTCACAATGTCAGCAGCAAGCTGTAATAAAAGGAAGGTGTTCTAACTGGTCACCAAATGACATCGCTAAAGCCGCGACATTACATTGCATTTCCCACAAAGCTTTGGGTTTCGTGAGGGATGTATTGAAATACCCCCTTCCCAGCGAAATGACAATTAAAAGACATCTAAGGCAGTTTTCAGTTCCCCCCCGGATTCATTGATTTAAGCATTACCATTTTAAAGACACAGGCAACAATTCTATCAAACTTGGAAACAGATGTCATTCTCAGCTTCGATGAAATGAAAGTCAACAGCGATTTATGTTTTGATCACATGGAAGAAATAATTAGAGGACCACACAACAATGTCCAGGTCATGGTGATTAGACCTTTACTTGGAAAGTGGATGCAACCTATATACTACAATTCTACAGTTTCTGTAGAATTGTTAACTGAAACTATTAAAGTTATAGAGGAGACAGATTTTAAAGTCAGAGGTTTTGTAAGTGACATGGGGTCTTCTAACAGAAAATTGTTGTCTGATTTACAAGTATCATGGACTAGGTCACTTATAGAAAATCCAGCAGAAGAAAACAGAAAAGTTTGAGTTTTTGTGATGTGCCACATACACTGAAGTTGATACGCAACCACTTGCTTGATGAAGGGTACGAGCTTGAATCAGGCAAGCTTTTTCACGAAAGAATTATTTGTTAAACTTGTTGAACTTCAAAATACCGGACAAGACCTGCAGTACGCCCATAAATTAACAATGAACCACCTTCTTGTGGCTGGGACCGAGAGACAGAATGTAAGGAAAGCAGCCGAGTTACTGTCTTTGACTGTCGGTAAGGCCCTCATTCACAATTTTCCTGAATTCAGTCATGATGGAGAAGCTGTTATTATTGTCAACAATGGGTTTGATGTTTTGAATTCTCGTATACCAATTGACGCCATTTACAACTTGAAAAGTGCGTATGGAACTTGTTTAAAAGAACAGGACGATGCCCTTGACAAGTTGTACAAACTGATACATTCCATGAAAGTAATAGCAAAAAGAGGCAGAGGGAAGGAGGACAAAGAAATGGAAGACGGGGAAACTAATGACGAATATTCCCAAATGAAAAGAACTTCTGTATCTGGAAAGAAAAACAGAAGACCGTCCAGAAAGACAAGAGAGAAACAAACAGAAAACATTCTTCTACCATTTCAGAAAGGATTGCTGATGTCCATAAATAGTCTTCGTGGATTGTTTACTGATTTGAAAGCAGAAGGTTATTCGTACGTTATGGCATCAAGATGCAACCAAGACATTATTGAGAGTTATTTCTCACAAATCAGGGGTCTCGGCCGATTTTATGATCATCCTCTACCAATTACTGTATCGCAAAGGATTAAACATTTGATTCTGAGCTGCAATGCAGGAAAGCTAATAACGAGTAGCAGTTGCTTAACTGAGAAGGAAATTGAAACTTTAAGTGCAGACATTCTGGCTGATTGTTCCGAAGACCAAGTTTCCGACCTCTCACTTTCAAAAGAAATGAAACCCGGAACGAGCAATTCATGTGGACAAGTTGAAGGAGAGTACAGTGATAATGATGACGAAGAATTAACATCAGCAGTTGATGGATTCATCAGGCACTTCCAAGAAGAAAACGAAGAAAGGAATATCCAAGACAGTGGTGTCTCAGAAAAACCAGAGCTACTTGAAATGATTGCTGGTTATATAGCTTACAGGACGAGGAAAAAATACCCAGAAAGAGGAAATGTTTATGGAAGTTTCACAAAGGATATTTCCTTTGCCGGCAAGAACTGGCTACAGAACATTTCAAGAGGGTCGTTGATGAAGCCAACAAATGAATTCATGCAAAATGCCTTTAAAATAGAAGAAGAGTTTCAAAAGTTCCACAAATGTTCAATTAACAAAGAGCCCAAAGTTTTCAGAAACCTACAAGATATAATCAAAAGTAAATATCCAGAAATGGACGATTTCATGGTCAAATGTTTTGTACGGACGAGGACTTTCATAAGAATGAAATCAATGAACAAACGTTCATCAAAGAAGTGGAAAGGAGCAAAGCATAATGAAGGCGAAGAAAGAAAGAAAACGAAAAAATGAAGAAAGTTTTGTCACCATAAAGAAATATTCTCATGTATATATGTACCAGATATAGTTCTTAGATTTCTTTTTTGCATCTGCAATTCAATTTTAAAACCACAAAACAGCTATTCAGGTTTTTCCGTACCACAGGTCTATGATGGCCTAAGCCTGTGGGAGCCTTTTTATCCTTAAAAAGAAAATGCCCTCCAAGATGGTGGAAGAGGTTGGCGTCCTTCGGAGGCTTTTCACCGGCATTCCACTGGTCATCAGCTTAATAATGTTATTTGCCAGGGGAAAAAGACCAATGGAAGTCGACCCCTCTAAACAAATAATAATAATGTTATTTGCAATTTTATTAATTCTTTTATAAATCACGTTAAAGGAATTAATGACAAGGAAAAATCAATGTAATTTATAAACGGAAACAAAAGCTCCTTTTGTAATTTATATTCACCGTAAGACTATATAAAACTAAAGATTTTGAAAGCTAAGATAGTAGACAAAATTAATACGAGGACTGAACAGGAATATCTGTACCTAATTTAAATAAAAATCGTATTGAACGATGCGAAGTACATGCGACCCGCTTGGCTGTTAATGAAGAGCGGCAACGGGTGGGTCCCACGTGACGTCACAGCTCAGCCTCCTGCCGAGTCAGGCTGCGCGTGATCCCTACCGTATTATCTAGTATCCGTGGTAAATTGTATTATTTTGTGTGTGAAAATATTTGTTTCTCAAGTGTTAATCTAGTTATGTTACTTGTGTGCTGAGTCACGAAGACTCAGCGAGTTTTCAGTTAATTTACAATCGGAGAGTGGGCTGATATCTAGCGGTAAGACGGCGCGAAATGACTGAATATACGACCTGGAGTTATTGGCAGTACAGAATTAATGCGGTAATTAGTGCTGCACCCTACCCGTGGATAGGAAAAACTACAGGTTTAGTTTAGACAACGGCGGTAGGGGTCAGCACCTGCCGACTGTCAGCAGTATGAAAGCTTTAGGTGCTGCTCCCTGGCGAGATTTTCCTTACACAAACGGGCACGATGCTGGAATTTCTGTTGAAGTTTGTCTGACAAAATAACTTGAGGTAGGTGGTCGACGCCATATTTTCTCCGGTAGAGAAAGAAGATGATTTCAACAACTACACGTCTTCCAACTATGTCTAGATAAACTCTATAACGACTGCGGTAAGTCTCTCAAATTACTTTTATATTAATTAACAACTATATTCGTTGGAGAATACTGTTTTTTAAGTAAGCCTGAGTAAGAATCTGTCCACCACCTGTTGCATCGTGCATTGTGCAATACGCAATGTGTGGCTAAAGTTTTTAAAACCTTATAAAACATTCCATTCAAGTGTCAGAATTTCGGCACTAAAAAGTAAAGTATATTGAATATAAAATATTTAAGTTTAGAATTTATCTAACATCGATGCAACGAGATTGGGTTGCGCACTTAGCTTATTGCACAATGCGTAGTTAGTTAAGTGATATAAAGTTTTGCTACAATAAACAGTAAAGCTTATATATATATATATATATATATATATATATATATCTGGCAACTTACTCAGGCACGTTTTGAAAGTAAATGATGTCCAGTTCATATTATTATCTGTAGTAAAAAACTATGTATTTGAATTAACCTCAACCACGTGGTATCTACATATTCACGCTGAGTACTAAGTTTATGAGATGTTACAAAGCCATAATTAATTGTCAAATTGCACACAAGGTAACTCACATTAGGTGATGTTAATATTGGGAAGAATTTGTTATAAAGATTTTCAAATAAGGCATGTTGGCCATATAAATTTTATCAAGTTTAATTAAATAGCTCAATAACTATGTTGACTTTATATATGTATTTTGGAGGGTGTGCAAACTGTGGGGCATTTGTGTTGTGGTCTCTGACTAAAAATATAATGTGTAATCAGGGTCCATCGATGTAGACGAGAAAAAAAGACCTGCTACATAGCTGAACGATGAACACCATAAGCTCCTCGCTACCGGAGGAATTTGGACCACCACCCTAACACCTAAAAATGTCGGCCACAAGTTTGTCACTTCAAAAAACCCTTCATGGCTGAAATCAGGTGATAACTATCCAATTATTATTTACACATAGAGTCAACACTCAATCATACCCAGTGACCAGTTATATGCATCTGTCAACTATAACATTACAAGTTTTAAACATTTATTTAAATCCCCAATTGATGGGACAGTTTAGTGTGTGGACTGGGTGCTAAATTAATTGTAAATTCCAATGTATTTCTGCTAAAATTGTCAGCCAGAGACTGGCATGCATTATATAGTTCACATTCAGCATAGATTTTCCATTTATTTCATTATAGGGATTTCTTTACAGATTTTAAGTCATTCTGGCTATTAGTAATTATCATGTTCAATTCAGTGGTATACATATATATTTTCTTAATTAAAAATCAGTTTAATATATTTTGTATTAAAAAAAATTACTGGTGAGGGAGGTGCATTTTCAACAAGTTTCAACCAAGCAGTGCCTGTCGATACAGTTTTGAACTTGTTTGTTGAGACAAGTTGAAGGCTGAATCATCAGGATGTTAACGTGTCCGTCTCTGAACCAAGTGTATTTTTTTCATAGGGTTATAATATTATGCAATAATTATCTTTTTATTAATTGGCCCTGTTTCCGCATATATAAATTCTTTATATTATTTATGATAACTGGGGGGCGTTCATTATTTTCAATATTTTTAATTTCTCACTGTAATTAGGCACTTAGTTTTCAATTTTATTATGTCCTGGGGACTACTGTATGCTTAAATATTATCTTATACACCTGATGTGTAATCAACCCACACCATGAGGGTAATATTATAATAAAAGTAAATTTCTAATCCTAACAGGGATAATTATAATGAAACAGTAAGAATTTATATACACCATGAGGGTAATATAAAAAGGGCGTGGCAAGACACCTTTATGTATATTTTATTGTATACTATTGTATAATGTATTTGTGTCGTGGAACATGTTATGTATGTATATTTGTGTGTACATTTTGGGGGTTATAAGTGTTATGCATTTAGTGTATTTTTGGTGGGGACTTTGGATATAGGGTTTTTATTGGTACAATGTCTTTTTATAAAAGAAAGTTAATACATGGAGTCATGTAGTTATATCCTTTTCATTTTTTCATAACAGGTATTCTATCTCAATTTATCATTGCTGATCATTTCTTTAAGGAAATAATTTACTTTATTTAACTTTATAACAAGTATATGAGTTGTCACCCTCTGAAAAATATTTAATTTGTTGAGTAATTATTTTTATAATTAATATTAGCAAGGAATCAATACCATTTATCTTCATTAAGTTTTATGAAGCATTCTAACAGGAACATATAAAATAAATTTTATATTTTATTAATATTTTATGGAAGCTTTATTTCAAGGTTAGTTATAGTTTTAAATTTCAATTCATTGGTAGAGTGACATAGCAAATTATTTTCTTGGTTTCAATTATTATTTTCAGGTGGCCTTGTTGAGAAAGTATGCTTATTTAATTAACTAATTAAGGGGAATTATAGATTACTGTTGGGTTTATTTATTTTATTATTAATTGTGCAATGAGATAGAATAATAAAAAGGATTTGTTAATTGTTTAATTCTTGAGTTTTCATTGCAAGTCCCGTCTCACTGGATCCAGCGCATTTTTTGGCTTCTCCAGGCTTAGCCTAGTTATAATTAACTTGTGGCCCCTATTTACAAAAAAAAAAATAAAATAAAAAAAAATTCTAAAAATTTTTTTCTCAAAAAAAATAATCTTTTTTTTATAACTGCGAAAGTCAAAGTGGGGTTACATTAGGTAGCAGAGCGTGGTTACGATTGGGGTCAACCCGTGGATCCTGTGGGTGTGACGGGGCTTGCAAACTTAGGAAACATTTTGGAACTTTCACAATGTTAAGTTCAAATAGAACTTAGAAAAATTTCAAGAAGCCCTATATCTAAAGTTGAAAATATTTTTGTTAGCTTTAAGGTTTTGAGATAAATGTATATGTACTTGCCCGCCTTGAATAGTGAATAGTGCCACGTGGTGAGAAATTTTAGAAGGGGAAATCCCTGGGGAAAGGGGACTTATCGCAGTTCGGTGCTTGGTTGGTTGGAGTATTGCCTTGCCCATATTTGGGGAGGTGTTGTTTTTTTAATTATGCGGTATGGCCCGATCGGCAGTCGGTTTCTTCCGATAAATGGTAGCCGAAGTAACATAAGAAATTGTTAAAATAAATTTTCGTGGTCGGTGTTTTGTTTTTGTGTTGTGTGTGTCGCGTTCCTTTTGTCTGGTAATCGAGTGTGAGCAGTTCAGGTAGTGGGCTAGTTTCTCGCATCGGTAGGTGGACCCGCAGTCTACTCTTTGGAAGATATAGTACTTGAGTTTTTCTTATTCCAGTCTTATTATTGTCATTATGTTTATAGGTGTTAGGTGTTTTGTGGGTGTTATGTACGGTTAATCATTGAAGGGGTAGGGGCCATGCCGCATTCCCTAGGTGGGTTCTGTGGTAGGTAATGTTGAATGGAGTAGGTTATTCGACGTTGCCGTGCGGAAGCAAACCCCCCTCGTTAGTTCTGCAGTATTGAAGACCAAGTGAAGGGATTGATGTTCGTGTGCCCTCTATGCGGTTTTCTCTGTCCGGCTAATAGGGGCCGTCCGCCCTAGTATAGGGATTTTTTTTTTTAATGACCAGTTAGATATGTCAAGGATTTGTGATGCCTTGTTTTAGCATATGGCTGGTCAGTCCACATGTGGACAGAAGTGTTATGGGCGCTCACATATCAAGGTATTAGTTACCTTGTTTTGGTCTTCGGACGCGTATGTGAGTGGCAGCAGGAGGAGTAGGTGGTGGTCACCAGAGAGTGTGACGTATTGGGGCGGTCCTGTGGGGTTGGTCTGGCGGAGAGGGTCGCATGAGGATGGTTGCATTGGCTTGGTGATTTTCCAATCCGGTAAGAAAGGGGGGGGTAGTTGTTGTCCTGAGTAGGTATCAAGTTGGGTCTCAGTTGGTGGGCAAGCCTCAGGATGTCGGAAGATCTACGCACGTAAGAATTCATTCTTTTGTCTTTCGCTGTCTCTCTCCCTGATCAGGTCAGCATGCAGCACCTGCACACTCACATAATACATATCTTCTTTCGTCTCTTTTGTTTTCCTTCCGAGATTCTGTTCTCCTGAGAGCAAGCTCTGCTGAGCCAACTCAACCACGACGTCCACCGGTTGTTTTGGGGAGAGGTACACTGCAGGGTACGCTCCTGGCATTTAACGTTGGGGCAACTATGTTGCCCTTTTGGGGTGAGGGGGTGCTGAGTCACGAAGACTCAGCGAGTTTTCAGTTAATTTACAATCGGAGAGTGGGCTGATATCTAGCGGTAAGACGGCGCGAAATGACTGAATATACGACCTGGAGTTATTGGCAGTACAGAATTAATGCGGTAATTAGTGCTGCACCCTACCCGTGGATAGGAAAAACTACAGGTTTAGTTTAGACAACGCGGTAGGGGTCAGCACCTGCCGACTGTCAGCGGTATGAAAGCTTTAGGTGCTGCTCCCTGGCGAGATTTTCCTTACACAAACGGGCACGATGCTGGAATTTCTGTTGAAGTTTGTCTGACAAAATAAATTGAGGTAGGTGGTCGACGCCATATTTTCTCCGGTAGAGAAAGAAGATGATTTCAACAACTACACGTCTTCCAACTATGTCTAGATAAACTCTATAACGACTGCGGTAAGTCTCTCAAATTACTTTTATATTAATTAACAACTATATTCATTGGAGAATACTGTTTTTTAAGTAAGCCTGAGTAAGCATCTGTCCACCACCTGTTGCATCGTGCATTGTGCAATACGCAATGTGTGGCTAAAGTTTTTAAAACCTTATAAAACATTCCATTCAAGTGTCAGAATTTCGGCACTAAAAAGTAAAGTATATTGAATATAAAATATTTAAGTTTAGAATTTACCTAACATCGATGCAACGAGATTGGGTTGCGCACTTAGCTTATTGCACAATGTGTAGTTAGTTAAGTGGTATAAAGTTTTGCTACAATAAACAGTAAAGCTTATATATATATATATATATATATATATATATATATATATATCTGGCAACTTACTCAGGCACGTTTTGAAAGTAAATGATGTCCAGTTCATATTATTATCTGTAGTAAAAAACTATGTATTTGAATTAACCTCAACCACGTGGTATCTACATATTCACGCTGAGTACTAAGTTTATGAGATGTTACAAAGCCATAATTAATTGTCAAATTGCACACAAGGTAACTCACATTAGGTGATGTTAATATTGGGAAGAATTTGTTATAAAGATTTTCAAATAAGGCATGTTGGCCATATAAATTTTATCAAGTTTAATTAAATAGCTCAATAACTATGTTGACTTTATATATGTATTTTGGAGGGTGTGCAAACTGTGGGGCATTTGTGTTGTGGTCTCTGACTAAAAATATAATGTGTAATCAGAGTCCATCGATGTAGACGAGAAAAAAAGACCTGCTACATAGCTGAACGATGAACACCATAAGCTCCTCGCTACCGGAGGAATTTGGACCACCACCCTAACACCTAAAAATGTCGGCCACAAGTTTGTCACTTATCACTTTATCAACCCTTCATGGCTGAAATCAGGTGATAACTATCCAATTATTATTTACACATAGAGTCAACACTCAATCATACCCAGTGACCAGTTATATGCATCTGTCAACTATAACATTACAAGTTTTAAACATTTATTTAAATCCCCAATTGATGGGACAGTTTAGTGTGTGGACTGGGTGCTAATTAATTGTAAATTCCAATGTATTTCTGCTAAAATTGTCAGCCAGAGACTGGCATGCATTATATAGTTCACATTCAGCATAGATTTTCCATTTATTTCATTATAGGGATTTCTTTACAGATTTTAAGTCATTCTGGCTATTAGTAATTATCATGTTCAATTCAGTGGTATACATATATATTTTCTTAATTAAAAATCAGTTTAATATATTTTGTATTAAAAAAAATTACTGGTGAGGGAGGTGCATTTTCAACAAGTTTCAACCAAGCAGTGCCTGTCGATACAATGAACTTGTTTGTTGAGACAAGTTGAAGGCTGAATCATCAGGATGTTAACGTGTCCGTCTCTGAACCAAGTGTATTTTTTTCATAGGGTTATAATATTATGCAATAATTATCTTTTTATTAATTGGCCCTGTTTCCGCATATATAAATTCTTTATATTATTTATGATAACTGGGGGGCGTTCATTATTTTCAATATTTTTAATTTCTCACTGTAATTAGGCACTTAGTTTTCAATTTTATTATGTCCTGGGGACTACTGTATGCTTAAATATTATCTTATACACCTGATGTGTAATCAACCCACACCATGAGGGTAATATTATAATAAAAGTAAATTTCTAATCCTAACAGGGATAATTATAATGAAACAGTAAGAATTTATATACACCATGAGGGTAATATAAAAAGGGCGTGGCAAGACACCTTTATGTATATTTTATTGTATACTATTGTATAATGTATTTGTGTCGTGGAACATGTTATGTATGTATATTTGTGTGTACATTTTGGGGGTTATAAGTGTTATGCATTTAGTATATTTTTGGTGGGGACTTTGGATATAGGGTTTTTATTGGTACAATGTCTTTTTATAAAAGAAAGTTAATACATGGAGTCATGTAGTTATATCCTTTTCATTTTTTCATAACAGGTATTCTATCTCAATTTATCATTGCTGATCATTTCTTTAAGGAAATAATTTACTTTATTTAACTTTATAACAAGTATATGAGTTGTCACCCTCTGAAAAATATTTAATTTGTTGAGTAATTATTTTTATAATTAATATTAGCAAGGAATCAATACCATTTATCTTCATTAAGTTTTATGAAGCATTCTAACAGGAACATATAAAATAAATTTTATATTTTATTAATATTTTATGGAAGCTTTATTTCAAGGTTAGTTATAGTTTTAAATTTCAATTCATTGGTAGAGTGACATAGCAAATTATTTTCTTGGTTTCAATTATTATTTTCAGGTGGCCTTGTTGAGAAAGTATGCTTATTTAATTAACTAATTAAGGGGAATTATAGATTACTGTTGGGTTTATTTATTTTATTATTAATTGTGCAATGAGATAGAATAATAAAAAGGATTTGTTAATTGTTTAATTCTTGAGTTTTCATTGCAAGTCCCGTCTCACTGGATCCAGCGCATTTTTTGGCTTCTCCAGGCTTAGCCTAGTTATAATTAACTTGTGGCCCCTATTTACAAAAAAAAAATAAAATAAAAAAAAATTCTAAAAATTTTTTTCTCAAAAAAAATAATCTTTTTTTTATAACTGCGAAAGTCAAAGTGGGGTTACATTAGGTAGCAGAGCGTGGTTACGATTGGGGTCAACCCGTGGATCCTGTGGGTGTGACGGGGCTTGCAAACTTAGGAAACATTTTGGAACTTTCACAATGTTAAGTTCAAATAGAACTTAGAAAAATTTCAAGAAGCCCTATATCTAAAGTTGAAAATATTTTTGTTAGCTTTAAGGTTTTGAGATAAATGTATATGTACTTGCCCGCCTTGAATAGTGAATAGTGCCACGTGGTGAGAAATTTTAGAAGGGGAAATCCCTGGGGAAAGGGGACTTATCGCAGTTCGGTGCTTGGTTGGTTGGAGTATTGCCTTGCCCATATTTGGGGAGGTGTTGTTTTTTTAATTATGCGGTATGGCCCGATCGGCAGTCGGTTTCTTCCGATAAATGGTAGCCGAAGTAACATAAGAAATTGTTAAAATAAATTTTCGTGGTCGGTGTTTTGTTTTTGTGTTGTGTGTGTGTCGCGTTCCTTTTGTCTGGTAATCGAGTGTGAGCAGTTCAGGTAGTGGGCTAGTTTCTCGCATCGGTAGGTGGACCCGCAGTCTACTCTTTGGAAGATATAGTACTTGAGTTTTTCTTATTCCAGTCTTATTATTGTCATTATGTTTGTAGGTGTTAGGTGTTTTGTGGGTGTTATGTACGGTTAATCATTGAAGGGGTAGGGGCCATGCCGCATTCCCTAGGTGGGTTCTGTGGTAGGTAATGTTGAATGGAGTAGGTTATTCGACGTTGCCGTGCGGAAGCAAACCCCCCTCGTTAGTTCTGCAGTATTGAAGACCAAGTGAAGGGATTGATGTTCGTGTGCCCTCTATGTGGTTTTCTCTGTCCGGCTAATAGGGGCCGTCCGCCCTAGTATAGGGATTTTTTTTTTTAACGACCAGTTAGATATGTCAAGGATTTGTGATGCCTTGTTTTAGCATATGGCTGGTCAGTCCACATGTGGACAGAAGTGTTATGGGCGCTCACATATCAAGGTATTAGTTACCTTGTTTTGGTCTTCGGACGCGTATGTGAGTGGCAGCAGGAGGAGTAGGTGGTGGTCACCAGAGAGTGTGACGTATTGGGGCGGTCCTGTGGGGTTGGTCTGGCGGAGAGGGTCGCATGAGGATGGTTGCATTGGCTTGGTGATTTTCCAATCCGGTAAGAAAGGGGGGGTAGTTGTTGTCCTGAGTAGGTATCAAGTTGGGTCTCAGTTGGTGGGCAAGCCTCAGGATGTCGGAAGATCTACGCACGTAAGAATTCATTCTTTTGTCTTTCGCTGTCTCTCTCTTTTGCTGTGTGCGGACCCTGATCAGGTCAGCATGCAGCACCTGCACACTCACATAATACATATCTTCTTTCGTCTCTTTCGTTTTCCTTCCGAGATTCTGTTCTCCTGAGAGCAAGCTCTGCTGAGCCAACTCAACCACGACGTCCACCGGTTGTTTTGGGGAGAGGTACACTGCAGGGTACGCTCCTGGCATTTAACGTTGGGGCAACTATGTTGCCCTTTTGGGGTGAGGGGGTGCTGAGTCACGAAGACTCAGCGAGTTTTCAGTTAATTTACAATAGGAGAGTGGGCTGATATCTAGCGGTAAGACGGCGCGAAATGACTGAATATACGACCTGGAGTTATTGGCAGTACAGAATTAATGCGGTAATTAGTGCTGCACCCTACCCGTGGATAGGAAAAACTACAGGTTTAGTTTAGACAACGGCGGTAGGGGTCAGCACCTGCCGACTGTCAGCGGTATGAAAGCTTTAGGTGCTGCTCCCTGGCGAGATTTTCCTTACACAAACGGGCACGATGCTGGAATTTCTGTTGAAGTTTGTCTGACAAAATAACTTGAGGTAGGTGGTCGACGCCATATTTTCTCCGGTAGAGAAAGAAGATGATTTCAACAACTACACGTCTTCCAACTATGTCTAGATAAACTCTATAACGACTGCGGTAAGTCTCTCAAATTACTTTTATATTAATTAACAACTATATTCATTGGAGAATACTGTTTTTTAAGTAAGCCTGAGTAAGCATCTGTCCACCACCTGTTGCATCGTGCATTGTGCAATACGCAATGTGTGGCTAAAGTTTTTAAAACCTTATAAAACATTCCATTCAAGTGTCAGAATTTCGGCACTAAAAAGTAAAGTATATTGAATATAAAATATTTAAGTTTAGAATTTACCTAACATCGATGCAACGAGATTGGGTTGCGCACTTAGCTTATTGCACAATGTGTAGTTAGTTAAGTGGTATAAAGTTTTGCTACAATAAACAGTAAAGCTTATATATATATATATATCTGGCAACTTACTCAGGCACGTTTTGAAAGTAAATGATGTCCAGTTCATATTATTATCTGTAGTAAAAAACTATGTATTTGAATTAACCTCAACCACGTGGTATCTACATATTCACGCTGAGTACTAAGTTTATGAGATGTTACAAAGCCATAATTAATTGTCAAATTGCACACAAGGTAACTCACATTAGGTGATGTTAATATTGGGAAGAATTTGTTATAAAGATTTTCAAATAAGGCATGTTGGCCATATAAATTTTATCAAGTTTAATTAAATAGCTCAATAACTATGTTGACTTTATATATGTATTTTGGAGGGTGTGCAAACTGTGGGGCATTTGTGTTGTGGTCTCTGACTAAAAATATAATGTGTAATCAGAGTCCATCGATGTAGACGAGAAAAAAAGACCTGCTACATAGCTGAACGATGAACACCATAAGCTCCTCGCTACCGGAGGAATTTGGACCACCACCCTAACACCTAAAAATGTCGGCCACAAGTTTGTCACTTATCACTTTATCAACCCTTCATGGCTGAAATCAGGTGATAACTATCCAATTATTATTTACACATAGAGTCAACACTCAATCATACCCAGTGACCAGTTATATGCATCTGTCAACTATAACATTACAAGTTTTAAACATTTATTTAAATCCCCAATTGATGGGACAGTTTAGTGTGTGGACTGGGTGCTAAATTAATTGTAAATTCCAATGTATTTCTGCTAAAATTGTCAGCCAGAGACTGGCATGCATTATATAGTTCACATTCAGCATAGATTTTCCATTTATTTCATTATAGGGATTTCTTTACAGATTTTAAGTCATTCTGGCTATTAGTAATTATCATGTTCAATTCAGTGGTATACATATATATTTTCTTAATTAAAAATCAGTTTAATATATTTTGTATTAAAAAAAATTACTGGTGAGGGAGGTGCATTTTCAACAAGTTTCAACCAAGCAGTGCCTGTCGATACAGTTTTGAACTTGTTTGTTGAGACAAGTTGAAGGCTGAATCATCAGGATGTTAACGTGTCCGTCTCTGAACCAAGTGTATTTTTTTCATAGGGTTATAATATTATGCAATAATTATCTTTTTATTAATTGGCCCTGTTTCCGCATATATAAATTCTTTATATTATTTATGATAACTGGGGGGCGTTCATTATTTTCAATATTTTTAATTTCTCACTGTAATTAGGCACTTAGTTTTCAATTTTATTATGTCCTGGGGACTACTGTATGCTTAAATATTATCTTATACACCTGATGTGTAATCAACCCACACCATGAGGGTAATATTATAATAAAAGTAAATTTCTAATCCTAACAGGGATAATTATAATGAAACAGTAAGAATTTATATACACCATGAGGGTAATATAAAAAGGGCGTGGCAAGACACCTTTATGTATATTTTATTGTATACTATTGTATAATGTATTTGTGTCGTGGAACATGTTATGTATGTATATTTGTGTGTACATTTTGGGGGTTATAAGTGTTATGCATTTAGTGTATTTTTGGTGGGGACTTTGGATATAGGGTTTTTATTGGTACAATGTCTTTTTATAAAAGAAAGTTAATACATGGAGTCATGTAGTTATATCCTTTTCATTTTTTCATAACAGGTATTCTATCTCAATTTATCATTGCTGATCATTTCTTTAAGGAAATAATTTACTTTATTTAACTTTATAACAAGTATATGAGTTGTCACCCTCTGAAAAATATTTAATTTGTTGAGTAATTATTTTTATAATTAATATTAGCAAGGAATCAATACCATTTATCTTCATTAAGTTTTATGAAGCATTCTAACAGGAACATATAAAATAAATTTTATATTTTATTAATATTTTATGGAAGCTTTATTTCAAGGTTAGTTATAGTTTTAAATTTCAATTCATTGGTAGAGTGACATAGCAAATTATTTTCTTGGTTTCAATTATTATTTTCAGGTGGCCTTGTTGAGAAAGTATGCTTATTTAATTAACTAATTAAGGGGAATTATAGATTACTGTTGGGTTTATTTATTTTATTATTAATTGTGCAATGAGATAGAATAATAAAAAGGATTTGTTAATTGTTTAATTCTTGAGTTTTCATTGCAAGTCCCGTCTCACTGGATCCAGCGCATTTTTTGGCTTCTCCAGGCTTAGCCTAGTTATAATTAACTTGTGGCCCCTATTTACAAAAAAAAAATAAAATAAAAAAAAATTCTAAAAATTTTTTTCTCAAAAAAAATAATCTTTTTTTTATAACTGCGAAAGTCAAAGTGGGGTTACATTAGGTAGCAGAGCGTGGTTACGATTGGGGTCAACCCGTGGATCCTGTGGGTGTGACGGGGCTTGCAAACTTAGGAAACATTTTGGAACTTTCACAATGTTAAGTTCAAATAGAACTTAGAAAAATTTCAAGAAGCCCTATATCTAAAGTTGAAAATATTTTTGTTAGCTTTAAGGTTTTGAGATAAATGTATATGTACTTGCCCGCCTTGAATAGTGAATAGTGCCACGTGGTGAGAAATTTTAGAAGGGGAAATCCCTGGGGAAAGGGGACTTATCGCAGTTCGGTGCTTGGTTGGTTGGAGTATTGCCTTGCCCATATTTGGGGAGGTGTTGTTTTTTTAATTATGCGGTATGGCCCGATCGGCAGTCGGTTTCTTCCGATAAATGGTAGCCGAAGTAACATAAGAAATTGTTAAAATAAATTTTCGTGGTCGGTGTTTTGTTTTTGTGTTGTGTGTGTGTCGCGTTCCTTTTGTCTGGTAATCGAGTGTGAGCAGTTCAGGTAGTGGGCTAGTTTCTCGCATCGGTAGGTGGACCCGCAGTCTACTCTTTGGAAGATATAGTACTTGAGTTTTTCTTATTCCAGTCTTATTATTGTCATTATGTTTGTAGGTGTTAGGTGTTTTGTGGGTGTTATGTACGGTTAATCATTGAAGGGGTAGGGGCCATGCCGCATTCCCTAGGTGGGTTCTGTGGTAGGTAATGTTGAATGGAGTAGGTTATTCGACGTTGCCGTGCGGAAGCAAACCCCCCTCGTTAGTTCTGCAGTATTGAAGACCAAGTGAAGGGATTGATGTTCGTGTGCCCTCTATGTGGTTTTCTCTGTCCGGCTAATAGGGGCCGTCCGCCCTAGTATAGGGATTTTTTTTTTTAACGACCAGTTAGATATGTCAAGGATTTGTGATGCCTTGTTTTAGCATATGGCTGGTCAGTCCACATGTGGACAGAAGTGTTATGGGCGCTCACATATCAAGGTATTAGTTACCTTGTTTTGGTCTTCGGACGCGTATGTGAGTGGCAGCAGGAGGAGTAGGTGGTGGTCACCAGAGAGTGTGACGTATTGGGGCGGTCCTGTGGGGTTGGTCTGGCGGAGAGGGTCGCATGAGGATGGTTGCATTGGCTTGGTGATTTTCCAATCCGGTAAGAAAGGGGGGGTAGTTGTTGTCCTGAGTAGGTATCAAGTTGGGTCTCAGTTGGTGGGCAAGCCTCAGGATGTCGGAAGATCTACGCACGTAAGAATTCATTCTTTTGTCTTTCGCTGTCTCTCTCTTTTGCTGTGTGCGGACCCTGATCAGGTCAGCATGCAGCACCTGCACACTCACATAATACATATCTTCTTTCGTCTCTTTCGTTTTCCTTCCGAGATTCTGTTCTCCTGAGAGCAAGCTCTGCTGAGCCAACTCAACCACGACGTCCACCGGTTGTTTTGGGGAGAGGTACACTGCAGGGTACGCTCCTGGCATTTAACGTTGGGGCAACTATGTTGCCCTTTTGGGGTGAGGGGGTGCTGAGTCACGAAGACTCAGCGAGTTTTCAGTTAATTTACAATAGGAGAGTGGGCTGATATCTAGCGGTAAGACGGCGCGAAATGACTGAATATACGACCTGGAGTTATTGGCAGTACAGAATTAATGCGGTAATTAGTGCTGCACCCTACCCGTGGATAGGAAAAACTACAGGTTTAGTTTAGACAACGGCGGTAGGGGTCAGCACCTGCCGACTGTCAGCGGTATGAAAGCTTTAGGTGCTGCTCCCTGGCGAGATTTTCCTTACACAAACGGGCACGATGCTGGAATTTCTGTTGAAGTTTGTCTGACAAAATAACTTGAGGTAGGTGGTCGACGCCATATTTTCTCCGGTAGAGAAAGAAGATGATTTCAACAACTACACGTCTTCCAACTATGTCTAGATAAACTCTATAACGACTGCGGTAAGTCTCTCAAATTACTTTTATATTAATTAACAACTATATTCATTGGAGAATACTGTTTTTTAAGTAAGCCTGAGTAAGCATCTGTCCACCACCTGTTGCATCGTGCATTGTGCAATACGCAATGTGTGGCTAAAGTTTTTAAAACCTTATAAAACATTCCATTCAAGTGTCAGAATTTCGGCACTAAAAAGTAAAGTATATTGAATATAAAATATTTAAGTTTAGAATTTACCTAACATCGATGCAACGAGATTGGGTTGCGCACTTAGCTTATTGCACAATGTGTAGTTAGTTAAGTGGTATAAAGTTTTGCTACAATAAACAGTAAAGCTTATATATATATATATATCTGGCAACTTACTCAGGCACGTTTTGAAAGTAAATGATGTCCAGTTCATATTATTATCTGTAGTAAAAAACTATGTATTTGAATTAACCTCAACCACGTGGTATCTACATATTCACGCTGAGTACTAAGTTTATGAGATGTTACAAAGCCATAATTAATTGTCAAATTGCACACAAGGTAACTCACATTAGGTGATGTTAATATTGGGAAGAATTTGTTATAAAGATTTTCAAATAAGGCATGTTGGCCATATAAATTTTATCAAGTTTAATTAAATAGCTCAATAACTATGTTGACTTTATATATGTATTTTGGAGGGTGTGCAAACTGTGGGGCATTTGTGTTGTGGTCTCTGACTAAAAATATAATGTGTAATCAGAGTCCATCGATGTAGACGAGAAAAAAAGACCTGCTACATAGCTGAACGATGAACACCATAAGCTCCTCGCTACCGGAGGAATTTGGACCACCACCCTAACACCTAAAAATGTCGGCCACAAGTTTGTCACTTATCACTTTATCAACCCTTCATGGCTGAAATCAGGTGATAACTATCCAATTATTATTTACACATAGAGTCAACACTCAATCATACCCAGTGACCAGTTATATGCATCTGTCAACTATAACATTACAAGTTTTAAACATTTATTTAAATCCCCAATTGATGGGACAGTTTAGTGTGTGGACTGGGTGCTAAATTAATTGTAAATTCCAATGTATTTCTGCTAAAATTGTCAGCCAGAGACTGGCATGCATTATATAGTTCACATTCAGCATAGATTTTCCATTTATTTCATTATAGGGATTTCTTTACAGATTTTAAGTCATTCTGGCTATTAGTAATTATCATGTTCAATTCAGTGGTATACATATATATTTTCTTAATTAAAAATCAGTTTAATATATTTTGTATTAAAAAAAATTACTGGTGAGGGAGGTGCATTTTCAACAAGTTTCAACCAAGCAGTGCCTGTCGATACAGTTTTGAACTTGTTTGTTGAGACAAGTTGAAGGCTGAATCATCAGGATGTTAACGTGTCCGTCTCTGAACCAAGTGTATTTTTTTCATAGGGTTATAATATTATGCAATAATTATCTTTTTATTAATTGGCCCTGTTTCCGCATATATAAATTCTTTATATTATTTATGATAACTGGGGGGCGTTCATTATTTTCAATATTTTTAATTTCTCACTGTAATTAGGCACTTAGTTTTCAATTTTATTATGTCCTGGGGACTACTGTATGCTTAAATATTATCTTATACACCTGATGTGTAATCAACCCACACCATGAGGGTAATATTATAATAAAAGTAAATTTCTAATCCTAACAGGGATAATTATAATGAAACAGTAAGAATTTATATACACCATGAGGGTAATATAAAAAGGGCGTGGCAAGACACCTTTATGTATATTTTATTGTATACTATTGTATAATGTATTTGTGTCGTGGAACATGTTATGTATGTATATTTGTGTGTACATTTTGGGGGTTATAAGTGTTATGCATTTAGTGTATTTTTGGTGGGGACTTTGGATATAGGGTTTTTATTGGTACAATGTCTTTTTATAAAAGAAAGTTAATACATGGAGTCATGTAGTTATATCCTTTTCATTTTTTCATAACAGGTATTCTATCTCAATTTATCATTGCTGATCATTTCTTTAAGGAAATAATTTACTTTATTTAACTTTATAACAAGTATATGAGTTGTCACCCTCTGAAAAATATTTAATTTGTTGAGTAATTATTTTTATAATTAATATTAGCAAGGAATCAATACCATTTATCTTCATTAAGTTTTATGAAGCATTCTAACAGGAACATATAAAATAAATTTTATATTTTATTAATATTTTATGGAAGCTTTATTTCAAGGTTAGTTATAGTTTTAAATTTCAATTCATTGGTAGAGTGACATAGCAAATTATTTTCTTGGTTTCAATTATTATTTTCAGGTGGCCTTGTTGAGAAAGTATGCTTATTTAATTAACTAATTAAGGGGAATTATAGATTACTGTTGGGTTTATTTATTTTATTATTAATTGTGCAATGAGATAGAATAACAAAAAGGATTTGTTAATTGTTTAATTCTTGAGTTTTCATTGCAAGTCCCGTCTCACTGGATCCAGCGCATTTTTTGGCTTCTCCAGGCTTAGCCTAGTTATAATTAACTTGTGGCCCCTATTTACAAAAAAAATAAAATAAAATAAAAAAAAAAATTTAAAAAATTGTTTTCTCAAAAAAAAATAATCTTTTTTTTATAACTGCGAAAGTCAAAGTGGGGTTACATTAGGTAGCAGAGTGTGGTTACGATTGGGGTCAACCCGTGGATCCTGTGGGTGTGACGGGGCTTGCAAACTTAGGAAACATTTTGGAACTTTCACAATGTTAAGTTCAAATAGAACTTAGAAAAATTTCAAGAAGCCCTATATCTAAAGTTGAAAATATTTTTGTTAGCTTTAAGGTTTTGAGATAAATGTATATGTACTTGCCCGCCTTGAATAGTGAATAGTGCCACGTGGTGAGAAATTTTAGAAATTTTAGAAGGGGAAATCCCTGGGGAAAGGGGACTTATCGCAGTTCGGTGCTTGGTTGGTTGGAGTATTGCCTTGCCCATATTTGGGGAGGTGTTGTTTTTTTAATTATGCGGTATGGCCCGATCGGCCGTCGGTTTCTTCCGATAAATGGTAGCCGAAGTAACATAAGAAATTGTTAAAATAAATTTTCGTGGTAGGTGTTTTGTTTTTGTGTTGTGCGTGTGTCGCGTTCCTTTTGTCTGGTAATCGAGTGTGAGCAGTTCAGGTAGTGGGCTAGTTTCTCGCATCGGTAGGTGGACCCGCAGTCTACTCTTTGGAAGATATAGTACTTGAGTTTTTCTTATTCCAGTCTTATTATTGTCATTATGTTTGTAGGTGTTAGGTGTTTTGTGGGTGTTATGTACGGTTAATCATTGAAGGGGTAGGGGCCATGCCGCATTCCCTAGGTGGGTTCTGTGGTAGGTAATGTTGAATGGAGTAGGTTATTCGACGTTGCCGTGCGGAAGCAAACCCCCCTCGTTAGTTCTGCAGTATTGAAGACCAAGTGAAGGGATTGATGTTCGTGTGCCCTCTATGTGGTTTTCTCTGTCCGGCTAATAGGGGCCGTCCGCCCTAGTATAGGGATTTTTTTTTTAACGACCAGTTAGATATGTCAAGGATTTGTGATGCCTTGTTTTAGCATATGGCTGGTCAGTCCACATGTGGACAGAAGTGTTATGGGCGCTCACATATCAAGGTATTAGTTACCTTGTTTTGGTCTTCGGACGCGTATGTGAGTGGCAGCAGGAGGAGTAGGTGGTGGTCACCAGAGAGTGTGACGTATTGGGGCGGTCCTGTGGGGTTGGTCTGGCGGAGAGGGTCGCATGAGGATGGTTGCATTGGCTTGGTGATTTTCCAATCCGGTAAGAAAGGGGGGTAGTTGTTGTCCTGAGTAGGTATCAAGTTGGGTCTCAGTTGGTGGGCAAGCCTCAGGAGGTCGGAAGATCTACGCACGTAAGAATCTTTCTTTTGTCTTTCGCTGTCTCTCTCTTTTGCTGTGTGCGGACCCTGATCAGGTCAGCATGCAGCACCTGCACACTCACATAATACATATCTTCTTTCGTCTCTTTCGTTTTCCTTCCGAGATTCTGTTCTCCTGAGAGCAAGCTCTGCTGAGCCAACTCAACCACGACGTCCACCGGTTGTTTTGGGGAGAGGTACACTGCAGGGTACGCTCCTGGCATTTAACGTTGGGGCAACTATGTTGCCCTTTTGGTGTGAGGGTGTGCTGAGTCACGAAGACTCAGCGAGTTTTCAGTTAATTTACAATCGGAGAGTGGGCTGATATCTAGCGGTAAGACGGCGCGAAATGACTGAATATACGACCTGGAGTTATTGGCAGTACAGAATTAATGCGGTAATTAGTGCTGCACCCTACCCGTGGATAGGAAAAACTACAGGTTTAGTTTAGACAACGGCGGTAGGGGTCAACACCTGCCGACTGTCAGCGGTATGAAAGCTTTAGGTGCTGCTCCCTGGCGAGATTTTCCTTACACAAACGGGCACGATGCTGGAATTTCTGTTGAAGTTTGTCTGACAAAATAACTTGAGGTAGGTGGTCGACGCCATATTTTCTCCGGTAGAGAAAGAAGATGATTTCAACAACTACACGTCTTCCAACTATGTCTAGATAAACTCTATAACGACTGCGGTAAGTCTCTCAAATTACTTTTATATTAATTAACAACTATATTCGTTGGAGAATACTGTTTTTTAAGTAAGCCTGAGTAAGCATCTGTCCACCACCTGTTGCATCGTGCATTGTGCAATACGCAATGTGTGGCTAAAGTTTTTAAAACCTTATAAAACATTCCATTCAAGTGTCAGAATTTCGGCACTAAAAAGTAAAGTATATTGAATATAAAATATTTAAGTTTAGAATTTATCTAACATCGATGCAACGAGATTGGGTTGCGCACTTAGCTTATTGCACAATGCGTAGTTAGTTAAGTGGTATAAAGTTTTGCTACAATAAACAGTAAAGCTTATATATATATATCTGGCAACTTACTCAGGCACGTTTTGAAAGTAAATGATGTCCAGTTCATATTATTATCTGTAGTAAAAAACTATGTATTTGAATTAACCTCAACCACGTGGTATCTACATATTCACGCTAAGTACTAAGTTTATGAGATGTTACAAAGCCATAATTAATTGTCAAATTGCACACAAGGTAACTCACATTAGGTGATGTTAATATTGGGAAGAATTTGTTATAAAGATTTTCAAATAAGGCATGTTGGCCATATAAATTTTATCAAGTTTAATTAAATAGCTCAATAACTATGTTGACTTTATATATGTATTTTGGAGGGTGTGCAAACTGTGGGGCATTTGTGTTGTGGTCTCTGACTAAAAATATAATGTGTAATCAGGGTCCATCGATGTAGACGAGAAAAAAAGACCTGCTACATAGCTGAACGATGAACACCATAAGATCCTCGCTACCAGAGGAATTTGGACCACCACCCTAACACCTAAAAATGTCGGCCACAAGTTTGTCACTTATCACTTTATCAACCCTTCATGGCTGAAATCAGGTGATAACTATCCAATTATTATTTACACATAGAGTCAACACTCAATCATACCCAGTGACCAGTTATATGCATCTGTCAACTATAACATTACAAGTTTTAAACATTTATTTAAATCCCCAATTGATGGGACAGTTTAGTGTGTGGACTGGGTGCTAAATTAATTGTAATTTCCAATGTATTTCTGCTAAAATTGTCAGCCAGAGACTGGCATGCATTATATAGTTCACATTCAGCATAGATTTTCCATTTATTTCATTATAGGGATTTCTTTACAGATTTTAAGTCATTCTGGCTATTAGTAATTATCATGTTCAATTCAGTGGTATACATATTGTAACGCAACATAGTTGAGGTTCCCCAACGTTACATAAAAGACTGAATGAAATATGGTCAAAGACCATACCCTGACTTAAGGTTGTTCGATAGTTCATATGTTTGAGAAGGACCTCAAGTAAAAAGGAGGCAATGACTAATATTAAATGTAAAAGAGCCAGACCAATGAATGATTGGATGTAATGAAATGTTTGTTTTGTACTGTGACATGTTAAGGTCTACAGAATATTTATATTGTATGTTGAATGTGTTAAAAATGAAATGATGTTGTTTGATAATAATACTTACTCAATAATTATGTTTATATTTTATATTAGATTTGTTTTTATACAGCACAATATAGTTACCAATGTTAGGCACGGTACTAAGTTGTCAGTATTGTATAAAATTGAAAGATACTGTTGTTCTAATTAATGTTTATAAACTGGATCAGGAGTGTGACCAGTGTTTCAAGTCTAACAAGTAGTTCTGACAATTATGTCATAAATTAATAAAGGGTTCCAGAACCAATTGATTAATGTAAAAACAAATAACCACCAGTAAATTAAAATTCATGTAATTAACTATGTAATCAATAATTAATTGTACAGTAGGTCAGGTAAAAAGAAAATTAAGTTAAAAACCAAATAATGTTATAATGGTTGTAAATGAATCTATAGGCCTAAATTCCATATTAGTGAAAGGAAATTAATACCTTTTTAGTAAACCCAGTCCAACGAAACTCTAGTAAAACATTTACTGTTTAATAAGGAAGGTTAGGGGAGAATTTTATGTGATTCAATATTAATCCAAGCATGGAGTATTTTATTGGAAAGGAGTAGTAATATTCTATAATGCCGGCTCAAGGATATATAGAAAACCTGGTTGTTAAGGCAACTGATTTTTAGTAACTTGTTGATTTTGAATAGATGGTACTGATTGTTACAAGCTATTAGGTTGAAATGAACCGATATATTTAAAATATATGAATAAATATAAAGAAAATATATATCCAAATTGAAAAAAAGCATTTTGCAAAACAATTCTACTGGAATGTTAATGAATCATACAAATTAAATAACCCTATAAATTATCAATGAATACAATAAAAAAGAACTGAAAGCGTCTCACCTCATTCACTAAACAATTCCGCTGAATTTGGTATCAAACCAATTCATGCTATAAATTGAAGACCAATAAAGAGTTGAAGCCTGAATTAACGGAAATATTTGGAAATACAGAAGATTCGGTTGACGAAATAACCTTCATTGACAGCGGAAGCTGAGATCCTAATTCCAGTTCGTTGGGACCAAGAATTGTGAAGACGCAAAAGAAGACTCGAAGCACCAGAGTTCCCGTGGGATTATCATCATCCATTCATTGAAGACCAGAGCAGTTTTACTGGGTGAAGACGATATAACCTGCATTTTGATCGTAGTTGACAAACAGTCACCGCCTAATGAAGCTTTCGCCGCTTGGGTAAAAAAACAAATTATTTTCATATCATTGTATTTTAAGTAAATAATTTTATTCTTTTTGTAAATTGAACAACCTTAATTATGCGTTTTACCTGGCCTTACTAATGGTTCAAAGAACTACACGAACCCTGGTATAAGAATTATTTGTCATTATTTTCAAAGTATATATGTTTTTCTTTTTAGAATTCGAATAATTAAAAATCGATACATGTTGGGATAGTCGATTGTATTGTCTTATTGTTTGTCTGAGACAACGTAACTGGTTAAATACCAGAGAAAAATAAATAAAGTACATTTGTTGTATGAGATAACGTTTTAATCATTGCAGAGAAAATACTATATGTAATTGGCGTAATAATTTATTAACAGATTGACACAAACACTTAGAATAACTAACCTATACGCACAATTATTTATAATAACAGCGCTCCAAGTTTGCAGCTGGTGAGACGGGAGATTGCTGAACTAACGGGTTTTGCCATACTAAATTTGAATGAAATTTTTATCGTTGAGGGACTAGGGTTGAGACAAAAACCACTTACATTCAGTAAATACCCCATATATATTGCTCATATTAAACAACCACTGAGAATTAAATTAAGTCTACAGAATACTACCATTATAAATTCAGGAATATAATTCTAAGTTTGTGGACTTAATAATCTGTGTTCTGAGGGTTTCACTGGTCACAACCGCAAGGTATATTAGTTAATAACATATTAATTAAACCAGGTAACAGCATTTTAATTGTTACGAATCGCCACCTACAACGTACTACTTGGCGTTTGTTACACCGGAGTCTCTTATAACTAATTACACTCATAGACAAGATCTCTTTATAATTTGACGTCTCCAGCTGGTATCATACATTATTACATACGTCCTCACATAATTAACAAGCAGTTCGTTACTAAATTGATTACAACAGTGGGGTTTGAATAAGACGGACATTTTCGCTAGCACCGGCACATATTAGTCTCTTTACAAATTGGCACATAACAACGTGGAACTTATTTAAACACGTACTCGACACATTCTATATATTTCATTTTGTTACAAATTGACGCTCGCAACGTGAGGCATAATCGTCGCATCTTAACACCTAATTATTTCATTCATAACAAATTGGCGCTCAACGAGTGGGCTTTAGTTAAGTAAAAACCCATATTATTTGTTACTTAACTTGAGCAGGCAACCATTAGAGGCACAGGAATGCATACGAGAGCTCTGACGAAAAGAATGGAGAAGGAACAAGAGACAGAAGAAGATAGGAGGGAAGAAGAAACAGAGGCAGGTACAGATATTGAAATGGAACAACAGGCGAGCAATACAGAGGATGCCCAAGGGGACCAACCAGATAAGGAGGAAGCCAGAGGAGGATTAAATTGGGAAAAATTAATGGAATTAATGAGTAGCATGAAGAAGGATAATAAGGAGTTAATGAGTAGCATGAAGAAGGATAATAAGGAATTATTGAGTAGTATGAAGGAGGACTATAAACAAACTAATGAGAAAATAGACAGTATTAAGGAAAGTACTAGTGAACTTTTGAGACAAACCATAAATGAAAATAATGAACAATTGAAGGCCGATTTTAGACAAATCAATGAAAAGATAGACAGTATAAATGAAAATGCAGAAAAGCTGGAAAATAAAATAGACAGTATTAATGAGAACTCAAGAAAACAAAACGAAATTTTGAGCGAAAATTTAATCAAACAAATGAATGAAAAGTTTGACAGGAATGACGAGAATTTGAGACAGATACAAGACGATAACAAATTAATGAACGAAAAACTTGAGGAAAACAATAAACGAATGAAAGCAGATCTTGAGAAAATCAATGAGGATAATCTAATACGAATCGATGAGAGAATTGAGCATTCTAACAAGGAAATAAGGGAAAATGTTGATAAACAGAATGAAGTATTAAGACAAGTTATCAATAAGAAAATTGAGGACGCTAGTGAAGCAATCAGCCAGAAGGTAGTTAAGAACGATGGCGAAAGAAAACAGGAGATCGCGGAAACAAATAGAAAACTGAAAGCGACCGATGAAGTTATTACACGAAATAGAGCTGAACTAGAGGTCAAGCTAGGCCATATAGAAGAAGAAAACCGAATTCAAGTGGAATCAATACGAACAGATTGCGGAAACCAGCATCAAAATTTAGATACGGTCATGAATGAAGTACAGGAGCAAGGACAACGTAACCAGGATAGAATCGAGAACCTACAACGGTCAGTTGACAACCGATCGATCACTGTCCCATATACACAACATATAGACGACCGGGAGACCATCAACTTTAAGGCATACAGGAGAAATCCAATGGAATTCTTGGAACGGGTCGGCGAACAAATCATGAGAACTGGTGAAAACAGGTGGCCAATAATTCGTCGTTATTTAGACGAACATTTTAAAGAAACTTATGATAACTGGTGGACAGCCACCAGGCACGAGATACGAAACTACGAAGAATTTAAAATAGCTTTTAAAGCCAGGTACTGGTCAGACGCCACCCAGAACATAGTGAGGGAGAGCATCAGTTATGGAAGATATGACGCCAGCAGGGGAACAACACTTACCGCCTACTTCCTGGGAAAAGTATGTTTGGCAAGACATCTTGAACCAAAAATCCCAGAGGAAATTCTCGTCACCAGGTTAGCATACCACTATGATAACGGTATATCAATAGCACGATCGGGTGGACAAATAAAAACTATACAGGCCATGTCAACGCTATTAGAAGAGCACGAGCGTGAAGTACACTATCGAAGGAGTCGTCAGAGAAACGACCAGTACGGGAACAGGGATTTCCCAGACTATAACAATAGAAACAATAACCATAACAGTCATGAGGCGAATAACCGGACGAACTATAATGGCAGGCCTGGTAATTATGGTAATGAGGCGTACCAACGGCAAAATAACAACAACAGCCCAAGGAACAACGGAAACAATTACGGGAATAGACAGAGTATTCCGAACAACCAATATAACCGGTCGTATAACCCAAATTACCAGAATCGGAACACGAACAACCGAAATTATGATAACAGCAACCGTAATCCGAATAACCAAAACCAAAACTACAGAAGAGTTAATTATGTGGGGGCATACGACAATTATAACGGGAGGACATACTACCAAGGACGTCGAAGTTTTGATAGGGACGCCGATTGGAACCAGTACAGTAATAACGATCGAAGGGAGACTAGAATTAATAGGGGCAGAAGTCGGAGTCAGGAGGACTACCGCCGGATTAATTACGAAGAAGACCGCCAACGGCCGGAACCCAGGTCAACAGAAAATGAAATAAGTCAAACAAACCAAACCGGCAGAGGAGACGAAGAATCCGAGCCGATTTTAAACATCACACGGCAGTGAAAACACTAGCAGGACCCTCACTGAACCACTCTATCGGGTTTAACGACATAAGGAACCACAGTAAAAATAATAAATGTATCACGATTATTTGTAGTAACTACTTGAAAAATTTAAGGGACGAGTTGTTGGAAGAAGAAGACGGAAATCCAAGAAAGAATAGTAACGAAATAATTTACATAACGGCAGAGATCAACAGTGTGCAAACCAAAATTATGATAGACACTGGGGCTAACGTGTCGCTAATCGACGCACAAAGAACTAAACAAAATAATTGAAGAAGGGAAGAAGCATATACTTACGTTACCAATAAGCAACACTGTACTGATAGGGGCAACGGGACGTCAAAATAGAACGGTCCGGAAACAAGCAAGGTTGGAGTTAACGAGTAACAATAAAACAATCCCAATGACTTTTCTAGTAGCCAGTGGCTTACCATTTAACATGTTAATCGGTTGTGACATGCTGAAACAATATTCAGCTATCATTGACATGAACAGGTCAAAATTATCGTTAAAAAGCAATCAAACAGAATGGACGGCTGACTTAATTAACAGCGACAGTACGACACCAACCCGAGTAACATATCATATACAAAGAAAGTTAGATCAACAGGAACAATCACCAAGTAATATCTTTTACGAGTTGGACGATGAGCAAATGTGGCATGACAAAATTAATGAGATCCGTAAATTTGAATGTGGAATAACTAACATGCAAAAGGAATAATTAGTTGAAGTGTACAATAGATATCGCCATGTATTTTCAAATATACCTGGCAAGGTAAGAGATTACCAATGCAAAATAGAGTTTCGAGAACCTGTAAATTTCAACAAAAAATCATACCCAGTCGCTTACTCACTGAAGGAAGCTGTGAGGGCAGAAATTGATAGATTAATAGACGAGGACATCATCGAACCCAGTTATTCACCGTATACCAGCCCTATCCTCGCTGTCCCGAAGAAAGGTGGCCAAGTAAGAATTTGCTTAGATGCAAGGGAAATCAATAAAGTAATAGTGAATGACCGAACATCCCCAGGGGAAATCGAGGAAATACTTAAAAAGTTCCATGGAATCAAATACATCAGCACGTGGGATACCGTCTGTGGATACTGGCAAGTCGAACTCCATCCAGAGAGCCGCAAATACATGGCATTCATTTTCGAAGGCCGAAATTACCAATTTAAACGGTTGCCATTCGGACTAGTTAATTCAGTAGCCGTGTTTGTAAAAATCATGGACCAAATCCTCGGACAGGAAACACTCCAATATACAACAATCTATGTGGATGATATTTTGATAACTTCGACCAATTGGAATGACCATTGCCAACGAGTAGAGCAAGTGCTAAAAAGGCTGTCGGAGAACCATATTACATTAAAGCTGGAGAAATCAAAATTGATAGCGAACGAAGTGAAATTTTTAGGATTTAACTTGTCGGAGCAGGGGATCACCCCATCCCAAGAAAAAATTGAGTCAATTCAAAAATTCCCAAAACCAAGGAACAGGAAACAGCTCCAATCATTCCTCGGCATATGTAATTATTACCGTAAATTTCAAGAACATTATTCGGAATTAACATCAAGATTTGTACGCCAATTATCATCCAAGGACAAGTGGACGTGGGGAGAAGAGCAAGATGCCACGCTTGAACTAATTAAAACTAAATTTTTGGAGTCAATAATGTTACACCACCCCAATTTCAATAAACAATTTTTTATGAATTGTGACGCCAGTGATGTCAGTTTGGGATCTGTTCTTTATCAGGAGGATAATGAAGGGAACCATCAAGTGATCAGTTTCGCTAGTCGAGTCCTGAATAGTTGTGAAAAAAACTATAATGTAACGGAGAAAGAGCTTTTGAGTGTTGTATTTTCCTGTAACAAGTTCAGGACCTACATTTTAGGATACAAGACGACCGTCAGAACTGATCACAAGTCAATTTCATTTCTAAAAAGTTGTAAGTTGAATCATGGAAGATTGACCAGGTGGAGCCTGACACTGCAAGAGTATAACCTAAATTGGGAATACATTCCTGGAAAAGGAAACATCATTGCAGATACATTATCACGGATCAATATCAGGGACCAGACGTTTGAGGGGGAAAAAGAAACCATAATTAAACTATACCATATCATCAGTAATAGATCTGACCTGACTAATATAATAACAGGACTCGAACAACAGCAGAAACAGGACCCCAGATTGAAAAAAATTTTTGACAGGCTTGGAGAACAAGACGACCGCATAACACAATTTTACTGCGAACACCAACAAATACTATTCATTAAGACGCATTACAAACTTAAAACCTGGAAAATTGTTATACCACAAAATATAGAAAAGGATATCATAATGGATTACCATATCAGGTATGGCCACATGGGAGCATTGAAGGTAGTCAAAGCACTCCAAGAACACGTATACATCAGGGATGTTAACAGAAAGGTGCGAAACCAGATTAAACGTTGCCACATATGCCAGCTCGTAAAAGTTAACAATCACAGGAAGGAAGGCACAATGATGCCAATCACATCATCAAATAGATTAGAAAAAGTATTTGTCGATATTTGCGGCCCATTCCCGCGAAGTGGGGGAAGGCACCAGTATAAATATTTTATAATTCTATTCGACCATTATACCAGATTCACGAAACTATACCCGATCAACCGGGCGACGACGCAAAAGATATTAAACATTATATGTCAAAATTACATTAGTGAGGTAGGAGCTCCGAAATCCATTATTACTGACCACGGAACACAATTTAAGGGGAGCAAGTGGAAAGACACTCTACGGGAAAAGGGAATCAAGACGTATAAAACATCTGTATACCACCCGAGCAGCAACCCGGCCGAACGAGTATTAAGGGAAGTAGGGAGGATCCTACGCACGTATTGCTTTAACCAACAGAGAAAATGGTCCGAGTATTTAACAGCTGCAGAAGATTTCATAAACTTATCACACCACCAATTTATCGAAATGACCCCCTATACAGCAATGTTCCAGAGACCACCACCCAGAGAGATAGCGGAATTAATACAATTCCCTAGCGGAGATGAATATAAATTTAACAGTGTAAAATTTTACGAGAATATACTAGAACGAACCGAGAGAACGAGAAGAAAATACCAGCAATTTCAACCAAAACCGGAGCGATACTTAGTGGGAGACAAGATACTATTGAAGAATCGAGAATTGCCCAGTACAATGGAAGGCATTGCTAAAAAGTTGTTACTATTGTACACGGGACCGTATACTGTAATTAAAGATAACGGAAATAATACCTATGAAATATTGGATCCCCATACACTAAAGAAGAAGGGTACATACAACCAATCCTCAATTAAGCGATACTATGAATTGGTTGATGACAAAATAAATACAACAATGATAACTAGGACAGAAAAAATATGAAAAAAAAATGTACATAAACTTAATACAGACAAGGTGATTTAATGAAAATACCACAAAATTCTAAAAGTATGTAAGGACAACTTACTCATGTTATTTCGAACAATACAATTTAAAATGAAGAAACTAAAAAACCCAAAATTCCAAAGGATGTAAGAACAACTTACTCATAATTATTCAGAAACAGTATGATTTAAAATAAAGAGAATAAATACCCCAAAATTCAAAAAATGAAGTAAGCTCAACTTACAAACAAGTATCTAAGAAAACAATTTATGAATTATATAAGAAAGAGAATTTTGAAGATAAAAAGAACAACCAAAGTCGAAAAATAAGTAAGAACACCTTACTATACAATTTAGAAGAAATTGATTTAAACTGATATGAAAGAAGAAAAATATTTTACACTAATTCAACCTAATAAAAATCATCAAAACCAGAAGACGAAATGAGTTTATCTGATATAATATAATAGCGAGAAATATAATTTTGAATGTAAAAGAAATAATAATGATTGTGCCAGAAGAATATAGCTACATAATGTAATGTATAGTACTGACCAAAATCTCATAACCAGCTGTATTGATCACAAAGGAATATGAGCCAATGAAGACAAGAGAATGAAGAAGCCAAAATGGAACCATCAAAAGGATCACAAGAAAAGAAAAAAAAAACTAATGGTTAAGAATTATCCGTAAACAAAACCCAATTAATAAATGTCAATAAAATAGCCAAGTATTGGAGAGAAAAAGTGTATAATAGAAGGAAGAATTAATATGAAGAAATAATATGATCTGAGTTAAAGTACAGTGAATAATCCCTAGAATATGATTATTATTTATTATTTTATTGAAGGTCACATGATGACTACCTTACGAGGTTTATTAATGAAGATTGACTGTAGAATATTCCAGCAATCATTTGACTGGGCAGAGATGATGTTCCTCTGATCCCAGAAAGTATGTAACGGACGACGGTAATTGGTTAGCCGATAGAGCACCACCGATTCGATTCCAGTTATAATGTTAGGGAGGTTTAGGAAAATTAAATATTAGAGGGAAAACTCACAAATAAATATAGAGAATTAAATAAAACCAGATCCAAAATGTATAATTAATGAAGAATGTCACAAGAATGATTATAGAAATAAGATTTAAACTTGGGAAATAATTGACTTTAAGAAGGAACGAAGAAATGATAATAAAATAACGAATAATTGGGAAATATAAAAGTACTATAAATAGGAAACCAATTGGCCAGATACAAATTAGAAGTTTATTTCTTGCTAAACTTTGTTTATACCAAAATAAACTTATTTCGAAAGGGGGGTGTTATGTAACGCAACATAGTTGAGGTTCCCCAACGTTACATAAAAGACTGAATGAAATATGGTCAAAGACCATACCCTGACTTAAGGTTGTTCGATAGTTCATATGTTTGAGAAGGACCTCAAGTAAAAAGGAGGCAATGACTAATATTAAATGTAAAAGAGCCAGACCAATGAATGATTGGATGTAATGAAATGTTTGTTTTGTACTGTGACATGTTAAGGTCTACAGAATATTTATATTGTATGTTGAATGTGTTAAAAATGAAATGATGTTGTTTGATAATAATACTTACTCAATAATTATGTTTATATTTTATATTAGATTTGTTTTTATACAGCACAATATAGTTACCAATGTTAGGCACGGTACTAAGTTGTCAGTATTGTATAAAATTGAAAGATACTGTTGTTCTAATTAATGTTTATAAACTGGATCAGGAGTGTGACCAGTGTTTCAAGTCTAACAAGTAGTTCTGACAATTATGTCATAAATTAATAAAGGGTTCCAGAACCAATTGATTAATGTAAAAACAAATAACCACCAGTAAATTAAAATTCATGTAATTAACTATGTAATCAATAATTAATTGTACAGTAGGTCAGGTAAAAAGAAAATTAAGTTAAAAACCAAATAATGTTATAATGGTTGTAAATGAATCTATAGGCCTAAATTCCATGTTAGTGAAAGGAAATTAATACCTTTTTAGTAAACCCAGTCCAACGAAACTCTAGTAAAACATTTACTGTTTAATAAGGAAGGTTAGGGGAGAATTTTATGTGATTCAATATTAATCCAAGCATGGAGTATTTTATTGGAAAGGAGTAGTAATATTCTATAATGCCGGCTCAAGGATATATAGAAAACCTGGTTGTTAAGGCAACTGATTTTTAGTAACTTGTTGATTTTGAATAGATGGTACTGATTGTTACAAGCTATTAGGTTGAAATGAACCGATATATTTAAAATATATGAATAAATATAAAGAAAATATATATCCAAATTGAAAAAAAGCATTTTGCAAAACAATTCTACTGGAATGTTAATGAATCATACAAATTAAATAACCCTATAAATTATCAATGAATACAATAAAAAAGAACTGAAAGCGTCTCACCTCATTCACTAAACAATTCCGCTGAATTTGGTATCAAACCAATTCATGCTATAAATTGAAGACCAATAAAGAGTTGAAGCCTGAATTAACGGAAATATTTGGAAATACAGAAGATTCGGTTGACGAAATAACCTTCATTGACAGCGGAAGCTGAGATCCTAATTCCAGTTCGTTGGGACCAAGAATTGTGAAGACGCAAAAGAAGACTCGAAGCACCAGAGTTCCCGTGGGATTATCATCATCCATTCATTGAAGACCAGAGCAGTTTTACTGGGTGAAGACGATATAACCTGCATTTTGATCGTAGTTGACAAACAGTCACCGCCTAATGAAGCTTTCGCCGCTTGGGTAAAAAAACAAATTATTTTCATATCATTGTATTTTAAGTAAATAATTTTATTCTTTTTGTAAATTGAACAACCTTAATTATGCGTTTTACCTGGCCTTACTAATGGTTCAAAGAACTACACGAACCCTGGTATAAGAATTATTTGTCATTATTTTCAAAGTATATATGTTTTTCTTTTTAGAATTCGAATAATTAAGAATCGATACATGTTGGGATAGTCGATTGTATTGTCTTATTGTTTGTCTGAGACAACGTAACTGGTTAAATACCAGAGAAAAATAAATAAAGTACATTTGTTGTATGAGATAACGTTTTAATCATTGCAGAGAAAATACTATATGTAATTGGCGTAATAATTTATTAACAGATTGACACAAACACTTAGAATAACTAACCTATACGCACAATTATTTATAATAACAGCGCTCCAAGTTTGCAGCTGGTGAGACGGGAGATTGCTGAACTAACGGGTTTTGCCATACTAAATTTGAATGAAATTTTTATCGTTGAGGGACTAGGGTTGAGACAAAAACCACTTACATTCAGTAAATACCCCATATATATTGCTCATATTAAACAACCACTGAGAATTAAATTAAGTCTACAGAATACTACCATTATAAATTCAGGAATATAATTCTAAGTTTGTGGACTTAATAATCTGTGTTCTGAGGGTTTCACTGGTCACAACCGCAAGGTATATTAGTTAATAACATATTAATTAAACCAGGTAACAGCATTTTAATTGTTACGAATCGCCACCTACAACGTACTACTTGGCGTTTGTTACACCGGAGTCTCTTATAACTAATTACACTCATAGACAAGATCTCTTTATAATTTGACGTCTCCAGCTGGTATCATACATTATTACATACGTCCTCACATAATTAACAAGCAGTTCGTTACTAAATTGATTACAACAGTGGGGTTTGAATAAGACGGACATTTTCGCTAGCACCGGCACATATTAGTCTCTTTACAAATTGGCACATAACAACGTGGAACTTATTTAAACACGTACTCGACACATTCTATATATTTCATTTTGTTACAAATTGACGCTCGCAACGTGAGGCATAATCGTCGCATCTTAACACCTAATTATTTCATTCATAACAATATATATTTTCTTAATTAAAAATCAGTTTAATATATTTTGTATTAAAAAAAATTACTGGTGAGGGAGGTGCATTTTCAACAAGTTTCAACCAAGCAGTGCCTGTCGATACAGTTTTGAACTTGTTTGTTGAGACAAGTTGAAGGCTGAATCATCAGGATGTTAACGTGTCCGTCTCTGAGCCAAGTGTATTTTTTTCATAGGGTTATAATATTATGCAATAATTATCTTTTTATTAATTGGCCCTGTTTCCGCATATATAAATTCTTTATATTATTTATGATAACTGGGGGGCGTTCATTATTTTCAATATTTTTAATTTCTCACTGTAATTAGGCACTTAGCCATTTAGCCACTTAGGCACTTAGTTTTCAATTTTATTATGTCCTGGGGACTACTGTATGCTTAAATATTATCTTATACACCTGATGTGTAATCAACCCACACCATGAGGGTAATATTATAATAAAAGTAAATTTCTAATCCTAACAGGGATAATTATAATGAAACAGTAAGAATTTATATACACCATGAGGGTAATATAAAAAGGGCGTGGCAAGACACCTTTATGTATATTTTATTGTATACTATTGTATAATGTATTTGTGTCGTGGAACATGTTATGTATGTATATTTGTGTGTACATTTTGGGGGTTATAAGTGTTATGCATTTAGTGTATTTTTGGTGGGGACTTTGGATACAGGGTTTTTATTGGTACAATGTCTTTTTATAAAAGAAAGTTAATACATGGAGTCATGTAGTTATATCCTTTTCATTTTTTCATAACAGGTATTCTATCTCAATTTATCATTGCTGATCATTTCTTTAAGGAAATAATTTACTTTATTTTACTTTATAACAAGTATATGAGTTGTCACCCTTTGAAAAATATTTAATTTGTTGAGTAATTATTTTTATAATTAATATTAGCAAGGAATCAATACCATTTATCTTCATTAAGTTTTATGAAGCATTCTAACAGGAACATATAAAATAAATTTTATATTTTATTAATATTTTATGGAAGCTTTATTTCAAGGTTAGTTATAGTTTTAAATTTCAATTCATTGGTAGAGTGACATAGCAAATTATTTTCTTGGTTTCAATTATTATTTTCAGGTGGCCTTGTTGAGAAAGTATGCTTATTTAATTAACTAATTAAGGGGAATTATAGATTACTGTTGGGTTTATTTATTTTATTATTAATTGTGCAATGAGATAGAATAATAAAAAGGATTTGTTATTGTTTAATTCTTGAGTTTTCATTGCAAGTCCCGTCTCACTGGATCCAGCGCATTTTTTGGCTTCTCTAGGCTTAGCCTAGTTATAATTAACTTGTGGCCCCTCTTTACAAAAAAAAATAAAAAAATAAAAAAAAAATTCTCAAAATTTTTTTCTCAAAAAAAATAATCTTTTTGTTATAACTGCGAAAGTCAAAGTGGGGTTACACTTGGGTTAAGTAATCTCTATTCTCACTCAGCTTCTCTTCTTCTTCTTCTTCTTGATAAATTCTTCTAAGACTTCTTATTTATGTTGAGAAGAAAGAAAAAGCTAATATTGCTAATACAAATAATAATGAACACAAGTATTTGAATAATTCTGATGCTTATTTTTAAAATTTGAATTTGTGCGCCAATCTTACGCGCATCGACAATGGCATTGGCTGAGACTCACTCAGGTCGATTGTGATAAATGACAATAATTATAATATTATAATGTTAATTATTCGAGTTCTTTTAACTGTTGAAATGGTCAGAGAGGGCAAGGAACAAGATACAATACTTACAACTACTTTAATCTAAATTATTATTCGCTAAAAATAACAGGATTCTGAAAATATTGTCAATTAATAAGTAAAAATTCGAACCGTCTTGTGGAATGACGTCACTGGCTCATGAAGGCTGTGTTCATCTCAGATGCTCAGTATATGAAAGATGGCTGCCGTTCACCTCGACCTTCTGCTGCACACGCCAACTGCTATTTGGTCTGCTCCCTCAAATATAAATACGGATTCCGTCCTCTGCGACGATGTAGTCCCTCTGGATAATTGTGTGATGTGTTTTCTTCTCCTCGGCGATGTTGTTTGGTGTTAGGTTAATAGTGCTGTGTTCCATGTTCAAAAAATTCTGTTCAGTTGTCCAGTGAATATTGGTTTTGTATAAATTTGCAATATGGCGGTTGATTTCTTGTGCCTCGTACTGGATCTTATTATTCCTGTTGTTCTGGTTCAGTTTTGGTGTTAGTTAAGTTGTCGTGTTGTTATTTTCCAATAGGTAACCTCTGTAATATTTTTCGAGGTTGTACTTCAATGTTTTGTCACCATTTATTTTTTTCAGATCTTCCGTCCGTAAATTTTGATCTGCACACATTCACGAGTAACAATAGACTGATGACTTAAAGTTGTCGTTTTAGGTAGTAATTTATAAAATATCTTATTCCTCTTACCATTGTCTGTTCACATCTACATGTCTTGGATTGATTTCAACTCATAAAAATACATGACAAGTTTTCCTATTTATTGCTGTAACTTAATTATTTATTAATTTTATGAAAATTTAACTATCTAGCAATATTCTTGTGCTAATTTTACATAATTCAATATATAACTGGGTCTGTTTTAAGTTCAAATAAGCCCAAAATTTACAATTTTTGATATTTCTTATAGGCCTTGTATTTTTTACAATTTTAGTGGTTTCTACTCTATGGTAGTCTTTTGGTTTGTTTTTACATTAGACTTATACTTAGTTTACAATTTAGTTTTAATTGTATTGTATCCTGTAACTTGAGTTACTGGGTCTAACATATATGGGTTTTAATTTAGTTTCAATTGGGTATGTATTCCTTTACTAACATTTTGGGAATAGCCCTTCTTGTTTCTATGTTCTTTTTAGGAACCTTGACATATTGTCTCTTCTTTCTTATTATATAAGTAAATTCCTTCTCTTGTGTTTTCAAGTCTTTGTGGCATTCATTCAATGTATCTTATTTGAATATTCGGTTTCATTTAATGTTTATTTACAGCTCTTTGTTAACTTGTTATTGGTTTTGTATCTTGGGGTTTTCTGCTTCTTAATTTAATAATTTCCCCTTATTAATTTTTTATTTACTTTTTCCTTTTGTCTTCGCATTTACTGCTCCTCAACATACTGGGTATACTGATGTTGTACTTGGGTTTTATATAGTTGGTTATTTATATATGGACCAAGAGTTTTCTTTGTTATTCAGTTTAATTTTATTAACATTTTATCGACTATAATGATCAGCTTCTTTAATTTATTTTTTAACCATTTGTTATTCTCACTCACTATTGATAGTTTCTTCTTTATTAATGTTGTATTAAGTTAAATTTTAAGGTGGTAATTCTGTTATACTACACAATGTATATCTGAATCAACCAACCAGATTTCAAGTTTCACCTTAGCAACCGAAAATTCAGATAAATAAAATGGGGACTTCTTTAACAACCATCATTGAAAACTGACGTGTTTTTATAACGTCTTAGCTAATTATATTTTAATAAGAGGAAACCTATACCAAACATAGTAAAACGAATCAGGACAGTTATTGAAAGACATTAGAGGAACCCAAGACCAACAAGACCCCAATTCGGAAGAATTTAAATCCTGGAAGAAGAATTAAGGAAGATTTGGACCCCATCTTCGTCCTGAATGAATAAAAGAAGAGGATCTGGGTGAATCTGTATAATTTTATAAACTTATTTAACAACAACACCCACATCTGAGCACACGAACCACTTAGAAAACTAAACAATAAAAAAACCACATACACTATATATATACACCAACACTAAAGAACACTTGAAGATAACACAAATTGATTATTACACCTTTTGAATACAAAAAAACTGAACGACAACTAATAAATATCTAAAACTTTTCATAACCTAGAACTGTGGACAACACAACCACGACTACTAGTTTGCACTATAACACCTTTTTATATCCTTATCTTGTAAAGTTTGTATTTTGATTTTAAGAGTTGTATTAATTGTTTAACCATAACATTCGAACCGAATATGCCCTGAGATTATTTTATTTAATAGAATAAAAACAACGAGCATCATTATTGAGGTTGATCTCAGCATAGTTATTAGTAACTACCAACTTATGAACGAAGACGACATAATTTTGTCACAATTTGTATTAAAATAAAGAAAAAAAAACGTAATTGATCAATTCGTTTGAATAAAGATCGATTAAAGGAGTACATCTGTTTTTTTTTTTTGCATTATTATTACTGATAAAATTAAAAGATACGATAGCACAGCAAAGCGGACGGAGCGACAGTTGGCAGCTCCGAATACGTCACTGGTTTTGAGCGCCGAGGCGGGAGCGAACGGCGGAAATAGTGGAATACAACAGTAAATGAATTTACATACATCTTATTATTCAACACTATAAGAGTAGTTGGGTTATAAGGTATAGCAAACATAAATGAAAATGAAAACATTCGAGAAAACACTCGAGTCGGTCTCTGAACATGTGATATAATTTTAAGAAAAGTAATAAAATATGTGCGTTTCCGAAAGAGTCATTTACAAGATTTACAAGCGAACTCGCTTCTACAAAATGAAAATATGACTCATTGAGATCATGATCAAATAACACCATGATTGTAGAAAATACAGAATATAAATTATTCTTAAATATTATAATTAAACACATATCAGTATCAAACAAAAAATACTTTATAAATATGTTTACACGTGCGGCATTTTACGGACATTCTTAAAGGCTCGGCATCTTACGCGCATAATTCTGGTGGCGCGGCACCTTAGCCTTTATACCGTGTGCAGACTTGTCGGAACAGAGGGTGTTTATTTAAATTTAAAAACTGCGAACGATACTGCAGAAGATGGCGGCCGGCGCTGTCTTTTGCTGCCGTGTGTGCTCCCGCTCTGCGGTGAATCTCGAAACAAGGAGAGAGAGGCGCTGCCGCCGTGCGGCCCATTACCGAGAACCGAGTAGAGAGATAAGAAATTCGGCAAAGTTGATACTCCGTTTTTAGTGGCCGCGAAAAAATTTCCGCCCTCGAAAATTTGCCGCCGTAGGCTATAGCCTAGCTAGCCTATTTAGAAATCCGCCACTGTTTGTACATATGTTAAAACTATAATATCAATACCTATATCAAATAAATTTTATCCTCAAAATAATTATTTCTACTGGAATTTTAAAACCTATTTTTTGGATGATCGTAATAATGTTTTTATAAACACCATTTGGTGATACGAGGTAAAAGTAAATAAATCTCAGTACGCATTTCTGAAATATATTTTAAGCCCCCCATTCACTTTCAAACCTGTCGTACGACGCGTCCGTGACCTTGGTCGGTCTTCAAACCGTCTGAGGTTTGAGTGAAAGCATACACTTCTCAAACCGGCCAGCGGACAATCAGTTTTCTGTGTGTCATGGCGCGGATGGCGCCTAATCAAAAGCTGCAATCAAAGAAATCAAAAGCTGCCATCGCTGGGGCAATCCTGATTTTGTTGGATAACAACAAGAAAAAAAGAAGCGAGTTTGGATGAAAGAGTGGTTAAAAAATAAATCAACTTTTTCACACATCAGTTTGGTGAATACTTTGAAAGTGCAGGAACCGGAAGATTTCAAGAATTATCTTAGGATGGATAATGAGAGTTTTTCGGAACTACTGGCATTAGTTCGACCGAAAATTGAGAAAAAGGAAACGTGGTTAAGAGAAACTGTAAGTGCTGAAGAAAGACTAATAGCAACGTTGAGGTTTCTCGCAACAGGAAGAAGCTATGAGGACTTAAAGTTCAGCTGTATAATTTCACCTCAGCTGCTTGGAAAATGCATCCCAGAAACTTGCTGGGCAATATACGAAGCATTGAAATTTTGAGAGAAAGTGAGAAGTTGCTACATGTTGTTGTACACCTGATGTTGCTGAAGAGGTACCAACGATTGGTCCAAAGGCCACGTGCCTCTGGTAAGACGGATTTTGTAATGGTGGAGTTGTGAATGTGTGTGGATTTGGAAATACTGGGTTGTTGTAGTTCTGGTGAAATTGATGGATCGGTAAAACTCCAGTCGGGTGATAAGTCGGATTTTGTGTAATGTTTGTACGTATACGTGTTTGTTCAGGCGCAAGGTTTATTGTTGATTCACAATTTAGCTTTCCCATTTTTGCATGAAACAGAACGTTTGATATCAATTTTTGGGCTATAATCGATTGTTGATTGTCGAGTGCTTTGAGTTGGAGACCAACACTCTTACCAAAAACTTCCAATTCGTTTTCGGGCGTACTATCTTGTAAGTAGCTGGAGACGACGTCAGCAAGGTAGTTTCTTTTGCTCGTCCAAGAAGTTTTGTCTCCAGGATTGATTTTCTTCAATCTTTTTCCTCGTGGTTGGTTGCCTGGGGTTGAGATGTTTGACACCGAGTTTGAATCACTAGGGGATAATGAGTCAACCTGCAATAAAATTACATGTTACAAAATGATTATACATATTACTTTTAGTTCTACCCTACATAAATATTTAAATTTTTATGTACATATTCCATTTACTTGTTTAGATAGACTTCAATAATATACATCCAACTTTTACTACTATTTAATTTCTATTTGTATTTGACTTTTTTCAGTTTCCTTCGACTAAAGAAGATTGGAAGACTGTTGCGGAAAAATTTTAAACTGCATGGCATTTCGAAAACTGCCTGGGAGCGATGGACGGGAAACACATTTTGATTAAGCAACCACCGAACAGCGGTTCTTATTTTTACAACTATAAAGGAACTTTCAGTGTAGTGCTCTTTGCTATAGCAGATGCGAACTATGAATTTCTTTATGTCCATGCTGGTACTAATGGGAGGATATCAGATGGCGGCATTTTAAATCGCACAGATTTCTACAGGTTGCTCGTATCGAACACTATGAATTTACCGGATCCTGTTTGTGTGAACGGGATTGATTCCCCTCTGCCCTACGTTTTTATTGGTGACGAAGCTTTTCCGTTGATGCCAAATTTGATGAAACCATTTCCCCAAAAAAATATAACTCGCCCAAAAAAAATTTTTAATTACCGATTGAGTCGAGCAAGGAGGGTTGTAGAAAACGCTTTTGGCATAATGGCAAATCGATTTAGAGTTTTGCTTACACCTATAGCTGTTAGTGTGGAAAATGTTGATGGCATAATATTAGCATGTACCGTGCTGCATAATTTTTTGAGAAGAAAAAGCCCATCTTATATACTGCCGCAGAATGTGGATTCGGAAAATCTTGATAATGGCAGTGTTACCGGAGGTGACTGGCGAAATGTCAATCAAAGGATGGTGGGCTTAAACGTGGCGCGACAATCTACCACCCAGAACGCACGGGAAATACGTGAAATGTACACGCAATATTACAACGGTGAGGGTGCTGTTTCTTTTCAGGACAGATTTGTTCAATAGATGCTATTTAAACCAATGGGCGTTTTCACACTTACCGACACGACACCGACCCGACATCGACCCTACAACGACACCGACACGATATCGAGAAGTTACTTTCACACTCAAGACGACAGATGTCGACATATCGGCCGTGGTTAGTGTAGTTTATACAAACGACTGAATTCAACAGAAGATTCTATTTACTATTTGTCATATTTAAGACAGAGAAGACGAAAAGTAGATAGGAAGTATTGTGTTCACCCGATTATAAAGTTCGCTATGTAGAAGGCGCATACTAGGCCTACACCTTATTTGATAAGTTGGTTTTAGATCCTAACAAGTTTCTTCGTATATTTCTTGCCAACTCTTCTCGCGAAGAATTTTATTTTTATTTCCTTCAACAAGTTCAATCAATGCCACTATGTCATACTTAAAAGTAGTCATTTCACAAAATATTCAACTACTGACCTAAACAAATGCGCTAGGCAGAGTGAACTGTCGGTGACAACAGAGCGCCGACCAAGATGGGAGAGCTCCTGCCCGCCGACACGTCGGTGCCAGTACCAACCCGATACCGATATGTCGGTGAGTGTGAAGCGGTTGCATACATTTCTTTAGTTTTTGTTCCCACCGATAACGCGCCGATATCATGTCGGTGTCGTGTCGGCTAGTGTGAAAACGCCCAATTTATGACATAATCTATGTGCTATCCTTCCAATCTTCCATGTAGTTATTTTAATGTGTCAAAGTAAAACAAACTATTACAGAAATCACAAAAATATACGGTAATTTGGTATATTAAATTAAAAAAACAATATCCTTACGTTTATTTCTTTGTTGACACTACCCTCGTCTCCTGATTCCACTTCCTCTGTCACTGATGACATACCAGGACGTACTTCGTCCTGGTCAAGCGTAAAAAGAAGAAGGTCATAATACTTGCAATTTAAAAAAAAAACGTGATGATTTATCTGAAACATGTGCATTTTCAATTTCAATTCATGTTTACATAAACAGAAAATTGTGATTGCCAGGCGATAAAGCAGTGATAGAACTGATAATGAATGGCTTCAGCGCCCGCGGCCTTGCGGCCAAAAAAGGTACTGTGGATCTACCGGGTTCTGAACCTTCACTTTCGTTCCATGCAAACCAACATTAAAATTAATTGATTTAAATCAAATAGTAAAAACGTACCATAATGTTGGCTCAAAAATTTCGTCTGCTCCACTTCCTGTTTTTTTAGATTCATTCGCTTTTCGGATTTGTCGGCGAAAAGAGCTCCGTAAAGAATTAATTTTTTTGCTAACAAAATTCCTGTCGGCATCTGGAAACTTTTCTTTACATTTGGTAATTAGGGCTTCGTATGCACTATTACGTATATTTCGGTTACTGTACTCTCTCGATTTTGTATCCCACAAGCAAGGGCGCTCTCGATATAGCTCAATAAACTCCTCCCAAAACTGCTTATTATCTTCAAAAGCCATCCTATCAACAAATAACAACCAATAAACAAATAAATATTTCATTATTTATTAAATTTAGAGACATGTTAAAAACGCAGATATTGTGTACTTACTTGAGTCCGGTTTGAGAGAGCAACACACACTTTCAAACTTGACAACTGGACTGACAGTCGGGTTGGATGTTCGACGGTTTGGCCTGCGGACCTTCAAACCACGTGCTCCGACTCAAATCCCCACCACACACTTTCAAACACGTTTGAACCAACCAAGGTCACGGATCCGTCGTACGACCGGTTTGAAAGTGAATGGGGCGCTTTATTGTGCGTATTTGTCTAAGGATCGCTTCGCCTGATGTTAAAGAAGTAAAAATTACTTTTTTCTTTATTATCTGAAAAGGTAGGAAAACGAGTTCGTAAATTATTAATAGTCCAGTGATCACGTGCTGTAACTAATGGACTTACGCGCTCACTTATGTCACCATCACGTAACTGATATTTTAACTACATTTCATTAGCACAGTAAAGTATGTTTATTTAGACAAGAAATTTAGAATATCTACCTACGTTTGAATATCACTTATTTTGTACATAAATTTAACGCCAAATTTATTATATTAATACATTCTAATAAAGAGCAACGTATTCTCACATTACCTTTGTTATTGCTGATAACACAGTACTTTAGGTTATCGCAGGCTATAATTAGCGCGGTAAAGTGTTCGGACGTCTTCGTTAGAATTCGTACTACAATCAGCTAAGCTCCCCACCATGTCAGATTTATGGCTTGATCATAAAGCTATTCCCAAGCGTAGAAATTAGTGTGACCAGTGTGTCAGTAGTAGCATTGGACGGTTGTCTGCGCGACTGGTTATTTACAAAACCGTTTGCTAGAACTGCAGGCTGTTGAAGTGTACCACAATGATAAGAGGTTACGTTGCCGTGGTTGACAGAGAGTCACCATTACCAGACATTCCCGCAACCACTGAGTGCTTCTGGAACGTATCCACAATAAAGCTAAACACTGCGACGTTGGAGAGGGAAGGCAGGAAAGTGCTTGGATTTGAAATCAGCATTGAAGAGACTGGTCATTCTTTCCCGGTGAGTAACATTTAGGTGTGACTGATCATCCAACCAGCAATGTATACAGTAGTGATAACGTATATACTAATAAGGAGTAATATATTATAAATTAATGTATTAAACTGTAAATTGACAAAAAGGGTAGATAAATAAATAACATTTTGTTTTATTAAGACATCTCCGCACTTGGGGTAAGATAGGCTCTGCGGCACATACACCACAGTGCCGGCGCTAACTTTAACTCCCGCAAACTCTGATATCGAGCTGTTTCACGGCTGGGTCTTACGCAGCCACAGGTAGCCGCAAGGCTTATAGCTCTGCTCAGGGGTGCCCACATGGGATCACGGCTAAGGTTGCGCCATCAGAATTTTGAGGGGAATTTGACAGTATTTTATACAGTTTTAGTGGGGGGGGCTTTAGATTTAACAAAAGTTTGAGAAAAATAAAAGTTTACTAAATAAAACTCAAAAATGTACTGTACTTATACGATTTAAAGCATTTCATCTAGACAGATTGCAGCGTAGGTTAAACGTTAAGATTTTTTTTTAATATTAAAAAAGTGAAAATGTTATTCTAATAAAATATTAAAGATTGCAGACGAAAAAATAAAATTTGACATTGAAAGCAGAAACAAAGTGTCAACTAATTCACAACATTTTTATTTTCATCTGAATTATTTTTACAGCTTTTATTAAATTGTAGTACAGTATTAATTAGAGTTCACTGATTTCGACTGAAAATATAACGTATACACTTTCAATGAATAAAAATAAATATTTTAAGTCTTTTGCAATTTACAGCAGCTGTTATGAATTACATTTGAGGCATAGGCTGAAGGTGATAGTGAGAAATGGGGGGGGGGGGGCTGAGCCATTGGTTTTGGGTAGGATGGACGCCTATGGCTCCGACCGTGTAAATAAAAAAAAAGCACCGCGTCTATCCTAGTAAGGTGTAAACAAGAGATGCAATAATATTAGAAGTACTGATGTGATAGACAGTGCTGCATGCCGTTAACAAATTACATTTTAAATATGTAGGCCTATTAATTCTGAGTTATTACTGTATCACCTACATTTTATTTCATATTGAAATATATTTCAGTTCTAGTGTTCTAATGACCATTTTTAACAACTGTGATCTGAAAGGTAAAATAACTAATTAAAGATCGTTAACGCGATGTTCAAGGGTTAGCCCTACTACGGGTTACTGACATACGGTTCTGATTCATCAGTCAGTTTGATCTTTTCTACTCTTACTGCTGTTCCGTACTTAAATTTTATTCAAAAACACTACAAACTGGCGAACCATTTTCTGCATACAAGTTATCTGAGAACCGTATACTTCTTGAAGAACAACTATATTACACTGTTTTAAAACGTTTCTTTTGTTAACGTTAAGAATAAAACACGCTTATTGCAACAAAAGAAGCTCTTAGCAAATGTCAGCAAGTTTCCACACTCCAGCAGTTTCCACACGTCTCGACGCAATCACTCGATAATCAATTAGAAACTTTGTTAATTTTCTTCGTCATCCGTAATTTCAAGCGAATCGAACAGTGAAGGTGCATTGTTTTGACAAGAAAAAGCGGCCGTTACGAACTGAAACCCATTACAGTAAACACACGAGAAAACTGAATCGGCAGTGTGGAAAATCATTCTGTAGTAGGCCTATAAAAGTAACCTTTGTGCATCGAGGTAATAAACCACAACTTAATTATTTTAGCTTTCCGACCCTTATTATTGACGAGAACGCTCATTAAAACATTTGAATGTATTTCAATATAAAGGAATTTGAAAGTGGATGGGTCTGTTTACTGGAAGTAGAAAAAACTCCAAGAATGTAAAAACATAACGTTCATCATTACAGTCACACCTCAACTAATTAATATGTTATAAGGCTGAGTATGTGTAGTAAATGTAATAGTGTGGTTGATGTGTACAGTGGTGTAATAAGACCTTTTATTACACCATATACTGTCCACGTTTGACAACGCGTCTCTGTTTCACGTCATTACCACGTCACTGATGAACAACAGCCTAGTATTAACAGTGTTAGCATCCTCCCCTTGCTGGATGTTAGTATTGGTTGTTGTTTACTTGTGACTCAATAAGCGGTAATAACCAGAACTTCCCGTAAATAGCATCAGGCAGTGAAAACAAGTTTCCATTATTTGCTGTAACCACTATGGAGTCTTCCATCTGACCAACCAGCCAGCCTGTCGCCAAGAAATTATGACTAGTTTTTATGATGGATGAACTGGTTTTTTGACGGGTCTTAAATCCTCAAATTGATCGTGAACGTCGGTGCATTTCGGTAATTGGTTCACTTCGTGATCTACAGTTTAAAAGATGTTTTTCAATTTTACTTACTCTACAGGTCCGTACTCTTGGTTTCGTGGGCTTTAATTTATAGGCCTACTTCAAAATGAATTTGAAAGTATTACTTCGTTCCGTACAAGTTTATCAAAATAGGAGTCAGAAAGCAGTTCAAAAATTTGTACTTATTATAAAAGAGTAGTTTGTTTAAATATGTAGCTATCGCGGTCGTAAATTCACAAGAAAACAGATTTAATTATATAGTTACTGTTGTGTGTTGGGCCCAAGTGGGCTTAAAAGATGTTTCTTGAAGTGAATAATCGTGTCGGCTGGTTAACCATGTTTGTTAAGAATAGTATGTGATACATGCATTGCTTCAGTGGGAAGAAAATGATAAGATGTGGACTGTATTTGAATTGATTTTAATGCCTTTCTTAAGTTACGTTACAAAAGTTTAATTTATCGAAATCAGGTCGGCTAATAATGCGTGTTGCCAAGTATTATAAATTTGAATTACATTGAAGTTAGTTATGGCGCTAGTTGGCCATAAGTAAGAATGTGCGGCCTAAAGCCTACATTAAATGTCGACAATAAATGACAGCGAAAAGGTTCGGCGAACCGAACGCCGAGAGCGCTTGATACACACTGTACAAAGTTCTAACACGCAAAAATTGAAGCAAGGCAGTAAGCAGATTAGCCAACCTAGAAAGCGAAATTATCGCGCTACCGTACAGTTACCTTTTTATCCACTCGTGACACAAAGTTTCATCAGTTAAAGTATATGAAAACAGATTTGTATATACCTGTGAATGTATTACTATAAATCTATAACTGTACATATATAAAAATCAGGTAAAGACGTAGGCCTAGTTCAAATAATATTAATACTGCAGATCTATTATCTGGCAATTTTATTAATAAATGACCAAAATTTGTTGTTTGTTTGACGGATCCTAAATCCTCAAACTGATTGTGAACGTTGGTGAATTTCGGTAATTGGTTGCAGATAATAAGAGGAAGAATTAATGTGTAAGTAAGAAGTTTTATATTTTTAAAAAAGTTCTTTCCACTTGCCTGATGAGGAAATTAAAAACGTTGTCCAATGATAGGCATAAGCTGTAGCCTACCTATAAACCTCTTAAGGGATCGTTTCGGGTTATGCTACTTACAGACGCTTACAACTCTAAAAAAAGCGCATTTTATTTCTATCTTAATGTAATTCTTACTCAAAACTAATAAATAATAACATAAATTATATAAGTATACCTTGATAGTAAATCGGTTGATAGTAAATCGAGGTATGGTTCCATTAGATACACAATTCTTGAACGTCTCGTATTTACATTTTTGGAACTGTGTTCAGCCAATATACAGTAGTCTATCTTTAAATAGATAGACTATCGCCGTTAAGGGCGCGCAAATCAAAAAATGGCCAGGTGTAAGTGGCACCGGGTCGTTAACATCTGAAGAGATAGCAAATAAAGGTCGGGAGTTCAGACATGCCTCTATCTGAGACAAAACGGTCGTGAACTCTTCGAAGTTGAGTATAGATTTGCCTACCACGCGGCGCAGATGAAATTTCAAACTCTTTATGCCGCTCTCCCAAAGGCCACCGAAATGAGGTGAGGAGGGCGGAATAAATGACCATGATATCCCCTGAGAGGATGTGAATGACTTGATCGAAGAGATGGCATCCTTATTGTGCCAAAAGTTGTAAATATCATGTAAGATAGTGCGGGCCTTCCTGAAGTTTGTGCCATTGTCGGAGTACAGTTGACTGGGTATACCCCTACGTGCCATGAAACGACGTAATGCGGCTATAAACGCGCTGGCCGTAAGGTCGGAAACCAATTCCAAGTGAATAGCCCTAGTCGCTAAGCAAACAAACAAAGATACGTATGCCTTAGAAAGAGTTCTAGACCTCTGCCCGCCATGCCGAATCATGAAGGGACCACCATAATCAACCGCGCAAAATAGAAACGGCCTAGAAGGAGTGACTCTAGGGGATGGTAAAATACCAAGTTTCTGAACCTGCTGTGTGGCACTAAACCTGATACACTTGAGACACTTTCGAATAATGGAGCGGATGATTAGCCGGGCATTAACAATCCACCAACGTTGACGCAGTGAATGATGCACGAGTTGAGCACCAGCGTGAAGTAAACGAATGTGTTCACGTTCAATGATAAGGCGTGTAATATGCGCCGATGGGGGTAGTACAATAGGATGTTTCGAATCGTAGGGTAATTGGGAATGCTGCAATCGTCCGCCCACACGTATCACTCCAGAATCGTCAAGAAACGGGTCGAGAGAAGCCAACTTACTCCTAGTGGAAACAGAAGATCCGTTCCGAAGACAATTAATTTCGTTTGTGAAGTGGATCGACTGAGACTGTTTTATGAAGAAGTTGAGAGACTGATGAATTTCTACAGGGGTCAGATCGCCCGAAAGTTTGTCCGCACATGAGTGCCTAATATTTCTGATGAACCGAAAACAGTAAGCGTATACACGCGTTAGCCGGTGCAACGAGGAAAAGTCCAACGATAGGTTGTACGGTAGCGCGATAATTTCGCTTTCTAGGTTGGCTAATCTGCTTACTGCCTTGTTTCAATTTTCGCGTGTTAGGACTTTGCACAGTGTGTATCAGACGCTCGTCAGCAGCGTTCGGCTCGCTCGCAGCCTCGCTGTCATTAAAATACTTGAATCCAAGTATTCTAGTGCCGTATTCACGCACATCGTATTCTTACGACCTTTAATGTAGGCCTTAGGCCGCACATTCGTACTTATGGCCAACTAGCGCCATAACTATCATTCAATTCAATTCATAATACTTGGCAGCGCGCACTATTAGCCGACCTCATTTCGATAAATTAAACTTCTATAATGTAACTAAGAAAGGCATTAAATCAATTCAAATACAGTCCATATCTTATCATTTTCTACCCACTGGAGCAATGCATGTATTACTTATTACTTTAACTAGCATGGAAGACCAGCCGACACGATTATTCTTTTCAAGAAACATATTTTAAGCCCACTTGGGCCCAACACACAACATTTTTTGGTCACTCCGGACCTGGATTTTCCATCCAATATTTTCTACCACTATTTCTGGCCATCACGGGCGAATTAGCACGTCAGCTAATACGACCGTGGCGTGATTTGCATCGCCATTTCGCTCGTCATCTTCAGACAACATATTAGCAAGTGCCGGCCAGCTACAGTGCTTACTCAAGGTGGTCATCTCTGCCAGTTGTTTACCATCTTCACCAAGGAGCCGACGCTGCAGGACATCGCCAACAAGGTATCACCAACATCAGTGAAACAAGGTGCGTGAAATGTCTGAAGAAGGCCTCAAGGTGCTGACCAGAAAGAGAGGCGGCTTAAAGTCCGCGATAGTGCGGATACAATCCGCGGTAAATTCATTTGACATAACTTTAAGTACAAAACATGTTCTAACTGTAAGACTGGATAGTCTCAAAAGCTTGGCCTCGAAGTACGACGAGGTACAGTCTGAAATAGAGCTCATCAGTAAAGACACGAGCGTTGCTCAAGCAGACCGAGTTGAGGTCGAAGAAATGATATACTCAACTGAAGCAAACATTTTGCAATTACTTGACACCTTTAATACTCAGACTGTGCCTCCCGTATTATCGACGCCCATGCAATTAAAGCCGATAAGTTTGCCCTGCTTCTCAGGCAACATATTGGAGTGGCAACATTTTTATTCAATTTTTACCGATTTAGTGGTTTCAAGATCTGATTTAACACCAGTGCAAAAATTACATTATTTACATTCCTCTGTGAAGTGTGAACCGTTAGATTTAATCAAATCATTACCTATTTGTAAAGAGAATTATGCAATAGCGTTGAATTTGCTGTCCGAAAGGTATAACAACCCATTCATATTAGCTAAATACTATGTGCAAAACCTACTTCAGGTCAAGTCCACAGTAAAGGACTCGGTCCAAAGTTTGGCGGAGTTCACTAACACAATAACGTCTTCCGTTAATTCACTGGCAGCAATGAAGCTGTCAGTGAATTCATTTGAATTTATAACCATACAGTTACTATCCACCAAACTTGACCATATCACTTTCAAACTTTGGAAGGAGTCAATAGACCCTGACAATTTGCCTAGCTTTCAAGACTTCACGCATTTTTTAAACTTACGCAGACAGCTGTTAGAAAATACAATGCCTATTGAACCCGGCCAGCAATTCAACAAACTTAATGTAAGACCTAACAATAAATATGAGAAGTGTAGATTAAGAAATACTGCTGGCAGCACTACATTTAAGAGCTATCACACAGCGGCAAATCATTATTCATGCGTGTGTTGTAAATCCAACCACCCGCTTCACATATGTAATAATTTTCGTGTATTAAGCACCGCTGAGCGGGGGCAGTTGTTGCAAATAACAAATGTTGTAGTAACTGCCTTAGATCAGGTCATCTGATAGCTAACTGTAAGAGTAAACAGGTGTGTAAAATCTGTTCAAAACGACACCACACATTGCTGCACGCAAATTACGTGCCGAAATTAACAACTGCCAGCAGCAATTATTGCTCGTTTAAATTACAGTGCAAAAACAATGTTCTTTTATCCACAGCGGTTGTATCTGTGGTTGATCGGGCCGGCAACAGGCATGGGGCTAGGGTGCTCCTCGACGCCGGGTCACAAATAAATTTCTGCACTAAATCATTTGCAAAAAGGTTACAGCTCGAATTAACCAAATCTAATATTCCAATCACAGGCATAAACAACACAGCGTGTTGCGCAACTGATGTTGCTTCTATACGTATTATTTCTCGCTATCAGAGACATAGTTTCGAGGCGAAATGTGCCGTCTTATCTACCTTAACTCACAATCTGCCTTCAACCTCGTTTGATATCAACCAGTTCCACATTCCAAACAAAATTTTCCTAGCTGACCCAGATTTTAATATATCTTCGCAAATCGACATACTATTAGGGGCACAATTTTATCTGGATTTGATATTAGCCAATAAATACACACGCGGCCCCAATTTTCCCGTCATTCAGGAAACAAAACTGGGCTACATTTTGGCTGGCAATCTGCCCAAGCACTGCCACAACGAGGGTCCTGCTGTTTCGTTCCTAGCAAGGAACAACGACAGTCAAATTCTGCAATCTCTCGAGAGATTTTGGGAAGCAGAAACTATCCCTGACAATACCCCTGATAGCGAGTCGGCCTGTGAAGAGCATTTTGTGCGCTCTACTCAGCGCAACCACGAGGGTAGATTTATAGTGTCACTCCCATTCAAGTCTGATAATCCCCACTTGGGGGAATCTTACACGAGTGCCGAATCAAGATTCTTAAGCTTGGAGCGTCGATTTAGGCGAGATGCCAAGCTCGCCCGCGACTACGCGGACTTTATCAAGGAATACATGGATCTTGGGCACATGACACTCATCGATGATGGGTCAATCATCGCTAACAATTTAGGAGCGTCAAATATTTACTACTTGCCTCACCATGCCGTGTTTAAACAGTCTAGCTTGACCACAAAACTGCTCGTTGTTTTTGATGGTTCGTCTAAGACTACTAATGGCCTTTCGTTAAATGACATATTGTTAGTAGGCCCCAATGTTCAACAAGATCTTTTTTCCACTTTTGCGTTTCCGCATACATAAGTATGTTCTTATTGCCGACATCGAAAAGATGTATCGTCAGATTCGCGTAGCTGAAGGGGATTGTCACTATCAACGCATTTTGTGGCGTGATTCTCCCCTCGAACCACTTAAACATTTCGCGCTGCGAACGGTAACCTACGGCACGGCTAGCGCCTCTTTTTTGGCCACTCGTTGCCTTCTACAAATTGCTAGAGACAATCAGGCTTCCTTTCCCCAAGCGGCTTTAGCCATAACCAACGATTTTTATGTCGACGATCTACTTACCGGTTCGGACACTATCCCTAATCTAACCAAGCTGAAATCAGATCTATGTGCGTTACTTGGTCAATATGGTTTCACGTTGCACAAATGGGCATCAAATGATCCCACAGCGGTCGCAAATCATCACAATTTTTCACGACCCCTAAATAAACAGGACAATGTGCGTACCCTAGGCATTCTTTGGAACAATACTGCCGATTCATTTTTGTTTGACATCAAACTATTTCCCGTTGATTCTAGCATATCCAAGAGAAAAATTCTTTCAATTATTGCTGGAATATATGATCCTCTTGGTTTAATCGGTCCAGTTGTCTTTTTGTATAAACATTTCATGCAGCGACTTTGGCTTTGTAAGCTTGGTTGGGATGAACCGATTTCCGGTCAGTCACTTTCGGATTGGCATTCTTTGTGCGACAAATTGATTCTGATTGGCAAAATAGTAGTCCTGCGATCTATTCGTTGCAAGCGTGAGGCAGCTACAGTCCAATTGCATGGTTTTTCGGATGCTTCGGAAAGAGGGTTTTGCTGTTGTATATATATCAGAGTCATTTATCAAGATTTTACTGCCTCCTGTCGTCTCTTGTGTTCCAAATCTCGCGTGGCTTCCCTACGCCAGGTGTTATTACCTCGCATCAAACTCTGCGCTTGCTTGTTATTATCGCGACTCGTATCTAAGGTTATTCCTGCTCTTTATTCGTTTATTGATAATGTACATTTGTATTCTGATTCTATGGTGGCTCTTTACTGGATTCATGCGCAGTCTACGCGTTGGAAAACATACGTCGCTAATCGGGTTGCTGAAATTCAGCGTCGTACGCAAACTTATACCTGGCATCACATTGATTCGCGACACAATCCTGCTGATATTATTTCTAGGGGGTGTCTCCCAGACGTTCTGCGCGATTGCTCGCTTTGGTGGCACGGTCCTGACTGTCTGTCTCAATCGTCAGAATCTGACCCCGTCCCATCCTTCGTATCGGCCACTCCGTCGTCTTCTGAGGTCACCGCGGAAGAGAAAATCACACATAATCTTTCGCTAATGTCTACCTTGGCTGTCGACTTATCGTTGGACTTTTCCTCATTGCACCGGCTAACGCGTGTATACGCTTACTGTTTTCGGTTCATCAGAAATATTAGGCACTCATGTGCGGACAAACTTTCGGGCGATCTGACCCCTGTAGAAATTCATCAGTCTCTCAACTTCTTCATAAAACAGTCTCAGTCGATCCACTTCACAAACGAAATTAATTGTCTTCGGAACGGATCTTCTGTTTCCACTAGGAGTAAGTTGGCTTCTCTCGACCCGTTTCTTGACGATTCTGGAGTGATACGTGTGGGCGGACGATTGCAGCATTCCCAATTACCCTACGATTCGAAACATCCTATTGTACTACCCCCATCGGCGCATATTACACGCCTTATCATTGAACGTGAACACATTCGTTTACTTCACGCTGGTGCTCAACTCGTGCATCATTCACTGCGTCAACGTTGGTGGATTGTTAATGCCCGGCTAATCATCCGCTCCATTATTCGAAAGTGTCTCAAGTGTATCAGGTTTAGTGCCACACAGCAGGTTCAGAAACTTGGTATTTTACCATCCCCTAGAGTCACTCCTTCTAGGCCGTTTCTATTTTGCGCGGTTGATTATGGTGTCCCTTCATGATTCGGCATGGCGGGCAGAGGTCTAGAACTCTTTCTAAGGCATACGTATCTTTGTTTGTTTGCTTAGCGACTAGGGCTATTCACTTGGAATTGGTTTCCGACCTTACGGCCAGCGCGTTTATAGCCGCATTACGTCGTTTCATGGCACGTAGGGGTATACCCAGTCAACTGTACTCCGACAATGGCACAAACTTCAGGAAGGCTCGCACCATCTTACATGATATTTACAACTTTTGGCACAATAAGGATGCCATCTCTTCGATCAAGTCATTCACATCCTCTCAGGGGATATCATGGTCATTTATTCCGCCCTCCTCACCTCATTTCGGTGGCCTTTGGGAGAGCGGCATAAAGAGTTTGAAATTTCATCTGCGCCGCGTGGTGGGCAAATCTATACTCAACTTCGAAGAGTTCACGACCGTTTTGTCTCAGATAGAGGCATGTCTGAACTCCCGACCTTTATTTGCTATCTCTTCAGATGTTAACGACCCGGTGCCACTTACACCTGGCCATTTTTTGATTTGCGCGCCCTTAACGGCGATACCGGACCCAGATCTTTCTCACTTTCCTGTTTCTCGTCTTGGGCGTTGGCAACTTCTTCAGAGGTTTGTCCAAGGCATTTGGAAGGCGTGGTCTCGCGATTATTTGCACCAGCTGCAGCAGCGTCACAAGTGGAAGTTTGCCAAGGATAATGTTTCCATTGGTGATTTAGTTTTGCTTATTGAGGATAATTTACCTCCATTAGCCTGGAAATTTGGCGTAATTATCGCCAAATTTCCCGGCCCAGATAACTTGGTTCGTGTCGTGGACATTCGCACGCCTACGGGTGTTTTGCGGAGACCAATACATAAATTATGTCTGTTGCCGGCGCGAGACGAGATTTGACATTATGATTACTTAGCACAATGCTATTTTTATTTAGCCATTGGCTTATTACTTATTACGACCATTTGGTCAAACTAATTGTGATGAATTATCACAATCTTTTTTCTTATTAATTTTGCGCCATCGCATGCTTTTTAATTTTCATGTCTTGGGTGGTCTCATTTTAAAATTTTAAAGGGGACGAACAATAACGAAAGGGAGTTATTACCTTTGTTTTATTTTAAGGACACATAAGTCAAATGTTCCAAACTTGTTAAGTTATAAACACTTGTTTTAGCATAAGCCTAATTATTTTTGAGTCAGCAACTGTCTGTTTGCTCATGCAAGTATTAGTTTAGTTAATATGCAAGGCTTTTATTATTATTTGTATTTTCGTATGGGGAACATTTGATTTATGCCTCATGTCTTCCTCACTATTGTGTACAAATTTGGTTATTTCTATACTTATTTTCAATTGTTTCTGTAATTTCAGTATTGTATTGTTATTTGACATTGCAATTATTCATCTTGTAATTATTTAAATTATTGTTATTGTATTCACATAAATTGTGTCTATGTAAAAACTATTGTTAGCGTCTGCCGTATGTAACTGCCACGTCTAGATTTATTTTATATTGTATTTTATATTGTATTCATTTTGCAAGTAAGCATGCACAATTCTTTTTACTTAAAATTATGACATACATGTCATATCTGGGCTTGCATTCAATCAGCATCTAGCTTGTTCATACATTATTACATATTGTAAGTTCCTGAAACTTCAGGAACAGCATGACTAGGTCAATACATGCCGCCCTGCTAAATATACGATTGAACATGCAACTGCAACATGTTCAACAACAATTTTGTTCATGTAATGAACTCTCTGTACAGGCCCACGGGCCTCAATTAATTTTACAGTAACCATCTATGACATGCATAGGGTTACCAGCTATCGGTCCATCATGTGATGAGCTTCCGATCATGCATTAAACATTGTATAATTATGTATTTTTCTTTCATGTTTTATAATGTTATATACTGAACACACTTGTGTCAGTGATATTGGTCAAACCAGACTTTATTCATATATGAAACAGCTGTTCGCCAACCTTGGCCTACAACCGCCTATCTCTAGGCTTATCTTACGCATGCTTATCTCTAAACTGGTGACGGACTGCCGTTATCTAATCTCATAACTCAAGGTTCAACTCAGCTTTGAAGCTAACTATCATTATTAAGAAACTGTACTCTTTTAAATTAAATTGTAAAATGTATCATAATTTATTAAATATGTTAAAAAAATCATTTGATTTTGACGGGCAGCTTATGTACGGTAGCGCGATAATTTCGCTTTCTAGGTTGGCTAATCTGCTTACTGCCTTGTTTCAATTTTCGCGTGTTAGGACTTTGCACAGTGTGTATCAGACGCTCGTCAGCAGCGTTCGGCTCGCTCGCAGCCTCGCTGTCATTAAAATACTTGAATCCAAGTATTCTAGTGCCGTATTCGCGCACATCGTATTCTTACGACCTTTAATGTAGGCCTTAGGCCGCACATTCGTACTTATGGCCAACTAGCGCCATAACTATCATTCAATTCAATTCATAATACTTGGCAGCGCGCACTATTAGCCGACCTCATTTCGATAAATTAAACTTTTATAATGTAACTAAGAAAGGCATTAAATCAATTCAAATACAGTCCACATCTTATCATTTTCTACCCACTGGAGCAATGCATGTATTACTTATTACTTTAACTAGCATGGAAGACCAGCCGACACGATTATTCATTTCAAGAAACATATTTTAAGCCCACTTGGGCCCAGCACACAACAATAGGTCGACAGCCAGGGTAGACATTAGAGAAAGGTTATGTGTATTTTTCTCTTCCGCAGTGACTTCAGAGGACGACGGAGTGGCCGGTACGAAGGATGGAAAGGGATCAGACTCTGACGATTGAGACAGACAGCTAGGACCGTGCCACCACAGCGAGCAATCGGGCAAAACGTCTGGGAGACACCCCCGAGATATAATATCAGCAGGATTGTGTCGCGAATCAATGTGATGCCAGGTATAAGTTTGCGTACGACGCTGAATTTCAGCAACCCGATTAGCGACGTATGTTTTCCAACGCGCAGACTGCGAATGAATCCAGTAAAGAGCCACCATAGAGTCAGAATACAAATGTACATTATCAATAAACGAATAAAGAGCAGGAATAACCTTAGATACGAGTCGCGATAATAACAAGCAAGCGCAGAGTTCGATGCGAGGTAATGACACCTGGCGTAGGGGAGCCACGCGAGATTTGGAACACAAGAGGCGACAGGAGGCAGTAAAATCTTGATAAATGACTCTGATATATATACAACAGCCAAACCCTCTTTCCGAAGCATCCGAAAAACCATGCAATTGAACTGTAGCTGCCTCACGCTTGCAACGAATAGATCGCGGGGCTACTATTTTGCCAATCAGAATCAATTTGTCAGACAAAGAATGCCAATCCGAACGCGACTGACCGGAAACCGGTTCATCCCAACCAAGCTTACAAAGCCAAAGTCGCTGCATGAAATGTTTATACAAAAAGACAACTGGACCGATTAAACCAAGGGGATCATATATTCCAGCAATAATTGAAAGAATTTTTCTCTTGGATATGCTTGAATCAACGGGAAATAGTTTGATGTCAAACAAAAATGAATCGGCAGTATTGTTCCAAAGAATGCCTAGGGTACGCACATTGTCCTGTTTATTTAGGGGTCGTGAAGAATTGTGATGATTTGCAACAGCTGTGGGTTCATTTGATGCCCATTTGTGCAACGTGAAACCATACTGACCAAGTAACGCACCTAGATCGGATTTCAGCTTGGTTAGATTAGGGATAGTGTCCGAACCGGTAAGTAGATCGTCGACATAAAAATCGTTGGTTATGGCTAATGCCGCTTGGGGAAAGGAAGCCTGATTGTCCCTAGCAATTTGTAGAAGGCAACGAGTGGCCAAAAAAGAGGCGCTAGCCGTGCCGTAGGTTACCGTTCGCAGCGCGAAATGTTTAAGTGGTTCGAGGGGAGAATCACGCCACAAAATGCGTTGATAGTGACAATCCCCTTCAGCTACGCGAATCTGACGATACATCTTCTCGATATCGGCAATGAGAACATACTTATGTATGCGGAAACGCAAAAGAATGGAAAAAAGGTCTTGTTGAACATCTGGGCCTACTAACAATATGTCATTTAACGAAAGGCCATTAGTAGTCTTGGACGAACCATCAAAAACAACGCGCAGTTTTGTGGTCAAGCTAGACTGTTTAAACACGGCATGGTGAGGCAAGTAGTAAATATTCGACGCTCCTAAATTGATAGCGCCATCATCGATGAGTGTCATGTGCCCAAGATCCATATATTCCTTGATAAAGTCCGCGTAGTCGCGAGCGAGCTTGGCATCTCGCCTAAATCGTTGCTCCAAGCTTAAGAATCTTGATTCGGCACTCGTGTAAGATTCCCCCAAGTGGGGATTATCAGACTTGAAGGGAAGTGACACTATAAATCTACCCTCGTGGTTGCGCTGAGTAGAGCGCACAAAATGCTCTTCACAGGCCGACTCGCTATTAGGGGTATTGTCAGGGATAGTTTCTGCTTCCCAAAATCTCTCGAGAGATTGCAGAATTTGACTGTCGTTGTTCCTTGCTAGGAACGAAACAGCAGGACCCTCGTTGTGGCAGTGCTTGGGCAGATTGCCAGCCAAAATGTAGCCCAGTTTTGTTTCCTGAATGACGGGAAAATTGGGGCCGCGTGTGTATTTATTGGCTAATATCAAATCCAGATAAAATTGTGCCCCTAATAGTATGTCGATTTGCGAAGATATATTAAAATCTGGGTCAGCTAGGAAAATTTTGTTTGGAATGTGGAACTGGTTGATATCAAACGAGGTTGAAGGCAGATTGTGAGTTAAGGTAGATAAGACGGCACATTTCGCCTCGAAACTATGTCCCTGATAGCGAGAAATAATACGTATGGAAGCAATATCAGTTGCGCAACACGCTGTGTTGTTATTCCTGTGATTGGAATATTAGATTTGGTTAATTCGAGCTATAGCCTTTTTGCAAATGATTTTGTACAGAAATTTATCTGTGAAACGGCGTCGAGGAGCACCCTAGCCCTATGCCGGTTGCCAGCCCGATCAACGACAGATACAACCGCTGTGGATAAAAGAACATTGTTTTTGCACTGTAATTTAAACGAGCAATAATTGCTGCTGGCAGCTGTTGATTTCGGCACGTAATTTGCGTGCAACAATGTGTGGTGTCGTTTTGAACAGATTTTACACACCTGTTTACTCTTACAGTTAGCTATCAGATGACCTGATCTAAGGCAGTTGCTACAACATTTATGATTTGCAACAAATTGCCCCCGCTCAGCGGTGCTTAATATACGATTATTATTACATATGTAAAGCGGGTGGTTGGATTTACAACACACGCATGAATAATGATTTGCCGCTGTGTGATAGCTCTTAAATGTAGTGCTGCCAGCAGTATTTCTTAAGCTACACTTCTCATATTTATTGTTCGGTCTTACATTAAGTTTGTTGAATTGCTGGCCGGGTTCAATAGGCATTGTATTTTCTAACAGCTGTCTGCGTAAGTTTAAAAAATGCGTGAAGTCTTGAAAGCTAGGCAAATTGTCAGGGTCTATTGACTCCTTCCAAAGTTTGAAAGTAATAGGGTCAAGTTTGGTGGATAACAACTGTATAGTGATAAATTCAAATGAATTCACTAACAGCTTCATTGCTGCCAGTGAATTAACGGAAGACGTTATTGTGTTAGTGAACTCCGCCAAACTTTGGACCGAGTCCTTTATTGTGGACTTGACCTGAAGTAGGTTTTGCACATAGTATTTAGCTAATATGAATGGGTTGTTATACCTTTCGGACAGCAAATTCAACGCTATTGCATAATTTTCTTTACAGATATGTAATGACTTGATTAAATCTAACGGTTCACACTTCACAGAGGAATGTAAATAATGTAATTTTTGCACTGGTGTTAAATCAGATCTTGAATGCACTAAATCGGTAAAAATTGAATAAAAATGTTGCCACTCCAATATGTTGCCTGAGAAGCAGGGCAAACTTATCGGCTTTAATTGCATGGGCGTCGATAATACGGGAGGCACAGTCTGAGTATTAAAGGTGTCAAGTAATTGCAAAATGTTTGCTTCAATTGAATATATCATTTCTTCGACCTCAACTCGGTCTGCTTGAGCAACGCTCGGATCCTTACTAACGAGCTCTATTTCAGACTGTACCTCGTCGTACTTCGAGGCCAAGCTTTTGAGACTATCCAGTCTTACAGTTAGAAAATGTTTTGTACTTAAAGTTATGTCAAATGAGTTTACAGCGGATTGTATCCGCACTATTGCGGATTTTAAGCCGCCTCTCTTTCTGGTCAGCACCTTGAGGCCTTCTTCAGACATTTTACGCACCTTGTTTCACTGTTGTTGGTGATACCTTGTTGGCGATGTCCTGCAGCGTCGGCTCCTTGGTGAAGATGGCAAACAGCTGGCAGAGATGACCACCTTGAGTAAGCACTGTAGCTGGCAGGCACTTGCTAATATGTTGTCTGAAGATGACGAGCGAAATGGCGATGCAAATCACGCCACGGTCGTATTAGCTGACGTGCTAATTCGCCCGTGATGGCCAGAAATAGTGGTAGAAAATATTGGATGGAAAATCCAGGTCCGGAGTGACCAAAAAATGTTGTGTGTTGGGCCCAAGTGGGCTCAAAATATGTTTCTTGAAGTGAATAATCGTGTCGGCTGGTTAACCATGTTTGTTAAGAATAGTATGTGATACATGCATTGCTTCAGTGGGAAGAAAATGATAAGATGTGGACTGTATTTGAATTGATTTTAATGCCTTTCTTAAGTTACGTTACAAAAGTTTAATTTATCGAAATCAGGTCGGCTAATAATGCGTGTTGCCAAGTATTATAAATTTGAATTACATTGAAGTTAGTTATGGCGCTAGTTGGCCATAAGTAAGAATGTGCGGCCTAAAGCCTACATTAAATGTCGACAATAAATGACAGCGAAAAGGTTCGGCGAACCGAACGCCGAGAGCGCTTGATACACACTGTACAAAGTTCTAACACGCAAAAATTGAAGCAAGGCAGTAAGCAGATTAGCCAACCTAGAAAGCGAAATTATCGCGCTACCGTACAGTTACCTTTTTATCCACTCGTGACACAAAGTTTCATCAGTTAAAGTATATGAAAACAGATTTGTATATACCTGTGAATGTATTACTATAAATCTATAACTGTACATATATAAAAATCAGGTAAAGACGTAGGCCTAGTTCAAATAATATTAATACTGCAGATCTATTATCTGGCAATTTTATTAATAAATGACCAAAATTTGTTGTTTGTTTGACGGATCCTAAATCCTCAAATTGATTGTGAACGTTGGTGAATTTCGGTAATTGGTTGCAGATAATAAGAGGAAGAATTAATGTGTAAGTAAGAAGTTTTATATTTTTAAAAAAGTTCTTTCCACTTGCCTGATGAGGAAATTAAAAACGTTGTCCAATGATAGGCATAAGCTGTAGCCTACCTATAAACCTCTTAAGGGATCGTTTCGGGTTATGCTACTTACAGACGCTTACAACTCTAAAAAAAGCGCATTTTATTTCTATCTTAATGTAATTCTTACTCAAAACTAATAAATAATAACATAAATTATATAAGTAGACCTTGATAGTAAATCGGTTGATAGTAAATCGAGGTATGGTTCCATTAGATACACAATTCTTGAACGTCTCGTATTTACATTTTTGGAACTGTGTTCAGCCAATATACAGTAGTCTATCTTTAAATGTACTTTGTAACAATACAGGGGGCATGTCAATATTAGTCTGTGTAACTGGTTGAACTTTGTATTGTGTAATACCATTTTGAATAGGTTTCTGAAATAGCCTACTCATTGTTTGTTCATTATCTTAAATAGATATTTAAATCCGTTTAGTCGTCTTGAATGTTCAAAATCTATCTTGCGGCATTACTAGGTTATTCTAATTTAGTATAACAAGTCTGATACTAGTATAACAAGTATAAAACAATGACATAGACAAAATTACTTATGGTAAGTATGATGTTTACACAGCATTTCTCACCCTCAGTAAAGATGTTTACAGAGAAACGAAAAATGTTTGAATATGGTCATTGAGGATGGCTACAAAAAATTCGCAAAGACGTCTGAAATAACAAAGATCTGAAAAAGCGGTCTGTATAGAAGTTATACAAACATATACAGTATAAATAAACATAGTTTTGTCGGCTTAACAGAAATCTCGTCTCTAACGTTAAATAAAAACATGAAAACTACATATTTATGACATGTGCATTGCCCAACAATGAGCAACAGATTAGGCTATATAAAACGTTTAAATAGACTTAGCCTACATTATTACTATTATGTTCAATAGAACACAGTTATAGTTATTTTTATAACGTTGGTTACGACTTCCTAATAGATTAACTATACAACTGTGTGTGTGTATTAACCAGCTTTGTTTACGTTCTGCGTTGATGTAACAAGTAGGCCAACTTGACCGTGTAAATAACGTGTTTAATAGCATTTTCTTGAGAATTTGTCTTCACATTTTTCTTTACTTTTCCCGTTGACTGAAATCCACGTGCGAATGTAACGATTTGTGATTAGATTTATTTATGTAAAACCGATTTTTCTTTTTTGGCGTTTTTACATAATTCCTTATTTTTTATTGGAGTCCAGTCTCGAATTTATTGACAAATATGAATATGCTTCGTAAAAGACCAGAAAATTCCCTGAACTGCAGAACTCGCCCAAACGCACTATTTCAAACGAAATACATACATTATTAGATGAAAATTATATAATTATATAAATAAATTTTATAGTTTTTTAAAGCTGTAAGTAAAATTATTCCTGTGTATGATTCCTAGCGTTAGTAGAGAATTAGAGAAACACCACGTGGTGACCGTACGCGACCATACGTAAACACACATCTATGTATGTTTATATAGATATCGACAGGCTTGTAACAAATACGTTTCACAAATATACATAAGTGCCTCCGCACATGGGGCAACATGTAAGCGATAAAAATTATGACGGCAATGCAGGTGATATAAGTGATAACGGCGAAGTGAGTGATCTGAGCAACGGGGCATCCGCTCACGGAGCGGTAGGAAGTAGTAAAATCGTGCCTTCCAACGAGAGAGTACCTATCTAAAGTTTTTTTCCCAAAGTTTTTGAAGAGGTCCTACATCATTTTTCAGTACGACGAGTGAGTCAAGTAATGTAGATGAGTCAACCTATTACACCGCCATCAGATATTCGTCCATTTTGGCGAACATCAACAAAAATAAACTCTAAATTAGCGTCCACCACGGCCAGTAGTACAATACTGAAATAAGCCTTATAAGCCTAATTGTAGAATTAGGAACTACTATTGGACGGTTTTTTTCTTATGGGTGTGCGAATTTACTGTAGCAGATAGTTAAATGTCTTATTATCCATTTTTAAATAATTTCGGTAACCATTTGGATTGTTTTCTCTTAGCTCACTCAACAATTCCATGTTGGAAATTTTTTCTTTTGTTATAGCCATTGTTTACTCCACACGAGCCTTTTCTTCCGTGTTTTCTTTATAATATCATCACAAAGAGTGGCAAAGCTTGTTTTTGCTTCAGTGTCATTTTCTACCACGCCAATTCAGCTATAAATTCAATTACACGCTATTAATAAGAACACAAATAAACGTCAAACCTTACACATTGGGATCACATCTGGGACGCCACGAGACTGACTGCTGTTCCAGTGTGTGGGCTCGTGGGCTCACAGCGTGATATGCAATGCAGGAAGGTGTATGGGGCACTTTATGCCATTTAACCACTGTACAGCTCATGCTTCACCGCCATATAGATATCAGTTTGTATGTAAACACATCCATTGACGAGCTGCAAGGTTGAGGAGGAGTGACAACATCGTGTTTTGGTTTAACACACGTCGTTTTATTTATCTTAAATAAATACAAACGTTTCGCCCGTACTAAGGTGAGGGACCCTCAGTGGCCAGACTAAAACTTAAGATGCCTCAACGTAGTAGGCTACCTACGGGCGAAACGTTTGGTTTTAAGAGAAATAAAACGTGTGTTAAACCAAAAAACAGTGTTATTAACGGAAACTACAAATTTTATTAGTGGTTAAATAATTTATGCTACACTCACTTGTTGCACACACCACTAGTCACTGTGACACCGATTAGCGGTTTCGAACGTACCCGTTCATCATCAGATCGTAACTGCCACGAAAACCTCGGAAGTTTACGAGCGAAGTTGAGGACGGGTGTTGTTGTGTTTAGACGTCTTATGAAGTGACTTTCTCCTGTTTCAGCCGGCTATATTGCCCCAACAATAAGCAGACAAGGTTGGATTGACTCAACGAGGACAGAATAATATAAAGTGTCCATCCGTCCCGCTCTCTGAAACCGACCAAGATGGTGGCCGCCCGAACGTTTCATCCTACTGCCACGCGCTTACAGTACATAGATTTAATATTTCCTATTCCACTGAATCAAAGTAATTGTTTTAATTTTGATTTTTACTTTCGCATCAACTTAATAAAGTTTAATTATTTAAAGCTGTGAGTAAATATCTTCGTATCTGCGATACGTAGCATTTCCGGGAAACACTAAGAGCAAGTGATTACACGTGGTTATGTACTTTGGATTTTAATTTTGTTTAATTTTGGTACTTTTGTTTACAAAATGCGTGGAAAATAGGTTACAAATAATATGCTAATTATGATATATAATTATTCTATGTAAAAACAAAAAAATTACGGTGGTGTAAGAGACAACAGCTGTCCTATATAGGACTATACCACATATAGGCTATTATATTTTTTCAAAACTTTAAATTCTGTTTTCGGCACGGCATGCCCCTGAATTTAAAAAAACTTATAAAGTAACCACTACAGGCAGATTTGGCCTAAAATTCCCTTTATTCTGATTCAGATAGGATTTTTACAATTTTTCTAAAATTCTTATCCCCTTTTTTGGCCCTGGTGTCCTAAAAAATTTTAATTAAAAAAGTTTTTAATCTTATATTTTGTAACCAGACGCTGTTCCACGCTGTTACAAATAATTCTTTCTTCGTATTGTACAAAGAAAAAAGAAAAAAATTTTATTTAAAAAAAAATTTTGTTCAAAAAATTAAATTTTATGTTTGTTTGTTTATGTCTAATAATTTGCAAATAATCCTTGTTTTGTTGGTTCGTTAAAATTATAACGAAAGGTGAGTTGATTTGACCAATATCTGTACTATTGGTTGACCTTAAATGAATCTGGAGTTAATCAGATTGTCTTCTTACAATAATCGATTTGCGATTTTCAGCTCTGCTCCAGTATATCACTTTCCATTAATATTTGTTGTCTCCCAGTAAGTCCTTTAATGAACTAAAACTCTTATTTTAATCTGTGAAATAATTTTAAATACTGATAGTTGAATTAAGTTAATTTTATTGATAATATTTAGAAAAGATCGATTTAAAATCGATGTTGAGCAAATGTTCGACTCTTTCACAGGGCTTGGTCGATATTACAATTACAGGTTATTTTTATATAAATATCAGAAAGGTTCTTGTAACGATTATAATTATATGGTCAGAGAAGGGTAAGCATGGAAAGTATAACATGTACAAAAATAAGTCTTAATAAGTAATAAATGACAATTTGTTAATAATATATAAAGTTTATAATACACAATTTATACCCATTGGTTACTGAACGAATTCGTTGCTGGCGGATACTTGCATCATGGGAAATTCAAAATGGCGGCACGTCTCGTTGTAGCATATTACTGTGAACTGATGGTTGTAAATTCTGATAATAAAATTACCTTCACAACTGTTTTATTGGTCTCCGTAATAGTGTATATTGTCCATTGTGTTGTTCTGGTATCCTGGATAAGTGTTCAGTGTTCACTGGTGTTAACTGTCTTATGTTAGATGTGTTCAATGTTTTCTGGTTATGGCTAAGAATCGAGAAGTTGTTACGATGTGAATTATTAATGTTAGGTTGTTTGACTGGTTTAATTCACTTGTATTGTGTTGCGTATCGTTTGTTTTCACTGTTGTGGTAGTGTATTTCACTGACTTTAAGTTAAAAATTGTCAATTTCGGTAACTCTCGTTTTCACTGATTTTCAACTTTGTACGCCATTACAATTCGTTATATCGTTTTTTAACGCGATCGAGCATCAACCGTTCACGTTGAATGTTAATAATGAACTGTTTTACTTCCTTCGTCTTAGGAAATATCTTGTCAAGTTAATATTGGAAAAGTATTGTTTAAATAATTTTCACTTCCTATTTAGGTAAATTTTAAATACATTATATATGGAATATTTTTAGTTTATTGATTGCTTTCATGAACTATTAATCACATAATTGGTTTATTTACCTAATTCTGTTTAATTTGATATGTCATAGTCCATATTTGTAGAGATTTTTGTTAAAATTGCCATATTTCTGTCTTTTTGGAAATCTAGGCCCAAAATCCGGTTTTCTGTTCTTGTACACAATTACTGCCATTTTAGGTGTTATTAATATAATTATAATAAATTTCAGATGGTCACAAATCTTTCGCTTTCCTTAATACCTTATAAATTTAACATTTGAACTGTCTTTTAGTGATAATTCATTAATTTACTATTTCTCCTTTAAAAGATTTAGTTATTACATTTCAAAAATTTTTAATAATTTAAGACATCTTTCTATATTACTCTTTTAAAGCATAGGATCAGTTATAGTAGTTGGTTATCGATCCACCTTACATAAATCTTATTAGTTTACATGGTTCATTGGTTAATTAACTAGTTTATATTAATTTTTGTGAATTCATTGTTTGGCCTAGATCTTAGAATCTTACATATATTGTTTTTTCAAATAAAGTTAATTCTACACCTCCTCTGACTTTTAAAAGTTAACATAACATTAAATAAAATTGCTTACATAACTATTGATACCTGTAGCATCTAATTCATGCTACTAATACAAAAAGTAATATTTAACATTAACTAGCAGTCTTCAAAGTTAGACATGTTTGCTGGAACTATTTTTAACATACATTTTAAACATTTTATAAACTGATGCAGCATCCATACATAAACATTTTAATCTGTATGCATACTGTTATGTAATTAAAACATCTTACACTAAATATTAATCTTATTCTATTAGAACCCTTTAAAAAGTGGAGTTCATAGGCTCTAAACATAATTAGCCCTTTAACATTTATTAGTTTTTACTAAACTTAATTTTATCACAGTCTTTTCTGTTTATATAGTATTTTAAATTAATCCACAGTTACTGTAATTATTCCCCCACATACTTTCTTATTGGCATTACTATGAATGTTTTGATATAAAAAAGTGACCTCAGTTATGAAACATTGGAAATATTTTTCTTTTCAATATTTCATCACTTGTTAATTATAAAATATAAAAGTTATTTAATAGCACCTTGTTTAAGTAATAGTTACACATTAACTTGAAGTTTATTATATTTAAAATCACTTCCACTGTTACACAATCACTGTTGGTTCTGATTTATATTTGAGTTTTATTATATTCTCAGACCAGACCTTTAGTCATAATGGACTGTGAAGATTTGTTTATTTTACCATACAATAACTTTAGTTGGTGCACTTCTTATCATACTACTAAATACTTTTGTCTATAATTAAGTTACAATTTTATGAGGTTTTGAGGTGTTATACTTTCTTTTGGTAGTATTAACATTTGGTTTGGGGTTCATGGTCATTAATAATAGGTTTATTAATAGGTATTTATTGTGGTTCTTTCATCCTATATCTTCTTTTCTTCTCTTCTTGTGTTTACCAAGGTACTTAGTTTTATTTTGTCCGTTGGTTGGTTCGGGGTATCTTCTTTATTATCTGCTCCTAAACTTCCTCTTCTCTCTTGATTTCGGGGTATCTTCTTTATTACCTGCTCCTAAACTTTACTCTTCCTTCTTGGGTTCGGGGTATCTTCTTTGTCACCTGCTCCTAATCCCCCTCTTCTTTCTTGATTTCGGGGTATCTTCTTTATTATCTGCTCCTAAATTTTACTCTTCCTTCTTGGGTTCAGGGTATCTTCTTTATTACCTGCTCCTAATCTCCTGGGTAATCTCCTGATTTTTTATATGAGTTTCTTTTAATTTATTTTCTTGAGTTTTAATGTTGCATTTTTATTATGTAATTACTTTTTTCCTTTTATAGTGGTGTTTTTCTTTGAAGTTTAATTCATTTTCATTTGAAATTCTTTGAGTTATGTAATTTAATTATTTTTATGATCGTAATGGAATTAATTTTTAGTGGATTATCTGTTATTCTACAATTTTTATTTTTTTTATTTTATGGTTGTTTAATACTGTTTTGTATGTTCAACAATCTTTTAATGTTCATCGTGTTTAACAATCTTCACGCAATATTTGTGATTTCTATAGTTTTTATCTGGTTTCCTCTAATTTTTAAGCTGTAGATAATATATTTGTTAAAATATTTATAAAACCCAAAATGTTTATATCTATTTATAGATATTGACACGATAGCAGTCGAATAATTTAAATTTTGTTTTAATATCACGAATTTTGCATGAAGCGGCACCGGGTTCATATACTGCATATATGTTATATGGAATACAACAGAAATAGTCACTGATGAGCGTTATAGACTTATATATACAATGAAACACCATTAGCCTTTGTTGAGTGTTTCTGATGACTATGGTACAACATTATAGTCATACCCTTTGCTGAGTCTTACGGACATCCGTATAGAATCTAACAGGATTGGCCTTTGTTGAGCCTTATAGACATACATACATATACATAGTATTAGCCCTGGGTGAACGTTACAAGTATATGAATAACATGTGGGATGCCAGCCTTGTTCAGTCTAAATACAATACCTCACATTCACAATGGAAATGTTGACTGTTACAAAGGAACTCGTAAATACGCCTACGTATTTCAAGACAAGTAAACGGGATATGGAGAATGCGTCACAATGAGGAGTTATACAACCTGTATAAAGACAATGATCTGGGCACCACCATCCGATTGCAAAGATTGCAATGGGCAGGAAAGATCATTAGGATGGAAGACCGAATACCTAGGAAGATACTGTTTAGTCAGATCGAGGGTAGAAGGCCTGTTGGAAGACCCAAGACATGCTGAATTGATGCAGTGGCGAGGGATGCTGATTTTACTTAAAATAAAACGGTGGACATCGATTGCCAAGGACAGGGGAAAATGGAGCCGGATCATTATGGAGGCTAAGGTTCGACTTCGAACTGTGACACCATAGAAGGAAGGTGTTCAGATTTTAGTTAAAATTTACTATAATTTGATAGGATTACACCACATGTAGGCTATTTTTGTGATTTTATTAAAATTTGTCCCACTTTTGGGCACTTATGTCTCAAAATTTAAAAATGAACTTTTTATTCAAATTTTGGTAAAGTTCTATTTAAATCTAATACTCCACATGGATTTTTGCGATTTTTCACTCTTTTGGTCTCCTCAAATTTTTGTCTTCAGGTCCCTTATTTTTGGGTGAATCAATATAAGAACATTAGACGTCTGTAGGATAAAACTGCCCAAGCCTGACAACTTTTATGAAAATGGGTTAATGCGGTCAACAGTTATCGTGAGACATACTGCAAATACACAAAGAGACAAATGCCAAACGATTGAGTTAAGAGCTGAGAACTCGCTTCGTTCCGCTCATTAATAATACCTAGGCATTTTATACATATAGTGACATAAAATATAAGGCGTGAGTCTTTATTGCATAACTAGCGTGGTTTGTCATACGACATTCCCCCAAATTTTGTATAGCCAAAAAAGTTAACGCAGATAGAGAAATTCAAGAACAAAATTCTACAGCTGTTAACGGGTGTCCTTTACAAAGCAACTGACATCATGTGGCTTCCTGCTTCTTGGTACCAGAATACGCACTTTTATATTGTATACATTCTGGTTGGAGTTATATGATGAAAATGCTGAAGCAGAAAGTCATACGTTTTTGCTTGCTACTAAAATGTTGTTTCCTTACACTGTGAACAGCATTAATTAACTTAATATAAGCAGCATTACAGTTAACTAACACTAATTAACTAATTAACATTACAGTTAACTAACAGCATAACAAATGTAATCCTAAATGTAACCTACCAAGAATAAATGGAGAAGAAATTTATTAACTTGTGTTTTTTGTTATTTTTCAGGGAGATTGTATATGCAAGGTGGACAAAGACTACATTGACAGCGGTACAATTCGGATTGGTTTTACTGAACCTAGTCTGGACATTATCATTTCATGTGATTCTGGAGAACTAAAAAAGTTTACACGTACTGTCGAGGCAGTTAAAGATACCTGTAATCAAGAATGGCTACTAATTTGTGATTGTAAGTCTGTTGATTACTGGTGTGTGTGCGAAGAAGATGATGATGTCGCTTGTCCAAATCCTGCCGTCCACACTCCTCCATATTGTTACTTTTGTGCTAGGACTTTTCATTATTTATTGCCTGCTAAAAGTAGGGTAAGTAAACTGCTTAACATTTAACAGTTCCAAATACTGATTATCTTGTTTGTGATGCGCTAAAAAAAGGTTTCTATTCAAGACGACTTTGACAGTTTTTTTATATATTTTTTGAGTATGATCGTTTAAAGCTTCGAGAAAACTAGTAAGAGATGAAAAGAAATATTCAAAAATTGCTAACAGAGCTAAATAAGCATCGAAGCTAAAAGGTGCTGTCATGGCGAATAGTTGCAAAAAACTTTGGGGCCAAAAGACAAAATTTGCAATAAAATTTACTGACTTTAGATTCCCCCCCACACACACACACATGCACATTTTATTTATTTGTGAAAAATATAAGTAACGATGTATGTACTCACAGACATATATTGTTAGGTTTGGATTGTAGCCTATTTGTTATTAAAGTCAACAAATTCAATTCTAAATTCATAAATTATTTATTACAGAGAAGTTGTAAAAATTAGAATGTAAAATTCATCGTCTGAATAAACAAAAGATGACTTACAAATTAATTACAGAAAATAAATGTGTTTAACGTTTGGATTAAATTACTACATCCATCTTGGCTGTCACTGTCCTTCAGCTTTCATGCAATTGACGCTGTTTAGGTTCTTGTGTGTTTTTTGCTTTTTGTGTTCCGAGTCGGTAATGAAATAATTATATTTAGTTATGAAACGGACACGTCATGGACAACGAAATCAAAGCTTTTTAGGTTTTCAGCGATCTTAGTTCAAATGCTTATGCACAGACAAACCCAACAGGAAGAGTAGACAGGGTTATAAAACAAGAAGTAAACAATACCGATCAAAATAAATGTACGTTAACTTATAAAAACTAAAACACCTCTTCTTTAATGGCTGCAGATATTATTACATGCTCATTCAAAATTAAAACTATTGCCGCTGCAAACACGTAGTGCTCAGAGAAGATATTTTCTTTTAATTTGAAAAAATACTTTTTTTTTAAATTGTGTACAGACTTATAAATGTATACAATAATATTTTGCACGGCCATGAAATATTGTTGTCGTACAAACTTAACAAGTGGCATATGCTACAAAAGATGATTTAAAGAGCTGTACAAAACGTCTAAAAAACGTTTGTCCAGACTATGTGACCTTTCCAGTATACTGTGTTTGTGACATTGGAGAGGTAACAATGTTTTAACCGTAAGCATAATGTTAAACAAGCAACAATGATTTGTGACGTTATGGTAGTTAATATGATAAAATGTCTAGATTGCAGGACAAACCTCATTGTTTAAGAAAGCAGTACCATCACTTGCAGAAATCTCAGTGACATCATACTTGTATCTGAAGATAATAACTCTCAGGGGAAACAATCTGGTGGAAATTCCAGAGGAAATAGTTGCCGTGTCTTAATAAACTAGACCTGTCACACAATAAGCTGGGGCAAGCTAATGACTGGAACTGGATTATTTCTCCATTTATGAGAGAAAATCTCCAAGAACTTCTGTTGGAAGAAAATGGAGTAAGTATGAAGTCTGCGGACAGCGTCATTATTATTTATGTACTACATAAACTTGTGTGTAGTTAAATGTGTATGTTAAAGTTAGCAATCTAACATAAATTTTGATAATTCATCATCTTCATATCACCTCATAGACAAGGTGCCAAGGTCCTTCGGCCATCTCTTCCTGGGTCTACTCACACATCTGTGTCCTATAGGTTTATATTTCTAGACTTACATGGCCAGTTGTGAAACTGACATTCTTTCTAAGTGTTTTTTCTGCCATTGTTTATATTCAACGTTTAAATAATTCAGCGCTAAATCGTATACACATAAAATTTTACAAATTTATGTTTGATAAAGTTAACAGAGTTGTAATGTTAATTTACAATTAAATAAAACTAAGTACGGTAACTGATTTAAGTTTGCCTAGCAAATATTTTACTAACTATATTTATGACAGAATTATTTTAAGTGTACTAAGAACAACATGTCATGCAAGGGCAGATATTCTGTAACAATAAACTTGTTAAAACAGTTATACAGGTCCTTAATACGTTTACAGACTTGTGGCTGGTCGGGCAGTCTCTTCGTCTTGTATTCATTTTATCATCAGACATTTTTCTGGCTATGTTGCTTACTTTTAAAAATCCTTTAAAAGAAATCCTTTAAAATACATTTTACTATGTATTTTATAAGTACCTTCTCATAAATATTCTAGGCACGACCATTTCTAGGATTAGTGGCACTCGCGTGATTTTAAGAATTTTCCATCACTATACAAATGACTAAAGACTGAGGAATGACAGAGTTAATAGAATGTGTTATTAACTTTTTAAATACATAAAGTTCCATTAAAAACAAAAATTATATTAAAAACTTGACAGTTATATATAGACAGAACAAACAAATAAACTTCATTACATAACATAGTGATTAGAATTCCTATATATGTTTTTCATTAAAATTATTGGCATATTTAACAATCTGTCGTTTAAGATACAAGAGCAGATACAATTTTATACAATTTTTATTTTGTCTCCTGTTTTAAAATGTCAAATAAGGAGAATAAAACAATGAAGACCTCAAATCGTACCGGCTTGAATTTGCAAAATGACTAGTGGTACGATTTAGGCAACCGATTGGAGATGTATACATATAAGCTTATTGCTAAGGCTATGCTAATAATTAACCATTGTCACACTTTTAGAACTGGTTATGTTGCAATAACTGAACAAGCGAGTTCCCGGTTTTCTGACCGTTTTGTATATGTCTGTCTACCTATCTATCTATTTGGGGTAGATAACTTCCCCACTCACGATAACTTCCAAATGCATCAACCAATTTTCATAAAACTTAGTACGCGTGTCCACTATTTTATACTACACAACTCTATTGCTTTTGAGGTTGATCTCGCTCCCATAAGTAAAGGGTGGGAGGCAAAATTGTGAGAGAGTCGGTCAAATCACAAAAATCCATGTAGGAGTATCAAATTAACAGGCATTTTAATAAAAATCTCAATATAGTGTTCAGTTCTAAAAATTTCAAAGTGCATTGACGCCAGACAGTAATGTTTTAAATAAAAATCCACTTTCATGTTGTAAATACAAAGTTTAAAGAAATAATAGAAGTAGTATTATTTATTACAATACTTTATAATAGTTATACAATAAACGTGTGTACTGCAAAACAAATTTATCATTGCTGCAAACAATACTTGGCAATTTTTTTCAAGTTAGCAGTTTTAGTACATATAAGGTGAACTTTCTAAAATGGCCATTTTCTGGTTTTGGCTCAGACGATTTTCTTATTGTATCATCAAAGCTTATTTTCCTTCCCAACTTGTTTTTGATTGATAAAATTGGTAGTTCATTTAGTCTGATTTAGCTCATGGTTGAGCGCAAATTAATTTTTAATGAGTTTCAATTTAGAGAAGCTCCTTTCCAAGTAGAAACTGAAATACAAATTGTTTAAAACAACTTACAGAGCAAAAACAGGTTTGGATTCTTGAAAGTCCATCTCAACAATAAACTGTAAAAATTGAAGAGCTGACCAGTTTTTAGCTTCCTATGTAGTGATTCCTGTTACTTGAATAGTCTTAGCCTTTTTATTTTTGTGGTAATCTCATCTTTAGAAAATTCGTCATACCATTCAGACAGACTAAAAATTAGTTTTCGCAATTTCTTATCATTTGCTTCAAACAAATTAAAAAAAAAAATCATAGAGTAATTGGAGCTATGTAATGTTTCTGATAATTTAAAAATTACCTATTATTATTATTGAAATTTACATAATAAATATATTTTGTTCAAAATAGTGAGCGAATGCTGCAGCTCAAGAAGCTTACTAGTTTATATATGAAATCAAGTAAAACATACATTTTGAATCAGTATATTCTTAGAAAAGAAGTCAGAACTACATGAAGATTAGCTGAGTTAAAATGGCGTTAACAACGTACAACGCCACACCAATGTACAGTTTTGTGGCGTGGGCTGTTCAAAAGAGTTTGTTAGTGTATGACGCTATCCAGACTTACTCAGCAAACACAGTTCACGCAGTCTAGCCACGCTGCAGGTTATGCATGTTATCGTGACTAGAGTTTATAATGCAGTTGATCCCAGTTGCAAATAGTACAATGTAGTTTAACATTGAGAACATACCTGACGTATGAGGGTACGTCCAAATTGCGAACAAACAGGTGAGACGGATTATCTTGTATACCTGATATGCTGAAGTTACGCTTCTTTGATTAAAGATGATAAAAAAATAAACTTAAAATTTTTTCCTGTAAAAGTATTCAAGCAAATTTAAAAACTGATATCGCTTGTAATGAAATTGAAGTAACGCGACTGTAAAGACTTAAGAAGATTCTTTAAACCTAATACATAGCAATAACATATTTTGCAACTCTTTTCTTGTTATTATTCTTAAAATTATATTCATTTAATTTTCTACTTATGTTCTAATATGGTTTTAAATCATTTTTGTTTTGTTTTTTATTTTTTATTGCATTTTGTATTTTATTTACTATTTTTGTTATTAAAATACTAAATATGTTTATTAAATTATGTTTATTATATTGTGTGTGTTCTTGTCTCTGTCTGTTTTTAGTTAGTCTACTGTTAGAACGTTAAGACATAATCTTGAGGAACTTGACAGTATCAGAAACTTCTTCGTACCATTTAGTGCTCCTTGCAATTCTTTTATGTGATTCAGTATATTGTTTCTTCATTTTCGTACCTTCCAAATTTGATTCCATTCTAGAATGTTCTGAACAGATTTCTCAGTTTCAGGTTTTAAACATTTGTTAAGGTTGTTTATTCTTGGTTGTGGTCTTCTCACGTGGGGCCTTAGCTTCTACTGATTATGCATCCTACTGCGTCGATGGTAGCATTTCCATAATTCCTGTGACACTAATGATTTTCTAGCCACTGTTCCACGAAGTAGTTAATGATTCATTGAAATTTTCTTTTCTTGGTGACTGCAGACATATGTACAGCCAGACATCTTTTAAATCTTTGGCTCAAAGGAAATCAATTGCAGTACACACTCGGACTTTCGGCCTGTTTTAACACATCCATACCACTTGAATCTCCTTGGCTCTCTCGTAAGTTTCTATAGGATTGCCTACTGCATAAAACACAAATGAACTTTTGTTGTTTCAGTAAACACCATATTGAAAATGAAAATACAGAGAGAGCAATACAGAATAAGTCAATGACAATTGCAGTTGGAACGAGTAAATACTAAATAACTATATAAGAGAAGAAAGTGGCGAGCCTCTGCATCCGTGGCTAGCAGTTCTATGTTTAAGCTCCCTTATCAAAAGTGGCAGCTAAGGAAAATTGTTTTCAACAGTTTTCAGCTACGAGTATGTAAATAGTACAAAAAACATACGTTGTTGGCGAAGGTAGCATGTGCAGAGTGCCCGTGCTGTGTGCGCCAACCTTGAAATCATGCTCTGTGCGTTGATACTGATTAACCCGTGTTCTGTGCACCCTAGGTTATCTATGCCAGCCATTCCCAAAAGGTGGTCCGCGGAGAACTGGTAAAAATATTTATATAAGAAAATTTGTATAAATTATATTCGATTTAGTCTACTTTCTTTTTATTTTGATAAAAAATAATTAATGGTAACCATTACAAAAATTAAATTATGCCAGATTAATCTGTACATAGAGTAGTTACAGTAGGCCTAAGGAAGTAAGTAGCACAAGTAACTAGTCGAGTCAAGCTTAGAGGTGTGGTGCAGAGCGTGCTGCGATTGTTGATGTTGGCAGGTCGGCTACAGTAGGGGAAACACGCATGCGTGCTCTTCACACCATCTCGGTAACAGTCGACAACCCATAGTTGAGTTTACATTCGTGCAGTGAAGACATGGCATTTTTCTGTATTTCCTGCGTGATTTGAGAACAAAGTATGGATCGTTGGTTAAAAAGTGGATGTTTTAAACGTAAAAGGACAATAAGTGATGTTGATGTAGAAGAAGAACAGACTTCATCTTACGATGATATTGAGCCTACAAATGAAGTTCCCACTTCTAAAGTTTCTAACCTTAACCCTAACATTAACAGTGTGCCGAAAACAGTGAGTTCTGGTTCAAAAATTAGAAAGTATGACAGTGAATATTTGCATTTAGGCTTTACATATATCGGATCTGAAGACAAGCCGAGGCCTCAATGTGTTATTTGCCTCCAAGTTTTGTCCAACGAGGGTATGAAACCCGCAAAATTGCGCCGCCACTGGACACCAAACATCCTGAATGTAAAAGTAAGTCAGTAGAGTTTTTTAAACTTAAGCTAGTTGAGTTAAAAAAATCTCGAAATGTTATGAAACAAACGAGCTTGAATATTAATGAAAATGCAACCTTAGCTTCTTACCAAGTTTCTGAGCTTATTGCCAACTCTGGCAAGGTACACACAATTGGAGAGGAACTAATTCTGCCTGCTGCAGTGAAAATGTGTCAAATAATGCTTGGGGAATCAGCAGCTAAAACAATTGGTACAATTCCCTTATCAAATAATACGATTCAAAGGAGAATTTCAGATATGTCAGAAGATATTCAGGAAAATATGTTCTTAAAGTTATATATGAGCCATATGTTCGCTTTACAAATAGACGTAAGCACTGACATAAACGACAAATCCACTATGCTCGTTTTTGTTCGATTTATTTATGAGTTTCAGTTGTATGAAGATTTTTTATTTTCCTGTGAATTGATGCAAACAACAGGAGAGGTCATTTTCAATGCCACTGATCAGTTTTTTTTCCAAACAAGGCATTAGTTGGGAACAATGTGTTGGTCTTACTACTGATGGTGCCGGGTCAATGTCTGGCTATAAAACGGGACTATTCGGTCGGATGAAGACCGTAGCGCCACATGTTAAGTGAACTCATTGTTGTATTCATAGGGAGGCTCTGGTGGCAAAAAATATGCCTTATATGCTTCAAAATACTTTTGAAAAACTTGTTAAGATTATAAATTTCATAAAAACAAGACCTCTTCAATCCACACTTTTCGAGGCCCTATGCAAGGATGCAAGGATATGCAGAGTGAACATGTTCAGCTTCTGTTGCATACCGAGATACGATGGCTCTCCCGGGGCAAGATTCTTAAGAGATTTTTTGAGCTAAGAGATGAAGTTCAGATATTCCTTTTAGAAACAAAATTTTCAAATTCACTTAGTGATATTTCTTGGCTTTGCATAGTGGCTTATTTAACAGATATTTTTGAGCATTTAAATGTGCTGAATTTGAGTTTGCAAGGAAATTACTTAGAAATAGATATCTTCAGAGTTGAAGATAAGATTGAAGCAACCATTAAGAAGTTTGAAGTATGGGCCAAACGAGTTGAAAAGAATTCGTTTACAAACTTCCCAACTCTACAACAGTTTTTGGATTCTACTTGTGAGAAATTACCTGAACAAGTGAAAATTGAATTATCAGTGCATCTCAACACCTTGGCAGACAGACTGAGAAAGTATTTTCCTGCACCAGATCTTAAAAACAATTGGATTAGAAATCCATTCACCAGCAAAATTGAAGACCTAAATTTGACTGAAGAAGAGGAAGATCAACTTATTGATTTGTCAAGCAATGGAACGTTGAAAACTGTTTTTAATACTGAAAAAATAATAGAATTCTGGCTGATTGTACAACGGGACCAGAAGAAATTAGCTCTGAAGGCATTAAAACATTTAGTTCCATTTTGCACAACCTACACATGTGAGCAGGCTTTCTCAATACTCTGTTTAATGAAAAATAAATATAGAAATCGGCTCAACGTTCATGATGATTTCCATGTAAATATCTCCAGAATATGGCCCAATATTGAAGAAATTTTGAGTAAAAAAGATAGATTTCACCGTTCACACTGAACAGTTGTTACACGTACATAGTGATTATTTCAATACTGAGACTTGTCATCACTAAAATGTATGCTAGCTTTTTAAATATTGAATGCTTAGTTACAAAGTATTAATTGTCCAAGTGAACAAGTGAAAATTGAATTATCAGTGCATCTCAACACCTTGGCAGGCAGACTGAGAGAGTATTTTCCTGCACCAGATCTTAAAAACAGTTGGATTAGAAATCCATTCACCAGCTGATGCACATTTTTCAGAAAATGTGTATGGCTATTTCCTAAGTACTGAGTAATTGCAAATTGTTCTAGGACTAGGAGAACTGTGTGTTCATTTCAAGTTTAGTTACATGACATAAGTTTTTTTAAATTGAAGAAAGTGTTTCTTGTGATTCCAACTGTATTTGTAATCTTTGTACAATAAAAGCAGTTTAAGAAATATTGGTAGTTATTTTATCTCCAGAAATTTTGCTTCATTTAGGCGCTATGTCATTAGGCACACTGAATTAGCAAAAATTATATTATATACTATATTATAATTATAATTCACTTGGGGGTCCGTGACTGACTAGTATTTGGGTTGGGGGTCCGTGACTGACTGGTATTTGGGAATCGCTGATCTATGCAACATTAGACTCGTTTACACCTGGCCACATGTCTGTCTGTCTATTGTTCCCCAACTCCCTAGCTGATTTTAGCGGTCCTATGAAAATTTGTATAAGCCAGCGTTTCTCAACCTATTGTGCACAAACGACCCACTGCTGGGTACCGAGGAGCGTTTGGTGGGTTAACATAAATAAATTAACTCGGCCTGAAAATTTATTTACTGTGTCTTAAAAACCGATTTCATATTTACTTTTCTAGAATCAAGTATGTATAATCACTTAACTAAAAATGAACTTTTTTCATGTGAAAAACTTACTATTTTATCGGACGCGTTTCGGCTTAGTATCCGCCTTCTTCAGCTTTGGTAACAGACTGCCAGCATTTTGTAACGGTTGTGTGGAAGGTGAAGTGGGGGTGGTGTGTGGCGGAAGGGGATTGGCGCGGGGATTCAATTTATTGTTTGTTTTCTGTATAATTGTGTCAAAAAGTGTATGTGATTTATATTGTAATTGATCGTTGAGTATGTTGTTTGGTTGTGTTGTGTGGTGTTTATATATTTCATATTGTTCAGTTGTGTTGAGTTTTTGGCCTTTGGGTATGTAATGTAGAATTTCAAGATTAGTGTCTATGTTGGTAAACATACCACTATATATACCACCATATAAACACCACACAACACAACCAAACAACATACTCAACGATCAATTACAATATAAATCACATACACTTTTTGACACAATTATACAGAAAACAAACAATAAATTGAATCCCCGCGCCAATCCCCTTCCGCCACACACCACCCCCACTTCACCTTCCACACAACCGTTACAAAATGCTGGCAGTCTGTTACCAAAGCTGAAGAAGGCGGATACTAAGCCGAAACGCGTCCGATAAAATAGTAAGTTTTTCACATGAAAAAAGTTCATTTTTAGTTAAGTGTAGTGCTGTGAAAGAAGAGATGAATAATCAAGACAACTATGTATAATCAGTTTAAATATAAAAGAAGGCTTACAGTACTTGATGAGAACAAAAATATTATTATAAACTGGGTGTATGCTTACGGGTCTCATAAAGTGTAATATTCTTTAAGGTGGGTTCTGGACTTAAAAAGGCTGAGAATCATTGGTGTAAGCCATTGCTAAATACATTATCACAGTATTAAGTACACATTAAAGTATGATTAATAAACTTACTTTTAGGAATTACATTGGAGTGGGAAAGGAGTTTTCATTTTTCCTTCCTGTGTTCACACAAATTTAACTTTCCTGGATAGATTCCAGTTTGCTCTCACACTTGATCCAGTCTTGAGATTTTCCATATTTAAGGGCCTTGCTATTATAACGATCATTGTATAGAAGCTAAACAATTTCTTCAGCACAGACGTGTTTTAAAAGTATTTTTAATAGTGTTCAAAGACTTCAATTATTTATTTATTTGTTATAATTATAATTTTATAGACAGCTAGTTGTAACATCATGTTGTGTTTTTCCTTGTATGTGTGTGATACTTTTTTCTAAATTAAGTATTTCTGTTGCAGCTTTCCAGCATTCCAGTGGCAATTATGGAACTGAATAACCTGGAAATCCTCAATGTGAAACACAATTGTGTGAGAGAATTGCCGTATACAATGGCAAAGATGAAAAATTTAAGGTATCACATTAATATGAAATGTGTTTATTAACTGATTTTCCCTTGTACAGCCCTCTTAAAATTTTTTTGTCTACTATGAAAACACCCAAGATCCTTTTTTGTTGTACTTCCTAGCAATTTTAGGAGGTCTGTTGTTATACAAACAACTTCCAGTGTGGCTTCAGTAAAAAAAGTGTGGGGACTTCATTTGCTCACTCTTCATCACCACTGTATGTCATCCACTGTAATATCACAATTTATGCAGGATGTACACTATTCTTGCAATAGCATGTATAAATTTGACAGCGTTGCGTATAGATCCTCTCCAGCATCGATTTCTTGTACACTTGATTCAGCTACTACAGCGAACAACATACGGTTTATAACATACTGTAGACGGTTCGGAGGGTGCCGATATGCATTAATATAAATCTTGTTTTAGCGTGTTTTACTAATCATCCCCTCTTCAGGTGCATATTACAATAATTACGCACAACGATGACGTTTGTACCGCAAGCATCGATGGCTTAAAAAGAAGGGAAGACAGACCCACTTTTTCACTTCCGTTTATGTAATCTCTGGCTGGAAAAGTTTGTCAGGGATTTTATTGTGCAGTCTGACAGGTTTAGGATGACATTGACTGGTTGGGTGTATGTTACACTTCATTAAGTGTATGCTAAAATGTCACTTTTGGCAGGTGACTAACAAATCCTATATCTACCATGGTTTTTATCACAAACCATTTCTGTATACATTCTAATTAATTCATTGTCTAAGTTATAATTGTCTAATGTAGTAACTCCTTTGTCTTTGCATGAATTTCACGCAACGAGTGAGGCCTGATAATGGTAGGTTCCCAGTAATTATACACTTTTCCAATCTTTTATACCATTATAATATGTCTGCGTGTATGTGTACGTGCGTTCACGTAAGCATGGTGTATTTAATTCACCTTTACCTTGAGCACTACACAGCATTGTCCTGCTTTAACATGTGACACACAACACAAAATCAAAGGGTTTTTGTTCATTTGGATACCTGTGGTATCATTTCTGCATTGTCTAACAAATGGATGACAATGTTTTCTTGGTGATTCTAACATCTCTTTTAAATATTTGAATATCGAAAGTCATGGATTCTAAATTCGTAATGGTATGGAGGTTCGAGATATAACACAGCACATCAACGGTGCTCACTAACAGTTCATTATAAAAATACAGTGTAAGATTCAGTTTACTCTTTTGGCTGCATAACGTACTCCCTAATGGTTTTGATATCTGTCTACAGAAAAGACGTTCATTTATGTTGGGAGAGAAATATTTCTTTCCATTAAGCTGTAAGCGTGATGTGCACCAATGCTTAATACATCTGTAGTACAAGTTACTGCATTATTTACTGTACAATTACAGGCTCAACACTGCCATTAGCTATTATTTTCTCAAGTAGAATAGAGAATTCAGAAGCCATCGATAAATTGTCATTTGTTAGCAAAGACTGGACAATTCGCTTGTCTGCTTACCTTTGTGACTAAATGAATGTGTGAAGACGAAAATACCAAAATTATTTCTTCTCTTTAGGCATGTGCCATACATTTATATAATTTATAATACAATTGTTTAGCATTGGAGGCAGGAGCTCTTGATGTTTTCTATATTTGGATTTGCAGGGCTGGGTAGATTGTACAGGTTTGTAAGTCGAGCATGGGGCAACGGACACTTATGTAATAAATTACACTTTACTGTTAATTACTGGCTTTAGCAGGGGAGTCTACTATGAAAAAGAGTAATGCTTGCTGCGACTAATTTTTTAATATATAATTATAAACCCCCCACACACACATATATATATATATTGGAACAATGGATGTATTTGCATATTTACCCAGGGCAGTATGTTTTGTAAATAATTAGTGTAAAAAGAAATACGACAAACAGTTTTAAACAATTTTATGCGGGAAAGTGCAGGCTATTGCCTGTTGAAAGTGCACACCTGCCCCGATAGTGTAAATACAGTGTTTGTGTGTGTGTGCCAACACCGACATGCATAGTTCTATGAGGGGGAGGTACTTATGAATTGTTGGTTTTGTCATTAAAGCATGTATTGACAGGATTAAAATAAAATAATTAATATGTTTTTTTACCTGTTACCAAAGACATATCACAATTCTAAGAACACCATTAGATTAAGGACATTTAAACGTATATGGTGATGCAAAATTACTGCAGATAAGTGCAATAACAATGACGTTATATTAATTAACGTTAATTACTACAATAATTAACATTACTAGTTGTGTTTTTACTCGTCATAATTTTTCACTCATCACTTACGTATAACTCACTTGTTAATTACTATAAACAAGTGAGTTATATGTAAGTGATGAGTGAAAAATTACAAAGACAATTCAACCACTCGTGTAAAGATTCAGTTTACGTGATCACGAAAATGGACTAAAAAGTGATCAGTAAATAAAAGGATGCTTCGCACAAAGTGACAATATTTAACATGTCAAAAACAATAACTGACATGTCAGTTTGCTGTCTACTATAAATACCTTGGGCGAAGTCAGACTCAAGATATCTTTACACGCCGTCACTATGTAAGTCTGCCGATTGACGTGAATTCATAATACGTTTTCATCACCAACATCACCATCATCTGCAATATACCATGATCGATGGAGAAATACAGGACCATCATCCACAACAAGCCATAGAGTACCGAGAACACATCAGCATCAAATTGGGTGTGTCATTCATCATCATTATTCCTGCATCTCCTAAGTGGAGCATAGGGCATCAATGAACTTCCGCCACCGGGTGTGTCATTAGAATACATAAATATTCTTCACGTAAATTTTACTTTTTTTTATTAAAATATTAATAGCAACAATTAAATTTTATTTTAGTAAAGTTAATATTATTTTATAAATGAGTTGTTATTTTTAAAAATGAGTCAAAGTCAGACATCCATGTAATATAAAGTAATTGTATAATTTGTTCATCATATATGTTTAGATATTTAAGATTATATATTAATGTGTGCTGAATAGCAAAGGTATGTTATGTTTTACAAAGCGTAAACTTATAAAAGATAATGTTTTTGAATTTTATAATTTACATAAAATTTTAATAATCAAGTAATTTTTTGCAATATTTAATAATAGTTGCATTAGGTACATGGACAAAAGTGTATTCATTTTAAAATACTTGTAACGTGCAATATATGTATATATTGTAACGTTACATAACCCATGCCCAAATATGATAACACAATCATCCCACTCTAAAGGTCAGAAATGGGTATTATGTACCTAGCTATAGAATAATTTGTACTACAGAACACTATAAACAATAACAAAGTGACATATAGTGTACATAGTGAGAGGGTAAATTGTTAAAAAGGAGCATCTCACAGATTTATACTGTAGATGGAAAAACAATCAATTGTAGCAGTGGACTATATTGCTGCTGACAAATTTTGTACAGTATTTTGTTTGTATTTTGTATAATTTGTATTGTGTAGGCCACAAAGGTCGTGTACGTAGGTATAATTTTTGTGTTTAATATAATAATTGTGTTTAAATATAAGATAACCCAGGGTTAGGTATAAAATAATAATAATATAAAATAATACTATGTAAGTAAGATGGGATAGGAAAATAGTTTAGAGTAAGGATACTTTAAGCAAATAATAAATAATAAATAAATACAATTGAAGGAAATTAAAATATTAAAGACCTATGTATAAGCTTAAGAGAAAATAGAAAGAAAAACCTTAGATAAATTAAATTGGATTATAAACAAAATTAAAAAAGGATTATTTTTCTATAAAGAAGAAATAAATTTATAATAATTAATAATAGCCTATATACTCAAAAGTATATAGATTCACCAATAAAAAATGATAAAAAATTCTTGGTTACTACGAGTAACCAACTAACAAGATTTGAATTAATTGTTAAAACGATTGGGAAGTGAACGTTTGAAAAAAGTGTAGTGCCTATTTAAAATTTGAAAATTTATGAATACTTTAGGAATAAACAGTGCGAAATTTAATAAAAATTGACGAGAGATGTACACCTTCTATTAGAACTTCTTCAAGTAGCACCATCCAAGCCCTTTATTTGACGAAATTTTGAGAAAACTTAACGACTGGTTCCAGACCTAGTATCTAGCACTTCGAGATTTTGGTGAGACCGTGTCCTAGTAAAAATTAACTAAATTACAACTCAACTATAACTTCTAACACTAGAAACAGCACCATATAAGTAAACATTTCAGGAAAAGAGGTGAAACAAACTTTATTATTTTTTGTTAACCAAAAAATCTGCATAACGGATCTCTGTGAATTTTCAGCCGCCATTAAATAATTCCGTGTTTGTAGCGAAGAACATATCCTGTACTCTGGCGGATAAACCCGGAACTACATACTAAAGAAAAAACAAATCTAATCTATTTTTTTATGTAAAGCTTGGTATTAAATTATTCATTTCTGACCGTCTCATAGCACAAAGAACTTACAATTAACCCTGGGAAATTAATAAATTAATTCTTTAATGTTTTATATTTTATAAAGGATAAAAATATTTTATTATACTTTCTATGTTTACCAAATAAGGTCGAACTAATGTTGTGTTGACAGGGTGAATCGATTACAACTTTTTGTATTGGGAGAAGATAAAAAACAGTGTATTTAATAAATAAATACCATGAATACTTTGTTATAAATAATAAAATGTGTATTATTTTCAGTAGAGGGTAGTTGTTTACAGAGTGTCAGGAGACAAAGAAGAGGACGAACAACCAGAAAATATTACAGACAATTGGTGTTAATTTAACCTCCAATTTGTTTGTAAACGTCAAAATCAGCTGGTCTCATGAGCGCAGAAATTTAAATTAAGTAATTGTATGCCAAGAGGATAATATCTTTTGCACTCTCTCTCCTAACTACGGTCAAACAACTTCATTGAATTCTCCCAAATCACACACACTCGATTTCATTTTTTTGGAACAGTAAACATAAAATATAACGAATTCTGTGACTCTCATTAAAGCGAGATTTTCAAAAGGCAAATAAAACTTAGATTTAATTAACGATAGTACATAAAAAGGCTTTGAGAGAAGTTATAATTACCGCGAGACATTACAAGATGACGCTAACAATGTGAGGCTAATAAAATAAAGAAATAATTATAGTGACGATCGCAAAAGGTAAAAAAGACTCTGAGAGAGACCGCAAGACGTTACAAGATGGCGCTCAACTTAAAAGGGCTTTAATTAGGAAAGAAATTTTGAGATATTCGACAAAATAATATCACAAAAACCTAATTTTCGTCGGCAGCTATGAGAAAACAAGAAATGCATAATACCAGAGGCAGATCGAAGAAGAGGGCAGAAGACAAGGAGAAGGAAGAAGGTGGACAGGAACGAGAGATAGAAGTAGTCACGGACAGTGAAATGGAACAACCAACAGGTGATAAAGAAGAAACCGAAGTAATCACGGACATGGAAAAGAAAGAGTTGAAGAGGATGCCCAAGGGGACCAACCAGATAAAATGGTAGCCAGAGAAGAACCAAATTGGCAGGAAATGATGAAATTTATGGCAGAACAATTTAGTAAACAGGAGCAAAAATTTGATAAAATAAATGAAAATTTTAAGGAAAGTAAGGAAAACTCAAGGAAACAAAATGAAACCTTGAGCAAAAAATTTGATAAAATAGATGAAAACTTTAGGAAACAGGAGGAAACTTCAAAGAAACAAAACAAAACTTTGAAGGAACAAAATAAACAAACCAATGAGAAAATAGATAGTATTCAGGAAAGTCTAGTAAAACGATTCAATGAAAAAATTGAGACCATTCATGGAGATATCAGACAAACCATGAATGAACAATATCACGAATTGAAAGAAACTATTGACGGACAAAGGGAAGATATGAATGCGAAATTTGAAGAGAATAATGAAAATTTAAAACAAATTGAGGGTAAAATGGAGAAGTTCAATAAGGAGATATGGGAAACTTTCGGGGGGAAGTTTGAAAATGTTAACACACTTAGCCAAAGAGTAGATGAATACAAGGAGGAGACAAATAAACAAATGGACAGTGGTTTCAAGAAGTTGGATGCAACACTGGACAGCACTTCAGAAGGGATTAAAGTAAGTCCGAATACAGAAGAGAGCATGAAGGAAATAGAAATTAGGGAATACCAAGGTGTAATAGTATTGGAAAATAAAAATAGCCACAACAAAGAGGATAATCAATACTGGGAAGAGAAGACCAAGAAAATAAGAAAAACATGTAGAAAGAAAATAATAAATACAAGGGAAGAATGGGAGATGATTACAGGTGGATTAATTAATGTATTTAACCTTCCAATTAACGAACAGATGGAGTTAATTAAGTTTAGATCTCGGTTAAATATGTCAACGATTGAAGTGCATCAGAAGATATCAGTCATATCTTCAAGACGGAATATATCATTAAAAAATTTGGTAAATCATCCAGAGGAAAGAGGGAATGGAATGATATTAAATATGAGTGAATATGTTATGTCAGAGGAGGTACAATACCTGTTAGTTAAAAAGGAACGAACAATGACGGAAGACCGGTACTTAAATGAAGATTTCATAGCAGCAAAGTGGGAGAGCCAGATGGTAAGGAGATTATCAAGGAGAGAATTAATTCCGAACACCCCAGTAATCCGAGGAAAGGGAGTACCTGAGTTAATGGACCATGGTTAAACTAAACAATAACCAACCAGAAAAAAGGGGACTGATTTTCTGATACCGACCAAGCAACCCATTGGAAAAATAAAACCCCAAAATTCAAAAAGTACGTAAGGACAACTTACTTAATTTATTCAGGAACTATATGATTTAATAAAACCCAAAATTCAAAAACTATGTAAGGACAACTTACTTAATTTATTCAGGAACAATATGATTTAATAAAAAGTATGTAAGTACAACTTACTTAAGAGATTTTGCAACCATTTGATTTAATAAAAAGTATGTAAGGACAACTTACTAAATATTTTGAAACAATTTGATAAAATAAAAAGACAAACCACCAAGAAAATGTAAGAACAGATTATAAAATAATAATTATAAATAACTGATTTAAACTGAAATAATAGGAAAAAATAATATTTTGATGGTAACAAACAGAAGAAAAAATAAATAAATAAAAACAATTGATGGTAATGTGCTCAGATAAGAAGATAAAATAAGAAGAATAACGAATAATTTAATGACTACAATGAAACTAAAGAATGATGATGATTAATACAACTATAATTTAGAATTTCTTGGAATTGAAAATTATATAGGAAGAAATGATACGGAGAAAATATGTCACAAGAAGGAAAGTTAAAAGGATTTTAAAATAATGCCTATCAATAATGTTATATGCTATTAGTTAATGAAAAAGAAGAAGGAATCAAGAAGAAAAAGAAATATATAATTAAATGCAAACAGCAACAGTATGAAGAATCCCAAAAGTGTTTAGTATTAGTCGCTAATCGACTACTTATAAGTTTCTTATTATAATGAATTGACCGTAGAAATGTTCCGGCAATAATTTTCCTGAGCAGGGATGATGTTCCCCTGGTCTCAGAAGGTGTAAGAATAGACAGCGGAGTAATGGACCCAAAGTGGCCACCCGAACTGAACCACCGCACAGGGTAGGGAAAAATGTTAGGGAAATTGAATATTTAAGGGATAATGATAAAATAGCTGAAAAGAGTGATATTAGATTCCAGAAGTCTGAATGCAGAAAATAGAAGGAAGATAGCAGACAGAAGCTTAATTGAGAAAGCGAATTTATAGAAGTAAATAGAAATATAAGTGTTAAAACAAGTTTTTTATGATTAGTGTGACCAGCCCTTATCAAGTAATATGTGGAAGGACCAATACCCAGAGAAATTAAATCATTAACGAATATGCCTCCAAGAGAGAGAGAGAGAGAGAGAGAGAGAGAGAGAGAGAGAGAGAGAGAGAGAGAGAGAGAGAGAGAGAGAGTTGAATATAAAATCCAGCTTATTACCATTAACCGAATAACAGGTGTATAAACAATCAGAAAGGAAGGGATATCATGAAGAATAAGGCAAGAATACGAAGATGGAAGAGTTCAACAATTTATTTTAAAACCAGTAAACAAAAATAAATCTGTTCTAGTGGGGGGGGGGCTTTATGTAACGTTACATAACCCATGCCCAAATATGATAACACAATCATCCCACTCTAAAGGTCAGAAATGGGTATTATGTACCAAGCTATAGAATAATTTGTACTACAGAACACTATAAACAATAACAAAGTGACATATAGTGTACATAGTGAGAGGATAAATTGTTAAAAAGGAGCATCTCACAGATTTATACTGTAGATGGAAAACAATCAATTGTAGCAGTGTACTATATTGCTGCTGACAAATTTTGTACGGTATTTTGTTTAAATATCACTGTAGTATTGACGACTCGGAACACTAAGTTTTTTATAAGTAAAAACGTAAAGTTTTACCTTACAGCCTAAACCGGCTTTCACCTTTAGAAGGCTTCATCAGAGGCCTTTGAAGGTTAGAAAGTTTGAAGGTTCACAACTTTGAAGGTTAGAAAGATTGTAGCTCACATAACTTTCAGTTCCGAGTCGTCAATACTATAGTGATATTTAGTTAAGTAACAGAACGTCATGGACAACGAAATCCAAGTATTTTGTTTGTATTTTGTATAATTTGTATTGTGTAGGCCACAAAGGTCGTGTACCTCGGTATAATTTTTATGTTTAATATAATAATTGTGTTTAAATATAAGATAACCCAGGGTTAGGTATAAAATAATAATAATATAAAATAATACTATGTAAGTAAGATGGCATAGGAAAATAGTTTAGAGTAAGGATACTTTAAGCAAATAATAAATAATAAATAAATACAATTGAAGGAAATTAAAATATTAAAGACTTATGTATAAGCTTAAGAGAAAATAGAAAGAAAAACCTTAGATAAATTAAATTGGATTATAAACAAAATTAAAAAAGGATTGTTTTTCTATAAAGAAGAAATAAATTTATAATAATTAATAATAGCCTATATACTCAAAAGTATATAGATTCACCAATAAAAAACGATAAAAAATTCTTGGTTACTATGAGTAACCAACTAACAAGATTTGAATTAATTGTTAAAACGATTGGGAAGTGAACGTTTGAAAAAAGTGTAATGCCTATTTAAAATTTGAAAATTTATGAATACTTTCGGAATAAACAGTGCGAAATTTAATAAAAATTGACGAGAGATGTACACCTTCTATTAGAACTTCTTCAAGTAGCACCATCCAAGCCCTTTATTTGACGAAATTTTGAGAAAACTTAACGACTGGTTCCAGGCCTAGTATCTAGCACTTCGAGATTTTGGTGAAACCGTATCCTAGTAAAAATTAACTAAATTACAACTCAACTATAACTTCTAACAGTAGAAACAGCACCATATAAGTAAACATTTCAGGAAAAGAGGTGAAACAAACTTTATTATTTTTTGTTAACCAAAAAATCTGCATAACGGATCTCTGTGAATTTTCAGCCGCCATTAAATAATTCCGTGTTTGTAGCGAAGAACATATCCTGTACTCTGGCGGATAAACCCGGAACTACATACTAAAGAAAAAACAAATCTAATCTATTTTTTTATGTAAAGCTTGGTATTAAATTATTCATTTCTGACTGTCTCATAGCACAAAGAACTTACAATTAACCCTGGGAAATTAATAAATTAATTCTTTATTGTTTTATATTTTATAAAGGATAAAAATATTTTGTTATACTTTCTATGTTTACCAAATAAGGTCGAACTAATGTTGTGTTGACAGGGAGAATCGATTACAACTTTTTGTATTGGGAGAAGATAAAAAACAGTGTATTTAATAAATAAATACCATAAATACTTTGTTATAAATAATAAAATGTGTATTATTTTCAGTAGAGGGTAGTTGTTTACAGAGTGTCAGGAGACAAAGAAGAGGACGAACAACCAGAAAATAATACAGACAATTGGTGTTAATTTAACCTCCAATTTGTTTGTAAACGTCAAAATCAGCTGGTCTCATGAGCGGAGAAATTTAAATTAAGCAATTGTATGCCAAGAGGATAATACCTTTTGCACTCTCTCTCCTAACTACGGTCAAACAACTTCATTCAATTCTCCCAAATCACACACACTCGATTTCATTTTTTTGGAACAGTAAACATAAAATATAACGAATTCTGTGACTCTCATTAAAGCGAGATTTTCGAAGGGCAAATAAAACTTAGATTTAATTAAGTAAAGTACTATTTAGGCTCTGAGACAATTGACCGCGAGACGTTACAATATATATTGTAACAATAAATTAAATCAAGATCAATAAGATTTATTTTAGGTTTCGGGGTTTAATCAAGCTCCACGTTGGTATGCGCCAATTTGTAACAATTTTCTGATGTTACGTGTTTTTAATCAATCTGTTATTTATAAATATTATTTATGTAGTCTTATAGGTGACCTCCTGCAACTCAAATTTAATAGACAAATATATTTATTATGGGGTTATTATAACTTTTATATATACTATAACACGGTTTTACCTAATTATTCAAGGTTTACACAATATCAATGATATACTTCATGTATTTAATGTCCGTATTGTGTAATTCAATTCAAAATTCGTGCAGGAAACACGCTAGTTCGGTAATCTCACGTTCTACCAGCTGTTGACTCTGAGCGCTGTTATTCGTAATTGACTTGCTTCTAGGTTAACTGATTCACCAGATTTTAATCACCCTTTTACCTGTAAATTACTCCACCCACAACATATAATACCTATTCTACAATAACATAAAACATCATCATATACAAGAAGGATTCTTTATTTATTTTGTACTTTAATTCAAACTTACAGTGCTCTTCAGGACTATAATAGAATGATATCGATTATACAATGATGTATCGATTGTTTCCTTGACCAGATTCCTTTTATTTTATACAAATTAACTATAATAATAAATATCTCTTATCCCAGGGTACGTGTGATTCTTTTAACGATTAGTAAGGCCAGGTAATGCAAAATTAAAGTTACTTAGTATTACAAAATGTTATTAGTTTTTACTATATTAAAATTAAAAATAAGCTGGTGTTACCGGGTTGATGACTCTCAAAGTGGCATTGTACGTCTGCAAACAGTTGAAGATTGACAAATTAGGTTACTTCCATCCAGAAAAAGTGTTCCGATTCTTAATAAAATTGACGGTGTGATGTACTGGAAAGCCCCAGGAACTCTTCTGACCTTCGTTCTTCTCTTACGATACTGGTGGTTGTCGGTCTCAGTGGAATTGAAGTCGTATTATAGCTTCCTTCTTGAAAGTAAGGTTTATTTCTTCCGAAGCAGGTCCTTGTATATTTTTTTCTATAATTCCATTAGTTTAGGCCTTTTGCTTCCCTCAATTAGTCTCCTGGTTAGATGGGAAATCGGGTTTAATACTAAATCCAACGGAATTATCTTGATGAGTGAAGTAAGAATTTCTCGATCTTTTTAGAGGTATTTGGTTATAATTTTGAGATCTAATTTATTTTATTATTCATCAGTTTGTATTATAGGATTAGGTTTCGACTTTAATTTATTAAATTTTTGTTCGTTTTATATTAAATTATATCTTTTTTCTCAAATTCGTCTAATCATCTGCACTCAATAGCATATAACAATTGAATAATTGAAAATCAACAAGATTTTTTACATTTTAGTTACCCTAACAACCACTACTTTCTGTCATTGGATGATATTTGATATCCTAGAGCCAGAATTATAAAATATTACTACTCTTTTTTAATAAAATACTCCATGCTTGGAATTATACCAAATTACCTAAAACTCTCACCCAATCTACCTTATTCAACCGTATATATTTTACTATAGTTCCATTGGACTGGACTTATTAAAAAGGTATTAATTTCCTTTTACAAATATTAAATTTAGGCCTATAGGTTTTCTTACAACTGTTATAATATTGTTTGGTTTTTAACTTAATTTTCTTTACCTGACCTACTGTACAAATAGTTACTGATTCATGGTTACCTACATTAATTTTAATTTCCTGGTTTTTCTTTATTCTATTAATTAATTCATCCTGGAACCCTTCATTATTTTACAACATAATTATAAGAACTACTTGTCAACTTTTAAACACTTATTGCCATCCTGGCCAAGTTTACAAACATTAATTCAAAACAACTTCATTAATCAATTTTAGTCAATACATTTAACATAATATAATACCTAACACAGGTATTTATACTTAATTGTCTAAAGACAATTTTAACATAAATGAAAGGAGTACCACTGACTAAGTACTTCTATAAAACAACAGTTCCCTCTTACTATACACAAAACATAAAATAAATATCCTGTAAACACTACCATGCTACAGCATAAAAACAAGTACAATTTGTAACACATTAACCATTAATTGGAATGGTATTTTCTAATTCATTACTACATCTCAAACTCCTCCCATTTGATACAATGTTTATATTTTACAATCCATGTTATTTATTACATCTTTTAAATTTATGTACACCTCAGATGTATTAATTACTTCGTAACCTTAATATTTGGGTGTTGTTCTAAACTATAGTTACTTCATTTTTTATGTAACGTGGGGGACCTCAAATCTGTTACGTTACATAACACCCCCCCCTTCGAAAGAACTTTATTTTGGCTCAACTAAGTTTAGTAAAAATAAACTTATAGTTGTACCTTACTAGTTTGTCCTCTTACTCATAATATTTTTTTTTTATTTTGGACTGGTTATATACGGACTGGTATTTCAGACTGGTGGTAATTGCTGTTTTACTGCTCAACTATCTCTCTTGGAGGCAATTTCATAAATTATTTTTTTCTCTGGGTAGTGGTACTTCCACATTTTACTTGATAAGGATTGGTCACACTAATCATAAAAACTTGTTTTAACATTTATTTTCTTATTTACTTCTATAAATTAGCTTTCTCAATTAAGCTTCTGTCTGCTATCTTCCTTCTATTTTCTTCATCTATACTTCTGGAATCTAATATCAATCTATACAGCTATTTCATCATTATCCCTAAAATACTCAATTTCCCTAACATTTTTCCCTATACTGTGCGGTGGTACCAGTCGGGTGGACACTCTTGGGTCCATTACTCCGCTGTCCATCCTTACACCTTCTGAGACCAGGGGAACATCATACCTGCTCATAAAAATTATTGCCGGAACATTTCTACGGTCAATACATTAAAATAAAAAAATTATAAGTAGTCAATTAGCGACTAATACTAAACACTTTTGGGATTCTTCATACAGTTGCTGTTTACATTAGCTCTCCGTGTTTATCCTCTTGATACAGGACACTCCCTACTGCATAGTCATTGGCATCTGCGTAGATTATAAATCATCCTTCCCGTTGTGGGTGATGCAGCATAATGTTATGTAGAAATAAATTTGTCACTTCACGGAACGCTTCTTCATGATGTAGCTCCCATTTCCATTTGCTTTCTTTTCTAGTGAGTTCTAGAAGTGGTTGGATTTTCTCTGCATATAATGATGAAAAACGTCGGTAGTATCCTGTGAGTCCTAGGAATGCTCCTAACCCTTTTATGCAACGATACTCTTAACAACTCACTTTTGCACATATGCTATTACTCATTTGTGCACACTTACCCACGTCTCGAAGGTATACTCTTCTTCTGCAGTATTTACCTTGATGTTTCCCAGCTAGGTCGCAGGCTTTGGTAGTTAATTGAGGGTGGATAAGCACGTGAATATCATTACAAGTAAAGAGTACAAAGGATTTAGTACTGGTTGTGAAATTAGTACAACTTTGTTAATAAAATTATATTCATTTTGTTTATTAATTGAAAACTGCAAATTGTCATGTTATTAATTAGTGTGTGGGTTAACTAATATTGAAACCCTTATATTCACTTATACGAATATTGTATAATTATAACATGGCAAACTCTTAGCTCTTATAGTCTAAGACACATTATACACAAAAATAAGACATATATGACCTGGAATATTTACACCGACATATAATACATAACATATATTATTACAATGCGTGATGAACACGTATGAAATTGAATATTAATATTGACTTAGCAAGTGTGATTTTTTTTATTATGTAACACTTAATTAAAAAAAAAAAATTAAACATTTATAAAAATTCTAATAGAGACCATTCTATTACTTTATTTAACTATACTCCGAATGTCTCAATTAATTAAAATCTACAATTTAAGTAAACTTTTGTACTTGCTTTTATGTTACAGTTACTTGATTTTAATTATTTAATTATAATATAAAAATATGATAAAATATGGTTTCTCTAATTACCATTTATTTATGAGATTAATAAGTTTTATGTTCTTTGTTATAAATTATTATTCTCTGAACTTTTATTAATCATTCGTTATGCAAATAAAAATAAAACTTATGCAATAAAATTTATGTAAACTTGGATATGGAATCTAGAGCCTTCTTTTGATAGACCTCAGGGTCATTTATAAGATTGAATAAATGTCTGACTTCACCTGCATATTTCTGCAACCATTTAACAGTGTTGTTACCATCACGTGGACTCTCGAGTTTTGGGATCCCCTTCCGGTATCTCCTTCTCTGTCTCTGCGTCGTTTGGAATTACTCTCTCCATCTGAGTTCTGACATGGACCTCTGGTTGTGATGATGTACGGCTGGCTGTAGCTGCGTGTGGCTGTCCCTGCGTCCTCTAGTATATTGCTCTGTTTCCTCTCCTATCCTTGTCTTTTCCCTCGTGGATGTCTCGAAGTTCTACGTGGACAACTTGAAGTTCATCGACGATGTTTCGACTCCTCATAGTTTACGGTATTATTGTCTTTTACATCACTTGTGTATATCACTAATTACTTTCACCGACGTACTGCCGGTTCCATCGCACTTTAGTTTACATAATACGATTTAAAACATTACTTAAACTTTGTAAAATTTGTGGTGGCGAGATGTATGGACTTCACGTGCTGTCTGTTGATGATCTGAGCAAGAGTGTGTCACTCGCTGGGGTTTTATACTCCTGCCGGCGTTCAACTCCTGTTGAAAACTGTTCGGACAGAGTTGAACAAGTCAGCGTGTCGGTTTATTAACTAATTACAACCTACGCGTCTTTCTATGAAGCGCACACTTTTTTATAAATATTATTTGACAAGTCATTAGGTACATTAATAAACTTAACCTATGCAAATTATGAACATTAAGGTGTGTAAACTATGGAAGTTATGGCAAAATTTCACACGGTAGCTGAACGGTTCCCACAATCATAGACCTCTTAGTATCGAATTGTAGCCTCTGATTCGTGTGACTTCTGGTTTTCATTCAGCACTTAAAAAACTCTGTAAAATTTTCCATAATCGTATACATAATTCAACTTGTTCTTCATTTACACACTAACACTAACACACACACACACAAACTGATACCAAATGGTTGCCTGCAGCAATGACGTCACAGCTGCTGGTCGAGGCGTGTTTCATCTTCCTTCGCTGCGTTTAAGCCCAACAAGGCTTGGCAATTCCATATGCATGTTCACTTACAATTATTTTCTTATTTAAAATTAATTAATACGTTTGTTTCTTTTATTTATGTCTTATACCTAACGCTCAATTATTACATTATTTTCATTATTTACATCTTTCACACGACTCATACGTGCGTTCGTATGTGCTCATACCACAGTCAGGGGTTGATACGGAGACTTATGCTAAAGTATTGTTGCAATAATTATTTCACTACGACTCAGAACACAAAACTTTTTATGGGTAAAAACGTAAAAGTTTTACATTATAACCTGAACCGGTTTTCGCTTTTAAAAAGCTTCTTCAGAGGTTCAGCACCTTTTACGTTTTTACCCATAAAACGTTTTGTGTTCCGAGTCATAGTGAAATAATTATATTTAGTTAAGTAACGGACACGTCATGGACAACGAAATCCAAGAATTAAATATATTATATGCATCAAGAAATAGACTGTAGCAAAAAGGGTTTGAATATATGTGTGTGTGTGTGTGTGTGTGTGTATATTGTAACGTAAATCTCTCTTCTGTTACTTATTGATTGTTCAAAAGCCCCACTGTTGGGTTCGCCAATCTTGTAACGTCTCGCGGGTAATCGGATAGTATTGTTTGATCTTATCGTCACTATCGCTATTCAAAATCTCGCTTTAATGAGAGTCACAGAATTCGTTATAATTTATGTTTAAAGTTTTGAAAAAAAAAGAAATCGAGTGTGTGTGATTATGCTGATTTTTTCCTTAGATTTGATTTGGGTGAATTCAATGAAGTTGTTTGACCGTAGTTAGGAGAGAGAGAGTGCAAAAAGAATTATCCTCTTGGCATACAATTAATTAATTTAAATTTCTCCGCTCATGAGACCAGCTGATTGTGACGTTTACAAACACATTGGAGGTTAAATTAACACCAATAGTATGTAATATTTTCTGGTTGTCCGTTCTCTTCTCTGTCTCTTGACAATCTGTAAACAACTACCCTCTACTGAAAATAATACACATTTTTATTCAAATAACAAAGTATTCATTGTATTTATTTAATAAATACAATGTTTTTTATCTTCTCCCAAAACAGAAAGGTATAATCGATTCTCACTGACAACACAACATTAGTTCGATCTTATTTTTAAAACATAGAATGTATAACAAATATTTTTTATTCTTTATAAAACAAACATAAAGAAATAATTTATTAATTTCCCAGGGTTATTTTTAAGTTCTTTGTACTATGAGACGGTCAGAAATGAATATTATAAAATACCAAGCTTTACATTAATTATTTATAATAATTTATAGTATGTAGTTCCGAGGTTATCCGCCAGAGTACAGATTATGTTTCTTCACTACAACCACGAAATTTATTTAATGGCGGCTAGCAATTCACAGAGATCCGTTATGCTGATTTTTTGGTTAACAAAAATAATAAAGTTTGTTTTCACCTCTTTTCCTGAAGTGTTTAAAGATATGGTGCTGTTTCTAGTGTTATGAAGTTATAGTTGAGATGTAATTTAGTTAAATTTACTTGGATACGATCTCACCAAAATATCGACGTGCTGTAGACTAGGCCTGGATCTAGTAGTTGGATTTTTTCAAAGTTTCATCAAATTAAGGGCGTGAATGGTTATACTTGAAGGAGTTCTAATATAAGGTGGACATCACTCGTCAATTTTATTAAATTTTGCACTAATTATTCCAAAAAGTATTCATTAATTTCTCAAATTTTAATAGGCATTACACTTTTCAAAACGTTCACTTCCCAATCGTTTTAACAATTAAATTCAAATTGTTATCTAAAAATTTTAGATAAGTTTTAGATAAGAATTAAATTCAAATCTTGTTAGTTGGTTACTCATAGTAACCAAGATTTTTTATGGTTTTTTATTGGTGAATCTATATACTTTTTAGTATATAGGCTATTATTAATTATTATAAATTTATTTCTTCTTTATAGAAAAATAATCCTTTTTAAATTTTGTTCATAATCCAATTTAATTTATTTAAGGTTTTTCTTTATATTTTTCCTTAAGCTTGTACTTTGGTCTTTTATATTTTAATTCCCTTCAATTGGATTTATTTATCATTTATTATTTACTTAAAGTATCCTTACTCTAAACTATTTTCCTATGCCATCTTGCTCACCTAGTATTATTTTATATTATTATTATTTTATATCTAACCCTGGGTTATCTTATATTTAAACACAATTATTATATTAAACATAAAAATTATACCTAGGCACAAGACCTTTGTGGCCTACACAATAAAAATTCCACAAAATAAACAAAATTTGTCAGCAGCAATATAGTCCACTGCTACAATTGATTGTTTTTTCATCTACAGTATAAATCTGTGAGATGCTCTTTTTTAAAAGTTTACACTCTCACTATGTACACTATATTTCATGTTGTTATTGTTTACAGAATTTTATAGTACAAAGTTTTTTATAGCTAGGTACATAATACCCATTTCTGACTTTTAGAGTGGGGTGATTGTGTTATCATATTTGGGCATGGGTTATGTAACGTTACAATATATATTTATCTCATTATTTCTTTTTTGTTTACTTCCGTGTTCATTATTACTATATTCAAAAAGTTCTGTCTAATCTGTACAGAATGTTGGATGTGGAATACCACAAACTGAAAATTTTACCTTCATGGATGTATCGTAATGAAAAATTATTTTCCTTAAGCACATATGGGAATGACTTCTCCCTTGCTGACAACATGTGCACCAGCATACCACAGCTAAAACGTGACGACTTTCAGGTGCCATCGATGATGCAAACTGTCGCCAAGTTTATCATTACTGAAAGGTACATACCGACTAGTTTAAGGTATAATTTTACTTTTTATATGGTATATTTAACAACTGAGAAAACAACAACACCAAGTAACCACTTGGTTACTTTAAAGGATTCTGTAACAATCTGGTGGGTGATTATTCATACTAAAGTCTTTGCAAAGAAAGAAAACACCTGAGTTGCTTATGTATACAATTATAAACACTTAAGAAAAAACAAGTTTTGAAACGTCCCCCTGAATTTTTATAAAATTTTTTTTTTTTAATCAGGGGTCATTGCTTAATTCTTAAAACTAGAGTCGTGGTCTAGATGAATAAAAATTGTGCTGAGCAATCGTGACAGGACTTGCAATAAAACACTTGCATAACGATAACAGCATTTTATTAGTGTTCATATTATCATGATAACATTTTAAATCCAGTGTACACAATTGAATTCTCAATGTTCATTTCATAGACATGTGTCTATCAAGTAGTATTAATCACAATTGGCAATATTATTAACAAACAACAAATTATTCAACACATTTAAGTACACTGTTCCAACATAAGCCGAGATTTCTATATATTAACATTTATTCAAATGGCATTTTCTAAATCACAGTTTAACTAAAGTTGCTAAATACCAATTCTATAGGTACCTTATTAATTCAATTTATGGTCACACAATAATACATCATCACTGACAAGAAAGATGTAGTATGTCGGTTTATATCTGATAAATGAAATTAAAAAAATGTTGCATTAAAAGAAAAATATACATACATATATATATATATATATTGTAACATAACCAAATATGGCAGTTACATAAAATGAGCTTAAAGGACAGCAAGTAAGAGAAAAATATGAATGTAAATCTAGATAAGTAAATCCATGTATATATTGTGTGTATCTACAAATGTGTTAATATGAAAATCCAACTATGAATAAGATAATATCAACCTAGTGACATCAACTACGAAACATAAGAAAGAAAATGACATGAGCCAAAACAAAATACCAGTAACTAGACCAAATAGGATCCAAAAGTGAGGGGAAACAACGAAATAAAGATTAACAAACTCAAACAGCGAGAGGAACAATTAAGAAATAATTACTACGATGAAAATAACGAGGAAGAAGAAAGAAGAAGGACAAGAAAGCTGACTCAGAAGAGAGAAGAAGATGAATAAATCATACCAGTAATCAACATAAACCACGTGTACCAAAGACTATATAAGTGACAAGTGAAATGATGATTATCAAATGTGAGGATGAAAACCAGTTTTTAGCATTTAAGGAAACACAAACAATAACAGTGCGTACTTAATAGATGTGAAACATGTGAATAATTAACTATTTCAACTGATAAAACCACACAAACAATTATAGTGATGAAGTTTATAAGTATATGAAAATATGTTAATTCCATGATGAAAACAACAAGATGTTAAATAAGTCAAATAGACACGAACGATGAGTGTGACGCATTTAATAAAGTTGTGATAAACACAGAAAATCATAAGACCACCAGAATAAAACAAAATAGAACAATATAATTATGTTTTTTTTTTGGTAAAGAACTGACAACAAATAAAAAACCCTTGTATCAAACAAAATGGATTGAATTGAATTCAACCTATGACTAGAAAAATATAATAAATAATACAATAAGATACGTGTTAGTGTTTAAGAAGGAATGTATAAACATGTGTCACAAAATAAGTAAAATATTATTGTGGAATACCATGCTGATACCATGTAAGTAGTAGAGACATACTGCATTAAAACAGATGGTACATTGTTACATAACCCATAGAGAAGGTACCTGTTAAACAGAAAACCAAACATATCAAGGAAAATAAATGATTATCAACAATGATATCAATTAAGGAATTGTTATAAATGACAATACATCCTAATAGACAATGCATTAAAATGCAACCAAGTAAATAAAACCAATCAAATGCAATGGCAAACAGCTATAACAAAGATGCAATAAATATGCCAATTCAATTAGGCAAAGTGCAATAACAAAACCAATGCTAAAGTGAATAACAATATTACCAGTAGAAAGATCAATATCTGGTAATGGTTTGAGAACAGATCATTAACATAATAACAACATTATTATAAACAAAATGATGTAAACTAACTAACCATGTAAAAACAATCAGATGTAAGATGGACCACTGTATGGCCCATTAGTTAAGGAAAATAATGTATTAAAGATTAAACACAGATTGTTCACAATATTACCAGTAGTTAGAGGGAAACTCAATACAACTTTGAGAACAGATTAGAACCATAAAAACAGTCAGTATATATGCAAATGATTAGAAACCAACTGACCATAGTGACAGAAATCAGATGTAAACAAACCATGTTAAGTAAGTTACTTAGGAAAATATGACCTATAAATTTGTCTAAGAGTAACTGAGAACATTAACAGAAGTAGGAGTAATGTCTAATACCAATATAGAAACACAAACAAAATGTAACAATAACAGTTTAATTATTGTTTTTATGAAAAATAAATGACCACTATGATGAGACACCATAGGAACAAACCCATTATTGAAGAATTGAAGGGTTCTAAACTAGCTAGAAGCTGACCACTATATGTAATGCATTAAGTACAATATATGTACACTAATGACATTTAATACATAATATAATTTACATAGAAAAGACTAAAAATTATGTTGACAATTGTATGAGACAGGTAGAAGAGGAATAAGACAGTATGTATATTATATTTAATACAATCATGTAAAGATATTTTAGTGTGAAATCATGTAAATAATCGTTTTAGTATTATTAGATTGCAAGATTACTTGTATTAAACAACGGAAATTCATTTTAAATACATTTATATAAAAACCAAGATGGACGCCTAATGACGCTATAATGAGCTATTGTTAAGGAAATAATTATTTCCAAATAATAAACTAAACCAAGTGAGAAATGGACTCCAAGTGTTTATTTAGTAAGTGTTTTCATTAAAAATAATTAAATCTGGTGACAAAGACTTATAAAAATAAGAAACACCAAAGATAATTAATAAAAACGTTATATTAAGAGAAGCGATGTAAATAAAATAATGTTGTTTAGACTTAAATTAAAGAAGAAAATGTCTATAATTCAATGACATAACTCATGTAACGATAGGACGTTCAGTAAGGAAGTTATTGTAATTATTAACTTTTCAATTATTTTTTACACTAGTGCTTACGTCACATAAACTCCAACCCAAAGTCAAAATTTGGTAAAACACCAAATATTTTAATAAAACATAGGCTTTTGGGGTGAAGACTATAGTGTTTACAACCAATCAAATCAACGCATTTTGTCAGACTCGAAAGAGACGCTCCGGCAAAATGTAACAGTCTACGATCAGCCTTCAGACGAAGTGGCCACGCAGCTCTACACCATGGAAAAGTATTATTTTCAAATTTGTGCGCGTCCATTAACAATAAGTTGATAAACATACATAACCTTGACACAACAAAAATACTTCCGAGTGGAATGTGCGGTATTATCGAGAGATACAAGTACGATAGTGTATAATCCCGGTCATACTCGCGTGTGTTGTGATAAATAAACAGGGAGTACAATATTTTATTTAAATAACTTTGGTTTAAAAAATAATAATTTTAAATAGACATATATGAATACTACGCGAGTCATGTACTAGCGAAAAGTTAAACTTATAATGGAATTATTAGAATTCCAAGAAATGTCAATTTATACTTATTAAAATATTAGATAAATATTTTAATTAATTTTCATAATTTTAATAATTATGTTTGAAGTAATTGTCATTAATTACAAGAGTTAACATTTAGTCACTATTTTGACTCAACTTATTATGTTTTGATTATTTTGATGTTTTGAATTAAAGAATATCAACTTTCATACAAAAGTATAAAAACAATTCTAATAGCAACATGTCAAAATGTTACTAATAATATGTTCAGAAATATAAATTAAGAAATGATAACCGTTAAGAAATCATTTACCATAATAACATTACCTGTGATAGCTAACCTCAAAATAGTAGCGGTAGCTTGTTAATTTAACTGTTGCATCTGTTCTCAAATAATTTCCAAACCAAATGGAATTCATATCGAGTTTTTTTTTTTGTATTTTATTAATTTTTTCTCTTGAAAATATATATTTTTCAAACTAATTGATGAAAATAAAACGATACATAGAAACTGTACAAGCCACGAGTTTGACGCTGGCTAACAAGTAATAAGGTGCGTGCGCATTCCCACGTACGGCAGCACCATAATTCTCAGATATATGGTACCAACTTTTGTTTTTTGATATTTATTTGTTATTTATTAACCATTGTTCAATTTTCTTAATTCTATTAATATTACATCTTGACACTGATATCATGTCACCTCAAAGAACCTAACAACCTGATAATACATTGACAAGAAAACATAACCTATTAAGTTCAAATTATTGTACCAAAGACAGGACTACCAGCATTGAGCCTGGACAGAGTTTTATGTTAAAATTAATCAATTGTAATTATTATTTAAAGGATTATTAGCCAAAATGATTGTTAATTGTTTTTAAAATTTGCCATTTTAAAATTGTTAATAAACCTTCACTTATTTACCTATGAACAAGAGTATCATTTCAAATATAAATTAAATTATTTCTTTTAAATCAGTTCTACCAAAGGTGGCGGAAGAATTCAAACAGAGAGTAATTTATTAAGTATTATCTATATGTGCTAATTCATTCATATTGTGTGTACTAACTGTTTTGAATATTCAAATTGAATATTTGTGTGCATTTTAAGTGTATGTATTTCAGCAACAACCGTCACAGAACAGGACTGAAACAGATACTTGTGGTAAGTGAGGGAGGCATACAACAAAAGGGCGCGAAGCCTATTTAAATTAAAAGAGTGAATTATTCAGAGACACTTATACAGATTATACAATCACACTAATAACTCCTAATAATTATAATTGGAGCAGTTTTTATAAAAACAACATCACAGCAGATACCGGAGCGTATCTGCAAGCACACTACACATCACTAAATATATACTAGTATTACTTGTTCTATAACAAGTTGGCGCTCCATCGCGGGGCTGAAGTGATTGAAGATTAAACATCAACACACTACAACTATAAATACAACTATACTTACACTGTATAGTATTACTTGTTTTGTAACAAGTTGACGAACCCAACGTGGGGCCTGAGTTAGTAAGACCCCAAGAACGTATCCAGCATGAAGAACGTACCTCATATATATTATACTTATATATATATTAAACTATTACTTGTTTTATAACAAGTTGGCGCCCAACGTCCGAGCACGAGTTAGGGAGATATACAATAACCAATAACCTAAATATACTAATTCGTGAGAAGACAGCAGGAACATTATCAGAAGATCAAGATGCATACAGACAGATTGAAATCAAGATCAAAATCAAGGTCAACGTCAAGGAAAAGGGCGGCGCAAGCAGAGAAGGAAACCAGAAAAGAAGAGAAGGAAGCTATGTCAACGGAAGATGTGGAGGAGATAGTAGTGGAAGTAAAAGACAAACAAATTGAACCGGCGGAGGGGGTTCAACAACCTATGGAGGAACCGGAAGTGATGATCCAAGAAACTCCACCGGAACCAAGCCAGCCTGAACAAACAATGCTATTAAGAGAATCAGTATTCCAAGATTGGATGAGGCAGATAATGGAAGGTTTGAACAACAAATTAGACGACAACAATAAGAAAATAGAAGAAGGCCAGAAGAGGATGGAGGAGTCACTAAACAGTAGAATAGAGGAAGGCCTGAAATCATCCAAAGAGGACAATCAAAATTTGAAGGCGGACTTAAACAAGAAAATAGAAGAAACCAGTCGATCAACGAACCAGAAAATAGAGGAAGGCCAGAGGGAGAACCAGAAACATATGGAATTATTAAAGGAAGAGTTTAATAACCAGATACAGGAGACGAACAGGAGGATGGAAGATGGGCAAAAGAAAACCGAGGAACTATTGGAGAAGAAAATGGCCATCATGAAAGAAGAGTTATCAGCAGAATTGGGAGTCAGAATGGATCAGGCCAACCAGAAAATGGATGAAATCACGGCTAAGTTCAATAGAGACGTCGAAACAATACAATCTGACCATGAGGGGATGTGGCAACAAATAAGTATCAACAGTAACAAGATGAAGGAAGCCGCTAAGGATACAGAAGAAATGATAGAAAAAAGGTTGAAGGAAAATGTGGATGAAATCGAGAAGCGCATGGCCATCCTATCAACTGAAGTTAACGTTGAGATGGATGAAGTATGAAAGGAGGGAGAAGGTACCAGCCTGAGACTAATACAAGCAGAGTTAGACATCAATCAACGCATTAACGAAATGGAGAGAACGCACGGTACACAAATAAATGTGATAACACAAGAGCAGACCAACATGAAGGCAGCACAGTCAACACTAACAGACAAGTGTGAAGAAGTATCTGGAAGAGTGGACGCAATTAAGCAACAAGTACATGATGATAGAACCCTATTAACCGAGCGTCAACGAAGAGAGTTAGATGACCTCCGCGACGAGATGCATCGATTGCAAACGATACCAAATTTACTATCCGGATTGACTCATCTAGACAACAGAGACCAGATTGAATTCAGGACTTATTATAAAAATCCGCTAGAGTTTTTAGAACGGATAGAAGAAATCATACGTAGAAACAGAGAGAGTAGATGGACTACCATTAAGGGAATGTTAGATGAAGCTTTCAAAAGCACGTTCGACAATTGGTGGACGGCAACCCGTAACGAAGTGGGGAATTATGACAACTTCAAAGTGGCGTTTAAACAAAAATATTGGTCAGAAGCCACCCAGAACATCGTCAGGGATGATATCACAAATGGGAGGTTCGATACACATGGAAGGCAGTCAATGACAACATATTTCTTGGGAAAGATTTGCCTGGCCAGGAATCTCGAACCCGCCATCCCAGAAGAATGCTTAGTGACGAAATTAGCCTACCACTTCAATCAAGGCATCTCACAAGGAAGACTAAATGCACAAATAAAAACAGTCCAAGGAATGTGCGAACTGTTGGAGAACCATGATAGAGAACGATACTACCAACATAGTCGACAAGGACCTAACCAGACATATGATCGAGGAGGACCTGGGAATAATAACCCCAACATACCTAATGAAAGGAATAGCCCGGGAAGAAATCACAATCACCCACCGAGATTCCAAAATCACCCTATACCACTTCAAGACGGAGGGGGCAACAATGTGAATAATAGAGGGAATAATAATAATCAGCATTCAGGTGGATATCAGCGAGAGCCAGCTTACCAAAGAGGTAACAATTATTACCGGCCGTACCAGAATCAAGCTCCCAATCATCACCCAAGACAAAGCAATGGCAACCAACATAATAATCACTTTCGTAGAGTGCACTATACTCAAGCCAGTCGAGGGGGAAATCGTCGAAACTACTACCAAGGAAGGAGGAGTTTCCCTAATCAGCATAGTCACTCCAGCAACAGCGATAGAGAGGAGCGGGAATCTGGATACCGATCTAACGGAAGCGACAGTAATGGAAGTCAAGGAACAATAACGCAAAATACAGAAGTCTACCATAATGGACATGGGCCTGGGAATCAGGAACCCATAGCTTCGACATCGCAAGACAGGCACGGGAATAGTGACCTGCCTTTAAACGCCAACCGGCAGTGAAAAACCAAGTAGTACCCTCACTGAACCGGACTATTGGGTCTAGAGTTTTGGCAAACCATCCAAATCTTCGCAAAACTTACACCAATAATTATTTTAAGAATATAAGAAGAGACTTAATGGAAGAAAAAGAGAATACTATCAGCGATACAAGTAATAGTGAAATTGCATACATAGCGGTGAAGGTCAATAACATAAAAGCAACGGCAATGATAGATACCGGAGCAAATGTATCATTGATTGATAAAGTGGAGTTAGATAGAATCCAATCTGAAAATAAAGCGACAATACCCACTTTACCTATTAACAACATTGTACTCATTGGAGCTACCGGACGTCAAAATAAGACGATTAGACAACAAGTACAACTCGATGTATCCAGCAACGGGAACACGATACAGATGATATTCCTCGTAGCCAGTGGGCTACCGTTTACCCTGCTCATTGGGTGTGATATACTCAGAAAATACACCGTGATAATTAACATGGACACAAATACAGTAAGGATGAAGACAGGAGAAGTTGAGTGGACAGCCAAGCTAACAGAATATCAAAAGGCACCCGCAGAACATGTAATATACTACATTAGGGAAGGCCACCAACATCAGGAAGGCGCCATCAACGAGAAGCTTCACAACAACCCAGAGGAAGATTTATGGTTGACCAAGATTAATGAGATACGAGAATTTAAGACCAACCAAAATAGCCAAGAGCTGACATGGGAACAAAAGGACCATCTAATAAACATATATTGCCAGTATCGTCACATATTTTCTGATACGCCCGGAAAAATCAAAAATTTCCAATGCGAGTTAAGATTCAAAGACCAAACCGAATTTAAACGAAAATCTTATCCTATCGCCTTTTCGCTGAAGGAAGCAGTAAGGGAAGAAATCCAGCGTTTGATAGCAAATGACATCATCGAAGTAAGCAATTCACCATACACCAACCCTATTGTCGCCGTACCAAAGAAAAATGATGCAGTACGAATTTGTTTAGATGCTCGTGAACTTAACAAAACCATAATTAACGACAGGACATCACCTGGAGAAATTGATGAGATCTTAAAGAAGTTTTATGGTACAAAATTTTACAGTATATGGGATACGGTATGCGGATATTGGCAGGTAGAACTGCATCCGAATAGTAGAAAGTACACTGCCTTTATCTTTGAAGGTCGAAATTACCATTTTAAAAGACTACCGTTTGGCTTAGTAAACTCGGTAGCAATATTCGTCAAATGTATGGACGAGATACTGGGCCACAATACACTGCAGTTTACAACAGTCTATGTTGACGATCTCTTGATCGCCTCCAACAATTGGGAGGAACACTGTGAAATGGTGGCACAGGTTTTACAGAAATTAGAAGATAATCACATTACATTGAAGTTAGATAAGTCTCAATTAATAGCAAAGGAAGTTCAATTCTTGGGGTTTAACCTATCTGAACATGGAATTACACCGTCCCAGGAAAAGATGGAGGCAATACAGCGTTTCCCCGTCCCACAGAACAAAAAACAACTGCAATCGTTCCTCGGGATCTGCAATTACTATCGGAAATTTCAAGAGAATTATTCCGAATTAACAGCTCGATTTTCAACACAGCTATCATCAAAAGAAAAATGGAAATGGGAATCAGAACAAGAATCTACGTTTAAGTTGATTAAAGAAAAGTTCCTAGAAACTGTTATGTTACATCACCCTAACTTTGAAAAACAATTTTTCATGAACTGCGACGCCAGCGATTTGAGTCTTGGATCCGTACTATATCAAGAAGACCAAGACGGGAACCATGAAGTAATCAGTTTTGCAAGTCGTACGTTGAACAAATGCGAACGCAACTATCACACCACAGAAAAAGAATTATTGAGTATCGTATTCGCTTGCGAAAAGTTTAGAACCTTTATTTTGGGATATAAAGTGACAGTAAGAACGGATCACAAATCCATTTCATTCCTCAAGAACTGTATATTGAAACACGGAAGATTGACAAGATGGACTCTCACACTCCAAGAGTACAATATACAGTGGGAGTACATACCGGGAAAAAGCAACACAGCTGCAGACGTGTTGTCCCGGATTAACATCGACACCCAAACATTTGAAGGAGAGAGGGAAACCATCGCGAAGGTCTACCACTTGCTAAAAAATAAATCTGAGCTTACTAAAATACTGTCAGATATAGCTATACAGCAACAACAAGATCCCAAAATATTGATGATTATTAAAAAACTAGCAGATAACGATGCAAACATTAAACAGTATTACTGTACTCATCATCAACTGGTGTTCACCAAAAGCAATAAAAATGGTGAAGACTGGAAGATAGTTATCCCAGAGGTTCTAGAGAAAGATTTGACCATCGACTATCACATACGATATGGTCATATGGGCGCAGTGAAGGTGGTAAAGGCATTGCAGGACCATGTGTATTTCACTGACATGAATAGGAAGGTAAGAAAATATATACAGAATTGCCATATTTGCCAGCTAGTCAAATGCAGTAACGAAAAGCGAGAAGGAGTGATGATACCGATTACATCTGTGAAAAAATTAGAAAAAATCTTCCTGGACATTTGTGGGCCGTTTCCACGGAGTGGTGGAAGACACCAGTATAAATATATCATTATTATCTTTGACCACTATACAAAATATACTAAGCTGTACCCACTTAATCGAGCCACGACAAGTAAGATACTAGAAGTAGTTATAAACAAATACATACCCGAAGTGGGCCGACCAGCGTCAATAATTACAGATCACGGAACGCAGTTTCGAGGACGGAAATGGCGGGAAACACTGCTCCATCTGGGAATCAAAACGTATAAGACATCGGTGTACCACCCCAACAGCAACCCTGCTGAGAGAGTGTTGAGGGAAGTAGGAAGGATTTTAAGAACCTACTGTCACAGCCAGCAGAGGAAGTGGGAGGAATATTTATCCCCAGCTGAAGACTTCCTAAACCTCACCTACCATCAGTCAACTGAGGAAACACCATACATGGCAATGCACGAAAAAAGACCACCCTGAGAGATCACAGAAATAATTAACTTTCCAATAAGTGCAGAGATCAAGTTTAACCAAACCAAGTTCTATAATAATGCAGTTGAAAGAGCCCAGAAACTGAGAATTAAATACAAAAAATTGCAGCCCAAAATTATAAAATACGAAGTGGGAGACCAAGTGCTAATCAAAAATCGAGAACTCCCAAGTACTATCGAGGGCATTGCAAAGAAATTGCTACTACTATATACCGGACCATATACTGTAACGAAAAACAATCTAAACAACACCTATGAATTGCAGAACCCTATTACAAAAAAGATAAAGGGTACCTATAATCAAACTTTCATGAAAAAATATATTGACAATTGAAGTATGAAATTACAAGTGAAAAGTGAGCGATAAGGATTATTTTATTATTAATATTACGAAAAGGATGAAAATGTTTGTTGTGTAAAATGAAAAGATAATTATGAATATAACTTTTGACTATATCAAGATGAAAAATGAAATGTGGCCATGAAGATTATTGTTATTTACAAAATGAAAAGTGAAAATATGATTATAAAAATAGATGTTGACTGAAGAAAAAGGGTGAATTATTATCATGAAAATTATTATATGTTTATATTAAATGAAAAGTAACTATGTAATTATGTATTAAACATTGAATGTATATTGTCATTTTATAATGTGGGAAAAAATGATCCCAGAGAATTTATGTAAAGGAATCAGAACATTGTATTCATCAATAATAACTACTACTAATAAAAAAGATGTCAATACGAGAACGACAAACACCATCCTTGGCACAAACTAATTCCAAGAGCCACGTCAACCAGTAGAATAACAACATCTCACCCGTACTACTATAAGAAAAAGAAGAGTTGGAAGAATAAACCAAATGAACACTATTACTGTAGAGAAACAACCACACACGACAAATTTGTATTTGAATAAAGAAAAGCCAACACTACATGAAGTACAAATACCAACTAAAACCTGGAAAAGGAAAGAAAAAATAAATGTACTAATAAATAGTATCTAGAAGAATGAATTTGGAACGAAGATTATGACGAAATGACGTTCAAGGTAACACAGAATGAAGAGATTAATCTATGATGAAGAAGAATAAAAAAGAATATACTAACGAAGAAAATCATGAGAGTATACCAATGAGGAAATGTAAAACAAAATATCCCGATGATATGTGAAGAATTAGTTAAGTTGAATCAAGGAAAGAGAGAATCACAATGTACAAACCGCAGATGCGTGAATTAATCCCAAGAATATTTATTATTTGTCGGAAAAACGACCACTATTATTATTATTAATGATTTGAGATGAATTGACTGAAGAGTAATGCCAGCAATCATTTATTATTATTAAAGGAGATGATTTGCCTCCATATTTATTGAAATTAGTATGGCCAGTAGAGTCAAATAGCCAAAGTGAGCCGCTCTAAACTGCCCCAGCTAAATGTATGTTAGGGAACTAAATAAACGAGGGAAGTAATTACATAGAGAAGAAATAAATATGATTCAAAGAGCAGAAAGCGAAAGGATATATGGAAAAACATGTGAATCAACATGGAATGTACAATAATTGATAAATTCTTCATAGAAAAATATAGTATAATCATAACTCAGAATTAATCAATTCTAAAGGAAGGCATATGTAACATAACCAAATATGGCAGTTACATAAAATGAGCTTAAAGGACGGCAAGTAAGAGAAAAATATGAATGTAAATCTAGATAAGTAAATCCATGTATATATTGTGTGTATCTACAAATGTGTTAATATGAAAATCCAACTATGAATAAGATAATATCAACCTAGTGACATCAACTACGAAACATAAGAAAGAAAATGACATGAGCCAAAACAAAATACCAGTAACTAGACCCAATAGGATCCAAAAGTGAGGGGAAACAACGAAATAAGGATTAACAAACTCAAACAGCGAGAGGAACAATTAAGAAATAATTACTACGATGAAAATAACGAGGAAGAAGAAAGAAGAAGGACAAGAAAGCTGACTCAGAAGAGAGAAGAAGATGAATAAATCATACCAGTAATCAACATAAACCACGTGTACCAAAGACTATATAAGTGACAAGTGAAATGATGATTATCAAATGTGAGGATGAAAACCAGTTTTTAGCATTTAAGGAAACACAAACAATAACAGTGCGTACTTAATAGATGTGAAACATGTGAATAATTAACTATTTCAACTGATAAAACCACACAAACAATTATAGTGATGAAGTTTATAAGTATATGAAAATATGTTAATTCCATGATGAAAACAACAAGATGTTAAATAAGTCAAATAGACACGAACGATGAGTGTGACGCATTTAATAAAGTTGTGATAAACACAGAAAATCATAAGACCACCAGAATAAAACAAAATAGAACAATATAATTATGTTTTTTTTTTGGTAAAGAACTGACAACAAATAAAAAACCCTTGTATCAAACAAAATGGATTGAATTGAATTCAACCTATGACTAGAAAAATATAATAAATAATACAATAAGATACGTGTTAGTGTTTAAGAAGGAATGTATAAACATGTGTCACAAAATAAGTAAAATATTATTGTGGAATACCATGCTGATACCATGTAAGTAGTAGAGACATACTGCATTAAAACAGATGGTACATTGTTACATAACCCATAGAGAAGGTACCTGTTAAACAGAAAACCAAACATATCAAGGAAAATAAATGATTATCAACAATGATATCAATTAAGGAATTGTTATAAATGACAATACATCCTAATAGACAATGCATTAAAATGCAACCAAGTAAATAAAACCAATCAAATGCAATGGCAAACAGCTATAGCAAAGATGCAATAAATATGCCAATTCAATTAGGCAAAGTGCAATAACAAAACCAATGCTAAAGTGAATAACAATATTACCAGTAGAAAGATCAATATCTGGTAATGGTTTGAGAACAGATCATTAACATAATAACAACATTATTATAAACAAAATGATGTAAACTAACTAACCATGTAAAAACAATCAGATGTAAGATGGACCACTGTATGGCCCATTAGTTAAGGAAAATAATGTATTAAAGATTAAACACAGATTGTTCACAATATTACCAGTAGTTAGAGGGAAACTCAATACAACTTTGAGAACAGATTAGAACCATAAAAACAGTCAGTATATATGCAAATGATTAGAAACCAACTGACCATAGTGACAGAAATCAGATGTAAACAAACCATGTTAAGTAAGTTACTTAGGAAAATATGACCTATAAATTTGTCTAAGAGTAACTGAGAACATTAACAGAAGTAGGAGTAATGTCTAATACCAATATAGAAACACAAACAAAATGTAACAATAACAGTTTAATTATTGTTTTTATGAAAAATAAATGACCACTATGATGAGACACCATAGGAACAAACCCATTATTGAAGAATTGAAGGGTTCTAAACTAGCTAGAAGCTGACCACTATATGTAATGCATTAAGTACAATATATGTACACTAATGACATTTAATACATAATATAATTTACATAGAAAAGACTAAAAATTATGTTGACAATTGTATGAGACAGGTAGAAGAGGAATAAGACAGTATGTATATTATATTTAATACAATCATGTAAAGATATTTTAGTGTGAAATCATGTAAATAATCGTTTTAGTATTATTAGATTGCAAGATTACTTGTATTAAATAAGGGAAATTCATTTTAAATACATTTATATAAAAACCAAGATGGACGCCTAATGACCTAATGATAAATAATAAATGTCAATTTATACTTATTAAAATATTAGATAAATATTTTAATTAATTTTCATAATTTTATGTTTGAAGTAATTGTCATTAATTACAAGAGTTAACATTTAGTCACTATTTTGACTCAACTTATTATGTTTTGATTATTTCGATGTTTTGAATTAAAGAATATCAACTTTCATACAAAAGTATAAAAGCAATTCTAATAGCAACATGTCAAAATGTTACTAATAATATGTTCAGAAATATAAATTAAGAAATGATAACCGTTAAGAAATCATTTACCATAATAACATTACTTGTGATAGCTAACCTCAAAATAGTAGCGGTAGCTTGTTAATTTAACTGTTGCATCTGTTCTCAAATAATTTCCAAACCAAATGGAATTCATATCAAGAGTTTTTTTTTTTGTATTTTATTAATTTTTTCTCTTGAAAATATATATTTTTCAAACTAATTGATGAAAATAAAACGATACATAGAAACTGTACAAGCCACGAGTTTGACGCTGGCTAACAAGTAATAAGGTGCGTGCGCATTCCCACGTACGGCAGCACCATAATTCTCAGATATATGGTACCAACTTTTGTTTTTTGATATTTATTTGTTATTTATTAACCATTGTTCAATTTTCTTAATTCTATTAATATTACATCTTGACACTGATATCATGTCACCTCAAAGAACCTAACAACCTGATAATACATTGACAAGAAAACATAACCTATTAAGTTCAAATTATTGTACCAAAGACAGGACTACCAGCATTGAGCCTGGACAGAGTTTTATGTTAAAATTAATCAATTGTAATTATTATTTAAAGGATTATTAGCCAAAATGATTGTTAATTGTTTTTAAAATTTGCCATTTTAAAATTGTTAATAAACCTTCACTTATTTACCTATGAACAAGAGTATCATTTCAAATATAAATTAAATTATTTCTTTTAAATCAGTTCTACCAAAGGTGGCGGAAGAATTCAAACAGAGAGTAATTTATTAAGTATTATCTATATGTGCTAATTCATTCATATTGTGTGTACTAACTGTTTTGAATATTCAAATTGAATATTTGTGTGCATTTTAAGTGTATGTATTTCAGCAACAACCGTCACAGAACACGACTGAAACAGATACTTGTGGTAAGTGAGGGAGGCATACAACAAAAGGGCGCGAAGCCTATTTAAATTAAAAGAGTGAATTATTCAGAGACACTTATACAGATTATACAATCACACTAATAACTCCTAATAATTATAATTGGAGCAGTTTTTATAAAAACAACATCACAGCAGATACCGGAGCGTATCTGCAAGCACACTACACATCACTAAATATATACTAGTATTACTTGTTCTATAACAAGTTGGCGCTCCATCGCGGGGCTGAAGTGATTGAAGATTAAACATCAACACACTACAACTATAAATACAACTATACTTACACTGTATAGTATTACTTGTTTTGTAACAAGCTGACGAACCCAACGTGGGGCCTGAGTTAGTAAGACCCCAAGAACGTATCCAGCATCAAGAACGTACCTCATATATATTATACTTATATATATATTAAACTATTACTTGTTTTATAACAATATATATATATATATATATATATATATTCTGACACTACCATAATATTATTATATGCACCAGTTGCTCAGAAAAAATTGTCCCATAAGGTTCTGATACTTCGAAACTTATTCTTACCTTAGCTAAAGAAAAGAGCCAATAATAATTTACCATTACTTTATGCATAACGTTGTTACTGACATTTTACATTCACCAGAAACTGTATAATAAAAACTGACCAACTAACAGTTTTAAATTTTTCTTTGCCAACTACACACAGCAAAAAGACAATTAGTGTTTTATATAATACAGTATGGCAATGGACATATATTAACAGGAAGATTCTTTAATACAGTTAATCACACAATTCACAACATGTCTCCAGGGCATGCTATAACAGAACTTCAATCATTGAATATTTGCATTTACTGTTTATGAAAGTGTCTTTCGTTTTATACGTTAAATCCAATGAAATGCTGTGTTTGTGATTTAATATAAGGAATACTCTCACCTGTACTTGGAAGATTACATGTTATCCGGAATTAGAGATGATGATCACTATGGTGAGACAACTGGTGAGTTTGAGCTCCGAATAGTATGCTTCATTTTCTGGGCAGTTGTTCAGGCTGGTGTAGTTGGGATTTCTCCGGGTCTGATGGCGTTGGGGATCTTATTGCGATGCTCTGCAGATGAAAACTGATGGCCTGTCTCCATCCTCGCAACCCTTTCTCCTCCCGACTATGCGGGAACCCTGAAGCACTTAAAAAATATTACGAACTCATTTCGTAAAGATGGACCACAATGTACCACGCCGTCAGACCAAGCGTCCCGTCAGAGAGCAAAAATTAAAATGAGAAGGAGTAGCGGTTCCTGCCGGCCGACCATGAGTATCGAAAAACTTGTAAAAAACAGCTGACATGTCACCGCGGACTTGATTACGTTGCCCCAAGCTATCTTGATATAACGGTCAAGGCCGAGCTATATAGCCGTGCTGTTGCCTAGCCCGCGCGTAACCTTTGGTACTGACATTCGGTCGGCATTGTTGGCACGAAATATGGCCGCTCAAGCAACCCTTGAACCCGCTATGCAGACGGTACTGTGGCCGCGACGCACGCCGAATAATTTACGCTTAAATTACATCGGCTCAGTTTTACAGTAATCAAATCTAATTCTTTTTTGAATGTTATGATGGAATTATAATATACTTAAAATAAATCTGCAAGAACTACAAAAGATGAGGCATAAAACTGACACTTTTTTAACTTACTTATCTGTAAATGTAAACTCTATGTTCCATAAGTTCCGTAATGCAGTGTATAATAAAATCAGCATCAAAGTACATTTAAAGTACAGAATTTCTCTACCGTTTTAGCTTGAAAAAAAAAAAAGAAATTCGAGTGACCAGCTTCAAAATATGACTGCTAGAGAGATATTTTGCTTCATTGTAACTTGGGTAAGTTAGGAAAATATTTTTTTCACCATACTTAGTACCCTACTCTAATAACTATATTCTGAAACGTGGAGAGTTTTACAAGGTATGTACGTTTAGTACTTCACAAGATGGCTTGATACGATACTTTTGTTTTTATTTGGAGAAAGCCTAGCCTTTAACTAGTAATTTCCACATTCCAAATGTCACTCTCAGATTACATGCAACTAATAACTCATTTTGCTTTAGGTTTCCTTTCTGGAAGTACAACATACTGGATACATTAACAGGTTATCTGGAAGAATCGTATTACTGCTCTTGTGGATCTGTTGTGTTTCGTGATACAATTGGTCATGTTGTACGCTGCTGTATCAGTTCAGACGCTTTAGCATCCGTTCCTGATTTTGGAGTGTATATACCTATTGCCATCCATTGTTGTTCGTATGAATGCTACAAGTTACTTGCTGAAAGTTTCTGAATCGCTCATAGTGAGATAACAATCCAGAAGAATTCAACACTTTTCCTGATTAATTATGCAAGCCTTTAACACTGTGTATTGGTTTATGTTTGTTGGTCACTTAAATTAATAAACTTATGTTGTTATTAACTGCTAACCTCTCACCGCCATCTGTGTTGTGTTACACCTGTGTATAACAAACGTGATTACTTCTCTCGAGTGGCTAAGGAAAGCAATCTGATTAAATGTGGTACATTGCTCAAATAAAGAACTAGGAAGTTCAAGATACTCTGAATTTAATTAATGAAATTATTCAAAATTTATAGTGATTAATTATAAACAAAAGAGGCTTAGTACAAATAATTATAACATTTGACAAAATAGTTATTTAAATAAACAAGAAAACAATCTTCAAGACTAACTTTCTATCTTACTCTACGACAGCTTGCCACGCAGGGCAACTCGCCAAGGCAGTTCAATGTAACTGATGAATTTATGTTCGTACTGTCGATTTTTATACTGTGCTTGTTTATTATTCTCATTACTCGAATAAGTGAGAAAGTATTCTTTGACAGTAGGTCTTCCGACAATAAACAAAAAATCTTCATGAATAGTTATATAAAGCGTTACATAATTAAGAACAAACATAGTTTGTCCTAAATCCCCCTTACAGCTAAATACATTCAAATTAGTATATCATACAGTTACTTTTAGAATTGTAATAACAATAAACTAATGGTTAACATATATATAATGAAATAATAGTTAATACAGAATAAAATAATATTCAGCATTACACCACCTTCCCCCTTAATTTAGGACGATGTGTCTTACCTGAACCATTGCTCATAATTTTAATAAATTTATTTACATCTACTAATTTTTATTCTGTCCTCTAAAGGAATATTTTCCAACTCGTCTATTGATAATTCTTCCCATTCTGCAAGTTTTATATTCTTTTTAAAACAAATAGGTAATAATTTTGTATTTTTCTTTCTTTTACATAAGTTATCTATTCTGAAATACCAGGGTAAAATAATAAGAGTGAACAATATTATAACTGAAATATAGTGTCTAGGCTCTGGTATAAAATTATTTGGTTCATATTGTTTCATAATATCATCCAGCGTATTTAGCTTTATGCTAACTGTCTTTAAGTCTTGGAATCTACTAGTTACATATCTCAAATGATTGTTAGAATCAACTAATTCTTTAGAAAGTACATTGTATATTTTATCATTCAAATAAAAAAAAAATTGTTAAAATTTACATTAGGTATTGTAATTACACTACTAACGTTTTCCTATTCTGAAGATTTATACGCTGCTCTGCCATAAATCATGAAGGATTTTGGGTTATGTGTCATCTGGCACTTGGTTGGTAAGACTAACAGTCCTGCTCCTTGCACCCATTCTGTTACGTCATGTTCTGGATGTCCTCCCGGTCCTAAGCATTGTGAGGCTCTCTTCCTTCGGAATCCTGACCACAAGGATGTTCCTATGTAGGTTACTCTGGTGTCGCATCTGTTTGGTGGTGGCACTACTCCTTTGAAGAAGGCTATCTCACATGTTTCCAGTCCAGAGTTCAGGTGATTTACAATGTTAGGGCCACTGCATATCTTGGTATTGCCTCTTCTGCATTTGTCTACGTGTCTCTGTGTCATCGGCATGAAGTATTGCTTGCTTACTGAGATGGCGAGGAATTCCATTCCTGGATTGACAAATGTATAAAGGAAATTTTGTTTAGTCTCTGGAGTAGGAATAGGAATAGGTAATACTTCGTATAGGGTAAAGGTTCAGTCTATGTATTTCAAAGGTACTTTCAGGAATATGCGAATATATGACCGTCGACGAGTAGTGTTACAGTCTCAAGGAGCTCATAATACAAGTATATTGTGTGTCATATGACAGTAAGTGGTAGTGTGGAACATGTTCTTAAGTATCTGTTTATCTTATTTAAATATGTACTGAGTTTTTCTGGAAGTATCAACATGGTACTAAGGTTTCCTTGTCGCATGCCATCAATTCCTAGGTAAAACTTATTCACTTCCCTCTTTACATCATTGCAAGCTGTTTCAATTACTTTAGTGCATCTAGAACTTTGCTCCTCTGTGACATAATATCTTCTACATTTTTGATGTTCTCGTGATTAATGTCTTGCAACTTCTTTAGATATCCTTCTGGTTCTAGTATTACGTCTTGATTGTTCTTGAAGTCTCGTATAGTACCCATAGTACCATGAACTGTCCACAGTGCCAAATAACATTTTCAGTCCAAATCCAATCGAATTAAAAAACCTCTCTTTTCTTTCTTGGTGGCATCACTTCTGCTCCAAAAATTTTGTATAGCTGCTTGGTCTTATGTGTGTCACGTATGATGGCGTCCTACGTTTGAGTAAATAATCCCGCTCCAATCGTTAGGTTACTTTTCTTGCATATGGATGAAGCTTCTTCCCGTACTGAATTTATTTGTTCCAACTTATTTTCAATGTCTTTTAAATCCATCTCTATAGCAATGGTCCCGTGTTCTGAAGTGAGTAGAAACTGGAACTTCTTAGTAAAATACAGTCCTGGTTTGTTGTCCAACATTTGTATGTCATATCATCTGCTGCATAATTATTGCAGTATATACCATAGTAGCAGTGCGATGTATAGTGTACTCATTTTTCTGAAAGCAGAAATCGTTTTTATTTTATTTTGACTCTTCCGTTAATTTCTTTTTCTGAAAGACTTCATGCGGTTCATTTGAACTTTTTGTATGTGTTTACCTTTCTTTATAGTTACTTTAACATCATTGTTTACTTCTATGATAGTGTAAGGACCTACCCAAGGTTTCACTAACTTTTTACTTCTACCACGCCTAACTAATGGCTTATGCAATAATACTATATCACCTATGCTAAATTATTTTCTAGAGCCTTTAAGTCATATCGTATTTTACTGTTTCCCTTTTTCTCCTGTGTATAATTTATTACTTTTTGATTCACTAACTGAATTCTCCATTTATCTCTTGGACTAGGTCATTTTCACTGAGATCGTGCTGTATCTCTTCTTGTATTCAGTCTGTTGGCAAGCGCATCTCTCGCCCATGTAACAAATAATAAGGAGAGTACTTTCTTGTAGCCTACCATGTGGTGTGGACTGGTAAGCATCATTACATATGGTAATCATGGGTCCCAATTTCGTTGATCCTCGTCGATGAACTGGGTTAGTCCCGCGATTATTGTTTGATGACTTCTTTCTACAATTCCGTTAGATTCTGGAAGATAGGCGGTAGTCTGGATTGTACTTATGTCTAACAATTTACATATTTCATGAAATAATTCACAAGTAAAATTGGTTCCTTGGTCGGTAAGTAGTGTTTTAGGTGTTCCGTGTCTACAGATAATTTCTTCTATGAGTATCTTTGCTATAGTGGTTGCTTTCTGGTTGGACAAAGGAAAAGCTTCAGGGTATTTGGAAAAATGATTTTGAAACGTAAGGATGTATTGGTATCCAGCATGTGTTTTAGGTAAGGAACCAACTATGTCTAACGCAACCTTTTGTAACTATTCAATTTATTTTAATAAAAAACAACTTCCAATATCTCGTTCTCTAACTTACCTTTTACGTTAGGCCAAGGTTCTATGGACGAACTCGTGAGCTACAGAAATAGGTTACTGGATTTTATGTGGCATAATAATTATACTAACGCCTGGTTATTGTTAACTCAAAAAACATTTACTTTTATTCAAAAAAAATTACTTTCTTATTTTCTTAACTTCTCCCACAACTCCTCAAATTCTAATAATTTCTTTTCATAAACTACTACATCTGTATCAAGCCCAAAGTTATCTGTATAAAATTATAAACGAACAATTCTTATAAGACTACAAAAGAATAATTATTATGAGTAACAAACCAGTACCTTTCTTTTTATATCACACCTTCTCTCATTCTTTTACATATTCAGACTTTAATAACCCCCTTTTATAGAGCTCTTTGATTATTTGATTTATTTTTAACTTCGAAACAACTGATTGTTTGTATATTGTACCTGAACGTGCTATTCCGCCATCTTTCTTATTTCACTTTCACTTTAATCACCAAACACTGCCCTAATTCCTCATGTTTACGTATTATTTAGCTTTCACTGACACTTTCTCTTCCTTGTGTTCTTCTTCTACATTTTTTACATATTTTGGTAGACCTCGGCTATGATATTCATGTCGGTCTACCGAAATTCCGATGCTGCGATTAACTTTATGGCTGTACTGTTTGAAATGAAACCTGTGAATCTTCTGACCTAAGGGCATTACATGATCAAAATTAAGTAAGTGTAAGTGTTATGGTTTCGAGGTATATCCTGAAAACATCGTGTGACCTTATTAGCAAGTTTGGAATCTTCTGGGGAGTTTTTATATAAAAGGTAAGTTTAACGGAATCAGGGTAAGTAAATTATGGGGCGTATAAAAAGGTAGAAAGTGTGTTCCGCCACACTATGCCATTCCCGTCTGGGGTTACCTTGCAGCTGTTCATAAAAGAAAGTTGCAAAGTGTTCTCGATAAGGGTCTTTGGCTAGCGGCCAAAGCCCCCTATCGGCTCCCTTCTCGACTTTTGAGAAGTGGACTCAGTGTCCGCTCCTAGGATGATACCGTGCTGTGACTTGCACGTAAATTTTATGTCCGAGCTGCAAGGACCCAGGCAAATCCCCTCATAGCCGGCCTTGGCAAGTACCGACCACGTCCAGGTGATTCTTGGCAATGGGCTCGGCACTAACTGTACTAGAACGACTTAGTACGAGCATGCCATTGTAGCGGCCACTAAATAAATTAAATATTCTGTCTGGACACGACTACTAGGCAGGACCTCCTTCCAGAAGCTCGGAACTAGGCAACCATTGGGACGTCTCGCGACATTCTAACAGCTCTGGCAGCGTCGGCTGGTACCGGGAGCAGATGTTTGCCTCACAATATATACATTTACTTATAAACCTCTGATGAAACTGATATTTTTCACTGAAACGTGCATCAGGTGTTGAAACAAAAAGGCAATACACTACCTGTAGAAGAAACTATATTGAATAATATCACAACACACACACACACACACACGCACACGCACACGCACGCACACACACACACACACACACACACACACACACACACACACACACACACACACACACACACACACACAATGTCTTTATTTGTTGAGTCACTATGTCTATCTGATGCTGGTTAACATTTGTGCATCTGTGGTCTGCACTAATGAGGTAGTATCAACAACATGGAAATTCACATGTCATACACATGAAGGCCAAAAACTAGACATACTCGAACAACTAGAAATATACAAACTAAACACGTTTCTTTGTAAACTAAACAAAAGGACACAATTTATATCATACATACTACTTAAACACATTACACAACACACACAACAACCATCTTTCGAATGACAGCATTGTCACCAAAAACAGGATAGACAGTCCTCCTAGCGGCAGCTTCTGATGAAGGTCAGAATGAGTGAAAACTGATTCAAGCAATCAGGTAAAAATTTAATCTAAAATAATTGTGTTCCACATCATAACACTATATTTTGGTTATTGATAACACACGGGAATGCCATGGACAACAAAATCCAAGAATCAAATATTCTTATTTCTACATAATAAATGCCTGAGTTTATGCATCCCAATAGAACTTTATATTTCTTACAAATTTAGTGTAATGTTAAAATGAATTGGAAAAAAATTACAAATTTTAGAATAAAACTGAATATATCTACTGCGTATTCTGCAACTCTGATGCCACTATTTACACACACCTTTAAATAAATAATAGTGAAGTAAAATTCAATAAAAACAACATAATAAGACAGGAAACTATATTTTTGCTGAAACCAAACAATTCTGTATTACAGAATATTTACAGACATATGCATATTTTACAAATTCTATTTCATTGTCAGATTAACATTTAGGTACATTCAGATTATCATTTGGAATTTAACTGTTTGTAAGACTTATCATTTGCAAGATGCCTGAAATAAAAAATAAAAAAACAACTTAAAACTGAATATATATTGGTAATCACTATTATATGTATGCTATCGTTGCTCACTTTGACAGACGATTTTATGAGTATTACTGAAATAAAACAAAAAAATCTCCTACCAGCTTTTACATTTTTAAATCTACTACATTGCTCTTGTTAATCAAAATATTTCAACAATTTAGAAAATACTGTACATGAAACTTTAAATTGTTTTAAATAAGTAATCAATATGGTTGCATTCTGTTTACTACACAGTTCTTATTACAGTTTTTGACAGATTGTTAAGTTTTCCCTTCCCATTTTCCTGGTCAGCTGATAGATGAGAATATATATGGAGACAATTGTATATTTTATCCAGATAAAAATGTAATTATGTGGTTGGATTTGACCATTGTGTCTGTATGGTTACCAGTATGACTAGTGCCTGAAACGGATGATGGTGGATTAAATTAATAGGACATTTATTGATTTCATGGCAGCATTCTGGAAGTCAAGATCTTAGAAAGAAAAGGATGAGGAAGACATAAAATATATATTTAAAAAATGACAAGATAAGAATGAGATGTGACAGTTACATCCAAATGAAAAAAAAAACAGCAAAAATAATAAATGAGTGTTTGCATATGGAATGCATACTTTTAGATCTTGACAATGATGCTGATGTTTTATGACAAGACTGAGGTCAGTATTATATGGAAATATAAGAGGGTCTGTCATATATAAACCAGAAATTCAATGCAACAGTTATAGTGTCTCTCCTGTCTGAGACATTATAACAGAGGGAACCAGTTTAATTGGTTACTTTCAATCAAACCGGCTGCCGATGTTAGTACAATTACTTACCAACAAATCTGAAAATATGTAGAACAGGAATTAGGATTAGTTTACGCAAATTTACTCACTCTCTGGTTATTTAGCAAAAACATCTCTTTATTATATTTTCTTGAATAATAATTTAAATATTATTGTTATTTTGTTTTATTACGTTAAAAAAAAAAAAATTACTCAAAAGTTGTGCATCGAATGCTCTTACGTCTTTTTAACATGTTACTCTGGTGAGCAAAATAAAAATATATATATTTATTAACTACATTAAATACCTCGGATTCGGGTTTTAACTTAATAATGCTCTACAATAAGTCAACATTATGCAAGCTATTGGAATATTAGTTTGCTCAAATTTCGAATTACCCTTTACCTTTAACGATCATCAGATTACTATTTCATTATTGTAATTACAGACACTACTATGTTAACATTTACATGATTAGAATAAGTCTTTGCAAAAATATACTGCTTTTGTTGCCATTGTTAAAAGTATAATGGTTTGGTTTCACCTTGATACAATGTGATCAGCGGCAGGTTCTCTTGTTGTTACTCTTCAGTTGCATTTCCTAGAAGTTCTACGATGTCGTTCGGGTGTCTCCATTGATTTTGTAGATTCTTAGTTGCGATCATGACGAAAGGATGCTGTTACCTGAAGCTCGTGAGTTTGTCGTTGTTGCTTCACTCCTTTACATTTTGCTTTTAACTGCACTAATGTTACTCTATAATGTTTGGATAGAACATACTTTACAATTTAAACATTTCGTTTCCTTTTTTAAAGAGATGTGTCGGCTAAGTTAGTTACTTTTAGTTATTTCACTACATTTCAACTACATAACTCGTTTTACTTTCACCACATTTCAATTACTTGTGGAGTCTGTCACCACGAAAGATTATCTTCAGTTACATCGTTATTAATTTTTTATATTTACACTTTTTCTTCACGACACATGGTAAAGCTGTTACCTTGTCTCTGATTCTCACTCGACTGGGGTAGGTTTTGCGGCGGTTAGTAGGGAGAGGGAGCTGTTCGCGCGGAGAGAGAAAAGTAGGTCATACTTTATTATTATTATTATCATACTAATTAACTACTATTAATAATACTACATTTTCTTTATTGAGTTAGGTATTTCTTATTATTATTATTACGTCTTTTTATTTAATTATCATAATTATTAATTTTCGCTTCAATACAGAGTAATTTTCATGTCCGTACTAGATTTTTACAAGTTGATACAGGCATATAAGTACACAGGGAAGGGTTAAATATTTTCTCACATGTCATTTTAAATAAAAATTATTTGTGCTATTTAAATTCCTTTAAATCGTCACACAGTAAAATGTGTGAATGCACGGTGTCGAGACTACGCAGGTACAAGCAGTGGGCATGTTCTAGACTCATTGTTGCAGTTGATATCCCCATCCTATCATTCTGTTAGTCGTTAAAAGATGGGTGAACAACCAGTTCCTAGTGCCATTGCACAACATATTTTAATTAAATTGTTAACAAATGAAAACACTAACCAAGTAAAATTTTGCGAAGATTACAGTCACAGTTTTGTGATGAGACGTTATGAAAAACACAAGTTAAGTCCATTTCTAGTGGTAAAACTTTTGTGCAAAAACCAGCATAATGCTTGAAAAAATTAATAAAGTTCACAACAGCATTAAAGGTGACATAATGCAGATGCATGGTAACAGACGGTGACAGATGCATAACAGTAGAACAAATTAGTGCAAAAATCATAATAGTAAAAGTGAGTTGACGCATCAGAAAATTTCTGCATGATGGGTTCCTCCCATTTCGAATGCTGTTGAAAAAACTGATTGAGCTGATACTTGTCAGACTTTTGACTTTTGACACCAGTGGCAAAGCGTCCATATATGCAGTGTATGCGGCACATACAATTTAAAATTGTATGTAAAATTGTATAAAGTTTTGTAATTAATTTTAAATAATTTGAGACGTAACAGTTTGTCATCTCAAAAACCAAAACTTAATTTTCACTTGTGCGATATAACGAAAGTTAATAAAGCATTACTGTTTACAACCAGGCGCACAGTATGTTTTGTAGCTAACGAATACATTCTCTCAATAGTGGTCATTAACCCGTGCAGCAGATTTTCATGTGTGAACAGGCAGGCGTTCTGACTTGCGCTCCCACTCCCTACATTAGTACACTGTCTGTGAATAGCTGTAATGCTATGCGTTACTGTTTCTGCATATTGTTACTTGACGAATGCTCCCGTTTCTAAATATTTAGTCTCACGTTGTTGGCATCAATTTGTTAAAAGACGAGATCCGTCTATATTTTAATTATTAGTCTCAGGGTTATTTATTTAATATGGGGTCTTGTAATTTGTTTATTATTATTATTCAAAGCTCGTACTTTATTATTAAGTTGTTGGTTAGTGATTTATTCCACCCAATTCAACCTATTGTTGAATCCGATAGTGAATAAATCGGTTACTTACACTTTTTATCGTTGTTTTAAATGTCAGTTTATTTGATTAAAAAATGTTTTTTAATTCACTTCTTAGAGTTGATTCACTTGAAGTTCCGTTGGCTCTCCGTTGATCGGCGGTGGTGAGATGATCAGTAATGTCCTGCCTATACACTAACATAAACATACACAAACATGATATTTATGATACTTTATACTGTGTAATAATATATCTAGGTCGATGCGGTTGGAAAAAATCATTCCATTTGAATGATTCGCTCTGGAAGTCTGGTACCAAACGTCTCGTTTTTCTCACTAAGCTGTATCTACTGATTATAATAAAAGCCAACTCTTTCAAAGGTTCAAATGACAATAATGATTTATTCAACTCTAGAACAATACAATTTAGTACAGTAATATAATTTACTTTCCTTTTGGTTAACAGTTAAACTCGAACATAAACTCTAAAACATTCAAAAATCTCAGGTTGGTACGACTGCATTTTGGCTAGTCGTATAATTTTGTTGGTAAACAAATAGGTTATAAAGTGTTATTAAACTTGTAATGTTATTAATAGTAGTAGTAGGTTCTTTGAGTCTGCAAAATACAAATAATTAATAAAATTGCCACGGTTATAATAAGTAGGTAAAATATAAACTCATTGATTATTAATTTGAAAGAATATAAAATATGAATGACTCTTCATGGTTAAACATTGAAGTTGAGATAGGTTTGTGCAACCTTGTTTGTTTAAAAGTTATTAATTATTTGTTAACAAGTGATAATAATTATTAGAATTCAGTGTCATGGATTATTATCATCTCTTAGACTGGATGTACATAACTCAGGTATTTGTAATTCATTGAATATATTTATGCCACCCTCTGGTGTAACTCTTAATTAATTATTGAAATAAAATATTGAACACTCTTATCTTACTAATGGTTAGGGCACATACTCCCTTCATTGGTTATACAATGTCTTTACTTATACTAATACATTATAATCATATAAATAGCTAAAATTGTCGTTAATGAAAGCGTTCAATTCTGACATTGTTTATCAGTATTACAGAGTTCCCTTCCTTTTGGAATTGGGTATTTAATTGATTAACTGATGTTAATTCAATACGCTATTAGCGTTCTGTTACGTATATATTACTATACAATCATAATATAATAGTTGTGGGTATTTGATATTTGCGTAACTGGTCGTTTAGGGTTTACACTTTTTCGTAAAATTTTTTAATTAATTAAAATTTTTTGATTAATTAATTAAACTTTTATAACTGCACTACACTCACTCCTATGCGCATGTACTCTGAATTGTTTTCACTTAAAAATATACTGCACTATTTTTCTTCAGTAGACATAACCTCCACTCATGGTTTGAGGTTAGCATATGTTTACATCTGGCCGCTGTCAAACGCACGTTTTTTCTGGATGAACGGCGTGCATGTAGTTCGCCTCGTCGCTGGTAAAAGACTGTCCTCGCTTCCTCTGTCGGAATGATGCATTTCGTATTCTTTATAGGATCTGATTGGTCAATATATTTTAATTTGTCTATTTTCGGCGGGCTTCGTCAAAACAGATGCTTACAAACGCGTCACTTTTTGGAGTTGAGATTAAGAATTTGTGGTCAACATACCCACGCGCAAGGGCTCAGCACATACAATTATTTTTATAAGTCTAATATTTTACTTATAACTGCACTGATGTCATTTTAATTACCCTCATTGTTTCTAATTTTTTATGACGATTATTTTGAATCCCCTCATCATATATTTCGGATTCAGGGTTGCTGAAATTGCACTTGGTATATACACTTAGTGTTCATTAAGCTATTATTTATTTATAATACATTGTTTTTATTCCATATTTGATGGTAATAATGTATTTTTATCTTACTGTACAATTTTCCCTTAAAACTATGCCTTAATATTAATACTATGTCCGTTTTCATAGATTCAATCCTAGGTCTATGACTATACATATTTGTTCTTTCTTATATTTTAATAATACTAACATTTAACTAATTTCTAATAGGGCCTATTTACACATTAATGGGTTTAGTCACTATTGACAGTGTTCTTTTTCCCTACATTATGAGTTTATTGCCTTAATTATTGTTTGTTAAGTAGGCTTGTCATACTTCATGGAGTTACTTTATTGTATGCTTGGTACTCTATACATATTATTCCTATTGTTATTCAAATGATAATTATAATGGTCTCAATGACTTTGTTATCAATGTGCTGCAGTTCATTCTGCATTTGTACTGGTTATCACCTTGGTTTAGTAGTTATCAAGATTGCTTGCAGCTAGTTGTTACTATAGTTTTGTTGTTATTATTGTTATTTTGATTATTTAGATAGTTATCTTGGTTGAATTTATTCATCTGAACAGTATTCTGTCTCACTTCAAGTTGTTAGTTGAGTTACTACTTTTGTATAATAAGTTTATAACATAATTTGGTTGCATCATGCATCTTTGTTATTACAAGTATATAGTTATATTGGATTACATTAATACAGCTTTTATATTTAGTTATTATATCATCTATTGTGTACAAAACGTTCTTTATATCATCTAGTTACTTCTTAGCTCAATACATTCTGGTTTGATATTATTTTGGCTTTGTTTTTCTTAAGTTTTAGTGAAAACTGGTTGCCCAGATTAGGTTATGTTGCATGTTTGGTAAGCAGTAATGTGTTGCTGCTGGCTGTGTATTTCTGCATTAATCTGGTTGATTGGCTTTCATTCAATGTTTGTACATTGGGTATTGGTTATTATTATTGTACCTTTGGTTTACTCTTTTATTGTCTTAATTATTGTTAATTAGTGGGTTTTTACTAACATCAATCCCACTGTACAACTGGTCATTTATATTTTGGAACCTAGTCTTCTTTTTATGTCTACACATCATTTAGCTAATATAAACTTATCCTATTCTTATTCAGTTTGTTGGTGATTCTTTATTTACAATACTTAGTCATTATTGATTACAGTTTATTCTACATGGACAAGGAATGTATTCATCAAATGAGTAGTGGTCAGTGTTGACATTACCATACAGCTTAGGGATTTATATCATGTAATTAATTAACATTTCTTCTTTCTTCTTAGTACAATTATTCCTTCATAGGTTTATGTTAGTTCGTTATATTTCAATTTCTTTCCCTTTTTTCTTGTGTCTGGTCTGGGTATCTTCCTTCTTCCTTTCTTCACTGATCTCTTTCTCACTCTTATTTATTATGTACATGATGTTGTTTTCACTTGTCTCCTTCGCATTGTTTCTTCTTTCTTCTTTCTTGAGGTCGTTGTCGTTGTGTCTTCTTGCTGATTCTTCATTTTTCTTTTGTTGGGTTTTCATTGTGTTCTTCTCACTGATCTATTGGGTAAGGTATGTCAGTCGTCTCATCTCTAGTCCCCTTTTCTTCTTTATTGGTACATTTACTAGTAATTTTTTTTCATGATACTTCACTTATTTTAACATATGATACTTTCTCTTTCTGTATCCCTGGTGGTATTCTTGACCTTTTATTTATTCTTAACAGTAGTGGCTTTCAAATTAATTTTCGGTACGTTGGTGGATATAGTGTTATATGTACCGTTACAATATACAGTGCCTAGTGCGTACACAGACCGTGTTGTTTAAAGTTTTTTAATTATGAGTTCGTTTGTAGTAGAGCCTGTGGCGAGAACATCATCGTCGTGTGTAGTTGAGTGTAATTGAAAGTTTATTTATACAGCCATTCAGTAGTAGAAGTTTTACAGATAAACTAAACATTATTTCTAGCGATAGACCAACCCCATTAATTCCCACGTTAACGTCAATAACTAAAAATTATACACGACATTTAAAGGAACAATATTATGAAGTAAAAATTTGGCATTGTGGCTATAGAAAAACTTCAAAATTATACTGTTTGCCATGCATTCTTTTTTCAACTGAAAAAAAATGTCTGGACAAATTCAGGAGTTTCTGATTTGAACAATTTGTTTAATTTACAAAAAACGCCATGAGATTTCACAGAGTCATGTTGCTTCCCTTCTTGCGTTAAAAAAAATTGGTAAAACTGTGCCGTACTTTGTTCGGCCCGAGAAAGGCGAAGCTCGGTTGCAGAGACGGGTTACTTTCTTTTAAAACGGGCGGGTTCTTGACGTCACGCAATGCCACTGCATCGCGTCGCCGCCGGGTATATGTAGACGGTTTGTTGTGGCAGCAACAAATATTCAGTAGGCCGGACCAGCTGTGATCTGCGTGAGCCTGCCTTTGCCAAACTATCTTGGGTAGTCACTACCGACATATCGTTCTCATTTCTGTTTCTACCCTCATCAGAGAAGTTTGGTCTCAACTGGCGGCACCAATCGGTTCGGACTCCATTATTCCACTCTATGAGAAGCTAAACTAAAGTCAGCTCCAGGTATGTAGTATTTTAATGTGGTTCTAATATATTTTAACCCTAAAATATTTTTTTGTTAGTGTTTCAGCTTTACTGGTAACGATAACTTGTGTGTGCATGAATGTTAGTCTTGAATTCGGGTATTAAATTAAATTAGAGATTAACTTATTAAATTAACTTATAATGGACATGAATGTAGCGTATTAAACTGATTAAAATAATGTAAAATGGTAATAGATATCTTACACTCAGCTGTTTTTAGTGTTGTTAATAAGTATAGTATACATAGAAAGAATCATGTCATGAATGGAACACTTAAACAAAATTAGTTTGTTAAATGAAATAAGGCACATCTGGTGGTCCGATCAATGGTTAATACGAATAAGTGGTGATGTGTTTCTGGTTGCTGCCAAGCATTGGAGTGTGTGTTCTCAATTTTATAATGATGGTGTGTGTGTGCGTGCTGTGGTGAGATTATGTTCTTTATGACACCCTATACAACACATTGCCTGTCACAGGTGCTCGAACAATGGCGAGATGGGTGTCGGGTCTAGACGAACTACTGTCTACCCTTCTGGCAGAGATAATACTTGAGCCATGAGATGCCGTCAGTTGGAACACACAGACACACTCGTAGAGGAACTCTGCCCCCAGGAATTATCTGTGCTACCCATACGCTACAGCTTAACCAGGGTCACTTAGTTACACCGGACGATCCAGGTGGGACCATTCTGTTTTACTTTACACTCTCTCATCTACCACTACACTGTAAATCCACAGACGCTCCCAGAAGCAGACTCATGATACCGCGTTTAATTTGCTCAAGTTCTGCAAAAACTCTCACGTTAAGTTTTGTGCCTACATGTGTGGACCTTTTATATAATTAAGTCTTATGCAACCTGTTATAGCTTCTTATACTATGTAAGGAAATTGCACACACACACACACACACACACACACACACACACACACACACACACACACACACACACACACACACACACACACACACACACGTATCCGCATGAACTGCTCTAAGTTTTCCGTTTTTTTAATGAGTTTAATTTATCTGAGAGTTAGTTATATCCTGCTTGCTCATGTCCTGCCGTGCGGGCATAATTCAGGACTGGGGCTGTCTGATTTCTTCACGTGTGGTGGCTTAAACTATTTACATGATTAAATACTCGGAGTTTGCTTCTTAATTATTGATGTAGTTTATTTATATTTTTGAATCTCTGGTTCTGTTGGGGGCATTTCCATTTCTGGTGTTATTTAATTCTCATATTATGGGTGATTGACTGGGTACTACCAAGCTTGCTTTGTTTTATATATATATGTATATATATATATATATATATATATATATATATTTGTACATTTATTGCAAAGGGTTATTGTGAGAGGGTCGGTACAGAAATGGTGGATGTGTGTTATATGTGTTATGTATGTGTTTGTGTGTAATTTTCAATTTGGGGGGGAATGTGACAGAAATTATGATATGATAGCACATGTGCTTACAGAATTACTGAAAAGGCTAGCCTATTTAATTTATACTTTAGATAGCACTCAATGATTTCAATACTACATGTGAACACAAAATTATTGTAAGAATAATCTTGGACATAGCGTGGCAGGGTGTAGACAATTTAAATTTAAGCTCAGATATCACATGTTAAGAGATTTACAATGTTGTTTTGAGATAGTGTGGCATCCACTCTTTTACTGCCACTGAATTAAATACTCACTCACAATCTTATACTGTGGAGTATTATGACATGTATGTGAAGATGTATTTCAACTTTACTCATCATTTTATTCATTGCTAAAGTATGGCTTGCAACATCATGTATATGCTTGCACGCTGAATAAAGTTCACACTTGTTTTGTTAACAGAGTTTTTCATTTGCAAGTCCTGTCATTCACCAGTGGACATGTCTGTGATTGTAGCTTGGGCATACATTGAGATATGCTTTATGCTTTGCATCCACTCTTTATGCTTCCTCTAGGTTCTTACTTACTTTTAAATATTATGTCTCTCCCCTTTACAAAAAATATATAAAAAATAAAAAAAATAAAAAAAATAAAATAAAAAAAATATTACTTAAGTATATTGTACTGTGCCGTACATTGTTCGGCCCGAGAAAGGCGAAGCTCGGTTGCAGAGACGGGTTACTTTCTTTTAAAATGGACGGGTTCTTGACGTCACGCAATGCCACTGCATCGCGTCGCCGCCGGGTATATGTAGACGGTTTGTTGTGGCAGCAACGAATATTCAGTAGGCCGGACCAGCTGTGATCTGCGTGAGCCTGCCTTTGCCAAACTTTCTTGGGTAGTCACTACCGACAAATCGTTCTCATTTCTGTTTCTACCCTCATCAGAGAAGTTTGGTCTCAACTGGCGGCACCAATCTGTTCGGACTCCGTTATTCCACTCTATGAGAAGCTAAACTAAAGTCAGCTCCAGGTATGTAGTATTTTAATGTGGTTCTAAAATATTTTAACCCTAAAATATTTTTTTGTTAGTGTTTCAGCTTTACTGGTAAACGATAACTTGTGTGTGCATGAGTGTTAGTCTTGAATTCGGGTATTAAATTAAATTAGAGATTAACTTATTAAATTAATTTATAATGGACATGAATGTAGCGTATTAAACTTTTTAAAATAATGTAAAATGGTAATAGATATCTTACACTCAGCTGTTTTTAGTGTTGTTAATAAGTATAGTATACATAGAAAGAATCATGTCATGAATGGAACACTTAAACAAAATTAGTTTGTTAAATGAAATAAGGCACATCTGGTGGTCCAGTCAATGGTTAATACGAATAAGTGGTGATGTGTTTCTGGTTGCTGCCAAGCATTGGAGTGTGTGTTCTCAATTTTATAATGATGGTGTGTGTGTGCGAGCTGTGGTGAGATTATGTTCTTTATGACACCCTATACAACTCATTGCCTGTCACAGGTGCTTGAACAATGGCGAGATGGGTGTCGGGTCTAGACGAACTACTGTCTACCCTTCTGGCAGAGATAATACTTGAGCCATGAAATGCCGTCAGTTGGGACACACACACAGACACACTCATAGAGGAACTCTGCCCCCAGGAATTATCTGTGCTACCCATACGCTACAGCTTAACCAGGGTCACTTAGTTACACCGGATGATCCAGGTGGGACCATTCTGTTTTACTTTACACTCTCTCATCTACCACTACACTGTAAATCCACAGACGCTCCCAGAAGCAGACTCATGATACCGAATTTAATTTGCTCAAGTTCTGCAAAAACTCTCATGTTAAGTTTTGTGCCTACATGTGTGGACCTTTTATATAATTAAGTCTTATGCAACCTGTTATAGCTTCTTATACTATGTAAGGAAATTGCACACACACACACACACACATGTATCCGCATGAACTGCTCTAATTTTTCCGTTTTTTTTATGAGTTTAATTTATCTGAGAGTTAGTTATATCCTGCTTGCTCATGTTCCGCCGTGCGGGCATAATTCAGGACTGGGGCTGTCTGATTACTTCACGTGTGGTGGCTTAAACTATTTACAATCAGAATGATCACTGTTGCACACCACTATATAAAAATTATTCCGATTAGCGCTTTCAAGCTTCACAGCCCATCGTCAGATCAAAATAGACAGGAAATATGTAAAATCAAACCCTTCACCCCTCTCCCACACCCTGCTCACACACAACAAGCTATAATTTAATGACCCTTCCTCACCCTCTAAACCCTGTCCCACCATCTGTACAGTTACTTATTTTTCTAGCAAATTCCTTGTGTTTCAGTGTTGTGTGTGTGTGTGTGTGTGTGTATGTGTATGTGTGTGTGTGTGTGTGTGTGTATCCTTTTAAACTACCCTCTTCCTCTCCACACATGTGGGTCTGTCTCACACCCTTATTTTAAAACAACCAATTAGTACTATGCAATATAATTCTTAATCTTATCTATCTGTCCTCTCTCATTTACTTCTTAATCATGTTATAAAATATTTCTTCATTATCAAATTTAATTTTAATATTAATTAAATTGTCTAACCCTTTTTCTCTTTCTTTCAATATTTCTAACTCCTCTCTAAGCTTCCTTTCAACTGTGTTATTTACTACTTTTACAATTTCCTATTCTTCCCAAGGATTAACAAACTTATGGTTGTCTTCTATGAAATGTCTTGCATATAACGAATTGGTTGTTCTATTACCTTCTCCACGTTTGTGGTCAGACAACCTGCATACAAATTTCCGTTCTGTCTCACCTAGGTACACTTTGTTGCAGTCTTTACATTTTAATTTATAAATTCCGCTTTTCTGTTATACTGGAATTTTTTCTATATTCTTATTCCTTATCTTATCAAATACCGTTTCACATTTTTTAATAGCTATATCTACTCCATATTTATAAAACATTTTATAATTTTTTCTAGTATGTGAACCTATGTATGTCAATGACCCTGCATAATTCTTTTGTTCTGGTTCTGTTTTAGCTTTTTGTATGTTAACACTTTTCATAACTTTATCCACTATGTTGGTGTTATAATTATTATTCCTTACAATTTCCTTTATCGTTTTTAACTCCCTATCTTTTGATTCGGTCTCTTTTAAACACTTCTGAGCTCTGTAAAAAAATGAATTGATTGCCGCCATTTTATATCTATATGGGTGGTAAGACTCTTGTGCCGGTGTTTGCCTAATCCGGCAATGGAAGGTTTTATAAATTGTGTTTAACATAAACGCGAGTACAAATGTCGATTAGAACGCCGATATCTAGACTGCACTGTTGAATCTGCCTGCGCCATCTCGTGGCAAAATTTTGCTGTTGGTTGCATTATAAGTGCACGTTCAGTTCGACTTCAGCCCTCAAAAAGGAATCAACAGGCTCCCCGACCCGGACAGAAATTATTGCGTAGTTTCTTCTACACCTAATGGCAAGCTAGATTTTCGAGACTTCCCGGGTTCTCGCTCCTAGTCGGAGATTCTGGTCTCTGCTGGTGTAACGACATCTTCACCAGCTATGAGCCATCCTACACGCACCTGTTCGGAAGAGGGAGTTTGTTGACCAGCCACAAGATGCATCCTACGCACACTATTAAGGTGATATGAACTCTTTTATTTTTTCGTTGGCCTGGCCTGCCGTTCATCTGAGTTACAAATTATTTTCTTTTAAACCATGTGCCCACGCTACGCTGCTAGACAGTCTGCTCTGGGGTGTGTCAACTGAACAATCATTATGAACATTATTTGACTTTTATAATATAACTCCATAAATCTAAGGTACTATGATTGTAATTGTGTGCTGCACTGTGGGAGCGTGCCAGAGTTTTTTTACTTTTAAATATTTTTTTTATATATATACAAGAACTGTAGAGTCATTACACTATTCAATATAAAATTAAGTCATATGTTATGGGTTCTGTTCCGGCTGGTTCAGAACGGGTTCATATATCATTTTTATTTCGGTTTAACATGTAAGGGCTGGGGGTTTCGTTTTTCAGGCTGTTTTCTGGGGGGTAAAATGGACATAGTTTTTTTTCTCAAGCTAGGCACATGTTCATACAGTTTTAGGCAGGTCTGATTCCTGTCTCATATAGTCTGGCACAGGCTGGTGCGCTTCCACATCTGCTAGGATACAACAGGCGGTTATTATAAAATCAATTATATACAGATGTCTGACTTTAAGAGAAAAGAAATTTTATATTTTTTGGGCATATACTGATAATTTTCACATTGTAAAAGCATACTGATGCTACTGATTCTTGTCAGTTGAATTAAATCATTTTCATTTAGGAACAATTTCCTGACACATGTATACATCTGGATTTGTAACACAAAAATTAACATTTTAGAAAATCATGCCAATTGCTTAAACTCAGGTGATGAGGGTTTTTCCCACTTATATACTGTTCAAGAAACTTAAAGATTTTCATATGCTCATAATGGGCAATTTATCAGATGTTATCAATTCATATGGGCTGTCTGGCCTAGCTTTATGCTTTTGTTAGTCATTATCATCCTTTTGGGGGTTTTAACATTTTTTTATTTAATGGAGTAAATGAAGTATGGATGGAAGTTAATGAATTATGGTGACTGGAAGTTAAATATTTATGATTGCTGGTTTTGGGGCTTTATAGATATACTGCCTGTCGGCCAGGTCGAACATGGGTATTGTGATGTATTGTAATGAACAGCCGAGTTTAATTGCAAGTCCCGTCATACTGGACCCAGCGCATTTTGGCTTCTCTAGGCTCTCGCCTAGTTTTAAATAACTAGTGGCTTCTCTTTCAAAAAAAATAAATACAAAAAAAATAAATACAAAAAAAAAGTTTTTTTTTTTATAAAGCATAAAAAGGAAAGAGGGGTTACAAATGGTAGCAGAGCGTGGTTCATTCTAGGGTTGAATCCTTGTTCCTTGGGTGTGACGGGGCTTGCAAACTCGGAAATATCATGCTTTTGTTTTTTTTTAGGTATATGCCCATGTATGCTAGGTTGGGTTGCATAACTTGTGAGTCTGGTCGCACCATGGGGCGGGTATTTGTGCTCGGAAAATTTGAGATGTTGAACTGCTGGGGGGTCTCAAGCGTTGCCTGTGTGATAGAATGTTGCCGATTCGAGGTCGGAGTATAGTGTGTGGCGTTGGCAGGATGCGGTATGGCCCGATCGGAAGTCGGTACCGTCACCGACTAAATTCCTGTGTTGCGAATTCTGATTACTAGTTCCCGAATTGGGAAGTCTGATTACTAGTTTGTGTCTGTTAGTTATGTGTTGGTGAGACGTGTGTGTCGGATTGATGTTTGATGTTATGTATGTTAAGTATTGTTGGGTGTTGCTTGTCTCCTTCTGTGGTGTTAGTAGGTGGTTCAGAAGTAGGCCAGGTCTCCGCAGCGCTAGAGAACCCGGGGGTCGCTCAAAGGAAGGATAGTACTTGAGTTTCTGATTCTTGTGAATATGTTTTTGTAGGTCATTTTTGTGTTAGGTGTTTCGTGGGAATTTATGTTTGTTGTTGTGTGTTTTGAATTGTGCAATTCTGGCGGGGGTATGCTACCAGAAATTGCCTCACCCTCTTTCAGGAGTTCTCCAGAAACTTTCAGTGTTAGATGGAATAGATGAGGAGCAGTTGCTGGTTTTCTTAGATCTTGTTCTGTAGTTGGCAGATTTCCCGGTGGTGTCCGATGGGGAGGTCTTGTCTCTTATATACCCGTATTGCCTGGGTCCGTTGGCTGAGCTGGTCACCAACACTCTGTGTCGGGGTGACAGTGTTGATGCTTTCCATGGGGAGGTGTTGAACTTCTTCCTACCCATTCGACGACGTGCCCAGCTTAAATTTGAGTTATTCTATCACCTACAGGCCAACGGAGAGGCGTTAGGGGACTTCGTGCGCGATATACGAAAAGCTGCCCGTATATTAAGGTTGGGATTGCCCGAGACGGAAGTCATACAAGTAATACGAGAAGGTCTGAATCCCCAAGAGAGATACCGGCTGGTCTTCGCAGATCCTCCACGTTGTTTTGCAGACATGGACCGGTGGTGTGCGCATGCCAGGAGGGTCCAGGAGAATGATGAGTCCCGGGGAAGAGCTGCTAAAGATGTCCAATACTCAAGTAGTTTATTAGGAAGAGCTGAAAAGGACAAACATGGTGGTTGGAGGAGAACACAAGAGACTGTCAGAAAGCCTGAATATTCCGGAAATAATGGAGGCTACAAGGGGTGCCAAGTGAGAAGACGGTAACAACAGCTATAGCACAGAAAACAAATAAGGGTGAAATTAACAGGGGAAGAAGAAAGTATATTAGTAAACCAACATCGGCAAGTAGGGAGCCGGTAGCAAGGCGTTATTCCTGTTCGGAGAAAAAGGACACTTTAAAGGTTCCAGGGGAAGTACAAGTGCCTAAGAGAGTAGTGGATGAAGAAGGTGAGGCAGAAGAAGAAAAGCGGAATAACTTCTGTGGATCAATACAAGAGCCTAAGAACACGTCAGTTAATACTGAGTTACAGGACTCGAAGAGGACGTCATGGTTGAATCCAGATGCCGGAGAATTTGTTCCGGTATCTCCATCTCGGTTCTTGACGGATCCAGATCCTGTGACATCATCATCGTCTACGCAGGGATATGAGAAGTCACTTGATGGTGTAGCTTTACCATCGCCAGTAGAAATTAATTTAGTCATTGCACATGAACCTGGACAGCTGGATTCCAGGGTGGAAAATGTTGAGGACGTTGTAGTTGCTGAGAGTGGTGAAGGAGAGGAATCGAAGGAAGAGGCAGAAGAGCGGTCTGCAGATGCTGCACAGGGAAGTATAGTTGTAGGTGTTAGGGAGACTGAAGAGTCTGAAGTTGCAGATGGACACGGGGATGTCCAGGCTGCAAGTGTTTCTGAGGTTGTGGATGGACAAGGGGATGTCCAGGCTGCAAGTGTTTCTGAGGTTGTGGATGGACAAGGGGATGTCCATGCCGCAAGTGCGGTAGAAGTAGATGAGGTAGAAGTTGAGGAGAAATTTGGTTGCAGCGTTGTGGAGTGTGCGAGTGAGAATGATGTAGTGTGTGAAGATGTGCAGACGCCTTCTGTAAGTAGTCCTGAGAGTTCTGAGGAATGGAAAGAAGTTTCAGGTGGACCAGGTGAGCAACTAGAGGAGGACGAGGATGTGCAGTGTTCTGATGGTGGTAGTGGACATGATGGCGATGATGTTGATGATGATGAACGTGTTGATAAAAATGAGATTGGAGAAGAGGTTAGTGAAGTAGTTGGTGAGGGAGTCGGTGACAAGGGCGAGGAAGAAATTGGTGAGGAGCTGGGCGAAGATGCGGTTGAAGATGGATCAGAGGAGCAACTGGAAGATACTGAGGAGGTGCAGTGTCAGGAGGTTGATTTGGATTATGGGGATGAAAAGGTGAAATTGTAGAAGAGGAGGAAAAAAAGGAAGGATTGGAAGACAGACAAGTAGAGGAGTTAGATGAGGAGCATAATCCAAATCGAGGTGAAAGTAGGGAAGTAAGTTGCCTTGATTCTGATTCTGAAGAAACCAGTCAGTACAGCTCAACGCGAGATAGTTTCTCAGAGAGTGGTGTCCGAAAGGAACAAGTACCTAAAGTCCGTCATAGAAAGGTAAGAAGAAGCGGTTAACGGGTAGAGGGTAGATGTTCCCCACAGTCCCAGTGGTGTTCGTCTACTTCAGGGTTGCGCCCCTGCCCACGCGAGCCTTGGTTTTCTCCAGTCATTCTCCTTTTCGGAGGGAACCATGTCCTTACCCTTAGTCCTAGCTATTGACCTTTCAATGATCCTTGCCCCATTTCATCTTCCCAATTTTCCTACCCCTCCCCTTAGTAAAAAAAAAAAAATCTATCAATAAGGAGTTAGAGAGACTTGCCGGAAGTGATTAGATTGTGGTCCTGGAGATTGTCAAGTTCCCCTGTTCTGGAAGGTTATCATGGAGAAAGTTAGAGAGTTGGAGAGTGCCCTTAGATTTGTTGTGGTCTGGGAGATCGTCAGTTTCCCCTGTTTTAAAAGTAAGATGGAGAGTGATAGCGTGCTGTTGTTTCTGATTAATGGCTGTAAATCTTGATTGTGGGTTAGTGTAGAGGTCGAGCCATGCCGCATTCTCCGGTTGTTTCCCGGGTGTTTTTTGTTGAGAGAGAGAATTGTATTTATTTTGTATCGACGTCGGTGGAGAAGTAAAACCCCCTTGCTATTCATGGTGTTTTTGGTGAAGTAAGAGTTGAGATTAATGTTCGCGTGCCCTTGATGCAGTCTTCTCTGCCTGGTTAAGCGGGGCCGTCCGCCCTTGTGTAGGGAGGTGGGCCAGCCATATGGCAAGGATGGAGATGCCTTGTTGGTGCATGTGGCTGGTCGGTCCAAGAGATGGATGAGAGGTAGTACGGTCACTCACATACCAAGGTGGGAGATACCTTGTTGGGTCTTAGGACGGGTATGTGAGTGGGACCGGTGGGAGTAGGTGATGGTCACCGGAGAGGGTGACGTGTTGGGGCGGTCCCGTGGGGTTGGCATGGCGGAGAGGGTCTCATGAGGATGGGCGCAGTTGTGAGGTTCCTCTGTTCTCCTGAGAGCAAGTGCGCTGGGCCGCCATGAGCACAAGTCCACTAGTTTCGCTTTGGAAGGGGGTACACTGCAGGGTACCCTCCCGAGTTCAAGTGTGGGGCAACCAGGTTGCCCTTTTGGGGTGGGGGTGTGCCGGTGTTTGCCTAACCCGGCAATGGAAGGTTTTATAAATTGTGTTTAACATAAACGCGAGTACAAATGTCGATTAGAACGCCGATATCTAGACTGCACTGTTGAATCTGCCTGCACCATCTCGCGGCAAAATTTTGCTGTTGGTTGCATTGTAAGTGCACGTTCAGTTCGACTTCAGCCCTCAAAAAGGAATCAACAGGCTCCCCGACCCGGACAGAAATTATTGCGTAGTTTCTTCTACACCTAATGGCAAGCTAGATTTTCGAGACTTCCCGGGTTCTCGCTCCTAGTCGGAGATTCTGGTCTCTGCTGGTGTAACGACATCTTCACCAGCTATGAGCCATCCTACACGCACCTGTTCGGAAGAGGGAGTTTGTTGACCAGCCACAAGATGCATCCTACGCACACTATTAAGGTGATATGAACTCTTTTATTTTTTCGTTGGCCTGGCCTGCCGTTCATCTGAGTTACAAATTATTTTCTTTTAAACCATGTGCCCACGCTGCTAGACAGTCCGCTCTGGGGTGTGTCAACTGAACAATCATTATGAACATTATTTGACTTTTATAATATAACTCCATAAATCTAAGGTACTATGATTGTAATTGTGTGCTGCACTGGGGGAGCGTGCCAGAGTTTTTTTTACTTTTAAATATTTTTTTTATATATATACAAGAACCGTAGAGTCATTACACTATTCAATATAAAATTAAGTCATATGTTATGGGTTCTGTTCCGGCTGGTTCAGAACGGGTTCATATATCATTTTTATTTCGGTTTAACATGTAAGGGCTGGGGGTTTCGTTTTTCAGGCTGTTTTCTGGGGGGTAAAATGGACATAGTTTTTTTTCTCAAGCTAGGCACATGTTCATACAGTTTTAGGCAGGTCTGATTCCTGTCTCATATAGTCTGGCACAGGCTGGCGCGCTTCCACATCTGCTAGGATACAACAGGCGGTTATTATAAAATCAATTATACACAGATGTCTGACTTTAAGAGAAAAGAAATTTTATATTTTTTGGGCATATACTGATAATTTTCACATTGTTAAAGCATACTGATGCTACTGATTCTTGTCAGTTGAATTAAATCATTTTCATTAAGGAACAATTTCCTGACACATGTATACATCTGGATTTGTAACACAAAAATTAACATTTTAGAAAATCATGCCAATTGCTTAAACTCAGGTGATGAGGGTTTTTCCCACTTATATACTGTTCAAGAAACTTAAAGATTTTCATATGCTCATAATGGGCAATTTATCAGATGTTATCAATTCATATGGGCTGTCTGGCCTAGCTTTATGCTTTTGTTAGTCATTATCATCCTTTTGGGGGTTTTAACATTTTTTAATTTAATGGAGTAAATGAATTATGGATGGAAGTTAATGAATTATGGTGACTGGAAGTTAAATATTTATGATTGCTGGTTTTGGGGCTTTATAGATATACTGCCTGTCGGCCAGGTCAAACATGGGTATTGTGATGCTATTATGAGTATATGTGTCTTTGTGTTTCTATATGTGATGTCAATGTTAAGTGTTATTAAAAGGGGGGGGAATTTATATAATTATGGGATGTTGCTCGATATATATATATTGTCTATTTACACAATTTAAGGAACATGTGGACACTACTTATTTATTATGTATTTTGTTATTTATTGCTGATTGGAATGTGATACTTATGTGATACTTGCATGTAATGAATTATGGGGGCAACAATAAAAAAAAGTTATTGTTAATGAACAGCCGAGTTTAATTGCATGTCCCGTCATACTGGACCCAGCGCATTTTGGCTTCTCTAGGCTCTTGCCTAGTTTTAAATAACTAGTGGCTTCTCTTTCAAAAAAAAATAAATAAAAAAAAAAGTTTTTTTTATAAAGCATAAAAAGGAAAGAGGGGTTACACTCTCTTGGTATAATTATATCAGAATATGACTCTTTCCTAAATATCCCAAACTGTAGTTTCTCATTATTTTTAATTTCTATGTTTAAATCTAAGTAATTTATTTTCTTACCTCCTATCTCTTCTTTAAATTGTAAGTTTTTATCCTTATTATTTACCTCATTTATAAACTCATGCACTTCTTCTATGCTTCCTTCCCAAATTACTAATACATCATCAACGTATCTAGACCATAATTTTATATTGTCTTTATACTTAGTGGAAGTTATTAATTGCTTTTCAAAATCATTCATGTATATTTCAGCAAGAATAGGGGATAATGAAGACCCCATAGGTAAACCTTTTTTCTGTATATAAAACTTGTTATTAAACCTAAAATAGTTCTGATTTACACCTTCTTTAATTACTTTCATCAACTGCTTTTTATACCTGTATTCTCCCATATTATTATCGTTTATTAACTTAATAACTTTATTTACTGTGATATTGGTAAACATGTCCTTAACATCCAGTGATATCAATTTTGTATTTACATTAATCCTAATATTTTCTAATTTTTCTATCAATTTTACATTATTCTCTATGTTGTATTTTGTCCCACATTCATATTTCTCTTTCAGTACTCTGCTAACTTCCTTTGATAATTTATAAATAGGTGCATTAATAAAAGAAACAATCGGTCTAATTGGTTTTCCTTCTTTATGTATCTTAACCTGACTTTTAAAAGTTGGTGCTGTTGGATTACTTTCCAATAAATACTTTTTCTTATTTTCTTCTATAAATGTTATCTGTTTCATCATTTGTTTTATCCTTGACTGGTACTTACTTGTATAATCATACTTTATTTCCTCGTATGGTCCTTCCCTTATAAATTCTTCCGTTTTCTTTATGTATTCGTCCTTTCTCAGTAGTACCATTATTGTATTTCCTTTGTCTGCCTTCGTAACTATAATATCATTCTTCCTTATTTTATTCTTTAGTTTAGTTACAGTTGATTTGATTTTTTGTTCATTTTTTGAATTATACAAACTTTTCTTAAATATTTTATCTACTACATTCCCTACTTCCCACCTTATTCTTTTTTTATCATTTTCATTTCCTAGTTTTTGTATTATGCTTTCGCATTCAATAATCGTTTTTTCTTGATTTAATTCTGGTGGCTGTGCGTATTTTAAGCCTTTTGCTAACATTTCTTTTTCTTCTGTATTGAAATTTACCTCTGTAAGGTTTATTACTCTTTTTCATAGTTATTCTTAGAGAGGTGTTCCTTTTTTACTTCGTTCTTTCTTATTAATTTATTTAACTTATTTACCATTTTTTTATTTTTCGTTTCCAATTTCTTTTCTACGTACCCCAAACCAAAATTATATAATATTTCTTCTAACTCTACATACGAGTATATTCTTAACAATTCTATGTGTCTGTCATATAATTCCCTATTATATCTATTGATTAAGCCGTAGAGTGACCTTATTTCCAATTTTATCCACAACTTCTCGCTTTGTTCTTTTACTTTTTTGGCTACACTGTTCTTATTTTTAATTTTAACTTGAGCGTACTTTGGGATGACATTATTATCCAGACATTGTTTATTAAACCATATTTTACTTAAAACCCTCTTCAATTTAACTTTTAACATAAGATATTTAAAAACGTTACTTACCTTATTGTTGTCGTTTATTACCTCATTGTTGTTGTCCATTACCTGTAGTCGATTGCACATCTTAACAGACGTTTAATGAAGAAATTTGTGTTAGTGGTTGAAATCACAATCAGAATGATCACTGTTGCACACCACTATATAAAAATTATTCCGATTAGCGCTTTCAAGCGCTTTTAAGTGCATGAATTTATAAATGAGGTAAATAATAAGGATAAAAACTTACAATTTAAAGAAGAGATAGGAGGTAAGAAAATAAATTACTTAGATTTAAACATAGAAATTAAAGATAATGAGAAACTACAGTTTGGGATATTTAGGAAAGAGTCGTATTCTGATATAATTATACCAAGAGAGTCTTACCACCCATATAGATATAAAATGGCGGCAATCAATTCATTTTTTTACAGAGCTCAGAAGTGTTTAAAAGAGACCGAATCAAAAGATAGGGAGTTAAAAACGATAAAAGGAATTGTAAGGAATAATAATTATAACACCAACATAGTGGATAAAGTTATGAAAAGTGTTAACATACAAAAAGCTAAAACAGAACCAGAACAAAAGAATTATGCAGGGTCATTGACATACATAGGTTCACATACTAGAAAAATTATAAAATGTTTTATAAATATGGAGTAGATATAGCTAATAAAAAATGTGAAACGGTATTTGATAAGATAAGGAATAAGAATATAGAAAAAATTCCAGTATTACAGAAAAGCGGAATTTATAAATTAAAATGTAAAGACTGCAACAAAGTGTACCTAGGTGAGACAGGACGGAAATTCGTATGCAGGTTGTCTGACCACAAACGTGGAGAAGGTAATAGAACAACCAATTCGTTATATGCAAGACATTTCATAGAAGACAACCATAAGTTTGTTAATCCTTGGGAAGAATAGGAAATTGTAAAAGTAGTAAATAACACAGTTGAAAGGAAGCTTAGAGAGGAGTTAGAACTATTGAAAGAAAGAGAAAAAGGGTTAGACAATTTAATTAATATTAAAATTAAATTTGATAATGAAGAAATATTTTATAATATGATTAAGAAGTTAATGAGAGAGGACAGATAGATAAGATTAAGAATTATATTGCATAGTACTAATTGGTTGTTTTAAAATAAGGGTGTGTGACTGACCCACATGTGTGGAGAGGAAGAGGGTAGTTTAAAAGGATGCACACACACACACACACACACACAAAAGACACTGAAACACAAGGAATTTGATAGAATGTAACTGTACAGATGGTGGGACAGGGTTTAGGGGTGAGGAAGGGTCATTAATTTATAGCTTGTTTTGTGTGAGAAGGGAGGGGAGAGGGGTGAAGGGTTTGTTTTTACATATTTCCTGTCTATTTCGATCAGACGATGGGCTGTAAAGCTTGAAAGCGCTAATCGGAATAATTTTTATATAGTGGTGTGCAACAGTGATCATTCTGATTGTGATTTCAACCACTAACACAAATTTCTTCATTAAACTATTTACATGATTAAATACTCGGAGTTTGCTTCTTAATTATTGATGTGGTAGTTTATTTATATTTTTGAATCTCTGGTTCGTTGGGGGCATTTCCATTTCCAGTGTTATTTAAATTCTCATATTATGGGTGATTAACTGGGAACTACCAAGCTCGCTTTGTTATATATATATATATATATATTTATATATATATATATATTTGTACATTTATTGCAAAGGGTTATTGTGAGAGGGTCGGTACAGAAATGGTGGATGTGTGTTATATGTGTTATGTATGTGTTTGTGTGTAATTTTTAATTGGGGGGGGGAATGTGACAGAAATTATGATATGATAGCACATGTGCTTACAGAATTACTGAAAAGGCTAGCCTATTTAATTTATACTTTAGATAGCACTCAATGATTTCAATATTACATGTGAACACAAAATTATTGTAAGAATAATCTTGGACATAGTGTGGCAGGGTGTAGACAATTTAAATTTAAGCTCAGATATCACATGTTAAGAGATTTACAATGTTGTTTTGAGATAGTGTGGCATCCACTCTTTTACTGCCAGTGAATTAAATACTCACTCACAATCTTATACTGTGGAGTATTATGACATGTATGTGAAGATGTATTTCAACTTTACTCATCATTTTATTCATTGCTAAAGTATGCCTTGCAACATCATGTATATGCTTGCACGCTGAATAAAGTTCACACTTGTTTTGTTAACAGAGTTTTTCATTTGCAAGTCCTGTCATTCACCAGTGGACATATCTGTGATTGTAGCTTGGGCCTTGCACTCTTTATGCTTCCCCTAGGTTCATTACCTAGTTTTAAATATTTTTTCTCTCCCCTTTACAAAAAATATATAAAAATAAAAAAAAAAAATAAAAAAAAATATTACTTAAGTATATTTTACTGTGCCGTACATTGTTCGGCCCGAGAAAGGCGAAGCTCGGTTGCAGAGACGGGTTACTTTCTTTTAAAACGGGCGGGTTCTTGATGTCACGCAATGCCACTGCATCGCGTCGCCGCCGGGTATATGTAGACGGTTTGTTGTGGCAGCAACAAATATTCAGTAGGCCGGACCAGCTGTGATCTGCGTGAGCCTGTCTTTGCCAAACTTTCTTGGGTAGTCACTACCGACAAATCGTTCTCATTTCTGTTTCTACCCTCATCAGAGAAGTTTGGTCTCAACTGGCGGCACCAATCGGTTCGCACTCCGTTATTCCACTCTTTGAGAAGCTAAACTAAAGTCAGCTCCAGGTATGTAGTATTTTAATGTGGTTCTAATATATTTTAACCCTAAAATATTTTTTTGTTAGTGTTTCAGCTTTACTGGTAACGATAACTTGTGTGTGCATGAATGTTAGTCTTGAATTCGGGTATTAAATTAAATTAGAGATTAACTTATTAAATTAACTTATAATGGACATGAATGTAGCGTATTAAACTGATTAAAATAATGTAAAATGGTAATAGATATCTTACACTCAGCTGTTTTTAGTGTTGTTAATAAGTATAGTTTACATAGAAAGAATCATGTCATGAATGGAACACTTAAACAAAATTAGTTTGTTAAATGAAACAAGGCACATCTGTTGGTCCGATCAATGGTTAATACGAATAAGTGGTGATGTGTTTCTGGTTGCTGCCAAGCATTGGAGTGAGTGTTCTCAATTTTATAATGATGGTGTGTGTGTGCGAGCTGTGGTGAGATTATGTTCTTTATGACACCCTATACAACTCATTGCCTGTCACAGGTGCTTGAACAATGGCGAGATGGGTGTCGGGACTAGACGAACTACTGTCTACCCTTCTGGCAGAGATAATACTTGAGCCATGAGATGCCGTCAGTTGGGACACACACACAGACACACTCGTAGAGGAACTCTGCCCCCAGTAATTATCTGTGCTACCCATACGCTACAGCTTAACCAGGGTCACTTAGTTACACCGGACGATCCAGGTGGGACCATTCTGTTTTACTTTACAATCTCTCATCTACCACTACACTGTAAATCCACAGACGCTCCCAGAAGCAGACTCATGATACCGCGTTTAATTTGCTCAAGTTCTGCAAAAACTCTCACGTTAAGTTTTGTTCCTACATGTGTGGACCTTTTATATAAGTAAGTCTTATGCAACCTGTTATAGCTTCTTATACTATGTAAGGAAATTGCACACACACACACACACACACATGTATCCACATGAACTGCTCTAAGTTTTCCGTTTTTTTTAATGAGTTTAATTTATCTGAGAGTTAGTTATATCCTGCTTGCTCATGTCCCGCCGTGCGGGCATAATTCAGGACTGATTTATGCTCACTGTCTGATTTCTTCACGTGTGGTGGCTTAAACTATTTACATGATTAAATACTCGGAGTTTGCTTCTTAATTATTGATGTGGTAGTTTATTTATATTTTTGAATCTCTGGTTCCGTTGGGGGCATTTCCATTTCCGGTGTTATTTAATTTCTCATATTATGGGTGATTAACTGGGAACTACCAAGCTCGCTTTGTTATATATATTCTGTAGCGTGACAGAAAATCCACTACTAATTAATTCAATTAAAATCATAAAAATTAATTACATTACTTATACTAATATAATATCGAATGAAATTTAATGAATTTACAGGAATAAACCACAATAAAATAAAAATCCTCATTACATTATAAGAATTACCACTATTAAAAATCAAAGAAATAATTAAGAGTAACTCATATTATAAAATCAGGAGTTTACCCAGGAAGTTAGGAGCAGTAAACAAATTAGATACCACAAAATGAAGAAGAAAGAATCAGTTTAAGAGTGGTGAAACAACAAAATACCCCAAACACAAGAAGAAGGAAGAGTAGAGTTTATTATCAGGAAGCAAACAATACCCTGAACCCTTTAACGAAGAGCAAAGTCAGTATCAGAAAATAAAGTAGATACTCCAAACCAAACATCAGTCAAGATAACACGAAGTACCTTGGTTTACCCAAGAGTGAAGACAAGAAGAAGGAAGACCAGAAGAAGGACAAGAGTGAAGACAAGAAAGAAGACAAGAAGAGAGGAAGAAATAGTATGGAAGAAACACCATTATAAAACCTATAATTAACTACCATGAACCCCAAACCCATAAAGACAATTAAAGAAAGTATAACATCCCAAAACCCTATAAAATGTAATGATTAATAAACCAAAAGTGTCGTATAGTATAATAAGATGTGAACCAACCAGAGTTATTGTGTGATAAAAAAAATAAACAAGTCTTAACAGTCCATGATGACTAAAGGTCTGGTCTGAGATAATAAGACTCAGTATATCAGAACCACCAGTGAAAGTGAACTAGTGCAAGTGTTTTTGGAAATACAATAAACTTAAAGTTGTAGTGATACTATGACTTACCAATATGCTATATAACAACTTTTATATTCAATAATACACATCATCATAAAATAATAAAATGGAAGATTTCCAATATTTTATTATTTTAATGTCACTTTGTTATTACAAGACATTTGTAAAAATTATAATAACTAAAGTATGGGTGGACATGTTTACACAATAAGGGGATAATAAATAATAATAGTTAGACCAGAAAGGACTGGAATTAATTTAAGTATTCATAGGTTTAAAAATGTTTAAAATGGCTATTTGTTCACAGCCATGAACTCAATATGTTTATAAGAGTTCTTAGTCAATAAGATTTATATGTGTTTAAAATAAATTATGTTTGCCAAATAACAGCATACATACCATTAATAATGTTTCAGTAGGTATGCTGTGTTAAAAAAAAAAAAGAGTTAAATGTATATTTTCAAACAATGTCAGCAATATGTTCAATTGTACAGAATGCTAAGTAATGTTCATTATTATTTTTATATAACAGTAGTATTAATTAGATACTACACATCACAATAAGTTTATAAACCATTTTATTTTTATGTCTTAATAACTGTTTAAAGTCAGAGGAGGAGTAGGATTAAATTTATTTGAGAAAGCCAGAAATATAAAATTTTAAACTCTAGGCCATATGATGAATTCACAGAAACCATATAAACCAGTTAATTCACTTATAAAGCCTGTAAACTGGCAAGATTTAGGTAAGGTAAATCAGTTAACAACTACTGTAAATGAATCTATGAGTTAAAATGATAAAATAGAAATATACTTTAAAATATTGTAAATTTTTGAAATATATAAATTCATTATTTTTAAAGAGGAGTGTTAAATTCAGAGATTATCACAAAAAACCAGTTCAAAGGTTCAATTTATATGTATTTAAGGAAAGGAAGAGAAATATGACTATTTGAAATTTATTATAATGGTATTAATAACAATTAAAATGGCAGAAAAATTATATGAAGGCGGAAACCAGTTTTTGAGCCTAGATTTCCAAAAAGAAAGAAATTTGGTAATTTCCACAAAAATGTCAACAGATATGGACTATAATATATCAATTTAAAGAGAATGAGAGAATTAAACCAATGATAAGGTTCATAATTCATGAAGGTGATGAATAAACTAAATAAATTCCATATATAATGTATTTTTGTATCATGTATATGGGAAATCGAAATATTTTAACAATACTTTTTCAAAGATTAACTGGGCCAGATTTTGACTAACGTGAAGGAAGTTAGTTAGTTCTTTGTTAATGATCAAGCTGAGCAGTTTATGTGATATTACGTTCTATGAAACCGAGAAAAATGGTGTACTAAGGTTACCCAATAAAATTAAGTGAAACGAGAGTTACGTAAATTAAACACTTTTCTAACTAAAACTACTGAAAACTTTAACCACAATAGTGAAAACAACATCAACACTACACAATACCAGTGCATAAAAACAGTAACACGACATATTTGTGATAATTTACTCTTCAATAGTATAACCGTTTTTTGCGTAGTGAATAAAGAGAAGTGAACACCAAAAACATAACATAATTAATACCAGTGATCACTAAACACCATTCCAGAATACACCAAACAAAATATTAGACAAGTTACACCAGTTCGGGGACATTTAAAACATATATGAAGGTAATTTTGCTGTGAGATTTTAACACGACGACATCGCAGATAACCTCATCATATTTTCGAGCGGCCATCTTAGAAATGCCGAGCAGTGCCAACTACATTGAGTGACTTCAGCGCTTGCAGTATTGGTCAGACAAATCAACAATATTACTTATTTTATAAAATTTATTCACCTTTTGTTAAATAATAGTTATTGAAAACACTTTATTTGTAAATGTTATACTTTCTCGTTTACCCTTCTCTGACTATTAATAATATAATCGCTCCAACAACCTTTTATAATACTTGTAATAATTTTTCAATTGTATGAACAAATCGATTATTTCCTGAGACGGAGTCGACAATTGCTCACAATCGATTAAACATCGATCCTTTCTTAATTTTGTTAATAAATCCATTTATTTCAATTGTTTGTATCTATAACTTATTTCACATGCTAATTTAAGGTTATTTATTAATGCAACGAGACTTCCAGAAGAAGAAAATATTTTTTTTAAAGTGAGATATTGGACCAGCCCGAAAAATCATAAATCGATTGCTGACCGGAGTTAATCTGATTAACTCCGGACTATGTTAAGATCTTCAAGAAGTGCTAAATAATTAATAAATACCTTATTAATTATTAAAATTTTTACCAAAACATTAAAACTGAATTATTTCTCAATTACCGACATCAATTAAAATATAAAAAAAATTAAAAAAAAAAATTTTTTTTTTTAATAAAATTTTTTCTTTATTATCTTTATTTGTAAAGACTGCATACAGGGTCTGCTTACAATATATATATATATATATATATTTGTACATTTATTGCAAAGGGTTATTGTGAGAGGGTCGGTACAGAAATGGTGGATGTGTGTTATATGTGTTATGTATGTGTTTGTGTGTAATTTTCAATTTGGGGGGGGGAATGTGACAGAAATTATGATATGATAGCACATGTGCTTACAGAATTACTGAAAAGGCTAGCCTATTTAATTTATACTTTAGATAGCACTCAATGATTTCAATATTACATGAGAACACAAAATTATTGTAAGAATAATCATGGACATAGCGTGGCAGGGTGTAGACAATTTAAATTTAAGCTCAGATATCACAGGTTAAGAGATTTACAATGTTGTTTTGAGATAGTGTGGCATCCACTCTTTTACTGCCAGTGAATTAAATACTCACTCACAATCTTATACTGTGGAGTATTGTGACATGTATGTGAAGATGTATTTCAACTTTACTCATCATTTTATTCATTGCTAAAGTGTGCCTTGTAACATCATGTATATGCTTGCACGCTGAATAAAGTTCACACTTGTTTTGTTAACAGAGTTTTTCATTTGCAGGTCCTGTCATTCACCAGTGGACATGTCTGTGATTGTAGCTTGGGCCTTGCACTCTTTATGCTTCCTCTAGGTTCATTACCTAGTTTTAAATATTATGTCATTCCCCTTTACAAAAAATAAAAAAATAAAAAAAATAGAAAATAAAAATAATATTACTCAAGTATATTTTACTCTGCCGCACATTGTTCGGCCCGAGAAAGGCGAAGCTCTGTTGCAGAGACGGGTTACTTTCTTTTAAAACGGGCGGGTTCTTGACGTCACGCAATGCCACTGCATCGCGTCACCGCCGGGTATATGTAGACGGTTTGTTGTGGCAGCAACGAATATTCAGTAGACCGGACCAGCTGTGATCTGCGTGAGCCTGCCTTTGCCAAACTTTCTTGGGCAGTCACTACCGACAAATCGTTCTCATTTCTGTTTCTACCCTCATCAGAGAAGTTTGGTCTCAACTGGCGGCACCAATCGGTTCGGACTCCGTTATTCCACTCTATGAGAAGCTAAAGTAAAGTCAGCTCCAGGTATGTAGTATTTTAATGTGGTTCTAAAATATTTTAACCATAAAATATTTTTTTGTTAGTGTTTCAGCTTTACTGGTAAATGATAACTTGTGTGTGGATGAATGTTAGTCTTGAATTCGGGTATTAAATTAAATTAGAGATTAACTTATTAAATTAACTTATAATAGACATGAATGTAGCGTATTAAACTGATTAAAATAATGTAAAATGGTAATAGATATCTTACACTCAGCTGTTTTTAGTGTTGTTAATAAGTATAGTTTACATAGAAAGAATCATGTCATGAATGGAACACTTAAACAAAATTAGTTTGTTAAATGAAATAAGGCACATCTGGTGGTCCAATCAATGGTTAATACGAATAAGTGGTGATGTGTTTCTGGTTGCTGCCAAGCATTGGATTGTGTGTTCTCAATTTTATAATGATGGTGTGTGTGTGAAAGCTGTGGTGAGATTATATTATTTCTGACACCCTATACAACTCATTGCCTGTCACAGGTGCTCGAACAATGGCGAGATGGGTGTCGGGTCTAGACGAACTACTGTCTACCCTTCTGGCAGAGATAATACTTGGGCCATGAGATGCCGTCAGTTGGGACACACACACAGACACACTCGTAGAGTAACTCTGCCCCCAGGAATTATCTGTGCTACCCATACGCTACAGCTTAACCAGGGTCACTTAGTTACACCGGACGATCCAGGTGGGACCATTCTGTTTTACTTTACAATCTCTCATCTACCACTACACTGTAAATCCACAGACGCTCCCAGAAGCAGACTCATGATACCGCGTTTAATTTGCTCAAGTTCTGCAAAAACTCTCACGTTAAGTTTTGTGCCTACATGTGTGGACCTTTTATATATGTAAGTCTTATGCAACCTGTTATAGCTTCTTATACTATGTAAGGAAATTGCACACACACACACACACACACATGTATCCACATGAACTGCTCTAAGTTTTCCGTTTTTTTTTATGAGTTTAATTTATCTGAGAGTTAGTTATATCCTGCTTGCTCATGTTCCGCCGTGCTGGCATAATTCAGGACTGGGGCTGTCTGATTTCTTCACGTGTGGTGGCTTAAACTATTTACATGATTAAATACTCGGAGTTTGCTTCTTAATTACTGATGTGGTAGTTTATTTATGTTTTTGAATCTCTGGTTCTGTGGGGGGCATTTCCATTTCCGGTGTTATTTAATTTCTCATATTATGGGTGATTAACTGGGAACTACCAAGCTCGCTTTGTTTTATATATATATTTGTACATTTATTGAGAGGGTCGGTACAGAAATGGTGGATGTGTGTTATATGTGTTATGTATGTGTTTGTGTGTATTTTTTTCAATTTGGGGGGGGGGAATGTGTCAGAAATTATGATATGATAGCACATGTGCTTACAGAATTACTGAAAAGGCTAGTCTATTTAATTTATACTTTAGATAGCACTCAATGATTTCATTATTACATGTGAACACAAAATTATTGTAAGAATAATCTTGGACATAGCGTGGCAGGGTGTAGACAATTTAAATTTAAGCTCAGATATCACATGTTAAGAGATTTACAATGTTGTTTTGAGATAGTGTGGCATCCACCCTTTTACTGCCAGTGAATTAAATACTCACTCACAATCTTATACTGTGGAGTATTATGATATGTATGTGAAGATGTATTTCAACTTTACTCATCATTTTATTCATTGCTAAAGTATGCCTTGCAACATCATGTATATGCTTGCACGCTGAATAAAGTTCACACTTGTTTTGATAACAGAGTTTTTCATTTGCAAGTCCTGTCATTCACCAGTGGACATGTCTGTGGTTGTAGCTTGGGCCTTGCACTCTTTATGCTTCCTCTAGGTTCATTACCTAGTTTTAAATATTATGTCTCTCCCCTTTACAAAAAATATATAAAAATAAAAAAAAATAAAATAAAAAAAATATTACTTAAGTATATTTTACTGTGCCGCACATTGTTCGGCCCGAGAAAGGCGAAGCTCGGTTGCAGAGACGGGTTACTTTCTTTTAAAACGGGCGGGTTCTTGACGTCACGCAATGCCACTGCATCGCGTCACCGCCGGGTATATGTAGGCGGTTTGTTGTTGCAGCAACGAATATTCAGTAGGCCGGACCACTGTGATCTGCGTGAGCCTGTCTTTGCCAAACTTTCTTGGGTAGTCACTACCGACAAATCGTTCTCATTTCTGTTTCTACCCTCATCAGAGAAGTTTGGTCTCAACTGGCGGCACCAATCTGTTCGGACTCCGTTATTCCACTCTATGAGAAGCTAAACTAAAGTCAGCTCCAGGTATGTAGTATTTTAATGTGGTTCTAATATATTTTAACCCTAAAATATTTTTTTGTTAGTGTTTCAGCTTTACTGGTAACGATAACTTGTGTGTGCATGAATGTTAGTCTTGAATTCGGGTATTAAATTAAATTAGAGATTAACTTATTAAATTAACTTATAATGGACATGAATGTAGCGTATTAAACTGATTAAAATAATGTAAAATGGTAATAGATATCTTACACTCAGCTGTTTTTAGTGTTGTTAATAAGTATAGTTTACATAGAAAGAATCATGTCATGAATGGAACACTTAAACAAAATTAGTTTGTTAAATGAAACAAGGCACATCTGGTGGTCCGATCAATGGTTAATACGAATAAGTGGTGATGTGTTTCTGGTTGCTGCCAAGCATTGGAGTGTGTGTTCTCAATTTTATAATGATGGTGTGTGTGTGCGAGCTGTGGTGAGATTATGTTCTTTATGACACCCTATACAACTCATTGCCTGTCACAGGTGCTTGAACAATGGCGAGATGGGTGTCGGGTCTAGACGAACTACTGTCTACCCTTCTGGCAGAGATAATACTTGAGCCATGAGATGCCGTCAGTTGGGACACACACACAGACACACTCGTAGAGGAACTCTGCCCCCAGTAATTATCTGTGCTACCCATACGCTACAGCTTAACCAGGGTCACTTAGTTACACCGGACGATCCAGGTGGGACCATTCTGTTTTACTTTACAATCTCTCATCTACCACTACACTGTAAATCCACAGACGCTCCCAGAAGCAGACTCATGATACCGCGTTTAATTTGCTCAAGTTCTGCAAAAACTCTCACGTTAAGTTTTGTTCCTACATGTGTGGACCTTTTATATAAGTAAGTCTTATGCAACCTGTTATAGCTTCTTATACTATGTAAGGAAATTGCACACACACACACACACACACACACACACACACACACACACACACACATGTATCCACATGAACTGCTCTAAGTTTTCCGATTTTTTTAATGAGTTTAATTTATCTGAGAGTTAGTTATATCCTGCTTGCTCATGTCCCGCCGTGCGGGCATAATTCAGGACTGATTTATGCTCACTGTCTGATTTCTTCACGTGTGGTGGCTTAAACTATTTACATGATTAAATACTCGGAGTTTGCTTCTTAATTATTGATGTGGTAGTTTATTTATATTTTTGAATCTCTGGTTCCGTTGGGGGCATTTCCATTTCCGGTGTTATTTAATTTCTCATATTATGGGTGATTAACTGGGAACTACCAAGCTCGCTTTGTTATATATATTCTGTAGCGTGACAGAAAATCCACTACTAATTAATTCAATTAAAATCATAAAAATTAATTACATTACTTATACTAATATAATATCGAATGAAATTTAATGAATTTACAGGAATATACCACAATAAAATAAAAATCCTCATTACATTATAAGAATTACCACTATTAAAAATCAAAGAAATAATTAAGAGTAACTCATATTATGAAATCAGGAGTTTACCCAGGAAGTTAGGAGCAGTAAACAAATTAGATACCACAAAATGAAGAAGAAAGAATCAGTTTAAGAGTGGTGAAACAACAAAATACCCCAAACACAAGAAGAAGGAAGAGTAGAGTTTATTATCAGGAAGCAAACAATACCCTGAACCCTTTAACGAAGAGCAAAGTCAGTATCAGAAAATAAAGTAGATACTCCAAACCAAACATCAGTCAAGATAACACGAAGTACCTTGGTTTACCCAAGAGTGAAGACAAGAAGAAGGAAGACCAGAAGAAGGACAAGAGTGAAGACAAGAAAGAAGACAAGAAGAGAGGAAGAAATAGTATGGAAGAAACACCATTATAAAACCTATAATTAACTACCATGAACCCCAAACCCATAAAGACAATTAAAGAAAGTATAACATCCCAAAACCCTATAAAATGTAATGATTAATAAACCAAAAGTGTCGTATAGTATAATAAGATGTGAACCAACCAGAGTTATTGTGTGATAAAAAAAATAAACAAGTCTTAACAGTCCATGATGACTAAAGGTCTGGTCTGAGATAATAAGACTCAGTATATCAGAACCACCAGTGAAAGTGAACTAGTGCAAGTGTTTTTGGAAATACAATAAACTTAAAGTTGTAGTGATACTATGACTTACCAATATGCTATATAACAACTTTTATATTCAATAATACACATCATCATAAAATAATAAAATGGAAGATTTGCAATATTTTATTATTTTAATGTCACTTTGTTATTACAAGACATTTGTAAAAATTATAATAACTAAAGTATGGGTGGACATGTTTACACAATAAGGGGATAATAAATAATAATAGTTAGACCAGAAAGGACTGGAATTAATTTAAGTATTCATAGGTTTAAAAATGTTTAAAATGGCTATTTGTTCACAGCCATGAACTCAATATGTTTATAAGAGTTCTTAGTCAATAAGATTTATATGTGTTTAAAATAAATTATGTTTGCCAAATAACAGCATACATACCATTAATAATGTTTCAGTAGGTATGCTGTGTTAAAAAAAAAAAAAGAGTTAAATGTATATTTTCAAACAATGTCAGCAATATGTTCAATTGTACAGAATGCTAAGTAATGTTCATTATTATTTTTATATAACAGTAGTATTAATTAGATACTACACATCACAATAAGTTTATAAACCATTTTATTTTTATGTCTTAATAACTGTTTAAAGTCAGAGGAGGAGTAGGATTAAATTTATTTGAGAAAGCCAGAAATATAAAATTTTAAACTCTAGGCCATATGATGAATTCACAGAAACCATATAAACCAGTTAATTCACTTATAAAGCCTGTAAACTGGCAAGATTTAGGTAAGGTAAATCAGTTAACAACTACTGTGAATGAATCTATGAGTTAAAATGATAAAATAGAAATATACTTTAAAATATTGTAAATTTTTGAAATATATAAATTCATTATTTTTAAAGAGGAGTGTTAAATTCAGAGATTATCACAAAAAACCAGTTCAAAGGTTCAATTTATATGTATTTAAGGAAAGGAAGAGAAATATGACTATTTGAAATTTATTATAATGGTATTAATAACAATTAAAATGGCAGAAAAATTATATGAAGGCGGAAACCAGTTTTTGAGCCTAGATTTCCAAAAAGAAAGAAATTTGGTAATTTCCACAAAAATGTCAACAGATATGGACTATAATATATCAATTTAAAGAGAATGAGAGAATTAAACCAATGATAAGGTTCATAATTCATGAAGGTGATGAATAAACTAAATAAATTCCATATATAATGTATTTTTGTATCATGTATATGGGAAATCGAAATATTTTAACAATACTTTTTCAAAGATTAACTGGGCCAGATTTTGACTAACATGAAGGAAGTTAGTTAGTTCTTTGTTAATGATCAAGCTGAGCAGTTTATGTGATATTACGTTCTATGAAACCGAGAAAAATGGTGTACTAAGGTTACCCAATAAAATTAAGTGAAACGAGAGTTACGTAAATTAAACACTTTTCTAACTAAAACTACTGAAAACTTTAACCACAATAGTGAAAACAACATCAACACTACACAATACCAGTGCATAAAAACAGTAACACGACATATTTGTGATAATTTACTCTTCAATAGTATAACCGTTTTTTGCGTAGTGAATAAAGAGAAGTGAACACCAAAAACATAACATAATTAATACCAGTGATCACTAAACACCATTCCAGAATACACCAAACAAAATATTAGACAAGTTACACCAGTTCGGGGACATTTAAAACATATATGAAGGTAATTTTGCTGTGAGATTTTAACACGACGACATCGCAGATAACCTCATCATATTTTCGAGCGGCCATCTTAGAAATGCCGAGCAGTGCCAACTACATTGAGTGACTTCAGCGCTTGCAGTATTGGTCAGACAAATCAACAATATTACTTATTTTATAAAATTTATTCACCTTTTGTTAAATAATAGTTATTGAAAACACTTTATTTGTAAATGTTATACTTTCTCGTTTACCCTTCTCTGACTATTAATAATATAATCGCTCCAACAACCTTTTATAATACTTGTAATAATTTTTCAATTGTATGAACAAATCGATTATTTCCTGAGACGGAGTCGACAATTGCTCACAATCGATTAAACATCGATCCTTTCTTAATTTTGTTAATAAATCCATTTATTTCAATTGTTTGTATCTATAACTTATTTCACATGCTAATTTAAGGTTATTTATTAATGCAACGAGACTTCCAGAAGAAGAAAATATTTTTTTTAAAGTGAGATATTGGACCAGCCCGAAAAATCATAAATCGATTGCTGACCGGAGTTAATCTGATTAACTCCGGACTATGTTAAGATCTTCAAGAAGTGCTAAATAATTAATAAATACCTTATTAATTATTAAAATTTTTACCAAAACATTAAAACTGAATTATTTCTCAATTACCGACATCAATTAAAATATAAAAAAAATTAAAAAAAAAAATTTTTTTTTAATAAAATTTTTTCTTTATTATCTTTATTTGTAAAGACTGCATACAGGGTCTGCTTACAATATATATATATATATATATTTGTACATTTATTGCAAAGGGTTATTGTGAGAGGGTCGGTACAGAAATGGTGGATGTGTGTTATATGTGTTATGTATGTGTTTGTGTGTAATTTTCAATTTGGGGGGGGAATGTTACAGAAATTATGATATGATAGCACATGTGCTTACAGAATTACTGAAAAGGCTAGCCTATTTAATTTATACTTTAGATAGCACTCAATGATTTCAATATTACATGAGAACACAAAATTATTGTAAGAATAATCATGGACATAGCGTGGCAGGGTGTAGACAATTTAAATTTAAGCTCAGATATCACAGGTTAAGAGATTTACAATGTTGTTTTGAGATAGTGTGGCATCCACTCTTTTACTGCCAGTGAATTAAATACTCACTCACAATCTTATACTGTGGAGTATTGTGACATGTATGTGAAGATGTATTTCAACTTTACTCATCATTTTATTCATTGCTAAAGTATGCCTTGTAACATCATGTATATGCTTGCACGCTGAATAAAGTTCACACTTGTTTTGTTAACAGAGTTTTTCATTTGCAGGTCCTGTCATTCACCAGTGGACATGTCTGTGATTGTAGCTTGGGCCTTGCACTCTTTATGCTTCCTCTAGGTTCATTACCTAGTTTTAAATATTATGTCATTCCCCTTTACAAAAAATATATAAAAATAAAAAAAATAAAAAATAAAAATAATATTACTCAAGTATATTTTACTCTGCCGCACATTGTTCGGCCCGAGAAAGGCGAAGCTCGGTTGCAGAGACGGGTTACTTTCTTTTAAAACGGGCGGGTTCTTGACGTCACGCAATGCCACTGCATCGCGTCACCGCCGGGTATATGTAGACGGTTTGTTGTGGCAGCAACGAATATTCAGTAGGCCGGACCAGCTGTGATCTGCGTGAGCCTGCCTTTGCCAAACTTTCTTGGGTAGTCACTACCGACAAATCGTTCTCATTTCTGTTTCTACCCTCATCAGAGAAGTTTGGTCTCAACTGGCGGCACCAATCGGTTCGGACTCCGTTATTCCACTCTATGAGAAGATAAACTAAAGTCAGCTCCAGGTATGTAGTATTTTAATGTGGTTCTAAAATATTTTAACCCTAAAATATTTTTTTGTTAGTGTTTCAGCTTTACTGGTAAATGATAACTTGTGTGTGGATGAATGTTAGTCTTGAATTCGGGTATTAAATTAAATTAGAGATTAACTTATTAAATTAACTTATAATAGACATGAATGTAGCGTATTAAACTGATTAAAATAATGTAAAATGGTAATAGATATCTTACACTCAGCTGTTTTTAGTGTTGTTAATAAGTATAGTTTACATAGAAAGAATCATGTCATGAATGGAACACTTAAACAAAATTAGTTTGTTAAATGAAATAAGGCACATTTGGTGGTCCAATCAATGGTTAATACGAATAAGTGGTGATGTGTTTCTGGTTGCTGCCAAGCATTGGATTGTGTGTTCTCAATTTTATAATGATGGTGTGTGTGTGAAAGCTGTGGTGAGATTATATTATTTCTGACACCCTATACAACTCATTGTCTGTCACAGGTGCTTGAACAATGGCGAGATGGGTGTCGGGTCTAGACGAACTACTGTCTACCCTTCTGGCAGAGATAATACTTGAGCCATGAGATGCCGTCAGTTGGGACACACACACAGACACACTCGTAGAGTAACTCTGCCCCCAGGAATTATCTGTGCTACCCATACGCTACAGCTTAACCAGGGTCACTTAGTTACACCGGACGATCCAGGTGGGACCATTCTGTTTTACTTTACAATCTCTCATCTACCACTACACTGTAAATCCACAGACGCTCCCAGAAGCAGACTCATGATACCGCGTTTAATTTGCTCAAGTTCTGCAAAAACTCTCACGTTAAGTTTTGTGCCTACATGTGTGGACCTTTTATATATGTAAGTCTTATGCAACCTGTTATAGCTTCTTATACTATGTAAGGAAATTGCACACACACACACACACACACACACACACACATGTATCCACATGAACTGCTCTAAGTTTTCCGTTTTTTTTAATGAGTTTAATTTATCTGAGAGTTAGTTATATCCTGCTTGCTCATGTCCCGCCGTGCTGGCATAATTCAGGACTGGGGCTGTCTGATTTCTTCACGTGTGGTGGCTTAAACTATTTACATGATTAAATACTCAGAGTTTGCTTCTTAATTACTGATGTGGTAGTTTATTTATATTTTTGAATCTCTGGTTCCGTTGGGGGCATTTCCATTTCCGGTGTTATTTAATTTCTCATATTATGGGTGATTAACTGGGAACTACCAAGCTCGCTTTGTTTTATATATATATTTGTACATTTATTGAGAGGGTCGGTACAGAAATGGTGGATGTGTGTTATATGTGTTATGTATGTGTTTGTGTGTATTTTTTTCAATTTGGGGGGGGAATGTGTCAGAAATTATGATATGATAGCACATGTGCTTACAGAATTACTGAAAAGGCTAGTCTATTTAATTTATACTTTAGATAGCACTCAGTGATTTCAATATTACATGTGAACACAAAATTATTGTAAGAATAATCTTGGACATAGCGTGGCAGGGTGTAGACAATTTAAATTTAAGCTCAGATATCACATGTTAAGAGATTTACAATGTTGTTTTGAGATAGTGTGGCATCCACCCTTTTACTGCCAGTGAATTAAATACTCACTCACAATCTTATACTGTGGAGTATTATGATATGTATGTGAAGATGTATTTCAACTTTACTCATCATTTTATTCATTGCTAAAGTATGCCTTGCAACATCATGTATATGCTTGCACGCTGAATAAAGTTCACACTTGTTTTGTTAACAGAGTTTTTCATTTGCAAGTCCTGTCATTCACCAGTGGACATGTCTGTGGTTGTAGCTTGGGCCTTGCACTCTTTATGCTTCCTCTAGGTTCATTACCTAGTTTTAAATATTATGTCTCTCCCCTTTACAAAAAATATATAAAAATAAAAAAAAATAAAATAAAAAAAATATTACTTAAGTATATTTTACTGTGCCGCACATTGTTCGGCCCGAGAAAGGTGAAGCTCGGTTGCAGAGACGGGTTACTTTCTTTTAAAACGGGCGGGTTCTTGACGTCACGCATTGCCACTGCATCGCGTCACCGCCGGGTATATGTAGGCGGTTTGTTGTGGCAGCAACGAATATTCAGTAGGCCGGACCACTGTGATCTGCGTGAGCCTGTCTTTGCCAAACTTTCTTGGGTAGTCACTACCGACAAATCGTTCTCATTTCTGTTTCTACCCTCATCAGAGAAGTTTGGTCTCAACTGGCGGCACCAATCTGTTCGGACTCCGTTATTCCACTCTATGAGAAGCTAAACTAAAGTCAGCTCCAGGTATGTAGTATTTTAAGTATTTTAATGTGGTTCTAATATATTTTAACCCTAAAATATTTTTTTGTTAGTGTTTCAGCTTTACTGGTAAACGATAACTTGTGTGTGCATGAATGTTAGCCTTGAATTCGGGTATTAAATTAAATTAGAGATTAACTTATTAAATTAACTTATAATAGACATGAATGTAGCGTATTAAACTGATTAAAATAATGTAAAATGGTAATAGATATCTTACACTCAGCTGTTTTTAGTGTTGTTAATAAATATAGTTTACATAGAAAGAATCATGTCATGAATGGAACACTTAAACAAAATTAGTTTGTTAAATGAAATAAGGCCCATCTTGTGGTCCAATCAATGGTTAATACGAATAAGTGGTTATGTGTTTCTGGTTGCTGCCAAGCATTGGAGTGTGTGTTCTCAATTTTATAATGATGGTGTGTGTGTGCGAGCTGTGGTGAGATTATATTCTTTATGACACCCTATACAACTCATTGCCTGTCACAGGTGCTCGAACAATGGCGAGATGGGTGTTGGGTCTAGACGAACTACTGTCTACCCTTCTGGCAGAGATAATACTTGAGCCATGAGATGCCATCAGTTGGGACAGACACAATCGTAGAGGAACTCTGCCCCCAGGAATTATCTGTGCTACCCATACGCTACAGCTTAACCAGGGTCACTTAGTTACACCAGATGATCCAGGTGGGACCATACTGTTTTACTTGACAATCTCTCATCTACCACTACACTGTAAATCCACAGACGCTCCCAGAAGCAGACTCATGATACCGCGTTTAATTTGCTCAAGTTCTGCAAAAACTCTCACGTTAAGTTTTGTGCCTACATGTGTGGACCTTTTATATATGTAAGTCTTATGCAACCTGTTATAGCTTCTTATACTATGTGAGGAAATTGCACACACACACACACACACACACACATGTATCCGCATGAACTGCTCTAAGTTTTCCGTTTTTTTTTAAAGAGTTTAATTTATCTGAGAGTTAGTTATATCCTGCTTGCTCATGTCCTGCTGTGCGGGCATAATTCAGGACTGGGGCTGTCTGATTTCTTCACATGTGGTGGCTTAAGCTATTTACATGATTAAATACTCGGAGTTTGCTTCTTAATTATTGATGTGGTAGTTTATTTATATTTTTGAATCTCTGGTTCCGTTGGGGGCATTTCCAATTCCGGTGTTATTTAATTTCTCATATTATGGGTGATTAACTGGGAACTACCAAGCTCGCTTTGTTATATATTGTAACGTAACATAGTTGAGGTTCCCCAACATTACATAAAAATTGAATGAAATATGGTCAAGGACCATACCCTGACTTAAGGTTGTTCAATAGTTCATGTGCTTGAGAAGTACCTCAAGTCAAAAGGAGGCAATGACTAATGTTAGATGTAAAAGAGGCAGACCAATGAATGATTGAATGTAATGAAATGTTCGTTTTGTACTGTGACATGTTAAGGTCTACAGAGTATTTATGTTGTATGTTGAATATGCTAAAAATGAAATGATGTTGTTTGATAATAATACTTCATCAATAATTATGTTTATATTTATATTAGATTTGTCTTTATACAACCCAGTATAGTTACCAATGTTAGGCACTGTACTAAGTTCTCAGTATTGTATAAAGTTGAAAAATACTGTTGTTTTAATTAATGTTTATAAACTGGATCAGGAGTGTGACCAGTGTTTCAAGTCTAACAAGTAGTTCTGACAATTATATCATAAATTAATAAAGGGTTCCAGAACCAGTTAATTAATATAAAAAAAATAACCACCAGTAAATTAAAATTCATGTAATTAACCATGTAACCAATAATTAATTGTACAGTACGTCAGGTAAAAAGAAAATTAAGTTAAAAAACCAAATAATGTTATAATGGTTGTAAGTGAATCTATAGGCCTAAATTCCATATTAGTGAAAGGAAATTAATACCTTTTTAGGAAACCCAGTCCAACGAAACTCTGGTAAAACATTTACTGTCCAGGAAGGAAGGTTAGGGGAGAATTTTATGTGATTCAATATTAATCCAAGCATGGAGTATTTTATTGGAAAGGAGTAGTAATATTCTATAATGCCGGCTCAAGGATATATAGAAAACGTGGTTGTTAAGGCAACGGAATTGCAGAAGTTGTTGATTTTGAATTAATTCGTTCTGATTGTTACAAGCTATTAGGTTGAGATGGACCGATATATTTAAAAAATATGAATAAATCTAAAGGAAATATGTATCAAAATTGAAAAACCCTTTTTGTAAAACAATTATACTTTAATGCTAATGAGTAATAAAAATTAAATAACCCTCCAAATTGTAAATGAATACAGTAAAAAAGAATTGAAAGCCTCTCACCTCATTCACTAAATAATTCCGCTGGAATCGGTATTAAACCAATTCATACTATAAATCGAAGATCAGTAAAAGAATTAAATTTTGAACTAACGGAATTATTGGAAATACCAGAAGACTCGATTTGTTCCATTGTTGACAAACGTCCACCGCCAGACGAAATTTTCGTCGGTTTGGTAAAAAAAACAACTTATTTTCATTTCACTGTATTTAAATTAAATAATTTTATTTTTGTAAATTGAACAACCTTAATTATGCATTTTACCTGGCCTTACTAATGGTTCCAAGAACTATACGAACCCTGGGATAAGAATTATTTGTTATTATTTTCAAGTGTATATGTTTTTAGAATTTGAGTAATTAATAATCGATATATGTCTGGATGATCGATTGGATCTTATTATTGTTTTTTGAGACAACGTAACCTGTTAATTAATAGAGAAAATAAATAAAGTACATTTATTGTATGAGATAACGTTTAAGTTATTGCAGAATAAATACTATATGTGGTGGGTGGAATAATTTACAAAAAGATTGATACAAACATAACGAATAACTAACCTATAAGTACGCTTATTACTAGTAACAGCGCTCAAAGTTTGCAGCTGGTGGGACGGAAGATTGCTGAACTAGCTTGTGTTTAATACTAAATTTGAATGAAATTTTCTACCATCGAGTGACTAGGGTTGACACAAATTCCCCTTACATTCAGTTAATGCTCCATACATATTGCTAATATTACACAACCACTGAAAACTAAGTTAAGTCTATAGAGTAGTACGATTATAAATTCAAGAACATAATTATAAATTTGTTTGTTTAATAATCTATTTTCCGAAGGTTCCATCGGTCACCATTGAAAGATATATTCATTAATAAAACATTAATTAAGACAGGCAACAACATTTGTAATTGTTACGAATTGCCACCTGCAACGTATTACTTGGCGTTTGATACACAGGAGTCTATTATAACTAATTACACCCATAGACAAGATTTCTTTATAATTTGACGTTTCCAGCGTGCAGCATATAATATAACATACGTACTCACATAACTAACAAGTAGTTCTTTATAAAATTGGTTTACAACAGTGAGGTTTGAATAAGACGGATGTTTCACCAGCAGTACCTCAAATATTGATTTCTTTACAAATTGACGCAAACCAAAGTGGGGCTGGATTGAACCCCAGTACACCCACTCACATACTTGTAAACGTTGTATTCCAAATTGGAATCCAACAGTGGTGCTTCCATACATCTTCATATAACTAAATAAAATAACGTAAACGAGTTCTTTCCAAATTGGCCAGCCCAACAGTGAGGCTGTAAGGAGAGGGAATCTAAAGTTTCAATACAAATTGGCGCTCAACGAGTGGGCTTTAGTTAAGTAAAAAATCATATTATTTGTTACTTAACTTGAGCAGGCAACCATTAGAGGCACAGGAATGCATACGAGAGGTGTTACGAAAAGAATGGAGAAGGAACAAGAAACAGAAGAAGATAGGAGTAAAGAAGAAACAGAGGCAGGTACAGATATTGAAATGGAACAACAGGCGAGCAATTCAGAGGATACCCAAGGGGACCAACCAGATAAGGAGGAAGCCAGAGGAGGATTAAATTGGGAAAAATTAATGGAATTAATGAGTAGTATGAAGGAGGATAATAAACAAACTAATGAAAAATTAGACAGTATTAAAGAAGATTTCAGGAAACAGGAGGAAAACTCAAAGCAAACCAAGGAGGAAACTAATGAAAAAATAGACAGTATTAAGGAAAGTACTAGTGATCTTTTGAGACAAACCATAAATGAAAATAATGAACAATTGAAGGCCGATTTTAGACAAATCAATGAGAAGCTGGAAAATAAAATCGACAGTATTAATGAAAACTCAAGAAAACAAAACGAAATTTTGAGCGAAAATTTAATCAAGCAAATGAATGAAAAGTTTGACAGGAATGACAAGAATTTGAGACAGATTCAGGACGATAACAAACTAATGAACGAAAAACTTGAGGAAAACAATAAGCGAATGAAAGCAGATCTTGAGAAAATCAATGAGGATAATCTAATACGAATCGATGAGAGAATTGAGCATTCTAACAAGGAAATAAGGGAAAATGTTGATAAACAGAATGAAGTATTAAGACAAGCTCTCAATAAGAAAATCGAGGACGCTAGTGAGGCAATCAGCCACAAGGTAGGTAAGAACGACGGCAAAAGAAAACAGGAGATAGCTGAAACAAATAGAAAACTGAGAGTGACCGATGAAGCTATTACACGAAACAGAGCTGAACTAGAGGTCAAGATAGGCCATATAGAAGAAGAAAACCGAATTCAAGTGGAATCAATACGAGCAGATTGTGTAAACCAGCATCGAAATTTAGATACGGTCATGAACGAAGTACAGGAGCAAGGACAACGTAACCAGGATAGAATCGAGAACCTACAACGGTCAGTTGACAACCGATCGATCACTGTTCCATATACACAACATATAGACGACCGGGAGACCATCAACTTTAAGTCATACAGGAGAAACCCAATGGAATTCTTGGAACGGGTCGGCGAACAAATAATGAGAACTGGTGAAAACAGGTGGCCAATAATTCGTCGTTACTTAGACGAACATTTCAAAGAAACTTATGATAACTGGTGGACAGCCACCAGGCACGACATCCGAAGCTACGAAGAATTTAAAATAGCTTTTAAAGCCAGGTACTGGTCAGACGCCACCCAGAACGTAGTAAGGGAGAGCATCAGCTATGGAAGGTATGACGCCAGCAGGGGAACAACACTTACCGCATACTTCCTGGGAAAAGTATGTTTGGCAAGACACCTTGAACCAAAAATCCCGGAGGAAATTCTCGTCACCAGGTTAGCATACCACTATGATAACGGTATATCAATAGCACGATCGGGTGGACAGATAAAAACTATACAGGCCATGTCAACACTATTGGAAGAGCACGAGCGTGAGGTACATTATCGAAGGAGTCGGCAGAGAAACGACCGGTACGGGAGCAGGGATTTCCCAGACTACAACAATAGAAACAATAACCATAACAGTCATGAGACGAATAACCGGACGAACTATAATGGCAGGCCAGGTAATTATGGTAATGAGGCGTACCAACGGCAAAATAACAACAACAGCCCAAGGAACAATGGAAACAATTACGGGAATAGACAGAGTATTCCGAACAACCAATATAACCGGTCGTACAACCCAAGTTACCAGAATCAGAACACAAACAACCGAAATTATGATAACAGCAACCGTAACCCGAACAACCAAAACCAAAACTACAGGAGAGTTAATTATGTGGGGTCGTACGATAACTATAACGGGAGGACACACTACCAAGGACGTCGGAGTTTTAATAGGGACACCGACTGGAACCAGTATAATAATAACGATAGAAGAGATACTAGAACTAATGGAGGCAGAAGTCGGAGTCAGGAGGACTACCGCCGGATTAATTACGAAGGAGACCGTCAACGGCCGGAACCCAGGTCAACGGGAAATGAAATAAATCAAACGAACCAAACCGGCAGAGGAGACGAAGAATCCGAGCCGATTTTAAACCCCACACGGCAGTGAAAACATCAGCAGGACCCTCACTGAACCACTCTATTGGGTTTAAAAAATATGAATAAATCTAAAGGAAATATGTATCAAAATTGAAAAACCCTTTTTGTAAAACAATTATACTTTAATGCTAATGAGTAATAAAAATTAAATAACCCTCCAAATTGTAAATGAATACAGTAAAAAAGAATTGAAAGCCTCTCACCTCATTCACTAAATAATTCCGCTGGAATCGGTATTAAACCAATTCATACTATAAATCGAAGATCAGTAAAAGAATTAAAGTTTGAACTAACGGAATTATTGGAAATACCAGAAGACTCGATTTGGCATAATAACCTTCATTAGCAGCAGAGAAGCTGGGATCCTAATTCCATTTCACTGGGACCAAGAATTGTGAAGATCGTAAAAGAAGAATAGAAGCCAGAAGATTTCCTGAGGGTTTACCAGTACACACCACCATCAATTTTATTGAAAACCAGAGCTATTTCACTGGATGAAGACGAGATACGCTGAGTTTTGGTCCACTGTTGACAAACGTCCACCGCCAGACGAAATTTTCGTCGGTTTGGTAAAAAAAACAACTTATTTTCATTTCACTGTATTTAAATTAAATAATTTTATTTTTGTAAATTGAACAACCTTAATTATGCATTTTACCTGGCCTTACTAATGGTTCCAAGAACTATACGAACCCTGGGATAAGAATTATTTGTTATTATTTTCAAGTGTATATGTTTTTAGAATTTGAGTAATTAATAATCGATATATGTCTGGATGATCGATTGGATCGTATTATTGTTTTTTGAGACAACGTAACCTGTTAATTAATAGAGAAAATAAATAAAGTACATTTATTGTATGAGATAACGTTTAAGTTATTGCAGAATAAATACTATATGTGGTGGGTGGAATAATTTACAAAAAGATTGATACAAACATAACGAATAACTAACCTATAAGTACGCTTATTACTAGTAACAGCGCTCAAAGTTTGCAGCTGGTGGGACGGAAGATTGCTGAACTAGCTTGTGTTTAATACTAAATTTGAATGAAATTTTCTACCATCGAGTGACTAGGGTTGACACAAATTCCCCTTACATTCAGTTAATGCTCCATACATATTGCTAATATTACACAACCACTGAAAACTAAGTTAAGTCTATAGAGTAGTACGATTATAAATTCAAGAACATAATTATAAATTTGTTTGTTTAATAATCTATTTTCCGAAGGTTCCATCGGTCACCATTGAAAGATATATTCATTAATAAAACATTAATTAAGACAGGCAACAACATTTGTAATTGTTACGAATTGCCACCTGCAACGTATTACTTGGCGTTTGATACACAGGAGTCTATTATAACTAATTACACCCATAGACAAGATTTCTTTATAATTTGACGTTTCCAGCGTGCAGCATATAATATAACATACGTACTCACATAACTAACAAGTAGTTCTTTATAAAATTGGTTTACAACAGTGAGGTTTGAATAAGACGGACGTTTCACCAGCAGTACCTCAAATATTGATTTCTTTACAAATTGACGCAAACCAAAGTGGGGCTGGATTGAACCCCAGTACACCCACTCACATACTTGTAAACGTTGTATTCCAAATTGGAATCCAACAGTGGTGCTTCCATACATCTTCATATAACTAAATAAAATAACGTAAACGAGTTCTTTCCAAATTGGCCAGCCCAACAGTGAGGCTGTAAGGAGAGGGTATCTACTAAAGTTTTCAATACAATATATATATATATATATATATATTACATTTAATATTTATAATTAAATTTACCTCAAGATGTTATTTTTATCCTTTATTGGAACATGTTTCGGGCACTATCTTGCACCCATCCTCAGCCTTCCGGTTTTTCAGTCGGATCCACTTAGTGTTCCGAGTCGTCAATATTATAGTGATATTTAGAATATGTACTGTCCATCCAAACTTTGGATTCTCCACTTTAGATAGCCAAACCATTTATGAACGGAAAAATGAATGCCGATGTACAGTCATGTTACTTGACGGGGATCGATTCAGTGCTGCATCAAAAGCTGCTGTAGTGGTGCCATCGTGTATACTATACGGATCACGTGCTGACAGGCAAAGTGAACGGAAGAAAATGTTCCGAAGCACGTACAGCTTCCCTCACCACTGGGGGGATAAAGCGTTTGGCTCTAAGTTAACACGTGTACTAAACGAGTCATTCAGTCAGTAATGCACTTGTTTTGACAACTTACAATTATTACATTTGGGACAGCTCTACTGAAAATTTGTGCTTATGAAGATTGCCTATTATAACAGTTTGTTTTTACTTTTGCCTAATTGATAACAGATGACAATAACTTGAGTGTTTATACTCATTTTACTGACTTTGTGTCAAGAGGAAAATTATTAATTAGAGCGTCATCAGACGTTTTCAAGATTGTAAAATATATGTATAATTTATTGATTATATCTGACAGTAAACTAATACCAAAAAAATTATTATATCAGCTTGAAAAACTTTGCCGGCACAGTGTTATAAAACATATTTCAAAAATAATTTCTTTTAAGACAGACATGAAGTGAAACTTATCTAAATAATAGGGACATTATTTTATAAAAACTTGTGCTATGATATTGCTAAGGAAAGAACCGCTGCAGCTACCTTCTCTATGCTTGGTGTCCGCCAAAAGTTAAATAAATTTGTATTATTTAGTAAACTTTAATGTAAACAATTTTTATACAGTTAATACGTAGCTAATTAAATTAAATAAAAAAATTAATGTAAATTAGCATTGCTTATTGAACACTTTAACGACCATGGCGAGCGTATACCTAGCTTCTGTTACGCAATAAACATTTTAAAGTTTACGGCTCAGGTCTTTTATTCTTTGTTTCCCTTAGTCTTATCTTCATTCGTCTTGCTTCAACATTAAATGTACATAAATAAGAACGCAACAGAACTGTTTATGAACGCCACAGAACTTAGCGATAAACTGAAATAATATGTCAGAATACTGAAACCTTACAGTGAAACAAATGTGTTTATTTTGGAAAAGACCTTATTAAAAACCTCCCACTTTGAAGACATTGTTACACACTTTGAAGTTAATATGACACAGCTATACCATTTTACGCTAAATATGTTCTGCTAAAACAACAAAAGCTAAAACAAAGCAGTAAAGTCAGACTTTGTACAGGTACAGTATATAGCATATGCAGTGTTTTTGCCCACCACTGCTGCAGCGGTCGGACCGAATTCAGTGAATGCAGCACGCGATCCATATAGTATACATCGATGAGTGGTACTGACGAAAAGCATGACACGGCGAATGCTGCTGTCGGCCACCATATAATAATAAGATTATAAGTCACACCACAATTTGAGTGCTTTTTGTGCGTTCAGTAGTTATATCTAACACCTGTAGAATTTGTTCGGCACTTTGTCAAGTTTAGAAGAAAGACGTCCTCGGTGTTTCGCTGCGAGAATTTTTCACTCCTGAAAGACTTCCATTTTGCAATCAAATAAACATAAATATAATATTCATAAATCCTGGTAAATTTTGAAAACAGTTTGGCGTAATTGCAAATACAGAAATGAACGCAAACGATGTGTAGCATTGAAATTAATACTGTACCTTGTAAAAATAGGAACTTATTTTCATAGCTGACATCACAATACACATAAAAAAACTTCATTTAAGCAACAGAGTAAAACTAACAAAATTTAATTATTCAATAAAGAATGTATTCTGAAGAGATATTTGATATTATAAAGTACTTTTACAACTTTGTGAAATAATCTTTTACGATGCAAAGTATAGGAAGTTAAGATTAAATTTTTTAATTACGTGAATTTCATAAAATAAGTATGTGTTTTATCGGATATGTTAACAATTTGGTAATTAACGAATTTAGTAATTACCAGAAATCAGGGATAACACAATAAAGAATAAATTGGCAGTGAAGTAATAACATTTTTGTTTTATGGATTTATTGTTAATAATCTGTTCTGTAAATAGAAAAAATACTAGGATATTACTATTTATTACAGGCTCTAATACTGTACGGTGTATCATGTAGGCTTGTGCTGAATAATTGACTTACTTATATAGGATGTTGATTACTGATTGCACCGAGCTTAATTGGCATTAAATTCAAATTGCTGCTTATGATTTAGTTTTTCAGTATGCAAATAATATTTATTATTCTCAAATATGTATATAAAATTGACTGCTTTAACGGACACTTTACTTAAATGCCGGTGAGGATTCCCGCTAAAGCTAATGAAATGTTCAGTTAACGAAAATGTAATCCATGTTTGTATTTACGACAGTAATTTATTTGTGTGTGTGTGTGTGTGTGTGTGTGTTGGGTGTGCATGGTTACTCTTGGTCACACTGAATTATTGAACAAACGAAGCGAGTTCCCAGTTTTAACTCGACCATTTGGCATGTGGCTCTTTGTCTATCTGTTTAGGGGATGTCTCCTGATAACGTTAGAACGCATCAACCTATTTTCGTAAAACGTGGCATGCATATCCGTACTTTTACTCCCTATTGTTTTTGAGATTGATATTCACAAAAATTGGGGGCGGTAGGGAAAAATGTGAGGGGGTCAAAATTGTAAAAAATCGCAATCGTGTGGTATCGTACTAAAGGAAATCTTAACCACAGTCTGATTGGAGAGTTCATTTTTGAAAATTTCAAAATTTTTGGACGTCAGCATCTATAAAGTGGGTGAAAATTTTTATAAATTGAAAAAATTCATGTGGGCTATCAAGCTAAATTAATTTGTTAATTAATAGTGGAAATTTTAACTAACATCTGAATGTAGTATTAAGTTTTAGAAATTTTAAAATTCTAGGGCCGCAGATATCAAAAATTTCAAAATTGTGAAAATCCAGCAGAGTGTTAGATTGAAAGGAATTGTAACCCAGATCCGAATGTTTCGAATTTTTAGAGTTTACGTGTGATTGTATGCTCTGAAATTGTTACACTAATAAAGAAATAGTAGAGTAATCGGGATTTCAGTATGTTTTCCATAATTGAGAAAGTACCTAGTATCGAAATTTATGTAATAATAAATGTACTTCTTTCGAATTAGTGAGCGAGTTCTGCAGCTCAGGGAGTGTACTAGTGTAATATAAAATTTAATATATTAATATGTTTTAATAAATATAATATTAATATTTAATATTATAATATAATATTTATTATATTAAAACAATTTGTTTTAAACAATTTGTGGAGTTCACAACTTTATACTATTTATAGGCTATGTAAGTTTTACTGTTCACAGTCTTAACCACTTGAAGTTTGTAGCGTGTATAGTTTTTCGGTGCACACTGAGGTTATACCACCAATGGACACACATAATTTTCACTTACTTTGTATGGAATGCCAGTACGGGATCACCAGTGATATCGGACATATCGACTTGTGCACCTCTAGCTAACACTTCGGGATGCTTGCGTTGCATCAGCCAGCCGACGTGCGAGAAGAAGAATCCTCTGTTGGCGTTGTAAGGATCGGCGTCTGTCTCGCTGAACTTGTGGTGCACCCTATGGTCTCTCACCCAGTCGAATATTGTGTTCTGTTGTACAAACCGCATTCAATTAGTTATACGAGTCACATAGTTAACACACTGTATTACAAATAATATTTGTTTGTAAGGATCGTCTACACCAATTTTTTTCAGATATACCTCTGCTGCACCAGTTGTTATTGCCTGTGACATACATTCATTCACCTGAAAACAGAAACTACCCAATGTGTGAGAAAAGGATGTAGCCTTTGTTTAACAATATAATCACGACAAAAAAGGGGTACAGAATTTACAAATGAAGACTGAGGATTGCACGTTTTGTAAAATTACAAACGTATTACAAAATAACTGATTCCGTTACTTAAGAGACAATGGCCAATCGAAACAAACTACTGATTTCTATATTTCAGGTTGTGGTATGTTATTCTGTTTTGAGAGGGAAACTTTCTCCGTCCAAGGCGTAAGAAGAAGCTTGAAAGAATCACAGCTGACGTTCTATAACAACATAGAACTTTCGTATGATATGGGCCGTCAGTGTGATGTTATTGTTAATCCTATCAATTCGACATCCGCTACCATTAATAATATACATATAAAGGCAACATTTCGACCGCTCACACTCTGTGGCCAGTTTCATTTAACTATGAAAATTAAATAATCCAGAAAACTATCAATCAAATAACAAAAATATCATCTCAGATATTATCACAAATTAATCATTCACATTAATGAATAAAATTAAAATATAATTACAACTTTTATTCATATTTGGAACATATGTGGACATGTGCACAATCTCATGTACATCCAATCAGACACACGTCTTGACAGGTTAAGTCGGTTGTAATAATTACGTTGTTAACTTAACACTTCATTTGCCACAACAAACAGGACACAGTGATTTAAAAAAAAAATACTGAGGTTGTGTAATCGCTCTACGACATGTAATAAATAACAATTGACCTCTCCTATTTGTTGGAAAGTTAAGGTGGATATATAGATGACGTAGAAATGAAGGGTTTTGCCCGATAACACGATTTCAGGTTACATTACCACACTGACGTTCAAGCTACTCAACGCTTTAGAGCACGGAGATCAACTGTGGACACTCAAACAATAAAATAAAATGAAAAGCTTATACTATTTTAAATATACAATATTTAGGGCAGTTCAGCGATCTTATAGCCCAGTGCAGTTGGTAGATAAAAGCAAATTTTGGAAAATTTTTGAACTTATTTTGATCCAAATGAAACGTTTTCCATTAACTTTTAACAATTATTCTTATCAACGTTTGTATGTCAAAAAGTGATAAATTTTAAATTATATTTTTATAAAATTGTAAGAAATATCTGACGTTTCCTAAAATTTTTTTATATTATGTAACTTTTGAAAAGTTTAACAAAACTTTTTGAAAACATTCATACAAGGGTCTGTGGGTCCCTGATTTTAAACGTAATGAGGAAAAAACAAAATTCAATATAGGTGATTTAACGTTGGCGACCATAACCTTAAAAATACTAATATTTTGTAAATAATTTATTTAAGAAATAAAGTAACAGTTGATACAATAAATATCTGTGTTTGCTGAAAAAAAGCGAGACAAAAAAGAATTCAAAATAGTGAAAATGGAATATGTCTAAATTTTTATTGCAAATCACTACCACCCTTGCAGTTTAACAAAAAGTTAACCAATCCTAATTGCAATTGCTTGATACCCCTAAGTAATTATAGCAAATTTACCGACAGTTACAAATAAACTGAAACACACGCGCGCGCCCGCATGTGTATAAGCATTAAAGAAAGTTTAATATAATTCAAGTAAATTAATCAATGGTATAAGAAATATTGCAAAAAATAATGTGGGAAGATAAGAAAATAAATTGTTAAGTTGAAAATGAAGAAAGAATGCCCCAGTAAACATCCAAACAAGAACAAATATGCAATAAAAATATACGCTTTAGAGAGACTAGTCTAATTACTTTTGTTACACAAATAAATTATGTTCGTGTTACTGTAATTTGGAGTTTCGTTCTTTAACCTTAATGTGGTACATTGTTACAACGGTCTAACTGATCGTCGTATGGTACAGTGGAAAACAAAGGTACAAGACACCAAGTATGTCACTAATCACCAGTTTTAATTATCACAATTAAACAGTTTGTAATCAACAAGACAGTCTCTTACAACAAATCAAATACAAATTGTTCACACGCAATAAAAATGTCAACTAATATAAAACACATTTGTATTACAATTGTCCTGCACAATTATAAAACACATAACACTTCACCACAATACTTCGAATCGCACTGTGTAAATCGCGGACAATAACTGAACTAAACGCAACTGACTGCCTATATTTATACCCCGCTGAAATACCAGAATATTCCAGACTACGCGTCAAGAACGCTACTAGAAAACATCAGAACGTATTGATTGCGGCCTTGCACACAGCGCATGCGGACTGGTGAAATCTGGATCAGTCTTGGACGCGTGATAAGTGTCACGTAATTGCCCTTTATCTCAGTAGCAGCAATACGTACGCACACACACATTACAGCTGGAAGAGCCGAGAAACACGTAGAATGTTTTGTAACATCGTAACAGTATTTTAATATTTGTTTTCCATTATTCGGCTGAGGGAAGATCACGTTTTTCATAATCGGAGGTCTTGATAACCCGAACATCTCAATTAGTTCGGGCTGTCAAGGTTCTGCTCTACTACCACAATGATAAAAGCAGTGAATTCATTACACAAACATATAAAATACTAACAAAAATTCATTAATAACGCAATTAATATGCAACCAACCTGTCCTGCTATTGTGTAACATATGACAAGTAATATTTTTAAGGGTAGTTTAACTTTGTAGGACCGATGTGCCCACAGCCTGTGCACGCCTCCTGTGACCCCGAATCCTCCCAACGTCCTGATGACGTAACCTGAAACAACAAGAAATATGTTATTCCTAACCTGACGTGACATTTGAGACACAAACATGGGATAAAGTCATTAGAGTCACTAAAATAATAATAATATTACACTGGAATGATAATAAGGTTATCAATGACTTATTATTGACGAGATGACTTGTATTAATAATGAGCTTACACAAAGAGGACGTGAGTTGGCAACGCCATTTAAAATATTTGTCGAAAAAGCCCTTAATATTTAGAAAGTGAATGTAGGAATATGGAGACTAATTTTTATGTAATAAAATAAGAAAAGTCATAGATGGTAACTTGATATTAACATTAAAAATATATATTCGCGCGCGCTCGCGTGTATTTATTTATGTAGAGCTCGTATATAGGCTATATATAAATACGTATGTGTTATACAGCCTACGGTATACGGTACAGTTTATTAATTACTGGTGATAACCGTTCCCTCTACTGATACAACAAAATATCTGTTGGAGGCCAAATAGGAAACTAGAATTCCAAAATAGAGATAGAACAGGATGATGAAAATATAATTACATATATTTTTTCCTAAGCAAGTAGTCATCAAATATTTTACTCTGTGGTCATTTAGTTTTTTAAAACTGAAGCAGAATAATAGAGCCAGCCCAACAGCGATTATATGGATTTACTGTCTGGTCTAGAGGTTATAATAACACAATTAATATATGAACTCTTGTGTGTTTACCAAAGAGACATAGCCCTCGAGAAATTAACTGCTAGTATTACGGCAGGTAGTGGGTGATGGAGGAGGGTAGACCTACTACAGGTTTAGCAATGCTGCCTACGGGAACTCTTAGCTTACTCCACTCCCTGGATGTCCTCACTTTTCCCGTTCCCATCACTCCTTTCTATATCCTTCCTTATACTCTTGAAGATGGGGAAACAGATCTCAGAAAGCAGTCCGACTAGGGGAAGAACCTCACGTGTATCCTGCTGGTTTGAAAGCAGCTCGGAGGTACTCCCACAACCAAACTATCCCTTTCCAGCTTTTGTACTGCAGCCAGGGAAGATTTTGTTACCAAACTCAATACAAAAAATCGGATTCCTTTGGATTCGACATTAACATGGACATTAGAACAAGTCAATACCTGCGGATTCTTGTCTGTAACATTTTGTACCATAACAAAGTTGACATGAAGAAAATAAAATAAAGAAATTTAACGCTCTCTGCGGTATAATCATAAGATTGCTTTCTTAACGTAATGTAAGAAAGGACACTGTGTTGAAGTTCTGTAAAATTATGGCCGTGCTCTGTAATTTATGTGGCAGCAAAATCTGTACCCTAAATACTGAAACTTGTAGTACAGTGTTGTCGGCTGGAGGAGGTTTTCAAGGTCAACTTGTGGGTAACAAAGGGACATAACTGAAAATGAGTAAGTCAGGTAGAGCCTGAGTTATGTATAACAGTGGAATATAGACAACATCTTAAGAATAAAAACCAAGCCTTCCTAAACAAATCTTCTTTTATAAACTCAGAGGAACAAGGAATATTGACAGGTCGGAAAGCAGATGGATCAATCTACGAGTCACAACGGACCAATCAGTCTAATGCTTGCAGGAGAAAAAGAAAAACAAGAAATAGGCCTATTATGGGAGTTGATAACTGGATGTGAAATACTTGGACTCTACACAGAAGAAGATTTAATAGACAAATGCATACGACAAAAGCTTCGTGAAGAGAAACCTCTCAACTTCGTGGGAGTTGATCTCTCCTCTCTCTCTTATGGCACTACAGCCTTTGTTGGCCCTGGCCTCCTTCAATTTTTCCTACCATTCTGTTCTGTCGGTAGCCATCCTCCTCCAGGAATGCACTTTCAGTATTTCTTTCGCATCCTCATCCACCGCGTCCTCCCATCTTCTCCTCGGTCTTTCCACTGGTCTTTTTCTATGGATTATTCTGTCTTCTCCCATCCTGGCTACATGACCAGCCCACCATAGACGCTGTAGTTTTATGTATTGTGTTAGCGGTGGTTCTTTATACATTTGATACAATTCAAAGTGATATCTTATTCTCCAGCAACCGGTTGATCTACAATTACAAAACCTGTACTGGTTGATCAGCACTTTGGAAAACAAGCTGTTAAACTACAAAACAATCATAAAACCAGTCTGCATTTATGGCAGCTATACGTGTGAACGGTCAGCGAATACTGCAGGGCTTAAAAAATAAATTACTGAAGACAGTAGCAAACAACACATATACCTCTACAACAGAGTTATAGAAACTAATAGTAAGTGCCTTCAGTAAACGAACAGAATTAGGCAACGCATTGTTAATTTTAGTTGTAGCCTGAAAGCTCGCCCCAACGTCGTTGCCAAGGAGCTACTCTATCTTGGCCGCTCCTAGGGTTGGTTCAGATCTAATGAACTAACGAACATATTTCATTGGGACGCGACGCACCATCATAAAACAGTTTCTTGTTCATAAACCTAGGCGTTACTTGTTTGCAGCGGCGTCACTCCATGCCATCTGCTCCATGTAATGCATCTGCTCCATGCCATTATGTGCATTTTATTAATATTTCTTATCAACGTTACTGGGTAGATCCCAATAATACTTGACTTCAGAGGAAAGACTTCACAATAATACTTCACTTCACGAAAGAAAATGGGGTCCTATAATAAGAAACAAAAGTTAGAAAATTTAAGTATCTAGGGGAAATAATTCAAGAGAATGGTTTAGAAAAATCTGCTACAGAAGAAAGGATTCATAAAATGGAAATAGCATGTGGTATGACTAAAGATATTTACAATAAAAAGTGCATATCTAAAATTGCGAAAATAAGGCATTACAGTACAGTAGTGAAGCCAGAATCCCTATTTGCAAGTGAATGCCTAGCATTGAATTATAATTTAGACAAACTAGAAATATTGGAAAGACGAATTATTAGGAAAATATTAGGCACACAAAAAACTTCAGAAGGTTGGAAATTAAGAAGTAATGATGAAATATGTCAGAGTATAGAAAATATAACAGAAATAATGAGAAAAAGAAGACTATTATTTTTTGGACATTTATATAGAATGGGTGACAATAGGTTAACAAAGGAGATCTTCAAATATCTCTGGGAGAAGAAGTCAACATCAAGATTAAATAAGTCCAAAACGATTTAGAATAAAATAATATAAATGCAGAAGAGGCAATTGAAAGAGATGGTTTTCGGGCAAAAGTGTTAAAAATGGAAGGAGTCCAGGGTAGGAGAGAGAAAAACGCACGTTCAAAGTGCACTGAAGACAGGAAGAAGAGACACAGAGAAAAGATGAAAGAATATTGGAGAAAAAGAAAAGAACAAAGAATAAAGAATTGAAATTGGCATGTGGTCCTTAGATGGCCGATATAAAAAAAGAAAAAACAAAAGGTTTAAGCCTTAACTAAAAATGAACTTTTTTCATGTGAAAAACTTACTATTTTATCGGACGCGTTTCGGCTTAGTATCCGCCTTCTTCAGCTTTGGTAACAGACTGCCAGCATTTTGTAACGGTTGTGTGGAAGGTGAAGTGGGGGTGGTGTGTGGCGGAAGGGGATTGGCGCGGGGATTCAATTTATTGTTTGTTTTCTGTATAATTGTGTATACAGACACAATTATACAGAAAACAAACAATAAATTGAATCCCCGCGCCAATCCCCTTCCGCCACACACCACCCCCACTTCACCTTCCACACAACCGTTACAAAATGCTGGCAGTCTGTTACCAAAGCTGAAGAAGGCGGATACTAAGCCGAAACGCGTCCGATAAAATAGTAAGTTTTTCACATGAAAAAAGTTCATTTTTAGTTAAGTGTTAGTGCTGTGAAAGAAGAGATAAATAATCAAGACAACTAAAAGGTTTAAGGTTAGTCCATTCTCAATTGTTTTTCATTTTGATTACTCAGTGGGTAACAAAAAAATTGGTAGGCCAGGGTTGTTTACAGCGTTTCTTTGGTATGCCTTAAAATAAAATTGACCTAAAACAAAGCAGTCACTAATAATGAAACATATATAAACCGCTGTGGCTTTCAGAATCGTATGAATTATTTAATTTAATAAATACTTCATATAGCTGGTAGCAGTTATTACGAATTAAGACCTTTGTACTAATATGTTATAATTAGTTTTGCTGAAGATAAAGCATTGCCGTATTGTACGCGCGCGCGCACATGCACACACACACACACACACACACACACACACACACACACTCTGACATAAATATATTAAATGAAAATTATGAGCTTACCGAATAATATGGATTGAATTTTTGATCTGTACAAAGTGAAAATTAGGCCGTAGAGAGTAATTAGATGGAACAAAGTGATGAAGAAGACGTTGCCCCATTTGATCTTGGGTGTGTACGGTTTAGAAGGTACCTGCGGCTGAGACGCATTCGTCCCCACTAACACTGGATCCAAATCTTTTAGATTTTCTATCTGAGGTGCCTGTCCCACGTTATTGGGCGCCATCCTGTAACAAAAACCAAAGTTCCAGCTTGAGCTACTGCACAGCTTCGCTAACTATGTTCCATTATGTCAGAATTAGACACAGCTCACTTCAGGTAACCATTCGGATTTTTATCCGGATCAGTCGATCTGCACCTCAACAGCGACGGTGAGCCAGGTATTGAGCATGACGTGCGCCTCGAACCCAAAAGAATCCCACGAGGAACAGCATGACGTGCGCCTCAAGCGGCTTACCGCTTATTTCAGGCACAGCGCACACACAATGTTTTGGGGCGCACTCGAATGTCCCATCCATTAGGATTATTTCCTTTTCACACATATCTTTCAAATTAGATGCACATGAAAACATAACAATTGATTTCTCATCGAACATCACAAAGTCTTCATTTCTTATTGTTTTAATTTACATTGCGTTCAAAGCTGCTTGCACTTCTTCCATTGTTTTTGGAAGCTTTGGATAAATTTTAAACCTTGAATTATAATATTATTACTGATTAACTTCGTATCTTCTTGAGTCAACGTGTCAACAACCTCGGGTTTTTTTAATCTCTAACCGTATGAGTTTTTACGGTCTTTCGTGTATACTGTCAACCGTTCTTTTAATAGAATTAGATATGGCTTCTCTGTTAATTACACTCACCGGCAAAGGATCATGATTATGCTCGTTAACTAGTTTTGAAATAATCTTCCCATCTTCGGAAGTACACAGTCTCGCCTTGCACACCTCGTTTGTACACCTCCAGCAGTCTTCATCGCTTCCTTTCACTGTAAACACTTCTCTAAATTTGAAATTTCCATGAACTATTAGATTATTTCCTCGCTGACTTAACACATTTTTTATCGAGGAAGACATCGTCGATACACAATGAATTTCAACTCTACAGTGACTGCTAAAGTTATAAAATTAAATTAAATTAAACCTCTGCTCAACAGTCCGTTAAGGACCAAGGTGTACCGCACGACTTTTGTGTTAGTGTGACAGTGTATGGCTAGTACTTCGCGCCACCAGCCGCTAGTTGCGGTATTCACAGCCAGGAGGCGGCGCTGTTATCTCAGCGCCTACTCAGTTTGCCTCACGACGCTGAGTGCACGCCGTACGGAACCTCCGCCGGGAATTGAACCCGGGACCACGAGCGCATCAATCGCCCGCGTTAGCCACTAGACCACCTGGAGGCTCAAAATAACAAAATTATTCGGAGTAATTTTCTATTTTCTGTACAGTGTATGCGCTTAAAATGTAGGACAAAGAGTCAAAATAAATGAAATCTTGAAGGGTAGAAATAAAGAATTCACACGTAAACAAGACTAAGTGTCTTAAAATAGAAAAAAAATACACATAGATTGAAAAATGTGTTTAAACAATTAAAATAAAGGCTTTCACGGCCGAAGCGTCCACACAGGTGGAAACATTATCTGCCAGGCCGTTGGGCAGTAGTCGGTAGTTTGTGTTGGCAGAGGTTTCGGCCCACCACCGAAGTCCATCGTTAGTGTCGGAAGCAACTGGTGAGGCCGAAACGTCAGTCAACACAAACCATAGACTACAACCCACCTGCCCGGCATATAATGTTTCCAATTAAAATAAAGCTATGCAAAACACCAAGTTGATCAATTATTTCAGATTTCATAAATATACAAAAAAATATATTTACCGATCTTATTTCAGTCTGAGTAGGATTCTGGTGTGTCTGGATATGATTCAAGCTTTAGTGTAGGTCATAGAGTTTTAATCGACAGTTACTTAATGATATACGATGCACGCTACGGTACAGAAAGAATCCTTTAATAAAGTAGTATCTCAGAAGAGGATGGTCCTGAGGAAGGGATATTTTTTGGAACGATTAAGACCGGTCACGAGAAACGGGGTTTCCTACGAGCGCAGAAAAATTTCCATTACCGCAAAGTACGGGGTTGTTCGGATTGCGTGTCATCGAAGTTTTACACTTGTCTTGTTCCAGAACGTGTTGGATCTACGTCTGAATCATGGCATAAATTGATTATTATATCATGTTTTTGAAAATATTTGTTAACATTTCAATGTTTTCTAACAATGATTCAACTCTGCCTGATCTACTACTATTTAGATGAAACTGGTACCAATTTTAAATTGGTATTTGTAAATTTACAAATATACAAACACAAAACAAACTAATACCTAAACAAATACAATTCAATACAAAACATGACACAATTTTCAAAGCACTCAACATCGACAATACATAAAAAGCTAATACATACACCACAATCGCACACAATAATACCAGTTTAAAATACTAAAAACCAACAGGAAACCATAACAACAACCAACCAAAACACAAGTACTCCACAAGATTCAGAATTAAGAAGGCTGAGGATGGGAACAATATGTTTCTCGAAACATGTCCCGAATAAGGGAAAAAACATCATGAGGTAAAGTAATTATAAATTTTGAATATAAAATATTAAATGTTAAAGACAATAAAACTTTTTACAAGAATAATTTTTTTTATGATTTTGTAAAGTTACATATGTTATGATTGTAATCCAACTATCATCATAGATAGTTTATAAATAAATAAATAGTTTATAAATCGATAGTTTATAAATTTACAAAATAATAAAAAATATATTCTTGTAAAAGTTTTATTATTATTAAAGTATAAAAAAATATAAATACAAGAAAAATATGAGCATATGTGAATGTAACACACACACACACACACACACACACACACACACACACACACACACACACACACACACACACACACACACACACACACACACACACACACACACACACACACACACACACACACACACACACACACACACACACACACACACACAGAGTTAAATATAAACAGTAAAATTAAGTAGTGAAAGAGCTTCTTGTTGTACTGAAAGCAAGTAGGGTAGTATTTGTACATTACTAACTTGTCAAACGGTTTGTTGCCCCACATATGAGCGGCGCTGTTGACAAGCCACGTGATGTTCAGGCCGATCATGTAGCGAACAAACGCCATACCGATGACGGCGTTCATAGGCTTTTCTCCCCAGCAGTAGACGGGAATCAGTGTTGGCAGGATAAAACAAAGCAGAAGCTTGAACAAGGTGAAGTGTCTGCAAACAAATTGACTTACTTTTAGCTAAGACTGTAAACAAAATTAACACAAAATTAATTACGATAAAGCTTTAGTAGAATAGTCACCTGAAAGACAGTGAAAAAATATGAAATGTAAATAACAACAGTTTTAGAATTCTTAATGTCTCTCCTAATAATTTTTTATAATTTGCTATCAGTTTAAAATGAGTATTATATCATAATGAAGCAGAATATGTACTTCTTGGATTTCGTTGTCCATGACGTGTCCGTTACTTAACTAAATATCACTATAATATTGACGACTCGGAACAGAAAACCGGAAGGCTGAGAATGGGTGCAAGATAGTGCCCGAAACATGTTCCAATAAAGGATAAAAATAACATCTTGAGGTAAATTTAATTATAAATATTAAATGTATTATATATATCAAGAAATGGGCTGTAGCAAAAAATGACTATATATATATATATATATATATATATATATATATATATATATATTTGTACATTTATTGCAAAGGGTTATTGTGAGAGGGTCGGTACAGAAATGGTGGATGTGTGTTATATGTGTTATGTATGTGTTTGTGTGTAATTTTCAATTTGGGGGGGATGTGACAGAAATTATGATATGATAGCACATGTGCTTACAGAATTACTGAAAAGGCTAGCCTATTTAATTTATACTTTAGATAGCACTCAATGATTTCAATATTACATGTGAACACAAAATTATTGTAAGAATAATCTTGGACATAGCGTGGCAGGGTGTAGACAATTTAAATTTAAGCTCAGATATCACATGTTAAGAGATTTACAATGTTGTTTTGAGATAGTGTGGCATCCACTCTTTTACTGCCAGTGAATTAAATACTCACTCACAATCTTATACTGTGGAGTATTATGATATGTATGTGAAGATGTATTTCAACTTTACTCATCATTTTATTCATTGCTAAAGTATGCCTTGCAACATCATGTATATGCTTGCACGCTGAATAAAGTTCACACTTGTTTTGTTAACAGAGTTTTACTTCCATATTCCATAAGGAATGGAAGTATGGTGATGGCAAAAAAAATCGTGTTCGAGATTATTGCAGATTCTGATTCTACTACACTCAAAACATGAAAAAAAGTCGTTTTCCGAAAAGTGTCTGTGTGTGTGTCTGTGTGTGTGTCTGTCTGTGTGTCTGTGTGTCTGTAGATTTTTTTTCTATGGCAAACGATAACTGCCGCAAATTCAAACAGAATCAAATAATTTTTCGCATACAGCCCTGATTTGTAGAGGACTCGCGACCTATTGTTTTTGGTGAAGATCGGTTGAGGGAAAGGGGTAGTTTACCGGCAACGGTTTTTTTTTATCAAGGGAAATTTTTTTTTTTTGGCAAACGATAACAGCCGCAAATTCAAACAGAATCAAACAATGTTTCGCATACAGCCCTGAATTGTAGAGTTCTCAAGATCTATTGTTTTTGGTGAAGATCGGTTAAGGGAAAGGGGTAGTTTACCTGTAACGTTTTATGTTTTAACAAGGGTATTTCCTATGGCAAACGATAACAGCCGCAAATTCAAACAGAATCAAATAATGTTTCGCATACAGGCCTGAATTGTAGAGTTCTCAAGACCTATTGTTTTTGGTGAAGATCGGTTAAGGGAAAGGGGTAGTTTACCTACAACGTTTTTTTAACAAGGGTATTTTCTATGGCAAACGATAACAGCCGCAAATTCAAACAGAATCAAATAATTTTCTGCATACAGCCCTGATTTGTAGAGTACTCAAGACCTATTGTTTTTGGTGAAGATCGGTTGAGGGGAAGGGGTAGTTTACCTGCAACGTTTTTTATCAAGCGTATTTTCTATGGCAAACGATAACTGCCGCAAATTCAAACAGAATCAAATAATTTTTTGCATACGTCAGTGAATTGTAGAGGATTCAAGGCCTTTAGATTTTGGTGAAGATCAGTTAAGGGGAAGGGGTAGTTTACCTGCAACCTTTTACGTTTTAACAAGAGTAAAGTACTTGAAAATTCATTTAAACTTTTTCAAACAATGGTAATTGTTGAAAATAAAATAATTTTGTTGCCAGGCAATCTGAAAAGATTATACGATAGTTTATGAAATGGTTAATAATACTTCAGTGGAAGGTGTAATGAGAAATTAGCAGAAATGGAAACCTGGGGAATGTTAACTGTTCTGTAGATACAATTTTGTCAGAATGTTTGGAAATGATCATAAACATTGAAGAAAAAGTAAGCATATTAAGAAACATATGTAAGTACTTATTATAAAAAAATAATGTTTGTTTTTTGATAAAGTCATTTTGATTATAAAATATAAATATTTACAACAAGAAAAGAATTTTCAGTTTTCAAAATTTAAATACATTTTTATAAAACAATGGGTTCTTCATTGAGGTGGGGACCATGTCACTCACTCCATCTCAAGCCTCCTCTCCCATTTTGCAGAAAAAGAGGACCCTGTCAAGGCTGATACTTTGACGACAGTGACAGGGCTTTCCACCAAATTCAGCAGAGTGACAGGTAGGCCCAACTCTGATTGGCTCCTCAGATTTCCCCAGCGTAAGTAGGTTCTATGAAAATATTTTATTTCAAAAATGATTTTAAATATAAATCTTAGATATGTTTTATAAATCTCATGTTTTATGTTTTAACATGGGTAATTTTTTATATGACGAACCATAACAGCCGTAAATTCAAACAGAATCAAATAATTTTTTACATATGTGCCTGAGCTATAGAGAACTCAATGTCTGTTGATTTTGGTGAAGATCGGTTACGGGGAAAGGGCAGTTTACCAGAAACATTTTTTGTTGTAACATGAGTAAAGTACTTAATTTTGATAAAGTATCCTGATAAGATCTTAATAATCCACTGTAGAAACGTAGATGAAATATCTATAAATGAAGAGGCTAGTTGAACGGGCTGGGGGTAATTTTCTATAAATCAAAATTATAGTTGAAGGGGGAGGGGATAATATTTTTTATATGTGTACTACGTTATTGGCAAGAAAGAAGTATTTTTTTGTTAAAATTCCTTCCCTGGCTGTTTGGCTGAAAATGATTTTAAATATAAATCTTAGAATATGGAAGTCATGTATGGTTCTCCATACCGATATTTTCATTTGGAAGTCCTGTCATTCACCAGTGGACATGTCTGTGATTGTAGCTTGGGCCTTGCACTCTTTATGCTTCCTCTAGGTTCATTACCTAGTTTTAAATATTATGTCTCTCCCCTTTACAAAAAATATATAAAAATTAAAAAAAAAAAATAATAATAAAAAATATTACTTAAGTATATTTTACTGTGCCGCACATTGTTCGGCCCGAGAAAGGCGAAGCTCGGTTGCAGAGACGGGTTACTTTCTTTTAAAACGGGCGGGTTCTTGACGTCACGCAATGCCACTGCATTGCGTCGCCGCCAGGTATATGTAGACGGTTTGTTGTGGTAGCAACGAATATTCAGTAGGCCGGACCAGCTGTGATCTGCGTGAGCCTGCCTTTGCCAAACTTTCTTGGGTAGTCCCTACCGACAAATCGTTCTCATTTCTGTTTCTACCCTCATCAGAGAAGTTTGGTCTCAACTGGCGGCACCAATCGGTTCGGACTCTGTTATTCCACTCTATGAGAAGCTAAACTAAAGTCAGCTCCAGGTATGTAGTATTTTAATGTGGTTCTAAAATATTTTAACCCTAAAATATTTTTTTGTTAGTGTTTCAGCTATACTGGTAAATGATAACTTGTGTGTGCATGAATGTTAGTCTTGAATTCGGGTATTAAATTAAATTAGAGATTAACTTATTAAATTAACTTATAATAGACATGAATGTAGCGTATTAAACTGATTAAAATAATGTAAAATGGTAATAGATATCTTACATTCAGCTGTTTTTAGTGTTGTTAATAAGTATAGTTTACATAGAAAGAATCATGTCATGAATGGAACACTTAAACAAAATTAGTTTGTTAAATGAAACAAGGCACATCTGGTGGTCCGATCAATGGTTAATACGAATAAGTGGTGATGTGTTTCTGGTTGCTGCCAAGCATTGGATTGTGTGTTCTCAATTTTATAATGATGGTGTGTGTGTGAAAGCTGTGGTGAGATTATATTATTTCTGACACCCTATACAACTCATTGCCTGTCACAGGTGCTCGAACAATGGCGAGATGGGTGTCGGGTCTAGACGAACTACTGTCTACCCTTCTGGCAGAGATAATACTTGAGCCATGAGATGCCGTCCGTTGGGACACACACACAGACACACTCGTAGAGTAATTCCTGCCCCCAGGAATTATCTGTGCTACCCATACGCTACAGCTTAACCAGGGTCACGTAGTTACACCGGACGATCCAGGTGGGACCATTCTGTTTTACTTTACAATCTCTCATCTACCACTACACTGTAAATCCACAGATGCTCCCAGAAGCAAACTCATGATACCACGTTTAATTTGCTCAAGTTCTGCAAAAACTCACGTTAAGTTTTGTGCCTACATGTGTGGACCTTTTATATAAGTAAGTCTTATGCAACCTGTTATAGCTTCTTATACTATGTAAGGAAATTGCACACACATGTATCCACGTGAACTGCTCTAAGTTTTCCGTTTTTTTTAATGAGTTTAATTTATCTGAGAGTTAGTTATATCCTGCTTGCTCATGTCCCGCCGTGCGGGCATAATTCAGGACTGGGGCTGTCTGATTTCTGCACGTGTGGTGGCTTAAACTATTTACATGATTAAATACTCGGAGTTTGCTTCTTAATTATTGATGTGGTAGTTTATTTATATGTTTGCCGAAACAAACAGCACCACCAGAGGAACAACCGGAAGTAACAACGCAGACAGGGGAAGTCAATGTCCCAGAGAAGGAGAAACCATCACGAGCAGAGGATAGTAACATACAGGAAATGCTCAGACAGATGATGGAGACAATGAAAGAAAACAATAAGAACATGGAAGAAAATAGTAGGAAACTGAATCAGGAATTGAAAGAAGATTTGAAGGAAGACAACCGATCCACAAAGGAAGAATTGGGCCGGAAGATAGAAAATACCAACAAAAGGATTGAGGAAACCAGTAGGAATATGGAAAGGAAAATGGAAGAAAATAATAAGAATTTGGAAGAGAAGATGGAAGAAACCAGTAAGAAAATAGAGAGTGACAACCAACAATTAAGAGAAGAATTAAGGGAAAATAACAAGAAAATGGAAGAGACGAAGGGGGAAAGGTTGGAAGAATTGAGAGAGGACAATCAACTGCTGAGAGAAGAACTAAGGGAAGTCAACCAGGAGAACATGAACAAGATAGACGAGAGGATCGAATTGGCGAAAGAAGAGTTGAATAAAAAGATAACCGAGACGAAGAAATCCATCGTCAAAAAGTTAGAACAGGAAGTCTAATAATAATAACAATCGTGGATGTCCCCCTAATGGTAATCCCAGTAATAATAGGTTTTCCCGTCCACGAGTGAATTTCATACGAGCAGTAGATGGTCAACAGCGAAGATACAACCACAATAGAAGAAACAGCTACCGTGAATATAAAGATAGGCGGAGGAGCCTGGAACGAGACCAACCAAGGTATTATCCGGCGAGAAGGAGTACTAGTTTAGACGATGCTGAACGGAGGACCAACCACGAACGATCGGAAGACCACAGGACGGATCGACAGGGGCCCACTCTAAGCATCCCAAATGATGCGTCAACCAGTATGACACAAAGGAACAATGATGTCGAGCCTTTAAACGGGCGCAGGCAGTAATAAATCGCCAGAACCCGTTACTGCTCCTAAATACTGGCTATCATAATAATGAGTTTGATAGAAAACATAATAATAATCGTATCACGGTCGTCGGGTGTAACTACCTCAAGGACATCCGACATGAGTTATTGGAAGAGGACGGCAATAATCCCACCAATAACTTTAACAACGAAATCATACATGTCAACGCGGAGGTAGAAGGCATCCCTGCTAGGTTGATGATCAATACTGGTTCAAACGTGTCAATTATAAGCACGACTGAGTTGGAGAGAATACAGCAAGAGTGCGGGAGAACTTTACCAACGTTGCCATTAAATAATATTATTTTGTTGGGTGCAACCGGTCGACAAAATAAAACAATACGTAGGCAAGTCTCCGCCAGTGTGATGAGCTGTGGTATAGCAGTTGATATGGAATTCTTGGTGGCGAGCGGGCTGCCGTTTAATATACTGGTCGGGTGGAATTCCGCCATAATTGATCTAAGAACTGAGAAATTGTCTTTGTTTTCCAACGGACATACTTGGACGGTTAACTTGGTGGGTAGTGACCAAGTCATTCCCGATAGTATCCACCAACAAATTCGCAAAATTAACTATATCCATCCAACATCTATAATTGAACAAAGGATAGACGACACCTCCAATGAAGACTTATGGTCACAAAAAATCCAGGAGATCAGGGATTTCCGGAGCGGTATAACCGGCGAAAAATTAACCTTATACCAAGCGAACAAATTAATCGACATCTATAAAAAATATAAATCAGTCTTTTCTGATGAGCCCGGTAAAGTGAAAAACTTCCAGTGTACTCTACAGTTTCGAGACACAGTGGACTTTAACCGGAAGTCTTACCCCATCGCGCAATCACGAAAGGAAGCTGTAAGAGCTGAAATAAAACAAATGATTAACCGTGACATAATAGAGAGTAGCCAATCCCCATATACAAGTCCTATCGTGGCTATTCCTAAGAAAAATGGACAAGTCCGTTTGTGCCTAGATGCGCGAGAAATAAATAAAATGATCATAAATGACAGGACTTCGCCCGGTGAGATTGAGGAGATTTTGAAACGGTTCCACGGCACCAAGTACTTTAGTACCTGGGATACGATGTGCGGGTACTGGCAGGTGGAATTACATCCACAGAGTCGCCAGTATCTGGCCTTTATATTCGAAGGGCGGAACTACCAGTTTAAGAGGTTGCCCTTCGGACTGGTAAATTCAGTCGCAGTCTTTGTGCACTGCATGGACCAGATACTTGGCTAAGAAGCCCTACAGTTCACCACCGTATACGTTGATGACTTGCTAGTGTCCTCAGAAACTTGGGATGAACACTGCTACCGTGTGAAACACGTACTTAAGAAATTAGCAGCGAATAATATTACGCTAAAATTAGCAAAATCTCATTTTATCGCCAAGGAAATTCAATTCTTGGGTTTCATCTTGAATGACCAGGGAATCTCACCGTCGGCTGAAAAGGTTGAAGCGATTCAGAACTTTCCTACACCTAAGAATCGAAGGCAATTACAGTCATTCCTGGGACTCTGTAATTACTACCGCAAGTTCCAGGAAAAGTACTCTGAACTGACCGCCAGATTTCAGCCTCACCTGTCACCCAAAAACAAATGGATATGGGGTACAGAACAAAACAATATATTATCTTTAATTAAACAAAAATTCCTTGAACCCATCATACTTCGCCATTCGGATTTTAGCAAACCTTTCTTTCTTAATTGCGATGCCAGTGACATCAGCCTCGGCACTACATTATATCAGGAGGATGAGGAGGGCGAACATCTCATGATCTGCTTTGCCAGTAGAGCATTGAATCAGTCTGAGAAGAACTACCACATCACGGAAAAGGAATTGTTAAGTGTGGTGTTCGCGTGTGGAAAATTCCGCACTTATATCCATGGTTACTCCGTTACCGTCCGGTCAGACCATAAGTCTATATCGTTCCTAAAGAGATGTAAGTTAAGCCACGGAAGGTTGACACGGTGGATACTATTGCTGCAAGAATATGACCTTAAATGGGAGTACATCCCCGGAAAGTAGAATGTCGTCGCGGACGTGTTGTCTAGAGTAGACATTGATAAACAGACGTTCGAGGGGGAAAAGGAGAGGATACTTAAAGTATACCATATTATAAGCAACAGCGCCGGTCTACAATCAATTTTGGAACACCTGAGCACACACCAACAAGCTGACCCGAAATTAATATCTATTATAACAAGATTGGAAACAGGGGACGAAACTATCTCCCAATATTATAAAATCCATAACGGAATCCTGTTTTCACGACCATCTTTATATAAGGAAGAATGGAAGGTTGTTATTCCAACCCATATCGAAAAGGAGATAGTGTATAATTATCATGTTCGATATGGGCATATGGGCGCCTTAAAGGTGGTGAAGGCCCTGGAAGAGAGCTGCCACATAAAAGACATTAATCGGAAGGTACGAAAGTACATAAGAAACTGCCGCATTTGCCAGCTTGTGAAGACGAACAACGAGAAAAGAGAAGGGCAAATGATTCCGATAACCTCTCAATCGAAACTAGAGAAAGTATTCCTGGACATCTGTGTGCCATTTCCCCGCAGTGGGGGCCGACACAGATACAAATATCTCGTCATCGTGATGGACCATTTTACCAAGTTCATCAAGCTATACCCAGCGAATCGGGCGACTACAAATAAAGTTCTCGACATACTGACCAACCAGTACTTCCCAGACGTCGGAAAACCAGTTTCGATCATCACCTATCACGGAACACAATTCAAGGGGATTTTGATGATTTATACACAATTCATAATTCTTCTTATATTATTTTTTCCAAATGGTTTTTCTCAAATCTTTGGTATGTAAGATTGTCTTATATTGTTTTTGGAATTTAGACGATTTCTTCTAAATTCTTATTATATTTCCTTAAAGTTTTTCTCATAATTGGTATGTAAGATGGGCTTACTTAGTTCTTGGAATTTAGATGATTCTAAATTCTTTTTATTCTTTTTCCAAAATGTTTCTTTCAAATAATTGTATTGTAAGGTGAGCTTACACTTGTTTTAGAATTTATCTTGTTGTTGCATCCTCTTCGTTCACTTATTAATTTAATAATATATATAATACTTTCACTTATGAACTTACTATTGTCACTTCCCAAACGTTTCAAGATGTTGTTTCTCTTCTTCAGTGGGTTGAGTACTAACTGTCGATTACAGAATAACCGTTACGGAATGGAGTGTGTGGTGGGGGTTGATGGTGGGAAGGGGTTGGCGCTGAGGTTCGAATTATGTGTGTGGATCAGTGTGTCAAATAGTGTATATGATTTGTAATGTATCTGTTCATTTAATATGTTGTTTGGTTGTAGTGTGTGATATCTGTATATTTCGAATTGTTCAGCTGTGTTTAGTTTTCTACTTTTTGGTAAGTAGTGTAATATTTCCATGTTGTGTTCTATGTTTGTGTAGCTGTGGTTTTCGTTATGTAAATGTGTGGCAAATGTGGAATGTATGTTTTTATTACGGAACATTTAAAAGCCCTCACCACAAACTACATACATTCCACATTTGCCACACATTTACATAACAAAACCACAGCTACACAAACATAGAACACAACATGGAAATATTACACTACTTACCAAAAAGTAGAAAACTAAACACAGCTGAACAATTTGAAATATACAGATATCACACACTACAACCAAACAACATATTAAATGAACAGATACATTACAAATCACATACGCTATTTGACACACTGATCCACACACATAATTCGAACCTTAGCGCCAACCCCTTCCCACCATCAACCCCCACCACACACTCCATTCCGTAACGGTTATTCTGTAATCGACAGTTAGTACTCAACCCACTGAAGAAGAGAAACAACATCTTGAAACGTTTGGGAAGTGACAATAGTAAGTTCATAAGTGAAAGTATATATATTGTATTCTTACCGTGACGTCCGCCTCGTTCAAGCCCCGCGATGGAAGCCAATTTGTATTGTTTTCGAGACGTCCGCCTCGTTCAAGCCCCGCGATGGAAGCCAATTTGTATTGTTTTCGAGACGTCCGCCTCGTTCAAGCCCCGCGATGGAAGCCACTTTGTATTAAGATCTTTAATTCTGTTGTGTTGTGGTTACAAATTCTTAAATCTCAGATCTGCTTCCTTTCTAATTAAGCCCCACTGTTTGGGCTAGCCAATTTGTATTATCGCCGTGTTTACGTCTACCGTCTTACTCTGCAAAATGTGTATAATGTACAATTTGTGTGTAATGAGTGTACGTGTCTTCTCGATCCGTAGTTCAAATGCGTGCAACTTCTGTATATTTCGTTCGTTGCGAACGTACGAATAACCAGGTCTTGATGTTCACTAGGGGTGAGAAAGTCCCGGTGGCGCCAAATTGTTTTCTTAAAACAATTAAAATAAAATTCAAAGGCGTATGACCAGCGCAGCTCAGGCGGTTTGAATAATTCAAATATTTCCGCCAGCTAGGCCCACTGTAGCACACAGCAGTTCGATGTGTGGACTGTGTAAATCGTTAGTCATCTGCTAAAATGTACATAAAATATTGTGCACCACCTAATGAAATTATAACACCGTGGTTACACTCAATACTTACACATTTTTTATTAGTGATTATTATTCATTTAATACAAATTATTCTAATACAAATGCTCCGGTTATTTATATGAGACAATTACAGGGTTTGACAATCGATATTTGAATTGATACCAGACGTTTAATGATGGCGTCTGTTGAAAATTGTATACAGGTTATTAATGTCGTTTGTCATAGGTTCTTGAGGTTACGTTCAAAGGATTACAAATGTTTTAAAAACAATAAAAATACACACCTTTACATCAAGTAAACTTAACTAACATATTGTGTAGGTGTAATTTGTTTAGCGCAGTGTCGTAAAAGTGTTTACAAGTTATGAATCATTAACAACAGTTTATATTGGTTAGTTTATAAATTGTCAGTGACTTAAATTTCCTTTTAATCTTTGAAAGTAATGAATTTCAGTTCAGTGAGATTTCGACCTTTAGTGAGATAATTAACGTGAGTTTATTTATATATTTCGGGTAATTTAAGAGGTACTTATCACTTCCGTAGTTATGGCGAATTCATACGATCTGTTACTCATGGGTTATACTATAATCTTCTTTAATTTGCTGGATTCAGGACATCAGGCATCTTTTTCAGTTTAACTGGTAGTAATTTATTTTCTTTTTTCGTTAATTTGGCCTCAACTTCAATAATATGGCTCCAGTCTTTATCTTATGTCTTGGTATACACTTAGTAATAACTTTTTCTGATATTTTCTATGTTTTAATGGACAATTTTGGTCACTCGAAAATTAGCGTCTATATCCTTAAAGCGTCATACATTCAGTAAAAAAATCTAACGGTATTTTTGGCTTGTTACTCCACAGTTTCCATGGTAACGTAATTATTCTACCTGGTCGATCTCAAAATAAACCCATTGTTATCAAACCTTGAATTTTTTGTTTAATTTGAATAAATATTTTATAATGGCTATATTTACTTGGGGATAATTTCAATGGTCGTAATCTTTACATAGATGTTCCTATTTTCTTTCAAAGATTAGTTTGATATCTTACAAGATTGGTCTAAGCCATGTATTAATGTTTTAGTCCAAAATGGATAATACTATGCTAATACATAATTTACTTATTTCTAAGTTTTAATATAATTCTGCCATGTTCCCTTTCGTTACACATAATTACTATATTTTGCCTATTATTTCTTATAAAGGTATTGCTATTATTTTCTTTATAAATTCCTTACTTACTTAAAACATACTAACATATTACTGTAAAACTATTTCTTTTGGTATTTATTGCCTTAAACATTAAGCCAATAACTTCTTTCTTTAAATTAATAAATGAACAAATTTGGTGAGTGTTATATCTACATCATCTCTTTTATAACAGTAATCACCCTGGTGATTTTTATACTGAGATAATATTTTTTCTGTTTTTTACATTCACACTTATTCTGTCTTTCAGTCTAATATACTTAACTTAATTGCTCATTTAACATGTGCTTATATTTTGGGTTTGTCACACTTGTTTCACTCTTTTTTCTTAAGATTATATGCTGTTTATTTTATTACACTTATCACTTCACTGTTCAACTTTGTCACTCCCTACCTATCTCTAATTACCCTTATATTTCTCACGATCTCACTATTATTACAAAGTTTTTGTATCTAATGAGTTCATGTCTCTTTTGTTAACTTCAGACTGTCACATATCATTTTATAATATGCAAACAACATGGTATTGTAAATACATCTTTCAAACAAAACATAACTTTGTATATATTGTCATTAAAGTGATAAAAATTGGTCTGAAATGTCATAATTAGTAATAATAACAACAATTTAATAATGTTAAAATATATTGTGTTAATTGAAACATACTACATCTGTAGCAACAGCCATAATATTAGCGAATAAATAAACTCTCCAAAACCTTATACTTTCAAACACATAATGCTGAAATAATATACATACTGCTGAAATAATCTTAGTAAAAGTTCCAAAGTATATAGTAGACTATACAATTTGTTCTCTGATTGAACCACGCACACATTTCTATTCCCTGTCTGTATGAGTGTAATTTTAAACATAACAGCTGACACATCGCCTATAGATAAGGATATACATACAATCATATCTACACATGGTTTTTTATGTATAACAATTGCTGAGATACTGTCATTTACAAGTTACCACTAATCAAAATTTAAACATAACTTATTAACAATAATAGAAAATTATTCTCTTTTAAAACAATCTTGTGAGTTAATTGTTATGGCCATGTAATTTTTTATTTTCTTTTCCTTTTTTCTTCACTGTCTTCTTGTCTCGCTTTACTTTGGTTAATATCTGGCCAATCTCTGGGGTTGGGTCAATGTCAGTTGTCTGTCAGTCTAGTTCGTATTTTCTTGTTTTGTGACCACCTTTGGTTGTATTCTTCCTCCTTCACTATTGATTATATTTACTACTTTCATTCTCGTTATCATTTATCTATCAAAATATATTGTTTCTTGGCATTTTTTACATACTTTTTTATATCAAATGTGATCATGGTTTGGCAATGTTATATAATGCCCTTCCACCAAAATTGATCATTTTATAAAACGTGAATTTGAGTTTGATGAAATTATCAATTGTATCGTATCAAAATTTTTTTTTTCAAATTCTCCTGCTTCTCATTCATTTTTTATAATTAATTCTGTATCCTTTAATTCCATTCTTCTTAGTCTTTTCTTCATTATCTTCTCATATTGCGAACTGGCTTATTGACTTTTTATTATAACTTATTCCCTATAAATCTTATTTTTCATCAAAACTACTCTTATACTGATATCAGGGGAACATCATCCCTGCTCAGTAAAATGATTGCTGGTTCATTCAACAGACAATCTCAATTAATAATTCTTAAATATAGTCAACTCGTGACTCAAAATAACAATAATAATAATCATAATCATAATATTTGTTGGGAATCTTTTACTTTTATACTTCATTATAGCTCAGTTCGAGTCGTATATTGTTTCATCTTTCTTTATAGATACTATTTGAAGCATTGTTTTTTATTGATACAATTCACATTTTTATTCATTTTTAATTACTCTTTGTTTCATCTCCTTTCACATTATAACTCTTAGAACGTTTATTTCATTTATATTGTTTTGTGATCATTGGTTTGGGTAATTTTACTTCCCCTCTTTCTAAATAGTTGTGGAAGCTGATCATTTTGATTGATTTTTTTTTTTTTTTTTTTTTTTTTTAAATATCATAGTAAGTTATGGCTTCTTACTAGTTAGGAATTTTTTGTAGCTTATTCCTTTACAGTATGTTATGCTTTTTATGCCTCATTTTTTGGCTAAATATTATGGTAATTTAACCTTATTTTGGAGGAATGTTTTGTAACTACACTCCTCTATTGTTAATTTTTATTTAAATATTGTAGTAAGTTGGTTGCTCTTACTTTATCTGAATGCCTTGTGACTTTTATCTCTCCATTTCTACTTGTTCTAAAATATTATTAAGATATTTGGGTAAGCTTTTCTTACATATCTTTTTTGATTTTTTACAATTTTTATTCATCATAATGGTTTCTCTAATGCTTAGTGTAAGCTGTACTTACGAATGTTTTGGAATTTTGACATTCTTTAGAGATCTTTTCTTTATGGCATTGGCAGACTTGTTTGTTTGTCACGTTATTTTTTTTCTTTATTTAAAGTATTTTTGTTTGTTTTTTACTTTAAATTGTTTTTTACAGTTATTGTTGGTTGTCATAATATTTCTTAATTGAGGCTTGATTGTATACCCCCTTTATTTTCTTGGTGACGGGGTGAGTGATCTCATAAGTGTTATTGCCCTTGTCTTTTGTTATAGTGTATGGTCCCATATTCCAGTGTTCATCTGCATTTGGTTTATCCATTGTCCATGATTACACGAGTTTCCTCCGTTGTTCGGACTGCTCTGGTGTGCATCACTGTTTCTGTCTGTGTTATATATGTCTCTTTTATCTGGTACAGCCACTCTTCTAATATCATGTGTTCTCTGGCATCAGTGCCTACCTCAATCACTTGATGATGTTGTTTACTACTCAACGAAGTTAATCGTACCTCCGTTATTGATCTTCTCACTGATATTGGTTTATTTGGTATTTCTATCTCTGGTAATTTCCCTTTTCTTGTAGACTTTCTCAATTTGTCATACATTGTTTTGTTGTGTTCCTTTTCAACTTTGGATATCCTCCATTTAAAGATAGGTTTGCTGAAAGTTTTACTCGCTGGTTGATCGTTGTCCCTCCTAGAATTTCCTTCAGAGTTCTCCTGCACTCCATAACATTCATCATTTCCGTATGGTCATTAATTGGTCGATTAAACGTCTCAAGTAGTCCGTTCTTCATCATCTCCAATTCCTCTCTGGTATTGATTCGTTTTCTCTAATGTATTTTCTTGGTCTTCTTAATTATCTGTTTTTTCTGTACTCCTCTACGGTTGGTTCCTTTCTGTTTACTTTTCTCTTTGTTTTCGTTACCTTTATTTTGATGTAACAATGTATTTGGGTCTTCTTGAATTTCTGTTTTTCCATTATTTCCTTCTGGAGTGGTGTTTATTGTTTCATTCACCTTCTTGAACCCGTTACCTAATGTCTCATTAAGTAGATCTATTTGGTAATTGGTTTCTTCCCCTTTCTTATTCATCTCCATTTTTGTCTGGTCGCTTTCTTCACGACGTTCTCTGAAAATAAGCCTTATTTGCTGCTTCATTTCTTCTTTATTTTTCTCGTGGTCCTTCTTCAGCTGTTCCTTCAATTCTTCCTTTAATTCTTCGTTTCTTTGCTGAATTTCCTCCAGCAATCGTTGTTGTAGTGTTTCATTATTTTGGTTGACTGTTTTCCTCAATTCTTCCCTAGTACTCACTATTTTTTCATTGATCTGTTTCAAATTGTCACTGGTTTCTTTCTTCATGCCGTCGAATTTATTGTTCATCTCCTTCAAGCTCTCCTCATTCTTGTCGAATTTATTGTTCATCTCCTTCAAGCTCTCCTCATTCTTGTCGAATTTATTGTTCATCTCCTTCAAATTATTGTTCATCATTTCCATTAATTTTAGTATGTTCGGGTCTCCTCTAAATTCTCCCTTGTCGCCCGCCTGTTTTTCCATTTCTTCGTCTTGGCTTGGTTCTGTTGTGGTTATTACTGTCTCCACTTCTTCAATCGGTGTTCCTTCCTCTTCTTCCCCTCTGTTTTCTTCCATCTCCTTCTCCTTTGCCAATTTTTTCGATACTCCTCTGGTGTGCATTTTGTAATCTTTCGTAATCGCCGCTAGAATTTATAGGGTTTAATTGTATAATTTCTTTATTATTCTAGCTCCACTAGTTGGCGCGCCAATTTGTATTATCTGCGTGACGTCCGCCTCGTTCAAGCCCCGCGATGGAAGGCAATTTGTATTGTTTTCGAGACGTCCGCCTCGTTCAAGCCCCGCGATGGAAGCCACTTTGTATTAAGATCTTTAATTCTGTTGTGTTGTGGTTACAAATTCTTAAATCTCAGATCTGCTTCCTTTCTAATTAAGCCCCACTGTTTGGGCTAGCCAATTTGTATTATCGCCGTGTTTACGTCTACCGTCTTACTCTGCAAAATGTGTATAATGTACAATTTGTGTGTAATGAGTGTACGTGTCTTCTCGATCCGTAGTTCAAATGCGTGCAACTTCTGTATATTTCGTTCGTTGCGAACGTACGAATAACCAGGTCTTGATGTTCACTAGGGGTGAGAAAGTCCCGGTGGCGCCAAATTGTTTTCTTAAAACAATTAAAATAAAATTCAAAGGCGTATGACCAGCGCAGCTCAGGCGGTTTGAATAATTCAAATATTTCCGCCAGCTAGGCCCACTGTAGCACACAGCAGTTCGATGCGTGGACTGTGTAAATCGTTAGTCATCTGCTAAAATGTACATAAAATATTGTGCACCACCTAATGAAATTATAACACCGTGGTTACACTCAATACTTACACATTTTTTATTAGTGATTATTATTCATTTAATACAAATTATTCTAATACAAATGCTCCGGTTATTTATATGAGACAATTACAGGGTTTGACAGTCGATATTTGAATTGATACCAGACGTTTAATGATGGCGTCTGTTGAAAATTGTATACAGGTTATTAATGTCGTTTGTCATAGGTTCTTGAGGTTACGTTCAAAGGATTACAAATGTTTTAAAAACAATAAAAATACACACCTTTACATCAAGTAAACTTAACTAACATATTGTGTAGGTGTAATTTGTTTAGCGCAGTGTCGTAAAAGTGTTTACAAGTTATGAATCATTAACAACAGTTTATATTGGTTAGTTTATAAATTGTCAGTGACTTAAATTTCCTTTTAATCTTTGAAAGTAATGAATTTCAGTTCAGTGAGATTTTGACCTTTAGTGAGATAATTAACGTGAGTTTATTTATATATTTCGGGTAATTTAAGAGGTACTTATCACTTCCGTAGTTATGGCGAATTCATACGATCTGTTACTCATGGGTTATACTATAATCTTCTTTAATTTGCTGGATTCAGGACATCAGGCATCTTTTTCAGTTTAACTGGTAGTAATTTATTTTCTTTTTTCATTAATTTGGCCTCAACTTCAATAATATGGCTCCAGTCTTTATCTTATGTCTTGGTATACACTTAGTAATAACTTTTTCTGATATTTTCTATGTTTTAATGGACAATTTTGGTCACTCGAAAATTAGCGTCTATATCCTTAAAGCGTCATACATTCAGTAAAAAAATCTAACGGTATTTTTGGCTTGTTACTCCACAGTTTCCATGGTAACGTAATTATTCTACCTGGTCGATCTCAAAATAAACCCATTGTTATCAAACCTTGAATTTTTTGTTTAATTTGAATAAATATTTTATAATGGCTATATTTACTTGGGGATAATTTCAATGGTCGTAATCTTTACATAGATGTTCCTATTTTCTTTCAAAGATTAGTTTGATATCTTACAAGATTGGTCTAAGCCATGTATTAATGTTTTAGTCCAAAATGGATAATACTATGCTAATACATAATTTACTTATTTCTAAGTTTTAATATAATTCTGCCATGTTCCCTTTCGTTACACATAATTACTATATTTTGCCTATTATTTCTTATAAAGGTATTGCTATTATTTTCTTTATAAATTCCTTACTTACTTAAAACATACTAACATATTACTGTAAAACTATTTCTTTTGGTATTTATTGCCTTAAACATTAAGCCAATAACTTCTTTCTTTAAATTAATAAATGAACAAATTTGGTGAGTGTTATATCTACATCATCTCTTTTATAACAGTAATCACCCTGGTGATTTTTATACTGAGATAATATTTTTTCTGTTTTTTACATTCACACTTATTCTGTGTCTTTCAGTCTAATATACTTAACTTAATTGCTCATTTAACATGTGCTTATATTTTGGGTTTGTCACACTTGTTTCACTCTTTTTTCTTAAGATTATATGCTGTTTATTTTATTACACTTATCACTTCACTGTTCAACTTTGTCACTCCCTACCTATCTCTAATTACCCTTATATTTCTCACGATCTCACTATTATTACAAAGTTTTTGTATCTAATGAGTTCATGTCTCTTTTGTTAACTTCAGACTGTCACATATCATTTTATAATATGCAAACAACATGGTATTGTAAATACATCTTTCAAACAAAACATAACTTTGTATATATTGTCATTAAAGTGATAAAAATTGGTCTGAAATGTCATAATTAGTAATAATAACAACAATTTAATAATGTTAAAATATATTGTGTTAATTGAAACATACTACATCTGTAGCAACAGCCATAATATTAGCGAATAAATAAACTCTCCAAAACCTTATACTTTCAAACACATAATGCTGAAATAATATACATACTGCTGAAATAATCTTAGTAAAAGTTCCAAAGTATATAGTAGACTATACAATTTGTTCTCTGATTGAACCATGCACACATTTCTATTCCCTGTCTGTATGAGTGTAATTTTAAACATAACAGCTGACACATCGCCTATAGATAAGGATATACATACAATCATATCTACACATGGTTTTTTATGTATAACAATTGCTGAGATACTGTCATTTACAAGTTACCACTAATCAAAATTTAAACATAACTTATTAACAATAATAAAAAATTATTCTCTTTTAAAACAATCTTGTGAGTTAATTGTTATGGCCATGTAATTTTTTATTTTCTTTTCCTTTTTTCTTCACTGTCTTCTTGTCTCGCTTTACTTTGTTTAATATCTGGCCAATCTCTGGGGTTGGGTCAATGTCAGTTGTCTGTCAGTCTAGTTCGTATTTTCTTGTTTTGTGACCACCTTTGGTTGTATTCTTCCTCCTTCACTATTGATTATATTTACTACTTTCATTCTCGTTATCATTTATCTATCAAAATATATTGTTTCTTGGCATTTTTTACATACTTTTTTATATCAAATGTGATCAGGGTTTGGCAATGTTATAATATATATATTATTAAATTAATAAGTGAACGAAGAGGATGCAACAACAAGATAATTTTTAATACAATAAGTAATAAGTGAAGTATCCCAAAGATATTTTTTTAATAGTAACAAATGTGTACTATTCTGAATAATTTTTTTAATCTGTCTGTAGATAATTCCAGCTATATTAATAGGTTTTTTGAGCAGAGATGATTTGCCTCTGTACTCAAATATGTGTGAAGTATTGGACAGCAGAGGAAGTAGCGTACAGTGCCTCTCTGAACTGAACCAGCTCACAAAGTAGGGAACGATAGGGAGGAAATATCCCAAGGAGAAAATACTAAGAAGAAATATGAAAATAAAATAATAAATATGAAACTCAGATGACTATTACTATCAAGGAAGATCAAGTGAGAATGAGAAGGACATAAGCTCAAATATAAATAGGACAATTTTTAAAATGGAAGGAAGTCAAGAATAATAACAAACCTAGAATAATTATCATAAGCAATTGTTTCACACAAAGCAAGTATAGTCTGAAAAAATCGCTTCTGGAGAAGGGCATTCTGTAGCGTGACAGAAAATCCACTACTAATTAATTCAATTAAAATCATAAAAATTAATTACATTACTTATACTAATATAATATCGAATGAAATTTAATGAATTTAAAGGAATAAACCACAATAAAATAAAAATCCTCATTACATTATAAGAATTACCACTATTAAAAATCAAAGAAATAATTAAGAGTAACTCATATTATAAAATCAGGAGTTTACCCAGGAAGTTAGGAGCAGTAAACAAATTAGATACCACAAAATGAAGAAGAAAGAATCAGTTTAAGAGTGGTGAAACAACAAAATACCCCAAACACAAGAAGAAGGAAGAGTAGAGTTTATTATCAGGAAGTAAACGATACCCTGAACCCTTTAACAAAGAGCAAAGTCAGTATCAGAAAATAAAGTAGATACTCCAAACCAAACATCAGTCAAGATAACACGAAGTACCTTGGTTTACCCAAGAGTGAAGACAAGAAGAAGGAAGACCAGAAGAAGGACAAGAGTGAAGACAAGAAAGAAGACAAGAAGAGAGGAAGAAATAGTATGGAAGAAACACCATTATAAAACCTATAATTAACTACCATGAACCCCAAACCCATAAAGACAATTAAAGAAAGTATAACATCCCAAAACCCTATAAAATGTAATGATTAATAAACCAAAAGTGTCGTATAGTATAATAAGATGTGAACCAACTAGAGTTATTGTGTGATAAAAAAAATAAACAAGTCTTAACAGTCTATGATGACTAAAGGTCTGGTCTGAGATAATAAGACTCAGTATATCAGAACCACCAGTGAAAGTGAACTAGTGCAAGTGTTTTTGGAAATACAATAAACTTAAAGTTGTAGTGATACTATGACTTACCAATATGCTATATAACAACTTTTATATTCAATAATACACATCATCATAAAATAATAAAATGGAAGATTTCCAATATTTTATTATTTTAATGTCACTTTGTTATTACAAGAGATTTGTAAAAATTATAATAACTAAAGTATGGGTGGACATGTTTACACAATAAGGGGATAATAAATAATAATAGTTAGACCAGAAAGGACTGGAATTAATTTAAGTATTCATAGGTTTAAAAATGTTTAAAATGGCTATTTGTTCACAGCCATGAACTCAATATGTTTATAAGAGTTCTTAGTCAATAAGATTTATATGTGTTTAAAATAAATTATGTTTGCCAAATAACAGCATACATACCATTAATAATGTTTCAGTAGGTATGCTGTGTTAAAAAAAAAAAGAGTTAAATGTATATTTTCAAACAATGTCAGCAATATGTTCAGTTGTACAGAATGCTAAGTAATGTTCATTATTATTTTTATATAACAGTAGTATTAATTAGATACTACACATCACAATAAGTTTAAACCATTTTATTTTTATGTCTTAATAACTGTTTAAAGTCAGAGGAGGAGTAGGATTAAATTTATTTGAGAAAGCCAGAAATATAAAATTCTAAACTCTAGGCCATTTGATGAATTCACAGAAACCATATAAACCAGTTAATTCACTTATAAAGCCTGTAAACTGGCAAGATTTAGGTAAGGTAAATCAGTTAACAACTACTGTGAATGAATCTATGAGTTAAAATGATAAAATAGAAATATACTTTAAAATATTGTAAATTTTTGAAATATATAAATTCATTATTTTTAAAGAGGAGTGTTAAATTCAGAGATTATCACAAAAAACCAGTTCAAAGGTTCAATTTATATATATTTAAGGAAAGGAAGAGAAATATGACTATTTGAAATTTATTATAATGGTATTAATAACAATTAAAATGGCAGAAAAATTATATGAAGGCGGAAACCAGTTTTTGAGCCTAGATTTCCAAAAAGAAAGAAATTTGGTAATTTCCACAAAAATGTCAACAGATATGGACTATAATATATCAATTTAAAGAGAATGAGAGAATTAAACCAATGATAAGGTTCATAATTCATGAAGGTGATGAATAAACTAAATAAATTCCATATATAATGTATTTTTGTATCATGTATATGGGAAATCGAAATATTTTAACAATACTTTTTCAAAGATTAACTGGGCCAGATTTTGACTAACGTGAAGGAAGTTAGTTAGTTCTTTGTTAATGATCAAGCTGAGCAGTTTATGTGATATTACGTTCTATGAAACCGAGAAAAATGGTGTACTAAGGTTACCCAATAAAATTAAGTGAAACGAGAGTTACGTAAATTAAACACTTTTCTAACTAAAACTACTGAAAACTTTAACCACAATAGTGAAAACAACATCAACACTACACAATACCAGTGCATAAAAACAGTAACACGACATATTTGTGATAATTTACTCTTCAATAGTATAACCGTTTTTTGCGTAGTGAATAAAGAGAAGTGAACACCAAAAACATATAACATAATTAATACCAGTGATCACTAAACACCATTCCAGAATACACCAAACAAAATATTAGACAAGTTACACCAGTTCGGGGACATTTAAAACATATATGAAGGTAATTTTGCTGTGAGATTTTAACACGACGACATCGCAGATAACCTCATCATATTTTCGAGCGGCCATCTTAGAAATGCCGAGCAGTGCCAACTACATTGAGTGACTTCAGCGCTTGCAGTATTGGTCAGACAAATCAACAATATTACTTATTTTATAAAATTTATTCACCTTTTGTTAAATAATAGTTATTGAAAACACTTTATTTGTAAATGTTATACTTTCTCGTTTACCCTTCTTTGACTATTAATAATATAATCGCTCCAAGAACCTTTTATAATACTTGTAATAATTTTTCAACTGTATGAACAAATCGATTATTTCCTGAGACGGAGTCGACAATTGCTCACAATCGATTAAACATTGATCCTTTCTTAATTTTGTTAATAAATCCATTTATTTCAATTGTTTGTATCTATAACTTATTTCACATGCTAATTTAAGGTTATCTATTAATGCAACGAGACTTCCAGAAGAAGAAAATATTTTTTTTTAAATGAGATATTGGACCAGCCCGAAAAATCATAAATCGATTGCTGACCGGAGTTAATATGATTAACTCCGGACTTTGTTAAGATCTTCAAGAAGTGCTAAATAATTAATAAATACCTTATTAATTATTAAAATTTTTACCAAAACATTAAAACTGAATTATTTCTCAATTACCGACATCAATTAAAATATAAACAAAAATTTTTTTTTTATTTTCTTTTTAAATAAAATTTTTTCTTTATTATCTTTATTTGTAAAGACTGCATACAGGGTCTGCTTACAATATATATATATATATATTTGTACATTTATTGAAAAGGGTTATTGTGAGAGGGTCGGTACAGACATGGTGGATGTGTGTTATATGTGTTATGTATGTGTTTGTGTGTAATTTTCAATTTGGGGGTGGGGGAATGTGACAGAAATTATGATATGATAGCACATGTGCTTACAGAATTACTGAAAAGGCTAGCCTATTTAATTTATACTTTAGATAGCACTCAATGATTTCAATATTACATGTGAACACAAAATTATTGTAAGAATAATCTTGGACATAGTGTGGCAGGGTGTAGACAATTTAAATTTAAGCTCAGATATCACATGTTAAGAGATTTACAATGTTGTTTTGAGATAGTGTGGCATCCACTCTTTTACTGCCACTGAATTAAATACTCACTCACAATCTTATACTGTGGAGTATTATGACATGTATGTGAAGATGTATTTCAACTTTACTCATCATTTTATTCATTGCTAAAGTATGCCTTGAAACATCATGTATATGCTTGCACGCTGAATAAAGTTCACACTTGTTTTGTTAACAGAGTTTTTCATTTGCAAGTCCTGTCATTCACCAGTGGACATGTCTGTGATTGTAACTTGGACCTTGCACCCTTTATGCTTCCTCTAGGTTCATTACCTAGTTTTAAATATTATGTCTCTCCCTTTTACAAAAAATATATAAAAATAAAAAAAATAAAATAAAATAAAATATTACTTAAGTATATTTTACTGTGCCATACATTGTTCGGCCTGAGAAAGGCAAAGCTCGGTTGCAGAGACGGGTTACTTTCTTTTTAAACGGGCGGGTTCTTGATGTCACGCAATGCCACTGCATCGCGTCGCCGCCGGGTATATGTAGACGGTTTGTTGTGGCAGCAACGAATATTCAGTAGGCCGGACCAGCTGTGATCTGCGTGAGCCTGCCTTTGCCAAACTTTCTTGGGTAGTCACTACCGACAAATCGTTCTCATTTCTGTTTCTACCCTCATCAGAGAAGTTTGCTCTCAACTGGTGGCACCAATCTGTTCGGACTCCGTTATTCCACTCTATGAGAAGCTAAACTAAAGTCAGCTCCAGGTATGTAGTATTTTAATGTGGTTCTAAAATATTTTAACCTTAAAATATTTTTTTGTTAGTGTTTCAGCTTTACTGGTAAACGATAACTTGTGTGTGCATGAGTGTTAGTCTTGAATTCGGGTATTAAATTAAATTAGAGATTAACTTATTAAATTAACTTATAATAGACATGAATGTAGCGTATTAAACTGATTAAAATAATGTAAAATGGTAATAGATATCTTACACTCATTTGTTTTTAGTGTTGTTAATAAGTATAGTATACATTGAAAGATTCATGTCATGAATGGAACACTTAAACAAAATTAGTTTGTTAAATGAAATAAGGCACATCTGGTGGTCCGATCAATGGTTAATACGAATAAGTGGTGATGTGTTTCTGGTTGCTGCCAAGCATTGGAGTGTGTGTTCTCAATTTTATAATGATGGTGTGTGTGTGTGTGCGAGCTGTGGTGAGATTATGTTCTTTATGACACCCTATACAACTGATTGCCTGTCACAGGCGCTCGAACAATGGCGAGATGGGTGTCGGGTCTAGACGAACTACTGTCTACCCTTCTGGCAGAGATAATACTTGAGCCATGAGGTGCCGTCAGTTGGGACACACACACAGACACACTCGTAGAGGAACTCTGCCCCCAGGAATTATCTGTGCTACCCATACGCTACAGCTTAACCAGGGTCACTTAGTTACACCGGACGATCCAGGTGGGACCATTCTGTTTTACTTTACAATGTCTCATCTACCACTACACTGTAAATCCACAGACGCTCCCAGAAGCAGACTCATGATACCGCGTTTAATTTGCTCAAGTTCTGCAAAAACTCTCACGTTAAGTTTTGTGCCTACATGTGTGGACCTTTTATATAAGTAAGTCTTATGCAACCTGTTATAGCTTCTTATACTATGTAAGGAAATTGCACACACACACATACACATGTATCCACATGAACTGCTCTAAGTTTTCCATTTTTTTTTTTAATGAGTTTAATTTATCTGAGTGTTAGTTATATCCTGCTTGCTCTTGTCCCGCCGTGCGGGCATAATTCAGGACTGGGGCTATCTGATTTCTTCACGTGTGGTGGCTTAAACTATTTACATGATTAAATACTCGGAGTTTGCTTCTTAATTATTGATGTGGTAGTTTATTTATATTTTTGAACCTCTGGTTCCGTTGGGGGCATTTCCATTTCCGGTGTTATTTAAATTCTCATATTATGGGTGATTAACTGGGAACTACCAAGCTCGCTTTGTTGTGTATATATATATATATTACTATAATACTTATAACTTTTTACCTCAAGATGTATTTTTTCCTTTAGGGACATGTTTCGGGAGATCCTGTTCTCCCATCTTCAGCCTTCGCCAACTTGCTTCTGGTGCAGTATTTGTGTGTTGGCTACTGGATGTTATTATGGTGGTTTGTTGGTCTTTGGTCCTTCAATGTTGCATTATTGCGTGTGGTTGTGGTATCTGTTTTTGTATTTTGTTTATTTTCGATGTTGAGTGCTTTGAATATTGTGTCATGTTTTGTATTGATTTGTATTTGTTCTGGTATTAATTTGTTTTGTGTTTTATGTTTGTAAATCTGTAAATTTTCCCAAATGTTCATTATGGTGCCTTTGTGTGGTATATGTTTTATTAGTGTTACATTGGTTATGCCTGGGAATTCATGTCCTGTGTTTATTGCATGTGTGGCTAAATTGGATTTATATATGTTTGGTTTTTTGTATGCATTTAGGTGTTCATGCCACACACAATACACACACATTCATACACATACATTCGTGTTGCAACGAATCACAGGATCATGATAGGCGGGGCAAGTTCATATATTACACAGACAATGGACATTCATATTATATTGGTAGATGGTTAAGTTTGGTTGTTATCAATTGTATTTAGTAAGGTTAAGGGTTTAGTTTAGAAAAACTGTGCATTATTATTTATGGTTATTCATGTACTGTGTTAGTGGAAATGTGCGCGCGTGCGCGAGTGGGAAACGTTTCCCGGGCGGTGCGTGAAGTATTATCGTTGTTTTGACATTAGCTGAACTGAGACATGTGTATCGCTACAATCCCTATACCTGTCGGACTATTGTTTACGGTCATGTATATTATTGGTATGTAGGCAGTCATGCATGAGATACGAGTAGTCTGATTACCGCTATGCATGCTGTTACAAAGTAAATGCACTCTACTGCATGAAAAGTGCTTGGTCACTTTATAATAACCATGTGACTTCCATCCACCAATAGAATGCTGACTGGTGGTTGGAAATTTTCTTAAGCCTGTCGTTACACAGGCAGTTCTTCTACGCCATCTACCGCGAACGGAACGTGCACTCCTTGTACAAGATTCTACCGCTTGCAAGGTGTTGTAAAAACTATTCGTCGATAGTGAAACGGGAAGACTCAGAACTGTGTGTGTAGTACATTTGCACACATCAGTGCTTAAACGCATTGTGCGAAAATTTACAAGCAGTTCTTCACTGCTGCTACCGCGAACGGTACATACAATCCTTGTACAAGACTCTACCGCTTGCAAGGATCTGTTAAGACTTTTCGGGGATAGTAACGCGTGTGACGCATAACAATTGATTTTATATCTTTACATACGATATTAATATTGTAGTATTACGTGTGTAAGAAGTGAGTGTAACTGTATCACTGTGCGAGATTTTCCGCAGTGACAGTATCATTAATTGTTACGCAATAGTTCCATCAAGACGTTTCCGTGCTAGTGCAAGATTTCCTCATAGGGTGGTCTGCTGATCGCGGTAGACCTTGGTATTCGCGAGAACACTTGAAGAAGCCGGAGAGGTATAAGCTCAATATACCGTTATTGATTAAACTCACTGTCACCTGAGATATTACTTGGTCTTAAACTCTATATAAGTTTTGCGAGTAATAAAATCCGTAGTACCGTTGTGTGTGCGAAGTGTCGGATTCATCGTGGGAATTTCAGGACATCAACCCAGCTGTTGCAGGACATCAGCCCAGCTGTTATAGGACACCAGCCCAGCTGTTATAGGACACCAGCCCAGCTGTTATAGGACACCAGCCCAGCTGTTACAGGACGCCAGCCCAGCTGTAATCGTTTCTGGTGAAACGTCTGTCATTTGTAAGCCACACCTGACGAACCAACTATACCGCAAAGACCGGCCTTTCTCTTCAACAACATCATCGTGGGAGTCTTCTTATGTAACGTATCACGTCTTGCGTATGAACATTATTTAACATTTTAAAAGAAAGACTCTATATCAAACATTACATTCTGTACATTTCAAATATACCATATAAACTATAACTTGTGTTTGTACAATAAATGATCTTAAACCCTCCAATATAGACTTGTAATTTGAAATACACATACTATCATATCCTATGCGCCAATAGTTTAGTAATTTGTGTTGTCGCATAGAGATATTTTGGCGCTTAGCAACGTAGGGCTCGTAAAATAGCGGAAATTTTACTCTATTATATATTTGTCTATGAATATAAAATTTGGTGGAAAAATCCGACGTATAAATATAATTAACGTAATAATTGTACGTGTATTGTTCATATGAAAATCTGAGGATATAATTTTTCAAGTGTGCATATTCTCGTGTATATCATATATGAACAGATTTTATCAGTATATTGGAGGTAGATTATTAGTTGTTGTATGTTAGATAAGGTATTTACATGTTGATATTTTGAACTGCTTTTTCTGTGTGCATATAAACTGGTTACAATACGTTCTAATCTTGTTGTGATAATAATAACTTGCTTGGCGTATAAATCAATAAATTTAAATTTACTAAATTTTAAATTAAATTTTAATCATTATGGCGGATACTGCTGAAATCAAGAATGCTTTAGCGACCTTATTAGAAGAAATGAAAGCCAGTAAAGAAGAGCGGAAAGCGGATAAAGAGGAAAATAAAGCCCGTCAAGAGGAGATGAAAATGAGTATACAGAAGCTTTCAGCAGAAGCCGAGAAAAGAAGTGCAGAAGCCGAGAAAAGAAGTAAATCGATCCACGACGAAAACAAAAGAATATATGCGGCCGTGCAGGAGCAATCTAAACAAAGCAAACAAATGATAGAAGCGGCAGAAAAGCGTATTAGCGAGACCGTGGAAGCTATGAAAGCTGATATAGAGGCGAGTTTGGAGGTTAATAAGTCACGACTTAATGAATATGGTGCGAAACTCGCTGGAGTGGAGGAGCAGGTAATACAACACAGATCCACGGTGAGTGAATTAATGGCTGAGCAAGACGTGCGGATTCAAGAGCTGCAACAGCAAGTGTCACGATTGCAAAGTACCTCGTCACCACTAAACTGTACTACGTATGTATATAAGTCTTTGGATGACGTTAATTCACAGCAAAGATTTTATGGACGGGAGAATGAAAACCCCATGGATTTCATTCAAATTTGCCAGCGGGATCTGGAGCAAATTGGTGATACCTTAAGTGAAGCTGATAGAATTAATTTCATAGTGCGGCGACTTAAGGGTACCGCTGCGGAGTGGTTTAGTATCGTCCAGGATAAAATCAACACGTTGGAAGACCTGGTAAGACATTTCAGAGCTAGATACTGGAATGAGGAGATCCAGCGGAAGATACGTACGCAGCTGGAGTTTGGAAAATATTCCAATACCAGAGGTCCTAAAGATGCATATGTGATGCAGTTGATATCCAGAGCTAGATATCTTGAGCCTAGCTTAACCGAACCTGACATGGTAAGTAAACTTGCGCACCACTTTGGACGCGGGATACAGGTGGCCGTCCTTACGCAAGGAGTTAAGTCGTGGGACGAGCTACTCACATTACTTGCAAAATGGGAAGGTATCGACAACCCGAATATCAATGGTAACAGTAATGAAACACCGCATAAAAGTTTGCAATATCAAAATCAAACCAAGCAAACACAGTCGCAACAACAACAACGACCTAAGATGTCTAATAGAAATACCAATCAAAAATTTAATGCCAATAAAGTAGCAGTAGTAGCGGAAGAGGATTCCGATATAGAACAGTCAAAAAACGTGTAAGGCTGCACGGCGTGAGTCCGTGCAACAAAATAACTAGTACACGTAAAGGTAGGAATGAAGTTTCAAAAGCCCGGTGTAACTATAAAAAGCAGTTCAATAAATCAAATGTGAAAGATGTTAATTATAAGAGAAAATTTGTAGTGTCCGGCGTATATCCTGCCGTAATTAGAGATAGTTTAATTTGCAATAACCATAGTAAGGAAAATGAGAAAGGTATTAGTGTTGAAAATGACACTGACCTCATTGTCAACGCGAAAATTAACGGATGTGTCGGCGAAGTTTTATTTGACAGCGGCGCAGAAATCTCGTTAATGGATGAGCGATTCCTAGAGAAGCACAGGAAACATTTTAAAAAAATCCCGATTCTGCCAGCAGCCCACAAAATCATAAAATCAGCGACGGGTGAATCTCAGAGGGTTGACCGTCAAGCTATGATAACAGTATCCATTCAGGGAATGGAAATAGAAGTCTCTGTGCTTATTGTCAAGAAACTCGTGTATAATGTTATTTTGGGAGTGGACACATTAAATAAACTGCACGCGAACATTGATTTTCCAAATAAAATACTAAAATGTACTATAAATAATAGTAAACACGATATCAGGTTAGGACGCAGGAGGGGTAAGACGGGGTCTGATTGTGAACCTATTACTATAACTCGCCCAGCGGTTCAACTTGCCGATAAGATAACACATAATATGCGGACTCACAGCAGGCAGATAACGAGCAATGAGCAAGATAAGCTGCAAGGTATGCTTGATAAATTCGAATCTGTGTTTTCAAAAAATCCTACCGTCACGAATGTTTATGAACACAGTATTCAGGTCACTGATGAAAATAAATTTGTACGGAAGACGTACCCCATCCCCCTTCACTATCAACAACAGGTTGATGCCGAAGTTAAGAGTATGCTTCAGAATGGTGTGATTGAACGAACTGATAGCAATTTTTTAAATCCTATGGTTGTTGTTAAAAAGAAAAATAACGACATTCGATTATGTCTCGACATGAGAAATCTAAATTCTATTACAAAAAAATGCTACGACTGTGCTCCGAATGCGGAGAACCTATTCATAAAATGTCAAGGTGTTAAATACATGTCTCGCCTTGATCTTAAAAGTGGATTCTGGCAGATTCCCCTTGCCAAAGAGTCGAGAAGATACACAGCATTTCTATATCGAAATAAATGCTATCAGTTTAGAGTAGTTCCATTTGGTTTGGTTACCAGTTTAGCGGCCATGGTCAGATGTTTGGAGTTAGCTCTGGGACCCGAGGTGGAGGACTTCGTCAGCATATTTGTTGATGATATTTTGGTCATATCCAAATCATTTGAAGAACATCTTGATCATCTCAAGATTGTATTTCAGAAATTGCAAGCCGCTAACCTGACTCTCAATCTTGAAAAGTGTGAATTCGGGAAATCGCAAATTAAATTTTTGGGACATATTATCTCAGCGGAAGGTATAACAACTGACCCGGAAAAAATACGTGCGATCATGGAGTTCCCGAAACCCACAAAACCCAGGGATATCAGAGCGTTCCTCGGATTGACTGGTTACTTCAGACGTTTTACGCCAGAATATTCTGGGACAATTGAGCCGTTGTTAGAACTGCTTCGTAAGAGTACTAAATGGAGATGGGAGGAGCGTCATCAGCATGCTTTCGACGCGACTAAAAATTTGTATAGTAGGAACCTGCACGTGTTCCATCCTGAGAAAAGGGGCACATATGTCCTGAATTGCGATGCTTCGGATTACGCCATTGGGGGTGTACTCTACCAACGGAATGAGAAGGGTGAAAACAAAATAATTGCGCACAGCAGTAGGTCACTAAAAGGGGCCGAACGTAACTATTTCACATCGGAGAAAGAAATATTGGCTATTGTGTACTGCATTAGTAAATTTCGTTATTACCTGGTTGGACAACACTTCGAAATCCTTTCGGACAACCAGGCCTTATCGTTCATGTTGCGCTGCAAGTTGGCGAACGCTCGCATATCCCGTTGGATCATGGCCATCCAAGAGTACGACTTTACCATTAAGTACTGTAAGGCAAGCGAGAACCAAGCAGCTGACACGTTAAGCCGATACCCTCCAATGGTGGAAGAACGTCATGCGTCTAATAACCAGGAAGTTCAAATTCTAGCTGTCAAATATAAATTAGAAGACAGTTTCAAAAATAAGTTAAGAAATATTGGTATGGAACAACAGCGGGACACAAAATTGAAGCGGATATGTGACGCTATCCGGATACAAGAAAACCCTAAGTACAGAATATATAAAGACGTAGTGTATAAAATTATCAATGGTGGATGGAAGATTATGGTACCGGACGCCATGGTGGAAGACCTCACCTGGATGTGTCATGAGAGTCTGGCTCATGCGGGGCCTTATAAATGTTACCTGGCAATGTGGGAGGATTTTGTGTGGCTAAATATGACCAGGAAAATAAAGGCCATACTCCGCTCATGCCACATCTGCCAAACAGCGAAATATCCGAACCAACATACCCAGGTTGAAATGGGTAACATTGTTGTGCGTAATAAAAATGACCTTGTATGCATTGATTTTTTGGGTCCACTTCCTCGGGCGGCACGTGGAGTGAAGAACCTTGTGGTTGTTACGGATGCCTTTACCAAACATGTTAGCCTATATGCTATTGGTAGACCTACTACGTCGGCTGTCATAAACATTATGCTAAATAAATACATGCCGAAAAATGGTCCCGTAAGGAAGATACTCTCAGATCAAGGTAAGCAATTTACGAACACCAAGTGGCACTCCGAGCTTGAGAAACACGGGGTCCAGACGGTCTTGACTGCGATCCGGAGACCGCAAGGTAACTTGGCCGAGCGTGTCAACAAGGAGTTGGGACGGTTGTTCCGTACGTACTGTAATACTAACCAGAGTAAGTGGCCGGAATTCTTAGAATTTTTTGAGTATGCCATAAATGGAAATTATAATTCTACTACTGGGTATACTCCGAATGAACTCCAAACCGGAGAAATGCCAGGCCGGGTCTGGGGTAAACACATTGAAAGGATAGCGACGCATAATATGCCTATACCAGTTGAGATAAAGAAAATCGAGGCTAGAAGACGCATTAAAAAGTGCGCCGAGGAGCGCACGGAAAAATTTAATGCGGAACATAAACTAGTCAAGTTCAAGACTGGAGAGAGTGTGCTTTTACGAGCATTAAATGTTGGAAGAAGGGAGGACAACACAGCCGCGAAGTTTTTTAGGCTGTATAATGGTCCGTATACCCTGTCGGAGCAAGTTGGGAAAAATACCTTTATCTTAACCAACCCAAATACCAACCGTGCGATTGGTAAATTCCATGCGTCCTCATTGAGGAAGTATTATACAAAGGATCCGTAAACTCAGAAATAAATGTCAGGATATAGGGGTAAGAATGTGTAGTGATTTAAATATGTCAATTCAGGTTTAAATGTTGTATGTAAGATGGCTCTGTGAATGAACAATAATCTAGTTTTGATAAGGAATGTTGTCTGTGTACCCTGTGACACTGCATAAGATTTCGTTATCTGTGTGTCAAGAACATGTGTGTTTGTTTTGGTTTTGAAGGTTACCACGTGTCTTTTGATTTGATGCTTCTGTCAAAGTGACAGTTGGAAATGTTAGTATTAATTGAGGATGTTTATTTGATTTTAGTTCGAGGGTATTATTATTATTTCAGGATTAGGAAGTTGTTTTGGTTATATTGAAAAAAAAAAAGTTTTTTTTTATTTTTTGTTAGTTAACTAAAGAAAGAAAAAAAAAATTTTTTTTTTTATGCGGGAAGGAGTTAATCCTGCAACGAATCACAGGATCATGATAGGCGGGGCAAGTTCATATATTACACAGACAATGGACATTCATATTATATTGGTAGATGGTTAAGTTTGGTTGTTATCAATTGTATTTAGTAAGGTTAAGGGTTTAGTTTAGAAAAACTGTGCATTATTATTTATGGTTATTCATGTACTGTGTTAGTGGAAATGTGCGCGCGTGCGCGAGTGGGAAACGTTTCCCGGGCGGTGCGTGAAGTATTATCGTTGTTTTGACATTAGCTGAACTGAGACATGTGTATCGCTACAATCCCTATACCTGTCGGACTATTGTTTACGGTCATGTATATTATTGGTATGTAGGCAGTCATGCATGAGATACGAGTAGTCTGATTACCGCTATGCATGCTGTTACAAAGTAAATGCACTCTACTGCATGAAAAGTGCTTGGTCACTTTATAATAACCATGTGACTTCCATCCACCAATAGAATGCTGACTGGTGGTTGGAAATTTTCTTAAGCCTGTCGTTACACAGGCAGTTCTTCTACGCCATCTACCGCGAACGGAACGTGCACTCCTTGTACAAGATTCTACCGCTTGCAAGGTGTTGTAAAAACTATTCGTCGATAGTGAAACGGGAAGACTCAGAACTGTGTGTGTAGTACATTTGCACACATCAGTGCTTAAACGCATTGTGCGAAAATTTACAAGCAGTTCTTCACTGCTGCTACCGCGAACGGTACATACAATCCTTGTACAAGACTCTACCGCTTGCAAGGATCTGTTAAGACTTTTCGGGGATAGTAACGCGTGTGACGCATAACAATTGATTTTATATCTTTACACACGATATTAATATTGTAGTATTACGTGTGTAAGAAGTGAGTGTAACTGTATCACTGTGCGAGATTTTCCGCAGAGACAGTATCATTAATTGTTACGCAATAGTTCCATCAAGACGTTTCCGTGCTAGTGCAAGATTTCCTCATAGGGTGGTCTGCTGATCGCGGTAGACCTTGGTATTCGCGAGAACACTTGAAGAAGCCGGAGAGGTATAAGCTCAATATACCGTTATTGATTAAACTCACTGTCACCTGAGATATTACTTGGTCTTAAACTCTATATAAGTTTTGCGAGTAATAAAATCCGTAGTACCGTTGTGTGTGCGAAGTGTCGGATTCATCGTGGGAATTTCAGGACATCAACCCAGCTGTTGCAGGACATCAGCCCAGCTGTTATAGGACATCAGCCCAGCTGTTATAGGACACCAGCCCAGCTGTTATAGGACCAGCCCAGCTGTTACAGGACGCCAGCCCAGCTGTAATCGTTTCTGGTGAAACGTCTGTCATTTGTAAGCCACACCTGACGAACCAACTATACCGCAAAGACCGGCCTTTCTCTTCAACAACATCATCGTGGGAGTCTTCTTATGTAACGTATCACGTTTTGCGTATGAACATTATTTAACATTTTAAAAGAAAGACTCTATATCAAACATTACATTCTGTACATTTCAAATATACCATATAAACTATAACTTGTGTTTGTACAATAAATGATCTTAAACCCTCCAATATAGACTTGTAATTTGAAATACACATACTATCATATCCTATGCGCCAATAGTTTAGTAATTTGTGTTGTCGCAATATATATATTTGTACATTTATTGCAAAGGGTTATTGTGAGAGGGTCGGTACAGAAATGGTGGATGTGTGTTATATGTGTTATGTATGTGTTTGTGTGTATTTTTCAATTTGGGGGGGGAATGTGTCAGAAATTATGATATGATAGCACACGTGCTTACAGAATTACTGAAAAGGCTAGCCTATTTAATTTATACTTTAGATAGCACTCAATTATTTCAATATTACATGTGAACACAAAATTATTGTAAGAATAATCTTGGACATAGCGTGGCAGTGTGTAGACAATTTAAATTTAAACTCAGATATCACATGTTAAGAGATTTACAATGTTGTTTTGAGATAGCGTGGCATCCACTCTTTTACTGCCAGTGAATTAAATACTCACTCACAATCTTACACTGTGGAGTATTATGACATGTATGTGAAGATGTATTTCAACTTTACTCATCATTTTATTCATTGCTAAACTAAATATCACTATAATATTGACGACTCGGAACACTAAGTTTTTTATAAGTAAAAACGTAAAGTTTTACCTTACAGCCTAAACCGGCTTTCACCTATAGAAGGCTTCATCAGAGGCTGTCGTTAGTAGAGCTGCTCGTCTTGTTCATTGCTAAAGTATGCCTTGCAACATCATGTATATGCTTGCATGCTGAATAAAGTTCACACTTGTTTTGTTAACAGAGTTTTTCATTTGCAAGTCCTGTCATTCACCAGTGGACATGTCTGTGATTGTAGCTTGGGCCTTGCACTCTTTATGCTTCCTCTAGGTTCATTACCTAGTTTTAAATATTTTGTCTCTCCCCTTTACAAAAAATATATAAAAATAAAAAAAATAAAATAAAAAAAAATATTACTTAAGTATATTTTACTGTGCCGTACATTGTTCGGCCCGAGAAAGGCAAAGCTCGGTTGCAGAGACGGGTTACTTTCTTTTAAAACGGGCGGGTTTTTGACGTCACGCAATGCCACTGCATCGCGTCACCGCCGGGTATATGTAGACGGTTTGTTGAGGCAGCAACGAATATTCAGTAGGCCGGACCAGCTGTGATCTGCGTGAGCCTGCCTTTGCCAAACTTTCTTGGGTAGTCACTACCGACAAATCATTCTCATTTCTGTTTCTACCCTCATCAGAGAAGTTTAGTCTCAACTGGCGGCACCAATCTGTTCGGACTCCGTTATTCCACTCTATGAGAAGCTAAACTAAAGTCAGCTCCAGGTATGTAGTATTTTAATTTGGTTCTAAAATATTTTAACCCTAAAATATTTTTTTGTTAGTGTTTCAGCTTTACTGGTAAACAATAACTTGTGTGTGCATGAGTGTTAGTCTTGAATTTGGGTATTAAATTAAATTAGAAATTAACTTATTAAATTAACTTATAATAGACATGAATGTAGCGTATTAAACTGATTAAAGTAATGTAAAATGGTAATAGATATCTTACACTCAGCTGTTTTTAGTGTTGTTAATAAGTATAGTATACATAGAAAGAATCATGTCATGAATGGAACACTTATACAAAATTAGTTTGTTAAATGAAATAAGGCACATCTGGTGGTCCGATCAATGGTTAATACGAATAAGTGGTGATGTGTTTCTGGTTGCTGCCAAGCATTGGAGTGTGTGTTCTCAATTTTATAATGATGGTGTGTGTGTGTGCGAGCTGTGGTGAGATTATGTTCTTTATGACACCCTATACAACTGATTGCCTGTCACAGGCGCTCGAACAATGGCGAGATGGGTGTCGGGTCTAGACGAACTACTGTCTACCCTTCTGGCAGAGATAATACTTGAGCCATGAGGTGCCGTCAGTTGGGACACACACACAGACACACTCGTAGAGGAACTCTGCCCCCAGGAATTATCTGTGCTACCCATACGCTACAGCTTAACCAGGGTCACTTAGTTACACCGGACGATCCAGGTGGGACCATTCTGTTTTACTTTACAATCTCTCATCTACCACTACACTGTAAATCCACAGACGCTCCCAGAAGCAGACTCATGATACCGCGTTTAATTTGCTCAAGTTCTGCAAAAACTCTCACGTTAAGTTTTGTGCCTACATGTGTGGACCTTTTATATAAGTAAGTCTTATGCAACCTGTTATAGCTTCTTATACTATGTAAGGAAATTGCACACACACACATACACATGTATCCACATGAACTGCTCTAAGTTTTCCATTTTTTTTTTAATGAGTTTAATTTATCTGAGTGTTAGTTATATCCTGCTTGCTCTTGTCCCGCCGTGCGGGCATAATTCAGGACTGGGGCTATCTGATTTCTTCACGTGTGGTGGCTTAAACTATTTACATGATTAAATACTCGGAGTTTGCTTCTTAATTATTGATGTGGTAGTTTATTTATATTTTTGAACCTCTGGTTCCGTTGGGGGCATTTCCATTTCCGGTGTTATTTAAATTCTCATATTATGGGTGATTAACTGGGAACTACCAAGCTCGCTTTGTTTTGTGTATATATATATATATATATATATATATATATATTACTATAATACTTATAACTTTTTACCTCCAGATGTATTTTTTCCTTTAGGGACATGTTTCGGGAGATCCTGTTCTCCCATCTTCAGCCTTCGCCAACTTGCTTCTGGTGCAGTATTTGTGTGTTGGCTTCTGGATGTTATTATGGTGGTTTGTTGGTCTTTGGTCCTTCAATGTTGCATTATTGTGTGTGGTTGTGGTATCTGTTTTTGTATTTTGTGTATTTTCGATGTTGAGTGCTTTGAATATTGTGTCATGTTTTGTATTGATTTGTATTTGTTCTGGTATTAATTTGTTTTGTGTTTTATGTTTGTAAATCTGTAAATTTTCCCAAATGTTCATTATGGTGCCTTTGTGTGGTATATGTTTTATTAGTGTTACATTGGTTATGTCTGGGAATTCATGTCCTGTGTTTATTGCATGTGTGGCTAAATTGGATTTATATATGTTTGGTTTTTTGTATGCATTTAGGTGTTCATGCCACACACAATACACACAATTTAGCCACACATGCAATAAACACAGGACATGAATTCCCAGACATAACCAATGTAACACTAATAAAACATATACCACACAAAGGCACCATAATGAACATTTGGGAAAATTTACAGATTTACAAACATAAAACACAAAACAAATTAATACCAGAACAAATACAAATCAATACAAAACATGACACAATATTCAAAGCACTCAACATCGAAAATACACAAAATACAAAAACAGATACCACAACCACACACAATAATGCAACATTGAAGGACCAAAGACCAACAAACCACCATAATAACATCCAGAAGCCAACACACAAATACTGCACCAGAAGCAAGTTGGCGAAGGCTGAAGATGGGAGAACAGGATCTCCCGAAACATGTCCCTAAAGGAAAAAATACATCTTGAGGTAAAAAGTTATAAGTATTATAGTATTATATACATCAAGAAACGGACTGTAGCAGAAAGTGATTGAAATATATATATATATATATATATATATATATATATTTGTACATTTATTGCAAAGGGTTATTGTGAGAGGGTCGGTACAGAAATGGTGGATGTGTGTTATATGTGTTATGTATGTGTTTGTGTGTATTTTTCAATTTGGGGGGGGAATGTGTCAGAAATTATGATATGATAGCACACGTGCTTACAGAATTACTGAAAAGGCTAGCCTATTTAATTTATACTTTAGATAGCACTCAATTATTTCAATATTACATGTGAACACAAAATTATTGTAAGAATAATCTTGGACATAGCGTGGCAGTGTGTAGACAATTTAAATTTAAACTCAGATATCACATGTTAAGAGATTTACAATGTTGTTTTGAGATAGCGTGGCATCCACTTTTTACTGCCAGTGAATTAAATACTCACTCACAATCTTACACTGTGGAGTATTATGACATGTATGTGAAGATGTATTTCAACTTTACTCATCATTTTATTCATTGCTAAACTAAATATCACTATAATATTGACGACTCGGAACACTAAGTTTTTTATAAGTAAAAACGTAAAGTTTTACCTTACAGCCTAAACCAGCTTTCACCTATAGAAGGCTTCATCAGAGGCTGTCGTTAGTAGAGCTGCTCGTCTTGTTCATTGCTAAAGTATGCCTTGCAACATCATGTATATGCTTGCATGCTGAATAAAGTTCACACTTGTTTTGTTAACAGAGTTTTTCATTTGCAAGTCCTGTCATTCACCAGTGGACATGTCTGTGATTGTAGCTTGGGCCTTGCACTCTTTATGCTTCCTCTAGGTTCATTACCTAGTTTTAAATATTTTGTCTCTCCCCTTTACAAAAAATATATAAAAATAAAAAAAATAAAATAAAAAAAAATATTACTTAAGTATATTTTACTGTGCCGTACATTGTTCGGCCCGAGAAAGGCAAAGCTCGGTTGCAGAGACGGGTTACTTTCTTTTAAAACGGGCGGGTTTTTGACGTCACGCAATGCCACTGCATCGCGTCACCGCCGGGTATATGTAGACGGTTTGTTGAGGCAGCAACGAATATTCAGTAGGCCGGACCAGCTGTGATCTGCGTGAGCCTGCCTTTGCCAAACTTTCTTGGGTAGTCACTACCGACAAATCATTCTCATTTCTGTTTCTACCCTCATCAGAGAAGTTTAGTCTCAACTGGCGGCACCAATCTGTTCGGACTCCGTTATTCCACTCTATGAGAAGCTAAACTAAAGTCAGCTCCAGGTATGTAGTATTTTAATTTGGTTCTAAAATATTTTAACCCTAAAATATTTTTTTGTTAGTGTTTCAGCTTTACTGGTAAACGATAACTTGTGTGTGCATGAGTGTTAGTCTTGAATTTGGGTATTAAATTAAATTAGAAATTAACTTATTAAATTAACTTATAATAGACATGAATGTAGCGTATTAAACTGATTAAAGTAATGTAAAATGGTAATAGATATCTTACACTCAGCTGTTTTTAGTGTTGTTAATAAGTATAGTATACATAGAAAGAATCATGTCATGAATGGAACACTTATACAAAATTAGTTTGTTAAATGAAATAAGGCACATCTGGTGGTCCGATAAATGGTTAATACGAATAAGTGGTGATGTGTTTCTGGTTGCTGCCAAGCATTGGAGTGTGTGTTCTTAATTTTATAATGATGGTGTGTGTGTGCGTGCTGTGGTGAGATTATGTTCTTTATGAAACCCTATACAACACATTGCCTGTCACAGGTGCTCGAACAATGACAAGATGGGTGTCGGGTTTAGACGAACTACTGTCTACCCTTCTGGCAGAGATAAAACTTGAGCCATGAGATGCCGTCAGCTGGGACACACACACAGACACACACGTAGAGGAACTCTGCCCCCAGGAATTATCTGTGCTACCCATACACTACAGATTAACCAGGGTCACTTAGTTACACCGGACGATCCAGGTGGGACCATTCTGTTTTACTTTACACTCTCTCATCTACCACTACACTGTAAATCCACAGACGCTCCCAGAAGCAGACTCATGATACCGCGTTTAATTTGCTGAAGTTCTGCAAAAACTCTCACGTTAAGTTTTTTGCATACATGTGTGGACCTTTTATATAATTAAGGCTTATGCAACCTGTTATAGCTTCTTATACTATGTAAGGAAATTGCACACACACACACACACACACACACACACACACACACACATACACACACACACACACACACACACACACACACACACACACACACACACACACACACACACACACACACACACACACACACACACACACACACACACACACACACACACACACACACACACACACACACACACATGTATCCGCATGAACTGCTCTAAGTTTTCCGTTTTTTTTAATGAGTTTAATTTATCTGAGAGTTAGTTATATCCTGCTTGCCCATGTCCCGCCGTGCGGGCATAATTCAGGACTGGGGCTGTCTGATTTCTTCACGTGTGGTGGCTTAAACTATTTACATGATTAAATACTTGGAGTTTGCTTCTTAATTATTGATGTGGTAGTTTATTTACATGTTTGAATCTCTGGTTCCGTTGGGGGCATTTCCATTTCCGGTGTTATTTAAATTCTCATATTATGGGTGATTAACTGGGAACTACCAAGCTCGCTTTGTTATATATATATATTGTAACAACTAGCCGATTTTCTCTTATTATTATATTTATATTTGTAATAAAACATGCAAAATAGAAGATGATGATGCCCCACTGTTGTGAGTGCCAATTTGAAATATAACTGTGTATTTTATTGTTTCGGGGTTTAATTCAACTCCACGTTGGTATGCGCCAATTCGTAATCTAAAAGATTACGTTATAAATTATGATTGAGGATGTTGAAAGCCTCACTGTTGGGCTTGTCAATTTGTAATGTAAAGACATATTATTACTTTATTTGAGTATAATACAGCTATGGGTTTATCGTTAATTCAGCCCCATGGAATTAACCAATCTGTCATTAAGGAAAATGTGTATTATGTAGTCTATAGGTGTATTATAGGTGACCTCCTGCAACTCAATATGAATAGAAAAACTTTATTTATTATATTGTTATTGCAACTTTTATGTAGACCATAGCACTGTGTTAATCAATTACTAAATGTTTACTCGATGATAATTCTATATTACATGTATTTTAGTTAATAATTTGATAATTCTCTCCAACCCTATTCAGTCCGTATTATTTAAATTAATTCAAAAGTTGCGAAGGAAACACGCTAGTTCGACAATCCCACGTTCTATCAGCTGTCTACTGCAAGCGCTGTTATTCGTAATTGGCCCACACTTATAGGTTAGCTTGTTTCACCTGATAGTTAATCGCCTTCTTTACCTGTAAATTACTCCCCCATCAAAATACAATACCTATTCTACAATAATATAAAACCTCATTACATACAGGAAGGATTCTTTATTTGTATTACTTTTAAAATTCCAACAGTGCTCTTTACGGTTATATGACTGTTATATCGATTGTACAATGTTGAATCGATATGTCAATGGACTAGTCCTGTTTAATACAATTTAAATATAATTTTATTTATCTCTTATCCCAGGGTACGTGTGATTCTTTTAACGATTAGTAAGGCCAGGTAATGCAAAATTAAGGTTACTAAGTATTACAAATTGTTATTAATTCTTAGTGTATAAAAATAATATAAGCTGGTGTTACCGTACAAGGCGATTCTCAAGATAGCTGTGTCTGTTTACAAACGCTTGAAGACTTACAGTTGAGGTTACTTGGTCCAGAAAATGTGTCCAGATGATTAACAAAATTGGAAAGGTGATGTCCCGGAGGGCAACAGGAACTCTTCTATTCTTCGTTCTTCTTCACGATCCTTGTGGTTGTCGGTCCCGGTGGAATTGGTGTCATATTATAATTTCCTTTTTGAAAGTGAGGTTTATGTCTCCAGTAACAAAGGTTCTTGTGTATATTTTTGTCTATAATTCCATTAATTCAGACTTCTTATTCAGTCAATAAGTATCCTGGTTAAATGGGAGACTGGGTTCATCACTAATTCCCATGGAATTAATTTGAAGAATGAAATAATAATTCCGCTACCTTTTGGAGGTGTATGAGTATATTTCTCGAAATCTAATTCATTAATTATTCATCTGTTTGGTTTGAAGGAATTGGTTTTGATACTTTAATTTCTTAATTTTAATTCATTTTATTTTAATTTATTTCTTATCTTTTAAATTTGTCTACTGATCTGAACTCAATAGCATATAACAATCGAATAATATAGGTTTTTTTTATAAATTTTTTTCTGGATTCGTATTAATTTTAACTTAACCCATTCACATGTAACAATCGAATAATTTAAATCAACAAGCTTCTTTACATTTTAGTTACCCTAACAACCATTACTTTCTGTCATTGGATAATATTTGATATCCTAGAGCCAGAATTAGAAAATATTACTACTCTTTTTTAATAAAATACTCCATGCTTGGAATTATACCAAATTACATAAAACTCTCACTCAATCTACCTTATTAAACCGTATATATTTTACTATAGTTTCATCTGACTGGACTTATTAAACAGGTATTAATTTCCTTTTACAAATATTAAATTTAGGCCTATTGGTTTTCTTACACCAGTTATAATATTGTTTCATTTTTAACTTAATTTTTCTTTACCTGACCTACTGTACAAATAGTCACTGGCTTATGGCCACTTACATCAATTTTAATTTCCTGGTTTTAATTCATTATATTATTTAGTTCATCATTGAACCCTTCATTATTTTTTAACATAACTATAAGAACTACTTGCCAACTTTTTAACACTTATTGCCATCCTGGCCAAGTTTACAAACATTATTTCAAACATCTTCATCAATCAATTACAGTAAATACATTTAACATAATATAATACCTAACACATGTACTTATACTTAATTATTTAAAGACAATTTTAACATAAATAAAAGGAGTACTACTGACTAAGTACTTCTATAAAACAACAGCTCCTCTCTTACTATCCACAAAACATAAAATAAATATCCAGGTAACACTATATCATGCTACAGCACAACACCAAGTATATTTTATAACACATTAAATATTAATTTGAATAGTATTTTATAATTAATTCCTACACATTAAACTCCTCCCTTTAGACACAATGTTTATGTTTTACATCTCGTATTATTCATTACTTATTTTAGATTTAGGTACATCTTTAATGTTTTAATTACTTAGTAACCTTATTATGTACCTGTAATGCATTCTTCAGGTGAGATGGGGCCTCTTGTATTTTTTAATTATAACCGGCTTTGGGTATTGTCCTAAACCATATTTATCTAGTTTTTTTATGTAACGTCGGGGATCTCAACTCTGTCACGTTACAATATATATATATATATATTGTAACGTTACATAACCCGGTCCCAATAAATTAACTCATGATAATATAAAGGTCAGAAATGGGTAACCTGTAATTAGCTCTAAATTAAAGTATATCATTAAAAATGATAAACAATTCAAGTGATATATGGTGCAAAGTGAGTTATAGTGTACCCATTGAGGTAACAAATAAAAGTGAAGGTAACTTATTACAGAACTGTGCTGTAGGTTTGGAAATTATAAAACTATGAGAGTAGGCTATAATACTATTAACTGATTTTGTATTTTTATTTATTTATTGTAATATTTATATTGTATGAACAACCAATTGTTATACCTAAGTTCATGTTATATTTTTTAAAATATTTGTGTTATAATATTAGGATAACCCAGGGTTAGTTTTAAAAAACATAAAAACTTTTAAAATATCAAAGGATAATAAAAAATTAAAATAATACTATGAGGGAGATGGCAGCAGGAAGTAGTGCAGTGTAGGAATACTATGAGAGACTAATAAAAAATATATATAAATTTATTTAAAGATAATAAAATTATCAAATATTTATATACAAGGTCATAAGAAAATGAATAAAAACTTATTATGTAAAACAAATTAATAAAGAAACCGGAATGGAAAAGAATTATTTTTCGGTAAATAAAATATAAATTTATAATAATTACAAACTGCCTGTATAATAAAAATACTATGGGTTACTAAGAGTGATGGAAATAAGTATTGTTAATAATAAAATGTTTGGAAAAACCTTAGAGTTGAAGAAATGATGCTACTACAATTATAATAAAAATAACCTTTTTGGAACTTTGGAGGAGTGAAAATTAATACTAAATTAACAAGCAACATGACCACTGTTTAATCATCCATGATTTATCAAAATTAAATGGTTATCCTCCTTACTAAACAGTGAAAGAAAACCTTCTGATGATTCAACCTGGTTCCGCCATAGTTCGAGTTGACGATCGGAAAATGCGCCAGACGGTAAGGAAATTATAACGCAAGACGGACCTCACCAGCGAAAAAGCTTCATTCCAGTAAGAACCACACGGAGCGAGGTAATATAAACATTTCGTTTAATAGTTCAAGAAGAAAACGTATTCCGAACGTGGATATAGAACACAAAATAGTCATTTAATCACATGTTTTTCTTAAAGTAAACAAAGGCACGCTGCTCTCTTACGGACATTATAGGAACTACATACTACACGAAAAAATTACAAATTTATTTAATATTTTTTTTTGTATTTGTAAAGCTTAGTAATTATCCATTTCTGACACTCTCGTAACAAAAAGAACTTACCCTGAACCCTGGGGAATTATTAAGAATTATATATTAATTGATGTTTTTTTTAAAATAGTGTAAAATCTGGTAAACAAAACCATATAGGTTTTTTTCTCTTTAGACAATTCCATGTTGACTCTGTGAAGTCGAGATTATGTTTTATTTAAGGAAAGATCAATTGTGATAATTGTATTTTGGTGGCAGGAAACAAAAACCAATAATGTAAATAAATAATATTATTGAAAAATAATCTTGAATAATAAAGTGTGTTATAATTTTTGTAGTGGGTAGTTGTAATAAATTTCAGCACAAAGACAGAAGAAATCAACACATCGGATCAAATTTTGCTACAGAGTATGCTGGTTGAACTAAGCGTAGAAACTTATCTCACAGTCAGCTGATTTAAATCACAGCGAACAATTTGAAAAAATCCGAAATCGTCTAAACCGCGTGTAAATAATTGGTACTTACTCTCTCTTCTTCACAAGGCTGAACAACTTCCCTCCTGGACCCCAAATCACACACTCTCGATTTCTGTTTAGATTGAGTAACATTAAATAAAATCCTTTATTTATTATTTTTTTTAAAAAAACGTCAGTTATTATAATTCATAAGTGGCGACTGCGGAGAGGCGGAAACTTTAATATCATAAAAACCGCTACGTTACAGATTTGGCGAACCCAATAGTGGGGCTTGACTAAAGGTGGACGTTTCGCTAGTATCTCATAACCGTGACGTTACAGATTTGACGCTAACAAAGTGGTGCATATAAAATAACTCTACTCCGCCTCTCGACGGAAAAGCAGGATGTTAAAATATATATATATATATTTGTACATTTATTGCAAAGGGTTATTGTGAGAGGGTCGGTACAGAAATTGTGGATGTGTGTTATATGTGTTATGTATGTGTTTTTGTGTAATTTTCAATTTGGGGGAATGTGACAAAAATTATGATATGTTAGCACATGTGCTTACAGAATTACTGAAATGGCTAGCCTATTTAATTTATACTTTAGATAGCACTCAATGATTTCAATATTACATGTGAACACAAAATTATTGTAAGAATAATCTTGGACGTAGCGTGGTAGTGTGTAGACAATTTAAATTTAAGCTCAGATATCACATGTTAAGAGATTTACAATGTTGTTTTGAGATAGTGTGGCATCCACTCTTTTACTGCCACTGAATTAAATACTCACTCACAATCTTATACTGTGGAGTATTATGACATGTATGTGAAGATGTATTTCAACTTTACTCATCATTTTATTCATTGCTAAAGTATGCCTTGCAACATCATGTATATGCTTGCACGCTGAATAAAGTTCACACTTGTTTTGTTAACAGAGTTTTTCATTTGGAAGTCCTGTCATTCACCAGTGGACATGTCTGTGATTGTAGCTTGGGCCTTGCACTCTTTATGCTTCCTCTAGGTTCATTACCTAGTTTTAAATATTTTGTCTCTCCCCTTTACAAAAAATATATAAAAATAAAAAAATAAAATAAAAAAAAATATTACTTAAGTATATTTTACTGTGCCGTACATTGTTCGGCCCGAGAAAGGCGAAGCTCGGTTGCAGAGACGGGTTACTTTCTTTTAAAACGGGCGGGTTCTTGATGTCACGCAATGCCACTGCATCGCGTCGCCGCCGGGTATATGTAGACGGTTTGTTGAGGCAGCAACGAATATTCAGTAGGCCGGACCAGCTGTGATCTGCGTGAGCCTGCTTTTGCCAAACTTTCTTGGGTAGTCACTACCGACAAATCATTCTCATTTCTATTTCTACCCTCATCAGAGAAGTTTGGTCTCAACTGGCGGCACCAATCTGTTCGGACTCCGTTATTCCACTCTATGAGAAGCTAAACTAAAGTCAGCTCCAGGTATGTAGTATTTTAATTTGGTTCTAAAATATTTTAACCCTAAAATATTTTTTTGTTAGTGTTTCAGCTTTACTGGTAAACGATAACTTGTGTGTGCATGAGTGTTAGTATTGAATTCGGGTATTAAATTAAATTAGAAGTTAACTTATTAAATTAACTTATAATAGACATGAATGTAGCGTATTAAACTGATTAAAGTAATGTAAAATGGTAATAGATATCTTACACTCAGCTGTTTTTAGTGTTGTTAATAAGTATAGTATACATAGAAAGAATCATGTCATGAATGGAACACTTATACAAAATTAGTTTGTTAAATGAAATAAGGCACATCTGGTGGTCCGATCAATGGTTAATACGAATAAGTGGTGATGTGTTTCTGGTTGCTGCCAAGCATTGGAGTGTGTGTTCTTAATTTTATAATGATGGTGTGTGTGTGCGTGCTGTGGTGAGATTATGTTCTTTATGAAACCCTATACAACACATTGCCTGTCACAGGTGCTCGAACAATGACAAGATGGGTGTCGGGTTTAGACGAACTACTGTCTACCCTTCTGGCAGAGATAAAACTTGAGCCATGAGATGCCGTCAGCTGGGACACACACACAGACACACACGTAGAGGAACTCTGCCCCCAGGAATTATCTGTGCTACCCATACACTACAGATTAACCAGGGTCACTTAGTTACACCGGACGATCCAGGTGGGACCATTCTGTTTTACTTTACACTCTCTCATCTACCACTACACTGTAAATCCACAGACGCTCCCAGAAGCAGACTCATGATACCGCGTTTAATTTGCTGAAGTTCTGCAAAAACTCTCACGTTAAGTTTTTTGCATACATGTGTGGACCTTTTATATAATTAAGGCTTATGCAACCTGTTATAGCTTCTTATACTATGTAAGGAAATTGCACACACACACACACACACACACACACACACACACACACACACACACACACACACACACACACACACACACACACACACACACACACACACACACATGTATCCGCATGAACTGCTCTAAGTTTTCCGTTTTTTTTAATGAGTTTAATTTATCTGAGAGTTAGTTATATCCTGCTTGCCCATGTCCCGCCGTGCGGGCATAATTCAGGACTGGGGCTGTCTGATTTCTTCACGTGTGGTGGCTTAAACTATTTACATGATTAAATACTTGGAGTTTGCTTCTTAATTACTGATGTGGTAGTTTATTTACATGTTTGAATCTCTGGTTCCGTTGGGGGCATTTCCATTTCCGGTGTTATTTAAATTCTCATATTATGGGTGATTAACTGGGAACTACCAAGCTCGCTTTGTTATATATATATATATTGTAACAACTAGCCGATTTTCTCTTATTATTATATTTATATTTGTAATAAAACATGCAAAATAGAAGATGATGATGCCCCACTGTTGTGAGTGCCAATTTGAAATATAACTGTGTATTTTATTGTTTCGGGGTTTAATTCAACTCCACGTTGGTATGCGCCAATTCGTAATCTAAAAGATTACGTTATAAATTATGATTGAGGATGTTGAAAGCCTCACTGTTGGGCTTGTCAATTTGTAATGTAAAGACATATTATTACTTTATTTGAGTATAATACAGCTACGGGTTTATCGTTAATTCAGCCCCATGGAATTAACCAATCTGTCATTAAGGAAAATGTGTATTATGTAGTCTATAGGTGTATTATAGGTGACCTCCTGCAACTCAATATGAATAGAAAAACTTTATTTATTATATTGTTATTGCAACTTTTATGTAGACCATAGCACTGTGTTAATCAATTACTAAATGTTTACTCGATGATAATTCTATATTACATGTATTTTAGTTAATAATTTGATAATTCTCTCCAACCCTATTCAGTCCGTATTATTTAAATTAATTCAAAAGTTGCGAAGGAAACACGCTAGTTCGACAATCCCACGTTCTATCACCTGTCTACTGCAAGCGCTGTTATTCGTAATTGGCCCACACTTATAGGTTAGCTTGTTTCACCTGATAGTTAATCGCCTTCTTTACCTGTAAATTACTCCCCCATCAAAATACAATACCTATTCTACAATAATATAAAACCTCATTACATACAGGAAGGATTCTTTATTTGTATTACTTTTAAAATTCCAACAGTGCTCTTTACGGTTATATGACTGTTATATCGATTGTACAATGTTGAATCGATATGTCAATGGACTAGTCCTGTTTAATACAATTTAAATATAATTTTATTTATCTCTTATCCCAGGGTACGTGTGATTCTTTTAACGATTAGTAAGGCCAGGTAATGCAAAATTAAGGTTACTAAGTATTACAAATTGTTATTAATTCTTAGTGTATAAAAATAATATAAGCTGGTGTTACCGTACGAGGCGATTCTCAAGATAGCTGTGTCTGTTTACAAATGCTTGAAGACTTACAGTTGAGGTTACTTGGTCCAGAAAATGTGTCCAGATGATTAACAAAATTGGAAAGGTGATGTCCCGGAGGGCAACAGGAACTCTTCTATTCTTCGTTCTTCTTCACGATCCTTGTGGTTGTCGGTCCCGGTGGAATTGGTGTCATATTATAATTTCCTTTTTGAAAGTGAGGTTTATGTCTCCAGTAACAAAGGTTCTTGTGTATATTTTTGTCTATAATTCCATTAATTCAGACTTCTTATTCAGTCAATAAGTATCCTGGTTAAATGGGAGACTGGGTTCATCACTAATTCCCATGGAATTAATTTGAAGAATGAAATAATAATTCCGCTACCTTTTGGAGGTGTATGAGTATATTTCTCGAAATCTAATTCATTAATTATTCATCTGTTTGGTTTGAAGGAATTGGTTTTGATACTTTAATTTCTTAATTTTAATTCATTTTATTTTAATTTATTTCTTATCTTTTAAATTTGTCTACTGATCTGAACTCAATAGCATATAACAATCGAATAATATAGGTTTTTTTTATAAATTTTTTTCTGAATTCGTATTAATTTTAACTTAACCCATTCACATGTAACAATCGAATAATTAAAATCAACAAGCTTCTTTACATTTTAGTTACCCTAACAACCATTACTTTCTGTCATTGGATAATATTTGATATCCTAGAGCCAGAATTAGAAAATATTACTACTCTTTTTTAATAAAATACTCCATGCTTGGAATTATACCAAATTACATAAAACTCTCACTCAATCTACCTTATTAAACCGTATATATTTTACTATAGTTTCATCTGACTGGACTTATTAAACAGGTATTAGTTTCCTTTTACAAATATTAAATTTAGGCCTATTGGTTTTCTTACACCAGTTATAATATTGTTTCATTTTTAACTTAATTTTTCTTTACCTGACCTACTGTACAAATAGTCACTGGCTTATGGCCACTTACATCAATTTTAATTTCCTGGTTTTAATTCATTATATTATTTAGTTCATCATTGAACCCTTCATTATTTTTTAACATAACTATAAGAACTACTTGCCAACTTTTTAACACTTATTGCCATCCTGGCCAAGTTTACAAACATTATTTCAAACATCTTCATCAATCAATTACAGTAAATACATTTAACATAATATAATACCTAACACATGTACTTATACGTAATTATTTAAAGACAATTTTAACATAAATAAAAGGAGTACTACTGACTAAGTACTTCTATAAAACAACAGCTCCTCTCTTACTATCCACAAAACATAAAATAAATATCCAGGTAACACTATATCATGCTACAGCACAACACCAAGTATATTTTATAACACATTAAATATTAATTTGAATAGTATTTTATAATTAATTCCTACACATTAAACTCCTCCCATTAGACACAATGTTTATGTTTTACATCTCGTATTATTCATTACTTATTTTAGATTTAGGTACATCTTTAATGTTTTAATTACTTAGTAACCTTACTATGTACCTGTAATGCATTCTTCAGGTGAGATGGGGCCTCTTGTATTTAATTATAACCGGCTTTGGGTATTGTCCTAAACCATATTTATCTAGTTTTTTTATGTAACGTCGGGGATCTCAACTCTGTCACGTTACAATATATATATATATTGTAACGTTACATAACCCGGTCCCAATAAATTAACTCATGATAATATAAAGGTCAGAAATGGGTAACCTGTAATTAGCTCTAAATTAAAGTATATCATTAAAAATGATAAACAATTCAAGTGATATATGGTGCAAAGTGAGTTATAGTGTACCCATTGAGGTAACAAATAAAAGTGAAGGTAACTTATTACAGAACTGTGCTGTAGGTTTGGAAATTATAAAACTATGAGAGTAGGCTATAATACTATTAACTGATTTTGTATTTTTATTTATTTATTGTAATATTTATATTGTATGAACAACCAATTGTTATACCTAAGTTCATGTTATATTTTTTAAAATATTTGTGTTATAATATTAGGATAACCCAGGGTTAGTTTTAAAAAACATAAAAACTTTTAAAATATCAAAGGATAATAAAAAATTAAAATAATACTATGAGGGAGATGGCAGCAGGAAGTAGTGCAGTGTAGGAATACTATGAGAGACTAATAAAAAATATATATAAATTTATTTAAAGATAATAAAATTATCAAATATTTATATACAAGGTCATAAGAAAATGAATAAAAACTTATTATGTAAAACAAATTAATAAAGAAACCGGAATGGAAAAGAATTATTTTTCGGTAAATAAAATATAAATTTATAATAATTACAAACTGCCTGTATAATAAAGATACTATGGGTTACTAAGAGTGACGGAAATAACAAGTATTGTTAATAATAAAATGTTTGGAAAAACCTTAGAGTTGAAGAAATGATGCTACTACAATTATAATAAAAATAACCTTTTTGGAACTTTGGAGGAGTGAAAATTAATACTAAATTAACAAGCAACATGACCACTGTTTAATCATCCATGATTTATCAAAATTAAATGGTTATCCTCCTTACTAAACAGTGAAAGAAAACCTTCTGATGATTCAACCTGGTTCCGCCATAGTTCGAGTTGACGATCGGAAAATGCGCCAGACGGTAAGGAAATTATAACGCAAGACGGACCTCACCAGCGAAAAAGCTTCATTCCAGTAAGAACCATACGGAGCGAGGTAATATAAACATTTCGTTTAATAGTTCAAGAAGAAAACGTATTCCGAACGTGGATATAGAACACAAAATAGTCATTTAATCACATGTTTTTCTTAAAGTAAACAAAGGCACGCTGCTCTCTTACGGACATTCCAGGAACTACATACTACACGAAAAAATTACAAATTTATTTAATATTTTTTTTTGTATTTGTAAAGCTTAGTAATTATCCATTTCTGACACTCTCGTAACAAAAAGAACTTACCCTGAACCCTGGGGAATTATTAAGAATTATATATTAATTGATGTTTTTTTTAAAATAGTGTAAAATCTGGTAAACAAAACCATATAGGTTTTTTTCTCTTTAGACAATTCCATGTTGACTCTGTGAAGTCGAGATTATGTTTTATTTAAGGAAAGATCAATTGTGATAATTGTATTTTGGTGGCAGGAAACAAAAACCAATAATGTAAATAAATAATATTATTGAAAAATAATCTTGAATAATAAAGTGTGTTATAATTTTTGTAGTGGGTAGTTGTAATAAATTTCAGCACAAAGACAGAAGAAATCAACACATCGGATCAAATTTTGCTACAGAGTATGCTGGTTGAAATAAGCGTAGAAACTTATCTCACAGTCAGCTGATTTAAATCACAGCGAACAATTTGAAAAAATCCGAAATCGTCTAAACTGCGTGTAAATAATTGGTACTTACTCTCTCTTCTTCACAAGGCTGAACAACTTCCCTCCTGGACCCCAAATCACACACTCTCAATTTCTGTTTAGATTGAGTAACATTAAATAAAATCCTTTATTTATTATTTTTTTAAAAAAAACGTCAGTTATTATAATTCATAAGTGGCGACTGCGGAGAGGCGGAAACTTTAATATCATAAAAACCGCTACGTTACAGATTTGGCGAACCCAATAGTGGGGCTTGACTAAAGGTGGACGTTTCGCTAGTATCTCATAACCGCGACGTTACAGATTTGACGCTAACAAAGTGGTGCATATAAAATAACTCTACTCCGCCTCTCGACGGAAAAGCAGGACGTTAAAATATATATATATATATATATATATATATATATTTGTACATTTATTGCAAAGGGTTATTGTGAGAGGGTCGGTACAGAAATTGTGGATGTGTGTTATATGTGTTATGTATGTGTTTGTGTGTAATTTTCAATTTGGGGGAATGTGACAAAAATTATGATATGTTAGCACATGTGCTTACAGAATTACTGAAATGGCTAGCCTATTTAATTTATACTTTAGATAGCACTCAATGATTTCAATATTACATGTGAACACAAAATTATTGTAAGAATAATCTTGGACATAGCGTGGTAGTGTGTAGACAATTTAAATTTAAGCTCAGATATCACATGTTAAGAGATTTACAATGTTGTTTTGAGATAGTGTGGCATCCACTCTTTTACTGCCACTGAATTAAATACTCACTCACAATCTTATACTGTGGAGTATTATGACATGTATGTGAAGATGTATTTCAACTTTACTCATCATTTTATTCATTGCTAAAGTATGCCTTGCAACATCATGTATATGCTTGCACGCTGAATGAAGTTCACACTTGTTTTGTTAACAGAGTTTTTCATTTGGAAGTCCTGTCATTCACCAGTGGACATGTCTGTGATTGTAGCTTGGGCCTTGCACTCTTTATGCTTCCTCTAGGTTCATTACCTAGTTTTAAATATTTTGTCTCTCCCCTTTACAAAAAATATATAAAAATAAAAAAATAAAATAAAAAAAAATATTACTTAAGTATATTTTACTGTGCCGTACATTGTTCGGCCCGAGAAAGGCGAAGCTCGGTTGCAGAGACGGGTTACTTTCTTTTAAAACGGGCGGGTTCTTGATGTCACGCAATGCCACTGCATCGCGTCGCCGCCGGGTATATGTAGACGGTTTGTTGAGGCAGCAACGAATATTCAGTAGGCCGGACCAGCTGTGATCTGCGTGAGCCTGCTTTTGCCAAACTTTCTTGGGTAGTCACTACCGACAAATCATTCACATTTCTATTTCTACCCTCATCAGAGAAGTTTGGTCTCAACTGGCGGCACCAATCTGTTCGGACTCCGTTATTCCACTCTATGAGAAGCTAAACTAAAGTCAGCTCCAGGTATGTAGTATTTTAATTTGGTTCTAAAATATTTTAACCCTAAAATATTTTTTTGTTAGTGTTTCAGCTTTACTGGTAAACGATAACTTGTGTGTGCATGAGTGTTAGTATTGAATTCGGGTATTAAATTAAATTAGAAGTTAACTTATTAAATTAACTTATAATAGACATGAATGTAGCGTATTAAACTGATTAAAGTAATGTAAAATGGTAATAGATATCTTACACTCAGCTGTTTTTAGTGTTGTTAATAAGTATAGTATACATAGAAAGAATCATGTCATGAATGGAACACTTATACAAAATTAGTTTGTTAAATGAAATAAGGCACATCTGGTGGTCCGATCAATGGTTAATACGAATAAGTGGTGATGTGTTTCTGGTTGCTGCCAAGCATTGGAGTGTGTGTTCTCAATTTTATAATGATGGTGTGTGTGTGCGTGCTGTGGTGAGATTATGTTCTTTATGACACCCTATACAACACATTGCCTGTCACAGGTGCTCGAACAATGACAAGATGGGTGTCGGGTCTAGACGAACTACTGTCTACCCTTCTGGCAGAGATAAAACTTGAGCCATGAGATGCCGTCAGTTGGGACACACACACAGACACACACGTAGAGGAACTCTGCTCCCAGGAATTATCTGTGCTACCCATACGCTACAGCTTAACCAGGGTCACTTAGTTACACCGGACGATCCAGGTGGGACCATTCTGTTTTACTTTACACTCTCTCATCTACCACTACACTGTAAATCCACAGACGCTCCCAGAAGCAGACTCATGATACCGCGTTTAATTTGCTGAAGTTCTGCAAAAACTCTCACGTTAAGTTTTTTGCATACATGTGTGGACCTTTTATATAATTAAGGCTTATGCAACCTGTTATAGCTTCTTATACTATGTAAGCAAATTGCACACACACACACACACACACACACACACATGTATCCGCATGAACTGCTCTAAGTTTTCCGTTTTTTTAATGAGTTTAATTTATCTGAGAGTTAGTTATATCCTGCTTGCCCATGTCCCGCCGTGCGGGCATAATTCAGGACTGGGGCTGTCTGATTTCTTCACGTGTGGTGGCTTAAACTATTTACATGATTAAATACTCGGAGTTTGCTTCTTAATTATTGATGTGGTAGTTTATTTATATGTTTGAATCTCTGGTTCCGTTGGGGGCATTTCCATTTCCGGTGTTATTTAAATTCTCATATTATGGGTGATTAACTGGGAACTACCAAGCTCGCTTTGTTATATATATATATATTGTAACAACTAGCCGATTTTCTCTTATTATTATATTTATATTTGTAATAAAACATGCAAAATAGAAGATGATGATGCCCCACTGTTGTGAGTGCCAATTTGAAATATAACTGTGTATTTTATTGTTTCGGGGTTTAATTCAACTCCACGTTGGTATGCGCCAATTCGTAATCTAAAAGATTACGTTATAAATTATGATTGAGGATGTTGAAAGCCTCACTGTTGGGCTTGTCAATTTGTAATGTAAATACATATTATTACTTTATTTGAGTATAATAAAGCTACGGGTTTATCGTTAATTCAGCCCCATGGAATTAACCAATCTGTTATTAAGGAAAATGTGTATTATGTAGTCTATAGGTGTATTATAGGTGACCTCCTGTAACTCAATATGAATAGAAAAACTTTATTTATTATATCGTTATTGCAACTTTTATGTAGACCATAGCACTGTGTTAATCAATTACTAAATGTTTACTCGATGATAATTCTATATTACATTTATTTTAGTTAATAATTTGATAATTCTCTCCAACCCTATTCAGTCCGTATTATTTAAATTAATTCAAAAGTTGCGAAGGAAACACGCTAGTTCGACAATCCCACGTTCTATCAGCTGTCTACTGCAAGCGCTGTTATTCGTAATTGGCCCACACTTATAGGTTAGCTTGTTTCACCTGATAGTTAATCGCCTTCTTTACCTGTAAATTACTCCCCCATCAAAATACAATACCTATTCTACAATAATATAAAACCTCATTACATACAGGAAGGATTCTTTATTTGTATTACTTTTAAAATTCCAACAGTGCTCTTTACGGTTATATGACTGTTATTATCGATTGTACAATGTTGAATCGATATGTCAATGGACTAGTCCTGTTTAATACAATTTAAATATAATTTTATTTATCTCTTATCCCAGGGTACGTGTGATTCTTTTAACGATTAGTAAGGCCAGGTAATGCAAAATTAAGGTTACTAAGTATTACAAATTGTTATTAATTCTTAGTGTATAAAATTAAATATAAGCTGGTGTTACCGTACGAGGCGATTCTCAAGATATCTGTGTCTGTTTACAAACGCTTGAAGACTTACAGTTGAGGTTACTTGGTCCAGAAAATGTGTCCAGATGATTAATAAAATTGGAAAGGTGATGTCCCGGAGGGCAACAGGAACTCTTCTATTCTTCGTTCTTCTTCACGATCCTTGTGGTTGTCGGTCCCGGTGGAATTGGTGTCATATTATAATTTCCTTTTTGAAAGTGAGGTTTATGTCTCCAGTAACAAAGGTTCTTGTGTATATTTTTGTCTATAATTCCATTAATTCAGACTTCTTATTCAGTCAATAAGTATCCTGGTTAAATGGGAGACTGGGTTCATCACTAATTCCCATGGAATTAATTTGAAGAATGAAATAATAATTCCGCTACCTTTTGGAGGTGTATGAGTATATTTCTCGAAATCTAATTCATTAATTATTCATCTGTTTGGTTTGAAGGAATTGGTTTTGATACTTTAATTTCTTAATTTTAATTCATTTTATTTTAATTTATTTCTTTTCTTTTAAATTTGTCTACTGATCTGAACTCAATAGCATATAACAATCGAATAATATAGGTTTTTTTTATAAATTTTTTTCTGGATTCGTATTAATTTTAACTTAACCCATTCACATGTAACAATCAAATAATTAAAATCAACAAGCTTCTTTACATTTTAGTTACCCTAACAACCATTACTTTCTGTCATTGGATAATATTTGATATCCTAGAGCCAGAATTAGAAAATATTACTACTCTTTTTTAATAAAATACTCCATGCGTGGAATTATACCAAATTACATAAAACTCTCACTCAATCTACCTTATTAAACCGTATATATTTTACTATAGTTTCATCTGATTGGACTTATTAAACAGGTATTAATTTCCTTTTACAAATATTAAATTTAGGCCTATTGGTTTTCTTACACCAGTTATAATATTGTTTCATTTTTAACTTAATTTTTCTTTACCTGACCTACTGTACAAATAGTCACTGGCTTATGGCCACTTACATCAATTTTAATTTCCTGGTTTTAATTCATTATATTATTTAGTTCATCATTGAACCCTTCATTATTTTTTAACATAACTATAAGAACTACTTGCCAACTTTTTAACACTTATTGCCATCCTGGCCAAGTTTACAAACATTATTTCAAACATCTTCATCAATCAATTACAGTAAATACATTTAACATAATATAATACCTAACACATGTACTTATACTTAATTATTTAAAGACAATTTTAACATAAATAAAAGGAGTACTACTGACTAAGTACTTCTATAAAACAACAGCTCCTCTCTTACTATCCACAAAACATAAAATAAATATCCAGGTAACACTATATCATGCTACAGCACAACACCAAGTATATTTTATAACACATTAAATATTAATTTGAATAGTATTTTATAATTAATTCCTACACATTAAACTCCTCCCATTAGACACAATGTTTATGTTTTACATCTCGTATTATTCATTACTTATTTTAGATTTAGGTACATCTTTAATGTTTTAATTACTTAGTAACCTTACTATGTACCTGTAATGCATTCCTCATGTGAGATGGGGCCTCTTGTATTTAATTATAACCGGCTTTGGGTATTGCCCTAACCATATTTATCTAGTTTTTTTATGTAACGTCGGGGATCTCAACTCTGTCACGTTACAATATATATATATATATTGTAACGTTACATAACCCGGTCCCAATAAATTAACTCATGATAATATAAAGGTCAGAAATGGGTAACCTGTAATTAGCTCTAAATTAAAGTATATCATTAAAAATGATAAACAATTCAAGTGATATATGGTGCAAAGTGAGTTATAGTGTACCCATTGAGGTAACAAATAAAAGTGAAGGTAACTTATTACAGAACTGTGCTGTAGGTTTGGAAATTATAAAACTATGAGAGTAGGCTATAATACTATTAACTGATTTTGTATTTTTATTTATTTATTGTAATATTTATATTGTATGAACAACCAATTGTTATACCTAAGTTCATGTTATATTTTTTAAAATATTTGTGTTATAATATTAGGATAACCCAGGGTTAGTTTTAAAAAACATAAAAACTTTTAAAATATCAAAGGATAATAAAAAATTAAAATAATACTATGAGGGAGATGGCAGCAGGAAGTAGTGCAGTGTAGGAATACTATGAGAGACTAATAAAAAATATATATAAATTTATTTAAAGATAATAAAATTATCAAATATTTATATACAAGGTCATAAGAAAATGAATAAAAACTTATTATGTAAAACAAATTAATAAAGAAACCGGAATGGAAAAGAATTATTTTTCGGTAAATAAAATATAAATTTATAATAATTACAAACTGCCTGTATAATAAAAATACTATGGGTTACTAAGAGTGACGGAAATAACAAGTATTGTTAATAATAAAATGTTTGGAAAAACCTTAGAGTTGAAGAAATGATGCTACTACAATTATAATAAAAATAACCTTTTTGGAACTTTGGAGGAGTGAAAATTAATACTAAATTAACAAGCAACATGACCACTGTTTAATCATCCATGATTTATCAAAATTAAATGGTTATCCTCCTTACTAATCAGTGAAAGAAAACCTTCTGATGATTCAACCTGGTTCCGCCATAGTTCGAGTTGACGATCGGAAAATGCGCCAGACGGTAAGGAAATTATAACGCAAGACGGACCTCACCAGCGAAAAAGCTTCATTCCAGTAAGAACCATACGGAGCGAGGTAATATAAACATTTCGTTTAATAGTTCAAGAAGAAAACGTATTCCGAACGTGGATATAGAACACAAAATAGTCATTTAATCACATGTTTTTCTTAAAGTAAACAAAGGCACGCTGCTCTCTTACGGACATTCCAGGAACTACATACTACACGAAAATATTACAAATTTATTTAATATTTTTTTTGGTATTTGTAAAGCTTAGTAATTATCCATTTCTGACACTCTCTAACAAAAAGAACTTACCCTGAACCCTGGGGAATTATTAAGAATTATATATTAATTGATGTTTTTTTTAAAATAGTGTAAAATCTGGTAAACAAAACCATATAGGTTTTTTCTCTTTAGACAATTCCATGTTGACGCTGTGAAGTCGAGATTATGTTTTATTTAAGGAAAGATCAATTGTGATAATTGTATTTTGGTGGCAGGAAACAAAAACCAATAATATAAATAAATAATATTATTGAAAAATAATCTTGAATAATAAAGTGTGTTATAATTTTTGTAGTGGGTAGTTGTAATAAATTTCAGCACAAAGACAGAAGAAATCAACACATCGGATCAAATTTTGCTACAGAGTATGCTGGTTGAACTAAGCGTAGAAACTTATCTCACAGTCAGCTGATTTAAATCACAGCGAACAATTTGAAAAATTCCGAAATCGTCTAAACTGCGTGTAAATAATTGGTACTTACTCTCTCTTCTTCACAAGGCTGAACAACTTCCCTCCTGGACCCCAAATCACACACTCTCGATTTCTGTTTAGATTGAGTAACATTAAATAAAATCCTTTATTTATTATTTTTTTTTAAAAAAACGTCAGTTATTATAATTCATAAGTGGCGACTGCGGAGAGGCGGAAACTTTAATATCATAAAAACCGCTACGTTACAGATTTAGCGAACCCAATAGTGGGGCTTGACTAAAGGTGGACGTTTCGCTAGTATCTCATGACCGCGACGTTACAGATTTGACGCTAACAAAGTGGTGCATATAAAATAACTCTACTCCGCCTCTCGACGGAAAAGCAGGACGTTACAATATATATATATATATTTGTACATTTATTGCAAAGGGTTATTGTGAGAGGGTCGGTACAGAAATGGTGGATGTGTGTTATATGTGTTATGTATGTGTTTGTGTGTAATTTTCAATTTGGGGGAATGTGACAATAATTATGATATGATAGCACATGTGCTTACAGAATTACTGAAATGGCTAGCCTATTTAATTTATACTTTAGATAGCACTCAATGATTTCAATATTACATGTGAACACAAAATTATTGTAAGAATAATCTTGGACATAGCGTGGTAGTGTGTAGACAATTTAAATTTAAGCTCAGATATCACATGTTAAGAGATTTACAATGTTGTTTTGAGATAGTGTGGCATCCACTCTTTTACTGCCACTGAATTAAATACTCACTCACAATCTTATACTGTGGAGTATTATGACATGTATGTGAAGATGTATTTCAACTTTATTCATCATTTTATTCATTGCTAAAGTATGCCTTGCAACATCATGTATATGCTTGCACGCTGAATAAAGTTCACACTTGTTTTGTTAACAGAGTTTTTCATTTGGAAGTCCTGTCATTCACCAGTGGACATGTCTGTGATTGTAGCTTGGGCCTTGCACTCTTTATGCTTCCTCTAGGTTCATTACCTAGTTTTAAATATTTTGTCTCTCCCCTTTACAAAAAATATATAAAAATAAAAAAATAAAATAAAAAAAATATTACTTAAGTATATTTTACTGTGCCGTACATTGTTCGGCCCGAGAAAGGCGAAGCTCGGTTGCAGAGACGGGTTACTTTCTTTTAAAACGGGCGGGTTCTTGACGTCACGCAATGCCACTGCATCGCGTCGCTGCCGGGTATATGTAGACGGTTTGTTGAGGCAGCAACGAATATTCAGTAGGCCGGACCAGCTGTGATCTGCGTGAGCCTGCCTTTGCCAAACTTTCTTGGGTAGTCACTACCGACAAATCATTCTCATTTCTGTTTCTACCCTCATCAGAGAAGTTTGGTCTCAACTGGCGGCACCAATCTGTTCGGACTCCGTTATTCCACTCTATGAGAAGCTAAACTAAAGTCAGCTCCAGGTATGTAGTATTTTAATTTGGTTCTAAAATATTTTAACCCTAAAATATTTTTTTGTTAGTGTTTCAGCTTTACTGGTAAACGATAACTTGTGTGTGCATGAGTGTTAGTATTGAATTCGGGTATTAAATTAAATTAGAAATTAACTTATTAAATTAACTTATAATAGACATGAATGTAGCGTATTAAACTGATTAAAGTAATGTAAAATGGTAATAGATATCTTACACTCAGCTGTTTTTAGTGTTGTTAATAAGTATAGTATACATAGAAAGAATCATGTCATGAATGGAACACTTCTACAAAATTAGTTTGTTAAATGAAATAAGGCACATCTGGTGGTCCGATCAATGGTTAATACGAATAAGTGGTGATGTGTTTCTGGTTGCTGCCAAGCATTGGAGTGTGTGTTCTCAATTTTATAATGATTGTGTGTGTGTGCGTGCTGTGGTGAGATTATGTTCTTTATGACACCCTATACAACACATTGCCTGTCACAGGTGCTCGAACAATGACAAGATGGGTGTCGGGTCTAGACGAACTACTGTCTACCCTTCTGGCAGAGATAAAACTTGAGCCATGAGATGCCGTCAGTTGGGACACACACACACAGACACACAAGTAGAGGAACTCTGCTCCCAGGAATTATCTGTGCTACCCATACGCTACAGCTTAACCAGGGTCACTTAGTTACACCGGACGATCCAGGTGGGACCATTCTGTTTTACTTTACACTCTCTCATCTACCACTACACTGTAAATCCACAGACGCTCCCAGAAGCAGACTCATGATACCGCGTTTAATTTGCTGAAGTTCTGCAAAAACTCTCACGTTAAGTTTTTTGCATACATGTGTGGACCTTTTATATAATTAAGGCTTATGCAACCTGTTATAGCTTCTTATACTATGTAAGGAAATTGCACACACACACACACACACACACACACACACACACACACACACACACACATGTATCCGCATGAACTGCTCTAAGTTTTCCGTTTTTTTTAATGAGTTTAATTTATCTGAGAGTTAGTTATATCCTGCTTGCCCATGTCCCGCCGTGCGGGCATAATTCAGGACTGGGGCTGTCTGATTTCTTCACGTGTGGTGGCTTAAACTATTCACATGATTAAATACTCGGAGTTTGCTTCTTAATTATTGATGTGGTAGTTTATTTACATGTTTGAATCTCTGGTTCCGTTGGGGGCATTTCCATTTCCGGTGTTATTTAAATTCTCATATTATGGGTGATTAACTGGGAACTACCAAGCTTGCTTTGTTATATATATATATATAAATATATATATACATATATATATATTGTAACAACTAGCCGATTTTCTCTTCTTATTATATTTATATTTGTAATAAAACATGCAAAATAGAAGATGATGAAGCCCCACTGTTGTGAGTGCCAATTTGAAATATAACTGTGTATTTTATTGTTTCGGGGTTTAATTCAACTCCACGTTGGTATGCGCCAATTCGTAATCTAAAAGATTACGTTATAAATTATGATTGAGGATGTTGAAAGCCTCACTGTTGGGCTTGTCAATTTGTAATGTAAAGACATATTATTACTTTTTTGAGTATAATACAGCTACGGGTTTATCGTTAATTCAGCCCCATTTAATTAACCAATCTGTTATTAAGGAAAATGTGTATTATGTAGTCTATAGGTGTATTATAGGTGACCTCCTGCAACTCAATATTAATAGAAAAACTTTATTTATTATATTGTTATTGCAACTTTTATGTAGACCATAGCACTGTGTTAATCAATTACTAAATGTTTACTCGATGATAATTCTACATTACAAAATATCACTATAATATTGACGACTCGGAACACAAAGTTTTTTATAAGTAAAAACGTAAAGTTTTACCTTACAGCCTAAACCGGCTTTCACCTATAGAAGGCTTCATCCTTTGGCTAATTCATCACGTCATGGACAACGAAATCCAAGAATCTATATTACATGTATTTTAGTTAATAATTTGATAATTCTCTCCAACCCTATTCAGTCCGTATTATTTAAATTAATTCAAAAGTTGCGAAGGAAACACGCTAGTTCGACAATCCCACGTTCTATCACCTGTCTACTGCAAGCGTTGATATTCGTAATTGGCCCACACTTATAGGTTAGCTTGTTTCACCTGATAGTTAATCGCCTTCTTTACCTGTAAATTACTCCCCCATCAAAATACAATACCTATTCTACAATAATATAAAACCTCATTACATACAGGAAGGATTCTTTATTTGTATTACTTTTAAAATTCCAACAGTGCTCTTTACGGTTATAAGACTGTTATATCGATTGTACAATGTTGAATCGATATGTCAATGGACTAGTCCTGTTTAATACAATTTAAATATAATTTTATTTATCTCTTATCCCATGGTACGTGTGATTCTTTTAACGATTAGTAAGGCCAGGTAATGCAAAATTAAGGTTACTAAGTATTACAAATTGTTATTAATTCTTAGTGTATAAAATTAAATATAAGCTGGTGTTACCGTACGAGGCGATTCTCAAGATAGCTGTGTCTGTTTACAAACGCTTGAAGACTTACAGTTGAGGTTACTTGGTCCAGAAAATGTGTCCAGATGATTAATAAAATTGGAAAGGTGATGTCCCGGAGGGCAACAGGAACTCATCTATTCTTCGTTCTTCTTCATGATCCTTGTGGTTGTCGGTCCCGGTGGAATTGGTGTCATATTATAATTTCCTTTTTGAAAGTGAGGTTTATGTCTCCAGTAACAAAGGTTCTTGTGTATATTTTTGTCTATAATTCCATTAATTCAGACTTCTTATTCAGTCAATAAGTATCCTGGTTAAATGGGAGACTGGGTTCATCACTAATTCCCATGGAATTAATTTGAAGAATGAAATAATAATTCCGCTACCTGTTGGAGGTGTATGAGTATATTTCTTGAAATCTAGTTCATTAATTATTCATCTGTTTTTGTTTGAAGGAATTGGTTTTGATACTTTAATTTCTTAATTTTAATTCATTTTATTTTAATTTATTTCTTTTCTTTTAAATTTGTCTACTGATCTGAACTCAATAGCATATAACAATCGAATAATATAGGTTTTTTTTATAAATTTTTTTCTGGATTCGTATTAATTTTAACTTAACCCATTCACATGTAACAATCGAATAATTAAAATCAACAAGCTTCTTTACATTTTAGTTACCCTAACAACCATTACTTTCTGTCATTGGATAATATTTGATATCCTAGAGCCAGAATTAGAAAATATTACTACTCTTTTTTAATAAAATACTCCATGCTTGGAATTATACCAAATTACATAAAACTCTCACTCAATCTACCTTATTAAACCGTATATATTTTACTATAGTTTCATCTGACTGGACTTATTAAACAGGTATTAATTTCCTTTTACAAATATTAAATTTAGGCCTATTGGTTTTCTTACACCAGTTATAATATTGTTTCGTTTTTAACTTAATTTTTCTTTACCTGACCTACTGTACAAATAGTCACTGGCTTATGGCCACTTACATCAATTTTAATTTCCTGGTTTTAATTCATTATATTATTTAGTTCATCATTGAACCCTTCATTATTTTTTAACATAACTATAAGAACTACTTACCAACTTTTTAACACTTATTGCCATCCTGGCCAAGTTTACAAACATTATTTCAAACATCTTCATCAATCAATTACAGTAAATACATTTAACATAATATAATACCTAACACATGTACTTATACTTAATTATTTAAAGACAATTTTAACATAAATAAAAGGAGTACTACAGTCTAAGTACTTCTATAAAACAACAGCTCCTCTCTTACTATCCACAAAACATAAAATAAATATCCAGGTAACACTATATCATGCTACAGCACAACACCAAGTATATTTTATAACACATTAAATATTAATTTGAATAGTATTTTATAATTAATTCCTACACATTAAACTCCTCCCATTAGACACAATGTTTATGTTTTACATCTCGTATTATTCATTACTTATTTTAGATTTAGGTACATCTTTAATGTTTTAATTACTTAGTAACCTTACTATGTACCTGTAATGCATTCTTCAGGTGAGATGGGGCCTCTTGTATTTAATTATAACCGGCTTTGGGTATTGTCCTAAACCATATTTATCTAGTTTTTTTATGTAACGTCGGGGATCTCAACTCTGTCACGTTACAATATATATATATTGTAACGTTACATAACCCGGTCCCAATAAATTAACTCATGATAATATAAAGGTCAGAAATGGGTAACCTGTAATTAGCTCTAAATTAAAGTATATCATTAAAAATGATAAACAATTCAAGTGATATATGGTGCAAACTGAGTTATAGTGTACCCATTGAGGTAACAAATAAAAGTGAAGGTAACTTATTACAGAACTGTGCTGTAGGTTTGGAAATTATAAAACTATGAGAGTAGGCTATAATACTATTAACTGATTTTGTATTTTTATTTATTTATTGTAATATTTATATTGTATGAACAACCAATTGTTATACCTAAGTTCATGTTATATTTTTTAAAATATTTGTGTTATAATATTAGGATAACCCAGGGTTAGTTTTAAAAAACAAAAACTTTTAAAATATCAAAGGATAATAAAAAATTACAATAATACTATGAGGGAGATGGCAGCAGGAAGTAGTGCAGTGTAGGAATACTATGAGAGACTAATAAAAAATATATATAAATTTATTTAAAGATAATAAAATTATCAAATATTTATATACAAGGTCATAAGAAAATGAATAAAAACTTATTATGTAAAACAAATTAATAAAGAAACCGGAATGGAAAAGAATTATTTTTCGGTAAATAAAATATAAATTTATAATAATTACAAACTGCCTGTATAATAAAAATACTATGGGTTACTAAGAGTGACGGAAATAACAAGTATTGTTAATAATAAAATGTTTGGAAAACCCTTAGAGTTGAAGAAATGATGCTACTACAATTATAATAAAAATAACCTTTTTGGAACTTTGGAGGAGTGAAAATTAATACTAAATTAACAAGCAACATGACCACTGTTTAATCATCCATAATTTATCAAAATTAAATGGTTATCCTCCTTACTAATCAGTGAAAGAAAACCTTCTGATGATTCAACCTGGTTCCGCCATAGTTCGAGTTGACGATCAGAAAATGCGCCAGACGGTAAGGAAATTATAACGCAAGACGGACCTCACCAGCGAAAAAGCTTCATTCCAGTAAGAACCATATGGAGCGAGGTAATATAAACATTTCGTTTAATAGTTCAAGAAGAAAACATATTCCGAACGTGGATATAGAACACAAAATAGTCATTTAATCACATGTTTTTCTTAAAGTAAACAAAGGCACGCTGCTCTCTTACGGACATTCCAGGAACTACATACTACACGAAAAAATTACAAATTTATTTAATATTTTTTTTGGTATTTGTAAAGCTTAGTAATTATCCATTTCTGACACTCTCGTAACAAAAAGAACTTACCCTGAACCCTGGGGAATTATTAAGAATTATATATTAATTGATGTTTTTTTTAAAATAGTGTAAAATCTGGTAAACAAAACCATATAGGTTTTTTCTCTTTAGACAATTCCATGTTGACTCTGTGAAGTCGAGATTATGTTTTATTTAAGGAAAGATCAATTGTGATAATTGTATTTTGGTGGCAGGAAACAAAAACCAATAATATAAATAAATAATATTATTGAAAAATAATCTTGAATAATAAAGTGTGTTATAATTTTTGTAGTGGGTAGTTGTAATAAATTTCAGCACAAAGACAGAAGAAATCAACACATCGGATCAAATTTTGCTACAGAGTATGCTGGTTGAACTAAGCGTAGAAACTTATCTCACAGTCAGCTGATTTAAATCACAGCGAACAATTTGAAAAAATCCGAAATCGTCTAAACCGCGTGTAAATAATTGGTACTTACTCTCTCTTCTTCACAAGGCTGAACAACTTCCCTCCTGGACCCCAAATCACACACTCTCGATTTCTGTTTAGATTGAGTAACATTAAATAAAATCCTTTATTTATTATTTTTTTTTAAAAAAACGTCAGTTATTATAATTCATAAGTGGCGACTGCGGAGAGGCGGAAACTTTAATATCATAAAAACCGCTACGTTACAGATTTAGCGAACCCAATAGTGGGGCTTGACTAAAGGTGGACGTTTCGCTAGTATCTCATAACCGCGACGTTACAGATTTGACGCTAACAAAGTGGTGCATATAAAATAACTCTACTCCGCCTCTCGACGGAAAAGCAGGACGTTACAATATATATATATATATTTGTACATTTATTGCAAAGGGTTATTGTGAGAGGGTCGGTACAGAAATGGTGGATGTGTGTTATATGTGTTATGTATGTGTTTGTGTGTAATTTTCAATTTGGGTGAATGTGACAAAAATTATGATATGATAGCACATGTGCTTACAGAATTACTGAAATGGCTAGCCTATTTAATTTATACTTTAGATAGCACTCAATGATTTCAATATTACATGTGAACACAAAATTATTGTAAGAATAATCTTGGACATAGCGTGGTAGTGTGTAGACAATTTAAATTTAAGCTCAGATATCACATGTTAAGAGATTTACAATGTTGTTTTGAGATAGTGTGGCATCCACTCTTTTACTGCCACTGAATTAAATACTCACTCACAATCTTATACTGTGGAGTATTATGACATGTATGTGAAGATGTATTTCAACTTTACTCATCATTTTATTCATTGCTAAAGTATGCCTTGCAACATCATGTATATGCTTGCACGCTGAATAAAGTTCACACTTGTTTTGTTAACAGAGTTTTTCATTTGGAAGTCCTGTCATTCACCAGTGGACATGTCTGTGATTGTAGCTTGGGCCTTGCACTCTTTATGCTTCCTCTAGGTTCATTACCTAGTTTTAAATATTTTGTCTCTCCCCTTTACAAAAAATATATAAAAATAAAAAAATAAAATAAAAAAAAATATTACTTAAGTATATTTTACTGTGCCGTACATTGTTCGGCCCGAGAAAGGCGAAGCTCGGTTGCAGAGACGGGTTACTTTCTTTTAAAACGGGCGGGTTCTTGACGTCACGCAATGCCACTGCATCGCGTCGCCGCCGGGTATATGTAGACGGTTTGTTGAGGCAGCAACGAATATTCAGTAGGCCGGACCAGCTGTGATCTGTGTGAGCCTGCCTTTGCCAAACTTTCTTGGGTAGTCACTACCGACAAATCATTCTCATTTCTGTTTCTACCCTCATCAGAGAAGTTTGGTCTCAACTGGCGGCACCAATCTGTTCGGACTCCGTTATTCCACTCTATGAGAAGCTAAACTAAAGTCAGCTCCAGGTATGTAGTATTTTAATTTGGTTCTAAAATATTTTAACCCTAAAATATTTTTTTGTTAGTGTTTCAGCTTTACTGGTAAACGATAACTTGTGTGTGCATGAGTGTTAGTCTTGAATTCGGGTATTAAATTAAATTAGAAATTAACTTATTAAATTAACTTATAATAGACATGAATGTAGCGTATTAAACTGATTAAAGTAATGTAAAATGGTAATAGATATCTTACACTCAGCTGTTTTTAGTGTTGTTAATAAGTATAGTATACATAGAAAGAATCATGTCATGAATGGAACACTTATACAAAATTAGTTTGTTAAATGAAATAAGGCACATCTGGTGGTCCGATCAATGGTTAATACGAATAAGTGGTGATGTGTTTCTGGTTGCTGCCAAGCATTGGAGTGTGTGTTCTCAATTTTATAATGATGGTGTGTGTGTGCGTGCTGTGGTGAGATTATGTTCTTTATGACACCCTATACAACACATTGCCTGTCACAGGTGCTCGAACAATGACAAGATGGGTGTCGGGTCTAGACGAACTACTGTCTACCCTTCTGGCAGAGATAAAACTTGAGCCATGAGATGCCGTCAGTTGGGACACACACACAGACACACACGTAGAGGAACTCTGCTCCCAGGAATTATCTGTGCTACCCATACGCTACAGCTTAACCAGGGTCACTTAGTTACACCGGACGATCCAGGTGGGACCATTCTGTTTTACTTTACACTCTCTCATCTACCACTACACTGTAAATCCACAGACGCTCCCAGAAGCAGACTCATGATACCGCGTTTAATTTGCTGAAGTTCTGCAAAAACTCTCACGTTAAGTTTTTTGCATACATGTGTGGACCTTTTATATAATTAAGGCTTATGCAACCTGTTATAGCTTCTTATACTATGTAAGGAAATCGCACACACACACACACACACACACACACACACACACACACACACACACACATGTATCCGCATGAACTGCTCTAAGTTTTCCGTTTTTTTTAATGAGTTTAATTTATCTGAGAGTTAGTTATATCCTGCTTGCCCATGTCCCGCCGTGCGGGCATAATTCAGGACTGGGGCTGTCTGATTTCTTCACGTGTGGTGGCTTAAACTATTTACATGATTAAATACTCGGAGTTTGCTTCTTAATTATTGATGTGGTAGTTTATTTACATGTTTGAATCTCTGGTTCCGTTGGGGGCATTTCCATTTCCGGTGTTATTTAAATTCTCATATTATGGGTGATTAACTGGGAACTACCAAGCTCGCTTTGTTATATATATATATATACATATATATTGTAACAACTAGCCGATTTTCTCTTATTATTATATTTATATTTGTAATAAAACATGCAAAATAGAAGATGATGATGCCCCACTGTTGTTAGTGCCAATTTGAAATATAACTGTGTATTTTATTGTTTCGGGGTTTAATTCAACTCCACGTTGGTATGCGCCAATTCGTAATCTAAAAGATTACGTTATAAATTATGATTGAGGATGTTGAAAGCCTCACTGTTGGGCTTGTCAATTTGTAATGTAAAGACATATTATTACTTTATTTGAGTATAATACAGCTACGGGTTTATCGTTAATTCAGCCCCATGGAATTAACCAATCTGTTATTAAGGAAAATGTGTATTATGTAGTCTATAGGTGTATTATAGGTGACCTCCTGCAACTCAATATTAATAGAAAAACTTTATTTATTATATTGTTATTGCAACTTTTATGTAGACCATAGCACTGTGTTAATCAATTACTAAATGTTTACTCGATGATAATTCTATATTACATGTATTTTAGTTAATAATTTGATAATTCTCTCCGACCCTATTCAGTCCGTATTATTTAAATTAATTCAAAAGTTGCGAAGGAAACATGCTAGTTCGACAATCCCACGTTCTATCAGCTGTCTACTGCAAGCGCTGTTATTCGTAATTGGCCCACACTTATAGGTTAGCTTGTTTCACCTGATAATTAATCGCCTTCTTTACCTGTAAATTACTCCCCCACCAAAATACAATACCTATTCTACAATAATATAAAACCTCATTACATACAGGAAGGATTCTTTATTTGTATTACTTTTAAAATTCCAACAGTGCTCTTTACGGTTATATGACTGTTATATCGATTGTACAATGTTGAATCGATATGTCAATGGACTAGTCCTGTTTAATACAATTTAAATATAATTTTATTTATCTCTTATCCCAGGGTACATGTGATTCTTTTAACGATTAGTAAGGCCAGGTAATGCAAAATTAAGGTTACTAAGTATTACAAATTGTTATTAATTCTTAGTGTATAAAATTAAATATAAGCTGGTGTTACCGTACGAGGCGATTCTCAAGATAGCTGTGTCTGTTTACAAACGCTTGAAGACTTACAGTTGAGGTTACTTGGTCCAGAAAATGTGTCCAGATGATTAATAAAATTGGAAAGGTGATGTCCCGGAGGGCAACAGGAACTCTTCTATTCTTCGTTCTTCTTCACGATCCTTGTGGTTGTCGGTCCCGGTGGAATTGGTGTCATATTATAATTTCCTTTTTGAAAGTGAGGTTATGTCTCCAGTAACAAAGGTTCTTGTGTATATTTTTGTCTATAATTCCATTAATTCAGACTTCTTATTCAGTCAATAAGTATCCTGGTTAAATGGGAGACTGGGTTCATCACTAATTCCCATGGAATTAATATGAAGAATGAAATAATAATTCCGCTACCTTTTGGAGGTGTATGAGTATATTTCTCGAAATCTAATTCATTAATTATTCATCTGTTTGGTTTGAAGGAATTGGTTTTGATACTTTAATTTCTTAATTTTAATTCATTTTATTGTAATTTATTTCTTTTCTTTTAAATTTGTCTACTGATCTGAACTCAATAGCATATAACAATCGAATAATATTGGTTTTTTTTATAAATTTTTTTCTGGATTCGTATTAATTTTAACTTAACCCATTCACATGTAACAATCGAATAATTAAAATCAACAAGCTTCTTTACATTTTAGTTACCCTAACAACCATTACTTTCTGTCATTGGATAATATTTGATATCCTAGAGCCAGAATTAGAAAATATTACTACTCTTTTTTAATAAAATACTCCATGCTTGGAATTATACCAAATTACATAATACTCTCACTCAATCTACCTTATTAAACCGTATATATTTTACTATAGTTTCATCTGACTGGACTTATTAAACAGGTATTAATTTCCTTTTACAAATATTAAATTTAGGCCTATTGGTTTTCTTACACCAGTTATAATATTGTTTCTTTTTAACTTAATTTTTCTTTACCTGACCTACTGTACAAATAGTCACTGGCTTATGGCCACTTACATCAATTTTAATTTCCTGGGTTTAATTCATTATATTATTTAGTTCATCACTGAACCCTTCATTATTTTTTAACATAACTATAAGAACTACTTGCCAACTTTTTAACACTTATTGCCATCCTGGCCAAGTTTACAAACATTATTTCAAACATCTTCATCAATCAATTACAGTAAATACATTTAACATAATATAATACCTAACACATGTACTTATACTTAATTATTTAAAGACAATTTTAACATAAATAAAAGGAGTACTACTGACTAAGTACTTCTATAAAACAACAGCTCCTCTCTTACTATCCACAAAACATAAAATAAATATCCAGGTAACACTATATCATGCTACAGCACAACACCAAGTATATTTTATAACACATTAAATATTAATTTGAATAGTATTTTATAATTAATTCCTACACATTAAACTCCTCCCATTAGACACAATGTTTATGTTTTACATCTCGTATTATTCATTACTTATTTTAGATTTAGGTACATCTTTAATGTTTTAATTACTTAGTAACCTTACTATGTACCTGTAATGCATTCTTCAGGTGAGATGGGGCCTCTTGTATTTAATTATAACCGGCTTTGGGTATTGTCCTAAACCATATTTATCTAGTTTTTTTATGTAACGTCGGGGATCTCAACTCTGTCACGTTACAATATATATATATTGTAACGTTACATAACCCGGTCCCAATAAATTAACTCATGATAATATAAAGGTCAGAAATGGGTAACCTGTAATTAGCTCTAAATTAAAGTATATCATTAAAAATGATAAACAATTCAAGTGATATATGGTGCAAAGTGAGTTATAGTGTACCCATTGAGGTAACAAATAAAAGTGAAGGTAACTTATTACAGAACTGTGCTGTAGGTTTGGAAATTATAAAACTATGAGAGTAGGCTATAATACTATTAACTGATTTTGTATTTTTATTTATTTATTGTAATATTTATATTGTATGAACAACCAATTGTTATATCTAAGTTCATGTTATATTTTTTAAAATATTTGTGTTATAATATTAGGATAACCCAGGGTTAGTTTTAAAAAACATAAAAACTTTTAAAATATCAAAGGATAATAAAAAATTAAAATAATACTATGAGGGAGATGGCAGCAGGAAGTAGTGCAGTGTAGGAATACTATGAGAGACTAATAAAAAATATATATAAATTTATTTAAAGATAATAAAATTATCAAATATTTATATACAAGGTCATAAGAAAATGAATAAAAACTTATTATGTAAAACAAATTAATAAAGAAACCGGAATGGAAAAGAATTATTTTTCGGTAAATAAAATATAAATTTATAATAATTACAAACTGCCTGTATAATAAAAATACTATGGGTTACTAAGAGTGACGGAAATAACAAGTATTGTTAATAATAAAATGTTTGGAAAAACCTTAGAGTTGAAGAAATGATGCTACTACAATTATAATAAAAATAACCTTTTTGGAACTTTGGAGGAGTGAAAATTAATACTAAATTAACAAGCAACATGACCACTGTTTAATCATCCATGATTTATCAAAATTAAATGGTTATCCTCCTTACTAAACAGTGAAAGAAAACCTTCTGATGATTCAACCTGGTTCCGCCATAGTTCGAGTTGACGATCGGAAAATGCGCCAGACGGTAAGGAAATTATAACGCAAGACGGACCTCACCAGCGAAAAAGCTTCATTCCAGTAAGAACCATACGGAGCGAGGTAATATAAACATTTCATTTAATAGTTCAAGAAGAAAACGTATTCCGAACGTGGATATAGAACACAAAATAGTCATTTAATCACATGTTTTTCTTAAAGTAAACAAAGGCACGCTGCTCTCTTACGGACATTCCAGGAACTACATACTACATGAAAAAATTACAAATTTATTTAATATTTTTTTTGGTATTTGTAAAGCTTAGTAATTATCCATTTCTGACACTCTCTAACAAAAAGAACTTACCCTGAACCCTGGGGAATTATTAAGAATTATATATTAATTGATGTTTTTTTTAAAATAGTGTAAAATCTGGTAAACAAAACCATATAGGTTTTTTCTCTTTAGACAATTCCATGTTGACTCTGTGAAGTCGAGATTATGTTTTATTTAAGGAAAGATCAATTGTGATAATTGTATTTTGGTGGCAGGAAACAAAAACCAATAATATAAATAAATAATATTATTGAAAAATAATCTTGAATAATAAAGTGTGTTATAATTTTTGTAGTGGGTAGTTGTAATAAATTTCAGCACAAAGACAGAAGAAATCAACACATCGGATCAAATTTTGCTACAGAGTATGCTGGTTGAACTAAGCGTAGAAACTTATCTCACAGTCAGCTGATTTAAATCACAGCGAACAATTTGAAAAAATCCGAAATCGTCTAAACCGCGTGTAAATAATTGGTACTTACTCTCTCTTCTTCACAAGGCTGAACAACTTCCCTCCTGGACCCCAAATCACACACTCTCGATTTCTGTTTAGATTGAGTAACATTAAATAAAATCTTTTATTTATTATTTTTTTTTAAAAAAACGTCAGTTATTATAATTCATAAGTGGCGACTGCGGAGGGGCGGAAACTTTAATATCATAAAAACCGCTACGTTACAGATTTGGCGAACCCAATAGTGGGGCTTGACTAAAGGTGGACGTTTCGCTAGTATCTCATAACCGCGACGTTACAGATTTGACGCTAACAAAGTGGTGCATATAAAATAACTCTACTCCGCCTCTCGACGGAAAAGCAAGACGTTACAATATATATATATATATATATATATATATATATTTGTACATTTATTGCAAAGGGTTATTGTGAGAGGGTCGGTACAGAAATGGTGGATGTGTGTTATATGTGTTATGTATGTGTTTGTGTGTAATTTTCAATTTGGGGGAATGTGACAAAAATTATGATATGATAGCACATGTGCTTACAGAATTACTGAAATGGCTAGCCTATTTAATTTATACTTTAGATAGCACTCAATGATTTCAATATTACATGTGAACACAAAATTATTGTAAGAATAATCTTGGACATAGCGTGGTAGTGTGTAGACAATTTAAATTTAAGCTCAGATATCACATGTTAAGAGATTTACAATGTTGTTTTGAGATAGTGTGGCATCCACTCTTTTACTGCCACTGAATTAAATACTCACTCACAATCTTATACTGTGGAGTATTATGACATGTATGTGAAGATGTATTTCAACTTTACTCATCATTTTATTCATTGCTAAAGTATGCCTTGCAACATCATGTATATGCTTGCACGCTGAATAAAGTTCACACTTGTTTTGTTAACAGAGTTTTTCATTTGGAAGTCCTGTCATTCACCAGTGGACATGTCTGTGATTGTAGCTTGGGCCTTGCACTCTTTATGCTTCCTCTAGGTTCATTACCTAGTTTTAAATATTTTGTCTCTCCCCTTTACAAAAAATATATAAAAATAAAAAAATAAAATAAAAAAAAATATTACTTAAGTATATTTTACTGTGCCGTACATTGTTCGGCCCGAGAAAGGCGAAGCTCGGTTGCAGAGACGGGTTACTTTCTTTTAAAACGGGCGGGTTCTTGACGTCACGCAATGCCACTGCATCGCGTCGCCGCCGGGTATATGTAGACGGTTTGTTGAGGCAGCAACGAATATTCAGTAGGCCGGACCAGCTGTGATCTGTGTGAGCCTGCCTTTGCCAAACTTTCTTGGGTAGTCACTACCGACAAATCATTCTCATTTCTGTTTCTACCCTCATCAGAGAAGTTTGGTCTCAACTGGCGGCACCAATCTGTTCGGACTCCGTTATTCCACTCTATGAGAAGCTAAACTAAAGTCAGCTCCAGGTATGTAGTATTTTAATTTGGTTCTAAAATATTTTAACCCTAAAATATTTTTTTGTTAGTGTTTCAGCTTTACTGGTAAACGATAACTTGTGTGTGCATGAGTGTTAGTCTTGAATTCGGGTATTAAATTAAATTAGAAATTAACTTATTAAATTAACTTATAATAGACATGAATGTAGCGTATTAAACTGATTAAAGTAATGTAAAATGGTAATAGATATCTTACACTCAGCTGTTTTTAGTGTTGTTAATAAGTATAGTATACATAGAAAGAATCATGTCATGAATGGAACACTTATACAAAATTAGTTTGTTAAATGAAATAAGGCACATCTGGTGGTCCGATCAATGGTTAATACGAATAAGTGGTGATGTGTTTCTGGTTGCTGCCAAGCATTGGAGTGTGTGTTCTCAATTTTATAATGATGGTGTGTGTGTGCGTGCTGTGGTGAGATTATGTTCTTTATGACACCCTATACAACACATTGCCTGTCACAGGTGCTCGAACAATGACAAGATGGGTGTCGGGTCTAGACGAACTACTGTCTACCCTTCTGGCAGAGATAAAACTTGAGCCATGAGATGCCGTCAGTTGGGACACACACACAGACACACACGTAGAGGAACTCTGCTCCCAGGAATTATCTGTGCTACCCATACGCTACAGCTTAACCAGGGTCACTTAGTTACACCGGACGATCCAGGTGGGACCATTCTGTTTTACTTTACACTCTCTCATCTACCACTACACTGTAAATCCACAGACGCTCCCAGAAGCAGACTCATGATACCGCGTTTAATTTGCTGAAGTTCTGCAAAAACTCTCACGTTAAGTTTTTTGCATACATGTGTGGACCTTTTATATAATTAAGGCTTATGCAACCTGTTATAGCTTCTTATACTATGTAAGGAAATCGCGCGCGCGCACACACACACACACACACACACACACACACACACACACACACACACACACACACACACACACACACACACACACACACACACACACACACACACACACACACACACACACACACACACACACACACACACACACACACACACACACACACACATGTATCCGCATGAACTGCTCTAAGTTTTCCGTTTTTTTTAATGAGTTTAATTTATCTGAGAGTTAGTTATATCCTGCTTGCCCATGTCCCGCCGTGCGGGCATAATTCAGGACTGGGGCTGTCTGATTTCTTCACGTGTGGTGGCTTAAACTATTTACATGATTAAATACTCGGAGTTTGCTTCTTAATTATTGATGTGGTAGTTTATTTACATGTTTGAATCTCTGGTTCCGTTGGGGGCATTTCCATTTCCGGTGTTATTTAAATTCTCATATTATGGGTGATTAACTGGGAACTACCAAGCTCGCTTTGTTATATATATATATATATATATTGTAACAACTAGCCGATTTTCTCTTATTATTATATTTATATTTGTAATAAAACATGCAAAATAGAAGATGATGATGCCCCACTGTTGTGAGTGCCAATTTGAAATATAACTGTGTATTTTATTGTTTCGGGGTTTAATTCAACTCCACGTTGGTATGCGCCAATTCGTAATCTAAAAGATTACGTTATAAATTATGATTGAGGATGTTGAAAGCCTCACTGTTGGGCTTGTCAATTTGTAATGTAAAGACATATTATTACTTTATTTGAGTATAATACAGCTACGGGTTTATCGTTAATTCAGCCCCATGGAATTAACCAATCTGTTATTAAGGAAAATGTGTATTATGTAGTCTATAGGTGTATTATAGGTGACCTCCTGCAACTCAATATTAATAGAAAAACTTTATTTATTATATTGTTATTGCAACTTTTATGTAGACCATAGCACTGTGTTAATCAATTACTAAATGTTTACTCGATGATAATTCTATATTACATGTATTTTAGTTAATAATTTGATAATTCTCTCCAACCCTATTCAGTCCGTATTATTTAAATTAATTCAAAAGTTGCGAAGGAAACATGCTAGTTCGACAATCCCATGTTCTATCAGCTGTCTACTGCAAGCGCTGTTATTCGTAATTGGCCCACACTTATAGGTTAGCTTGTTTCACCTGATAATTAATCGCCTTCTTTACCTGTAAATTACTCCCCCACCAAAATACAATACCTATTCTACAATAATATAAAACCTCATTACATACAGGAAGGATTCTTTATTTGTATTACTTTTAAAATTCCAACAGTGCTCTTTACGGTTATATGACTGTTATATCGATTGTACAATGTTGAATCGATATGTCAATGGACTAGTCCTGTTTAATACAATTTAAATATAATTTTATTTATCTCTTATCCCAGGGTACATGTGATTCTTTTAACGATTAGTAAGGCCAGGTAATGCAAAATTAAGGTTACTAAGTATTACAAATTGTTATTAATTCTTAGTGTATAAAATTAAATATAAGCTGGTGTTACCGTACGAGGCGATTCTCAAGATAGCTGTGTCTGTTTACAAACGCTTGAAGACTTACAGTTGAGGTTACTTGGTCCAGAAAATGTGTCCAGATGATTAATAAAATTGGAAAGGTGATGTCCCGGAGGGCAACAGGAACTCTTCTATTCTTCGTTCTTCTTCACGATCCTTGTGGTTGTCGGTCCCGGTGGAATTGGTGTCATATTATAATTTCCTTTTTGAAAGTGAGGTTATGTCTCCAGTAACAAAGGTTCTTGTGTATATTTTTGTCTATAATTCCATTAATTCAGACTTCTTATTCAGTCAATAAGTATCCTGGTTAAATGGGAGACTGGGTTCATCACTAATTCCCATGGAATTAATATGAAGAATGAAATAATAATTCCGCTACCTTTTGGAGGTGTATGAGTATATTTCTCGAAATCTAATTCATTAATTATTCATCTGTTTGGTTTGAAGGAATTGGTTTTGATACTTTAATTTCTTAATTTTAATTCATTTTATTGTAATTTATTTCTTTTCTTTTAAATTTGTCTACTGATCTGAACTCAATAGCATATAACAATCGAATAATATTGGTTTTTTTTATAAATTTTTTTCTGGATTCGTATTAATTTTAACTTAACCCATTCACATGTAACAATCGAATAATTAAAATCAACAAGCTTCTTTACATTTTAGTTACCCTAACAACCATTACTTTCTGTCATTGGATAATATTTGATATCCTAGAGCCAGAATTAGAAAATATTACTACTCTTTTTTAATAAAATACTCCATGCTTGGAATTATACCAAATTACATAATACTCTCACTCAATCTACCTTATTAAACCGTATATATTTTACTATAGTTTCATCTGACTGGACTTATTAAACAGGTATTAATTTCCTTTTACAAATATTAAATTTAGGCCTATTGGTTTTCTTACACCAGTTATAATATTGTTTCTTTTTAACTTAATTTTTCTTTACCTGACCTACTGTACAAATAGTCACTGGCTTATGGCCACTTACATCAATTTTAATTTCCTGGGTTTAATTCATTATATTATTTAGTTCATCATTGAACCCTTCATTATTTTTTAACATAACTATAAGAACTACTTGCCAACTTTTTAACACTTATTGCCATCCTGGCCAAGTTTACAAACATTATTTCAAACATCTTCATCAATCAATTACAGTAAATACATTTAACATAATATAATACCTAACACATGTACTTATACTTAATTATTTAAAGACAATTTTAACATAAATAAAAGGAGTACTACTGACTAAGTACTTCTATAAAACAACAGCTCCTCTCTTACTATCCACAAAACATAAAATAAATATCCAGGTAACACTATATCATGCTACAGCACAACACCAAGTATATTTTATAACACATTAAATATTAATTTGAATAGTATTTTATAATTAATTCCTACACATTAAACTCCTCCCATTAGACACAATGTTTATGTTTTACATCTCGTATTATTCATTACTTATTTTAGATTTAGGTACATCTTTAATGTTTTAATTACTTAGTAACCTTACTATGTACCTGTAATGCATTCTTCAGGTGAGATGGGGCCTCTTGTATTTAATTATAACCGGCTTTGGGTATTGTCCTAAACCATATTTATCTAGTTTTTTTATGTAACGTCGGGGATCTCAACTCTGTCACGTTACAATATATATATATTGTAACGTTACATAACCCGGTCCCAATAAATTAACTCATGATAATATAAAGGTCAGAAATGGGTAACCTGTAATTAGCTCTAAATTAAAGTATATCATTAAAAATGATAAACAATTCAAGTGATATATGGTGCAAAGTGAGTTATAGTGTACCCATTGAGGTAACAAATAAAAGTGAAGGTAACTTATTACAGAACTGTGCTGTAGGTTTGGAAATTATAAAACTATGAGAGTAGGCTATAATACTATTAACTGATTTTGTATTTTTATTTATTTATTGTAATATTTATATTGTATGAACAACCAATTGTTATATCTAAGTTCATGTTATATTTTTTAAAATATTTGTGTTATAATATTAGGATAACCCAGGGTTAGTTTTAAAAAACATAAAAACTTTTAAAATATCAAAGGATAATAAAAAATTAAAATAATACTATGAGGGAGATGGCAGCAGGAAGTAGTGCAGTGTAGGAATACTATGAGAGACTAATAAAAAATATATATAAATTTATTTAAAGATAATAAAATTATCAAATATTTATATACAAGGTCATAAGAAAATGAATAAAAACTTATTATGTAAAACAAATTAATAAAGAAACCGGAATGGAAAAGAATTATTTTTCGGTAAATAAAATATAAATTTATAATAATTACAAACTGCCTGTATAATAAAAATACTATGGGTTACTAAGAGTGACGGAAATAACAAGTATTGTTAATAATAAAATGTTTGGAAAAACCTTAGAGTTGAAGAAATGATGCTACTACAATTATAATAAAAATAACCTTTTTGGAACTTTGGAGGAGTGAAAATTAATACTAAATTAACAAGCAACATGACCACTGTTTAATCATCCATGATTTATCAAAATTAAATGGTTATCCTCCTTACTAAACAGTGAAAGAAAACCTTCTGATGATTCAACCTGGTTCCGCCATAGTTCGAGTTGACGATCGGAAAATGCGCCAGACGGTAAGGAAATTATAACGCAAGACGGACCTCACCAGCGAAAAAGCTTCATTCCAGTAAGAACCATACGGAGCGAGGTAATATAAACATTTCATTTAATAGTTCAAGAAGAAAACGTATTCCGAACGTGGATATAGAACACAAAATAGTCATTTAATCACATGTTTTTCTTAAAGTAAACAAAGGCACGCTGCTCTCTTACGGACATTCCAGGAACTACATACTACATGAAAAAATTACAAATTTATTTAATATTTTTTTTGGTATTTGTAAAGCTTAGTAATTATCCATTTCTGACACTCTCTAACAAAAAGAACTTACCCTGAACCCTGGGGAATTATTAAGAATTATATATTAATTGATGTTTTTTTTAAAATAGTGTAAAATCTGGTAAACAAAACCATATAGGTTTTTTCTCTTTAGACAATTCCATGTTGACTCTGTGAAGTCGAGATTATGTTTTATTTAAGGAAAGATCAATTGTGATAATTGTATTTTGGTGGCAGGAAACAAAAACCAATAATATAAATAAATAATATTATTGAAAAATAATCTTGAATAATAAAGTGTGTTATAATTTTTGTAGTGGGTAGTTGTAATAAATTTCAGCACAAAGACAGAAGAAATCAACACATCGGATCAAATTTTGCTACAGAGTATGCTGGTTGAACTAAGCGTAGAAACTTATCTCACAGTCAGCTGATTTAAATCACAGCGAACAATTTGAAAAAATCCGAAATCGTCTAAACCGCGTGTAAATAATTGGTACTTACTCTCTCTTCTTCACAAGGCTGAACAACTTCCCTCCTGGACCCCAAATCACACACTCTCGATTTCTGTTTAGATTGAGTAACATTAAATAAAATCCTTTATTTATTATTTTTTTTTAAAAAAACGTCAGTTATTATAATTCATAAGTGGCGACTGCGGAGGGGCGGAAACTTTAATATCATAAAAACCGCTACGTTACAGATTTGGCGAACCCAATAGTGGGGCTTGACTAAAGGTGGACGTTTCGCTAGTATCTCATAACCGCGACGTTACAGATTTGACGCTAACAAAGTGGTGCATATAAAATAACTCTACTCCGCCTCTCGACGGAAAAGCAAGACGTTACAATATATATATATATATATATATATATATTTGTACATTTATTGCAAAGGGTTATTGTGAGAGGGTCGGTACAGAAATGGTGGATGTGTGTTATATGTGTTATGTATGTGTTTGTGTGTAATTTTCAATTTGGGGGAATGTGACAAAAATTATGATATGATAGCACATGTGCTTACAGAATTACTGAAATGGCTAGCCTATTTAATTTATACTTTAGATAGCACTCAATGATTTCAATATTACATGTGAACACAAAATTATTGTAAGAATAATCTTGGACATAGCGTGGTAGTGTGTAGACAATTTAAATTTAAGCTCAGATATCACATGTTAAGAGATTTACAATGTTGTTTTGAGATAGTGTGGCATCCACTCTTTTACTGCCACTGAATTAAATACTCACTCACAATCTTATACTGTGGAGTATTATGACATGTATGTGAAGATGTATTTCAACTTTACTCATCATTTTATTCATTGCTAAAGTATGCCTTGCAACATCATGTATATGCTTGCACGCTGAATAAAGTTCACACTTGTTTTGTTAACAGAGTTTTTCATTTGGAAGTCCTGTCATTCACCAGTGGACATGTCTGTGATTGTAGCTTGGGCCTTGCACTCTTTATGCTTCCTCTAGGTTCATTACCTAGTTTTAAATATTTTGTCTCTCCCCTTTACAAAAAATATATAAAAATAAAAAAATAAAATAAAAAAAAATATTACTTAAGTATATTTTACTGTGCCGTACATTGTTCGGCCCGAGAAAGGCGAAGCTCGGTTGCAGAGACGGGTTACTTTCTTTTAAAACGGGCGGGTTCTTGACGTCACGCAATGCCACTGCATCGCGTCGCCGCCGGGTATATGTAGACGGTTTGTTGAGGCAGCAACGAATATTCAGTAGGCCGGACCAGCTGTGATCTGTGTGAGCCTGCCTTTGCCAAACTTTCTTGGGTAGTCACTACCGACAAATCATTCTCATTTCTGTTTCTACCCTCATCAGAGAAGTTTGGTCTCAACTGGCGGCACCAATCTGTTCGGACTCCGTTATTCCACTCTATGAGAAGCTAAACTAAAGTCAGCTCCAGGTATGTAGTATTTTAATTTGGTTCTAAAATATTTTAACCCTAAAATATTTTTTTGTTAGTGTTTCAGCTTTACTGGTAAACGATAACTTGTGTGTGCATGAGTGTTAGTCTTGAATTCGGGTATTAAATTAAATTAGAAATTAACTTATTAAATTAACTTATAATAGACATGAATGTAGCGTATTAAACTGATTAAAGTAATGTAAAATGGTAATAGATATCTTACACTCAGCTGTTTTTAGTGTTGTTAATAAGTATAGTATACATAGAAAGAATCATGTCATGAATGGAACACTTATACAAAATTAGTTTGTTAAATGAAATAAGGCACATCTGGTGGTCCGATCAATGGTTAATACGAATAAGTGGTGATGTGTTTCTGGTTGCTGCCAAGCATTGGAGTGTGTGTTCTCAATTTTATAATGATGGTGTGTGTGTGCGTGCTGTGGTGAGATTATGTTCTTTATGACACCCTATACAACACATTGCCTGTCACAGGTGCTCGAACAATGACAAGATGGGTGTCGGGTCTAGACGAACTACTGTCTACCCTTCTGGCAGAGATAAAACTTGAGCCATGAGATGCCGTCAGTTGGGACACACACACAGACACACACGTAGAGGAACTCTGCTCCCAGGAATTATCTGTGCTACCCATACGCTACAGCTTAACCAGGGTCACTTAGTTACACCGGACGATCCAGGTGGGACCATTCTGTTTTACTTTACACTCTCTCATCTACCACTACACTGTAAATCCACAGACGCTCCCAGAAGCAGACTCATGATACCGCGTTTAATTTGCTGAAGTTCTGCAAAAACTCTCACGTTAAGTTTTTTGCATACATGTGTGGACCTTTTATATAATTAAGGCTTATGCAACCTGTTATAGCTTCTTATACTATGTAAGGAAATCGCACACACACACACACACACACACACACACACACACACACACACACACACACACACACACACACACACACACACACACACACACACACACACACACACACACACACACACACACACACACACACACACACACACACACACACACACATGTATCCGCATGAACTGCTCTAAGTTTTCCGTTTTTTTTAATGAGTTTAATTTATCTGAGAGTTAGTTATATCCTGCTTGCCCATGTCCCGCCGTGCGGGCATAATTCAGGACTGGGGCTGTCTGATTTCTTCACGTGTGGTGGCTTAAACTATTTACATGATTAAATACTCGGAGTTTGCTTCTTAATTATTGATGTGGTAGTTTATTTACATGTTTGAATCTCTGGTTCCGTTGGGGGCATTTCCATTTCCGGTGTTATTTAAATTCTCATATTATGGGTGATTAACTGGGAACTACCAAGCTCGCTTTGTTATATATATATATATATATATTGTAACAACTAGCCGATTTTCTCTTATTATTATATTTATATTTGTAATAAAACATGCAAAATAGAAGATGATGATGCCCCACTGTTGTGAGTGCCAATTTGAAATATAACTGTGTATTTTATTGTTTCGGGGTTTAATTCAACTCCACGTTGGTATGCGCCAATTCGTAATCTAAAAGATTACGTTATAAATTATGATTGAGGATGTTGAAAGCCTCACTGTTGGGCTTGTCAATTTGTAATGTAAAGACATATTATTACTTTATTTGAGTATAATACAGCTACGGGTTTATTGTTAATTCAGCCCCATGGAATTAACCAATCTGTTATTAAGGAAAATGTGTATTATGTAGTCTATAGGTGTATTATAGGTGACCTCCTGCAACTCAATATTAATAGAAAAACTTTATTTATTATATTGTTATTGCAACTTTTATGTAGACCATAGCACTGTGTTAATCAATTACTAAATGTTTACTCGATGATAATTCTATATTACATGTATTTTAGTTAATAATTTGATAATTCTCTCCAACCCTATTCAGTCCGTATTATTTAAATTAATTCAAAAGTTGCGAAGGAAACATGCTAGTTCGACAATCCCACGTTCTATCAGCTGTCTACTGCAAGCGCTGTTATTCGTAATTGGCCCACACTTATAGGTTAGCTTGTTTCACCTGATAATTAATCGCCTTCTTTACCTGTAAATTACTCCCCCACCAAAATACAATACCTATTCTACAATAATATAAAACCTCATTACATACAGGAAGGATTCTTTATTTGTATTACTTTTAAAATTCCAACAGTGCTCTTTACGGTTATATGACTGTTATATCGATTGTACAATGTTGAATCGATATGTCAATGGACTAGTCCTGTTTAATACAATTTAAATATAATTTTATTTATCTCTTATCCCAGGGTACATGTGATTCTTTTAACGATTAGTAAGGCCAGGTAATGCAAAATTAAGGTTACTAAGTATTACAAATTGTTATTAATTCTTAGTGTATAAAATTAAATATAAGCTGGTGTTACCGTACGAGGCGATTCTCAAGATAGCTGTGTCTGTTTACAAACGCTTGAAGACTTACAGTTGAGGTTACTTGGTCCAGAAAATGTGTCCAGATGATTAATAAAATTGGAAAGGTGATGTCCCGGAGGGCAACAGGAACTCTTCTATTCTTCGTTCTTCTTCACGATCCTTGTGGTTGTCGGTCCCGGTGGAATTGGTGTCATATTATAATTTCCTTTTTGAAAGTGAGGTTATGTCTCCAGTAACAAAGGTTCTTGTGTATATTTTTGTCTATAATTCCATTAATTCAGACTTCTTATTCAGTCAATAAGTATCCTGGTTAAATGGGAGACTGGGTTCATCACTAATTCCCATGGAATTAATATGAAGAATGAAATAATAATTCCGCTACCTTTTGGAGGTGTATGAGTATATTTCTCGAAATCTAATTCATTAATTATTCATCTGTTTGGTTTGAAGGAATTGGTTTTGATACTTTAATTTCTTAATTTTAATTCATTTTATTGTAATTTATTTCTTTTCTTTTAAATTTGTCTACTGATCTGAACTCAATAGCATATAACAATCGAATAATATTGGTTTTTTTTATAAATTTTTTTCTGGATTCGTATTAATTTTAACTTAACCCATTCACATGTAACAATCGAATAATTAAAATCAACAAGCTTCTTTACATTTTAGTTACCCTAACAACCATTACTTTCTGTCATTGGATAATATTTGATATCCTAGAGCCAGAATTAGAAAATATTACTACTCTTTTTTAATAAAATACTCCATGCTTGGAATTATACCAAATTACATAATACTCTCACTCAATCTACCTTATTAAACCGTATATATTTTACTATAGTTTCATCTGACTGGACTTATTAAACAGGTATTAATTTCCTTTTACAAATATTAAATTTAGGCCTATTGGTTTTCTTACACCAGTTATAATATTGTTTCTTTTTAACTTAATTTTTCTTTACCTGACCTACTGTACAAATAGTCACTGGCTTATGGCCACTTACATCAATTTTAATTTCCTGGGTTTAATTCATTATATTATTTAGTTCATCATTGAACCCTTCATTATTTTTTAACATAACTATAAGAACTACTTGCCAACTTTTTAACACTTATTGCCATCCTGGCCAAGTTTACAAACATTATTTCAAACATCTTCATCAATCAATTACAGTAAATACATTTAACATAATATAATACCTAACACATGTACTTATACTTAATTATTTAAAGACAATTTTAACATAAATAAAAGGAGTACTACTGACTAAGTACTTCTATAAAACAACAGCTCCTCTCTTACTATCCACAAAACATAAAATAAATATCCAGGTAACACTATATCATGCTACAGCACAACACCAAGTATATTTTATAACACATTAAATATTAATTTGAATAGTATTTTATAATTAATTCCTACACATTAAACTCCTCCCATTAGACACAATGTTTATGTTTTACATCTCGTATTATTCATTACTTATTTTAGATTTAGGTACATCTTTAATGTTTTAATTACTTAGTAACCTTACTATGTACCTGTAATGCATTCTTCAGGTGAGATGGGGCCTCTTGTATTTAATTATAACCGGCTTTGGGTATTGTCCTAAACCATATTTATCTAGTTTTTTTATGTAACGTCGGGGATCTCAACTCTGTCACGTTACAATATATATATATTGTAACGTTACATAACCCGGTCCCAATAAATTAACTCATGATAATATAAAGGTCAGAAATGGGTAACCTGTAATTAGCTCTAAATTAAAGTATATCATTAAAAATGATAAACAATTCAAGTGATATATGGTGCAAAGTGAGTTATAGTGTACCCATTGAGGTAACAAATAAAAGTGAAGGTAACTTATTACAGAACTGTGCTGTAGGTTTGGAAATTATAAAACTATGAGAGTAGGCTATAATACTATTAACTGATTTTGTATTTTTATTTATTTATTGTAATATTTATATTGTATGAACAACCAATTGTTATATCTAAGTTCATGTTATATTTTTTAAAATATTTGTGTTATAATATTAGGATAACCCAGGGTTAGTTTTAAAAAACATAAAAACTTTTAAAATATCAAAGGATAATAAAAAATTAAAATAATACTATGAGGGAGATGGCAGCAGGAAGTAGTGCAGTGTAGGAATACTATGAGAGACTAATAAAAAATATATATAAATTTATTTAAAGATAATAAAATTATCAAATATTTATATACAAGGTCATAAGAAAATGAATAAAAACTTATTATGTAAAACAAATTAATAAAGAAACCGGAATGGAAAAGAATTATTTTTCGGTAAATAAAATATAAATTTATAATAATTACAAACTGCCTGTATAATAAAAATACTATGGGTTACTAAGAGTGACGGAAATAACAAGTATTGTTAATAATAAAATGTTTGGAAAAACCTTAGAGTTGAAGAAATGATGCTACTACAATTATAATAAAAATAACCTTTTTGGAACTTTGGAGGAGTGAAAATTAATACTAAATTAACAAGCAACATGACCACTGTTTAATCATCCATGATTTATCAAAATTAAATGGTTATCCTCCTTACTAAACAGTGAAAGAAAACCTTCTGATGATTCAACCTGGTTCCGCCATAGTTCGAGTTGACGATCGGAAAATGCGCCAGACGGTAAGGAAATTATAACGCAAGACGGACCTCACCAGCGAAAAAGCTTCATTCCAGTAAGAACCATACGGAGCGAGGTAATATAAACATTTCATTTAATAGTTCAAGAAGAAAACGTATTCCGAACGTGGATATAGAACACAAAATAGTCATTTAATCACATGTTTTTCTTAAAGTAAACAAAGGCACGCTGCTCTCTTACGGACATTCCAGGAACTACATACTACATGAAAAAATTACAAATTTATTTAATATTTTTTTTGGTATTTGTAAAGCTTAGTAATTATCCATTTCTGACACTCTCTAACAAAAAGAACTTACCCTGAACCCTGGGGAATTATTAAGAATTATATATTAATTGATGTTTTTTTTAAAATAGTGTAAAATCTGGTAAACAAAACCATATAGGTTTTTTCTCTTTAGACAATTCCATGTTGACTCTGTGAAGTCGAGATTATGTTTTATTTAAGGAAAGATCAATTGTGATAATTGTATTTTGGTGGCAGGAAACAAAAACCAATAATATAAATAAATAATATTATTGAAAAATAATCTTGAATAATAAAGTGTGTTATAATTTTTGTAGTGGGTAGTTGTAATAAATTTCAGCACAAAGACAGAAGAAATCAACACATCGGATCAAATTTTGCTACAGAGTATGCTGGTTGAACTAAGCGTAGAAACTTATCTCACAGTCAGCTGATTTAAATCACAGCGAACAATTTGAAAAAATCCGAAATCGTCTAAACCGCGTGTAAATAATTGGTACTTACTCTCTCTTCTTCACAAGGCTGAACAACTTCCCTCCTGGACCCCAAATCACACACTCTCGATTTCTGTTTAGATTGAGTAACATTAAATAAAATCCTTTATTTATTATTTTTTTTTAAAAAAACGTCAGTTATTATAATTCATAAGTGGCGACTGCGGAGGGGCGGAAACTTTAATATCATAAAAACCGCTACGTTACAGATTTGGCGAACCCAATAGTGGGGCTTGACTAAAGGTGGACGTTTCGCTAGTATCTCATAACCGCGACGTTACAGATTTGACGCTAACAAAGTGGTGCATATAAAATAACTCTACTCCGCCTCTCGACGGAAAAGCAAGACGTTACAATATATATATATATATATATATATATATATATATTTGTACATTTATTGCAAAGGGTTATTGTGAGAGGGTCGGTACAGAAATGGTGGATGTGTGTTATATGTGTTATGTATGTGTTTGTGTGTAATTTTCAATTTGGGGGAATGTGACAAAAATTATGATATGATAGCACATGTGCTTACAGAATTACTGAAATGGCTAGCCTATTTAATTTATACTTTAGATAGCACTCAATGATTTCAATATTACATGTGAACACAAAATTATTGTAAGAATAATCTTGGACATAGCGTGGTAGTGTGTAGACAATTTAAATTTAAGCTCAGATATCACATGTTAAGAGATTTACAATGTTGTTTTGAGATAGTGTGGGATCCACTCTTTTACTGCCACTGAATTAAATACTCACTCACAATCTTATACTGTGGAGTATTATGACATGTATGTGAAGATGTATTTCAACTTTACTCATCATTTTATTCATTGCTAAAGTATGCCTTGCAACATCATGTATATGCTTGCACGCTGAATAAAGTTCACACTTGTTTTGTTAACAGAGTTTTTCATTTGGAAGTCCTGTCATTCACCAGTGGACATGTCTGTGATTGTAGCTTGGGCCTTGCACTCTTTATGCTTCCTCTAGGTTCATTACCTAGTTTTAAATATTTTGTCTCTCCCCTTTACAAAAAATATATAAAAATAAAAAAATAAAATAAAAAAAAATATTACTTAAGTATATTTTACTGTGCCGTACATTGTTCGGCCCGAGAAAGGCGAAGCTCGGTTGCAGAGACGGGTTACTTTCTTTTAAAACGGGCGGGTTCTTGACGTCACGCAATGCCACTGCATCGCGTCGCCGCCGGGTATATGTAGACGGTTTGTTGAGGCAGCAACGAATATTCAGTAGGCCGGACCAGCTGTGATCTGTGTGAGCCTGCCTTTGCCAAACTTTCTTGGGTAGTCACTACCGACAAATCATTCTCATTTCTGTTTCTACCCTCATCAGAGAAGTTTGGTCTCAACTGGCGGCACCAATCTGTTCGGACTCCGTTATTCCACTCTATGAGAAGCTAAACTAAAGTCAGCTCCAGGTATGTAGTATTTTAATTTGGTTCTAAAATATTTTAACCCTAAAATATTTTTTTGTTAGTGTTTCAGCTTTACTGGTAAACGATAACTTGTGTGTGCATGAGTGTTAGTCTTGAATTCGGGTATTAAATTAAATTAGAAATTAACTTATTAAATTAACTTATAATAGACATGAATGTAGCGTATTAAACTGATTAAAGTAATGTAAAATGGTAATAGATATCTTACACTCAGCTGTTTTTAGTGTTGTTAATAAGTATAGTATACATAGAAAGAATCATGTCATGAATGGAACACTTATACAAAATTAGTTTGTTAAATGAAATAAGGCACATCTGGTGGTCCGATCAATGGTTAATACGAATAAGTGGTGATGTGTTTCTGGTTGCTGCCAAGCATTGGAGTGTGTGTTCTCAATTTTATAATGATGGTGTGTGTGTGCGTGCTGTGGTGAGATTATGTTCTTTATGACACCCTATACAACACATTGCCTGTCACAGGTGCTCGAACAATGACAAGATGGGTGTCGGGTCTAGACGAACTACTGTCTACCCTTCTGGCAGAGATAAAACTTGAGCCATGAGATGCCGTCAGTTGGGACACACACACAGACACACACGTAGAGGAACTCTGCTCCCAGGAATTATCTGTGCTACCCATACGCTACAGCTTAACCAGGGTCACTTAGTTACACCGGACGATCCAGGTGGGACCATTCTGTTTTACTTTACACTCTCTCATCTACCACTACACTGTAAATCCACAGACGCTCCCAGAAGCAGACTCATGATACCGCGTTTAATTTGCTGAAGTTCTGCAAAAACTCTCACGTTAAGTTTTTTGCATACATGTGTGGACCTTTTATATAATTAAGGCTTATGCAACCTGTTATAGCTTCTTATACTATGTAAGGAAATCGCGCGCACACACACACACACACACACACACACACACACACACACACACACACACACACACACACACACACACACACACACACACACACACACACATGTATCCGCATGAACTGCTCTAAGTTTTCCGTTTTTTTTAATGAGTTTAATTTATCTGAGAGTTAGTTATATCCTGCTTGCCCATGTCCCGCCGTGCGGGCATAATTCAGGACTGGGGCTGTCTGATTTCTTCACGTGTGGTGGCTTAAACTATTTACATGATTAAATACTCGGAGTTTGCTTCTTAATTATTGATGTGGTAGTTTATTTACATGTTTGAATCTCTGGTTCCGTTGGGGGCATTTCCATTTCCGGTGTTATTTAAATTCTCATATTATGGGTGATTAACTGGGAACTACCAAGCTCGCTTTGTTATATATATATATATATATATATATATTGTAACAACTAGCCGATTTTCTCTTATTATTATATTTATATTTGTAATAAAACATGCAAAATAGAAGATGATGATGCCCCACTGTTGTGAGTGCCAATTTGAAATATAACTGTGTATTTTATTGTTTCGGGGTTTAATTCAACTCCACGTTGGTATGCGCCAATTCGTAATCTAAAAGATTACGTTATAAATTATGATTGAGGATGTTGAAAGCCTCACTGTTGGGCTTGTCAATTTGTAATGTAAAGACATATTATTACTTTATTTGAGTATAATACAGCTACGGGTTTATCGTTAATTCAGCCCCATGGAATTAACCAATCTGTTATTAAGGAAAATGTGTATTATGTAGTCTATAGGTGTATTATAGGTGACCTCCTGCAACTCAATATTAATAGAAAAACTTTATTTATTATATTGTTATTGCAACTTTTATGTAGACCATAGCACTGTGTTAATCAATTACTAAATGTTTACTCGATGATAATTCTATATTACATGTATTTTAGTTAATAATTTGATAATTCTCTCCAACCCTATTCAGTCCGTATTATTTAAATTAATTCAAAAGTTGCGAAGGAAACATGCTAGTTCGACAATCCCATGTTCTATCAGCTGTCTACTGCAAGCGCTGTTATTCGTAATTGGCCCACACTTATAGGTTAGCTTGTTTCACCTGATAATTAATCGCCTTCTTTACCTGTAAATTACTCCCCCACCAAAATACAATACCTATTCTACAATAATATAAAACCTCATTACATACAGGAAGGATTCTTTATTTGTATTACTTTTAAAATTCCAACAGTGCTCTTTACGGTTATATGACTGTTATATCGATTGTACAATGTTGAATCGATATGTCAATGGACTAGTCCTGTTTAATACAATTTAAATATAATTTTATTTATCTCTTATCCCAGGGTACATGTGATTCTTTTAACGATTAGTAAGGCCAGGTAATGCAAAATTAAGGTTACTAAGTATTACAAATTGTTATTAATTCTTAGTGTATAAAATTAAATATAAGCTGGTGTTACCGTACGAGGCGATTCTCAAGATAGCTGTGTCTGTTTACAAACGCTTGAAGACTTACAGTTGAGGTTACTTGGTCCAGAAAATGTGTCCAGATGATTAATAAAATTGGAAAGGTGATGTCCCGGAGGGCAACAGGAACTCTTCTATTCTTCGTTCTTCTTCACGATCCTTGTGGTTGTCGGTCCCGGTGGAATTGGTGTCATATTATAATTTCCTTTTTGAAAGTGAGGTTATGTCTCCAGTAACAAAGGTTCTTGTGTATATTTTTGTCTATAATTCCATTAATTCAGACTTCTTATTCAGTCAATAAGTATCCTGGTTAAATGGGAGACTGGGTTCATCACTAATTCCCATGGAATTAATATGAAGAATGAAATAATAATTCCGCTACCTTTTGGAGGTGTATGAGTATATTTCTCGAAATCTAATTCATTAATTATTCATCTGTTTGGTTTGAAGGAATTGGTTTTGATACTTTAATTTCTTAATTTTAATTCATTTTATTGTAATTTATTTCTTTTCTTTTAAATTTGTCTACTGATCTGAACTCAATAGCATATAACAATCGAATAATATTGGTTTTTTTTATAAATTTTTTTCTGGATTCGTATTAATTTTAACTTAACCCATTCACATGTAACAATCGAATAATTAAAATCAACAAGCTTCTTTACATTTTAGTTACCCTAACAACCATTACTTTCTGTCATTGGATAATATTTGATATCCTAGAGCCAGAATTAGAAAATATTACTACTCTTTTTTAATAAAATACTCCATGCTTGGAATTATACCAAATTACATAATACTCTCACTCAATCTACCTTATTAAACCGTATATATTTTACTATAGTTTCATCTGACTGGACTTATTAAACAGGTATTAATTTCCTTTTACAAATATTAAATTTAGGCCTATTGGTTTTCTTACACCAGTTATAATATTGTTTCTTTTTAACTTAATTTTTCTTTACCTGACCTACTGTACAAATAGTCACTGGCTTATGGCCACTTACATCAATTTTAATTTCCTGGGTTTAATTCATTATATTATTTAGTTCATCATTGAACCCTTCATTATTTTTTAACATAACTATAAGAACTACTTGCCAACTTTTTAACACTTATTGCCATCCTGGCCAAGTTTACAAACATTATTTCAAACATCTTCATCAATCAATTACAGTAAATACATTTAACATAATATAATACCTAACACATGTACTTATACTTAATTATTTAAAGACAATTTTAACATAAATAAAAGGAGTACTACTGACTAAGTACTTCTATAAAACAACAGCTCCTCTCTTACTATCCACAAAACATAAAATAAATATCCAGGTAACACTATATCATGCTACAGCACAACACCAAGTATATTTTATAACACATTAAATATTAATTTGAATAGTATTTTATAATTAATTCCTACACATTAAACTCCTCCCATTAGACACAATGTTTATGTTTTACATCTCGTATTATTCATTACTTATTTTAGATTTAGGTACATCTTTAATGTTTTAATTACTTAGTAACCTTACTATGTACCTGTAATGCATTCTTCAGGTGAGATGGGGCCTCTTGTATTTAATTATAACCGGCTTTGGGTATTGTCCTAAACCATATTTATCTAGTTTTTTTATGTAACGTCGGGGATCTCAACTCTGTCACGTTACAATATATATATATTGTAACGTTACATAACCCGGTCCCAATAAATTAACTCATGATAATATAAAGGTCAGAAATGGGTAACCTGTAATTAGCTCTAAATTAAAGTATATCATTAAAAATGATAAACAATTCAAGTGATATATGGTGCAAAGTGAGTTATAGTGTACCCATTGAGGTAACAAATAAAAGTGAAGGTAACTTATTACAGAACTGTGCTGTAGGTTTGGAAATTATAAAACTATGAGAGTAGGCTATAATACTATTAACTGATTTTGTATTTTTATTTATTTATTGTAATATTTATATTGTATGAACAACCAATTGTTATATCTAAGTTCATGTTATATTTTTTAAAATATTTGTGTTATAATATTAGGATAACCCAGGGTTAGTTTTAAAAAACATAAAAACTTTTAAAATATCAAAGGATAATAAAAAATTAAAATAATACTATGAGGGAGATGGCAGCAGGAAGTAGTGCAGTGTAGGAATACTATGAGAGACTAATAAAAAATATATATAAATTTATTTAAAGATAATAAAATTATCAAATATTTATATACAAGGTCATAAGAAAATGAATAAAAACTTATTATGTAAAACAAATTAATAAAGAAACCGGAATGGAAAAGAATTATTTTTCGGTAAATAAAATATAAATTTATAATAATTACAAACTGCCTGTATAATAAAAATACTATGGGTTACTAAGAGTGACGGAAATAACAAGTATTGTTAATAATAAAATGTTTGGAAAAACCTTAGAGTTGAAGAAATGATGCTACTACAATTATAATAAAAATAACCTTTTTGGAACTTTGGAGGAGTGAAAATTAATACTAAATTAACAAGCAACATGACCACTGTTTAATCATCCATGATTTATCAAAATTAAATGGTTATCCTCCTTACTAAACAGTGAAAGAAAACCTTCTGATGATTCAACCTGGTTCCGCCATAGTTCGAGTTGACGATCGGAAAATGCGCCAGACGGTAAGGAAATTATAACGCAAGACGGACCTCACCAGCGAAAAAGCTTCATTCCAGTAAGAACCATACGGAGCGAGGTAATATAAACATTTCATTTAATAGTTCAAGAAGAAAACGTATTCCGAACGTGGATATAGAACACAAAATAGTCATTTAATCACATGTTTTTCTTAAAGTAAACAAAGGCACGCTGCTCTCTTACGGACATTCCAGGAACTACATACTACATGAAAAAATTACAAATTTATTTAATATTTTTTTTGGTATTTGTAAAGCTTAGTAATTATCCATTTCTGACACTCTCTAACAAAAAGAACTTACCCTGAACCCTGGGGAATTATTAAGAATTATATATTAATTGATGTTTTTTTTAAAATAGTGTAAAATCTGGTAAACAAAACCATATAGGTTTTTTCTCTTTAGACAATTCCATGTTGACTCTGTGAAGTCGAGATTATGTTTTATTTAAGGAAAGATCAATTGTGATAATTGTATTTTGGTGGCAGGAAACAAAAACCAATAATATAAATAAATAATATTATTGAAAAATAATCTTGAATAATAAAGTGTGTTATAATTTTTGTAGTGGGTAGTTGTAATAAATTTCAGCACAAAGACAGAAGAAATCAACACATCGGATCAAATTTTGCTACAGAGTATGCTGGTTGAACTAAGCGTAGAAACTTATCTCACAGTCAGCTGATTTAAATCACAGCGAACAATTTGAAAAAATCCGAAATCGTCTAAACCGCGTGTAAATAATTGGTACTTACTCTCTCTTCTTCACAAGGCTGAACAACTTCCCTCCTGGACCCCAAATCACACACTCTCGATTTCTGTTTAGATTGAGTAACATTAAATAAAATCCTTTATTTATTATTTTTTTTTAAAAAAACGTCAGTTATTATAATTCATAAGTGGCGACTGCGGAGGGGCGGAAACTTTAATATCATAAAAACCGCTACGTTACAGATTTGGCGAACCCAATAGTGGGGCTTGACTAAAGGTGGACGTTTCGCTAGTATCTCATAACCGCGACGTTACAGATTTGACGCTAACAAAGTGGTGCATATAAAATAACTCTACTCCGCCTCTCGACGGAAAAGCAAGACGTTACAATATATATATATATATATATATATTTGTACATTTATTGCAAAGGGTTATTGTGAGAGGGTCGGTACAGAAATGGTGGATGTGTGTTATATGTGTTATGTATGTGTTTGTGTGTAATTTTCAATTTGGGGGAATGTGACAAAAATTATGATATGATAGCACATGTGCTTACAGAATTACTGAAATGGCTAGCCTATTTAATTTATACTTTAGATAGCACTCAATGATTTCAATATTACATGTGAACACAAAATTATTGTAAGAATAATCTTGGACATAGCGTGGTAGTGTGTAGACAATTTAAATTTAAGCTCAGATATCACATGTTAAGAGATTTACAATGTTGTTTTGAGATAGTGTGGCATCCACTCTTTTACTGCCACTGAATTAAATACTCACTCACAATCTTATACTGTGGAGTATTATGACATGTATGTGAAGATGTATTTCAACTTTACTCATCATTTTATTCATTGCTAAAGTATGCCTTGCAACATCATGTATATGCTTGCACGCTGAATAAAGTTCACACTTGTTTTGTTAACAGAGTTTTTCATTTGGAAGTCCTGTCATTCACCAGTGGACATGTCTGTGATTGTAGCTTGGGCCTTGCACTCTTTATGCTTCCTCTAGGTTCATTACCTAGTTTTAAATATTTTGTCTCTCCCCTTTACAAAAAATATATAAAAATAAAAAAATAAAATAAAAAAAAATATTACTTAAGTATATTTTACTGTGCCGTACATTGTTCGGCCCGAGAAAGGCGAAGCTCGGTTGCAGAGACGGGTTACTTTCTTTTAAAACGGGCGGGTTCTTGACGTCACGCAATGCCACTGCATCGCGTCGCCGCCGGGTATATGTAGACGGTTTGTTGAGGCAGCAACGAATATTCAGTAGGCCGGACCAGCTGTGATCTGTGTGAGCCTGCCTTTGCCAAACTTTCTTGGGTAGTCACTACCGACAAATCATTCTCATTTCTGTTTCTACCCTCATCAGAGAAGTTTGGTCTCAACTGGCGGCACCAATCTGTTCGGACTCCGTTATTCCACTCTATGAGAAGCTAAACTAAAGTCAGCTCCAGGTATGTAGTATTTTAATTTGGTTCTAAAATATTTTAACCCTAAAATATTTTTTTGTTAGTGTTTCAGCTTTACTGGTAAACGATAACTTGTGTGTGCATGAGTGTTAGTCTTGAATTCGGGTATTAAATTAAATTAGAAATTAACTTATTAAATTAACTTATAATAGACATGAATGTAGCGTATTAAACTGATTAAAGTAATGTAAAATGGTAATAGATATCTTACACTCAGCTGTTTTTAGTGTTGTTAATAAGTATAGTATACATAGAAAGAATCATGTCATGAATGGAACACTTATACAAAATTAGTTTGTTAAATGAAATAAGGCACATCTGGTGGTCCGATCAATGGTTAATACGAATAAGTGGTGATGTGTTTCTGGTTGCTGCCAAGCATTGGAGTGTGTGTTCTCAATTTTATAATGATGGTGTGTGTGTGCGTGCTGTGGTGAGATTATGTTCTTTATGACACCCTATACAACACATTGCCTGTCACAGGTGCTCGAACAATGACAAGATGGGTGTCGGGTCTAGACGAACTACTGTCTACCCTTCTGGCAGAGATAAAACTTGAGCCATGAGATGCCGTCAGTTGGGACACACACACAGACACACACGTAGAGGAACTCTGCTCCCAGGAATTATCTGTGCTACCCATACGCTACAGCTTAACCAGGGTCACTTAGTTACACCGGACGATCCAGGTGGGACCATTCTGTTTTACTTTACACTCTCTCATCTACCACTACACTGTAAATCCACAGACGCTCCCAGAAGCAGACTCATGATACCGCGTTTAATTTGCTGAAGTTCTGCAAAAACTCTCACGTTAAGTTTTTTGCATACATGTGTGGACCTTTTATATAATTAAGGCTTATGCAACCTGTTATAGCTTCTTATACTATGTAAGGAAATCGCACACACACACACACACACACACACACACACACACACACACACACACACACACACACACACACACACACACACACACACACACACACACACACACACACACACACACACACACACACACACACACACACACATGTATCCGCATGAACTGCTCTAAGTTTTCCGTTTTTTTTAATGAGTTTAATTTATCTGAGAGTTAGTTATATCCTGCTTGCCCATGTCCCGCCGTGCGGGCATAATTCAGGACTGGGGCTGTCTGATTTCTTCACGTGTGGTGGCTTAAACTATTTACATGATTAAATACTCGGAGTTTGCTTCTTAATTATTGATGTGGTAGTTTATTTACATGTTTGAATCTCTGGTTCCGTTGGGGGCATTTCCATTTCCGGTGTTATTTAAATTCTCATATTATGGGTGATTAACTGGGAACTACCAAGCTCGCTTTGTTATATATATATATATATATATATATTGTAACAACTAGCCGATTTTCTCTTATTATTATATTTATATTTGTAATAAAACATGCAAAATAGAAGATGATGATGCCCCACTGTTGTGAGTGCCAATTTGAAATATAACTGTGTATTTTATTGTTTCGGGGTTTAATTCAACTCCACGTTGGTATGCGCCAATTCGTAATCTAAAAGATTACGTTATAAATTATGATTGAGGATGTTGAAAGCCTCACTGTTGGGCTTGTCAATTTGTAATGTAAAGACATATTATTACTTTATTTGAGTATAATACAGCTACGGGTTTATCGTTAATTCAGCCCCATGGAATTAACCAATCTGTTATTAAGGAAAATGTGTATTATGTAGTCTATAGGTGTATTATAGGTGACCTCCTGCAACTCAATATTAATAGAAAAACTTTATTTATTATATTGTTATTGCAACTTTTATGTAGACCATAGCACTGTGTTAATCAATTACTAAATGTTTACTCGATGATAATTCTATATTACATGTATTTTAGTTAATAATTTGATAATTCTCTCCAACCCTATTCAGTCCGTATTATTTAAATTAATTCAAAAGTTGCGAAGGAAACATGCTAGTTCGACAATCCCATGTTCTATCAGCTGTCTACTGCAAGCGCTGTTATTCGTAATTGGCCCACACTTATAGGTTAGCTTGTTTCACCTGATAATTAATCGCCTTCTTTACCTGTAAATTACTCCCCCACCAAAATACAATACCTATTCTACAATAATATAAAACCTCATTACATACAGGAAGGATTCTTTATTTGTATTACTTTTAAAATTCCAACAGTGCTCTTTACGGTTATATGACTGTTATATCGATTGTACAATGTTGAATCGATATGTCAATGGACTAGTCCTGTTTAATACAATTTAAATATAATTTTATTTATCTCTTATCCCAGGGTACATGTGATTCTTTTAACGATTAGTAAGGCCAGGTAATGCAAAATTAAGGTTACTAAGTATTACAAATTGTTATTAATTCTTAGTGTATAAAATTAAATATAAGCTGGTGTTACCGTACGAGGCGATTCTCAAGATAGCTGTGTCTGTTTACAAACGCTTGAAGACTTACAGTTGAGGTTACTTGGTCCAGAAAATGTGTCCAGATGATTAATAAAATTGGAAAGGTGATGTCCCGGAGGGCAACAGGAACTCTTCTATTCTTCGTTCTTCTTCACGATCCTTGTGGTTGTCGGTCCCGGTGGAATTGGTGTCATATTATAATTTCCTTTTTGAAAGTGAGGTTATGTCTCCAGTAACAAAGGTTCTTGTGTATATTTTTGTCTATAATTCCATTAATTCAGACTTCTTATTCAGTCAATAAGTATCCTGGTTAAATGGGAGACTGGGTTCATCACTAATTCCCATGGAATTAATATGAAGAATGAAATAATAATTCCGCTACCTTTTGGAGGTGTATGAGTATATTTCTCGAAATCTAATTCATTAATTATTCATCTGTTTGGTTTGAAGGAATTGGTTTTGATACTTTAATTTCTTAATTTTAATTCATTTTATTGTAATTTATTTCTTTTCTTTTAAATTTGTCTACTGATCTGAACTTAATAGCATATAACAATCGAATAATATTGGTTTTTTTTATAAATTTTTTTCTGGATTCGTATTAATTTTAACTTAACCCATTCACATGTAACAATCGAATAATTAAAATCAACAAGCTTCTTTACATTTTAGTTACCCTAACAACCATTACTTTCTGTCATTGGATAATATTTGATATCCTAGAGCCAGAATTAGAAAATATTACTACTCTTTTTTAATAAAATACTCCATGCTTGGAATTATACCAAATTACATAATACTCTCACTCAATCTACCTTATTAAACCGTATATATTTTACTATAGTTTCATCTGACTGGACTTATTAAACAGGTATTAATTTCCTTTTACAAATATTAAATTTAGGCCTATTGGTTTTCTTACACCAGTTATAATATTGTTTCTTTTTAACTTAATTTTTCTTTACCTGACCTACTGTACAAATAGTCACTGGCTTATGGCCACTTACATCAATTTTAATTTCCTGGGTTTAATTCATTATATTATTTAGTTCATCATTGAACCCTTCATTATTTTTTAACATAACTATAAGAACTACTTGCCAACTTTTTAACACTTATTGCCATCCTGGCCAAGTTTACAAACATTATTTCAAACATCTTCATCAATCAATTACAGTAAATACATTTAACATAATATAATACCTAACACATGTACTTATACTTAATTATTTAAAGACAATTTTAACATAAATAAAAGGAGTACTACTGACTAAGTACTTCTATAAAACAACAGCTCCTCTCTTACTATCCACAAAACATAAAATAAATATCCAGGTAACACTATATCATGCTACAGCACAACACCAAGTATATTTTATAACACATTAAATATTAATTTGAATAGTATTTTATAATTAATTCCTACACATTAAACTCCTCCCATTAGACACAATGTTTATGTTTTACATCTCGTATTATTCATTACTTATTTTAGATTTAGGTACATCTTTAATGTTTTAATTACTTAGTAACCTTACTATGTACCTGTAATGCATTCTTCAGGTGAGATGGGGCCTCTTGTATTTAATTATAACCGGCTTTGGGTATTGTCCTAAACCATATTTATCTAGTTTTTTTATGTAACGTCGGGGATCTCAACTCTGTCACGTTACAATATATATATATTGTAACGTTACATAACCCGGTCCCAATAAATTAACTCATGATAATATAAAGGTCAGAAATGGGTAACCTGTAATTAGCTCTAAATTAAAGTATATCATTAAAAATGATAAACAATTCAAGTGATATATGGTGCAAAGTGAGTTATAGTGTACCCATTGAGGTAACAAATAAAAGTGAAGGTAACTTATTACAGAACTGTGCTGTAGGTTTGGAAATTATAAAACTATGAGAGTAGGCTATAATACTATTAACTGATTTTGTATTTTTATTTATTTATTGTAATATTTATATTGTATGAACAACCAATTGTTATATCTAAGTTCATGTTATATTTTTTAAAATATTTGTGTTATAATATTAGGATAACCCAGGGTTAGTTTTAAAAAACATAAAAACTTTTAAAATATCAAAGGATAATAAAAAATTAAAATAATACTATGAGGGAGATGGCAGCAGGAAGTAGTGCAGTGTAGGAATACTATGAGAGACTAATAAAAAATATATATAAATTTATTTAAAGATAATAAAATTATCAAATATTTATATACAAGGTCATAAGAAAATGAATAAAAACTTATTATGTAAAACAAATTAATAAAGAAACCGGAATGGAAAAGAATTATTTTTCGGTAAATAAAATATAAATTTATAATAATTACAAACTGCCTGTATAATAAAAATACTATGGGTTACTAAGAGTGACGGAAATAACAAGTATTGTTAATAATAAAATGTTTGGAAAAACCTTAGAGTTGAAGAAATGATGCTACTACAATTATAATAAAAATAACCTTTTTGGAACTTTGGAGGAGTGAAAATTAATACTAAATTAACAAGCAACATGACCACTGTTTAATCATCCATGATTTATCAAAATTAAATGGTTATCCTCCTTACTAAACAGTGAAAGAAAACCTTCTGATGATTCAACCTGGTTCCGCCATAGTTCGAGTTGACGATCGGAAAATGCGCCAGACGGTAAGGAAATTATAACGCAAGACGGACCTCACCAGCGAAAAAGCTTCATTCCAGTAAGAACCATACGGAGCGAGGTAATATAAACATTTCATTTAATAGTTCAAGAAGAAAACGTATTCCGAACGTGGATATAGAACACAAAATAGTCATTTAATCACATGTTTTTCTTAAAGTAAACAAAGGCACGCTGCTCTCTTACGGACATTCCAGGAACTACATACTACATGAAAAAATTACAAATTTATTTAATATTTTTTTTGGTATTTGTAAAGCTTAGTAATTATCCATTTCTGACACTCTCTAACAAAAAGAACTTACCCTGAACCCTGGGGAATTATTAAGAATTATATATTAATTGATGTTTTTTTTAAAATAGTGTAAAATCTGGTAAACAAAACCATATAGGTTTTTTCTCTTTAGACAATTCCATGTTGACTCTGTGAAGTCGAGATTATGTTTTATTTAAGGAAAGATCAATTGTGATAATTGTATTTTGGTGGCAGGAAACAAAAACCAATAATATAAATAAATAATATTATTGAAAAATAATCTTGAATAATAAAGTGTGTTATAATTTTTGTAGTGGGTAGTTGTAATAAATTTCAGCACAAAGACAGAAGAAATCAACACATCGGATCAAATTTTGCTACAGAGTATGCTGGTTGAACTAAGCGTAGAAACTTATCTCACAGTCAGCTGATTTAAATCACAGCGAACAATTTGAAAAAATCCGAAATCGTCTAAACCGCGTGTAAATAATTGGTACTTACTCTCTCTTCTTCACAAGGCTGAACAACTTCCCTCCTGGACCCCAAATCACACACTCTCGATTTCTGTTTAGATTGAGTAACATTAAATAAAATCCTTTATTTATTATTTTTTTTAAAAAAACGTCAGTTATTATAATTCATAAGTGGCGACTGCGGAGGGGCGGAAACTTTAATATCATAAAAACCGCTACGTTACAGATTTGGCGAACCCAATAGTGGGGCTTGACTAAAGGTGGACGTTTCGCTAGTATCTCATAACCGCGACGTTACAGATTTGACGCTAACAAAGTGGTGCATATAAAATAACTCTACTCCGCCTCTCGACGGAAAAGCAAGACGTTACAATATATATATATATATATATATATATATATATATATTTGTACATTTATTGCAAAGGGTTATTGTGAGAGGGTCGGTACAGAAATGGTGGATGTGTGTTATATGTGTTATGTATGTGTTTGTGTGTAATTTTCAATTTGGGGGAATGTGACAAAAATTATGATATGATAGCACATGTGCTTACAGAATTACTGAAATGGCTAGCCTATTTAATTTATACTTTAGATAGCACTCAATGATTTCAATATTACATGTGAACACAAAATTATTGTAAGAATAATCTTGGACATAGCGTGGTAGTGTGTAGACAATTTAAATTTAAGCTCAGCTATCACATGTTAAGAGATTTACAATGTTGTTTTGAGATAGTGTGGCATCCACTCTTTTACTGCCACTGAATTAAATACTCACTCACAATCTTATACTGTGGAGTATTATGACATGTATGTGAAGATGTATTTCAACTTTACTCATCATTTTATTCATTGCTAAAGTATGCCTTGCAACATCATGTATATGCTTGCACGCTGAATAAAGTTCACACTTGTTTTGTTAACAGAGTTTTTCATTTGGAAGTCCTGTCATTCACCAGTGGACATGTCTGTGATTGTAGCTTGGGCCTTGCACTCTTTATGCTTCCTCTAGGTTCATTACCTAGTTTTAAATATTTTGTCTCTCCCCTTTACAAAAAATATATAAAAATAAAAAAATAAAATAAAAAAAAATATTACTTAAGTATATTTTACTGTGCCGTACATTGTTCGGCCCGAGAAAGGCGAAGCTCGGTTGCAGAGACGGGTTACTTTCTTTTAAAACGGGCGGGTTCTTGACGTCACGCAATGCCACTGCATCGCGTCGCCGCCGGGTATATGTAGACGGTTTGTTGAGGCAGCAACGAATATTCAGTAGGCCGGACCAGCTGTGATCTGTGTGAGCCTGCCTTTGCCAAACTTTCTTGGGTAGTCACTACCGACAAATCATTCTCATTTCTGTTTCTACCCTCATCAGAGAAGTTTGGTCTCAACTGGCGGCACCAATCTGTTCGGACTCCGTTATTCCACTCTATGAGAAGCTAAACTAAAGTCAGCTCCAGGTATGTAGTATTTTAATTTGGTTCTAAAATATTTTAACCCTAAAATATTTTTTTGTTAGTGTTTCAGCTTTACTGGTAAACGATAACTTGTGTGTGCATGAGTGTTAGTCTTGAATTCGGGTATTAAATTAAATTAGAAATTAACTTATTAAATTAACTTATAATAGACATGAATGTAGCGTATTAAACTGATTAAAGTAATGTAAAATGGTAATAGATATCTTACACTCAGCTGTTTTTAGTGTTGTTAATAAGTATAGTATACATAGAAAGAATCATGTCATGAATGGAACACTTATACAAAATTAGTTTGTTAAATGAAATAAGGCACATCTGGTGGTCCGATCAATGGTTAATACGAATAAGTGGTGATGTGTTTCTGGTTGCTGCCAAGCATTGGAGTGTGTGTTCTCAATTTTATAATGATGGTGTGTGTGTGCGTGCTGTGGTGAGATTATGTTCTTTATGACACCCTATACAACACATTGCCTGTCACAGGTGCTCGAACAATGACAAGATGGGTGTCGGGTCTAGACGAACTACTGTCTACCCTTCTGGCAGAGATAAAACTTGAGCCATGAGATGCCGTCAGTTGGGACACACACACAGACACACACGTAGAGGAACTCTGCTCCCAGGAATTATCTGTGCTACCCATACGCTACAGCTTAAACAGGGTCACTTAGTTACACCGGACGATCCAGGTGGGACCATTCTGTTTTACTTTACACTCTCTCATCTACCACTACACTGTAAATCCACAGACGCTCCCAGAAGCAGACTCATGATACCGCGTTTAATTTGCTGAAGTTCTGCAAAAACTCTCACGTTAAGTTTTTTGCATACATGTGTGGACCTTTTATATAATTAAGGCTTATGCAACCTGTTATAGCTTCTTATACTATGTAAGGAAATCGCACACACACACACACACACACACACACACACACACACACACACACACACACACACACACACACACACACACACACACACACACACACACACACACACACACACACACGTATCCGCATGAACTGCTCTAAGTTTTCCGTTTTTTTTAATGAGTTTAATTTATCTGAGAGTTAGTTATATCCTGCTTGCCCATGTCCCGCCGTGCGGGCATAATTCAGGACTGGGGCTGTCTGATTTCTTCACGTGTGGTGGCTTAAACTATTTACATGATTAAATACTCGGAGTTTGCTTCTTAATTATTGATGTGGTAGTTTATTTACATGTTTGAATCTCTGGTTCCGTTGGGGGCATTTCCATTTCCGGTGTTATTTAAATTCTCATATTATGGGTGATTAACTGGGAACTACCAAGCTCGCTTTGTTATATATATATATATATATATATATATATATATATATTGTAACAACTAGCCGATTTTCTCTTATTATTATATTTATATTTGTAATAAAACATGCAAAATAGAAGATGATGATGCCCCACTGTTGTGAGTGCCAATTTGAAATATAACTGTGTATTTTATTGTTTCGGGGTTTAATTCAACTCCACGTTGGTATGCGCCAATTCGTAATCTAAAAGATTACGTTATAAATTATGATTGAGGATGTTGAAAGCCTCACTGTTGGGCTTGTCAATTTGTAATGTAAAGACATATTATTACTTTATTTGAGTATAATACAGCTACGGGTTTATCGTTAATTCAGCCCCATGGAATTAACCAATCTGTTATTAAGGAAAATGTGTATTATGTAGTCTATAGGTGTATTATAGGTGACCTCCTGCAACTCAATATTAATAGAAAAACTTTATTTATTATATTGTTATTGCAACTTTTATGTAGACCATAGCACTGTGTTAATCAATTACTAAATGTTTACTCGATGATAATTCTATATTACATGTATTTTAGTTAATAATTTGATAATTCTCTCCAACCCTATTCAGTCCGTATTATTTAAATTAATTCAAAAGTTGCGAAGGAAACATGCTAGTTCGACAATCCCACGTTCTATCAGCTGTCTACTGCAAGCGCTGTTATTCGTAATTGGCCCACACTTATAGGTTAGCTTGTTTCACCTGATAATTAATCGCCTTCTTTACCTGTAAATTACTCCCCCACCAAAATACAATACCTATTCTACAATAATATAAAACCTCATTACATACAGGAAGGATTCTTTATTTGTATTACTTTTAAAATTCCAACAGTGCTCTTTACGGTTATATGACTGTTATATCGATTGTACAATGTTGAATCGATATGTCAATGGACTAGTCCTGTTTAATACAATTTAAATATAATTTTATTTATCTCTTATCCCAGGGTACATGTGATTCTTTTAACGATTAGTAAGGCCAGGTAATGCAAAATTAAGGTTACTAAGTATTACAAATTGTTATTAATTCTTAGTGTATAAAATTAAATATAAGCTGGTGTTACCGTACGAGGCGATTCTCAAGATAGCTGTGTCTGTTTACAAACGCTTGAAGACTTACAGTTGAGGTTACTTGGTCCAGAAAATGTGTCCAGATGATTAATAAAATTGGAAAGGTGATGTCCCGGAGGGCAACAGGAACTCTTCTATTCTTCGTTCTTCTTCACGATCCTTGTGGTTGTCGGTCCCGGTGGAATTGGTGTCATATTATAATTTCCTTTTTGAAAGTGAGGTTATGTCTCCAGTAACACAGGTTCTTGTGTATATTTTTGTCTATAATTCCATTAATTCAGACTTCTTATTCAGTCAATAAGTATCCTGGTTAAATGGGAGACTGGGTTCATCACTAATTCCCATGGAATTAATATGAAGAATGAAATAATAATTCCGCTACCTTTTGGAGGTGTATGAGTATATTTCTCGAAATCTAATTCATTAATTATTCATCTGTTTGGTTTGAAGGAATTGGTTTTGATACTTTAATTTCTTAATTTTAATTCATTTTATTGTAATTTATTTCTTTTCTTTTAAATTTGTCTACTGATCTGAACTCAATAGCATATAACAATCGAATAATATTGGTTTTTTTTATAAATTTTTTTCTGGATTCGTATTAATTTTAACTTAACCCATTCACATGTAACAATCGAATAATTAAAATCAACAAGCTTCTTTACATTTTAGTTACCCTAACAACCATTACTTTCTGTCATTGGATAATATTTGATATCCTAGAGCCAGAATTAGAAAATATTACTACCCTTTTTTAATAAAATACTCCATGCTTGGAATTATACCAAATTACATAATACTCTCACTCAATCTACCTTATTAAACCGTATATATTTTACTATAGTTTCATCTGACTGGACTTATTAAACAGGTATTAATTTCCTTTTACAAATATTAAATTTAGGCCTATTGGTTTTCTTACACCAGTTATAATATTGTTTCTTTTTAACTTAATTTTTCTTTACCTGACCTACTGTACAAATAGTCACTGGCTTATGGCCACTTACATCAATTTTAATTTCCTGGGTTTAATTCATTATATTATTTAGTTCATCATTGAACCCTTCATTATTTTTTAACATAACTATAAGAACTACTTGCCAACTTTTTAACACTTATTGCCATCCTGGCCAAGTTTACAAACATTATTTCAAACATCTTCATCAATCAATTACAGTAAATACATTTAACATAATATAATACCTAACACATGTACTTATACTTAATTATTTAAAGACAATTTTAACATAAATAAAAGGAGTACTACTGACTAAGTACTTCTATAAAACAACAGCTCCTCTCTTACTATCCACAAAACATAAAATAAATATCCAGGTAACACTATATCATGCTACAGCACAACACCAAGTATATTTTATAACACATTAAATATTAATTTGAATAGTATTTTATAATTAATTCCTACACATTAAACTCCTCCCATTAGACACAATGTTTATGTTTTACATCTCGTATTATTCATTACTTATTTTAGATTTAGGTACATCTTTAATGTTTTAATTACTTAGTAACCTTACTATGTACCTGTAATGCATTCTTCAGGTGAGATGGGGCCTCTTGTATTTAATTATAACCGGCTTTGGGTATTGTCCTAAACCATATTTATCTAGTTTTTTTATGTAACGTCGGGGATCTCAACTCTGTCACGTTACAATATATATATATTGTAACGTTACATAACCTGGTCCCAATAAATTAACTCATGATAATATAAAGGTCAGAAATGGGTAACCTGTAATTAGCTCTAAATTAAAGTATATCATTAAAAATGATAAACAATTCAAGTGATATATGGTGCAAAGTGAGTTATAGTGTACCCATTGAGGTAACAAATAAAAGTGAAGGTAACTTATTACAGAACTGTGCTGTAGGTTTGGAAATTATAAAACTATGAGAGTAGGCTATAATACTATTAACTGATTTTGTATTTTTATTTATTTATTGTAATATTTATATTGTATGAACAACCAATTGTTATATCTAAGTTCATGTTATATTTTTTAAAATATTTGTGTTATAATATTAGGATAACCCAGGGTTAGTTTTAAAAAACATAAAAACTTTTAAAATATCAAAGGATAATAAAAAATTAAAATAATACTATGAGGGAGATGGCAGCAGGAAGTAGTGCAGTGTAGGAATACTATGAGAGACTAATAAAAAATATATATAAATTTATTTAAAGATAATAAAATTATCAAATATTTATATACAAGGTCATAAGAAAATGAATAAAAACTTATTATGTAAAACAAATTAATAAAGAAACCGGAATGGAAAAGAATTATTTTTCGGTAAATAAAATATAAATTTATAATAATTACAAACTGCCTGTATAATAAAAATACTATGGGTTACTAAGAGTGACGGAAATAACAAGTATTGTTAATAATAAAATGTTTGGAAAAACCTTAGAGTTGAAGAAATGATGCTACTACAATTATAATAAAAATAACCTTTTTGGAACTTTGGAGGAGTGAAAATTAATACTAAATTAACAAGCAACATGACCACTGTTTAATCATCCATGATTTATCAAAATTAAATGGTTATCCTCCTTACTAAACAGTGAAAGAAAACCTTCTGATGATTCAACCTGGTTCCGCCATAGTTCGAGTTGACGATCGGAAAATGCGCCAGACGGTAAGGAAATTATAACGCAAGACGGACCTCACCAGCGAAAAAGCTTCATTCCAGTAAGAACCATACGGAGCGAGGTAATATAAACATTTCATTTAATAGTTCAAGAAGAAAACGTATTCCGAACGTGGATATAGAACACAAAATAGTCATTTAATCACATGTTTTTCTTAAAGTAAACAAAGGCACGCTGCTCTCTTACGGACATTCCAGGAACTACATACTACATGAAAAAATTACAAATTTATTTAATATTTTTTTTGGTATTTGTAAAGCTTAGTAATTATCCATTTCTGACACTCTCTAACAAAAAGAACTTACCCTGAACCCTGGGGAATTATTAAGAATTATATATTAATTGATGTTTTTTTTAAAATAGTGTAAAATCTGGTAAACAAAACCATATAGGTTTTTTCTCTTTAGACAATTCCATGTTGACTCTGTGAAGTCGAGATTATGTTTTATTTAAGGAAAGATCAATTGTGATAATTGTATTTTGGTGGCAGGAAACAAAAACCAATAATATAAATAAATAATATTATTGAAAAATAATCTTGAATAATAAAGTGTGTTATAATTTTTGTAGTGGGTAGTTGTAATAAATTTCAGCACAAAGACAGAAGAAATCAACACATCGGATCAAATTTTGCTACAGAGTATGCTGGTTGAACTAAGCGTAGAAACTTATCTCACAGTCAGCTGATTTAAATCACAGCGAACAATTTGAAAAAATCCGAAATCGTCTAAACCGCGTGTAAATAATTGGTACTTACTCTCTCTTCTTCACAAGGCTGAACAACTTCCCTCCTGGACCCCAAATCACACACTCTCGATTTCTGTTTAGATTGAGTAACATTAAATAAAATCCTTTATTTATTATTTTTTTTTAAAAAAACGTCAGTTATTATAATTCATAAGTGGCGACTGCGGAGGGGCGGAAACTTTAATATCATAAAAACCGCTACGTTACAGATTTGGCGAACCCAATAGTGGGGCTTGACTAAAGGTGGACGTTTCGCTAGTATCTCATAACCGCGACGTTACAGATTTGACGCTAACAAAGTGGTGCATATAAAATAACTCTACTCCGCCTCTCGACGGAAAAGCAAGACGTTACAATATATATATATATATATTTGTACATTTATTGCAAAGGGTTATTGTGAGAGGGTCGGTACAGAAATGGTGGATGTGTGTTGTATGTGTTATGTATGTGTTTGTGTGTAATTTTCAATTTGGGGGAATGTGACAAAAATTATGATATGATAGCACATGTGCTTACAGAATTACTGAAATGGCTAGCCTATTTAATTTATACTTTAGATAGCACTCAATGATTTCAATATTACATGTGAACACAAAATTATTGTAAGAATAATCTTGGACATAGCGTGGTAGTGTGTAGACAATTTAAATTTAAGCTCAGCTATCACATGTTAAGAGATTTACAATGTTGTTTTGAGATAGTGTGGCATCCACTCTTTTACTGCCACTGAATTAAATACTCACTCACAATCTTATACTGTGGAGTATTATGACATGTATGTGAAGATGTATTTCATCTTTACTCATCATTTTATTCATTGCTAAAGTATGCCTTGCAACATCATGTATATGCTTGCACGCTGAATAAAGTTCACACTTGTTTTGTTAACAGAGTTTTTCATTTGGAAGTCCTGTCATTCACCATTGGACATGTCTGTGATTGTAGCTTGGGCCTTGCACTCTTTATGCTTCCTCTAGGTTCATTACCTAGTTTTAAATATTTTGTCTCTCCCCTTTACAAAAAATATATAAAAAAAAAAAATAAAATAAAAAAAATATTACTTAAGTATATTTTACTGTGCCGTACATTGTTCGGCCCGAGAAAGGCGAAGCTCGGTTGCAGAGACGGGTTACTTTCTTTTAAAACGGGCGGGTTCTTGACGTCACACAATGCCACTGCATCGCGTCGCCGCCGGGTATATGTAGACGGTTTGTTGAGGCAGCAACGAATATTCAGTAGGCCGGACCAGCTGTGATCTGCGTGAGCCTGCCTTTGCCAAACTTTCTTGGGTAGTCACTACCGACAAATCATTCTCATTTCTGTTTCTACCCTCATCAGAGAAGTTTGGTCTCAACTGGCGGCACCAATCTGTTCGGACTCCGTTATTCCACTCTATGAGAAGCTAAACTAAAGTCAGCTCCAGGTATGTAGTATTTTAATTTGGTTCTAAAATATTTTAACCCTAAAATATTTTTTTGTTAGTGTTTCAGCTTTACTGGTAAACGATAACTTGTGTGTGCATGAGTGTTAGTCTTGAATTCGGGTATTAAATTAAATTAGAAATTAACTTATTAAATTAACTTATAATAGACATGAATGTAGCGTATTAAACTGATTAAAGTAATGTAAAATGGTAATAGATATCTTACACTCAGCTGTTTTTAGTGTTGTTAATAAGTATAGTATACATAGAAAGAATCATGTCATGAATGGAACACTTATACAAAATTAGTTTGTTAAATGAAATAAGGCACATCTGGTGGTCCGATCAATGGTTAATACGAATAAGTGGTGATGTGTTTCTGGTTGCTGCCAAGCATTGGAGTGTGTGTTCTCAATTTTATAATGATGGTGTGTGTGTGCGTGCTGTGGTGAGATTATGTTCTTTATGACACCCTATACAACACATTGCCTGTCACAGGTGCTCGAACAATGACAAGATGGGTGTCGGGTCTAGACGAACTACTGTCTACCCTTCTGGCAGAGATAAAACTTGAGCCATGAGATGCCGTCAGTTGGGACACACACACAGACACACACGTAGAGGAACTCTGCTCCCAGGAATTATCTGTGCTACCCATACGCTACAGCTTAACCAGGGTCACTTAGTTACACCGGACGATCCAGGTGGGACCATTCTGTTTTACTTTACACTCTCTCATCTACCACTACACTGTAAATCCACAGACGCTCCCAGAAGCAGACTCATGATACCGTTTTTATTTGCTGAATTTCTGCAAAAACTCTCACGTTAAGTTTTTTGCATACATGTGTGGACCTTTTATATAATTAAGGCTTATGCAACCTGTTATAGCTTCTTATACTATGTAAGGAAATTGCACACACACACACACACACACACACACACACACACACACACACACACACACACACACACACACACACACACACACACACACACACACACACACACACACACACACACACACACACACACACACACACACACACACACACACACACACACACATGTATCCGCATGAACTGCTCTAAGTTTTCCGTTTTTTTTAATGAGTTTAATTTATCTGAGAGTTAGTTATATCCTGCTTGCCCATGTCCCGCCGTGCGGGCATAATTCAGGACTGGGGCTGTCTGATTTCTTCACGTGTGGTGGCTTAAACTATTTACATGATTAAATACTCGGAGTTTGCTTCTTAATTATTGATGTGGTAGTTTATTTACATGTTTGAATCTCTGGTTCCGTTGGGGGCATTTCCATTTCCGGTGTTATTTAAATTCTCATATTATGGGTGATTAACTGGGAACTACCAAGCTCGCTTTGTTATATATATATATATATATATATATATATATATATATATATTGTAACAACTAGCCGATTTTCTCTTCTTATTATATTTATATTTGTAATAAAACATGCAAAATAGAAGATGATGATGCCCCACTGTTGTGAGTGCCAATTTGAAATATAACTGTGTATTTTATTGTTTCGGGGTTTAATTCAACTCCACGTTGGTATGCGCCAATTCGTAATCTAAAAGATTACGTTATAAATTATGATTGAGGATGTTGAAAGCCTCACTGTTGGGCTTGTCAATTTGTAATGTAAAGACATATTATTACTTTATTTGAGTATAATACAGCTACGGGTTTATCGTTAATTCAGCCCCATGGAATTAACCAATCTGTTATTAAGGAAAATGTGTATTATGTAGTCTATAGGTGTATTATAGGTGACCTCCTGCAACTCAATATTAATAGAAAAACTTTATTTATTATATTGTTATTGCAACTTTTATGTAGACCATAGCACTGAGTTAATCAATTACTAAATGTTTACTCGATGATAATTCTATATTACATGTATTTTAGTTAATAATTTGATAATTCTCTCCAACCCTATTCAGTCCGTATTATTTAAATTAATTCAAAAGTTGCGAAGGAAACATGCTAGTTCGACAATCCCACGTTCTATCAGCTGTCTACTGCAAGCGCTGTTATTCATAATTGGCCCACACTTATAGGTTAGCTTGTTTCACCTGATAATTAATCGCCTTCTTTACCTGTAAATTACTCCCCCACCAAAATACAATACCTATTCTACAATAATATAAAACCTCATTACATACAGGAAGGATTCTTTATTTGTATTACTTTTAAAATTCCAACAGTGCTCTTTACGGTTATATGACTGTTATATCGATTGTACAATGTTGAATCGATATTGTGACTTACCGTCATGAACATATATTATTATTATTATGTTTCCAATTAATTTGTTACTTATCGTTACGAAAGCTTATAGGGTCCCAGGGTTCGTTCACATGTACCTAGATACAAACATGGTCTGTGGGTTATGCTAAGTACTGACACAACTCATTTTAGAAGAGAATTTCCATTTAATGTTTTACTATTGCTTTAGTGAGATTAAGAACATACTTTTAGTAAATACATATTCAGGTGTTGTGCAACACGTGACTCTGTTATAATCTGACTTACAATCTACGGCTTACCTTATTTTATAACATTCAGACTGCCCAGCCTGCATTTTTTTTTTTTACACACACACACACACTAAATATTAACAAACCCCTTAACATTTTTTATAAATTCATTTTTGTATCGGTAACACCTCACTGTCGCGATTCTGGCCAAAACACGTGGAGTCCGTTCGCCCGATTCGTTGCCCGTTAACTTGTCTATTTATAACTTCGTGCCCTCAGTTAACCAGTGTAGTAAGTCTATTATCTATTAATTCCTTGGGTCCCGGTCGGTGTTAAAACGGTATTATACTGATTGTTCATATCTTTTAAAGTTCGTCCGACCGGGCCCGCACAACACGATCAGCGTCTGTAGGTGAACTCTGTACCTCGTGGACTATATGGCGTCTCTCAGTTCCCCACTCCGGGAGCATTTTTGTCAAGACGACGGACATCAATGCCTTCCAGTTAGTCGTCGCTGTTTCGTTCTATGCCATGCCTGTAGTTGTTGGAGTGACGATAGCAGACGATTTCAACTAGGCACTGGCTAATGTCATAAAAGTGGGTGGGACTTAAAACAGTGCTTCCGGGGGATCTTGAAGAAAACGACAAATATTATTCTCTCTAGCCATCTTGGTTTTTTGTTAGAGCGTCCTTTGAGCGTGATTGAGCAGTTGCGTATGTGCGCTACCACACACAGGTACAAAGTTCTCAGAATTTTGTGGAGGTGCAGATGCTCCGCCGCATTCCTCAACAACAACTGCGCCTTACTGCTTTGTTTCGAACTGTTTCTTAACACTGTTCTGTTGTACGGACAAATACGTTGCACAATACAATTATTTCGCAATGTTTTATAAAGCTCCCGACCGAAAACGAAATGAATAAAAATATATAAATGCCCCAAACGGTTAAAACAAAAACACCCAAAAATTGACCCGCTACAATACCCCCTCGATGAGAATTCTGCTGTTCACGACAGAAGAAATCTCATCGATAACCCCGAAGAGGACCGGTGAGAAACTGGTGCCACAACCCCCTTGTTCTTAATATGTATGGGTACACGACCCCCCTGGCTCAGCGACCATGGACTCATCTGAACGAGATCACTGGACTTCTCCGTAAGAGATCCCAACACCGAGAAATCGATCAGACTCGCACCACAGCCCACCTTGCCTTCTAACATGCTACCCCCAAAAATCCTCAATCCCTGGCTAAAATCGTTCCAGCTCCTCCGCCGATATGTTTCCCCTTTTTGCAAGCTGGGCTGCCTTTAGCAGATACTGGGCTCACACACACTAACATTACATATTATCATAACACATTAAAATAAAAACTTCCTTTTTAAAATTTATTATAAATTCAAAAAATTCAATATTCAAAAAAAAATCTTTTACCAAAAAAATCTCTTCCTTGTTTTTTCTAAATTTTTTTTTTTTTTGTTTCAAATGACTTAACCTAGACATTTCTAATAATATAAACACATCCTTACTCTAGCATGAGAACAATTTATAGCCTACCAATATAAAGCAATACAATAAAAGAAACATCATTAATACATACACAATAAAATAATCATTACTCAACATATTCACTCGCTGGCAGGCGAAAAATCAATTTTTTTTTTCTCACAAAAAAATTTTAAAATTTTCAAAATTTTAAAATTCAAAAAAAAAATTTAAATTTATTCAGTAAAAGATTTTATTAAATTTATTTATTAAATAACATTTATTAAAATTATTCAAATATTAGTTTGAATTAATCAAACAAACAAATTAAAATTGAATTCCTACTCTACAAGCTTAGTAGGTGTATGAACTCATCAGCTGATCACAACTAGGTCAAGTACAAAACCCTTGACCTACATATGTTATGTATGATTTCTGAAAACACCTTGAACATTTTCAATATCCTACCTTGAAATACAAAACATAATAAACAAAATATCTAAAACAAACAAAATATTATTATACATAATAAACAGATTGACATTTAAATTATTTAAAACAAACAATTCTTGACTTTACATTATTTTCAAATTTTATCAAAATTCTGTCACTGGTGAAAAAAATAAACAATTGCATATTCTTTATCATGAATTTCTCTTTCTTTTCAACAATCTTACTTTAATATACTGTGGGTGATGTAAATTATTTATTCTCGTTTTTCTGTATTAGATTTCTATACCTATATAAACTTTCTCCCCCTGACTCTAATATTCATCAACTCAATTATCATGACACCCATCTCTATCAAAAATATCTACTAATCAAGACACCCTAGTCCACAACTTACCATTTAACTCAAAACGCCGCCTTCTCTACATATAAAAAAAAATACTCTCCAACCCTTTGTACATAGGATACGTGTTTCCCCTACCCAAAACTCAATTCCCTTATTTGGCGGCCCGGATTCTACCTAAGGCGGCCCCTCCTCACTAAAATCTATTCTAATCCCGTCCCAACCCTTGTTGCGGACTCCCCAAATACACTACCCCCTAATACAAAATTGCCATCCCCAAAAATCTCAATCTCATTACCTCACTACAAATACACAAAATAACCTCATTAACTATAAACATAAATATAGATCATTCAAAATCTACATAAAGTCTCCATTACCACTGTGTCAGCATTAATACTTCACCAACTCTGTTACATCACATCAATTCAAAACCAACATTACATTATATTCATCTCTACTTTTGCAAATTCAACTTTTAATTCAACTTGGACAGGTCTGCATGTCCCATAAAACATTTATCACCCATGAATTATCTTTTATTAATTTGCATAAATTGTTATTTTATTTCTCATATTCTTTTTGTCTTTACTTCAAAATGTCTGTAGTACACTAAACATTAATTATTTGTAACCTTTACAAACCACTATACCAGTGACATGGTATTGCTGATCAGCTGATATCCTAACATAATAAAAACACAATGAAACTACATCTTAAAATTGAACACATACATGTAATACATTATCAACACTTACTTCTATTATGTTGATTGCCTGCCAGGCGTCTAATGATTGGCTTAGAAAAAAAAATTTACACACATAATGAAAATACATTTTATCAACAACTATATCTAACACACAACAATAAAATGATTGCACAAATAGCAATAAACCTGGATTATTAGCATACATCAAACAAACAATTCTCTTTTAAATAATTTATATAAAAATTTATAAACATTATTATTTAAAATTTTTCATTAACTCTTTTTATTTATCATCATGATGAATTTATCCTGTGTTGTAATCAGATTTTCAAAAATTCTAAATTTATTATTAATACATATTTTTAATCATTATGTTCCACAAAATAAACCATTTACCATTTATTTACTTATTAATTATTATTAAATCAAAATCTCACCAAACAATTTAATTACCTTATAAAATTCAAACACATAATATTCAATCACACTATCTAAACATCTCCACTTATTTAATTCATTTGATTATTAAAATAACTATTGTCTTCGTAATTATTTTGTTATTTAATTAGAGTGCAAAAATATTAATAATATTATTATTATTAATACAACATTTTCTAAAACATATACACATTACATTTCACAATACACACAAATGAATTCAATATTATTTACAAAATATACGTCAAAACTGTTCAAGTGTATCTCACTTCAGATGTCCAAATCAGCAAGGTCATTACCAAAAATTTATAAAATTCAAACAAGGTCTATACACTGATATTCTAGTTCAGCCACCATCGTCAAAAATTAATCTTGGTTCTAAATAACACTTTTGCTTTTTATTTACAAACAAATGGTTACTTTGTGTGTCATAACCAGAACAACCAAATTCACTCATTTTACCAGAATACTCATTAAACCAGTCTACGTTAGGTATTTTTGTTAAGTCTCCGTCATTACATTCATTCACTATCGGTCTAATTATTTTTATCAAATCATTGTAATCATTATTATTCAAATATATTTCTAAGCCTTCTTTCCATTCATCATACTTTCTATTTAAATTATACAATTCTGTTACATACCATTCTCTATTTACCTCTCTCTCTTCATAACACCACATCACACTCTCACAATTATTCCGGACAGAGGGTACACAATTACTCCACAAAAATAAACACCTCAATTCATCTACCAATACGGGACTCTTGCCCTTCAACCACAACACTTGTGGACTCAATAAATCATCATAAACATCATAAATAATAAAGGGAAAATTTGCCCTCTGTCCCCACTCTACCACAACATTATTTCTCCACTCTCTCTCTACTTCATAAACACTCATTAACATCTCATAATCCCTACCTTCCACCAACTCATCAGTACTCTCATTCTTTATTTTTACCGTATCAGTCTCCGATACTAATTCTTCAAATACATTACTATTATTCTCATTATTTTCAACATTATTGTTATCATTTATTAACTCTTTCTCTGGATCATATTTTTACATTTGTCATTACAATTTTCATTTGTTTTATTTTTCTCTGTCCTCATCACATGTACTCCCATTCGCTCCACACTCTGTTCTAATTTATTCAAACTGGATCTTATCGTTTCATTAGTACTTTCTACACATTTACTCATTTCTTGTATTTCATTTTTTAACTCGTGAAACTTGACATTGGAATCACTTTGTTGCTCTTTATAATTGCTGTTTATATTTTCAGACATGGTTTTCATAGCAATTTGTTGCTCTTTATAATTGCTATTTATATTTTCAGACATGGTTTTCATTAGATTAAACAGATCGTCCATCGACAACCCTTTAGTTCGTGTTGTCGACGGAGTAGATTGCGCTGCTATATTTCCGTCAGTGAAGCCGACTTCTTTACTATCAATTCTACTTTCCCTATCTAATTTCGGGGTTATTTGAATCCCTGAATCTTCATTTATTTTACTTTGATCTGTTATACTTATTTCTGCTTCACTCTGACTCACACTTGGAGTCGAGTGTGTTTCATAGTTACTAACGTTTGAGTCGTCGAAAACTTCGACACTCATTTTATTTACGTCATTTTCGTTATTTGACATTTTATATTATTGATATAAATTAAATTATATAAATTGCTTAAATAGAATAATTAATTAAATTAAATAAAATAAATACAGTAATTATTTAAATTTTGTAATCTACCGTTAGGTTACTAAGCTAACCTAGAACATGCTTGTATCCATGTCGATGCGGAATCCAATTAATTAATTATAATTAATTATATTCGTGCCTGTTTTGTGGCGCCATTGTGACTTACCGTCATGAACATATATTATTATTATTATGTTTCCAATTAATTTGTTACTTATCGTTACGAAAGCTTATAGGGTCCCAGGGTTCGTTCACATGTACCTAGATACAAACATGGTCTGTGGGTTATGCTAAGTACTGACACAACTCATTTTAGAAGAGAATTTCCATTTAATGTTTTACTATTGCTTTAGTGAGATTAAGAACATACTTTTAGTAAATACATATTCAGGTGTTGTGCAACACGTGACTCTGTTATAATCTGACTTACAATCTACGGCTTACCTTATTTTATAACATTCAGACTGCCCAGCCTGCATTTTTTTTTTTACACACACACACACACACTAAATATTAACAAACCCCTTAACATTTTTTATAAATTCATTTTTGTATCGGTAACACCTCACTGTCGCGATTCTGGCCAAAACACGTGGATTCCGTTCGCCCGATTCGTTGCCCGTTAACTTGTCTATTTATAACTTCGTGCCCTCAGTTAACCAGTGTAGTAAGTCTATTATCTATTAATTCCTTGGGTCCCGGTCGGTGTTAAAACGGTATTATACTGATTGTTCATATCTTTTAAAGTTCGTCCGACCGGGCCCGCACAACACGATCAGCGTCTGTAGGTGAACTCTGTACCTCGTGGACTATATGGCGTCTCTCAGTTCCCCACTCCGGGAGCATTTTTGTCAAGACGACGGACATCAATGCCTTCCAGTTAGTCGTCGCTGTTTCGTTCTATGCCATGCCTGTAGTTGTTGGAGTGACGATAGCAGACGATTTCAACTAGGCACTGGCTAATGTCATAAAAGTGGGTGGGACTTAAAACAGTGCTTCCGGGGGATCTTGAAGAAAACGACAAATATTATTCTCTCTAGCCATCTTGGTTTTTTGTTAGAGCGTCCTTTGAGCGTGATTGAGCAGTTGCGTATGTGCGCTACCACACACAGGTACAAAGTTCTCAGAATTTTGTGGAGGTGCAGATGCTCCGCCGCATTCCTCAACAACAACTGCGCCTTACTGCTTTGTTTCGAACTGTTTCTTAACACTGTTCTGTTGTACGGACAAATACGTTGCACAATACAATTATTTCGCAATGTTTTATAAAGCTCCCGACCGAAAACGAAATGAATAAAAATATATAAATGCCCCAAACGGTTAAAACAAAAACACCCAAAAATTGACCCGCTACAATATGTCAATGGACTAGTCCTGTTTAATATAATTTAAATATAATTTTATTTATCTCATCCCAGGGTACGTGTGATTCTTTTAACGATTAGTAAGGCCAGGTAATGCAAAATTAAGGTTACTAAGTATTACAAATTGTTATTAATTCTTAGTGTAAAAATTAAATATAAGCTGGTGTTACCGTACAAGGCGATTCTCAAGATAGCTGTGTCTGTTTACAAACGCTTGAAGACTTACAGTTGAGGTTACTTGGTCCAGAAAATGTGTCCAGATGATTAATAAAATTGGAAAGGTGATGTCCCGGAGGGCAACAGGAACTCTTCTATTCTTCGTTCTTCTTCACGATCCTTGTGGTTGTCGGTCCCGGTGGAATTGGTGTCATATTATAATTTCCTTTTTGAAAGTGAGGTTTATGTCTCCAGTAACAAAGGTTCTTGTGTATATTTTTGTCTATAATTCCATTAATTCAGACTTCTTATTCAGTCAATAAGTATCCTGGTTAAATGGGAGACTGGGTTCATCACTAATTCCCATGGAATTAATTTGAAGAATGAAATAATAATTCCGCTACCTTTTGGAGGTGTATGAGTATATTTCTCGAAATCTAATTCATTAATTATTCATCTGTTTGGTTTGAAGGAATTGGTTTTGATACTTTAATTTCTTAATTTTAATTCATTTTATTTTAATTTATTTCTTTTCTTTTAAATTTGTCTACTGATCTGAACTCAATAGCATATAACAATCGAATAATATAGGTTTTTTTTATAAATTTTTTTCTGGATTCGTATTAATTTTAACTTAACCCATTCACATGTAACAATCGAATAATTAAAATCAACAAGCTTCTTTACATTTTAGTTACCCTAACAACCATTACTTTCTGTCATTGGATAATATTTGATATCCTAGAGCCAGAATTAGAAAATATTACTACTCTTTTTTAATAAAATACTCCATGCTTGGAATTATACCAAATTACATAAAACTCTCACTCAATCTACCTTATTAAACCGTATATATTTTACTATAGTTTCATCTGACTGGACTTATTAAACAGGTATTAATTTCCTTTTACAAATATTAAATTTAGGCCTATTGGTTTTCTTACACCAGTTATAATATTGTTTCGTTTTTAACTTAATTTTTCTTTACCTGACCTACTGTACAAATAGTCACTGGCTTATGGCCACTTACATCAATTTTAATTTCCTGGTTTTAATTCATTATATTATTTAGTTCATCATTGAACCCTTCATTATTTTTTAACATAACTATAAGAACTACTTGCCAACTTTTTAACACTTATTGCCATCCTGGCCAAGTTTACAAACATTATTTCAAACATCTTCATCAATCAATTACAGTAAATACATTTAACATAATATAATACCTAACACATGTACTTATACTTAATTATTTAAAGACAATTTTAACATAAATAAAAGGAGTACTACTGACTAAGTACTTCTATAAAACAACAGCTCCTCTCTTACTATCCACAAAACATAAAATAAATATCCAGGTAACACTATATCATGCTACAGCACAACACCAAGTATATTTTATAACACATTAAATATTAATTTGAATAGTATTTTATAATTAATTCCTACACATTAAACTCCTCCCATTAGACACAATGTTTATGTTTTACATCTCGTATTATTCATTACTTATTTTAGATTTAGGTACATCTTTAATGTTTTAATTACTTAGTAACCTTACTATGTACCTGTAATGCATTCTTCAGGTGAGATGGGGCCTCTTGTATTTAATTATAACCGGCTTTGGGTATTGTCCTAAACCATATTTATCTAGTTTTTTTATGTAACATCGGGGATCTCAACTCTGTCACGTTACAATATATATATATATATTGTAACGTTACATAACCCGGTCCCAATAAATTAACTCATGATAATATAAAGGTCAGAAATGGGTAACCTGTAATTAGCTCTAAATTAAAGTATATCATTAAAAATGATAAACAATTCAAGTGATATATGGTGCAAAGTGAGTTATAGTGTACCCATTGAGGTAACAAATAAAAGTGAAGGTAACTTATTACAGAACTGTGCTGTAGGTTTGGAAATTATAAAACTATGAGAGTAGGCTATAATACTATTAACTGATTTTGTATTTTTATTTATTTATTGTAATATTTATATTGTATGAACAACCAATTGTTATACCTAAGTTCATGTTATATTTTTTAAAATATTTGTGTTATAATATTAGGATAACCCAGGGTTAGTTTTAAAAAACATAAAAACTTTTAAAATATCAAAGGATAATAAAAAATTAAAATAATACTATGAGGGAGATGGCAGCAGGAAGTAGTGCAGTGTAGGAATACTATGAGAGACTAATAAAAAATATATATAAATTTATTTAAAGATAATAAAATTATCAAATATTTATATACAAGGTCATAAGAAAATGAATAAAAACTTATTATGTAAAACAAATTAATAAAGAAACCGGAATGGAAAAGAATTATTTTTCGGTAAATAAAATATAAATTTATAATAATTACAAACTGCCTGTATAATAAAAATACTATGGGTTACTAAGAGTGACGGAAATAACAAGTATTGTTAATAATAAAATGTTTGGAAAAACCTTAGATTTGAAGAAATGATGCTACTACAATTATAATAAAAATAACCTTTTTGGAACTTTGGAGGAGTGAAAATTAATACTAAATTAACAAGCAACATGACCACTGTTTAATCATCCATGATTTATCAAAATTAAATGGTTATCCTCCTTACTAAACAGTGAAAGAAAACCTTCTGATGATTCAACCTGGTTCCGCCATAGTTCGAGTTGACGATCGGAAAATGCGCCAGACGGTAAGGAAATTATAACGCAAGACGGACCTCACCAGCGAAAAAGCTTCATTCCAGTAAGAACCATACGGAGCGAGGTAATATAAACATTTCGTTTAATAGTTCAAGAAGAAAACGTATTCCGAACGTGGATATAGAACACAAAATAGTCATTTAATCACATGTTTTTCTTAAAGTAAACAAAGGCATGCTGCTCTCTTACGGACATTCCAGGAACTACATACTACACGAAAAAATTACAAATTTATTTAATATTTTTTTTGGTATTTGTAAAGCTTAGTAATTATCCATTTCTGACACTCTCTAACAAAAAGAACTTACCCTGAACCCTGGGGAATTATTAAGAATTATATATTAATTGATGTTTTTTTTAAAATAGTGTAAAATCTGGTAAACAAAACCATATAGGTTTTTTCTCTTTAGACAATTCCATGTTGACTCTGTGAAGTCGAGATTATGTTTTATTTAAGGAAAGATCAATTGTGATAATTGTATTTTGGTGGCAGGAAACAAAAACCAATAATATAAATAAATAATATTATTGAAAAATAATCTTGAATAATAAAGTGTGTTATAATTTTTGTAGTGGGTAGTTGTAATAAATTTCAGCACAAAGACAGAAGAAATCAACACATCGGATCAAATTTTGCTACAGAGTATGCTGGTTGAACTAAGCGTAGAAACTTATCTCACAGTCAGCTGATTTAAATCACAGCGAACAATTTGAAAAAATCCGAAATCGTCTAAACCGCGTGTAAATAATTGGTACTTACTCTCTCTTCTTCACAAGGCTGAACAACTTCCCTCCTGGACCCCAAATCACACACTCTCGATTTCTGTTTAGATTGAGTAACATTAAATAAAATCCTTTATTTATTATTTTTTTTTAAAAAAACGTCAGTTATTATAATTCATAAGTGGCGACTGCGGAGGGGCGGAAACTTTAATATCATAAAAACCGCTACGTTACAGATTTGGCGAACCCAATAGTGGGGCTTGACTAAAGGTGGACGTTTCGCTAGTATCTCATAACCGCGACGTTACAGATTTGACGCTAACAAAGTGGTGCATATAAAATAACTCTACTCCGCCTCTCGACGGAAAAGCAGGACGTTACAATATATATATATATATATATATTCGTACATTTATTGCAAAGGGTTATTGTGAGAGGGTCGGTACAGAAATGGTGGATGTGTGTTATATGTGTTATGTATGTGTTTGTGTGTAATTTTCAATTTGGGGGAATGTGACAAAAATTATGATATGATAGCACATGTGCTTACAGAATTACTGAAATGGCTAGCCTATTTAATTTATACTTTAGATAGCACTCAATGATTTCAATATTACATGTGAACACAAAATTATTGTAAGAATAATCTTGGACATAGCGTGGTAGTGTGTAGACAATTTAAATTTAAGCTCAGATATCACATGTTAAGAGATTTACAATGTTGTTTTGAGATAGTGTGGCATCCACTCTTTTACTGCCACTGAATTAAATACTCACTCACAATCTTATACTGTGGAGTATTATGACATGTATGTGAAGATGTATTTCAACTTTACTCATCATTTTATTCATTGCTAAAGTATGCCTTGCAACATCATGTATATGCTTGCACGCTGAATAAAGTTCACACTTGTTTTGTTAACAGAGTTTTTCATTTGGAAGTCCTGTCATTCACCAGTGGACATGTCTGTGATTGTAGCTTGGGCCTTGCACTCTTTATGCTTCCTCTAGGTTCATTACCTAGTTTTAAATATTTTGTCTCTCCCCTTTACAAAAAATATATAAAAATAAAAAAATAAAATAAAAAAAAATATTACTTAAGTATATTTTACTGTGCCGTACATTGTTCGGCCCGAGAAAGGCGAAGCTCGGTTGCAGAGACGGGTTACTTTCTTTTAAAACGGGCGGGTTCTTGACGTCACGCAATGCCACTGCATCGCGTCGCCGCCGGGTATATGTAGACGGTTTGTTGAGGCAGCAACGAATATTCAGTAGGCCGGACCAGCTGTGATCTGCGTGAGCCTGCCTTTGCCAAACTTTCTTGGGTAGTCACTACTGACAAATCATTCTCATTTCTGTTTCTACCCTCATCAGAGAAGTTTGGTCTCAACTGGCGGCACCAATCTGTTCGGACTCCGTTATTCCACTCTATGAGAAGCTAAACTAAAGTCAGCTCCAGGTATGTAGTATTTTAATTTGGTTCTAAAATATTTTAACCCTAAAATATTTTTTTGTTAGTGTTTCAGCTTTACTGGTAAACGATAACTTGTGTGTGCATGAGTGTTAGTCTTGAATTCGGGTATTAAATTAAATTAGAAATTAACTTATTAAATTAACTTATAATAGACATGAATGTAGCGTATTAAACTGATTAAAGTAATGTAAAATGGTAATAGATATCTTACACTCAGCTGTTTTTAGTGTTGTTAATAAGTATAGTATACATAGAAAGAATCATGTCATGAATGGAACACTTATACAAAATTAGTTTGTTAAATGAAATAAGGCACATCTGGTGGTCCGATCAATGGTTAATACGAATAAGTGGTGATGTGTTTCTGGTTGCTGCCAAGCATTGGAGTGTGTGTTCTCAATTTTATAATGATGGTGTGTGTGTGCGTGCTGTGGTGAGATTATGTTCTTTATGACACCCTATACAACACATTGCCTGTCACAGGTGCTCGAACAATGACAAGATGGGTGTCGGGTCTAGACGAACTACTGTCTACCCTTCTGGCAGAGATAAAACTTGAGCCATGAGATGCCGTCAGTTGGGACACACACACAGACACACACGTAGAGGAACTCTGCTCCCAGGAATTATCTGTGCTACCCATACGCTACAGCTTAACCAGGGTCACTTAGTTACACCGGACGATCCAGGTGGGACCATTCTGTTTTACTTTACACTCTCTCATCTACCACTACACTGTAAATCCACAGACGCTCCCAGAAGCAGACTCATGATACCGCGTTTAATTTGCTGAAGTTCTGCAAAACTTTCACGTTAAGTTTTTTGCATACATGTGTGGACCTTTTATATAATTAAGGCTTATGCAACCTGTTATAGCTTCTTATACTATGTAAGGACATTGCACACACACACACACACACACACACACACACATGTATCCGCATGAACTGCTCTAAGTTTTCCGTTTTTTTTAATGAGTTTAATTTATCTGAGAGTTAGTTATATCCTGCTTGCCCATGTCCCGCCGTGCGGGCATAATTCAGGACTGGGGCTGTCTGATTTCTTCACGTGTGGTGGCTTAAACTATTTACATGATTAAATACTCGGAGTTTGCTTCTTAATTATTGATGTGGTAGTTTATTTACATGTTTGAATCTCTGGTTCCGTTGGGGGCATTTCCATTTCCGGTGTTATTTAAATTCTCATATTATGGGTGATTAACTGGGAACTACCAAGCTCGCTTTGTTATATATATATATATATATATATATATATATATTGTAACAACTAGCCGATTTTCTCTTCTTATTATATTTATATTTGTAATAAAACATGCAAAATAGAAGATGATGATGCCCCACTGTTGTGAGTGCCAATTTGAAATATAACTGTGTATTTTATTGTTTCGGGGTTTAATTCAACTCCACGTTGGTATGCGCCAATTCGTAATCTAAAAGATTACGTTATAAATTATGATTGAGGATGTTGAAAGCCTCACTGTTGGGCTTGTCAATTTGTAATGTAAAGACATATTATTACTTTATTTGAGTATAATACAGCTACGGGTTTATCATTAATTCAGCCCCATGGAATTAACCAATCTGTTATTAAGGAAAATGTGTATTATGTAGTCTATAGGTGTATTATAGGTGACCTCCTGCAACTCAATATTAATAGAAAAACTTTATTTATTATATTGTTATTGCAACTTTTATGTAGACCATAGCACTGAGTTAATCAATTACTAAATGTTTACTCGATGATAATTCTATATTACATGTATTTTAGTTAATAATTTGATAATTCTCTTCAACCCTATTCAGTCCGTATTATTTAAATTAATTCAAAAGTTGCGAAGGAAACATGCTAGTTCGACAATCCCACGTTCTATCAGCTGTCTACTGCAAGCGCTGTTATTCATAATTGGCCCACACTTATAGGTTAGCTTGTTTCACCTGATAATTAATCGCCTTCTTTACCTGTAAATTACTCCCCCACCAAAATACAATACCTATTCTACAATAATATAAAACCTCATTACATACAGGAAGGATTCTTTATTTGTATTACTTTTAAAATTCCAACAGTGCTCTTTACGGTTATATGACTGTTATATCGATTGTACAATGTTGAATCGATATGTCAATGGACTAGTCCTGTTTAATACAATTTAAATATAATTTTATTTATCTCATCCCAGGGTACGTGTGATTCTTTTAACGATTAGTAAAGCCAGGTAATGCAAAATTAAGGTTACTAAGTATTACAAATTGTTATTAATTCTTAGTGTAAAAATTAAATATAAGCTGGTGTTACCGTACGAGGCGATTCTCAAGATAGCTGTGTCTGTTTACAAACGCTTGAAGACTTACAGTTGAGGTTACTTGGTCCAGAAAATGTGTCCAGATGATTAATAAAATTGGAAAGGTGATGTCCCGGAGGGCAACAGGAACTCTTCTATTCTTCGTTCTTCTTCACGATCCTTGTGGTTGTCGGTCCCGGTGGAATTGGTGTCATATTATAATTTCCTTTTTGAAAGTGAGGTTTATATCTCCAGTAACAAAGGTTCTTGTGTATATTTTTGTCTATAATTCCATTAATTCAGACTTCTTATTCAGTCAATAAGTATCCTGGTTAAATGGGAGACTGGGTTCATCACTAATTCCCATGGAATTAATTTGAAGAATGAAATAATAATTCCGCTACCTTTTGGAGGTGTATGAGTATATTTCTCGAAATCTAATTCATTAATTATTCATCTGTTTGATTTGAAGGAATTGGTTTTGATACTTTAATTTCTTAATTTTAATTCATTTTATTTTAATTTATTTCTTTTCTTTTAAATTTGTCTACTGATCTGAACTTGTGAAGTTAATATACTCTTTAAATATATAAAAACAAACTTTCTTCCACTTACCTGCAAAAAAATTCTTTTATCTGGGGCCAGGATTCGGTCGCACGAACGTCGGATACAAACGTGTTTTATAGGTTATTGAAATAAGTGACTCTACTCCTTTTTGAAGAGAATTAACATTTTTTTTAATAATCAAGTATTTCCAAGTTATACTATTCTTTCGTTTTTTCCATAAAATTTGACAAGCTACATTTTAAAATTTCATACCTGTTGGTCATACATCTATTATTGTTATATTTTAATTCTACTACTTACGATTAGGTAGACTGCCCAGTCTGCTTTCACTCTCTCTCACATTCTTAATAAAGTACCCCCTTTACCCTTATTAATTAATTTAGCCCATTACATAAACCCCAGGTGGAATTCTTCAGCCGTGTTACACCACTGATTGCGTTTCGCTTTGTTTCCAACTGTTTCTCAACACTGGTCTGTTATACGGACACATACGTTGCACAATGACAATCCGCCCAAAATGAAATAAATAAAAATATAAATATATGCCCCAAACGGTTAAAACAAAAACACCCAAAAATCGACCCGCTACAATACCCCCTCGATGAGAATTCTGCTGTCCATGACAGAAGAAATCTCATCGATAAACCCCGAAGAGGACCGGTGAGGAACTGGTGCCAACAACCCCCTGGTTCTTACTCTCATGGGTACCCGACCCCCCTGGCTCAGCGACCATGGACTCATCTGAACGAGATCACTGGACTTCTCCGTAAGAGATCCCAACACCGAGAAATCGATCAGACTCGCCCCACGGCACACCTCGCCTTCTAACATGCTACCCCCAAAATCCTCAATCCCTGGCTAAAATTATCCCAGCTCCTCCGCCGATATGTTTCCCCTTTTTGCAAGCTGGGCTGCCTTTAGCAGATACTGGGCTCACACACATTAACATTACATATTATCATAACACATTAAAATAAAAACTTCCTTTTAAAATTTATTATAAATTCAAAAAATTCAATATTCAAAAAAAAAATCTTTTACCAAAAAATTCTCTTCCTCTTTTTTCTAATTTTTGTTTCAATGACTTAACCTAAACATTCCTATTAATACAAATACATCCTTACTCTAGCATGAGAACAATTCATAGCCCACCAATATAAAGCAATACAATCATTAATACATACACAACAAAATAATAATTATCTAACATATTCACTCGCTGGCAGGCGACAAATCAAGTTTTTTTTTTCTTCAAAAAAATTTAAAATTTTCAAAATTTTAAAATTCAAAAAAATTATTCATTAAATATTTATTAAATTTATTTATTAAATAACATTTATTAAAATTATTCAAAGATTAGTTTGAATTAATCAAACAAACAAATTAAAATTGAATTCCTACTCTACAAGCTTGGTAGGTGTCTGACCTCATCAGCTGATCTCAAAATTTTAAAATTCAAAAAAAATTATTCATTAAATATTTATTAAATTTATTTATTAAATAACATTTATTACAATTATTCAAAGATTAGTTTGAATTAATCAAACAAACAAATTAAGATTGAATTCCTACTCTACAAGCTTAGTAGGTGTATGAACTCATCAGCTGATCATAACTAGGTCAAGTACAAAACCCTTGACCTACATATGTTATGTATGATTTCTGAAAACACCTTGAACATTTTCAATATCCTACCTTGAAATACAAAACATAAAATGTTTATAACATAATAAACAAAATATTTAAAACATACAAAATATTAATACAAATAATAAACAGATTGACATTTAAATTATTTAAAACAAACACTTCTTGACTTTACATTATTTTCAAATTTTATCAAAATTCTGTCACTGGTTGAAAAAATAAACAATTGCATATTCTTTATCATGAATCTCTCTTTCTTTTCAACAATCTTACTTTAATATACTGTGGGTGATGTAAATTATTTATTCTCGTTTTTCTGTATTAGATTTCTATACCTATATAAACTTTCTCACTCTGACTCTAATATTCATCAACTCAATTATCATGACACCCAACTCTATCAAAAATATCTACTAATCAGGACAGTCTAAACCCCAACTTACCATTTAACACAAATCGCCACCTTCTCTCAATATATAAAAAAAATACTCTCTAACCCTTTGTATATATAGGATACGTGTTTCCTTCCCAAAACTCATTTCCCTTATTTGGCGGCCCGGATTCTACCTAAGGCGGCCCCTTCCCCACTAAAATCTATTCTAATCCCGTCCCAACCCTTGTTGCGGACTCCCCAAATACACTACCCCCTAATACAAAATTGCCATCCCCAAAAAATCTCAATCTCATTACCTCACTACAAATACACAAAATAACCTCATTAACTATAAACATAAATATAGATCATTCAAAACTCTACATAAATTCCCCACAACTGTGTCAACCTTAATACTTCACCAACTTCTATAACATACATTAACTCAAAAACAACATTACATCATACTCATCTCTACTATTTCACATTCAACTTTTAATTCAACTTGGACAGGTCTGCATGTCCCATAAAACATTTATCACCCACGAATTATCTTTTATTGATTTGCATAAATTGTTATTTTATTTCTCATATTCTTTTTGTCTTTACTTCAAAATGTCTGTAGTACACTAAACATTAATCACTTGTAACATTTACAAACCAATATACCAGTGACATGTTATTGCTGATCAGCTGATATCCTAACATAATAAAAACACAATGAAACTACATCTTAAAATTGAACACATACATGTAATACATTATCAACACTTACTTCGATTATGTTGATTGCCTGCCAGGCGTCTAATGATTGGCTTAGAAAAAAAATTATACACATAATGAAAATACATTTTATCAACAACTATATCTAACACACAACAATAAAATGATTGCACAAATAGCAATAAACCTGGATGTTAGCATACATCAAACAAACAATTCTCTTTTAAATAATTTATATAAAAATTTATAAACATTATTATTTAAAATGTTTCATTAACTCTTTTTATTTATCATCATGATGAATTTATCCTGTGTTGTAATCAGATTTTCAAAAATTCTAAATTTATTATTAACACATATTTTTAATCATTATGTTCCACAAAATAAACCATTTAACATTTATTTACTTATTAATTATTATTAAATCAAAATCTCACCAAACACTTTAATTACCTTATAAAATTCAAACACATAATATTCAATCACACTATCTAAACATCTCCACTTATTTAATTCCATTTATTATTAAAATTAAATATTCATTTGATTATTAAAATAACATATCTCAATTATTATCAACATTCTACAACTCATTAACTATTGTCTTCGTAATTATTTTGTTATTTAATTAGAGTGCTAAAATATTAATAATATTATTATTATTAACACAACATTTTCTAAAACATATACATTACTTATCTAACATTTCACAATACACACAAATGAATTCAATATTATTTACAAAATATGCGTCAAAACTGTTCAAGTGTATCTCACTTCAGATGTCCAAATCAGCAAGGTCATTACCAGAAATTTATAAAATTCAAACAAGGTCTATACACTGATATTCTAGTTCAGCCACCATCGTCAAAAATTAATCTTGGTTCTAAATAACACTGTTGCTTTTTATTTACAAACAAATGGTTACTTTGTGTGTCATAACCAGAACAACCAAATTCACTCATTTTACCAGGATACTCATTAAACCAGTCTACGTTAGGTATTTTTGTTAAGTCTCCGTCATTACATTCATTCCCTATCGGTCTAATTATTTTTATCAAATCATTGTAATCATTATTATTCAAGTACACTTCTAAGCCCTCCTTCCATTCATCATACTTTCTATTCAAATTATACAATTCTGTTACATACCATTCTCTATTTACTTCTCTCCCTTCATAACACCACATCACACTCTCACAATTATTCCGGACAGAGGGTACACAATTACTCCACAAAAATAAACACCTCAATTCATCTACCAATACGGGACTCTTGCCCTTCAACCACAACACTTGTGGATTCAATAAATCATCATAAACATCATAAATAATAAAGGGAAAATTTGCCCTCTGTCCCCACTCTACCACAACATTATTTCTCCACTCTCTCTCTACTTCATAAACACTCATTAACATCTCATAATCCCTACCTTCCACCAACTCATCAGTACTCTCATTCTTTATTTTTACCGTATCAGTCTCCGATACTAGTTCTTCAAATACATTACTATTATTCTCATTATTTTCAACATTATTATTTATTAACTCATTGCCTAACACAACACTGTCATTACAACTTTCGTTTGTATTATTCTTACTCTGTTCTACTTTATTCGAACTAATTTTTGTCATTTCATTGTCATTTCCAAGACATACACTCTTGTCTTGTATGTTATTTATCAACTCGTCAAATTTTATATTTATATTTTGCTGAAGCTGAATATTCTGTTCTTTATATTTTTTATTAAAATTGCTATTTTGAACGTCAAAACGACGGTCTATTTTATCAAATTTTTCGTCATTAGAATTAAAACGACTCTCAACTTTTTCGTCAATTGCATTAAGACGTTTATTAAAGTCATTGAAATTGACTTTCATAAAATCAAATAGGTCATCCAATGACACTTCTTTTTCTTTTGTGTTTGTTTTAATCGTCACGGGAGTGGAAATTGCTCCCGGCGTACTGATTACAGATACTTCTACATTATGCTCATCTATTGACATTGATTCTGTTTGAATACCGGAGTCGGTATTTATTTGACTCTCGGTCTGACTGTCAGAGAAGCTGACTTCATTATTATCTGCCATTTCTTATTTTATACTTATTTTATACTGTAATACACTTTCTATTTCATGTCAATTTTGCGTAAATGACTCACTTTTATTTTATTACGCTAACCTTAAAACACACGTTTGCATCTTTGTAGGTGTGGATTTTATTTTAACAATTTTTTAATTTATAAAATCGTCCCTGTATCGCAAGCCATTGTGAAGTTAATAACCTCTTTAAATATATAAAAACAAACTTTCTTCCACTTACCTGCAAAAAAATTCTTTTATCTGGGGCCAGGATTCGGTCGCACGAACGTCGGATACAAACGTGTTTTATAGGTTATTGAAATAAGTGACTCTACTCCTTTTTGAAGAGAATTAACATTTTTTTAATAATCAAGTATTTCCAAGTTATACTATTCTTTCGTTTTTTCCATAAAATTTGACAAGCTACATTTTAAAATTTCATACCTGTTGGTCATACATCTATTATTGTTATATTTTAATTCTACTACTTACGATTAGGTAGACTGCCCAGTCTGCTTTCACTCTCTCTCACATTCTTAATAAAGTACCCCCTTTACCCTTATTAATTAATTTAGCCCATTACATAAACCCCAGGTGGCAACGTGTTCATCCATTGACCTCGTGGCCGCCCCGTTGTAAGTTCATAGTCGTCCCGAAACATAAACAAAAAAATAACAAATATGGATGTTGTTGTTCTGTAGTTATTCCCGCATCACTGCCACTGTTTTAAAAAGATTGATTCACTTTTACTGCCACATTTTTTAAATTTTGAGAAGAGCTAACCCCTTCGAGATGCACCGGCCGGTACTCTTTGGGACGAACTGCTGCATGTGCTTGGTTGAACTGCGGAAGCGGCAATTCAATGCCACCGGGTTTTAGTCGCCGTATACAGTTGACTTGCTGCGGCATATCCAGTTTATGCATAGATTATAGCTGGTATATGTGTGTGTCCAGAGGCCGATATTGGACTTGGTTCCGCTGATGTCACCAACAGTAGGCGGAGTTAATGCGACTTCCGTGAGGTCTTATAGAAGACGACGAATATTTTTTTTACGCTCTCGCCATCTTGAGTTGTTTGTCAGAGCGTCACTTGGAGCGTGATTGAGCAGTTGCGTATGTGCGCTGCCACACACAGGTACAAAGTTCGAAGAATTTTGTGGAGGTGAATTCTTCAGCCGTGTTACACCACTGATTGCGTTTCGCTTTGTTTCCAACTGTTTCTCAACACTGGTCTGTTATACGGACACATACGTTGCACAATGACAATCCGCCCAAAATGAAATAAATAAAAATATAAATATATGCCCCAAACGGTTAAAACAAAAACACCCAAAAATCGACCCGCTACAAACTCAATAGCATATAACAATCGAATAATATAGGTTTTTTTTATAAATTTTTTTCTGGATTCGTATTAATTTTAACTTAACCCATTCACATGTAACAATCGAATAATTAAAATCAACAAGCTTCTTTACATTTTAGTTACCCTAACAACCATTACTTTCTGTCATTGGATAATATTTGATATCCTAGAGCCAGAATTAGAAAATATTACTACTCTTTTTTAATAAAATACTCCATGCTTGGAATTATACCAAATTACATAAAACTCTCACTCAATCTACCTTATTAAACCGTATATATTTTACTATAGTTTCATCTGACTGGACTTATTAAACAGGTATTAATTTCCTTTTACAAATATTAAATTTAGGCCTATTGGTTTTCTTACACCAGTTATAATATTGTTTCGTTTTTAACTTAATTTTTCTTTACCTGACCTACTGTACAAATAGTCACTGGCTTATGGCCACTTACATCAATTTTAATTTCCTGGTTTTAATTCATTATATTATTTAGTTCATCATTGAACCCTTCATTATTTTTTAACATAACTATAAGAACTACTTGCCAACTTTTTAACACTTATTGCCATCCTGGCCAAGTTTACAAACATTATTTCAAACATCTTCATCAATCAATTACAGTAAATACATTTAACATAATATAATACCTAACACATGTACTTATACTTAATTATTTAAAGACAATTTTAACATAAATAAAAGGAGTACTACAGTCTAAGTACTTCTATAAAACAACAGCTCCTCTCTTACTATCCACAAAACATAAAATAAATATCCAGGTAACACTATATCATGCTACAGCACAACACCAAGTATATTTTATAACACATTAAATATTAATTTGAATAGTATTTTATAATTAATTCCTACACATTAAACTCCTCCCATTAGACACAATGTTTATGTTTTACATCTCGTATTATTCATTACTTATTTTAGATTTAGGTACCTGTAATGCATTCTTCAGGTGAGATGGGGCCTCTTGTATTTAATTATAACCGGCTTTGGGTATTGTCCTAAACCATATTTATCTAGTTTTTTTATGTAACGTCGGGGATCTCAACTCTGTCACGTTACAATATATATATATTGTAACGTTACATAACCCGGTCCCAATAAATTAACTCATGATAATATAAAGGTCAGAAATGGGTAACCTGTAATTAGCTCTAAATTAAAGTATATCATTAAAAATGATAAACAATTCAAGTGATATATGGTGCAAAGTGAGTTATAGTGTACCCATTGAGGTAACAAATAAAAGTGAAGGTAACTTATTACAGAACTGTGCTGTAGGTTTGGAAATTATAAAACTATGAGAGTAGGCTATAATACTATTAACTGATTTTGTATTTTTATTTATTTATTGTAATATTTATATTGTATGAACAACCAATTGTTATACCTAAGTTCATGTTATATTTTTTAAAATATTTGTGTTATAATATTAGGATAACCCAGGGTTAGTTTTAAAAAACATAAAAACTTTTAAAATATCAAAGGATAATAAAAAATTAAAATAATACTATGAGGGAGATGGCAGCAGGAAGTAGTGCAGTGTAGGAATACTATGAGAGACTAATAAAAAATATATATAAATTTATTTAAAGATAATAAAATTATCAAATATTTATATACAAGGTCATAAGAAAATGAATAAAAACTTATTATGTAAAACAAATTAATAAAGAAACCGGAATGGAAAAGAATTATTTTTCGGTAAATAAAATATAAATTTATAATAATTACAAACTGCCTGTATAATAAAAATACTATGGGTTACTAAGAGTGACGGAAATAACAAGTATTGTTAATAATAAAATGTTTGGAAAAACCTTAGAGTTGAAGAAATGATGCTACTACAATTATAATAAAAATAACCTTTTTGGAACTTTGGAGGAGTGAAAATTAATACTAAATTAACAAGCAACATGACCACTGTTTAATCATCCATGATTTATCAAAATTAAATGGTTATCCTCCTTACTAAACAGTGAAAGAAAACCTTCTGATGATTCAACCTGGTTCCGCCATAGTTCGAGTTGACGAGCGGAAAATGCGCCAGACGGTAAGGAAATTATAACGCAAGACGGACCTCACCAGCGAAAAAGCTTCATTCCAGTAAGAACCATACGGAGCGAGGTAATATAAACATTTCGTTTAATAGTTCAAGAAGAAAACGTATTCCGAACGTGGATATAGAACACAAAATAGTCATTTAATCACAAAATGTTTTTCTTAAAGTAAACAAAAGCACGCTGCTCTCTTACGGACATTCCAGGAACTACATTCTACACGAAAAAATTACAAATTTATTTAATATTTTTTTTGGTATTTGTAAAGCTTAGTAATTATCCATTTCTGACACTCTCGTAACAAAAAGAACTTACCCTGAACCCTGGGGAATTATTAAGAATTATATATTAATTGATGTTTTTTTTTAAATAGTATAAAATCTGGTAAACAAAACCATATAGGTTTTTTCTCTTTAGACTATTCCATGTTGACTCTGTGAAGTCGAGATTATGTTTTATTTAAGGAAAATCAATTGTGATAATTGTATTTTGGTGGCAGGAAACAAAAACCAATAATATAAATAAATAATATTATTGAAAAATAATCTTGAATAATAAAGTGTGTTATAATTTTTGTAGTGGGTAGTTGTAATAAATTTCAGCACAAAGACAGAAGAAATCAACACATCGGATCAAATTTTGCTACAGAGTATGCTGGTTGAACTAAGCGTAGAAACTTATCTCACAGTCAGCTGATTTAAATCACAGCGAACAATTTGAAAAAATCCGAAATCGTCTAAACCGCGTGTAAATAATTGGTACTTACTCTCTCTTCTTCACAAGGCTGAACAACTTCCCTCCTGGACCCCAAATCACACACTCTCGATTTCTGTTTAGATTGAGTAACATTAAATAAAATCCTTTATTTATTATTTTTTTTAAAAAAACGTCAGTTATTATAATTCATAAGTGGCGACTGCGGAGAGGCGGAAACTTTAATATCATAAAAACCGCTACGTTACAGATTTGGCGAACCCAATAGTGGGGCTTGACTAAAGGTGGACGTTTCGCTAGTATCTCATAACCGCGACGTTACAGATTTGACGCTAAAAAAGTGGTGCATATAAAATAACTCTACTCCGCCTCTCGACGGAAAAGCAGGACGTTACAATATATATATATATATATATATATATATTTGTACATTTATTGCAAAGGGTTATTGTGAGAGGGTCGGTACAGAAATGGTGGATGTGTGTTATATGTGTTATGTATGTGTTTGTGTGTAATTTTCAATTTGGGGGAATGTGACAGAAATTATGATATGATAGCACATGTGCTTACAGAATTACTGAAATGGCTAGCCTATTTAATTTATACTTTAGATAGCACTCAATGATTTCAATATTACATGTGAACACAAAATTATTGTAAGAATAATCTTGGACATAGCGTGGTAGTGTGTAGACAATTTAAATTTAAGCTCAGATATCACATGTTAAGAGATTTACAATGTTGTTTTGAGATAGTGTGGCATCCACTCTTTTACTGCCACTGAATTAAATACTCACTCACAATGTTATACTGTGGAGTATTATGACATGTATGTGAAGATGTATTTCAACTTTACTCATCATTTTATTCATTGCTAAAGTATGCCTTGCAACATCATGTATATGCTTGCACGCTGAATAAAGTTCACACTTGTTTTGTTAACAGAGTTTTTCATTTGGAAGTCCTGTCATTCACCAGTGGACATGTCTGTGATTGTAGCTTGGGCCTTGCACTCTTTATGCTTCCTCTAGGTTCATTACCTAGTTTTAAATATTATGTCTCTCCCCTTTACAAAAAATATATAAAAATAAAAAATAAAAAAAAATATTACTTAAGTATATTTTACTGTGCCGTACATTGTTCGGCCCGAGAAAGGCGAAGCTCGGTTGCAGAGACGGGTTACTTTCTTTTAAAACGGGCGGGTTCTTGACGTCACGCAATGCCACTGCATCGCGTCGCCGCCGGGTATATGTAGACGGTTTGTTGTGGCAGCAGCGAATATTCAGTAGGCCGGACCAGCTGTGATCTGCGTGAGCCTGCCTTTGCCAAACTGTCTTGGGTAGTCACTACCGACAAATCGTTCTCATTTTTGTTTCTACCCTCATCAGTGAAGTTTGGTCTCAACTGGCGGCACCAATCTGTTCGGACTCCGTTATTCCACTCTATGAGAAGCTAAACTAACGTCAGCTCCAGGTATGTAGTATTTTAATGTGGTGCTAAAATATTTTAACCCTAAAATATTTTTTTGTTAGTGTTTCAGCTTTACTGGTAAACGATAACTTGTGTGTGCATGAGTGTTAGTCTTGAATTCGGGTATTAAATTAAATTAAAGATTAACTTATTAAATTAACTTATAATGGACATGAATGTAGCGTATTAAACTGATTAAAATAATGTAAAATGGTAATAGATATCTTACACTCAGCTGTTTTTAGTGTTGTTAATAAGTATAGTATACATAGAAAGAATCATGCCATGAATGGAACACTTAAACTAAATTAGTTTGTTAAATGAAATAAGGCTCATCTGGTGGTCCGATCAATGGTTAATACGAATAAGTGGTGATGTGTTTCTGGTTGCTGCCAAGCATTGGAGTGTGTGTTCTCAATTTTATAATGATGGTGTGTGTGTGCGTGCTGTGGTGAGATTATGTTCTTTATGACACCCTATACAACTCATTGCCTGTCACAGGTGCTCGAACAATGGCGAGATGGGTGTCGGGTCTAGACGAACTACTGTCTACCCTTCTGGCAGAGATAATACTTGATCCATGAGATGCCGCCAGTTGGGACACACACAGAGACACACTCGTAGAGGAACTCTGCCCCCAGGAATTATCTGTGCTACCCATGCGCTACAGCTTAACCAGGGTCACTTAGTTACACCGGACGATCCAGGTGGGACCATTCTGTTTTACTTTACACTCTCTCATCTACCACTACACTGTAAATCCACAGACGCTCCCAGAAGCAGACTCATGATACCGCGTTTAATTTGCTCAAGTTCTGCAAAAACTCTCACGTTAAGTTTTGTGCATACATGTGTGGACCTTTAATATAATTAAGTCTTATGCAACCTGTTATAGCTTTTTATACTATGTAAGGAAATTGCACACACACACACACACACACACACACACACACACACACACACACACACACACACACACATGTATCCGCATGAACTGCTCTAAGTTTTCCGTTTTTTTTAATGAGTTTAATTTATCTGAGAGTTAGTTATATCCTGCTTGCTCATGTCCTGCCGTGCGGGCATAATTCAGGACTGGGGCTGTCTGATTTCTTCACGTGTGGTGGCTTAAACTATTTACATGATTAAATACTTGGAGTTTGCTTCTTAATTATTGATGTGGTAGTTTATTTATATTTTTGAATATCTGGTTCCTTTGGGGGCATTTCCATTTCCGGTGTTATTTAAATTCTCATATTATGGGTGATTAACTGGGAGCTACCAAGCTCGCTTTGTTTTATATATATATATATATATATATATATATATATATATATATATATATATATATGTAACGTACCAAGTTAGCAGTTACATAAAATAACTATCTAATATGTCAAATAAGAGGATATCATGAAAATATTTCATCGAGCATAAAAGAAGGGGCAGGAGAATATAAATAAAATGTGTATCTACAAATGAATAATATTGAACCAACCCAACAAAGAAGAAAGAAGAGTAAAAAGAGTATCATCGAGTATAACAAAGAGAAAAAATACCAACGAGCCAATATAATACGTTAGCATCCAGGCCCAATAGATCAAAATAGTGAGGGGATATGCCGAAAATAATTATCAAAATAAAAAGGAGACGAATCAAGTACAGTCACGATAGTGATAAAACAAACTAATTTGTTTATGAGAAATAATATGGGAGAATGACTACCATAACCATGAATAAAAATATGGAAGAGTATGACAATACTCAGGGAACATGAATTATTACAAATAATGTGTAACCAAGGAGAACACCGACAGTGAGAAACAACTAACCAGAAGAAGAAAAGAAGAAGAAAAGGAAAAGAAATGTACCATGAAGAATGAAGACTATGTATGAACAGTACAAGACATCAACATTCACAAGATAGACAAGGAATTAAAATCAATATAGTGACCAGAAGAAGCGTAATGATTATTTGAATACCAATAACAAAGAAACACAGTGTTGAGCATCAATAAGTGATCACGAACAATGACAGTGAAAACTTAATATAAGTGTAACAACATGTGATATGATAACCTTTTTACCCCAAGTAAACACCACAAACAAATACCAGTGAAAATGTTTATAACGGAGGAAAGTGATTAACCATTATAAGTGAAAGGATCCACGATTAACTAGTGAAATGCAACAGACAATTAGTGTAACAAGTTTAATCAAGATTGTAAAATCACATAGATAATCAATAAGACCACCAAAAAATATGAGACAGCAAAGTAAAGTAATTGTTCATAGGGATTAATAATAAAAGCTATGTAATCCTTAACACGAAATGTGCCTGAATGCCATAGCAAGGCAGGACAAAATGTAAATGAATACCAGAACAGATAGTAGCAAATAAGCTAATTTGTGGAGTATAAACCAATCAATGTACCAAAGACTAGGTACAACCCACCAAAATATGTAACATAATTAGACTAAGAATACCAGTATTATTGTTTCAACAAATAGTGTAATAATGTGTATAACTTAATAATAAACCATTGTAGTAGAATGCCATAATGAGATGGCAATAGTTGAGTTAAATACTGCAAAAAGTATGTAGCACCTTGTTGTCAGACAACTGAAACATAACCTCACAAGAGTTGAACCTATAACATAAAATCATGTACATTAATTAAACCGAGCAATTATCCACAATTGTTTCGAACAGAGACTAAATAAGAATAAGAATGCAAAACAATGAATACCATTTGAACTGAAGGACACAGCAAATGAATCAGATTAAGTACAATATCATTAAACTAAATAGACAGGACCCCAATGTGACAAGAGAGTTAGTCAAAAAACATTATCAAAACTTATCAAGAGAGTATAACAAGTGTGACCAGTAGTTAGAGAAATGTTCAATACTGCTATAAGAACATCTCACATATATTATACTAGTGGTTTAATAATTGAAATATTATAAACTAACTAACTGCAATCCTAGAACCAGGTGTAAATAACCACCATACTATAACTTAGAGAGCTTTCAGATAACAAAAAGTTAATGAATACATTGAACTAACAATGTACAACAATTGTACACTATTTTAATTACTAACAATATATACCATGTGTACTAAAATAACTAAATAAGTGACAAAATGGAGAGATGAGAACAGAAAGTATTTTGATTATACTATATGTGTATACAAAATAACATTTTTATCAAAATAAAGAATGAACACATGTAAATAAATATACCTATTAGTGTTATGATGTCAAAAATATGTAGTAGAATAAGGAATAATGGCGTTACAAGTAAATGTAAACAATCGAACATAGTTGGTATAGACGCCATTAACAGATTTTGTTTAAACTATAAATATAACCATTTTATGTACTAACATGAAGGAGAAGTGGACTCAAAATGTTTAGTAATAAGTATTAAAGTGTAATTATAACGAAATATAGTGAAAAAGACTTATTTGTATTAAGAATCACCATATGAGTTTTCAAGATGATCAAGTGAATTAATAATGAACGGAATTAGTGCTTGTTTAGACTTAAAATAAAGCCACAAGTGTCCGCGATTTAATGCCACTATCCAAAGGACGATACGACAAGAAATAAGAAACTTATGACCATTATAAGTTTTTCAATCATGTATACGTCAGAGATAACCTCGAACCCACGCTTAGAGTCGCTAAAAATTAAAAGTTTTATTTTTCCAGAGTGTTTTGGGGTTGAGAGTATGACCTTTTGAACCAATCAAATAGCTTAAAATGACCAGACGAAAAGAGACGCTTTAGCGAAATGTAATAATCGTTTTGCAACACTCACGGCGAGAGGTCTATGTCAAAGTCAGCAAGATATTTTTTGAAATGTGCATGTCACCTACAGTAATACACAAACAGACATTAACCTATACTCAACACCACATTACCGAGTGTCAAGTGAATTAAGTGAACAGTGAATTAACATGACCAGTGTATAATAAGGGTCATGTTCAGTGTATATAACCAGGGAGTACAATATTTTAATAATTTTAAAGAAAATAATAAAAGGAATAATTCTCGTTAACGAACGAGAGTTATTGTTTTGACTGCACTAGTCAAGTAACGCTTGAGTGCTTTAATAAACAATGATGGACAATTATCAGAATTTAATAAACAAGTTGTAGCACAATCTAATGATAAGAATTAATTAAAAAATAATTATTTTATACTTAAAGAATAATTGAGAACGGCGGAATTAAACTTAGATACCGCTCATTATTATGTGAAAATAGTCGCTTACTTGACTATAACTTTTGAATTAATGAATAATAATTTTCTTGTGCGAATATTTTCATGACTGATAATTACACATCATATGAATTATAAATAAAATGTTTGTAACTATATTCTTAAGAAGCTTATAAATAACATTATTTATTATAAATAATCACTTACTTGTTCCTAGGCAAACTAACCTAGAACCGAAGCATATATTTTTGTCACAAAGAAACAATTCTGTCCTTAAATGATTTTTATGAAATGAAAGCAATAATAAGAGTTTTTTTCTTTGAATTTTTTCTCTTTCCAGTACATAGTGGATAACTAATGAATTAATAATAATATTTTAACAGTGCAACGTTCAAAGCACGTGTTGACCTTAGCTCCTCTAGACTTTTGCATAACATATGATAGTACGATATTATCGACTATCGTACCAAGATTAATAATTTTAAATTTTTGTTCTTTTTCATAACAATAGATAAGTAAACATTGTTATTCAAAACCACATCTTTATATCTGGTATCATGTGTCTTCAAAGAATTCACGCAAATTGGTAATATAATTAACAAAAGTGAACATAACCAAGTTCACAATATTATTGTACATTACAACAGTGTTACCAGCCTTGAGCTGCAGAGATCTCAAAATTTGTTTAATTTGTTGTTGTTTATGAAGATATCATGTTAATTGTTTTAAAAGAGTTTTGCTGGATTTAACCATTGTCAATAAAATCCTCAGTTTATCATCAGTGGAATCAGAGTTTTAATTTCTATAAAATAGAAACAATAGTTTAATTTTTTTAGAAACAATTATCTCATAAGGTGGCGGTAATATTTAAATTACTGATATCGTATCATTTGAATTATTGGAATTTTTTATTTATGTGCATTGTTACGATATTCAAAAGGAATATCTGTGTATGTCAAGTGTGTTTACAGTAAGAGAAGCCGCCATCGAGAAGAGTGCAGTTATCCACGGAGTGTAAGTGGGGAGGTTAATACAGTGAAGCGATAGCAAGTCTAATACTCTTTTAAACCACAAACTTTAAATTCCAATCAACCAATTCTAATAATCATTTTAATAATAATCAACAATAACATCATATCTATATATACTCGACTATACGCGAGTGTCAACAACGACAATACTACAACGATTCTAATAATAAACATTCCAATAATAAAACAATCTATCTAAACGTTGTATTTGTTACAATGTGGCGCCCAACGTGGGGCTCGACTTGAGTATCTACACAACAGCATCAACTATCAACTATATCTAATCTAAAACGTTGTGTATTTGTTACAATATATATATATTGTAATTAAACTCTATTCTGGTGTTTACTTGGTGTGGTTTTCAAAGTCCTCCTGGTCTGAAACTCTTCCTTTAGTTTCACTGTTGACCGAGTCCAATTGTAACGAAATCTGTCATATAGTGTTAAACCTGTATAGGAGTAGTGGAAGAAAAATGTTTTTAAAAATGTGGTTTGCTGAAGAAAAAATAAAATTGTGTTTAAAAAAATTTATAATAAAAAAAAATTTTCTTTTTATCGTTTAATTAATTAAAATCAATTAATTAATTATGTTTCGTGAAGTTTTGAAACGTGTCTCACTTCTCTATGAAATTTTATTAATGTTCTTGTATTTTTTAATAAACTCCAACCACTTATAATATTGTCTTCAGGGACAATCAATATTTGTTTACTTTTTGTTTTGGAGGTTATCTTCCTTCTGATGTGGTGAAATTCTTGTAGTTTATAGTTTAAATTAAAATAATTGAAAATTGTTATATTTAAGAAAGAAAGAACTATTTTGAGGTGAAAAGTATAAATGTTTTATTAGATAATTGGTTATAAGACTCTTGTCGATTATAAAATCGACTCTCAGGGTATCGAAAAAGTTACAAGTTTTTGATATATATAAAATTCAATCAGGTTCTTTTAACAGCTAATTATGGTTAAAGTCAGAGAAATCGGGCCAATATTAAAAAAGTATAACGTTACAACAAGTAATTCTTAATAATAGGTACATATATTAAATAGAAATTGAAATAAAATAATTTGTTGTCGAACCGTTTCGCTGACGGAACTAGGAGGCGTTGCTCTTGCGTGATGACGACAGAAATTGCAAATGGCTGCCGTCGAGTTAGTAAAATGTCTCCAGTAAATGCGACGTTCCAAATAAGAGATTTTCTTGTAGTATTCACGTCCTGGTGTCAGCAAATCTCCCTTCTGATGTGGTGTAGTGTCTCGAGTGAAGTTTCTGTGTTGTATTTTGTATATCGGTGTATGTATAAGTCCGTTCACTTTTTTGTCATTCAGGCACTAATTATTGGTTATGGTATATACTGTTTTCTGGTGTTTAATAGTGTTATTTGGTGTAGTTAGGTGCTGTATAATGTTATTTCGTCTCTTGTAATTGTTTATGTCACTCGGTCGATGTTACAAAATGTTTTTTACTCGCCACTCGCCATTTACAAAAATGTGTCATTCACTTACTCGCCATTACGGTACTATTAGTTAGGTTAATTCGATTAAAATATGCTCGTCTAGTTCACAGTATCACGTTCAATAATCAACTCTCTACTTCCTTCACTTTCGACTAAAATCTTAGCCAATGCAATATTATTCCTTACATTGTTCAAATTTAATTTTACATCCTGTGCATGTTTCAAATTACATTATATAACTGCTTAAACTTTGGTTATTATTCAATTTTATTTGCTAGATGTTACTTAATTTAATCCTTCAGTTCATTCGGCGTATTTTAATATTGAATAATGCCGTTTTATTATGCTTTTTGTCTAAAATTGGTAATTTTACTTTCATTTTGTATTTGATAAATTTCCAAAATTAACTTCCTGTCATTATGCAAATTCTGCCATTTTTAAGTTATATTTATGATTAATAATCTCATATTTTATTAAAAGGTTTATATTCCCTTAGTTTCTTGCAATTATTTGAATTGGTTAATTTTTAAAATATTATGTTGGAATATATGACTCCCCTCTCCAAATTTTTGAGTTCTGTCATTTCCATTTTTATTTATAATTCTGGCTATAATTTTATAAAATCTTTCTAAGTGGTATCTGTAATTATATGGCTTCATCTCTGGTTTATTTTATCTAAATCCCTTTAGTTTAAATGTATTTAAGTGAGTAATTTCTCTGTTTTGATGAGGTTTAGTTTTTCATCATTTTGCCTAGATTTTTTGACAAGTTTTTTCTTACAAATTTTTATATAATCAATACATACTGTGTTATACCCTCTCTGACTTTTAAAACATGGTATTATAAACTAAACATTTTTTCAAATAAACATAACAATAATTAGTATTGGTTTCAATGCAATAAACGGTTAAACAAATAAGAAATATTTTCAAAGATGGTTGTCTTCAACCATTCAGACATTTTTTACAATCAACACTTATTACTAACATAGAAATATTATTTACAAAGGAGGTTTTTTCCCAACTAACATCTTATTTACTTATTACTATAAATACAAGTGATAAATATATTTACAGTTAGGATGTTAGTGGTTTCCAAACTTAATAAATGTCCTTATACCTAATACATTTTTTTAAAAATCCTTATTCTATATTTACAAAACCTTATACCTATATCCTTATTTGCTATCTATTATACTAAGTTTGATTACTGCAGTTTTTAAACCGTCTTTTAAATATGGTATTGGGTAATTGTACCCTGTCACTGTATAATTAAATCTGTTTTTACTCATTCTAAAACAAAATGTCACTTCAAACAGATTTATAGCTTGTTATTATTATATGTATTATATTCACATGGTACAAACTATAAGTCACTTAAAGTTGTATGTTTCATTGTATGCACAGTTTGTGGATGCCAAGGATGAAACATAATGTTTACTTTTTATAATACCCAAACTAGCACTGGTTCACTTTACACTTTTTTGATGTTATTTCTAAATAGTTGTTTAGTCTTATTAACATCAATAAATTGGTTTGTGGGTTACAATGAAGATTTGTTCTTTGGGTACTATATTATTGTTCCACCTTGGACCACTGGCAACTCTTACTCTATACACTTTTTTCTCTTAATTTATTGTACATGTGGTTACTGTTCAAGACTATTTCGTTATACTTTTATTATTTGTGTTTTATTATTTATTTTGGGATATGGGGATATGGGTGTTTTTTTTTATAAGAGCATTCCTTCTTCTTCAGGATGCTGTCTTCTTCTTCTTTCTTCAATGGTGTCTTCTTTTCTTCTGTCTTCTTGGAATGATATCTTCTCCATCTTCTTCTTGATGCCATCGGGTTTCTTGGGATTTCTTCATCTTCTTCATAAGTTTCTCGAAATACATCACCTTTATTGGTGGATCTTGCCTTATTCAGGGTTTCTTTTTCATTTATATATCCTCGTTGTGGGTTTAGTCATATTCTGTTGCTTCTTTATTTACTTCTTACCTTTCTGGGTTATATTTTTTAAAAACCTTGGGTTATTATACTGGTTTCGATGATTCATCATTAGTAACTTATTTTATTTGAACTTACATTTTTTTTAATAACAATGATGGTTCTGCACAGTTGCTATGAATTAATTCTTTATATTAAATTTAATGCTTTTTTCGGATTTAAATGTTATAATCTTATTATTCTAATGATCAATGCCATTCATTATTATGCATTTATCTGTCATGTTACAGTATGCTCTCCTCCAGAAGTAATTATTTCAGACAGTTTATGGATGAAATAATTTCTTATGATAATTTAATTATTTCTTATATTTCATTTTCCTCTCTATTTCTATATCAACTTTTTATATTTGAGTTTAATACATTTTATATATATAGTTACTTATTTTACTTTGATCCTTCTTGGATAGTTAGTGTCTTCTGAGATATATTATTATTATTGTAATACATTTTCTTTCTTTATACACTTCGTGTTGCATCCTTGGGATATTAATTCCCTAACATTCCCTATCACGTGGGCTGGGGCAGTTCAGAGGGGCACTGTAGGCTACACAATCTCTGCTGGCCATACAGCACTTCTACAATTTGAGTCCAGAGGCACATTCATCTCTGCTCAAAAAAAAACATAATGCTGCTGGAATTATCTTCAGTCAGTCATCGAATAAATAAATAAAAAGTAGTCTCATTTTCGACTAATAAAAATATATTTGGATTCTTCACTTCGTAGTTTCTCAGATTATCTCACATTTTCTATCTTAATAAATCTTCATAATTATTATTATACTCATTATATATATATTTTTCTGATCTCTTAACTTGTCTGATATATTTATTTTTATTATGGTTGAAAACTTTTCTTAATAATTCTTGTTACTGGTTATAGTGTAACTCTTTTTCTTCTCCATCTGAATTCTCTTTATACTTCCTTCTGGTTATTTACAGTGTTAGCATAGTCTTTATATATAGTATTTTCTTATTCATTATTTGAATGGTCTTAATATATTATATTTAATTTTTAAATTTGTATCTTTATATTAGATATTCAGGTTGTTATTTTGATCATTTTATTTAAACATTTTGTTCTTTCCTTTCTCTTAGAAAGTTATTAATCCGCCTTTGCATTCATTAACATTAATTTATTTATATTATATTTCATGTGGTACTTCTTCTCTTTGCATTTCATATAGGTTTTATTATTATCATTTGTTCAAAATAATCTTCTCCATATGTTTGGTATGAGTTGTTCTTCTTTGCTTCTTCAGAACTTAGTAATATCGTATTCCTTATTCTTGATTAACTGTTTCCATTCGTTTCATAAGTGATTAATCATAGGTTGTTCTCATTATTATATTATTGTTTTTCTTTCTTGGATTTTTTTATAATTTTATTATAATAACAGTTTCTTCTCTTTGCTTCCAAATTTTTTCCTTCTCTTGTATATCACACTCTTTTTTGTTTTTCTTCTCTACTCCTTCAAATATTCGCATTTTTTCTGGATTAAATTTAATTCTTTTTTCTGAATTAATCATTTTATTTTCTTCTAAATACAATTATAAATGGCACATATTTATTTTTAGAACTTTGTTAGTTTTATGCAAAATTCAAACTCTTCTCTTTATTTAATCCCATAACATTTCTCATAAATCATTGCAACAAGTTGATCTTATTTTGGTTTCAAAGTTTTGACGTTTTATCAAAATTCAAATTCTGTTTAATTCATTCATTCCCAAAATTGTTTATAGTAAGATGTGCTTACTTAATTTTTAATTTTTTGTTATATATAGTTCTAAATTCTAATTCTTCTTAATTATTTACCATAAAGTTTTTTCACAAAATTAGTCATAGTAAGTTGGTCTTACTTCATTTTTAAATTTGTTGTATATTAAATTCCAAAATCTTTCTTTCAAATTGCCATAAAGTTTTTTCTTCTAAATCATAGGTAGTAAGATGTGCTTACATTTGTTTTTAAATTTTGTTGGTGTGTTATAAAAATTCTTCCTTTTAAATTGCCATAAAGTTTTTTCTTCTAAATCATAGGTAGTAAGATGTGCTTACATTTGTTTTTAAATTTTGTTGGTGTGTTATAAAAATTCTTCCTTTTAAATTGCCATAAAGTTTTTTCTCAAAAATATTTGGTAGTAAGATGTGCTTACTTTTGTTTTAGAATTTATATGTTCAAAATTCTTTCTTTTATTTTGCCATAAAGTTGTTTCTCATAAATATTATGTAGTAAGTTGTACTTACTATTATTTTTAGAATTTATCTGTTTAAATTAAAATTCTTTCCTTTTAATTCTTCCAAAAATATTTCCTCAAAATTATTTGGTAGTAAGTTGTACTTACTATTATTTTAGAATTTACATGTTTAAAATTTTTTCTTATTTTGCCATAAAGTTTTTTCTCAAAAATATTATGTTATAAGTTGTGCTTACTGTTATTTTTGAATTTTTATGTTTATTCAAAATTCTTTCTCTTATTTCTTCCAAAAGGTTTTTTCTCAAAAATATTAGGTTGTAAGTTGTGCTTACAATTATTTTAGAATTTTTCGTGTAAAATTCCAAATTCTTTCTTTTATTTTGCCATAAAGTGTTTCTCATAAATCATTGGTAGTAAGTTGTACTTACAATTGTTTTAGAATTTTTGTGTTTATTAAATACAAAATTCTTTTCTTTTATTTTGCCATAAAGTTTTTCCTTAAATATTTGGTTGTAAGATGTGCTTACACTTGTTTTAGAATTTTTTGTGTTAAAATTCTTTCTTTTTAATTTGCCAAAAAGTTTTTCTCCTAAATATTTGGTTGTAAGATGTGCTTACTTTTGTTTTAGAATTTTTATGTATTTAAAATTTCTTTCCTTTATACTTTGCCATAAAAGGTTTTCTCCAAATCAGTGGTAGTAAGTTGTACTTACTATTATTTTAGAATTTACATGTTTAAATTCTAAATTCCACACTCATTCTTCATAATACTTTTTCATAGATGCTTGATTGTACACACCTTTGACTCTTCCGGAAACGATTTCCCTCAGTTCATAAGTATTGTTATGCTTATCCTTTACCACAACATATGGTCCTGTATAAAGTAATAATAATTTTTTGGTTATACCTTCTAGGGTGCTGGGCAGCTCTCGATTTTTTAGGAGAACTTTCTCACCCTCTTTGTATGTTATTATACGCCCTATTGCCTTTTGGTATTTGGCTTGCCGTTTTTCTTGGTCTTCAGCCACCTTGTTGTAAAATCTCAATTGGTTGAACTTGGGATCATTGTTTGGTGGAAACTCGATAATTTGTTCAATTTCTTGGGGAGTCGGCTTCTCATACATGGCGGAGTATGGTGTAATTCCTATAGCTGGATGGTGGGCGAAATTTAGGAATGTCTCTGTTGCTGCTAAGTACTCTTGCCACTTTCGTTGTTGGTTGTGACAGTACGTCCGCAAGATCCTACCCACTTCTCTCAGTACTCTCTCAGCCGGATTACTACTTGGGTGGTAGACTGACGTCTTGTAGGTTTTGATCCCAAGTGCTAATAATGCGTCTCGCCAACTCCTCCCCTTAAATTGCGTACCATGGTCGGTACTAATGGAAGATGGTCTACCGATCTCTGGCACATACAACTCGATGATCACCGCCAGAACTTTCGCTGTTGTTGCCCGATTAACCGGATATAGCTTTATATATTTGGTATAGTAGTCCATGATTATTATCAGGTACTTATACCTGTGTCGACCACCGCTACGGGGAAATGGCCCGCAGATATCCAAGAACACTTTTTCCAGTTTTGCATTTGAGGTAATAGGTATCATTATACCCTCTTTCTTCTCATTGTTTATCTTGACGCATTGGCATATATTACAGGACTTGATGTAAGTTCTCACCTTTCGGTTGATATTCTTTATCTTACAGTTTTCTTCTAGAGCCTGTATCACTTTTAGCGCTCACATGTGACCATACCTGACATGATAATCGATGATGACCTCCTTTTCGATTTGGTGTGGAATTATCACCTTCCATGTCTCTTCGTCCAAAGCCGTTTTTATGAATAAGACCCCTTTGTTTAGATGGTAGTATTTGGAAATGGTATCATCCTCGGCTTCCAATCGACTCATGATGTTTTTCAGTTTCGGATCAGACTGTTGGTGGATTCGAATATTTATTAATAGAGCTTGTAGATCGGCTCTGGTCTTAAAGATGTTATAAATTTTAACCAAGCTCTCCTTCTCTCCCTCGAAAGTCTGATCTTCCAGATTTATCCGTGACAATACATCCGCTACCACATTCTTTTTTCCTGGAATATATTCCCATTTCAGATTATATTCTTATAGGGCGAGTACCCACCTAGCCAATCGGCCGTGACTCAATTTGCACCTACGTAGGAACGAGATGGATTTATGATCAGTACGAACAGTGACTTGATACCCGAGAATGTACATTCGGAACTTGCTGCTTGCGAACACCACGCTAAGCAATTCCTTTTCTGTTACACTGTAGTTCTTTTCGCACTGATTCAGCGTGCGACTAGCGAAGCTTATTACCAGATGTTGTCCCTCCTCATCTTCCTGGTATAAAGTCGTTCCTAAACTCAGATCGCTAGCGTCACAGTTTAAAAAGAATGGTTTCTTAAAATCTGGGTGACGAAGTATAACACTCTCCAGAAACTTTTCTTTTATCAAGCGGAAAGTAAGATCTTGCTCTTCACCCCAAGTCCATTTGTTCTTATCAGATAATTGTGGTTGAAACTTGGCTGTCAACTCGGAATATCGGTTCTGAAACTTCCTGTAATAGTTACAGAGTCCGAGGAAAGATTGTAATTGTTTCCTGTTTCTTGGTTGCGGGAACCTCTGAATTGCCTCCACTTTCTCTGCTGACGGGGTAATACCTCTATCGTCTAGATTGAAACCCAAGAATTGTCCTTCGCGCGCTATGAACTTGGATTTCTCCAACTTCAGAGTTATGTTGTTCTGCGCTAACTTGCTTAGTACATATTCTACTCTATAGCAGTGTTCCTCCCAGGTTTCTGATGTGATGAGTAAGTCGTCTACATAGACGGTGGTAAATTGGAGTGCTTCTTGTCCAAGAATCTGGTCCATACATGCCACAAAGATGGCAACAGAATTTACAAGTCCGAAGGGCAGTCTCTTGAACTGGTAATTGCGCCCTTCGAAAATGAACGCCACGTACTGACGGCTTTGTGGATGCAGCTCCACTTGCCAATAACCACATACAGTGTCCCAGGTACTGATAAACTTCGTGCCATGAAAACGTTTTAATATCTCCTCTATTCACCGGGTGAGGTTCGGTCATTTACTATTGTTTTGTTTAGTTCGCGCGCATCTAAACAGAGCCAGACTTGTCCGTCTTTCTTTGGAACAGCAATAATTGGACTAGTGTAAGGTGATTGACTAATCTCAATCATGTCATTTTCAATCATCTTATTTATTCCTGTTCTCACGGCTTCTTTGAGCGACTGCCCGATTAGATATGACCTCCGGTTAAACTCCACGTTTTCTTTGAATTGAGGTTTGCACTGGTAGTTTTTAACCTTCCCTGGTTCATCTGAAAACACTGCCTTGTACTTCTCATATATTCTGATTAGACGATCTGCTAGATGTACAGGTATTTTATCGTTATTGCTTCCGCACTGGAAGTCCCGTATTTCTTGGATTTTTACTGACCATAAATCCTCTCCTCCATGGTTGTATATAATGGGTTTATTAAGAGGGCTGTTCCTAATGATATTAATTTTACGAAGTTGTTGATGTATAGGGCTGGGAATTATATTTGCGCCTCCTACCAAATTTACGGTCCATGTTATTCCGTCTGGGAAAAGTGATACTCTCTCTAGATTAAGATCGATAATTGCGGAATATCTTCTCAGAATATCGCAACCGACTAGTACGTCAAATGGAAATCCGGTGGCGATTAAAAATTCCATGTCTAAAGCTATATCGCGGCTAACAACAATTAAGGAAACTTGCTTCCTAATGGTTTTATTCTGGCGGCCAGTTGCACCTATTAACACAATGTTGTTTACTGGTAACATTGGCAAAGTTTTTCCACATTCGCTCTGTATCCTCTCCAGTTCATTGGCGTTTATTATTGAAATATTTGCACCTGTGTCAATCATTATTTTAGCGGGAATTCCTTCCACCTCCGCTGTTATATAGAGTATTTCATTATTATTGTTGTTGAGACTCTTTTCGTTCTCCTCCAAAAGTTCAGTTCGAATATCTTTCAGGTAGTGGTTACTAATTATCGTGATGTTTTTACAATTGGTTGCTTGTTGCAACTCATCCTTGTCTAACCCAGGAAGTATAAGCAGTAACGGGTCGTTGTCGTTAATTACTGCCTCCTCCCGTTTAAAGCATTGTGGTCATCGTTCGTACTAGAATTGACCGAGGCATTGTTCGGGAAACTCTGGGTCGTTTCCTGACGCTCAGTACCCTGTTCGAGGTTTATCTCCCTGTTCTGTTGTCGGCCAAGATCCTCCAGGCTGGTACTTCTTCTTCCCTGTTCGTGTCGTGGACCGTCCCGTTCCGCACTTCTCCATCTTCTGTCTGCGCCGTTGAAGCTGTTCTCCGTGGTTGATAGTATCTCCTGGGACCGCGATCTTCTGCTTTTATAAAATTAACCCTAGGGCGCGACATTCTATTACTATTATTATTATTATTATTATTACTATAATTATTGTTGTAATAATTTCGGTTGGGTGGGTAATGTCTGTCACCATTATTACTGGGGTATGGATTTCTCTGACTGTATGGGCTATTATTAGGCTGATAATAATTGTTCCTATTATTAGGATAGGGGTTGTTATTCCTAATACCATTAGCATTGCCGTTAAAATTGTTATTACGCGGCGGGTTATTATGGCCATCGTAATTGCTAGGCTGGTTTCGATTTCCGGGGTTGTTATTGCCGTTATTAGGGTATTGATTCGGCCTCGCCTCTGGTCTTTCGTTCCTCCTCCTGCTCTGGCGATAATATTCTTCATTTTCATACCCTTCTAACAATTCCGTCATTGCCTGTACTGTCTTGATCTGGCTACCTCTCCGGGCCCTGACAAGTGATACGAGATTTTATTCACTAGGCACTCTTCTGGTATAGCCGGTTCAAGGTGTTTCGCCATGCACACCTTCCGTAAGAAATAGGCTGCCATGCTACTGCCTAGTTGTGCCCTGTATCGTCCATTACATATGTTATCACGGATCAAGTTCTGGGTTGTTTCAGACCAGTATTTAGACTTAAACATTCTCCGGAACTGCTGGTAGTTGGCAATCTCGCTCCGGTTGGCCATCCACCAATTATCCGTCATCTCCCTGAATGACTCATCTAAGATTTCCCTGTTATGGCTCCATTGCGTCATTTTATGTTTGGCGAAGTATTCATCTGCCCTAGCCAGGAACTCCATCGGTTTCCGCTTGTACTGCCGGAAGTTGAGCCATTCTCGGCTTTCATTGATGGGCAATCCGGTGAAATGAGTCGGTCTATTTCTTAACGCTTCCATTTCTTCTCGGCTTTGTCGCACCTGACTGTGATATTGGTCATCGTCTCTTGCATATCATCACACTGTTCCGTGACGTGGTATTTACTTTCCCGAATTCTTCTTGAGTCTCCTTGCGCTGTTCCTCCACTTTCCTGCGACTATGTTCTTCTATATTTGTAAACTTGATGTTTACGACTTCCTTAAACTCTTGTACCTCCTTTTCGGTCTGGTTGCACTTCCCATCAATCTCTCGTATCTGTCGATTCACCATTATGTTTTCTTCTTCCATCTTCTTATTCATTGCTTTCTTGTTAACATTGATTTCCTTATTCAGTTCTTCTCTTAACAATTCCATTCTTTCGTCAAGTTTGTCCAGATTCTCCTGATTGACCTCTCTTAATTCTTCTCTTAACATTTGGTTGTCCTCTCTTAATTCTTCTAATTTCTCCCCCATCTTCTCTTCCAACTTCTTGTTATCTTCCTTCAACTCTTCCTTCAACTGTCGGTTGTTCTTTTCTATCTTCTTCCTGGTTTCATCGATTTTCTGATTGGTGTTTTCAATTATTATTAATCAATTCTTCTTTAATATAATTAAATTACCTGTTCGGTCCACCTTAGTGACACTAGCTGCTGTCGGTTAATGACGCGTTTCGGGATAAAATCTGAAGATGGGATTTTATCCCGAAACGCGTCATTAACCAACAGCAGCTAGTGTCACTAAGGTGGACCGAACAGGTAATTTAATTATATTAACCATATAGTGACTCGGTACGTTAAACATGAATAAATTGGAATCCTTCTTTAGTCGACTTGAATTCTTCCTTGAAAGATTGGTTGTCTTCCTTCAATTCTTCTAACTTCTTCCCCATTTCTTCTTCCATCTTCTTATTCGTCTCATCAATCTTCTTACTCAGGGACTGGTTGTCTTCCTTCAATTCTTCTAACTTCTTCCCCATATCTTCTTCCATCTTCTTATTCGTTTCATCAATCTTCTTGCTCAAGGACTGGTTGTCTTCCTTCAAATCCTCCATGTTCTTGTTCATCCCACTCAACTCTTCTTTTGTGGATTGGTTATCCTTCTTCAATTCTTCCAACTTTTTATTTAATGACTGGTTGTCTTCCTTCCTGTTCTCGTCCATTTTCTTGTTCAAATCTTCCTTGCTGGATTTGATATCTTCTTTCAAAGACTGTGTGTCCTTCTTCCTGTTCTGATCCATTGTTTCCATCATTGCTCTGATCATCTCTTGTATACTCCCATCCTCCGTTCGTGTCGACTTTTCTAATTGTCCCTTCCGGACATTGATTTCCCCAGTTTGTGTAGGCATCTCCGGTTGTTCCTCTGGTTGTTCAGGTTGTTTGGACAACACCGGCGGCAATGAACTTTCCACATCTACTGGCGTCGCCTCTTTATTCTCCATGTCAATCTCTATTTCTTTTTCGGCCTCCGCCGCCCGTTTCTTTGAAGTTGCCCGTCGTTGCATTTTTCCGTCTTTCTCTGGCTTTATAGCTGCTGCCGAACTCCAATTAGTGATTGGGCAGATTGTATTGGCCTTTCAATCGCTAATTAAAGTCCCTCAGTTGTGCGCCAATTTGTAATTAAACTCTATTCTGGTGTTTACTTGGTGTGGTTTTCAAAGTCCTCCTGGTCTGAAACTCTTCCTTTAGTTTCACTGTTGACCGAGTTCAATTGTAACGAAACCTGTCATATAGTGTTAAACCTGTATAGGAGTAGTGGAACAAAAATGTTTTTAAAAATGTGGTTTGTTGAAGAAAAAATAAAATTGTTTAAAAAAAATTTATAATAAAAAAATTTTCTTTTTATGTTTAATTAATTAAAATCAATTAATTAATTATGTTTCGTGAAGTTTTGAAACGTGTCTCACTTCTCTATGAAATTTTATTAACGTTCTTGTATTTTTTAATAAACTCCAACCACTTATAATATTGTCTCCAGGGACAATCGATATTTGTTTACTTTTTGTTTTGGAGGTTATCTTCCTTCTGATGTGGTGAAATTCTTGTAGTTTATCGTTTAAATTAAAATAATTGTAAATTGTTATATTTAAGAAAGAAAGAACTATTTTGAGGTGAAAAGTATAAATGTTGTAATAGATAATTGGTTATAAGACTCTTGTCGATTATAAAATCGACTCTCAGCGTATCGAAAAAGTTACAAGTTTTTGATATATATAAATGTTTTAGTGGATGGTTAGTGAGGATCGGTCAATAATACAACTTTTAGTTATTTTGCGTCGACGTTTCGACAATATTTATTGTCATCTTCAGGACCTGTGTATGAAATACAATAGAAATATCAAACATAATGAAACAATTAAATATTTGGGGCTTTCTTAAAGATAATTTGAAGATGTAAACAAACTATCATAAGTCTTCACATAAAAAATGTGCATACATACGCACGCACACACTCACATCACCAACACGTTCACCCAAATATTTAATTGTTTCATTATGTTTGATATTTCTATTGTATTTCATACACAGGTCCTGAAGATGACAATAAATATTGTCGAAACGTCGACGCAAAATATACTAAAAGTTGTATTATTGACCGATCCTCACTAACCATCCACTAAAACATTCACTGATTGACGGTCACTAAAAATTTAAGGATATATATAAAATTCAATCAGGTTCTTTTAACAGCTAATTATGGTTAAAGTCAGAGAAATCGGGCCAATATTAAAAAAGTATAACGTTACAACAAGTAATTTTTAATACTAGGTACATATATTGAATATAAATTGAAATAAAATAATTTGTTGTCGAACCGTTTCGCTGATGGAACGAGGAGGCGTTGCTCTTGCGTGATGACGACAGAAATTGCAAATGGCTGCCGTCGAGTTAGTAAAATGTCTCCAGTAAATGCGACGTTCCAAATAAGAGATTTTCTTGTAGTATTCACGTCCTGGTGTCAGCAAATCTCCCTTCTGATGTGGTGTAGTGTCTCGAGTGAAGTTTCTGTGTTGTATTTTGTATATCGGTGTATGTATAAGTCCGTTCACTTTTTTGTCATTCAGGCACTAATTATTGGTTATGGTGTATACTGTTTTCTGGTGTTTAATAGTGTTATTTGGTGTAGTTAGGTGCTGTATAATGTTATTTCGTCTCTTGTAATTGTTTATGTCACTCGGTCGATGTTACAAAATGTTTTTTACTCGCCACTCGCGATTTTCAAAAATGTGTTATTCACTTACTTGCCATTACGGTACTATTAGTTAGGTTAATTCGATTAAAATATGCTTGTCAAGTTCACAGTATCACGTTCAATAATCAACTCTCTACTTCCTTCACTTTCGACTAAAATCTTAGCCAATGCAATATTATTCCTTACATTGTTCAAATTTAATTTTACATCCTGTGCATGTTTCAAATTACATTATATAACTGCTTAAACTTTGGTTATTATTCAATTTTATTTGCTAGATGTTACTTAATTTAATCCTTCAGTTCATTCGGCGTATTTTAATATTGAATAATGCCGTTTTATTATGTTTTTTGTCTAAAATTGGTAATTTTACTTTCATTTTGTATTTGATAAATTTCCAAAATTAACTTCCTGTCATTATGCAAATTCTGCCATTTTTAAGTTATATTTATGATTAATAATCTTATATTTTATTAAAAGGTTTATATTCCCTTAGTTTCTTGCAATTATTTGAATTGGTTGATTTTTAAAATATTATGTTGGAATATATGACTCCCCTCTCCAAATTTTTGAGTTCTGTCATTTCCATTTTTATTTATAATTCTGGCTATAATTTTATAAAATCTTTCTAAGTGGTATCTGTAATTATATGGCTTCATCTCTGGTTTATTTTATCTAAATCCCTTTAGTTTAAATGTATTTAAGTGAGTAATTTCTCTGTTTTGATGAGGTTTAGTTTTTCATCATTTTGCCTAGATTTTTTAACAAGTTTTTTCTTACAAATTTTTATATAATCAATACATACTGTGTTATACCCTCTCTGACTTTTAAAAGATGGTATTATAAACTAAACATTTTTTCAAATAAACATAACAATAATTAGTATTGGTTTCAATACAATAAACGGTTAAACAAATAATATTTTGCCATACAGTTTTTTCTCAAAAATATTAGGTTATAAATTGTGCTTACTGTTGTTTTTGAATTTTTATGTTTATTCAAAATTCTTTCTTTTATTTCTTCCAAAAAGTTTTTTCTCAAAAATATTAGGTTGTAAGTTGTGCTTACAATTATTTTAGAATTTTTCGTGTAAAATTCCAAATTCTTTCTTTTATTTTGCCATAAAGTGTTTCTCATAAATCATTGGTAGTAAGTTGTACTTACAATTGTTTTAGAATTTTTGTGTTTATTAAATACAAAATTCTTTTCTTTTATTTTGCCATAACGTTTTTCCTTAAATATTTGGTTGTAAGATGTGCTTACACTTGTTTTAGAATTTTTTGTGTTAAAATTCTTTCTTTTTAATTTGCCAAAAAGTTTTTCTCATAAATATTTGGTTGTAAGATGTGCTTACATATGTTTTAGAATTTTCATGTTAAAATTCTAAATTCCTTTCTTTTTATTTTGCCATAAAGTTTTTCTCAAAAATCATTGGTTAGTAAGATGTGCTTACTTTTGTTTTAGAATTTTTATGTATTTAAAATTTCTTTCCTTTATACTTTGCCATAAAAGGTTTTCTCCAAATCAGTGGTAGTAAGTTGTACTTACTATTATTTTAGAATTTACATGTTTAAATTCTAAATTCCACACTCATTCTTCATAATACTTTTTCATAGATGCTTGATTGTACACACCTTTGACTCTTCCGGAAACGATTTCCCTCAGTTCATAAGTATTGTTATGCTTATCCTTTACCACAACATATGGTCCTGTATAAAGTAATAATAATTTTTTGGTTATACCTTCTAGGGTGCTGGGCAGCTCTCGATTTTTTAGGAGAACTTTCTCACCCTCTTTGTATGTTATTATACGCCCTATTGCCTTTTGGTATTTGGCTTGCCGTTTTTCTTGGTCTTCAGCCACCTTGTTGTAAAATCTCAATTGGTTGAACTTGGGATCATTGTTTGGTGGAAACTCGATAATTTGTTCAATTTCTTGGGGAGTCGGCTTCTCATACATGGCGGAGTATGGTGTAATTCCTATAGCTGGATGGTGGGCGAAATTTAGGAATGTCTCTGTTGCTGCTAAGTACTCTTGCCACTTTCGTTGTTGGTTGTGACAGTACGTCCGCAAGATCCTACCCACTTCTCTCAGTACTCTCTCAGCCGGATTACTACTTGGGTGGTAGACTGACGTCTTGTAGGTTTTGATCCCAAGTGCTAATAATGCGTCTCGCCAACTCCTCCCCTTAAATTGCGTACCATGGTCGGTACTAATGGAAGATGGTCTACCGATCTCTGGCACATACAACTCGATGATCACCGCCAGAACTTTCGCTGTTGTTGCCCGATTAACCGGATATAGCTTTATATATTTGGTATAGTAGTCCATGATTATTATCAGGTACTTATACCTGTGTCGACCACCGCTACGGGGAAATGGCCCGCAGATATCCAAGAACACTTTTTCCAGTTTTGCATTTGAGGTAATAGGTATCATTATACCCTCTTTCTTCTCATTGTTTATCTTGACGCATTGGCATATATTACAGGACTTGATGTAAGTTCTCACCTTTCGGTTGATATTCTTTATCTTACAGTTTTCTTCTAGAGCCTGTATCACTTTTAGCGCTCACATGTGACCATACCTGACATGATAATCGATGATGACCTCCTTTTCGATTTGGTGTGGAATTATCACCTTCCATGTCTCTTCGTCCAAAGCCGTTTTTATGAATAAGACCCCTTTGTTTAGATGGTAGTATTTGGAAACGGTATCATCCTCGGCTTCCAATCGACTCATGATGTTTTTCAGTTTCGGATCAGACTGTTGGTGGATTCGAATATTTATTAATAGAGCTTGTAGATCGGCTCTGGTCTTAAAGATGTTATAAATTTTAACCAAGCTCTCCTTCTCTCCCTCGAAAGTCTGATCTTCCAGATTTATCCGTGACAATACATCCACTACCACATTCTTTTTTCCTGGAATATATTCCCATTTCAGATTATATTCTTGTAGGGTGAGTACCCACCTAGCCAATCGGCCGTGACTCAATTTGCACCTACGTAGGAACGAGATGGATTTATGATCAGTACGAACAGTGACTTGATACCCGAGAATGTACGTTCGGAACTTGCTGCATGCGAACACCACGCTAAGCAATTCCTTTTCTGTTACACTGTAGTTCTTTTCGCACTGATTCAGTGTGCAACTAGCGAAGCTTATTACCAGATGTTGTCCCTCCTCATCTTCCTGGTATAAAGTCGTTCCTAAACTCAGATCGCTAGCGTCACAGTTTAAAAAGAATGGTTTCTTAAAATCTAGGTGACAAAGTATAACACTCTCCAGAAACTTTTCTTTTATCAAGCGGAAAGTAAGATCTTGCTCTTCACCCCAAGTCCATTTGTTCTTATCAGATAATTGTGGTTGAAACTTGGCTGTCAACTCGGAATATCGGTTCTGAAACTTCCTGTAATAGTTACAGAGTCCGAGGAAAGATTGTAATTGTTTCCTGTTTCTTGGTTGCGGGAACCTCTGAATTGCCTCCACTTTCTCTGCTGACGGGGTAATACCTCTATCGTCTAGATTGAAACCCAAGAATTGTCCTTCGCGCGCTATGAACTTGGATTTTTCCAACTTCAGAGTTATGTTGTTCTGCGCTAACTTGCTTAGTACATATTCTACTCTATAGCAGTGTTCCTCCCAGGTTTCTGATGTGATGAGTAAGTCGTCTACATAGACGGTGGTAAATTGGAGTGCTTCTTGTCCAAGAATCTGGTCCATACATGCCACAAAGATGGCAACAGAATTTACAAGTCCGAAGGGCAGTCTCTTGAACTGGTAATTGCGCCCTTCGAAAATGAACGCCACGTACTGACGGCTTTGTGGATGCAGCTCCACTTGCCAATAACCACATACAGTGTCCCAGGTACTGATAAACTTCGTGCCATGAAAACGTTTTAATATCTCCTCTATTCACCGGGTGAGGTTCGGTCATTTACTATTGTTTTGTTTAGTTCGCGCACATCTAAACAGAGCCAGACTTGTCCGTCTTTCTTTGGAACAGCAATAATTGGACTAGTGTAAGGTGATTGACTAATCTCAATCATGTCATTTTCAATCATCTTATTTATTCCTGTTCTCACGGCTTCTTTGAGCGACTGCCCGATTTGATATGACCTCCGGTTAAACTCCACGTTTTCTTTGAATTGAGGTTTGCACTGGTAGTTTTTAACCTTCCCTGGTTCATCTGAAAACACTGCCTTGTACTTCTCATATATTCTGATTAGACGATCTGCTAGATGTACAGGTATTTTATCGTTATTGCTTCCGCACTGGAAGTCCCGTATTTCTTGGATTTTTACTGACCATAAATCCTCTCCTCCATGGTTGTATATAATGGGTTTATTAAGAGGGCTGTTCCTAATGATATTAATTTTACGAAGTTGTTGATGTATAGGGCTGGGAATTATATTTGCGCCTCCTACCAAATTTACGGTCCATGTTATTCCGTCTGGGAAAAGTGATACTCTCTCTAGATTAAGATCGATAATTGCGGAATATCTTCTCAGAATATCGCAACCGACTAGTACGTCAAATGGAAATCCGGTGGCGATTAAAAATTCCATGTCTAAAGCTATATCGCGGCTAACAACAATTAAGGAAACTTGCTTCCTAATGGTTTTATTCTGGCGGCCAGTTGCACCTATTAACACAATGTTGTTTACTGGTAACATTGGCAAAGTTTTTCCACATTCGCTCTGTATCCTCTCCAGTTCATTGGCGTTTATTATTGAAATATTTGCACCTGTGTCAATCATTATTTTAGCGGGAATTCCTTCCACCTCCGCTGTTATATAGAGTATTTCATTATTATTGTTGTTGAGACTCTTTTCGTTCTCCTCCAAAAGTTCAGTTCGAATATCTTTCAGGTAGTGGTTACTAATTATCGTGATGTTTTTACAATTGGTTGCTTGTTGCAACTCATCCTTGTCTAACCCAGGAAGTATAAGCAGTAACGGGTCGTTGTCGTTAATTACTGCCTCCTCCCGTTTAAAGCATTGTGGTCATCGTTCATACTAGAATTGACCGAGGCATTGTTCGGGAAACTCTGGGTCGTTTCCTGACGCTCAGTACCCTGTTCGAGGTTTATCTCCCTGTTCTGTTGTCGGCCAAGATCCTCCAGGCTGGTACTTCTTCTTCCCTGTTCGTGTCGTGGACCGTCCCGTTCCGCACTTCTCCATCTTCTGTCTGCGCCGTTGAAGCTGTTCTCCGTGGTTGATAGTATCTCCTGGGACCGCGATCTTCTGCTTTTATAAAATTAACCCTAGGGCGCGACATTCTATTACTATTATTATTATTATTATTATTACTATAATTATTGTTGTAATAATTTCGGTTGGGTGGGTAATGTCTGTCACCATTATTACTGGGGTATGGATTTCTCTGACTGTATGGGCTATTATTAGGCTGATAATAATTGTTCCTATTATTAGGATAGGGGTTGTTATTCCTAATACCATTAGCATTGCCGTTAAAATTGTTATTACGCGGCGGGTTATTATGGCCATCGTAATTGCTAGGCTGGTTTCGATTTCCGGGGTTGTTATTGCCGTTATTAGGGTATTGATTCGGCCTCGCCTCTGGTCTTTCGTTCCTCCTCCTGCTCTGGCGATAATATTCTTCATTTTCATACCCTTCTAACAATTCCGTCATTGCCTGTACTGTCTTGATCTGGCTACCTCTCCGGGCCCTGACAAGTGATACGAGATTTTATTCACTAGGCACTCTTCTGGTATAGCCGGTTCAAGGTGTTTCGCCATGCACACCTTCCGTAAGAAATAGGCTGCCATGCTACTGCCTAGTTGTGCCCTGTATCGTCCATTACATATGTTATCACGGATCAAGTTCTGGGTTGTTTCAGACCAGTATTTAGACTTAAACATTCTCCGGAACTGCTGGTAGTTGGCAATCTCGCTCCGGTTGGCCATCCACCAATTATCCGTCATCTCCCTGAATGACTCATCTAAGATTTCCCTGTTATGGCTCCATTGCGTCATTTTATGTTTGGCGAAGTATTCATCTGCCCTAGCCAGGAACTCCATCGGTTTCCGCTTGTACTGCCGGAAGTTGAGCCATTCTCGGCTTTCATTGATGGGCAATCCGGTGAAATGAGTCGGTCTATTTCTTAACGCTTCCATTTCTTCTCGGCTTTGTCGCACCTGACCTGTGATATTGGTCATCGTCTCTTGCATATCATCACACTGTTCCGTGACGTGGTATTTACTTTCCCGAATTCTTCTTGAGTCTCCTTGCGCTGTTCCTCCACTTTCCTGCGACTATGTTCTTCTATATTTGTAAACTTGATGTTTACGACTTCCTTAAACTCTTGTACCTCCTTTTCGGTCTGGTTGCACTTCCCATCAATCTCTCGTATCTGTCGATTCACCATTATGTTTTCTTCTTCCATCTTCTTATTCATTGCTTTCTTGTTAACATTGATTTCCTTATTCAGTTCTTCTCTTAACAATTCCATTCTTTCGTCAAGTTTGTCCAGATTCTCCTGATTGACCTCTCTTAATTCTTCTCTTAACATTTGGTTGTCCTCTCTTAATTCTTCTAATTTCTCCCCCATCTTCTCTTCCAACTTCTTGTTATCTTCCTTCAACTCTTCCTTCAACTGTCGGTTGTTCTTTTCTATCTTCTTCCTGGTTTCATCGATTTTCTGATTGGTGTTTTCAATTATTATTAATCAATTCTTCTTTAATATAATTAAATTACCTGTTCGGTCCACCTTAGTGACACTAGCTGCTGTCGGTTAATGACGCGTTTCGGGATAAAATCTGAAGATGGGATTTTATCCCGAAACGCGTCATTAACCAACAGCAGCTAGTGTCACTAAGGTGGACCGAACAGGTAATTTAATTATATTAACCATATAGTGACTCGGTACGTTAAACATGAATAAATTGGAATCCTTCTTTAGTCGACTTGAATTCTTCCTTGAAAGATTGGTTGTCTTCCTTCAATTCTTCTAACTTCTTCCCCATTTCTTCTTCCATCTTCTTATTCGTCTCATCAATCTTCTTACTCAGGGACTGGTTGTCTTCCTTCAATTCTTCTAACTTCTTCCCCATATCTTCTTCCATCTTCTTATTCGTTTCATCAATCTTCTTGCTCAAGGACTGGTTGTCTTCCTTCAAATCCTCCATGTTCTTGTTCATCCCACTCAACTCTTCTTTTGTGGATTGGTTATCCTTCTTCAATTCTTCCAACTTTTTATTTAATGACTGGTTGTCTTCCTTCCTGTTCTCGTCCATTTTCTTGTTCAAATCTTCCTTGCTGGATTTGATATCTTCTTTCAAAGACTGTGTGTCCTTCTTCCTGTTCTGATCCATTGTTTCCATCATTGCTCTGATCATCTCTTGTATACTCCCATCCTCCGTTCGTGTCGACTTTTCTAATTGTCCCTTCCGGACATTGATTTCCCCAGTTTGTGTAGGCATCTCCGGTTGTTCCTCTGGTTGTTCAGGTTGTTTGGACAACACCGGCGGCAATGAACTTTCCACATCTACTGGCGTCGCCTCTTTATTCTCCATGTCAATCTCTATTTCTTTTTCGGCCTCCGCCGCCCGTTTCTTTGAAGTTGCCCGTCGTTGCATTTTTCCGTCTTTCTCTGGCTTTATAGCTGCTGCCGAACTCCAATTAGTGATTGGGCAGATTGTATTGGCCTTTCAATCGCTAATTAAAGCCCCTCAGTTGTGCGCCAATTTTTAATTAAACTCTATTCTGGTGTTTACTTGGTGTGGTTTTCAAAGTCCTCCTGGTCTGAAACTCTTCCTTTAGTTTCACTGTTGACCGAGTTCAATTGTAACGAAACCTGTCATATAGTGTTAAACCTGTATAGGAGTAGTGGAACAAAAATGTTTTTAAAAATGTGGTTTGTTGAAGAAAAAATAAAATTGTGTTTAAAAAAATATTTATAATAAAAAAAATTTTCTTTTTATCGTTTAATTAAATAAAATCAATTAATTAATTATGTTTCGTGAAGTTTTGAAACGTGTCTCACTTCTCTATGAAATTTTATTAATGTTCTTGTATTTTTTAATAAACTCCAACCACTTATAATATTGTCTCCAGGGACAATCGATATTTGTTTACTTTTTGTTTTGGAGGTTATCTTCCTTCTGATGTCGTGAAATTCTTGTAGTTTATCGTTTAAATTAAAATAAATTGAGAGTGTGGACCTTTTTTATAATTAAGTCTTATGCAACCTGTTATACCTTCTTATACTATGTAAGGAAATTGCATACACACACACACATGTATCCGCATGAACTGCTCTAAGTTTTCCGTTTTTTTTTAATGAGTTTAATTTATCTGAGAATTAGTTATATCCTGCTTGCCCATGTCCCGCCGTGCGGGCATAATTCAGGACTGGGGCTGTCTGATTTCTTCACGTGTGGTGGCTTAAACTATTTACATGATTAAATACTCGGAGTTTGCTTCTTAATTATTGATGTGGTAGTTTATTTATATTTTTGAATCTCTGGTTCCGTTGGGGGCATTTCCATTTCCGGTGTTATTTAAATTCTCATATTATGGGTGATTAACTGGGAACTACCAAGCTCGCTTTGTTATATATATATATTGTAACAACTAGCCGATTTTCTCTTATTATTATATTTATATTTGTAATAAAACATGCAAAATAGAAGATGATGATGCCCCACTGTTGTGAGTGCCAATTTGAAATATAACTGTGTATTTTATTGTTTCGGGGTTTAATTCAACTCCACGTTGGTATGCGCCAATTCGTAATCTAAAAGATTACGTTATAAATTATGATTGAGGATGTTGAAAGCCTCACTGTTGGGCTTGTCAATTTGTAATGTAAAGACATGTTATTACTTTATTTGAGTATAATACAGCTACGGGTTTATCGTTAATTCAGCCCCATGGAATTAACCAATCTGTTATTAAGGAAAATGTGTATTATGTAGTCTTATAGGTGACCTCCTGCAACTCAATATTAATAGAAAAACTTTATTTATTATATTGTTATTGCAACTTTTATGTAGACCATAGCACTGTGTTAATCAATTACTAAATGTTTACTCAATGATAATTCTATATTACATGTATTTTAGTTAATAATTTGATAATTCTCTCCATAATACTCTTGAGAAGAATAAACACCTTTCAGTTAACAAGAAAACGGACATACAAAGTCTTAGCAAGTGTTATTCTAATCTTATTCACTCTTTTTAAAATGGACAATAGTTTACAGGTATAGGAATACTGAACAACTTTCTAGTTAGGTACTATTAAAATTTTATATCGCTGGCAGTATGTCAGATAACTACATAATGCTAACACTATACAAATGTAATGTGTTATATGTGTATAAGTATGGAACAGTGATAAGTGTTTAGTGTAATGTGGTTGCTGTAGCTCATCTCACAGTTAATGTAAGTAAATAGTTATAGTAATGTATGACTTTACACACACCTATACACACTTACAAATAATATAAATTGTAGTAAGACTATTTAATTTAATGTTGTAGGCATGATTATGAGAAGAATAAATCTCGAAACGTCGCAAAACTGAGTTTTCATAATTAATGACCGAACCTCGAAATCATTAACAGTATAAAAATACGGTGGATAATTAACATTCCTATATATATATATATATATATATATATATATATATATATATATATATATTTGTACATTTATTGCAAAGGGTTATTGTGAGAGGGTCGGTACAGAAATGGTGGATGTGTGTTATATGTGTTATGTATGTGTTTGTGTGTAATTTTCAATTTGGGGGAATGTGACAAAAAATATGATATGATAGCACATGTGCTTACAGAATTACTGAAAAGGCTAGCCTATTTAATTTATACTTTAGATAGCACTCAATGATTTCAATATTACATGTGAACACAAAATTATTGTAAGAATAATCTTGGACATAGCGTGGCAGGGTGTAGACAATTTAAATTTAAGCTCAGATATCACATGTTAAGAGATTTACAATGTTGTTTTGAGATAGTGTGGCATCCACTCTTTTACTGCCACTGAATTAAATACTCACTCACAATCTTATACTGTCGAGTATTATGACATGTATGTGAAGATGTATTTCAACTTTACTCATCATTTTATTCATTGCTAAAGTATGCCTTGCAACATCATGTATATGCTTGCACGCTGAATAAAGTTCACACTTGTTTTGTTAACAGAGTTTTTCATTTGCAAGTCCTGTCATTCACCAGTGGACATGTCTGTGATTGTAGCTTGGGCCTTGCACTCTTTATGCTTCCTCTAGGTTCATTACCTAGTTTTAAATATTATGTCTCTCCCCTTTACAAAAAATATATAAAAATAAAAAAAAAATAAAATAAAAAAAAATATTACTTAAGTATATTTTACTGTGCCGTACATTGTTTGGCCCGAGAAAGGCGAAGCTCGGTTGCAGAGATGGGTTACTTTCTTTTAAAACGGGCGGGTTCTTGATGTCACGCAATGCCACTGCATCGCGTCGCCGCCGGGTATATGTAGACGGTTTGTTGAGGCAGCAACGAATATTCAGTAGGCCAGACCAGCTGTGATCTGCGTGAGCCTGCCTTTGCCAAACTTTCTTGGGTAGTCACTACCGACAAATCGTTCTCATTTCTGTTTCTACCCTCATCAGAGAAGTTTGGTTTCAACTGGCGGCACCAATCTGTTCGGACTCCGTTATTCCACTCTATGAGAAGCTAAACTAAAGTCAGCTCCAGGTATGTGTAACAGTACAGACTGACTCAGTACCGGAATTATGGGAATTATGGGTATTTTCAATGTTTATATTATGTATTTATTAAACAGACAGAATGGTTAGGTACATTGTCCCTCTGGAAAAAGGAACAACGTAAATTCGGCCAGAGTAGAACACCAAGGTCTCCGGTGGACGTGAAAACATCAAAATATACCATGGCGGTGTTTATGACGAAGTACAACAATATGCATTATGATTGGGCTATAACACTAGTCCGTCATCGCTAAGAACAATGACGCACTGAGTACAATGTGTGTAACGAGGCGTTGTCCAGCAAGACAAAGCGGGATGACGTAAGAACTACACACACATAAGCAAAAATTTACCTTTGCCTCGCTCTCATTTCAACGCCATTCTTCAGAGGAGACATAGCGATGTATCGCTGTGTGAACAATTTTCTACAAATAGTTCAAAATAATTAGATCAAAATACTATCATTAATAGTGGAGCAATGAAAGCTCATTTTGTTTAGCAGTATGAGTATTAAAATGTAAAATCAGTGCATATATCTCTCCAGTTAGACTCAGCAGAATTAGAGGCGAACACCGGACCTTACCATGGGCGTCACACAACAGCATCGGATGGACAACACCAAACGATAAGCAGAGAAGTCCCATTTTATCATTTGTTATAGTTTAATGAGCTCATTAATACAGAATTACTAATTAAAGAATGTACTGGGTTAAAGATGAATGTGTGTGAGAGTGAACGAGTAAACTTATGGCCATAACCACAAAATGCTGAGGGCATTGGTTTGTGTATTAACGAATTAAATTAATAAATGTTTTTAAGCTGCAGCAATACAATTTGCACTGATATTAATTTAGCAGACAAAAGAAGTATAGAGAGTAAAATGAGATATAAAAAATAACAGCCATTTTGTTTTGGTCATGTTATATGACGTCATTGTTTTGACCGCATGGTCGTGTCTGTAATACATTCTGGAGCATTAAATTTTGATGGTTATTCTCAACAAAACAGTGTTATCAATTGTGTCGTCCACTGTGTTTCGAAATCTTACTGTACCCGAAACCCTGGAACCCTTAGGTATAAAGCAGTGTATAAAAGCAGAAGATGAGCCCGGCAAATAATGAAATTGGTGAGTACCAGTAATACCGAATTATGGTATTTGTCATACATATCCTACTAGAAATATGTACTAGTATTATCAGTATTATATCATTATTATTGAGCAAGAGTAAGTAATAGTACAATTGACGCCCTCACTGGGACTTGATAAATTATTATTATGGGTAAGATAACCTTATTTATGTATTTAAAGTTTATTGACAAAGGTAGTATTGTTAAATACAAATATAAATACATTTATATTATATATATTATACATATTATTAGTAAGTAATAGTACAATTGGTCGCCCTCACAGTGGACTTTATATAAAATTAATTTATATAAAACAGATAGATGGAGAAACACAGAAGACGATATATAATGAATGAGAGGTTATGTTGTTAAAGTCAAATAGTTAAATACGAGTGGAGTATATTGCGTAGTCAGATACAAATAAAGATAAATAACCATTTAAAATACAAAATGGCAGAAAACAATAATAGCATAGAAATAGAAAATTCAGAGACAGAATCCATTTTACTGGAAAGACACATTAGCTCAACACCCAAAGTAGTCGAAAATAAAATATCATTAGAAGACCTGTTCGCATTGATTAAAACACAAAATAGTGTGTTAAAAGAGATTGACGAGAAGTTTGATAGCCTCGAAAATGAATTGAAAAAACAAAATAATGTGCAAGATGTAAAATTGAACCAATTAGAAGAGAGATTAGAAAAATTTAAAAACGAACTACAGAAACAAAATTGTAACATTGACAAGGTAGACAAATCAGATAGAAATAAAGACAAGGTAAGTAGTGGTGAGAATTATAATAGAATTACAAATATGGTGTTAGAAAATAATTGTGTGAGTATTGAGAGTGGTGATAAAAGTATAATGGGAGTAGAATTTGATAATGAAGTGATAAAAAGTGTTGATGAATTAGAGAGAAAGTATAGAGAGAATTTACAGATAAAGGGGTTGCAGGGGGTAAATTTTTCCCGTAATGTTGTAGTAGGGGGTGAAGTAAAGACTTCACGTGTGTTTAGGAAGGACGAGAGTGCCTTCAATGCGTATTTGGAAGACAAAAGGTCTACAAATAAAGTGGTCCCTGGTTTTTTTTGTGCACTTCACAGGTGGTGCAGTGATAAAGTAGTAGAGTCCCCTGCATATATGGAGAAAGAGTGTGTAGCTTGGTATGATGGTGAGAAAGGTTTTGAGAGAGAGAGAAAGAGAGAAATTGAGATATATAAAGTAAAGGAAAATTATGAAGAGTTTATGAAAAAGTTAGGTGTAGAGATGACATATAATAAAAATAATAAGTACCTACCTTGTAATGAAGCTGATATAGTAGTCGTAGGAGATGATAATGAAAATAATGACTTAGTAACTTATCTGATTGTGACGAATTATACTGGAGGTGACAGGACAATGACCAATCATGACAGATTAAATGAGTTTGTGGAAAATAATGAAAATTTGAATGGTATATGCATTTATGATGTTAATATAAGAGATTCAATAATAAGCAATGTATATAGATATAAGATAAGACTATTGTTCGACGATATGGGGTAATTGTTTATTGTGTTATGAACATTTAATTGTGTGGACAGTGTTTTTAAAAATGGACTGATTAGGACTGATTATGGTAAATGATTTAGTGATTATGTGAATTGTATATTTTGTGTATTGATGTCTATGTATTTGTGTATTTTTGCTGTTGTGTATTTTGTGTATTTTTATGTAAACATGTATTGTAGGATTTTAAATAACTGAAGAAAGTTTAAATGATATTATGAGATTCAGGTTATAAGGGTTAGTAAATGATTAAGCAGGTAATAGATTTGGGTATTGAGAGGTATTGTTGTTAGTTGGTAAGTGATGAATTTTCTAATGGTGTATTAAGTTGAAATGTTGTAAAGAGTTTGGGTAGTAAGGATAAAATAGAGGCATGGGAATTAGTTAGTTAGAGTTATTGGGAGTTAGGAAAAATAAAGTGTTGAGATGCTGATAAAATATAAAGAGGTGTTAGATATTTTAGGGACACAGTGGTTAGTAATTATATGTAGAGTTGAGTGATGTGAGTGGTAATTATATTTGTTGTTGATGGTGATATTTTGTAATAAGGGTATTGGTGTAGGAGTCCAACGAGAGATGTTGAGACAGGAGGGATTGTTGTGTGCCGGAAAGGGTTATCTGAAAGGGTCAGAAACCGATAAGGGAATGAGTTGGTTAGAGGGAATATACACATACTAGTACAAAAAGGCGCGGTGCCAGAGGTTTTAAATGGGATTTGTGAAAGGGGTTTATTATAGAGATATTGGTGTCATATTATATATAAATGGTTAGAAGCGGTTGTTAGTAGAGAAAAGGGGGTAGTAAGGTTAGATTGACAATGCCAAAATAAGACAGAAAAAAAATGAGTAATAGAGGGTCACCCAAACGAGTAAGGATAGAAGGGTTAGAAAAGGAAAATTCATGATAGGAAGGTAATGTAACAGAAAGGTAAGGATAAATTTGAAATTGTTGTATAGAATCTAATGAGTGTTAAATAATTAAAAGTTAATTGAGAATTGATGTTATAAAGTTTGGTACAAATCATGTAAATTTAAATTGTTTAATGTAAGGTAAATGTAACAATGTTAATATGTAAAGTACAATGTTTTATGATGTTTTATTATGTTGGGGGGCAATAGAGTGTGTGGTTAGGAGGTCGTTACAGGGGTAATGACGATAACAGTGTTAAGAGATAGTATATTCTAAAGTTGAAAATCTAAAGTTACTAGGGAAGATTGATAAAAAATATTCTAGTAAGCTGCCATTTACAAAATAGATAAAGGATTATAAGTTGAGCAATAGAATTCAAATAATAAAAGTATCTGCCATGATAGTTGTAAGCTGAATTTGTAGAATTAATTAGGTGAAGGTATTTTGGGGGTATATTAAAGAATTATTGATATATTGTGTTATGTGTGTAGTTATAGATATGTTGTTATTTTCTTACAAATAAGAAATTGATTTGGTGGTGGTAAAAAATCAATGTATTTTAAGTCTTGTTGTGATTATGTGAAACTGTTGATTTTAAAACCAAACCAATGCCCCAAACACAAACCAATGCGTCTAAAGGGGATCATATCAGTTGTAGATATGTAAGTGTATTATACCACTATTTTGAATTTTGTCTTGGATGTTTCAGAGTTTTGTGGTGTTGTGACCGCAGTCCTGGGCTGGCTGGAGCGTCAGAACAGGAGTGCAGAGTGCCTCATGGCCTTATGGTGTAGGGATCTCTCAGGAGAAGTCCAGTAAGGTCAGAGGGTGCGACCAACATCATGGGACCAAGGGTAAGTGATGATAAAATTTTTTTGTAACATTACAGGGGGTTGTGGTGACGTATCTAGACTGATCCTTTTAGGAGAGTGTGAATGAGTCAAGGAAATTTTTTTGTGTTCCTACTCAAAAAATTTTCCTTGAGGGGGTTTGTAACAGTACAGACTGACTCAGTACCGGAATTATGGGAATTATGGGTATTTTCAATGTTTATATTATGTATTTATTAAACAGACAGAATGGTTAGGTACATTGTCCCTCTGGAAAAAGGAACAACGTAAATTCGGCCAGAGTAGAACACCAAGGTCTCCGGTGGACGTGAAAACATCAAAATATACCATGGCGGTGTTTATGACGAAGTACAACAATATGCATTATGATTGGGCTATAACACTAGTCCGTCATCGCTAAGAACAATGACGCACTGAGTACAATGTGTGTAACGAGGCGTTGTCCAGCAAGACAAAGCGGGATGACGTAAGAACTACACACACACAAGCAAAAATTTACCTTTGCCTCGCTCTCATTTCAACGCCATTCTTCAGAGGAGACATAGCGATGTATCGCTGTGTGAACAATTTTCTACAAATAGTTCAAAATAATTAGATCAAAATACTATCATTAATAGTGGAGCAATGAAAGCTCATTTTGTTTAGCAGTATGAGTATTAAATTAAAATGTAAAATCAGTGCATATATCTCTCCAGTTAGACTCAGCAGAATTAGAGGCGAACACCGGACCTTACCATGGGCGTCACACAACAGCATCGGATGGACAACACCAAACGATAAGCAGAGAAGTCCCATTTTATCATTTGTTATAGTTTAATGAGCTCATTAATACAGAATTACTAATTAAAGAATGTACTGGGTTAAAGATGAATGTGTGTGAGAGTGAACGAGTAAACTTATGGCCATAACCACAAAATGCTGAGGGCATTGGTTTGTGTATTAACGAACTCAATTAATAAATGTTTTTTTAAGCTGCAGCAATACAATTTGCACTGATATTAATTTAGCAGACAAAAGAAGTATAGAGAGTAAAATGAGATATAAAAAATAACAGCCATTTTGTTTTGGTCATGTTATATGACGTCATTGTTTTGACCGCATGGTCGTGTCTGTAATACATTCTGGAGCATTAAATTTTGATGGTTATTCTCAACAAAACAGTGTTATCAATTGTGTCGTCCACTGTGTTTCGAAATCTTACTGTACCTGAAACCCTGGAACCCTTAGGTATAAAGCAGTGTATAAAAGCAGAAGATGAGCCCGGCAAATAATGAAATTGGTGAGTACCAGTAATACCGAATTATGGTATTTGTCATACATATCCTACTAGAAATATGTAATAGTATTATCAGTATTATATCATTATTATTGAAAGAGTTAGTAATAGTACATATGTAGTATTTTAATGTGGTTCTAAAATATTTTAACCCTAAAATATTTTTTTGTTAGTGTTTCAGCTTTACTGGTAAACGATAACTTGTGTGTGCATGAGTGTTCGTCTTGAATTCGGGTATTAAATTAAATTAGAGATTAACTTATTAAATTAACTTATAATGGACATGAATGTAGCGTATTAAACTGATTAAAATAATGTAAAATGGTAATAGATATCTTACACTCAGCTGTTTTTAGTGTTGTTAATAAGTATAGTATACATAGAAAGAATCATGTCATGAATGGAACACTTAAACAAAATTAGTTTGTTAAATGAAATAAGGCACATCTGGTGGTCTGATCAATGGTTAATACGAATAAGTGGTGATGTGTTTCTGGTTGCTGCCAAGCATTGGAGTGTGTGTTCTCAATTTTATAATGATCGTGTGTGTGTGCGAGCTGTGGTGAGATTATATTCTTTATGACACCCTATACAACTCATTGCCTGTCACAGGTGCTCGAACAATGGCGAGATGGGTGTCGGGTCCAGACGAACTACTGTCTACCCTTCTGGCAGAGATAAAACTTGAGCCATGAGATGCCGTCAGTTGGGACACACACACAGACACACTCGTAGAGGAACTCTGCCCCCAGGAATTATCTGTGCTACCCATACACTACAGCTTAACCAGGGTCACTTAGTTACACTGGACGATCCAGGTGGGACCATTCTGTTTTACTTTACACTCTCTCATCTACCACTACACTGTAAATCCACAGATGCTCCCAGAAGCAGACTCATGATACCGCGTTTAATTTGCTCAAGTTCTGCAAAAACTCTCACGTTAAGTTTTGTGCATACATTGTGGAACTTTAATATAATTAAGTCTTATGCAACCTGTTATACCTTCTTATACTATGTAAGGAAATTGCACACGCACGCACACACACACACACACACACACACACACACACACACACACACACACACACACACACACACACACACACACACACACACACACACACACACACACACACACACACACACACACACACACACACACACACACACACACACACACACACACACACACACACACACACACACATGTATCCGCATGAACTGCTCTAAGTTTTCCGTTTTTTTTAATGAGTTTAATTTATCTGAGAGTTAGTTATATCCTGCTTGCTCATGTCCCGCCGTGCGGGCATAATTCAGGACTGATTTATGCTCACTGTCTGATTTCTTCACGTGTGGTGGCTTAAACTATTTACATGATTAAATACTCGGAGTTTGCTTCTTAATTATTGATGTGGTAGTTTATTTATATTTTTGAATCTCTGGTACCGTTGGGGGCATTTCCATTTCCGGTGTTATTTAAATTCTCATATTATGGGTGATTAACTGGGAACTACCAAGCTCGCTTTGTTATATATATTATAATAACACGAAGAACGTGTGTGTGTTTCGTGGTTAAATCTGCCACACGTTGGATGCGTCAATTTATAACTCAACGGAATTCGGGTGTGTTTAAATTTATTATGTTTATTTGTTTATAGTAATTATATTAAAATAATGTTTAAATTCCGTTTAAAAGCCACACTAGTTGGTCTAACCTATTAGTAATAAAATGAAAACGTGTGTGTTTACAATTATCTTGAAATAAAATAAAAGTGTTGTTGTTTAAACTTATATTCGGGGTTAAAATATTAAAAGTCTCGTTAAAACAAAGTTCAACTATGTGTGAAATATTCTTTTGAGATAACTCAATGTTTAGAATAGTTGTTTCTAATTGAAGGTTACTAATGTAGTAAAGTAATTTAAAATGAAACATTCAAAGTTACTCACAGTGTGTTTACAATGGTTTAATTATACTTGTTTAAAAAGAATTCCCTTATATTAAATAAATAAAATGGTGATGTTGATTATAATTAAATGCTAAATTAGCTTAAGTTGAAACGTGAAGTATAGCAGTTGGTCGCTTGACAATAGTTCTCGTCTGGTTGAAACTGGTAGTAAAACTTCTTCTCCAGATTGCAGGTAGTCTGAGTATGTCACGTCTCGTAATGTCTGGACAATATCATAAACAAAAATATACTTTTACGTACCTGATCGTGTTTACTAGAAGTTCACTAAACTGTCAACTCAGCTTACAAACACCAACTCACTTTGGTTGCAAGGTTAGATTACCTTGTTTATTAATTAGTGGGCGCCACACGGATTTATTCAGGGAAAATCCCGTGTAAAACCCACACATAGATTCACTGAATGATTAGAAAATTTAATATAATTGTGTGTCACCTTTTGGCAATGTTATTCCAAAATATTAAACACAACAGAAGGTTGTTTACGTTTTTTTAATAAAATATTTAATTATCCTATAGAAATAAATCAAAATCAGGTGATGCTGTTAGTAACGGGTTTTATTTATACCCTCATAGAGAATTCAAAAAACAAATATAAAGCAAACATACAAAGTTGTACAATTAAAAGTCGGTTATTATATGCCTTATACGGCTTGCTCAGAACATGAATTATAAATCTGGTTAAGTCCAGATGCTATTTATTTTTAACATTAAAATTATGATTATCTCAGTTGTGAATTCTTTGAGACACGAAAGAAAACAATTATGCCTACACAATATCCAATAATCCTTTTGATATAAAATTGATCAACAAAGTTTTTAGGTTACTTTCGCAAAGTAAACCAAATTAAAAAATGATCTGTTGAAAGATCGCGCGTTTCATCAACGCTTGCTTTTTTAGTGACAATATTTATCAAGTGAGAACCCTTACAACTAACATATAGCTTAAATAATAATAACAAATTTGTATAATAAATTGAGACGTGGTGTAATCTTAAAGTGTTTTTGTGTTTTGCGTCAGTACAGGCTGGTGTTGAAAAAAAAATATAGGTTATGGCACTCAGATAAACATTAGTAATGATTGCACTGTTACCTTCTGAGTTTTAATTATTTAATTAAAACTTATTAATCACTTCAGTAATCAGATTATAATGATTACTGGGTTTCGGCACTAAACTCGCACAAGAACAGAATAATGCGATCCTCTTCTGATTAAAATGGATCGTGAATAATAACAATTAATTATTTCTGCTCATTATTTCCCGCACGAAATTAAAATGATACTGCACTTAATCACTGTTGTTTGCTGTAGATGAACTTGAAGTAGTCGTTTCTCGTTGTTGAACTATTGGTTTCAATGTAATATGTAAATGACGCTAAGAGTTATTAAAAATGTAGAGATGGCGGGCACACGTCTGTGCTACACGCTAGTCAGTAAGAGTCTGCCTCAAAATTCGCTGTTTCGTCTTTATATACCCCCTTCTTTGATCGGCTTTAGGTAAAAATGTTAATTACTAACTAATTTTCTGATTGGCTTTGGTAGGTGTGTCGGTATGACGTGTCACTTTTTGGCAGTTGATAACGGCTTTTTCTAACCGTCAAATGTTGCGGTGACAGCTAGTTGTCATTTTTGTTATTATTCATAAACAGTTTCCCGATGTACATTTTTAGAATGATGCTAACATCTCTCCCGCACTAAATACAGTTGCGATTGGGTTGATATTACTATCAAATTAAAGATTGTTTTTTTTCCTTTAATTTGATATCACTCGATCTCGAATTACTTTCACTTTGACCGACATTGTTATAAAACCAATGTTCGGGTACATCACTTTCACTGTCGTCTGCTATTTCTGAGTCGCCGGTTTTACACTTTTGGTTAATATTGTTTGTATTCACATATCATTTTATTAATCAAATGTTTATGTGCGAACACCATTAATGCTGTACTGACATTTTTACTGAACATTACTTGTACACCTAAACTCTATACATTGTAATGAATGATCCTACTGACTATGACATTTCGTTTTATGCTAATTCATTTTAAACTACTATTTAACAATTAAAATTATGATTAAACCTATTGTTTTAATAATGTTTTTCGTTATGTCAAGGCATAACCATGGTTCTGTGTATTTTAATTTACACTTGTGTTAATTCTCAATAGCCAATTTACTGACTAATGTTTGGTCTAAGCTTGCTAAGACATATCGCCTACATTGGAATTTGGCCTTAATAATGCTTATTGGTTCTCAATTCGGTAAATTGTGGAGATATCTTATTTGTATAAGATTCTCTCTTATAAATAGTTCTCTTTTCTAACAAGTATATTTGATGCTGAAATACATCTTTGTTCTCACTATGTAGCCATTGTTAACAATAGTTTTGGCATTCATAATTTACTGGTCATTGTCACATCTATTATCAGCAAAATGCTAATTCTGCTTTCACAGTATTTAATTGCTCATTAGTTCATTTTTTGTTTATATATGACATTCGGTTTACATCAACTACTTACTGGATTGACAGCTGAATGTAAATTTACTCTGTCCATCAGTTCGTTTTAGTCTCAGTCTAGTTGTAGTGTCAAACAGCCCTTGGGTTACTGTTTCATGTGGCACTTCTGCTTCATTCTTCTTTCTTGGTTTCTTCTTTCTTGGTTATTTCTACTATTATATTCCTATTTACATGGTTGTTTTGTCCTTATAAAATCTGATAATATACACTTAGGTTAGGTAACATCTTGTGATGTTACATATACACCCTCTTTAAAATTGATCATTTGAGAAAAATTTATTTTTTTGTAAAATTATCAATTCATGTCAGTTTCTTAGTATACTCTCATAGTTTTTTTCTTGTACTCTTTGATTTTTTAAACATACTATTGGTGTATTACTCTAGTTTGGTTTTTTATCTAGTGATACAATTCTCAACTTACTAGTATTTTCAAGTCGCTTACTTTCTAAGTCATTTAACTACAATTGATCTCGTTTCTTAAGTTAACTATTTCCTGTCTTATTCACATTCTACTTTCTCATCACATATCTTTGCATTCGTGATTATCTTAATGGTTATTATAATTCATACCTCACAGATTCTTTCATAATATTCCTTGATACAATAAAACAATATAATTCCCTAACTGTTGTAGAGGTTTCGGAATCAGGGTGGCTCACTATGGCTAACATCCTCTGCCGTTCCTCACTACACATTCTCAGATTCAGAGGCATTACTCTTCTCTGTCAGAGAAAACAATAAACATTGCTCCTGGCAATAGTTGCACTATCACAACTCAAAAAAAAATATCACATAACATTCATATTCAATAATATAATATATTCACTATAATATTCAAGGTATCAGAGGTTTTCATTTAGATCACATTTCCATCTTTATACTTGCTAACATACTTTCTTTCTTACAGGTAATTATTTCTTTTAGACTTGATGTTTTTTAGCTATGCTTTTATCAGCTATATAGTTACTTATGTACTAGTTAACAATTTGCGTTGGTTCGTTTAAATATTCTTAAGATTATACACTTGTTTTGATGCTTATAGTACTTATGCATTTGGTTTGTTCTATCTAGAGTCTACAATATATTTCTGTTTTCACCATAGTTCATTAAATCTTTCTTAACAGGTTATATTCATCCTGAATTATCAGGGCTTACATTGTTGGTATACTAAATGGGTTTTTTTTTTTTTTTTTGATGTTCTCTGACATATTCTGGTGATGTACAATATTTGATAATTGACAAACATTTTTCTTTCCTTTCATTCCATTATGACCATAGTTATCTTTACAATTAACACTCTTTGTTATTTTTCTTCTCTACTCCTTCAAGTGATGGTGGTTTTCACTTATTCTGGATGATTTTATATACTATATACTATGCTATAATTACAATTTCATTTGACAATATAATAACATACTAATATCTAATTTCATAGACATTCTTGGGGTTTACATGGTTTGTTTCACAAATATATTTTTTTTCTTTCCTTACATTCCATAATAATGTCCATCTTTTATTTTACACACTTTGTTATACTGCCTCTCTACTCCTTCAAAGGTTAGTTGGGTGAACCTTTATTCTGGACGATTTAATTTAACATTTGAGTTTTATGAGAGGTATACAATAATCATTTTATAAACATTAAGTTACATAGAATATTCATCTGGATACATATTTTTTCTCTAGGTATAGTATAGTAATTATAGTTATATGCCACTACTGGCTCTTGGTGATATAATAGATGTCTTTTCTTATTAAATCATTTGATTGACATTACATAAATTTCTATCCCTTGGTGTGATAGATCTGGTAAGTTTTCACCAGTAACAAATGGTTTGGCGTACATCTTAAATCTACACACTTTTGTAACTTGATAAGGCAAATTGACTAGTTATAGTTAATTAGTTACCTTCAACATTTTGTAGCTTAACAACAAATGAGTTTGTTTATAGTAATGGTTTTTTAAATATATATATTTTATCTTTTATACCCTAAACGTTCGGGTGAAAAATGTTGCTTACTAATACATATTATCCGTCCTTAATATTAATCATTTTTTACTAGTCGATATTCATGGGGTTATTTGTACTCTTCCACTCTATTGGGTCTATGATTGGGGATATCTGACATATGTTCCGTACTAGTGGTTTTGGAGATACCTTCCTATCAGGCGGTTCTTCCACTTGGCGGCTACCAGATAGTCGTTGGCTCCCCGTTTCCTTGCCTTCTTCCTCTCATCATCCTTGGTATTCCTGTGTTCATTGTACTCTGGGCCTTGGCTATTATTGATGTCTAGCCCTTCTTCTAATCCGGGTTGACCTTTGTTCATTTCCTGGTTGGATTCTTCCATCGCTTGGTCTCTCTTCTCCCGCATTTCCCTTATTCTTTGGGCGTACCTTTCAATAAGCTGGTCCAGTCGTTCTTGATCATTTTCCTTCTCCCTGTGAAGCTCCTTTCTTCTAGGAGTATTCCCTTTAAATACCTCGTTATTTATGACCTTCTCCGTCGTAACATAGTCACTGGCATGTAACATTGTTTTAATCGTTCCGTCATCTGGGTCATTAATTAAATATTTTAATGGTTGGTTATTCATTAAGGAGTCAATTGATTTTGTTTGGTGTATTTTATTTGTCGGTATATTTAATTTAATTGGATTCTTATTTAATTTTTTACCCACGGTTTTATGGTGATTTATTTTTAATATTTTTATGAAGTCTTGTTTATACTTCTTACCGTTGGTTCTTGCTCTATGACGAATAATTGGGTTGTCCACGAAGTTAATTAATCCACTCCTAGTCATTTCTAATATTTCCTTTGTAATCCTTGTCTTCTTAGAGCGTATTATTCTTTTTATCTTTGACTCTTTCTCTCCTGTTTCCTTTATTACCTTGTTCTTTACCTTTTTAATGATGGCTTCTTTATGCTGAATATTCTCTTCATTCCTGTGGTATGTATCCCCAGGCACCAATGCTTTCGAGTCTTCTTTATTCTCACTTTGTTTACCAGTGTCTTCGGATGGCCTGCTTAATTCTTTTCTCCACTTCCGGCTATCCTCAATTATTGACTCGATATTTTTATTTAACAACTCGAAGTTCCTTTGATTCTCTTCCCGGGATACCCTACCATATTCCCATAAAGCTCGATTATCTTCCTTCATCTGTCCGAATTGTTCCATCATCATTCTCATCATTTTCTGGAAACTTGGCGGCTCCATCGATGCTATTTCCTTAGGTTGGTTTTTTATGGTGTCACTTCTTGGTGTGTCAGGCATGTTAATTTTTTCGTGTCTACCGGGCTGATATAAAATATAAAAAATATATGTATTTAATATTTTTTAAGCCACTCTAGTTGGTGCGCCAATTTATAATTCAACGGAGAACGTGTGTGTGTTTCGTGGTTAAATCTGCCACACGTTGGATGCGTCAATTTATAACTCAACGGAATTCGGGTGTGTTTAAATTTATTATGTTTATTTGTTTATAGTAATTATATTAAAATAATGTTTAAATTCCGTTTAAAAGCCACACTAGTTGGTCTAACCTATTAGTAATAAAATGAAAACGTGTGTGTTTACAATTATCTTGAAATAAAATAAAAGTGTTGTTGTTTAAACTTATATTCGGGGTTAAAATATTAAAAGTCTCGTTAAAACAAAGTTCAACTATGTGTGAAATATTCTTTTGAGATAACTCAATGTTTAGAATAGTTGTTTCTAATTGAAGGTTACTAATGTAGTAAAGTAATTTAAAATGAAACATTCAAAGTTACTCACAGTGTGTTTACAATGGTTTAATTATACTTGTTTAAAAAGAATTCCCTTATATTAAATAAATAAAATGGTGATGTTGATTATAATTAAATGCTAAATTAGCTTAAGTTGAAACGTGAAGTATAGCAGTTGGTCGCTTGACAATAGTTCTCGTCTGGTTGAAACTGGTAGTAAAACTTCTTCTCCAGATTGCAGGTAGTCTGAGTATGTCACGTCTCGTAATGTCTGGACAATATCATAAACAAAAATATACTTTTACGTACCTGATCGTGTTTACTAGAAGTTCACTAAACTGTCAACTCAGCTTACAAACACCAACTCACTTTGGTTGCAAGGTTAGATTACCTTGTTTATTAATTAGTGGGCGCCACACGGATTTATTCAGGGAAAATCCCGTGTAAAACCCACACATAGATTCACTGAATGATTAGAAAATTTAATATAATTGTGTGTCACCTTTTGGCAATGTTATTCCAAAATATTAAACACAACAGAAGGTTGTTTACGTTTTTTAATAAAATATTTAATTATCCTATAGAAATAAATCAAAATCAGGTGATGCTGTTAGTAACGGGTTTTATTTATACCCTCATAGAGAATTCAAAAAACAAATATAAAGCAAACATACAAAGTTGTACAATTAAAAGTCGGTTATTATATGCCTTATACGGCTTGCTCAGAACATGAATTATAAATCTGGTTAAGTCCAGATGCTATTTATTTTTAACATTAAAATTATGATTATCTCAGTTGTGAATTCTTTGAGACACGAAAGAAAACAATTATGCCTACACAATATCCAATAATCCTTTTGATATAAAATTGATCAACAAAGTTTTTAGGTTACTTTCGCAAAGTCAACCAAATTAAAAAATGATCTGTTGAAAGATCGCGCGTTTCATCAACGCTTGCTTTTTTAGTGACAATATTTATCAAGTGAGAACCCTTACAACTAACATATAGCTTAAATAATAATAACAAATTTGTATAATAAATTGAGACGTGGTGTAATCTTAAAGTGTTTTTGTGTTTTGCGTCAGTACAGGCTGGTGTTGAAAAAAAAATATAGGTTATGGCGCTCAGATAAACATTAGTAATGATTGCACTGTTACCTTCTGAGTTTTAATTATTTAATTAAAACTTATTAATCACTTCAGTAATCGGATTATAATGATTACTGGGTTTCGGCACTAAACTCGCACAAGAACAGAATAATGCGATCCTCTTCTGATTAAAATGGATCGTGAATAATAACAATTAATTATTTCTGCTCATTATTTCCCGCACGAAATTAAAATGATACTGCACTTAATCACTGTTGTTTGCTGTAGATGAACTTGAAGTAGTCGTTTCTCGTTGTTGAACTATTGGTTTCAATGTAATATGTAAATGACGCTAAGAGTTATTAAAAATGTAGAGATGGCGGGCACACGTCTGTGCTACACGCTAGTCAGTAAGAGTCTGCCTCAAAATTCGCTGTTTCGTCTTTATATACCCCCTTCTTTGATCGGCTTTAGGTAAAAATGTTAGTTACTAACTAATTTTCTGATTGGCTTTGGTAGGTGTGTCGGTATGACGTGTCACTTTTTGGCAGTTGATAACGGCTTTTTCTAACCGTCAAATGTTGCGGTGACAGCTAGTTGTCATTTTTGTTATTATTCATAAACAGTTTCCCGATGTACATTTTTAGAATGATGCTAACATCTCTCCCGCACTAAATACAGTTGCGATTGGGTTGATATTACTATCAAATTAAAGATTGTTTTTTTTCCTTTAATTTGATATCACTCGATCTCGAATTACTTTCACTTTGACCGACACTGTTATAAAACCAATGTTCGGGTACATCACTTTCACTGTCGTCTGCTATTTCTGAGTCGCCGGTTTTACACTTTTGGTTAATATTGTTTGTGTTCACATATCATTTTATTAATCAGATGTTTATGTGCGAACACCATTAATGCTGTACTGACATTTTTACTGAACATTACTTGTACACCTAAACTCTATACATTGTAATGAATGATCCTACTGACTATGACATTTCGTTTTATGCTAATTCATTTTAAACTACTATTTAACAATTAAAATTATGATTAAACCTATTGTTTTAATAATGTTTTTCGTTATGTCAAGGCATAACCATGGTTCTGTGTATTTTAATTTACACTTGTGTTAATTCTCAATAGCCAATTTACTGACTAATGTTTGGTCTAAGCTTGCTAAGACATATCGCCTACATTGGAATTTGGCCTTAATAATGCTTATTGGTTCTCAATTCGGTAAATTGTGGAGATATCTTATTTGTATAAGATTCTCTCTTATAAATAGTTCTCTTTTCTAACAAGTATGTTTGATGCTGAAATACATCTTTGTTCTCACTATGTAGCCATTGTTAACATTAGTTTTGGCATTCATAATTTACTGGTCATTGTCACATCTATTATCAGCAAAATGCTAATTCTGCTTTCACAGTATTTAATTGCTCATTAGTTCATTTTTTGTTTATATATGACATTCGGTTTACATCAACTACTTACTGGATTGACAGCTGAATGTAAATTTACTCTGTCCATCAGTTCGTTTTAGTCTCAGTCTAGTTGTAGTGTCAAACAGCCCTTGGGTTACTGTTTCATGTGGCACTTCTGCTTCATTCTTCTTTCTTGGTTTCTTCTTTCTTGGTTATTTCTACTATTATATTCCTATTTACATGGTTGTTTTGTCCTTATAAAATCTGATAATATACACTTAGGTTAGGTAACATCTTGTGATGTTACAATATATATTGTAACAACTAGCCGATTTTCTCTTATTATTATATTTATATTTGTAATAAAACATGCAAAATAGAAGATGATGATGCCCCACTGTTGTGAGTGCCAATTTGAAATATAACTGTGTATTTTATTGTTTCGGGGTTTAATTCAACTCCACGTTGGTATGCGCCAATTCGTAATCTAAAAGATTACGTTATAAATTATGATTGAGGATGTTGAAAGCCTCACTGTTGGGCTTGTCAATTTGTAATGTAAAGACATGTTATTACTTTATTTGAGTATAATACAGCTACGGGTTTATCGTTAATTCAGCCCCATGGAATTAACCAATCTGTTATTAAGGAAAATGTGTATTATGTAGTCTTATAGGTGACCTCCTGCAACTCAATATTAATAGAAAAACTTTATTTATTATATTGTTATTGCAACTTTTATGTAGACCATAGCACTGTGTTAATCAATTACTAAATGTTTACTCAATGATAATTCTATATTACATGTATTTTAGTTAATAATTTGATAATTCTCTCCATAATACTCTTGAGAAGAATAAACACCTTTCAGTTAACAAGAAAACGGACATACAAAGTCTTAGCAAGTGTTATTCTAATCTTATTCACTCTTTTTAAAATGGACAATAGTTTACAGGTATAGGAATACTGAACAACTTTCTAGTTAGGTACTATTAAAATTTTATATCGCTGGCAGTATGTCAGATAACTACATAATGCTAACACTATACAAATGTAATGTGTTATATGTGTATAAGTATGGAACAGTGATAAGTGTTTAGTGTAATGTGGTTGCTGTAGCTCATCTCACAGTTAATGTAAGTAAATAGTTATAGTAATGTATGACTTTACACACACCTATACACACTTACAAATAATATAATTGTAGTAAGACTATATTTTAATGTTGTAGGCATGATTATGAGAAGAATAAATCTCGAAACGTCGCAAAACTGAGTTTTCATAATTAATGACCGAACCTCGAAATCATTAACAGTATAAAAATATGGTCGATAATTAACATTCCTATATATATATTATAACTGCACTACTATGCGTTATTGTAATGTAATGTTGTGTGTGAGTACCCACCTGCTGTCTGATCTTGCAGATTCTTCCGACTAGGGCGTGTGGATTTTGGATTTGAAGTTCGCAAGCTAGTAATCTCAAATTTTTTACAACAACACACATAATGGGTTACTTTAAAGGGGGAGAGTTTTGTGAGACTGGTAGGCTTTACCGTACAACAATAAAACACTGTTATATGGGGTAATAAAACGTTGTTTATTACACCAACAACACACAAGAATAGAATGGTTATAATGTTATGAATTTTCTTATAGTCTATACAATGAATCGATGTTTTTCGATTGTCTAATAGTTGAAAGAAACTGAACTCGTTCTTTGCGAGTTAATTGCAATTTAAATTTGACTTTATTAATTGATTTGAATTTAATTAAATTTATTTAATTAATTTGAATCTAAGTGTTCATGAAACAACCTATAAAACTCTAAAATTAATTTGAATAATTAGTTAAAATAAATTAGACGTGACAGTCTAGTTCACGTTATTTCATTTCTAGTGATTCTACTTCTGATCTACTGCAGTATGATCTAAGATTAGATTGTCAGTTAAGATTGGTATAGCGCTTTTTATACTACTTCTATTTCTTAACTATAACTTACTAAAACCTTAAACTGCTATACAGGTTATCACAACGAATTTACTTTTTAATTACTAGAGTCTTTGCTTTTTGTTTGGCACCTGAATTATTTGAATTACAATGTTTTAATTGAAAAATAGAAAATTTGATCTGAAAAATAAATAAGTGGATTTTGCTTTCCTGTTACTGAAGAGGATGTCGTCCCGATTTGTCCCTCGTCGATTCGAGTCCTTGGTTAGAGAAAGTAATCTGCTTGGAACTGCTGGATTCGGTCGTGGAGTTCAAAATTCGGCAACACTCTGCTTCCCTGCTGTTTGTGAATATTTTAACGTCTGCTGTTGTCTGCTGGAACTGCTTCCTGTTCTCCGTCGATTTGCACGTTGCACGTCAATGTGTTTGTGTGTGTGCTTCGTTCGGGCGGTCGCTCTGCTCGTCAGCTGTTAACCAATGATTTAGACGGCCTCTCTGCTGTATTTTTGAAGTCTGGTCTTGAAGTCGGGTGGATCTCTTGCGTGCTTATGACTATCTGGTAGTACACAATAAGCTTGGTTGCTGTCCTGAAGAGTATCTCGCCTTTACACACCAATTACGAGCTATACAGATGATCTGTAGTTAGTGTGTTCGTAATCGCGTGTGTGTTGACCACGTAGAGTCTTCTTGTTGATCTTCACCGCTTTGGCTACTAGACGATCGAAGGACTACGTCTTAACTTCGTGAGTACTGACAGAAGAGTGAATTTTTCCACCAGAAAACATCGCACTGGCCGGGGCTGCATGAAATGATTTAATTGGTCGAAACACTCTCCCTACCACATAAAATTTAGAATTCCCTTAGTCCGTGAGAATGAAGTCTGGTTCCCACAGACGGAGAATAGAATTATTATCTAATAATTAATTATCCGGCGGAACCAGTTTGTCACTAAGGATATCCTGTACTTATTTAATTTTGCAATAACTTGGTTGCAAATCAAGTTGTGTGAAATCTAAAATATACAATCTGTCACAAATTATTATCTTTACAATATACTAAAATCTCTTTACTGTAACTCTATTTTAACAGAAGTTATTTAATTATTTTAATTAACTCTTACATTTGTTAATTATATTGCATCAAATTTGCACACGTCATTATTAATATCTCGGCAAACATTTTGGCTATGTTGGATTTCGCCTTTATTTATTAGTTTCCGAGATATTAATAATTAACAGTTTGGGTGTGGTCGCTTCCTTGTACAGCGAACTGCTTACATAACGACCACGTGTGCGTTGCTTTACACAGCATTATTTTCAATGCTCTACATTCAAATGGAGTTTTAACTGTTAATTTTTATTTAAATATGGTTTCAGCATGCGGTAAACATATAACCCCAAATAGTTAATATTTGGTTCCGTTATATATTCCCACACCCGCTTTAAAAAAATAATGAATGTAATAATTACAGTTATTTTTTTTTTCTTAATCATTACACACATATTCTGTAATCATTATTCTTACTAGCTATACATTGTATTACTTATTCTGAAGACACGTACACAAGTGTTAATGTTATTGCATTATATACAATTTAACTCTAAATACATGTATTAAAATGTTATATTTGCAACTTATTGCGTATAATGTTTTTCAAACGAATAATAGCCTTTATTTGTATACAATGCCACGCGTACAAAGAATTTTGCTGACAGTATTAAAAACGTTATCGCCGGGCGCGCGGCTAATTGCTTGACCTAGTTTCATATGTGGGTCAGGTAGTCGTTATCGCGTGACGTAACTGTTTCCTGCCGCTGTTCTCGCTCACTCTATACGCTTATTATTTATCGCGCTAGGAAAACATTATTATTAGTACACAAGTTATCTATAATTATTATTAATAATATTATAAAACACAAATTACTTATTTTAATTTTAATTATTATAATACAATTATTATTAACTCTATATACTATTTATCTTTTTAAAGTCTTTTTATTTCGTCGCGACGCGCTTTGGAACGCCATGCTACTCAAAGTATTTTCTCAAAGAGCTCGCATGGAATTTACCGATCGTTTTCGTTCGGTCCAGAGTCGTAACGATGAACGTGTGAGGTGCGAGTTGTTGAGCCAACAGATAGGGTCCATTATATAAACGAAAGAACTTTGCAGCCACATTTATGTCTCGTCGGCCTACAGGATTCGCCTTGAGCAGTACTTTTTCACCTACTATAAAGTTCGTTAGTTTATGCGTCGTATTAAATTTGTCTGCCCTTTTTCGCCCTTTTTCAACTATTCTTTCCCTCACAAGTTGATTTTTACATTGCACCGGCAGAGGTAGATTATAAGTCTTTGGCTTACTTAAATAATTATCCCAAAACCTCTCTGGCGTGGTTCCAGAGTCTAATTCTGCTGGTCTGTATTCCGTGGTATCATGATAACTCTCATTTATTGCCTTTTCGAAGAACGGTAAGAACTCGGGCCATTTACTTTGTTCCTTATAGCAATAGATACGGAACATTTTACCGATTTCCCGATTCACCCTTTCGGCAAGGTTTCCCTGTGGTCGTCGTATCGAGGTTAGGACTGCTTTGATACCGTTTCGTTCCAGGGTGGCTGCCCAGTGTTTGTTTTGGAACTGCTTTCCCTGGTCACTAAGTACGTTCCTTATTGGTCCATGTTGTGGGATATACTTATTAAGTATAATATTTAAAACGGACTTTGTGGTGGGCCTAGGGATCGCATAAAGGCTAACTTTTTTGGTAAACACATCGACGCAAACTACCATGTGTTTTAGATTTCTGGTAGCCTTGGGTAATGGTCCCAGAAAGTCGATGGCGATCATCTGTCCCTTACCTTCCGTTATCACATTGGCCATGGGCACGTAAGTGTGTACGTTTGGTACTTTCGCTGTCTGGCATGGATAACATGTTTTTAGCAATTTCTTTACCCTACGGTACATGTTGGTTATTGTAAAATCCTCCTGCAATATTTTGACACATTTTACAGGAGATGCGTGCGCCATTTTTATATGTAAAGATTGTGTTATACACGCAAGCATCGCTGGAGACAATACCACTTTCCATTCGCCCTGTAACAATTTATACAATATATTGTCTTGTATAAGATAGTGAGGATTTGGGTGAGCTGCTAACATTAGCTTTTTAGCAAGGAGTGCGAGGTTATCGTCCTGCTCGCGTCCTAAGTTCTGTAGCATATTAGTAGCTCCAGGCGTGACAGTGTATTGCATGTTTAACACTCTCAACTCGTCGTCAGCTGCTTCATATACTTCCTCCTTTTCTACAGGCGGATATCTACTTAGAGTGTCTGCGGTGGTATTCTCTGATCCTTTGCAATATTTAATCGTGAATGAGTACTCCTGAATAGCTAACACCCATCGTGTTAGTCGGGAATTTGCTAATCGACATTTTAATATAAACGATAACGCCTGATTATCAGTGTGAATCTCGAAATGGGTACCGTATAGGTAGTGTCTGAATTTTCTGAGTGCGTTTATTATGGCGAGTATTTCTTTCTCGGAAGTACAATAGTGCAACTCAGCGCTTTTGAGCGTCCTATTGGCGTATGCTACAACATGAAGACTACCTTGTTCGTCTTCTTGGTGCAACACGGCGCCGATAGCGTACTCGCTAGCGTCAGTGTACATTACGTACTTCCTACCCTGCTGTGGATGGAACAATTGTAAATTAGATTGGAACAGGCCTTTAACCCTCTCAAACGCATCGTTCTGTTCAGAACCCCATTTCCACTTTATATTTTAGCGTACCAGCTGTAGCAACGGGACTGTATATTCTGCGTATTTGCTGGTAAATTTCCTGTAATATCCCGTGAGTCCAAGGAATGCTCGCAGTGCTTTGAGGTTCTTGGGCACCGGGAACTCCATAATACTCCTGAGCTTCTCTGGGTCCGTACTGATACCTGTAGCTGAGATTATATGTCCCAGGAACTTCATTTGGGACTTTACAAACTCGCACTTGTGTAGTTTGAGCTTGATGTTTGCTAACCTCAGCTTCTGGAAGACGCTCCGCAGATGCTCGAAGTGTTCCTCCAACGTGCGGGATATCACGAGGATGTCATCCACGAATATTACCGTGTAAGGGTCTACCTCAGGTCCTAGAGCTCTCTCGAGGCATCTTACAATCGCAGCGAGACTCGTGCTAAGGCCAAAAGGTACCACTTTGTGTTGATAGCATTTGTTATTAAATATAAATGCTGTATACTTACGATCTTGCTCACACAGCGGGACCTGCCAGAAGCTTGCTGTTAGATCTAGCTTCGTGAGGTACCTGGCTCCTTCACATTTAATGAAGAGGTCCTCCGCTGTCGGTGCGCAGTCAAACTCTTTCTCTACGAGACTATTTAAGTTCCTCATATCCAGGCAGAGTCGGATTTCTCCAGTCTTCTTGCGGACGACCAGCAGTGGGTTGAGGAAGCTGCTATTAGATCTTTCAATAATATCTTCTTCCAACATCCGCTGTATCTCCTGCTGGACCTCGGCCTGGTATTTTATAGGGACCTGGTAGATTCTCCTTATGAACTTCTCTGGCTCTGTGAGGTGGATTCTGTGTTCATACACTGACGAGATTGAATGCTCTTCACTGAAGATATCGCTGAATTCTTCTTGGAGCGACGACAATCTCCGTTCAGTTCGGGAATCTAAGGTGGTCTCCCCCTCTTCACATTCTTTATATTGAATTACTTGTTTTGGCGGCCGTGTGATTTTAATTGGGTCACCATGGTTTTGTGTGTGTGTATGTGTGTTCAATTTAAAAGTGTAACTAACATTGTCTATGGTACATTTTAATAAGTGTTCACTGGTGTTAATTTCCGCACGTATTTGTTCCAATACATCTACCCCCAATAACATATCACATATTAAATTGTTTATAGCCACTACACACACTTCAAATTGCACTTCGTCTAGCATGATAGTTAGATAGTATTGAGTGTCAATTTTTTCTTTTGTATCGGTAGCGGTTCGTATATAAAATTGATTGATTGGGAGTGATGGGGCCGTACGAAAATATTTTTTATTGGTACGCAGGAACCTTTCACTGACGCCGGATACAACACTACCGGTATCCAGCAGAATTCTCGTGGGAACGCTATTGACAAAGGCGTGTAACACCGGACACGCCGCGCTCACGGGCCTTTGTCGCGTGGGACCGGGTTTTAGCAACGGATCCCTGACATCCGGTGGGAACACATTATTAACGGGCACACAAGTTACATAATTAAAAGTACACATTTCACACAATATATAATCCTTATAATTAACATGCTTATATTTACACAATTTTGCCGAATTTATAGCGCGTCCTTGCTGGATGCGCATTTTGGCACGTTTTTTGTAGCTTGGTAACTTTTCGATTTATTGTTCGAATTTTTATTGCCGTGGGAGTCGCTGTCTTTTTCAGTTGTATCAGCTTTGGCTAATTCGACCGTTTGAATCGCTCTAATTTGTGCTCCATCGTTACCCTTACCCTGCCCCTTTGGTCTACCAAAATTTTGTTTTCCCTTGTACTCAAAGGTTTTATTTGGCTGTTTTGACGGTGTTTGGGGTGGAGTAGAACTGGTACTCGGTTTTTGATCCGTTTGCTGATGGTACTGTAGTCGCGTATTCTGCCCTTCATTATTTTGGCGAAAATCGGGATTATAACGCCACCCACCAAAATCAAAAACCGTCTCACTTTGGGACACTAGAATGAGGAGTTCGTCTACCGTGCGAATACCCTGGGTAAATACAGCTACTCTAATGTTATGATTAAAATGGTAGGCAAGCTTGGTGACTATGTCAATCTCCGCAAATGCTGGGGTTAAATGCTTCGCGCGCTCGACCTGCTGGATTATATAATTTTCGGCGGTAATATTCATTTTCTTGTCAAAACGGCCATATTCCAGTTCATTGCGCAGAAGTCGTTGGGTATGCGAGTTCCAGTATCGGCTTTCAAATTTTTGTTTGAACTCCGCGTATGTGGACACTCTATCGCGTACAATGTTATACCACTTACGCGCCGAATCACGCATCGCGTTAACCACCCACTGTATTTTGTCTTGATCTTCTAGTCGGGAACCTACTCTAGCCATTTCACTCTCACATGCTAATAAAAATTCAATGGGGTTTTCGTTATTTTCCCCCGTAAAATACACACGATTTTTCTCGTCGACAGGGCCTTGTACCAAAATATTTGGAGCAGACCTCCTTCGTACCTCCTGTCGTACTTTCAAAATCTCGTCGCTTAACGTTTGTAAAACACTCTCTTTATTAGAGTCAATGTTAGATCGCGTCTCTACAATTGAAGCGTCTAATTTATCTACTCGTCGTTGTGTTTCGGTCACGTCCGCGTGAATTTTTACCTCTAGGGATTCCACCTTCCTGGAAACCTCTAGTGTCTGTTTCTCACAGCGGGTTATGTGGTCTTTGAACCGGCCCTCCATACGTGTTACTTGTTCAATAAACGATTTTTGCATTGTGGTCTCAAAAACCTTAAACCGTTCATTGATTTTAGTATCGACCGTATTTACTCTTTCGCCGATCTCTGCGACTTTCACAGTTAGCTCTTTATTACTCTCACCGATTTCAACGACTTTAGCGGTTAACTCATTTACGCTTTCGTCTATTTTCGCAGTTAATTCTTTACTACTTTCTTTATTACTTTGCTTAATCTCGGCGTTTATGTCAGCGTTACTGCGTTCTAATGCTTCGGTTAGACTAACTCTTTGTGTTTCGATATTAGATTTTAATTCCGCGATATTTATGTCAGCATTGGCTGTTATTTGTTCAAATTTCGCGTCTATTTTAGCGGTCAAATCCGCGTTAGCTTGTTTCATTTCCGCGTTCATTTGCTGTATTTGTTTAAGTATTTTATCCATATCCATTTTAAATAGACAACAATGTCAAATATACACAATTTAAAATACACAGAACAGTTTCAAATACACACAATAACTTTACTGTTGTACAAACACCAGTCACAAAACTCTTTGGGGATTGTTTAGTTGGACGCCAGCTGTTTTACGAGTTAAAACAGCAAAGTTTGTTTAACACGTGAAAATTAAATTTAAATTGAATTTAATTAATTTAATTTAATTTGATCGCGCCCCACGTTCCGGGCAAGCCATTTATAACTCTTGTTCGGAACGTGAATTCAATTTGGTGTACGTTTGTCGAGCCCCACGTTGGCCGACATTTATAACTGCACTACTATGCGTTATTGTAATGTAATGTTGTGTGTGAGTACCCACCTGCTGTCTGATATTGCAGATTCTTCCGACTAGGGCGTGTGGATTTTGGATTTGAAGTTCGCAAGCTAGTAATCTCAAATTTTTTACAACAACACACATAATGGGTTACTTTAAAGGGGGAGAGTTTTGTGAGACTGGTAGGCTTTACCGTACAACAATAAAACACTGTTATATGGGGTAATAAAACGTTGTTTATTACACCAACAACACACAAGAATAGAATGGTTATAATGTTATGAATTTTCTTATAGTCTATACAATGAATCGATGTTTTTCGATTGTCTAATAGTTGAAAGAAACTGAACTCGTTCTTTGCGAGTTAATTGCAATTTAAATTTGACTTTATTAATTGATTTGAATTTAATTAAATTTATTTAATTAATTTGAATCTAAGTGTTCATGAAACAACCTATAAAACTCTAAAATTAATTTGAATAATTAGTTAAAATAAATTAGACGTGACAGTCTAGTTCACGTTATTTCATTTCTAGTGATTCTACTTCTGATCTACTGCAGTATGATCTAAGATTAGATTGTCAGTTAAGATTGGTATAGCGCTTTTTATACTACTTCTATTTCTTAACTATAACTTACTAAAACCTTAAACTGCTATACAGGTTATCACAACGAATTTACTTTTTAATTACTAGAGTCTTTGCTTTTTGTTTGGCACCTGAATTATTTGAATTACAATGTTTTAATTGAAAAATAGAAAATTTGATCTGAAAAATAAATAAGTGGGTTTTGCTTTCCTGTTACTGAAGAGGATGTCGTCCCAATTTGTCCCTCGTCGATTCGAGTCCTTGGTTAGAGAAAGTAATCTGCTTGGAACTGCTGGATTCGGTCGTGGAGTTCAAAATTCGGCAACACTCTGCTTCCCTGCTGTTTGTGAATATTTTAACGTCTGCTGTTGTCTGCTGGAACTGCTTCCTGTTCTCCGTCGATTTGCACGTTGCACGTCAATGTGTGTGTGTGTGTGTGTGTGCTTCGTTCGGGCGGTCGCTCTGCTCGTCAGCTGTTAACCAATGATTTAGACGGCCTCTCTGCTGTATTCTTGAAGTCTGGTCTTGAAGTCGGGTGGATCTCTTGCGTGCTTATGACTATCTGGTAGTACACAATAAGCTTGGTTGCTGTCCTGAAGAGTATCTCGCCTTTACACACCAATTACGAGCTATACAGATGATCTGTAGTTAGTGTGTTCGTAATCGCGTGTGTGTTGACCACGTAGAGTCGTCTTGTTGATCTTCACCGCTTTGGCTACTAGACGATCGAAGGACTACGTCTTAACTTCGTGAGTACTGACAGAAGAGTGAATTTTTCCACCAGAAAACATCGCACTGGCCGGGGCTGCATGAAATGATTTAATTGGTCGAAACACTCTCCCTACCACATAAAATTTAGAATTCCCTTAGTCCGTGAGAATGAAGTCTGGTTCCCACAGACGGAGAATAGAATTATTATCTAATAATTAATTATCCGGCGGAACCAGTTTGTCACTAAGGATATCCTGTACTTATTTAATTTTGCAATAACTTGGTTGCAAATCAAGTTGTGTGAAATCTAAAATATACAATCTGTCACAAATTATTATCTTTACAATATACTAAAATCTCTTTACTGTAACTCTATTTTAACAGAAGTTATTTAATTATTTTAATTAACTCTTACATTTGTTAATTATATTGCATCAAATTTGCACACGTCATTATTAATATCTCGGCAAACATTTTGGCTATGTTGGATTTCGCCTTTATTTATTAGTTTCCGAGATATTAATAATTAACAGTTTGGGTGTGGTCGCTTCCTTGTACAGCGAACTGCTTACATAACGACCACGTGTGCGTTGCTTTACACAGCATTATTTTCAATGCTCTACATTCAAATGGAGTTTTAACTGTTAATTTTTATTTAAATATGGTTTCAGCATGCGGTAAACATATAACCCCAAATAGTTAATATTTGGTTCCGTTATAATATATATATATATATATTTGTACATTTATTGCAAAGGGTTATTGTGAGAGGGTCGGTACAGAAATGGTGGATGTGTGTTATATGTGTTATGTATGTGTTTGTGTGTAATTTTCAATTTGGGGGGGGGAATGTGACAGAAATTATGATATGATAGCACATGTGCTTACAGAATTACTGAAAAGGCTAGCCTATTTAATTTATACTTTAGATAGCACTCAATGATTTCAATATTACATGTGAACACAAAATTATTGTAAGAATAATCTTGGACATAGCGTGGCAGGGTGTAGACAAATTAAATTTAAGCTCAGATATCACATGTTAAGAGATTTACAATGTTGTTTTGAGATAGTGTGGCATCCACTCTTTTACTGCCACTGAATTAAATACTCACTCACAATCTTATACTGCGGAGTATTATGACATGTATGTGAAGATGTATTTCAACTTTACTCATCATTTTATTCATTGCTAAAGTATGCCTTGCAACATCATGTATATGCTTGCACGCTGAATAAAGTTCACACTTGTTTTGTTAACAGAGTTTTTCATTTGCAAGTCCTGTCATTCACCAGTGGACATGTCTGTGATTGTAGCTTGGGCCTTGCACTCTTTATGCTTCCTCTAGGTTCATTACCTGGTTTTAAATATTATGTCTCTCCCCTTTACAAAAAATATATAAAAATAAAAAAAAAATATTACTTAAGTATATTTTACTGTGCCGTACATTGTTTGGCCCGAGAAAGGCGAAGCTCGGTTGCAGAGATGGGTTACTTTCTTTTAAAACGGGCGGGTTCTTGATGTCACGCAATGCCACTGCATCGCGTCGCCGCCGGGTATATGTAGACGGTTTGTTGAGGCAGCAACGAATATTCAGTAGGCCAGACCAGCTGTGATCTGCGTGAGCCTGCCTTTGCCAAACTTTCTTGGGTAGTCACTACCGACAAATCGTTCTCATTTCTGTTTCTACCCTCATCAGAGAAGTTTGGTTTCAACTGGCGGCACCAATCTGTTCGGACTCCGTTATTCCACTCTATGAGAAGCTAAACTAAAGTCAGCTCCAGGTATGTAGTATTTTAATGTGGTTCTAAAATATTTTAACCCTAAAATATTTTTTTGTTAGTGTTTCAGCTTTACTGGTAAACGATAACTTGTGTGTGCATGAGTGTTCGTCTTGAATTCGGGTATTAAATTAAATTAGAGATTAACTTATTAAATTAACTTATAATGGACATGAATGTAGCGTATTAAACTGATTAAAATAATGTAAAATGGTAATAGATATCTTACACTCAGCTGTTTTTAGTGTTGTTAATAAGTATAGTATACATAGAAAGAATCATGTCATGAATGGAACACTTAAACAAAATTAGTTTGTTAAATGAAATAAGGCACATCTGGTGGTCTGATCAATGGTTAATACGAATAAGTGGTGATGTGTTTCTGGTTGCTGCCAAGCATTGGAGTGTGTGTTCTCAATTTTATAATGATCGTGTGTGTGTGCGAGCTGTGGTGAGATTATGTTCTTTATGACACCCTATACAACTCATTGCCTGTCACAGGTGCTCGAACAATGGCGAGATGGGTGTCGGGTCCAGACGAACTACTGTCTACCCTTCTGGCAGAGATAAAACTTGAGCCATGAGATGCCGTCAGTTGGGACACACACACAGACACACTCGTAGAGGAACTCTGCCCCCAGGAATTATCTGTGCTACCCATACGCTACAGCTTAACCAGGGTCACTTAGTTACACCGGACGATTCAGGTGGGACCATTCTGTTTTACTTTACACTCTCTCATCTACCACTACACTGTAAATCCACAGATGCTCCCAGAAGCAGACTCATGATACCGCGTTTAATTTGCTCAAGTTCTGCAAAAACTCTCACGTTAAGTTTTGTGCATACATGTGTGGAACTTTAATATAATTAAATCTTATGCAACCTGTTATACCTTCTTATACTATGTAAGGAAATTGCACACACACACACACACACACACACACACACACACACACACACACACACACACACACACACACACACACACACACACACACACACACACACACACACACACACACACACATGTATCCGCATGAACTGCTCTAAGTTTTCCGTTTTTTTTAATGAGTTTAATTTATCTGAGAGTTAGTTATATCCTGCTTGCCCATGTCCCGCCGTGCGGGCATAATTCAGGACTGATTTATGCTCACTGTCTGATTTCTTCACGTGTGGTGGCTTAAACTATTTACATGATTAAATACTCGGAGTTTGCTTCTTAATTATTGATGTGGTAGTTTATTTATATTTTTGAATCTCTGGTACCGTTGGGGGCATTTCCATTTCCGGTGTTATTTAAATTCTCATATTATGGGTGATTAACTGGGAACTACCAAGCTCGCTTTGTTATATATATATATATATATATATATATATATATATTGTAACAACTAGCCGATTTTCTCTTATTATTATATTTATATTTGTAATAAAACATGCAAAATAGAAGATGATGATGCCCCACTGTTGTGAGTGCCAATTTGAAATATAACTGTGTATTTTATTGTTTCGGATTTTAATTAAACTCCACGTTGGTATGTGCCAATTCGTAATCTAAAAGATTACGTTATAAATTATGATTGAGGATGTTGAAAGCCTCACTGTTGGGCTTGTCAATTTGTAATGTAAAGACAAATTATTACTTTATTTGAGTATAATACAGCTACGGGTTTATCGTTAATTCAGCCCCATGAAATTAACCAATCTGTTATTAAGGAAAATGTTTATTATGTAGTCTTATAGGTGACCTCCTGCAACTCAATATTAATAGAAAAACTTTATTTATTATATTGTTATTGCAACTTTTATGTAGACTATAGCACTATGTTAATCAATTACTAAATGTTTACTCGATGATAATTCTATATTACATGTATTTTAGTTAATAATTTGATAATTCTCTCCCACCCTATTCAGTCCGTATTATTTAAATTAATTCAAAAGTTGCGAAGGAAACATGCTAGTTCGACAATCCCACGTTCTATCAGCTGTCTACTGCAAGCGCTGTTATTCGTAATTGGACCACACTTATAGGTTAGCTTGTTTCACCTGATAGTTAATCGCCTTCTTTACCTGTAAATTACTCCCCCACCAAAATACAATACCTATTCTACAATAATATAAAACCTCATTACATACAGGAAGGATTCTTTATTTGTATTACTTTTAAAATTCCAACAGTGCTCTTTACGGTTATATGACTGTTATATCGATTGTACAATGTTGAATCGATATGTCAATGGACTAGTCCTGTTTAATACAATTTAAATATAATTTTATTTATCTCTTATCCCAGGGTACGTGTGATTCTTTTAACGATTAGTAAGGCCAGGTAATGCAAAATTAAGGTTACTAAGTATTACAAATTGTTATTAATTCTTAGTGTATAAAATTAAATATAAGCTGGTGTTACCGTACGAGGCGATTCTCAAGATAGCTGTGTCTGTTTACAAATGCTTGAAGACTTACAGTTGAGGTTACTTGGTCCAGAAAATGTGTCCAGATGATTAATAAAATTGGAAAGGTGATGTCCCGGAGGGCAACAGGAACTCTTCTATTCTTCGTTCTTCTTCACGATCCTTGTGGTTGTCGGTCCCGGTGGAATTGGTGTCATATTATAATTTCCTTTTTGAAAGTGAGGTTTATGTCTCCAGTAACAAAGGTTCTTGTGTATATTTTTGTCTATAATTCCATTAATTCAGACTTCTTATTCAGTCAATAAGTATCCTGGTTAAATGGGAGACTGGGTTCATCACTAATTCCCATGGAATTAATTTGAAGAATGAAATAATAATTTTGCTACCTTTTGGAGGTGTATGAGTATATTTCTCGAAATCTAATTCATTAATTATTCATCTGTTTGGTTTGAAGGAATTGGTTTTGATACTTTAATTTCTTAATTTTAATTCATTTTATTTTAATTTATTTCTTTTCTTTTAAATTTGTCTAGTGATCTGAACTCAATAGCATATAACAATCGAATAATATAGGTTTTTTTATAAATTTTTTTCTGGATTCGTATTTATTTTAACTTAACCCACTCACATGTAACAATCGAATAATGAAAATCAACAAGCTTCTTTACATTTTAGTTACCCTAACAACCATTACTTTCTGTCATTGGATAATATTTGATATTCTAGAGCCAAAATTAGAAAATATTACTACTCTTTTTTAATAAAATACTCCATGCTTGGAATTATACCAAATTACATAAAACTCTCACTCAATCTACCTTATTAAACCGTATATATTTTACTATAGTTTCATCTGACTGGACTTACTAAAAAGGTATTAATTTCCTTTTACAAATATTAAATTTACGCCTATTGGTTTTCTTACACCAGTTATAATATTGTTTCGTTTTTAACTTAATTTTTCTTTACCTGACCTACTGTACAAATAGTCACTGGCTTATGGCCACTTACATCAATTTTAATTTCCTGGTTTTAATTCATTATATTATTTAGTTCATCATTGAACCCCTTCATTATTTTTTAACATAACTATAAGAACTACTTGCCAACTTTTTAACACTTGTTGCCATCCTGGCCAAGTTTACAAACATTATTTCAAACATCTTCATCAATCAATTACAGTAAATACGTTTAACATAATATAATACCTAACACATGTACTTATACTTAATTATTTAAAGACAATTTTAACATAAATAAAAGGAGTACTACTGACTAAGTACTTCTATAAAACAACAGCTCCTCTCTTATTATCCACAAAACATAAAATAAATATTGTAACGTAACAGATTTGAGGTCCCCCACGTTACATAAAAAATGAAGTAACTATAGTTTCGAACAACACCCAAATATTAAGGTTACGAAGTAATTAATACATCTGAGGTGGACATAAATTTAAAAGATGTAATAATTAACATGGATTGTAAAATATAAACATTGTATCAAATGGGAGGAGTTTGAGATGTAGTAATGAATTATAAAATACCATTCCAATTAATGGTTAATGTGTTACAAATTGTACTTGTTTTTATGCTGTAGCATGGTAGTGTTTACAGGATACTTATTTTATGTTTTGTGTATAGCAAGAGGGAACTGTTGTTTTATAGAAGTACTTAGTCAGTGGTACTCCTTTCATTTATGTTAAAATTGTCTTTAGATAATTAAGTATAAATACCTGTGTTAGGTATTATATTATGTTAAATGTATTGACTAAAATTTATTAATGAAGTTGTTTTGAATTAATGTTTGTAAACTTGGCCAGGATGGCAATAAGTGTTTAAAAGTTGACAAGTAGTTCTTATAATTATGTTGTAAAATAATGAAGGGTTCCAGGATGAATTAATTAATAGAATAAAGTAAAACCAGGAAATTAAAATTAATTTGAGTAACCATGAACCAGTAACTATTTGTACAGTAGGTCAGGTAAAGAAAATTAAGTTAAAAAACCAAACAATATTATAACAGTTGTAAGAAAACCTATAGGCCTAAATTTAATATTTGTAAAAGGAAATTAATACCTTTTTAATAAGTCCAGTCCAATGAAATTATAGTAAAATATATACGGTTCAATAAGGTAGATTGGGTGAGAGTTTTAGGTAATTTGGTATAATTCCAAGCATGGAGTATTTTATTAAAAAAGAGTAGTAATATTTTATAATTCTGGCTCTAGGATATCAAATATCATCCAATGACAGAAAGTAGTGGTTGTTAGGGTAACTAAAATGTAAAAAATCTTGTTGATTTTGAATTATTCGATTGTTATATGCTATTGAGTTCAGATGAGGAGACACTTTTAAAAAGAATGACACAAAAAAAAAATTGAATCTAAATTAATAAATTAAAGTCGAAACCTAATCCTAAAACACGACTGATGAATAATAAAATAAATTAGACTTCAAAATTATAACAAATACCTCTAAAAAGGTCGAGAAATTCTTACTTCACTCATCAAGATAATTCCGTTGGATTTAGTATTAAACCCGATTTCCCATCTAACCAGGAGACTAATTGAGGGAAGCAAAAGGCCTAAACTAATGGAATTATAGAAAAAATATACAAGGACCTGCTTCGGAAGAAATAACCTTCACTTTCAAGAAGAAGTTACAATACAACTCCATTTCCAACGAGACCGACAACCACAAGGATCGTAAGAGAAGAACGAAGGTCAGAAGAGTTCCCGGGGCTTTCCAGTACATCACACCGTCAATTTTATTAAGGATCGGAACACTTTTTCTGGATGGAAGTAATCTAATTTGTCAATCTTCAACTGTTTGCAGACGTACAATGCCACTTTGAGAGTCATCAACCCGGTAACACCAGCTTATTTTTAATTTCAGTATATTAAGAACTAATAACATTCTGTAATACTAAAGTAACCTTAATTTTGCATTACCTGGCCTTACTAATCGTTAAAAGAATCACACGTATCCTGGGATAAGAGATATTTATTATTATAGTTAATTTGTATAAAATAAGAGAAACCTAGTCAAGGAAACAATCGAGGCATCATTGTATAATCGATATCATTCTATTATAGTCCTGAAGAGCACTGTAAGTTTGAATTAAAGTACAAAATACATAAAGAATCCGTCTTGTATATGATGACGTTTTATGTTATTGTAGAATAGGTATTATATGTTGTGGGTGGAGTAATTTACAGGTAAAAGGGTGATTAAACTCTGGTGAACCAGTTAACCTAGAAGCAAGCCAACTACGAACAACTGCGCTCATAGTCACAGCTGGTAGAACGTGAGATTACCAAACTAGCGTGTTTCCTGCACCAATTTTGAATTGAATTACACAATATGGACTGACTAGGGTTGGCGAGAATTCTTAATTAATTAATTAAATACATGAAGTATGCCATTGATATTGTGTAAACCTTGAATAATTAGGTAAAACCGTGTTATAGTATATATAAAAGTTATAATAACACCATAATAAATATATTTGTCTATTAAATTTGAGTTGCAGGAGGTCACCTATAAGACTACATATAAACATTTACTTAATAACAGATTGATTAAAAACACGTAACATCAGCAAATTGTTACAAATTGGCGAACCCAACAGTGGGGCATCATCTTCTATTAACACAATAACCTGTTTTATTTCAAATTGGCGAACCCAACAGTGGGGCATCATCATCTTCTATTAACACAATAACCTGTTTTATTTCAAATTGACGCACATAACATGGGGCTTAACGTGGATACACGGGAGTCTTATATAAGTAAATAAAACATCATAACTGTTTTGTTTCAATATCCAGTAAACACTATATCATGCTACAGCACAACACCAAGTACATTTTATAACACATTAAATATTAATTTGAATAGTATTTTATAATTAATTCCTACACATTAAACTCCTCCCATTAGACACAATGTTTATGTTTTACATCTCGTATTGTTCATTACTTATTTTAGATTTAGGTACATCTTTAATGTTTTAATTACTTAGTAACCTTACTATGTACCTCTGATGCATTCTTCAGGTGAGATGGGCCCTCATGTATTTAATTATAACCGGCTTTGGGTATTGTCCTAAACCATATTTATCTAGTTTTTTATGTAACGTCGGGGATCTCAACTCTGTCACGTAGTAGACAGTAGAGTAATACTCGGGAGCCGAGTATTACTGGGTTAAGCCACACTGTTGGGTTCGTCAATTTGTAACTGTGCCGAGTACGTGCGTCTCGTTCGTGTCACGCAATGTAAACCTATTTGTTACTAGGAACGGGTATGCTTCTCTGTCTCTCCTTTCTTCGGTCGTGTTAATTTAATTCAATTTCTGAGATATTTGGAGTTGGGGAATATAGTAATTTCATTAACTAATATTAGCTTATCTCTCTAAGAAAAATACCAGTGTTAGTGTGCTTGAAACTTAAATAATTAATGTTTTATTCTATAATTTCGCTCAACCCTAGTATACCTCGAAGAGAATTATGTAAATTTTGTATTTTAACGCTCTTCTCTTTGGTGTCGGAGAATTCCGCAATAAGCGCTGCAGTTCTGGGGCAACGAAACTTATAGGTTAATTCACTGTTTACGGTAATCAAATATTATATACTTAGTCAGTTACTTTTTATTCCCAACTTATTAAATAATACTCCAAATAATAAGATTTTGCAACTATACAAGGTTTCTTTATTTATTCACTCCTTCAACATTAAATAAGATAGGTTCCAATTGGCATACACAAAGGCTATAGATTGCGTGAATCGATTATTGTTCGGTCCAATATTTTATTTTATATTCGGTTATATAATTTGTTTTTGTTTATAATTAACTTAATTCAGGGTGTGAAGGTTTTTGTAACTGTGGGGAAGATTAAAAATACTTAGATAAGAATGCAAGATTTACAAATTTGAAGTGTTGTGTTGTTAATATGATTTATACAATTATAATTTACCAGACTAGAACGAAGCAACTCGAGTAGGCCGTTGATTGATAACCTCGCCGCTCAGAATGGATATGTCGTTCGAGATTCCTTTCTTCGGTTTAATAAAGTGGAATTCTTGTCCTGTTCACCTCGGAAATACAGCTCCCTGGATTTATTTACGGCCAGACTGGTGGTCCTTCTGCAAATTCTGGATCCAAATACGTTCTTCTATCGTTTTAAGTAATTAGTGATGTTCCGTGTATTTAAAAGGTTATGAGTTCCAGTGTGGTGTATATTATTTGTTGTGACACATTTAACTCCTTGTATTGGTTTTAATATATCGTCTATTCTTTTCTGGTATAGGACAATTCAAGTCCTTCCTTGTAGAACCCAGTTATTTATTTTTTATTGTGATACTGTACTATGATCTCATTTGGTTAAACTTTGCTGGCATAAGTCAAGAAGATTATCATTAGAATTTTGCGGATTATAATTGTATCAAAATAATTTAGAATATTCTAATTACATTAAACATTTCTTTGGGTTTTTTAATCTCATCACGTTCAGATCATAAAAGGCAATAATTGAAAATCAACAACTTCATACATTACTGTTGTCCTTAGCAACACCTTATTTTTCTTCCTTCTCAATGTTTTGTATATAGTTATTATTTCATATATTTTTCGTCCATTCCTTATTAATTTTCTATCATATCGGAATATAACTTTACCTATAGTTTGTTTACTATTTTCTACATATATTCTGCTGGTTTTTTGATCTTAGTCTGTTTCTTTTATATTTATTACTTTTTCGATATCAAACGTTATCAATCGATATCATGGCATTGTGGCATTATCATAATTTGTTTAAATTGAGGTGGTTTATTATATATCATTACTTATCAAATGTTTTTTCCTAGCTCTTTGAACCGTATTCATTAATTATTATTAACTTCCGTACCTAACCTTTATGTTATGAGTGGTTATATAGTGTTATTGGCTGTTAGGCCTTTTATTGTATATGGACCTACCTTTGTTTATAACTGGTGAACAACTATAGCCCTTTTACATAAGTTCATACATATAATCAAATCTTAACTATTAACATTTACATAAATAATTATTCTTTCTATAACTAATAACAATTTTATCTTGATCTATGGATCACATATAAGAAAATTGTGATCTATTAACATTAACTAACTGTTTCCCACATCCTTCTATAACAGTAATTGAATAATACAATTTGCTTCATTACTTTCCATTAATTCAACAAGTAATTTGCATAACATAACATAAACTTTAACATAACATTCATCATTACAAAATAATATCATTTAATTCATAATCCTTACTTACTATTGCTATAAGGTAAATTATTGTCTCATTTTTGTTTAATTTCATTGTCATTTACTTTGACATTTTCTGTACTAGTTTCTTTCTTACAATTCTCATCAGTATAATATTTATTTACTTTTCACTAAACATGGATTTCTTACTATTGTCTAATTCACAGGTTTGTTTATTATTGTTATTTCTACCTTGCATCCTTATTCATTTTTATACATAATTATAAATGTATTTATTAGACCTTTGTTTTATCATGGGAGTTAAATATTGATTTACTTATTATTTTGTTAATATACTATTTATGTAACATGGATGCATTTCTGTTGCGTTACAATATATATACATATTTGTATATTTATTGCAAAGGGTTATTGTGAGAGGGTCGGTACAGAAATGGTGGATGTGTGTTATATGTGTTATGTATGTGTTTGTGTGTAATTTTCAATTTGGGGGGAATGTGACAGAAATTATGATATGATAGCACATGTGCTTATAGAATTACTGAAAAGGCTAGCCTATTTAACTTATACTTTAGATAGCACTCAATGATTTCAATATTACATGTGAACACAAAATTATTGTAAGAATAATCTTGGACGTAGCGTGGCAGGGTGTAGACAATTTAAATTTAAGCTCAGATATCACATGTTAAGAGATTTACAATGTTGTTTTGAGATAGTGTGGCATCCACTCTTTTACTGCCACTGAATTAAATACTCACTCACAATCTTATACTGTGGAGTATTATGAGATGTATGTGAAGATGTATTTCAACTTTACTCATCATTTTATTCATTGCTGAAGTATGCCTTGCAACATCATGTATATGCTTGCACGCTGAATAAAGTTCACACTTGTTTTGTTAACAGAGTTTTTCATTTGCAAGTCCTGTCATTCACCAGTGGACATGTCTGTGATTGTAGCTTGGGCCTTGCACTCTTTATGCTTCCTCTAGGTTCATTACCTAGTTTTAAATATTATGTCTCTCCCCTTTACAAAAAATATATAAAAATAAAAAAAAATAAAATAAAAAAATATTACTTAAGTATAATTTACTGTGCCATACATTGTTCGGCCCGAGAAAGGCCGTGAGCCTGCCTTTGCCAAACTTTCTTGGGTAGTCACTACCGACAAATCGTTCTCATTTCTGTTTCTACCCTCATCAGAGACGTTTGGTCTCAACTGGTGGCACCAATCTGTTCGGACTCCGTTATTCCACTCTATGAGAAGCTAAACTAAAGTCAGCTCCAGGTATGTAGTATTTTAATGTGATTCTAAAATATTTTAACCCTAAAATATTTTTTTGTTAGTGTTTCAGCTTTACTGGTAAACGATAATTTGTGTGTGCATGAGTGTTAGTCTTGAATTCGGGTATTAAATTAAATTAGAGATTAACTTATTAAATTAACTTATAATGGACATGAATGTAGCGTATTAAACTGATTAAAATAATGTAAAATGGTAATAGATATCTTACACTCAGCTGTTTTTAGTGTTGTTAATAAGTATAGTATACATAGAAAGAATCATGTCATGAATGGAACACTTAAACAAAATTAGTTTGTTACATGAAATAAGGCACATCTGGTGGTCTGATCAATGGTTAATACGAATAAGTGGTGATATGTTTCTGGTTGCTGCCAAGCATTGAAGTGTGTGTTCTCAATTTTATAATGATGGTGTGTGTGTGCGAGCTGTGGTGAGATTATGTTCTTTATGACACCCTATACAACTCATTGCCTGTCACAGGTGCTCGAACAATGGCGAGATGGGTGTCGGGTCCAGACAAACTACTGTCTACCCTTCTGGCAGAGATAATACTTGAGCCATGAGATGCCGTCAGTTGGGACACACACACAGACACACTCATAGAGGAACTCTGCCCCCAGTAATTATCTGTGCTACCCATACGCTACAGCTTAACCAGGGTCACTTAGTTACACCGGACGATCCAGGTGGGACCATTCTGTTTTACTTTACACTCTCTCATCTACCACTACACTGTAAATCCACAGACGCTCCCAGAAGCAGACTCATGATACCGCGTTTAATTTGCTCAAGTTCTGCAAAAACTCTCACGTTAAGTTTTGTGCATACATGTGTGGACCTTTTATATAATTAAGTCTTATGCAACCTGTTATAGCTTCTTATACTATGTAAGGAAATTGCACGCGCGCGCACACACACACACACACACACACACACACACGTATCCCCGTGAACTGCTCTAAGTTTTCCGTTTTTTTTAATGAGTTTAATTTATCTGAGAGTTAGTTATATCCTGCTTGCTCATGTCCCGCCGTGCGGGCATAATTCAGGACTGGGGCTGTCTGATTTCTTCACGTGTGGTGGCTTAAACTATTTACATGATTAAATACTCGGAGTTTGCTTCTTAATTATTGATGTGGTAGTTTATTTATATTTTTGAATCTCTGGTTCCGTTGGGGGCATTTCCATTTCCGGTGTTATTTAAATTCTCATATTATGGGTGATTAACTGGGAACTACCAAGCTCGCTTTGTTATATATATTGTAATATAAGTTTCGTGTGGGGTGTTTGAATGTGTCACCCGTTCTTGTAATCGTATCGTAAATATGTGTGACGGGCGTTTTTAATTCGCTCATTGCGTTCGTAGTATAGTATAAACGTGTAATTGTGGGTATTAATCAGTTAAGTTACTTCTGTGAATGTTATTCGTATGTAGCGAGTCGGGTTGTACTTTTTCTTAATACTTACGGGCAAACCGTATCTCTCGGCGTTCAATTTGAATCTTACCGCCTCGTCACCTGATTGGCTCATGCCGTCTTGCAGTGTCAACTTCGCTAAGTATGGTGTTTTGGTGTTTTCAATTTAATAATTCTCTATATATTACTTTATTTTATACGAATCAAACATACAGCATTGAAGAACAATAAGATTTATTAAACCCTTTCAATTTTCAGTTATTCAATAGTACATAAATTTATATTGATGCCGGCTTTTACAATTGCTCAGTTGGTATGCTCAGTCGTTTGTAGAGACGCCAGTATGGCGGATATTGTTTATGTTTACAATGATTATTTTGTCACAAGGCGTGTTAAAGTCCTTTTGAATACAGAAGTTTGGATTATCGGCTAAAATGCACAAAATTATAATATTTCTTAAAACTAGGTACACAATGTTTAATACACTAATGCATACAAGTAAGTTATCGGCAATGAGAATTAGAATAGTGTTTGGTTAGAATTTTGACAGCAAGTTATGTTCATTAATAATTTATTATAAATCAGTTTCAAAGGTTGGTAATTGATTAAGTTTAATTAATAGTGATATTTTAATTACCTTCAGTTCTTGTTTCAAAATTGTGATCAGTGAAGTGAAAATTTTAACTCATTATGGATAAAAAGGGGAATTCATTTTTAAGTGAAATTATTAGTTTATACTCATCGGGTTCTCATTGGGGCTTCTTCGATGTTCGTCTACTTCTTCCGGATGGGTCTAGTCGTCTTCTCTTCCTCGGATGTTCATCAATTCCCGTTCAGGTGGTTTCCATTAAAGTTCGGCTTCCCTCTTGTTCTGTAGTCGTTCGTATTCTCAGGTTGAAGTAGGTCGATCCCCTTCTTCCTTCGGGATGAGTCGTCTGTTACGTTCCTTCGAAGTCTTCTTATTTTTACTGTTATTTTTATTTTGTGAATATTTTAATACTGGTTAATTCATCAGGTGTTCTATGGAATGCTTTTACAATACTTCTTCCTTCTTGGTTTTATTAAAATTTACGTTTTTATAGTTAAATTCGGATTGAGAGCTGCATACATCCGCCCTCCGCGTCGGTCAATAATGGATTAATTAGAATTCCAACGGTTTTTTGGTAATAAATTTCAGTTGCTATGGTTACCTATTAAATTATGCTAATTCTCATTGGTCGTTATTTTATGTCATTGTTATATTCTAACGTTTTATTTTGGTTTAAATCTATAAAATATCTTCAAATTAAGATTTCTTTCTTATATTAGTAGTTATGTTAATTACATGAATACCATTGTTCTTATTTTTTGATAAGGATTATTTTGATACCCCTCATGGTTGCTTTTGCATAGTTAATCACGTTTTCGTTATTTTCTTATTTATATTTCTTATATATTTAATCTAAAACTGGATATTATTTATACATTTTTACATTAGGTATACCTACTTAACTGTTTAAACATTTGGTATATTCTGATTGATACTGGGCTATTGGTTTGCTTTTAAATTAACAAAGTTCCTTCATTAAATGTTAGGCCTAGAGCCTAGATTTCCCCATACTATTATTTAACATTCTTTGTAACTTATTAACTTTATATATGGTGCATTAAAACAATTTTTTAATAGAAACAAATAATAAAACATTGGTGACACTAGCCACATCACTTATCATAAGAATAAACATTTTCTTGCCAGGTTCAATCTTGAAATTAAACTTCTAACTAATTTCTGTTTCTTACTACTATCTGGTTTAACTTATAATTTATTACATTATATGGTTTTTTAAACAATAACAAAACTCTTATAATACTACTGTTGAACTGTACCTTACACAATATACTTTACTCACTAATTCCTTCACTAGAATATAGTGTCTATCTTTCTTATTTACCATTCATTCTAATGACTTAATTTTTATCTTATTTTATAATTCTTACTAACTATTACTTAAATTAATCACAGTACAATTAGTTCATCTTACTTGCTAACATAAAGTTTATCACAGGTTGTTTAGATATTTTATTATAGTCTACTTTTAAAATACCTTTTTCTGTTCACCCACTACACTTTTTCCTTCATAGAAGGTTTTTTTTTATTCACTTTCACTTTTTTATAACATGCTATACCTAGCATGTTACCACTTATTTATATGGATACACTCTTTATTCCACTCACTTGATATTATTCACTATGTTGTCTAATTATTTTAACATCATCATGTGGTTATTGGTTATGAGTAATTAATTTATTTTCCATTCACTTTGATCACTTTTGATTATTAACTATGGCCTTTATTTGCCTCAGAGTATGGTTTACTGGTTTTGACTATGTTTATCACTATTCATTTGCGTATGTTTATTTTTAACTCCCTACCTTATGTTTATAGGTACATTTTCTTCATTCATATAATATGCATAATATTACTATCTTGTTTGTTATTATTAACATAGGTACGTCTCATTTATGCCCTAACTATTTTAGTGCATTTGTTTACATACATTTTGTAGTCATAATTTGGGGATTACAATGTTCGTTGTTATTTTCTTGATTACATCTGGTTTCTGATTCCTTCTTCCTTGTTCCATTTTATTTTCCTTGTGTTCCTCCAATCTATTGGGTCAAGTCATCGTCAGTTTATTAGTCATTTGTCATTTTGTAATTTGGTTATTAATCTCTGAGTTATAAGTTTCTTGACCTTTTTTTCTTGTCTTCAGCTTTTTTGTTTTATTATTAATTATCAATGTATTTTCACTATCTTATGTCATGTTACAATATATATATTGTAACGAATTTATTGATAGGTTACTTCTTATTTAAATGTTATGTTGTGTGCACTTAAATTACATACGCCGCCCGTTGGAAGCGTCAATTTGTAACAAATAAATAATGTGTCTCTCTTTACTTTCTGCCCCACTGAAGGGTTCGTCGATCTGTAACAAATATATAAATGTAGCGACTTATTTCGCCTCGCACTGGAGTCGTCAGTTTGTAATTATTAATACGTTATGTTGAACGGCAAATGATTTTGTAATCTGCCGCTCGCTCCCACTATACGTACCGTTTCCGTGACGTCACCCACCGTTGCCAACCGTCGTGGTGTCCGCTGTGCTCTGTGCACTTATTTTCTAAATGGAACAGCAATAATAACGACGCAAATATAACATCAAACATATATCCTTATAGAAATCATTTATTCAGTAAAGCATTGGTTAATTGTTTCTTAAATCTGATTATGATAATCACAATTGTGGCGCAAATTATACGTCTTCTTTTTACCAGTTGGTACAGTAGTAGCAGATATTATTCCGTATTTAGACAGACCAAAAGAATGCATTGGTTATTGTTTCCATTACAAATAAAATATCTCAGGGCGTATCTGGTTCGGGGATTACATTTAAACAAAATATTATTCTATAAATCAAAATACAAGTTTTACAGTTCAAGGATATTACAAAGTTTAGAGTGTAATGTGCACACAGGCAGTCAGATCGTGATTACTAGTTATTATAGGTTATGTCCAGTTTAGGTGTTTAATAATTATTATCAAAATTAAAGGTTCTTGTGGTGTTTGAAAAGGTGTCAATCTCAAATCGTGTTATTAGTGAGTGTTCTTAGTGTTGGTGTGATATGGTGTCTGTAGTTTTAGTTGATTAATTCTTAAAAAGTCGTGTATACAAAAGTTGGTGTTGATACATAATATAATAAAATGTCAAAGTCACCAAACCCTCTTCTTTGTATGGTTCTTGGTCGAAGATAGGGCCCACGTCTGCTTCAGTCCTTCTCCCTGGTTCTTGATTCTTCTATTTCAAATACTGGATGTTCCTCACTTGTTTGTAATAGTTCGTGTTATGTATCTCTATCTGTATTAATATGTCTGGAACATGTTTTCACAGTTTATTTTTAATTATGTTAGACGTTTTACAAACGCGTCTATACGCTATGATCGTTGTTAAAGAAGTCTCATTTTATTTATCTGAAATTTCTGGTTGCTAAGGGTAAACTTGGAATCTGGTTGGTTGATTCGGATATACATTGTCATATACTTTCATTATTTCAAAATCTAAATTCGTTCAAACCCTTTAAATTAGTATAACTTTTCTGTACTGATTGGGAATTTAAAACTATTAGCAGCATTATTTTGATCTTTACATTTGTGACATATAGACACTAAACATGCCTACTTTTACTTAAGAAATACAGATGTTACAATTTTGTTATTTGAATTTTTCTTAAATAACTTAAGATGGATTATTTTGTTTCTAGATTCGTTGTGTACACTATTAACTATAAATCTATTTATCCTTCCACATTTGTTTTACAAAATCCCTAACATTATTATCTAAAATTTACAAAAGTTGGTTTTACCTGGCCTATGTACTGGTGTTATCTTCATCACCATGTTTATAAACATTTTACCTTAATGTCATTTTCCATGACTGATATCTTAGTAAACCTTTAACATTTAAATTAACTTTTAACAACCATAAAAACTGTTTAACATATAACACTATCTTAACAAAACAAAAAGGATATACTATCCTATTAGTTTAATTTCATGCCCACATGGCTATGATTCTACTGAACATTTGAACAAATGAACTGCTTTTTACTTAATCTATACAATTGTTTAACACTTAGCAATAACATCTTTTTTTAGTCTACTTTGCTTTGTTAATTAATTGATTACTGTTTAATACCATAATTACTGGTATCCCTTTCCCCTTTAACATAGTCATATTCCTATAGGTTTAAGGAATTGGGAATATAAACAAATATTCTCCCAATTGTTATCTTGGTATATACTTAATATTAGCACTTGACTGGTGATACTTGTTCAAAAAACACTTGGTTTATTATTTTATCACTGGTTAGTATTGCACTGTTTGGATTCTATTTGTCACACTTATAAATAATTAATCTATCTAGTTTTGACTGTTTGACTAATTATTTGTTACCTTCTCATGTAAGTATTATTTCCACTTTTATCATGTAATCTTACATCTAGTATTTTCTTAAAATTAATGTACATTAGTTTATTTATTAACTGTATTGTACTTCAGTATCATTTTAGAATGGTTTTGTTTGTATATTTATTCTTATTGGTTTTTATGGGTTTTTACATTTTATTGTCATTAAAAGAACTTCACTCTTGTTATAAAATGTTACTGTGAACAAGTTATTATTTGTTGTTTTCTGGACAATCTTATGATCACTATTTGTTACAATTAGTTGTATGGATCATGTATCTATAATAAGGTTTGTTATATTTTCATTACATCATTTAAATTAATCACTTACTAATATTTCTTTTTACATAGTATTACATGTTTGGGCCTATTATCCCTCAATTTGTATTTTGATTAACTTGATATTATAATACATTGAATGAAACCATTTGTTTCTTTATAGTACTGGTTCATAAGCCGTCTGTCTTTATAATTATTTATTTTGTCATTATTGAAGGTTCATGTCATAATCAGGGTTGAATGTATTTTGCATCACTTTGCCTAAATCATTAATTTGGGTACGGTCAGTTGTATTACTAGTCAGTCTGAAATGGTTAGTCGTTCCTCTTCACTATCATCTTGGAAGATATTGTTCTTCTTGTTTAGCTTCTTATCCAAAGTCTTCATTAAATCAGGTACGATATTAAGTTGTTCCTAATGTAATGTTACAATATTTGTACATTTATTGCAAAGGGTTATTGTGAGAGGGTCGGTACAGAAATGGTGGATGTGTGTTATATGTGTTATGTATGTGTTTGTGTGTAATTTTCAATTTGGGGGGGGGGAATGTGACAGAAATTATGATATGATAGCACATGTGCTTACAGAATTACTGAAAAGGCTAGCCTATTTAATTTATACTTTAGATAGCACTCAATGATTTCAATATTACATGTGAACACAAAATTATTGTAAGAATAATCTTGGACATAGCGTGGCAGGGTGTAGACAATTTAAATTTAAGCTCAGATATCACATGTTAAGAGATTTACAATGTTGTTTTGAGATAGTGTGGCATCCACTCTTTTACTGCCACTGAATTAAATACTCACTCACAATCTTATACTGTGGAGTATTATGACATGTATGTGAAGATGTATTTCAACTTTACTCATCATTTTATTCATTGCTAAAGTATGCCTTGCAACATCATGTATATGCTTGCACGCTGAATAAAGTTCACACTTGTTTTGTTAACAGAGTTTTTCATTTGCAAGTCCTGTTATTCACCAGTGGACATGTCTGTGATTGTAGCTTGGGCCTTGCACTCTTTATGCTTCCTCTAGGTTCATTACCTAGTTTTAAATATTATGTCTCTCCCCTTTACAAAAAATATATAAAAAAAAAATAAAAAAAATAAAATAAAATAAAAAAAATATTACACAAAAAAACTTATAAAACAAAAGGGGGGTTTCAAAACCAGAATTTAATATGCCCTTAGTGAACAATTTAAAATTAACATCAATCAGCACAATGACATGGTAAAACAAAACCGGTACATTCTTCGTTGTCTAATTGATGTAGTGTGTTTTTGGCTGAAAATGAACTCCCATTTCGTGGACATGACGAATCTGTGGCATCATCAAATCGAGGAAATTACGTAGGGCTGTTAAATTTGTTACAAAATTATGACGGAATCTTAGACAACCACCTTAAAAACTCTACAGTCTTTTCTGGTTTATCTAGCAATATTCAAAATGACTTGATTAACTCCATTTCTCTAGTCTTATTAACAGAAATAAAAAATGAAATAAAATAAAATCCCTTTGTAGCCATAATAATGGACGAAACAACAGATATTACGAATACGTGCCAGGTGTCAACTGTGTTTCGTTACATCGATAAGTCCGGAGCCATTCAGGAAAGATTTATCGGTTTTAGCGATTTTAGTGACGATCGTACAGCTAATGCGTTGGCAAACTATGTATTTAATGTCCTGACTGAATACGACTGTGAAGAAAAATTAGTTGCACAAATGTACGATGGTGCTGCTGTAATGTCTGGTGAACATGGAGGGTTACAGGCCTGGTCAAAAGTAAGTGCAGCCAAGCAATATTTATCCATTGTTATGCTCATAAAATGAACATTGTAACAAGACATATGAACCCAATATTTCAGTAACCCAAAATATTAACACATGTCAGAATAATTGAGTCAACAAGACACATCATCATCATCATTATTCCTGCATCTCCTAAGTGGAGCATAGGGCATCAATGAACTTCCGCCACCGGACTCTGTTCCGCGCCATCGTCTTGATCTCAGGCCAGGTCTTCCCTCCTTTCTCCATCCCTTCCGCTATTACACTCCTCCTCCATGTGTTCCTTGGTCTTCCTCTTCTCCTGCTACCTTGTGGGTTCCATTCCAGGGCTTGTCTTGCTATGTTGTCTCTATCTCGTCGTAATGTATGCCCAATCCACTTCCATTTCCTATGACGCATCTCAACGTCAATGGGTGTTTGATGGGTTCTTCTCCACAGCTCTTCATTGGAGATAACTTGTGGCCACCATATCCTCAGGATATTCCGCAAACTTCTGTTCACGAATGTTTGGAGTCTGCTAATCAGTTGTTTGTTAGTCTTCCAAGTTTCACACCCATAGAGCAGTACTGACTTGACATTTGTATTGAAGATGCGTAGTTTGGTATTGGTGTTAAGTTCCCTTGATTTCCAGATTGGTCTCAGCATTGCAAATGCTCCTTTAGCCTTATTTATTCTATTTTTATATCCTTTATGGTTCCTCTCTCCGTGGTGACCATACTTCCCAGGTAACAAAACTGTTTGACTTGTTCGATCTCTTGGTTTCCTAAAAATAATAGTGCCTTATTGCGGTTATTGTAACGCATCTCCTTGGTTTTCTTTCCATTAATCTTCAATCCCACCTCTGATGCTTTGGTTTTTAAATCTTCAGCTTTGCTTCCATATCCTTAAAACTGTTGGTTAGCAAGCACAGGTATTCCGCGAAGTCCAAGTCCTCCAACCTATCTGTCAGTCCCCACTGAATTCCTCTTCAGCGATTCATTGCCTTCTTCATCATGAGATCCAGCACCATAATAAATAATATTGGTGACAGCAAACATCCTTGCTTCACTCCTTTATCTACTGGGATGGGCTCGGACAGCATCCCCTGGTGTAAACCTTGACATGTGTAGTTCTCATACATTTCTTGAGTTAACTTAATAATTTTCTTTGGAATCCCAAACTCTTTCATGGCTTTCCACATCTTCTTCCTCATTACACTATCAAACGCCTTTTCAAAGTCTACAAATAGTAGATACAGTGATGACTGCAGCTCCGTGGATTGTTCTATAATTATACGCAGTGTATTGATCTGGTCCGTACAGGAATAACCTTCTCTAAATCCTGCTTGTACTTTCCTCAACCTTGAGTTAACTCACTGTTTTATCCTTTCAAGAATTACTCGTAAGAGTACCTTACTTGGTATCGAAAGGAGGGTAATCCCTCTCCAGTTATCACATTCTAATAAATCTCCTTTCTTCGGAAGCTTAATCAACAGTCCTTTCTTCCAATCTGAGGGGATCTTCTCTTCTTCCCAAATCTTCTCAAAAAGTGGGAATAGAATCTCAACTGAAGTATCCATATCCACTTTCAAGGCCTCCGGTGCGATATTGTCCATGCCTGCCGCTTTGTAACAGTACAAAATGACCCAATACTATAATTATGGGATCTAAAGGTATTTTTTTCAATGTCTTATTGTTTAATCATTAAAATACAGAATGGTTAGGTCCATTGTCCCTATATACGAAGGAACAAAGCAGATTCAGCAAGAGTACCATGCCAAGGTCACCGTTGGACGTGCGAGAGCCGGTAAAAGCCATGGCGGTGTTTGTGACGAATGACTTTAAATATGCATTGTGATTGGATAATAACACTGTTCTGTCATAACAAAAAACAATGACGCACTGACTACAACGCATGCAACGAGGCGTTGTCCTGTATGACAAAGCTTGATGACGTAAAATACACATACACAAGCGCAAATTTACATTTGCCTCTGTCTCAATTCAACGTAGTTCTTCAAAGGGTCAACAGCGATGTATCGCTGTCTGATCAGTTTCAAATTAAAAGCTTAAAAACAACTAGCTCCTCAAGTAAAATTGTTATGGTGGAGCGATAGATGCTCAAGTGTAATAACAGTTAGAACAGAACATGTAGAATCAGTGTAAACATCTTTAAGTAAAAAACAACAAAACATGAGGCGAACACCGGCCATACACCTTGGAACCAACCAACACCAGCGAGGGAGCAGCGCAGACCACAACTAAGAGAAGTCCACTTTTATCATTTCTTTATTATTTTAATGAGCTCATTAATCAAAAATAAAACAACTGAACAAATGTACTTGTAATAGGGCGAATGTGTGTGAGAGTGTGTGAGTGAGCACATGGCCATGAACATATATGCTGAGGGCATTGGTTTGTGTGTAGATGAGATTTAAGCATAATAAGTAATTAGAGCTGCAGCTAAAGATAAAAGTACATAATAACCTTGATTGGAGACAAAATGAGAATCGTAAGAATTAATAGAGTAAATTAAAATAGCCACCATTTTGTTTTTTATAACACTGTATGACGCCATTTTGAGCACATGGTTGTATATGCAAAATCTATTTGGGAAATTAAAATTTGACAGTTACTTTCAATATAAAAACAGTGTTATCATTTGTGTCACCTTCTTTGTATCAAAAATCTCGCTGTTAATGAATCCTGGCCCCTTAGGTAAAAAGCATAGTAAAAAGAAAAGTACGAGCCCTGCAGTGATTGAAATCAGTAAGTACACATATGTACCATATTATGGTAATAATTATCCATACATAATTTTAAATAAAATGTGTAGAGTAGTAAGTTTATTGACAAATGGCGCCCGAACAGGGACATTATATAAAATTACTTTATATAAAACAGGCCAGATTTAGAAACAGAGAAGGTGATATAAGACGGGACATAACCTAGTGCACGAGAGGTTATGTTGACGAAGCAAAGTAACTAGTAATTGCATAATTAAGTACGAATAAAAATAAATAGTCATTTAAATAGTTAAATTAACGATGGCAGAAAATAATAATAGTCTGGAAATGGACAATACAGACACGGAATCCATTTTATTAGAAAAACATGCTAGCTCAACACCTAAAGCAGTTGAAAACAAAATCTCGTTAGAAGATTTATTCACATTAATTAGTGACAAATTTGAACAACAGAATAGTAAATTTGAAGACAAATTCAATCAAATGAATAGTACATTTAATGTAAAATTAGATAGTTTTGAGAATGAGCTCAAGAAGCAAAATATCTTACAAAATGTAAAATTAGATCAATTAGAGGAGAGATTAGAAAAATCAAAAAATGAAATACAGAGACAAAATTGTAATATTGACAAGGTAGACAAGTTAGAGATAAACAAAGATGACAAGGTAAGTGGGGTAGAAAATTATGATAATATAAATAAAAGTATGATATTGGAGAATGATTATGTAAACAGGGGTAGTAATAATGAAATTTTATGGGGAATAGAATATAATAATGAGGGAATGATTGTGTGTTTTGAAGGGTTAAAGAGAGTATGTAGAGAGAGAATAATTGTAAAAGAATTGCAGGGGTTAGATTTTTCCCTTAATGGTGTATATGGGGGTGATATACATGTTTTTAGGAAGGACGAGAGTGCCTTCGATGTAGATTTGGGAGACAAAAGGTCTGTGAATAGTTGTCCCTAGATTTTTTGTGCACCTGATAGGTGGTGCGAGAATAAAGTTGTAGTGCCCTATGCAAATGTAGAGAGAGAAAATGTAGCTTGGTGTGATAGTGAGAGATATTGTGAGAGAAAAAGAGAAGTAGAGATTTTTAAGACAAGTAGAGATTATGAAGAGTTTATAGAAAGGTTAGGTGGAGAGAGAAGTGATAAATATAATAACAAGTACTTACCTTATAATAAAACTGAAGTAGTAGGAGATGACAATAATGACTTGATAAAATACCTGATTATGACTAATTACACTAAGGGTGACTGGACCATACCGAATGTTGACAAGTTTTATGATATAGTAATGTGGAGTAATCCTGCAGAGTATTACTATGGTATAATGGACAAAATAAATTTAAATAGTTATTATATTACAAAAGATGATATAATGTACTTAATTAAAAATGAGTTATGTATACATAAGATAAGACTATTATTTGACGATGGAGGGTAAACATTTTATTGTGTTTATGAACATTTAATTATGTGAACAGTGTTTTTTAAGATGGACTGATTATGACTGATTATGGTAAATGATTTAATGATTATGTGGATTGTATATTTTGTGTATTAATGTCAGTGTATTGGTGTATTTTTGCTGTTGTGTATTTTATGTATTTTTTGTGTAAACTATGTACTGTAGAATTTTAAATAATTGATAAGGAATTTAAATGATATTATGAGATTCAGATTCTAATGGTTAATAAATGAAGCAGGTAATATATTTGGATATGGAGAGGTATTGTTGTTAGTAGATAAGTGATGAATTTTCTAGTGGTATATTAAGGTGAAATGTTGTAAAAGAGTTTGGGTAATAGTGATTAATAAGGGCATTGGAGTTAGTTAAATAGAGTTAATGGGAGTTAGTGAAAATAAAGTGTTGAGATGCTAATAATATATAAAGAGGTGTTAGATATTTTAGGGACACAGTGGTTAGTGATTATATATGTAGAGGTAAGTAATGTGAATGGTAATTATATTTGTTGTTGATGGTGATATTTTGTAATAAGGGTATTGGTGTAGGGAGTCTGCAACGAAAGGTGTTGGGACAGGAAGGGACCGTTGTGTGCCGGAAAGGGTTATCTGAAAGGGTCAGGAACCAATGAGGGAATGAGCACAGATAGGGAACACACATACTAGTACAAAAATGAGCGGTACCAGAGGATTTAAATGGGATTTGTGAAGGGGGTTATTATAGAGATATTGGTGTCATGATATATTATTGGTTAGAAGCGGTTAGTGTAAAAAAGAGGTGAGTAAGGTTAGATTGACAAATGCCAAAATAAGACAGAGAAAATAGTGAATAATAGAGAGTCACCCAAACGAGTAAGGATAGAAGGGTTAGAAAAAGAAAATTCATGGTAGGAAGGTAATTGTAACTGAAAGGTAAGGATAAATTTGAAATTGTTGTATAGAATCTAAACAAATGTTAAATAATTAAGAGTTAATAGAGAATTGTTGATAGTAAAAATGTTATAAAGTTTTAATACAAGTCATATAAATGTAAATTGTTTAATATAAATGTAACAATGTTAATGTGTAATGTCTAATGTTTTATGATGTTTTATTGTTATTGGTAATGACGATAACAAGTGTCAAAGAATAGTAGCTTTTAAAGGTTGAAAGTCCAAAGGTACAAATGAAGTTGAGCAAAATATAGTATGATACCAGTTACAAAATAGATAAATGATTATAAGTTGAGTAATAAAATTTGAATAATAAACTTGTCTGCCATAGTAGTTGTAGGTTGAATTTGTAGAAATAATTAGGTGAAGGTGTTTTGGGGAATATTAAAGAATTGTTTATGTATGGTGTTATTTGTAGTTATATATATAGTTTGTTTTTCTTACAAGGAAGAAATTGAGTTTGGTGGTGGTAAAAGAATATACATTTTAAAGTCTTGTTGTTGTTATGTTAAACTTTTAAATTAGAACAAACCAATGCCCCGAACACAAACCAATGCATCTAAAAGGGAACATATCAGTTGTAGATATGGAAGTATGTTAGACCACTATTTTAAAATTTTGTATGCAATGTTTCAGAGTTTTGTGGTGTTGTGACCGCGGTCCTGGGCTGGCTGGAGCATCAGAACAGGAGCGTAGAGTGCCTCATGGCCTTATGGTGTAGGGAACTCTCAGGAGAAGTCCAGTAAGGTCAGAGGGTGCGATCAGCATCATTGGACCAAGGGTAAGTGATGATAAATTTTTTTTAAAGTAACATTACAGGGGGTTGTGGTGACATATCTAGACTGATCCTTTTAGGAAAGTGTGAATGAGTCAATGAAAGTTTTTGTGTCTCGACACAAAATCTTTCATTGAGGGGGTTTGTAACAGTACATAATGACCCAATACTATAATTATGGGATCTAAAGGTATTTTTTCAATGTCTTATTGTTTAATCATTAAAATACAGAATGGTTAGGTCCATTGTCCCTATATACGAAGGAACAAAGCAGATTCAGCAAGAGTACCATGCCAAGGTCACCATTGGACGTGTGAGAGCCGGTAAAAGCCATGGCGGTGTTTGTGACGAATGACTTTAAATATGCATTGTGATTAGATAATAACACTGTTCTGTCATAACAAAAAACAATGACGCACTGACTACAACGCATGCAACGAGGCGTTGTCCTGAATGACAAAGCTTGATGACGTAAAATACACACACACAAGCGCAAATTTACATTTGCCTCTGTCTCAATTCAACGTAGTTCTTCAAAGGGTCAACAGCGGTGTATCGCTGTCTGATCAGTTTCAAATTAAAAGCTTAAAAACAACTAGCTCCTCAAGTAAAATTGTTATGGTGGAGCGATAGATACTCAAGTGTAATAACAGTTAGAACAGAACATGTAGAATCAGTATAAACATCTTTAAGTAAAAAACAACAAAACATGAGGCGAACACCGGCCATACACCTTGGAACCAACCAACACCAGCGAGGGAGCAGCGCAGACCACAACTAAGAGAAGTCCACTTTTATCATTTCTTTATTATTTTAATGAGCTCATTAATCAAAAATAAAACAACTGAACAAATGTACTTGTAATAGGGCGAATGTGTGTGAGTGTGTGAGTGAGCACATGGCCATGAACATATATGCCGAGGGCATTGGTTTGTGTGTAGATGAGATTTAAGCATAATAAGTAATTAGAGCTGCAGCTAAAGATAAAAGTACATAATAACCTTGATTGGAGACAAAATGAGAATCGTAAGAATTAATAGAGTAAATTAAAATAGCCACCATTTTGTTTTTTATAACACTGTATGACGCCATTTTGAGCACATGGTTGTATATGCAAAATCTATTTGGGAAATTAAAATTTGACAGTTACTTTCAATATAAAAACAGTGTTATCATTTGTGTCACCTTCTTTGTATCAAAAATCTCGCTGTTAATGAATCCTGGCCCCTTAGGTAAAAAGCATAGTAAAAAGAAAAGTACGAGCCCTGCAGTGATTGAAATCGGTAAGTACACATATGTACCATATTATGGTAATAATTATCCATACATAATTTTAAATAAAATGTGTAGAGTAGTAAGTTTATTGACAGCTTTGCCATTCTTAAGTTGTTTAATGGCCCTTTGAATCTCTGTTCTTGATGTACTAATAGCAACATCTTCCTGCTCTTCTTCTATCATCACCTCTGTCTCCCCTTCTTCGATTGTTTCACGATTCAAAATCTCCAGAAAATGTTCTCTCCATCTTTATAGCTGTTCTTTTTGTGTGGACAGTAATATCCCATCTTTAGCTTTAACCGGTTTGTCTGCTCTTGAAAACTTTCCTGTTAATCTCTTGGTAATGTGGTACAGAGTCCTACTGTCATTGTTTTGTGCTGCCGTCTCAGCTTGTGTTGCAAGATCGTTGATAAATGCTTGTTTGTCTCATCGAAAACTCCTCTTCACTGTTTTGTTAAGTTGATTAAAGTCTGTTCTAGCTTGTACCTTCTCTTCTTGCGGTATTGAGTCTTTTCTTACATTCCTCCCTTTGATTCAAGGCTTCCCATGTCTCTGAAGTAATCCATTCCTCTCTTCCTCTCTCCCTCTTGCCTAGGACCTTTTCACAGGTATTTATGTAGGTACTCTCTATGCTCTTCCAATTGTGTTCAATATCCTGTCCTTCTTCTTCCTCCCTTAGCTGTTGGAATCGGTTACTCAATTCTAGTGAAAAATGTTGTTGCATCTCCTTATCCTTCAATTTATCAAAGTTATACTTTATCCTCCTCTTTTGATGTATGTGCCTAATACTTGCAATCTTCAGTCGGAGCGTGGCTACTACCAAATGATGGTCACTTCCCACATCTGCCCCCTCTTGTTCCTCACATCCAACAGGGAGGTTCGCCATGTCTTGCTAATAGTGAAATGATCGATCTGGTTCTCCGTTCTATGGTCTGGGGAAACCCATGTCACTTTATGGCAGTTCTTATGAGGGAAGATAGTGCCTCCTATCACCAGCCTGTGGTTACTACAAAGTTCAATAAGTCTTTCACCATTCTCATTTCTAGTTCCTATGCCATGTCTTCCCATTATATTTTCTACTCCTTGATTATCATTGCCAACTTTCGCATTCAGATCTCCCATCACGACCAGAATATCCCTTTTCTTTGCCTTTAACAGGGTTCGATGTAACTGACCATAAAATTGCTCTTTGTCTTCTTCATCTCCTGTCTCTGTCGGTGCATAACACTGCACCAGTGTAATAGGTCTAACCCGTGATCCAAATCGAGCTACTACAATCCTTTCTGATCTACTTGGTACCATTCTATCAAACTCTTCCTTGTCTTCTGGGTAATCAGTATTCCAACACTCTCTCTATGTTCTTCCTCTCTTCCTGAGTACAACAGCGTATCCCCTTCCTGGGTCCTTATCTCACCAAAAAACCCATTCCATCTCGTCTCGCTCAAACCCAGTATGTCCAACCTGTATCGCTTCATTTCCCTGGATACTTCAGCCAATCTTCCCACCTGCCACATTGTCTGTACATTCCACAATCCAATTCTCGTGTCCAATTTCATGCCAAAGGTCAAATCCATTTTATCCATCCGGCTTCTATTCATTGATGTTTCTGTAATGAGTTAATCTCGGGTGTGTAGGTTATTGGCCTTCAGCACATAAAGCCTGGTGAAGGGGCTGCCTTCTAAGTAGCCAGGCCTACTGATTTTCTGTCGGGGTTTCTTCCCTTAGCCTTTGAAGTTCCCACTTCTAACTACAAGGCAGCAGTTCCTGTTCTATTTACACCGAACAGGAGGGTTGCCTCTTCCGTCAGTTCCGCCGTTCCGAAGTCCCTCTTCTCCGCCTTCACTGTCATTGAGGTCTTCACCGTAACCCTGGCAAGGGACCCTTACATGGGACTACCAGCCGGGTCAGCTGGCCCAAGGTTTTTTAAAGAGGTGTTGCTACCCTCCTGAAGGGTTACAGGCCTGGTCAAAAGTAAGTGCAGCCAAGCAATATTTATCCATTGTTATGCTCATAAAATGAACATTGTAACAAGACATATGAACCCAATATTTCAGTAACCCAAAATATTAACACATGTCAGAATAATTGAGTCAACAAGACACACCAAGTGTTTAATCCAAAATGCCAAGAATGAAACTACATGAGCAACTCATCAAGAAGAATGAACTCACAACACAAGAGTTAATAAAAACTGATGGTAAATAACAATATAATAACATTACAAGAAGAAAGAAGATCCAGCAAACAATGATTGTACCACAGGAACCAGCAACCCAATAGTTTCGGTCAGTAAGGAACAAATGAAGACAAGGAAGAAACATAGTACCAGAAAGACACCTAACAACCATGGAATAAAATATAGATTCCAAGAGCCAGTCAACTATAGATTAACATCTTAACCATAATTATCTTGTTGATTCATCCTCTTCGTTCACTTTATAAATATTATTATATATATAAACTTTCACAATTGAACTTACTTTCATTTATCTTTCCCAAACGTTTCGAGGTGATGTTCCTCTCTCTCAGTGGGATTAAATACTGAATGTCATTTTAACAGTATAACGGTTATGGACTGGTGTGTGTGGTGGGGGTTGATGGTGGGAGGGAATTTGAACCTTTGCGCCAATTCCCTCCCACCATCAACCCCCACCACACACACTAGTCCATAACCGTTATACTGTTAAAATGACATTCAGTATTTAATCCCACTGAGGAAGAGGAACATCACCTCGAAACATTTGGGAAAGATAAATGAAAGTAAGTTCAATTGTGAAAGTTTATATATATAATAATCTTACCCATATATACAATAACTGAAGAACTTACAGATTGAAAAGATAGACAATAACTGACTAACTTAGATGACCCATATACAACTGATAATATTGTAAATGAGTAGGACATCTTATATTAGGCAAAGAGTAAAAGTAACAATAATATTAATTTAAAAGAAGCTGTAAATAAAAGCATAATGACATGTTATGCACAGCATCAATGTAATGTAAAGGAGTATTAGAACTGTCTCATAATAATAATAATTGTTAGTGAAATAATCAAAAAATCATGTAAGATAAAAAAGTAAATGAATAATGAATTGCCAGTTGTCATTAATAAAACTAGACATGGAAAAACAAGGTTAAAAGATGTAAATTTGTATCAACTTAATACACCCATTGTTGCTATAAATATAAAAACCACATAACCTGAAATACAGGTGATGTCCACCTAAGTTCATATTTAATAGTAGGTAAAACCTACCTAAACTAAAATATTTTGTACCTTGAATCAAGTAGAAGTAATAAGCTTTCTACCAATACCAATATAAGATACCAAGAGTAATTTTTATATAAGAATTTAAGTAAAGAAAGTGAACCAAAACCAGCCAAAATGAGATTCACTAAGTGAAACATAAACAAAACCATATTGTAATGCCAAACAGAAATAACAGAAGAATACCTGTGTAATAAGTGAGATAAAATACCACTATTGTAATAGCATAAGAGTATTATAAGCAAGGACATAATGTATAATAAGAATAATTAAGCACACCTGTCATGTGACACCAGGTGTAATTACTATTATCCAATGCTATATGCTAAGGAACAGACTAGTGTGTTAAAAACACAAGACTAATTATCAAAATACTACTACTAGTAAGCTATTCAAACTAAATAATAGTCTGAAAAGACAATAGAATACCAAATAAGAGTTAAAATAAATGTACACCTCATAGTGCTATATAGAGGTCATATTAATGACAGAAATACCAAGGAATAACAATATATTCCAACAGACAAAGACTCACAGTAGTTGAAACAACTTAATGTTTACAACTGGGGTAATACAGAAGGTACCCAAATACCTTTTATTATAAATAATATGTAAATACAACTGATAGACTCATAGGCTAAGGCAATCTTAACATAAGCACTATGTTTTGTCATTAGATTTAAGTAACAAACAAGTGAGAAGTGGGGGAGGACTTGAGAGGCATGCCCACAAGTAGGTATGAGTGCCATTAAATAGTTTTAATCTAAGAATAATTACAATTAATAGTGAATAGTGAAATGTGATAATCTCAAACATTAACTCCCTTAATAATGGACCAAAGCACACCATGAGTGGACTCAAAATAAAGAGCCAAGTGTTACCAATACAGTGATAAGCTTAGATTTCAAATCTATGCCATAATAAGAAAGTTATTGCAATTATAAGATATTTGTGTCAAATCGAGCAAATGTTTATAATCTCCAACCCAGACACCCCACGCTAATAACAACAATTAAAATATTGCGTGGAGGGGGTATGTGCATCAAATTAAAGATCGTCAACCAATCAGATCCAAGAAATTAGCCAAATTTACAACGATCACAAGACGGAACGGCAGAGTGAGATGCGTGTTCCAGACACTTTATAATCAACCCTCAATTTGTGCCAACATAAATACACTAGTATTAAAGGTGTTTTAAGTGTAACAGTGTGTAATAAGGATTGCTCAGTGTATAATCCAGAGCAATTCCGGGATTTAATTTATATAAAGGGAGTACAGTGATTTTTTCATATTTAATTAAGAATTTGAGAAACGATATAATCGAACCACATTCCAATAATGTGCGTAAATAAAGCATGTAGATTAAGGTATATTATCAATATTATTCAATCAACAGTACTAATGACAATCCTCAATTTAATTTGAATATTCTATTTTTAAGAATTTTACAAGCAATCAATCATTCATTATATATAAATAGGCTACGTCGTGTGATGTAACCACACCTGATAAAAGTTGTTGATTATTAACCATAGTTCAAACCAACCAACATTCATAAATGATTGAGAATTGTCAAATGTATGAAACAATTAACGAAAGTTAATGAAAAATTCCAATGTTATTTATGTTTTGTAATTTAGGAAGAGTCTACTACTGTTATTATTTAAATGTTTATGTCTATTATGAATAAGAAACTAAGGTTGTCAAGCTATATAATTACTTACAACTTGTCACCGGACAAAAGGCTTGCCGCATGACAAATGGCGCCAATTGTACACTCTAGTGTTTTTGGTGGCCCTAAAAAGGACCTGGTGGCGAGAACGTTGATGTTGGTCGTGCCGCGCTGAGGTGTTCGGCGGCTGCACCCGCTGATCGTGGCGTACTGCAGTACTCCTCTTCTTCCGGCACCAGTTGTAGAGTCGGCTGCCGGCCCAGCGAAATCCATCGCTGGCGCGGAACTGGAGGGCGAAGATGCAAGAACGCCGGTTCTATTCTTCGGCCATTCCTTCCGGCTGACTCCGCGCCGATGTCGTCTGAGAGAGGAGAGGAGATGAAGTGCGTCCGATGGCGTGGCAATGAAGAGTTTTCTGCCGCCCCGGGTTTTATTAACTAACCGGGATCGCTGATTCGCTAGCTCCGAACACGCAGTTGGTCACGTCTCGGCGGCTGCTGATGCCGGATTGGCTCGCTCCGAGCACGTAGTTGGTCACGTCTCGGCCGCTGGTAATGGAGAGCAGATGTTCGCATACCGCTGCCATCACAAACTATGTGATTACCTTTTTGTAGAGTCAAATAATGATTCAGATGTTCCATTCAATAACACTGTTTCAAAATATTATTTTATTGTTCACTTTTTAAATGTTTTATCAAGAGTTATTTTAACGTTAACGAACATTCATTAAATCATTTATTGTCGATTGACTAATAATTTTGTTAACCTAAAATGTCCAAAGCAGACATGGTTATAATTTTGAATGTTAATTATTAAGAGATGATTGAATTGTAATTGTCTCCAAACTGCCTAATAACGGTAGAATAAGAGTTCTATTGAATAATTTGGTATTCTGCAAGCTAAAAGAACCCACACACATGTGAATTAAATAATTTTAACCAAAAAGCATTTAGCCATACACTGATACTGTAAATCAGTTTTACCACCCTGAGACAAATTTTATAAAACAAACAACTCATGTTATTTAACTTGAATTAAAATAATTAATGATACTTTAGATCATTAAAGAGCATATTAAACTGAATAAATTATTATTTTATACAAGCAAACAGAGTCAGTTAGTTCATTTCAATAGACTAGATTTCAGAACAGGTGAACGACTCTTATTGGATAGCTCGACACGCAGCGGCGAATTTAAATACGGTAAGCCAATCTACAGATTAGATTGCTACAGCGACCCTGCAAGATCGGCAAGACTCACCACAAGTAAGTGATTGTTCTTACAAAATATTTATGCTTTCAGTGAGGAATTGACGTCACCATTTCGTCTAGTCGACGGAAGAATAACCATTTAAAATAAATTAACCGAAGTTGAAAACTACTTCGCTAACTAACTTCCAGTGCATTCATCGGATTTATTTACGTTGGATTCAATGCTAGATTGAATTGAAATAAATAAATCAATAAAAATAATAAACTAAACTAAAAGTTATTGAAATTTAAAACAAAATAAATGGTCAGTTAGCACCCTGTAAACCGTAATTATACAAATTGACGCCAACAACGTGAGGCTAGTAAACCCGTTATAATACGTCTTGAAAAATTCAGTAGATCACATTAAAGAATGTAAAATATTTTTTAGTACATTATCTGTTTAGCTTCATTTTTTCAAAATCATCCAGACGAACTCACGGACTTGATCAAGAAGTAAAGAAGCGAGTTCCATCAGTTGTACCTACTAGATGGAACTACAACAGCAGACTAGTGGCCACTGTAATAGAACACAAGGCTGACATCATAAGTCTCTTCGAGTCTATGATTGAGAACGGAGATAAGTGGGACAACGAAAGTTATACTGGAGCAATAGGTTTTCTTGCTACTCTTCAAGATTTTGTCTTCACATTTTTACTTCATCTGTTCGGTTCAGTACTACCACAGGCGGATTCCATATTCGACATTTTGCAGAAAAAAGTTCTGAAATCAGTTTTTCTATGAAATGCATTGAAGACTTTGATAAATATCTTAAAAATTTAAGGAATAACTACAACAAATTCTGTAGTGACCGGAATGAAATTTAGAATATTCCAACAGGTAGGTGGGACACGCCTACAAGCACTCACAGAAGTAAAAGATTACATATTGATAACATGTAGGACTTGGAAAGCTCTTATCGTAGGCTGTATTACAAAATTATTGATTCAGTAAAATGTAGACTTAATCAGAGGTTTGCAGATATTGGTCAACTTGATTTTATCGCTCTACTAGAATCACGTTTTCCAGAATTTTCTAAAAAGTTTCCAGAAGAGCATTGCTCGTATGGCCAGTATTTTGATTTTCCGTTACTAAGGAGTGAGCTTTCTGTAGTTTATTCAAATGAGGAGTTTTGTAAAAATAGTGTTAGTGACTTGTCAAGTACTTAACATCAGCAGATCTGAGTGACACCATTCCTCAAGTGTGGAGGCTTGTAAACCTTACAATGACAATTCCAGTTACAAGCTCTTCAACAGAAAGATCGTTTTCAGCCTTGAAGAGAATAAAAACGTATTTGCGTAACTCCCAAACTGAACACAGGCTCTTGGCTCTATCAGTGTTATCTATAGAAAAACTGCTTCTTTTGAAACTAAAAACTAATTCTGCTTTTTATGATACGGTTGTTGACTTATTCGCTGAAAAAAACCAGGTGCATAGAACTAATGTTTAAAAAATAACTGCTACAACTAACGCATAATAATTAACGATAATGTGAATAATAATTTATTGTGAGCCGTTACAATGAATGAACTAGTGTCGTTGTGGACGATTTTAATTATCATTGTGAATCTGTATTTTTTACCTATGACATATTAAACAGCAGATACAAGATATTATAAATTATTTTAAATAAATAATTGTGCAGTGTGTTTATTTATGGATTCTGTGGCTGTATGTGATTAAAACAAGTGGAAATAACAGATGAATCGGTACCACCAGATGCCACTCAACGTACTGGTAAGTTCCTAATACAGTCTGCTTGATTTACTAAAACAATTTATATAATTAATATTATTATATTGGTCTCTATTAGAAAAAGGAAAAATTGTAATATTTACTCTTTTCTTATCTGTTGTTAATACTGTTGACCGGGTTTGATTATCACACGGAGAGAGAGAAAGAGTTGTTATTTGTTGATGGCTGAGATAGGTATGACCGCATACACATTCTAAAAACTCACGCCTCGCCACTGTTTGACACCCATGAAATGAAGCGGTCAAGTATGGAAAGGCATTTGCAAAATGACTTCTATAAAGGCAAAAATGAGAGTGTCAGCAGGCAAGATTCTTGCCAGTGGTTTTCGCTGCTACTGAGTTGTTTATATAGATTTTCTTCTCGATTAAAGAACAATTAATATGGTATACTACAAAAAATTGCTGGACAAAGCAAAAGCAATATATTCCTCCAAAAGACACGATGTCCCCATCCACAGTGTGTTGCTTTTACACTATACTCCATATTGCCGCCATAACTTAAGAGAAATTGTAGAAAATCCACTGGGCCACTGTTGAACAAGCAACTACTGTTTCTTTGGACCTGTGAAAGAAGCATTAGTGGAGTAATGCTTTTCCAATAATAAAGATGTGGAAAAATTTGTGCACAATTAGTTTCTGACATGTGCCAAAATGATTTATAAAAATGGGATTAAAAAACTGCCAATTCACTAGAAAAGTGTGTACAGTTAATGGAAACTATGTGTAAAATGATGTATGTATAGTGTGTAAATAAAATAATAAATTAATTTACAAAAATTCTAGTTTAATTTTATTGACCCTCGTATAAAGTATTAAGATTTTGCAACTTATTTTTTCAATTTTCCAATGCTTTTTGAAAGAATTTGTAGGATGATTGCTTGCTGTATTTTTAAGAGCAATAAAGGAATATTGCTCAAGTATTTTGATTGTGAACTTTATCAATCATCATAAATGTCAACAAAACATAGGATGATGATCAATGAATAAGAATATCAGAGCATGGATGACGGACATTAGCATGTTTTAGATTGATTTTTGTCAATTAGCTGTAAGTTTTGTATTTAGTGATGGATAAGGACTTGTGCTATACCAAATTCTTTGTAAATATTTACTCTATAATGTCATGTACTTTGTTTGTGAATATTGTAACGTCTCTATCAGTATGGTCTGAAATGAACTCTGTCTACTTCTCTTTATTGTGTTTAAATATTTCCTTTAAAGCCCCACGTTTATGTGCCTATTCTATAACGTCTCTATCTGTATGAAAGCCACACGTGGGTTGCGTCAATTCTGTAACGTCTCACTTAGTATTGTTTGAAAGCCACACGTTTATGTGCCAATTTGTTACACTCCTATGTCTTGTCGTACCCGTTGAAGCCTTACCTTGCTTTGCCAATCTATTACATTACTTTAATTCGCTGATGTTATTTGTTGTTAGTTTCCCAATTTAAGGAGCCAAATTGTTCTATTTTCTCAAAAACAATTAAAAAAGATTCTTCTTATTTCACTTTAATGCGACTCACCTTGGTCTGGTTGTCAATTCGAATTTTCGTTCCAAGAAATAGGGGTTACCAACCTCTATTTTTGTTAAAAAATTTCCACCTTGGCTATTTGGATGAATAAATTGTTAGTAATAATAACATAAGTTAAACATACAATTAATAATAGTCAATACGGTATAGTTCTCTAGTGGTTTTTATTAATTTCTTTTTAAACACAAAATGAAATATTTATATAACATATATTTTTGCTCCAACTTCCGTTTTTTATTTGCTCAGTGGTTGGCAACTCTTCACAGTTCAGGGTAGGCTTGTTAACATTCTATGTTTTACTTTAATTATTTTAAACAGCTGGGTTCTTGTGATTATAGGAAAAAATGAACAAGAGGTCTTTAGAAAGTACAAAACTTCATATAAAACAAACTTAAATATTATACAGTTCTTAATAAATTAATTCTTAGGTTATATTACAAGTGTTGGAGCTAGTTGGTGACTAGGTTATGAGTTCGTTTTAAAAGAAGATCCCAATGTTCAATAATTTGATCACCATTAATTAAAAAGTGAATAAAGATATAAACTGATTGTTTCTAGTTTATTCCTTAAGTGAGTGTTTATATAAAGTTTATTAATGAGTGAAAAAAGTGTCACAGTGTAGACTAGTCCTTTTGCATTTTAGTTGTTAAATTAATTTATACTCATCACATTCCTTTACATCTGATTTGTCTCTCTGAGTTTGTTTTCTTTTATAATTTCTTAAGTAGATTTTTTCTTTGTTTTTAAATAATTCTGGTTATTGAGTTTCTTTTTGTCATACAATTCTTATTCATCATCTCATTAGTGTTTATTGCAGTTTCAATTCTATTTGATTTATTACTTTTAAATTATAATATTGAGCTGCATATAATTTTTGATCTGGTCTTCTCTGAATCTAAGAATGGACTAACAGTTTTTTCTGTTAATGTTTGGTTGTCAGCCTCATGCTCTCATTGGTTGAAAAAATTGTTTACATTGTTAGATTTTGCTAATAAAATTTTACAAAATTAACAGATATTTTTTAAATTAGCATAACTTTCTGATACTACTCTGAATTCCTAAGATAATAACATTATTGCATTGCATTTCTCTTATAATTTAATTAGAAACCAAACATGACTAGTTTCTGTTCAGTATTTACTGATTTATGATTTTAACAATTTTGTTTTTATATTAATTATTTGGTAACTGGTTCTTTTGCTATTCATTAGGTGTCCTTAAATTTATATTATTAATTTTAATAGTATTACCTACATTTTGTTCTTACCTACTATTGCTATTATATTAAATTTTACCAATTATTGTTTTTTCACTCTAGGTTCATTAGGCCTAGATCACCTGACTTTCTTTATACAGTTATTATATCATATTTCATGAGTTTCATGGAACAGAACTATTTTAAACATAACTACAACAAATTAACATGTAATATTTAATGATTCTTGATCATTTCCAAAACATAATACTATTCCTTTTACCACGAACAGATAACTATAATTATTATTTAACTAGTATTTTCTTAATTTAAAACATGACTATTAATTCTACTTATTCCACTTGGATAGGCCTATTATGCCTTAGTTTTCCCACATTATAAATCCATCACTTTTTTACACAAACATTACTTTTTATTTATTTTACACATTGTTACTACTGCTGTAATATCAGTTAGTATAATTTCCTTGGTTCGGTTATGCACTTTAATCTTATTACTCACTATTTTTCTTTCTTTTCTTCACCTTGATTTCACCACACAACTCAACTTATCATTAATATTGGGTATTTTTTTATATGGAGGATTTATTCACTTCCTATTCTAATAACAATATTATTTAATATTACTCATTTTACATTTATTTATTGGTAATTCTACATCATACTTCTTGCTATAGCTTTGTACTTTCAGTATTACATTTGCTACTTTATTATTGTTTAAAAAGGGGTTGTTATATGCAGTGGCGGCTCGTGACTTAAGAGGCTGGAGGGCACGGCCTTTATGCTCCTTAATTATTTATCAATATTGAATTTAACGAACAACAGAAATGTCGCCAATATTTGATCACACAATTCATTAATAAAATAAGAATAGTAACACGTGCAGCATGCAACGATTATTTAAAAATTTGATCTCACCTCAAATATTGTGATCTCTTGTAGAGAGTCAGCAGTTTTATTAATAAACATAACCACAAACTGTCGAAAGTGTCCACAAAAATGTCTATACTGTTTCCACAAAAAAGTTATACACTATATTTACATTATATTATTTCTATGATACCTACACTTTAAACAGACCCTTTATTTATATACAAAGTCTATTCGCCTTTCCTTTAAATTAACGAACTTTTCTAGCATCAAAGTCCTTCATTTCTTTAACAAGTTACTTCTTAATAGATAACATCACAAGGGCATTCAGTCTATCGTTTTTCATTGTATTTCTCAAGAAAGTCTTAAGTCTTTTCAGAGTAGAAAAGCAGCGGTCAGGTTCAGCAGAGTTGTCATTGGGATAGTTATGATAATTTTCAGACGTTTCGACACTTCTTTGGAAACTGACGTAAGATTGTTTTCTTCTATAAAGTTAAGAAGTTTTATTGCGCCTTTACTATTAAAATCATGCCATCTGTATAATAGTTCCAATTCACTCCGAAGTTTGTTTTCTTGTAAGAAAGGGTAATGTTGAATCACTCGTATGAATGTTTCTTCCGGAAAGTTTGTAGAAAAAAGTCATTGTTCATCAATGAAGCTGCTTCTAGGTGTTCCGTGCAAGTAAACCTATCTTTTACGTGAGTTATAATGATGTCACTTACTTCTTTTGCATCCCCTATTCTAATGCTGCATCCAACATTATTGTTCCTTTTTCTTGGTTCCTCATGAAACTCCTCATTTATTTGTGTTTCTATTTCATTTATTTTTTCCCTCTCTGCATCTCATTTTCAAAAATTCCGATGTCACTTTGTCACATACACTGTCTTTGTTCCTACTCTGTAGTTGTTGGTACAGTATGTCCACATGGGATAGAGTTCTATAGAAAAAAGTTAGCCAGAACATGAAATTTTGGTCCTGAAGAGCCCTTCTGTGACCACTTGCCTCATTAACTGTGAGTCTGTTTGTACACTTTTCTTCAAGAACTTCGGAACATCCCTCCAACATATCGGTTTTCGTACAGAACGTTGACTGTACGAATGTTGTAATTCCATCTTGTTATAGAAACTCTGGGTAACCTGGGTTGCACTACTTCCTCCAAAACGTCCGTTCGTAGAGATGAGTGTGAAAAAAATGCTGGAATGGCAGACAGATTTGAGAAAAAAACTCTTTGTTTACACTTGTTGCTTTTTCTAATGGCAAATTAAGTTCACGAGCGTAACAGTGTACAAAATATGTGAACGGATACACTTCTCTAGTTTTTGCCTTTACACCTCCAATAGAACCACACATAACATTAGCGCCAACATAAGTCTGAGCTATTAATATTTCCTTTGATGTGTGCAGAAGAGGATAGATATTGTTCATTATGCACTTTGCTAATGTTTCTGCACATTTACCTTCAGGACTGAGAAATCCCCAAAACCTTTCCTACACCAACCCCTTAAACACGTAGTTAAAAACTAATACCATTTGACAGTGGTTTGTCACATCAGTTGTCTCCTCACATTCGATTGTCACAAATTCAGAAGCTTGTATCTCCTTTTATATTTCTTCCCTCCAGACAATAATCATACAGTCCAATATATCATTCTGTATTATTTTCTATGTAGGCCTACCTTTGACTACAGTGGCCAATTCTAAATGGTCTTTCACTGCAGAATCCAGCTTGGCAGTAAAATTAATTAAGCCTTTGTATACCCCGGATTTGTAGACGATGCTGATTCGTCATGAACTCTTACAGACAATTGTAAAACACTACAGAATTTGACACACGAAATCAGCTGTTTTAAATATGTCTTTTTTGCTGACTTGAACATTGTGCTTCTCAATGTTTTGTCTAAATTTCGTGTCCAGACTAGACGGTATGTTTACTTTGCCTAACAAAGAAAAATCAACAACACTATTCATGTGATAGACGGATATTTCATGCTTTTTAATTTTTCTGTAAGATGTTTTATATCATTAACCTCTTTTAGAGTCCAAAAACAATAACCATTGTCTCTGGGAGACAATACAATACATGGAAAACAGAACATTATTCGTGAAACTATTAAAAAAACACGGAAACTCAAAACCTAAACACTAAACAAATGCCAGCGCAGAATTAACCACCCCAGAGAAACTATAAACACTAAAAGAGCAAATCTCATATTATTATCAATAGTCTGCGATTAGTTGTACTGAGTGAATTATGCGACTTTCTGCTAAACGTGGCGCGGGAGCCGGCGCGCCAAGCGACAGTGTGAACGCCACCTATACGATTACAATTTCGTTCAACTTTGGATAGAGTGGGGAAACTGAGAAATGGGCGCGATTGTCAGAGCGCCGTAATGCACGCTGTTCCAAAAACATTTCTGCTATTACCTAACACAAAAACATTTTCTTGTCCGAAGGGTTAAAGAAATATGTAATGACTTTCCACAAATAGTGATAATGGGTTGTTTAATGATATGATTTAATCTGGGAGGCGCGCGCCTTAGCGCCCTAAGAACGAGCCGCCCCTGGTTATATGGTTATTATGATAAGTGAAATGACACGTTACAATACGTGGACGCGTTTGCGTGTGGTGAACCTTCGTTGTTATATCTTCCACGAGAGTTATCCGGTCAGCATGAGACTTGGACAGTGAATTATTTATGAAAATAGCTATATTTTCTATATACTCTGTTGTTCTCAGCTATTTTTTAAATGTGGTTTTTTAGTAATTGAAAACTCAACTTTTCACGCTTATCAATTGAAGAGTAATAAAATTTCTAGATAAAACCTATGCAGGCTCTCGCAGACTTATACAAAGATTCGCCTGCAACGCGTCTATCTTTTGTCCACTCTACCAAGTAGACAGTTGATTGACCAATCAGAAGCCCCTAATTTCAGTCAGATCCATTGGTTGTCATGTGTACTTCAAGGCAGTTTATCGGAAGCCGTTGCTTAGTGAACATGTGTTCTTCGTCAAGAGTTTTTCTTGTTCGAACTGGTTTAATCTAGAGTAACTCTAAGTCATGGGACTCTTTTCGAGTTTGTCGACTAGAACCAAGCAGGTGAACTACCAATTATAATATATTAAGTGCTATTACGTGTTAGTGGAAGATTTTCCGCTTAGGGAGATTTATCTACCGTGGTAAATCATCTTATTACTTTTTCTTGTGATTCACACCTTTAAATTTTACAATACATTCTTAAGTTCTACGACAATATTACTTCATAATCATCACAGTTAATATCACTCCTTAGTGTTCATTATTTACTGAATCAATGTTTTATTCTAAATATTATTCATAATAACTTTATTAAATGTTATTGTTCACTCTTAAATCTTAAACATTGGTTATTTTACTAAGTCTTTATCTTAGCCTTTTTACTCTTACTATTTTTATTACAGACACTATTTTTATTTATATATCACTTGCACTTTTTTAAATTATTTTGTGTTCATTATAATATACTTAGTGTTTCTTTTTGTATTATATCACTTTAGGATAATTCACTTTCACTAGTTCAACTTCCGTTTATTTCTCACTGTTCTATTCTCTTTCTCTACACACCTTATATATATAATTATTAATATTGTGTCTTTCTTTGTTAACAAATTACATACATTCCTAACTCTTTGGTTAGTGTACTTTTATCTATCGTTTTTTATTACTGACTATTTACAATTGTCATTCAATCAATACTAACATTCATTAATTATTTTGGTTCTTAACCGGTTTCATTTTCTTTATTATTTTGGATTACATTATTTCTCCCTTCTCTATTTTTTATTCCTTGTCTGGGTTTTCTTGACGTGTTTCATTTTGTTTTCTTCATCGTGGGTTTGTTCTCTCTTGGTTTTCATTCTTCTTCTCCTTCACTCGTCTAGTTTTCTTTATTCAGGTTCCTTAACTAGCCAATCTCTGGGGTTGGGTCAATGTTGTTTGTCTGTGAGTCTAGTAGTTGAGTTTCTTTATTAATCACTTTTAGTTTGTTACTCTTTCTCCTTCTTTGTTAATTACCTTTTATATATTTTTTACTCTCCACATTATTTATTTATTAAAATACAGTATTTTAACTACTACTGTATCTTTGTAGAATGTTGTTTCTTTCAAACACTTGCTTTCAAGGGTGCATCTGTTTGTACTAATCATTTTTGTCCTTGCAGTGTATTTAATGAGTTATGCATATTTCTTTTACATCATGATGTGCGACATAATTAAATTTAAAGTTTATTGGTTTGCCCCCCAAGAATTATCTTAGTTCTTGTGGGGGTTTTGTCATAGAATGCAAGAACTATTGAGTTATAGTTTTATTAATGGACAGTTTTACTTTATGTATGGCACTTACTAGGTTCCTTCATGCAAAGTAGCTGTAACTTAGGCCCATAAAATTAATCGTAATTATCAACTACAAAAATTACTAGGACTATGAAAAAATATATTACAGTTATATTGGTACACTATGGGTGAATTTCTGTTCCTTACATCTTTTAATATTTTGTGCGTACTGAATTATTTTGTGGATGTGTAGGCTGTATGCTGTAAATATCGTATTCATTATGCTAGTATAAGGTAGAATGTTGATGGTCTTTAACACTGCTCAATCAGATTATTCTAAACCAATAGATTAACTCAGGAGTAAATATGGTTTTGTAATAACTTATTACTGTAGTTTTAATCTCAGAATAAAAATTAAAACTAGAACTCAAAAACATTGTAAACACACAAAAACTGGAAGTTTGCCCAAGTATACTGTAGTTGTTGAGAACTGAGTGGAAAAAAACGCATAGGTTTTAAATGTATAAATTTTATTCTGTAGACATGCATGATCAGTATTTCTAATAACAACACTTTTTCAGTTGAGATCCACATTTTACTGATGGGTGTTATTAACATAAAACATTAATAATTGTGTAATTCCTGATGATGCTGTATGAAAGAATGGGGGAAAACGTCACATTAATAATGATATAAAAATATGGTTATTAATGCAAAGGGTTGTTTAACTTTATATGTTTGAAATTGAAGTATTATATATGTGGAAAATTTTTTTACTAAAATAATCTATAATAAAGCAGTGTATACTGCCACAACTGTAATGCAATATTCCATCTTCCTAATTGTCCATGTACAATGAGCAAAACTTGGTAGTACTGCTATGATAATTATAGCTTATCATTTTTATTAAATAAAAACAAAAGCACACGGTCTGTGTGATTGTGATGCACACAATTATTTAAAAAATCTGGTGGTTAGTGAGTTATTGGAAGTCGTAAAATCATCAAACACATGAAACCAGCAAATCATCACCCAGATGAGCCGGACTACATTTGAACACTTGCTGTTTTAAATTGCACTGAAGAACTACAAACAACAAAGTAATTTTCAAGAACTGATCCTGGTTGAAGACAGATAAGCATTTCATAAAGTACAGTAGAAACTCGCTAACATGTCACATTTGAGGGGGGTTGATTAACTACAATGCAGTGTAAACTTTGTAACATGATATATGAGCCCTAAGATTTCAGTGATATAAAATGATAACACATGTCAGATAATGAGTCAAAGAGACAAGCCAAATAATTTGTCTAAAATGCCAAGCTCAACGCTACATGAGCTAACTATCACCAAATATAAACTCACAGCCATAAGAGTCAATAAACTGATGGTAAATACAAATGAAATGACATAATAGTGAAGAGATTTTGCACCACACAATGATTGTACCAATAGAAGCAACCACCCAATAGTTTTCGGTCAGTGAAGAACCAAACAGACACAAAATCAGTGAAGAAACAAACAGACACAAGAAAGAAGAATCAGTGAAGAACCAAACAAGAAGAAAGAAGAGGAAGGAAGAATCAGTGATGAAGAACCAACAACCATGGCATGAAAGATTGCAAGAGCCAGTCAACTATAAATCAACACCTACCAATATGTGTAATGACCAATCAACCTGCAGATTAAAGAGATAGACAGAAAACTGACTAACTGAGATGACCAGTATACTATAAATAATGTTACAAATGAATAAGAAAAGAAATATTATACAAAGGAGTGAAAATAACAATAATAATTATTGATTAGAAGCTGTGAATTAAGCATAGTAACAAGATATGGACAGCAACAATGTAACATAAGGAGTATTAATATGTCTCAGAGTATCAGCAAACACTAGTCAAATAGTCTGACAATCATGTATAAAAGGAAAGAGAATAAATAAAATGTTATTAGTTATCTTTATTAAAACCAGATATACAAAAATAAGGTTAAAAGAATGCCAATGTGAGTCAAACTAACATACACATTGTTAGCACCAATGACCAAATGACATAACCTATGATGTGTGTAAGATTCACCTGTATTCACAACTAACAGTAGGAAAAACCTACCCAAACCAGAATATAATATATGTAAAAGCAAGTAGAAATAACAATCTTTCTACAGGTAACAAAATCAGATGCCCAAAATAAACTTTCAATAAGAAAATAAAGAAAGAAAATGAACCAAAACCCACTAAAATAAAATTCACTAATAAAACTTGTATAAAGTTACATTATAAAAATGAATAGAAACGAAATGTCGATGTCAATACCACAAATAGAGTGTGATACCACTACTGTACTATGGTACAAAGATAATAAGACGGAATACAGTATATTATAATTATATTTAATTCGCTCTGCCGTTCCATTCAGTAAACGACCAAAATTTGGCTAAATCCGTGGAGTTGATTGGTGGGCGAGCTTCACTTTTGTGTACATACCCCCTCGGTGTTATATTTTAATTGTTAAGTTTGGCGTGGGTCTTCGGGTTCTAGATTAAAACTGTTTTTCTCATTTTGACACAAATTCTTATAATTGTAATAACTTTGTTAATATCATTCCGATTTTAAATCTGAGCGTATCAATGGATTCACTACACTTGGCTCTATTATTTGAGTCCACTCATGGTGTGCTTTGGTCCATTATTAAGAAAGTTATTGTTTGTGGTTAATACAGTTCACTTAACACTATTATTTTATATTTAAATCTTTATTATCACTACATAATGGCACTCATACCCACTTGAGGGCATGCCTTCCAAGTTCTCATCACTCCTTAGTTACTATTTACTTAGATTTATTGAAAAATACAATTCGTATTCTACTGTCATCTTCGCCTAGGTACTCACATTTATATTTACATATTTCATTCATTAGAAAGTATTTGTCTGCTTTCTAATTGTTCCCATTTGTTGATAACAAAGGGTTACTACTACTGGTTACCTTTGTTAGCTGGAAAATGAGGTAATGTTTGGTTACTTAAGTGGTCTCTATTTTCATCATTAGATGCCTACTTAATATCATTCTTTTCTGGTATTAGAGTTCTTTTTGTTATTGTCTCTCAGTTACAATAGCTGAGTAAGAACATTGTCTTAGTACTGGACTTGGTGTGTTTACTACATTAGCCTTTTTTACATTGCATTTGGTTAAACAATACTAGTTACACCTGGTGTCGCATGACATGTGCACTTAAATATAATTATAGTATACTGTATTCTGTCTTATTATCTTTGCACTATAGTACAGTAGTGGTATCACACTCTATTTGTGGTATTGACATCGACATTTTGTCTCTATTCATTTTTATAACGTGCCTTTATACTAGTTTTATTAGTGAATTCCATTTTAGTGGGTTTTGGTTCACTTTCTTTGTTTATTTTCTCATTTAAAGTTTATTTTGGGCATCTGATCTTGTTACCTGTAGAAAGATTGTTATTTCTACTTGCTTTTACATGTATTACATTCTGGTTTGGGTAGGTTTTTCCTATTGTTAGTTGCAGTAGCGGCTCGTACAGGGAGGGCAAAAGGGCGCAGCCCTCCCACTAAATTTGCAAATTAAACTTGTCTATAATATAACTATAATGTGATAATGTGTAGTATCCTTATTGAAAGATATTTTTGGGGCGACTAATAGCGATCACCCGATGTTTTCGGCATGGTCCCGCAGGCAGGACGGTTTCGCTATCGTCCTCCCTGCATAGACCAGTCTTTCGGGGAGCGGGGCAAGAGACGTGTACACATTGTAACTTAACTTAACTATTGTTGTTTTTATTTGTTTAAATTATTTGAGGTTGTAGTTGTTGGAAATTGAAAGTTACTAATTTTATAAAGTAATTGAACTGTAGCATTCGAGGTTACTAAAAATGTGTTTACAATTGTAGAATTATAATTGTCTGAAAAGAATTCCCTTAGATAAAAAATAAAATAGTTGCGTTAATATTATTTAAACACTAACGTTACTTAAATTTAAAAATAAAGTGTACTAGTAGGTCGCTTGCAGTTGGTTACCGTCTTGATGACACTAGCTGCGAAACTCCTCCTCCAGGTTGATAATCGTCTAAGTATGTAAAGTCTAGTAAGGTCTGGACAATCGAATAAATATAATACACTTTCACGTACCTGTTCGTGTTTTCTGGAAGTTCAATAAGCTGCCAAGACGGTTTACAAAACCAACTCACTTTATCTACAAGGTTAGGTTGCCTTGTTTAATAATGGGCGCCACACAGGTTTATTTTGGGAAAATCCCGTGGAAAACCCATTAATAGAATCCGATAATAATTTTAAAAAAAGTTAAAATAATTGTTTATTACCCTTATGGTAATGCAATTCAACAATATTTAATCACAACTGAAGGTTGTTTGGATTCTTCTAAATGAATTATTTATCTACTTTTTAGAAATAAATTAAGTTGAGTTATGCTGTTCATAATGGGGTTTTATTCATACCCTTGATAGAGAATTCAAACAAATATAATTAAAAGAATACAATGATGTACAATTGTAAATATCTTGTTATATACCTGATACAATTGGCTCAGAGCATAAGATATGATTCTGGTTAAGTCCAGATACTCTTTACTTTAAACATTAATACTATTCAAATCTCAGGCGTACGTTTTTTTGAAACACAAAAAAGAATGCTCATGCCTACACAATAGCTAACGATTTTCTGATATAATATGGACTAGCAATGCCTTTGAGGTTACTAGTATAAAATAAAAATAAAAATAACCTATTTTATAGGTTATGCGTTCGTAACGCTTGATTCATGATTTACAAAGTTATATTTTGAGATCACTTATAACTAACATTCAACTTAGCTAGTATTGACAAATCCATTAAATAAATTTAGACATGGTGTAGTACAGAAAAATGTTTCAGTGTTATGCGTCAGTACAGATCTGTTTATCAAAACATACAGGTTATGGCGCTCGAAGTAATGAATAAATTGTTACATTGTTACCTTTGTGTTTTAATCTTTTGATTAAAATTCAATTAACACATCGATGATCGGATTATAATGATCATCGTTCTTCACTACACACGCACATGAACAGAGAAAATTGGTTCACTTCTAACTAAAAGAACCATATATGACATTATTTAATTATTTCTTCTGTTCGTTATTTTTCCCGCACTAAATGAAATAATACTGCACTTAATTGCACTGTTTCTTTGTAGAATATCTTGAAGTTATCTTGAGTTACTGCCGAAATGTTTCTGTTGATGCACTGTTGTAATGACGCTATCAGTTAGTAAAAATTTAGATGAGACCAGCGCACCTTCCACGCTGAATGAAATTAAAAAGTGTCTGGCGATAATCTGCCGCAGCTCCTTATGTACCCGATCGTTTGATCGGCTTTAGGCGATTGTATTAATTACTAAGCTTTTTTTTTATTGGCTCAGCCAGGTGTGATGAAAGTGACGTATTGTCTTTCCAACCGTCAATAACGGTTTTCTAACCGACATTCGCAGGAATGATTGACAGTTGTCGTTGTTATTGGTGTTGATAACCAGATTTCTTATGCATTTTTTTTGTAAATGATGCTAACGCCTTTCACGCACTTATTATAGTTGCGATTGGGGTCGTATCGCTATCAAATTAAAGAATATTTTGTCCTCTTTAATTTGATATAGTTTGACACTGGTTTAATCACACTTTTACTGACATTGCTAAATAAACAATGTTCAGGCACACGGCTTTACACTGTCGTTAGCTAATCGAAGTCGACGATTACACACTCTGACTAATATTGTTTGTGTTCCACACCGCGTTTTTTCACTTGAACGTTTATGTTAGAACACTATTATATCTGTACTGATATTTAATTACTGAATATTATGATCAAATCTTACCTTATACCTTGCCATTAACAATACTTACTCACTATGATATTTCGTTTCACATGATTTTGCTCCGTTCTCTTAACTAACAATTGAACTATTAATTATATTATATTAATAATGCTTATTGTTATGTTTGAGTATAAAAATTGTTCTGTGGATGTGATTTACACTCATATCACCTTCCACTAATCACTTTACTGATGATTGTCTGATTTAGGCCTTGTTGAGATATACCGTCTGTATCGGATTTCTGTCTTAAAAACATTTATTAGTTCACAATTCGGTACCTTGCTGAGGTAGCTTATTTGTATAAGGTTCCCTCTTACAAACATGTTTACTTGTCATAAGTATATTGGAGACTGAAATATAGCTTCATTCTCATATTGTGGCCATCGCTAATTTTAGTTCTTGGCATTAATAATTACTAGTCATGGTTGCTTAATTCTCAGCCAAATGCTGATTCTGATCTCATATTATTCAGATTCTTATTTAATCATTTTTTATTAACATATCATATTCCATTTAGTTATTCACTGACTCGCTTGACAGCTTAAAGTGAATTTAATTTGTCCATTAGTTTGTGTCTGTCATAGTATGGTTGTAGTGTCAAACAATATTTGGGTTTACTGCTTCTTGTGGCACTTCATCTTCTTTCTTCTTCCAAGGTTCCTCTCTTCTTGGTTATTCTTATCATTACATTATCTATTTACATTATCGTCATGCATTTATTAAATCTGATGGTATATGTCTAGGTTATGTAACATCTGGTTATGTTACATATACTCCCTCCTCAAAATTGATAATTGGAGAAAAAAATTTGATTTTTGATAAAATTATCATTTCATTTCAGTTTTTAGTATATTACTACTGTTTTTTGTCTAGTACTCTTTACATTGATCTTTAATATACTATTAGTGTGTTACACTAGCTTGATTTCTTGTCTAGTGATATGATTCTTAGCTTACTAGTATGTTTTCAAGTTTCTCACATTTTAAGTCATTTAATTACAATAGATTTCATTTCTTAAATTAACAATTTCCTGTCTTATCATACATTTTTCTTTCTTATTACTTCTCTTTACTTTTGTGATTATCTCAATGGTTCTTACATTTTTTACCTCATAGATTCTTTAATAATAGTCCTTGATACATTACTACATAGCTCCCTAACTTTTGTAGTGGGTTCGGAATCAGAGTGGCTCACTGTGGCATACATTCTCTGCCGTTCCTCAATACACATACTCAGATTCAGAGGCATACTCATCTCTGTCTGAGAAAAAAAATAAAATTGCACCTGGCAATAGTTGCACTATCACAACACATAAAATATCACATATCATTCATTTTCAATAATATAATATATTCAACATAATATTCAAGGTATTAGAGGTTTTCATTTGTATCACATTTCCTTCTTTTATACTTTCTAACATACTTCCTTTTCACAGGTAATTATTTCTTTTCAGACTTGACATTCTCGGCTATGCTTTTTATCCGCCGTACTGTTACTTTTTATACTAGTTGACAACTTGTTTTATTTTACTTGAGTATTCTTAAAATTACACACTTACATTGATGCTTATATAATTATGCAGTTGTTTCTTACATATAGAGTTTACAATGTTTCATTATTACAATAGTTTACTAGTTTTTCTCTCGTTAATGATTTATACTTATCCTGAATTATCAGGGTTTATAGTATTCATATACTAATTGTTTTTGTTAGATGTTCTCTGACATATTTTGTTACATACAATATTTGGTAATTAAATCATATTTTTCTTTCTTTTCATTCCACAATAATAATAGCCATCTTTATAATTAACTCTCTTTGTTATTCAGCCTCTCTACTCCTTCAAGTGTCTGATAATTTACACTTATTCTGGATGATTTTAATTCTTGTTAATGGAGTATACAATATTTGATAATTACAATACAATGTGATAATATAATAACAATATATTAATATCTGATTTTATAGACATTCTTGGGGTTACATTGTTCATTTAAGAAACATTTTTCTCTCTCTCTACTTTCCATAATAATATCCTTCTTTCATGTTACTCTCTTTGGTTTTCTTCTTCTCTACTCCTTCAAGTGATGGTGGTTTTCACTTATTCTGGACGATTTTATATATAATCTTATTTTTGTGATAGGTATATAATATTTGATATTTAACTTCTTTTACATACAATATTCATTTGGTAAACATTTTTTCTCTCTTTTTTTTCTTTATAATATAGCATAGTAATTTTAGGTATAAAATAGTAGTATTTCTTCTCAATAAATTAATCTAACATAGGAGTATTAAGGTAATTTTATTCCATTATCCTAGGTATATTTTCGTTATATGCCGCTTGTGGTTCTTTATTATATAATACATATCTTTCTCCTCATTAAATTATTTGGTTTACTATACACATTTTTCTACCATCTAGTATGATAGATCTGGTTCTTATTGAATAGGTAACAAATAGTTTGGGCTATGTCTTAATCCTACACACTTTTAATAACACAACATGGCAAATAGGTTTGCTATAGGCAATTAGTTACTTTCAATACCTTGGTCATAATACATGATCCTTCTAATCACTAAATGAATCCGTTTATAGTAGTTATTTTTAAAGTTTCTTTTATACATTAAATATTCCGGTGGTAAATGTTGCCTACCACTATAATTTATCTGCTCTTAACAATAATCACATTTATGGTTTATTTATATGGGGTTATTTTGTGCTTTTCCACTCTATTGGGTTCTTTGCTTGGGACAATTACGTTTCGCAGGTATCCTTTTCCGTATCTGTCTCTAGTACTACATGTTTGTGGTATCTGGCACCCTATCCCTATCATGCGGTTCTTCCACTTTGTGGCTACCAGATAGTCATCGGCTTCCCGTTTTCTCGCCTTCTTCCTCTCATCATTTTTAGTATCCACGTGTCCAGTGTACTCCTGGTCTTTGTTATTGTTGACGTCTAGTACCTCTTCTAATTCGGGCTGACCGTCATTAGTTTCCTGGTTGGATTTTCCCATTGATTGGTCCCTCTTCTTCCGTAATTCCTTTATTTCTTGGGCATACCCCTCAATGATCCGGTCCAGCTGTTCTTGATACCCTTTCCTTTTCTTAAAACGTTTCATTCTCCCTATGGAAATATCTGCTTTAAGTATGTTATTGGTTATAGTCTTCTTTGTTGTAACACATTTCTTCTCTTCGTTCATCTTCATGAAGCTCCTTCGGTACTCCTTCCTATAGGTTCCTTCTTTACGGTTGTTGACTGGGAAATAAATCATATTAACTAGACCACTTCGAGTCATTTCGATTAATTCTTTTGTTACCCTAGTCTTCTTTGGGCGTAGTATTCTTCTTATCTTCGCCTCCTTTTCTTCCGTTTTCTTAATAATTTTGTTCCTTTCTTCATGAATTTTAATTTGCGAATTCACTTGTTCGGTAGTTGTATTTCTGGGTACTCCTTTTGTCTCCACTTGATCATCACACATTGGCAGATTATTTTGTTCTACATCTTCCCTCTCGGTTAATAACTCTTCCACTTCTTCAATTACCTGAGTCTTCTTTATACCTTCGGCATCGATCTCCTTATATTGAATATCTTCCTGGTGTCTGTCAAGCTCATTTTCAGATGATGATGTATTTGAGTCCCCTTCGCTCTCAGTTTGTTCGACCTCATCTTCAGGTTGCAATTCTTCTCTGGTCTCATCATTGGGTACTTCTTCAGTCTCTGAGTTGTTGTAGTTTCGTAATCCTCTTGTTGTCTGACTCAATTCTCCCGTGTATTTCTTATTCATTTCATCCATTTTCTGGCTAATCTTATTTAATGTGGTTTTCAACTCTTCTCTTAAGGCTCTACTGCTGTCTTCTATTTTATTGTTTAACATGTCCATGGCTCTGTGGGTATTGTCAATCTTTTTATTCAAGTCTCCTTTCAGTGACTCCATGTTTTTATTAATGGACTCCATTTTTTTCTGGCTGTCATCCATTTTCCTGTTGATCGATTCCATATTTTTATTTAATAACTCAACATTCTTTTGATTCGCCGCCCGGGATTTCTTACCGTCTTCTTTCAGTTCCATCATCACTCTCATCATTGCTTCCTGGAAGTCCGTATTCTCTGCTTGTGCGGGCCTCTCAGATAATCTGGGTTGGTGGTCGACCCTCACTTCCACTTCCGGTTCTACATGGTGTGTTTCTTCGGGTCGAGTTTCTATATTATTAATGGTAATGACTTCCATCTCGTGTGTGGGTTGTGTTTCATATGTCTCTGTATCTAGTTGTACTTCTCCTACCCGACTGTCCTTGTATCTTGTATCGTATTGGTGTGTGTGTGGCATGTTTGTTCTTTTGTGTCCGCCGGGCTGATTTAAAATATAAAAAATGTTTTCGTTTAATATTTTTCAGCCACACGTTGCTGGCCGCCAATTTGTAGTATAACTAAACTAGTGTGATTTATATGTTTAAACTATTTGAGGTTGTAGTTGTTGGAAATTGAAAGTTACTAATTTTATAAAGTAATTGAACTGTAGCATTCGAGGTTACTAAAAATGTGTTTACAATTGTAGAATTATAATTGTCTGAAAAGAATTCCCTTAGATAAAAAATAAAATAGTTGCGTTAATATTATTTAAACACTAACGTTACTTAAAATTAAAAATAAAGTGTACTAGTAGGTCGCTTGCAGTTGGTTACCGTCTTGATGACACTAGCTGCGAAACTCCTCCTCCAGGTTGATAATCGTCTAAGTATGTAAAGTCTAGTAAGGTCTGGACAATCGAATAAATATAATACACTTTCACGTACCTGTTCGTGTTTTCTGGAAGTTCAATAAGCTGCCAAGACGGTTTACAAAACCAACTCACTTTATCTACAAGGTTAGGTTGCCTTGTTTAATAATGGGTGCCACACAGGTTTATTTTGGGAAAATCCCGTGGAAAACCCATTAATAGAATCCGATAATAATTTTTAAAAAAGTTAAAATAATTGTTCATTACCCTTATGGTAATGCAATTCAACAATATTTAATCACAACTGAAGGTTGTTTGGATTCTTCTAAATGAATTATTTATCTACTTTTTAGAAATAAATTAAGTCGAGTTATGCTGTTAATAATGGGGTTTTATTCATACCCTTGATAGAGAATTCAAACAAATATAATTAAAAGAATACAATGATGTACAATTGTAAATATCTTGTTATATACCCGATACAATTGGCTCAGAGCATAAGATATGATTCTGGTTAAGTCCAGATACTCTTTACTTTAAACATTAATACTATTCAAATCTCAGGCGTAAGTTTTTTTGAAACACAAAAAAGAATGCTCATGCCTACACAATAGCTAACGATTTTCTGATATAATATGGACTAGCAGTGCCTTTGAGGTTACTAGTATAAAATAAAAAATAAAAATAACCTATTTTATAGGTTATGCGTTCGTAACGCTTGATTCATGATTTACAAAGTTATATTTTGAGATCACTTATAACTAACATTCAACTTAGCTAGTATTGACAAATCCATTAAATAAATTTAGACATGGTGTAGTACAGAAAAATGTTTCAGTGTTATGCGTCAGTACAGATCTGTTTATCAAAACATACAGGTTATGGCGCTCGAAGTAATGAATAAATTGTTACATTGTTACCTTTGTGTTTTAATCTTTTGATTAAAATTCAATTAACACATCGATGATCGGATTATAATGATCATCGTTCTTCACTACACACGCACATGAACAGAGAAAATTGGTTCACTTCTAACTAAAAGAACCATATATGACATTATTTAATTATTTCTTCTGTTCGTTATTTTTCCCGCACTAAATGAAATAATACTGCACTTAATTGCACTGTTTCTTTGTAGAATATCTTGAAGTTATCTTGAGTTACTGCCGAAATGTTTCTGTTGATGCACTGTTGTAATGACGCTATCAGTTAGTAAAAATTTAGATGAGACCAGCGCACCTTCCACGCTGAATGAAATTAAAAAGTGTCTGGCGATAATCTGCCGCAGCTCCTTATGTACCCGATCGTTTGATCGGCTTTAGGCGATTGTATTAATTACTAAGCTTTTTTTTTATTGGCTCAGCCAGGTGTGATGAAAGTGACGTATTGTCTTTCCAACCGTCAATAACGGTTTTCTAACCGACATTCGCAGGAATGATTGACAGTTGTCGTTGTTATTGGTGTTGATAACCAGATTTCTTATGCATTTTTTTTGTAAATGATGCTAACGCCTTTCACGCACTTATTATAGTTGCGATTGGGGTCGTATCGCTATCAAATTAAAGAATATTTTGTCCTCTTTAATTTGATATAGTTTGACACTGGTTTAATCACACTTTTACTGACATTGCTAAATAAACAATGTTCAGGCACACGGCTTTACACTGTCGTTAGCTAATCGAAGTCGACGATTACACACTCTGACTAATATTGTTTGTGTTCCACACCGCGTTTTTTCACTTGAACGTTTATGTTAGAACACTATTATATCTGTACTGATATTTAATTACTGAATATTATGATCAAATCTTACCTTATACCTTGCCATTAACAATACTTACTCACTATGATATTTCGTTTCACATGATTTTGCTCCGTTCTCTTAACTAACAATTGAACTATTAATTATATTATATTAATAATGCTTATTGCTATGTTTGAGTATAAAAATTGTTCTGTGGATGTGATTTACACTCATATCACCTTCCACTAATCACTTTACTGATGATTGTCTGATTTAGGCCTTGTTGAGACATACCGTCTGTATCGGATTTCTGTCTTAAAAACATTTATTAGTTCACAATTCGGTACCTTGCTGAGGTAGCTTATTTGTATAAGGTTCCCTCTTACAAACATGTTTACTTGTCATAAGTATATTTGAGACTGAAATATAGCTTCATTCTCATATTGTGGCCATCGCTAATTTTAGTTCTTGGCATTAATAATTACTAGTCATGGTTGCTTAATTCTCAGCCAAATGCTGATTCTGATCTCATATTATTCAGATTCTTATTTAATCATTTTTTATTAACATATCATATTCCATTTAGTTATTCACTGACTCGCTTGACAGCTTAAAGTGAATTTAATTTGTCCATTAGTTTGTGTCTGTCATAGTATGGTTGTAGTGTCAAACAGTATTTGGGTTTACTGCTTCTTGTGGCACTTCATCTTCTTTCTTCTTCCAAGGTTCCTCTCTTCTTGGTTATTCTTATCATTACATTATCTATTTACATTATCGTCACGCATTTATTAAATCTGATGGTATATGTCTAGGTTATGTAACATCTGGTTATGTTACATGTATATGCATTTATATGAGCATCCGCCATTACAGGTAGGGCTTTGCCCGCTTTCTGATTTCGCAGCTAAATTCATAGAGGGAGCGTTGTTCAAAACTTCTCTGTTGCTGTTATAGCATATATTTTCATATAGCATATATAAGTGCATACACTTTCTCTTGTGTTTTATGTAGTTTTGATTGTGTTCTTGTTGTACTTTTTGTGTAAACGTAATGTTCTAATAATTTATTCCTTATTAGGCAGTGTATTCTGTGTACGATAGTGTTTTTGTCGAACCTTGCGTAGGCCTACATAAACGTGTAACTTATTCTGTGTAGGCTTGAGCCTGCGTCTTCTGTGCGTATTTGTTAGAAACGATTAAAATGGCTATGAATTCGGTAAGTAATATTAAACGATTGATTATTTCAAATTCACTTACTTACGAAAAGAAAATAGAACTAAAAAAATTAGGGCCACCAAAACCAAATTTAGATATTACACAACAAAATTATAAAACGGGGTTATAAATAATTTTAGTTTCAAACACTTGTTTAAATATTGGTAGTTTGCAAGGTAGGTTTTTGATATTAACAATAATTTTAGTAGTGAAGCAAAAGATTCAATTTTACAATTATTTGATGATAATAGCAATAATTTAGTTTCTACTGGTTTTTTTTACATAATATATGGGTACAACTAAATTTTGCACCCCCAGTCAAAAACATTACCAGCCGCCACTGGTTAGTTGTGAATACAGGTGAATCTTACACACATCATAGGTTATGTCATTTGGTCATTGGTACTAACAATGTGTATGTTAGTTTGACTCACATTGGCACTTTTAACCTTATTTTTGTATATCTGGTTTTAATAAAGATAATTAATAATCATTTCATTATTCTCTTGCTTTTATGTATGATTGTCAGATTATTTGACTAGTGTTTGCTGATACTCTGAGACATATTAATACTCCTTTTGTTACATTGTTGCTGTCCATATCTTGTTACTATGCTTAATTCACAGCTTCTAATCAATAATTATTATTGTTATTTTCACTCCTTTGTATAATATTTCTTTTCTTATTCATTTGTAACATTATTTATAGTATACTGGTCATCTCAGTTAGTCAGTTTTCTGTCTATCTCTTTAATCTGCAGGTTGATTGGTCATTACACATATTGGTAGGTGTTGATTTATAGTTGACTGGCTCTTGCAGTCTTTTATGCCATGGTTGTTGGTTCTTCATCACTGATTCATCCTTCCTCTTCTTTCTTCTTGTTTGGTTCTTCACTGATTCTGTGTCTGTTTGGTTCTTCACTGATTCTTCTTTCTTGTGTCTGTTTGTTTCTTCACTGATTTTGTGTCTGTTTGGTTCTTCACTGACCGAAAACTATTGGGTGGTTGCTTCTATTGGTACAATCATTGTGTGGTGCAAAATCTCTTCACTATTATGTCATTTCATTTGTATTTACCATCAGTTTATTGACTCTTATGGCTGTGAGTTTATATTTGGTGATAGTTAGCTCATGTAGCATTGAGCTTGGCATTTTAGACAAATTATTTGGCTTGTCTCTTTGACTCATTATCTGACATGTGTTATCATTTTATATCACTGAAATCTTAGGGCTCATATGTCATGTTACAAAGTTTACACTGCATTGTAGTTAATCAACCCCCCTCAAATGTGACATGTTAGCGAGTTTCTACTGTACTTTATGAAATGCTTATCTGTCTTCAACCAGGATCAGTTCTTGAAATTACTTTGTTGTTTGTAGTTCTTCAGTGCAATTTAAAACAGTAAGTGTTCAAATGTAGTCCGGCTCATCTGGGTGATGATTTGCTGGTTTCATGTGTTTGATGATTTTACGACTTCCAATAACTCACTAACCACCAGATTTTTTAAATAATTGTGTGCATCACAATCACACAGACCGTGTGCTTTTGTTTTTATTTAATAAAAATGATAAGCTATAATTATCATAGCAGTACTACCAAGTTTTGCTCATTGTACATGGACAATTAGGAAGATGGAATATTGCATTACAGTTGTGGCAGTATACGCTGCTTTATTATAGATTATTTTAGTAAAAAAATTTTCCATATATATAATACTTCAATTTCAAACATATAAAGTTAAACAACCCTTTGCATTAATAACCATATTTTTATATCATTATTAATGTGACGTTTTCCCCCATTCTTTCATACAGCATCATCAGGAATTACACAATTATTAATGTTTTATGTTAATAACACCCATCAGTAAAATGTGGATCTCAACTGAAAAAGTGTTGTTATTAGAAATACTGATCATGCATGTCTACAGAATAAAATTTATACATTTAAAACCTATGCGTTTTTTTCCACTCAGTTCTCAACAACTACAGTATACTTGGGCAAACTTCCAGTTTTTGTGTGTTTACAATGTTTTTGAGTTCTAGTTTTAATTTTTATTCTGAGAATAAAATTACAGTAATAAGTTATTATAAAACCATATTTACTCCTGAGTTAATCTATTGGTTTAGAATAATCTGATTGAGCAGTGTTAAAGACCATTAACATTCTACCTTATACTAGCATAATGAATACGATATTTACAGCATACAGCCTACACATCCACAAAATAATTCAGTACGCACAAAATACTAAAAGATGTAAGGAACAGAAATTTACCCATAGTGTACCAATATAACTGTAATACAGTGGAACTTGGTTATTATGGCCTCGGCTGTTACGTCAACTCGGGCGTAGCGTTATTTTGTCATAGGTCCGGTCAAACTGATATCTTTAACATTATAAAAATTCCCGGTTTCAACGTCACTAAATATTGTACTACTCTGTTATAGCGTCAAAAATTTCTCAGATAGTTTACTCTAAATTTCATATAAACATACATGTGCGCGCGCTACGCCCATGGCTACAGGCATACATTGTATGCAAGCGATAAGCACTGTAACAGGACCGCCGGCGCCAGCGCCAGATGGAGAAAAAATTAAAAAAATTAGGAAATGCGAACATGGTGATGTGGATGCAGCATTATTGAAATGGTTCAAACAGTGTCGATGTTCAGATATTCCTGTGAGTGGACCAATTCTGAAAGAGAAAGCTACAGAATTCGGAAAATTGTTTGGTATTGATTTTACGTGCTCCAACGGATGGCTAGATCGATTTAAGGCCCGACACTCGATTTCCTTTGCAAAAATTTGTGGTGAGGCAAAATGCGAAGATCTGAACGTTACAGGCGATTGGGTGCGTAACACTTGGCCACAAATTAGACGATCATATAAAGATGAAGACATCTTTAATGGAGATGAAGCTGGAATTTTTTATAAATTAACTCCAAATAAGACTTTCAAATTTAAAAATGAAAAGTGCATTGGTGGGAAGCTCTCTAAACAAAGAGTTACAGTTTTTGTTTGTGCGAACATGACGGGAACCGAAAAAAGGAAACTTTTAGTTATCAGGAAAAGTTTGCATCGTAGATGTTTAAAAACATCAAAAAACTTCCTGCAAGTTACGCTGCCAACAAAAAAGCGTGGATGACTTCTAGTATTTTTGAAGATGAACTAAGAAAGTGGGATAAAGAACTGTTATCGAAAAACAGAAAAATTCTACTTCTAGTTGACAACTGTGCAGCCCATCCAAAGTTAAATTTGACAAACATTAATCTGGTCTTCTTACCGGCCAACTGTACGAGTGTCCTGCAACCTATGGACCAAGGCGTCATTAGAAGCCTAAAGTGTCACTACCGCAAGCAACTTAAAAAAAAAATTATTTTCTGTATGGACACGGTGCAACCTGCCACAATTTCACTCTTAGATGCAATACAATTCCTAGACGACTCTTAGAAGAGTGTAACACAGAAGACGATAGCAAAATGCTTTAGTAAAGCACAACTCGTACATCAAAATTTACTCGATGATGACGAAGACGACGACTTTCCGCTCTCGGAGTGGATTAAGAAATTCGACGTAAATGAATTTGGAAATGAACTTGATTCCTATGCATCAGTGGATGACCAAGTAGAAACATTCCAAGTGTTGAGTGACGCAGAAATTATCGCGGAAGTAAAAAAAACATAGAAGCAGAAGATAGTGTTGAAGAAGATGCTGAGCAAGAGGAGGATGCCGACATCGTTTGTCCGACAGTACAGGAAGCAATGAGAGCCGCCGAAACTCTTTCACGATTTTACTGCTTTAGAGAGACGTCTGACGACTCGTTCAATGCAGTGCACCATCTCCACAGCACAACAGAAAGAATTTATTTTTCAGAAAGGAGCATTCAAAAGAAAATTACGGATTACTTTCGACAGTAAGCCTAAATGTAAGTTACATGTACTTTCTTTTTGATCTTTTAAAATATTCTTCATGCTGTTTGTATAAATGAAATGCAGTTTGTAAACTTTAGAATAAATATCACGAATAATGTTAATAATGCAAAATCTTTTTTTTTTTTCTCCTTCCTTACTAGTGATTAAAAAGGGTCTTTTATAACGACTCTTTTATAACGTCACTCGGACATAACGTCATTATTTTTTTGGTCCCTTCAATGACGTTATAACCAAGTTCCACTGTATATTTTTTCATAGTCCTAGTAATTTTTGTAGTTGATAATTACGATTAATTTTATGGGCCTAAGTTACAGCTACTTTGCATGAAGGAACCTAGTAAGTGCCATACATAAAGTAAAACTGTCCATTAATAAAACTATAACTCAATAGTTCTTGCATTCTATGACAAAACCCCCACAAGAACTAAGATAATTCTTGGGGGGCAAACCAATAAACTTTAAATTTAATTATGTCGCACATCATGATGTAAAAGAAATATGCATAACTCATTAAATACACTGCATGGACAAAAATGATTAGTACAAACAGATGCACCCTTGAAATCAAGTGTTTGAAAGAAACAACATTCTACAAAGATACAGTAGTAGGTTTTTTTATGGAAATTAAGTGGAAACATATTGTTTAATTCAAGCTACACAAAATTTTTGACGTGAATAAAATTACACACAAGATAAAAAACATATTTAAAAAAAAAGTATAGATTGTGACAAAAATTTGAATACACTGCTGTTTTGGTAAAAAAATGCTTCTGGTAAATTATGATAAATATATTTAAAAAATAAAAAAATGAAACAAAGAGGGAACAGTTTAAACATAGAAAGTAATGGCAGGATTCGTCTGAACAACTGATGCTAAAAAAAGTGCAGGGAGACCCACAAATGATGGCAGTAGTGTAAGATGACACAAGCTGAAGGACTAAGTTGTTACACAGAAGAAGGAAAGATCTTTTTAAGATGTCTTCCAATCCATCAGGTCTATCTTTTTTTTTAACATCAGTTTATTACAGACAGTCTGCCTTCATGTATAGCATAAAAATCTTTCAAGTGTGTGTTTACTTAAATAATAAGAAAAACAACCATTTAATATCACAAAATGTATATTATCTTAAAACATTTCAAATAAATAACACAAAATTGTTACAGGAATGCATAAATCAATTGTAATATCAGTTTAGTCTGAAATTAAAAAAATGTCAAGATTAGAGTTACATGCACAATTTAAATCAGCAGTTTAGCAATAAAAAGTACGGATGTAACCACGGCACTTCATTTTTGATCTGAATGGTACTTTTTACAGTAAAAATTTGATGTGATTAACTGTCAACATCAATGATTTAGAAAGACAGATTAACTATATTTAGCTTTGTATCCTGTGGTTGAAAACAACTACCACATGATATCACACATAATAACTAAAAGCTGAGCTCAATGTATGTACAAGAAAATTTAACTGCATTATATTTCAATTATCAGGTGATTACAGGGCATGTTTGTAATGTTTTTAGATTACGAGAAACCTATATATTTTTTTAAATTTTTAATGAATATTCAGCTCGAAGCCTAAAAAGATTCCAGCTTATAAGGAAACAGTGGTACAAAAAGAGGAATCCATCTGACATCAACTAGTGTTTAATGATTTTAATTTTATTTAACAGTCAAAACACTTCTGCATGAAGAGTATACTTGTGCTATTACACAACTGGGGCTACATGTAAAATTATTTGCTGTTACGTTGTTTGCCATTTACCATTTCTCTATGTCAAAACAGATGTGCCCCAGCTCCAGCAAATAAGCTATCAAAATACCATTCCAACATACCACTATAAAAGGAAAGTTATTTTTCTTTTTCTTCAGACATGTCATGAACCAAACACACACTTTCTGTTTTCACCACAGCATTATAAGCATGACCAAAAAGTACTGTTTAAAATTTATTCAAACTTTCTTGCAAAATGTTTATAATAAATGTTCTTTTACAGATACAAAGATGCATAAAAACAGACAGTTGGTGCATATTACTTTGAGTATTATTTTTGCGCAAAAACATCAAACACTATGCTTAAAATCAGAAAAAGTTTAAAAGCATGTTTAAATTAATTTTTAATAACCTCTTTACTTTTGGATTGCTCACAGATTTCATTACCTGTATAAGTTGGCCATTCATTAGTACAAATAATACAAAGTTTACTGTGAATGCCTGTAATATTCAAGCCAACAGCAACCTAACTTTGACAAAATACTTTTTTTTTTATTTCAGACTATAACTTGTTCATGTTGTTTTACAATTTCTCAGTAAAGCAAAAATTTCTCTAGTTCCAAAAATGTTATGAACAACAGCAAATTTGAAAATAAGAACAGTAAAAGTTTAAAACAACGCACAACGCAGTAGAATTACTTGAAAATGCACAACCTTTATGCTGTTTCAAGGCTGAGTAACCACAAAAATTATATCTGTGTCTGGGATATTGGGTTGTTAACATTTATATTACTGTTACATCACTTACACATCTCCAGGCACTACAATGAATAACAATGTACATAATGTAATCTCTCTATCGCCGACACAGTGGGATAACGATTTTTAGATTAGAGCACAAAAACAGAGAAATACAAATAGTGAAGGCCATCATAAATATTTAACATTAAACATCAACAACAATAATAACAATCCTCTACACAATTACAGAACTACTACCCCAATATAATTATTTACAGTAGCTTAACCATATCAGTTCAGTGAGAATTTAATTGAAAGACTATGTACAAGATTCATAACCATACAGGTTTAAAAAGTGGCATGTTTAGCAATACATGATCTTAACATATCAACAAACTTTTTATATATACCAAGTACAATATACATACATACAAGCAATGTGGAATTTCCTAGACTACTCTGCATGCCACATAACCTCTAAACTATAAGACTTATTATACTGTTTGGCCATAACAACAATTTTGGAATGCAAACTAAAAACCTAACTGCAACCAAAAGGTTTAATACAATTTAATTATTGACAATACTAAGCAGAATTTAATGTATTAAATTTATCCCAGACACATATATTCTTCTTCTCCAAAAAAGTACCATCGACTGTAGTAGATTTACATTATATAAGCATACAACATGATGGTATATTTAGTCTGTTTATTTAGTATTTTCAGGCTTAACAGGAATATTTAATCAGTAAAACAAACTAAAAAATTTTATTACTTAACATGAGCAAAATTTAAAATAAAAATTATCAAGTATTGTGATTATCTCTCTCTTCTTTTTCATGTATGCCAACACACAATAAAACTTCCTAAATCGTAACAGAAATATAAAACTCCACTCTTCAACAAAATCAATGTTTTTACACTACACTCATAAAACTATCCAAACATGATACAATAAACTAGTGATCGCTAGTTCCAAAAGAAAGGTCAACTATTTATTGTTATGGCAAATATGTTTCTATACGAAATTTTTTCTCTTCACCGATGTATTATTCAACCAATACGTATCCATACACATATCAATAGCCTCCATATCGTTCCTGGAAAAAAAAGAAAGCCCTAAGAAGAATATTCACTCATTATACTCTATATAGTAATTATATATTACAGTGAATAAGCATCAATAAATATTTTCTATAACATCATTTATGAACTCTACTAGTTACTTCAGATGACATGGAGAAGGGTTTAAAATAAAAAAGAAGATGCGAGACAACAATTACAAACATGCAGAACACAACCAAAGTGATATTTTAAAATGAGGATAATGGTTATTGGTACTTGTCTGTTAGCAAAATGGCCTCATATTTTGCCATTACCAAATCGAACCTAAATTGAAATACAACTGTATTTACATTCTAGAACACAAGACCTGTGAAAAATGTGGTTTACACCTCAACAAACAGTTTTACTTTAAATAAAGTAAAATGTGAACTACTGCCGGAATTGATCTGATGTAGAGGGAATGTGTCTAGTAGACTGTAGACAGCAATATTTGCTGTGTCATGTAAAGAGCATGGTCAGAGAAAGTGGTTTGTTTACAATACAATTATTTTTAATCGTATAATAGTTAAGTTTAACAGTATTTTATGATACAATATTTCTTCTATTTAATACTTTAGTAAAAATAAAATGTGATTAAGGAACAAAACAATTATTATTATTATTATTATTGATTAACACAACTAGTTAACAGAATGCACATCTTGGAATGTTCAGAGTTCAGCGTCAACAATAAATTGAGTTAACACAATACTACAATCTGTTTTTCTGTGTGCAGGGTTACATTATGTGGGTTTCCATTTTATATATTCATTAATTGAAACTGTTGTTTCTATGCTTGATTTGCATACAACAATGACAATAACATATACGCTTTAATTTTCAAATTATTCTAAACAGTTATGCAGAGTGCTGGAAAAGGCAAACTTTTGGAAACTCAAGTAAAATTATCAGTTTTCAATGACAAGAAACACCATAAATTAAGTGAACTGCGTGGAAAAATTGCTCACGTAAATAAGACTTGACATTTTTATATATGGGATACATGAGTTATAATCACTCAAATTTGATATCCTGGAAATTTATTAGAAAACCTAAATAAAACTTCCTACACCTATGTGCATGGTATGTACGTCATAGGGTCTGACAGCAATAGCCACTGATGGAGTTCGCAATTTGCCCATCCTTTCTATGTACCCTCAATTACACAGTGATTCTCAATGCATCACTGCAACGATTGTAGAATCATCTCACAGCCTTGGCGGGGTATAAATAGCATTTGATTGGTTTCTGAAGGAGGCTGGAAAGTTGTGACTTGTTATTTAATGTATGTGGTTTCAAAAGTTTAGAGTAAAATGATAACTGTGTGTGGACTTTGGTATCTGGACGATGTTATGGATCACTAGACCAAGTACCACTTCATAAAAAAATGATATAGTGGCACGTTCTGTTAGGCAAACACTTGAACTAATGTATTTTAATCATGTAAAAAATATAAAATTTATTTTATATATTCATAGAATATCCAATTTTTAATAACCGATGAACTTGGAAAGCAACTACTGAAAAACTGTATTTTGGTGCTTGGTCTAGCAATTAATAACACTGTCCAATTGGTATTTGTATTATTTTTTGTGACAGTGTTAATTAATTTTTCGGTGTTAATTAATTAATTGAAAACTAACTAAAATTTAGTTATGTGTTCAGTGTCATTAGACAATTGTAATTTTATTCTATTGTTCATGTTCAAAGACGGTGAATTTTGTGATCATCATAACAAAATGAGTTAATGAACCCAGGGCTGGAGGAGTTAATAATTATTTTTTTACCATTTAAGCTTAAAGGAGATTTTCACAAAAATTATTCATCTTGAGTGACTGTCTCAATGACAAATATGATGATGGGAATAATGACTTTACTGGAACTGTTATAAAATAGCCAGCTTTCACATATAAAGGCTTCCAACAATTTAAAGTATTCATGTAATAATTTTTTTAGTGTAGAAGTAGTGTAGTAAGGTGAATATACGAGGGACATTCAATAATTAAAGAGACAAACTGATCTAGAGAAAAAATGGTGTATTTTTACAAAATGACAATTTTCCTATTTTTCAACATAATCCCTCCCAAAACTACTAAAGATGTCAACAACACCATGGAGACCAGAATTAATTACCATAGTGTTACGATATCACAGAACAATCTACATGTTTATCGAATGTTCCAGAGTGATCCGGAATATAACGTGTGTGGCGTACGTGCTTGTTGACGCATTTTCTAGACTGTGCCAGACTTAGCTCGGGCGCACGGACTGTGTCAAGACCGCAAGTAATTACGTCATAACTATACTGGCGCTATCGAATAATCTAGTAATTTGGGGTGGTATAAATACCAGTACTCAACGACGTTCAGTTCAGTATTAGTGCGAGATATTGACAGTGCGGTTCGAGTTATAGTAGCGACATTACTGTGCGCGTTCAAGTGGTTATTAGTTAAGAGTGGTGTTTTATAATCGGACGGTATAATTGTAATACAATTGTTTAATTTAAGTGGACATTTTATTGCGTGTGAACAATTTTCATTTGATTTGTTGCAGAGACTGTTGTTAATTACGAACTGTTTAACTGTAAAAATTAAAGGTGTGATTAGTGACTTAATTGGTGTCTTGTATTTTTGTTTCCACTGTACCTACGACGATCGAGTAGACCGTCATAACAGTGGACACTTTGTACAAGATGAGTATGATTCGTAATTAATCGGTAAACATGGATCAAAGTCAGATGATGGACGCTTTACAAACACTGCTGCGGCAGACACAGGAAGAAGCAGAAAAACGACAGGATGAGAAACACAAGACAGGAGGCGGAAGAAGTAGAAAAACGACAGGATGAAAAACGACGACAGGAGGCAGAGGAACGAAAGCGTGAAACAGAAGACATCAAAGCATTAATACAGGAGCAGAAACAGATGCAAGAACATAGTACCGCACAATTGGGTCTCCTACGAGGTGAGCTTAATAAACAAGTAACTAAAATATCGGAGGTACAAGAATCAGTGACATTAAAAATAGCAGAAGGAGAAAAATCTGTCTCGAGTGTAGAAGAATTGATGTCTACAAAAATATCTGAAGTAGAAAAATCTGTCTTGACTGTGGAAGAAGCTATGTCAGCAAAAATATCTGCAGTAGAAAACTCAATGGCAAACATAAGAGAACAAATTAAAAATGAAGTTGAACAGTGCATGAAGATTCAACCAAAACAAATTTCTGAACAGACTGTAACAGTGATAAAGACAGAAAAAGACACAGAAAATAAGTTAATAGGGAAAGTCACTTTGCCTGCAGTAGGGACAGTTCATGTCAAAGCTCCAACCTTTGACGGAAGCAGTCACTGGGCAACGTACCTCCACCAATTTGAAGCTGCTGCATGCGCAAATAATTGGACAGAGAAAGACAAGGCAGTTTCACTCGTTCTTGCATTAAAAGGACCTGCGGTGGAATTACTACAGAAAGTGCCACCTGACAGCCAAAACACCTATGCCGAATTGATAAAAGGTCTAGAATTACGGTATGGTGATGTGTACTGCACCCAGTTGAGAGCAAGGCGACAACATTCTGGAGAGAGCCTTCAAGAGTTTGAAGCAAGTATCGACAGACTAATTAGACTGGCCTATCCTGAAGCGCCAGAAGATTTTCGAACGCGTTTTGCGATGCAGACATTTACTGCCGGTGTCCGAGATAACGAACTACAGCAAGTGTTACGAATGGCAAGACACCAGAACAGTGCGGACGCCCTGGTACATGCTTTGCAATTTGAGGCCGCCAAATCAGCGTCTGGTTGGACAAGTCATAAAGTGCGCGCTAAAAGATCGCGACGGCACAGACGATGAGGAAGAAGAACAAGGAACAGAGACTCGACGGTCGGCGCCACAGAATAAAATAAGAAAGGATGGAACACCGAAGTGTTATAGATGTGGGAAACCTGGACATCTAAAACGAGATTGTCGGGTTAGAATTCAGCAGCAGGGAAATGAGCAATAGTCGGTACAACGGGGCGTGTGCTGACTAACTGGAGGAATGAAGCCCCTAGACAATACGCAATTTCTACACTTCAGAAAAATAGCGGGAGCTTGGTAGTTACCGGATTTGTTCAAGAAAGGCCAACCTTGATTACAGTTGACACAGGCGCAACAGTTTCTATTGTGTGCCCCGATGTGGTGAAAGATCTCAAGCCAATCTGGTGCTCTTGGAGCTTCCGAACAGCTACTGGACGGCCTGTAAAAGTGTATGGAAAAGTGGAGATACACCTACGCCTCGGTTGACTTGAGTTTAATCAAGTACTTGTTGCAGACATTGTGGATGAATTATGAACGCATACGGATTTATAGTCGACTTCAAAAACAATGTCTTGAGAATCGGAGGCGAAGAGGTAATGCTATCAACAATGAAGACAGCAGAAAAATCGATGGACGTCATAAACCAAGTGGCCGTAACTGTCCCGCCAAACTCCAAAAAGATCATCATGGTTAGAACCAAGGTAGATACTAGGGGCAACCAGTGCTCTATATTCGAACCCCAGGTAGTCAGCACACCAGGCATACTAATTGCCAGAAGTTTAGTAAAACCTGACGAAATCGGAAATGTACCTATTAGAGTGGCGAATATTTTGGATCAAGCTATCACTTTACAAAGCAATACGCTCCTAGGCAAATTGACTCCTGTGACCTGGGTAGCCGGAATGACACAACAAAGACCCAGTGCTTTGGATAATTCCAAATTACCAGAGGAACTGCAAGAACTATTGAACAGATCTTCTAACGACCTCTCAAGTGGTGAGGTAAAAGAACTTGGACAGTTTTTACATGAATTCAAAGATTGTTTTGCAGTTCGGGGACAGTCACTGGGAAGAACCTCTCTTGTGCAACATCGCATCAATACTGGGGACACAACACCGATACGCCAACCTTCTCGAAGGCCTCCACTATCTAAACAAGAGGAAATGTCTCGGTTAGTACAGGACACGTTGACAGAGGGAGTAATCGAACCTTCGTCAAGTGCTTGGTCTTCTCCTGTAGTGCTGGTAGCAAAGAAGGATGGTGGGTTGCGTTTCTGTGTAGACTACAGGAGGTTAAATGATGTTACAAAGAAAGAATGCTATCCATTACCTCGCATTGACGATACACTCGACACGTTGTCTGGAGCACAGTGGTTTTCCACATTGGACCTGAAGAGTGGATATTGGCAAGTGGGTCTTCATCAAGAAGACAAGGAAAAGACCGCTTTCTCGACAACAAGTGGCTTATTCCAATTTAACGTCATGCCATTTGGACTCTGTAATGCACCGGCAACATTTGAAAGATTGATGGACCTGGTACTCCGAGGCCTGACATGGAAAACTTGCCTTGTTTATTTAGGCGATGTCATAGTCATCGGGAAGACTTTCAAAGACCATTTGGAAAACCTTAAGGAGGTTCTAACTAGAATTCACGGTGCCCAACTGAAGCTGAGCCCGAAGAAGTGTTCTCTATTCCAGAAGGAAGTACAGTATCTGGGCCATCTGGTTTCGGCAGCGGGTGTTAGCATGGATCCTAATAAAGTAGACACCGTAAGAGACTGGCCAGTACCGAAGAGTAAACATGAAGTTCGGAGTTTCCTGGGGTTATGCTCATATTACAGATGTTTTGTGAAAGGCTTCGCTACTATTGCTAAACCATTACATGAGCTAACAGAAAATAAACGAAACTTCCACTGGTCGAGGGAGTGTGATCAAGCATTTAGGACTTTGAAAATTGCATTATGTTCGCAGCCAATTCTCGCTTTCCCAGATTTCGAAGGCAAGTACATTGTGGACACAGACGCAAGCAATAGTGGTCTAGGAGCAGTTTTGTCTCAAGTTCAAAACGGAGTAATAGCATATTACAGCAAGACACTTTCTAAACCGGAGAGGAACAATTATTGCGTCACAAGGAGAGAGATGCTGGCAATCGTCCGAGCGGTGGAGCACTTCCATAAATACCTCTATGGAAGAGTTTTCACTACCACGCTTGCATGGCTCTTATGATTTAAAAATCCGGAAGAACAGTTGGCAAGGTGGCTTGAACATCTGCAAGAGTACAACTTCAAGGTACAACATCGACGGGGGCACCTGCATGGTAATGCAGATGGCTTATCATGAAGACCGTGCCCGGAAGACTGCCGACATTGCCACAGAAAGGAAGAACAAAACTCAAGTGAACATGTTCAACCCATCACTGTAGATTTCCTGGCTGACGGGTGGACAACACAACAAGACTGTCGACAAGAACAGATGACTGATGAAGACATTGGACCGATCTTGACAGCAAAAGAGGAAGGTCGCCGCCCGGACTGGCAAGATATCTGCCATGGTTCCGAAGTGCTGAAGGGCTACTGGGCACAATGGGAATATCTCACCTTAGAAAACGGATTGCTGAAAAGGGCTTGGGAAAGTGCACATAGACGAGACGTGGTCATGCAGTTGATAGTTCCTCGAAGTAAAGTGCAGTCTGTTTTGAAGGAGATGCATCATGGAATATCTAGAGGCCATCTTGGCATTAACAAAACCCTTGACAAAATATGGAAGCGATTCTATTGGCTTCATCTTCGCCACGATGTAGAGGAATGGGTTCGGACATGTGCTGCAAGCAAGGGCCCACAAACCAGAAGCATGGAAAAAATGAGACAATATAATGTTTGACTGCCTTTCGAGAGAATTGCCATAGACATTGCTGGACCATTCCCAGTTACTGACGATGGAAACCGGTACATCATGGTTGTAGGTGACTAATTTATTAAGTGGGTGGAAGCCTACGCAATTCCAAATCAGGAGGTTACCACTGTGGCAAAGCAGTTAGTTTACAACTTCTGTTGCTGTTATGGAGCCCCTATGGAAATCCATACGGATCGAGGGAGAAATTTCGAATCAGGAGTGTTTAAAGAATTATGCCGTCTACTCGGAATTCGAAAGACCAGGACAACGCCTCTGCATCCTTAGTCGGACGGGATGGTTGACAGATTCAATAGGACACTTGAGCAGCATCTTTCGAAGGTTGTTGACGAGAACCAAACAGAATGGGACCAACGTATACCACTATTCCTCATGGCGTATAGATCATCAGTGCACGACACAACCGGCATGACTCCAGCAAAATTGGTATTTCGGAGGGAGATTCGTCTTCCTGGGGACTTAATGTTCGGATCACTTGAGACTCAGTCCCAAGAGCCACAGAACTATTCCTTGCACTTAGAAAACCAACTGCGAGAAATGAATCGCTTGGTAAGAGGACGGCTGAAGATTGCCAGTGATAAAATGAAAACTCGGTATGGCATTCACAGCAATAGTGTGGGTTTCCAAGAAGGAGATCAGGTCTGGTTGTTCAACCCAAAGCGCCGTCGTGGTCGCTCACCTAAGCTTCAGTCTAACTGGGAAGGACCCTACACTGTGAAAAAAAGAATCAACGATGTTGTTTATCGGATTCAACAGGAAGGGCAGCCAAAGTTCAAGGTCGTCTACCTAGATCGCCTGGCTAAGTACTACAGTAGAAGCCCGATATAGCGCGGTCCGATATACCGCGGATTCGGATATAATGCGGTGAAGAGTATGTCACCCGTTATTAGCGAAAATTCTTACTGGTAGAGAGTGAGTAAATTATGAATTGTTTATCGTGACTTCCATAGCCACAACATTGGAATGCATTGCGTTTATTGTAAACAAAGGCTTGTTGTTGGAAACGGCGTTGTAAACAACAGCCAGAATTGCCAGTTCAAGTGTACCTGTAGACATAAACAATTGCCCGAGCTATTTACAGTCTCTACATTTCTAAGAATTCATGCCAAGGCAAGCAGCCAACTAAATCCCTTCTCTCCCTCATATTACAGTACATTATAAGATCATACTCTGATATTATCTTATCAAAGTGTATAGTCTTTGTCATAAATTCGCATAGTGTAGTTTTGTGATGTCGCAGAAAAGAAAAGCATATTCTGTGAGTGATAAACTCAAAATAATTGATCGTGTGAAGAACGCAGAGTCAAAGGCAAGTTTATCACGTGAGTGTGGCATCCCAGAAGGAACAATTAGAGGGTGGATGAAGGAAGAAGATAAACTTAAAAGTTTTGTGAACACAGTTGAAAGTGAAGTGGGGTTGCAAAGAAAAAAGACTAAAGTAGGTAAGGATAGTGAACTAGATGAGTGTCTGTACAGGTGGTTTTTAATAAAACGAAGTGAAGGTGTGCCACTGTCAGGACCAGTTATTAGAGCTCAAGCTGTGAAATTCCATAGTGATTTACATGGCAACAGTGACTTTAATGCATCTGATGGGTGGTTTTCGCGATGGAAACCTCGTCACGGTATAAGCCAGATAAGCATTGAAGGGGAAGCACGATCATGTGACAGTGAAGCTGCAGCACTTTTTCCTCAGGCATTAAACAAAGTAATGATCGATAACGATTTAAATGACCATCAAGTGTATAACTGTGATGAAACTGCTCTGTATTTTCGAATGCTTCCTACCAGAACTCTGGATGTGAATAATTCAATAAATAAATCTGGATTAAAAATAAATAAGGATAGAGTTACCCTCCCTGTTTGCCACAAATAAATCAGGCAGCCACAAAGTTAAACCTCTCTGTATAGGGAAAAGCCGAAATCCTAAATGCTTTCAACATGTTAACATGACGTCATTACCCATCACATATCGTAATACAAAAAATGCTTGGATGACAAGTGATATTTTCGGTAAATGGTTCCATGAAGAATTTGTTCCATCTGTGAGAAGCCACCTGCGGTCACTCAACCTTGAAGAAAAAGCTGTACTGACCCTTGACCACTGTCCAGCACATCCACCTGCTAATATGCTACAGTCAAGAGATGGGAAAATCGGAGTCATGTTCTTGCCGAAAAACACTACAGCACTGATCCAGCCATTAGATCACGGCATCATAAAAGCATTTAAAGCGCATTACCGCCGTGAACTTCTGAGTGCTATAGTGAATTCTGATGAGGAAATGGAAATTTACCTTAGGTCAATAAACCTGAAAACAGTTGCGTATTCACTAGGTCTTGCATGGGAAAGTATTAGTACGGCTACGATTCAGAATTGCTGGAAGAAATGTTCCTTTGAACAAAACATCGCCGATGGAAATTGCTCTGTTGCCGGATTCACTAATAGTGATGTACAGTCTGCGAGTAGTGCTCTGCATTGCAACTTCACTCTAGATGACTTGAATGACTGGGCAGAAGTTGACAACGGTGAGCCTGTTACAGAATGTATAGGAGATAAAGATATCATCGATGCAGTCCGAAATGCAAATTGCGAAGAAAAAGAAGACGATGACGATGATGGAAATGAAAATGGGGTGGAAGTGAAAGAAGTTATTCCAAATGTTCGTGAAGTGATAATACACATAAACAAAGTAATTTCGTGGATGGAGAGGCAAAGTGAATCTAATAATGTTCATCTGCTGCACCTAGCGTTTATAAAACAATACGCGGAAAAGAAAAGCTGTGCATTATCCCGTCAAACAACAATTACGGACTTTTTTAAGACCAACAATTAGGCCTACAGTAGGTCGAATGAGCAATGTATAAATAGTGTATTTTATATTCCATTGGATTAAAATAGATTAAAATACGTATTGGATTAAAATAAAGTTTTCTTATTTTTTATTTCTACATTTGGTGACGTAATTTACGTACAGTATATAGTAGTGCATTATGCTGTAGCCTCTTTCCCGGTCCTCCCTCCCCATCATTTGTCACTATACAGGTCACCTTCCGATATACCGCGGTTACGCCTATAACGCGGGGGAAAGTATGTCACCCGACAACCGCGCTATATCGGGCTTCTACTGTACTTCAGAGACGGTTTGCCAGTTCGGGACGAACAGGCTTAAGGAGGGGGCAGTGTTATGACATCACAGAACAATCTACATGTTTATCGAATGTTCCAAAGTGATCCGGAATGTAACGTGTGTGGCGTACGTGCTTGTTGACACATTTTCTAGACTGTGCCTGACTTCGCTCGGGCGCACGGACTGTGTCTAGGCCGCAAGTAATTACGTCGTAACTATACTGGCGCTATCGAATAATCTAGTAATTTGGGGCGGTATAAATACCAGTACTCAACGATGTTCAGTTCAGTATTAGTGTAAGATATTGACAGTTCGGTTCGAGAGTTATAGTAGCGATATTACTGTGCGTGTTCAAGTGGTTATTAGTTAAGAGTGGTGTTTTATAATCGGGTGGTATAATTGTAATACAATTGTGTTTAATTTTAGTGGACATTTTATTGTGTGTGAACAATTTTCATTTGATTTGTTGTAGAGACTGTGTTGTTAATTACGAACTGTTTAACTGTAAAAATTAAAGGTGTTATTAGTGACTTAATTGGTGTCTTGTATTTTTGTTTCCACTGTACTTACGATGATCGAGTAGACCGTTGTAACAATAGTAACAAATAAATAAACAAAAGCTATTTAGCGGCATCGAAACTGTACATTTATCCATTCCTGCAGTACATTTTCGATGTTTTATATAATATGCAATTGTATCGATATATTACAATGTGGAAAAGAAGAAGTGCACTAATTGTACATTGTCCTATTACTTAATGCAAAGTGAAACTATATGTTGTTTTCATTTGTAAGGTTAGGTGACAATGGTTTTTGGTTTTTAGTTTACTCCTGAAATAAATAAAAGGTTGAGGAAAACATAATGTATAACGTGTTATATAATGCTTCTAACACAGTAACACTTAAAATAAAGAATTTAGCGTTTTTGATTTAACAGGTACTTTGTAAATATCTCTAAAGGGTTTATAAACAGGTACTTTTAAATCTCCAAAGGCTTAAATGCACCAACATAATAATTTAGTACAAGGTAAAATAGTACAAGTGTTGAAAACAGCTTTGGAGAGAATTTGACTAATGAGTACAAAATTGTTATATGAGCTGACAGAACGCCAAATAGACATAGACAATAAAAATTATATTAAAACGCTTATTAAAAATCAAATATTCGCGTGCGATGCCGCGGGTAACAGCTAGTATTCTATATTACTTTTTAAAATACATATAAACAAAAATACATACACACTTTCCCAAATTAAACAACTATACTGATTACTTGAAGTTGTAAAGCATGAAGTACTAATGCAATAAATGTAAACTCATTTGAAAAAACTCAATTTTACAAGTTAACTCTTATTCATGATGTTTTTTTCTCACTTATTCTAAGATGTATTTGCTCTTGTTAGAACAAAGCTGAAGTTGGATCAATACAGTACCTGAGCCAAACAAGGCCATAGTAACATTCAAACTTCTTATTTTCATAATGTTGGAGGTAAAAATGTAAAGAAATCACACACATTCTTTGGTCTCTTTAGGAAAGTAATAAACTTGTAACTTTTAAATTGCAATAAATTTAAACCTTTTTTTTGGAAAGTCAACGTTTTGGCCTTATCCGAAACCTATGTTCAAAATAAAGTTTAGTTTTGTGTTTTAATTGTTGTAAACTGATTGCAACAGTGTATATTTTTATAATCATATAGCAAAAAATATCTTTATAAAATTATTTTGGAAATATTTATACTTTCTCTTTTACACTGGTATTCAAAAAATATTATCAAAATGTCTGAGGCAACGGACAAACAGTTATCATCATTGAGCCCTTATCACACATATAGATTGTAGTTCCTATATGCATGTTTCTGTACAGTTCAGGCTTGAGTCACTGCTGTTTAAATAGAACCACTGAAGTTATAGTGGAACCAATAGCAACAGAACATGTTAAAATCATGTTTGCCATGTGCTTAAGAGATATAAGGTGAATTTTTTGTTCCTCTGCAAGCTAAAACATTCTTTTCATGATAAACAGTCACTCTTTTTTTATTATGTGTAGGATTATTTCCGGTCTCCCCATGTTTTCTTGCAGAGCTTCTTGGGTCTCTTAAAATGTCTTTCATTATGAATGTGTTAAGTTTCATGACTTGATCACAGTTTATACTCTGAGCCTTTCTGTTGGCAACTTTCTTTTGAGGGAAAAGCTTAACTGTTTCTTATTAGCAGTAGCTTTACTAAGATCAAAGAATGAGCTCACTGAGTAATAGCTTATATAGTTCATAGTAATGTTTAGATATGAGAGGCATACCGATATCATTCATAAGAAAATATGCTGACATAATTAATTTCTTGTTTGCCAATAATTATATTTGCCAAACATGTTTCTGAATCATTGAATCAGTTTTCAAATGACTCCGCAAAGTCCTCCTTGAATGCTGAAGGAAGAGGGGTGACCAGTATACACTCATTGCCTTTGTGTCACTAACACATTCCATTGCGTCTTTTAGTAGATCTGTAGTCTACTTAGCCTTTTCAGCTTTCCTGATACAATTTAAACTTTTTCTGGCTAAAATAGAAATGCATGTAAACACTGCATAAACACTCAATAAAACTCAGAGATGGCTTAACAGGGAAACAACTGAAAGTTAATAAGCAAGGTTAAAAATATGGGGAAAAGATAAAGAATCACTACTTAAGGTTTAGTGTAAAATTAGGATGTATACATCCTGTTATTTGCAACATGGCGTATATATAAACTTCATGGCCTAAAATTCAACTTCTAATTTAAAAGTATGTTAGAAGTATGTAAGCATGAACGTTTTCCAAAAGAAGAAAATCATGACTTCAAGAATATATATATATATAGTCTTTGTTAGTTTACTGACATAATGAAGTAATATGAAGAAAGATTTAATCAAAGAAAATAAGAACATGCACCTTGCGTTGTGATGAGCACTTTACTGGTGCTTGGCCACTGGACTGCAGATAAGATAGTGGACTCAGCTTTCTGATTTAATGACAGCTTACACATACATGGATTCTTGTGTACAGAACTGTGTAGGTTTTTTTGTAACCAAACAATTGGCCTTATTTGGTTCAAGAACTTTAAGTAAATTGACATTGTGAACATCAGACTTATCAGATTTAAGTTCTTAAACATTGTGGCAAGTTTACAAATGACCAAAAGGCAAGACTACAGCTAAGGGCCAACGATGTGGTGGAAGTGCAGATAGAAAACAAACTACTATAAATACTATGAAATGATATTATTTATGCAATACACTATACAAATATAATCTCAAGCACGAATTTGAAGTTGAAACTTCCTGAGTACACAGCCACATGGTCAGCAGTCTTATTGTACTAAAACTGTTTGTCTTTACCAATTCTGTCTTATACCTTACTAAAAAACAGAAGTCCAAATAAAGTATCTGCACATTCACTTCCAAACCAATACAATGAAAGTTAAAATCCATATCATAGTGATTTTTTCACACTGTGTAGTTATGAGTCCATTGAGTGATCGCAGTTGGACTCATCATTAAAGCCCCACACTGACTGGAACCCTAACAATGGTATAAAAAGGGGGGCAACTAACTAAATACAAAAAGAAATGGGAAACAATCTTAACAAAAAACACAAACAACAACACACAACTATTTATCAATATTCTTACCAATCGGCGCAAAGATCCAAATCGTCATTTGCGCTGCATTATCACAAGAAACAAAATTCTTTGTTAATGACTTAGCTATGATAATAGGTATAAACATAGCACGATTTATTCAAAACTAAATTTTGTATACATTGACATAATTACTGTAATATTCAATTAAAGTTACACAATACTTATGTACTAGTAAAATATTATTCCAGTTATAGATATTTTCCAAGTACAGTTTCCATTTTTGACCTGGAAAAACTGTAGATCTGAACAACTAATTCCACAAGCAGTTTAAATTTAATTTTAAGAAAAATCGAAACCTGGAACATCTCTATGTGAAACATACAAAAAAAGCAATAACTAATACATGTAAACGTCATAAATAGAGAGGTGAGGGCTATGCGAAAGAAAACAAGAGTGTACTATAGTAGGTAATAATTGAAGACCTAAAATCGGTATTATCTTCTTTTTCATTTCATGTACTGGGCATTGCAAATTTCAGTCCCCTAATGCTTTCTTGGTCACTCCAAATTTCTATGGTCCTCCAAATAGGACCACAGTATTTACATACTTTTATTTTCAAACAAAATCAGTCACTGCTGTTATAGACATTCAACTTCAATTAATTTACGTACCTCTATTTTATTATTCAGCCAAAGGTGTTCAACTCATCCATAACATAGGCTATACACGGTGCACATCTGCACCATACAAAATAATCTTGTCTCTACAGCTTGTACACAACACTTTTGCTGTTTGTTCAGCATTCAAAATTCACTCCCATGTAATACTGTTGGTACAATCTTATCAAATTTTTATATTGTTAATTGGATGCATTTAATTGTTAACAATCTGTTTACTACAACCTATATATTCATATTTATCTAATTTAGTAAAGATATCGTTTCCAAAATTATAAATAATATCACACAAATATGGTTAAAAATAATCCACTTGATAGGAAGTCCCTGACTTATGAACTTTCGAAGATGCAAACACAGTTTTCTTTCTGGTCATGAAACTCCAGAAGCTCTTTTAATGCACATTCAAATAAGCAATTAATGTATACTGAAAACCACCTAATTCTTAAAGCATTCTTAAAATGTATATAATGCCACAAAAGTAAGTGTTGCATCGTCTGACATAAAATGTAAGCAGTTGACTACAAAACCACTTGAACATTTCAGTGGACAAAAAATTCACTGACTTGTTTCAAGTCATTGTGAAGACTCAATGACCAGATATGTGAAAGTATTAGCAGCTGTGTGTGTGCACACACATGTGTGACACAAGGATACATGTTGGCTCCAAGGTTAAATTATAAACAATACTCCTAAATGCTAAAAATGATACTGATTTAAAAAGCTATAAACACAAATGCTAATTAAATTTTACAAATTTTAAAAAGAATGGCAAGTTATGTACATCCAATAGCAACAAGATCATAACAATACGGCGAGCAATGAAACAATAATTAAGTTAATATAAAATGAAGCAGCATGTAACATATGTATTTAACAGTGTTTTTAACAAATTGTGTATTGTAAGCCCTAACGCTACAAATTTCTTTGTTTTTTTTAACCTTAAAAATAAAAATAATTATTGTTATTGGTTTTTAGTTTACTGTTCCACAAACACTGGCAATGGTTCGTCATTTTGTTCACTTGAATGCCCACTATGAATGCATGAAGTTTGTAGTCAGAGACTTTTTGTTCAATTATCTTAGTATTTTCTGATTATCCATGTTGTTTAATTGGATCCTTTCATTAAAAAAAATCAGTCTCCTTAAAAAAGATACCACTGCTGTATAAAGAAATTTGTCTACTGTTTTCATATTTATGAACACTTCTTTTGAAGAGCAACATTAATTTTCTTTGTTGCCATTTTGGTTAAGAAGATATCATCTATCATGAAAAATAGTATTCAGAGATGAAGGAAATATTTTTATCTTTTCTTGAAGTAAAACTAATCTGTACCTGCCAGTTGTATTCTTATAATACAACTTATAATGTTTCCACAGCAGCTCTTTTGTTTATGCACAGGATGTACATTGTACATATTAAGCAAAATATATGACAAACTGATTTGATACTGTGATCTTCAATAATAGAAATTATTATAACTTCCTCTGCTACTTTATTTTCAGCACACTAAGAAATTCAAACAAAGCTCCTAAACATTGTTCAACAACATTCTGATTATGAAATAGCGAACAAATTTAACACATATTACAAAGAACATAAATTATCCCAGATCAACAAAAAACTGGACAAAACCATAAAGAAACAGCTTACGAAAACCAGTGAGCAAAAACATGACTCTTCACACGAGAGTATACCATGGTTAATTGAATGTGGCTATAGAAAAACTAAAAACAAAAAAAATCACCTGGCCCTGATAAAATCCATGCTGAATTTATCAAAAAACTAGGACAGAGGGGTAAAATATTACTCCTGAACATCTTTAATAAGGTGTGGACTGGAGAATCTAGTATGCCAACATCATGGAAGAAAGCTGTGATCATCCCTATTAAAAAACCAAGAAAACCAGGTGATGAAATGGGCAGCTACAGACCAATTTCCTTAACTTCAATAATCGAAAAAACAATGGAAAGAATGATAGCAACAAGGCTACAATATTATCTTGAGTGCAATAAACTAATTTCCAATGATCAAGCAGGATTTAGACCAAACTACACCACCATACATCAAGTCTTAAGGTTGACACAGAGTATTAAAGATTCATTTAACAGAGAAGAATCTGTATTAGCGGTGTTTGTTGATTTCAGAGGCGCATTCGATACAGTATGGAGGTCTAAGGAGCATACATAGTATATAAACTATGTAGTCTATGTACACAGACTACATATTATGCTATATATGTACATAGTCTATGTAGTATATGCTCCATAGACTCACAACAATACCACAAAGTAAACAAGATTATCAGGAAGAACTCAACACAATCAAATACATAGCGATAAAAAATGGATACACCCCTGAGTTAATAAACAATCTACACAGACACATCCTAAACAAAAACACCAGAACACAAAATACCAACAACACACAACCTAATAAATACATCACACTTACATACTACAACTCCAACACACACAAAATCGCAAACACATTCAGGAAACACAACTACAAAATAGCTTACAGAACTAACAACACCATCAAAAAACATAACGATACAAACACAGACACGGACACATACAACAAAACAGGAGTATACAAATTAAACTGCAGTGAATGCAACCATTTCTACATAGGCCAGACGGGAAGATCTTTTTCTTCAAGATTTTCTGAACACTTAAAAGCCCTTTCTAGTAACTACATACACTCCGCATTTGCCACACACATACAGACTGAAAACCACAGCTACACCAACATCGAAAACAACCTCGAAATACTACACTACTTACCAAAAAGTAGGAAACTCAACACAGCTGAACAGTATGAAATATATAAACACCACACACTACAACCAAACAACATATTAAATGACCAACTACACTTTAAATCACACGTACTATTTGACACAATCATACACAAACCAAACTATACTTTGAATCCCAGCGCCAACCCCTCCCACCAAACCCCCCCACACACATCCCACCAACCTGTGAAAAACCTGTCACCGGACAAAAGGCTTGCCGTATGACAAATGGCGCCAATCGTACACTCTAGTTATTTTGGTGGCCCTAAAAAGGACCTGGTGGCGAGAAAGCTGATGTTGGTCGTGCCGCGCTAAGATGTTCGGCGGCTGCGCCCGCTGTTCGTGGCGTACTACAGTCCTCTTCTTCCGGCACCGGTTGTAGAGTCGGCTACCGGCCCAGCGAAATCCATCGCTGGCGCGGAACTGGAGGGCGAAGACGCAAGAACGCCGGTTCTATTCTTCGGCCGTTCCTTCCGGCTGACTCCGCGCCGATGTCGTCCGAGAGAGGAGAGGAGATGAAGTGCGTCCGTTGGCGTGGCGATGAAGAGTGCAAAATTTTCAGCCGGCCCGGGTTTTATGCACTAACCGGGATCGCTGATTGGCTCGCTGCGAACACGTAGTTGGTCACGTCTCGGCGGCTGCTGATCCCGGATTGGCTCTTCTCGTATTCTTCAGGTGTCACGCGCCGTGTTGCTGGTACCGGAGAGCAGACGTAATGAATCGCTGTTGCCACAAACCGTTACAATTGTTCACGACATTCTGTATTCAAACCTCGCTGAGGAAGGTGTACACCACACCGAAACGTTCGAGGACAATAAGAAACGTAAGTTTTCACAAGTGAAAGTACAGTTAATCACTAATCTATATATATAAAAGAGAAATACCACTGACTCACTGATTCATCACGAAATCTCCGAAACTATAACACCTTGAAACTTGAAATTTGGCATGTAGGTTCCTTATGTGATGTAGGTATCCGCTAAGAAGGGATTTTTGGAAATTCGACCTTTAAAGGGGGAAAAAGGGGGGGAAGTTTGCCTGACTGACTGACATAGAATCAACGTAGAGGAAAAACTACTGAATGGATATCAATGAAACTTTGAACATAGCTTCATCATAGGTCTTAGGTGCTCACTAAGAAACGGTTTTAAAAACTTTCACTCCTAAGGGGCAACCCCCCCCCATTGTATCTATGTCTGTATGTTCCACATCTCCTCCTAAACCACTGGACCGATTTCAACCAAACTTGGCACAAATATTTTACGCGACGGGAGAACCAACATAGGATAGGTGTTTTTTTTCGATGGGGTCCTTTGGGGTCTTTCACATCTCCTCCTAAACCACTGGACTGATTTCAACCAAACTTGGGACAAATATTTTACGCAGCGGGAGAACCAACATAGGATGTGTTTTCTTCGATGGTGTCCTTTGGGGGTTCTTTGGGGTCTTCCACATCTCCTCCTAAACCACTGGACCGACTTCAACCAAACTTGGCACAAATATTTTACGCAACGGGAGAACCAACATAAGATAGGTGTTTTTTTCGATATGATCCTTCGGGGGGTCCTTTGGGGTCTTCCACATCTCCTCCTAAACCACTGGACCGATTTCAACCAAACTTGGCACAAATATTTTACGCAACGGGAGAACCAACATAGGAAAAGTGTTTTTTCGATACGATCCTTTGGGGGGTCCTTTCGGGTCTTCCACATCTCCTTCTAAACCACTGGACCGATTTCAACCACACTTGGCACAAATATTTTACGCAACGGGAGAACCAACATAGGACAGGTGTTTTTTCGATACGATCCTCTGGGGGGTCCTTTGGGTCTTAAACAACTATTAGATCTGGTTACTATGGCAACCCAATAGAATAGATTCTTGTTACCATAGCATCGGTGGAAGTCTCCCGCGTAGGAAATAGCGCGGGAATCGTCCGACGGGCCTTCCCCGGAGTTCATCCACGGAACCCGGGGAGTCTTAGGTCGGATCCCGCGAAAGACGGCGGGGCCAGAGTCCACGGTTCTTATAAATAAAGATATAGGTTATGATATCAAAGGTGGTGTATGCATCTTAAGAAACATCTTAATAGTGTGTGAATTCAGAGTTGTTTCAGTTTGAATTTAAAAGTGGATAAGTTAAGATCGAAGTAAGTTATAAGCGAGTACAAAAAACAAAGTTTTGATAGCGAATGTATTCAGATCATAGAGCTCAGACAATATAAATGCACTTGCTTCAGTTTGAATTTAAAAATTGATAAGCTGAAATCTATAGAGGTATTGTATTGTTAGAATAAGTTTAGGAGACGCTAATTTAACAAATGCCTTATTTCAACATTAACACAATGAATTATAAAACGACAGTTAAATACGCAGCGCGTGCAAGTACTGTAGACATTTTATTGAAAACTAATTTAGCTGTTCGCCCTCTCCCAGAGTTAGAAATCGAGCAGGAGCATCACGCGCAACAGAATTCTTCTCCAGATATAAGAATACAGTTTATGACATGTTCTTAAACAGGTGCGCTACAGAGTATTCCTCCAGTGAGAATGCGAACGTAACAATATAAGGAAGATTATACAGTATACAAGTAATATAACGTTAGAACAAGAATAGGTGCCTATGAGCCTATGAATAAATTACGAACCCGAGCAACGCTGGGTAAATCGGCTAGATATAGATATCTATATAAGCCAAATACCACTGACTGACTCACTGATCACGATATCTCTGAAACCACTGAATGGATATCAATGAAACTTTGAACATAGCTTCATCATAGGTGCTCACTAAGAAACGGTTTTAAAAACTTTCACTCCTAAGGGTGTAACAGTACAATTCTGGCCCTATTATATTTTGGGGAATAATCGATATAAAGTGTGTATTTTATTTTAAAGTCCCATATAAAAAATTGGTAAAGTTGTATTTAGAGGTTGCAACTGCGCAATATGGAGTGAACAAGGATTGCGTTAAGGTCGAGCGTATACGTCCAGAACAGCAAAACAGTTATCATACAAATGTGTCACAAGCTGCACACATGGTTACATCAGCCAAAGTATGTTGCTACGCAATTTCTATATAAAATAAATAGCAGTGAAACGTAAAATGTAAACATAAAGTTTCGAAAAGTTTTAACACCTAGAGTGCGAGTTTAGCGACGAGACGTCCGGAGGACTAAATTACAGCTAAGTGACAAAATGTGGTCTATACAAAACTTTTAATATTTTGATATTTCAATATTTCAGTCACTAATAATAAAATGAGCTCAATTTGGGGAAAATTAAAAAAGAAATTGTACTAAGAATGCGAGCGTGAGTGAATGAGAGAATGTATAACAAAATAACAAGTGCTGGGTTGTGAAATTACTTTTATAATTATGATATCATAAAAAATATAATTGAATATGTTATTTTGGAGGGCTTATGAAATGCTTAAGGGAAATTTTTAAACTTATACAGTAGAACTGCGCTCATGACGCAACGCCAAAAGGCATATAATAGCGTGCTTGTTTTCGCACAATAGAATAGCTTGCAACTATGTGGGTAACGATAATTTAGAAAAAATTAAACAAGAGTTTTCTTTTCAACTATATATGTGGTTAGAATATTTATTTCGTACCCCCACACTGTTTCTGACCTCGCTTATGAACGAACTCTGGGACCCTAATGCGAAGTAATAGTGGTAAGTAAACAACAACAAAGCTTAATTATTCATAACAAATAAAGGTAATAATAAGTGTGTTTTTATACAATGGCAGCCCGAACTAAGGACTTTATATAAAATTTTTATATAAAATAAGCCAGAAATCAGAAACAGAGTGGGTATCGAAAGAGTATATAAGACGTAAAAATAAGGTTATGTTGTGACTACATGTGGTAGAGTAAATAGTTTAAATAGAATATTTTATATATATAATAAGGTTGTGTAATATTTATTACACGATAAAATTTTGAAAGAAATATATTTAAACAAAATTTTTTTTCTTTAAAATGGCAAAAAATAATGAAAATATCAGCTTCACTGTAGATGGAAGCCAATTGAGCATGACTGAGTCACAAATCATGAGTGAAGGAATTATTCACTCAACGCCAGTCCCGACTAACAGGGCTGAAGTTAATGAAATAATGAAAATGATGCAAACACTTTTTAACGAACAGAAAAGTGAAATTAGAGAAATCCAAAATAATTTTAACGTAAAATTTGATGAAGTAAAAAATGAGATCAAAAAACGAAATGATAATTTTGAGAAACAATTTGATGAGGGGAATAAAAGGTTAGACGAGAGATTAAGTCAAATAAGGAATACGAAGGTAAGTAGCAGTGACAATATGACGAAAAACAAGGTGCTAATTAACAAGGTGAGTAACAGTGATAATTTGAATAATGAGTTTACAAGAGATAACAATGACAATACAAATAAAAATATGGTGGTAGAAAATAATTATGTGGATATTGATAGTGATAACGAAATTGTAGAGAGAGTAGAAGTTGATAATGAGATGTTTGTGTGTGATGAATCAGAGAGAGAGAGAGTAGAAAGGATTTGCAGGTAGAGTGGATGCAGGGGGTAGATTTTTCCCTTAATGTTGTAGTAGGGGGTGAAGAAATGGCTTCACGTGAGTATTTGGAAGACGATATGTCTGCAAATAAATTTCCCTGGGTTTTTTGTGTACCTCATAGGTGGTGCAGTAATTATGAGTTGGTGACCCCTGCATATTTGGAGAGAGAGAGTGTAGTTTGGTGTTATGGTGAGAAATATATTGAGAGAGAGAATAAGAGAATAATAGAGATTTTTAAAGTAAATAGAAAGTATAGAGAATTGGTAGATAGGTTAGGCGGAGAGGGAAGTAATAATAATAACGAGCACTTACCTTATAGTGAAACTGAGATAACAGTAGATGATGTTAAAGATGATAATATAACTTACCTGATTTTAACAGAATATACTAAAGGCGATAAGACTATACTCGAGCGTGACCAGGTACATGATAGAATAATATGGAATAATCATATTAATTCAAATGACATTGTGGAAGAATATGACAATATAGATCATGAGACATATGACAATCACTATGTTGATAATCATGAGATAATGTCTTTAATTGTAAATGAATGGTATAATCATAAGATTAGAATGTTATTCAATGATGGAGGATAGATTGTTTTATTGTGTAATGAACATTTAATATATGTGAAAAGTGGTTTTGAATTGGACTGCTATGGACTGATTTTGATTAATGACAAAATAATGAAGTTGGATTGTATATTTTTCATTGTGTTTATGTGTTAATATCAATGTATTTATGTAGTTTAAGGTTGTGTATTACAGGTAAATTTTATGTACACCATGTATTATGTATTGTTTTAATAATAAACATGTTTTTATTTTGCTAAACAAGTGAAAGTAATAGTGAAAAGTTTAAATAATTGAATAATAATTAAAGAGTAATTATTGAATTAATGTGGTACAAAAGAAAGTTGTACTAAATTTGTAACTGAAGTAGTAATGAAGTTAAATGATTTTATGAGATTTCTAATGAATAGTAAATGATTAAGTAAGAATATATATATATATTTAAAGATTGAGATGTATTGTTATGAGTAGGTGAGAGATAAATTTTATAATGCAATTGTCAATGATCACAGTAAGTGTTTAAAAGGGATAGAGCCTGGGTGTATTAATAAATAGAGGCATGTGAGTTATTCAATCAAAGTTAATGGGAGTTAGATAGTTAAGAGTTTTAAAGAAAATAATACACAAAGAGAGTATTAGATATTTAGGGACACAGTAGTTAGTGATTATATGTAGAGGTGAGTAACGTAAAGGTTAAACATTTAATTGTTGCTGATGATATTTTGTAGTCAGGGTAGTGGTGTAAGGAGTGATCAGCGTGCGGCATGGCGAGAGACCAGCGTGCGGCGTTGTGGCGGGGATAGAGTAGTTTAAGGGAGTGTTTGCCGATATTTTGGAGGGGAAATGGTTAGGTATGTATATGGCCAGGTTGGGAACACACGTCCTAGTACAAAAACGAGCGGTGCCAGAGGTAAGTGGAATTAGTGAAGGTGTTTATAACTGAGAGATTGGTGTCATAATTTGTAAATCTGGTTGTTAATAGTGGTTGTTGGTAGGAAGAAAGGGAGTAAGATTATAGATGTCTATTCAATTGAAAGCATAGCGAATACAGGAGTCACCCAGACTAATCAATGATAAAAATGTGAAAGGTTAAGTAGAAAATTCATAGTAGAAAGGTAATAAGAAATGAAATAATAATAATAATGTAATATGAATATTAATAATAAATTTGAATTTTTGTGAATAATTAAATGGTAGTAAATAATAAATAATTGATGGCTAATTAATAAAAGTTAATAATTAAAAATATTAATTAATTAATTAATTAAAATGTAATGTTTATCATTTTATAAGCAAATTTAAAGATGTAGGGTGTGTAAATTTTGATCGAAGTTAAATGTGAATTGTTTATTTTAATGTAATAATTGCAATGTTAATTATGAGTGTATCATTATGTATTATGTTTATTATGTATTAGTGTAGGAATTTGTATGTATGTATAAATGTATGATTTTGGGGGTAGTTACAAATGTAACTATATACGACACAATGTGTCAAACTATTGCGATTCCCTACATTTCGGGCGATCTCGGCCTTACCATCCCAGATCGTGGTTTTGGACGACAACCAGCTGTGGGCAGCAATTGTCAAACCTGACCATAGTTGGTTGCCTTTGAAATTGGTTAAATTTAGAAATTTGATGGGGTTTTTAAAAGGGGAATCTAAGACTATTTTTGAGCATAGGCTACTTCACCTCAGTAGGGGTGGTAGACCTTAGGGGCATATTATAAGAGTAAAAGTAGGGGTACTTACCCTGAAGTTTTGTAAAGCTGAAGCAAGGATGGGAGAGAGAGAAAAGAAAAAAGTGCTCACTCCTTCTGCCTCAGTCCTTGTGGAGGCAACTGAACGCAACAGTTCAGGGGGGGAAATAGTGTGTGTGGAGGAGAAAGAGGGGTATATATTGTTAACAGCGCCGGATTACTTACTGTTAATGATAATATTAATAATTATAATAAGAAGAAAATGTTTCAGAATTGTAGAAAGAGGGAGAAATAGATGATTTTATTTGAGTAAATTTTGATTATGTGTTTGAATATTTTAGAAAGTATTATTGCACTAGTATAAAGATTTGTGTTTCTTCTTGTTAATGGGAAAGGATTAATTATTATCGATTGGAATCGAAAAAATTTTATAATGTTAAGAGTAGTGAATTAAGAGAATGGAACGTCTGTATAATTCTTGTGGAGTTAAAGTAAACCCAGTGCTTCTTAACACAAACCAGCACGCAGCTAAGGGGAAACAGATCAGTAAGGGATATGGTATTATACCAAGCCACTATTTTGATATTTTTGATTTATTGTTTCAGTGTTTGGTGATGTAGTAACGGCGGTCCTGAGCTGGCCAGCGCGTCAGATCAGGAGCGTAAAGCGCCTGATTGGCCGTATGGTGTTGGGATCTCGTAGGAGAAGTCCAGTAAGGTCATGCAGGTATTGTCACCATCATCGGACCACGGGTGAGTAATATTTTTTTTTTTGATAAACAGTAAGGGGGTTGTGGCGACATATCCTAGCTGATCCCTTTAGGAAGTACGAATCTGTCAATGAGAGTTTTTATGCTTCGGCATAAAATCTTTCATTGAGGGGCTTTGTAACAGTACAATTCTGGCCCTATTATATTTTGGGGAATAATCGATATAAAGTGTGTATCTTATTTTAAAGTCCCTTATAAAAAATTGGTAAAGTTGTATTTAGAGGTTGCAACTGCGCAATATGGAGTGAACAAGGATTGCATCAAGGTCGAGCGTATACGCCCAGAACAGCAAAACAGTTGTCATACAAATGTGTCACAAGCTGCGCACATGGTTACATCAGCCAAAGTATGTTGCTACGCAATTTCTGCGCTAAGACGTGGATCTCTACACAAAGAAATTTGTGACGCAGTTCCTCCCCACCTCATTATTGCCGCATTGTAATTCGGCCTCAGTCAAATTATATAAGCATCGCCGGCCGGCCGTGTATAAAAATTTTCTAAAACCAAGTCTCGGACGTCCGTTAGTACAATGTAAAACAGTGAAGTATTTATATAAAATAAATAACAGTGAAACGTAAAATGTAAACATAAAGTTTCGTAAAAGTTTTAACACCTAGAGTGCGAGTTTAGCGACGAGACGTCCGGAGGACTAAATTACAGCTAAGTGACAAAATGTGGTCTATACAAAACTTTTAATATTTTGATATTTCAATATTTCATTCACTAATAATAAAATGAGCTCAATTTGGGGAAAATTAAAAAAGAAATTGTACTAAGAATGCGAGCGTGAGTGAATGAGAGAATGTATAACAAAATAAGTGCTGGGTTGTGAAATTACTTTTATAATTATGATATCATAAAAAATATAATTGAATATGTTATTTTGGAGGGCTTATGAAATGCTTAAGGGAAATTTTTAAACTTATACAGTAGAACTGCGTCTCATGACGCAACGCCAAAAGGCATATAATAGCGTGCTTGTTTTCGCACAATAGAATAGCTTGCAACTATGTAGGTAACGATAATTTAGAAAAAATCAAACAAGAGTTTTCTTTTCAACTATATATGTCGTTAGAATATTTATTTCGTACCCCCACACTGTTTCTGACCTCGCTTATGAACGAACTCTGGGACCCTAATGCGAAGTAATAGTGGTAAGTAACCAACAACAAAGCTTAATTATTCATAAGAAATAAAGGTAATAATAAGTGTGTTTTTATACAAGGGGCAAAAAACCAAATAATGAAATTTATAGCGGCAATTGCATACTTGGTAAATGAAGTGGTTGACATCTCAGTTTACTGGAAACCCCGAATACATTTAGTCCTGAGTTTTTAATCATTGTTTTAAATTGAAAAAACTTCGTTGTTTGCAGGTTCTTATAGTCGAGAAAATTTCGAAGTTCAATTAATTAATAAATGTATGTCTTTTTTTTTCTCGGAAACGGCTCTAACGATTTTCTCGAAATAAATAATAAATAGCTGTTGCTATGAATGTAAATAGACAAACTAAGAGTTGAGAATTTGTACAATCTATCTAATCCTATACTATTAAGTGAGCAATAATTGTACAATTACGTACAATGTGAAACTCCGTAGCCAAACACGGGTATTTTGCTAGTCTATATCTATATAAGCCAAATACCACTGACTGACTCACTGATCACGATATCTCTGAAACCACTGAATGGATATCAATGAAACTTTGAGCATAGCTTCATCATAGGTCTTAGGTGCTCACTAAGAAACGGTTTTAAAAACTTTCACTCCTAAGGGGCAAACCCCCCCCCATTGTATGTATGTATGTTCCACATCTCCTCCTAAACCACTGGACCGATTTCAACCAAACTTGGCACAAATATTTTACGCGATGGTAGAACCAACATAGGATAGGTGTTTTTTTTTCGATGGGGTCCTTTGGGGTCTTCCACATCTCCTCCTAAACCACTGGACCGATTTCAACCAAACTTGGCACAAATATTTTACGCAACGGGAGAACCAACATAGGACAAGTATTTTTTCGATACGATCCTTTGGGGTCTTCCACATCTCCTCCTAACCACTGGACCGATTTCAACCAAACTTGGCACAAATATTTTACGCGACGGGAGAACCAACATAGGATAGGTGTTTTTTTTTATGGGGTCCTTTGGGGTCTTCGACATCTCCTCCTAAACCACTGGACCGATTGCAACCAAACTTGGCACAAATATTTTACGTAACGGGAGAACCAACATAGGATAGGTGTTTTTTTCGATGGGGTCATTTGGGGTCTTCCACATCTCCTCCTAAACCACTGGACCGATTTCAACCAAACTTGGCACAAATATTTTCCGCAGCGGGAGAACCGACATAGGATATGTGTTTTCTTCGATGGGGTCCTTTGGGGTCTTCCACATCTCCTCCTAAACCACTGGACCGACTTCAACCAAACTTGGCACAAATATTTTACGCAACGGGAGAACCAACATAAGATAGGTGTTTTTTCGATACGATCCTTCGGGGGGTCCTTTGGGGTCTTCCACATCTCCTCCTAAACCACTGGACCGATTTCAACCAAACTTGGCACAAATATTTTACGCAACGGGAGAACCAACATAGGACAAGTATTTTTCGATACGATCCTTTGGGGGGTCCTTTGGGGTCTTCCACATCTCCTTCTAAACCACTGGACCGATTTCAACCACACTTGGCACAAATATTTTACGCAACGGGAGAACCAACATAGGACAGGTGTTTTTTCGATACGATCCTCTGGGGGGTCCTTTGGGTCTTAAACAACTATTAGATCTGGTTACTATGGCAACCCAATAGAACAGATTCTTGTTACTATAGCATCGGTGGAAATCTCCCGCGTAGGAAATAGCGCGGGAGTCGTCCGACGGGCCTTCCCCGGAGTTCATCCACGGAACCTGGGGAGTCTTAGGTCGGATCCGGTGAAAGACGGCGGGGCCAGAGTCCACGGTTTTTATAAATAAAGATATAGGTTATGATATCAAAGGTGGTGTATGCATCTTAAGAAAGTTCTTAATAGTGTGTGAATTCAGAGTTGTTTCAGTTTGAATTTAAAAGTGGATAAGTTAAGATCGAAGTAAGTTATAAGCGAGTATAAAAAACAATGCACTTGCTTCAGTTTGAATTTAAAAATTGATAAGCTCAAATCTATAGAGGTATCGTATTGTTAGAATAAGTTTAGGAGACATTAATTTAACAAATGCCTTATTTCAACATTAACACAATGAATTATAAAACGACAGTTAAATACGCAGCGCGTGCAAGTACTGTAGACATTTTATTGAAAACTAATTTAGCTGTTCGCCCTCTCCCAGAGTTAGAAATCGAGCAGGAGCATCACGCGCAACAGAATTCTTCTCCAGATATAAGAATACAGTTTATGACATGTTCTTAAACAGGTGCGCTACAGAGTATTCCTCCAGTGAGAATGCGAACGTAACAATATAAGGAAGATTATACAGTATACAAGTAATATAACGTTAGAACAAGAATAGGTGCCTATGAGCCTATGAATAAATTACGAACCCGAGCAACGCTGGGTAAATCGGCTAGATATAGATATCTATATAAGCCAAATACCACTGACTGACTCACTGATCACGATATCTCTGAAACCACTGAATGGATATCAATGAAACTTTGAACATAGCATCATCATAGGTCTTTGGTGCTAACTAAGAAACGGTTTTAAAAACTTTCACTCCTAAAGGGCAAAAAACCAAATACTGAAATTTATAGCGGGAATTGCATACTTGGTAAATGAAGTGGTTGACATCTAAGTTTACTGGAAACCCCGAATACATTTAGTCCTGAGTTTTTAATCATTGTTTTAAATTGAAAAAACTTCGTTGTTTGCAGGTTCTTATAGTCGAGAAAATTTCGAAATTCAATTAATTAATAAATGTATGGCCTTTTTTTCTCGGAAAAGGCTCTAACGATTTTCTAAAACCAAGTCTCGGACGTCCATTAGTACAATGTAAAACAGTGAAGTATTTATATAAAATAAATAACAGTGAAACGTAAAATGTAAACATAAAGTTCGTAAAAGTTTTAACACCTAGAGTGCGAGTTTAGCGACGAGACGTCCAGAGGACTAAATTACAGCTAAGTGACAAAATGTGGTCTATACAAAACTTTTAATATTTTGATATTTCAATATTTCATTCACTAATAATAAAATGAGCTCAATTTGGGGAAAATTAAAAAAGAAATTGTACTAAGAATGCGAGCGTGAGTTAATGAGAGAATGTATAACAAAATAACAAGTGCTGGGTTGTGAAATTACTTTTATAATTATGATATCATAAAAAATATAATTGAATATGTTATTTTGGAGGGCTTATGAAATGCTTAAGGGAAATTTTTAAACTTATACAGTAGAACTGCGTCTCATGACGCAACGCCAAAAGGCATATAATAGCGTGCTTGTTTTCGCACAATAGAATAGCTTGCAACTATGTAGGTAACGATAATTTAGAAAAAATTAAACAAGAGTTTTCTTTTCAACTATATATGTCGTTAGAATATTTATTTCGTACCCCCACACTGTTTCTGACCTCACTTATGAACGAACTCTGGGACCCTAATGCGAAGTAATAGTGGTAAGTAAACAACAACAAAGCTTAATTATTCATAAGAAATAAAGGTAATAATAAGTGTGTTTTTATACAAGGGGCAAAAAACCAAATAATGAAATTTATAGCGGGACTTGCATACTTGGTAAATGAAGTGGTTGACATCTCAGTTTACTGGAAACCCCGAATACATTTAGTCCTGAGTTTTTAATAATTGTTTTAAATTGAAAAAACTTCGTTGTTTGCAGGTTCTTATAGTCGAGAAAATTTCGAAGTTCAATTAATTAATAAATGTATGTCTTTTTTTTCTCGGAAACGGCTCTAACGATTTTCTCGAAATAAATAATAAATAGCTGTTGCTATGAATGTAAATAGACAAACTAAGAGTTGAGAATTTGTACAATCTATCTAATCCTATACTATCAAGTGAGCAATAATTGTACAATTACGTACAACGTGAAACTCCGTAGCGAAACACGGGTATTTTGCTAGTCTATATCTATATAAGCCAAATACCACTGACTGACTCACTGATCATGATATCTCTGAAACCACTGAATGGATATCAATGAAACTTTGAGCATAGCTTCATCATAGGTCTTAGGTGCTCACTAAGAAACGGTTTTAAAAACTTTCACTCCTAAGGGGCAAACCCCCCCCCCATTGTATGTATGTATGTTCCACATCTCCTCCTAAACCACTGGACCGATTTCAACCAAACTTGGCACAAATATTTTACGCGACGGTAGAACCAACATAGGATAGGTGTTTTTTTTCGATGGGGTCCTTTGGGGTCTTCCACATCTCCTCCTAAACCACTGGACCGATTTCAACCAAACTTGGCACAAATATTTTACGTAACGGGAGAACCAACATAGGATAGGTGTTTTTTTCGATGGGGTCCTTTGGGGTCTTCCACATCTCCTCCTAAACCACTGGACCGACTTCAACCAAACTTGGCACAAATATTTTACGCAACGGGAGAACCAACATAAGATAGGTGTTTTTTCGATACGATCCTTCGGGGGGTCCTTTGGGGTCTTCCACATCTCCTCCTAAACCACTGGACCGATTTCAACCAAACTTGGCACAAATATTTTACGCAACGGGAGAACCAACATAGGACAAGTATTTTTTCGATACGATCCTTTGGGGTGTCCTTTGGGGTCTTCCACATCTCCTTCTAAACCACTGGACCGATTTCAACCACACTTGGCACAAATATTTTACGCAACGGGAGAACCAACATAGGACAGGTGTTTTTTTCGATACGATCCTCTGGGGGGTCCTTTGGGTCTTAAACAACTATTAGATCTGGTTACTATGGCAACCCAATAGAACAGATTCTTGTTACTATAGCATCGGTGGAAATCTCCCGCGTAGGAAATAGCGCGGGAGTCGTCCGACGGGCCTTCCCCGGAGTTCATCCACGGAACCTGGGGAGTCTTAGGTCGGATCCGGCGAAAGACGGCGGGGCCAGAGTCCACGGTTTTTATAAATAAAGATATAGGTTATGATATCAAAGGTGGTGTATGCATCTTAAGAAAGTTCTCAAGAAAGCGAGCAATAATTGTACAATTACGTACAACGTGAAACTCCGTAGCGAAGCACGGGTATTTTGCTAGTATTACATAAAGATATGAATGCAGCTCTGACTGCCCTCACGGAATGGAGTGACAATAACAACATGAAAATAAATGTCCAAAAAACAAATTACCAACTTTTCTCATTAAAAACAAAAACTCAGGACATACATCTTCAAGTAAAAAATATAGAAATCCAAAAGAACTGCAACACCAAATATCTAGGAGTCATCCTTGACAACAAACTCAACCTAAAAGACCATGCAAGCCACACCACTGCAAGAATCTCCTCCAAAAGTAACATCTTAAAAAGACTCACTGGTGTGAAACGGGGAAGAACCCTTGATATACTTAATGAAACCTACAAAACATATATCAAACCTAACCTTCTGTATGGTGAAGAAATACACCATAGTACTCAGCTAGCAATGGTGCAATAAGAAAACTTGAAATAAGTCAAAATAACTGTCTATGGATCATAACAGGTGCTGTGAAGTCAACTCCTGTATCAACATTACACGCCTACACAAATAATAAATACTTGTGTAATGTATACAAATACCAGACATGCATAATGTATGAAAAAATATTACAAAGAAAATACAATAACCCATGGGATTATGGAGCCACCAGCAGAACAAACACTAAAAACACAGACGAGCTTTTAACACCTGATGTCGAGATGGAGACAAGAAAATATAGAGATTGAACGACCTACACAACTGACTAACCCCCTGGATTTTATTGAATTTAATATAAACACTCAACTCACTGAACCCATCAACAAGGCGAATGATATGCCAACCAAGGTTGCCCAAATTTCATTGGAGACTATTAACAGCTTGTATCCATCAGATCACTGGTAAAGAATAAATACAGATGGATCTATAATTAAAGGAGAAACTGGGGCGGGCATCTTCTCTGAGCACTTCTTCCTCCCACTATTTTGCGCTGAACTCAGATGCTACTGTGTTCGATGCAGAACTATTCGCAATCAATGAAGCACTGAGGAAAATAATAATGAGGCCCTGGCTAAACACCAATATAGTGATCCTGGTTGACTCTAAATCGGCACTCCAAGCGATAGCTAACAATAATACACCAAAAAGTTGTTTAATCCAGTCCATCCAAAGTAAATATAAAATAGTAAAAAACACCACCAAATCCATAGCACTGCAGTGGATCCCATCACACAGAGGTCTGAAGGACAACGAAGCAGCTGATGAGCTTGCTAAGAGAGGAACACTTTTACTCCAGAAACCTAAAAGATTGCCTACACTGATGGAAGGATCAACACACTGAAAAGAGCATCCCACCTTGAATTCACCAGCAGCATACAGGAAGACTTCAAGGACAAGCCATATAAAAATGTCCGAGATCTATTCAACAAAATTAAAGGCGTACAAAGAAAAACATCTGTCGCAATTTTTCGTTTAACAACAGGACATGACTGCTTGGCCGAACATCTGAAGAAAATGAATGTTATAAATTCCGACAAATGCACACTATGCGATAGCCCTCAATGAATTATGAACGAGGACCATCTTCTGGTCTGCGAAAAGTTGGACGAACAGAAGCAGAGGAGAGAGGACCTGCCTGGACTTTACTGGGAAGCAAGACTGAAGATGGCGTGAGCCAAAACAAGCCATTGGACAACAACAACAACATTGTTCAACATATATAAAATTAAGTTCTACTGAAATGAAAAATCTACAAAACCAAGTTTCTAGGTTCCAGTTTAAGAATTATACCTGTATTGACGACATAACACCATTAGCAAGTGAACTAAGTTTTCCAGCCACTTTTGTAACTCCTTGACGTACACTTTCTTTTACATCCTCCAAATCAGGTGTTTGTATACTACTTGCATAACCTGTAGTACCACTTCCAGGTTCATTACGGCCGAAGTAATCAGCTGATGATATACTTGAAGAACCTTCGAATCGAGCAAGATTTGTTTTTCGTTCCCACTGTAAAAACAAAAAAAGGCTTCAAAATGAAACAGAAATACCTATCTTAGTTTTCCTGATATTGTGGTTTAATGTAAAACTTACAAGAAGTGACTTTGAGTCCCACAGAAATTAATAATACTGGTAACAATTTCCTTGTTGACATACTTTATATGAATATGTAAAAACAAAACAACATATTACCAGTCACAAGTAAATGTTCATCACATTACACTTAGCACCAATATTTTAGGGTTTTTTGTTCAGTTTGAATATTCTGTACTTGTTCATAGCATAGTAAGTGGAAGTATGGCAACAATAAACACTGTTACAATAAAAATGAATTTCAATCAATCATTGATATGTTTATTAACCAAAATTATGTAAGTGGGACAATGAATGCTGGCCCAGTATAATACTTTAAAACTACAAAAAGCCTAACACTCTTCTCTGATAAACGTGCACTGTTTACTAATACAAAGAATAACTCAGCACTTTCCATAGGGCAGGAGCAGACAAGTGGTATCGTATATTGGTTTTTAATTACTTGGTATTTAATAGACTAATAGTAAATACTAGGCCTACATTTAACCATAATTGAGATGCAAATTTAGTTTTTGCCTATTTCTTCCCAAGAGCTGTATGCTGTTTTTCTCATTTTCAGGTTTTTGCAGACACTGCATTTTTCCTTTAGAGGGTAAAATAACATTCACTCATATCTTGCGAAAAGGGGCAAAAAGGGGGGGGCGAACGGGACCTGACTCTCCCCCAGAGAGACAAAAAAAGTTGCCGAATTTTGTTAATCTCTTAGGATCTTTTATTATTTTTTCCAGGTTTATTACACAACATTTGCATATACATTTGAAATATGATATATAGGAAAATCAATTCAGTCAGTAAGTATCTTCTGAACAATGTTTCAGTAATGTGTATTTTTATTCCGTAATTACCATTTTCTTTAATGAGACAAATTTCAGGATGTTATCACACATTTTTCAGCCACTTTAAAGATAGGAATGTTGATTAGTCTCAACCTGTTTTTTCTTTTGTACGTATGAAGCTGACTCGACTGGACCCCCCCCCCCCAAGCCCAAATTCTAGATACGCCACTGCTTGGGAAACTTCAATTTAAGTTAAAAGTGCATCTAACAACTTATAAATTTACCAATTACAATAAAACATTTAGATGCAAGAAATTTTATTTTGTTGCTACATCACTGTACAACAGCCACACTGTAAACTTACATCTGTATCTTTTGAATCACTGAAATATTGATCTGATGAAATTGCTTTAGCAGAACCAAACTTTTTCTGAGCTTCATTACTGTTACTTAATACTGGCTGTATCTTCTTATCTGCCGAACCAGTAACAGAAGTTGGCTGCCGCCTTTCTGGTTCACCCCAGTCTGATTTGAATTTGCTTCCTGTACTTTTGTCGGAGTCTAGCCAACGCTGTTTACTGCTTCCTATTGATGATATTTTGCTACCTATATCAGTAGGGCAGTTCAAATGGTCACGTACTGGGTCAAAGAACATGGTATCAATGCTTGAGGTTTCTGTCGACATCCTGCTTCCTTTATACCTGTAAGAATATTTTACTATAAATTATCTCTGAAGTGTGTATTATAAAAAAAAATGAAACACATGCACGCACACGCGCGCACACGCACACACACACAATCTGTCACTAACAGTCTGACAATTTTCAGTTTCCCCTTACAACACAATGATGGGTGGACTGTTTTATAGCATAAAAAGCAAAGTACAACAAAGGAAATACCGTTGATCCTGTTCAAAAGATTCTAAAAAAAGGATGCGGATCTGGAACTGAAGAGAGGTATCCAGAGAGAAAAACAGATGGAAATAAACTGTGATAGAGGATAAGGATCACCCACCTAGGGCTTTAGTAGTAGATGTGATATAATATAACAATTACTTACATTGAGAAACCAGACGTAGTGCTACTAGCGCACTCAAAGAAATCATTACAACCACTGTCGAAGTCTTCATCAAATAATATGGGTCGTGAGCTATTTGTTGTTGGTTTCACTGGTATTTCCTGTTCTATTGTTTTCATATCATTCAATGCTGAATGTGATATTCCACTTGAAAAAAAAAACAAAAAAAAACAAACGAAGCTGCTAACAATCCATACAATAACAAATTTTGTTGTTGTTTGTTAGATCAAGTGACAGCATAAAAGATCTTTAAGACACTAACTACTGAAAGTAATAAGTACATTTGTGTGAGGTGCATATGCGTCTGTGTATGTGTAACATCTCTAGTTGTCAAAAACAGGATAAATTAATTAGTTGGTGAATTATTTGACACTTGTTATGAATATCAGTACAGCCACTGTGAAGAAAAACAAATGTCCAAAGGCAAAATATTTTGTGACAATCAAAATTAAAGTCATGTTACACCTAAAAACAGTTATGCCTTTAAACCATTCAAGTTATAAATCAATTATTAAACCTGTTCATGCCTAATTTACAATTCTCTGTACATTTGCTTCTTTCCAGTGGCTATACTGCTTTTCATAACAAATGTCAAATAATTCACCTTGAGCATAGGGGGGTGGATTATCTACAAAACTTAAAATATAAAATAGTAGAACTATGCACAATTTTAGTTTTTTAATATATTTTTAAAATTTTTCTCATAATCTTCAAAACAACTTGAACAATTTTTGAAGTCAAACTATGAAATGACTAGTCTTGACTGTGTTGGTGAATAGGCTACATGAAGGCTAAGCCTTAGTATTCCTGAAAGTCCAATTCTAGGAACTTTGCTTAAAATCTTTAGTAACCACACATATACATTCTATTTTTTCTCCGATATTTTTAGAGTAATTTATCCATAGTTAGAAACATATATTTCAACAGTAAAATGCAGAACACACACACACACACACACACACACACACACACACACACACACACACACACACACACACACACACACACACACACACACACACACACACACACACAAATGAGCTATATTAATAATTTATTTATGCAGAATAAACTTATTCATTTGTGCTATGTGAGGCAATTTTTTGTAAGAAATTAAAATATATCAAGATACGTCATAAAATCCAGGAGAATTACTGTTTATTTTCTTAGCATTCCCTTAAACATTTTATGAAAACAGCAGGCATTATCAGTGGACTACACTGTACCATTCAAATATGAATTCTCTGAACGTGAGTGGAGAACTTTTGAGAGATTTTCCTGATCCAAAAAGAAAATTTTTCTTAAAATGAAATGAAAGAATACACGAAACTAAACACAATTGTCTGTTACAAGTATTCATGAGAAAAGAATGTAAAGTCAAAGAGTCAAACGTTGAAAAGACTGATACTTCATGATCTACAGTTTAATACAACTGTCTATATAATATGGAGATTTTTTCTAAAATGTTAACTTACGATCTGTTACCAATTCCCATTCCCAATCGTTCTATCTGTTCAGCTTTTCTGGGGTCAACAGCTTTCAATTTTTCTTCTTTTTTCTTTTGTTGTATGCTCAAATCTTCATATGCCAACCTCATAGATGTCATCTATAAGCAACCAACTAGGAATAATACAGGAGCCAATACATATCATTTCAACATGTTAATGCAATGATTACTTGTATGTAACAGATTCAATTTTAAGATTACGTGTATTATAACAATATACAAAACACAATTTAGAAATTTTACTCCACAGTTTAAAAATACATGAATGTATCCCACAAACCTAAAATTAATTACCTAAAAAAAATAATTACTTAATTCGCCAATAAGGTAACATATGATTAAAAAGAACTAATAATTCGGTTCTGCAGACCCATCTGCATCTTAACAGGCCCCTTGGAGATAAGGTGGACAGATATTGTAGCGGGTCATTTTTGGGTGTTTTTATTTTTAACAGTTAGGGGCATATGTATTTTTATGTATTTCATTTTGGGCGGACTTTTCATAAAATCATTGTGCAACCGAATTCATTTTATTTATAATGGACCACGTGTTAACAGAACGGTGTTGAGCAAGATTGGTTGAGACAAAGGCGATACGCAATTTCCATTGTGCAACGCAACGAGCAAAGAATTCACCTCCACAAATTTCCAAGAACTATGCGAGAGTGTGGCATTGCGCTCCCATGCGCACACCAAGCATGGGCGCCTACCCAAGCGTTGGCAAAAAAGTAAGATGGCCATATAGTGAAATTTTCATCGTTCCGTTGGGTTCACTACGGAAGTGTCGTTTAGACCAAGCCCACTTAAATGACGTCAGCCAATGCCTACAGAAGATCATATGCGGCATTGACTTAAAAAAGCTACATGCATGGCATGGGCTGAAGCTTCGGCGACGACGCCCAAGGCAGTGAGTTCCAGTGTTGAAAACTGTGGAGAGGGAACAGAGAACCAACTTCTGCCCAGTGTGTCTCACCTACCGACCGCTTGCGGTCTGGTTAAAATTTTATATTACAAAATATAATTACATCGGCCGACCTCACAGTTAAAATCTGAAATATTAACCAACAGTGCGCAAATGGAATACTAACAGTAATCAGTAAATCCAAGTGAACTAATAGTTTCTTTTCCGGGCACGTGAACGAGGACTGTGTACGGGCGGGATGACCGCGTGGTGGACATGGGGAATTTATAATTCAAAATGTTAAGGGTGTTATAAATAAGGCATGAATGTGTGTGTGGCAAAGCTGGGCGGCTTTTGTGTATTTTTGTGTTTATATTTGCGTTTGTGTCTGGTGAAACATAAGGTAAGCTATAGTATGTAAGATAAAACAATTGCACAACATGTAATAAGAAGACTCAACTTTTCAATATTTCTGAATATTATAAGAACATTTCAATAATAAAATATGATTTCTCTTCCACTCAATTGAGAGTTACATTCTTTCAATGCCTTATTTCGTTATGTGTATCGTCAGAGTTCGTCGAACGAAATGGGTTTCCTTACACTACGCGATCCGGCCAGATCCAAGTCGTAAGGTAAGTGGGAGTGTTAACTTAATTTGAATAAAATAAAATATACCGAAAAAATAAAAGTTACAATTGGTGCGGCGTGACCAGGATTTAATATAACTGAAGAGGGGTTATTTTAACACCGGCCTACATCTGACGATGCATAGCGAAGTAGGGTTGTGAAAGCAAATTGATTTGGTAAAATATCAGTTTTGAAATAAAATCACTAATTGACAGTTGTTACGTAAGAAAAAATAGATAAAGTAAAAATGTCCGAGAATATAGAAAAAAGTAGTATAATAAATTCAATCATGAGTGAAAGAGGCCTTGAGTCGCAATCGCTGGATGAAAGTGGTATGTTGAGGGGGGAGATGGGTGCTGTTACAGAAACAGCTGGCGGCAGTAATGTAATAGTTCATTCCACTCCGATTGCGTCTCAACCACAAGTAAACGAAACAGATGTCGATTCGGGGATTCAGTTGACTCCCGTTTCAACTAAACAAAATAAACAATCAGAGGAAACAAATATGATGAGTATTATGCTCAGTCAATTCGAAAGAATGAATAATAATTTTGAGACCAAACTTGAAATTTTAAGTAACGAATTCAAAGAACAGAAAATAAAATGGGAACAGCAGAATATTAAAAATGATATTATTTTTAATGAAATTAAAGAACAGAATATTCAGTTTCAGCAAAATATAAATATAAAATTCGATGGTTTAATAAATAGTATACAAGACAAGAATGTATGTCTTTAAAATGCCAATGAAATGACAAGAAACAGTCTGAATAAAGTAGAATCAAGTAAGAATAATACAAACGAAAGTTGTAATGACAGTGTTGTGTTAGGTAATGAATTAATAAATAATAATGATGTTGAGAATAATGAGCATAATAATGTAGTCGAGAAATTGGTATCTGAGAGTATTAATGAAGTTGTAGAATGTGATTATGAGATGTTAGTGTGTGTTAATGAGTTAGAGAGAGAGTGGAAAGAGAGTTATATTACAGGTATGAAACAGGGGGTAAATTGTTTACGAGGTAGAATGGGGGGTGAAGGAAGACCTTCACGTATATATTGTGTAGACAAATGTGCTACAAATAATTGTTTTTTGAAGTTTTTTGCTTTTCCTGTAGAAGTCAGGAAAGATTTAATTGAATTTATACCCTCTGTCTGTAATACTTTTGAGAGTGTGATTTGGGGTTATGAAGAGAGAGATGTAAACAGAGAATTGTGTGTTAATGAAGGAACAGAATTATATAACTTAAATAGAAAGTATGATGAATGGAAGGAAAGTTTAGAAGTATATGTGAATGATAATGATTACAATGATGTAATAAAAATAATTAACCCAATAGTTAATGATTTTACTGATGGAGACTTGACAAAAATACCTAACGTAGACTGGTTTAACGAATATTTGAATAAGTTGATTGAAGTTAGTTTTTCTGGTTACAACACACAAAACAGTCATTTGTGTGCTGATAATATTGAACGATGTTACGTAGAACCAAGGTTGATTTGGAACGATGGAGGTTAAACTATTAAAACAATAAAAGACAGTATAAATATTTTGTTTTATGGTTTTGTGACATGGCAGAATGGGACAAATGAAGTGCGGAAAAACTGAACAATAAATAAGAGTTTGTAAATAAAATGTAGTGAATTCATATGTGTGTATGTAAGATGATTGTTGTGATAATAATATTGAAATACTTGCAATTTAAATAAATAAACCAAATTAATTTTGAAAACAAGTAATCAGAGAATTATATTTGTTTGGATGGTAATGAATTCTATATTGTTAATAATTAATTTAATTAAAATAATTTGATATATTTTAAATATTTTAATTGATTATGTAAATGTTGTATAATTAAATTTTGTGTAAATTCAATTTGTTTTACGAGATGGAAATTTGGTAATGAATGATAAATTATTTAATTTAAATTAATAAATTTTGTGAAATGTTTCAGAGATGGTAGTGATTATGTTTTGTGGGTATATCGTGTTAAATGGAGTGTAAGTATGAAAATTTTATAATCATGTATAATAAAAAATGTTTACAGGTGTGATTGAGGTGTTAATGCAATAGTGAAATTTTAATGCAATCATTGTGTTGAATAAATATGATAATTAAAAAATTTTTTATAATAAATGAAAAATGATATATAATGATTATTAATAATAAATTTTGAAAATTTCAAGAAAGTTAAACGGTAAAAGGTTATGAATGGGTTAGACGATTATTGATGCAAATATTATATGATAATGTATACAAAAATTTTAATTAGTTTTCAATTGTAATTAGATTAAGTGGCTATTGTGGGGGTTGCCTGTGCTCTCACAAGTAGCGAAAAGGGTTGGGGGTAGCAGTGAGTGTTACCTCCATCGGAGGCCAAACTGGCGATAAATGTGCGGCACACCTTATACGTGTAAATAAAAAATTTTTTACACACCATATTAAATGACCGTGTCGCACATAATGAGATTGATGTGGTACAGGCAGTGAAATTAGAGTTAGATTTCCTCGACTTTTCGGGCGGTTACTGTCTTACCAGCACTAACCGTGGTTTTGGCTAGCGGCCAGCTATGGTCATACCAAGTCCCTTGACCATAGCTGACTTGAAATTGGTATATATTTGAAATTCAATGGGGGGACAATTAGAGGAAATCTCCGGAACTAGGGAACAGCGGCTGCCACTCTGTTCGAGGAGGAACAGCAAAACCGGTGGCAGATCCGTTTTTAAGGGTGCATGATTTTATAACAAGAACATTATGATGTTCACTAATTTAAAACTTAATAGCGGAAGCAGAGACACGGAGAGGTAAACCCTGCTCCAAAATATACAGTCTCTGTGGAAGCGAAAGGGCGAGACAGTCCTCCATAATCTGAAATAGTGTGTGTGGCAGGGAGGTGACGTAAAGGAGTCACGAATTTAAAATTTTATGACAAAAGTTTTTGCTTATTCAAAGTTTAATCCAATCAAAAATGCTTGTGCTCTGTCCACATAATTATATGCTCAGACTCGTAAATTAAGGTGTTCATGCTATAATTTTAAGTGTATTATATTATTGTTGTCTATTAGATAAGCATTGATAAGAATATGTAATTTTATTATGTGTGTATTTGTTTAAGCCAATAAGTAAATCGTCTGGCAGGTTAACATAAGCATCAGAATCAGAGAAATGGGAAACAATGAGGTGAGAAGGGAGAATAAATAAAAATAAATATGTATATTCCATGTAATTTGTTCAATTTTAAGATGTAGTTTCATTGTGTTTTTATTATGTTAGGATATCGGCTGATCAACAATACCATGTCACTGGTATATGGGTTTGTAAATGTTACAAGTAATTAATGTTTAGTGTACTACAGATATTTTGAAGTAAAGATAAAAAGAATATGAGAAATAAAATAATAATAATTTATGCAAGTTAATAAAAGATAATTCATGGGTGATAAATGTTTTATGGGACATGCAGACCTGTCCAAAGCTGAATGTGAAATGATGGAGATGAATATAATGTAATGTTGTTTTTGAGTTGATGTGATATAACATAATATAGATGTTGACACAGTGGTAATGGAGACTTTATGTAGAGTTTTGAATGATATATATTTATGTTTATAGTTAATGAGGTTATTTTGTGTATTTGTAGTGAGGTAATGAGATTGAGATTTTTGGGGATGGCAATTTTGTATTAGGGGGTAGTGTATTTGGGGAGTCCGCAACAAGGGTTGGGACGGGATTAGAATAGATTTTAGTGAGGAGGGGCCGCCTTAGGTAGAATCCGGGCCGCCAGATAAGGGAATGAGTTTTGGGAAGGAAACACGTATCCTATGTACAAAGGGTTAGAGAGTATTTTATATGTAGAGAAGGCGGCGAATTGTGTTAAATGATAAGTTGGGGTTTAGAATGTCCTGATTAGTAGATATTTTTGATAGAGTTGGGTGTCATGAGAATGGAAGTTGATGAATATTAGAGTCAGAGGGAGAAAGTTTATATATGTATAGAGATCTAATACGGTAATTGAGAATAAATAATTTACATCACCCCCAGTAAGGTAGAATTAACTGTTAACTAAAGAGAGGAATTTATAATAAAGAATGTACAATTGTTTTTTCAACCAGTGACAGAATTTTGATAGAAGTGAAAATAATGTAAAGTCAAGAAGTGTTTATTTTAAATAATTTAAATGTCAAGTTGATGATTAATTATATTAATATTTTGTTTATTTTAAATATTTTATGTTACTATGTTTTGTATTTCAAGGTAGGATATTACAGATATTCAAAGTGTTTTCAGAACTTATATATAACATATGTAGGTCAAGGGTTTTGGACTTGACCTAGTTACGATCAGCTGATGAGGTCATACACCTACTAAGCTCATATAGTAGGAATCCAATTTTAATTTGTTTGTTTAACTAATTCAAACCAATATTTGAATAATTTTAATAAATGTTTAATAAATAAATTTAATAAAATTTTTTAATGAATAAATTTAAATTTTTTGGAATTTTAAAATTTTGAAAATTTTAAATTTTTTTTTGGAAAAAAAAAAAGAAAACTTGATTTTTCGCCTGCCAGCGAATGACTATTTCAGATAAGGATTTTATTATCTGTGCATTAACCATGTTTCTTTTATTGTATTGCATTATATTGGTAGACTATAAGTGATTCCCCTGTTAGAATAAGGATGTGTTTATATTATTAGAAATGTCTAGGCTGTCATTTGAAACAAAAAATTAGAAAAAAGAGGAAGAGAATTTTTTGATAAAAGATTATTTTTTTTGAATTTTGAATTTTTTAAATTTTTAGTAAATTTTAAAAGGAATTTTATTTTTTTTTTTGCGTTATGGTAACATGTAATGTTAGTATGTGTGAGCCCAGTATTTGCTAAAGGCAGCCCAGCTTGCAAAAAGGGGATCCACATCGGTGGAGGAGCTGGAATAATTTTAGCCAGGGATTGAGGATTTTGGGGGTAGCATGTTAGAAGGTGGGGTGTGCTGTGGGGCGAGTCTGATCGATTTCTCGGTGTTGGGATCTCTTACGGAGAAGTCCAGTGATCTCGTTCAGATGAGTCCATGGTCGCTGAGCCAGGGGGGTCGTGTACCCATGCAGATTAAGAACCAGGGGGTTGTTGGCACCAGTTCCTCACCGGTCCTCTTCGGGGTCATCGATGAGATTTCTTCTGTCGTGAACAGCAGAATTCTCATCGAGGGGGTATTGTAGCGGGTCATTTTTGGGTGTTTTTATTTTTAACAGTTAGGGGCATATGTATTTTTATGTATTTCATTTTGGGCGGACTTTTCATAAAATCATTGTGCAACCGAATTCATTTCATTTATAATGGACCACGTGTTAACAGAACGGTGTTGAGCAAGATTGGTTGAGACAAAGGCGATACGCAATTTCCATTGTGCAACGCAACGAGCAAAGAATTCACCTCCACAAATTTCCAAGAACTATGCGAGAGTGTGGCATTGCGCTCCCATGCGCACACCAAGCATGGGCGCCTACCCAAGCGTTGGCAAAAAAGTAAGATGGCCATATAGTGAAATTTTCATCGTTCCGTTGGGTTCACTACGGAAGTGTCGTTTAGACCAAGCCCACTTAAATGACGTCAGCCAATGCCTACAGAAGATCATATGCGGCATTGACTTAAAAAAGCTACATGCATGGCATGGGCTGAAGCTTCGGCGACGACGCCCAAGGCAGTGAGTTCCAGTGTTGAAAACTGTGGAGAGGGAACAGAGAACCAACTTCTGCCCAGTGCGTCTCACCTACCGACCGCTTGCGGTCTGGTTAAAATTTTATATTACAAAATATAATTACATCGGCCGACCTCACAGTTAAAATCTGAAATATTAACCAACAGTGCGCAAATGGAATACTAACAGTAATCAGTAAATCCAAGTGAACTAATAGTTTCTTTTCCGGGCACGTGAACGAGGACTGTGTACGGGCGGGATGACCGCGTGGTGGACATGGGGAATTTATAATTCAAAATGTTAAGGGTGTTATAAATAAGGCATGAATGTGTGTGTGGCAAAGCTGGGCGGCTTTTGTGTATTTTTGTGTTTATATTTGCGTTTGTGTCTGGTGAAACATAAGGTAAGCTATAGTATGTAAGATAAAACAATTGCACAACATGTAATAAGAAGACTCAACTTTTCAATATTTCTGAATATTATAAGAACATTTCAATAATAAAATATGATTTCTCTTCCACTCAATTGAGAGTTACATTCTTTCAATGCCTTATTTCGTTATGTGTATCGTCAGAGTTCGTCGAACGAAATGGGTTTCCTTACACTACGCGATCCGGCCAGATCCAAGTCGTAAGGTAAGTGGGAGTGTTAACTTAATTTGAATAAAATAATTTTACCAAAAAATAAAAAAGTTACAATATCAAGGCTGAAAATTTACAATAATTATTCCTGCTTTATAATTTTATCTATCATAAAAATTCCAGTGATATACGAAGTAGAATTGCACAAGCAAGAGGACCATTTTTCAAGAAAATATCTTTTCTGGTGTCCACATCTGTGTCCTTGGAAACCAAGAAAACATTTATAAAGAGTTTGTTTGGAGCATATGCACATATGGCTTGGAAACCTGGACTTTGTGAAAATTGGAGAGGAGCTACCCCTTGAAGCTCCTCCTCCAGTGTGGTACTGGAGGAGGACCTTTAGAATATCGTGGATGGAAAGTGTACCTAATGATGAGGCCTTGAAAAGAGTGGGTGACAGATGGACGCTGATTGGAGGCACTGTAGAAAAGAGGAGCAGTATGGTTGGTCACCTGATACATCATTCAAACTGGTTCACCACCCTGATCGACACCAAAGTGAGACGGGAAGGAACAGACACATGTACATGGGTGAGATAAAAGAAGGGAGAATGTACGTGGGACTAAGAGACTGTTTATGGGAGGGAGAAATTTTGAGCCCACCAACAGTGAGGTCGAGGAGATGAGGAAGAGATTATTAAAATTATGCTTCTGATAACTCATTCCTTCATGGCAAAAAATTTAGGGAAAATTTGTATTTGCCAATTTTGACAGCAAATTTCATACTCAAATGTTAGCTATTCAATAAGAGCTAATGGAATCTATGGTGTATTAAAAAGTCTCAAATGTGTTTAATTTAATTAAACACTCAAAAGTTTGTATCCCATCTCTCTACTATATACCTGAGATAAGTTACTGCATTTAGTGCAAAAACTTACAAACGTGAAAAATACCGGTTTGGCCCGAATATAAGACGGCCTCACATATAAGACGAACTAGATTTTTGAAGGTGTTTTACAGGAAAAAAAGGGTCTGCATATAAGACGACACTGAACTTTTTGAGGTGTTGTATGAGAAAGACGATTAAATGGTCCAAATATCATCATACGTTGAAGTCACATTAAGTAAATATGGCTATTTTACATTAAAGGTGAAATTATAAGTGTTAAAAGTACCTTACTGTTTTTACTTCCATGTTCCATAAGGAAATGGAAGTATGGTGATGGTGAAAAAAATCGTGTTCGAAATAAGGGCTGATTCTGATTGTACTACCTTCAAAACATGAAGAAAAGTCATTTTCCAAAAAGTGTGTGTTTGTAGAATTTTTTCTATGGTGAACAATAACTGGCACACATTCAAACACAATCAAATAATTTTTCTGCATATGTGCCTGCGTTGTAGAGGACTCAAGGCCTATTGATTTTGGTGAAGATCAGTTAAGGGGAAGGGGCAGTTTACCTGCAACATTTTATATTTTAACAAGAGTAAAGTACTTAATTTTGATAAACAAAATATCCTGAAAAGAAGGTCATAATATTCCATTGTAGAAAGATAGATTAAATATCTATAAATAAAAGGGATAGTTGAAGGGGGAGAGGATAATTTTTTATATGTGTACTAAGTTATCAGCAACAAAGAAGTAGTTTGTTGTTAAAATTCCCTCCCGAGCTGTTTGACCGTGGTCCTATGTTTTCTGCAAAATCAGACGTTTCGGCAGTGCCATCGACTGCCATCATCAGTAAAAATCGAGTGCGCTAACGTGAAGTGGTATACGTTACTGACCACAGTGCTGTGGTTAAGGCTGAAGAAAGAAGAAGTTTCTATGGAACTGTTTCATTTCGAAAATTATTTTAAATATAAATCTAAGATCATGGAAGTCTTGTATGGTTCTCCATACTGATATTTAGTTCCAGTCATCATCCTTGTTTTCTTCTTCTTCCTCAAGTTTATCTTCAGAATTGGTACTGGAATCAGATTCATAACTGGAGTAGTCTTCCACAAAATGTCATGTTCACTCTCACCCATGTTATTAGAAACACAACACTTTTTAAACACCTTTACAATGGAATCGCTTTTGATTTTTCTCCAGGCTGTGATTATTCACTGGGCCAGTAACCGTTGATTCAACTTGCCTGTCGAAGTCAATGCATGGTTTCCATTAATTAACCAGTCACTATAGTTCTTCCATAAGTAGTCCTTAAATGGTTCATTAATAACCACATCTAAAACTTGAAGCTGAGAAGTCATTCCCCCAGGGATTATAACAAGGTCAGTGTTCATTTCTGCAACCAGCTTCTTTATTTTCTCACTTGTGTGACCATGAAGGAACTACATCTCTGCCCTAGTAAAGCACCTGGCCAACGTCCCCAAACCACCTTAAGCCAATCTGGCATAAGTTCTTTAGTCATCCACCCCTTTTCCTGTGCTCTAAAACAATCATCATCATCATCATTATTCCTGCATCTCCTAAGTGGAGCATAGGGCATCAATGAACTTCCGCCACCGGACTCTGTTCCGCGCCATCGTCTTGACCTCGGGCCAGGTCTTCCCTCCTTTCTCCATCCCTTCCACTATTACACTCCTCCTCCATGTGTTCCTTGGTCTGCCTCATCTCCTGCTACCTTGTGGGTTCCATTCCAGGGCTTGTCTTGCTATGTTGTCGCTCTAAAACAATCCCAGCTGGAAATTGTTCATGCGGAAGCATTTTTCTCTTCAAAATAACATACAGCGGATGTTTTCATGTATCGGCAGTTACCCCTAGCATCACAGTAATGCATGAATTTTCGTTGCCTGTAGATTTAATTATAACTGATTTTGCACCATTTCTGTCCACAGTAACATTTGATGGCATATCGAAAAACATTGGTGTTTGGTCGGCATTTGCCATTTGGCCAAGCAGGTAATTGTGGGCTCAGTTTTATAATATATCGCTGATGAGCAATCAATTTGTCAGTATGATCTGCAGGCAGGTGTTGCAACGTTGTAAACACAGACCTGAACTCTGCATCATGGGTTTACACCAACCCAAGTTTGCTAAACAAATGGGCCGTTATATGCACTGTTGTACGATAAATTTATTGTTCCGTATTCAGAAACATACCGCGATGTCCTAGGAAACACATCCTATAAAATATCGGACAAGCTGTTTAGATACTTGGGCTGTAATTGATTTGTTTATGCACCCGCGTGTGAGTTTTTAATCATTTGACTTTCAGACATCAGTGTTGCCACCTTCCTGCCTAGCGTTGTCGAGGCCAGTTATGCCAAGTAATCAGTGGTATTCACGTTGTGTGATTTTACTTCCATGTTCCATAAGGAAATGGAAGTATGGTGATGGCAAAACAATTGTGTTCGACATTACTGCACATTCTGATTGTACTACACTCAAAACATGAAAAAAGTCATTTTTTGAAAAGTGTCTGTGTGTGTGTCTGTCTGTCTTAGATTTTTTTCTATAGCAAATGATAACAGCCGGAAATTCAAACAGAATCAAATAATTTTTTGCATACAGCCCTGATTTGTAGAGTACTCAAGACCTATTGTTTTTGGTGAAGATCGGTTAAGGGAAAGGGGTAGTTTACCTGAAACGTTTTATGTTTTAACAAGGGTATTTTCTATGGTAAACGATAACAGCCGCAAATTCAAACAGAATCAAAAGATTATTTGCATACAGCTCTGATTTGTAGAGTACTCAAGACTTATTGTTTTTGGTAAAGATCGGTTAAGGGGAAGGGGTAGTTTACCTGCAACGTTTTTTTATCAAGCGTATTTTCTATTGCAAACGATAACAGCCGCAAATTCAAACAGAATCAAATAATTTTTTCATACGTCCCTGAATTGTAGAGATATCAAGGACTTTCGATTTTGGTGAAGATCGGTTAAGGGGAAGGGGTAGTTTACCTGCAAACGTTTACGTTTTAACAACAGTAAAGTACTTGAAAATTCATTTAAACTTTTTCAAACAATTGGTAATTGTTAAAAATAAAATAATTTTGTTGCCAGGCAATAAAATTATAATTTTTTCATTTTAATGTAAATTATGTATGAGTTAATATACATGTATAAAATAATATATCGTTCGTGGCAGGTAAGCATATCTCAGTTATGTAATGTTTACGTTTCCATTTTATTATTATGACTACAGCAATAAAAAGGCAGGACTCACACACACACACACACACACACACACACACACACACACACACACACACACACACACACACACACACACACACACAAAATTCACGTTATTTCTGGCCTCACTCATGTTTTCTCTTACATTTGCACGCTTTTTAAATGGGAAGTGGCGAAACCCACACCAACATAACGCGTGCAAGCCGAAAAAATGGACATCAATTTGCTTCCTGTGGATCGCTGGGCAGTGTAACTGCACGTGTTTACAGAGGAACGATTCATAGACAGACTTTACGTCTTTAGGGAATGAACCCTCTGCAAGATGCTGAGGGTCCATGAGTGCTTCGGAGCGTTCCTTCTTTTTCGCGCATTTGTTCTGTGAAACATACACTGTAGATTCGCAGCTTTACTCTAAGCAACGCTCAATAGGAAATGTTGAAAATTTTAGTCCACGGTGTACCCTCATTCACACTAAACCTGCTCTGATGTTTTAATTACGGACATCATAATATTAAAACTTTGGAAACTTGAGCACTACTTAATGGAGATCAATCATTAACTTATACAAGCCATTAATTTTATGCATATTTTTTATATATATGTGTACAACGTTATCGGCAAGAAAGAAGTAGTTTTTGTTAAAATTCCTTCCTGGGATATTTGGCCGTAGTCCAATGTTTTCTACAAAACCAGACGTTTCGGCAATGCCATCGACTTCCATCATCAGTGAAAATCGAGTGCGATAACATGAGGTGGTATATGTTAGTGACCACAGTACTGTGGTTAAGGCTGAAGCAGTAAGTAGAAAGAAGTAGTTTCTATGGTAACATTTCATTTCGAAAATGATTTAAAAAAATTAAATCTTAGAATATGGAAGTCATGTATGGTTATCCATACCGATATTTACTTCCATGTTCCTAAAGGAAATGGAAGTATGGAAGATGCAAAAAAAAAAATCGCGTTTGAAATTATTGCAGATTCTGATTGTACTACACTCAAAACTTGAAAGTCATTTTTCGAAAAGTGTCTGTCTGTAGATTTTTTCTATGGCAAACGATAAAAGCCGCAAAATCAAACAGAATCAAATAATTTTTTGCATACAGCCCTTATTTGTAGAGTACTCAAGACCTATTGTTTTTGGTGAAGATCGGTTAACGAAAAGGGGTAGTTTACCTGCAACGTTTTGTTTTAACAAAGGTATTTTCTATGGCAAACCATAACAGCCGCAAATTCAAACAGAATCAAATAATGTTTTGGATACAGCCCTGAACTGTAGAGTTCTCAAGACCTACTGGTTTCGGTGAAGATCGGTTACGGGAAAGGGGTAGTTTACCGGCAACATTTTATGTTTTAACAAGGGGGCAAACGATAACATCCGCAAATTCAAACATAATCAAATAATTTTTTGCACGCAACTCTGAATAGTAGAGTTCTCAAGACCGATTGTTTTTGTTGGAGATCGGTTTAGGGAAAGGGGTAATTTACCTGCAACGTTTTATGTTTTAACATGGGTAATATTTTCTATGACGAATGATAACTGCTGAAAATTCAATCAGAATCAAATAATGTTTTGCATACCTTACTGCGCTATAGAGAACTCAATGTCTGTTGATTCTGGTGAAGATCGGTTAAGGGAAAGAGGTAGTTTACCTGCAACGTTTTTTTATCAAGGGTAATTTTTTTCTATGGCAAACGATAATAGCCGCAAATTCAAACAGAATCAAAAATGTTTTGCATACAGCCCTGAATTGTAGAGTTGTAATGGGGCGAATTAGAAGGTTTTTTATTTTTTATTAATTTTGGTTCTGATCTTATTAAAATTGCACAATTTACTTCATACATGTGTCCAGTCCTTGGTTGAATCTAACTTGCAGTCTAAACAATGCAAAGGTACGCTGTAACTGTGTTGAAATATGTGAAAAGAATGCGTAGTCAACTGTAGCACACTTCCGAGAACTTTGCGGTTGTGTGACGTCCAGTCACAAATGCACAAGCACCCACATCTGCGGAGCGCCTAACTTTACATAAACGAAAGTAAAGGCAGTGAAATCTCGTCGACGTACGGCACACGTAAATCCTGTGAGCCAGGTGTACAGCTACTAAAAACTTGGACAACTAAGGCTGTATGCGGCGATGAAATTTGTTCACCGGCAAGGCAGTGATGTCTGTCCACGTATAACATCGTCAAATAAAGTTCTCCCCAGTCCAGTCGAACGATTACCATGGCCGCAGCTGGCTAAATACAACCAGCTAGCGGGCCGGAAATTTCACCCGACCACAACAGTATGTATAAGTGATCAGAAAGTATAAAACAGTGTAAACCGGTGAATCGGTGCAGTGTACGAAATTCATGGAACAGTAACAGTTTTCATCAAAACGGGAATAGTGCGGGTGACGCGCCATGCGGTCGACTGAAACGCTACGGTAAACTGTATTAAACCAAATAAATGATTTTTTCCATAAATAGGGGTCTAAATAAATTAAGGGATTTTTGAATTTGTGTGAATGAGTGGATGGGCAATCTGGGTCGCTTTAATAGATGTATACATATGGTAGGATAAGTTAACGTGGTGAAATAAATTCTAGGTTATATCTGTTTCCTTTTGAAAGAAAGAAAGAGTTTAATATGTGAATTAAAGGAGAAGGAGGAGAGAGGTATGTATTTAAAGAAAGTAAAATGTAATTAAACTAGATTTGTTCCAAGTGAAAAGCGAGTTGAGTATGTTATTCAGATAACCTGAAGGTCATACTTGTATGCCGCAGTTTTCGTGCAACGGACTTTGGGATAAGAGGTAAGACATAAAATGAATTGAAATTTTAATAATTCAATGTAATAAACGAGATAACACAGAGTTCTCAAGACCTGTTGGTGTTGGTGAAGATCGGTTAAGGGAAAGGGGTAGTTTACCTGCAACATTTTGTTTTATCAAGGGTAATTTTTTATATGACGAACGATAACTGCCATAAATTCAAACAGAATCAACTACGTTTTTGCATACCTTTTGTATTATAGAGAACTCAAGGTTTGTTGATTTTGTTGAAGATCGGTTAAGGGAAAGGGGTAGTTTACTAGCAACATTTTATGTTAAAAACAAGGGTAATTTTTTTTATGACGAACGATAACTGCCATAAATTCAAACAGAATCAAATATTTTTTTACATATGTGCCTGAGTTGTAGAAGACTCGATGCCTTTTGATTTTGGTGAAGATAGGTTACGGGAAAAGAGCAGTTTATCTGAAACATTTTTTGTTGTAACAAGAGTAAAGTACTTAATTTTGATAAATAAAGTATCCTGATAAGATCTTAATAATCCACTGTAGAAACGTAGATGAAATATCTATAAATGAAGAGGCTAGTTGAACGGGGTGAGGGTAATTTTCTATATTTGAAAATTATAGTTGAAGTGGGAGGGGATAATGTTTATATGTGTACTACATTATCGACAACAAAGTAGTAGTGTTTTGTTAAAATTCCTTCCCGGGCTGTTTGGCCGTAGTCCAATATTTTCTGCAAAACCAGACGTTTCAGCAGTGCCGTCGACTGCCATCATCAGTGAAAATCGAGTGTGATAACGTGTGGTGGTATACGTTAGTGACCACAGTACTGTGGTTAAGGAAGTAGTTTCTATGGGAACATTTCATTTCATAAATGATTTTAAATATAAATCTTAGAACATGGAAGTCATGTATGGTTCTCCATATCGATATTTTTATATGGCAAACGATAACAGCCGCAAATTCAAACAGAATCAAATAATGTTTTGCATACAGCCCTGAACTGTAGAGTTCTCAAGACCTATTGTTTTTGGTGAAGATCAGTTAAGGGAAAGGGGTAGTTTACCTGCACCGTTTTATGTTTTAACTAGGGTATTTTCTATGGCAAACGATAACAGCCGCAAATTCAAACAGAATCAAATAATGTTTTGCATACAGCCCTGAATTTTAGAGTTCTCAAGACCTATTGGTGAAGATCGGTTAAGGGGAAGGGGTACTTTAACTGCAACGTTTTTTGTTTTAACAAGGGTATTTTCTATGGCAGTATTTTCTATAGTAGTTGTTCTAGTGTTTGGTTTTTTTATTACAACCCATCAAAGAAACCATCCAAACACTAGAACAACTACTCAGACAAAACAACACACCTGAAACACACATACAAGAAATCATCACACTTACCAAACTAATAACTGAACAAAATTACTTTACATACAATAACAAGATATACACACAAACAGAAGGTCTCCCGATGGGTTCCCCCATATCAGGAATACTAGCAGAAATATATATACACAACATAGAACAGAACCACATAATAAACAACAACAAATACACTAACAAAATTATATACTGGCACAGGTATGTAGATGATATATTACTTTTATTCAAAGGCAACACAAGACAAGTTGAAAACTTCCACAAATACATAAACACTATACAACACAAATTAAAATTTACACTGGAAATTGAACAAAACAATAGTATAAATATTGTAGACCTAACAATTAACAAAACTAACAATACACACACGTACAAAATATACAGGAAACCAACCACAACTGACATGGTTATACACAACACATCAAACCACCCAACACAACATAAACATGCGGCCTTCAACCATATGCTCCATAGACTAACTAAAATACCCTTAAATAAACAAGATTACACCGACGAACTCAACACAATAAAATACATAGCAATCAAAAACGGTTACAACCCTAATTTAATAAACACACTACACAAACGCATCAAAAACAAAAACAACAAAACACAAAATACCATCAACACACAACACAATAAATACATCACACTCACATACCACAACTCCTACACACACAAAATCGCCAACACATTCAGAAAACACAAATAAAAAATAGCATACAGAACAACCAATACCATTACAAAACACATCAACAATACAAACACAGACATAGACAAATATAACAAAACAGGTGTTTACAAATTAAATTGTAATGACTGCAATAGTTTCTACATCGGCCAGACAGGAAGATCTTTTTCATCCCGTTATTCTGAACACTTAAAAGCTCTAACCAACAACAATATACACACACATACACACAGAAAACCACAGTTACACCAACATAGACACTAATCTCGAAATTTTACATTACTTACCTAAAGGTCGAAAACTCAACACAACTGAACAATATGAAATATATAAACACCACACAACACAACCAAACAACATACTCAACGATCAATTACAATATAAATCACATACACTTTTTGACACAATTTTACAAAAAACAAACATCAAGTTGAATCCCTGCACCAATCCCCTTCCCCCACACACCACCCCCATTACACCTTCCACACAAAAACCGTTACGAAATGATGGCAGTCTGACTAAAAGCTGAAGAAGGCGGATACATACGCCGAAACGCGTCCGACGAAAAAAGTAAGTTTTCACAAGATAAAGTTCATTTTTAGTAAAGAAATTCAGAGTTGAAGTTATAGTGTGACAATTAAAGTAAAGTTATAATGTTTGTAATTTTTATTCAAATTCAAAGGTGAAATGTTGGTTCTAATGTATTATTGTGAATGTTTATTTTGAGTGGAAGTATTTGTGAAACATAAAGTGTTTATTTTAGTATGATGTAATTGTGTATAGATGTAAAACAAATATGTTTTAACTGTTGATTTCCCAACTTTTGGGTGGTCATGGCTTCACCAAGCCCTGATCGTGGGTTTGGCTTGCAACAAGCTATGGGCAGACTTATTGTACCCTGGCCATAGTTTGTTGTTATTGAAATGGGTGTAACTTAGAAACTTAACTGGGGAGGAACAAGGGGAATCTAAAATAACTTTGGAACAATGGCTATGCACGTGTGGAAAGGTGATAGACCGCTTAAGGGTTTGCAAGTAATTATTTTAGTAGGATTACTGGTATCATGTATTCCAGTAAAACCAAAGTTAGTGTAATGCCAAAGCAAGGATGGGGTAAAATAAAAGAAAAAAAATGTTTACCCCAGACGCTTCAGTCCTTGTGGAAGCAACTGGGCAAGACAGTCCAGCATTGGGGGCAATAGAGTAGTGGATGGGTGGTGGCAACGTTACATGCTACAAGGGAGAAACTTCATTTATGCAAGTTTGTGTAATACCAAAAGAGGTGAAAGTCCTTTTGAGGTCACTTACACTTGTGTAACGCGGGGTATCAGGGGTTAAGGGATTTAGAAGGGGGGATATTATGAAAAGATGTGAGTGGAGCAGTTTAAAGTGAATGATAAAGTAGAGAAGAGTGATGATTAAATCACGATAACACGATTAATAATGAGGTGGTGAAATACACATTTTGTTGACTGTACTTGTATTGTATAATTTGCTGTTTCATATAACCAGGTTTTGTATTGTATAAAGATAGCAGTAGTAAGCTGTATGGATGATGAGGAAATTGAGATTTAAAATGAGATGTTTAAATGAAAAAAGTAAAATGAAATTGTCGTTTACTTGAATTCAGACTTGAATTAGTAAATCATTTTGAAGCTGGAATTATAACTTTCAAGAGTATGTCGATGTTAAGTGTTTACATAAAATGTATTAGTTGGTGTTAAGAATGTACATTGAAATAAGGGTATTTGTGTATTAGAAGTTAAGAGAAAAAACCAGTACTTCGAAAAAGGCAAACCAGTATGGCTGAGAGGAAACCAAATCAGTTCAGGATATGGAATAATGAAAGGCTATTTAGTAATGTTTTATTGATTGTTTTTGAGTCTGACGGTACTGTGGTGGCGACCCTGTGCTGGCCAGTACGTTAGGGCAGGGGTGTCTAGTGCCTGTCTGGCTTTATGGTGTTGGGATCCTAAGGCAGGAAGTCCAGTAAAGTCATGCAGGTGCGGCCGCAGTCACTGGATCAAGGGGGGTGAGTAACCCATGATTTTAATAAGATAATAAGGGGGGTCATGGTGCCATATCCTAGCTGGTCCTCTTAGGTTTTGTCAATGAGAGTTTTTATGTTTCCACATAAAACCTCTCATTGAGGGGGTATTGTGACGGTACAAAAGGGGTAGAATCATTTTAATATTATGCAATAATATGTTCTATGTAACCCATAGTAAAATACTACTTTAGAGATCTGAATGGTATGAATCAGCCAGTGTGACATAGGCACTGCCGTCTCAAAACTAAATAACCGAACCTTATAAGGTAAGGAATTTTGTGTCCCGTCTGATGTCACAATAATATCACGAATGGAACACGTGTTTTTCAATAACGAAACGCAGTTCTGACTTTTAAAAATGTCTAGATTCTTCGATGGATCTTAAAGAGGAGGGTAGTGGGGAGCGAAGGGAACCACGTGACCACCCCGTATAGTATACGATCACCGATCGCCATTCGCCCAGTTCGAACAACATCAAAACGCCGTACAGAAGTGTTGAACCAAGTCCGCGGAAACAAAAAAATCAGCGTAGGCCTACAAAAAAGTGTGAAAATGAATATAAAACAGTGGTAAATAAATCTCTTCAAGTGTAAAAGCAATTGGCAAAATTAATTAACAGTTTTTGTGAGTTTTGGAGCAAGAGTGAATTGAACGAGTAATGACGAACATTTGGAATAATTTTTACAGCTAAGTACTATCAAAACTAGGTCAACCAAACAAAAATTAATAACTATTTACCCAGTATTAAAATACTCCATTCAGATAATAATGAGATATCAAATTTAGGGGGGTTTTCAGAGAGTGAGAGAGAGTGAAAGCGAGGTACTGGTTCGCCTTAATAGAATTAAGCAAGTTAGTTTTGTTCAAATAATAATTATGTGTGTTCACTGTTGAGTGATTTGTTAATCACAGGATGAATAGAGTTAGCAATCTTTTAATTTCTAACTGCAAATAAAATGCAAATTTCAATGTCACCATGACCACGTGTTCAGTATAAATTACTGCGCCGAAACCTAACCTATCTTCAACGTCAAAATCTCGCCTAAACGAGCCTATAGGATCTTCTGAGTCCAGGGAACTAAAGTATTTAAATTATGCAAGTGTTATTTAATGCAAAGATTGAAATGGTTTACATATGTTAACCTCAAAATATGTTGGCGACCCTGGAATATGCTGATGAAGTGTAAGGTAAGTACGAAGAATAGATCGCGGAGTAAGTATTATAAAGGTGGGTATGGTTTATAAAAAGTGGGTAAGTTTACAATGCTAGCCACTTAACATGAAATTTTTAAATGTTAGGTTACGCATATAAGGCGAGTGTGGTTTTTGGAAGGGCATTTTAAGGAAAAAATCATCGTCTTATATTCAGGTCAATACGGTACTTGGATCATTAGGGCAAATATGGTGCAAATTCCAAGATGCTGAAAATACAAAAACGATTATAGATTTAGACTACTGTTCCATATGGGTCAACATGGGAAAAGTACTGTTTAAAAAATTGTCCAACTGGCCATTCCATATAGACTGATCAACTGCCTAATGTGTTGAATTATAAACAAGATAAACATCTATAACCACACAAAACATATTTAATTTCCAATTCTACTCATTTCTGCAAATGATTTGAAATAATAATATAATTACTTGTGCTTCTTGTTCCTCAGGCGTTTTTTCAGGTTGTGGTGTGTTGACAGATTCTTGAGTTCTCAACTGATCAGCTAATTCGGCTTCCCTCTCGATATCTGCAAAGTTTGCTTTGACTCTCTGAGCACCCAAACCACCGGCTTTCTTTGACCCTAGCTATAAAACAAGACTATTTATAAACTTATACATGAGGCAGTGCAAACTCATACATGAAACTGTGTTTACTTGCACACATAATTTGTTAATCTATCTAACAAATCTGAAAAACATATTTTCCAAATCCATTTACAGAAAATTACCAGTTAATTAAAAATTGAGGATAAATAAGATGTCAACTGTATTAAATAAATGAAAAAGCAGAAACAAGACACCTTTTTAGTAACATTTATGCGAACATTTCCAAACAAACTTTGTCAACTATTTCAGGTTATCTACTACCATTAATAACAAATCAAAAATCCAGAGAACAAACTTCACATCAAAACAAGTGGAGCCTGAATACAAAAACTCTTAATTTAGACTGTTACAAAAATATACATACACTTGTTCAAAATACAAGTGTTTCAGGTGTTTATAAACAATTATGTTATCTTCTACACCTAATTTTTTTATTTGAACTGTCAATGGTCTTTAATTGGAAATGAACACATGAACAACTAAAAATTTTACAAATACAACTGTAATGTGCATGTGCAACCTCTGAATAGCCAGTTGTCCTGAGTATCAAAGTTGTGGTCCCCTACCTACTCTCTGTTCTAATTATACCTACTCTCTGTTCTAATTATGAGTGGTCCTTGTTTTAAAAATCCAGTTGTAAAGACAAAAATGCCTGGCCCAAAATTTGAAACTGTTATAGACTCATGCTGTGCTCTTATTACCACCGAAGCTGAAATTTTAAACTAGCTTTAAACAGAAAATGTAGCTGTTTATATGATTTTTTAAATTGCTTTATTATTTTTATAAATATCTGCTCTATATATTAGGACTACATACAAACTATTTAAAATGTATTCCATACCAAAGCTGCACATACTGTAAGTTCACAAAAACGCTACATTATGAAAAATGATTTCTTTAGACATGTGATGACTTTTTCAAATTATTTTTATTAAATCTCAAACCAATCAAGTATTGAAAAATTATATTTAATATCTTCACGTAAATACACTGCAAGTAGGTTTATTTTCACCTCACGCACATTTCACAGAAATTGTAAGCGAAACATTCAATTACAATTCAAACAAACCTCTGAACATACAGAATAATTTCTTTGAAATGTGCGTCAGGTGAAAATAAACTTACCTCCAGTATATTGGTTTGAAGATATTACATGGGACACCTGCAGGAAACTCAATGAGTTACTTACAAAGGAAAAATTATATTAAATGACATATAAATTTAATGAGTACTACTTCATTTATCATGTATGATTTTATTTATAATGTATACATACAAAACTATCTACTTTTGTACTTGAAATGGTAATAAATTGCAAACAATTGGAACAAAATTAATTATATTCTAAAATAAACAGTAAGAATACATTTTACTGTAAATTATTGTGGAATATTATGCAAAATTACAAATAATATTATGATGGATATAATTCTGTGTTAATATCCAAAACAACTGTATTGTACAAACCACCGGCTAGGTCGTACGATTTTGTGTGTTTGGTGTGTTTGTTGCATTAGGTATAATTGTTGCACAATACACTTTTTTATAAGGGAGTGGAGTGGGATAATGCTTGATGGCATTGTCAGGATTACAAAATGTATTTAAAAAAATGTAAATTTCATTATATAGCCATCTTTAATTACTGTTGTTAATTTGTGTCTAGACTGGAGTTTACTAACACAAGTTAAATACAGAGATTCCTCCTACTCATAGCACAAAATGACTATTTCTGCTGGTAGAGCATGTGCGTTACACTGTACACACATACAGCTTAAAAACCAACATGTGTTCATTATTTTGACAGGCTAGAGCCAGTAATCTACCTGCACATACACGTACTACAACTGAAAACTATTTCTAACAATTTCAGTATATTAATTATTTATAAAAATACTGCCCTGGGTAAATATGCAAATATATGTACTTGTTGAAATGTGTGTGTTTTGCCTGCAACAAAAATTGAAACATTTTTCAGATCATTCTGTATAAAAATTTATCTCAATGATACATTGTATAGCCTAATATATATAAATTCAATTATTTCTTAGACAAGAGTACTTCACTTTATCATATAAATTTTTCTGGTGAAGGGTTTGTGAGGATCGGTCAAAAAGAATAACAGAAATTTTAAATTATTTGTGTTGATGTTTCGACAATATTTATTGTCTTCATCAGGACAATTGTAACTGACCTGATACAATGCCAAACACACAACTGTGATGATCGATGTTGTGTGTGATGATACAGCTGTATGTTTGGCATCGTAACAACTCAGCATCATCCTGATGATGACAATAAATACTGTTGAAACGTCGACACAAATAATACAAAATTTGTGTTATACTTTTTGACCGATCCTCACAAACCCTTCACAGGAAAAATTCATTGATTGACAATCACAACGAATTTAAGGATTTATCATATAAAACTAAAAATTCAATAAAAATTTTAACACAACCCCATATTTTTTTCATTTAATTTATATTGCAACTACAATGAAACCTCTCTAATTCGGAATTTACGATAATTCGGACTCCCTAAAAAAAAAATTATAATTCACAAAAAAAATTAATTTTGTGAATTCTTTGTGAAAACATTTGCCTTTAGGGAATTTTTAAAGTGTTATGTTGGCAAAATGTGCGATACGCACCCCCACCCCAACTGGGTTTAGTCCAGTTTCAACTGCTGCTTTGGTAGTGTGTGCGTCATTGTTATTGTATTCGTGTGCGTTCTATTGTACTGAAGTTATTTCTTAGTTGCGTACAGCTTTTCAAACCACATTTTCTTCAAACACTGTTTAGTATTAATTTACAGTACTGTATTACAATATGAGTGCTAGAGGTAAATACAAGACTTTAACTTTAGAAGACAAAATGAAAGTGTTGAGTAAAATAGACGCTGGTTATTCTGTGCAGAATATTTTAAACGAGTTTGGAATTAGTAAGTCTACGTTTTATGATATAAAAAAAGACAGAAAAAAAATTTCCAATTTTGTTTTAAAGCAAGATACGCCAAATGTGAGTATTGTTAAAAGAAAACGAATGACTGCAGCAAAGTTCAGTAATATTGATGATGCTGTATACACTTGGTACAAGCAGCAATGTTCAGTTGGTGTTCCAGTTAGAGGTGTAGAATTACAGGCAGCGGCAGAAAGATTCGCTCAAAAATTGGGAGAAATTGATTTTAAAGCTAGTACAGGATGGCTTTTTAAATTTCGGCAGCGGCATTCCATTGTAAACCAGAAAATATTTGGGGAAAGTTTAAGTTCCGATGTTTCTAGTGTCGAACCGTTTCACCAAAAACTTAAAGCAGTAATTACTGATGAAAAACTTCTTCTTTCCCAAATTTATAATGGTGATGAAACAGGCTTGTTTTGGAGATCCATTCCTCAGAATACTCAGGCCTATAGAATGGACAATTCCACACCAGGCCGAAAGGTAAATAAACAAAGACTATCTGCTCTCTTATGTGCAAACGCAGATGGGTCTCACCGTCTAACACCCGTCGTTGTTGGAAAATCAGCTAAGCCTAGAGCAATTAAAAACATTATGGAAAGCCTACCAGTTATTTACACAGCAAACAAGACTGCGTGGTTTACTCAGAAATTTTCCAGCGATTGGTTTTTTCATAATTTTGTGCCAGAGGTTAGAAAATTCCAGCTAGATGTTTTAAAAATAAAAGAAGAGGATGTTAAAGCTTTGTTGATATAGACAATGCTCCTGCTCATCCCTCTGGTAATTTATTGACTAGCAGCGATGGAAAAATCAAAACTATGTACTTGCCTCCCAATACGACTTCGTTTATCCAACCAATGGATCAGGGAGTAATCCTCAGTTGCAAACTCCTTTACAGACGTAAACAACTCGACGAATGCATGGTATTTTTTATGGACGATGAAGAAATGGACAACAGGGGTGAACAAACTCTTAAAAAAATAAAGGAATACAGTATTAAAAGTGCTATTTATAATTGGGCAAACAGCTGGAATGAGATCAAAATATCTACATTATGCAATGCATGGAATAAGATTTTGTACGATAAAGAGCCAGAGATCGACCTGCAAGGTTTGGAAGATGAAGATTATGCAGGTGCTTTTGGAGCTACCAACACTGAAGACATAAGAGAATGGTTGGGTGCCGATGAAGATGACGTAGGCTACCAGAATTTAACAGAGGAAGAGATCGTCTATCAAATGCAAGGTCGGAAAGAAGAAGTTGGAGATGATAGTGACGATGAAGAGGACGACGATAATGTTCCTAAGCCTACACTTTCCAAGGTGCGGGAAAATCTCTGTGCAGTTATTAACTTTATTGACACTGACCCAGAATTTCAAAAATACTATTTAATCATCAAAGAAATGCGTCAAGAAATTATTAAAAAACAATACAACAGGGCAAAACAGTCTACAATTTCAACCTTTACTAAGCCTGTAGCTTCAGTTCGGGAAGAATCAAAACCGTCAACTTCAGGGACCAGCCATTAATATTACATAACTCTTTGTGTGCTAAAGTGAAAACACTGTCAGTGAAGTTTTTTTTTGTTGGTATCGTGAAATTATTTATTCTTCTGTTTTGTAAAATACAATAAAATTAAATTTCCATTAATATTTACATACATTAATAATTGCAGGTGTGCATTATTTATAAACTTTTTGCGTGCGAACTTAACTTGTAAACACTGATGGTGAAAGATTGTTGTTTATATGAATTTAGTTATCCATTTTGTAAGTACAATAAATTTAAATTTCCATTAATATTTACGTAGTTTTAATATTTATTTTTACGGCACTTTACCTATACTGTAGATGAATTTCTATAAAATAATCTATAATTCGGATTTTTCTCTAATTCGGACTAGGCTTCGCCCCATATAATCCGAATTAGAGAGGTTTTACTGTAGTTACAAAATATCAAGCAATTTTACTCTAACAACTATGTTAGCAGTGTGTAGAATGTGCTCCCATTGGCACACTATAGTTTACAATTTATTCATGTGTAGACATATCTTTAAACACTTCACTTTCCTACACCAGTTTGAATTGGTTTCTGTCGCTGCAATCGCCAAACAAGTCCTGCATTATCAAGAAACTGTAGCACTTCATTATTCTGATGTTTACAAAGTTTTTGTCCATATTTATCTGCAAATTGTTTGATTTCATCAGTACCCAAAGGTATTATCAGGTCTTGACGGATGTCATCGTTCTTTACATACTACGATGCATCAACAAAACTGCAGAGCACCTTATTTTGAAAAATTTGGATTATTTTGATGTTGTATTTCGTTGAGAAACCCCAAAGTTGAGCACCATAAATCCATACCACTTTTAAAACTCGTTTATACAATGACAGTTTAGTATGCAGTGACAGTTCAGAGTGTCTTCCAAGTAGCCACCACATTGTCTTGAATTTTATTCCTAGTTCTTCGAGCATTTTCTTGACATGTTCTTTATATATTTTTTTTTTTTTTACTTAGCTGAAAATCTGTCCTGAAGACGTCTCATTGTTACATGCGCACTACGGATGTTGGTTTTCTAATGTTCACTGACGTTAAGTATTTTAAACTGCTAATGCATTCTGATAAAGTTATAAATGGTCATTTTATAATTTATACTTGCTGGGTTCACATTTTCGTTGCGGGCGTAAAAGTACGCAGCCGACGGCGAGCGGAAATGCTCACATCCGCACTGTTTGATATTAACGGTTTTTACTGTTTTATAGAATTCACTTTGGTATACATTTTAATAAAATTTTGGCTCGTCAGCCTATGTATTCACCCGGCCCGGGGAGTGGTTTTAAGTCGACTGAGAGAGTTTCCTGCACACACTACGCGAAAGAATGCATTAATACGTGCCGATAGCGTGAGAAACTTGGCCGTCTGAACGCGCGTGTGGTAGCGCATTCGCTCCCTACACCTTCCAATGCCAATTCACGCCCGTCTCGACGCTACACTTGGGCGAAATAAAATTGAGAATATTCAAATCACATTTAAAATTGGTTTTACCCCTCTTTTGCTCCGTTACAAAGGATTGTTTTATCGATTCAGAAAAACTGATCATATGGTTCGTGATTTGTTTAAGAAAAACGTGGAACTTTTAAAATTTGCGTGTTCTTCTGACTCATCATCTGGCATGAAGAAACGGAAAACTATGAAGAAGTCAACATACAAAGACTTGGACTGAACTTTACTCGAGTGGTTCAATAATCAACGAGCACAAGGGAATCCTGTATGTGCGATATTATTTTAAAAGATTGACAATCTGAAGGTAAGAAGTTTAGTTTTACGGTATAATGTATCCTCTGTTGATCTCTTTAAGCAGTGCAACATGCAGAATTGCTAGCAATCAAATAATTAGAAAAACATGACTTACCAAAATCTCATGAATGGTTGTTCTTGACACACAGGCAGAAAAAACTGGTTGGAATAAAGGATACGTTACATGAGATGGATTCTACCTGACAAAAATCCGGCCCGTGGATGTGTACACTACAGTGGTTGAAGCATGACAAAGGGTTCAGGCCCGATGCATGAATCGACTTTACAAAAGCCATAGTGCCAACCTCGGAAAATTAATAATTGACCGGTTCGATATTCGAAATATCGAACACCGTCCCCCGTTGACCACGATGGGTCAACAAACAAGTACACCAAGAGAACTGCACCAAATACATTACAAAACTTTGTAGTGAACATGAACGCACTCTGAAAAATTACCCTCCAACATAGGAGGGGGTCACACGCAAACACGAGAAAATTCAAAACATACAACAAAACGTGCAATTAATTAGAGAAAAAAATGCCGAATAACTCCGCTGCGGGCGCATCGACCAGGCGAGCAATCCGAAAGGTTCGGGTAGAACAGACAAAAACCAAACAACATGCAATAAACAATTGCCCAGCCAAACACAACTTAAAACTCAGCAAATCAACTTAGTTAACATTCCCTAGGTTTTTACAACCTTTTTTTTCCTTTTTTATTTTTTGTTCCCTTTATTTTTTATATTTGTCCCTTAAGCTACATAATAAAATAAAAGGTTCTTAGCTTACAAACAAATACGTTTTGAAATAAACATTATACTTTGCAATATAAACAAACTTTTAACCCTATATTACATAAATTAAATTATTTTTAATTACTTCTATTAAATTTAAGTTACTTGAATGTCATAGGTGCACATCATAATGACAAAGAAGATAACATAACACAAGAACCTGTTTCCTGGCTGGTCAAACATCCTTAAAACTAATTCTGCTCTCCCGAAAATAAGACAAACACAGTCAAGAAGCTATCGGCAACCTGTATAAAACTCAGGTCGTTAATAGCAGGCCGTTCAAAAGAACCTGCAGAAGTTTTAACTAAAACACGACGAACAACCCAGTCACTCCCCGGAAACACAGCTGAAACTCGGCCAAGAGGCCACATCAGGGGAGGAGAATTCTGTTCCTCCACAACAACCAGGTCCCCAACCATTAAGTTTCTGGACTTAGACGACCACTTTGATCCGGCATGAAGTGCCGTCAAGTATTCCAAACGCCACCTTTCCCAAAATGCTTGGAGCAAAGCGGCAATTTGTTTGTAATGGCGGACCGTCCCTTCATTTAACGAGACTTCAGCTTCCGGGGGCGCGGTAATGGGGCGGCCAACCAGAAAGTGACCAGGCGTTAGAGCCTGGCAATCACTTGGATCTGAAGATAGGGCAGTTAAAGGACGAGATTGCTTCTATACGAAGACATAACGATGAAAATTCCGCTTCAGTCAATGACCTGGTCCCAATCATGTGTTTCATAGGAAACTTGGCCGACTGGACAGCCCGTTCCCACAAGCCACCCTGATGAGGGGCAGACGGAGGGATAAATTTAAAATCAATATTGTTATCGACAGCAAAAGCTGTTATCTGAGCTGACATGTCAGGATTAGAAAGAACATTTTTTAGCTCCCGTTTACGTTCGGAGCGCGACCCCACAAAATTCCAGCCACAATCCGAATACAGTGTTTGAGGAGCTCCATGACGACTAATAAATTGCCTCAACACATCAATAAACTGTGAAGTAGAAAGATCCATAGCTACTTCAAAGTGAACTGGTTTAGTGGCTAAGCAGATAAAAATACATAGGTAAGTTTTGACTATAGGTGCCTTCCGAACAGCGTAAGCCCGTACCAAAAAAGGGCCAGCATAATCCATGCCGGAAGAATAAAATGGAGGTGCCGGATTAACCCTAGGGATTGGCAGATCCCCCATTAACGGATTGGTGGGGCGAGGACGCGCCCTGAAACAAGGAAGACATTTCCAAATTATGGTTCTTATGACCTGACGTGCGGACAAAATCCAATAATTTTGAGCCAGCTGAAATTGGACTTGCAAAGGACCAGCATGACCTAACCACACATGGGTGTGATGAATTAGCAACCCGACTAGATGGTGATGCTTGGGCAGTAAAACCGGAAAACGATTTCTAGCTACCGTAGAGTTGGTCAAGCGACCGCGTACTCGAATGAGGCCAAAATCATCAATAAACGGGACCAGGCGCTGAATGCGGACCGGGAGCCGCTTACCTAAACGAACAGCCGTGAGCTCCTGTCCAAACACGCTGCGCTGAATGTAGCGTAAAATATAGTTAACAGCTAACCTCTTCCAACCCACGGCTATGGAAGGCTCAACCCCCGAAGGCATAGCCCACCTTAAGATAACTGAGGTTACCCCCACCACTAAGGGCCACGAGGACAAGTGATCGAACAATTCCACCCGGGGCTCCTGAGTAAGAAACGAAGAGACCTTGGTCTCCAAGGAAACATCTTGCATGTCGTGATTCGGTCGATAATTAATAGGGGGCCAGTGCACAGCATCCAGCTTTAGCCAATCTGGCCCTGACCACCACAATGTCGACGACTGGAGGCTGGTGATTGAAGTACCCCTAGAGGCCAAATCAGCGGGGTTAGAACCACCATGAACATGACGCCAAGACTTAGTATTGGTCCACTCGGTAATGGCAGCCACCCGATTAGCAATAAACGTTTTTAATTTAAAAGTAGGCATATTCAGCCAATGCAAAACAATCGTCGAATGTGTCCATAAGCAAATTTGACTCATTTGAAAACATGAAGAGAATAAACCAACATAATGACAAACTACTTTGGCTAAAAGATAAGCTCTCAACAACTCCAAACGTGGGATTGATAAAGTTTTAAGAGGTGCCACTTTAGTTTTAGAAGACACCAACGAAACCACCAGAGGACCAGAGTCAGTATAAATGGACAGGTAAAGGACTGCCCCGTAACCCAACTGGGAAGCATCACAGAAACCATGTAATATAACCTTTTCAATACGCCCACCTTTAGGGAGGAATGGCCGAGAAATAGTGATTACCGAAAGATGATTCAGAGAGGACAGGAATTGACTCCAATAATCATTTAAGTCATCATTGAGAGGAGCATCCCATTCCAAGCCCTCAGTCCAGAGTTTTTGGAAAAAGGCCTTAGCCCTGAAAATCACTGGCGAAAGCCAACCACATGGGTCAAATAACTGTGCCATCTGGGATAACACGATACGTTTGGTGAATTGTACCTGAGCATTACTGCAACAGGCCAAAGGAGGAAATGAGAAGCAATCGGTTGAATGGTCCCAACTTAAATCCAGAATATCCTTAGAAACGACGGAATCACTCTGAGCTGCTGATTCAGGCAGGCAGTCAGGTTGATTAGTACACCATTTTTTCAAATTGAAACCTCCTGACGATAACAACAGGATTAATTCCTGTTGTAATTTGCAAAGCTCTGGTTTTGAATCAGCACCAGCAGCAATATCATCAACAAAAATATTACGGCTAAGTACCGCTGCTCCCGCAGGAAAATTAACTGCCTCATCCTGAGCCAGCCGCTGCAAGGTTTGCAACGCCTGAAAAGGGGCGCAAGCCAGCCCGTAAGTAACGGTACGCAAAGCGAAAACCCTTAGTAGGGCGGTAACCTCCTCACGCCATAAAATACATAGGTACGCCGAGTCATCAGGATGCATGGCAATTTGGCGATACATCTGTTCGATGTCACACATGAAGACACGGCTAAAACGCCGAAACAAAGTCAAAACATCGGACAGTAAGGTCTGCAACTTAGGGCCGACACATAACACGTCATTTAAGGAAATCCCGGAGGACGTCTTCATGCTGGCGTCAAACACCACTCTTATTTTTGAAGTATTGCCTCTAACCTTAAAGATACCATGATGTGGGATGAAATATTTTGGAAAATTGGGGTCAGACACCAGCGACATATGCCCATGAGCAACATAATCAGTTATAAATTGCACATACTGGCTCTTAAACTGATTGTTAGACGCAAATTTCCTTTCTAATGCGAAAAACCGAGACATGGCTCCCTTAAGGGAATTTCCCAAAGTGTGAGAAGAGTTTCTGAAAAACGGCAAGTGCACCTGGTAACGACCAGATGGCAACCGACTTGTTGACTCCATATAAAACTTTTCAGCAAAGTGATCCTCTCCAGATAACTGGTGGGGCAAAGCTGGAGGCTCTTCGACCTCCCAAAACCGATGAACTTGCTCAAGTAGGTTGGTTGTATCAGTTGATAATGTTGTGACTGAAGGATAAAAGTGATGGAAATGACAGTGAAGCTGATGTGCAGACACCAGATCCAACGGAAGGCCAGTAAGACCGCTAGCACAAGTCAATGCACAATTAAGTGAAATTGGGGCTCTACCCATAATTACAAACCCAAAACGTGTCCTAACTGCAACAGGCAAACCTGCACCCAAGGGAATAGTCTCTCCCAAAAGAATAGCCGCTACAATATCAGCTCCAAACAACGCATCAATTGGGGCTGCTACATTGAAGGTAGGGTCAGCTAACAGAAGGTCTTTCGTAGCCTGCTTAACTTCAGGCAACACCTGGAACCTAGGTGAGTCCGATGAGATCTTTGAAAGAATAACAAAAGCATGGTTAGACGCCACAACCTCGCGTTTTAAAGTTTCCAAGGAAAGATGGCACACCCTTTTAGCTTTGGTGGCAATATCACCTACCCCATTGACACTTATTGAAGCGTCAAAACAAGCGCACTTTAAGCGAGATGCACACGCTTCAGTGATGAAAGAAGCATGGGACGCGCTATCCAGGATGGCCCTAACTACGATATAACCACCATTGGGAGACGCCAAGACTGCTAGACATGTGGCTAACAGAACCCCTGAAGGATGGGGCAGAGACACGGTCAAAGTAGTGCTAGACAGATCAACTTGGTCAGCAAGCGATTGTAACGTGTCAATTTTGGGTTATTTTTTTTTTTTTTCGGTATGGGGTATTTCCCATTTTATTTATTTCGTTTTGTGCGGGATCTTATAAAATTATTGTGCAATATGAACATTGAAACATTTCTGCAAAATTTCTTTAAGTTAAAATCAACAATTGCCTCCTTTAAAATCAAACTACAAATCCGTTACCTAAATTGAATAATTCTCTTCAGCAATTACTGTTATTAGAAAATCAGCACATTGAATATCTCTTAAACTAGGCACATCCTTAACCTAACATGTGCATGCACCTATACTCTAACAATACAAATTATTGTTTATAAGAATTATAAAAGGGGAACCATATCGGTGGAGGATCTGGCATAATTTAAGCCAGGGATTGAGGAGTTTTTGGGGGTAGCACGTTAGAAGGTAAGGTGCGCTGTGGCACTTGTCGGTTCGATTTCTCGGTGTTGGGATCTCTTACGGAGAAGTCCAGTGATCTCGTTCAGATGAGTCCATGGTCGCTGAGCCAGGGGGGTCGTGTACCCATGTAGATTAAGAACAAGGGGGTTGTTGGCACCAGTTCCTCACCAGTCCTCTTCGGGGTTTATCGATGAGATTTCTTCTGTTTTGGACAGCAGAATTCTCATTGAGGGGGTATTGTAACGTGTCAATTTTGGGTTTTTTTTTTCGGTATGGGGTATTTCCCATTTTATTTATTTCGTTTTGTGCGGGATCTTATAAAATTATTGTGCAACGTGACTTTCATTAAAACAGAACACACGGCATAGGGAACTGTGTTTGGAACAATCGAAACGCAGTTTGCAGTTGAGTAAGGCGGCAAAGGAATTCGCGCCCCCTTCGAAATTCTTAGAACTCTGTACTTGTGTGGCGGTGCACACACGCCACTATACAAGCACGCGCACGAAGGGACGCGCTCAACTAAAAACCCAAGATGGCTAGAGTGCAAAATTATTCAGCGTCTCTTCACAGATCCTCAGGAAATGCTGCTAAGGACTGCCCACTTTAATGACGTCAGCCAATGCCTAGTTGAGATCATATGCTGTATTAGCTCCAAAAAACTACATGTAGAGCATGGGACGCAGTTTCAGCGACGTAGATCAAGGCAGTGCTTTCCGTACAAAGTCTGAGATCATCTCAGCAGTACCTGTTACGTTATCGTCCCCAGTCTACTAACTGAACCCTCCGGTGCCGGAACAAGCGAAGTAGGCTTGTTACAAAAACTTACATTTAACAGTTAAAAAGTGGATTAATCATTTGAATTTATGTGACCGCGGTCGATTTTAACAGAGACAGTGTAATTTATAACTTTCGGGCAATATAAAATAAGAAATTTCATGAGAAGATGACTGTGCGCGAAGACCGCGTGTCCGCCGGGGGTGGGGGGGAATTTATCATTGTTAAAATGTTAAGGGCATTATAAATTCTGCGTGTATGTGTGCATGGGCAATGCTGGGCTGTTTGCATGATAATTGTGTTTGTGCTTATAAATGGTACCTAAGGTAAGACATAGTTCGTAAGTTCTATTATGCCAGAGTTGCACAACATGTACAACAAAGATCTATAAATTCAATATTTCTGATTAATAAAAAATATAATTTCTCTTCCATAAAATTGAGAGTTAAATTCTTTCAAGGCCTTAATTCGTTTATGTACTGTCAGAGTTCGTCGAACGAAATGGGTTAGTCCACACTACGCGAACCGGCCAGATCAAAGATGAAAGGTAAGTGGGAGTTTTTAATTTGAATAAATAACAAATACCAAAATAATAAGAGTTACATGATGACCCCTAAGCCTTGAGTTCAGATGTTTCAGAAATCTGTGAACGAGACGGAGACGGACGGGCATTTTTGAAATGAAGTAAAGTGTAGTGGTACTTAGAGCCACACGTTTTGCACCATCCAGAATGTTTATGTTGGAGGCACGAAAGACAACATTTTTTATTCTTGAGACTTTGAAATCGAGCCCTAGGGTCCTTACTCAGCCACGCCGGACACTTGAGAAGCACATGGGTCCAGGAATCGCAATGAAGGCAACGTGAATTAGATGAATCCCGTTGCATAACCTCCGCAGATAACGTGGACACAGCAAGAGGAGTAGCCTTAGAAAAGGAAACCTTCTGAGTTTTCTGGTGGCTAGTGCTAGGAAGAGCAGGTAAAGCCAATTCCAAAGATGCCTGTTCTTTTTGTTCCGCCATGGCGGTTAAAAATGTCATAATTTCTTTTAGAGAAGGAAGATTTTCTTTGTCCGTAACTACTACTACTACTCTCCAGCACTACAGCCCATGGTGAGCCTTGGCTTCCGCTATGACCCGTCTCCACTCATCTCTGTCCATTGCCTTCAGTCTCCAGTTCCTAATACCCACCTTTCTCAGATCTTCTTCCACATCTTGCTGCCATCTTCTTCGAGGCCTGCCTCTTCTTCTTTTGCCCAGTATCGTTCCACTTAATATAATTTTGGGCATCCTCTTAACATTCATACGGGATACGTGTCCCAGCCATCTAATTCTAGCTGATTTTATGTGCCTCACCAGGTCTTGTCCACCAATCAACTCATTTATTTCACCGTTATTTCGGATCCTATACATATTCCCTTCCTTCACCGGTCCAAATATCTGTCTCAAAATTCTTCTTTCAAAAATTCTTAGAGCGTTTATATTCTTATTTACGAGAGTCCATGTCTCGGATGCATAAGTAACAACAGGTCTGATCAGTGTTTTATATAACATCAATTTGGTTCTTGGAGTTCAAAGCTTTGATTTCAGTAATGATTGGTTTGCATAGTAGGCTCTATTGCCAGTTATGATTCTATTTACTATTTCGCTGCTCACTCGGTTTTCATTATTCAGAATAACACCTAGGTACTTAAATTCTGTAACTCCTTGGAAACAGTAATGGCCTGTGTGAAGGACTAACAGTTCTCTATTTTCCTTCGCAGACAATTTCGTGTATTTTGTTTTAGCCTCATTGACTTCCAAACCAATTTTGCTTACTTCCCTCTCCATTTCAATAAAGGTATCTTTTAATACATTTTTGTTCCTGGCTACCAGCACAATATCATCCGCATATGCTCCTAGTTGCCTCGTCCTTTTGAAGATGTGTCCTCTGAAGTCTATCTTGTTTATAGCATAATGTAGTGCCAAGTTAAAGAGGGTCGCAGATAATGCATCACCCTGCTTTACTCCAGTACCAACCGTAAAATCTCGGCTTTTGTTTCTTCCCAGAACTACTTTTCCCTTGAAATCGTTCAGACTAAGCAGTACCAGTCTCACAATCTTGTAAAGTACTCCCAATTCTTCCAATGCTATTCGCAACATTATTCGATTTACACTATCGAAGGCTTGCCTGAAATCTATAAACAGTATATGGATGTCAATATCATATTCGAAACATCTTTCGAGTGACTGCCTCATGACGAAAATTTGATCGACTGTGCTCCGGTCGGCTCTAAATCCACTTTGATGTTCACTTAGGATTTCCTCTGCATATACATTTAGCCTATCATGGACAATATCTTATAGACACAGCTTAGCAGTGTTATGCCCCTATAATTGCTGCATACAGTTTTATCTCCTTTTTTAAAAACTGGGCATATTACTCCAGTCTTCCAGTCATTTGGCATTGTCTCTTCCTCCCATACACTACATACTATATCATGAATTTGTGCAGTAGTGCTCCACCGCCTTTTTTGATCAGTTCAGGGCTAAGCTGATCTTCGCCAGGCGCTTTCCCGTTCTTTAGTCGATTAATTGCTCTTATCACTTCCTCAACTGAGGGGATTTCTACATATGGTTCTGGACCTATTCTTACATTCTCTTCTACAGTCTCCATTGTGTCAGGCTTATTTAATATTTCTTCAAAATATTCAGCCCATCTGTTGAGAATCAGCCTGTCTTCTGCTATTAGTTTTCCATCTTTGTCTTTGCAGATATTTAGCTTTGGTTGGTAACTTCTGTTTATACTTCTTACCTCATTATACAGGTTTTTTGTTTTCTTCTGTTCTGATAATTCCTCTATTTTGCGCACCTTCTCCTTCATGTATTCTCTTTTTTTTGTTCTTACATAAATGGTTTGCCTCGCGTCTGCTAGCTCTATATCGGTCACTATTCTGTCTAGTGTTTCTCTCCAACATTTTCCTTCTGTATTCATTCTTTTTTTGTATAGCTTCTCTGCACTCGTCATCAAACCATTCGGACTGTTTTCTCCTTTTCACACCTACTATCTCTCTAGCCGCCTCTATAACAGCTTCTTTCATGTTTGTCCACTTTTCTTCAATATTATTGATTTCCTCATCAAGTTTGTTAGCTATCATTAGTTGGTATTGACCACAACACTGACCATCTTTAAGTTTATCGACATCCCATTTCATTCTTTTCTCTCCTTTATCTTTTTGGATCATAGCTAGCTTTTCTCTGACCACTGCTCTCACCAGATAGTGATCAGTATCACAGTTTGGACCTCTCATTGCTCTAGTGTCTACTACAGAGGTTGCATGTCTTTTGCTAACAAGGACATGATCAATTTGATTCATTAGATCAGTCCCAGGGGCTCTCCATGTCCCTAAGTGGATTCTTTTATGATCAAAACTGGTGCTTTTTATGATCATACCGCACGCTGTAGCGAACTCTGCAAGCATTCTTCCATTGTCACTGGATTCATTGTGCAGGGAGAATTTCCCAGCAACGCCCTTCAGAAAATTCTCTTTTCCAATCTTAGCATTAAAGTCCCCCAGAATGATAACTAAGTCGTATTTTGGGACTGCTCCGTACACTCTTGTTAATTTTCCATAAAATTCCTCCTTCTCTTCATCTGATTTATCCTCAGTTGGTGCATGTACTGATGAGTGTTATATTTCTGAAATGGCCTTTCATTCTTAGCTTGCACTCTTTGTCCGTAACAGACGCCTCAAAGCATTCACATAATGATAAATCCAGCCTTGACAATACAAAAGACGCATACATTGCTTGATATATATCAGCAATGTTTAGAGCTGACAACGCTGAAAAGTTAACATTGAAGCTGTCTACCAATTTTCTAATGGACGCAGCTGATCGCATAGAAGCGGCTGTTAATTGAAGCAGATTGGTACAATGGACCCGGGCGGCCAAACTAGGGTTGTGATAACGGCTTTTAAGAGTTGACAGTGCAAGCTGATAACTATCATCAACTATGGGAAGCGCGGCAACCTTCTCATAAGCCTCACCCTTAAGATGAGTCAATAAATATAACAATTCCTGCTTTGGGGTGAGGGCAAGACTTTCGTCCACTAATGTGGTAAATTTCGACCAAAACTCGGGCCAACATTTGCACTGGCCATCAAAAAAATGTAAAGAAAGCTTCGGCAACTCATGAACGAGAACACCTGAGTGCCCGCCACTTGCCGATGAAGACTGACCGGAACCAACCGGTATCTCTGGTTTAGTTAGTTTTGACGGTAAAACGCTTCCCCGGACATACATATCTTTAATTTGCGCTACCACCGAAAAAATGTGGTCCTCGTCCAATCCCTGGGGCAATGACTCTGCCGATAGGTAAGGATCTGCCTTACCTAGAAGATCTTGATATACTTCAGACAACCTGGAGGCCAAGATACCGGCTTCATGTTGATCCACGACTCTCAACTGCAGCAACCCTTCCAACCTATTTATTAAGTGTTGCAACGCAAGTATTCCCACCAAAGTGGTCCGGTCAAAAGCTGCCAGCGACAATTTAGCAGGCATTATGATTTAAAGAATTTCGCGCAACGGACAACCACCCTGGACGAGAGAATTAGAAATTAAACAATATAGTCATGACCCAGACCTAGCCTAACAGTAATCTAGATAAATCGGCCTCTGAAATAAACTAGTTTTCATGAACAATACCGAACATAGTAAATACAAAAGTAAATAAGTGCAAGGCAAAATACAATTTACACAAACCAAAAGGCTAATAGTACAAAACACAATAAATCGCATACTCAACAAATGCAAAAGATTAATTTGCACAGTGCAACAGCACGAAAAAAACAACATGTTGCACAATATTAAAGCACATACGATGCAAAATAATGGTACACAAAGTTGTACACAAATGCCCAAAAATACACTAATACACATATACAATACAATACAATATACAAAAATTCCAGAGTTAACGATACAAATCCAATAACCTAGACACATTAAATGCAAAAATTTATGATGGTCAACGCGGCGTGTATGGACAGGATATCGCGCATATGCCAAATATAAACCGCACCAAAAAGGTAATAGTCAATTCCAAAAAAAATTAAATATAAATGCAGGCTATACCGAAAAAACCGGGTAACCTAAAAACCAAATGTCCCCCACACGCCTTACACATTCGCAAGCACACAACACGTCGACTTCACGTGTAAAGCAGACCATAACAGGACGGGTACAAACTTCTCATGAATTGACCGAGTAATCAAACGATTACCAAAAAAATCAAGGTGCAAAAATTTGACACAATATTCGCTCACCTGGCCCACGCACACGCGATGAAACTGCCCAACATAACCAACCAACAGCATTAGACGCAAAATAATGGTCCACATGCCTATCGTACCAACGTGTATCCGTGCCACAACATGCAAATAACGAACATTGTTATAATTTTGAAACTAACAGCATGAAAAATTACAAAGCACGTGTTCCCATTCGAAACGGCAAGCAATTAAATTGAAAAACTAGTAAATTCATAACCCACTGGTAGTACAATATGTGCGATATTATTTTAAAAGATTGACAATCTGAAGGTAAGAAGTTTAGTCTTACGGTATAATGTATCCTCTGGTGAGCTCTTTAAGCAGTGCAACATGCAGAATTGCTAGCAATCAAAAAATTAGAAAAACATGACTTACCGAAATCTTATGAATGGTTGTTCTTGACAAACAGGCAGAAAAGACTGGTTGGAATAAAGGATAGGTTACATGAGATGGATTCTACCTGACAAAAATCTGGCCCGTGGATGTGTACAGTACAGTGGTTGAAGCATGACAAAGGGTTCAGGCCCGATGCATGAATCGACTTTACAAAACCCATAGTGCCAACCTCGGAAAATTAATAATTGACCGGTTCGATATTCGAAATATCGAACACCGGCCCCCGTTGACCACGATGGGTCAACAAACAAGTACACCAAGAGAACTGCACCAAATACATTACAAAACTTTGTAGTGAACATGAACGCACTCTGAAAAATTACCCTCCAACATAGGAGGGGGCACACGCAAACACGAGAAAATTCAAAACATACAACAAAACGTGCAATTAATTAGAGAAAAAAATGCCGAATAACTCCGCTGCGGGCGCATCGACCAGGCGAGCAATCCGAAAGGTTCGGGTAGAACAGACAAAAACCAAACAACATGCAATAAACAATTGCCCAGCCAAACACAACTTAAAACTCAGCAAATCAACTTAGTTAACATTCCCTAGGTTTTTACAACCTTTTTTTTCCTTTTTTATTTTTTGTTCCCTTTATTTTTTATAATTTTTTCTTAAGCTACATAATAAAATAAAAGGTTCTTAGCTTACAAACAAATACATTTTGAAATAAACATTATACTTTGCAATATAAACAAACTTTTAACCCTATATTACATAAATTAAATTATTTTTAATTACTTCTATTAAATTTAAGTTACTTGAATGTCATAGGTGCACATCATAATGACAAAGAAGATAACATAACACAAGAACCTGTTTCCTGGCCGGTCAAACATCCTTAAAACTAATTCTGCTCTCCCGAAAATAAGACAAACACAGTCAAGAAGCTATCGGCAACCTGTATAAAACTCAGGTCGTTAATAGCAGGCCGTTCAAAAGAACCTGCAGAAGTTTTAACTAAAACACGACGAACAACCCCGTCACTCCCCGTAAACACAGCTGAAACTCTGCCAAGAGGCCACATCAGGGGAGGAGAATTCTGTTCCTCCACAACAACCAGGTCCCCAACCATTAAGTTTCTGGACTTAGACGACCACTTTGATCTGGCATGAAGTGCCGTCAAGTATTCCAAATGCCACCTTTCCCAAAATGCTTGGAGCAAAGCGGCAATTTGTTTGTAATGGCGGACCGTCCCTTCATTTAACGAGACTTCAGCTTCCGGGGGCGCGGTAATGGGGCGGCCAACCAGAAAGTGACCAGGCGTTAGAGCCTTGCAATCACTTGGATCTGAAGATAGGGCAGTTAAAGGACGAGATTGCTTCTATAAGAAGACATAACGATGAAAATTCTGCTACAGTCAATGACCTGGTCCCAATCATGTGTTTCATAGGAAACTTGGCCGACTGGACAGCCCGTTCCCACAAGCCACCCTGATGAGGGGCAGACGGAGGGATAAATTTAAAATCAATATTGTTATCGACAGCAAAAGCTGTTATCTGAGCTGACGTGTCAGGATTAGAAAGAACATTTTTTAGGTCCCGTTTACGTTCGGAGCGCGACCCCACAAAATTCCTGCCACAATCCGAATACAGTGTTTGAGGAGCTCCATGATGACTAATAAATTGCCTCAACACATCAATAAACTGTGAAGTAGAAAGATCCATAGCTACTTCAAAGTGAACTGGTTTAGTGGCTAAGCAGATAAAAATACATAGGTAAGTTTTGACTATAGGCGCCTTCCGAACAGCGTAAGCCCGTACCAAAAAAGGGCCAGCATAATCCATGCCGGAAGAATAAAATGGAGGTGCCGGATTAACCCTAGGGATTGGCAGATCCCCCATTAACGGATTGGTGGGGCGAGGACGCGCCCTGAAACAAGGAAGACATTTCCAAATTATGGTTCTTATGACCTGACGTGCGGACAAAATCCAATAATTTTGAGCCAGCTGAAATTGGACTTGCAAAGGACCAGCATGACCTAACCACACATGGGTGTGATGAATTAGCAACCTGACTAGATGGTGATGCTTGGGCAGTAAAACCGGAAAACGATTTCTAGCTACCGTAGAGTTGGTCAAGCGACCGCGTACTCGAATGAGGCCAAAATCATCAATAAACGGGACCAGGCGCTGAATGTGGACCGGGAGCCGCTTACCTAAACGAACAGCCATGAGCTCCTGTCCAAACACGCTGCGCTGAATGTAGCGTAAAATATAGTTAACAGCTAACCTCTTCCAACCCACGGCTATGGAAGGCTCAACCCCCGAAGGCATAGCCCACCTTAAGATAACTGAGGTTACCCCCACCACTAAGGGCCACGAGGACAAGTGATCGAACAATTCCACCCGGGGCTCCTGAGTAAGAAATGAAAAGACCTTGGTCTCCAAGGCAACATCTTGCATGTCGTGATTCGGTCGATAATTAATAGGGGGCCAGTGCACAGCATCCAGCTTTAGCCAATCTGGCCCTGACCACCACAATGTCGACGACTGGAGGCTGGTGATTGAAGTACCTCTAGAGGCCAAATCAGCGGGGTTAGAACCACCATGAACATGACGCCAAGACTTAGTATTGGTCCACTCGGTAATGGCAGCCACCCGATTAGCAATAAACGTTTTTAATTTAAAAGTAGGCATATTCAGCCAATGCAAAACAATCGTCGAATGTGTCCATAAGCAAATTTGACTCATTTGAAAACATGAAGAGAATAAACCAACATAATGACAAACTACTTTGGCTAAAAGATAAGCTCTCAACAACTCCAAACGTGGGATTGATAAAGTTTTAAGAGGTGCCACTTTAGTTTTAGAAGACACCAACGAAACCACCGGAGGACTTATCAGTATAAATGGACAGGTAAAGGACTGCCCTGTAACCCAACTGGGAAGCATCACAGAAACCATGTAATATAACCTTTTCAATACGCCCACCTTTAGGGAGGAATGGCCGAGAAATAGTGATTACCGAAATATGATTCAGAGAGGACAGGAATTGACTCCAATAATCATTTAAGTCATCACTGAGAGGAGCATCCCATTCCAAGCCCTCAGTCCAGAGTTTTTGGAAAAAGGCCTTAGCCCTGAAAATCACTGGCGAAAGCCAACCACATGGGTCAAATAACTGTGCCATCTGGGATAACACGATACGTTTGGTGAATTGTACCTGAGCATTACTGCAACAGGCCAAAGGAGGAAATGAGAAGCAATCGGTTGAATGGTCCCAACTTAAATCCAGAATATCCTTAGAAACGACGGAATCACTCTGAGCTGCTGATTCAGGCAGGCAGTCAGGTTGATTAGTACACCATTTTTTCAAATTGAAACCTCCTGACGATAACAACAGGATTAATTCCTGTTGTAATTTGCAAAGCTCTGGTTTTGAATCAGCACCAGCAGCAATATCATCAACAAAAATATTACGGCTAAGTACCGCTGCTCCCGCAGGAAAATTAACTGCCTCATCCTGAGCCAGCCGCTGCAAGGTTTGCAACGCCTGAAAAGGGGCGCAAGCCAGCCCGTAAGTAACGGTACGCAAAGCGAAAACCCTTAGTGGGGCGGTAACCTCCTCACGCCATAAAATACATAGGTACGCCGAGTCATCAGGATGCATGGCAATTTGGCGATACATCTGTTCGATGTCACACATGAAGACACGGCTAAAACGCCGAAACAAAGTCAAAACATCGGACAGTAAGGTCTGCAACTTAGGGCCGACACATAACACGTCATTTAAGGAAATCCCGGAGGACGTCTTCATGCTGGCGTCAAACACCACTCTTATTTTTGAAGTATTGCCTCTAACCTTAAAGATACCATGATGTGGGATGAAATATTTTGGAAAATTGGGGTCAGACACCAGCGACATATGCCCCTGAGCAACATAATCAGTTATAAATTGCACATACTGGCTCTTAAACTGATTGTTAGACGCAAATTTCCTTTCTAATGCGAAAAACCGAGACATGGCTCCCTTAAGGGAATTTCCCAAAGTGTGAGAAGAGTTTCTGAAAAACGGCAAGTGCACCTGGTAACGACCAGATGGCAACCGACTTGTTGACTCCATATAAAACTTTTCAGCAAAGTGATCCTCTCCAGATAACTGGTGGGGCAAAGCTGGAGGCTCTTCGACCTCCCAAAACCGATGAACTTGCTCAAGTAGGTTGGTTGTATCAGTTGATAATGTTGTGACTGAAGGATAAAAGTGATGGAAATGACAGTGAAGCTGATGTGCAGACACCAGATCCAACGGAAGGCCAGTAAGACCGCTAGCACAAGTCAATGCACAATTAAGTGAAATTGGGGCTCTACCCATAATTACAAACCCAAAACGTGTCCTAACTGCAACAGGCAAACCTGCACCCAAGGGAATAGTCTCTCCCAAAAGAATAGCCGCTACAATATCGGCTCCAAACAACGCATCAATTGGGGCTGCTACATTGAAGGAAGGGTCAGCTAACAGAAGGTCTTTCGTAGCCTGCTTAACTTCAGGCAACACCTGGAACCTAGGTGAGTCCGATGAGATCTTTGAAAGAATAACAAAAGCATGGTTAGACGCCACAACCTCGCGTTTTAAAGTTTCCAAGGAAAGATGGCACACCCTTTTAGCTTTGGTGGCAATATCACCTACCCCATTGACACTTATTGAAGCGTCAAAACAAGCGCACTTTAAGCGAGATGCACACGCTTCAGTGATGAAAGAAGCATGGGACGCGCTATCCAGGATGGCCCTAACTACGATATAACCACCATTGGGAGACGCCAAGACTGCTAGACATGTGGCTAACAGAACCCCTGAAGGATGGGGCAGAGACACGGTCAAAGTAGTGCTAGACAGATCAACTTGGTCAGCAAGCGATGACCCCTAAGCCTTGAGTTCAGATGTTTCAGAAATCTGTGAACGAGACGGAGACGGACGGGCATTTTTGAAATGAAGTAAAGTGTGGTGGTACTTAGAGCCACACGTTTTGCACCATCCAGAATGTTTATGTTGGAGGCACGAAAGACAACATTTTTTATTCTTGAGACTTTGAAATCGAGCCCTAGGGTCCTTACTCAGCCACGCCGGACACTTGAGAAGCACATGGGTCCAGGAATCGCAATGAAGGCAACGTGAATTAGATGAATCCCGTTGCGTAACCTCCGCAGATAACGTGGACACAGCAAGAGGAGTAGCCTTAGAAAAGGAAACCTTCTGAGTTTTCTGGTGGCTAGTGCTAGGAAGAGCAGGTAAAGCCAGTTCCAAAGATGCCTGTTCTTTTTGTTCCGCCATGGCGGTTAAAAATGTCATAATTTCTTTTAGAGAAGGAAGATTTTCTTTGTCCGTAACTACTACTACTACTACTACTCTCCAGCACTACAGCCCATGGTGAGCCTTGGCTTCCGCTATGACCCGTCTCCACTCATCTCTGTCCATTGCCTTCAGTCTCCAGTTCCTAATACCCACCTTTCTCAGATCTTCTTCCACATCCTGCTGCCATCTTCTTCGAGGCCTGCCTCTTCTTCTTTTGCCCAGTATCGTTCCACTTAATATAATTTTGGGCATCCTCTTAACATTCATACGGGATACGTGTCCCAGCCATCTAATTCTAGCTGATTTTATGTGCCTCACCAGGTCTTGTCCACCAATCAACTCATTTATTTCACCGTTATTTCGGATCCTATACATATTCCCTTCCTTCACCGGTCCAAATATCTGTCTCAAAATTCTTCTTTCAAAAATTCTTAGAGCGTTTATATTCTTATTTACGAGAGTCCATGTCTCGGATGCATAAGTAACAACAGGTCTGATCAGTGTTTTATATAACATCAATTTGGTTCTTGGAGTTCAAAGCTTTGATTTCAGTAATGATTGGTTTGCATAGTAGGCTCTATTGCCAGTTATGATTCTATTTACTATTTCGCTGCTCACTCGGTTTTCATTATTCAGAATAACACCTAGGTACTTAAATTCTGTAACTCCTTGGAAACAGTAATGGCCTGTGTGAAGGACTAACAGTTCTCTATTTTCCTTCGCAGACACTTTCGTGTATTTTGTTTTAGCCTCATTGACTTCCAAACCAATTTTGCTTACTTCCCTCTCCATTTCAATAAAGGTATCTTTTAATACATTTTTGTTCCTGGCTACCAGCACAATATCATCCGCATATGCTCCTAGTTGCCTCGTCCTTTTGAAGATGTGTCCTCTGAAGTCTATCTTGTTTATAGCATAATGTAGTGCCAAGTTAAAGAGGGTCGCAGATAATGCATCACCCTGCTTTACTCCAGTACCAACCGTAAAATCTCGGCTTTTGTTTCTTCCCAGAACTACTTTTCCCTTGAAATCGTTCAGACTGAGCAGTACCAGTCTCACAATCTTGTAAAGTACTCCCAATTCTTCCAATGCTATTCGCAACATTATTCGATTTACACTATCGAAGGCTTGCCTGAAATCTATAAACAGTATATGGATGTCAATATCATATTCGAAACATCTTTCGAGTGACTGCCTCATGACGAAAATTTGATCGACTGTGCTCCGGTCGGCTCTAAATCCACTTTGATGTTCACTTAGGATTTCCTCTGCATATACATTTAGCCTATCATGGACAATATCTTATAGACACAGCTTAGCAGTGTTATGCCCCTATAATTGCTGCATACAGTTTTATCTCCTTTTTTAAAAACTGGGCATATTACTCCAGTCTTCCAGTCATTTGGCATTGTCTCTTCCTCCCATACACTACATACTATATCATGAATTTGTGCAGTAGTGCTCCACCGCCTTTTTTGATCAGTTCAGGGCTAAGCTGATCTTCGCCAGGCGCTTTCCCGTTCTTTAATCGATTAATTGCTCTTATCACTTCCTCAACTGAGGGGATTTCTACATATGGTTCTGGACCTATTCTTACATTCTCTTCTACAGTCTTCATTGTGTCAGGCTTATTTAATATTTCTTCAAAATATTCAGCCCATCTGTTGAGAATCAGCCTGTCTTCTGCTATTAGTTTTCCATCTTTGTCTTTGCAGATATTTAGCTTTGGTTGGTAACTTCTGTTTATACTTCTTACCTCATTATACAGGTTTTTTGTTTTCTTCTGTTCTGATAATTCCTCTATTTTGCGCACCTTCTCCTTCATGTATTCTCTTTTTTTTGTTCTTACATAAATGGTTTGCCTCGCGTCTGCTAGCTCTATATCGGTCACTATTCTGTCTAGTGTTTCTCTCCAACATTTTCCTTCTGTATTCATTCTTTTTTTGTATAGCTTCTCTGCACTCGTCATCAAACCATTCGGACTGTTTTCTCCTTTTCACACCTACTATCTCTCTAGCCGCCTCTATAACAGCTTCTTTCATGTTTGTCCACTTTTCTTCAATATTATTGATTTCCTCATCAAGTTTGTTAGCTATCATTAGTTGGTATTGACCACAACACTGACCATCTTTAAGTTTATCGACATCCCATTTCATTCTTTTCTCTCCTTTATCTTTTTGGATCATAGCTAGCTTTTCTCTGACCACTGCTCTCACCAGATAGTGATCAGTATCACAGTTTGGACCTCTCATTGCTCTAGTGTCTACTACAGAGGTTGCATGTCTTTTGCTAACAAGGACATGATCAATTTGATTCATTAGATCAGTCCCAGGGGCTCTCCATGTCCCTAAGTGGATTCTTTTATGATCAAAACTGGTGCTTTTTATGATCATACCGCACGCTGTAGCGAACTCTGCAAGCATTCTTCCATTGCCACTGGATTCATTGTGCAGGGAGAATTTCCCAGCAATGCCCTTCAGAAAATTCTCTTTTCCAATCTTAGCATTAAAGTCCCCCAGAATGATAACTAAGTCGTATTTTGGGACTGCTCCGTACACTCTTGTTAATTTTCCATAAAATTCCTCCTTCTCTTCATCTGATTTATCCTCAGTTGGTGCATGTACTGATATGAGTGTTATATTTCTGAAATGGCCTTTCATTCTTAGCTTGCACTCTTTGTCCGTAACAGACGCCTCAAAGCATTCACATAATGATAAATCCAGCCTTGACAATACAAAAGACGCATACATTGCTTGATATATACCAGCAATGTTTAGAGCTGACAACGCTGAAAAGTTAGCATTGAAGCTGTCTACCAATTTTCTAATGGACGCAGCTGATCGCATAGAAGCGGCTGTTAATTGAAGCAGATTGGTACAATGGACCCGGGCGGCCAAACGAGGGTTGTGATAACGGCTTTTAAGAGTTGACAGTGCAAGCTGATAACTATCATCAACTATGGGAAGCGCGGCAACCTTCCCATAAGCCTCACCCTTAAGATGAGTCAATAAATATAACAATTCCTGCTTTGGGGTGAGGGCAGAACTTTCGTCCACTAATGTGGTAAACTTCGACCAAAACTCGGGCCAACATTTGCACTGGCCATCAAAAAAATGTAAAGAAAGCTTTGGCAACTCATGAACGAGAACACCTGAGTGCCCGCCACTTGCCGATGAAGACTGACCGGAACCAACCGGTATCTCTGGTTTAGTTAGTTTTGACGGTAAAACGCTTCCCTGGACATACATATCTTTAATTTGCGCTACCACCGAAAAAATGTGGTCCTCGTCCAATCCCTGGGGCAATGACTCTGCCGATAGGTAAGGATCTGCCTTACCTAGAAGATCTTGATATACTTCAGACAACCTGGAGGCCAAGATACCGGCTTCATGTTGATCCACGACTCTCAACTGCAGCAACCCTTCCAACCTGTTTATTAAGTGTTGCAACGCAAGTATTCCCACCAAAGTGGTCCGGTCAAAAGCTGCCAGCGACAATTTAGCAGGCATTATGATTTAAAGAATTTCGCGCAACGGACAACCACCCTGGACGAGAGAATTAGAAATTAAACAATATAGTCATGACCCAGACCTAGCCTAACAGTAATCTAGATAAATCGGCCTCTGAAATAAACTAGTTTTCATGAACAATACCGAACATAGTAAATACAAAAGTAAATAAGTGCAAGGCAAAATACAATTTACACAAACCAAAAGGCTAATAGTACAAAACACAATAAATCGCATACTCAACAAATGCAAAAGATTAATTTGCACAGTGCAACAGCACGAAAAAAAAAAACATGTTGCACAATATTAAAGCACATACGATGCAAAATAATGGTACACAAAGTTGTACACAAATGCCCAAAAATACACTAATACACATATACAATACAATACAATATACAAAAATTCCACAGTTAACGATACAAATCCAATAACCTAGACACATTAAATGCAAAAATTTATCATGGTCAACGCGGCGTGTATGGACAGGATATCGCGCATATGCCAAATATAAACCGCACCAAAAAGGTAATAGTCAATTCCAAAAAAAATTAAATATAAATGCAGGCTATACCGAAAAAACCGGGTAACCTAAAAACCAAACGTCCCCCACACGCCTTACACATTCGCAAGCACGCAACACGTCGACTTCACGTGTAAAGCAGACCATAACAGGACGGGTACAAACTTCTCATGAATTGACCGAGTAATCAAACGATTACCAAAAAAATCAAGGTGCAAAAATTTGACACAATATTTGCTCACCTGGCCCATGCACACGCGATGAAACTGCCCAACATAACCAACCAACAGCATTAGACGCAAAATAATGGTCCACATGCCTATCGTACCAACGTGTATCCGTGCCACAACATGCAAATAACGAACATTGTTATAATTTTGAAACTAACAGCATGAAAAATTACAAAGCACGTGTTCCCATTCGAAACGGCAAGCAATTAAATTGAAAAACTAGTAAATTCATAACCCACTGGTAGTATAATATGTGCGATATTATTTTAAAAGATTGACAATCTGAAGGTAAGAAGTTTAGTCTTACGGTATAATGTATCCTCTGGTGAGCTCTTTAAGCAGTGCAACATGCAGAATTGCTAGCAATCAAATAATTAGAAAAACATGACTTACCGAAATCTTATGAATGGTTGTTCTTGACAAACAGGCAGAAAAGACTGGTTGGAATAAAGGATAGGTTACATGAGATGGATTCTACCTGACAAAAATCTGGCCCGTGGATGTGTACACTACAGTGGTTGAAGCATGACAAAGGGTTCAGGCCCGATGCATGAATCGACTTTACAAAAGCCATAGTGCCAACCTCGGAAAATTAATAACTGACCGGTTCGATATTCGAAATATCGAACACTGTATGTGGACGAATATGCGCTGAATAAGCTAAGTTTTTTTTCGAAGCTTTAGGCCTAGAAGGAAATTTCGACGCATCATCTGGCTGGCTGACATGTTTCAAACAATGTCACAGCATAAGAGAGTTGGAATTCGCAGAGAAAAATAGAGTGGCGATCAAACGGCACCAGAACAGTTTTGCAAAGACTTTAATCAGTTTGTTTTGGATGAAAATTTACAACCAGCACAAATTTACAATTCCGACAAGTCGGGAATATTTTCGAAGTACTTACCGATGGAAACTTTAGCATTTGAAAATGAAAAAAGTGTGCCGGGATACAAAGTTAGTAAGGAAAGAATAACGGTAATGAATTGCTCTAGCGCGACTGGGAAATAAACTTAAGCTCCTAGTGTTAGGAAAATAAAAAAAACCATGATCATTTAAAGGAACACGACCAGTTAACATACATGTAATTTACTACAATCAAAAGAAAGGTTGGATGAATAAAGACATTTTTTATGATTGGTTCCACAATAAGTTTTGTCCACAAGTTCGAGAGTTTTTCAAATCACAATAACTTCCCCAAAAAACAGTGTTAGTATTAAACAATGCTAAATCACATCCAAGTGAAATGTCGCTCAGATCCAACGACGGACAGATCTTTGTTAAATACCTGCCGCCCAATGTTATAGCCTTGATCCAGGCAATGGATCAAGGGGTAATAGCTTCTGTAAAATGTAACTATCGGTCAAGTATTTTGAGAAAGTTTATAGAGGAAGGGAACGATTTGAAGACCTTTTTTAAGGTACTAAGTGTTCTGGACGCGATCTACGAGACTGCAGTTGCGTGGGACAAAGTTAAAACCCACTACGATGACAAAGTCGTGGAAAAAATTATTTCCCGACATATCGGAGGATGAGGATTTTGCTGTGTTTGAGAATGACGTTGCAACCTCAGCTGACTTGGCTCAGTTAGCAAACACTGTCCCGGGTGGTGAAAACGTTGATCAAGATAACATAAATGAGTGGTTTGAAGTCGACGCTAACATGCCCGCGTTTGAGGTTTTGACAGACAACGAAACACTGATGCGCGTACAGGGCGTAGCAGAAAGTGAGACTGGTAATGATGACAAGGGGGAGGGGAGTGACGAATGTGTTTCCGAGCCGAAAGTCACACGAGTCAGCGCTCAATTATGTGGAGGGGCTTCTTGACTATTTAGAAGGACAAGAAGACACTTTGTTGTGTGAGAAGTTGGTTTTACACAAAATAAGGTCATCTATTTTAAAGAATAGCGGGTCAATTTTTGGGTATTTTTTATTTTAACCGTATGGGGTATATATATTTTATTTATTTCGTTTTCGGGCGGGTTTGGATAAAATATTGTAAAACTGTATTATTGTGCAACGTATTTGTCAGTATACCAGAACCGTGTTGAGAAACAGTGAAACAAAGCAGTAAGACGCAGGTTGTTGTTGAGTAATGCGGCGAAGAATTTACCACCCCAATTTTTCGCAGAACTTTGCGTGTGTGTGATCACGCCCGTATGCAACATTGATGGGCGGCGCGCCGGAGTGACGCTTGGAAAATACAACCCACGCTGTGAAACATGGCGATGTAGCAAACCGTTTGTCGCAGCTATCAGCTCAATACCGGAAACAGCATTAAACTCCGCCTACTGTTGGTGACATCAGCCGAGCCAAGTCCAATATTGTCCTCTGGACACACACATATATCAGCTCCATTCCATTTATAAAATGGTTACCCAACAGCAAATGAGCAATGAGCGACGAAAAATAGTGGCAGTGAACAACAGCTTCCCTCCAAAGAAAGCAAGCTGTACCTGTTACGTTCTCGGTGACGGGACAGTCGACTAACCACCCACGCCACGCGTGGCTGCTATCAGTTTTGTGCCCGGGCAAAGTTTCATATTTTTTCATAAGTCGGCCAACAAAATAATTATGTGAGTCTCCGAAACACAGATTACAGTGCATCCAGTGACGATGAATAATTATTGAACTTGATTAAATGCTACCAGCTTATAAAAATCCGGAATATGGAAGACTGTGGTAAACGCAACACGTGGTCGGGTAGTACGACGCCACATACGTAATGTTACCTAATAAAGACTTGTCGTTTATTTTACATAAAAATGGGTTTTTGTATTAATACGGGGTGGTGAGAATGTGAGTAGTGAATGAGCAGGCTGGGCTATTTTAAAGTACGTAAGTAGTAGAAGTTAAGCCTAGTACGTAAGCTGTAGGAGTTACACAATTTCTAAAACATGTAAACCTATAAATATGAAATTGGAAATTTGATAAATGGAAAACTGATAGATTCAATATTTCTGATTAATAAACAAAAATGATTTCTCTTCCAAAAAATGGAGAGTTAGTTTCTTTCAAAACCTTAGTTCGTTTTATGTGCTGTCAGAGTTCGTCGAACGAAATGGGTTTACCTCCACTACACGATCCGGCCAGATTATAGACAAAAGGTAAGTGGGAGATTGAATTTGAAGAAAATATAAATATTACTCAAGAGTAAGAGTTACAATTGGTGCCGTGACCAGGATGTAATATAACAAAAAAGTTATTGCACCGGCCTACATTTGACAGTACATTGAACGGAGTACGGTTGCGAAAGCAAAAGTGTAGTGATGTAAACTTACGTAATTATGATAAAAGGGTGATTTTATGTATGTTGTAATATCAGTTTTGAAAAAAGACTAACCATTGGTAGTTGTTACGTAAGACAAAATAGATTAAATAAAAATGTCTGAAAACACAGAGAAGAGCAGTATAGTAGATTCAATTATGAGTGAGAGTGGCCTTGGTTCGATGAACCCGTCACCTGGTGTGAGCGAAGTAAGTCAGTCAAGGCCAACAGCTGAGTTGAGCGTGCAATCAATAGCTAACGCCGACCTAACTGGGTCAATTATAGTCGATCACGCAGAAGCAAAATCTACCCCGGTATTGATCAAATCAAATAAAACGAAAGAGAAAAAATTGTCATTAGATGACCTATTGGAGTTTATGAAAATCAATTTCGATAAACAAAATAATGATTTTAATAAACGTTTTGATGATAATGATATCAAATTTGATGTTCAGAATAACAAATTTAAACAACTAAATAAACGCTTTGATAGTAACGAAATAACTTTAAACGAGATGAAAAGTGATTTTAACAATAAATTAGATGAACAGAGAATAAAATGTGAACAACAGAATATGCAGTTACAGCAGAATATAAATGTAAAATTTGATGAGTTGATAAATAGTATACAAGACAAGAATGTATGTCTTGAAAATGCCGATGAAAGGACAAGAATTAGTTCGAATAAAGTAGAACAGAGTAAGAATAATACAAACGAAAGTTGTAATGACAATGTTGTGTTAGGTAATGAATTAATAAATAATAATGATGTTGATAATAACGAGAATAATAATGTAGTCGAAAAGTTGGTATTTGAGAGTACTAATGAAGTTGTAGAATGTGATTATGAGATGTTAATGTGTGTTAATGAGTTAGAGAGAGAGTGGAGAGAGAGCTATATTACAGGTATGAAACAGGGGGTAAATTGTTTACGAGGTAGAATGGGGGGTGAAGGAAGACCCTCACGTATATATTGTGTAGACAAATGTGCTACAAATAATTGTTTTTTGAAGTTTTTTGTTTTTCCTGGAGAAGTCAGGAAAGATTTAATTGAATTTATACCCTCTGTCTGTAATACTTTTGAGAGTGTGATTTGGGGTTATGAAGAGAGGAGATGTAAACAGAGAATTGTACGTTTGTAAAGAAACAGAAATATATAACTTAAATAGAAAGTATGATGAATGGAAGGAAAGTTTAGAAGTATATGTGAATGATAACGATTACAATGATTTAATAAAAATGATTAACCCAGTAGTTAAGGAATTTAATGATGGACACTTGACAAAAATACCTAACGTAGACTGGTTGAACGAGTATTTGAATAAGTTGATTGAAGTTAGTTTTTCTGGTTACAACACACAAAACAGTCATTTGTGTGCTGATAAAATTGAACGATGTTATGTAGAACCAAGGTTGATTTGGAACGATGGAGGTTAAACTATTAAAACAATAAAAGACAGTATAAATATTTTGTTTTAATGGTTTTTCGACATGGCAAAAATGGGACATGAAGTGCGGAAAAAACTGAACAATTAATAGCAAGAGTTTGTAAATAGTATAGTGAATTCATTTGTATGTATTATGAAACGTTAGGTAAATAATGTGTATATGTATTAAAAAATGTTGCGATAATAATAATAATACCAAAATTTTGCAAGTAAAATAAATATTAGAATTAATTGTGAAAACAGTAATTGACTAATGGTGATTGTTTCGATAACTATATAATTTATATTTTTTGGCAATTAATTTAATTAAAACAATTTGAGATGATTAAATATTTTGATTGCTTATTTAAATGTTAATTAATTAATTTTTTTATGAATTTAATTTATTTTACGAGATGGAAATTTGGAAATGAATGATAAATTATTTAATTTAAGTTAATAAATTTTGTGAAATGTTTCAGAGATGGTGGTGATTATGTTTTGTGTGCATATCATGTTAAATGGATTGTAAGTATGAAAATTTTATAAGCAGGTATAATAAAAATGTTTACAGGTGTGGTTGAGGTGTTAATGCAATAGTTGTGTTTAATAAATATGAGAATTAAAAATTTTAATAATAAATGAAAAATGATATATAATGATTATCAATAATAAATTTTGAAAATTTCAAGAAAGTTAAACGGTAAAAGGTTATGAATGGGTTAAATGAGTGTTGATGCAAATATTATATGATAATGTATATAAAAATTTTAATTAGTTGTCAATTGTAATTAGTTATTAAGTGGCTATTGAGGGGGTGGCCTGTGCTCTCTTAGATAGCGAAATGGGTTGGGGGTAACGGTGAGTGTTACCTCCATCGGAGGCCAAACTGGCGATAAATGTGCGGCACACCTTATCTGTGTAAAATAAAAAAAAAAAAATTTTTTTTTACACACAATACTAAATAACGTGTCGCACATAATGAGATGGATATAAAACAGGCAGTGAAATGAAAGTTTAGATTTCCTCGACTTTTCGGGCGGTTACTGTCTTACCAGCACTAACCGTGGTTTTGGCTAGCGGGCCAAATGGAAATGATAGAGATGAATATGATGTTATTTTGTTGTATTTGTAGTAATGTAATGAGATTGAGATTTTTGGGGATGGCAATTTTGTATTAGGGGGTAGTGTCATGTAGGAGTTCACAACAAGGGTTGGGACGGGATAGGGATAGATTTTAGTGGGGAAGGGGCCGCCTTAGGTAGAATCCGGGCTGCCAAATAAGGGAATTGAGTTTTGGGTAGGGGAAACACGTATCCTATGTACAAAGGGATAGAGTATATTTTTTTTATATGTAGAGAAGGTGGCGATTTGTGTTAAATGGTAAGTTGGGGTTTAGAGTGTTTTGGGATAGATATTTTGGTAGAGTTGGGGGTCATGATAATTGAAGTTGATTAATATTAGAGTCAGAGGGAGAAAGTTCATATATGTATTGCAACGAATCACAGGATCATGATAGGCGGGGCAAGTTCATATATTACACAGACAATGGACATTCATATTATATTGGTAGATGGTTAAGTTTGGTTGTTATCAATTGTATTTTGTAAGGTTAAGGGTTTAGTTTAGAAAAACTGTGCATTATTATTTATGATTATTCATGTACTGTGTTAGTGGAAATGTGCGCGCGTGCGCGAGTGGGCAACGTTCTCGGGCGGTGCGTGAAGTATTATCGTTGTTTTGACATTAGCTGAACTGAGACATGTGTATCGCTACAATCCCTATACCTGTCAAACTATTGTTTACGTTCATGTATATTATTAGTATGTACGCAGTCATGCATGAGATACGAGTAGTCTGATTACCGCTAAGCATGCTGTTACAAAGTAAATGCACTCTACTGCATGAAAAGTGCATGGTCACTTTACTAACCATGTGACTTCCATCCACCAATAGAATGCTGACTGGTGGTTGAAGATTTTCTTAAGCCTGTCGTTACACAGGCAGTTCTTCTACGCCATCTACCGCGAACGGAACGTGCACTCCTTGTACAAGATTCTACCGCTTGCAAGGTGTTGTAAAAACTATTCGTCGATAGTGAAACGGGAAGACTCAGAACTGTGTGTGTAGTACATTTGCACACATCAGTGCTTAAACGCATTGTGCGAAAATTTACAAGCAGTTCTTCTACGCCATCTACCGCGAACGGAACGTGCACTCCTTGTACAAGATTCTACCGCTTGCAAGGTGTTGTAAAAACTATTCGTCGTTAGTGAAACGGGAAGACTCAGAACTGTGTGTGTAGTACATTTGCACACACCAGTGTTTTAACGCATTGTGCGTAAAATTACAAGCAGTTCTTCACTGCTGCTACCGCGAACGGTACATACAATCCTTGTACAAGACTCTACCGCTTGCAAGGATCTGTTAAGACTTTTCGGGGATAGTAACGCGTGTGACGCATAACAATTGATTTTATATCTTTACACACGATATTAATATTGTAGTATTACGTATGTAAGAAGTGAGTGTAACTGTATCACTGTGCGAGATTTTCCGCAGTGACAGTATCATTAATTGTTACGCAATAGTTCCATCAAGACGTTTCCGTGCTAGTGCAAGATTTCCTCATAGGGTGGTCTGCTGATCGCGGTAGACCTTGGTATTCGCGAGAACACTTGAAGAAGCCGGAGAGGTATAAGCTCAATATACCGTTATTGATTAAACTCACTGTCACCTGAGATATTACTTGGTCTTAAACTCTATATAAGTTTTGCGAGTAATAAAATCCGTAGTACCGTTGTGTGTGCGAAGTGTCGGATTCATCGTGGGAATTGCAGGACATCAGCCCAGCTGTTATAGGACATCAGCCCAGCTGTTATAGGACACCAGCCCAGCTGTTATAGGACACCAGCCCAGCTGTTATAGGACCAGCCCAGCTGTTACAGGACGCCAGCCCAGCTGTAAACGTTTCTGGTGAAACGTCTGTCATTTGTAAGCCACACCTGACGAACCAACTATACCGCAAAGACCGGCCCTTCTCTTCAACAACATCATCGTGGGAGTCTTCTTATGTAATGTATCACGTCTTGCGTATGAACATTATTTAACATTTAAAAGAAAGACTCTATATCAAACATTACATTCTGTACATTTCAAATATACCATATAAACTATAACTTGTGTTTGTACAATAAATAATCTTAAACCCTCCAATATAGACTTGTAATTTGAAATACACATACTATCATATCCTATGCGCCAATAGTTTAGTAATTTGTGTTGTCGCATAGAGATATTTTGGCGCTTAGCAACGTAGGGCTCGTAAAATAGCGGTAAATTTACGCTATTACATATTTGTCTATGAATATAAAATTTGTTGGAAAAATCCGACGTATAAGTATAATTAACGTAATAATTGTATGTGTATTGTTCATATGAAAATCTGAGGATATAATTTTTCATTTGTGCATATTCTCTTGTATATCATATATGAACAGATTTTATCAGTATATTGGAGGTTGATTATTAGTTGTTGTATGTTAGATAAGGTATTTACATGTTGATGTTTTGAACTGCTTTCCGCGTGCATATAAACTGGTTACCATATGTTCTAATCTTGTTGTGATAATAATAACTTGCTTTGAGTATAAATTACTAAATTTTAAAGTAATTTGTGATCACTATGTCGAATAAAAAAGAGCTAATAGAATATTTAAGGGCCAGGTCACTTGATGATAAAACCATATCTGAGCGGAGTAGAGCCGTTAGGCGGAAATTCTGGGATAGAATTGAAAGTAATATTAACGAGGCAACTCGCTTAGGGCATAGTATTTCATTGTTCGATATGATCGGAGAATTAGATTATGCATGCAATTATAGTGAAGATGACGAAAATGAAATTAGTAATAGCAACACTATTAGTCCAGAACATACTTCAGATAATTGCTGCGAGGAGATGAAAGCCGTGGAAGAAGAGATGATAGCGGATATACAAGGAGTTTCAGAGGAAAGTAAAGCCAGGGATGAGGAGATGATAGCCATTAGGCAGGAATTTTGGGAAGAAATGGACGCCGACAGAGAGGAGAGGATGGCGAAACTACAGGAAATGTCAGCTGATATTGAAGTAGATTTATCTGTTGAGAATATTGCACCTTGTGATAATTTTGAAGTACCGAATGTCCTTGTGGAACATACTCTCAACGAAAGTAATATGGAAGTTAACCAAGATGTGACATCTGAAGGATTAACGGAGAACAATAGCGTAGCAGGTGAACTTGAAAGTGATTATACAGAAACCACCTTATTAGGGCCTAGTAGTTCATATCTCGGTAAAGTCGAGTATTTAGATTCTGCATCGGATGGTAGTGAAGATAACAGAAATGAAATTAGTAGTAACAACACTATTAATCTGGATCATACTTCAGGTAAGTGCTGTGATGAGGTGATATTTTATAGTGTAACAGATATAGCATGCGAGAACCGTGAACGTATGATAGGATCTGAAGCTATCATGGATGCGGACAGTGTATGCATAACACATAAAAATTCCGAACCAGTAGTAGAGCCTGGAACTAGTATGGATACTAACGGTGCAGGTATTTATGACACATGGCCTGATGATGAGGTACTAGATGAATCTATATCAGGTACTGAGGTGTTTACGGAGGACGGAGAGGTGAATGATACTGGTGACAATAAGGGGACAACAATTATGGTAAATAATAATGAACCGCCGCGTAATCAGTTTCATGTTCAAACACCACAAAATCAGCCGCAATCACAACAACATAAAATTACAACTCAGCAAATTAATACCAACTTATTAGCAACAGTTACTGAAAATGATTCAGTTGAAAAGCAGTTCAATCAATCAAGTATGGAAAAAGTTAGTTATAAGAATAAAACTGTTATGTATGGCCTATATCCTGCCGAAATTAGGGATAATTTAATGTGTAATAATGATAATAGTAATAAACATGAAGGAAATATGAGTATTGAAAATTGCACCGACCTTATTGTCGAAGCAAAAATCAGTGGTTATGTTGACGAGATGTTAGTCGACAGCGGCACAGGAATATCGCTGTTGGACGAGCAGTTACGTAAGAGGTGTAAAAACCACTTTATACAAATGCCGATTCTGCCGGTAAGTCACACAAGGATAAAATCAGCAGCGTGTGAGTCGCAGATAGTTGAAAAACAGACACGTATAACAAGATATGTGCAGGGAACGGAAATAGATGCGACCGTCCTTGGAGTTAAAAAACTCGGACATAATATTATTTGGGAAGTTGATAAATTGAATAAACGGCATGCTGCATTGGAAGTTCAGAAAGAATTATTGCCAGCTAAAGTTGATTGTCGACCTCACGTTATCAGGCTGGGACGCTCGAAAGATAAGATAACGAATAACTCACCGACCCCCAAGGTTCAGTTAATGAGTTGCGAGATAAGGCAATTACGGCGTATATTAAACAAATTCAAATCTGTATTTCCAAGTAAACGTGTGCGTTTCAAAACTGAGAAAAATTTATACAAAAAACTCAGAAATAAATGTCAGGATATAGGGGTAAGAATGTGTAGTGATTTAAATATGTCAATTCAGGTTTAAATGTTGTATGTAAGATGGCTCTGTGAATGAACAATAATCTAGTTTTGATAAGGAATGTTGTCTGTGTACCCTGTGACACTGCATAAGATTTCGTTATCTGTGTGTCAAGAACATGTGTGTTTGTTTTGGTTTGAAGGTTACCACGTGTCTTTTGATTTGATGCTTCTGTCAAAGTGACAGTTGGAAATGTTAGTATTAATTGAGGATGTTTATTTGATTTTAGTTCGAGGGTATTATTATTATTATTATTATTTCAGGATTAGGAAGTTGTTTTGGTTATATTGAAAAAAAAAAAAAAAAAAAAATTTTTTTATTTTTTGTTAGTTAACTAAAGAAAAAAAAAAAAAAATTTTTTTTTTTTTATGCGGGAAGGAGTTAATCCTGCAACGAATCACAGGATCATGATAGGCGGGGCAAGTTCATATATTACACAGACAATGGACATTCATATTATATTGGTAGATGGTTAAGTTTGGTTGTTATCAATTGTATTTTGTAAGGTTAAGGGTTTAGTTTAGAAAAACTGTGCATTATTATTTATGATTATTCATGTACTGTGTTAGTGGAAATGTGCGCGCGTGCGCGAGTGGGCAACGTTCTCGGGCGGTGCGTGAAGTATTATCGTTGTTTTGACATTAGCTGAACTGAGACATGTGTATCGCTACAATCCCTATACCTGTCGGACTATTGTTTACGTTCATGTATATTATTAGTATGTACGCAGTCATGCATGAGATACGAGTAGTCTGATTACCGCTAAGCATGCTGTTACAAAGTAAATGCACTCTACTGCATGAAAAGTGCATGGTCACTTTACTAACCATGTGACTTCCATCCACCAATAGAATGCTGACTGTGTGGTTGAAGATTTTCTTAAGCCTGTCGTTACACAGGCAGTTCTTCTACGCCATCTACCGCGAACGGAACGTGCACTCCTTGTACAAGATTCTACCGCTTGCAAGGTGTTGTAAAAACTATTCGTCGATAGTGAAACGGGAAGACTCAGAACTGTGTGTGTAGTACATTTGCACACATCAGTGCTTAAACGCATTGTGCGAAAATTTACAAGCAGTTCTTCTACGCCATCTACCGCGAACGGAACGTGCACTCCTTGTACAAGATTCTACCGCTTGCAAGGTGTTGTAAAAACTATTCGTTGTTAGTGAAACGGGAAGACTCAGAACTGTGTGTGTAGTACATTTGCACACACCAGTGTTTTAACGCATTGTGCGTAAAATTACAAGCAGTTCTTCACTGCTGCTACCGCGAACGGTACATACAATCCTTGTACAAGACTCTACCGCTTGCAAGGATCTGTTAAGACTTTTCGGGGATAGTAACGCGTGTGACGCATAACAATTGATTTTATATCTTTACACACGATATTAATATTGTAGTATTACGTATGTAAGAAGTGAGTGTAACTGTATCACTGTGCGAGATTTTCCGCAGTGACAGTATCATTAATTGTTACGCAATAGTTCCATCAAGACGTTTCCGTGCTAGTGCAAGATTTCCTCATAGGGTGGTCTGCTGATCGCGGTAGACCTTGGTATTCGCGAGAACACTTGAAGAAGCCGGAGAGGTATAAGCTCAATATACCGTTATTGATTAAACTCACTGTCACCTGAGATATTACTTGGTCTTAAACTCTATATAAGTTTTGCGAGTAATAAAATCCGTAGTACCGTTGTGTGTGCGAAGTGTCGGATTCATCGTGGGAATTGCAGGACATCAGCCCAGCTGTTATAGGACATCAGCCCAGCTGTTATAGGACATCAGCCCAGCTGTTATAGGACGCCAGCCCAGCTGTTACAGGACGCCAGCCCAGCTGTAAACGTTTCTGGTGAAACGTCTGTCATTTGTAAGCCACACCTGACGAACCAACTATACCGCAAAGACCGGCCCTTCTCTTCAACAACATCATCGTGGGAGTCTTCTTATGTAATGTATCACGTCTTGCGTATGAACATTATTTAACATTTAAAAGAAAGACTCTATATCAAACATTACATTCTGTACATTTCAAATATACTATATAAACTATAACTTGTGTTTGTACAATAAATAATCTTAAACCCTCCAATATAGACTTGTAATTTGAAATACACATACTATCATATCCTATGCGCCAATAGTTTAGTAATTTGTGTTGTCGCAGTATACAGATCTAATACGGTCAATGAGAATAAATAATTTAAATCACCCATAGTAGAATAAAGTGAAATTGTTAAATAAAGAGAGAGATTTATGATAAAGATATAAAATTTTCATTTTTTCAAAGCCAGTGACAAACTTTTGGTAGAATTGAAAATAATGTAAAATTAAGAATTGTTTGTTTTAAATATCAAGCTGATGATCATTTATATTAATATTTTGTAATTTTAAATATTTTATGTTACTATGTTTGTATTTCAAGGTAGGATATTACAAATGTTCAGTGTATTTTCAGAAAGCATACATAACATATGTAGGTCAAGGGGTTTGGACTTGACCTACTTTTGATCAGCTGATGAGTTCATGTACCTACTAAGCTTGTATAGTAGGAAGTCAATTTTGATTTGTTTAGTTAATTGATTCCAACCAATTTAAATAATTTTAAATATGAGGGAAACATTTAAATAAATTTAAAATTTTTTTTTGAATTTTAAATTTTTTGTGTGGAAATTTTAATTTTTTTGAAAAAAAAAAAAAAAAAAACGTGCTTTTTCGCCTGCCAGCGAATGAATATTTTAGATAATGATTCTTTTATTATGTGTGCATTAACCATGTTTCTTTTATTGTATTGCATTATATTGGTAGACTATAAGTGGTTCTCATGTTAGAGTAAGGATGTGTTTATATTAGTAGAAATGTCTAGGTTAAGTCATTTGAAACAAAAATTAGAAAAACCAGGAAGAGAATTTTTTGAGAAAAGCTTATTTTTTTTTGAATTTTGAATTTTTTAAATTTATAATAAATTTTAAAAGAAATTTTTTTATTGTACTATGTGTATGTCAACATGAAATGTGAGTGTGTGTGAGCCCAGTATCTGCTAAAAACAGCCCAGCTTGCATAAAAGGGGATCCATATCGGTTGAGGATCTGGCATAGTCTGAGCCAGGGATTGAGGATTTTTGGGGGGTAGCATGTTAAAAGGCGAGGTGCGCTGTGGTACGCGTCTGCTCGATTTCTCGGTGTTGGGATCTCTTACGGAGAAGTCCAGTGATCTTGTTCAGATGAGTCCATAGTCGCTGAGCCGGGGGGGTCGTGTACCCATGCAAACTAAGAACCAGGGGGTTGTTGGCACCAGTTCCTCACCGGTCCTCTTCGGGGTTGTCGATGAGATTTCTTCTGTTGTGAACAGCAGAATTCTCATCGAGGGGGTATTGTAGCGGGTCAATTTTTGGGTATTTTTTATTTTAACCGTATGGGGTATATATATATTTTATTTATTTAGTTTTCGGGCGGGTTTGGATAAAATATTGTAAAACTGTATTATTGTGCAACGTATTTGTCAGTATACCAGAACCGTGATGAGAGACAGTCAAACAAAGCAGTAAGACGCAGGTTATTGTTGAGTAATGCGGCGAAGAATTTACCACCCCAATTTTTCGCAGAACTTTGCGTGTGTGTGATCACGCCCGTATGCAACATTGATGGGCGGCGCGCCGGAGTGACGCTTGGAAAATACAACCCACGCTGTGAAACATGGCGATGTAGCAAACCGTTTGTCGCAGCTATCAGCTCAATACCGGAAACAGCATTAAACTCCGCCTACTGTTGGTGACATCAGCCGAGCCAAGTCCAATATTGTCCTCTGGACACACACATATATCAGCTCCATTCCATATATAAAATGGTTACCCAACAGCAAATGAGCAATGAGCGACGAAAAATAGTGGCAGTGAACAACAGCTTCCCTCCAAAGAAAGCAAGCTGTACCTGTTACGTTCTCGGTGACGGGACAGTCGACTAACCACCCACGCCACGCGTGGCTGCTATCAGTTTTGTGCCCGGGCAAAGTTTCATATTTTTTCATAAGTCGGCCGACAAAATAATTATGTGAGTCTCCGAAACACAGATTACAGTGCATCCAGTGACGATGAATAATTATTGAACTTGATTAAATGCTACCAGCTTATAAAAATCCGGAATATGGAAGACTGTGGTAAACGCAACACGTGGTCGGGTAGTACGACGCCACATACGTAATGTTACCTAATAAAGACTTGTCGTTTATTTTACATAAAAATGGGTTTTTGTATTAATACGGGGTGGTGAGAATGTGAGTAGTGAATGAGCAGGCTGGGCTATTTTAAAGTACGTAAGTAGTAGAAGTTAAGCCTAGTACGTAAGCTGTAGGAGTTACACAATTTCTAAAACATGTAAACCTATAAATATGAAATTGGAAATTTGATAAATGGAAAACTGATAGATTCAATATTTCTGATTAATAAACAAAAATGATTTCTCTTCCAAAAAATGGAGAGTTAGTTTCTTTCAAAACCTTAGTTCGTTTTATGTGCTGTCAGAGTTCGTCGAACGAAATGGGTTTACCTCCACTACACGATCCGGCCAGATTATAGACAAAAGGTAAGTGGGAGATTGAATTTGAAGAAAATATAAATATTACTCAAGAGTAAGAGTTACACTAAGAAGCAAAAATTATTAACAGATTATTTTCAGCGTGTACAAACACTGACTCTGTACATATTGTTCTGCTTGTAAATATACTATTTTAAATGACAAAAACGTGACTTGACTACTTTTTATTGTGTAATAAAAGGTATGCACTACTTTATTGAATGCACATATTTTATTTTTAACTAAGACCTTCATTTAAGCACTAGGTTTAAATTTTTGCTTTGTAAACTTAATTAAACTTTTCACTGTTCTGGGCGTCATTGTTAACTTACTTCTCATTTTGTACAATATATTTATTTATAATAATATGGTATATGTAAGTACTTACCGTATGATTCACTACATATCCGGTTTGAGCACGTGGTGTTATAACCACCATTAATTCTCCCTAGGGTCCAAAGTTCGATATTAAGCGAGACCAGAGACAGTGTGGGATCTCGAAATAATGACGCTAACAATGATTGTGGTGACATAAAACTTTTGTTTAATAATTCTGAATTTGCATTATTCACATATACAAAAATCAAAATGGCGTCTTGTACATCCAAAGACAAAATGGCGGCTATATACTTCCGCCCATACTAACTATTCATGAATTTCAATTAATTATTTCTGGTATTTGATTATTTACTAGAACATGTTAATAACTGCAGTTCTTCTTGAGTTGATTTACTCCGTTTCAAATTACATAAACCAATGCCTCAATCTTTATTGTAAATGCCGGCACATACACGCTTCCATGCTCTCACACACACATATCAACAAAGGTACATTTTTTTAATTCATAGTAATTTTGAGCTCAAAAGAATATTAAAGTGTATTGATCTGAATTTTGACTTCCCTGAGGGTGTAGGAGTGAAGTCCTCATCAAGCGTTCCACATTGTCTGGCAGATGTCTGGCCGAACGTTCCTGGTTTCTTTTCCCTTTTATCACTGATGCTAATTTACATTTTTGAACTGTTAGTTACTGACTGATTTTGAACTTTCACTGACTGTTACATTTTGATTACATTTTATAACTCCAAAAACACTTTTGCTGGCAATAATCTACCGGCGAATATTTTTGCGTGCTAACGCTCTGACTGTAGTTTGGCGAATGGGGTGACATTTTGTCATAAATTCGACATGTGGAGGGGATTAATCGTCATTAATCCTTTGTCTGACGCAGATGACGGCATTGTTTCACGTCACCGTGGTTATGTGTGTCGTATGTATTATGACGTTTCAACATTGTCGAACAGTGCAGTATTCAAATATGTGTTGTTTGGCACGTACGCCCATGACCTTGGTATCAGGCTACTCTGGCGAACTGCGTTGTATGTACCCTATTGGGAAAAGTCAACCTAACCATTTTTAAATATATGAAAACACAATAAAATTGTTTTCCTGTATCAATGAATCCTTAGACGGACTTATGTACCGTCACAAAACCCCCTCAAACATAAAAACTCTCATTGACTCATGCACACTTTCTAAAGGGATCAGCCCAGATATGTTGCCACAACCCCCTGTAGTGTTTATATAAAAAAGAACATCAATCACTTACCCTTGGTCCAATGATGGTGACAGTACCTGCCTGACCTTACTGGACTTCTCAGGTGAGATCCCAACACCGCAAGGCCATTTAGGCATTCAACGTTCCTGCTCTGACACGCTGGCCAGCTCAGGACCGCCGTCACAGCATCACTAAACTCTGAAACATTGAGTACAAAAATTTAAAATAGTGGCCTTGTATAATCCCATATCCATAACTGATATGTCTCCCCTTAGCTACATTGGTTTATGCTCAGAGGCATTGGTTTTCTTACCCCTAAGGTTTCAAATAACAAACACACAAGATTTAAGACAGAATGTCCTTCTCCTTTTATATTCCTACCTTTACCAAAACTGGACTCCAGTCAACACTACTTTACTCTTTTCACCACAAAAAAAATATATTCTTATACTAAGATCACAACACGTAAAACAATTTCTTAAGTTTTCAAAAGCAACAACAACTTATCTAGATCTCTAATACATGGAATTCAAAACACAACTTTATTATGGCAAACACTTCAAATATCTAAAATTTTATTAATCAGCTTTCCTGATTTCAACATTTCTTTACCACAGAATCAGAACTATTTTTATTCAACACCATTATCGACATCATATATTTAATACTTAATATTTATTACCTTTGCTACCCCTGTAGCTACCTCCTAGCCACACACTCTATTACCCCCCCTGGACTGTGGCGTCCAGTTGCCTTCACAAGGACTGAATTGGTGGAGGAATTTTAGCATCTCCTTGTCCTTGCTTCAGCTTTACATTTTTAAAAGTGCCAGATATCATAATATCTGAAGTTTATATTTATAACCTTAAAACGGGTCTATCACCTGGTTTGGCTGTTCCTACTCGAACAAGGTGATAGCCGCTGTTCCATAGTTCCGGGGATTTCCCCTAAGTGGCCCCCCATTAATTTCAACTTTCACCAATTTTCAGGACAACCAACCATGGTCAGTGTTACAATTGCTGCCCACAGCTGGCTGTCGTCCAAAACCACGATTAGTGCTGGTAAGACAGTAATCGCCCGAAAAGGCGGGGAAATCATCTTCATTTGCATGTTTTACTTAGTCAATACTAACACTGCACGGCATCAATTAACATATAATAAAATTATATAAGTGGTTGTGCAGTGTGTATACGCCGATATCGGCCTCCGATGATGGCAACGTATTTGTGCGTTAATCATCAACCCATAATGCTATCTACAGTGGCACATGCCGCCACTGCAATAGCCTACCTATATCTAAACTTAATGTCTTTCTACTTTGCAGTCTCTACATTCCACAATTGGTTTACACTTCTAATAACACCAAAACAACCCCCAAAATCACCCTTTAATCTTGTATAACAAGTTCTTTTATTTATTTTAAAAAATTTTCACATAGACACTTTTGCAAGTCCAAGCTTTCACTTTTCACTAACATTTTCTTTATGACAAAACAATAAGTACAACAATGGGTCATCTATACATTACAATGAAATATAGTATGAATGGGTAGTTTACATTATAATGAAATATATTTGTGTTGTTTTCTGAAGGAAAACAATTCCTTGGAAAATTAATCATTTAAGTTACATAATTTTGGTTGCTTCATTTCACAATTTCTAAAATAAAACTGAGATAGTTCGTGGAAAATACTACCATCAAAAAATTTTTTTTTTTTTTTTTTTGTGACTACCTTACCTTTTCACGAAACTATGGGTCCCCCTCCCCGTTCTTGTAAACAAAGAATTTCTACAGATACCTTTTTGTGGAGTAAGACCATCGTTGCTTTCACCCCGTTGCTGAGGCTACCGCCAACCATGGTCCGCCTCCAGATTGCCAAAATCCACGACCAGAGGTGGTGAGTCTGTGATCGCCCGAAAATGGGGGAGTGTCCCTTCTGGAAAAATAAATATCAAATTAAAATCCATTCATACATTAATATAAAATAAACCTTATTTAAACTCCTATGATGACCAGTACAACTTTTAAGTTTGTAGCATTGTGTGTTCCTACTACCTCCCTTGTCTCCCTGTTCTGCAATATATACGAGTTCTTCATCTTAATTTCTCTTACCTCATATGGCCCTTCATAGAGCAAGAAGAATTTCTTGATTTCCCTGTCCTGGGCACTCGACAAGTCATGTCTCCTCACCAATACCAACTGTCCTACTTCGTACATCACCCACTTACATTTTGCGTCGTGTCTACTTCCTCTGCTTTCCCTTGCTCAATAAGTTCTCATTTGCTAACCTGATCTTAATACTCACATCCGTTTGCTCACTCTCAGGTGGGTAGTCAAATAACTGTTCCAAAATCCTCGGGGGGTGTGTTCCCTTAATCAACTCGTGAGGTGTATAGCCGGTGGACTCGTGGGTGGTACTGTTCAGCCAATTCTCTACCCTTCTTACGTACAATGGCCACTCGCTGTGTTTGGCATGACAATAGGCTCTAAAGATCCTGCCTATCTCTCTCATGACACGCTCAGCCTGGTTGGACTGGGGATGGTACACAGCCGTATGCTTCGTGATGATTCCTTCCCATCCTAGGGTCTGCCTCCATTTCCCATTGATGAACTGTGGCCCATGATCTGATAAAATTACTTTTGGCTTACCCACGTGAATCATGTAGTCCTTTGTCACCTTTTCACTCAATACCTGACTGGTAGCTCTTTTTACACTATACAATCTCACATACTTAGAAAAAGTGTCTAACATCACAAAAATATACATCACTCCGCCTCTACCCTTCGGCAATGGTCCAAACAAATCTACCGCAACTAAATCGAAAGACCTTTCCACTTTTATAAAATTCATCTCCCCATCAACCCTATAGTTTACTACCTTCGACTTCTGACACAAATCACAACCCCTTAATAATTTTCTAACACGCCTTTCCATATTCTTGAAAATACATGACTCTTTCAAAACACTAACACACTTTTTCGCTCCAAAATGACCATATCTTAAATGACAATCCCAAATGATCTTATCTGCTAACCCATCTGGCACAACTAATTTCCAATCACGCTCACCCCCCTACTACCTTCTTAAATAATAACTCTTTATAAATCCGAAAATGTTGACTATACTCTGATTCCGCTAATTCAGTTTCTAAACTATCTATAACCTTACCTGACTTACCATCTGCTCTTTGCATGGTTCTGATGTTCTTTAACTCTTCTCCAAAAATTCTGTCCTCCCAGCTTATCTGGAAAATCTCAATCTCCTTCAAGTCCCTACCAGTTTTGTTGTCCAACATGTCTACCCTAGAGAGAGTATCAGGTATCCTATTGTCTGTCCCTTTGATGTACTCCCAATCAAAATTATATTCCTGTAAAACAAGTACCCACCTGGTCAGATGGCTGTGAGCGAGTTTACATGTATTTAAGAAGGATAACGCCTTGTGGTCGGTGCGGATCACTGTTCTGTTTCCCAAGATGTAGGTTCTGAACTTCCCGACGGCGAACACAATGCTTAACAGTTCCTTTTCTGTGGTCGTATAATTCTTTTCTGCCGACAGCAATGATCTACTTGCAAATGCGATGGTCAAGTGTTCCTTCTCGTCGTCTTCTTGGTAGAGTTCCGCACCTAGTGCTACAGTATTAGCATCCGTCTGTAAGAAAAATGTCTTATTAAAATTGGGATGGTTCATCATTATCATTTGACTAAATTTTCTTTTAATTTCGTTGAAAGCTTCCCGTTCTACTGCTCCCCATTTCCACTGCTTATTTTTCTGGAGCACTGCACTCAATTTTGCCGTCGTATGTGCGTAGTTTTTCTGAAACTTGCGTTAAAAATTACATAATCCTAGGAAACGTAGTTGTTTAATGTTCTTCGGTTCAGGGAAGCGCATAATGAGGTCCACCTTGTCCGGATTCGCCAAAGATTCCCTCTGGTGTGATGATAAATCCTAAGAAATTTATTTTCGTTTGAAGAAATTTTGATTTGTCCCAATTTATGGTTGGTCCTCCTTCCTTTAATTTGGCTAAAACATATCCCAAGTGATCTAGGTGTTCCTCAAAAGTTCTAGACGCAATCAATATATCGTCGACGTACACTGTCAAAAAATCTAAGTATTTAGGTTTCAAAATTTGGTCCAAACATTTTATGAAGCTGGCTACGCTGGTATTCAATCCAAATGGTAAACGTCAAAACTGATAATTTTTACCGTTAAACAAAAACGCTGTGTATTTCCTGCTTACCTCCGCCAATGGTACTTGCCAATATCCTGCTGTGAGATCAAGTGATGTCATGTACCTCACTCCACTAAATTTCTGAAATATCTCGTTGATTGACTCTGGTGATTCCCGGTCTGGTATTATAATCTGGTTGATCCTCCTCGCATCTAAACATAACCTCACTCTACCATCCTTTTTTATTACTACAACTAATGGGTTTGAATAATGTGACACTGACCTCTCTATTATACCTCCTTCCATCATCCTGCCCAGCTCCTCTTGCACCGCTTGTCACTTAGAGTAAGGCACGTGATAACTGTATGCATGAAAGGTGTGTGTTCCTGTATCTGCAATATACATTCGTAACCTTTTGCCCTTCCTGGAACATCGGCAAACACTCCCTTAAAGTGCTCAACCACTTGCCACAACGATGCACGTTGATCATCCCTTATCACCTCATCTCCACTACAAACTTCATCCGCCCTTATCTCCCATACTGCATTATTAATATTACCCATTTCATTTTCAAAACTATATTCTACCTCTCTACATGAATTTATTCTAGTATCTGTATCACTCTCGCCTACCCGTTTTTGTAATATTTTCACCCTTGTTATGGTATTTTTATCTAATACTTGTTCAAAACTAACCCTTACAGACCGATCACCCCCGTCTAACTCTATTTTCTTTTTAAAATTCACAACAGCTTTGTTTCTTTGCAGGAAATCATTACCCAATATAATGTCTAGACTTAAACCTTTTACTACTAAAAATGTGTTCTCAAATTCTGTCATTTATCAAAAAACTTAAGTGTATTTGTTTTGTTATTCTCTTACTGCGTACTTGTGACAGTACAGAAATACCTATTACCATAATAATGGGATTCAGGAATTTTATATTGTATTTTTATTCTGATCATGAATGTTAACAAGGGCTAGGTTAGTTTTGCCCAAGTCCCAATAAATACGCTGATTCAACAAGAGGGGAGCCAAGTCAAGGTCATCGTGGTACGAGCAGAATTTAACATGTATAATGGCGGCATATGTGAAACGAACTAACCATACGAACTTTCATTGGTCCACAAAGCCAGATCGTCATAAATAAACAATGACGGCATGAAAACAAATACGTATTAACCAGGGCGGTGGCTATAAAACAATAGACAATGACGTCAGATGCACGACCACTTACATAACAATTACGTCTGACTCAGCCCCAGTCGTCAGTAACAACTCAAAGAGCACACATGCTCAACCAGTGCAGTGGGCAGTTTTTGCCGTAAAAATGCAATAATTGTTTAAAAAATGTAATCATCAACAATAGTGTAGCATCAGTGGACAACCAATGTAAAAGTTTAGTAAATTCAGTGCACTAAAAAAGACAGAAAGAGGTTCGGCCGAACATCTGCCAGCCAACATGGGAATCTTCTGAGGAGTCTACGCTGCATCAATTTCAGGAAAGCCCTTCTTAAATTTCTTTTCTAAATTTAAAACATGAGCTCTAAATATATGAAATAAATTGTATTCAGTATCAGAATATGGTTGTTGTGAGTGAGAGTGTGGAAGCGAGAGTTGGCCAACCTTAAATAAGCATATCTGAGGCGTTGGTTTGTGATCCAGTTTAGATTAGTTATTATTATCAAAGAAAATTAATAACATTGATCTTGAAGATTTAACTGCAGTAAATGAATTTAATAAAAGAATTAATTCCAAAGAAAACTAGGCTAGGTAGCAATGAAAGCATGGCGAGAAGGTGGAAATCGTGAAGCCGCCATTTTGAATTTTATCAAGTGTTAATTGACTCTAATTGTTTGTAACCTTTAAACGCCAATAACAAAATAAAATCTAATTTGTTATCTTCATGTTGTGTGAATGGTTATTTCAATACCCCGAATACCTCTGTCTTTTTCGCTTAACGCAACCTTGGACCCGAAAAGCCTAATGTACTTTGAAAAACTGAGCACATGTTTTCACCGGATGTGTGGTTTAGATTATACAAATACATAATTATCAAATATACGTTTATTAATTATTTGAAGTAAGGGGAAAACGTCACAGATGGCGCCTGAACAGGGACTTTATATAAAATTAAATTATATAAATAAGCCAAAAGCAGAGGTAGACGGGTAGCAAAATACACGTAACAATATAGGTTATCTATGTAGGTTATGTATGGTATGAATAGAATTATATGACAATTAAGACAGAATTTATGACTATCAGTATAATAAAATGGCAGATAACAACGAAAGTATTAATATAGAAAACACAGCAACAGAATCATTGTTGTTAAACGAACCACAGGCTAACTCAACGCCTATTATAAATAATAAGGTTTTGTTAGAAGATCTTTTTCAGTTAATGAAGATACAGAACAATGAGTTAAAAGAGCAGAGCATTAAGTTCGATATAAAATTAGATAATTTCAATAACAAACTAAACCAGTTTGATGAACAATTTAGTGATATTAAAAAAGAAATTAAGAAACAAAGCTGTAATTATGATAAAAGATTAAGTGAAATAGAGACACGGTTAGACGAAATAAAATCAGAAAATGAGAAAGTAATAGACAAATTAGAATTGGACAAAGATGACAAGGTAAGTAGTAGTGGAGATGACGATAAAATAAATAAAAATATAGTAATAGGAGATAATAGTGTAGAGGTTGGTAGTAATAATGAGGTTTTATGGGGAATAGAATATAATAATAATGGAATGATAGTGTGTGTTGAAGGGTTAAAGAGAGGGAGTAAAGAGAGATATATTGAGAGAGAGAAGTGTTGTTGGGAGAGGTATTATGAGAGATATTTTAAAAGAGAGAGATGTTTTGAAAGAGAGAGATATATTGAGAGAAAGAGGGAGATAGAAATTTTTAAGACAAGTAGAGATTATGAAGAGTTTATGGAAAGGTTAGTTGTAGAGATGATATATAGCAAGTACTTACCATGTATTAAAACTGAAGTAGTAGGAGGTAAAGAGAACAATGATAATGTAACATACCTAATTATGACTGATTATACAGGAGGTGACAGGACAATGACCAATCATGACAAGTTAAATGAGTTTGAGGATAATGATGAACATTTGAATTGTATATGTATTTATAATGATAAGATAAGATATTCAATATTAAACAATGTATATAGTTTTAAGATTCGACTATTATTTGACGATGGAGGTTAATTATTTTATTGTGTTTATGAACATTTAATTATGTGGACAGTGTTTTAAAATGGACTGTTTATGACTGATTTTTGGTAAATGATAAAATGATAATGTGGATTGTATATTTTGTATGTATTAATGTCAATGTATTTGTGTATTTTTGCTGTTATGTATTTTAGGTATTTTTTTTATGTAAACATGTATTGTAGAATTTTAAATAATTGAAGGAAGTTTAATAATGATTTTGAAATAATTATGGAATTCAGAGTCTAGTGGTTAGTAAATGATTAAGCATATGATAGATTTGGATATTGAGAGGTACTGTTGTTAGTAGGTAAGTGAAGAATTTTCTAGTGGTATATTAAAGGAAATGTTGTAAAAGAGTTTGGGTAATAGTGATAAATAGAGGCATGGGAGTTAGTTAAACAGAGTTATTGGGAGTTAGTGAAAATAAAGTTGAGATGCTGATAATATATAAAGAGGTGTTAGATATTTTAGGGACACAGTGGTTAGTGATTATATGTAGATGTGAGTAATGTGAATGGTAATTATATATAGATGTTGATGATGATATTTTGTAGTAAGGATCCGGTGTAAGGAGTGATCAGCATGCGACGTGGCAAGGGACCAGCGTGCAGCGTTGTGGCAGGCGGAGCAATTTTGGGTTAGAGTGTTTGCCGATATTTGGTGGAGGGCAAATGGTTAGGGATGGATATGGCCAGGTAGGGAACATACATCCTTGTACAATAATGAGCGGTGCCAGAGGATTTAAATGGGATTAGTGAAGGGGGTTATTTTTGAGATATTGGTGTCATAATATATTAATGGTTAGAAGCGGTTAGTGTAAAAAAGAGGCGAGTAAGGTTAGATTGACAAATGCCAAAATAAGACAGAGAAAATAGTGAATAGTAGAGAGTCACCCAAACTAATAAGGATAAAAGGGTTAAAAAGGAAAATTCATAGTAGGAAGGTGAGGTAAATGAAAGGTAATGATGAATTTGAAATTTTTTTGTATAGAATCTAAGGAGATAATGAATGTTTACTAATAAAAGTTGAATAGAGAGTTGATAATAGTAATGTGTTATAAAGTTTTGATACAAGTTATTTACATGTGAATTGTTCAATGTTAGTGTTTAATGTTTTATGATATACAATGTTTTATTGTGTTTTATTATGTTGATGGTACAATAGGTCAGCAGGTTACTACAGGGATAGTAATGATAACAATGTTAAGTTTTAACAAATTAGTAGTGAGATTGATGTTGGTTATCAAGTCAATAGCAATGATTCTGTTATAAAGAAAATTAAACGTAAAGAAAGTTAAGTAAAGAAAATTAAATAGTTTTGAAGAGTTTGCCATAATAGTTAAATATGCTGATGTTATTTGAAACGAATTAGTAGAGATAGTAGTTGTTGTTTGAGAGTAGAATTTGTTTTATGTTTAGTATAAGAGTATGTTTTCTTAGGATGAGAGAAGTAAGCTGATGTTAACTGGAGTCAGAGAAGTTGATAAAAATATGCAGGAGTGTTGAAAAGTGGAAGGATTATCTATCTAAAATCTTGTTATATTTTTTTGTGTGTGTTATTTGGAATTTTATGAATAAAGAAAACCAACGCCTCGAAACACAAACCAATGCATCTAAGGGGAGACATATCAGTTGCGGGTATGTGGATAAATAAAGCCACTATTATAAAGTTTTGTATTACATGTTTCAGAGTTTTGTGGTGTTGTACCTAATGTACTTTGAAAAACTGAGCACATGTTTTCACCGGATGTGTGGTTTAGATTATACAAATACATAATTATCAAATATACGTTTATTAATTATTTGAAGTAAGGGGAAAACGTCACAGATGGCGCCTGATCAGGGACTATATATAAAATTAAATTATATAAATAAGTCAAAAGCAGAGGAAGACGGGTAGCAAAATACACGTAACAATATAGGTTATCTATGTAGGTTATGTATGGTATGAATAGAATTATATGACAATTAAGACAGAATTTATGACTATCAGTATAATAAAATGGCAGATAACAACGAAAGTATTAATATAGAAAACACAGCAACAGAATCATTGTTGTTAAACGAACCACAGGCTAACTCAACGCCTATTATAAATAATAAGGTTTTGTTAGAAGATCTTTTTCAGTTAATGAAGATACAGAACAATGAGTTAAAAGAGCAGAGCATTAAGTTCGATATAAAATTAGATAATTTCAATAACAAACTAAACCAGTTTGATGAACAATTTAGTGATATTAAAAAAGAAATTAAGAAACAAAGCTGTAATTATGATAAAAGATTAAGTGAAATAGAGACACGGTTAGACGAAATAAAATCAGAAAATGAGAAAGTAATAGACAAATTAGAATTGGACAAAGATGACAAGGTAAGTAGTAGTGGAGATGACGATAAAATAAATAAAAATATAGTAATAGGAGATAATAGTGTAGAGGTTGGTAGTAATAATGAGGTTTTATGGGGAATAGAATATAATAATAATGGAATGATAGTGTGTGTTGAAGGGTTAAAGAGAGGGAGTAAAGAGAGATATATTGAGAGAGAGAAGTGTTGTTGGGAGAGGTATTATGAGAGATATTTTAAAAGAGAGAGATGTTTTGAAAGAGAGAGATATATTGAGAGAAAGAGGGAGATAGAAATTTTTAAGACAAGTAGAGATTATGAAGAGTTTATGGAAAGGTTAGTTGTAGAGATGATATATAGCAAGTACTTACCATGTATTAAAACTGAAGTAGTAGGAGGTAAAGAGAACAATGATAATGTAACATACCTAATTATGACTGATTATACAGGAGGTGACAGGACAATGACCAATCATGACAAGTTAAATGAGTTTGAGGATAATGATGAACATTTGAATTGTATATGTATTTATAATGATAAGATAAGATATTCAATATTAAACAATGTATATAGTTTTAAGATTCGACTATTATTTGACGATGGAGGTTAATTATTTTATTGTGTTTATGAACATTTAATTATGTGGACAGTGTTTTAAAATGGACTGTTTATGACTGATTTTTGGTAAATGATAAAATGATAATGTGGATTGTATATTTTGTATGTATTAATGTCAATGTATTTGTGTATTTTTGCTGTTATGTATTTTAGGTATTTTTTTTATGTAAACATGTATTGTAGAATTTTAAATAATTGAAGGAAGTTTAATAATGATTTTGAAATAATTATGGAATTCAGAGTCTAGTGGTTAGTAAATGATTAAGCATATGATAGATTTGGATATTGAGAGGTACTGTTGTTAGTAGGTAAGTGAAGAATTTTCTAGTGGTATATTAAAGGAAATGTTGTAAAAGAGTTTGGGTAATAGTGATAAATAGAGGCATGGGAGTTAGTTAAACAGAGTTATTGGGAGTTAGTGAAAATAAAGTTGAGATGCTGATAATATATAAAGAGGTGTTAGATATTTTAGGGACACAGTGGTTAGTGATTATATGTAGATGTGAGTAATGTGAATGGTAATTATATATAGATGTTGATGATGATATTTTGTAGTAAGGATCCGGTGTAAGGAGTGATCAGCATGCGACGTGGCAAGGGACCAGCGTGCAGCGTTGTGGCAGGCGGAGCAATTTTGGGTTAGAGTGTTTGCCGATATTTGGTGGAGGGCAAATGGTTAGGGATGGATATGGCCAGGTAGGGAACATACATCCTTGTACAATAATGAGCGGTGCCAGAGGATTTAAATGGGATTAGTGAAGGGGGTTATTTTTGAGATATTGGTGTCATAATATATTAATGGTTAGAAGCGGTTAGTGTAAAAAAGAGGCGAGTAAGGTTAGATTGACAAATGCCAAAATAAGACAGAGAAAATAGTGAATAGTAGAGAGTCACCCAAACTAATAAGGATAAAAGGGTTAAAAAGGAAAATTCATAGTAGGAAGGTGAGGTAAATGAAAGGTAATGATGAATTTGAAATTTTTTTGTATAGAATCTAAGGAGATAATGAATGTTTACTAATAAAAGTTGAATAGAGAGTTGATAATAGTAATGTGTTATAAAGTTTTGATACAAGTTATTTACATGTGAATTGTTCAATGTTAGTGTTTAATGTTTTATGATATACAATGTTTTATTGTGTTTTATTATGTTGATGGTACAATAGGTCAGCAGGTTACTACAGGGATAGTAATGATAACAATGTTAAGTTTTAACAAATTAGTAGTGAGATTGATGTTGGTTATCAAGTCAATAGCAATGATTCTGTTATAAAGAAAATTAAACGTAAAGAAAGTTAAGTAAAGAAAATTAAATAGTTTTGAAGAGTTTGCCATAATAGTTAAATATGCTGATGTTATTTGAAACGAATTAGTAGAGATAGTAGTTGTTGTTTGAGAGTAGAATTTGTTTTATGTTTAGTATAAGAGTATGTTTTCTTAGGATGAGAGAAGTAAGCTGATGTTAACTGGAGTCAGAGAAGTTGATAAAAATATGCAGGAGTGTTGAAAAGTGGAAGGATTATCTATCTAAAATCTTGTTATATTTTTTTGTGTGTGTTATTTGGAATTTTATGAATAAAGAAAACCAACGCCTCGAAACACAAACCAATGCATCTAAGGGGAGACATATCAGTTGCGGGTATGTGGATAAATAAAGCCACTATTATAAAGTTTTGTATTACATGTTTCAGAGTTTTGTGGTGTTGTACCTAATGTACTTTGAAAAACTGAGCACATGTTTTCACCGGATGTGTGGTTTAGATTATACAAATACATAATTATCAAATATACGTTTATTAATTATTTGAAGTAAGGGGAAAACGTCACAGATGGCGCCTGATCAGGGACTATATATAAAATTAAATTATATAAATAAGCCAAAAGCAGAGGAAGACGGGTAGCAAAATACACGTAACAATATAGGTTATCTATGTAGGTTATGTATGGTATGAATAGAATTATATGACAATTAAGACAGAATTTATGACTATCAGTATAATAAAATGGCAGATAACAACGAAAGTATTAATATAGAAAACACAGCAACAGAATCATTGTTGTTAAACGAACCACAGGCTAACTCAACGCCTATTATAAATAATAAGGTTTTGTTAGAAGATCTTTTTCAGTTAATGAAGATACAGAACAATGAGTTAAAAGAGCAGAGCATTAAGTTCGATATAAAATTAGATAATTTCAATAACAAACTAAACCAGTTTGATGAACAATTTAGTGATATTAAAAAAGAAATTAAGAAACAAAGCTGTAATTATGATAAAAGATTAAGTGAAATAGAGACACGGTTAGACGAAATAAAATCAGAAAATGAGAAAGTAATAGACAAATTAGAATTGGACAAAGATGACAAGGTAAGTAGTAGTGGAGATGACGATAAAATAAATAAAAATATAGTAATAGGAGATAATAGTGTAGAGGTTGGTAGTAATAATGAGGTTTTATGGGGAATAGAATATAATAATAATGGAATGATAGTGTGTGTTGAAGGGTTAAAGAGAGGGAGTAAAGAGAGATATATTGAGAGAGAGAAGTGTTGTTGGGAGAGGTATTATGAGAGATATTTTAAAAGAGAGAGATGTTTTGAAAGAGAGAGATATATTGAGAGAAAGAGGGAGATAGAAATTTTTAAGACAAGTAGAGATTATGAAGAGTTTATGGAAAGGTTAGTTGTAGAGATGATATATAGCAAGTACTTACCATGTATTAAAACTGAAGTAGTAGGAGGTAAAGAGAACAATGATAATGTAACATACCTAATTATGACTGATTATACAGGAGGTGACAGGACAATGACCAATCATGACAAGTTAAATGAGTTTGAGGATAATGATGAACATTTGAATTGTATATGTATTTATAATGATAAGATAAGATATTCAATATTAAACAATGTATATAGTTTTAAGATTCGACTATTATTTGACGATGGAGGTTAATTATTTTATTGTGTTTATGAACATTTAATTATGTGGACAGTGTTTTAAAATGGACTGTTTATGACTGATTTTTGGTAAATGATAAAATGATAATGTGGATTGTATATTTTGTATGTATTAATGTCAATGTATTTGTGTATTTTTGCTGTTATGTATTTTAGGTATTTTTTTTATGTAAACATGTATTGTAGAATTTTAAATAATTGAAGGAAGTTTAATAATGATTTTGAAATAATTATGGAATTCAGAGTCTAGTGGTTAGTAAATGATTAAGCATATGATAGATTTGGATATTGAGAGGTACTGTTGTTAGTAGGTAAGTGAAGAATTTTCTAGTGGTATATTAAAGGAAATGTTGTAAAAGAGTTTGGGTAATAGTGATAAATAGAGGCATGGGAGTTAGTTAAACAGAGTTATTGGGAGTTAGTGAAAATAAAGTTGAGATGCTGATAATATATAAAGAGGTGTTAGATATTTTAGGGACACAGTGGTTAGTGATTATATGTAGATGTGAGTAATGTGAATGGTAATTATATATAGATGTTGATGATGATATTTTGTAGTAAGGATCCGGTGTAAGGAGTGATCAGCATGCGACGTGGCAAGGGACCAGCGTGCAGCGTTGTGGCAGGCGGAGCAATTTTGGGTTAGAGTGTTTGCCGATATTTGGTGGAGGGCAAATGGTTAGGGATGGATATGGCCAGGTAGGGAACATACATCCTTGTACAATAATGAGCGGTGCCAGAGGATTTAAATGGGATTAGTGAAGGGGGTTATTTTTGAGATATTGGTGTCATAATATATTAATGGTTAGAAGCGGTTAGTGTAAAAAAGAGGCGAGTAAGGTTAGATTGACAAATGCCAAAATAAGACAGAGAAAATAGTGAATAGTAGAGAGTCACCCAAACTAATAAGGATAAAAGGGTTAAAAAGGAAAATTCATAGTAGGAAGGTGAGGTAAATGAAAGGTAATGATGAATTTGAAATTTTTTTGTATAGAATCTAAGGAGATAATGAATGTTTACTAATAAAAGTTGAATAGAGAGTTGATAATAGTAATGTGTTATAAAGTTTTGATACAAGTTATTTACATGTGAATTGTTCAATGTTAGTGTTTAATGTTTTATGATATACAATGTTTTATTGTGTTTTATTATGTTGATGGTACAATAGGTCAGCAGGTTACTACAGGGATAGTAATGATAACAATGTTAAGTTTTAACAAATTAGTAGTGAGATTGATGTTGGTTATCAAGTCAATAGCAATGATTCTGTTATAAAGAAAATTAAACGTAAAGAAAGTTAAGTAAAGAAAATTAAATAGTTTTGAAGAGTTTGCCATAATAGTTAAATATGCTGATGTTATTTGAAACGAATTAGTAGAGATAGTAGTTGTTGTTTGAGAGTAGAATTTGTTTTATGTTTAGTATAAGAGTATGTTTTCTTAGGATGAGAGAAGTAAGCTGATGTTAACTGGAGTCAGAGAAGTTGATAAAAATATGCAGGAGTGTTGAAAAGTGGAAGGATTATCTATCTAAAATCTTGTTATATTTTTTTGTGTGTGTTATTTGGAATTTTATGAATAAAGAAAACCAACGCATCGAAACACAAACCAATGCATCTAAGGGGAGACATATCAGTTGCGGGTATGTGGATAAATAAAGCCACTATTATAAAGTTTTGTATTACATGTTTCAGAGTTTTGTGGTGTTGTGACCGCGGTCCTGAGCTGGCCGGAGCGTGAGAACAGGAGCGTTCAGTGCCTCATGGCCTTATGGTGTAGGGATCTCTCCGGAGAAGTCCAGTAAGGTCAGAGGGTACGAGCAGCATCATTGGACCAAGGGTAAGTAATTAAAATTTTTTATACATTAACACTACAGGGGGTTGTGGCAACATATCTGGACTGATCCTTTTAGAAACTGTAACGGTACAGAAATGGGAATTTTATTTTATATAAATCAGTATTTAATTCAGTAATTCAATAGTTAACTGCACCTGTAAGGAGCCTCCAGTACAGCAATGCACATTGTTAGCCAAAACAATTGCCAGACGCATTGCGTAACCGCCAGCAGCAGCCTTGTGACAGTCTACAGTCTGCAGTGTGTCATTAGAGAGTGAACAGTAGTAAGCAGTATCAGACAGTAAAGTTTGTTAATTAAAAAACAGTGGTCTCGGGTTTACAAGATAGGCCGTTAAAATAAATCCGGCCTATCTAAGAAAGTGTGTAAACATTCAAAAGTATTAAAAGTGTACAAATAATAACGTGCGGCCAGTTCCATTGCAACGCACGGCTGAGCGGCCAGGCAATCAGCAGACAGTTACCAGAACAAAAACGGTAGCCTCGGACGAGTTCTTGGTTGGGCGAAAAATACAAAAGTAGGCCTCCCAAGTAATATAAAATGACGTAAGGTAATAATAAACTGTGTTCGGAGTGGAGAGTGACCTAGTGAAAACAGTTCCGGACAATATAGTGTACAACATTTGGATATTACGCAAATAGGTAAAAAGTGTAAAGACAGTTTCATTTGGCCAAAACATTATAATTAATAAAGAGCTCATTAATTAAATAGGAAGTTTTTAAAAAAAAGAAATGTAAATTGAGTGAGTGTGTGTGTATGGGTTATTAAAAGTACTGGCTCAACTAGAAAGATGTAGTAGTAGTAGTCTATACAAAATTATTGGACTAAAATTAGTAAACATTTTAAATATAATGAAAACGTGATAATCAATGATAGAGTATTTAATCAAAATAATAAAAAGAGTAATTAAAAGGTTCATTCTTCTATAAAAATGTGTTAGTGTAGTTATTTCGCCGTAAACCATTTCCTAGTATTCTGTGTTGACCACTCGTCTAACGAAATTTGGGATTTTCTGAGTTTTATTATAGTCAGATAGCGGGATTTTATAAGGGCAAAAGTGTAAAGGTTTCGATATATAACCTTACAAAAATATCGTGGCGACCTGGGCAGTTTTAAAAGCAAGTTTTATGGGGACCATGACGGTAAGTGAAATTCTGGCAGCGGTAAGTATTATTTCATGATGCGTGTAATTCAGTAAATCTAAGTGCAGAAGGTGAGTAACGCCACAGTGGCGACCGTAACAGGACACGTAAACACAATAACCCTATCAAAACATAACCCCTTTATAACGTAAATATATATACGATTATTTCTACAAATACGCCGTTACCAATTCCTATTTTCTGTGCTTTAAAACAGGTCTAGTTCCTATAAATTTTTATATACGAACATCCTGGCAGGGGCGTCGCTGTGGCGTTACTCACCTTCTGCACTTAGATTTACTGAATTACACGCATCATGAAATAATACTTACCGCTGCCAGAATTTCACTTACCGTCATGGTCCCCATAAAACTTGCTTTTAAAACTGCCCAGGTCGCCACGATATTTTTGTAAGGTTATATATCGAAACCTTTACACTTTTGCCCTTATAAAATCCCGCTATCTGACTATAATAAAACTCAGAAAATCCCAAATTTCGTTAGACGAGTGGTCAACACAGAATACTAGGAAATGGTTTACGGCGAAATAACTACACTAACACATGTTTATAGAAGAATGAACCTTTTAATTACTCTTTTTATTTTAATTAAATACTCTATCATTGATTATTACGTTTTCTTTATATTTAAAATGTTTACTAATTTTAGTCCAATAATTTTGTATAGACTACGACTATTACATCTTTCTAGTTCAGCCAGTACTTTTAATAACCCATACACACACTCACTCAATTTACATTTCTTTTTAAAACTTCCTATTTAATTAATGAGCTCTTTATTAATTATAATGTTTTGGCCAAATGAAACTGTCTTTACACTTTTTACCTATTTGCGTAATATCCAAATGTTGTACACTATATTGTCCGGAACTGTTTTCACTAGGTCACTCTCCACTCCGAACACAGTTTATTATTACCTTACGTCATTTTATATTACTTGGTAGGCCTACTTTTGTATTTTTCGGCCTACCAAGAACTCGTCCGAGGCTATCATTTTTGTTCTGGTAACTGTCTGCTGATTGTCTGCCGCTCAGCCGTACGTTGCAATGGAACTGGCCGCACGTTATTATTTGTACACTTTTAATACTTTTGAATGTTTACACACTTTCTTAGATAGGCCGGATTTATTTTAACGGCCTATCTTGTAAACCCAAGACCACTGTTTTTTAATTAACAAACTTTACTGTCTGATACTGCTTACTACTGTTCACTCTCTAATGACACACTGCAGACTGGAGACTGTGTCACAAGGCTGCTGCTGGCGGTTACGCAATGCGTCTGGCAATTGTTTTGGCTAACAATGTGCATTGCTGTACTGGAGGCTCCTTACAGGTGCAGTTAACTATTGAATTACTGAATTAAATACTGATTTATATAAAATAAAATTCCCATTTCTGTACCGTTACAAAACGTGTGAATGAGTGAATGAAAGTTTTTGTGTCTCGACACCAAACCTTTCATTGAGGGGGTTTTGTGACAGTACAGAAATACCTATTACCATAATAATGGGATTCAGGAATTTTATATTGTATTTTTATTCTGATCATGAATGTTAACAAGGGCTAGGTTAGTTTTGCCCAAGTCCCAATAAATACGCAGATTCAACAAGAGGGGAGCCAAGTCAAGGTCATCGTGGTACGAGCAGAATTTAACATGTATAATGGCGGCATATGTGAAACGAACTAACCATACGAACTTTCATTGGTCCACAAAGCCAGATTGTCATAAATAAACAATGACGGCATGAAAACAAATACGTATTAACCAGGGCGGTGGCTATAAAACAATAGACAATGACGTCAGATGCACGACCACTTACATAACAATTACGTCTGACTCAGCCCCAGGCGTCAGTAACAACTCAAAGAGCACACATGCTCAACCAGTGCAGTGGGCAGTTTTTGCCGTAAAAATGCAATAATTGTTTAAAAAATGTAATCATCAACAATAGTGTAGCATCAGTGGACAACCAATGTAAAAGTTTAGTAAATTCAGTGCACTAAAAAAGACAGAAAGAGGTTCGGCTGAACATCTGCCAGCCAACATGGGAGTCTTCTGAGGAGTCTACGCTGCATCAATTTGAGGAAAGCCCTTCTTAAATTTCTTTTCTAAATTTAAAACATGAGCTCTAAATATATGAAATAAATTGTATTCAGTATCAGAATATGGTTGTTGTGAGTGAGAGTGTAGAAGCGAGAGTTGGCCAACCTTAAATAAGCATATCTGAGGCGTTGGTTTGTGATCCAGTTTAGATTAGTTATTATTATCAAAGAAAATTAATAACATTGATCTTGAAGATTTAACTGCAGTAAATGAATTTAATAAAAGAATTAATTCCAAAGAAAACTAGGCTAGGTAGCAATGAAAGCATGGCGAGAAGGTGGAAATCGTGAAGCCGCCATTTTGAGAATTTTATCAAGTGTTAATTGACTCTAATTGTTTGTAACCTTTAAACGCCAATAACAAAATAAAATCTAATTTGTTATCCTCATGTTGTGTGAATGGTTATTTCAATACCCCGAATACCTCTGTCTTTTTCGCTTAACGCAACCTTGGACCCGAAAAGCCTAATGTACTTTGAAAACTGAGCACATGTTTTCACCGGATGTGTGGTTTAGATTATACAAATACATAATTATCAAATATACGTTTATTAATTATTTGAAGTAAGGGGAAAACGTCACACCCGTAACACCTACTACTGTAACCCCTGCTACTGGTAAAATTGGAATATTCTTTTTAACCTCTCTTAACTCTCCTAAAATGTTTTCTGCAATAACGGAAATCTCGCTACCTGTGTCTACAAGTGTTCTATAATTCTTATTTTCTATATTTACCTGTATCTCTGCGAGTCCAGCTCTCACCTCGATCGTAGTATTGTTTTCTTCTTCCAATAGGTCTGCAACTATGTCTGTTTTAATCACGTTGCTCTGGACATCCTCCAACGGTTGGACCTTATGTGCTTCCCTGGACAGTGATCCGGTCCCTGCTACCACTGTCTGTCCTAGTTTTCCGTCTGTTGTCTGTTGGTGCTTGTGGTTGGTCCCTGGTGACCCCTCGGCAATCCCTGGTGATGACTGTTTGTTCCTCTGGTATTCGGTGCTCCTCTATTTTGCTGGGCAAACTGCTTTGGTTCGTCTCTCCTCCTCTGGTCTTCTCTTGGTAGCTTGCATTTAAAACATTGTTGTTGGTTGGCGTAATTCTTGCATTTGCACCTGGAACATCTCCACTCACCTGATTTGTTTACACTATCTCTATGCATATTATTATGTCCGTTATAATTATTTCTCTGGTGACTAAATTCAGAGTTGTTATTATTATTATTATTATGTTGTTGTGGGGTTCGCCTACCCACTTCGCGGTCTCTAATACTTTGTAGTATGTCTAGGATTCTCTCTAGCTCGTTCATATCTTCAATTTCTTTTGTCATTAGTGTTATCTGCACTTCTCGCGGTAAGTGCTTACTTAAATGCCTCACAAATTATTTGAATGGTATTTGCGGCTCTAGGTATTTAGCTTCATTGCATAGCTTAGTTACGTATATCGTTATATTATTATTAGGGTGTCCTATAAAATTCCCCGTTCCCATTATACGGCTTCTTAGTATTTCTCGTTCGTCTTCTGTCCAATATTTCCCTTTGAATGCTTTTTCAAATACTTCGTAACAATCCCACTCTAACCTATGTGCTTCTGCCCATACAATTGAACTTCCCTTAAAACATTTAATTATTTTAGTTAGTTGCACCTCCCAACTACTATTGCTGAAACGGTTGTACTCCCGGGTTTGGTTTATAAATCTCATTGGGTGTATTACCCTATTCTCGTAGCTGAAAGTCTCTAACTCAACTTCGTTATGTAAGTCTCTACTGTAGTTATTATCACCCTTTCGGTAACTCCGATAAATTTTTTGTTAATTTCCCCCCGTAACTCATTCTTCACACTGGTTAAATTATTTTCGATTACAGTACATTTGTCATACATATTATTATTAATTTGTAAATTGAACTCATCTATTTCTCTAAGCTTACTTTGTATGGTACTTATCTTACAGTTGGTACTAGTTGCATGCTCTGAAATGGCTTTATCTACTGTTTCTATATTTTCTGTTATACTTATTACATTTGACTCAAAATTTTCTAACTGATTTTGTAAAACATTTGTTTTAATGTCTATTTGTTTGCTTATTTCAATATTGGTTTTCATCTCCATCTGCTTATCTATTGTAGCTAAACATTTATTTTCTATCTCTTTACTTTGTGTCTCTATTTGGTTTTGAATTTTCTCTATTACTGCTTCATTTATTTTATTGATTTTATCATCTAAATCATTGATTTTGGTGTCAAATTTCTGACTAACTGCTTCTACTGCTTGTTTTTGACTATTCTCACAACGTATATTTATTTCATTAATTCGTTTATCAAAATTAAAATTTTGTTTTTTACTTCATTCAATTTCTTATCAAAATTATCGAACTTCTCATTTTGTTCGTTAAATTTCTCATCAAGGTTATCAAACTTTCCTTTCTGTTCATGAATATCTTTTGATATTGTTCTTAACATACTCATTATGTCATTGTCAAATTAATTGTTATCTTTCTTTGAGGTTGGAGTTGCATGAGTATTCGAGTCGTCTATTGTTGCCTCAGTTAAGCTGTATTCTTTTACTGGGGTTGAATGAACCCCTGGTTCCCCCACACCAGCCGACTTGCTCATTTCAACTCCAATCTCGTTGTGGTTTGCCATTTTGAATAGAAAAAGAAAATTCTGTTTCTTTTAAAATGTTGCTTTGTGTATATTTAACCTAACAACAACATAACCTAACAATCGTAATACACATTGTTTACGTGTTATGCTATATACCATTTCGACACCCACTCTGTCTCTGTATTCTGGCTTATTTATATAAAAAATTTTTATATAAAGTCGCCATTTCGGGCAGCCATTGTAAACTTAATTAAACTTTTCGCTGTTCTGGGCGTCATTGTTAACTTACTTCTCATTTTGTACAATATATTTATTTATAATAATATGGTATAGGTAAGTACTTACCGTATGATTCCCTACATATCCGGTTTGAGCACGTGGTGTTATAACCACCATTAATTCTCCCTAGGGTCCAAAGTTCGATATTAAGCGAGACCAGAGACAGTGTGGGATCTCGAAATAATGACGCTAACAACGACTGTGGTGACATAAAACTTTTGTTTAATAATTCTGAATTTGCATTATTCACATATACAAAAATCAAAATGGAGTCTTGTACATCCAAAGACAAAACGGCGGCTATACACTTCCGCCCATACTAACTATTCATGAATTTCAATTAATTATTTCTGGTATTTGATTATTTACTAGAACATGTTAATAACTGCAGTTCTTCTTGAGTTGATTTACTCCGTTTCAAATTACATAAACCAATGCTTCAATCTCTATTGTAAATGCCGGCACATACACGCTTCCATGCTCTCACACACACATATCAACAAAGGTACATTATTTTAAATTCATAGTAATTTTGAGCTCAAAAGAATATTAAAGTGTATTGATCTGAATTTTGACTTCCCTGAGGGCGTAGGATTGAAGTCCTCGTCAAGCATTCCACATTGTCTGGCAGATGTCCGGCCGAACGTTCCTGGTTTCTTTTCCCTCTTATCACTGATGCTAATTTACATTTTTGAACTGTTAGTTACTGACTGATTTTGAACTTTCACTGACTGTTACATTTTGATTACATTTTATAACTCCAAAAACACTTTTGCTGGCAATAATCTACCGGCGAATATTTTTGCGTGCTAATGCTCTGACTGTAGTTTGGCGAATGGGGCGACATTTTGTCATAAATTCGACATGTGGAGGGGATTAATCGTCATTAATCCTTTGTCTGACGCAGATGACGGCATTGTTTCACGTCACCGTGGTTACGTGTGTCGTATGTATTATGACGTTTCAACATGGTCGAACAGTGCAGTATTCAAATATGTGTTGTTTGGCACGTACGCCCATGACCTTGGTGTCAGGCTACTCTGGCGAACTGCGTTGTATGTACCCTATTGGGGAAAGTCAACCTAACCATTTTTAAATATATGAAAACACAATAAAATTGTTTTCCTGTACCAATGAATCCTTATACGGATTTATGTACCGTCACAGCTTTAACCGGGATTTTGACTTATCCACGATCACCCTGCTGGTAATTATCCCGGATAATCGGGAGTTGACTGTATTATTATTATTATTATTGTGTGTGGACAATTTGTATTTGATTTGTTGTAAGAGACTATCTTGTTGATTACAAATTGTTAATGGTGATAATTAAATCCTTAATTTTTAGTGACTGTCAATCAATGAATGTTTTAGTGGATGGTTAGTGAGGATCGGTCAATAATACAATTTTTAGCTATTTTGCGTCGACGTTTTGACAATATTTATTGTCATCTCCAGGACCTGTGTATGAAATACAATAGAAATATCAAACATAACGAAACAATTAAATATTTGGGTGAACGTGTTGGTGTATGTGAGTGTGTGCGTGCGTATGTATCATTTTATATGTGAAGACTTATGATGTTTGTTTACATCTTCAAATTATCTTAAAGAAAACGAGCAAATTATAGTATGATAGAACTTAATTTATACAGTATTACAATTTAAATTACTAAATGTAATGATAATTTAATTAATTAAACACACAGTAATCAACAATTGGATATTATGTACCAATCTAATCTACCAAACAATGTATTATGTACCAATCTAATATCCATGTAATAACATGAACCATGTTATGGTTCATGAAGATAGAACCAAAACAAATTTCTGAACAGACTGTACCAATTATAAAGACGGAAAAAGACATGGAAAATAAGAAAACAGAGAAAGTCACTTCGCCCGCAGCTGGAGCAGTTCACGTCAAAGCTTCAACCTTTGGTGGAAGCAGTCACTGGGTGACATATCTTCGCCAATTTGAAGCTGCTGCATGCGCAAATAATTGGACAGAGGAAGACAAGGCAGTTTCACTCGTTCTCGCTTTAAAAGGATCTGCTGCAGAGCTACTACAGAAAGTGCCACCTGGGAGCCAGAATGTCTATGACGAATTGATTAAAGCTCTAGAATTACGGTATGGTGAGATGTGCGATTCTCACAAATAGACAACATTTGTGAGATGTGTACTATGTTCAGTTGAGAACAAGGCGACAATGTTCAGGGGAGAGTCTTCAACAGTCTGAAGCAAGTATCGACAGACTGATTAGATTGGCCTATCCTGAAGCACCAGAAGATTTTCGAATAAGGATTGCACTGCAGACATTTATTGATGGCATCGGAGATTGTGAACTTCAGCAAGTGTTACAAAAGGCAAGACACCGAAATAGCGCAGCAGCTCTTGTTCACGCCCTCGAATTTGAAGCTCCCAAGTCAGTGTCCCACTACATTAATCAAAGTATGTCATCACGTTGTAGCCAAACGGATCCAATATCGCAGTATCGTCATAATGGACAGAATAAAGAGACAATTCAAGAACAACAGTTTAAGATGTTAGCAGTGCCACAATGATTTGAATGATGGGAAAAAGACAGAAGGCCGAAGTGTTACAACTGTGGGAAACGTGGTCATCTACAGGTAGAACCGTTGGGATAATCTTGTCTTGTATTTTGTTTTCCACTGTGTCATACGACGATGAGTCAGACCGTCATAACAACATATACAAACAAAAACTTTCTTTTATTTGAGTTATGGCAACAGTTTGGTGGATAATAAAAGTAAACTCAGTTAAATGGAATACGTATATTTACCCCTGTTCGTTTTGCTGCTGGCTTTCTTATCCCGATTGTTGGCTTACGTTCATTATTCACTGTTTCACTTGAATTGAGCAGCACATTAACACTCGGCCCTTTACCTGCTGCAGCCAATTCGGCAACAATACTTGCATTACTGCCACTTAAATTGACACTTCCATTAGCACTCAAACTGTTGATATTCTGAAAGATACCAATAAACATATTTATACTGAGTGCAATAAGAACATTATAAGCAATATTGTATTTGTATATGAACTCTTGACTATATTGTTAATTATTTTAAGCCACAAATTTTAAGAACTAGTACCACAAAATTATATACAATTGGTATGCTTTTATGGATGCATACAGTTTTTGTACTGCAATCCACCACCATTGCACCACACACAAAATGCAGCTGAATGGTAACAAGCAGTTTATCATTCAAAACGTATGTATATTCCAACAAAATGCTGAATTTAAAATTAGAGATTAAAATTACACACTATTCTAGATCTAGGTAGGCATATATTTCACAATCCATTTTTTTAAAGACATGCATATGGTAACCGACTAACTAAATGATAAGCATCCGATAATATATTCATCTTCTTACCTTTAGTTACACAGTGTCAGAATATAATTTGCATATTTATGTACCAACATCAATGCAAAAACTGAGAAAATATGAAAAAGAGAGATCTAAAAAAAAACCTGGGATAGAACAGTGGCAAAACAACTGAAAAGAAAGAGGAAATTGAGAGGACATGAAGAAACTGGCACTAAAAAAAAGTACAAGAAAATTGGTGTGAAAACAAAATATTAACAAGAACACACCTTACATCATTATATGGTGCACAATATATGTGTGCATTAAACTGCAATGGACATTTGAGGACTATATTATATGACTGAATACACCATCAGATACATAGTTTTTAAAAGCTGAACAAATCAATAGGTATAAAATACTCAATAATAAAGATAACAATCAAGTAAAACAAAATACTTGATAACAAACAGAATAATAGGACTCTGGTTTTGTAGTAATGATGGAAATATCTTATTTTAAAAAAATTATTGGTTTTAATACTATCTCATTACTTTTTTCAAGTGACATATTCAACTGAGTTTATGCAATCTTTCTGCTTTCACCACAGTGGATGTATCCATAGGCCCTTTTGAATATGTATATGTACTACAGTTTAACACCTAACTTGAAATAGCTAGGCAGATGCTTTTAGTAAGCAGGGATATCAATTCCTTATTTACTTAGCATGGGAGATTTATTGTCTATAATCTACGAGCTACATGAGCTCATATTCATCCAGTCTCTTAATATCATTATACGAGGATTCTCGCACATATAAATTAGGAAGAAATGTGTAGGTGTACCTGCCCCGCCTATACATATTCAAAATAGAGTTGACATCGGAGGGAGAGCATAACAGGTGTATTGCACTAATGCTGTATTAGAGAACGGACCTTAACACATTTATGTAAACAAAATTGATGCTCACTGCTTGTTTTAGAGTAGAACTATGTATAACAACTTAGTATGCAATTTAAACTTAACGTTTAAATTTTAAATTATTATTTTGTACTGAAATAATTTTCAGCCAAAATCTAACCCAGTAAAACAAAAATATACACTACTGTTTAAGTTTGGAAGTGGATGAAATTAAACAAAAAATTATTAATATGTTTCACCAAATGCCCAACGGTCATCAATTAATATCGTAAAAAATTATTCTATATAATTAAGTTTGGAAAGGTATTATTTATGATACAAAATTTCACAGCCAAATCCATTTGAAAGATTAAATGTGAATTTCTGTGATTAACATTATAATAAAATATGCTCTACCTGTACATGATTGTTTTGATTAACTTCATATTCTTCTGTAACCGTATGTTCCTCAAAGAAGTCCACATCTTTCTTGATTTCTGTCGTATGTGTGTCTGCAGATGACTCCAAGTGTAGCTGATTTAACAAAGTGATGATGGAAAATGAATGTTAAAGCAAGCACATAAACTTTGTGAAACACCAATAAAAACATTAATGAAACACAGTAAAAACATGTTATATAAAATTTAACTGCAAAGCACAAATGAATGTAGCAGGCTAAGTACACTAAAAGGCACTACTGTACAGACTCATGAAAGTAAACAATAATTTAGTTTTACTACAATATGCAATGTCAACTTATCATGAAGCATTCTTATCAAAATGTATGTGAACTGTTACAAACACAATCTGCAAACTACAAATGCAACTTTGAATTACAAAAAATAATTTTTCCCTGTTAAGAACTATTATATCATATTGTTACATTAATCCGGTACACTACACCATAATACAATATGGCAACAATGTTATGGATACTACATAAAAATATATTAATCAGAAAGACTGACATCTTTCTTAGTTACAGAAAAATTTCAGTTTCAGCAATTACAAACTGTGTCCAAATTTGTAAAACATCTATACAGCCACAAAAGTGGTTATAAAGATTTTAATATAATCCTACATCACATAACCTAAGCAGTATCAATATATATATATATATATATAGTGGCGCCCAACGTGGGGCAGCGATCATCTTGCGGATGCAAGATCCAGCCACGCCAGCGAGCTACCAGCCGGCACACCAATCAACATGGCGCCCAACAGACACCTCCACAACATCTGGAGAAGAGCAGTAGGCTGGCTACCGGAGAGCATTCAAGACCCGGGGGAGTTGTGACGGCAGCGGTATGCGAACATCTGCTCTCCGTTACCAGCGGCCGAGACGTGACCAACTACGTGCTCGGAGCGAGCCAATCCGGCATCAGCAGCCGCCGAGACGTGACCAACTTCGTGTTCGGAGCTAGCCAATCAGCGATGCCGGTTAGTTAATAAAACCCGGGCCGGCAGCAAATTTTACGCACTCTTCATCGTCACGCCATCGAACGCACTTCATCTCCTCTCCTCTCTCGGACGACATCGGGGCGGAGTCAGCCGAAGAATAGAACCGCCACCGTTCTTGCGTCTTCGCACTCCCGTTCCGCGCCAGCGATGGATTTCGCTGGGCCGGCAGCCGACTCTACAACCGGTGCCGAAAGAAGAGGAGGACTGCAGTACGCCACGATCAGCGGGCGCAGCCGCCGAACACCTCAGCGCGGCACGACCAACATCACAGTTCTCGCCACTCGGTCCTTTTTAGGGCCACCAAAAACGATAGTGTGTACGATTGGCGCCAGTTGTCATGCGGCAAGCCTTTTGTCCGGTGACAATATATATATTGTACTGTACTTATTTTCTGATATAATAATATTTATTATATGCACCATGTTGGTTGCGTCATTTATTGAACTGTAATTAATTACAGGTATTGTAATTAAGATCTGCTCGACGTTGGATCAGCCATTTAATGTACTGTTATTTTTTTATGAGTCTTGTAATTAGTTAATAGTATAATATAATTAATAAATGTACCTACTGTTATTATGTTTTTTTGTTTACCAGTACATGTAAAGAAACTCTTTCTCTCAGGGTTAATAATTATTAAGCTGTTTGATCGTATTTACGATTGTATCTAATATTTTCTTTTCTTTAAACCAAACCAAATTCAGTTAATATGTAGTATTTTGAGAATTAACCATGTAAAAAATAAATACCAGACTAATGTAACTTGACCGACTCTGAATTCTTCCAGCTGCTACGGGTTCACTTCTGGTTGTTGTTTACCTTTTTTCAAAAGCAATATTAGGCTTGGCAATCGTTCCTTCACACAAATTTCTTATTGATCTCACCGCTGAATGCCGCTCTCCAGGACGACTGCAACACAGATGTCTCCTCGGAACACTTAATTATCCTTTATGGCCACTTAAACTCTTCTTCAGTCCAGGATTTCCCTCTTCTGTCGTCGTTGTTTAAGGATATTGTTATATTTCTCATAATATTATTTATTTATTAAATATTATAATCAAAACTCTGGTATCACAAATTAAATTCCTTTACTGTATTTTCTTTTCCATGTTACATTAACTTGATGATGTACAAATGTTATTTTATGAATTTAGACTCTTCAAGCTACTCTTTTAGATATAATTTTAGACTCTTCATGCTGTTACCATTAGATATTAAATTAGACTCTTCATGTTACTCTTATTGAAAATAACATTAGAGTTATCACGTTACTCTTATTGAATATATTTTAAGACTCCTGACGTTACTCTTATTGAATATATTTGAAGACTCTCCATGTAGTTACTATTAGATATAAAATTAGACTCCTGACGTTACTCTTATTAAAAATAAAATTAGACTCATAACGTTACTCTTATTGAATATAATTGAAGACTCTTCACGTTACTCTTATTGAAAATAAAATTAGACTAATAAAAATTTCCTTCATCACTATACAATACAATTTTTTAACAATTTACAAAATTGCCACTTTGATAATTCCCTAATTTCTTTACATCTGTTTATCATATATCTATTAAAACATATATCATTTTTCTATTTCTTATTAAACATCTTTATTTTACCTCTAATATTCGTAATTCTATTTGTTATTTATTAAATTATAATTTTATTACTCTTTACTCTTCTTATAACATTCATTCCAATTTCATATATTCTTTTCATAACATATAACTGAATATTGTTTTATATCATATAGGAATCAACCTCTATGTTGACTGGGTAAGTCAATATTCCCAATGTTTTTTGTTTACATTTTAAAACATATGTTACATTCAATACAAAATCTGCATCCTTTCTCTTTTAAAATTTATTACTTCCCTTTTATGTACTGTGTGCATTTTAACAGCAGTACATAATACCTTCCCTTATTTCATAATTTCAGATACAATTTTAGATGAAATTTTGAAATAACCAACAGTCTAATCTTAATATTTAAAAATCTGATTAATTAGGTATTTGTACCTCACAAAATTCTTTTAACAAATTGTTTTTTTTTTCTTTTATTAATATTACAAATATGTTTCATCATCATCATGAATTACGATATCTTAAACACTTATTTATGACTTAAAACAACATTCATTAAACCAACTGGTTTTACATCAAAATAATAAATAACAAATAACAATTGTGCCTAATTTCATGGCTAAAAAACTCAAAAACACGACTAAAACATTCTCTGTCTTTCGAACCTCACCTTCCCAATCCGGGTCATACATTTCATTTGTTCTTCATTTAAGAATTATTTTTCTTTTAATTATTACTTTATTTATACGGTCGAATCTGATTAAAATTTTATGTATCTTTAACCTTCCCATCTTGGTATTTAATTACTACAAATCCACACAATTTAATCCTACTGGCTATGACATTATTCAACTTGAGAGTCATTATATTTTTCCCCAATCTGGTAAGTACCCTCTTAACTCTATTACAATATTTTTCCCAACTGTTTGATGCAATTACTAAATCATCGACAGAACCCGTAATAACTTCTAAAATCTCCTTGCCCCCCTACTCAGTCAAATCATTCTGTAAACATGGCCACATTATGGACCAGCCCAAAAGGTGTTCTCTTGAAATGATAACTTATACCATTCACATATTCTATACTTTCTGGATGCAATTCTATTTGCCAATATCCAGGTACAGCATTACAATTATTAAAAAAAATGACGTTATTAAAACGTTTTAACACTATTCTTATATTCTTTGGTGACGCCTTATCAGGAATTATCATCTGATTAATTTGACGCTCATCCAAACACAATATTAAGGACTTGTCCTTACATGGGAATTACTACTAACGGGCTCGTGTGTTTTGACTGACTTATTTCAATTATCTTTTTACTAATCCTTTGTCGATTTCTTATTTTATATGCCCTCTTACTGTATAGGGTATTGGGTATAATTTCTTATTTAAACTCACCTTCTCTCTTATTGGTCATTTGTAATTGCACTCCTATTATCTTGCCAAGTTTATCTTCCACTGCTTCATTCAGTAACTGATGGTTCATTTCTTTATTTATTTGTTTTAATTACTTATTCTCTTTACTCATTATTATCACCTTATTATTGTTATTAACCATCTTTCTCTTCTTAATCGATTCAAAATAATTTCCCTGAAGTATCCTGTAAGATGTTCTTACGTTTTTTGAATTTGGTGGGTTATTTTCCTTTCTTTTAATTCATAACATAAAAATCTTTATTTGTAATAACTTCAATATTATGTTGTTTGTCTTATTAATTAACCTTATCTTTGTTCTATTAGTTTGCTGTGGTCCACGCCCAAAAAATCAGTCCCTTCTTTCCATATTTTCATCTTTAGTTCATCCATTGTCAAATACATAAGTTATCCTTTTCGCCCGGACTATTATTGTTTTCAGTATGAATTCTATCCTTGTCCACTTTATCACTACTACCTTGTATTCTGATTTTTCTGCTGCGAAGTCTTCACTCATTTCAAGATCTCCTGTTGAATTTCCAATCAATTCTGTCCTAATGACATATGTTTCGATCACTCGGTACTGCAATTTTTCGAACACCAAATTTTCAATGGTATCTTCGCCTACTTTTAACACTTTATTCTCTAGTTCTTTAACCAAATATGTCACTGGTATATCAACTATTGATGATATAGCTGATATTTTATTATCCCTTTCTTTTTCTGATGCATTCATTTTCAAAATAAATTTCCTTAAGTCTTTCCTATAATTTTTTAAATCTGTTCTTTCTATGTAATTAGCGATTGGGAGATTACGTACATTAACTAGCCCACTCCTAATCATATCTAATTCTTCCGGTGTATTTTTCTGTTTCTCGGGACGTCTTTTACCTATTTTCTTCGTCTTCTTTACCACATACTTATTATTCTCTTTGTTTCTGCTATGTTTATTCTTATCTAATAATATACTTTTATCTTCTTTATTTTCTATTTCCTTACTACTCTCTATTTTCTGATTTATTGGATCTCTGATTTGATCGTTTGGTATTATTTCTATCTCTGTTATCTTATTCAATGTTTCCACATTTTGCTTGTCATCTTCTATCATTGTTTCTTTTGACTGGTTTTCATCACTCCTTATTTCTTTCTTATACTCTTCTAACTGTCGTTTCAATTCCTCTCTATTTCTCTTACTCTCTTCTTTCAACAGTCCTTTTAACTCTTCGTTACTTTGTCTAATCTCCTCCTTCAACTGTTCTTGTAATGTTTCATTACCGCTTTCTATTTTATCATTCAATGTTTCGTTATTTTCTTTCATTTGTTTCTTTAATTCCTCATTTTTTTTTTAATAAGGTTTCATTATCTTTTTTCATTTGTTTCTTTAATTCCTCATTATTTTGTTTTAATAAGGTTTCATTATCTTTTTTCATTTGTTTATTATCCTCTTTCATTTCCTGTTTGTTCTCGTCCAATTTCTCATTGATCTGTTTCATTGTTTCGCTGTTTTTTTTATTCTTTTCGTTTGTTTGTTTATTATTTTCTTCTATTCTTCCGAATTGCTCCATCATAATCATCATCATTTCCTGTAAATTTACATCCATTGGTTGGGTTGGTTTCTTTGGTTGGTCCCCTTGGGCATCCCTTACTATTACTTCCAGTTCAGTTTCTTCCTCTTCAGCACTATTACTCCTTAATTCATATCGTTGCTCTGGTTTGTAAGCCATTTTACAATCTTTAACTTAATTTAATTACAAGGAAAAACATTTTTTATGCTAATTAAATTTAACAAAACTGTGTTATTTGGTGCTGGTTTAAAGAAAATCTTTGCTTTCACGTATGGGCGCCATTTATGTACTGTACTTATTTTCTGATATAATAATATTTATTAAATGCACCACATTGGTTGCGTCATTTATTGTACTGTAATTAATTACAGGTATTGTAATTAAGATCTGCTCCACGTTGGATCAGCCATTTAATGTACTGTTATTTTTTTATGAGTCTTGTAATTATTTAATAGTATAATATAATTAATAAATGGACCTACTGTTATTATGTTTTTTTGTTTACCAGTACATGTAAAGAAACTCTTTCTCTCAGGGATAATGATTATTAAGCTGTTTGATCGTATTTACGATTGTATCTAATATTTTATTTTCTTTAAACCAAACCAAATTCAGTTAATATGTAGTATTTTGAGAATTAACCATGTAAAAAATAAATACCAGACTAATGTAACTTGACCGACTCTGAATTCTTCCAGCTGCTACGGGTTCACTTCTGGTTGTTGTTTACCTTTTTTCAAAAGCAATATTAGGCTTGGCAATCGTTCCTTCACACAAATTTCTTATTGATCTCACCGCTGAATGCCGCTCTCCAGGACGACTGCAACACAGATGTCTCCTCGGAACACTTAATTATCCTTTATGGCCACTTAAACTCTTCTTCAGTCCAGGATTTCCCTCTTCTGTCATCGTTGTATTAAGGATATTGTTATATTTCTCGTAATATTATTTATTTATTAAATATTATAATCAAAACTCTGGTATCACAAATTAAATTCCTTTACTGTATTTTCTTTTCCATGTTACATTAACTTGATGATGTACAAATGTTATTTTATGAATTTAGACTCTTCAAGCTACTCTTATAGATATAATTTTAGACTCTTCATGCTGTTACCATTAGATATTAAATTAGACTCTTCATGTTACTCTTATTGAAAATAACATTAGAGTTATCACGTTACTCTTATTGAATATATTTTAAGACTCCTGATGTTACTCTTATTGAATATATTTGAAGACTCTCCATGTAGTTACTATTAGATATAAAATTAGACTCCTGACGTTACTCTTATTAAAAATAAAATTAGACTCATAACGTTACTCTTATTGAATATAATTGAAGACTCTTCACGTTACTCTTATTGAAAATAAAATTAGACTAATAAAAATTTCCTTCATCACTATACAGTACAATTTTTTAACAATTTACAAAATTGCCACTTTGATAATTCCCTAATTTCTTTACATCTGTTTATCATATATCTATTAAAACATATATCATTTTTCTATTTCTTATTAAACATCTTTATTTTACCTCTAATATTCGTAATTCTATTTGTTATTTATTAAATTATAATTTTATAACTCTTTACTCTTCTTATAACATTCATTCCAATTTCATATATTCTTTTCATAACATATAACTGAATATTGTTTTATATCATATAGGAATCAACCACTATGTTGACTGGGTAAGTCGATATTCCCAATGTTTTTTGTTTACATTTTAAAACATATGTTACATTCAATACAAAATCTGCATCCTTTCTCTTTTAAAATTTATTACCTCCCTATTATGTACTGTGTGCATTTTAACAGCAGTACAATATATTGAAATGGTACATATATTCACCGTACATGTGAAAACAACTATAAGAAGTAAAACACTCATTAATTAACACTAGAACACCCAAGAGATGAATAATTGTGTACTAAATATTATATCCGGTCCGCGAACTAATTAAAACAACAAATGTAGAATAATAAACAATAATGAAGAAAAAATAGAAAACAACATAGTAATGTGATTAACCAATAACCCAATAGATATGGTGAGTGAGAGGACAAAACCAAATATACAAACAACGAACACCAACCAGATGCAGAAGGTGACATGAATAAACGCAAATAAATTGATAAGCGAGGAAGAGATAACAACGCCACACTACAATGTGCCAATATGAGTACCAAGATATAATGAAACAAATAAACCAAGGAGTCTACAGAGTTAAGAAACCAGTAAAGACACACAGACATGGACAAACTATTACTAAAGAATCAAATAAACAACGTTACTCAACGTCACAGGCTTAATTCTTATATTTGCGATGTTATATTAGACTCAACATGTTTCGGGACAGCTTGTCCCATCCTCAAGAGTAAAAAACATACTCTTCAAACCTCAATAGAGGATGAATCGTCGAACATTATAAAATATCAAATCCAAAACACACATTGAATAAATTAATGAAAACCACAACATTAGGCGCACGTATAGGCTCCAAGGTGCACACCTCACGCCAGCTGAACGTGCACTAAGTAAAATCAATCATCACTCGACAGATGTCGCAGTACGGTATCATATAAAACATTCGACTTAAAGTTTAGTTGATCGTTCAAAACAAATGCCCTAGTGACACTATTATTATAAGCTTTGTAAATCTCGAATTTCTCGAGAGCGTTCATATACTGTCCCTTATTGCAAATATGGAGGGGGACTAAGTTAGTCTTAAAATCAGAATAGCCGTGATTTTCAGTGACAAGATGCTTAGCAAAACTAGATTTCATGTTTTCGAGGGCACGACGACTTGTGGGTGGCCTATGTTCAACGAACTTTTTAAAAAAACCACGGCCAGTTTGTCCCACATAAAATTAAAAGAATTATTATAAGAATTGTCGCAAATATAAGAATTAAGCCTCTGATGGTGAGTAACGTTGTTTATTTGATTGTCATACAAGTGGCTTGGTACTATAAACAAACTTAATATTATTACTAAAGACTTGACCATGACTAAAACTCTTTAATTTTAAGGTGAAAATATTGTTACGACGGTCTACTCGATCGTCGTAGGTACAGTGGAAACAAAATAAGTACAAGACACCAATTAAGTCACTAATCACACCTTTAATTGTTATAGTAAAACAGTTCGTAATTAACAACACAGTGTCTACAACAAATCAAATGAAATTGTACATACGCAATAAAATGTCCACTAATATTAAAACTCAACTGTATTACAATTATACCGTCCGAATATAAAACGCAACACTTCACTAATAACTACTTGAACGTACACCGTAATAACTCGAACCGCTCTGTAAATATATCGCACTAATACTCTCGAACCGCACAGTCAAAAATCTCGCATTGAACTGAAAACTAAGGCCGCGACGCGATGTATTTATAGTTACGCTCACACACCAGAAGCTTCCAAACTGCGTCTTATCTCTCGCGAACTACGTAAATTGCTACGGCCTTGACATAGTCCGAGCGCCCGAGCGGAGCCTGGCACAGTCGAGAAAATTCTCGCAAAATGCGTTTAGTAGCACGTACACCACACGCTTACGTCGAGATCTTTCTGGCGCATTCGATAAACGCGTAGATTGTTCTGTGCTGTCGTAGCACTGCCCCCTCCTTAAGCCTGTTCGTCCCGAACTGGCAAAGCGTCTCTAAATTTGTATTTAGCCAGGCGATCTAGGTGGACGACCTTGAACTTTCGCTGTCCTTCCTGTTGAATCCGATAAACATCGTTAATCCTTTTTTTTACAGTGTAGGGTCCTTCCCAGTTAGACTGAAGCTTAGGTGAGCGACCACGATGGTGCTTTGGATTGAACAACCAGACCTGATCTCCTTCTTGGAAACCCACACTATTGCTGCGAATGTCATACCAAGTTTTCATTTTATCACTGGCAATCTTGAGCCGTCCTCTTACCAAGCGATTCATTTCTCGCAGTTGGTTTTCTAATTGCGAGGAATAGTTCTTTGGCTCTTGGGACTGAGTCTCAGGTGATCCAAACATCAAGTCCCCAGGAAGACGAATCTCCCGCCCAAACACCAATTTTGCTGGACTCATGCCGGTTGTGTCATGTACTGATGACCTATACGCCATAAGGAATAGTGGTATACGTTGGTCCCAGTCTGTTTGGTTCTCGTCAACAACTTTCGAAAGATGCTGCTCAAGTGTCCTGTTGAATCTCTCAACCATCCCGTCCGACTGAGGATGCAGAGGCGTTGTCCTGGTCTTTCGAATTCCCAGTAGACGGCATAATTCTTTAAACACTCCTGATTCGAAATTTCTCCCTTGATCCGTATGGATTTCCATAGGGGCTCCATAACGGCAACAGAAGTTGTGAACTAACTGCTTTGCCACAGTGGTAACCTCCTGATTTGGAATTGCGTATGCTTCCACCCACTTAGTAAAGTAGTCACCTACAACCATGATGTACCGGTTTCCATCGTCAGTAACTGGGAATGGTCCAGCAATGTCTATGGCAATTCTCTAGAAAGGTTGTCCAAAGTTATACTGTCTCATTTTTCCCCTGCTTCTGGTTTGTGGGCCCTTGCTTGCAGCACATATTTCACACGTCCGAACCCATTCCTCTACGTCGTGGCGAAGATGAAGCCAATAGAATCGCTTCCGTATTTTGTCAAGGGTTTTGTTAACGCCAAGATGGCCTCCAGATGTTCCATCATGCATCTCCTTCAAAACAGACTGCACTTTACTTCGGGGAACTATCAACTGCATGACCACGTCTCGTCCATCTGCACTTTCCCAAGCCCTTTTCAGCAATCCGTTTTCTAAGGTGAGAGATTCCCATTGTGCCCAGTAGCCCTTCAGCACTTCGGAACCATGGCAGATATCTTGCCAATCCGGGCGGCGACCTTCCTCTTTTGCTGTCAAGATCGGTCCAATGTCTTCATCAGTCATCTGTTCTTGTCGACAGTCTTGTGTTGTCCAACCATCAGCCAGGAAATCTACAGTGATGGCTTGAACATGTTCGCTTGAGTTTTGTTCTTCCTTTCTGTGGCAATGTCGGCAGTCTTCCGGGCATGGTCTTCGTGATAAGCCATCAGCATTACCGTGCAGGCGCCCCCGCCGATGTTGTACCTTGAAGTTGTACTCTTGCAGACGTTCGAGCCACCTTGCCAACTGTCCTTCCGGATTTTTAAATCTCAAGAGCCATGCAAGTGCAGCATGGTCGGTACGTAGTGAAAACTCTCTCCCATAGAGGTATTTATGGAAGTGCTCCAAAGCTCTGACAATTGCCAACAACTCTCTTCTTGTAACACAATAATTTCTCTCTGGTTTAGAAAGCGTCTTGCTGTAATACGCTATTACTCGTTCTTCACCGTTCTCCACTTGAGACAAAACTGCTCCTAGACCAGTATTGCTTGCGTCTGTGTCTACGATGTACTTCCCTTCGGAAGCTGGAAAAGCGAGAATTGGCTGCGAACATAATGCAATCTTCAACGTTCTAAATGCTTGTTCACACTCTCTCGACCATTGGAAGTCTCGTTTATTTTCCGTTAGCTCATGTAGTGGTTTAACAATAGTAGCGAAGCCTTTCACAAAACGTCGGTAATATGAGCATAACCCCAGAAAACTCCGAACTTCGTGTTTATTCTTCGCAACTGGCCAGTCTCTTACGGTGTCTACTTTATTAGGATCCATGCTAATGCCCGCTGCCGAAACCAGATGGCCCAAATACTGTACTTCCTTCTGGAATAGAGAACACTTCTTCGGGCTCAGCTTCAGTTGTGCACCGTGAATTCTAGTTAGAACTTCCTTAAGGTTTTCCAAGTGATCTTCGAAAGTCTTCCCGATCACTATGACATCGTCTAAGTAAACAAGGCAAGTTTTCCACGTCAGGCCTCGGAGTATCAGGTCCATCAATCTCTCAAACGTTGCCGGTGCATTACAGAGTCCAAATGGCATGACGTTAAATTGGAATAAGCCACTTGGGGTCGAGAAAGCGGTCTTTTCCTTGTCTTCTTGATGAAGACCTACTTGCCAATATCCACTCTTCAGGTCCAATGTGGAAAACCACTGTGCTCCGGACAACGTGTCGAGTGTATCGTCAACGCGAGGTTATGGATAGCAGTCTTTCTTTGTAACGTCATTTAACCTCCGGTAGTCTACGCAGAAACGCAATCCACCATCCTTCTTCGCTACCAGCACTACAGGGGAAGACCAAGCACTTGACGAAGGTTCAATTACTCCCTCTGTCAACATGTCCTGTACTAACCGAGACATCTCCTCTTGTTTAGATAATGGAGGCCTTCGAGGAGGTTGGCGTATCGGTGTTGTGTCCCCGGTATTGATGCGATGTTGCACAAGAGAGGTTCTTCCCAGTGACTGTCCCCGAACTGCAAAACAATCTTTGAATTCGTGTAAAAACTGTCCGAGTTCTTTTACCTCACCACTTGAGAGGTCGTTAGAAGATCTGTTCAATAATTCTTGCAGTTCCTCTGGTAATTTAGATGTATCCGACGAACTGGGTCTTCGTTGCGTTATTCCGGCTACCCAGGCCACAGGAGTCAATTTGCCTAGGAGCGTATTGCTTTGTAAAGTGATAGCTTGATCCAAAATATTCGCCACTCTAATAGGTACATTTCCGGTTTCGTCAGGTTTCACTAAACTTCTGGCAATTAGTATGCCCGGTGTGCTGACTACCTGGGGTTCGAATATAGAGCACTGATTGCCCCTAGTATCTACCGCAGTTCTAAACATGATGATCTTTTCGGAGTTTGGCGGAACAGTTACGGCCACTTGGTTTATGACGTCCATCGATTTTTCTGCTGTCGTCATTGTTGATAGCATTACCTCTTCGCCTCCGATTCTCAAGACATTGTTTTTGAAGTCGACTATAAATCCGTATGCGTTCATAACGTCCACACCAAGAATTGCTTCATCCACAATGTCTGCAACAAGTACTTGATGATTAAACTCAAGTCTACCGAGGCGTAGGTGTATCTCCACTTTTCCATACACTTTTACAGGCCGTCCAGTAGCTGTTCGCAAGCTGCAAGAGCACCAGATTGGCTTGAGATCTTTCACCACGTCGGGGCGCACAATAGAAACTGTTGTGCCTGTGTCAACTGTAATCGAGGTTGGCCTTTCTTGAACAAATCCGGTAACTACCAAGCTCCCAGTGTTTTTCTGAAGCGTAGAAATTGCGTATTCTCTAGGGGCTTCGTTCCTCCAGTTAGTCAGCACACGCCCCGTTGCACCGACTATTGCTCGTTTCCCTGCTGCTGAATTCTAACCCGACAATCTCGTTGTAGATGTCCAGGTTTCCCACATCGATAACACTTCGGTCTTCCATCCTTTCTTATTTTATTCTGTGGCGCCGACCGTCGAGTCTCTGTTCCTTGTTCTTCTTCCTCATCGTCTGTGCCGTCTCGATCTTTTAGCTCGCGCACTTTATGACTTGTCCAACCAGATGCTGATTTGGCGGCCTCAAATTGCACAGCATGTACCAGGGCGTCCGCACTGTTCTGGTGTCTTGCCATTCGTAACACTTGCTGTAGTTCGTTATCTCGGACACCGGCAGTAAATGTCTGCATCGCAAAACGCGTTTGAAAATCTTCTGGCGCTTCAGGATAGGCCAGTCTAATTAGTCTGTCGATACTTGCTTCAAACTCTTGAAGACTTTCCCTGGAATGCTGTCGCCTTGCTCTCAACTGGGTGCAGTACACATCTCGCAAATGTTTATCACCATACCGTAATTCCAGAGCTTTTATCAACTCGGCATAGGTGTTCTGGCTGTCAGGTGGCACTTTCTGTAGTAGTTCTGCCGCGGGTCCTTTTAATGCAAGAACAAGTGAGACAGCCTCGTCTTTTTCTGTCCAATTATTTGCGCATGCAGCAGCTTCAAATTGGCGGAGGTACGTTGCCCAGTGAGTGCTTCCGTCAAAGGTTGGAGCTTTGACATGAACTGTCCCTACTGCAGGCAAAGTGACTTTCTCTGTTAACTTATTTTCTGTGTATTTTTCTGTCTTGATCACTGGTACAGTCTGTTCAGAAATTAGTTTTGGTTGAATCTTCATGCACTGTTCAACTTCAATTTTAATTTGTTCTCTTATGTTTGCCATTGAGTTTTCTACTGCAGATATTTTTGTTGACATAACTTCTTCCACAGTCAAGACAGATTTTTCTACTTTAGCTATTTTATTTGACATGGATTCTTCTACGTCAGATATTCTGGTAATCTGATTGTTGAGCTCACCTCGTAATTCACCTACTGTGACGCTCAAATCACTTTTAAATACATAAAATACATAAATACAACTCCCACCTACCTTCAAAGTTTTGTTTCTCTGGGGCCAGGATTCTTTCGTGCGAAACGCTAGATACAAACATGTGTTTCATGGGTTAACGAAATAACTAAAGCTACCCATCGCTAGGAAGAGAAATAATTAGTTTAATGATCAACTATTGAAATTATTGTTTACCTAATACATTTACATGTTGTAATTCGATGTTGTGCAACTTTGTTTCCTACATATTACTTTTACATATATATCTAATAATAATTACTCACTCAAGATAGCCCAGCCTGCCTTTCACTCACTACTCACATTCTATTATAAAACCCCATTACCCGAGACACGAGACCCCGGATTAGACGTAAACAGTTCAAGATTTATTACAAGATGCTGCCCAACCTGAAGGGGTTGAATTAGGTAGAATATACCAGATTAAGCGCAAATCAAATAATAATTAAAAATATAAAATAACCTAATTTCGAGCGGCAGCTGCAATACAAAACAGAAAATGCAACGGAGACTACGTCAAAGAAATGCGCGGCGGAAGCGGAGAGAGAAATCAAGATGGATGACAAGGAGGCGACTCCGGTTGAGGATACAGAAGAAATATTACCTCCCGCGGAACCTAACTGACCCGTACAAACCGAGGAGGAAAGATTATAGGAGCTGATGAGGGCGATAATGGGAATAAAAGAGAATAATGATAAAAACATAGAATCAATCAATAAAAAAATAGATGACAGTAACAAGGAATTAAAGGTAGATTTTAAGGGAGAATTAAAATAATTAAAGGGAGATAACCAAAAATTAAGCCAGCAAATGGCCGAGAATAATAAGAAAATGGAAGAAAAAATAGACGACAACAGCAAGAAGATGGAAGAAAGCATGGAAACATTAAAAGAAGAATTAAAACAGAATATCCAGAAAAACCTGAAGAATTTGAAGGAAGAATTAAGTAAAAACGATCGAAGATAATAACGAACAAATAAATAAGACTTCGGTATCCGAATGACCAATCTCAAAGAAGACAGCCAGACTCGAATGGAGTCAATACTTAAAAACAAACGACACACAAGAAGACTTAAAAAACAAGTACAAACGGACTTCGGGACGAGATGTCGGGACATTGACGCAGCCGTAAATGAAGTACGTGGACAGGGTCAACACAACCAGGAGAAGATCGAGGAAATTCAGCGACGGGAGATCAAGAAGATAAGAGAAGAACTTGAAATAATCAGTAACCGACCAACCATGATTTCGCTTCTCCAACACATGGACAACCGGAGGCTATAAATTTCAAACTATACAAAAGAAATCCGATGGAGTTCCTGGAACGAGTTGAGGAGCAATTAACGAGGAATCAGGAAACCAGATGGCCAGTGATCCGGGGATACATAGACGACTATTTCAAAGAAATCAATGACAACTGGTGGACGGCTACAAGACACAATCTCCAAAGTTACGAAGATTTCAAGGCGGTGTTCAAAGGTAAATACTGGTCGGAGGCCACCCAGAATATTGTGAGGGATAATATCTGCCACAGAAAATACGATGCTAACCGAGGGACTCCACTAACCGCATATTTTCTAGGAAAGGTATGCTTGGCAAGAAACCTTGAGCCGAAGATCCCAGAGGAGAGTCTCGTCACCAATCTCGCCTACCACTATGAAGAAGGAGTATCCAGAGCACGACTAGGCGGACAAATTAAGACCGTACAATCCATGGCAGCCCTACTTGAGGACTACGAGCGTGAGGGATATTACAGGAGGAGTCGGCAAAGGAACGACAGGTATGAGGAGAACTGGAACGCACAGAATAACAACAACTACAACAACGGTAATTACTGGCACAATTATGCCAAACGTACTAATAATAATGAAACGTACAACCGACCAAATAAGAACAATCCAGTAACGAACGGGAACAACAACAATCGGCCAAGTATTCCGAACAATCAATTTAACTGACCGAACAACCCTAACTACAACCACCAGAACTATAATAACCGCAACCAAAATAACCAGAATCGAAACTACAGGAGGGTGAACTACATGTGCGCCGAAGATAATGGTAGAGGAAGGTCATACTACCAAGGACGCCGGAGTTTCGACCGCAATGCATACGGGAATCACGACAACAACGGTAATGGATGAGATACCAGAACCAATGGAGGTAGGAGTCGAAGCCATGAGGTCTACCGACAAGATCATTATGAGGAGGACCGTCACCAGTCTGAACCAAGACCAACAGGAAATGGAAACCCACCAATAAATCAACAAGACAGACAGGATGAAGAGTCTGAACCGTCTTTAAACTCAACGCGGCAGTGAAAACGCAAACAGGACCCTCACTGAACCAGTCTATTGGGTTAAATCACACAAAAAATCACATCAAAAGAGGACAAACGATTACTATAATACAAAGCAATTACCTAATAAATTTAAGGGAAGAATTATTAGAAGAAGAAGGCGACAACTCTAGTCATAACAACAATGAAATCGCATACATCACAGCGAAAATTAACGGAGTACAGACAAGAATAATGATAGACACTGGAGCCAACATATCATTAATTGACGGGATCGAACAAAACAAAATACAGGAGGAAGGTAAGACACTGATACTTACTTTACCAATAAGTAACACCATACTTGTGGGAGCGACAGGGCACCAGAAGAAAACCGTCCGGAGACAAGTAAGACTGGAATTATCAAGCAATGGCGGAACCATTCCTATGACGTTCTTAGTAGCCAGTGGCTTACCATTTCAAATGTTAATTGGTTGCGACATTTTGAGGCAATACTCAGCGGTTATCGATATGAATAGAGCCAAACTATTTCTGAAAACAAATGGTATGGAATGGACAGCGGAGTTAACTGGTAGCGACAGTGCGCCTTCAAACCGAACCATCTATCACATTAAGGAATGTCGAGATCGTAGAAAACTTACAACAAATTATGAGATATTTTATGAAATGGACAATGAACAATTGTGGAATGAGAAGATCAACGAAATACGTACATTCAATAGGGAGAAGACGAGCGCGAACTGACTGAAGAACAAGTAGAACAGATCATCAGCGTGTACGATCGATACTGACACGTATTTTAGGACACACCTGGTAAACTACGAGATTACCAATGCGAAATTGAATTTAGAGAGCCCGTGAATTTCAACAAAAAATCTTACCCGATCGCATACTCGCTGAAGGAAGCAGTGAGGACGGAAATCAACAGATTAATAGATTAAGACATTATCGAACCAAGTTATTCCCCTTACAACAGTCCTATCTTAGCCGTCCCAAAGAAAAATGGAAAGGTGAGAATCTGTTTAGACGCGCGAGAGATCAACAAGACTATAGTGAACGACCGAACATCACCGGGAGAAATAGAAGAAATACTTGAGAAGTTCCACGGAACCAGATTTATTAGCACGTGGGATACTGTCTGCGGGTATTGGCAAGTCGAGTTACATCCAAACAGCCGTAAGTACATGGAGTTCATTTTCGAAGGGCGGAATTACCAGTTTAAATGGCTACCCTTCGGACTTGTTAATTCTGTAGCCGTGTTTGTTAAGATAATGGACCAGACTCTCGGACAAGAGGCACTACAGTTTACGACGGTTTACGTGGACGCTCTACTAATTACATCAACCAGTTGGAATGACCATTGTCACCGAATAGAACACGTGTTGAAAAAACTCTCTGACAACAATATAACACTCAAACTAGAGAAGTCCAAATTCGTTGCAGACGAGGTGCAATTCCTAGGATTTAACCTATCTGAACACGGGATCACTCCATCCCAAGACAAAATTGAATCCATCCAAAACCAAGGAACAAAAAACAACTCCAATCCTTCATTGGCATATGCAACTACTACCGCAAATTCCAGAAGAACTACTCAGAACTGACATCAAAATTCTCCCATCAGTTATCATCGAAGGACAAGGGGACGTGGGGAACAGAACAAGACATAACACTCCAACTAATCAAAACCAAGTTCCTAGAGTCAGTAATGTTGCACCACCCTAACTACAATGAACCATTCTACATGAACTGTGACGCCGTTTAGGATCCGTCTTATACCAGGAGGATGACGAGGGAAATCACCATGTGATTAGCTTCGTCAGCCGAGTCCTGAATAGCAGTGAAAGAAATTATAACGTGACTGAAAAGGAACTGCTAAGCGTCGTATTCGCCTGCAACAAATTCAGGACATATATCTTGGGATACCAAATCACTGTTAGGACTGACCACAAGTCGATATCTTTCCTAAAAAATTGCAAACTAAACCACGGGAGATTAACAAGATGGAGTTTAACGCTACAGGAGTATAATCTCAATTGGGAATACATCCCCGGTAAGAAGAATGTTGCGGCAGACAACCTATCCAGAGTTAACATCAGAGATCAAACATTTGAAGGAGAGAAGGAGACCATAATCAAATTGTATCACATAATCAAGAGTAGATTTGATTTAGCCAACATCATAAAAGAACTTGGACAACAACAAAACCAGGATCCCAAACTAAATAGAATTCAGCAGAGACTGGTAAAAGGAGACGACTGTATAACACCATTTTATTGCGTACACCAGGAGATACAATTTATCAAGACACAATACAGTTATAACACATGGAAAATAGTGATACCACGGGACCATAGAGAAGGATATAATTCTAGATTACCACGTCAGATATGGTCACATGGGGGCACTGAAAGTAGTGAAGGCACTCCAGGAACACGTTTACATTAAAGACATCAACAGAAAGATACGGAATTAAATCTAACACTGTTACATTTGTCAACTCGTAAAAATCAACAATTATAGAAAGGAGGGTATAACGATACCTATCACATCATCAAGTAAGCTAGAAAAAGTTTTCGTCGATATATGCAGTCCATTCCCGCGTAGTGGAGGGAGACACCAGTACAAGTACCTTATAATCGTATTTGATCACTATACCAGGTTCACAAAACTATCATATAAACCGTCCAACCATGCAGAAAATCTTAAACATAATAATACAACAATATATCCGTGAGGTAGGAACACCTAAATCCATAATAACCTATCATGGGACACAATTCAAAGGGAGCAAATGGAAGGACACTCTACTGAATAACAGAGTAAAAACATACAAAACGTCAGTATACCACCCAAGCAGCAACCCTGCAGAACGAGTTTTAAGAGAAGTAGGAGAATTCTCCGAACATATTGTTACAATCAACAAAGAAAATGAACAGAATACTTACCAGCTGCGGAGGATTTTATAAACTTATCACACCACCAATTTATTGAGACAACACCAATACAATGTTCCAGAGATCACCACCTAGAGGGATTACAGAGTTGATCCAATTTCCTAGTGGAGACGAATACAAGTTTGATGACATACAATTCTACAACAAAACATTAGAACGGACAGAGAAGATCAAAAGAAAATACCAGAGACTACAACCAAAGCCAGTACGATACCAAATTGGAGACAGAGTGTTGTTGAAGAACAAAGAGCTACCCAGCACAATGGAGGGTATAGCAAAAAAGCTGTTACTATTGTACACCGGACCTTACACCGTGATTAAGGACAACAATAATAATACATACGAGATCATGGATCCAAGTACACAGAGGAAGAAGGGGACTTACAACCAGTCATCCATGAAGAAATACTATTAAACAATTAAAAGAATAATCATTGAATCAAATAATAAATAGTACGTGTTACAAGAAGGGAGATAAAGAAAAAAAATTTTTTATATAAATAATAAGAGGAAGTACGAACAATACCCATCAACAATATTGTTTAACTGAGAGCTATAGAGTATGAGAAAAGAAATCAATAACGAAGGAAATTATTATATAATCTGAACAACAATAACGTGAATAATCCCAGAATATTTTTTATTAGTCGCACTTAGACTACTTTTAAAGTTTTTTGATGATTGACTGTAGAGAGAGGATCCAGCAATCATATACCTGAGCAGACGATACGTTCCTCTGAACTCAGAAGGTGTAGGATGGACAGCGGAGTAATGGAGCCAAAAGTGCCCACCCGACCTGTACCAACTCACATGATAGGGAAAATAATTAGGGAAATTAAATATTTAAGGGATGAAACGCTAAGCAAGAAGATAGTATATTAAATAAAGAAGAAGATAGAAAAATGTAAGAAATCAAAGAAAGAAGCTCAAGAAAATAAGTGATTAAATAAGCAAAATGATTGATAATTTCATCAACACCTAAATGATATTTTCTGAAATGATCAATTTTAGTGATGGGGCAATATGTAACGGTACATATCTTCACCGTACATGTGAAAACAACTATAAGAAATAAAACACTCATTAATTAACACTAGAACACCCAAGAGATGAATAATTGTGTATTAAATATTATATCCGGTCCGCGAACTAATTAAAACAACAAATGAAGAATAATAAACAATAATGAAGAAAAAATAGAAAACAACATAGTAATGTGATTAACCAATAACCCAATAGATATGGTGAGTGAGAGGACAAAACCAAATATACAAACAAAGAACACCAACCAGATGCAGAAGGTAGCATGAATAAACGCAAATAAATTGATAAGTGAGGAAGAGATAACAACTCTACACTACGTGCCAATATGAGAACCAAGATATAATGAAACAAATAAAGCAAGGAGTCTACAGAGTTAAGAAACCAGTAAAGACACACAGACATGGACAAACTATTACTAAAGACTTGACCATGACTAAAACTCTATATTTTTAAGGTGAAAATATAATTAATAAACAACAGAAACAATGAAATAAAATACTGTCAATATAAGAATGAGTTAGTTGTCATAGCAATGACAGAGTACCATGCCTGCTTTTAATGCAAGTAAATCCAAATAAGAAATATTAAACGAAACCTGGTAATCACCAGTAAATATGTAAATATAGTGTGAAAAAATTAATAAATGATGATTAACAAGAACATAAGTGTAAAACAATAACCTTAAAACATTGAGATCAGGGGATAAAATGCATAGACCATTGTTGCCAGCTTAGGGGTTCCCAAATAACCTCACTCCTGGTACAAATTCACTTGTAACTAGAATAATTTTAGAGTAAAACGTTGTAAAAGTAATTTATGTTATGCACCAATGAAACTAGACATTACAAAGACAAACCTAGTGCTATGCTTTAGTAATTAAGAGTGACATGTGTTGTGTTTAACGTAATTGCACAGACTGAAATGGACAGAAAGATGTATCCATTAAACACACTCAGAATTCCCACAATATTGTAAATTAGAGAAAGACAGTGACATAAATGTGTACTGCAATGTTTAATACTGCTATGATAAGGTAGAATAATGATAATGAACCATTACTTAAACCATAATTATAAAAAATTAATGTAACTGTCCGACTACACTAGATGCAAGAAGTGTTAGTGAATTATTCACAATCTCACATAGAATAATGGGAGACTAAGCATTATAAAACATTCTTTAGACTATAAAGACCATTTGTACAAAAAAACACACTTAAAGTTGAGTATATTATTAACCATGAACCAAATCATGACACATGGCATACCAAAACTATGAATAACTAATAAAACTAAAAACAAGAAATTAACTATATTTGAATAAAAGCTGAGATATCCAGAAGTTGTAATGGACATCTCAGAATGATTATATCACAGCAAAAAATAAACAGAGCCAATTATTTAAATAAAAAGAGTGAATCAAATTAACTATGTTCTAGGCCAAAGAAACCATAGACCAAATATTGTAATTTTTATTAATTTAAGACAATTATTGTAGTAGAGATTATCATAAAAGGACTTGGGAAGAAACATATGGATGAAATGCAATCACCATTTGGTCAATTTCCATGATTAAACATGTAAAATCATAAGAAATATGTCATAGTCGTAAGTGAAAAACATTAACTTTTTAATTAAAGCACCTACATATGCCTTGTGAGGACTTGTTTTAACGAGCAAATCAAGTGTAATAACACGGTGTGGCTATATAAAGTATTACTAGTAACGCAAGGACGTTAAAGCAATTTAAAACATATTCTGTTTATTTTGGACCAAAAGATAGCATCATGACGCTACTCTCCAACCCAAACTCATTAACAATTTATACAAATTAATTGTGTTCGCCGAGGGAGTGACTTCGCTCTAAGGAATGGCAGCAATCTCTAAGGCAATGAAATCGATTAAAATCAAAAGGGGGGTATGTAATCCCAAAATTGGAACAGCGAGAGAGAAGCAAATTTCTTCACACTTCATATCTGACGAGCGAAGCAGTAACGGCAGCCATTTCTGTGTGCAAGAAAAGTCGAGTTCGGAATTGAATCAGCTGTTCGGGTTTCAATGTAAACAATTGGTCACATAACCAAAAATTTTTAAGTGTCGAGTTTAATGCATAAATGCAACTGCAATAGTGAAACAACATTGCAGAGTGTGCAGTAGGCTGCAATTAAGTTAATTTCAGGGAGCATAGTGATGAATTATACTTATAACAAATTTTATATATTTTTATAAAATGAATTGACAATGTGTAATGAAAATAAACATAAACTATTATAGCTTTTTTGAAACATGACTCCATAAACTAATCGACTTTGATTCATGAATTTTAAAATGAATATTATTGAATTTTAAACAAAAGTAAATACTTTGCACCTTGTAAAGGTTATCCAACTAGCGATATAGACACTAAATTAATACGAACTCAAGAGGGGTTATCTAACCTTGTGATTATATATTTTTTTAATTAAACAATCATTAAATATTCTAATTAACCTAAACTAAGGGATATACTGTAGTTAGTTAACTGACGAGACATCAGCAGTCAATGGACTTGATAATTCATGATGAACAATTGATGAACACCTATGATTTTAATTATTTTGTGTATTTTATATGTATAGGTTAAGGAGTTACATTGTTTTAAAATAGATGCAAATATGTATCAGCTCAACATGCCTGAGATAACCTCAATGTTGACAATAGTCGAACTTTCAATTCTATGTTAATACTTTAAATTTCTTGATGTTATTGTTATTTATATAATTCATTTCCAACTACTCAGTTTAAACAGTAGTGCATATGTTTTCTGTTATGTATCTTGCAGTCTCAAAGAAACCACGAAAATTGTAAAAGTAATTAACCAAGTTTTAATGTTGTATTCTAAGAAAGAAATAGTTTAACTACCCTGAGAGTAGAGTCAATAGTAACTAATGTTAATCCTGAATGAGGCAGACAGCCAGTTTATTATTGATCAGTAATTTTATTTATTAAAATGGTTAATAAATCACCTTATAAACAGTAAAAGAGTTGACGAATACTCCTACAGGTGACACAAATTAACTCAAATATTTTGAACTGAGTTATCTACTCGCATGTTAACATGGTTGTTAACAAATCAGACCTTCACACTCAGTAAGTACATGATGAGTAAATAACTTGTTTATTTCAGTAATAATTGAATCTACGGCGAACTACACGATCCACATGCGCCTGCGAGGGAGTCAACCTGACCCATTCGTATCTGAACTTCAATTTTAAACGGACCACACAGTGCAAAGAAGAGATATTAAATAATTCGTTATCAAACTCAATTTAAAAACATAATTAAATTATTTAACTCATTTAAATAATTGAATAAAATTAAACCACGTGTGACATTTTAACACGAAGAGCTAAGAATATTGCAAATTGGCCACCAACTTAAGTGGCCTGAAATTAGAAAAAAGAACCAACGAAAAATGATAAATAAATAAATAATAATAAAAATAAAATAACCTAAACCCAAGCAACAACTCCAATACAAGAAGTACAGGATACACAACAGAGCGATTTATTACAAGATGGCACCGCAACTTGGGGCATAATAGATCCGACACGAGACCCCGGATTAGACGTAAACAGTTCAAGATTTATTACAAGATGCCGCCCAACCTGAAGGGGTTGAATTAGGTAGAATATACCAGATTAAGCGCAAATCAAATAATAATTAAAAATATAAAATAACCTAATTTCGAGCGGCAGCTGCAATACAAAACAGAAAATGCAACGGAGAGATACGTCAAAGAAACGCGCGGCGGAAGCGGAGAGAGAAATCAACATGGACGACAAGGAGGCGACTCCGGTTGAGGATACAGAAGAAATATTACCTCCCGCGGAACCTAACTGACCCGTACAAACCGAGGAGGAAAGATTATAGGAGCTGATGAGGGCGATAATGGGAATAAAAGAGAATAATGATAAAAACATAGAATCAATCAATAAAAAAATAGATGACAGTAACAAGGAATTAAAGGTAGATTTTAAGGGATAATTAAAATAATTAAAGGGAGATAACCAAAAATTAAGCCAGCAGATGGCCGACAATAATAAGAAAATGGAAGAAAAAATAGACGACAACAGCAAGAAGATGGAAGAAAGCATGGAAACATTAAAAGAAGAATTAAAACAGAATAACCAGAAAAACCTGAAGAATTGAAGGAAGAATTAAGTAAAAAGATCGAAGATAATAATGAACAAATAAATAAGACTTCGGTATCTGAATGACCAATCTCAAAGAAGACAGGCAGACTCGAATGGAGTCAATACTTAAAAACAAACGACACAAAAGAAGACTTAAAAAACAAGTACGAACGGACTTCGGGACGAGATGTCGGGACATTGACGCAGCCGTAAATGAAGTACGTGGACAGGGTCAACACAACCAGGAGAAGATCGAGGAAATTCAGCGACGGGAGATCAAGAAGATAAGAGAAGAACTTGAAATAATCAGTAACCGACCAACCATGATTTCGCTTCTCCAACACATGGACAACCGGAGGCTATCACTTTCAAACCATACAAAAGAAATCCGATGGAGTTCCTGGAACGAGTTGAGGAGCAATTAACGAGGAATCGGGAAACCAGATGGCCAGTGATCCGGGGATACATAGACGAGTATTTCAAAGAAATCAATGACAACTGGTGGACGGCTACAAGACACAATCTCCAAAGTTACGAAGATTTCAAGGCGGTGTTCAAAGGTAAATTCTGGTTGGAGGCCACCCAGAATATTGTGAAGGATAATATCTGCCACAGAAAATATGATGCTAACCAAGGGACTACACTAACCGCATATTTTCTAGGAAAGGTATGCTTGGCAAGAAACCTTGAGCCGAAGATCCCAGAGGAGAGCCTCGTCACCAATCTCGCCTACCACTATGAAGAAGGAGTATCCAGAGCACGACTAGGCGGACAAATTAAGACCGTACAATCCATGGCAGCCCTACTTGAGGACTACGAGCGTGAGGGATATTACAGGAGGAGTCGGCAAAAGAACGACAGGTATGAGGAGAACCGGAACGCACAGAATAACAACAACTACAACAACGGTAATTACTGGCCCAATTATGCCAAACGTACTAATAATAATGAAACGTACAACCGACCAAATAAGAACAATCCAGTAACGAACGGGAACAACAACAATCGGCCAAGTATTCCGAACAATCAATTTAACCGACCGAACAACCCTAACTACAACCACCAGAACTATAATAACCGCAACCAAAATAACCAGAATCGAAACTACAGGAGGGTGAACTACATGTGTGCCGAAGATAATGGTAGAGGAAGGTCATACTACCAAGGACGCCGGAGTTTCGACCGCAATGCATACGGGAATCACAACAACAATGGTAATGGACGAGATATCAGAACCAATGGAGGTAGGAGTCGAAGCCATGAGGTCTACCGACGAGATCATTACGAGGAGGACCGTCACCAGTCTGAACCAAGACCAACAGGAAATGGAAACCCACCAATAAATCAACAAGACAGACAGGATGAAGAGTCTGAACCGTCTTTAAACTCAACGCGGCAGTGAAAACGCAAACAGGACCCTCACTGAACCAGTCTATTGGGTTAAATCACACAAAAAATCACATCAAAAGAGGACAAACGATTACTATAATACAAAGCAATTACCTAATAAATTTAAGGGAAGAATTATTAGAAGAAGAAGGCGACAACTCTAGTCATAACAACAATGAAATCGCATACATCACAGCGAAAATTAACGGAGTACAGACAAGAATAATGATAGACACTGGAGCCAACATATCATTAATTGACGGGATCGAACAAAACAAAATACAGGAGGAAGGTAAGACACTGATACTTACTTTACCAATAAGTAACACCATACTTGTGGGAGCGACAGGGCACCAGAAGAAAACCGTCCGGAGACAAGTAAGACTGGAATTATCAAGCAATGGCGGAACCATTCCTATGACGTTCTTAGTAGCCAGTGGCTTACCATTTCAAATGTTAATTGGTTGCGACATTTTGAGGCAATACTCAGCGGTTATCGATATGAATAGAGCCAAACTATTTCTGAAAACAAATGATATGGAATGGACAGCGGAGTTAACTGGTAGCGACAGTGCGCCTTCAAACCGAACCATCTATCACATTAAGGAATGTCGAGATCGTAGAAAACTTACAACAAATTATGAGATATTTTATGAAATGGACAATGAACAATTGTGGAATGAGAAGATCAACGAATACGTACATTCAATAGGGAGAAGACGAGCACGAACTGACTGAAGAACAAGTAGAACAGATCATCAGCGTGTACGATCGATACTGACACGTATTTTAGGACACACCTGGTAAACTACGAGATTACCAATGCAAAATTGAATTTAGAGAGCCCGTGAATTTCAACAAAAAATCTTACCCGATCGCATACTCGCTGAAGGAAGCAGTGAGGACGGAAATCAACAGATTAATAGATTAAGACATTATCGAACCAAGTTATTCCCCTTACAACAGTCCTATCTTAGCCGTCCCAAAGAAAAATGGAAAGGTGAGAATCTGTTTAAACGCGCGAGAGACCAACAAGACTATAGTGAACGACCGAACATCACCGGGAGAAATAGAAGAAATACTTGAGAAGTTCCACGGAACCAGATTTATTAGCACGTGGGATACTGTCTGCGGGTATTGGCAAGTCGAGTTACATCCAAACAGCCGTAAGTACATGGAGTTCATTTTCGAAGGGCGGAATTACCAGTTTAAATGGCTACCCTTCGGACTTGTTAATTCTGTAGCCATGTTTGTTAAGATAATGGACCAGACTCTCGGACAAGAGGCACTACAGTTTACGACGGTTTACGTGGACGCTCTACTAATTACATCAACCAGTTGGAATGACCATTGTCACCGAATAAAACACGTGTTGAAAAAACTCTCTGACAACAATATAACACTCAAACTAGAGAAGTCCAAATTCGTTGCAGACGAGGTGCAATTCCTAGGATTTAACCTATCTGAACACGGGATCACTCCATCCCAAGACAAAATTGAATCCATCCAAAACCAAGGAACAAAAAACAACTCCAATCCTTCATTGGCATATGCAACTACTACCGCAAATTCCAGAAGAACTACTCAGAACTGACATCAAAATTCTCCCATCAGTTATCATCGAAGGACAAGGGGACGTGGGGAACAGAACAAGACATAACACTCCAACTAATCAAAACCAAGTTCCTAGAGTCAGTAATGTTGCACCACCCTAACTACAATGAACCATTCTACATGAACTGTGACGCCGTTTAGGATCCGTCTTATACCAGGAGGATGACGAGGGAAATCACCATGTGATTAGCTTCGTCAGCCGAGTCCTGAATAGCAGTGAAAGAAATTATAACGTGACTGAAAAGGAACTGCTAAGCGTCGTATTCGCCTGCAACAAATTCAGGACATATATCTTGGGATACCAAATCACTGTTAGGACTGACCACAAGTCGATATCTTTCCTAAAAAATTGCAAACTAAACCACGGGAGATTAACAAGATGGAGTTTAACGCTACAGGAGTATAATCTCAATTGGGAATACATCCCCGGTAAGAAGAATGTTGCGGCAGACAACCTATCCAGAGTTAACATCAGAGATCAAACATTTGAAGGAGAGAAGGAGACCATAATCAAATTGTATCACATAATCAAGAGTAGATTTGATTTAGCCAACATCATAAAAGAACTTGGACAACAACAAAACCAGGATCCCAAACTAAATAGAATTCAGCAGAGACTGGTAAAAGGAGACGACTGTATAACACCATTTTATTGCGTACACCAGGAGATACAATTTATCAAGACACAATACAGTTATAACACATGGAAAATAGTGATACCACGGGACCATAGAGAAGGATATAATTCTAGATTACCACGTCAGATATGGTCACATGGGGGCACTGAAAGTAGTGAAGGCACTCCAGGAACATGTTTACATTAAAGACATCAACAGAAAGATACGGAATTAAATCTAACACTGTTACATTTGTCAACTCGTAAAAATCAACAATTATAGAAAGGAGGGTATAACGATACCTATCACATCATCAAGTAAGCTAGAAAAAGTTTTCGTCGATATATGCAGTCCATTCCCGCGTAGTGGAGGGAGACACCAGTACAAGTACCTTATAATCGTATTTGATCACTATACCAGGTTCACAAAACTATCATATAAACCGTCCAACCATGCAGAAAATCTTAAACATAATAATACAACAATATATCCGTGAGGTAGGAACACCTAAATCCATAATAACCTATCATGGGACACAATTCAAAGGGAGCAAATGGAAGGACACTCTACTGAATAACAGAGTAAAAACATACAAAACGTCAGTATACCACCCAAGCAGCAACCCTGCAGAACGAGTTTTAAGAGAAGTAGGAGAATTCTCCGAACATATTGTTACAATCAACAAAGAAAATGAACAGAATACTTACCAGCTGCGGAGGATTTTATAAACTTATCACACCACCAATTTATTGAGACAACACCAATACAATGTTCCAGAGATCACCACCTAGAGGGATTACAGAGTTGATCCAATTTCCTAGTGGAGACGAATACAAGTTTGATGACATACAATTCTACAACAAAACATTAGAACGGACAGAGAAGATCAAAAGAAAATACCAGAGACTACAACCAAAGCCAGTACAATACCAAATTGGAGACAGAGTGTTGTTGAAGAACAGAGAGCTACCCAGCACAATGGAGGGTATAGCAAAAAAGCTGTTACTATTGTACACCGGACCTTACACCGTGATTAAGGACAACAATAATAATACATACGAGATCATGGATCCAAGTACACAGAGGAAGAAGGGGACTTACAACCAGTCATCCATGAAGAAATACTATTAAACAATTAAAAGAATAATCATTGAATCAAATAATAAATAGTACATGTTACAAGAAGGGAGATAAAGAAAAAAATTTTTTTATATAAATAATAAGAGGAAGTACGAACAATACCCATAAACAATATTGTTTAACTGAGAGCTATAGAGTATGAGAAAAGAAATCAATAACGAAGGAAATTATTATATAATCTGAACAACAATAACGTGAATAATCCCAGAATATTTTTTATTAGTCGCACTTAGACTACTTTTGAAGTTTTTTGATGACTGACTGTAAAGAGAGGATCCAGCAATCATATACCTGAGCAGACGATACGTTCCTCTGAACTCAGAAGGTGTAGGATGGACAGCGGAGTAATGGAGCCAAAAGTGCCCACCCGACCTGTACCAACTCACATGATAGGGAAAATAATTAGGGAAATTAAATATTTAAGGGATGAAACGCTAAGCAAGAAGATAGTATATTAAATAAAGAAGAAGATAGAAAAATGTAAGAAATCAAAGAAAGAAGCTCAAGAAAATAAGTGATTAAATAAGCAAAATGATTGATAATTTCATCAACACCTAAATGATATTTTCTGAAATGATCAATTTTAGTGATGGGGCAATATGTAACGGTACATATCTTCACCGTACATGTGAAAACAACTATAAGAAATAAAACACTCATTAATTAACACTAGAACACCCAAGAGATGAATAATTGTGTATTAAATATTATATCCGGTCCGCGAACTAATTAAAACAACAAATGAAGAATAATAAACAATAATGAAGAAAAAATAGAAAACAACATAGTAATGTGACTAACCAATAACCCAATAGATATGGTGAGTGAGAGGACAAAACCAAATATACAAACAAAGAACACCAACCAGATGCAGAAGGTAGCATGAATAAACGCAAATAAATTGATAAGTGAGGAAGAGATAACAACTCTACACTACGTGCCAATATGAGTACCAAGATATAATGAAACAAATAAAGCAAGGAGTCTACAGAGTTAAGAAACCAGTAAAGACACACAGACATGGACAAACTATTACTAAAGACTTGACCATGACTAAAACTCTTTATTTTTAAGGTGAAAATATAATTAATAAACAACAGAAACAATGAAATAAAATACTGTCAATATAAGAATGAGTTAGTTGTCATAGCAATGACAGAGTACCATGCCTGCTTTTAATGCAAGTAAATCCAAATAAGAAATACAGTGGAAATCGGTTAACACGAAATGACAGGGACCAGTTATTTTTTTCGTGTAAACCGAATTTCGCGTTAAGCGAACAAAAAGTGAAACAAAATCAGGAAGTGAACAAATAGTGTACTGTAGATTATTTATTGTACTGTCTAGTAAAATGCAACAAATACAACCTTTTATTTATCCTCATGGTTTATTATTGTTAATTTTTCTTAAAATTATTATTAGCTGTTCTAAATTTAGTCCTATGATTTAGGTTTTCTTATAGACTACTGTATGTCTTTCAACTTTACCGTAGTTTTCGTGTTTATCTTTATTTAAAATAATCCTTTATTTTCTTTTGCACACAATTTTGCACTATTTTATTTTCAACAAATTGTTCTAATTTATCAACGTGTTCAAACATTTCACCTTCCGAGTTGGCTTCAAAATATTGACGAACACGGCTCAGCAACGAAAGCATATCGGGAGCGGTAGGAACATTTTCACTATCATTTTCCGTGTCAAGTTCATCGTCACTATCATCACCTTCACAGTTGTCAACTTGCACTGTTTCCACGATATCGGTATCTGTTAATACGGGAGCCGTAGTTACGTTCTCGTCGACAGTCACATACTCATTTAGAGGAATTGAAACATTTAATACAGATGACACACGATTAAACATTTGAGATAGTGTAGGATCAATTTCATTTTCTTCGGGTTGTTCAGTTTCTGAATTCAAAATGAATCGAGCATGAGCGAAACAATTTTAAATTGTTGTAGGCGTCACGAGGTTCCACGCTGTTCTTAACAAGTTACAAGTATCCAGAACATTTACACAGAAATCTTTTTTCCCCTCAATAGTGGCCAAGTATTTCCGCAGAAGTAACTTTCTGTACTGAAATTTTAAATTTTGAATAATACCTTGATCACAAGGTTGTAGGACACTAGTCGTGTTCGGTGGTAGAAAAACAAGTTTAATTGCCATCAATTTTAGGTCACATGGGTGGGCAGGACAGTTGTCAATAATTAACACAATTTTCCTCTTCTGAGAAGTGAAATGTTTTTCTAACGAAACCAGCCATTTGGTAAAATTTTAGACGTCATCCACGCTCGTATGTTAGCTCTATATTCTACTGGTAACTTCTTAACATTTTTAAAACAGCACGGCTTTAAACTTTTTCCTATAACAAGTAACGGAAGTTTTTCTGACCCATCAGCATTGCAACCTACCATCACTGTCACTCTCTCTTTGGACTTTTTACCACCAGAGCACTGCTCCCCTTTTAATGAAAGTGTTTTATCGGGCATACAACGGAAAAATAGTCCTGTTTCATCGGCGTTGAAAATATCCTTACGTGGATAGTCTTTTAAAATTGCAGGCAGCGTAGATTGCAACCACGATGCTGTCATTTCTTGTGACACCTGTCTTGATTCGCCACAGATGTTTTTAAAGGTTATGCCATTTCGTTTTTTAAACCTTTCTAGCCAGCCAGGATTTGCAGTGAAATTTAAGTTCATCTGTTCAGCAAAAACGTTTGCTTTCTCCATCAGTAGTGGTCCAGAAATAGGAGCATCTTGTGATCTTGCTTGCTTAAACCAAACAAGAAGAGCAGCCTCTAAGTTTTCGTGGTTTGCCTTACGGAAACGTTTTCTGCCTGGTTCAAACTTGCCCGACTCATACAGTTCTAAAGTTTTATCTCTAGTTTTTATAATCGTGGATAACGTCGAGTTCGGTATACCGAATGTTTTACAGATTTCTGTTTTAGTTCGAATACCCTCATTAACAGCTCTGTTCAACTTTTTTTTCTAAAGAGAGGGCACTTTGTTTACACACTTTCTTCTCCATTTTACTTCCGGACTGCAAAAACGAAATTTACGAAAGCGTAACTTCACTTAACACGTACACGTCACACGCTTAACGTCACTTAACTGGCTGTAAAAGACTAAGAAGTTTGTACAGTAAAAAAGTAAACAGTTAATCCTCACAACTGAGTAAATTTTTTACAATAAAATGTTATCAGTACCGTACCGCAAACTTTACCACCGCTGTACACGCACAGAATACAACTGAACTGAACTCACCACACCCTATAGAGTAGGTAGTTAATGTAAGCGATGTGACCCCTCTTTCCTTTTATGTATTTTTTTGAATATCAACCAACTTCTTTAATTATAATTAATTTTTTGAAAGAGAAGTCACAAATGGTACCGCAGAGCGTGGTTTATAAAGTCTGCTACCACAAATGGTAGCTCAGAGCGTGGTTCATTCTAGGCTTGAACCCTTGGGTCCGGGTGTGTGACGGGGCTTGCAGGCTCAGAAATATTAATGCGATTGTGGTGACATAGTTGATATAGGCCCGTGGAGGCTAGTTATAAGTTGTTTAATTTGTGAGTCGGGTCGCACCACTGAGGCGGTTAATTGTGTTTGAAAAATGTAATGGTTGTACGGCCCGGGAGTCTCAAGCGTGGTTTGGAAGATGGAATGTTGATTCGGGGTCGGAGTTTAGCGTGTTATATTGATGGTTGCGGTATGGCCCGATCGGAAATCGGTACCGGAACCGACTTGTGTCCGGTTGATGTCGAAGTATTTTTCATTCCCGAATTAGGACTTTCAGTTGATTGTTAGTTGGTTGTTGTGATTTATGTGTTGGTACGGCGTGTGTGTCGAATTGCTGTTTGCTGTTATGTGTGTGTAGTATTGTTGCTTGTCTCTTGTCTCCTTCCGTCGTGGATGCATGGTTCAGGATAGGCCAGGTTTCCGCAGCGCTAGAGAACCCGGGGGTCTACTCAAAGGAAGGACAGTACTTGAGTTTTTCCGATTTTTGTTAATATGTTTTTGTAGGTTATGTTTGTGTTAGATGTTTAGTGGGGATTTGTTTTATGATTGTTTGTTTTGAATTGTGCAATTCTGGCGGCGGTATGCTATCAATTGCCCCACCCTCTTACAGGCGTTCTCCAGAAATTTCCGGTGGTGAATGGATTTGATGAGGACCAGCTGCTGGTTTTCTTGGACCTGGTCCTGCAGGTGGCAGATTTCCCAGGGGTGTCCGATGGGGAGGTCTTGTTTCTTATATACCCGTATTGCCGGAGTACGTTGGCTGATCTGGTCACCAAGGCCCTGCGTCGGGGTGACAGTGTTGATGCTTTCCATGGGGAGGTGTTGAACTTCTTCCTACCCATTCGACGACGCGCCAAGCTTAAGTTGGAAAAGTTCTATCGCACACAGGCCTACGGAGAGGCGTTAGGAGACTTCGTGCGCGATATACGGAAAGCTTCCCGGGTGTTAAGATTGGGGTTGCCCGAGACAGAAGTGATACAAGCGATTCTGGAAGGACTGACTCCCCAGGAGAGATCTCGTTTGGCATTCGCAGACCGTCCGCGTTGTTTTGCGGACCTTGAGCGATTGTGTGTGCTTTCAGGAACGGTCAAGGAGGTTGACGAGTCCCGGGGAAAAGAGGCTACCGATGTCCAATACTCCAGCGGTTCATCAGGAAGAGCCAAAAGGGACAAACATGGTGGTTGGAGGAGAACCCAAGAGACGCTTAGAAAGCCAGAATATTCCGGAAGTGATGGAGGCTACAAGGGGGTGGCAAGTGTGAAGGCGGTAACAACAGCTACAGCAGAGAAAACAAAGAAACATGAAATTGTCAGGGGAAAAAGAAATTATGTTAGGGAACAACCATCGGCAAGTAGGGAGCCTGTAGTTAGGCGTCATTCTTATTTGGCGAAAAAGGAAGCTTTGAAGGTTCCAGAGGAAGTACAAGTGCCTAAGAGAGTAGTAGATGAAGAAGAGGAAGCAGAAGTAGAGGAGCGGAATGACTTCGTGGGAACAATACAAGAGGATAAGAACGCGTCAGTTAATACTGAATTACTGGACTCAAAGAGGACGTCATGGTTGAATCCAGAGGCCGCAGAATTCGTTCCGGTATTTACATCTCGGTTCGTGAGGGATCCAGATCCTGAGACATCATCATCGCCTACGCCGGGATATGAGAAGTCATTGGATGGTGTAGCTTTACCATCGCCAGTCGAAATTAATTTAGTCATTGCACATGAACCTGGACAGCTGGATTCCAGGGTGAAAGATGTTGAGGACGTTCTAGTTGCTGAAGGTGGTCAAGGAGTGGAATCGACAGAAGAGTCAGAAGAGCGGTCTGCAGATGCTGCGCAGGTGAGTATAGTTGTAGGTGTTAGGGAGACTGTAGAGTCTGAAGTTGCAGATGGACACAGGGATGTCCGGGCTGCGAGTGTTTCGGAGGTTGTGGATGGACAAGGGGATGTTCATGCCGCAAGTGTGGTAGAAGTTGAGGAGAAATTTGGTGGCAGCGTTGTAGAGTTTGTGAGTGAGAGTGATGTAGTGTGTGAAGATGTGCAGACGCCTTCTGTAAGTAGTGTTGAGGATTCCGAGGAACGGGAGGAAGTTTCAGGTGGACCAGGTGAGCAACTAGAGGAGGACGAGGATGTGCAGTGTTCAGATGGTGGTAGTGGAAGTGATGGCGATGACGTTGGTGATGAACGTGTTGATGAAAATGAGATCGGAGAGGAGGTTGAAGATCGATCAGAGGAGCAACGGGAAGATGCTGAGGAGGTGCAGTGTCAGGAGGTTGATTTGGATGATGTGGACGAAGAAGGGGAAGTTGTAGAAAAGGAAGAAATTGTGGCAGAAGAGTTAGACGATGAGCATAATCCAAAGCGGAGGGAAAGTAGTGAGGTAAGTTGCCTTGATTCTGATTCAGAGGAAACCAGCCAGTACAGCTCAACACGAAATAATTTCTTAGAGAGTGGTGTCCGAAAGCATCGGATACCCAAGGTCCGTCATAGAAAGGTAAGAAGAAGAGGTTAACGGGTAGCGGGTAGATGTTCCCCACACTCCCAGTGGTGTTCATCTATTTCAGGGTTGCGCCCCTGCCCACGCGAGCCTCGGTTTCCTCCATTCATCCTTATTTTTGGAGGGAACCAGGTCCTTACCCTTAGTCCTAGCTATTGACCCTTTAATGATCCTTGCCCCGTTTCATCTTCCCGATTTTCCTACCCCTGCCCTTAATTTAAAAAAAAAAAAAAAAAAAAAAAAAAAAAAAAAAAAAAAAAAAAAAAAAAAACCTATTGATAAGGAAGTGAGTAGATTGTGGTCCTCGAGATGGTCGTGGTCTTTGAGATCATCAGTTTCCCCTGTTTAAAGGTTAGATGGAGTGATGGTGTGCTGTTGTTGGTTGTTAATAGTTCTTGATGTTGATGTTGTTCATTATAGGGTCCGAGCCTGCCGCATTCTCCGGTTTTTCTGGTGTTATTTTTGTTGAGAGAGAAAGTTGTGTAGTAGGTGCTGTAGAAAAGTAAACCCCCTCTAGTTATGGTGTATTTGAATGAGTAAATGATGGGATTAATGTTCGTGTGCCCTTGGTGCGGTCCTCTCTGTCTGGCTGAGCGGGGCTGTCCGCCCTTGTGTAGGGAAGTGGGCCAGCCATATGGCGAGGATGGAGATGCCTTGTGGGTCCATGTGGCTGGTCGGTCCAAGTGAGGGACGAGGAGTAGCACGGTCGCTCACATATCAAGGTGTGAGATGCCTTGTTGGGTCTTAGGACGAATATGTGAGTGGGACCGGTGGGAGTAGGTGATGGTCACCGGAGAGGGTGACGTGTTGGGGCGGTCCCGTGGGGTTGGCATAGCGGAGAGGGTCGCATGGGGATGGTGGTTCTCCTGGGAGCAAATGCCGCCGGGCCACCTTACCCACGATGTCCACTGGAGTATTAAGAAGGGGGGGGTACACTGCAGGGTACTTTCCCGAGTTTCGAAGTGGGGCAACTGAGTTGCCCTTTCGGGGTGGGGGTGTGCCGGTGTGAAGCCGGCTACCGAAGATTTTAGTTAAAGTTTTTTCATTGTACTATATTGCGAACGAGAGTATGCTAGGCGATCTTTGTACTACGAGATAAAGGCGGTTGCGCGCGCAGCTAGTGCTGAAGGGTCGCCTCGCTCCGCTGCTGACGGCCAGTTCAACTTACTGCCCCCACGGAGAAATACATCGATCTCTCGCTCTCTCTTCGAACTCACGACGTAGTTTTGTATCCGTCTGTATGGCTTGGTAAAGCGTAAATCGACTCCCGGTAAGTGTTTCATTATTGTTGTCTTTATAAGTAATTGTATATATATATATATATATATATATATATATATATATAGGGATAATTAATGACGATCTGCAACCGTATAAAATGCTTAATTATGTGCGTGCGACCCGACAAGTTTATATTAAGAGAAACTCATTGATCTGTGATCAACTTAATGTTCAGTATATAGCCAGTGTTCCGTTTGTTATTACTAGAATAATGTGAGAGCTATTACAAGTGTCTTGTCATGATAAAGGTGTCCAACATTAATTTATTAAAGGCTAAAAAACTTAGTGCGTAGTCAGGTCACGAACTGTGCCTATGCATGCAGTAGACTGTCGGAGAGTTTGTTAATTAACTTCACAGTAGAGAATTAATTGTGAGAGCTTCCATGAATGAAATTTAATTAATATTAAAACATTCTTAATGCTGTGAGTGCCTTGCCGTTAAAATTTTTGGTCAAATACTGATTATCGCTCAACACGTGGCCGTTTAACCTGCAAATTTCTGTCGAAGCATGTAGATCTGCTCCTGATGATTTTATATTACGCCACGTTTAATAGAGTCTGTGCTTTATTCAAAATTTATTTATTCCATGGCTGATTTCTCTGCTCGTTCAGCTGGTTGCAAAAACCTTATTAATGAATATTGTGCTTTTATTGAGAGTTAGCTGGAGGCCCGTTTTGAGGTTAATTACCTTAGCTCGGGTGTACATTTTTAGTGAACAGTTCTCTAATTTATTTGAATGAACAGGGTTCTTGAACTAAGTCGGATTCCTGGCTTGCTGATGGCCGTACACCTGCCTAAGCTGTGAACCATGACCAAGATCTTGTCTGAAGAGGGAGATGGGGACTCGTTCTCAATGGAACATTTGCCTGCTGTGATAAGGTGATATGCACTCTATTATTTTCTTATCAACAATCTTTGCATCCACGGGCCCACGTGTGCCGACTCTTTGCTAGAATGGGAAGCCGAAGTTCATGACCCAGAACTTCACTAGTTAAATTCAAGTACACCTTTTTTTATAATTGAATTACATAACGCTCAGTGCACTGCCTGTAAGTGTGTGCTGCACTGGGGGAGCGTGCCAGAGATATTTTCACACTTGCACATTGTACAGTTTGCTCATCATTGACATTTTAGTTTTACAAAATGTATTGAACAGGTTAGCATCTCTGTTCCGGCTGGAACAGAGATGAATATATTTTAACTTCCCTATGGGTTCACATTTAAGGGCTGGGGGTTTTTTTTGGATCGTTTTCTGGGGTTAATAAAAGGGGGACTTGTTTTTTTTCTGACTCATGCTGGTGCAACCTCAGACAGGTTGGAGGCCGGTCAGATTTTGTCAACTACGTGCTGGCGCGCTGCCACAGATGCTAGAGCACCACCACATTATTATTTTATTTTTATTTTTATTATATGTATACAACCATTCGGGGCTAATAGAAATAATTTGCTATTTTTTCTGGAAATATATTAGTTGATTTTGCTCCTTGCACAAGGGCTATACCGATTGTTTTTCTTAACTGGCAAAACACATATTGATTGACTTTCACAGGTATTATCTGCTGTTTAATTTTCTTTAACTATAAAACAGGTATTCATTATTTTTGGTAAAACATATTGTCAAAATTTTCTGAAATTGTATAGCCTCGAGTGATGAATTTCTGATTGTTGAAGTACATAAGGATTTTTGATTCCTTCGGGATTTGTGAAGTAAAATAACCCTTTAGAATTCTATAATCACTGTTTGAAATCAGATGATGTAGTTCTGTCAATTTTATCTAATACTGTGAAAGGAACTTGAGGTTCATACGCTCATGAGGGGTCATTGATCAGTGGAATGCTAGACAAATGGGCGGTCCAGTTCTATTCATGCATCATGAATTATTATCCTCCTTTCTGGGGGTTTTGGCTTTTATGTAATTCCACTAAACGGGCTGTGGATGGGCGAAAATGTTATCACTGCTGGGTTATGAATATTGTAGTAGTACTGGCCGCAGTGCGGGTGCATTCCAGGGGCAGTGGTGGTAGAATTAATGTATTGTGAGTTTGTGTGCCTTAGGTTTCTGTGTGTGTTATGTTTGTTCCTGTCTAGCTAGACACAGGATGGTGGAGAATTTTATATTTATATATATGTATGTATATTTACTTGTACACATTTATACACACTTGTTCTGATGTACCCATGATTTATATACACTTGTTATGATGTACCATTTTTATATTTTTATATAGGTATATATATTTACCTTGTATACATTTATACACATTTGTTCTGATGTACCCATGATTTATATACACTTGTTATGATGTACCATTCTTATATTTTTATATATGTATATACATTTACTTTGTATACATTTATACAAACTTGTTCTGATGTACACCTGATTTATATACACTTGTTATGAGGTACACATGTATGAATTCTAGGAATACAATAAATCTGTTATTGTTACATTACGGAGGAGTTTATTGCAAGTCCCGTCATACTGGACCCGGCACAGTTTTGCTTCTCTAGGCTCCTGCCTAGTCCTAATTGACTTGTGACTTCTCTTTCAAAAAAATTTTAATTAAGATTAAGGAAGTTGGTTGATATTCAAAAATATATAAAAGGAAAGAGGGGTTACAGCGATAATGGTTTATTTGTGGTCAATGAACAACACATTTGGTGCTGAAGGAGAGGCTATGGTTTCTCGTAAACAACGGTACACTGTACGCGTATACAGTATGTACTGTAAATAGAACTTGGTACTGAAGACAAAACAAAACAGGTAGACAAAACAAACTATGGTCACTACCTGCTCTTTCTCTTTTAGAGATGAAGAATGGATTCCGTTACATTGAAAACAAGCTTTTAGGCGTTCTTGTGTGGCTTTATTTTGTATGCAGTTACTTAAAAGCCAGCCAAAAAAAAATTATTTTTAACAAAAATTTTTCGTGTTAACCGATATTTTCCAGGTAAACCTTTCGTGTTAACCGTACAAATAATACACTGTACATAACAAACGGCGATCGGTACCCGAGTGGTATTTCGTGTTAACCGATATTTTGTGGTAACCGTTTTCGTGTTAAACGATTTCCACTGTATTAAACGAAACCTGGTAATCACCAGTAAATATGTAAATATAGTGTGAAAAAATTAATAAATGATGATTAACAAGAACGTAAGTGTAAAACATTAACCTCAAAACATTGAGATCAGGGGATAAAATGCATAGACCATTGTTGCCAGCTTAGGGGTTCCCAAATAACCTCACTCCTGGTACAAATTCACTTGTAACTAGAATAATTTAAGAGTAAAACGTTGTAAAAGTAATTTATGTTATGCTCCAATGAAACTAGACATTACAAAGACAAACCTAGTGCTATGCTTTAGTAATTAAGAGTGACATGTGTTGTGTTTAACGTAATTGCACAGACTGAAATGGACAGAAAGATGTATCCATTAAACACACTCAGAATTCCCACAATATTGTAAATCAGAGAAAGACAGTGACATAAATGTGTACTGCAATGTTTAATACTGCTATGATAAGGTAGAATAATGATAATGAACCATTACTTAAACCATAATTATAAAAAATTAATGTAACTGTCTGACTACACTAGATGCAAGAAGTGTTGGTGAATTATTCACAATCTCACATAGAATAATGGGAGACTAATCATTATAAAACATTCTTTAGACTATAAAGACCATTTGTACAAAAAAACACACTTAAAGTTGAGTATATTATTAACCATGAACCAAATCATGACACATGGCATACCAAAACTATGAATAACTAATAAAACTAAAAACAAGAAATTAACTATATTTGAATAAAAGCTGAGATATCCAGAAGTTGTAATGGACATCTCAGAATGATTATATCACAGCAAAAAATAAATAGAGCCAATTATTTAAATAAAAAGAGTGAATCAAATTAACTATGTTCTAGGCCAAAGAAACCATAGACCAAATATTGTAATTTTTATTAATTTAAGACAATTACTGTAGTAGAGATTATCATAAAAGGACTTGGGAAGAAACATATCGATGAAATGCAATCACCATTTGGTCAATTTCCATGATTAAACATGTAAAATCATAAGAAATATGTCATAGTCGTAAGTGAAAAACATTAACTTTTTAATTAAAGCACCAACATATGTCTTGTGAGGACTTGTTTTAACGAGCAAATCAAGTGTAATAACATGGTGTGGCTATATAAAGTATTACTAGTAACGCAAGGACGTTAAAGCAATTTAAAACATATTCTGTTTATTTTGGACCAAAAGATAGCATCATGACGCTACTCTCCAACCCAAACTCATTAACAATTTTATACAAATTAATTGTGTTCGCCGAGGGAGTGACCTCGCTCTAAGGAATTGCAGCAATCTCTAAGCCAATGAAATCGATTAAAATCAAAAGGGGGGTATGTAATCCCAAAATTGGAACAGCGAGAGAGAAGCAAATTTCTTCACACTTCATATCTGATGAGCGAAGCAGTAACGGCAGCCATTTCTGTGTGCAAGAAAAGTCGAGTTCGGAATTGAATCAGCTGTTCGGGTTTCAATGTAAACAATTGGTCACATAACCAAAAATTTTTAAGTGTCGAGTTTAATGCATAAATGGAACTGCAATAGTGAAACAACATTGCAGAGTGTGCAGTAGGCTGCAATTAAGTTAATTTCAGGGAGCATAGTGATGAATTATACTTATAACAAATTTTATATATTTTTATAAAGTGAATTGACAATGTGTAATGAAAATAAACATCAACTATTATAGCTTTTTTGAAACATGACTCCATAAACTAATCGACTTTGATTCATGAATTTTAAAATGAATATTATTGAATTTTAAACAGAAGTAAATACTTTGCACCTTGTAAAGGTTATCCAACTAGCGATATAGACACTAAATTAATACGAACTCAAGAGGGGTTATCTAACCTTGTGATTATATATTTTTTTAATTAAACAATCATTAAATATTCTAATGAACCTAAACTAAGGGATATACTGTAGTTAGTTAACTGACGAGACATCAGCAGTCAATGGACTTGATAATTCATGATGAACAATTGATGAACACCTATGATTTTAATTATTTTGTGTATTTTTTATGTATAGGTTAAGGAGTTACATTGTTTTAAAATAGATGCAAATATGTATCAGCTCAACATGCCTGAGATAACCTCAATGTTGACGATAGTCGAACTTACAATTCTATGTTAATACTTTAAATTTCTTGATGTTATTGTTATTTATATAATTCATTTCCAACTACTCAGTTTAAACAGTAGTGCATATGTTTTCTGTTATGTATCTTGCAGTCTCAAAGAAACCACGAAAATTGTAAAAGTAATTAACAAAGTTTTAATGTTGTATTCTAAGAAAGAAATAGTTTAACTACCCTGAGAGTTAGAGTCAATAGTAACTAATGTTAATCCTGAATGAGGCAGACAGCCAGTTTATTATCGATCAGTAATTTTATTTATTAAAATGATTAATAAATCACCTTATAAACAGTAAAAGAGTTGACGAATACTCCTACAGGTGACACAAATTAACTCAAATATTTTGAACTAAGTTATCTACTCGCATGTTAACATGGTTGTTAACAAATCAGACCTTCACACTCAGTAAGTACATGATGAGTAAATAACTTGTGTTTATTTCAGTAATAATTGAATCTACGGCGAACTACACGATCCACATGTGCCTGCGAGGGTGTCAACCTGACCCATTCGTATCTAAACTTCAATTTTAAACGGACCACACAGTGCAAAGAAGAGATATTAAATAATTCGTTATCAAACTCAATTTTAAAACATAATTAAATTATTTAACTCATTTAAATAATTGAATAAAATTAAACCACGTGTGACATTTTAACACGAATAACTAAGAATATTGCAAATTGGCCACCAACTTAAAGAGGCCTGAAATTAGAAAAAAGAACCAACGAAAAATGATAAATAAATAAATAATAATAAAAAATAAAATAACCTAAACCCAAGCAACCACTCCAATACAAGAAGTACACGATACACAATAGAGCGATTTATTACAAGATGGCACCGCAATTTGGGGCATAATAGATCAGACACGAGACCCCAGATTAGACGTAAACAGTTCAAGATTTATTACAATATATATACTTTTCCTAGCTAAAGTTAGAAAAAAAAGACTTCAGGTAAAAAATTTGGAATCATTAATAAAAATAATTGTTAAATATCCATCCACTTCTAATCAAAGAATCAACTTCTTATCACCCATTATCTGTGCAATATACACTTACATATACTACTGGTGAATGTTAAGTATGGGGAATGTTCATTATTCTTATCAACATATTTCTCTTGATTCTTTTGCAGTAAGTGACAATAATATGAAGTACGTAAGTAATAATAAGTTTGTGTTTAATCAGCAGCATAATTTTGTGTTTCCAACCTTTCTGACATTTAACCCCCCCTTTTTTTAATATCACTAAGTGACAAATAAAAACAGTTTATTATTATTATACTGTAACATTTATTATATTTATGTTAAGAGCAACTGGTGTTGGCCACATCTGTGAATAACAGTGGTCTCTTATTTTAAATAAAATTTTAAGTTTTTAGTAACTATATTAAAACTGTTTTTTTAGTTATGTTAAATGTATTAAGTTAACATAGCCTGTTTTATTTTCTCAGCATCTTTGGATAATTCAACATTGAAGTTGGAAGTGTAGGTCAACAAAGTTCAAAATACTGACACAACCAAGCAAATAAAATGCAGTTGATGATGATTAATTATTAAGATTATGTTTTGGCCCACTGGCAGTTCTGTTTTAAATAATAATATACTAACTTTTTTTGTTTTTATAATAAAATAGTTTCTAAACTACATTATAAACATGTAAATATAAACGTTAATAATCTCGGAAATGAAATTGTCTTTAACAACGACCAGTAAAACATTCTCTTGAGGATACATTTATAAAAAAAACTGCCAAAATCAAAATATTTATGTCTCAGTACTTGTTTTTTTTTTCCTAAAGAAGCCCAACAATCATACTCAGACAATAAGTGTGTCACGCTGCTGAACTATTCTCGAGGGAAGCCATACAATATTCTAATATTGTTGACAGGTAAACAAAGAAACAAAACAGAAAGTTAGGCTACACTTATTACACAGTAATGACAGCTATTAAATATATGGGCAAAATTTATTTCTTGCAACACTTATTACACAGTAATGACAACTGTTAAATACATGGGCAAAATTTATTTCTTGCAACACTTTACAACCACAGTAATATTGTTTATGCCTGCTTTTTTAATGATTTAATGGAAACAAACTGAAAAAATACACACACACACACACACACACACACACACACACAATTTTTTATTCTTGCCCAAAGCAAATCTCTTTCTTCTCTGATAGATATGCCTCACTGTTGGAGCTTTATAAAACAAAATAATGTTAAGTAATTTATGATACGGCTAACTATCAACAAAATCTACTTGCACCTTTCAATTGATAACGGTTCACAAACCATTAGCACAATATGTTAATACAGAACTAGGTCAGAATCAGTAAAGCTTGTGAGACCATTTACATAAAATGACAATGCACAAATAAAGAGAATTTGGAAGACCAAGATAAGAATACAAAGAAAGATTTATCAAGGCAAGAGTGGGAAAACAGTGGTGGAGATTCTAGAGAGTAAGCAAAGACAAAACTGGAGTGAGCAAAAATAACTGGGCAAGAAATAAGGTGCAGTGATAAAAGTTTATGTTCAGTAGATAACCAAAATCATTGACTTCATGGATGTACTTGTATTAATAGAAGATGGGTTAAAATTAGTTGAAGGTGGATTATGTGGACAGTTTATGAATTAATGTGCAAATTCTTTTATAATTAAACTAGGATTCATACATGCCCAACACCACTTTGGGATACAGGATATTGACTAAATAGTTAAATGAAATGTTAATACAAAACAGCAAAATACATGTATGTATCCAGTCTACCAACTTGGAACTGTTCTTGTTGCCTTTAAAATCGTCTGTTACCATATAACACTAATACCACATATTGTTACAATATGTCTATATTTATGTAACTAGAAAATTAGATTAATATAATTCTTAATACTAATTAGGAAAGCTGGTGTGGCACTCACTTTACTTCAGAATTGATATGTAAACTCATGTATCTGAGATTATGTCAAGGATTGTTCAATAGAAACACGTTTAGAGGCTATACAGCATTTTATTCAACGATTTAAAAAGAAGTCTCCATTAACATTAAGGCACGAGTCCTTTTTAGTGATTTTTTTAATAGGCCAAAAACATGATAATCACACAGGGATGAGTCGGGACTGCAAGATGGATGTTGTAAGACTTCCCACTTCATATGACCAAGCAGATCTTGAATCATCTGGGCTACATGGGGTCGAGCATTATCATGCAGAAGAATGACACCATTTGTGAGCTTCCAAGGACGTTTATTCTTTATGCTGACCCATAATCATGCCGTCTGCATATCACTCAGCATTGATGTTGACACCAGGTTCTTTAAAATCTAAGAGCAGCATACCCCTGATAATAAAAAAATACGATCACCATTACTTTCCCCGCCGAAGGTTGGGACTGAAATTTTTTCGCCTTTGGAGATTGTGCATGCTTCGACTACATACTCTGACGTTTGGATTCTGATTCGTAGTGATAACACCAAGACTCATCACCGGCAACAATTTGGTGTAGAAAGGCATTACCTTGTTGTTGATAGCGCATCAAATGCTGTAATGATAACGCCAAACACAAATTTTTCTGGTCATCAGTAAGCAGTCATGGAATCCACTGAGCAGCAACTTTGTGATAGCCAAGACTATGAATGATGGAATGAACAGTTCCCACGCTGATGCTTAACATTTGAGAAAGTTCTCTAGCTTTAATGCGCCTATTTGTACGTGAAGCAGTTTCCAGCTGTTTCACATTTTCATCTGATGCTGCAACATGTGCAGGTCTGGGACAGGCCAAATCTTTAGTGGATTCTCTTCCTTGTCGAAATTTATTGCACCATTCAACCACTGTTGTATGAGAATAACTATAGTCACCATATACAGCTTTCATTCTCGTATAAATTTCCATTGGGTGACGCCCCTCAGTGGCCAAAAACTGAATAACGGCACACAGATTATCTTTGGGCGGATTTTCTATCATAGATGCCATTTTTCAACCCAGTCACAATGCTTAGAAAAGAGCAAACTGCAAACATTTTTGACGATGTGTCACTAGTACTTAAACAGACAATATAAACAAATGAATTCCGTTGCCATGGCGATGAAGTCATGGACGCACAAATCAAACGTGTTTCTATTGAAAAATCCTCATAATAAGATTTTTTATATAACACATTTCTTATCAGTATTATAAGTTCTACACATTTCAGTTAGTGAAGCCATTTTTATCTCTCTCTCGCACTCGCACACGCACGCACTCACGCACGTACGCACACACACACACACACACACACACAAAATAAATAAATATGATACAAACAACAATAATTAAATAAAATATACTTCTTGACCAATTATGTGAATTTTTTAAAATCAAATATGTACAGTATTTTAATCACCTAATTGGTACCTACCTGAGTTATCTCTGAAGCACTATCATGCAGTTCTTATGATATGCACAATTCACTATCATATGGACAATGTTTGAATACATTATAACGTGAATGTTATGTAAGATCTAGTTACTATACACCTAAACTAGTATAATATATCTAATTGTCATATAATAACTCAAGAAATTCGTCTTTGGTCAAATAACAATCCTTAGAATCCATACTGCACGCTTGTAAAGAGCTCCTCAGTTCACAGAATAGCTGTGAAAACACGATTCCTATTTGTACTAAACGGAATGTTAAAATGCAAAAGTGTTGCAATCTGTTTTTTTTTTTGTGAACTAAATATGTGAGAGATTATCTCCAAGTTCACACAGCCTGAATATTTTACATAACTAAATGTCTACACACATAAGTAGACATGCCCGCGGAAAGTGGAGGTAATGTACACTGAAAAAAATTCTCGGTTGCGTTTTTCGCAGGCAACACAACCAAAGTATTACGAATGATTAACAAAAATCAACATTTTAAGGAAAAATGTCATGCATATCCATGAGCAGGCCTCATCACTACGCTGTAGGCTGTAGCCTAGTGTGCAAGGTTTTGGAAATTTAAGAGAACAAAACAATAAAAACACTCATGTTGCCACTGTAACAAAAAAGAAAAAAATTCCAGTGTAGAAGAAAAGACTAGGAACTTGTTGAAAATGTATATTTCAGACTAGGATCAATCGTTCCCTGCAGAGTATGTTCACTTAAAAACATTTCTGAAAGAAAGTAAATTTTATGAAATAGAAGAATTCGAAACTAAGAAACAGATATATATATATATATCTTCCTTTAAGTCACCGTATAAAAAAGCCATTTTTATATGAAATTTACCGATAGGCTATGTAAATTTTCACGAGCAGAAATACTAAGTATCAATCTTATTGTATCAAAGCGAACAACCGGACTAAAAGTTTCTTTATAATCTATATCTTTCTGTTGCGAATAACCTTCAATAACCAACCGCACTTTACAACGCTCTGTACCATCTGGATTGAGCTTTTTCACAAAAACCCAACGATTGTTAATCACCTTTTTATCTTTTGGCTTTTCCACTAATACCCATGTCTTATTTTCATACAAAGAGTTCATTTAGTCCTGCATTGCAGCTTGCCAACTATCTTTTTCTTTACTTGTAATTGCTTCGTTATAATTAGATGGTAACTTTTCAGCAATAAACGTGATCGGACATTCATAATATTCTGTAGGTTTTAATTTTGTTCTATCGTGCAATTGTCGTCCAGTTTGATCGTTATCGCTATTTGAAGATTGTAAAGGTTCTCTTTCTTCAAACTCATTTGATTCATTTTTAAGTAAAAGTTCATTATTTTAGGAGTTATAATTTCATTTTCTTCAGTTTCTTTATTATTATTGTTCAAAGAATTAAAAATAATTGAATCAGCTAATACTCTTTCAGGTTTAAAAAGTACATCTCTACTTATAATGACATCTCGCACTTCCGGAACATATACACGATAACCTTTACAATCCTCATGATATCCGACCAGATAACCCATCGATTTTTTATCAAGTTTCTTACGCTTTTCTTTTGATATATGTACATAACACATGGTTCCAAATATTTTAAATCTATCAACAGTAGCTGTTTTTCCATTCCATAACTCATAAGGAGTTTTATTATTTTGTTTTGTTGGGCCTGTTCTATTAATTACATGTACAGCAGTATTCATTGCTTCTGCCCATAAGAATAGAGGTAAGTTTGAATTTGAATATAACATTGATCGAGCAGCCTCTACAATGATTCGGTTATCACGCTCTGCAATTGAATATTGTTCAGGCGTATATGGAACATTAATCGAATATTTTATACCTTTACTATTTAAAAAGAGATCACAGCTTTATTATCGTATTCTTTACCACCATCAAAATGAATGTCTTTAATATTTGTTGCAAATTGATTCTCAACCCCGATACAAAATGATTTTAGTTTTTCTATTACTTCAGATTTTTCTCGAATAAAATGAATTTCTCTATAACTTGAAAAATCGTCTTTAAAAGAAATGAAATATAACTTTCTACCGAGAGACTCTACTTCGATAGGACCACAAACGTCAGTATAAATTATTTCACGAGTTTTAGTGGCACGTTCGATCTTTTTGTGAAAAGGTAATCTATGATTTTTGCCATAAGCGCAACCTTCACAAAAGAAATTTTCATCCGTAAATTTTATATTTAGATTTTTCAAAAAATTCTTCACATGTTTTACATTTTGATGGCAAAGTCTTTCGTGCCATAATTGTAAAACATTACCGTTGGCAATACTCGATCTACTCTTTTGTTCTACAACGTTACATTCTTTTGGAATTAAAGTTTGAATGTCTAATTTTAGCAAACTACCAGGCTCATATTCGGAACCAGTTACAAGAATTTCATTACCATGCTTTAAAGTATATCTCGTAGCATTATGTGTTATTTCATAATCTATACCCCTTTTACCCGCATATTTAACAGAAAACAGATTATACATTGAATCAGGAACATATAATACATTATAGATAGTACCTTCTACTCGTTCACTATTTTTATAAGTTTCAAAGTCAATATTACCTTTAACATATGCAGACATTGTCATACCGTTGCCCATTCTTACACTGACTGGTGTTGTATATTCTTCGAACGTTGAAAACCATTCTTGATGCTTTGACATATGATCTGTCGCACCCGAATCCACAATCCAGAGATCATCCCGATTGCCACAGCTGCCTTTGTCACCTATTAGTGCTATCCTCGATGTTGATTTCTTCTGTCCAGAAGACGAGTTACTTCTTTCTTGAGTATTCGACCATCTTCGCTGTCCATTATTCTTATTCATGAAGCAATTGTTACTTTTATGACCTTTTCTTTTGCACGTATAACACCTGAAGCAGTCCCTTTTTAAATGACCTTGTCTTCCACAATTATAACACTGCTCTTGTTTCAAATCATTCTTCTCATATTTATAAGAGTCATTCTTCTGTTCCTTATGACCGATTTTCAGATTAGCTAGCAACACTGTCGTCTCTTCGTGTACTTCCTTTTGCTCTTGTAATATAAATTCTTCTGCCATCAAGCGCTCAGTCAAATTTTCGAGATTCTTCTTATCGTCAGATACCGAATCCCAAGCACTGTGAAAATGATTAAACTTTTGTGGCAAAGATGTTAAAACACGAGTCATCACCATAGTCTTTTCAATTCCCCCCCCCCCCAGATTTTTCATTTTTCTAGCCAACTGTTCTATTTTTGAAATATTATATATAACACTTTCACTCTCTGTCCACTTAAACTCAAAAAATTGTTTTTGAATCATCGACAGATTTTCATCAGATTTCAGATCATATGCTGTATTCAATTTGTCCCACATCTCCTTGGCAGTAGAACAACCCATTATAAGTTCGAGAGGCTTTCTCTCCACTGTTGTAACAATTAACTTTCTGGCAATTTTGTCCGCCTTCTTGAACTTTTCCAACAACGCGTCACGATCTTCTGCACCTGCAGCTGGCTCGGCTAATCTTCCTTCGCAAACATCCAGCACATCATCATACTCTTCCATCAATGTGCGTACTACGAAGCGCCATTGATGCCAATTATCTCTGTCTCGAAGTTTTTCAATTTTTATATTCGGTTCCATTTTTGCACAAATATTTTATACTTGCACTCCAATTACACACTGCACTCCGATTTTAAAATGCCACTGGGCCCATAACCTGTTGAGGTATGGGTAAAAATAATGAATAATTAAAGTACAGGAGCAAACACACGCTTTATTGAAGGAACAGTTTAGTAGCAAGTATACATAAAACGGACACACGAAATACACATTACAAGAGCACATTTAAAACTGAACTGTACTTGTCGAGTGCATCTCTATTTATATAGAAAAACAGCTTCCAGATCTTTCCTTTTATTTAAAACTTCGAGAACATTACTTTTCTAGACTCTTCACAGTAAACGCGCATGTGTGCGGGTTGAGGCCCCGCCCAGGCAGCTCGACCTCCCACCGCACAATACAAACTTTCACTTCTACAATGGCAGGTACAATTACTTAAAAGTGAATGTAGAGTTTTCTAGCATATTCTCAACAAAGCATTCTGATCCGTGTAGACTCTTTAAAGGTCTTAAAATCATGAAGTGCGGAATCAATATTCCCGAATACTGAAGTAGCCTTGTGAATGTTTTTGAGCATAGGAGTCACAAATTGTAACGGATAAAGATTGTTTTCAGCCCTACGCCAGGCAAAAAATTATTTAAGGTCTGCCCTGGGCCAAGAAAAAAATGAAATACCTGGCACTTTTATTTATTGAAAATGATCTTCTGCACAGCATTTCTTTTAATGAAATAGTTCATTAATTTGCAACTGCAAAATCCAGAAAAGTAAGCTTTGAGTAAACAAAACTTTTCAGCAGTTAATAACGAAAATTATTTGAAAAACTTTTGTTCTTAGTGTTTTGATTTACTTTGTATAAAGTTTAAGTAAAGTATGGGACTTTCATAATATTCTCATTACTTATAATTGGTTGATGTGCACATGCTACTGGAATAAATAAATACGTGATTAAAATGGAAACAAGAGGAATTTTTGTTTATACAACCCATATGTTCCTAAATAATAAGTAGCTTAGAATATATGAGTAAACTGTGCCACTGATGAGAGGGTGAAAGATGAAATTGGGGGGGGGCACAAAAAATTCATCAGCCTAGGACGCTAACACCTTCAAGTCAGGCCTTGGGCATGCATACTACCCACACACCCACACACACACACACACTGTGTACTATTTCTAGTCAAATGTTATTTTCTTTATATGTAAATGTTTTTTGAAATAATACAAAAATTGGCACACTTATCAATCATTTTTAATTAAAAAAATTTAAGATTTTCGTAGATTTGTTAATAGAATGAACAATATTCTGTTTTCCCAGAGAAAACAGAGTTATCTTCTGAATTAATAATCACTTATCTTGTTGGCGATGAATGTAACTAACAAAAAGTGAGCACAAAAATTACGTTTTATTTTGTGCTGTGAAGTTAAGCTCAAAACAATAAATTGAATTGCTTACAACTTTGCCATTTCATGTAAATCTACTATCATTTCCCACTGTATTGTAAATAGAAAAGATTAACAAAAATCATTAAAATTTACAAAAACATCTCAACAAATTATTATTTATGTTACAATCACACAGTAAAATGGAAGACAATATAACATAATAATCTACTGTACTACATCAGCTGTATCTTTGTTTTGTCAAACCTATAATTAATATTTCTATTCATCTAGTTGAAATTTATACAAGATCATATCTTTTACTTTTTCTGCCACAATAACTAGCGAAAAGTTTCATTAAACTATATACGAAATAAATTAGACAATTTAAAATAAGTTTACATACTGCAAACTAATCTGATTAGATACAAAAGATACACTATTACGCATTTATAATATAAAACACAGAATTTCAAATGATTATTAATAAATATTAAAAAAATATATTTAAAGAAATAATCATGTGCATGTAAAAAACAAAGAGAATAACACTCATATTCAACAAAGCACAACACACACTATGTAAGTCAGCACAATACAAAGTGACAAGTGTTATACACAGCACGTAATAACGGTTATTATCTAAAAATATAAAAATATATGCTGTGTTAAACATAATATCCATGGATTCAGCCAATGCTAAACCATGATTAGAAAAGCAAGACAAGCTTAAAATTATAAAACTGCTCACCGATGTCGGTGTCTTGGCATTCCCATCAGCTCTGATGCCGACATCTAGCTGTCGGATGACAACAGAATGTCAAGTAATACTATATATTCATTTAACAAATACTACCTAACTTCATGCAATTGCAATATGTACACACCATCACAAATCAAATGTAAAACATCTACTACAGCCACGCAACTGTTCTGTAATAACTTACACTTTATCTGCAAAATGATAGTAATTATTGTTTAGTATTTTGGTGGAAACTCTATTTAACATTTTTCATGCAACCACTATATATAACAAGAATTTAATAAACAAGAACCTGTTACATAGGAGGAGCATGCACATTTGCTTGTATTTGGGGGAGGGGGATTATAAAAAATGTACAACCTAATGCGATGTTTGTTAAAATGAAATAAGTTATCCTAGACTTGTGTAATAGTATCATCTGAAATACATAACTAAACATATTCTCAGTTTAAACTGGGCATAAGGTTCTGGCATGTGTAGGGGCTGCACACACACAATTTATGTTTATATTATTTTATTGATAATTAACAAATATTACAAAAAAAAACTATTATACTTGACAACAGTTTACTTAATGCATACTATCAGAAATATGCACCTGCAATAATCTTGGATCCCTAATGATAAAGGACATAGATAACTTACTGACATAAACAACTACAACTGTACCTATAGCTTATGTATTACACATTATATCATGAAATGATATCAAAAGTCCATACAAAGTATCCACCTCATAAGTAACATTAAGTATAAAATTAATGTCACTGTATATACCAGCATTTTGTTCCAAGCAGTCTTTGTCACTAAGATGATGCTGACTTTATTGTATTCATCTCTCTGAAGCAAGTATATGTACACCACATGCAGTACTCTGTGCTGAATGTAATCTTGTTTCCGCTCATTACATATATAACAAGTTTACAGTTTCCTTGTTTAGATATTTTGGCTAGATATTTCAAATTATACATTCATGAGTATCTTAAGATTCATACTTAAGTGTTGGCAAAAAAACTTATATGCACATATTAAGGTTACTAAAAGGTGCACCTTATTAGTTGCAGCATCATAAAACTAAGAAATGAAACATACAAGCTACATATGTTATTATGTACAATTTACATGATAACAGTAAACCAATTGTCGTGTGTTATCTCCCCACCAAAGCAATTCAGATTCACATCAAAAATACATTACCATTTTCATATAACTTTTATCAACAACAGTCTCTTCCTCTATTTTTCTTTAGTGGATTATTAATAAATTATAAGAGCCTCCAGGTGGTCTAGTGGCTAACGCAGGCGATTGATGCGCTCGTGGTCCCGGGTTCAATTCCCGGCGGAGGCTCCATACGGCGTGCACTCAGCGTCGTGAGGCAAACTGAGTAGGTGCTGAGATAACAGCGCCGCCTCCTGGCCGTGAATACCGCCAACTAGCGGCTGGTGGCGCGTAGTACTAGCCATACACCGTCACACTAACACAAAAGCCGCACGGTACGCCTTGGTCCTTAACGGACTGTGGAGCGGAGGTTTTTTTTTAATAAAATATAAATCTTCATTTATAGATTAATTTTATTATGCTTTCCTTCTATAAGTTTAATTAAGCAAAACATGAACACTTGTTTGTACAAAAATATATTCTTTTATAAAAAAATATCACTATAAACTGTTCATATTTCAATGCTTTTAACACAACCAACATCCAAAATAATATTTATATACTTAAACACTAAAAAATATCATTTATGATGGCAGTGGTTAAAACCATTAACATTTTAATAATCTATATATAAGAAATACACTTTGTTACAAAAAGTATTTGTCTGTCCAATTACTGAAGCTTGCATTTCATACAAAAAATTGTATGTTTCCATTAAATAAAACTGACTGACCCAGTCAGATTCAATAGTAACTACTCTTTATTTCATTTTATTATGAAATCTGGTACTAAATAACTTGGAATATACTGTTACGACATTACAGAACAATCTACGTGTTTCTCGAATGTTCCAGAAGGATCCGGCTAGAGGCAGAAGAATCCGTTCATGCCCTAGAGTTTGAAGCTGCCAAATCAGCATCCTGCTACATTAATGGGTTTATGCCATCACATTGTAGTCAGAAGATCCCTTTATCACATTGCCGTTACGATGGGTGCAGAAAAAACAATGTTGTCGGACAAACAATTCAGAAGTTCAAGAGCGTTGCAACGATGTGAAAAAGACAGAAGACCGAAGTGTTACAACTGTGGGAAACGTGGTCATCTACAGGTAGACTGTTGGGAGAAGAAAATACCAAGATAAGAGAGTGATTGCACCAATTGAAGAAGTAAAGTCCCAGAACGGCACACAGTTTCCACGCTACATAAGACCAGTGGAAACTTGATCATTAATGGATTTGTGGAAGGTAAACCAACATCATTTACAGTTGACACGGGCGCAACAGTGCCCATTGTGCGCCCTGACTTAGTCAGCAACCGCCAGTCTCTAATTAGCTCTTGTACAATACTGTGACTGGAAACCCTGTCAAGGTGCTAGGAAAGGTAGATGTACGTGTACACCTGGGTCTTATTAAGTTTAGCCACCAAATGCTATTGCAGACAAGTGATTCTTAGCATGGACATTACGAATGCCTACGGACGCATTGTGAACTTAAGAGAGAATGTACTGAGGGTTGGCCACGAGACGATAAACCTTTGCATGGCTAAAATGACAGGGTCTACCAACCATTCAATTAAGCAAGTGGCATTGGCCGAAGAAAAAGTCAACAGGTCTGGTCAAGAGGAACCCTCCTTATTGCAAGCGGAAATGGAGGAAGAACTAGCAGAGGAAGTACAAATACGTGTAACGACAAAAGAAGTGAATGAAAAGCCAACTATGGGTGTTGAGACAAGACTTTTGCTTGTTCCTGGGGAAAACATTACTGAAGATGAAGTCACACAAGAGGCTGTTGACGAGAACCAATCAGATTTGGACCACCTAGTGGCGTATAGGCTATCAGTACATGATGCAACGAGAGTGGTTCCTGCAAAACTATTGATTAAGCGGAAGACTCATATTCCTGGGAACTTGATGTTCGGGTCACACGAGACTGAATTCAAAGAACCGAAGAATTATCTTCAAGTAGACCAGCTATGTAGATCGCCTGGCCGAGTATTACTTGAGAGATGGTTTGCCAGTTCGGGGAAAACAGGCTTCAGGAGGGGGCAGTGATACATTACAGAACAATCTATGTGTTTCTCGAATGTTCCATAAGAATCCAGCTATAATGTTGTGTGGGTACATGATTTCAACATGCATTTGCGAGACTTTTCTAGATGCCACCAGCCGCGTGCACTGTGTCAAGGCTGCAAGCAATTACGTTGTAGAGTAAAGCTAATGCGTAGTATGTGGAATGTTCTGGATTTTTGGCACGGCATTTGGAATACAAATACTCAGCAACGCTCAGTCAGTTTGAGTTGCGATTTATTGGAATGTGGTTCATAGTATTATAGTTCAGAGTTATTGTCGGGCAATTACACAGTGTGTTTAAGTGGCGATTTACACAGTGCGGTTTGAAGTATTGTGGCGAAGTATTATGTGTTTTATAATTGTGTGGGAAAATGTGTAATACAATCGTGTTTTATATCAGTTAACATTTTTATTGCGTGTGAACAATTTTTATTTAACTTTTTGTAAGAGACTGTCTTGTTAATTACAAACTGTTTGTGATAATTAAAGCTGGTGATTAGTGACGTAATTGGTGTCTTGTATTTTGTTTCCACTGTGCCATACAACAATCAGTAGACCGTCATAACAATAATTTGTTTGGAAAGTATAACCAATACCCCCTCTACTAAGGCCTCACAACCGGTCAGAGGATCGTGTGTCACGTGACCACCATGAGGCGAAGCATTCCGAGCCCGAGTCAAGTTGCCATGTGATGTTTGAATAGTTGGTGATAACTTACGTTTAGTTAATTCCATTTCTGTTGCTGGTTTCGTGATTTCGGCCTGATGAATACAGCAGTATACAATGGTGTTAAAGTGTTGTGTACCAATGTGTAAAGGAAATTATGACCTTGATAATAAGGCTCATGTGTTTAAGTTTCCTCGGAGTGAGGTTATGAAGAAAAAATGGTCGCATGCAATCCCAAGAAAGGACTACACAATTACTAATTATTCAGTGGTGAGTGTTATTATAATACTATACATATAATATATATATATATATATATGTGCCTCTTCTCCTTTTTTGTTTCAAGTGTATAATAAGAAAAGTGCAGTACAAGGTTGCCTTGCCTCTGAAGTGCCAGTTTCACTTCTTTCTAGGTAGGTTGCTCAGATAAGTACAGTTTAGGTTGATATATATTGTAACAACTTTAACTCTGGGGTTTAATTAAGCTCCACGTTGGTATGCGCCAATTTGTAACAACTTTAAAACGATGTTACTTATTTATTACGAGCGTAATACGATTGCGGGTTTATTGTTAATTCAGCCCACGCTGAATTAACCAATTGGTTACTAATCCACTCTGTTTACAATAAAAAATATTTATTATGTTGTTGCAGATGAGACCTCCTGCAAATCAATATTAATTTATAAAAACAATTATTTATTATATAGTTGATATGATTCATATGTTGAACATAGACCTGTGTTAATTAATTACCAAGTGTTTTACCAGAGAATAACGCTATATTACGGGTATTATAGTTAATAATTCAATAATTCTCTCCAACCCTAGTCAGTCTGTATTATTTAAACTGACCAAAGAGTGGCGAAGAGAATAAGTTAGTTCTACACTCTCCCGTATTCACCAGCTGTCTGCAACGAGCGCTGTTATTAGTAATTAACTCGTTCTTATAGGTTAAGTCGTTTCACTTGATGGTTTTATCACTTTCTTTCTCTGTAAATTACTCCCTAATCAAAATACAATAACTATTCTACAATAACACAGAACATGACATACAAGAAGGATTCTTTATTTATATTTTTTTAATTTTCAACAGTTGTCTTCGTCGGTTATTAGATCGTAATATCGATCGTACAATACTGAATCGATTTGTTAGTGAACTAGTGGTGTATATTACAATTTAAATATAATTTTCGGTTTATCTCTTATCCCAGGGTACATGTAATTCTTTTAACAATTAGTAAGGCCAGGTAATGCAAAATTAAGGTTACTAAGTATTACAATTGTTATTAACTCTTAATATATAAAATTAAATATAAGCAGGTTTTTTACCAAGCGGTTCGATACTGAAGGTGGCCGTGTCTGTTTATAACGGAGTGAAGATGAAACGGTTAGGTTACTCTTGACCAAAAACAGTGTCCAGATTTTCAATAACGGTTTAGAGGTGATGTCCAGGAGTGTAACAGAAGTTCAGTTCTGGTCTTCGTTCTTCTTCACGATCCTAGTAGTTGCCGGTCCCAGTGGAATTGGTGTAGTATTACGACTTCGTTAGTTTATTGAAAGTGAGGTTTGGTATTTCAATACAAAAGTTCTTCCGTGTATGTTTTAATTTATATTTTAATTAATTTTGACTTCTTCTGCTATGGATCATCTTTGTTTAACGGTAAATCGTTTTCATCACCATTCTTTTACTGGAAATAGTTTGAATGAGTATTTATTAATTCCGTGAACTTTAAGGATGTATAGAATTATATTTACTGAGATATAGTTTCTGGAGTTATTACTCAGTTCTTTATAAATGGATTTCTTTAAGACATTTAATTTGTTTAAATTTTATTCATTTTATTTGGTTCTCTTTTTAAATTTGTCTGCTGAACCTTACCCATTAGCATATAACAATCGAATTGAAAGGTTTTTTATTTTTAAATTCTTTTCTGGATTCGTATTAATTCAACTTAACCCATTCACATGTAACAATTGAATGTTGAAATCAACAAAATTTCTTGCATTTCTGTTACTCTAACAACCATTACTTTTTCTGTCATTGGATAATATTTGATATCCTAGAGCCAGAATTAGGAAATATTACTACTCTTATTTAATAAAATACTCCATGCTTGGAATTACACCAAATCACATAAAACTTTCACTTAATCTGCCTTATTAAACCGTATACATTTTACTACATTTTCATTTGAATGGACTTATTAAAAAAGGTATTAATTCCCTTTTACAAATATTAAATTTAGGCCTATTGGTTTTATTACACATGTAATTATTTTGTTTTGTTTTTAATTTAATTTTTCTTTACCTGACCTACTGTACAAAGAGTCACTGGCTTATGGCCACTTATATCAATTTTAATTTCCTGGTTTCAATTCATTATTATTATTTAGTTCATCATTGAACCCTTCATTGGTTTTTAACATAATTATAATAACTACTTGCCAACTTATTAACACTTATTGTCTTCCTGGCCAAGTTTACAAATATTATTTTAAACATCTTCATTAATTAATTAAAGTAAATACATTTAACATAATATCATACCTAATAAATGTACTTGTATTTAATTATTTAAATACAATTTTAACATGAATAAAATGAGTACCCATGACTTAGTACTTCCTTAAAGCAACGGCTCCACACTTACTACACACAAAACATAAAATAAATATCATGTAAACACTATGTCATGATACAGTACAACACCACGTACATTTTATAACACATTAAATATTAATTGAACAGTATATTATACTCAACTCCTACACATTAAACTCATCCCACTAGACACAGTGTTTATAGTTTACATCTCATACTACTCATTACATATTTTATATTTAAGTACACCATCATGTTTTATTACCTAGTAACCTTACTAGGTACCTTCAATGCATTTTTTTGGTGAGATTGGCCCTCTTGTATTTAATTATAACATACTTTGGGCATTGTTTTAAGTCATGTTTACAAAGTTGTTATGTAACGTCGGGAACCTCAACTCTGTTACGTTACAATATTCATCTTTTCTTGTTTAATAAATATTTACTGGCTTTTTAAGAAGGCGACCGCATACTGTACTTTGCTAGTGAGAGCAATTATTACATTATTTAGTTAGTGTGTGTAGATACATCATTACAATGACAAACTCATTCTTTTTTTCGTTTATTAGGTGTGTCATAAACACTTCAAAGCTGATGATATTCTATAGGAAGCAAGTGCAGTTTGTCCAAAGACAGGTAGAATTTTAACTTCCCCCCTCTCAAAGCCAATACTTGCCCCTGTGTCTTTCCAAATTGTGCTTCGTATTTGTCTTCAAATCCTGGTCCATCAAGAGTAGAGCCAGATAGGAAGAGGAGTAGGTTAGAATCAGAAGCTGTAAGGAAAGCAACAGAAGAAAGTATCAGAAGTCATACCTCATACATAGATAGAATTTCAGTGACCAACCTTTCAGAGTTAAAAAATAAAATTAATGTGCTGACTATACCTGATGGGTGGTGTAGTGTTATACAGGAAACACAAATAATTTTTATGTATATCGATGTGTGTGTACAACCACACTGTATGATACATGTGGTGATAGAAGAAAATATGTCCTCAAAGGTCTATTCGAAAGGGGTTTTATTACAGTTTAAATTCAATGATGTTAACTCAGGCAAAATTACAAGTACAAATGAAGTTGATTCCATACTTACACAAGTTCATATGTTCATAAAAGGGGATGATTGTGGCAATAAAGTGAAAGGTACAGCAAATGAGATAGTTCTAGGTTTAATTGAAGAATTTACATTTGAAGAACATAATCCTACATTTCAATTCATAAAGTCTCAGTTACAGCTTTGTTTACTTCCCAAACATAGAAGAGAATATAACCGTAACTTTATTGTCCTTTGTTCAATTTTCCATCTTATTTCTCCTCACGCATACAAATTCATTAGAAACCATAGCCATTTAATATTACCACATGTAAACACCTTGAACACAGTTTGTTCCAATTTAAATGGCAGCCCAATTCTTGAACAAAATCCTACATATTTCCTTGAGTACATAAAGCATAAAGCACAAACCTTTGAAAAACATGAGAAGTATGTAATATTGTAACGGGCCAAATTTATGGTTATTTTTATTTATTTACATTTTCGGGGATTTATAAAAAATATGTGTAAATTTTAATTTCAACAGAAACAAACCACGTGTTGTAAGAGCAGTTGTAACAAAGGCAACGCAGTAATATCACATTGTGAAATCGGCAAAGGAATCCGCACCACCTTAGTTTCCAAGAACTTTGTTTGTGTGTGACAGCGCACCCATACGCATTATACATCCAGGGGAGCGGGGTGACGCTACGTGTAAATCTCATGATGGCGAAGAAGCAATTTTTGGTCGCCTCCTTGACTAAGGCGACGGACATGAAACTTTAAGTCCCGCCTCTTGTGTGACGTCGAGCCATAAGCGCCTAAATATCACCGGCGCACAGGACTAAAATACTGCTATGTATCATAGGCATAGCCACGCAACTGCAACAACTCAGGCTGTGAGCGACAACGAAATCCGTTCGCAGGCAGGCATTAATATCCGTCCGCATGCTATAGACGCTTCCCCAGTCCACGAGAAACTACAACAGCCAACAGACGTAGTTAGTGCCACTCGGGCCCGGTCGGGTAGAACTTTTTAGATATGAATAACTCAGTGTAGTAACGCCTTAATACCGACCGGGACCCAAGAAATTAATAAACCTATTACAGTTACAAATTGGTGCAGTGACGTGGAGTGAACGGTTAAAATACGGACCTTGGAATCGTGGGACAAAACACGTGTTCGGCCGGCAATGCTTTATTGGACGGTTTTCAACTATAAACAATAAAGGAATATTTAACATATGTCAAATAAGGGTAAAGTACTAAATGGTGTGAAAGAGAGAGTGAGCAGAATGGGCTGTCTTAGTAATAATAATAATTAAATATGGTACCAAAAAATATATTTCAAAATTGGTCTTGTAGTGTTCTTGTAATAATCATAAAAACGTTTTTGAGTAATTAAAATTATTTAGTTTACGGTATAACCATGTGTTAGTCTAAGTTATTTCGTCATTACCACTTTCTCATTTCTGTGCTGCAAGATTCGTCTAAACGTTCCGGGTATCTTCTGAATTATTATTGGGGTGGTCAGATTGCTAAATTATCCCGTTTTAGTTAAGGTAAAGTGTAAAGGTTTCCATATCTGTCCTTGAAAGATATAGGTGGCGACTCTGGTCTTCTGATTAAAAAATTTATGCAGCAGGTAAGTGAACAAGACTGCAGGTAAGTTCTGGCAGTATTTTATTTATTAATATATTTCGATCAATTTTGTATCATCACAAATGGCGACCCTGCCAGGATTTTCATTTAATTTTATTTATACGAGATAGACCTATTTTAATGCACAGAAAATAGGATGTGGTAATGACGAATTTGTAAAAATATTTACCGTACATAATTACGTAAGTGTGAGTAGGTTATGTTTATGTTATTGTGATTTACAGTTGTGCTAGGTGTTTTGAGTGTAGAAAAATAGGGGTTTTTTTATATAAAAAGTGTTATATAAATGAACTTTAAACATGTCCAAAATACAAGGTAATGATATTGATTTCGCGTGGGATGAGTGGGAGAATGAATTTAAAGAGGTGGTAGGCGAAATGACGGACGAGGAGTGGGGTAATTTAGACGATAGGTTAACACGAATGGAAGAACAAGAAGAAGGAATATTTGCCGAAATTAGAAAGCATAGTGATATTAGTATTGGTAGTAAGATGACGAACGATAAAGGTAAGATAGTCGAAGTAATAGTGGTAGAGAATAAGACAGTGAATAGGCCCAGTGATAAGGATGATAATATAATGGGAGCAGAAAGTGGTGGAGAAACAAATCAATTTAACAAAAAATAAAGTCGATCCGGTAGCAGATAATAAGGTAGGCCTAAGTAACGATGAGATTGAAGTGAGCGAGTCAGTTGTCATAGGTGGAGTTCGATGTAATAGCCAATTTGAAAAAGACTTTATGAGTCTGCTAGTTCAAGAGTTTGCTAAGTTGCACGCGAAGTTTGATAAACAAGAGGAGAAGTGGAAACGAGAGAGATGTCAATTAAAGGAGAGTACAAAAGTTGAATTAAAACAGGTAAGTGGTAATAATGTTGTTAATGATAGTGAAGAAATAATTAACCAGGGGAGTGATAACGATAATTCAAATAATAAATTCGTAAATAACAGTGACAAAATAGTGGGAGAAGTAGGGTTAACTAGTGAAGATGATGATGGTGATTACACTTCAGAGGTAAGTGGTGATGTTAATATAATTAATTCTAATGATGAAATAATGGTGAATAATAATAATGATATAGTTGAGAGTAAAGTATTGGATAGTGGTGAGATAGAGATAGTGAGTGAGAGAGAGAAAGTAATAGATCATAAAGGCGTAGTAATTAATGTTGATGAGTTAGATAATGAGTGGAAAGAGAGTTACAATATTGTGAGTATGAAACAGGGGGTAAATTTTGTACGAGGTGTTCTGGGGGGTGAAGAAAGATCTTCACGCATATATTGGGTAGACAAGGGTTCTACGAATAATTATATTTTGAAGTTTTTTGTTGTTAGGAAATGTTTAATTAAGTTAGTACCCTCTGCATGGAATGAGAGAGAAAGGGTGATGTGGCATTGTGATGAGAGAAATTTGGATGGAGAACTGTGGGTTGACAAAGAGATAGACGTATATAATGTACGGAGAGATTATGATGAGTGGAAAGTACGGTTAGAAGTACGTTTAAATAACAATAAGATAATTTATGAGGATGAAATAATTGACTGGGTATTGAGAAAATTTACTAACGGAGACTGGACAAAATTAATGGACAATGACAAGTTTTATGACCTAATGAATGGTATAACAAAGAACTTAGAAGTAATGGTTTTTTATTACAATAATAATAGTAACAAAGTGAGTATAAGTAAGGAAGAGAAATGTTATAAAAAGGTACGACTATTACATGACGATGGAGGCTAGATTCAGAAATCGGGGAAGGAACCATTAAATAGGTTAATACAGGGTAATGACCTAGCTGATTTTGACATTGAGGTGAGATATAACTGAATAAATAATGATGACGATTTGTAAATAATTGTAGTGAACTTATTTGTGTATATGGTAGAATGTTAAGTAAACAATGTGTAGGTAGGTAATTGTTGTAATAATAATATTAATATTTTGGCAATTTAAATAAATAATATAATTAATTTTGGAGACAGTAATTGGCTAATTGTAATTGTTTTGGATAGCAATGAACTTGTATTTTTAATAAATTTAATTAAAACAATTTGATATGTTTTTAATATTTTGATTGATTATTTAAATGTTGTATAATTAAATTTTCCAATGAATTTAAATTGTTTTACGAGATAGGTATTTGGTAATTGGTTGTTAAATTGTTTGATTTGAAATAACTTTTTGTTAAATGGCCATATCAAGTCCCTTGACCATAGCTGACTTGAAATTGGATGACAACAGAAATTAAATGGGGGGTGACATTAGGGAAATCCAGGAACTATGGAACAGCGGCTGCCACTCTGTCCGCGTGGGGACAGCATAGCCAGGTGGTAGACCCGTTTTAAGGGTGTTTCAATATATACCAAGGATATGTTGATATCCACAAACGTTAAAATGTAAATGCCGAAGCAAAGACACGGAGAGGTCCAATTCCTCCAAATATGCAGTCTTTGTGGAAGCAAAAAGGTGCTACAGTCTTACATAAATTACAATAGTGTGTGTGGACCAGGGGGTTGCTCAGATGAGCAACGTACTAAAATTTTGTAAATTAAAAAACTGATAAATTCATTTTGCTCTAATAAAAACGCTTGTATTCCGCTCAAATAAATATGTGCTCATACATTCAGTATAAGGTGTTCATTCTATAATTTTAAATGTAGTATTTTATTGTAGTAGGGTAGATATAATAATTGATAAAAGGTATATGTTTTATATAATTTGTGTATTTTGAAACTAAGTAAATAACTAAACCGACTGGCAGGCGGTTTACATAGCACCAGAGTCAGAAAGAGGGGAAACAATGAGGGTAGATGTAAGGATTGATAAAAATATATATTTCATGTAATTTGCACAATTTTGAAATGTGTTTACAATTAGCTAGGAATGTCAGCTGATCAGTAGTAAAATGTCACTGTTATATTGGTTGTAAATGTTCAAGGTAATCAATGTTAAATGTAATGTTTCAATGTATTACAGATGCTATTTAAAATAATGAGAAAAGTAATTTGATAAAGTGAGAAATAAAGTAATGATTTGTAAAAGTTAATAAAAGATATCTTGGGTGATTAAGTTTTTATTGGGATATATAGATCAGTCCAAGTAAAAAGGTAAAGTTAAAAGGGTAGTAGAGAGAAAAATAAGGTTGTCTTGAATTAATGTAATGTTGTTGTGAGTTAATATAATAGAATTTGAGAAGTATTGATGTTGACACAGTAGTTATGGGGAATATATGTAGAGTATTGAGTGATCTATTGATATTATTAAATGGTGATGTTATTTTGTTGTAGTTGAAGTGAGGTAATAAGATTGAGATTTAGGGATGGCAATTTTGTAATAGGGGTAGTGTAATGTGAGAGTCCGCAACAAAAGGGTTGGGACGGGATGGGACCGTTTGGCGCCGGAAAGGGTTACCTTAGGTAGAATCCAGGAACCAACATAATGGGATGAGCTTTTGGGGGGGGGGGAAACACTTATCCTGAGTACAAAGGGTTAGAGAGTATTTTCTTATATATTGAGAGAATGTGGCGATTTGAGTTTAATGATAAGTTGGGTTTAGAGACTGTTTGATAGATGTTGTGATAGAGATGGGTGTCATATGAGTTATAGTTGTTAGTGGTATTAGAGTCGGAGTGAGAAAGATATTATATGTATAAATGCCAAGTGGCATATCAAGCTAAAATAAATAGTCAAATCACCCTAAGTAAGAGAAATTGAGAATAATAAAGAAAGAGATTTATAATAAGAATAATAAAATTTTAATTAAAACCAGTGACAATTTTTGATAGAATTTAGAAATATAAAGTTAGAAAGTGTTTATATTGAATAATTTAAATATCAATTTGATTGTTAATTATAATAATATTTTGTTAATTTTAAATATTGTATTTTCTTATGTTTTGTGTTGAAAGACAGAATTTTGCAGATGTTAAATGTATTTTCAGATAGAACTTGTATATAACATATGTAGGTCAAGGTTCTGGACTTGACCCAGTTTTGATCAGCTGATGGGTGAGGTCATATACTAGGCATGTTTAGCAAGGAAGTTAATCCAGTTTTTGTTTAATTAATTTGAACCATATTTAAATGATTTCAATATGGAAAGAAAATATTTTGAAAATTTAAATTTTTTGAATTTAAAAATTTTTTTGAAAAAAAAAACTTGATTTTGCGCCTGCCAGCTAATGGATATTTTTAAACCTTAATTATTTTATTGTTTGTGTACTAACCGTGTTGATTATTATTGAATTATTTTATTGAATTGTATTGTTAGACTCTAGGTGTAATCACATGTTAGGTTAAGGATGTTACTTATTTTAAGAAATGTTCAATTGATTTAATTTTTTTGACAACAAAAAACTAAGGAAGAGAATTTTTTAATAAAAGATTTCAGTTTGAATTTTGGATTTTTCACTTAAATGAGATAATAAAATTTTGAAGAATATGTTAACCTTACGATATGTAGAATAGGGGTGTGTATGTGTGAGCCCAGTATCTGCTAAAGGCAGCCCAGTTTGCAGAAAAAGGGGAAACATATCGGTTGAGGATCTGGCATGATCTAAGCCAGGGATTGTGGATTTTTGGGGTAGCATGATAGAAGGTGAGGTGCGCTGTGGTGCGTGTCTGTTCGATTTTTCGGTGTTGGGATCTCGCCCAGAGAAGTCCAGTGATCTCGTTCAGATGCGTCCATAGTCGCCGAGCCAGGGGGGTCGGTTACCCATGACGTGTAAGAACAAAAGGGGGTTGTTGGCACCAGTTCCTCACCGGTCCTCTTAAGGGGTTTTATCAATGATATTTCTTCTGTTTGGACAGAAGACCTCTCACTGAGGGGGTATTGTAACGGGCCAAATTTATGGTTATTTTTATTTATTTACATTTTTGGGGATTTATAAAAAATGTGTAAATTTTAATTTCAACAGAAACAAACCACGTGTTGTAAGAGCAGTTGTAACAAAGGCAACGCAGTAATATCACATTGTGAAATCGGCAAAGGAATCCGCACCACCTTAGTTTCCAAGAACTTTGTTTGCGTGTGACAGCGCGCCCATACGCATTATACATCCAGGGGCGCGGGGTGACGCTACGTGTAAATCTCATGATGGCGAAGAAGCAATTTTTGGTCGCCTCCTTGACTAAGGCGACGGATATGAAACTTTAAGTCCTGCCTCTTGTGTGACGTCGAGCCATAAGCGCCTAAATATCATCGGCGCACAGGACTAAAATACCGCTACGTATCATGGGCATAGCCACGCAACTGCAACAACTCAGGCTGTGAGCGACAACGAAATCCGTTCGCAGGCAGGCATTAATATCCGTCCGCATGCTATAGACGCTTCCCCAGTCCACGAGAAACTACAACAGCCAACAGACGTAGTTAGTGCCACTCGGGCCCGGTCGGGTAGAACTTTTTAGATATGAATAACTCAGTGTAATAACGCCTTAATACCGACCGGGACCCAAGAAATTAATAAACCTATTACAGTTACAAATTGGTGCAGTGACGTGGAGTGAACGGTTAAAATACGGACCTTGGAATCGCGGGACAAAACACGTGTTCGGCCGGCAATGCTTTATTGGACGGTTTTCAACTATAAACAATAAAGGAATATTTAACATATGTCAAATAAGGGTAAAGTACTAAATGGTGTGAAAGAGAGAGTGAGCAGAATGGGCTGTCTTAGTAATAATAATAATTAAATATGGTACCAAAAAATATATTTCAAAATTAGTCTTGTAGTGTTCTTGTAATAATCATAAAAACGTTTTTGAGTAATTAAAATTATTTAGTTTACGGTATAACCATGTGTTAGTCTAAGTTATTTCGTCATTACCACTTTCTCATTTCTGTGCTGCAAGATTCGTCTAAACGTTCCGGGTATCTTCTGAATTATTATTGGGGTGGTCAGATTGCTAAATTATCCCGTTTTAGTTAAGGTAAAGTGTAAAGGTTTCCATATCTGTCCTTCAAAGATATAGGTGGCAACTCTGGTCTTCTGATTAAAAAATTTATGCAGCAGGTAAGTGAACAAGACTGCAGGTAAGTTCTGGCAGTATTGTATTTATTAATATATTTCGATCAATTTTGTATCATCACAATATTAATGGTTGATGAAATCCATATAAAACCATACATGGACTACAAAGGGGGCAATGTTGTTGGATCAAGCGCAGATAACTCCACACTCGCCTCATCTGCTCAAGTGTTTATGATCCAAACTATTTTATCATCCAGAAAAGAAGTTGTTCATATTCTCCCTGTATCAAAAATAACAGCTGACAGTTTGCATAGTATCATTTTAAAAGTTATTGTTGGTTTGGACTCTATAGGTTTATTTGTTTTGGCAGTGGTTACTGATAAATAATAATGCTGTCAATAGCAAGGCAATGTCAAAATTTTCAAGTCCGCCCGAACTTAAGATCCAGTACTGTAATCCCGCATCTCCTGATAAGCCCCTTTTCTATCTTATTGACTCTGTGCATTTATTTAAATGTGTCAGGAACAATTGGCTCAACCAGAAAACAAATGACAGGGAATTCGTTTTTCCTGACTTTGATGATTTTTCTAAACAGAATGTTGCCTCTTTCAAGACAAATAGGGACTTGTTTGAGATTGAAGGGGGTAAACTTTTGAAATATGGGTATGGGTTAACAGTTAAAGCTCTTTGGCCTACAAGTTTTGAAAGGCAAAATGTAAAATTTGTATGTCAGCTGTTCAATGACAATATAGCAAACAGTGTACTAGTTCTAGGAGAGAAATACAATCTAGTATCTTATGTAAGTACTGCTCAATTTCTGAAAATAATAACTACTTGGTGGCATATTGTAAATGTAAAGACACCCTTTAAAGGTGTAAGGTACAACAATAAATTCCAGGAACCACTCACTGATAAAAGTGATGATGAGAGGAAGGCCTTTCTAATTAAATTTGTAGATTGGTTGGAACATTGGCATGGTTTAGGTCTGAACTATGGAAAACTGTCCAAGCAGACACACACCGCTCTTCTACACACAACTCGTTGTCTCCTAAAGTTGGTAGAGTTTTGTTCACAAGAACTGAAATGGTTGTATTTACTGCTGGTAAGTTTCAAACTGATCCATTAGAAGCCAGGTTTGGACACTACAGACAGCTAGCAGGTAGTCAATATCACATTTCTGTAAGGCAAATCTTTGAAACTGAAAAGAAAATTAGAATACTGTCTACAATTGAATTGCCTATTTCTGATGGTAGGAAAATTGTAGTTAATGATTTTGTTGATGATGAAATAATAATGGATCATGATTACTGCACCACTGCTTCTTCACAGACATTCACAGGGGAACTCAATGTAACACAATCAGACTTAGATAGCACCTGTTCTGATGTGAGTATTTTAACCTACATTGGAGGATATTGTTGTCATTCCCTTATGAAGAAATTAAATTGTGAGTGTTGTGCAGAATTTCTGTTACTTAATGATATTAATTTAAGGTGTGATCATTATAATTTGATTGACAGTCTTGATAGGGGTGGTTTGAAATATCCAACAGAAGTAGCTGTCAATTTAGTAACATATACTTATGTCATAGTAAGAAAAATGTTGGAACCAGAAAAGGAGAGAAAATTCTTGAGCTTAAATAATCATCGTAAATATGTTACAGATGTCACAATGAGAATTATTCTGGCAGCTGATGAGTTCATAGAATTTAGTAATGAATGTAGAAATCACACTAAAGAATTTTTGTACCGTAACATTATTTGGAAGTGCACAAATATTTTATTGAATAACTACTGTAAAGCCAGAAATAATGCACATTCAATGAGTGGTGGTTCTACAAGAAAATCAATAATTTTCTCGAAGTAGGTGCTTATGCAAGGGCATATGTATGTGGACAGATACCCCCACTCACAGGTTCATAACTTGAGTAATATTAACGTATTCTTTTCAGTGTATTAATTTGGTGTGTTAGATATAAGATTTGCCTTGTTAAAATCTGTTACATATTTTTAATTCTGTACATAATCATTATTATAAAGTATATCATTGTATTATGTAAACATAATTTTGTACCGGTATATTGTTATTCCATAAACTTAATTCCCATCCTCAGTGTATAATAAGTGTTCTCATCTGTCACCGCGTTCATAACTTGAGTAATATTAATGTATTCTTTTCAGTGTATTAATTTGGTGTGTTAGATATAAGATTTGCCTTGTTGACATGTTGGCTGTATACACCTCCGTTCGTCTCCAAGTGATCACGTGACTTGCGTGTTGTGAGGCATTAGTAGAGGGGGTATTGGTATAACACATTACTACTTTTTAACAATATTTTCAGATGTTTTTTCGTACTCACAGCTAAACAATGGTGATTGTTACTCTACTCATAAAAATGTATGGACCATCAGATACGGGAATGTTTACTTGTGGTGATAAATAAACTAAATAGTTTAACTCTTATATTATAAATGCACTTAAATACTTGGTTTTAAAAGGTTCAAACCATTTTTTAACAAAATAATCATATTTAAAGTGTTGTACACCAACAATATGTAACAGTACATAAAGGCCCCATACTTTAATTATGGGATCTGAGGTTATTTTTCCAATGTTTTATTGTATAATTATTAACTGCAGAAGGGTTAGGTCCACTGTCCCTATATACGAAGGAACAGCGCAGATTCGGTGAGATGAGTACCATGCCGAGGTCGCCGATGGACGAGCGAAAGCCGGTCGAGGAAATGGTGGTGTATATGATGACAGATTATAAATATTCATTGTGATTGGTTCATGAAGCTGTTTCGTCATAACAAAAGACAATGACGCATAAAACACAACGCATGTAACTAGGCGTTGTCCCATCGAACAAAGCCTGATGACGTAAAATGCACACACACAAGCACAATTTTGCATATTCCTCTGTCTCAGTTCAACGCCAAAGGGTCAGCAGCGATGTATCGCTGACTGGGCAGTTTTGCAACAAAAGTTTAAATTTACTAGAAACTAAAACAAAAATGTGATAGTGGAGCAGTAGAGGGCTCAAGTTTTTCATTAACAGTAACACAAAAAAAAATGTAAAATCAGTGCACAAGGTATAAAACAAGAACCATGAGGCGGACACCGGCCATACCTTGGAAGAACAGCCAACTTCAGCGAGGGATCAACTCCAACCACATTTAGAGAAGTTGAAACATTATCACCTTTTATTTTATTAAGAATGAGCTCATTTATCGATATTAACAAAATTTGATCAATGTATTTACAATGGGGCGAATGAATGTGAGTGCGAATGAGTGAACGCATGGCCATGATCACATATGCAAACGGCATTGGTTTGTGTAGTTGTTAGGATAAGATTCATTATATAATTAGAGCTGCAGCCAAAAGTCAAAATTTTATAAAAGAGTAACAAGATTCACAATAGTGGAAATAATATGACTGAATAGATTTCGAATAAAATTAACCACCATTTTGTTTTTGTACCATTGGGCGTGACGCCATTTTGAGGCATTGTTAATTATATATGTTTATTTGGTTTCAACTATTAAAATCCAATAATTACACTCAATGAACTATCAGTGTTCTTATTTCTATCAACCTTTTTTGAATCTGAATCTCGCCGAGAATGAACCCTGGCCCCCTTAGAGAGAGATTTATAAGAGAATGAAAAGCACGTGCTCTCACATATTTAAATTTGGTAAGTACATGTGTTTACCTTATAACGATCATATTTATATGTACATAAAGATAAAATTTGTATGTAAAAGGAGTTTGTTAACAAATAACACAAAAACAATAATGGGACCATGCTAATAATTGTAATAATATTGAAATAACATAATAAAACGTTTAAATAATTTTACTTTTTGTATGCCATATCTAACCGACATGGGTAATTCAAATGGTAAAAAAAAAAACAAGAGGAAGAGAGTGGTGGAGAGAGGTATGTACTTACACAAATTTAAAAACTTCTCAAATTTATGGACAAAAACACACGTATACACCCTATGGTTAGTTACAAAGTTACTTTTTCCAACCCAATAAAAACATAGTTGCCACTTTAACAACGCTAATTTATATCAAAATCGTATTGATACATGATAAATTGCATTATCAAATATTTTACTGTAAACGTATTGTACACGTTTTATGGTAAACGTATTGTACACGTTTTATTGTAACACAAAACATGAACAAAATGCCCCTAGAAAAAACTTGAAAAAAATTTTGACATGCACTGTATTACACAGTATTATGTACAACATAACTGGTGTTGTATATCATGTAACTTGTGAATAAACTTTATATAACTAATGTTAATTTTTTCCATAGGTGTGAGGTTTTTATGCTTAAAGTGTTCAATGTAAGGCAGTTGCACACAACACATGGTGTCACATAATTAAAAAATCGGTATGGAGAACCATACATGAATTCCATGATGTAAGATTTATGTTTAAAATAATTTATTTGAATTTGGTTTGGTAATTTCTAAAAAAATATCGCCCACCCTCAAACTAATTTCACTATTTATAGATATTTTTATTATTATAGGGTAGTCGTTTAATATAATGTTATTTTCAGTCACTTTATCCATAAAAATTAGGTAGGCTTACTTTATTCTGATAAAGAAACCGAACTACGCAGATAATCATCCCTCCTCTGAAGCGCTCCGAAGTCACTCATGGACCCTGAGCATCTTGCAGAGGGTTCATTCCCTAAAGACGAAAAGTCTGTCTATGAACCGTTCCTCTGTAAACACGTGCAGTTACACTGCCCAGCGATCCACAGGAAGCAAATCGCTATCCACGCTGGACACTTTTCGGCTTGCACGCGTTGTGTTGGTGTGGGTTTTGGTACTTTCCATTTAAAAAGTGTACAAATGTAAGAAAACAAACATGAGTGAGGCCAGAAATAACGCGAATTGTGTGTGTGTGTGTGTGTGTGTCTTGCCTGCCTTTTTATTGTGGTAATCATAATAATAAAATGGAAACGTAAACATTACATAATTGAGATATGCTTGCCTGCCACAAACGATATATTATCTCTCATACATAATTAAAATTAAAATGAAACATATAGAATTTTGTTAAAGTTAAATGAAATGTTTCCATAGAAACTACTTCTTTGTTGTCAATAACGTAGTACACATATAAAACTTATAAAAATTTACCTCCTCCATCATCAACTACCATTTTAATTTATAAAAAAATTACCCCCTCCCCCTTCAACTACCCCTTTCATTTATAGATATTTCATCTACCTTTCTACAGTGGATTATTATGACCTTCTTTTCAGGATACTTTATTTATCAAAATTAAGCACTTTACTCTTGTTAAAACGTAAAACGTTGCAGGTAAACTTCCCCTTTCCCTTAACCGATCTTCACCAAAAACAATAGGCCCTGAGTCCTCTACAATTCATGGCTGTATGCAAAAAATTATTTGATTCTGTTTGAATTTGCGGCTGTTATCGTTTGCCATAGAAAAAATTCTACACATGGACACTTTTTGAAAAATGACTTTTTCTCATGTTTTGATGGTAGTACAATCAGAATCTGCCGTTATCTCGAACAAGATTTTTTTCGGCATGACCATACTTACACTTCCTTATGGAACATGGAAGTAATATCAACTGGGTAAACAAATGATACACAAATGCTGTACAAATGTCATTGTAAAAGCTGTAAAAGCATGCTATGTGGTAAACAGATTAATAAATGGGATTCATGTGTATGTATACACTCAGTGAATATTTTAACAGATTGTACAGACTGTTCCACTAAATGTTAGCATGACACAATTGTTAGGCCATATTGAATCAATTAACTCTGTAATTAGCCTCCATTTGTTCAAATAGTTCAAACTAACACTCTTTTTGTGATTTGTAACTAATCACAAAGTTCAACAGATAGTAAATACTAACTGTAAAAAACAAATACACCTCAAAAAACTGCATTCCTCCTCCTCCTCCTCCTCCTCTTCTTCAAACCTTCATCTGAGGACTGGTAGATGATCATATTCTGAAGTTGAGTGTTGTCTTGTTGATTGCATTGTTTAAAATCCAACTAATATGTCCATATTCTTTCACACCAACTTCTACAGCTACTTTGAGCGAAGTCACTAATATTTCTTTTCAGCCTTACACTAAAACTTTTTTCTCAATGTTTTACTATTACACCACAGTCACATACCTAATTGTGCTTAATAAGTTCCCCCATCAATTGTGTTCCTTTTGCAGTAAAGCTTTCAAATATACATTTTCTTATGATTCATTTCAAATATGAAGGCAATCACCAAGACAACCACAAACGTACTTAATTTTACCACAACAATCAAACTAGTAAGTAAAGCTGTTTTAAACATTATCGTACACCATCTGACATATTGAACTTGTGACCAATCGTAGCCATTTGATACTTCTTGTGCTATCTTTGTGTCACGCTGACAACTTTTCAAACTACCCTCATGGAGACACACCATGTTATAATTATTGCAATACTGTCACGTTATTCTTAAGATGCTAATTCAGAAATCAGTCGATCAATATACATGTTTTCTAACACATAAACTAGCATAAATAAACAAATATCCACAACTCGTGACAGATACAAAAATGGTATATAGTGCAAATAACTGCAATCACACATACTTTGTTTACAGGAATTGAGTATCCCTCCATTCTTCTCTTCACATGCAAATCAATGTGCAGGTTATGCGCATCACATCTGGTTATTTGGTTTGCGGCCCTTATAAGTTATATTTCATTACATAATAATTTACACAATTACATTGTAAGTCAGAAAGGACAGAAAATTATTAAAAATAAAGGTTTCCTTATAAACTGAAATTACCACAGTCAACATTCATTTAAAAGGAATTAACTTTCTGGACATTAACATGTAATTTTTAATAAAGAACTGCATTTTACAATAGCTTCAAGACTCTTTAAATTATGAGGGGGATTTGAAAAGTTCACAGCCTACCATATAAACGAATGTGTGGCGTTTCTGTTTTTTACCCCCTCATGGCGCCACGTTCACCCTATGAACAGCTGTCAAGCGTCAAGTTGGGTCAAGTCATTGTTGCAGAAGAACAGATGTATAAACAAGGTTATCTCACAGCAGCGCTGAAAATGGAGAGAATTTAACATCGTGCAGCGATAAAAATTGTTGTTAAGAAAGGTTTAACGCCAACAGAAATGTTTAATGAGATGAAGAATGTGTTGGGTAATGCTGAACCTTCATTTACTACAGTGAAAAAGTGGGCTACTGAATTTAAATGTGGACATGCAAGTTTGGAAGATGACCCGCGTACTGGGCATCCGAAAAATGCCACTACACCAGAAATCATCAATAAAGTGCACGATATTGTTTTGGAAGATCACTGTTTGAAGGTGTCTGAAATTGTTAAGCCTGTGGCCATCTCAGATGAAAGGGTACATCACATTGGAATTACGTCTGAAAAAGCTGGGTGCGCATTTGTTGACAAGTGACCAAAAACGCATGCGAATGCAAGCTTCTCAGGAATGTTTGGACCATTAAGAAAAATCCGAAAGATTTTATTCATAGATTTGTTAACAACTTGGGTCCATTACTTCACTCTAGAAACAAAAAAACAGTCGAAACAATGTATGCATAGTGAATTGCTGGCTCCAAAAGCGGTAAAATCAATTTTGTTGGCTGGAAAGTGTATGGATCCATTTTTCTGGGATGCTAAGCAGATGTTTTTACTAGAGTGCTTTGAAAAGGGTCAAACAATAAATGGAGAGTATTATGCTTAGCTTTTGGGCTAATTAAATGTAACAATTTGATAAAAAAGACCAGGTTTAGCAAAGAATAAGATAATTTTCCATCAGGATAATGCACACCCTCACATATGCATTGTGTCCATGGCAAAAATCGCCAAGTTGAAGTAAGATCTGTTGCAACAGTCGCCTTATTCACCTGACTTTCATCTACTCCCTAACAACAAAAAATTTTTGGGGAGAAGCGATTTTTCTCAGATGACAAGCTGAAAGCGGCAGTAAACGGTTATTTTGAGGACCTAGAAGAATCAAGACTTCCTCAACGGGGTAATGACTCGACCCTTCACTGCTGTTCGTGGTGCGAACGTGGCGCCACGATGCAGTAAAAAACAGAAACGCCACACATCCGTTTCTATGGTAGGCCGCAAACTTTTCAAATCACCTTATGCATATGCTTAATACAAATGATGGTTATTCATTAAGATTTTCAATCACTTTTCGATGGAAGAGACATCAGTATAGATCAGTTTAGCAGATTTGTGCTTACTGAAACAACTGTTCACATCAAAAGGAGTATGCACACTTTTAAGTATAATTAAAGCGCACTTTCAACAATAACTGAAAAACAACTTTCTCAAAATTAATTTTCTGAATGTTCAGAAAATTAAATAACAATTCCACAGTCTCTTTAATTCTTGAATATCAATAAACACAAAATATTCTCAAGTCTTTTTGTTTATCTACATGCAAGTCTATAAAGTGTTAAAAAAAATTGAACTAGACAGCTCCCTGAGCTGCAGAACTTGATCAGACTTTTAAGTTTTTTCCAAATTTTGACTTCCATTTTATTAAGTAAAAGCAAAAATTTTTAAAGCAAACACTACATTCAGATTTGGGTTAACATCATTTCCTTTATCCTGATGTTTGGCATGAATTTTACCAAGTTTTCAAAATTTTAATACATTTTGTGTTGAAAATTTTTTTAATTTTCAAACCTAAATAATATATTCAGACTATGGTTAAAATTCTCTTTAATTGGATACCTGGCTTGGGCTGTTGCAATTTTTTCAAAATGTTGACCCATCACGTTTTTGCCCTACTGCCACATTTTCAGGGGTATCAATCCTCATAACAATAGGATTCTGTATGGATGCACACGCCATATTTTACGAAAACTGTATACTGTATTCAAAAGTTATTCTGAGGTATACACCAATCAGACAGACAAAGAGACAAGACAGACAGCAAACATGACGGACAAGTGCCAAGAGGCTGAGTTAAACCTGAGAACTCACTTCGCTCTTTCAACTATAGTACAACAGATAAAATTATGATATTTAAAATTGTTAATCTTGTTTTGTATTTTTAAAGCACAAAAATAAATACATAATACACAAATGTGTAAGCACGTGTATGTACAATCATACAAATATAGATTATTTCAATATTGCTTCAATTAATAATCAATATACAAATCCCAACAATATGCAATGATCATTACTGTAATACAAAAATATAACACTACTGTGCAACAACGAAAAAAATTGGTTCTGCTACTTTAATAATATGTAACTAAACATTTTCTTAACAGAGCAATTAATAGACATTCTCTCATAAACTTGTATGGTCAGAACTTTTAATATAACTTTCTTCAAGTGACAACCACATTTTATTAATGTCATTGTTTTTACTGATCTTCTCAGATTCACCACTGAGGATGCCATGGCATAGAAATGGTGAAGTGTCTGATATTAACAATATCAGTAAACAAGTTCATCAACCAACGAAAACATTGTTATGTATTATATATGATAATCACATTGAACATTTTTATATCATTAATGGTGGGGATCGAGTGAGAAGGAGGGATGATTATCTGCATAGTTCAGTTTCTTTATAAGGAATAAACTGCTTAACTTTTATAGATAAAGTGACATAAAAATAACATTATATTAAACAACTACCCATAATAACAAAAATATCTATAAATAGTGAAAATAGTTTGAGGGTGGGAGATTTTTTTTAGAAATTATCAAACCGAATTCAAGTAAATGATTTTACTTGAATCTTAGAATATAGAAGTCATGTATCGTTCTCCTTACCGATATTACTATAAAATCACTATAATTCTGTTACCAGAATGCAATCACTTAATTAATCCTAGTTTACAATCAAGATGTTTTTTCTTACTTCTTTATGTAAAAAGCCCAACTGTATTCAACCTTTACAAAAAAACTTCATGAGTTTTATAACCTTCGATATGGTATACATGTTATACCTTAATAAGGTGTTACATCTTCATTACATATTGAGAGTAAATTCCTATTACATTATATACTAAATCATGGTCTTATCAAATAATTTTAGTTTATGGAAATCCTCACTAAAAGATGATTAACTATGTTATGGTTAATTAACTATATTAAACTAATGAAAATAAAATGACTATGACGAGACAAATGACTATGACCCAACCCAAGTGATTTACCCAATAAAATAAAATAAAATAAAATGAGAAGGTATAAACTCAAATAATGATGAAAAAGGCACAAACAAATAATAAATGTAAATGACAAGTATTAAAATCAAATAAAATAATCTCAATTAAAGTACATTAACCAGAGTAATAGATATTATACGTTATGAATAACTCTATGATGATAAGTAAATCAGAACATGAAATTTGTTAACACACTAACTAACAATTGTGAATAAAACAATAAAAAACCCAGAAGTGAGAGATAGGTAGGTAGTGAAAGTGATTAAGTGAGTAAAAGAAATCAATATTAGGGAATAACCACTAGTAACACTAAAGTACAGTAAAAAAGTGCAAAGTGCCAGTGTAACCCAAAATAAATATAAAACACAACATATAGGTAAAGACACCAAAACCAGTGATTAACACTATAGTTTAAGGGTGAAAGATACCAATAAATAAGAGTAACCAGAATATTGTTATTATAATTAGAAGTGATAGTAGAATAGTAATACAGTTGTATTCAGGATAAAAATCCCATGATGATTAAGAATGTTATTGTTACAATGGTTAACTAGTAAAAAATATATAGTAAATGTTTTAGTGGATGGTTAGTGAGGATCGGTCAATAATACAACTTTAGTTATTTTGCGTCGACGTTTCGACAATATTTATTGTCATCTTCAGGACCTGTGTATGAAATACAATAGAAATATCAAACATAACGACACAATTAAATATTTGGGTGAACGTGTTGGTGATGTGAGTGTGTGCGTGCGTATGTATGTATCATTTTTTATGTGAAGACTTATGATAGTTTGTTTACATCTTCAAATTATCTTTAAGAAAGCGAGCAAATTATAGTATGAGAGAACTTAATTTATACAGTATTACAATTTAAATTACTAAATATAATGTTATTTTAATTAATTAAACAAACAGTAACCAACAATTGGATATTACAGTAGATTGGTACATAAATTGTTTATACCTACAACAGTCAACATATAGCAAAGTAATATATTACCTATAACTAAAACAGATTAGGGGATGTTCACTACGTAATTATTAAAAGTTATTTTTACCATGTTTCACTCCCTACTGGTGTTAGCAAACAATCATAATTTAGAAACATACAATTTACACAATATTGTAAAACATTACGACTTAAATCAGATAGTTGACAAAGGTTACAAACAAAAGTTTCTGGTAAATTTTACTAACAGGTAAACTTGGATAATACGGTAATTGTAATCGTATTGTAAAATATAGTCTAGAGTACTATAGAATAATGTAATTTATGTATGTGTCCACAATCACCCTTCTCTTTCACCCATGCTCCCCCCGCCAGTCCTCACAGCCTCTCACTCTAACCTGAAATCGATCTATCACTCACTATCACCCCACGCACTCTCTCTCTCTCTCTCTCTCTCTACTACATCTCACTCACTGTCTCCCTTCTTCGCTCTCCCACTCTTACACCCTTCACTCTCACACACTCTCTCTCTCCCTCTCATTATCTCTCTTCATTCACTCTCTCTCTCTCTCTCTCTCTCTCTCTCTCTCTCTCTCTCTCTCTCCCTCTCATTTGTCATTGTCCACGATTGGCACTCTAAAACACTCACCATTTTTATTACACTATCATCCTCATATAAATAGAGAATTTATGCACACGATAACAGAAATGATTTACCAACTTGTATTAAAGGGTTACAGACTTTATAACACAACATTATAGATAACAGATCTATTATATGAAAATGGTTATTACTTAATATTTACATTTTGGTCAATGTTATTTACCAGGAACTTGGTCTATACAGAGTACCATAGTCAATGTAGTTCACATATATGTCGGTCATAATCTCTCTCAGATGCTCCCTCAATCTCTCTCTCTCTCTCTCTCACTCTATTCTAAACAGATATATACCACAAATCTAACACGTAGACGTGTACATACACACACGCTAGAATTACATATGAACACACACACACACACACACACACACACACACACACACACACACACACACACACACACACACACACACACACACACACACACACACACACACACACACACACACACACACACACACACACACACACACACAACAAAACAACCTCACAAGTCAACTAAACATTCGAGAATCCATACATAAATATAACACTATTTTATTCACTTATTTTTATCATCTAAGTGTAAATTATGCACAACGGAGATGCCCACTGTTTATACCTACAACAGTCAACATATAGCAAAGTAATATATTACCTATAACTAAAACAGATTAGGGGATGTTCACTACGTAATTATTAAAAGTTATTTTTATTTTATTGTATCACATAAAAAATGATACATACATACGCACGCACACACTCACATCACCAACACGTTCACCCAAATATTTAATTGTGTCGTTATGTTTGATATTTCTATTGTATTTCATACACAGGTCCTGAAGATGACAATAAATATTGTCGAAACGTCGACGCAAAATAACTAAAGTTGTATTATTGACCGATCCTCACTAACCATCCACTAAAACATTCACTGATTAACGGTCACTAAAAATTTAAGGATTTATATAGTAAATGTTAAAAGATGGATGGACAACCAATCTAACAGTATTAAATAAGAATAAACTAAATAATATGAGTGCAAAATACATAAAACATCCTGTGTTAATAAAAATGTTCAAAAGGATGATTAGCAAGATAAAATAAATGGTGTTATAATGTTATTCACCAAGATAGCTATTTGTTCAATTAAGTTTATAAGAAGGAATATGGCTGAAAAAAGTAAACAGACCATAAACCTAATTTTTGTGTTATGTTTTATAAGTAATATTAAAGGATAAACAAGTTATAAGAAATGGCAATAGATATGAGTAAGGAGATAAAATTTTACAAACATAATAATAATCTTTAGAGTAAAGACAGAAAAAGAAATAAGAGAATAACAAACAAGCAATGATTTTGGTAAAGTAATAAGAACATACAATTATTGTAAAACAGCCCAAATTAATACAAAATGTAAACAAGTCATAAGTGACACCAAGCAAAACATATGTAAATGAAAAATAATCTTTAATTTGTGTAAAATAAGAAGATATAGCCAATTACTACTTAGGCCTATAAAAAGCCTAACTGTATGAATCCAAAATAAACAAATTGTAAGAAATTAACTATTGTATTAGAAAATTCAGGGAAAGTAACTAATTAAGTACAATTAGTGAACCATATTAAGATATCACAGTTAAATTTAAAACATAAAATACGAAAGAAATGTAATAACATAATATTAACATTTTTGTCAAAACTTTAATACATGAACAAACCCAGCTTTGTGGGATGTCAAAATGGTCTTTGAAAGAAAATATAAACAGTTGTGATAATATCTAATTCATAGATAAGAAGACAGAAGAATAATAGCCATCAGAAGATATTTATTCATTTTGAATTAAAATTCAAATATTATAACAATAGACATAAATATTATCAACCAATGAGAGTACAGACAGTTGCCATAACAACGGAACGTTATTTAATATAATTCCGTTATAAAACAATAGTCCATTATTGATGCTCAAGACATCCAGAAGCCAAGCCATATTCAACAAAATTATTAATTAAAATAATAAGAAATTCGATCAAATTTAATAAGATGTGGATTCAATAAGTTGATTGAAGACTTAAACTAGGAGAGCTGTACAATAATGTTGGTATTTGTAGTGTGGGAATTATATTGATGGAAGGTTGGCTAATCTGATTCATAATTTGATTTTGTTGCTACTGGCAGATATGACGTACACAGTGCTCTGAGCTTTCAAACACAACAGTCGTTTAGCTACGCTCGTTGCGTTTCGCCTATCGGCTTAATTATTTCATGTCGCAACATATTATGTAGGGCCTTTGGCCTAAATTATTTCATGTTTTGTCTCAGTGTTTCATAATTGCGGTTCATTTCTTAAATATAATTTTTTCTTATACGTCATGATGCCTGAAGGCTTAGCTAACCTTCATCAAATCTAAATCGATTTGTACTAATTTACGTACAATAAATGTGTTTAAATACAGTCCACTTATCTACCATTATTTTCATATTCCTAGCCAATTTAACTCCACGACATTATTAAAATATTTAGCTAGGCATCTACATATCAAAATTTTTATTTTAACATCTTTATTAATCAACTACAATTCTTAACATTTTTTGGTCACTCCGGGCCTGGATCTATCATTCAACCTTCTTTTACAACTTTATACCTCACGAAGCGGCTTCTCACTTAATTATTTTTTAATCCAATTTCTGGCCATCACGGGCGAATCAGTATGTTCACTGATCTGACCATGTCGGTATTTATTTCAACATTCTTTCGTCGCTGAGATTGGACTTCATGGACAGCACCATAGTATACAAAAAATTCACGTGTCAACGCCTACACGCCAGGTTTTGAGCGGTTTCAAGTTGTGAGAGTATTCATCCATCCAGTCCGTGCGTGTCACTACCATCTGCTGCACGGCCTCAACGCTGCAAGACGCCTCACCGAATATACTACATCAATATCATCAATAAAAGGTCCGTAAAAAATGACGGAAGAAAGTGTAAGAGTGTTAGTTAAGAAGAGAGGCGGCTTAAAGTCTGCCATAGTGAGAATTAATTCTGCAATAGTTAACTTTGACAAAAATAGCAATACCAAGCATTTTTTAGTCAATAAAATACGATGAGGTCCAGTCTGAGATTGAACTCATTTCTAGAGACATAGATACTGCCCAAGAGGACAGAGTTGAGGTTGAAGAGCTTTTGTATTCAACCAAGGCTAAGATTTTACAACTGTTAGACACTTTTAACATCCAGACTGAATCTCAGACATTAAGTAGCAATATTCAATTAAAACCTATCAAGCTGCCCTGCTTCACAGGTAACATTCTCGAATGGCAGCACTTCTATTCGATATTTTTAGACTTGGTAGATGCTAGATCAGACTTAACCTCAGTACAAAAATTACACTACTTATATTCATCTCTTAAAAATGAACCATTAGATTTAATCAAGGCTTTGCCTATTTGTCACGAAAATTATTCAATAGCGTTAAGTTTGCTTTCCGCTAGATATGACAATAAATTTATATTACCCAAATACTATATTCAAAATTTATTAGAAGTAAAATCTACAACTAAGGACTCTGTACAGAGTTTAGCAGAATTTACAAATGCCATAACGTCCTCTGTCAATTCTCTGACAGCCATGCAATTGTCAGTAGATTCATTTGAACTTATTGTCATACAGCTATTGTCAAAACTTGATTATTCCACCTTTAAACTATGGAAAGAATCTATAGATTCTGAAAATCTTCCCAATTTCCAGAATTTTGTACAATTTCTAAATGCCCGTAGGCAACTATTAGAAAACACGCTACTGCTGGAAGCTGGACAGCAGCTTAACAAACCGATTCTAAAATATAACCATAAGTCTGAAAAATCTAAGTTACGAAACTCTGCTGGCAGCACTGTATTTAAAAGCTATCATTCTACTTCAAATAATTATTCATGCCTATACTGCAAGGCAAGTCACCCAATTTATATGTGTGACAAATTTCGCGATTTGAGCGTATCGGAACGAAGGCAATTTATACTAAAATACAAATGCTGCACTAATTGTCTGAGACCAGATCATTTTTCTCCTAATTGTAAAGTCAAGCATTCGTGTAAGGTCTGTTCGAGACGCCCCATACACTACTTCATATAAATAAGGAACTAAATTACAGTCCTGCCAGCAGTAGTAATTACTGCTCATTTAAATTGCAATCAGTGAACAATGTTATTTTATCTACAGCTGTCGCATTTGTTATCGACCACGCTGGTAACAAGCAACTTGCGCGAATCCTACTAGATGCAGGATTGCAAGTTAATTTTTGTACTGCATCATTTGCAAAAAAATTGCAACTTAATTTAACCAAATCTAATATACCAACCTCAGGTATTAATAATGCAACATGTTGCGCTAATAATTTGGTATCAGTTTGTATTGTTTCCCGTTAACAAAATTTTACTTTTAATGCTCAATGTGCAGTGTTATCTACTTTAACCCATAAACTTCCAGCACAATCTTTTGACATAAAACATTTTAATATCCCAGATAATATTTTCCTTGCTGACCCAAATTTTAATGTATCAGCTGACATAGACATACTGTTGGGAGCGCAGTTTTATTTAGATTTGATTCAAGCAAACAAATATGTTCGTGGTCCTAACTTTCCTGTCATACAAGAAACTAAGTTAGGCTATATTCTAGCAGGCAATTTGCCTAAGCATTGTCATTTAAAGGGTCCTGCTGTTTCGTTTTTGGCAAGAAACGACGATGATCAAATTCTAGCGTCTCTTGAGAAGTTTTGGGAGACTGAAACCGTTCTTGATAATGCACCCATTGTTAATGACTCAGTTTGCGAAGAACATTTTGTTAAATCTACTAATCGTAATAATGAAGGCAGATTTGTCGTTTCACTGCCATTTGTTTCTGATAATGCCCAGCTGGGTGATTCCTATGCTACCGCTGAAGCGAGATTTTTAAGTTTAGAACGCAGGTTCAAGCGTGATGCTGATCTTGCGCGTGAATATTCAAATTTCATACAGGAATATAAGGATCTTGGCCACATGACGCTGGTTGAAGATTGTTCTGTTGATTCCAACGTTTCAAATATTTACTATTTACCTCATCATGCCGTTTTTAAATATTCTAGTTCCACGACGAAGCTTCGCGTTGTTTTTGATGGTTCTGCTAAAACTAGCAATGGTCCATCTCTCAATGATATTTTGTTAGTGGGCCCAAATGTCCAGCAAGATCTTTTCTCCATTCTTTTACGATTTCGTATACACAATTATGTTCTAATAGCTGACATCGAGATGTATCGGCAAATTCTAGTTTCTGATAACGATTGTCATTACCAACGTATTCTATGGCGTGATTCTTTGCTTGAACAATTTAAACATTTCGTGCTGCGTACTGTAATATACGGTACTGCTAGCGCTTCATTCTTGGCAACTCGCTGCCTCATTCAGATTGGTAAGGATAGTGAAGCTTCATTTCCTGACGCTGCTTCAGCTATAATTAATGATTTTTATGTCGATGATTTGTTAACCGGTGCAGACACCATTTCTAATCTAACCAAGTTGAAATCTGACTTAGGTACGTTGTTGAGTCAATATGGCTTTACTCTACATAAATGGGCATCAAATGAACCAAATGTGGTCACTGAGCATAATAATTTATCACTTCCATTAAACAAACAAGGCAATGTGCGTACGTTGGGCATTCTTTGGAACAACTCTACAGATTCATTCTTGTTTGACATCAAGTCATTTCCAGTTGAGTCAAGCATTTCTAAGAGGAAAATCCTGTCAATTATAGCGGGTATCTACGACCCATTGGGACTCGTTGGTCCAATTGTTTTTCTTTATAAACAGTTTATGCAGCAACTGTGGTTGTGCAATCTTGGTTGGGATGAGCCAATTTCTGAGCAATTATATTTGTATTGGCGTTCATTATGCGACAAGTTGTATTTAATTGGTAAAATTATTGTTCCACGCTCTATACGCAGCAAGTCTAAGACCAAGATAGTTGAATTACATGGTTTTGCGGATGCCTCTGAAAAGGGTTATGGATGTTGTACTTACGTTAAAGAGTTATTTATCAAGATTTAACGGCCTCTTGTCACCTTTTGTGTTCCAAATCTCGCGTGGCTCCACTACGACAGGTGTCATTACCCCGCATTGAACTCTGTGCTTGCTTGTTGTTATCGCGACTTCTACTCAAAGTCACCCCTGCTCTCCATTCCTTTGTCAATAGCGTACACCTCTACTCCGATTCCATGGTATCTCTTTATTGGATTCATGCTCAGTCTTCTAGGTGGAAGACCTACATCGCTAATCGTGTTGCTGAGATTCAGCGTCTCACTGAAACCCACACATGGCATCATATTGATTCGCAACATAATCCTGCGGACATTATTTCTAGAGGATGTCACCCTGACGTTTTGCGCGATTGTTCACTTTGGTGGCATGGTCCTACTTGTCTGTCTCAATCTTCTGAGCCCAATGTTTTTTCACCTTCTAATGTGCCGCTTCCTGAATGTTCCGTTGAGGAGAAACAAACCTCCAAGCTTTCTCTAATTTCTATCTTACCTATTGATCTCTCCAAGGACTTTTCCTCGTTGCACCGACTGACCCGCGTGTACACTTATTGTTTTTGATTTATCAAAAATGCTAGATCCTTAAAGGCAAAGAAAATTTCGGGAGTTCTCACCCCCACTGAAATTCATTCTACACTTAACTTTTTCATAAAGCAATCCCAGTCGATCCATTTCGCTACTGAGCTTAATTGCCTTCGTAATGGAGCTTCTGTCTCTATAAGGAGTAAACTGTCTTCTCTTGACCCATTTCTTGATGAGTTCGGCATCATGCGTGTCGGCGGACATCTACAGCAGTCGCAGCTACCCTATGATAATAAACATCCTACTGTTTTGCATCCTTCGGCTCACATCACTCGCCTCATAATTGAGAGTGAGCATATTCGACTTCTCCGCGCTGGCGCTCAACTTGTCCATCATTCACTTCGACAACGCTGGTGGATTGTTAACGCCAAGATAGTGATTTGTTCCATCATTCGTAGCTGCGTCAAATGTCTCAGATTCAATATTAAATATCAAGCTCAAAGGCTTGGTGTCTTGCCATCTCCTAGGGTTACTCCCTCCAGGCCGTTTTTATTTTGTGCAGTGGATTATGGTGGTCCTTTCATGATCCGTCATGGCGGGCAGAGATTTAGGACTCTGTCCAAGTCATATGTGGCTCTATTCATTTGCTTAGCCACTAGGGCCATTCATTTGGAATTGGTTTCCGACCTCACAGCCAATGCTTTTATAGCCGCCTTACGTCGCTTCATGGCCCGTAGGGCATACCTAGCCAATTGTATTCTGACAATGGCACAAACTTTAGGAAGGCCCGCAACATCTTGCATGACCTTTACAATCTTTGGCATAACAAGGATGCCACTTTAACAATTCAATTATTTGCAACTTCTCACGGTATTAAGTGGTCATTCATTCCTCCTTCGTCACCTCATTTTGGTGGGCTTTGGGAAAGCGGTATAAAGAGCTTGAAATATCATTTGCGCCGCGTTGTCGGCAAGTCTATACTCACATTTGAGGAGTTTACTACGGTTTTATCACAGGTAGAGGCCTGTCTAAATTCACGTCCATTATTTGCCGTTTCATCGGATGTAAACGATGCAGTGCCGCTTACCCCTGGCCACTTTTTAATCTGTGCACCATTAACGGCAATACCTGATCCTGATTTGTCACACGTTCCTATCTCTTGTCTCGGCCGTTGGCAACGTCTCCAGAAGTCTGTCCAAGCTATCTGGAAATCATGGTCGCGCGACTACCTACACCAATTGCAACAGCGTCACAAATGGAAGTTCGCTAAAGAAAACGTCTTCATTGGTGACCTGGTTCTTCTAATCGAAGATAACTCGCCTCCATTAGCATGGAAATTTGGGGTAATCACAGCCACATTTCCAGACCAGACAATTTAATTAGGGTAGTTGACGTTCGCATGCCTGTTGGCACCTTTCGCAGACCAATTCACAAGTTGTTTGTTGCCAGCGCGGGACGAACCGTAGACACTATATCAATGTAACTACTTAGCACAACGTTGTTTTATTTGGCCACGAGCTTTTTTCATTACTTAATTGTTTATTATAGTTTGGCCGACCTCAATTATGGTGATATGTGCTGTCACAAACATTTTTTAACATGTTATATATTGGTATCTCATTGTAGTGCATCTCATATATCAAATTCGCATGTATTTTGTAATTGTATAAACATGCATTATATTATTATATTTATACTTTATTATATTGTCATTGTAGTGTACTGTACTTATTCTTGTATTTACATGTATTGATAACTCTGTAAAACACATATATTATGTCCTTTGTATATTCATATTTGCTATTGGTAGTGGTTTATGTATTATGTCTATTGATGGTATTAATTCTTATGTTATGTATCTTGTTGTATAATACTCACATGTATTTTGTAACTATACAAACCATGTATCATATTTATATGCATATTTGCTGCACATTTTTATTGATATTTGTGCATTGCTATTTCATTATTCTATGAATTTCCATGTGTTACTTGTAATTGCTCAACACATGCATTATGTTTTTGTATGAACATATTTGCTGCATTTGTCACTTGTACTATTATATTGTATTTTATGCCTTGTATTCACGTATTTTGTAATTATGCAACACACATATATTCTATTGTATTCTATCATGTATTTTTGTGATTATGATACATGCTATTGCATTTATATACTTGTAACTATGCAACAATGTATCATCTATTCTTGCATGTCAATGTATTTGTGCATTCTTGCAACTGTTTGGTATAGCATGCGCTATTTAATTATTATACTACAGCGTTATGCTTAATCTATGTTTCTATATGCATGTAACGTTTTGTAATAATCTTTGTTTATTCATTTCATATAATATTGTAACGAAACAAAATGTTAGAAAAAGAATTGTAAATATAATAGGGAAATCCTATCCAGAGAGGGAACAAGAAATCATAATTAATAGTCAATTAAAGGAAATTACCAAGTTTTAAAGAGATTAGTAAAGAACCAAATATAACTAAATAAAAACAACCTTTGACTTATTTAATATCATCAAGAGACCCAGAAATAACCCAGTAGAATAGGGCAGTAAACAGACAAAAATTTAAATAAATAAACCTAGTAGGCCTAAATAACTTACCCTGGATAACACAACCAAACCCAATAAAGAGTACCTATCCATATAATAAAATTGTATTAACCAAAATTGTATAGGCCTATAATCAAGGAAAGAAAAAGGGACACAACCCCTTACAGTGATATAAGTGACAGAATATAATAGTGGCACAAACTATAGTTAAACAGTGTGCTATTTATTATTTATAAAAAGTGTTTTAGTATTATCATACAGACAATAGTTTAAAAGTATGGAATAATTAAAGTTGTCAAAAACAAGTATTATTATTAAGAGTTTTTGTTATATGTTATAAGAGTTTATGTTACCAGTTAATTTATTTAAATATATTTATCTCAGGGAGTCAAGGTAGAAATTACAATCAACCATAACAAATTGTTCCACCACATATCAGAGAAATTCAAATTAATAAGGTTTTACAGTTATAAACTGAGGCATGTTTAGTATCAAATTGTTTATAATTATCTAATTAATAATCATATAAACATTGCATGTATCATTAGAGTATAATAATAAAATTATCTATTAAAAGTAATTTATAAAATGTAAAGTAGGTAATGGGTATTGATCATATAACACTTAACCTGTATATAAATGGCCAATCAAAATTTAAGAAGTTTGTATGAGTTCGGTGACTAAAAAAGAAGAAATAACACTTAATTGTTAATTGTGATAGAGAACAGTTTAATAGTGCGTGTCAAGATGTTATTAAAATAAAAATATAAAATTACTAAACCGTTTGTGAAAGAAGATTTGTATGACCACCATTGAAGATAAATAATTCCTCCACTACAATCATTTCACTAACCAGGAACACACACAATCAAGAAAATATAAAGAATAAACCAGAAGACGTTCCGCAATATCACCTAGATGTGTAAAGTATAATTTGACTTAATAATTGACAATAGTTTTTATCCAAAAAGGAACAACCACTAGACAATATACCAATTCACACTAACACTAATCACTAGTGAACATTTTAACAAGTGAAAACAAATTCCATATCTAAACGAAACAGTGATTACAAGGGAAACATTTATTTTTACACATTTAATAAACTTCATTATTCTCTGACACGGACAACGGCAGCCATGATGATGACGTCACACTAACCTGCATGCTTTTTACGAAGTGTATTGAATATCGTCAAACATTGTATGTTATTTAATATATAATTTTGTAATTTTTTTAGATTATAAGTAATAGATGATTTGTAAAGGTACTCTATATTGTTAATTATCATGTAATGGAACTTTTCGTAGCAGCCACAAGAATTCCCACGAAATATATTAACCTTATTTAATTATTCACTCCTGAGATAAATATCGATTGTGACTAACGTGTGTATCGAATGGAAATTTCTATCAATTTGAACTCATATTACAGAGATTAAACAATTATGTTAATAAATCATATCCATGCGTTATTATTTCATGAACATAAGATATTATCAACATTTATTTTATAATTACCAAGGATAAGAAGACGTCGAGGAGTCGGTGCAAGTACGCAAACTACAAAACCAAGATTAACCTCAAAGAATAGGTTATAAGCCTAATATCGAAGGTGACTTGAGAATTGTTTGGGATGACTCGACCACTATTTTTGAATTGATTTTTGAGTTCTAACTGCTGAATTGGAATAATAATAATTCTGATTATTAAACCAAGGTAGAATAATTCATTTTGTTTAACTTATATATTAAATCACCTTCGAAAACACGCAACATAAATATTCCACGATCAACTGATACACTATTTACAACTTTTTATTACAAATTAAAATTTACAAAGCATAACACAGGCAAATTATTATACAATTATTATACTACGGGATACACGTTAAGTAATAATATGCTATCTTATTATGTATAAATCAGCTGGCTTTGACTGGCTTAAATTATTAATCATGATTTGCATAAATATTATAACATCACCAAATTCAGATAAATTTTGATAACAATAAGTATGTATAAAAAATGCTAAATGATATTATGTTTGAATAAATAAATTATGTGGATAGTAAAAAATAAATAAAAGGTAATTAACATGGAAGGAGGAGGTGTAATAAACTGAAAGTGATTAATAAAGAAACTCAAATAATAGACTGACAGACAAACGACATTGACCCAACCCCAGAGATTGGCCAGTTGAGAAACCAGTTAAGAAATCAAAATAAAGAAAACAAGACGAATGAAGGAGAAGAAGAATGAAAACCAAGAGAGAACAAACCCATGAGGAAGAAAACAAGATGAAACGCATCAAGAAAACTAGACAAGTAATGAAAAATAGAGAAGGGAGAAATAATGTAACCCAAAGTAATAAAGACAATGAAATTTGGTTAAGAACCACAACTATTAATGAATGTTAGTATTGACAAAATGACAATTATGAACCGTCAGTAATATGAAACAATGTATAAAAGTACACTAACCAAAAGAGTTAGGGATATATGTAATTTGTTAACTAAGACACAATATTAATAATTTTATATAGATAGTGTGTAGAGAAAGAGAATAAAATGGTGAGAAATAAATGGAAGTTGAATTAGTGAAAGTGATTTATACTAGTGATATAATACTAAAGAAACACTAAATAAATTATAATGAACACTAAATAATTTAAGAAAGTGCTAGTGAAAAATAAATACAAATATTGTCTATCATAAAAATAGTAAGAGGAGAGTAGGCTAAGGTAAAGACTTAGTAAAATTACTCATGTTTTAGTATTAAGAGTGAACAATAACATTTAACAAGTTACAAGGAATAGTATTTAGGATAGGACATTTATTCAGTAAATAATGAACACTAAGTAATGATATTCACTGTGATGACTAGGAAGTAGTATTGTTATAACTTAAAAATGTATTGTAAAAGTTTAAAGGTGTGTTTCACAATGAAAAGTAATTAGATGGTGTTAACATGGAAGGGAGAGAAAAAAGCATTAGAAAATAAGTTTGTATTAACATTAATTAAATACCCATGTTATAAGAGGAGTTTAATGGAAAAAGTTCAATAGAGGTGAGATTGTTTAGCACCAGAACAACAAATCAGAAATAATGAATGGTATAAACTGTTATTTATGAAATGGATATGGCTGTAAGAGTTATACAGACCATAGACCTAGATGTTATATTTTATATTGGAAATGAATAGCAAATAATTAGCAAGTAAGATTGAATAACACAGTTGTTACTAACAAAGACTAAATTAAAACACATCCAGAGACATTAAACCTAATTATAAATGCAAAATAACAATTTGGGACTAAATGAAATGTATTGTGTATGAAGCCACAAAAATCCAGTAATGGCTACTTAAATGTGAAACAGGCCTAACGGTCAAACATAAACAATTACTGATTGTACAAAAATCACCATGTAATGGACAAATCCAAGGTGACTAATTCATCAAGGATGAATAGTAGTTATTATTAAAAACCAAATATTAAATTAAGGAATTATAGAAACAAAGAAATGTAATTAGTAAGTATAAAATTAATTGTAAACTTAGAAACTTGATAAAACCCAATATTGTGGGGTACCAAAATAATCTTTGTGAGAAAATATAAATGACAGTGCATTTAGATAATAACCCCGAAGGAAGATAAGAGGAGGAAGAAAGTCTGAAGATTTGGGAAGATTTGAAAGAAATTCGAAAATTGATAACAATGTACTGATGTTCAGCTCACCCAATGAGAGCAAATACGTAACCATGGAAATGACCGTTTAACGAGGTAATTACCGTTAAATACAATTACTTGGAAAGTGACGCTATCGCAAGCCAGAGGCGAATTTTCTGTACAACACATTTTAATATTTAAAACATCTTAGAAGTAAAACCAAGTATAGAAATCAATAGTACCGAAGTCTACTATCTAAATAAGTCCAAACCACTTTGAAAAAGATGCCGAAGCTTGAATAAAGAACACAGGAACAATATTGATGCCATAATCATTCCTTCTCTACATCCCGAGTAATTCCGTACTGCAATGCTGTTAAGTATCAGTTAAATTATTTCAACTTCCAAAAAATAAACGCACATTGAACATTTCTCAATGTATATTGAATACCGCTAAATCATTTTTATTCTCTTACAAGGATTGATCCATAAAATTATATCACTGAAAATTTGTTAACTATAGAACTAACCTCATATTTATGTACGACTTATAAACATCTTGTATGACACTTAAACAAAACAATTACCACTACACATTATCCTACATAAGGAAAAAACATTGTAAGGTTGTGTATTTTTAATGTTGTAACTGCATCTGAACCTTTTAACATGATCCAAACAACTCACAACCATCGATCGAAATATTTGTTGATTGGCGTCAGAGAAAGCCATGCTGTTTATATGTATTCGAAATCGATTGGTTAACCCCTGAGTAGAGTCTTATAAAGAATTATCCGGTGCAGAATTATATATGAGCAAAGTAATTACAACTTGTGTCTATAAAATATTAACTTCCAATTAATAATAAATTTATACTGTGTGCGTTAAATCGTGTCTTATTTCTATTAGCAAAGTGTATGTTTATTAGCAAAATATAATGTATAGTGAAGGTTTCCAATGCGACGTCTAGCGCTCAAGTAGCGAATCCTGCAACCGCTATCTCGATTGACACGAAATTGAGAAAAGGCGGGACGGATTGAATTCGTCGCCTCGTTCAAATAGAACATTGATAAGTAAACCATTTTAATTGTTTTATATAAACAATTTGGCGCCACCTGGAGATAATCCACTACGTTTGAACCTCAAATCGGGAACCACGATACCTGGTCCCCAGTACGTTCGCTATGGGCCCAAACATCGTGAAGTACATCGCCGTGCGAGGACGCAGTGGTAAGAAACACAGACACACTTTTACACTCAGACACACTGTTATATTTTACAGAGGTGAACAATAGCGACCTCTTCAATATATAATAGATTGGCGACCAACCGGAGGAGCTTGAAAAAAGGAAGATACGAAGTTCTAGCAGCGGTCACGAAAGGAGATCAGGATGCACACAAGAGGTTTATGGAAAAAGTTGGCGAAGGAGAAGGAGATGGAAGAAAATATAGAGGGGAAGAGGAGGAAGGAACACCGATTGAAGAAGTGGAGACAGCAATAACCACAACAGAACCAACCCAAGACGAAGAAATGGAATTACAGGCAGGCGACAAGGGAGAATTTAGAGGAGACCCGAACATACTAAAATTAATGGAAATGATGAATAATATGAACAATAAATTCGACAAGAATGAAGAGAGTTTGAAGGAGATGAACAATAAATTCGACAAGAACGAAGAAAGTTTGAAACAGATGAAGAAAGAAACCAATGACAATTTGAAACAGATCAATGAGAAAATAGTGAGTACAAATGAAAGTACTAAGGAAGAATTGAGGAAAACAGTTAACCAAAATAATGAAACATTACAACAACGATTGATGGAGGAAATTCAGCAAAGAAACGAAGAATTGAGGGAACAGCTGAAGGAGGACCACGAGAAAAATAAAGAAAAAATGAAGCTGCAGATGGCACACCAATTAATGGAGTACCGAGAAGAAGCAAAGCAGCAGGTTATGGAAATCAATGACAAATTAGAGGAAACGTTGGAGAAGCTAAAGAAGACCAACGAAAATGTTTCTGGAGTCCGCGAGGAAGTACTCAATAAAATGAACCGTCTCGAAGGAGAGAATAAAAGAAGAATTGAGGAAGACCATGAAGAAACAGTCAGAAGATGTACCCAGATAGACCAGGACATACACCAAGTCCGGGAAGAAAACCAGAAAGAGGTAGCAGCTGTACGAACAGACTTGGGAGAACGAATGGAAGGAGTTTACAGTAACTTAAATAAAATAGACAGCAAAGTAGACAAAAACCAACAAAGGATTGACAAAATGCGCAGAATAGAAGTCATTATGGGAAGAAGTGGACGCCTGGCGTGACCGACCATGTAATAATAATCATGTCATGAACACAGACAACAGAGATACTATTAATTTCCGTAATTATAAAAGGAACCCTAATGAGTTCTTGAAGAGGGTAGAAGAGTTAATCATCAAGAATCGAGATACTCGATGGACTACAATAAGAGGGATGCTGGACGAAATGTTCAAGGAGACCTATGACAACTGGTGGACTGCCACCCGACCAGACATCCAAAACATTCAAGAATTTAAGACTCAGTTCAAGGCTAAATACTGGTCTGAATCAACTCAGAACATGGTCCGCAATAACCTGAGCAATGGAAGGTATGAAAACCAAAATGGACAATCCCTTACCTCCTACTTCTTGGGAAAAATCTGCATGGCCAGGAATTTGGAACCACGTATACCCGAAGAGTGTCTGGTAATACAGTTATCTTACCACTACGACGACGCCATCCAAAAGGCACGAATGTACAGCCAGGTAAAGACCATCCAAGATATGGCTAGCTTATTGGAAAGCCATGAACACGAGTGGCAGTACAGGAAAAATAGAGGGTACAGTTTCAGGAATAATAGAACCAATGAGGGACAATTATCACCGAATCAACAGGGAGATAATAAGCCACCGGTAAACAACCCTAACAATTACCAAGGGAAGACACGGGGCAATAACGGGCCCAGAAATTTTAACAGAAGTGGAAACAATAATAATAACAACTTCAGAAACAACTACAGGGGTAACTTCCCATCGAATGGTTACAACAACAATTATCGCCCTGGAAACAATAACAATAATCATAACAATAATCCAGGATACCGGCCACAGGTAAATTACATGAGGGGACAAAGACACGGAGTCCAAGAAGAAACTATCCCTCATCCAACTATCGGCGAACGTACTCTAACCAGGTACCCGATACAAGAAGTCACCCATTCGAAGAAGATCACAGGAACAGCGTGGATGACCGGAGTAATCGACAGGAGCCGAACGCTAACCAACCATCAAACACTAATGAAGTTAGGGGCAATTAGGTCAACCCTCATTTAAATGCTTAAGGCCAGTGAAAACTGTGGACAGCCCATCACTGGACCAATCTCTTGGGGAAAGTACGACGACGAAAGATATAATCACTATAATTACAATGCATTATCTAAAAAATATCAGAGATGAATTGGTCGAAGAAAGTAATCAACCAATGCCCAGCCGAAATAGTGAGATAGTGTACGTAAATGCCCAAATCAATGGAGTAATGTCAATATTAATGATCGACACTGGATCCAACATATCTTTAATTGACCAAACAGAGTTAAACAAAATACAACAAAAATGTAGTACACCTATACCCACTCTACCAATAAATAACATAACAATTATCGGTGCTACCGGCAGACAAAACAAAACTGTCCGGAAACAAGTGTCTCTGGAACTTGAAAGTGAAGGGCTAACATTCACTATGTCTTTTCTTGTTGCCAGTGGCCTACCATTCTCAATACTTGTGGGACGTGACATACTCCGACAATATTCTGCTATAATTAATCTAAAGCAGGGAGAAGTGTCATTAAATACGGAAAATGGAGTATGGACAACCAGTATAGTGAAGGGTGTCAACTTACCTTCAAGAAACCACTGTTATACAATATTACAGAATAATTACTGTCAACAAGCACAGGTAAAAATAATGGATGAGTGGGAGGACGAAGAAATATGGTCAAACAAGTTGGAAGAGATCAGACAATTCCAAAGGGAAGTACGAGATCAACCGATTAGTGCTCACCAGGCAGAGGATCTCATAAAAATTTACAATCAATACCGACACATTTTTTCTGATGCTCCGGGAAAGGTAAAGGATTATCAGTATCAAATTATATTTAAGGAACCCGTAGATTTTAAGAAAAAATCAGATCCTATAGCATACTCTCAAAGAAATGCAGTGAAGGCCGAGATTAACCGGATGATGGAAGAGGATATAATAGAATTAAGCCAATCCCCGTATACAAGTCCGATAGTGGCAATACCAAAGAAGGACGGCAAGGTAAGAATATGCCTTGATGCAAGAGAAATCAACAAGATGATAGTAAATGACAGAACGTCCCCAAGTGAAATTGAAGAGATCCTTAAGAAATTCCATGGCACGAAATACATCAGCGCATGGGATACAGTCTGCGGATACTGGCAGGTAGAGCTACACCCGAACAGTAGAAAATACCTAGCTTTTCTGTTCGATGGGAGAAACTACCAATTCAAGAGACTGCCATTCGGACTAATTAATTCCGTTGCTGTATTCGTCCAGTGTATGGATCAGATACTGGGACAAGAGGTACTTAACTTTACTACCGTCTATGTGGATGACTTATTGATCACATCATCAAACTGGCAAGACCACTGTAATAGAGTAGAAACAGTTTTGAAAAAATTATCTGATAACCATATTACCCTTAAACTGGACAAATCCAAATTTATAGCCAGCAAGGTACAATTTTTAGGTTTTAATCTGACCGAAGAAGGTATCACCCCTTCAGCAGAGAAGGTTGAAGCAATACAAAGATTCCCAACACCTAGAAATAAAAAACAGCTGCAATCTTTCCTGGGAATATGTAATTTATTATCGGAAATTCCAGGACCATTATTCCAAGCTAACAGCACAATTTCAAAAACAGTTATCCGCAAAAAATAAATGGACATGGGGAGCCGACCAAGACAAGGTATTCGAACAAATAAAAGAAAAATTTTTAGACACCGTCATGCTACACCATCCGGATTTCCAAAAACCATTTTTCATGAATTGTGATGCGAGCAACGTGAGTGTCGGTGCTGTCTTGTATCAAGATGATGATAAAGGGCAACATATGGTCATAAGCTTTGCAAGCCGGACCCTAAATGCATGTGAAAGGAACTACCATGTCACGGAAAAGGAGTTGCTTAGTGTTGTATTCGCCTGTGACAAATTCAGGACATACATTTTAGGGTACAACGTAACTGTGAGGAGTGACCATCGATCAATATCTTTCCTTAAACAATGCAAGCTTAGCCATGGAAGACTGACCCGATGGATATTACTATTGCAAGAATACCATATCAACTGGGAATACATACCAGGAAAGAAAAATATTGCTGCCGACATATTATCACGTATCAACATCCAGCAACAAACATTCGACGGAGAAAAAGAGTTGCTAGTCAAAGTATATAACATCATTAAAGACAGAACAGATTTGGAAAAGATAATGCTGGAGATAAGCAAACAGCAAAATGTGGACCCAAAGATAGTGAGTATCAGAGAAAGAATGCTGAAGGAAGAAGAACCCCTTGTACAGTATTACAAAGTACATGACAATTTATTATTCATAAAAAATAACCCTAGCGTCGGAGAATGGAAATTGGTAATCCCATCTACAACCGAAGAACAGATAATCATGGACTACCACATCCGGTACGGCCATATGGGTGCAATGAAAGTAGTAAAGGCACTAGAGGAGCAAGTATATATCAAGAGTATCTATCGAAAGGTAAGCCGAACCATACAAAAATGTCAAATCTGTCAAATGGTGAAATGCAACAATGATAAGAAGGAGGGTATGATTATACCCATAATATCAAGCCAAAAACTAGAGAGAGTATTTCTTGATATTTGTGGTCCGTTTCCTCGCAGTGGAGGAAGACACAGATTTAAATTCATAATCATCATATTCGATCACTTTACCAAATATATCAAATTATATTCTATTAACCGTGCTACTACCAAGAAAATCATGGAAATTATATTGGACAACTATATACCAGAAGTGGGAAGACCGACGGCCATAATAACCGATCATGGGACCCAGTTTAAAGGAAATTTGTGGAAAAATAAACTCTGGGAACATGGCATCAAAACATATAAAACATCTGTTTATCATCCCAGCAGTAACCCAGCTGAGAGAGTGCTTAGAGAAGTGGGCCGTATACTGAGGACCTACTGCCATGACAAACAAAAGGAGTGGCACAATTACTTAAGGTCCACCGAAGAGTTTATAAATCTTGCTTACCACAACTTCACTGAAACCACACCATACTCGATGATGTTTGAACGCCCACCACCTAGAGAGATAAATGATTTAATTAAATTTCCCATCAATGCCGAATACCAATTTGAAAAGAGAAGAATTTATAACAAAATTGCTGAGAAGATAGAACAGCAGAAAAATAAATACTCTAAAAATCATCCACATACGATCCAGTACCAAATAGGAGAGAGTGTATTAATAAAGAACAGGGAATTGCCCAGCTCCATAGAAGGCATTACGAAAAAATTATTATTGCTATATGTCGGGCCGTACACTATCACACAAGACAAGGGCAACAACACATATGAACTAACCAACCCCACCACCCAGAAAATAAAGGGGGTATATAACCAAGCATCGATTAAAAAATACTATGACAGTCTTAACTAAAAGGAATTCAAGTTGAAAAGGCCAACCAAGTTAATTGGAATAAAAAGAAAGAATAATCTCAGCAAGTAAGTTTACTGATAAATAATAATGAAAAAATATATATAAAAAATGAATTTCAAAATTCAAAAAAGTTATGTAAGGACAGCTTACACAGATATTTCGAGAATATTTTAGACCAATCATAAAAAATGGAGAAATAAAATTACCAAGAATCCACATAAAGTAAGAAACAATAACTTACTATAATCTTTGAATAAAAATTAATAATGATGGAGTGAAGTTACAAAACATTCCTAACAAAACAAGATTAAGTTACAATAATCTTTAGCCAAAATGTGAGGCACAAAAAAGCAAAACACTATAAAGGAATGAGCTAAAAACATTCCTAACTAGTAAGAAACACTAACTTACTATGATATTTAAAAAGTTATGAAAAAAAAAACAATATCAATCAAAATGACCAACTTCCAATACTATTTAGAAAGAAATGGGAAGTAAGATTAAGAAAACCAATGATCAAAAAACGAAATAAATAAAATAAACATTCTAAGAGTTGTAATATGAATTGAGATGAAACAAAACTTATTAAAAATGAATAAAAATGTGAACTGTATCAATAAAAAGCAATGCTTCAAGTATTACTAAGCAGTATCTATGAGGAAAGATGAAAAAATATATGACTCGAACTGAGCAATAATGAAATACAAAGGTAAAAAATTCCCAACAAATGTTATGATTATTATTATTATTATGTTGAGTCACGAGATGGCTATATTTAAGATTCATTAATTGTGATTGACTGTTGAATAAATCCAGCAATCATTTTACTGAGCAGGGATGATGTTCCCCTGATCTCAGAATAAGAGTAGTTTTGAACGACGGAGTTAGGTAAGCCGATAGAGCCCATCCGAATCGATTGCAACTACAGAGTAAAGATAGTTAGGGAAAATAAGATTTATAGGGAATAATTTATAATAAAAAATCAATAAGCCAGTTCGTAATAAGAAAAAATGACGAAGAAAAGAATTAGGAGAAAGGAAATAAAAGATACAGAATTAAGCAAAAAATCAAGTGAGAAGCAGGAGAGTTTAAGAAGAAAATGGTACAATACAATTGATAATTTCATCAAACTTAGAATAACATTTTATAAAATGATCAATTTTGGTGGGAGAGCATTATATAACATCACCAAATTCAGATAAATTTTGATAACAATAAGTATGTATAAAAAATGCTAAATGATATTATGTTTGAATAAATAAATTATGTGGATAGTAAAAAATAAATAAAAGGTAATTAACATGGAAGGAGGAGGTGTAATAAACTGAAAGTGATTAATAAAGAAACTCAAATAATAGACTGAGACAGACAAACGACATTGACCCAACCCCAGAGACTGGCCAGTTGAGAAACCAGTTAAGAAATCAAAATAAAGAAAACAAGACGAATGAAGGAGAAGAAGAATGAAAACCAAGAGAGAACAAACCCATGAGGAAGAAAACAAGATGAAACGCACCAAGAAAACTAGACAAGTAATGAAAAATAGAGAAGGGAGAAATAATGTAACCCAAAGTAATAAAGACAATGAAATTCGGTTAAGAACCAAAACTATTAATGAATGTTAGTATTGACAAAATGACAATTATGAACCGTCAGTAATATGAAACAATGTATAAAAGTACACTAACCAAAAGAGTTAGGGATATATGTAATTTGTTAACTAAGAAAGACACAATATTAATAATTTTATATAGATAGTGTGTAGAGAAAGAGAATAAAATGGTGAGAATAAATGGAAGTTGAATTAGCGAAAGTGATTTATACTAGAGTGATATAATACTAAAGAAACACTAAATAAATTATAATGAACACTAAATAATTTAAGAAAGTGCTAGTGAAAAATAAATACAAATATTGTCTATCATAAAAATAGTAAGAGGAGAGTAGGCTAAGGTAAAGACTTAGTAAAATTACTCATGTTTTAGTATTAAGAGTGAACAATAACATTTAACAAGTTACAAGGAATAGTATTTAGGATAGGACATTTATTCAGTAAATAATGAACACTAAGTAATGATATTCACTGTGATGACTAGGAAGTAGTATTGTTATAACTTAAAAATGTATTGTAAAAGTTTAAAGGTGTGTTTCACAAAGAAAAGTAATTAGATGGTGTTAACATGGAAGGGAGAGAAAAAAGCATTAGAAAATAAGTTTGTATTAACATTAATTAAATACCCATGTTATAAGGGGAGTTTAATGGAAAAAGTTCAATAGAGGTGAGAATGTTTAGCACCGGAACAACAAATCAGAAATAATGCATGGTATAAACTGTTATTTATGAAATGGATATGGCTGTAAGAGTTATACAGACCATAGACCTAGATGTTATATTTTATATTGGAAATGAATAGCAAATAATTAGCAAGTAAGATTGAATAACACAGTTGTTACTAACAAAGACTAAATTAAAACACATCCAGAGACATTAAACCTAATTATAAATGCAAAATAACAATTTGGGACTAAATGAAATGTATTGTGTATGAAGCCACAAAAATCCAGTAATGGCTACTTAAATGTGAAACAGGCCTAACGGTCAAACATAAACAATTACTGATTGTACAAAAAATCACCATGTAATGGACAAATCCAAGGTGACTAATTCATCAAGGATGAATAGTAGTTATTATTAAAAACCAAATATTAAATTAAGGAATTATATAAACAAAGAAATGTAATTAGTAAGTATAAAATTAATTGTAAACTTAGAAACTTGATAAAACCCAATATTGTGGGGTACAAAAATAATCTTTGTGAGAAAATATAAATGACAGTGCATTTAGATAATAACCCCGAAGGAAGATAAGAGGAGGGAGAAAGTCCGAAGATTTGGGAAGATTTGAAAGAAATTCGAAAATTGATAACAATGTACTGATGTTCAGCTCACCCAATGAGAGCAAATACGTAACCATGGAAACGACCGTTTAACGAGGTAATTACCGTTAAATACAATTACTTGGAAAGTGACGCTATCGCAAGCCAGAGGCGAATTTTCTGTACAACACATTTTAATATTTAAAACATCTTAGAAGTAAAACCAAGTATAGAAATCAATAGTACCGAAGTCTGATGGATGCAGAATACCATTTCCAGAGGGAGAAGACGTTTAACTCAATATGAAATATCTAAATAAGTCCAAACCACTTTGAAAAAGATGCCGAAGCTTGAATAAAGAACACAGGAACAATATTGATGCCATAATCATTCCTTCTCTACATCCCGAGTAATTCCGTACTGCAATGCTGTTAAGTATCAGTTAAATTATTTCAACTTCCAAAAAATAAACGCACTTTGAACATTTCTCAATGTATGTTGAATACCGCTAAATCATTTTTATTCTCTTACAAGGATTGATCCATAAAATTATATCACTGAAAATTTGTTAACTATAGAACTAACCTCATATTTATGTACGACTTATAAACATCTTGTATGACACTTAAACAAAACAATTACCACTACACATTATCCTACATAAGGAAAAAACATTGTAAGGTTGTGTATTTTTAATGTTGTAACTGCATCTGAACCTTTTAACGTGATCCAAACAACTCACAACCATCGATCGAAATATTTGTTGATTGGCGTCAGAGAAAGCCATGCTGTTTATATGTATTCGAAATCGATTGGTTAACCCTTGAGTAGAGTCTTATAAAGAATTATCCGGTGCAGAATTATATATGAGCAAAGTAATTACAACTTGTGTTTATAAAATATTAACTTCCAATTAATAATAAATTTATACTGTGTGTGTTAAATCGTGTCTTATTTCTATTAGCAAAGTGTATGTTTAAAAATATAATGTATAGTGAAGGTTTCCAATGCGACGTCTAGCGCTCAAGTAGCGAATCCTGCAACCGCTATATCGATTGACACGAAATTGAGAAAAGGCGGGACGGATTGAATTCGTCGCCTCGTTCAAATAGAACATTGATAAGTAAACCATTTTAATTGTTTTATATAAACAATTTGGCGCCACCCGGAAATAATCCACTACGTTTGAACCTCAAATCGGGAACCACGATACCTGGTCCCCAGTACGTTCGCTACGGGCCCAAACATCGTGAAGTACATCGCCGTGCGAGGACGCAGTGGTAAGAAACACAGACACACTTCTACACTCAGACACACTGTTATATTTTACAGAGGTGAACAATAGCGACCTCTTCAATATATTATAATATTTGCAATTTAAATCTGGCCCATCAAAGGATGAGTCACAGATTATTCATTATCAAGCTATCATGTTCTGCATTGTATGCATGTCTGCTGATTGATGCATGTATATAATCATGTATGAGTCAGTTTGCAAGCCAACTTTGGCCTGTTTAACTTTATCATTATCTACCAGTCCAAGGTTTTATTTCTGGACAACTTAATGTTATAATCTTTGTTATCTGACATTCCAATGTCGATAATTAAGACATCAAATTACTAATGGTTAATCTCCATTAGTAAGAACATACATGCTTGTGTTTTCTTTTTATAATATAGATTGTTAACAATGTATTACTAAAAAAATCACTCGATTTTTTGCGGGCAGTTATGTACAATAATGTTGGTATTTGTAGTGTGGGAATTATATTGATGGAAGGTTGGCTAATCTGATTCATAATTTAATTTTGCTGCTACTGGCAGATATGACGTACACAGTACTCTGAGCTTTCAAACACAACAGTCGTTTAGCTACGATCGTTGCGTTTCACCTATCGGCTTAATTATTTCATGTAGCAACATATTATGTAGGGCCTTTGGCCTAAATTATTTCATGTTTTGTCTTAGTGTTTCATAATTGCGGTTCATTTCTTAAATATAATTTTTTCTTATACGTCATGATGCCTGAAGGCTTAGCTAACCTTCATCAAATCTAAATCGATTTGTACTAATTTACGTACAATAAATGTGTTTAAATACAGTTCACTTATCTACCATTATTTTCATGTTCCTAGCCAATTTAACTCAACGACATTATTAAAATACTTAGCTAGGCATCTACATATCAAAATTTTTATTTTAACATCTTTATTAATCAACTACAATTCTTAACAAGAGCCAATTAACCAGATTATTAATAGTTGAAAATAATTAAAACTTCCAATTGATTGAAAAAGAAGTCAGACTTAATCCAAATTATAAATGATGGAAGATTGATGATCGTATAGACCCAACCTAACTAAGAACTAAGTGACTCTTCACCCGAATTCAACAAGATTTGTTACGTATATCTGAACTACCCGAATTTACGAAATAAATTCTAATTAACTTTTCTCACAACACAAATAACTCTCACTCCGAACTGATAACTAAATTTCTTTCAAGGATTAATTGAGAATAAAACCTAAACTTGTATGTAAACAGAAAATAACCTGTGTACCAATTACGAATTATTAACACACACTTTTTAACACTTAAAAAACGAATTGTAATTAACTCTAATAGTATATAAGTACCATTGATGTAAGGTAGTGTACTTTATTATCATCTTATTAATATTTTTTCGTAACCAACAGAACTCTGTGATTAAACGAACAAGTTGAAAATAAACATTGACGACAGCCATGTCGATTTAGAATCGTTTCAATCATGTTAGCCAACCTGAGAAAATTGTCTATTTATTGCCGAACCAACTTTATTTAATAACAGTATATAATTTTTGTATTTAAATGAATAACTATTAACTATTTCACGTTAATAAACTAATACTGAATAGTAATAACCGTCTTTTATTTCATTATAAATTGTATTATAAAGTTTGTGTACTTTAGCGATGAGCGAAATTGTCTGCCAGTGTTAGACGTCGGCAGCACAACGAACTACAAGCGAGATTCAAGTGCCCGCCAGTTGCGAGGGTAGTTCGAATTAGTCAACACCGCATAGAACGACCGCTCAGTTTAACATTTTTAATTGTTTTCATAAACAATTTGGCGCCGCCCCGGAAACAAATTTACTCATTAAAGGACAGGTAAGGATTACACTCGTGAGATATTAATACTGGTAATTCGTGAGTTCGCGACGGGCATCGTCAGCGTGAAAAGTTAGAAAAAGTACGACTGTTATTGTTAAACATAAAGTAACGACTACAACGTGTGGGGCTAACACAAGATAACACACTTTTATAGAGAGTACATACAGAATTACTCGTTACAAATTGGCGCCCAACATGGGGCTAGAATTAAAGACTAGCGGCGGTTACGAAAAAATAAAAAGACAACAAGATGATCACCAGGGGCAGACCAAAGAAGAGGACTGAAGACACCGATAAGGAAGAACAGGAAACAACACCGGCCGAAGTAATGAAAATGATCGAGGAATTGATCGAAGAGGATGCCCAAGGGGACCAACCAGAAAAACCAATTCAAGACAGGGAGAAGGAACAACAGGAGGGTGACAAGGAAGAAGTTAGAGGAGACCCTAACATACTAAAATTAATGGAATTAATGAATAGTATGAATGACAATTTTAAGAAGCAGAAGGAAGAAACTATTGGAAAAATAGACCAAATGAAGGAAGAAACAACAGAACAAAGAAAGGAGAATTAACGAAGGAGGACAAAATAACGAAGAATTAAAGAAAACAAACGAAAAAATAGACAAAATGGAGGAGAAAATAAATGAAAAGTCAAAGAGACAAAATGAGATTTTAAGGGAAGATATTGAGACACTGAACAATAAAATCGTTAAGGCAATAATGAGACATTAAGGCAACAGATAAACAAGAAAATGGAGGAACACAGTGATACTTTACGGAAGAACCAAGAAACCCTACAACAATGATTAATGGAGAACATCCAAAAAAGTAACGAAGAACTGAAGGAAGAATTGAGGGGACAATTGAAGGAGGACCATGAGAAAAATAAAGAAGAGTTGAAACATCAATTAGAACAACAGTTAGAGGGATACTGTGAAGATATTAAGAGGAAGGTATCAGAAACTAATGAAAAAATAAAAACAACCAGTGAAGCGGTAGCGAAGGCCCAGGAGGAAATATCAAACAAAATTAAAGCAGTCGCGGACAACGGTAAGAATAGGATCGAGGAACTTCAACAAATCACGACAATAGAATGCACAAGGAACAAACAAGAAGTGCTCAAAAAGCTGGAAGAAAAACATAAGGAAATACACATTGATGTCAGCGAAAGGGTAGAGCGAGTATATAGCAACCTCAACCAAGTAGACGGGCAAATCAAGGAAAACAAAGAGAAGATCCAGGGACTCAACCAACGAGAGAGACAGATGCAGGAAGAACTAGATGCACTGAGAGACAAACCCTGTAACAACACGCACATAATAACCAGCGAGAACCGGGAACTGATAAACTTCCGAAGCTACCGGCGCAACCCGATGGAGTTCCTAAAAAGAGTCGAGGAGATGATAGAAAAGAATAGGGAAACTCTATGGACAACGGTGTGCAGCATGATTAATGAGATGTTCCGAGACACCCACGACAATTGGTGGACGGCAACAAGACCGGAAATAACCAACACGCAGGATTTTAAAACGCAGTTCCGCGACAAGTATTGGTCGCAGTCGACCCAGAACGTGGTACAGAACGATATAAGTAATGGAAAGTATGAACCACAAGCAGGACACACCCTAACTTCATACTTCCTGGGCAAGGTGTGCCTAGCATGAAATTTGGAACCACGAATCCCGGAAGAATCGTTAGTCATACAATTGGGGTACCATTATGAGGATGCCGTTCAAAAAGCCAGAAGACAAGGCCAAATCACAACGATACAAGGCATGGCAAGCTTGTTAGAAGATCATGAGAATGACGGGCTGTACAAGCGCAACAGGATGGTCAATTTAAAATATAACCGAGGGAATGAAAACCAAAACCCACCGAATTACAATCCGTCAAATAACAACCCCCAGAATAACAACCAAAATAACCCAAACCGGGATTTTAATAACAACCAATATGGGGGTAACCGCCCAAACTACAATCAGGGTAATCCACCATATGACGGGAACAATCAGAATAACAATAACTACAGAAGTAATGGACCAAACCAGCGTCCGAATGGTCACCCCAACAACAGTAATTACCACGGGAACAACTACAACCCGAATTACCAGAATAACAGAGGAAACAGGGGTAACCGAAATCAAAGTAATCAACCCCAAGTACACTTCATGCGAGGGAGCAACCAAAACAACCAGGGGAGGCGCTACCCAAGACCGCAAACAAACGACAGGAATAAAAATAATGCACAGAGCGATAACCAGCACCCAAGAGAGGAGAATAATGAAAATGTGCAATAGAATCATAGCATCGAAGGATCCAGATCCGGAAACGGTAACCAAAGAAGGGACGCACCATCCGGAAGTAACCAACAAGAGGATGAAAATTATGACCGGATACCTTTCAGTGACAATCCTGTTGAGCATTTCCGAATAGCATACAATAAACGAAACTCACCAGAACTCTGGATTCCCCCAAGAAATAATGGAAACCAATCCAACACACCTCAGGGAGAGAGACAAGAAATCAATGAAGAAGAAACCACGGCCGACAGGTGGAATGCATAAAGAGAAAAATAATAAATTACAAAATTCAAAAACAATAAGTAAGATCAACTTGCACCACCATTTAGGAAACATGAGATAAGAGATAAAATAAAGGAATAAATTACAAAATTCCAAAATAATAAGTACAACCAACTTATACTAATATTTAGAAAATACGTGAGATAAAATAAAATAAACAAACGAAGTGAAAACAAGAATTAATAATACAAGAGAATTAGAAAGGAGATCAATTAAAATAAACAAATATAGAACCAAGCAAGAACTGCCAACACTAATACATAAAATTGTAAAGAATATAGAATATTCAGAGAAAAAAAAGAACTGGTATACAAGAAAAAAAAATATATAAAGCAAATATACAGCAAGTGGCTAAAGCAAAATAAGGGTAATCAACAAAGAAGAAGAAAAGAAAAATGTCTAAAACAATTAAAATGATCACAAGAAGAAAAGAAAAACAAACTAATTAAAAGTTAGAAATAATGAAATTAACAAATAAATAAATAAAAACAATCAACTGTGTGAGTATATAACAGAATATAGCAAAGGTACAGCGGAAGGAAGAAAGAGTAGAAAAAAGTTAAAATGATCTAAAGAACCATGAAGTGGACAACCCCAAAATATTATTATTAATGAATGTCACAAGATGACAAAAAGGTATTTAAGATTGACTGAGAATAGGTCCAGCAATCAATTAACTGAGCAGAGATGATGTTCCTCTGATCTCAGAAAAAAGGTAGTAATGGATGAAACCAGTTACTAAAAGTTAGGTAAATTATATATAACAGGGAGAACGCACTAATGGAAATAAGTAAAAACAGATCTAAAAGATAACTAAATAAAAAGGAGTGGAACAAGTAAGAAGAGAAATAAGAAAGAAATAAACAAGAAGAACAAGGAAAAAATTATATATAACTGATAATTTCATAAAAAACTATGTTAGTGTTTTACCAAAATGATCAATTTTGATGGAGAGGCATTATGTTACAACACAAAAAGCCGCCCCAATACCAGGGAAAAAACTATGATGAATTAACTATATTAAACTAATGAAAATAAAATGACTATGACGAGACAATGACTATGACCCAACCCACGTGACTGACCCAATAAAAGAATATAAAATAAGAAGGTATAAACTCAAATAATGATGAAAAAGGCACAAACAAATAATAAATATAAATGACAAGTATTAAAATCAAATAAAATAATCTCAATTAAAGTACACTAACAGAGTAATAGATATTATATGTTATGAATAACTCTATGATGATAAGTAAATCAGAACATGAAATCTGTTAACATACTAACTAACAATTGTGAATAAAACAATAAAAAACCCAGAAGTGAGAGATAGGTAGGAAGTGCAAGTGATTAAGTGAGTAAAAGAAATCAATATTAGGGAATAACCACTAGTAACACTAAAGTACAGTAAAAAAGTGCAAAGTGCCAGTATAACCCAAAATAAATATAAAACACAACATATAGGTAAAGACACCAAAACCAGTGATTAACACTATAGTTTAAGGGTAAAAGATACCAATAAATAAGAGTAACCAGAATATTGTTATTATAATTAGAAGTGATAGTAGAATAGTAATACAGTTGTATTCAGGATAAAAATCCCATAATGATTAAGAATGTTATTGTTACAATGGTTAACTAGTAAAAAATATATAGTAAATGTTAAAAGATGGATGGACAACCAATCTAATAGTATTAAATAAGAATAAACTAAATAATATGAGTGCAAAATAAATAAAACATCCTGTGTTAATAAAAATGTTCAAAAGGATGATTAGCAAGATAAAATAAATGGTGTTATAGTGTTATTCACCAAGATAGCTATTTGTTCAATTAAGTTTATAAGAAGGAATATGGCTGAAAAAAGTAAACAGACCATAAACCTAATTTTTGTGTTATGTTTTATAAGTAATATTAAAGGATACACAAGTTATAAGAAATGGCAATAGATATGAGTAAGGAGATAAAATTTTACAAACATAATAATAATCTTTAGAGTAAAGACAGAAAAAGAAATAAGAGAATAACAAACAAGCAATGATTTTGGTAAAGTAATAAGAACATACAATTATTGTAAAACAGCCCAAATTAATTCAAAATGTAAACAAGTCATAAGTGACACCAAGCAAAACATATGTAAATGAAAAATAATCTTTAATTTGTGTAAAATAAAAAGATATAGCCAATTACTACTTAGGCCTATAAAATGCCTAACTGTATGAATCCAAAATAAGCAAATTGTAAGAAATTAACTATTGTATTAGAAAATTCAGGGAAAGTAACTAATTAAGTACAATTAGTGAACCATATTAAGATGTCAGAGTTAAATTGAAAACATAAAATACGAAAGAAATGTAATAACATAATATTAACATTTTTGTCAAAACTTTAATACATGAACAAACCCAGCTTTGTGGGATGTCAAAATGGCCTTTGAAAGAAAATATAAACAGTTGTGATAATATATAATACATAGATAAGAAGACAGAAGAATAATAGGCATCAGAAGATATTTATTCATTTTGAATTAAAATTCAAATATTATAACAATAGACATAATTATCAACCAATGAGAGTACAGACAGTTGCCATAACAACGGAACGTTATTTAATATAATTCCGTTATAAAACAATAGTCCATTATTGACGCTCAAGACATACAGAAGCCAAGCCATATTCAACAAAATTATTAATTAAAATAATAAGAAATTCGACCAAATTTAATAAGAAATGGATTTAATAAGTTGATTGAAGACCTAATTAAACTAGGAGAGCCAATTAACCAGATTATTAATAGTTGAAAATAATTAAAACTTCCAATTGATTGAAAAAGAAGTCAGACGTAATCCAAATTATAAATGATGGAAGATTGATGATCGTATAGACCCAACCTAACTAAGAACTAAATGACTCTTCACCCGAATTCAACAAGATTTGTTAAGTATATCTGAACTACCCGAATTTACGAAATAAATTCTAATTAACTTTTCTCACAACACAAATAACTCTCACTCCGAACTGATAACTAAATTTCTTTCAAGGATTAATTGAGAATAAAACCTAAACTTGTATGTAAACAGAAAATAACCTGTGTACCAATTATGAATTATTAACACACACTTTTTAACACTTAAAAAACGAATTGTAATTAACTCTAATAGTATATAAGTACCATTGATGTAAGGTAGTGTACTTTATTATCATCTTATTAATATTTTTTCGTAACCAACAGAACTCGGTGATTAAACGAACAAGTTGAAAATAAACATTGACGACAGCCATGTCGATTTAGAATAGTTTCAATCATCTTAGCCAACCTGAGAAAATTGTCTATTTATTGCTGGACCAACTTTATTTAATAACAGTACATAATTTTTGTATTTAAATGAATAACTATTAACTATTTCACGTTAATAAACTACTACTGAATAGTAATAACCGTCCTTTATTTCATTATAAATTGTATTATAAAGTTTGTGTACTTTAGCGACGAGCGAAATTGTCTGCCAGCGTTAGACGTCGGCAGCACGATGAACTACAAGCGAGATTCAAGTGCCCGCCAGTTGCAAGGGTAATTTGAATTAGTCAACACCGCATAGAACGACCGCTCAGTTTAACATTTTTAATTGTTTTTATAAACAATTTGGCGCCGCCCGGGAAACAAATTTACTCATTAAAGGGCAGGTAAGGATTACACTCATGAGATATTAGTACTGGTAATTCGTGAGTTCATGACGGACATCGTCAGCATGAAAAGTTAGAAAAAGTACGACTGTTATTTTTAAACCTAAAGTAACAACTACAACGTGTGGGGCTAACACACGATAACACACACTTTTATAGAGAGTACATACAGAATTACTCGTTACAATATTTACACACTATACTAAATAAATAAAATAAAAATTAGAAGCTTAACAGGCTTATATATTTTCACATGCACCATAAGTTTACAGTTTCAATTATTAAAACACAAATGTTCAAATTATGGCACACATTAACTGAAAACATATATTCAGAAAAACATACAGTTGTTATTGCAATTTGCAATTTGGTACACATCTATAACTTTCTACAGACTATGCTAACAAGCACACACTTTTACACTTACCTGGTTACAAAGCTAGTTTAAGTTAAAATCTGCTTAGTATAAATGGCAAAAGTTTAAAATAGTATGCACAATAACATAACACATACAAAAATAGTACACAAACAAGAAACAAACAAAACAACGATTTAATTCAATTCTTTGTTAACAAGTCAGTTATAAACAAGTTGATTAACAAATATGGAATTGGTGAGTACATCCAACTACAGGTATACCACAGACAAAAAGAAGCTGGAGTGGGGAAAGTCAAAACTGTCATGAGAGGAAATATTACTCCCACCACTACTCTTTGTTCCACAGTTGGATGAGACAATGGGCGTGATAGTGAAATACATTGCGATTATGGGTTTTACGTTTGCTAGTACAAGGGGTATCCAAAAAGTAAGTTTCCCTTATCAAGGAAAAATAAAAAAATAATTAAAAAAGTGCAAAAAATATTTATTTACCTTTGTACAAAAGTACTTATTTTTCTATATAATTTCCATCCCTTTCTAAGCATTTCAGGTACCTAGGTAACAGTTTTTTATTCCAGCTTCATACCAATCTGCTGCCAAATTCTGAAACCAGTTATCCACCTCCTTTATCACTTCATCATCATTGGTGAAACGTCGACCGCCTGGATGATGTTTGAGCTCCAGAAACAGATGGAAGTCACTTGGAGCAAGGTCTGGAGAGTACGGAGGATGCTCGAAAATCTCCCATCGGAAGTTGGTGAGAAGCTCGCCACTTGCACGAGCAGCACGTGGTCGGCCATTGTCGTGAAGAAGCAAAACTTTGCGTGACAAAAGCCCCTGCCATTTGTTCTGAACAGAAGTCTGGTCAGCACGTCACTGTACCGTGCTGCATTTATTGTCATTCCACGTGGCAGATAATCAATCAGCAATACTCCACGGCAGTCTCAAAATACTGGCCATCACCTTTCCTGCCAACTCAATCACTTTGGCTTTTTGGGGAGCTTTCTCTCCTTTATTTTTGCCACACCATACTCTGGCGCTTGCTTTCAGGAGTTGAATGGTGAATCCATGTTTCGTCACCAGTGACTATTTTTGTAAACAGGGCTTCACCCTCATCTTTAAACAACTGCAAGAAAAATTGTGCAGCTCTTGAGCGACGCTGCTTATGAGCGTCAGACAATAAGCGCGGCACCCATCTTGCACACACTTTTGAAAGTTGAAGGTCTTCAACCAATATGTTGTAAAGAGAGGATCGGCAAATTTCAGTATTTGGTGGCAGTAGAGTCACGATTTCATCGAGCATGAGCCGCTTGTCGAAGTCGTTGAAGTCACGCACAGCAGCAATGGTGTCGGCTTGCCACGAAGTTGCTGGTCAGCCACTGGCTCATCATCGTGAACATTTTTTCTGCCTTCAATAAACACTGTTCGGCAACGATGAACCATTTGTACTAACATGACATCTTCACCATAAACACTGCATAACTGACGATAAATTTCCATGACCGATTCATTTTTTGCAGTAAAAAAACGAATAACTACGTATCTCACAACTGGCAGCAAAACGAAGTGGTGTCTCCATGGCGCTCGGCTCGCTACTGACGCTTGAGCAGTTCACGGCCACCAGTCCGGCTGCAAGCACTGCCACTACACCCAAACTAAATTCCCTGTCCACAGAAACTGCCTGAGTCGCTCATACTTGGATATAAAAATTAGGGAAAACTAAAATTCCCTGTCCACAGGAACTGCCTGAGTCGCTCATACTTGGATATAAAAATCAGGGAAACTTACTTTTTGGATACCCCTCGTATTACACAACTTGACCAATAAAAATAAAGTACTAGATAAGTCTACAAAATGTTCACAGTAGTAACCGTATTTTAATTCTTCATATTTTGGTATATTTTAAATAATTTAGCTCAAAAACTGAGTCAGTAAAAATAAAAAATGTAATAAAACCATTGCACACACGATTTAGTACGTATCAAAATATAAACTGTCCTTACACAAGATGTTCTTGCTTCTTAATGACAGTTTTTTTTGTTCATGTAGTCCAGATTATGTACATGGTTTTTAAATTTGATAATATCTTTGTCATAACAAAATAAAACATAAAACTTCATATCAAATTTTAACTTTTTTCAGCCATGAGGCATAAAAAGTAACTTCTGAGAAACTTTTTTCCTATTCAAGATAGACTAATACATTAAGCAAGTGAATTATACAGAAATATTCAAAAATAATTTTGATTTAACTTCCAGTGTTCTATCTTTATCAGTTTCCAAATTATTGAGTGAATAGTACAAATGTACTTCAGCGGTCGCACTGCGTATACTGCCGTACGTAGTTTCCCATGATTGTGTTAATCATGACGTGTTTCAATAACACATTGTACTGTTACAGAAATCATTGGAATACATTTGTTGTAATTTAAGACTTAAAACAGTAAATTTAGTCCATAGCATTTAGGAAATTGTAAATTGAAATAGATAATTTAATAAATACAAATAATAATTGCTTGAAGGACTTTTAACTTAACGAAATGCTTGTATAGCTTTTGTTGTGGATTATAATCATAAATGTATTTCATAATCAATAATACATCCTGTAATAACACTTCAAATGATCAGTCCTATATAATACATTGTTTTTAATTGACAGAACATGACAATTAAACATTACAGCAACATTAGATGTTTACACAAATATTTACAAACTCATGCTGTCTGTACCAAACAGCTTATAGAAACATATTCTGTATATAAAAATACATAATGAAATAATATCCTAAGTTTTAAAGTCTTGATACAGGGAGCTTAGTTTCTTCCTGACTGTCATTAGAAAGTTAGCAATTAAGATAAGTGGAAGAATGCTTTTGCTTTTGCCAAAAGGGCAATAAATATGTGATGAAACCCTAGTTACGAGTTCTAGCATAACTTAAAAAAAAAAAACTTTACAAATGAAAATAAACCATCAGTTCTTAAAGTGTTCCTGCCCGAGCATTCAGATTACAGCTGTCGTTTTGTCCTGATCTTTATCAGGATAAGCTTTTGTTTGCAACATGATTGATTGTTTTTGTACGTGTGTCCAGCGAGTTCTTGATGTATATATTTAGTGTGTGTGTGTGTGTGTGTGTGTGTGTGTGTGTGTGTGTAATATGTATATTTATAGTTTGTGTTATATTTTAGTGTTACGATGATGTCACAAGAGGCTGGCTTTAACATAAACAAAATTGCAAATTTTGACACACATTATGCAACAGTCTTCAAGTTTTTTCTGTCCAATGTGGTAGGGGGAAGTGCCTTTTGTGACAGTCAGTGAATGCGCACTGGGACTTTGTTTTTGTTGTGGTAAACCATATAGATGGCAGTATCACCAACAAAGATGTGTACTTTGAGTCAAGTTTTTCTACACATTGGAAAATAACAAAAATGTCAAAAAACAACGCAGATAGGTCGTCTCAAGTATTATTAAATCTTTTACCCTCAATACATAAATGCTATTATGTACACTTAATGGAACAGCAATACACTGCAAACTTGCATTTAACATACAGTACATAAAATAATTAATACCTTTGTTCCGTGAAGCCGCATAGCATGAACGGCAGCTGTGTGAAGCTTTTCTCTGTAAAGCTGGGCAGCTCTTGAATTGTACTTCTGTTGTGCATCTGTTGTTATACAGTTGTGTTGCCGGAAAAATGAATCCTAGAACAAGAAAATATGCACAGAAACAAATAAACAAACATAACATAACAGTACAGACAACAAGTACACAGTACATTCAATAATAACTATAACTGATATAATGTTATGAGCTGGTTAACATCTAAATCTACATTTGAAACAGCTATTGCAGCAGAACAAATGCTATTTACTATAACAACTCTTTACATTAATATTATCAGTTTCCTGCTGCTGATCAAGAGAGTTAATGTTCTACCAAATAAATACACATTAGGTCTTCAGACATTATAAAGAAAGAGCATCTTGCTTTTTTTTCTCTTTCAGGCAGTACTGTGCCATCTGGTTACTTTACACATTTTTTTCTGTTTTTGACCTTAATTAATATATTACCTTTCTTCAAATTTCATCTTGTGACTTCTTCTAGTAACTTTGTTACACATTTCGGAATGATTGTTCCATTTTCAGAGACATAGATATAATTCATTCATGTTTCTTTCCAACTCATATTTTCTATATGTTAAGTTTAACTAACTAGTGGAATTGTCAGACTGTCCAAATAATGTCCCAATAAGAATGACAACAATACGTAAATTGTAATAAAATCAGGAATCACAATTTACATACATATATATGGGAACACAAGGCTTCCCGAAACATGTTCCAAATAAGGAGAAAATATATTGAGGTAAAGTGATTATAAATATTAAATATATTATATACATCAAGAAACAGACTGTAGCAAAAATTGTTTGAATATATATTGTAATGTCTCAAAACGTTCCATAATATTAAAACCACAAGAAGAGTGAATGATACCAAAATAATTATGACTAAGAATCAAGTATAGGTAACAAGGAAGAATGTAATAGTTAAAATTATAAACCATTAAATAATGAAAGGAGATAAGACCTTCAAGTGAACAGTAGTAAATCTACTATCTGCATAATATGACACTACAACATAAACAGACAATTTGACAGAGACGAATTGACAAAACAAGCAAAATTATTGTATTAAACAAGCAACCAATTATTATCAGAGTTATCATAGCCAACCCACTGGGTTAAAATAGTTAAAAGCCGGATGATTTGTAATCCATTAGCATTATTAATTTGAATGTATTAAATTGAAACAAGTAAATAGTGAGCAATAAACAAATGAATTGTGACCTAACAAACATTGTCAGTAATTATTTAAACAGTGATTAGGCTAATTCTTTTTTATCAATTGATGAGTTGCGAATTCAAAGCAAGCAACCAGTTAAGTTGGCTACTATTTGAACGAGTGAAGCGCCAACAGTTAAAATTAAATAAGTAGACTAGAACGAAATTAATTATTGATATTGTTTTAAATATTTAATCAACAAATCATTTAACTTCAATCAAAATTAATTATTTTATTATTCAAAGAAATTCTTTTTATGGAATATTAACCAGAAATTCCATATAGCACCCAGGTAAAAATCAAATGTGCTCACTCAATAACAAACAGTGCAGTCATACTGTTTTTTGAAAACTTAACAGTTTAAAAAACAAACTGAGACCTACTGAACTTCCAGTACGAGACTAAAGGTTCGTGAAGTTAGTAAATAATTCAAACCTAAAGGTTTGAATTATTTACTAACTTTGTCAAAACTACACATTACTATACACAGACGATATAATTCAACGGAAGTGCTGATGAACTTCTGAGAGGTCTCCAAAGCTATTTACATTCAACTAACAGGGATTACAACAATTAATTAATCAATTAAATTAAATTAAAGAGTTAAAAATTAACTATCGACACAGTATATAAAAAATAAATTAAAGAGACGTACAGATTGAACTTTAATAATATATATATATATATATATATATATATATATATAGAACGAAATTAATTATTGATATTGTTTTAAATATTTAATCAACAAATCATTTAACTTCAATCAAAATTAATTATTTTATTATTCAAAGAAATTCTTTTTATGGAATATTAACCAGAAATTCCATATAGCACCCAGGTAAAAATCAAATGTGCTCACTCAATAACAAACAGTGCAGTCATACTGTTTTTTGAAAACTTAACAGTTTAAAAAACAAACTGAGACCTACTGAACTTCCAGTACGAGACTAAAGGTTCGTGAAGGTTTGAATTATTTACTAACTTTGTCAAAACTACACATTACTATACACAGACGATATAATTCAACGGAAGTGCTGATGAACTTCTGAGAGGTCTCCAAAGCTATTTACATTCAACTAACAGGGATTACAACAATTAATTAATCAATTAAATTAAATTAAAGAGTTAAAAATTAACTATCGACACAGTATATAAAAAATAAATTAAAGAGACGTACAGATTGAACTTTAATAATATATATATATATATATATATATATATATATATATTACTATAATATTTATAACTAAGTTTACCTCAAGATATACTTTTTTCCTTTAGGAACATGTTTCGGGAGATCTTGTTCTCCCATCTTCAGCCTTCGCCATCTTGTTTCTGGTGAAGTATTTGTGTGTTGGCTTCTGGATGTTATTAAGGTAGTTTGTTGGTCTTTGGTCTTTCAAAGTTGCATTATTGTGTGTGGTTGTGGTATCTGTTTTTGTATTTTGTGTATTTTCGATGTTGAGTGCTTTGAATATTGTGTCATGTTTTGTATTGATTTGTATTTGTTCTGGTATTAATTTGTTTTGTGTTTTATGTTTGTAAATCTGTAAATTTTCCCAAATGTTCATTATGGTGCCTTTGTGTGGTATATGTTTTATTAGTGTTACATTGGTTATGTCTGGGAATTCATGTCCTGTGTTTATTGCATGTGTGGCTAAATTGGATTTATATATATTTGGTTTTTTGTATGCATTTAGGTGTTCAAAATAACGTTTTTTCAGCTGTTTTTTTGTTTGTCCTATATAACATTTATTGCAATCTTGGCATTCAATTTTGTATATACCGTTGGTTGTTGTATTATCTTTGTTGTGTGAGCTATTCAGATTTTGTAATTTATTTTTATTAGTTTTGTATGCTATTTTTATATCTGTGTTTTTAAATAGTTTTGTTAGTTTTGTCATCTTATTATTTATATATGTGAATGTGGCCCATTTTTTGTTGTTGTTGTTATTTATGTGTTGTTCAGTTTGATTAATTCTTAATTGTTCAGTTTTTATTTTGTATTTGATTTTATTTTCTATTTTGATCATAGTATTTTTATTGTATCCATTTGCATAACCAATTTGGTATATTATATTTCTTTCTTTGTCAGTTTCTTGTTTGTTTAGGGGTATTTTGTACATTCTGTTAAATAACGAATAAAATGCTGCCATTTTATGTTGTGGTGGGTGGTCAGAATGGTTAGGTATAATGTGGAAGTTGGTTTTCTATATATTGCATATTGTATGTGTTTGTTGTATCTTGTGATGGTTATGTCTAAATAGTTGATTTTGTTATGTTTTTCTTTTTCTTCTGTGAATTGTATTTTGGGATGTATGTTATTGATTTGTTTCAGTATGTTCTCTGCATTTGTGTTTTTGTTATTTGATACATATAGTCCATCATCTACATATCTTATCCATATGCCATCTGGGTCATGTGTTTTTATGATATTTTGTATTTTGGTGTCTGTGTTGTAGGAATATTTCTGCTATTATGCTTGATAATGGTGATCCCATTGCTAAACCTTCTTTCTGTTGATAAATTTTCCTATGAAATTCAAAGTAATTTTGTTTTAGTATTAGTTGGAGATTAGCCTATATTCTGTAAAAATTTTATTTTAGACACTCCTATAGCAGAGTCAAAATATACAATTATTTCAGATAATATACAAAATAATAAGTAGGATATCATTTTATTTCGGTTATATATTGTTTGTTTTCATTTTGTTCTATAAGTTTGTTTATTATTATGTCAATTGTTTCTTCTACTGGGATATTAGTGTACATGTTTGTTATGTCATATGATGTGAAAAATGTATTTTCATTTATATTTATTATTTTTAGTTTGTCTATTAATTCGTATGTATTTTTTATGTTATGATGGTTATTTGTTAGATGGTTACTTTTTAGTTTTTGTGCTATTATTCTTGCTATTTTGTATGTAGGAGCTTTTTTGAAATTGTTTAATGGACGTATTGGGTTGTTTAATTTGTGTATTTTTATTAGGCTGTTCATTTTAGGTGGTTCTGGATTATTGTTTATATATATATGTCTATGTTTTTATTGTTGAAAATGTTTTTATTTGTTTTTATTAGTTTTATTGTTTGTTTAAGATAGTTTTCTGTTGAGTTTTTATCTAGTTGTACGCATTTATTATTGTTGATGAAGTCTTCGGTTTTTTTGATGTAGTCTGCTTTATCAATGATTACTGTTGCTTGACTTTTGTCTGCTTTAGTTATTATTAAATTATTGTTCTTTACTTTATTTTTAATTTCTTTTATTGTTTTTCTTTTGTTTATCTTTGTTTTTCATTTCGCTAGTGATTATTTTTTTAATTATATGTGTTGCTTCTGTTCTTTTTTCTTCTTGTATATTGTCTTTTATTAGGTTAATGGCAAATTCTGTTTCTACTATTAAATTTTCTAGATTTTTGTTTGCATTTTGGGTTATGTTAGTTTTTGACATATTGTTTAAATATTCTGTTTCTTTTTTGTTAAATTCTGTATTGCTGAGGTTAATGGTTCGAGGGTAAAATGTGTGTTTATTTTTGTTTTTTTGTTCTTGATTTTTGTTTTTTTGTTTTAATGTGTTAAGTTTTTTGTTGATTGTATAAGTCTTTTTGTTTTTTCAAATCTTATTTTATTTTCTATGTTATTGTATTTATTATTCCAAGTGATTGGATGTAATAAACTTGTTAGCTCTAAGTGTAGTTTGTATATGTCTAGTGTTATGCTATTTTTCTTACTGTATAATTGATTAATTTCGTTTTGTATCCATAGCCTTTGTGCTTGTTTTATAGTTTTTTGTGCAGTCATATTTTTGTTGTTTGTGTTTATGTTGATGTATTTAGGTGTCAATTTATGTTTTTGGCATTGTCTATTGAAGTATATGTTTATGTTTGTGTTCATTAGTTGTTTTTTTCGTGTTTGAAATTTGTTTAACAATTCGGTAATGTGGTTATATAATAGTCTCCAACTAATACTAAAACAAAATTACTTTGAATTTAATAGCAAAATTTATCAACAGAAAGAAGGTTTAGCAATGGGATCACCATTATCAAGCATAATAGCAGAAATATTCCTACAACACATAGACACCAAAATACAAAATATCATAAAAACACATGACCCAGATGGCATATGGATAAGATATATAGATGATGGACTATATGTATCAAATATCAAAAACACAAATGCAGAGAACATACTGAAACAAATCAATAACATACATCCCAAAATACAATTCACAGAAGAAAAAGAAAAACATAACAAAATCAACTATTTAGACATAACCATCACAAGATACAACAAACACATACAATATGCAATATATAGAAAACCAACTTCCACATTATACCTAACCATTCTGACCACCCACCACAACATAAAATGGCAGCATTTTATTCGTTATTTAACAGAATGTACAAAATACCCCTAAACAAACAAGAAACTGACAAAGAAAGAAATATAATATACCAAATTGGTTATGCAAATGGATACAATAAAAATACTATGATCAAAATAGAAAATAAAATCAAATACAAAATAAAAACTGAACAATTAAGAATTAATCAAACTGAACAACACATAAATAACAACAACAACAAAAAATGGGCCACATTCACATATATAAATAATAAGATGACAAAACTAACAAAACTATTTAAAAACACAGATATAAAAATAGCATACAAAACTAATAAAAATAAATTACAAAATCTGAATAGCTCACACAACAAAGATAATACAACAACCAACGGTATATACAAAATTGAATGCCAAGATTGCAATAAATGTTATATAGGACAAACAAAAAAACAGCTGAAAAAACGTTATTTTGAACACCTAAATGCATACAAAAAACCAAATATATATAAATCCAATTTAGCCACACATGCAATAAACACAGGACATGAATTCCCAGACATAACCAATGTAACACTAATAAAACATATACCACACAAAGGCACCATAATGAACATTTGGGAAAATTTACAGATTTACAAACATAAAACACAAAACAAATTAATACCAGAACAAATACAAATCAATACAAAACATGACACAATATTCAAAGCACTCAACATCGAAAATACACAAAATACAAAAACAGATACCACAACCACACACAATAATGCAACTTTGAAAGACCAAAGACCAACAAACTACCTTAATAACATCCAGAAGCCAACACACAAATACTTCACCAGAAACAAGATGGCGAAGGCTGAAGATGGGAGAACAAGATCTCCCGAAACATGTTCCTAAAGGAAAAAAGTACATCTTGAGGTAAACTTAGTTATAAATATTATAGTATTATATACATCAAGAAACGGACTGTAGCAGAAAGTGATTGAAATATATATATATATATATATATATATACACACTATAATATTTATGACTAAATTTACCTCAAGATATACTTTTTTCCTTTAGGAACATGTTTCGGGAGATCTTGTTCTCCCATCTTCAGCCTTCGCCATCTTGTTTCTGGTGAAGTATTTGTGTGTTGGCTTCTGGATGTTATTGAGGTAGTTTGTTGGTCTTTGGTCCTTTAAAGTTGCATTATTGTGTGTGGTTGTGGTATCTGTTTTTGTATTTTGTGTATTTTCGATGTTGAGTGCTTTGAATATTGTGTACGACACTAAAGGTACGTGAAGGTTTGAATTATTTACTAACTTTGTCAAAACTACACATTACTATACACAGACGATATAATTCAACGGAAGTGCTGATGAACTTCGAGAGGTCTCCAAAGCTATTTACATTCAACTAACAGGGATTACAACAATTAATTAATCAATTAAATTAAATTAAAGAGTTAAAAATTAATTATCGACACAGTATATAAAAAATAAATTAAAGAGACGTACAGATTGAACTTTAATAATATATATATATATATATATATATATATATATATATATATATACTATAATATTTATAACTAAATTTACCTCAAGATATACTTTTTTCCTTTAGGAACATGTTTCGGGAGATCTTGTTCTCCCATCTTCAGCCTTCGCCAACATCGAAAATACACAAAATACAAAAACAGATACCACAACCACACACAATAATGCAACTTTAAAGGACCAAAGACCAACAAACTACCTCAATAACATCCAGAAGCCAACACACAAATACTTCACCAGAAACAAGATGGCGAAGGCTGAAGATGGGAGAACAAGATCTCCCGAAACATGTTCCTAAAGGAAAAAAGTATATCTTGAGGTAAATTTAGTCATAAATATTATAGTATTAATACATCAAGAAACGGACTGTAGCAGAAAGTGATTGAAATATATATATTATATAATGACTTTACCTCAAGATGTTTTCTCCCTATTTGGAACATGTTTGACAAAACAGACTACATCAGAAAAACTGAAGACCCCATGAACAACAAATGCATACAACTCAATAAAGCTTGTCAAACATGTTCCAAATAGGGAGAAAACATCTTGAGGTAAAGTCATTATAAAATATATATTATATACATCAAGAAACGAACTGTAGCAGAAAGTGTTTGAATATATTATGTAACGCAACGAAATGGAAGACCTAAGGTGCAATGAAATCTAAAATAAAAATACCCTTGATTAAACCATTCCCATAACCTACGTAACAGAAATAAAATAAAAAGTACCTAAGTTATAAAAGAAGTACCACACAATAAGTAATAATGAGTGTACTTAATGATATAAGTAAAAAACTATGTAAATTAAGAATCAACTAGTGGTCGCCCAGTGGTCGAAATTCGACCGTAATTCATTAAATTTTTAAGTTTGAACGTTATTGAGGTTCTTTTGTCAAAGAGTATAACTCTATAATCACTGCATAGAATTTTTTTGAACTTTGTTCTATTACGTCACCTGCGAGCGTGTACAAATACGTCATTAGCGTGTGTTGTTTGCCTTAATTCCCTGCAATACCTATGAAATTTAAAATTTAATGTTAGTAAAGTTGAAAAAAAAAACACAATTACAGCTTGTATTCGTATTTATTTTTTGATATAATTCATCATCAGTTTTAATTTTTTCATGTTATTATTGAATCAAATAAACGCTAATAAAAATGAGACTTGACATTCATAGAAGTATAAGATACATTGTTTTCAATTCCAGTGGATTACATTTCATTTTTGGTAAGGTACAAAATTCGAAAACAGTTTGAAGATTATCTGCTACAAAGCTTATATAATTTTTTAATTTTTTTTTCTATGCATTAATTTTTGAGTTATTTGAAAAATATGAAAGATAGGAAAAATGAGGTTTAGCTTGGCTAAGCCATATTTAAAAAGCAATAACGCGTTTTTTGACATTTCCTTGGGTTTTTATTTTTATTGCCATACTGACCAGGTTTCGCCAAGGCTACACAGTTATTTAGCCTATCTTTTTCGAATTATATAAAATTTAAATAAAAAATTAATAAAAAATAAAAAATACGTGTCTCGTATTTTTTCATATATTTTTCATTAAAGCAAAAAAACTGGGCGGTTAAAAAAATAAATGTTGTCCATTGAACTTAAAATAGTTTGAAAGTGAATTTAATGATTCAGAACTTCTGTGTAAACAATGTTTTTTGTAAAAACTCTTTCATCATTTGCTAAATGCCCTTGGCCATTATATTCGGAAATATAAAATCTCAAACCATCGAATGATTGAACTCTACTTGCTGCGACGTACAATTGACCATGTGTAAAAACTGGCTGCCTCAATAAAATTCAAATTTTTTCGAATGTTTGTCCTTGAGACTTATTTATTGGCATCGCAAATGCAGGTATAATTGGAAATTGAGTTCTTTGAAAGTTAAATGGTGTAAGAGTACCGGAATATGTTAAATTTATACGTGGAATCAAAATTCTCTTATTGCGTGCGGTTCCAGTTAAAACTTCGCAATCAATAGCATTACGATGCATACACTTAATGCGCATTCTTGTTCCACTGACTAATGCTTCCTTTGTATGTAAGTTTCTGATCAGTAAAACGATGCAATTAACTTTCAATACTAACTTATGTGGTGGCAAACCACTAATAGTCAAAGAATTCAAAAACTCTACTGGATAGTTATTAATTTCATTGTCATCATCACAAATTATTTTATCGTAGCTATGATATGTTTTCTGTTCACCTGGTATTCGATTAAGTATATCAGTATTAATAAAAGTACAATCATCATTTTTAGGTGCTAAAATAACTGACTTCAATATGTTTTCTGAGAGTATGTTTTCAGAAATATTTCCATACACCTCATTAATAATATTATTTTCATCTCCTATTAATTACTGAGGTATTTCAGTAATATTTTCACCAAACTGAGGGAATTGTGGGGCTTCATCATTACCAATTTTGTTCAAGAATTCGACAAATTCTATTTCACTTGGTAAGGCTCTCATATTTTGAGTAAACGTTACTTTATGAAAATAAACAAATTTATGCCAACTCGTGACACAATTTTCAATTAAAGTTGCACGTGATCCATGTGGGACAACTGGTAAGATTTGCCGAAAATCACCGCACAGAAGTATCGTTTTCCCTCCAAATGGTTTATGTTTATCATTTTCATCGCATAGATCCTGCAATAATCTATCTATGATTTTCAACACTTGCAGTGGGCACACAGAAATTTCATCAATAATTATCAATGATGATGAATTTATGTAACGTCCATAGCTACTATTTGTGGTAATATTCGCTACAGAATTTTCCAAAATGGGTATAGGCAATTTAAACACATTGTGTAAAGTTCTACCTCCAAGTAATAGAGTTGAAGCTATGCCACTGAACGCTGTTGCAATGCAACTAAGATTAAGCGAATTTAATTTGTGAATGATTGCTGTTTGTGTGAATGTTTTTCCACAACCTGCATGAGCGGTTAAACAAAAAACATTAGATCCAGTATCATGATGCAAAACTTCACGAATCACACGATCAATTAGATTACGCTGATCAATATTTGCAGTTTCATAATGCTCACAAAACAGAAACTCTTGTTCTATTGGATCAATAGCATTTGCTTCGTCTGTTCTCTGCGAATACGTGGGAACTGGTAAACCAAGTTCTTGACATGACAAATTATGAACATTCAAAATGTCTTCAATTTCTAATAGAGCTGTATTAAAGGATACTTCTTCGTTGTAATCTCTCAAAAAATCTTTACTAAGATATACTTTAAATTCATTCCATAACGCCAATGCATTGGCTGGCACATTTAATGCACAAATGTAACCAAATAAATTTCGCATTTGTTTTGGTGAATGTAATTCTTTTGCTTCATTTAAACATTCGCGCCATTCATTATCATTTGAAGCAATGCCGCGAGCATGGCACGCTTCAACAAAAGAAGTGTGTATAATTCCATTGTATGTTCTAACATCCTCAAATGATTTTGGACCACAGACATGTAATAAAAGCAATCGTAAATGGAAAAGTTCGATGTCTTTTGGTGATACTACATATATGCGTGTAATGATTTTATCACCTCCACGCCTTCCTTCTTCCATTTTTTTCGGGAATCTTCCCACACATAATGCAAAGGAATTTCAATAAACTTATATTCATGCACTGATGGATCTGATCGATTCAATTCAAAAAATGCTAATAATTTTGTTTGTCTTGCATTTTCAATTGCTTGACGTTCTTGCCCTTCTCGAAAGTAAACATTCTGTCTACGCGGTAAATGAATGTCAAGTCTAACGATGACATGTGATTGAAAATGCATTGGTAATTCATAGATGCGCCATACAGCTTCAGTTGATCCGACATAACGGCCATTTAAAAAATTTTTAACTTCATCAATTTGTATTTCTTGACCTGGTTCATTTCTCTCTGAACCTAATTCAACAGATGCACTGTCATAGCCTTTATACACGTATTTATAAATGTATTTAACACTTTTAACTGTAGTGCATACTTCAACATTTATATGGCAATTAAATTTGGCAAGTAAATACGGATTGTATGGTACAACATAACGATTGTCGAGGCAACTACCGCGAACTTCAGCATCAATACCATTATCACGCCTTCTGTATAATGGATATCCATTTAATGATTCACATGTAAATTCATTAAATCGTTTTGGATAATCTTTTGTGCATTTTCCATCTCTCATACATACAGAATTTGGATTAAGTACACCGCATGGACCATGCATCATGTGTTTTACAACATATTCATGTAATGTAGGATGTGTTTGAATGTTAGGAATCTCCGCAGATACAACTTTATCAATATCGGTAGCGTTAACAATTTTATCTTGCTCATTTAAAGAGAGTAAAATGTGAGCATGAGGCAATCCTCTCTTTTGAAACTAAATAGTATAAATGAGTGCTTCAACTTTACCGAAGATTTTTTTTAGTGTAAGGCCCTCAATTAATGCTTTCAGTTTGGACTTGTATACACGCACAACAATATCAGGTCGAAAATTAGCTGACTCACCTACACCAATATTGCTAACTATTTCAGGCCAACTTGGATTGCAAGTCATTGTAATAAAAAAAGAAGGCTTTCCAAAATGTTGTACAACTGACATTGCATCTAAATAATTCTGATACATATTTCTTGGAGATCCATTGAATGAAGATGGTAAAATTACTCTACGGCCAACATTATTGGCATTGGGGTTCAATTCTAAATAATCTGTTAAATTGTTGTAAACTTCAGACCTAAGACTTGTTTGATTTTGTCGAATGAAATGTAACCTTGTGCCCTCTATTCTCACATACATATCAACTATCCACTGCAGAAATAATTTTTGTGAATGGTGCAACATGCTAAAATCTTCTCTAATTGCAAGTCGATAGGCTGGATACTGAAGCATGGTTAATTTATTTCTGGGCGCTCTTGAATTAGATGTAGTTGGTACATTATGAGAAATATTGATATGCCACCCAGTATCACCGTTTGGAAAAAGTAATGGATACGCTAAAGGGTCCAATGATGAATCCAAAACAGGGATATTTTTAATGGTACCATTAACTTTTGAAAACGAAACCATATTTCGTTCAAAGGGTGGCTCACCATCAACTGTACTAAATATTACTGCTACATCAGTTTGAACTGCATCATTATAACGGCGTAGATCTAAATCACGATTTACTTTAATGAGTATACAAATTTCTTTATTTTGATTTTCAACTCTCTGACAATGATCTTTCATTGCAATGAATGACCGAACGAAAGGATTAATGCGTTCCAATTCAAGAGAGATTTCGCGCATTATATTGTTATTGCATGTTTGATTATAGTGTTCACGTAACCTATAATTGACAGCAGTGTCAACATCATAAAAATATAATTGCGCATAACATGGTGAGCGACCATATCCAGCAGTCATTGGACCTGATCTGTGATAAAAAACATCATGTATTTTAAAATGATACACTCCACGCGTAACTGTATCCGAAATTTTAGCTTCTGAGCTAACCATAGCAAATGATGAATTGTATTTACGAATGTTTTCAAAATAATTTTTTGACTTTCTTTTTATTGAAGGTTCATTTGAAGTAAGTCCATCATACAATGATTTAAAGTATTGTATTCATTTTGACTTAAGGCCGGTAATATTGCTTTACCCTTATGACAACATGAAGTGAATGCAGTCCTTTCACCTAAAGTGACCTCAGATTCGAAATGTTTTGCATTGCAAAACCTGCATTGTAAATGCATTAATCCACAATCAAAAGTATTAAAATTTCTTGGAATGACATTCAGTGCGCATTTAAATGTATCCCTCAAAATAATTTCATCATTTTGTATACTATTTACACTATTTAAATTTGCATTTGGTCTATTATCATTTTGACTTTCACGCGAATATATATTCCTTCTTCTTTGTCTCTCACTCCAACCCGTCAATGTTATACTATTTACACTATTTAAATTTGCATTTGGTCTATTATCATTTTGACTTTCACGCGAATATATATTCCTTCTTCTTTGTCCCTCAGAGGTTCCATTGACGCAGTTCAGGCATGCTACACGCGGTGCACCGTGTTCGTGTAAAAGAAGGCCTTTATATGTTTTAATATATTTTTGTATTTATTTATTATGTGTTTGTTTTATTGTGGATTTTTTATTTTTTAACGAGCTCCTCTTGGAGTGATGGTCTGAGGATGGGCCACATGGCCTGAAACGCGTAACCAAACAAATTACACTTGACGTCACTGGACGGAAATTAAGGTAAATTATATATAACCAAAATATATGTTGGTAGATTCACAGAGATAAAACCTAACATGACTAATTCCAAATGAAATGAAGGGACATTAATAATAAGTTGGTAGTTAAGAGGAGTTTAAAAGAGTAAATTGTTGTTGTGATTATCATAAGGCAAGACCAAAGATCAGAATTAATGGTGATAAAATAGTTAGTGCGGAAAAAATATAGTGACTGTTAACTGCAGAAAGGACTGCACTGAATGATAGCAATCAACTAAGTGATTAAGTGTAATGGCAAATAAATATTATAAAGTGTTACAAACTAAAGAGTAAAGTAAGATATGGACAGTAACTGGGATTACTGTAGAGTTACATTTTAATTGTTACGAGTTTTATGTCAAAGAGTGTAATGATTGTGTAATATCAGCATTCATATATTCAAGAAATGGACTTTTAATGTGCCTAAGCACAGAATATATAGGTTTTGGTAAACTGAACCAGATGGGAATGTTGTTAAGTCAAAATAATATGTTAAGAATAATTCATACTAGACCAAATAGGAAAAAATGTTAATGTTAGTAGTAAGTAGTAAACGATATTAATTGATGACTCGTTGGGCACTTGGTTAAACATATTAATACAAAGGTTTTGTAAAATATATAAAAACACTTGGTAAGTTTCACAAATTTTTTAATTAACTCTGACAGCTGTTTCGACTAACTAAGCCATTGTCAAAGAGGCGAGTGAATGAAAATTACTGAACACAGGATGTTAGTGGAGTGTAGGTGGTGAACATCTGTTTAGGGCGTATCTGGAACATCTGTGTTGTGATGGCGAGGGGGGTGCAAGAGACAAGGGAAGGTCAGGTGTCTTTAAAAACTAAATACAATCATAAATGCAAAATATAAAATTAACTGAACTAAATATAAACTGAATGCAAAATTTAAAATAATGATGAACATTCAAAATAATATAAACTAAACTAAACTAAATAACAGATTTTAATAAAGGGGATACACAAAATTCAGTCTGTTCATTGGTTACATTTTTGTTATTTTTTATTGCTTTTTTAATTTCTAAAATTTCTAACAAATCCATTGTTTTACCTTTTTGTATGTTGTGGAGTAGTGTTATGTTTTTTGTGTCTATGAAGTGATTGTGTTGTAAGCAATGATCTGCAAAACCTGTATTAGATGTATTGGTTAAAATCGCCTTCTTATGTTCAGAAATGCGATGTTTCAGAGCACGGCCACATTGTCCGATATAAACAGCATCGCATTCTGCACAGTGTATTTCATAAACTCCATTTTTCTCCAGTGTGTTAGATTTTTCTTTATTATTGACTAGTTGTGAAAAAAGATTACGTTTGTTTACTGATACCATGTTAAGACCATGGTTTTTTAACCTATTATTAATCTTATCTGTTATACACGGAATGTAATTTGTTAAGTGAATTTTATTCCATAGAGCCAGATCAGGGTAACAAAAAATTTCACTTAACAAATTCTGTATATCTGTTATTTAGTTTAGTTTATTTTATATTATTTTGAATGTTCATCATTATTTTAAATTTTGCATTCAGTTTATATTTAGTTCAGTTAATTTTATATTTTGCATTCATGATTGTATTTAGTTTTTAAAGACACCTGACCTTCCCTTGTCTCTTGCAACCCCCCCTCGCCATCACAACACAGATGTTCGAGATACGCCCTAAACAGATGTTCACCACCTACACTCCACTAACATCCTGTGTTCAGTAATTTTCATTCACTCGCCTCTTTGACAATGGCTTAGTTAGTCGAAACAGCTGTCAGAGTTAATTAAAAAATCTGTGAAACTTACCAAGTGTTTTTATATATTTTACAAACCCTTTGTAAGTAGTAAACATTTGTTTAATGTTTTAAGTTTTGATTTAAGGTCAATTAATGTTAGTTAAGTAAGTATTACAATATTTAAATTTGTTATTTCTTGTTCATGTTAACATTTTTATACCATTTAAACGTTATAAGTTCTTAAAGTGTATTTAGACCAACAAACTAAATAATTTCTGTAAACTGGAAGAACGTACTAAAGAAACGGCCAGAACAAAGGTCAAAACAACATAATTTCCTTGTAAAGCTACTATCAGAACATAATGTGATTATAAACTTGTAAAAAATAGCAAAACCTATACTTTAGGCCTAATTTAGAAATCGAGAACAACATAGTAATAGCATAATGAATTTGTAAAATAACTTTTAATGTCAAACTACTAGTGACCAGAAACAGCATTTTGTAAAATGTTTAAAATAATTATTAGGTCATACCCATATATCATATGGGATATCAAAATATTTGTAATCTTTTGAAGAAGATAATGATGCAAAGTAAGTTCAGGTTTATTTAACATTAGTTAGGGAGTAATTGTGACTAGCATACATAAAAATTGTAAATTTTAAATAATAATAGTCACGTGACCTATTGAACCGGCTTTTTGGCCAATGAGAATTTAGCTAATTATGGTCAAACTCGTCGAAGGCAGAAGAAAAATTATTATTCTATTGTTAGACTTAAAAGAGAATAGTTTGAAATCTGTGCCTCTCTACAGAAAGAAGTGTGCTATAGAATCATGTCTGAGGCAGACAAGAAAAATTAACAAATTTTAAACCCAACTAATAATCCAGATGATAAAGGAAAAAATATAAAAATAGAAAAAAGAAGAATAAAGAAACAAAATATCATAACGGTTTTAAATACTTAGTCTACAGATTAGTGATAAATATTTAACCTAGTAATGAACCACTTTTAAAAATTACACCACACCGAACAATATTCACTAACACATCAGCAGCAGAACAATAGTTGAAAAACTAAATTAATAAACAGTGGAACATCTACATAATTAACTTTATTAATAAAACTTATTTTCAACATTTTTGGGAGCTTGTGATATAATGGTGTAGTAGTGAACTAGAGCTGCCATCTTAGAGCTGTTGCACAGGAGTCTGGGAACACCGCCATCTTAGCTTCTTGTACTAAAGCGAATTTTATAATTAACAATATTTTGTTCTGTCTAATATTAAGTCTTATTATTTTAGCAAATGAGAATTATTAAATATGTAATGTGTGATACTTCTTCATAAGCATTTTTGATCTTTACTAACTGTCAAAAAAAAAACCCCGAACTGAGAAATTATATTATATTAAATCAGAGTCAATTGAAAAAGTAAGAATCAATACCGGTGTTGGGTAAAAATCGATATTTTACAAACCAGAATTGTAATTATTAAAAAATAAAGGAAAACAATTTCTCTAATTGATATTAAACTGTCTTTGACTGAACTGAAGGTAAACATAAAAAGAATGTTTATTACAGCAAGGAAGAATTAAGTAACTACAACGATTTAAATAATAAGTAACTACAAATAAATAACGGTAGGTTACATAACCCCAAAGAAGAACTCGACACCATCGCAAGAGGTAATTATTTGAGGAGAACTTAATGCACTTTAACTAATTTAATAACACTAATAAAGTTTAATAGAAAACAGAAGAAATAGGCACTGTTTCGAAAAGGAGGTGTCCGATAAATTATAGGATCCTACCGCCACTATTTGAAAACAACTGTCAGGCCTAGTCCCGCCTGGCAGTTACGAACAAATTAATTCTTCTTTTAATAAACAAATCACTTTTTATTCAATACTTTCTAAACCAACAACTAATAAATATAATTATTAAAAAATAAAAGAAACGAAAAGAAGGTAAGAATAATTACGTTCGGAACACAGGATGATAAGCTATGTTGTTTGTATCTAAGCACATGGATGATGAGCTTCTTCATGTTTAAATTGGTTTTATATAATATTTTGTCTTTTAGCCATAAGTTTTGTATTTAGAAATGGATAAGCATGTAGGGTATACCAAATTCTTCATAAAAAAGTGTTCTTTATTGTCATGTATTGTTTGAGTGAATTTGTACGTGTGTGCAGGTGTGATAACTTGTGATCGCTATATCTTCCACAGTAATTAACCGATCAACATGAAACTTTGACAATGGATTATTTATGTAAATAGCTTCAATTTGTGTATACTCTGAGCTGCATAACTATTTTAGAAATAGTGTTTTTTAAGTAGGGAAAACTCAATTTGAAACACTTATCATTAATAGGGTAATAAAAATTGTAGCTAAAGTCAATGCAAGCTAGTGCATATTTATACAAACTTTTTCTGGAACACCTTATATCTGTTGAAAGCATCAAACATGTGACTGGGTTTAACCAATAGGAAGTCACTAAATTCAGTAACATTCATTCTCTGTAGAGGTAGGATTGGCACAGTTCTTCTGTAGCATGTGCTAGGTGAAGTTGTGCTTGGCGTTCGAGAGTTTTTCTTTTCGAGAGTTTTTCTTGTACGAACGTAGCAACATCTAACTTAAAATAAACCTTGGTATTCTTTACGAAGTTTAGCGTAAAGAACCGAGTAGGTTAATTAGTAAAGTAAAAATTATAGTATATTATAGTGCTTTTTCGTGTTAGTTTAAGATATCCGCATAGGGAAATAAAGACACTTCAAGATTTGTTGGAAGGTGTACTTTCCAAGAAAAGTAACTAATGCACCGCCTTTAAATAATACCCATATTTACCGAAATCGATAAAATTTAACGTATCAATTAATAATAAACTGTTCGAGTAAAAACAATAATCATTGTGAGTTTAACAATTTGTGAAGAGTCTAATTGATGTTAACAGTTAGACATAATCATCAACGAGACGGATCGAAATATCGCCGCTGGAGCAGCCCGCCGTAGAAGAGGACTACCAGACGAAGAGGACGCCAGGAAGGAGTGTGACGCTGAAGAAGAGGACGCCAGGATGGGAGCGACGATAGGAAGAAGAGGATCGCACGTACAGATGACATATCATCAACCAAGTTAAATCGATATATTATCGAACAATATAAACTATTATTCCAAATATAAATGCATGACAATTTGTAATACAATATACATCGTAAAACACTATATTCTTGTGTATAATAAATAATTTTTCATCTCCTCCATAATAGATGTGTTTGTAATTTTTACACACTCCAATATCCTTATTAGTTATAATTAAATTTGAACGGTTGCAATATATATTAAAACGACAAATTATTTAATATAATTTATTTTGTGGAGCCCCGCGTTCTTGGAGCGCCACAATTATACAACGGTAACTTTTGTGTATACATTTACATGTAATTTGAATTGTATAGCCCCGTACTTTTGGGGGGAAAAATTATACCAATACAATAGTAAATTAATTTGTGCTGTGTTTACATTCATACAACATTACTGATACCGTGTATGTATAATTGGAGTTCAGGTGTAATCATAATAAGGGTAGTCCTTTTAGGAATTGTAATATGTTTTCATTTCTTTATTCAAACAAACAAAATAAAAAAAATAATATAATAGTAATCTTTAATTCGCCATAAAATATTCATTATCTATTGTTTCAATGTTTCTTTGTTGCCGTACACTCATCATAAAATAGATTTTATATCTTATGTCTTATATTAGCAATTCTATATAAAACATTTCTTCGTTACACTATAAATTCTCGACTACTGAGTCTGAATGTGTGCTTTATAAATTTGTTCTTATTTACATTATTAGTCTATGCTTGGCATACATCTTACGGCTTTATAATCATTTTAAAGAAACTAATTGAATCGTTAGTCTTCTTCTGTATTTCCAATTACTTTACTTTATATGCTCTCAATGAAAAATTAAAATTATTAAATCAATTCTTAATTCTCCAAGCAAGGATTTAAATTATCTTTAAATTAACTGGTCATTATTAAAGAAAATTCTTACTACAGTTAAATTACATTCTCTTATCTCTATCTACATAAGTTTTCTTTAATTTAAAATTTTTTTTATTGTTAATGTCTTTCAATGTCTTTATTCTTTTATGATTATAAATTGGTTTTTCGTCACCTCAATTCTGCAGATTGTCCCATGTCCTCCAGTGATCTGTCGGTCCTCTCCTACTGAATGTCCTCTTGCGTTTTCCGGTTCCACTGGTCGTCCTCCAGTCACTCGTCCTTCATGGTCCCATCGGCTGGCTGTAGAATGGAATGACGTGTTCTGAATCGTTCCTCTGCTTGATGTTCTCTCGCCATCTGTCTAGAGTGTTGATGTTTGTAGTTGTAGACTGTTTGTAGACGTCCGATAATTGTAGTTACTGTTATTTTTTTATTATTTGATCTAACGTATTGTCCGTTATACTTCACAGTTTATAAACAAAAGATCTTGTCGATATTGGACATAGCGTCTAACTATGTCTGAAGTAATTAAAATTTCGCGTCTCTGACGGACATAGCCTACCGCTGCAATTGAAAACTGATTGAAGAGTAAATTTGGCTCTCCTGGGCTCGTATTTATATTCACCAAAAAAACTATACCTGTCGTCACAGAATTCTGCAGGTCAGAAGCTGTCCACGGCATCTGTTCCCCCACTCTCATCCAATTTCACATATTCGCACATTTTTGCCAATTGCAATGTCTAATGCGGATTTCAAGGTGATCTAACATTGTCTAATTTAATTACACATATTATACGTAATTATCATAATGATTGCATCATTAGTATAATTACTATGCTCTAAAAATCGCACAGAATTCGGACTGAACGTCATAATTACATAGAATTCGCACTGCACATGTGTCTGATTTTTATGCATTTTTAGAAGTCTTTACACTCTTTCTAAAATTTATGGTTTGCTTATAATTAAATAAAACTTAATTTAGCATCTATTTGGGGTGAGATTGCAAACTTTCCGGCTTGAACAGGCTTCACGCACACACACTATTTACTTGTGTACACACTCTCAGCGGCAATCGCGTGATGTTCCCTGTTGATTCCTGTTTATAATTCAGTTTCCAATTTCACATCTGCTAGTCTATTACATATTACTAAAATTAATTTAAATACTTATTTTATTTAATACATGCACATTACAGCATATGCTTGTATTGTCGCATTATATGAGGCAATGATGTAAAACTGCTCACGACAAGTAATTTAAGCTGCTATACTACCTTATGACCATATGAAATCATAATAGAAAAGATTATCAGAAACATTATTTAAACTCTGGTTTTAGAATGTTCATAAACAAAGGCACTGCAAGTTCACTGCAGTAAAGTGATTAAGTGAAAAGTCAACTTAACAATTTTGTAAAAATAAGACATAAACAGTAACTTTATAACTTCCATAATTAATCTGGAAAGATCTTAACACATTTTGACTAATAGTCTGCTCAGGTTTGAATACAGTCATCCACATTTTTAAAACGATGGTAATGCTTGTCATTGTTATAACTTATGCTTTGGAACACTGTGATTACAACGGGGTTTCAAAACATCTATTTATAAAGTACAGTAGAGCGTCAATAATTCAGACGTCAAAAATCCGGATCGTTGATAATCCGGATTCGATTCTGGCAAAAAAAAAATCGCACGAAGTGAATATTTGTTTAAAAGCGTCGACACAGCTGTAAAACTCGCCGTGCCCTACAGAGTGGAGCGCGAATTGCGTGTTGTGTGGAGGAGGGAGGGGCAGTGAAAGCGGAAGAGTCAAGGTCGCACAGTCACATGTACACCTGCTACCCTGCCCGTGTCAGTCGTGACCTCGAGTATTGTTCTCTGTGCGTGCACTAAGTTTTTGTTTACCAGATCGATCATTTGTGTACAGTAGAGTGTTTGTGTGTGTGTCAGTTTGTCTGTGTTTTGTTTTTTGTAATGCATTACAGTACTGTTCTGTACCCGTGATGGCATCGAGTTCGAAGAAAAAGCACACTTTTTAACTGTTGAAACCAAGTTAAAATTTTTAGAAAGGTTAGGAAAAGGTGAAAGTGGGGTATCACTTGCAAAGATTTATGGGGTAGGAACTTCCACAATAAGTGATATTAAGGCGAAAAGAGCCCAGGTGGAACAATTTGCGTCAAAACTGGACTCTGAATAAGGGACGCTGAAAAGAAAAACTGCACGTTCAGCAAACAACAAAGCCTCAGAAGACGCAATGTACGTGTGGTTCACTCAAAGGAGAAGCTTAGGAGAGCCAATTTCAGGCCCTTGATTTGTGAAAAAGCCTTACAATTTAATGAACAACTTAATGGACCGAAACATTTCAAAGCCAGTTCTGGCTGGCTTAAGAACTTCAAATCTAGGCACGGGATTAGAGAGTTAGACATCGAAGGAGAAAAACTTTCCTCAGATTTAGCGGCTGGAAGAGTTTTTAAAGAGAAGTTTAATAAGGAAGCACTTGAAAAGAGTTATTCTAGGGATGACGTATACAACGCCGATGAGACCGGGATAAACTGGTGAGCCCTTCCAAGCAAGTCACTGGCGTCAAGACGCGAACAATCCGCTCCCGGGCTTAAACTAAGCAAAGAGAGAATAACCCCGGCTATGGTATGTGCTAATGCCAGTGGGGAGCACAAGGTAAAATTGTTAGTGATTGGGAAGAGCAAAAACCCACGTTGCTCTAAAAATGTGCACACCCTTCCTGTTTCGTACACGTCTCGGAAAAGTGCTTGGATGACTTCAGTCATTTTTCTTGATTGGTTTAAAAATGATTTTATCCCTAGTGTTACAAAATTCCATGAGGAGAAAAAGAAAAGTGGGAAAGTTCTTCTTATCATTGATAACACACCCACACATCCCCCTCTCGAAGTATTAAACGAAATCGATCAGAATTTCAAAGTGCAATTTCTCCCACCTAACGTTACTGCAACTTTGCAGCCAATGGACCAGAGACTGATCGAGAAAATTAAGAGGATCTATAGAAAGCAGCTCCTGCGTTGCCTTTTATTGACAGAAAAGGACGAAGAGAGTGTAGTTCAGTTTATAACAAAATTTAACGTTAAAGATAGCATTTACATGCTTGCCGATGCTTGGGAAACTCTCACCAAAAGTAATTTGCAAAGAGCCTGGAGAAAATTATGGCCTGATGAAGAAAGCAGGATTGAAGAAAATGCAAATGAAAATGAAGATTGCGTTGTAAACGAGGTGACAGAAATCTGCAGCATGATCCCGGGATTTGAACAGTGTGACGAAAATGATGCCAGTGAGTGGTTGGCTGTTGATGACAACGATCCTGGGTACCAGATTTTGAGCAACCAAGAAATAGCTGACATGGTGTCTGAAGGTATGTAGCACTGCTTAAACATACAGTAGGCCTACTGTAACTTTTTTTAATTTTAGCCAAACAAGCTGTATGCATTATCTGACGCTGTACTGTTAGTCGTTTTAAATTCACTGTTCTATTTTTAAAATATTTCGCCAACTTTTCACTTGTTCATTTTTTCTACAAAATTACAAAAAGAAAACATTTGTTTCGTTTGTTTATTTAGGCGTACTTTTTCATTTTAAGGGGACACAGAAACAGTAGAATCTGATGGGGACGAGAATGAAAATGACATTGAAGAAGCAGGGCCGACACATAACGAAGCATTTATGCCAGCAGAGACACTGATGTCACGGCTTGAAAAACAGACTGAGAGCACACTAACCCAGCTCATTCTCCTAAAACGAATCAAGGACTTAGCTCCAAAAAAACGAACCACTACCGCTATTCAAAAGTCCATAAAAGATTTTTTTAAAAGCTCAAATACTGTATGATTTACTGTAGGTATTTTTATTACTGTACTTTACTGTATTTTGTTTTAGGTCTAGATTTACTGTACATAAAATAAGACAGTCTGTAAATGCAATACTGCACATACAGTATTTTTTCCTGTAATTGAAAAACGTAAAAATTTAACTACAGTGCTATTAAAACAATCTGCGTCTTCTGACAGCTAAGAAGCACTGAGGCTCAGCACAGCTGAGGGAGCGCTGTGTTGCCACATGGTCTGCTAGGCCGAGCCCGCTCCCTCGCTCAGCGTTTGGGGCTGTGGAAAATAATATCCACTTAAAAGGATCATTGTCACTGTGACATGGTACCACGGTGGCTCAGAAGTAATGGGTGTTAAGATAAAATGAAACGTAACGTAACATTATCTGACCACAGGACGTGATTCATTTCTAAAATCTCATTTCCATTGAAAGACAATCGAAGCTCCGGTCCCCTTGATGAAGCTTGAAGACAACAACAACAACAACAACAACAACAAAACATTACCACCAAAACCAACAGCAATGAGCAAATTAAAACATAAAACACTACGATAATTTTAAAGATCTCCTTAGGTTACATTTGAATTCTAATATGAACTCTTTCTGTAAATACATATTTTGCTCACTTAATGCTAGAAGAGAAGACCACAATGCATTCCATTTTTTCGAATATTATTTTTTTAGGAAAATTTGAAATTAACTTTAATAAATGTTTAACAAATTGCTAAAACTCAAAACTAAATAAAATTCAGATGTTGTGAACGTTAAACATAAGGAATTATATGTTTGCTCTACAATAAATACATCACGCTGACTGAAAGTTACTCACATTCATGGTGTCAAGGGAGCCACCCCCAGTGACGAATTACTTTCTTCACCCTGAGAGCTGGAGCTGGAACCGGAACCGAGGGGGATGATAATTTCTTCCACACGATCACCCAAGATGCCTTTCGTTTCCCACTGCTTCTGTACGAGTTCTTTCGTGTGTTTAACCGCGGATGCCCAGTTTCTGCAGTAACACAGTCGATTCCCTCTCTGGTTAGCCTTTCTATTTCGGTGATGGTGAATCTCTTGTTGTTCCTTGCCACGTAACCCTTTGCTTGTGCCCAAATTAATTCAATGGGGTTAAAATGGGCGTGATAAGGAGGTAGCTATATCACCTGATGTCCATTGCTTTTGTAACGTGTCCAAAATTGGGTTATTTTATTTATTACAGTATGGGGTATTTGCATTTTTATTTATTTCATTTTTTGCGGGATTTTATAAATTTATTGTGAAAGTTTATTATACGGCAAACGTTATTTCCATTACAACAGAACACATGGCAAGTAAAACAGTGGTGAAACAAAGCAGTAAGACGCAGTTGCTGTGGTGTAACATGGTAAGGAATTCGTACCACCCTCGAATTTCTCAGAACTCTGTGTATGTGTGGCAATGCACGCACACCACTACTCAAGTACGCGCTCTGCCAGGACGCCGAGTTGGTTTAAAGCAAGATGGCTTGAACAAATTTAATTCAGCAATGTGCGTTTGAGCGGCAGGAAATCATGGCTAAGTCCGGCCCTTTTGTGACGTTAGCCAGTGCCTAGTTGAAATCGTCTGCTATCGTCACTCCAACAACTACATGCATAGCATAGGACGAAACTGTGACGACTAACTGTAAGGCATTGATGTCCGTCGTCTCAACTAAAATGCTCAAGAAGTGGGGAACAGAGAGACGCTGGCAGTCTTTTGTCGACTCTCGCATGCGCAGGCCGCCCGACAAACCGGGCTCAGAAATAAAACTTTTCTAAACTGACATCCAGTGCAATAGTAGAAAAATTTGGTGTGACCGCGGTCCAGTAAAAAGAGTAAAGAACGTAACTGTGCAATTTTCGGACAATAATAAGAAGTTTTACTGGAACAATGAGTGCGTGTGAGAAGACCGCGTGGCTGACGGGGGGAAATATCATTTAAAAATGTTCAGGGATTTATAACTTTTGTGTGTTTGGGTGTGTACTAAATATGCTGGCTGGGCAGTCTTGTGTGTGTGTGTGTGTGTGTGTGTGTGTGTGTGTGTGTGTGTGTGTGTGTGTGTGTGTGTGTGTGTGTGTGTGTGTGTGTGTGTGTGTGTGTGTGTGTGTGTGTGTGTGTGTGTGTGTGTGTGTGTGTGTGTAAAACATTAAGGTAAGCCGTGGAGTAAGATAGAGTAAGGATGACCTTCATATAACCAGGCAATATATATACTCTCACAAAATTATTTCAGATGTAAAGTTTATAAACAAATTTTCAAATGACAGAAAATTAAATTAAAATGCAATTCTCTTCATAAAAAAAGAGTCAAGTACTTATTTCAGTAACCTGTAAATCACGCTAACATTTTACGTTCGTACGAGAATCCTGGCCCGGATAGAAATTGTACAGGTAGGCCAATTTAATTTATGTATTTTTATATATTTAATGAGTTTTAATTAGTATCTCAATGGCGCAGTCTCACAGGGACAGTTTTTATGAGTAAATAAAAAATTAAGTAAAAACCGTACCTACAAATAGAATGTTGGCGTGATGTGGAGGTTAGGTAGAAGTAAGAATCAATTATATGTAAATGATGTTAGGATGTAGTTAAGCGATACTTAAATTATATTATACTCAATAATACAGAAATATTTAAAATTGAAATTTTATATAGAACAAAAATCTCATAAATAAGAAAAATGGAATACGGAGATAAAGTTAGTGTGAGTGATGTATCTACCACAGGGGAGAGAGAAATAAATTCAGACCCTAAGGTGGTCAAAGAAAGCGTTTACAATGAATCAAATAATATAAATGATTCAGGATTGGAGACAACTCCAAACCTGATAGATGAGAATAATCTGATACAAGCGGTAATAATGAGTGGAGCACAAGCAGAATCTACTCCCGTAACAAGTAAAGCGAAAGAGTTGTCAGTGGACGATCTATTTAATTTCATGAGAACCATGTCTAGTGACATGAGAACCATGTCTAGTGACATGAGAACTATGTCTAATGATATTAACAAAAAATTTGATATACAGAATGATCAGTTTGATGCAACTGACAAAAAATTTGACGTTCAGAATAGCAATCTTAATATAAAATTCGAACAACAGAATATTCAGTTGCAGCAGAATATTAATGTACAATTTGATAATTTGAGTCGTGTAATAGATAAACATATTGATGAACGTTGTGAAAGTATGAAATCACAATTGTCTGAGTCCATGAATGAGCGATTAGAGTGCCGTGTTTCTGATATAACCAATGATATAACTAATAAAGTAGAGAAACAGATCACGGAACAATATAGCGTAATAAATACAATTGTGGAGAAACAAATAAGTGAATGTAACACCAATACTGAATGTAAGGTTAGTTATGCTATGAACAAGATTGAAAACAATAACCTTAAAATAAGCGAAATAGAAAACAATTGTAAGATCGAATTTAAGACAATACATAATACAATAAGGAACCTTGAATCTGATAGTAACCTTAAATTAATGAACGTTGAGCAAAATATCATGAATGTAAAAAATGAATTGAGTATGGCCATCAGCCAACAAGTAAACACGGTTACCGAGCGAGAAATTATGACTCGTGACGTAAGCAGTGAAGTTGAGTTAGAGACATTCAGTTGCGATAATAAAAGAGTGCATCCCATGCAGTTCATAAGTAGAGTGAGAGAGTTTAATAAATTTAATACAAATAGCTGGGAGGTACAACTATTGAAAATTCTAAAATGTTTCAAGGGTAGTTCGGAGATATGGGCCGAGGTACACAAAACGGAATGGGGTTGTTTTGAAAGTTTTGAGTCCGCATTCAGAAATAAATATTGGTCCGAAGAAGATCAAGAAGTGTTACGCAGTAGAATTATGGGAACCGGGAATTTTGGGGGGCCCAATAATAATATAACAGGGTATGTGATGAGAATATTTAATGAGGCGAAATACTTAGAACCGCCATTGCCATTTAGATCCTTCGTGAGGCATATAAGCAAGCATTTGCCAAGGGAAGTACAAATAACACTTATGACGCGGGAGGTAGCTAATATTAGCGAACTAGAGAATATTTTAGATGTGTTTCAGAACATCCGGGACCAAGAATTGAGTCGCCGTCAGAACCAGCAGAATGGAAATAATGGAGGTAATCAAGGACCGCCGAGGGGACCTACAAATGGACCGGCATACCCCAGACGAGAACAAAATAATCGAGGCCCAAAATGGAATTGTCCAGCATGTTCACAGGAGAATTATGCTTCATAGAATTTTTGTTTTAGATGCAGGAGAGAGAGACCGGGTCAGCGACAGGGACCACAACCTGCACAGAACCAGCATGCATACCAACGAAGGGGAGAGGGCCAAGGAGGAGTGCCGAGAGGCCACGCTCATGAACAGCGAGGAAACCAGCACGAACGAGGATACAACCCTGCAGTGGCGAGCACATCTGCGAGAAACTAAAAGGGACAATGGAACACCGGACCCGACCGTTGTCGCCGGAAGTTTCTGGGGTCCAAATGGACGACAGATATCGAAACAACGTTGTTATAACGGATTTATCTGAGGAATTATTGGAGGAGGAAGATTTTGAAGCAGGGAGACGGGAGAATGGACTGACTGAGGTGAAAATCAACATAGAAGGTAAGGAGATTAAAACTTTAATAGATACAGGTAGCGAAATCTCTGTTATTTCCGAACACGTACTAGACGAGTTAAAAGAAACAAATAATAATATTCCATCTTTGCCAGTAGCGGGGGTGACGATTGTAGGTATTACGGGAGTTAGAAGTAAAAGAGTCACGAAACAAGTACATTTAAACATGAAAATTAACGGGGTAGGGTAAGATAATACATTTCTAGTCGTACGGGGATTAAATCTTGAGGTTATACTGGGAAATGATTTTCTGATTAAACATAAGGCGGTGATTGATTTTCATAACCGGGTGTTAGTATTGCACAATGAGGCAGAACCAGTCCGTATTAAATTTGAGAGGGTGTTAGATGCAGTAAGAATTTCGGGAGTAAGGGTGATACATAATCGGGTTAATAAACAAGAAATGGAAGTTAGTATGAATGTATGTAGTGAGAGTAAGATAGAGTGCGAGGAGAATGTGGATCAATTGTGGGATGAGAGGGCACTTAAATTTTGTAGTGAGGGTGGCGTAATAGGGAGTTCTCAATGTGAATCGTTGTGGCGGGTAGTAGAGAATTTTAGGGAAGTGTTTGCCGATATACCAGGGAGGACAAGAAACTATGAATGCGAGTTAAGGGTAAGGGAACACGCGCCCTATGTGCAAAGAAGTTATCCGGTGCCATATGCGAAGAGAAGAGCGGTTCAGATTGAGTTAGAGAAAATGTTAGAGGGAGATATAATTGAGCGATCTGTATCACCATATTCTAACCCCTTAGTAGTAGTGATTAAAAAGGATGGTAGAGTTAGGTTATGTTTAGATGCCCGCAAAATCAATCAAATAATCATTCCAGACAGGGAGTCACCTGAAGCGATAGAAGAAATTTTTCAGAAGTTCAGCGGCGTAAAATATATGACCTCTTTAGACCTAACCGCCGGGTATTGGCAAGTTCCGTTGGCAGCGAATAGTAGAAAATATACAGCCTTCTTATTCAATGGAAAAAATTATCAATTCAAAAGACTACCGTTTGGATTGAACACCAGTGTAGCTAGCTTTATTAAGTGTCTTGATGAGATTTTGCAACCCCATAACTTAGATTTTTTAACCATATACGTTGATGATATTCTGACAGCTTCTAGAACATTCGAAGAGCATGTAGAACATTTAGAATATGTATTGGAGAAGTTATACCAGGGAGGTTTGACAGTGAATTGGGACAAATCAAAATTTTTGCAAACTGAGATACATTTTTTGGGTTTCATCATAACACCTACAGGGATACGTGCCAATCCGGATAAAGTAGAATCCATCCTGACGTTCCCGGAGCCTAAAAATATAAAACAATTGCAAAGTTTTCTTGGTCTCTGTAATTTTTACAGGAAATTCCAGCGGAACTACGCCCAGACGACGGCCCGACTCAGCGCAGTGCTACAAAAGAATAAACAATGGAGGTGGGGAGATAACGAAAGAGCAGCGTTCAATAAAATCAAAAATAAGTTCGCTGATATGATATTAATGAACCATCCGAATTTCAATGATAAATTTTACTTACAGACAGATGCCAGCAATATAGCACTTGGAGCGGAACTGTATCAAGAGGACGAGGCGAAAGAACACAAAACCATTGCCTTCGCCAGCTGGACGCTGCTAGCCGCTGAGCGTAACTATACTACCACCGAGAAGGAGCTCCTTAGTATAGTGTTCGCCGTGAAGAAGTTCCGTACGTACCTGCTGGGTAACCAAACCATCATCAGGACGGACCATAAAGCGCTGTCGTTCCTGAATACTTGTAAACTCACACACAGCCGGATAACCAATGTGGGTGTTAGCTCTTCAAGAATATAATTTTTCTTGGGAATACATTAAGGGTGTGGAGAACAGGGTGCCAGACACACTATCACGAGTAGACACAGACAGAAATAGAACGGGTAGAGATATTAAAGAAATAGAGATTTATAGACTATCCCGGGAAGATAAACTTTTTGGGGAAGAATTAAAGGATATAAATGTAATGCAAAGAGCTGATAGTAAGTTCAATAAAATAATTACTAGTGTAGAATCAGATGTAGATGAGTTTGGTTATAAACAATATTTTCAAGTGTTTAAAGGGAGTTTGTTTAAAAAAGTAGAGGGGAGAGAGAGAGATTGGAGGTTAGTTATACCTGAAGGGCTAGTAGAGAAAATAGTGTGGGACTGTCACCTTAGATACGGGCATTTTGGGGCACGGAAATGTGTGAATGTGTTAAAGGAATCTTGTCTATTTAAAAATATGGAAAAACGGGTCCGAAAAATACTTAGAGTTTGTGAGCTATGTCAGAAATCTAAAGTTGTGAATTATAGATTAGAAGGAGAACTAAATTACATTAAAGTAGAAAAACCATTTGATTTAGTAGCTGTCGATTTGTACGGCCCATTACCAAAGGGTAGGGGCGGAGTGATGCATATTTTTGTTGTACTTGACACTTTTTCCAAATATGTAAGGTTATATAGCGTGAAGCGAGCCACAAGTAAGGTGCTGAGCGAGAAGATCACACGCGACTACATGATCAACGTGGGAAAGCCGAAGGTGATATTATCTGACCATGGACCGCAGTTCATCAGCGGGAGATGGCGCCAGACTCTCGGATGGGAAGGTATCATCCCAAAGCACACCGCAGTATATCACCCGCAGTCCAATCAGGCGGAGAGAGTCATGAGGGAGTTGGGAAGAATTTTTCGGACATACTGCCACGCCAAACACAGCGAGTGGCCACTCTATGTTCAGAAGATTGAAAATTGGCTTAACTGCACCACCCACGAGTCGACAGGATTCACACCTTATGAGTTAGTAAGAGGGAAACGTCCGCAGAGAATTTTGGAACAATTAATTGAGTATCCACCGGAAACCAACACTATTGGTCGCGATGTTAAACTTAGGCTAGCGAATGAAAGTTTATTGACCAAAGGGGAGAAGAGAAAACAGAGGCATGATATGAAAGGTAATTGGACGCAGTACGAGGTTGGACAGCTGGTATTGGTGCGACGCCACGATTTGTCGAGTGCCCAAGATAAGGAGATCAAGAAATTTTTCCTACTCTACGAGGGACCGTACGAGATAATAGAGGTAAAAATGAAGAATTCGTATGTATTACAGAATAGAGAAACTAGAGAGATAGTAGGTACGCACAACGCTACAAATTTGAAATTATTTTGGTCAGCATAAGAATTTAGTATCAATAAGTAAGTGTATGAATGTAATTTAATTGTTTTTTCTATATGTTTTTAGAAGGGATCCTCCCCCATTTTCGGGCGGTCACGATCTTACCAGTCCTGGCCGTGGAATTCGGAACTCGGAGGCGGGCCATGGTTGGCGGATCTTCCTTCGGGCGGTGAAGACAACGATGGTCCGGCTCCACCAAAATTGGTACAGACTAAAAATTTAACTACATATTTGAATGGGGAGGGGGACCCCAACAGGTACGTGACACGAATTAAATTTTTTTAATACACTCAGGTGCAGCGGTCTTGGTGTACCTGTCACGTGCCTGCACTGCCTTAGAGTGTTGTACATAATGAAGGCTGCACCTAAATACAGGGCAGTGCATACAAACTTAAATATTTTAGTGTCAATGGCAAAATTCAAGTTGAGCCACTGACAATAGTTTTGCTTAAGCCAGAAACGAAGAGTTTTGCAGAGAAAGATCGGGAATGTCGGCTCAGACGACGGGTTAGTAGAGATGAGAAGATAAGGTAGCACAGTTGAAAACAAGGGGAAGTAACTGCACAAAGTAGATCTGAGTTGACATTTCTGTATCTTTCATCGCAAAACACCCCCATTTCAGGCGGTCACGATCTTACTAGTTATGGTTAAGGATAGATAGAGTCAGCCTTCAATGTAAATAGGAATTTTGAAAAAAAAAAAAAAAAAAAAAAAATACCAAAATAATTTTGGATGTGTATAATTTTAAATTTAAATAAATTTTAGAATTAAGTCACCCAATATAATTGTCAAGTTTTAGTATCAGTGAGTATGGGAACGTTATGAAAAGATGTGTAATAAAATAAAAACTTGTTGTCAATACAAGAAGTGGGGATGCTTTTGGGGGGTAGATTGGTGCTCAATGAAGTGATAGAACAGTGGAGTGTGGAACTGCAAAGGTTGAAAGTTTAGTTTATCAATGTTAATTAGTTAGCTATTAAGTTGCTATTGCGGGGGTGGCCTGTGCCCTCGTAGATAGCGAAATGGGTTGGGGGTAACAGAGAGTGTTACCTCCATCGGAGGCGAAAATGGCGAAAATGTGCGACACACCTTTTCGTGCAAATTAAATTTGCACACTGATAGACGATCGTGTCGCACATAACTAGAACGATGTAGAACAGGCACTGAAATGAAGTTAGATTTCCCCGACTTTTCGGGCGATTACTGCCTTACCAGCACTAATCGTGGATTTGGCTAGCGGCCAGCTATGGTCATACCAAGTCCCTTGACCATAGCTGACTTGAAATTGGTATATAGTAGAAATTGAATGGGGGGCGAACATTAGGGGAAATCCAAGCACTATGGAAAAGCGGCTACCACTCTGCCCGCTTGGGGGCAGCAAAGCCAGGTGGTAGACCCGCATTAAGGGCGTGTGACTATAACAAAGGTATGTTGATACCTGAACCTTTTTAAAATGTAACAGCGGAAGCAAAGACACGGAGAGGTCAACCTACTCCAAAATATGCCGTCTTTGTGAAAGCGAGGGGGCGCCACAGCCTTACATAACTTGAAATAGAGTGTGTGGATGGGAGGTGACTCAAAGGAGCCACGAATTTAAATTTTACAACATAAAAAAAAAATTTTTTGCTAATTCAAATTTTGATCCAATAAAAATGCTTGTGTTCTGTTAAATAACTAGCTGCTCATGCATTCAATATAAGGTATTCATGCTATAATTTTAATTGTCTTATTTTATTATCGTAGGTTAGATATAAGCATTGATAAGAATATGTGTTTTCATTATGTGTGTATATTTTTTTTTCTAAGCCAATAATTAAATCGTCTGGCAGGCGGTTAATATGAATTATCAGAATCAGAGAAAGGGGAAACAATGAGGGTAGAAGTAAGTATTGATAAAGATATATTTCATATAATTTGTTCAATATTGAGATGTGTTTTCATTGTGTTAGTTAGGAGATCAGCTGATCAGCAATAACAGGTCACTGGTAAAATGGTTGTAAATGTTCCAGGTAATTGATGTTTAATGTAATGTTTCAATGTATTACAGATGCTATTGAAAATAATGAGGAAAGTAGTTTAATGTAGTAAGATTTTAAAGGAATTGTTAGAAATAATAAAAGATAGTTTTTGGGTGAAGAATATTTGGTGGGACATGTAGATCTGTCCAAGTTGAAGTTAGAATTGAAGTAGTAAAGATCGAAATGTTGTTTTGAAGTAATGTAATGTTGTTTTGAGTTAATGTAATGTTATAGAATTTTGAGAAGTATTGATGTCGACACAGTAGTAATGGAGAATTAGGTAGAGTTTTGAGTGATATATTGTTGTTTGTAATTGATGTTGTTATTTTGTTATAGTTTTAGTAAGGTAATGAGATTGAGATTTTGGGGATGGCAATTTTGTAGTAGGGGGTAGTGTAATGTGGGAGTCCGCAACATAATGATAAGTTGGGACGGGATAGGGATCGATTTTAGTGAGGAGGGGCCGCCTTAGGTAGAATCCAGGGGCCAGATAAAGGAATTGAGTTTTTTGGGAAGGGGAAACACGTATCCTATGTACGAAGGGTTAGAGAGTATTTTTTATATATTGAGAGAAGGTGGCGAATTGAGTTTAATGATAAGTTGGGGTTAGAGAGTGTTTTGGGATAGATGTTTTAATAGAGATGGGTGTCATGTTACTAAAAGTTGTTAGTGGTTAGAATCAAAGAGATAAAGATTATATGTGTATACAGATCAAGTAGTAGATTAAATGAGATAAATGTTTAAATCACCCACAATAATGGAGAATAAGATGGTTAAATAGAAAGAGATTTATAATAAAGAATATAAAATTTTTATTTTGAAACCAGTGACAAATTTTTGAGAGAATTTGGAAATAATGTAAAATTAAGAATTGTTTATTTTGAATAATTTAAATGTCAATTTGCTCATTATTTATAATAATATTTTGTTTATTTTAAATATTTTATTTTATTATGTTTTGTGTTTCAAGTTAGATTGTTACAGATGTTTAATGTATTTTCAGAAAGCATACATGACACATGTGGGTCAAGGGTCTGGAACTTGACCTAGTTTCGATCAGCTGATGAGGTCATACACCCACTAAGCTTGTGTAGTAGGAAGTCAATTTAATTTGTTTATTTTATCAATTCAAACAAATACTAAATAATTTCGATATATAAAGGAAACATTTTCATAAATTTAAATATTTTTTTTTGAATTTTAAAATTTTTGAAATCTTAATTTTTGAAAAAAAAAATCTTGATTTTTCGCCTGCCAGTTAATGAATATTTTGAGTATTGATTATTTTCTTGTTTGTGTATTAACCAGGTTTATTTTTATTGATTTATTTTGTATTACATTGTATTGTTAGACTCTAAGTATTCACATGTTAGGTTAAGGATATGTTTAAATAAGGAATAAGGAAGATAAATAAAATAAGGAAGAGAATTTTTTTTTATAAAATATTTTATTTTGAATTTTGAGTCTTTTTGATGATATAATAAATTTTAGGGAAGTTTTTCAATGTATAATATGTAATGTGAGTGTGTGTGAGCCCAGTATCTGCTAAAGGCAGCCCAGCTTGCATACAAGGGGAAACATATCGGTTGAGGATCTGGCATAATATGAGCCAGGGATTGAGGATTACTTGGGGGTAGCATGTTAGAAGGCGAGGTGGGCTGTGGTACTTGGCTGTTCAATTTCTCGGTGTTGGGATCTCTTACGGAGAAGTCCAGTGATCTCGTTCAGATGAGTCCATAGTCGCTGAGCCAGGGGGGTCGTGTACCCATGTAGATTAAGAACAAGGGGGTTGTTGGCACCAATTCCTCACCGGTCCTCTTCGGGGTTTATCAATGAGATTTCTTCTGTTCTGGACAGCAGAATTCTCATTGAGGGGGTATTGTAACGTGTCCAAAATTGGGTTATTTTATTTATTACAGTATGGGGTATTTGCATTTTTATTTATTTCATTTTTTGCGGGATTTTATAAATTTATTGTGAAAGTTTTATTATATGGCAAACGTTATTTCCATTACAACAGAACACATGGCAAGTAAAACAGTGGTGAAACAAAGCAGTAAGACGCAGTTGCTGTGGTGTAACATGGTAAGGAATTCGTACCACCCTCGAATTTCTCAGAACTCTGTGTATGTGTGGCAATGCACGCACACCACTACTCAAGTACGCGCTCTGCCAGGACGCCGAGTTGGTTTAAAGCAAGATGGCTTGAACAAATTTAATTCAGCAATGTGCGTTTGAGCGGCAGGAAATCATGGCTAAGTCCGGCCCTTTTGTGACGTTAGCCAGTGCCTAGTTGAAATCGTCTGCTAACGTCACTCCAACAACTACATGCATAGCATAGGACGAAATTGTGACGACTAACTGTAAGGCATTGATGTCCGTCGTCTCAACTAAAATGCTCAAGGAGTGGGGAACAGAGAGACGCTGGCAGTCTTTTGTCGACTCTCGCCTGCGCAGGCCGCCCGACAAACCAGGCTCAGAAATAAAACTTTTCTAAACTGACATCCAGTGCAATAGTAGAAAAATTTGGTGTGACCGCAGTCCAGTAAAAAGAGTAAAGAACGTAACTGTGCAATTTTCGGACAATAATAAGAAGTTTTACCGGAACAATGAGTGCGTGTGAGAAGACCGCGTGGCTGACGGGGGGAAATATCATTTAAAAATGTTCAGGGATTTATAACTTTTGTGTGTTTGGGTGTGTACTAAATATGCTGGCTGGGCAGTCTTGTGTGTGTGTGTGAGTGTGTGTGTGTGTGTGTGTGTGTGTGTGCGCGCGCGTACGTGTGTGTGTGTGTGTGTGTGTGTGTGTGTGTGTGTGTGTGTGTGTGTGTGTGTGTGTGTGTGTGTGTGTGTGTGTGTGTGTGTGTGTGTGTGTGTGTGTGTGTGTGTGTGTGTGTGTGTGTGTGTGTAACATTAAGGTAAGCCGTAGAGTAAGATAGAGTAAGGATGACCTTCATATAACCAGGCAATATATATACTCTCACAAAATTATTTCAGATGTAAAGTTTATAAACAAATTTTCAAATGACAGAAAATTAAATTAAAATGCAATTCTCTTCATAAAAAAAGAGTCAAGTACTTATTTCAGTAACCTGTAAATCACGCTAACATTTTACGTTCGTACGAGAATCCTGGCCCGGATAGAAATTGTACAGGTAGGCCAATTTAATTTATGTATTTTTATATATTTAATGAGTTTTAATTAGTATCTCAATGGCGCAGTCTCACAGGGACAGTTTTTATGAGTAAATAAAAAATTAAGTAAAAACCGTACCTACAAATAGAATGTTGGCGTGATGTGGAGGTTAGGTAGAAGTAAGAATCAATTATATGTAAATGATGTTAGGATGTAGTTAAGCGATACTTAAATTATATTATACTCAATAATACAGAAATATTTAAAATTGAAATTTTATATAGAACAAAAATCTCATAAATAAGAAAAATGGAATACGGAGATAAAGTTAGTGTGAGTGATGTATCTATCACAGGGGAGAGAAATAAATTCAGACCCTAAGGTGGTCAAAGAAAGCGTTTACAATGAATCAAATAATATAAATGATTCAGGATTGGAGACAACTCCAAACCTGATAGATGAGAATAATCTGATACAAGCGGTAATAATGAGTGGAGCACAAGCAGAATCTACTCCCGTAACAAGTAAAGCGAAAGAGTTGTCAGTGGACGATCTATTTAATTTCATGAGAACCATGTCTAGTGACATGAGAACTATGTCTAATGATATTAACAAAAAATCTGATATACAGAATGATCAGTTTGATGCAATTGACAAAAAATTTGACGTTCAGAATAGCAATCTTAATATAAAATTCGAACAACAGAATATTCAGTTGCAGCAGAATATTAATGTACAATTTGATAATTTGAGTCGTGTAATAGATAAACATATTGATGAACGTTGTGAAAGTATGAAATCACAATTGTCTGAGTCCATGAATGAGCGATTAGAGTGCCGTGTTTCTGATATAACCAATGATATAACTAATAAAGTAGAGAAACAGATCACGGAACAATATAGCGTAATAAATACAATTGTGGAGAAACAAATAAGTGAATGTAACACCAATACTGAATGTAAGGTTAGTTATGCTATGAACAAGATTGAAAACAATAACCTTAAAATAAGCGAAATAGAAAACAATTGTAAGATCGAATTTAAGACAATACATAATACAATAAGTAACCTTGAATCTGATAGTAACCTTAAATTAATGAACGTTGAGCAAAATATCATGAATGTAAAAAATGAATTGAGTATGGCCATCAGCCAACAAGTAAACACGGTTACCGAGCGAGAAATTATGACTCGTGACGTAAGCAGTGAAGTTGAGTTAGAGACATTCAGTTGCGATAATAAAAGAGTGCATCCCATGCAGTTCATAAGTAGAGTGAGAGAGTTTAATAAATTTAATACAAATAGCTGGGAGGTACAACTATTGAAAATTCTAAAATGTTTCAAGGGTAGTTCGGAGATATGGGCCGAGGTACACAAAACGGAATGGGGTTGTTTTGAAAGTTTTGAGTCCGCATTCAGAAATAAATATTGGTCCGAAGAAGATCAAGAAGTGTTACGCAGTAGAATTATGGGAACCGGGAATTTTGGGGGGCCCAATAATAATATAACAGGGTATGTGATGAGAATATTTAATGAGGCGAAATACTTAGAACCGCCATTGCCATTTAGATCCTTCGTGAGGCATATAAGCAAGCATTTGCCAAGGGAAGTACAAATAACACTTATGACGCGGGAGGTAGCTAATATTAGCGAACTAGAGAATATTTTAGATGTGTTTCAGAACATCCGGGACCAAGAATTGAGTCGCCGTCAGAACCAGCAGAATGGAAATAATGGAGGTAATCAAGGACCGCCGAGGGGACCTACAAATGGACCGGCATACCCCAGACGAGAACAAAATAATCGAGGCCCAAAATGGAATTGTCCAGCATGTTCACAGGAGAATTATGCTTCATAGAATTTTTGTTTTAGATGCAGGAGAGAGAGACCGGGTCAGCGACAGGGACCACAACCTGCACAGAACCAGCATGCATACCAACGAAGGGGAGAGGGCCAAGGAGGAGTGCCGAGAGGCCACGCTCATGAACAGCGAGGAAACCAGCACGAACGAGGATACAACCCTGCAGTGGCGAGCACATCTGCGAGAAACTAAAAGGGACAATGGAACACCGGACCCGACCGTTGTCGCCGGAAGTTTCTGGGGTCCAAATGGACGACAGATATCGAAACAACGTTGTTATAACGGATTTATCTGAGGAATTATTGGAGGAGGAAGATTTTGAAGCAGGGAGACGGGAGAATGGACTGACTGAGGTGAAAATCAACATAGAAGGTAAGGAGATTAAAACTTTAATAGATACAGGTAGCGAAATCTCTGTTATTTCCGAACACGTACTAGACGAGTTAAAAGAAACAAATAATAATATTCCATCTTTGCCAGTAGCGGGGGTGACGATTGTAGGTATTACGGGAGTTAGAAGTAAAAGAGTCACGAAACAAGTACATTTAAACATGAAAATTAACGGGGTAGGGTAAGATAATACATTTCTAGTCGTACGGGGATTAAATCTTGAGGTTATACTGGGAAATGATTTTCTGATTAAACATAAGGCGGTGATTGATTTTCATAACCGGGTGTTAGTATTGCACAATGAGGCAGAACCAGTCCGTATTAAATTTGAGAGGGTGTTAGATGCAGTAAGAATTTCGGGAGTAAGGGTGATACATAATCGGGTTAATAAACAAGAAATGGAAGTTAGTATGAATGTATGTAGTGAGAGTAAGATAGAGTGCGAGGAGAATGTGGATCAATTGTGGGATGAGAGGGCACTTAAATTTTGTAGTGAGGGTGGCGTAATAGGGAGTTCTCAATGTGAATCGTTGTGGCGGGTAGTAGAGAATTTTAGGGAAGTGTTTGCCGATATACCAGGGAGGGCAAGAAACTATGAATGCGAGTTAAGGGTAAGGGAACACGCGCCCTATGTGCAAAGAAGTTATCCGGTGCCATATGCGAAGAGAAGAGCGGTTCAGATTGAGTTAGAGAAAATGTTAGAGGGAGATATAATTGAGCGATCTGTATCACCATATTCTAACCCCTTAGTAGTAGTGATTAAAAAGGATGGTAGAGTTAGGTTATGTTTAGATGCCCGCAAAATCAATCAAATAATCATTCCAGACAGGGAGTCACCTGAAGCGATAGAAGAAATTTTTCAGAAGTTCAGCGGCGTAAAATATATGACCTCTTTAGACCTAACCGCCGGGTATTGGCAAGTTCCGTTGGCAGCGAATAGTAGAAAATATACAGCCTTCTTATTCAATGGAAAAAATTATCAATTCAAAAGACTACCGTTTGGATTGAACACCAGTGTAGCTAGCTTTATTAAGTGTCTTGATGAGATTTTGCAACCCCATAACTTAGATTTTTTAACCATATACGTTGATGATATTCTGACAGCTTCTAGAACATTCGAAGAGCATGTAGAACATTTAGAATATGTATTGGAGAAGTTATACCAGGGAGGTTTGACAGTGAATTGGGACAAATCAAAATTTTTGCAAACTGAGATACATTTTTTGGGTTTCATCATAACACCTACAGGGATACGTGCCAATCCGGATAAAGTAGAATCCATCCTGACGTTCCCGGAGCCTAAAAATATAAAACAATTGCAAAGTTTTCTTGGTCTCTGTAATTTTTACAGGAAATTCCAGCGGAACTACGCCCAGACGACGGCCCGACTCAGCGCAGTGCTACAAAAGAATAAACAATGGAGGTGGGGAGATAACGAAAGAGCAGCGTTCAATAAAATCAAAAATAAGTTCGCTGATATGATATTAATGAACCATCCGAATTTCAATGATAAATTTTACTTACAGACAGATGCCAGCAATATAGCACTTGGAGCGGAACTGTATCAAGAGGACGAGGCGAAAGAACACAAAACCATTGCCTTCGCCAGCTGGACGCTGCTAGCCGCTGAGCGTAACTATACTACCACCGAGAAGGAGCTCCTTAGTATAGTGTTCGCCGTGAAGAAGTTCCGTACGTACCTGCTGGGTAACCAAACCATCATCAGGACGGACCATAAAGCGCTGTCGTTCCTGAATACTTGTAAACTCACACACAGCCGGATAACCAATGTGGGTGTTAGCTCTTCAAGAATATAATTTTTCTTGGGAATACATTAAGGGTGTGGAGAACAGGGTGCCAGACACACTATCACGAGTAGACACAGACAGAAATAGAACGGGTAGAGATATTAAAGAAATAGAGATTTATAGACTATCCCGGGAAGATAAACTTTTTGGGGAAGAATTAAAGGATATAAATGTAATGCAAAGAGCTGATAGTAAGTTCAATAAAATAATTACTAGTGTAGAATCAGATGTAGATGAGTTTGGTTATAAACAATATTTTCAAGTGTTTAAAGGGAGTTTGTTTAAAAAAGTAGAGGGGAGAGAGAGAGATTGGAGGTTAGTTATACCTGAAGGGCTAGTAGAGAAAATAGTGTGGGACTGTCACCTTAGATACGGGCATTTTGGGGCACGGAAATGTGTGAATGTGTTAAAGGAATCTTGTCTATTTAAAAATATGGAAAAACGGGTCCGAAAAATACTTAGAGTTTGTGAGCTATGTCAGAAATCTAAAGTTGTGAATTATAGATTAGAAGGAGAACTAAATTACATTAAAGTAGAAAAACCATTTGATTTAGTAGCTGTCGATTTGTACGGCCCATTACCAAAGGGTAGGGGCGGAGTGATGCATATTTTTGTTGTACTTGACACTTTTTCCAAATATGTAAGGTTATATAGCGTGAAGCGAGCCACAAGTAAGGTGCTGAGCGAGAAGATCACACGCGACTACATGATCAACGTGGGAAAGCCGAAGGTGATATTATCTGACCATGGACCGCAGTTCATCAGCGGGAGATGGCGCCAGACTCTCGGATGGGAAGGTATCATCCCAAAGCACACCGCAGTATATCACCCGCAGTCCAATCAGGCGGAGAGAGTCATGAGGGAGTTGGGAAGAATTTTTCGGACATACTGCCACGCCAAACACAGCGAGTGGCCACTCTATGTTCAGAAGATTGAAAATTGGCTTAACTGCACCACCCACGAGTCGACAGGATTCACACCTTATGAGTTAGTAAGAGGGAAACGTCCGCAGAGAATTTTGGAACAATTAATTGAGTATCCACCGGAAACCAACACTATTGGTCGCGATGTTAAACTTAGGCTAGCGAATGAAAGTTTATTGACCAAAGGGGAGAAGAGAAAACAGAGGCATGATATGAAAGGTAATTGGACGCAGTACGAGGTTGGACAGCTGGTATTGGTGCGACGCCACGATTTGTCGAGTGCCCAAGATAAGGAGATCAAGAAATTTTTCCTACTCTACGAGGGACCGTACGAGATAATAGAGGTAAAAATGAAGAATTCGTATGTATTACAGAATAGAGAAACTAGAGAGATAGTAGGTACGCACAACGCTACAAATTTGAAATTATTTTGGTCAGCATAAGAATTTAGTATCAATAAGTAAGTGTATGAATGTAATTTAATTGTTTTTTCTATATGTTTTTAGAAGGGATCCTCCCCCATTTTCGGGCGGTCACGATCTTACCAGTCCTGGCCGTGGAATTCGGAACTCGGAGGCGGGCCATGGTTGGCGGATCTTCCTTCGGGCGGTGAAGACAACGATGGTCCGGCTCCACCAAAATTGGTACAGACTAAAAATTTAACTACATATTTGAATGGGGAGGGGGACCCCAACAGGTACGTGACACGAATTAAATTTTTTTAATACACTCAGGTGCAGCGGTCTTGGTGTACCTGTCACGTGCCTGCACTGCCTTAGAGTGTTGTACATAATGAAGGCTGCACCTAAATACAGGGCAGTGCATACAAACTTAAATATTTTAGTGTCAATGGCAAAATTCAAGTTGAGCCACTGACAATAGTTTTGCTTAAGCCAGAAACGAAGAGTTTTGCAGAGAAAGATCGGGAATGTCGGCTCAGACGACGGGTTAGTAGAGATGAGAAGATAAGGTAGCACAGTTGAAAACAAGGGGAAGTAACTGCACAAAGTAGATCTGAGTTGACATTTCTGTATCTTTCATCGCAAAACACCCCCATTTCAGGCGGTCACGATCTTACTAGTTATGGTTAAGGATAGATAGAGTCAGCCTTCAATGTAAATAGGAATTTTGAAAAAAAAAAAAAAAAAAAAAATACCAAAATAATTTTGGATGTGTATAATTTTAAATTTAAATAAATTTTAGAATTAAGTCACCCAATATAATTGTCAAGTTTTAGTATCAGTGAGTATGGGAACGTTATGAAAAGATGTGTAATAAAATAAAAACTTGTTGTCAATACAAGAAGTGGGGATGCTTTTGGGGGGTAGATTGGTGCTCAATGAAGTGATAGAACAGTGGAGTGTGGAACTGCAAAGGTTGAAAGTTTAGTTTATCAATGTTAATTAGTTAGCTATTAAGTTGCTATTGCGGGGGTGGCCTGTGCCCTCGTAGATAGCGAAATGGGTTGGGGGTAACAGAGAGTGTTACCTCCATCGGAGGCGAAAATGGCGAAAATGTGCGACACACCTTTTCGTGCAAATTAAATTTGCACACTGATAGACGATCGTGTCGCACATAACTAGAACGATGTAGAACAGGCACTGAAATGAAGTTAGATTTCCCCGACTTTTCGGGCGATTACTGCCTTACCAGCACTAATCGTGGATTTGGCTAGCGGCCAGCTATGGTCATACCAAGTCCCTTGACCATAGCTGACTTGAAATTGGTATATAGTAGAAATTGAATGGGGGGCGAACATTAGGGGAAATCCAAGCACTATGGAAAAGCGGCTACCACTCTGCCCGCTTGGGGGCAGCAAAGCCAGGTGGTAGACCCGCATTAAGGGCGTGTGACTATAACAAAGGTATGTTGATACCTGAACCTTTTTAAAATGTAACAGCGGAAGCAAAGACACGGAGAGGTCAACCTACTCCAAAATATGCCGTCTTTGTGAAAGCGAGGGGGCGCCACAGCCTTACATAACTTGAAATAGAGTGTGTGGATGGGAGGTGACTCAAAGGAGCCACGAATTTAAATTTTACAACATAAAAAAAAAATTTTTTGCTAATTCAAATTTTGATCCAATAAAAATGCTTGTGTTCTGTTAAATAACTAGCTGCTCATGCATTCAATATAAGGTATTCATGCTATAATTTTAATTGTCTTATTTTATTATCGTAGGTTAGATATAAGCATTGATAAGAATATGTGTTTTCATTATGTGTGTATATTTTTTTTTCTAAGCCAATAATTAAATCGTCTGGCAGGCGGTTAATATGAATTATCAGAATCAGAGAAAGGGGAAACAATGAGGGTAGAAGTAAGTATTGATAAAGATATATTTCATATAATTTGTTCAATATTGAGATGTGTTTTCATTGTGTTAGTTAGGAGATCAGCTGATCAGCAATAACAGGTCACTGGTAAAATGGTTGTAAATGTTCCAGGTAATTGATGTTTAATGTAATGTTTCAATGTATTACAGATGCTATTGAAAATAATGAGGAAAGTAGTTTAATGTAGTAAGATTTTAAAGGAATTGTTAGAAATAATAAAAGATAGTTTTTGGGTGAAGAATATTTGGTGGGACATGTAGATCTGTCCAAGTTGAAGTTAGAATTGAAGTAGTAAAGATCGAAATGTTGTTTTGAAGTAATGTAATGTTGTTTTGAGTTAATGTAATGTTATAGAATTTTGAGAAGTATTGATGTCGACACAGTAGTAATGGAGAATTAGGTAGAGTTTTGAGTGATATATTGTTGTTTGTAATTGATGTTGTTATTTTGTTATAGTTTTAGTAAGGTAATGAGATTGAGATTTTGGGGATGGCAATTTTGTAGTAGGGGGTAGTGTAATGTGGGAGTCCGCAACATAATGATAAGTTGGGACGGGATAGGGATCGATTTTAGTGAGGAGGGGCCGCCTTAGGTAGAATCCAGGGGCCAGATAAAGGAATTGAGTTTTTTGGGAAGGGGAAACACGTATCCTATGTACGAAGGGTTAGAGAGTATTTTTTATATATTGAGAGAAGGTGGCGAATTGAGTTTAATGATAAGTTGGGGTTAGAGAGTGTTTTGGGATAGATGTTTTAATAGAGATGGGTGTCATGTTACTAAAAGTTGTTAGTGGTTAGAATCAAAGAGATAAAGATTATATGTGTATACAGATCAAGTAGTAGATTAAATGAGATAAATGTTTAAATCACCCACAATAATGGAGAATAAGATGGTTAAATAGAAAGAGATTTATAATAAAGAATATAAAATTTTTATTTTGAAACCAGTGACAAATTTTTGAGAGAATTTGGAAATAATGTAAAATTAAGAATTGTTTATTTTGAATAATTTAAATGTCAATTTGCTCATTATTTATAATAATATTTTGTTTATTTTAAATATTTTATTTTATTATGTTTTGTGTTTCAAGTTAGATTGTTACAGATGTTTAATGTATTTTCAGAAAGCATACATGACACATGTGGGTCAAGGGTCTGGAACTTGACCTAGTTTCGATCAGCTGATGAGGTCATACACCCACTAAGCTTGTGTAGTAGGAAGTCAATTTAATTTGTTTATTTTATCAATTCAAACAAATACTAAATAATTTCGATATATAAAGGAAACATTTTCATAAATTTAAATATTTTTTTTTGAATTTTAAAATTTTTGAAATCTTAATTTTTGAAAAAAAAAATCTTGATTTTTCGCCTGCCAGTTAATGAATATTTTGAGTATTGATTATTTTCTTGTTTGTGTATTAACCAGGTTTATTTTTATTGATTTATTTTGTATTACATTGTATTGTTAGACTCTAAGTATTCACATGTTAGGTTAAGGATATGTTTAAATAAGGAATAAGGAAGATAAATAAAATAAGGAAGAGAATTTTTTTTTATAAAATATTTTATTTTGAATTTTGAGTCTTTTTGATGATATAATAAATTTTAGGGAAGTTTTTCAATGTATAATATGTAATGTGAGTGTGTGTGAGCCCAGTATCTGCTAAAGGCAGCCCAGCTTGCATACAAGGGGAAACATATCGGTTGAGGATCTGGCATAATATGAGCCAGGGATTGAGGATTACTTGGGGGTAGCATGTTAGAAGGCGAGGTGGGCTGTGGTACTTGGCTGTTCAATTTCTCGGTGTTGGGATCTCTTACGGAGAAGTCCAGTGATCTCGTTCAGATGAGTCCATAGTCGCTGAGCCAGGGGGGTCGTGTACCCATGTAGATTAAGAACAAGGGGGTTGTTGGCACCAATTCCTCACCGGTCCTCTTCGGGGTTTATCAATGAGATTTCTTCTGTTCTGGACAGCAGAATTCTCATTGAGGGGGTATTGTAACGTGTCCAAAATTGGGTTATTTTATTTATTACAGTATGGGGTATTTGCATTTTTATTTATTTCATTTTTTGCGGGATTTTATAAATTTATTGTGAAAGTTTTATTATATGGCAAACGTTATTTCCATTACAACAGAACACATGGCAAGTAAAACAGTGGTGAAACAAAGCAGTAAGACGCAGTTGCTGTGGTGTAACATGGTAAGGAATTCGTACCACCCTCGAATTTCTCAGAACTCTGTGTATGTGTGGCAATGCACGCACACCACTACTCAAGTACGCGCTCTGCCAGGACGCCGAGTTGGTTTAAAGCAAGATGGCTTGAACAAATTTAATTCAGCAATGTGCGTTTGAGCGGCAGGAAATCATGGCTAAGTCCGGCCCTTTTGTGACGTTAGCCAGTGCCTAGTTGAAATCGTCTGCTAACGTCACTCCAACAACTACATGCATAGCATAGGACGAAATTGTGACGACTAACTGTAAGGCATTGATGTCCGTCGTCTCAACTAAAATGCTCAAGGAGTGGGGAACAGAGAGACGCTGGCAGTCTTTTGTCGACTCTCGCCTGCGCAGGCCGCCCGACAAACCAGGCTCAGAAATAAAACTTTTCTAAACTGACATCCAGTGCAATAGTAGAAAAATTTGGTGTGACCGCAGTCCAGTAAAAAGAGTAAAGAACGTAACTGTGCAATTTTCGGACAATAATAAGAAGTTTTACCGGAACAATGAGTGCGTGTGAGAAGACCGCGTGGCTGACGGGGGGAAATATCATTTAAAAATGTTCAGGGATTTATAACTTTTGTGTGTTTGGGTGTGTACTAAATATGCTGGCTGGGCAGTCTTGTGTGTGTGTGTGAGTGTGTGTGTGTGTGTGTGTGTGTGTGCGCGCGCGCGTACGTGTGTGTGTGTGTGTGTGTGTGTGTGTGTGTGTGTGTGTGTGTGTGTGTGTGTGTGTGTGTGTGTGTGTGTGTGTGTGTGTGTGTAACATTAAGGTAAGCCGTAGAGTAAGATAGAGTAAGGATGACCTTCATATAACCAGGCAATATATATACTCTCACAAAATTATTTCAGATGTAAAGTTTATAAACAAATTTTCAAATGACAGAAAATTAAATTAAAATGCAATTCTCTTCATAAAAAAAGAGTCAAGTACTTATTTCAGTAACCTGTAAATCACGCTAACATTTTACGTTCGTACGAGAATCCTGGCCCGGATAGAAATTGTACAGGTAGGCCAATTTAATTTATGTATTTTTATATATTTAATGAGTTTTAATTAGTATCTCAATGGCGCAGTCTCACAGGGACAGTTTTTATGAGTAAATAAAAAATTAAGTAAAAACCGTACCTACAAATAGAATGTTGGCGTGATGTGGAGGTTAGGTAGAAGTAAGAATCAATTATATGTAAATGATGTTAGGATGTAGTTAAGCGATACTTAAATTATATTATACTGAATAATACAGAAATATTTAAAATTGAAATTTTATATAGAACAAAAATCTCATAAATAAGAAAAATGGAATACGGAGATAAAGTTAGTGTGAGTGATGTATCTATCACAGGGGAGAGAAATAAATTCAGACCCTAAGGTGGTCAAAGAAAGCGTTTACAATGAATCAAATAATATAAATGATTCAGGATTGGAGACAACTCCAAACCTGATAGATGAGAATAATCTGATACAAGCGGTAATAATGAGTGGAGCACAAGCAGAATCTACTCCCGTAACAAGTAAAGCGAAAGAGTTGTCAGTGGACGATCTATTTAATTTCATGAGAACCATGTCTAGTGACATGAGAACTATGTCTAATGATATTAACAAAAAATCTGATATACAGAATGATCAGTTTGATGCAATTGACAAAAAATTTGACGTTCAGAATAGCAATCTTAATATAAAATTCGAACAACAGAATATTCAGTTGCAGCAGAATATTAATGTACAATTTGATAATTTGAGTCGTGTAATAGATAAACATATTGATGAACGTTGTGAAAGTATGAAATCACAATTGTCTGAGTCCATGAATGAGCGATTAGAGTGCCGTGTTTCTGATATAACCAATGATATAACTAATAAAGTAGAGAAACAGATCACGGAACAATATAGCGTAATAAATACAATTGTGGAGAAACAAATAAGTGAATGTAACACCAATACTGAATGTAAGGTTAGTTATGCTATGAACAAGATTGAAAACAATAACCTTAAAATAAGCGAAATAGAAAACAATTGTAAGATCGAATTTAAGACAATACATAATACAATAAGTAACCTTGAATCTGATAGTAACCTTAAATTAATGAACGTTGAGCAAAATATCATGAATGTAAAAAATGAATTGAGTATGGCCATCAGCCAACAAGTAAACACGGTTACCGAGCGAGAAATTATGACTCGTGACGTAAGCAGTGAAGTTGAGTTAGAGACATTCAGTTGCGATAATAAAAGAGTGCATCCCATGCAGTTCATAAGTAGAGTGAGAGAGTTTAATAAATTTAATACAAATAGCTGGGAGGTACAACTATTGAAAATTCTAAAATGTTTCAAGGGTAGTTCGGAGATATGGGCCGAGGTACACAAAACGGAATGGGGTTGTTTTGAAAGTTTTGAGTCCGCATTCAGAAATAAATATTGGTCCGAAGAAGATCAAGAAGTGTTACGCAGTAGAATTATGGGAACCGGGAATTTTGGGGGGCCCAATAATAATATAACAGGGTATGTGATGAGAATATTTAATGAGGCGAAATACTTAGAACCGCCATTGCCATTTAGATCCTTCGTGAGGCATATAAGCAAGCATTTGCCAAGGGAAGTACAAATAACACTTATGACGCGGGAGGTAGCTAATATTAGCGAACTAGAGAATATTTTAGATGTGTTTCAGAACATCCGGGACCAAGAATTGAGTCGCCGTCAGAACCAGCAGAATGGAAATAATGGAGGTAATCAAGGACCGCCGAGGGGACCTACAAATGGACCGGCATACCCCAGACGAGAACAAAATAATCGAGGCCCAAAATGGAATTGTCCAGCATGTTCACAGGAGAATTATGCTTCATAGAATTTTTGTTTTAGATGCAGGAGAGAGAGACCGGGTCAGCGACAGGGACCACAACCTGCACAGAACCAGCATGCATACCAACGAAGGGGAGAGGGCCAAGGAGGAGTGCCGAGAGGCCACGCTCATGAACAGCGAGGAAACCAGCACGAACGAGGATACAACCCTGCAGTGGCGAGCACATCTGCGAGAAACTAAAAGGGACAATGGAACACCGGACCCGACCGTTGTCGCCGGAAGTTTCTGGGGTCCAAATGGACGACAGATATCGAAACAACGTTGTTATAACGGATTTATCTGAGGAATTATTGGAGGAGGAAGATTTTGAAGCAGGGAGACGGGAGAATGGACTGACTGAGGTGAAAATCAACATAGAAGGTAAGGAGATTAAAACTTTAATAGATACAGGTAGCGAAATCTCTGTTATTTCCGAACACGTACTAGACGAGTTAAAAGAAACAAATAATAATATTCCATCTTTGCCAGTAGCGGGGGTGACGATTGTAGGTATTACGGGAGTTAGAAGTAAAAGAGTCACGAAACAAGTACATTTAAACATGAAAATTAACGGGGTAGGGTAAGATAATACATTTCTAGTCGTACGGGGATTAAATCTTGAGGTTATACTGGGAAATGATTTTCTGATTAAACATAAGGCGGTGATTGATTTTCATAACCGGGTGTTAGTATTGCACAATGAGGCAGAACCAGTCCGTATTAAATTTGAGAGGGTGTTAGATGCAGTAAGAATTTCGGGAGTAAGGGTGATACATAATCGGGTTAATAAACAAGAAATGGAAGTTAGTATGAATGTATGTAGTGAGAGTAAGATAGAGTGCGAGGAGAATGTGGATCAATTGTGGGATGAGAGGGCACTTAAATTTTGTAGTGAGGGTGGCGTAATAGGGAGTTCTCAATGTGAATCGTTGTGGCGGGTAGTAGAGAATTTTAGGGAAGTGTTTGCCGATATACCAGGGAGGGCAAGAAACTATGAATGCGAGTTAAGGGTAAGGGAACACGCGCCCTATGTGCAAAGAAGTTATCCGGTGCCATATGCGAAGAGAAGAGCGGTTCAGATTGAGTTAGAGAAAATGTTAGAGGGAGATATAATTGAGCGATCTGTATCACCATATTCTAACCCCTTAGTAGTAGTGATTAAAAAGGATGGTAGAGTTAGGTTATGTTTAGATGCCCGCAAAATCAATCAAATAATCATTCCAGACAGGGAGTCACCTGAAGCGATAGAAGAAATTTTTCAGAAGTTCAGCGGCGTAAAATATATGACCTCTTTAGACCTAACCGCCGGGTATTGGCAAGTTCCGTTGGCAGCGAATAGTAGAAAATATACAGCCTTCTTATTCAATGGAAAAAATTATCAATTCAAAAGACTACCGTTTGGATTGAACACCAGTGTAGAATTTTTGAAATCTTAATTTTTGAAAAAAAAAAATCTTGATTTTTCGCCTGCCAGTTAATGAATATTTTGAGTATTGATTATTTTCTTGTTTGTGTATTAACCAGGTTTATTTTTATTGATTTATTTTGTATTACATTGTATTGTTAGACTCTAAGTATTCACATGTTAGGTTAAGGATATGTTTAAATAAGGAATAAGGAAGATAAATAAAATAAGGAAGAGAATTTTTTTTTATAAAATATTTTATTTTGAATTTTGAGTCTTTTTGATGATATAATAAATTTTAGGGAAGTTTTTCAATGTATAATATGTAATGTGAGTGTGTGTGAGCCCAGTATCTGCTAAAGGCAGCCCAGCTTGCATACAAGGGGAAACATATCGGTTGAGGATCTGGCATAATATGAGCCAGGGATTGAGGATTACTTGGGGGTAGCATGTTAGAAGGCGAGGTGGGCTGTGGTACTTGGCTGTTCAATTTCTCGGTGTTGGGATCTCTTACGGAGAAGTCCAGTGATCTCGTTCAGATGAGTCCATAGTCGCTGAGCCAGGGGGGTCGTGTACCCATGTAGATTAAGAACAAGGGGGTTGTTGGCACCAATTCCTCACCGGTCCTCTTCGGGGTTTATCAATGAGATTTCTTCTGTTCTGGACAGCAGAATTCTCATTGAGGGGGTATTGTAACGTGTCCAAAATTGGGTTATTTTATTTATTACAGTATGGGGTATTTGCATTTTTATTTATTTCATTTTTTGCGGGATTTTATAAATTTATTGTGAAAGTTTTATTATATGGCAAACGTTATTTCCATTACAACAGAACACATGGCAAGTAAAACAGTGGTGAAACAAAGCAGTAAGACGCAGTTGCTGTGGTGTAACATGGTAAGGAATTCGTACCACCCTCGAATTTCTCAGAACTCTGTGTATGTGTGGCAATGCACGCACACCACTACTCAAGTACGCGCTCTGCCAGGACGCCGAGTTGGTTTAAAGCAAGATGGCTTGAACAAATTTAATTCAGCAATGTGCGTTTGAGCGGCAGGAAATCATGGCTAAGTCCGGCCCTTTTGTGACGTTAGCCAGTGCCTAGTTGAAATCGTCTGCTAACGTCACTCCAACAACTACATGCATAGCATAGGACGAAATTGTGACGACTAACTGTAAGGCATTGATGTCCGTCGTCTCAACTAAAATGCTCAAGGAGTGGGGAACAGAGAGACGCTGGCAGTCTTTTGTCGACTCTCGCCTGCGCAGGCCGCCCGACAAACCAGGCTCAGAAATAAAACTTTTCTAAACTGACATCCAGTGCAATAGTAGAAAAATTTGGTGTGACCGCAGTCCAGTAAAAAGAGTAAAGAACGTAACTGTGCAATTTTCGGACAATAATAAGAAGTTTTACCGGAACAATGAGTGCGTGTGAGAAGACCGCGTGGCTGACGGGGGGAAATATCATTTAAAAATGTTCAGGGATTTATAACTTTTGTGTGTTTGGGTGTGTACTAAATATGCTGGCTGGGCAGTCTTGTGTGTGTGTGTGTGTGTGTGAGTGTGTGTGTGTGTGTGTGTGTGTGTGTGTGTGTGTGTGTGTGTGTGTGTGTGTGTGTGTGTGTGTGTGTGTGTGTGTGTGTGTGTGTGTGTGTGTGTGAAACATTAAGGTAAGCCGTAGAGTAAGATAGAGTAAGGATGACCTTCATATAACCAGGCAATATATATACTCTCACAAAATTATTTCAGATGTAAAGTTTATAAACAAATTTTCAAATGACAGAAAATTAAATTAAAATGCAATTCTCTTCATAAAAAAAGAGTCAAGTACTTCTTTCAGTAACCTGTAAATCACGCTAACATTTTACGTTCGTACGAGAATCCTGGCCCGGATAGAAATTGTACAGGTAGGCCAATTTAATTTATGTATTTTTATATATTTAATGAGTTTTAATTAGTATCTCAATGGCGCAGTCTCACAGGGACAGTTTTTATGAGTAAATAAAAAATTAAGTAAAAACCGTACCTACAAATAGAATGTTGGCGTGATGTGGAGGTTAGGTAGAAGTAAGAATCAATTATATGTAAATGATGTTAGGATGTAGTTAAGCGATACTTAAATTATATTATACTGAATAATACAGAAATATTTAAAATTGAAATTTTATATAGAACAAAAATCTCATAAATAAGAAAAATGGAATACGGAGATAAAGTTAGTGTGAGTGATGTATCTATCACAGGGGAGAGAGAAATAAATTCAGACCCTAAGGTGGTCAAAGAAAGCGTTTACAATGAATCAAATAATATAAATGATTCAGGATTGGAGACAACTCCAAACCTGATAGATGAGAATAATCTGATACAAGCGGTAATAATGAGTGGAGCACAAGCAGAATCTACTCCCGTAACAAGTAAAGCGAAAGAGTTGTCAGTGGACGATCTATTTAATTTCATGAGAACCATGTCTAGTGACATGAGAACTATGTCTAATGATATTAACAAAAAATCTGATATACAGAATGATCAGTTTGATGCAATTGACAAAAAATTTGACGTTCAGAATAGCAATCTTAATATAAAATTCGAACAACAGAATATTCAGTTGCAGCAGAATATTAATGTACAATTTGATAATTTGAGTCGTGTAATAGATAAACATATTGATGAACGTTGTGAAAGTATGAAATCACAATTGTCTGAGTCCATGAATGAGCGATTAGAGTGCCGTGTTTCTGATATAACCAATGATATAACTAATAAAGTAGAGAAACAGATCACGGAACAATATAGCGTAATAAATACAATTGTGGAGAAACAAATAAGTGAATGTAACACCAATACTGAATGTAAGGTTAGTTATGCTATGAACAAGATTGAAAACAATAACCTTAAAATAAGCGAAATAGAAAACAATTGTAAGATCGAATTTAAGACAATACATAATACAATAAGTAACCTTGAATCTGATAGTAACCTTAAATTAATGAACGTTGAGCAAAATATCATGAATGTAAAAAATGAATTGAGTATGGCCATCAGCCAACAAGTAAACACGGTTACCGAGCGAGAAATTATGACTCGTGACGTAAGCAGTGAAGTTGAGTTAGAGACATTCAGTTGCGATAATAAAAGAGTGCATCCCATGCAGTTCATAAGTAGAGTGAGAGAGTTTAATAAATTTAATACAAATAGCTGGGAGGTACAACTATTGAAAATTCTAAAATGTTTCAAGGGTAGTTCGGAGATATGGGCCGAGGTACACAAAACGGAATGGGGTTGTTTTGAAAGTTTTGAGTCCGCATTCAGAAATAAATATTGGTCCGAAGAAGATCAAGAAGTGTTACGCAGTAGAATTATGGGAACCGGGAATTTTGGGGGGCCCAATAATAATATAACAGGGTATGTGATGAGAATATTTAATGAGGCGAAATACTTAGAACCGCCATTGCCATTTAGATCCTTCGTGAGGCATATAAGCAAGCATTTGCCAAGGGAAGTACAAATAACACTTATGACGCGGGAGGTAGCTAATATTAGCGAACTAGAGAATATTTTAGATGTGTTTCAGAACATCCGGGACCAAGAATTGAGTCGCCGTCAGAACCAGCAGAATGGAAATAATGGAGGTAATCAAGGACCGCCGAGGGGACCTACAAATGGACCGGCATACCCCAGACGAGAACAAAATAATCGAGGCCCAAAATGGAATTGTCCAGCATGTTCACAGGAGAATTATGCTTCATAGAATTTTTGTTTTAGATGCAGGAGAGAGAGACCGGGTCAGCGACAGGGACCACAACCTGCACAGAACCAGCATGCATACCAACGAAGGGGAGAGGGCCAAGGAGGAGTGCCGAGAGGCCACGCTCATGAACAGCGAGGAAACCAGCACGAACGAGGATACAACCCTGCAGTGGCGAGCACATCTGCGAGAAACTAAAAGGGACAATGGAACACCGGACCCGACCGTTGTCGCCGGAAGTTTCTGGGGTCCAAATGGACGACAGATATCGAAACAACGTTGTTATAACGGATTTATCTGAGGAATTATTGGAGGAGGAAGATTTTGAAGCAGGGAGACGGGAGAATGGACTGACTGAGGTGAAAATCAACATAGAAGGTAAGGAGATTAAAACTTTAATAGATACAGGTAGCGAAATCTCTGTTATTTCCGAACACGTACTAGACGAGTTAAAAGAAACAAATAATAATATTCCATCTTTGCCAGTAGCGGGGGTGACGATTGTAGGTATTACGGGAGTTAGAAGTAAAAGAGTCACGAAACAAGTACATTTAAACATGAAAATTAACGGGGTAGGGTAAGATAATACATTTCTAGTCGTACGGGGATTAAATCTTGAGGTTATACTGGGAAATGATTTTCTGATTAAACATAAGGCGGTGATTGATTTTCATAACCGGGTGTTAGTATTGCACAATGAGGCAGAACCAGTCCGTATTAAATTTGAGAGGGTGTTAGATGCAGTAAGAATTTCGGGAGTAAGGGTGATACATAATCGGGTTAATAAACAAGAAATGGAAGTTAGTATGAATGTATGTAGTGAGAGTAAGATAGAGTGCGAGGAGAATGTGGATCAATTGTGGGATGAGAGGGCACTTAAATTTTGTAGTGAGGGTGGCGTAATAGGGAGTTCTCAATGTGAATCGTTGTGGCGGGTAGTAGAGAATTTTAGGGAAGTGTTTGCCGATATACCAGGGAGGGCAAGAAACTATGAATGCGAGTTAAGGGTAAGGGAACACGCGCCCTATGTGCAAAGAAGTTATCCGGTGCCATATGCGAAGAGAAGAGCGGTTCAGATTGAGTTAGAGAAAATGTTAGAGGGAGATATAATTGAGCGATCTGTATCACCATATTCTAACCCCTTAGTAGTAGTGATTAAAAAGGATGGTAGAGTTAGGTTATGTTTAGATGCCCGCAAAATCAATCAAATAATCATTCCAGACAGGGAGTCACCTGAAGCGATAGAAGAAATTTTTCAGAAGTTCAGCGGCGTAAAATATATGACCTCTTTAGACCTAACCGCCGGGTATTGGCAAGTTCCGTTGGCAGCGAATAGTAGAAAATATACAGCCTTCTTATTCAATGGAAAAAATTATCAATTCAAAAGACTACCGTTTGGATTGAACACCAGTGTAGCTAGCTTTATTAAGTGTCTTGATGAGATTTTGCAACCCCATAACTTAGATTTTTTAACCATATACGTTGATGATATTCTGACAGCTTCTAGAACATTCGAAGAGCATGTAGAACATTTAGAATATGTATTGGAGAAGTTATACCAGGGAGGTTTGACAGTGAATTGGGACAAATCAAAATTTTTGCAAACTGAGATACATTTTTTGGGTTTCATCATAACACCTACAGGGATACGTGCCAATCCGGATAAAGTAGAATCCATCCTGACGTTCCCGGAGCCTAAAAATATAAAACAATTGCAAAGTTTTCTTGGTCTCTGTAATTTTTACAGGAAATTCCAGCGGAACTACGCCCAGACGACGGCCCGACTCAGCGCAGTGCTGCAAAAGAATAAACAATGGAGGTGGGGAGATAACGAAAGAGCAGCGTTCAATAAAATCAAAAATAAGTTCGCTGATATGATATTAATGAACCATCCGAATTTCAATGATAAATTTTACTTACAGACAGATGCCAGCAATATAGCACTTGGAGCGGAACTGTATCAAGAGGACGAGGCGAAAGAACACAAAACCATTGCCTTCGCCAGCTGGACGCTGCTAGCCGCTGAGCGTAACTATACTACCACCGAGAAGGAGCTCCTTAGTATAGTGTTCGCCGTGAAGAAGTTCCGTACGTACCTGCTGGGTAACCAAACCATCATCAGGACGGACCATAAAGCGCTGTCGTTCCTGAATACTTGTAAACTCACACACAGCCGGATAACCAATGTGGGTGTTAGCTCTTCAAGAATATAATTTTTCTTGGGAATACATTAAGGGTGTGGAGAACAGGGTGCCAGACACACTATCACGAGTAGACACAGACAGAAATAGAACGGGTAGAGATATTAAAGAAATAGAGATTTATAGACTATCCCGGGAAGATAAACTTTTTGGGGAAGAATTAAAGGATATAAATGTAATGCAAAGAGCTGATAGTAAGTTCAATAAAATAATTACTAGTGTAGAATCAGATGTAGATGAGTTTGGTTATAAACAATATTTTCAAGTGTTTAAAGGGAGTTTGTTTAAAAAAGTAGAGGGGAGAGAGAGAGATTGGAGGTTAGTTATACCTGAAGGGCTAGTAGAGAAAATAGTGTGGGACTGTCACCTTAGATACGGGCATTTTGGGGCACGGAAATGTGTGAATGTGTTAAAGGAATCTTGTCTATTTAAAAATATGGAAAAACGGGTCCGAAAAATACTTAAGAGTTTGTGAGCTATGTCAGAAATCTAAAGTTGTGAATTATAGATTAGAAGGAGAACTAAATTACATTAAAGTAGAAAAACCATTTGATTTAGTAGCTGTCGACTTGTACGGCCCATTACCAAAGGGTAGGGGCGGAGTGATGCATATTTTTGTTGTACTTGACACTTTTTCCAAATATGTAAGGTTATATAGCGTGAAGCGAGCCACAAGTAAGGTGCTGAGCGAGAAGATCACACGCGACTACATGATCAACGTGGGAAAGCCGAAGGTGATATTATCTGACCATGGACCGCAGTTCATCAGCGGGAGATGGCGCCACTCTCGGATGGGAAGGTATCATCCCAAAGCACACCGCAGTATATCACCCGCAGTCCAATCAGGCGGAGAGAGTCATGAGGGAGTTGGGAAGAATTTTTCGGACATACTGCCACGCCAAACACAGCGAGTGGCCACTCTATGTTCAGAAGATTGAAAATTGGCTTAACTGCACCACCCACGAGTCGACAGGATTCACACCTTATGAGTTAGTAAGAGGGAAACGTCCGCAGAGAATTTTGGAACAATTAATTGAGTATCCACCGGAAACCAACACTATTGGTCGCGATGTTAAACTTAGGCTAGCGAATGAAAGTTTATTGACCAAAGGGGAGAAGAGAAAACAGAGGCATGATATGAAAGGTAATTGGACGCAGTACGAGGTTGGACAGCTGGTATTGGTGCGACGCCACGATTTGTCGAGTGCCCAAGATAAGGAGATCAAGAAATTTTTCCTACTCTACGAGGGACCGTACGAGATAATAGAGGTAAAAATGAAGAATTCGTATGTATTACAGAATAGAGAAACTAGAGAGATAGTAGGTACGCACAACGCTACAAATTTGAAATTATTTTGGTCAGCATAAGAATTTAGTATCAATAAGTAAGTGTATGAATGTAATTTAATTGTTTTTTCTATATGTTTTTAGAAGGGATCCTCCCCCATTTTCGGGCGGTCACGATCTTACCAGTCCTGGCCGTGGAATTCGGAACTCGGAGGCGGGCCATGGTTGGCGGATCTTCCTTCGGGCGGTGAAGACAACGATGGTCCGGCTCCACCAAAATTGGTACAGACTAGAAATTTAACTACATATTTGAATGGGGAGGGGGACCCCAACAGGTACGTGACACGAATTAAATTTTTTTAATACACTCAGGTGCAGCGGTCTTGGTGTACCTGTCACGTGCCTGCACTGCCTTAGAGTGTTGTACATAATGAAGGCTGCACCTAAATACAGGGCAGTGCATACAAACTTAAATATTTTAGTGTCAATGGCAAAATTCAAGTTGAGCCACTGACAATAGTTTTGCTTAAGCCAGAAACGAAGAGTTTTGCAGAGAAAGATCGGGAATGTCGGCTCAGACGACGGGTTAGTAGAGATGAGAAGATAAGGTAGCACAGTTGAAAACAAGGGGAAGTAACTGCACAAAGTAGATCTGAGTTGACATTTCTGTATCTTTCATCGCAAAACACCCCCATTTCAGGCGGTCACGATCTTACTAGTTATGGTTAAGGATAGATAGAGTCAGCCTTCAATGTAAATAGGAATTTTGAAAAAAAAAAAAAAAAAAAAATACCAAAATAATTTTGGATGTGTATAATTTTAAATTTAAATAAATTTTAGAATTAAGTCACCCAATATAATTGTCAAGTTTTAGTATCAGTGAGTATGGGAACGTTATGAAAAGATGTGTAATAAAATAAAAACTTGTTGTCAATACAAGAAGTGGGGATGCTTTTGGGGGGTAGATTGGTGCTCAATGAAGTGATAGAACAGTGGAGTGTGGAACTGCAAAGGTTGAAAGTTTAGTTTATCAATGTTAATTAGTTAGCTATTAAGTTGCTATTGCGGGGGTGGCCTGTGCCCTCGTAGATAGCGAAATGGGTTGGGGGTAACAGAGAGTGTTACCTCCATCGGAGGCCAAAATGGCGAAAATGTGCGACACACCTTTTCGTGCAAATTAAATTTGCACACTGATAGACGATCGTGTCGCACATAACTAGAACGATGTAGAACAGGCACTGAAATGAAGTTAGATTTCCCCGACTTTTCGGGCGATTACTGCCTTACCAGCACTAATCGTGGATTTGGCTAGCGGCCAGCTATGGTCATACCAAGTCCCTTGACCATAGCTGACTTGAAATTGGTATATAGTAGAAATTGAATGGGGGGTGAACATTAGGGGAAATCCAAGCACTATGGAAAAGCGGCTACCACTCTGCCCGCTTGGGGGCAGCAAAGCCAGGTGGTAGACCCGCATTAAGGGCGTGTGACTATAACAAAGGTATGTTGATACCTGAACCTTTTTAAAATGTAACAGCGGAAGCAAAGACACGGAGAGGTCAACCTACTCCAAAATATGCCGTCTTTGTGAAAGCGAGGGGGCGCCACAGCCTTACATAACTTGAAATAGAGTGTGTGGATGGGAGGTGACTCAAAGGAGCCACGAATTTAAATTTTACAACATAAAAAAAAAATTTTTTGCTAATTCAAATTTTGATCCAATAAAAATGCTTGTGTTCTGTTAAATAACTAGCTGCTCATGCATTCAATATAAGGTATTCATGCTATAATTTTAATTGTCTTATTTTATTATCGTAGGTTAGATATAAGCATTGATAAGAATATGTGTTTTCATTATGTGTGTATATTTTTTTTTCTAAGCCAATAATTAAATCGTCTGGCAGGCGGTTAATATGAATTATCAGAATCAGAGAAAGGGGAAACAATGAGGGTAGAAGTAAGTATTGATAAAGATATATTTCATATAATTTGTTCAATATTGAGATGTGTTTTCATTGTGTTAGTTAGGAGATCAGCTGATCAGCAATAACAGGTCACTGGTAAAATGGTTGTAAATGTTCCAGGTAATTGATGTTTAATGTAATGTTTCAATGTATTACAGATGCTATTGAAAATAATGAGGAAAGTAGTTTAATGTAGTAAGATTTTAAAGGAATTGTTAGAAATAATAAAAGATAGTTTTTGGGTGAAGAATATTTGGTGGGACATGTAGATCTGTCCAAGTTGAAGTTAGAATTGAAGTAGTAAAGATCGAAATGTTGTTTTGAAGTAATGTAATGTTGTTTTGAGTTAATGTAATGTTATAGAATTTTGAGAAGTATTGATGTCGACACAGTAGTAATGGAGAATTAGGTAGAGTTTTGAGTGATATATTGTTGTTTATAATTGATGTTGTTATTTTGTTATAGTTTTAGTAAGGTAATGAGATTGAGATTTTGGGGATGGCAATTTTGTAGTAGGGGGTAGTGTAATGTGGGAGTCCGCAACATAATGATAAGTTGGGACGGGATAGGGATCGATTTTAGTGAGGAGGGGCCGCCTTAGGTAGAATCCAGGGGCCAGATAAAGGAATTGAGTTTTTTGGGAAGGGGAAACACGTATCCTATGTACGAAGGGTTAGAGAGTATTTTTTATATATTGAGAGAAGGTGGCGAATTGAGTTTAATGATAAGTTGGGGTTAGAGAGTGTTTTGGGATAGATGTTTTAATAGAGATGGGTGTCATGTTACTAAAAGTTGTTAGTGGTTAGAATCAAAGAGATAAAGATTATATGTGTATACAGATCAAGTAGTAGATTAAATGAGATAAATGTTTAAATCACCCACAATAATGGAGAATAAGATGGTTAAATAGAAAGAGATTTATAATAAAGAATATAAAATTTTTATTTTGAAACCAGTGACAAATTTTTGAGAGAATTTGGAAATAATGTAAAATTAAGAATTGTTTATTTTGAATAATTTAAATGTCAATTTGCTCATTATTTATAATAATATTTTGTTTATTTTAAATATTTTATTTTATTATGTTTTGTGTTTCAAGTTAGATTGTTACAGATGTTTAATGTATTTTCAGAAAGCGTACATGACACATGTGGGTCAAGGGTCTGGAACTTGACCTAGTTTCGATCAGCTGATGAGGTCATACACCCACTAAGCTTGTGTAGTAGGAAGTCAATTTAATTTGTTTATTTTATCAATTCAAACAAATACTAAATAATTTCGATATATAAAGGAAACATTTTCATAAATTTAAATATTTTTTTTTGAATTTTAAAATTTTTTTTGAAATCTTAATTTTTGAAAAAAAAAATCTTGATTTTTCGCCTGCCAGTTAATGAATATTTTGAGTATTGATTATTTTCTTGTTTGTGTATTAACCAGGTTTATTTTTATTGATTTATTTTGTATTACATTGTATTGTTAGACTCTAAGTATTCACATGTTAGGTTAAGGATATGTTTAAATAAGGAATAAGGAAGATAAATAAAATAAGGAAGAGAATTTTTTTTTATAAAATATTTTATTTTGAATTTTGAGTCTTTTTGATGATATAATAAATTTTAGGGAAGTTTTTCAATGTATAATATGTAATGTGAGTGTGTGTGAGCCCAGTATCTGCTAAAGGCAGCCCAGCTTGCATACAAGGGGAAACATATCGGTTGAGGATCTGGCATAATATGAGCCAGGGATTGAGGATTACTTGGGGGTAGCATGTTAGAAGGCGAGGTGGGCTGTGGTACTTGGCTGTTCAATTTCTCGGTGTTGGGATCTCTTACGGAGAAGTCCAGTGATCTCGTTCAGATGAGTCCATAGTCGCTGAGCCAGGGGGGTCGTGTACCCATGTAGATTAAGAACAAGGGGGTTGTTGGCACCAATTCCTCACCGGTCCTCTTCGGGGTTTATCAATGAGATTTCTTCTGTTCTGGACAGCAGAATTCTCATTGAGGGGGTATTGTAACGTGTCCAAAATTGGGTTATTTTATTTATTACAGTATGGGGTATTTGCATTTTTATTTATTTCATTTTTTGCGGGATTTTATAAATTTATTGTGAAAGTTTTATTATATGGCAAACGTTATTTCCATTACAACAGAACACATGGCAAGTAAAACAGTGGTGAAACAAAGCAGTAAGACGCAGTTGCTGTGGTGTAACATGGTAAGGAATTCGTACCACCCTCGAATTTCTCAGAACTCTGTGTATGTGTGGCAATGCACGCACACCACTACTCAAGTACGAGCTCTGCCAGGACGCCGAGTTGGTTTAAAGCAAGATGGCTTGAACAAATTTAATTCAGCAATGTGCGTTTGAGCGGCAGGAAATCATGGCTAAGTCCGGCCCTTTTGTGACGTTAGCCAGTGCCTAGTTGAAATCGTCTGCTAACGTCACTCCAACAACTACATGCATAGCATAGGACGAAATTGTGACGACTAACTGTAAGGCATTGATGTCCGTCGTCTCAACTAAAATGCTCAAGGAGTGGGGAACAGAGAGACGCTGGCAGTCTTTTGTCGACTCTCGCCTGCGCAGGCCGCCCGACAAACCAGGCTCAGAAATAAAACTTTTCTAAACTGACATCCAGTGCAATAGTAGAAAAATTTGGTGTGACCGCAGTCCAGTAAAAAGAGTAAAGAACGTAACTGTGCAATTTTCGGACAATAATAAGAAGTTTTACCGGAACAATGAGTGCGTGTGAGAAGACCGCGTGGCTGACGGGGGGAAATATCATTTAAAAATGTTCAGGGATTTATAACTTTTGTGTGTTTGGGTGTGTACTAAATATGCTGGCTGGGCAGTCTTGTGTGTGTGTGTGTGTGTGTGTGTGTGTGTGTGTGTGTGTGTGTGTGTGTGTGTGTGTGTGTGTGTGTGTGTGTGTGTGTGTGTGTGTGTGTGAAACATTAAGGTAAGCCGTAGAGTAAGATAGAGTAAGGATGACCTTCATATAACCAGGCAATATATATACTCTCACAAAATTATTTCAGATGTAAAGTTTATAAACAAATTTTCAAATGACAGAAAATTAAATTAAAATGCAATTCTCTTCATAAAAAAAGAGTCAAGTACTTCTTTCAGTAACCTGTAAATCACGCTAACATTTTACGTTCGTACGAGAATCCTGGCCCGGATAGAAATTGTACAGGTAGGCCAATTTAATTTATGTATTTTTATATATTTAATGAGTTTTAATTAGTATCTCAATGGCGCAGTCTCACAGGGACAGTTTTTATGAGTAAATAAAAAATTAAGTAAAAACCGTACCTACAAATAGAATGTTGGCGTGATGTGGAGGTTAGGTAGAAGTAAGAATCAATTATATGTAAATGATGTTAGGATGTAGTTAAGCGATACTTAAATTATATTATACTGAATAATACAGAAATATTTAAAATTGAAATTTTATATAGAACAAAAATCTCATAAATAAGAAAAATGGAATACGGAGATAAAGTTAGTGTGAGTGATGTATCTATCACAGGGGAGAGAGAAATAAATTCAGACCCTAAGGTGGTCAAAGAAAGCGTTTACAATGAATCAAATAATATAAATGATTCAGGATTGGAGACAACTCCAAACCTGATAGATGAGAATAATCTGATACAAGCGGTAATAATGAGTGGAGCACAAGCAGAATCTACTCCCGTAACAAGTAAAGCGAAAGAGTTGTCAGTGGACGATCTATTTAATTTCATGAGAACCATGTCTAGTGACATGAGAACTATGTCTAATGATATTAACAAAAAATCTGATATACAGAATGATCAGTTTGATGCAATTGACAAAAAATTTGACGTTCAGAATAGCAATCTTAATATAAAATTCGAACAACAGAATATTCAGTTGCAGCAGAATATTAATGTACAATTTGATAATTTGAGTCGTGTAATAGATAAACATATTGATGAACGTTGTGAAAGTATGAAATCACAATTGTCTGAGTCCATGAATGAGCGATTAGAGTGCCGTGTTTCTGATATAACCAATGATATAACTAATAAAGTAGAGAAACAGATCACGGAACAATATAGCGTAATAAATACAATTGTGGAGAAACAAATAAGTGAATGTAACACCAATACTGAATGTAAGGTTAGTTATGCTATGAACAAGATTGAAAACAATAACCTTAAAATAAGCGAAATAGAAAACAATTGTAAGATCGAATTTAAGACAATACATAATACAATAAGTAACCTTGAATCTGATAGTAACCTTAAATTAATGAACGTTGAGCAAAATATCATGAATGTAAAAAATGAATTGAGTATGGCCATCAGCCAACAAGTAAACACGGTTACCGAGCGAGAAATTATGACTCGTGACGTAAGCAGTGAAGTTGAGTTAGAGACATTCAGTTGCGATAATAAAAGAGTGCATCCCATGCAGTTCATAAGTAGAGTGAGAGAGTTTAATAAATTTAATACAAATAGCTGGGAGGTACAACTATTGAAAATTCTAAAATGTTTCAAGGGTAGTTCGGAGATATGGGCCGAGGTACACAAAACGGAATGGGGTTGTTTTGAAAGTTTTGAGTCCGCATTCAGAAATAAATATTGGTCCGAAGAAGATCAAGAAGTGTTACGCAGTAGAATTATGGGAACCGGGAATTTTGGGGGGCCCAATAATAATATAACAGGGTATGTGATGAGAATATTTAATGAGGCGAAATACTTAGAACCGCCATTGCCATTTAGATCCTTCGTGAGGCATATAAGCAAGCATTTGCCAAGGGAAGTACAAATAACACTTATGACGCGGGAGGTAGCTAATATTAGCGAACTAGAGAATATTTTAGATGTGTTTCAGAACATCCGGGACCAAGAATTGAGTCGCCGTCAGAACCAGCAGAATGGAAATAATGGAGGTAATCAAGGACCGCCGAGGGGACCTACAAATGGACCGGCATACCCCAGACGAGAACAAAATAATCGAGGCCCAAAATGGAATTGTCCAGCATGTTCACAGGAGAATTATGCTTCATAGAATTTTTGTTTTAGATGCAGGAGAGAGAGACCGGGTCAGCGACAGGGACCACAACCTGCACAGAACCAGCATGCATACCAACGAAGGGGAGAGGGCCAAGGAGGAGTGCCGAGAGGCCACGCTCATGAACAGCGAGGAAACCAGCATGAACGAGGATACAACCCTGCAGTGGCGAGCACATCTGCGGGAAACTAAAAGGGACAATGGAACACCGGACCCGACCGTTGTCGCCGGAAGTTTCTGGGGTCCAAATGGATGACAGATATCGAAACAACGTTGTTATAACGGATTTATCTGAGGAATTATTGGAGGAGGAAGATTTTGAAGCAGGGAGACGGGAGAATGGACTGACTGAGGTGAAAATCAACATAGAAGGTAAGGAGATTAAAACTTTAATAGATACAGGTAGCGAAATCTCTGTTATTTCTGAACACGTACTAGACGAGTTAAAAGAAACAAATAATAATATTCCATCTTTGCCAGTAGCGGGGGTGACGATTGTAGGTATTACGGGAGTTAGAAGTAAAAGAGTCACGAAACAAGTACATTTAAACATGATAATTAACGGGGTAGGGTAAGATAATACATTTCTAGTCGTACGGGGATTAAATCTTGAGGTTATACTGGGAAATGATTTTCTGATTAAACATAAGGCGGTGATTGATTTTCATAACCGGGTGTTAGTATTGCACAATGAGGCAGAACCAGTCCGTATTAAATTTGAGAGGGTGTTAGATGCAGTAAGAATTTCGGGAGTAAGGGTGATACATAATCGGGTTAATAAACAAGAAATGGAAGTTAGTATGAATGTATGTAGTGAGAGTAAGATAGAGTGCGAGGAGAATGTGGATCAATTGTGGGATGAGAGGGCACTTAAATTTTGTAGTGAGGGTGGCGTAATAGGGAGTTCTCAATGTGAATCGTTGTGGCGGGTAGTAGAGAATTTTAGGGAAGTGTTTGCCGATATACCAGGGAGGGCAAGAAACTATGAATGCGAGTTAAGGGTAAGGGAACACGCGCCCTATGTGCAAAGAAGTTATCCGGTGCCATATGCGAAGAGAAGAGCGGTTCAGACTGAGTTAGAGAAAATGTTAGAGGGAGATATAATTGAGCGATCTGTATCACCATATTCTAACCCCTTAGTAGCAGTGATTAAAAAGGATGGTAGAGTTAGGTTATGTTTAGATGCCCACAAAATCAATCAAATAATCATTCCAGACAGGGAGTCACCTGAAGCGATAGAAGAAATTTTTCAGAAGTTCAGCGGCGTAAAATATATGACCTCTTTAGACCTAACCGCCGGGTATTGGCAAGTTCCGTTGGCAGCGAATAGTAGAAAATATACAGCCTTCTTATTCAATGGAAAAAATTATCAATTCAAAAGACTACCGTTTGGATTGAACACCAGTGTAGCTAGCTTTATTAAGTGTCTTGATGAGATTTTGCAACCCCATAACTTAGATTTTTTAACCATATACGTTGATGATATTCTGACAGCTTCTAGAACATTCGAAGAGCATGTAGAACATTTAGAATATGTATTGGAGAAGTTATACCAGGGAGGTTTGACAGTGAATTGGGACAAATCAAAATTTTTGCAAACTGAGATACATTTTTTGGGTTTCATCATAACACCTACAGGGATACGTGCCAATCCGGATAAAGTAGAATCCATCCTGACGTTCCCGGAGCCTAAAAATATAAAACAATTGCAAAGTTTTCTTGGTCTCTGTAATTTTTACAGGAAATTCCAGCGGAACTACGCCCAGACGACGGCCCGACTCAGCGCAGTGCTGCAAAAGAATAAACAATGGAGGTGGGGAGATAACGAAAGAGCAGCGTTCAATAAAATCAAAAATAAGTTCGCTGATATGATATTAATGAACCATCCGAATTTCAATGATAAATTTTACTTACAGACAGATGCCAGCAATATAGCACTTGGAGCGGAACTGTATCAAGAGGACGAGGCGAAAGAACACAAAACCATTGCCTTCGCCAGCCGGACGCTGCTAGCCGCTGAGCGTAACTATACTACCACCGAGAAGGAGCTCCTTAGTATAGTGTTCGCCGTGAAGAAGTTCCGTACGTACCTGCTGGGTAACCAAACCATCATCAGGACGGACCATAAAGCGCTGTCGTTCCTGAATACTTGTAAACTCACACACAGCCGGATAACCAGGTGGGTGTTAGCTCTTCAAGAATATAATTTTTCTTGGGAATACATTAAGGGTGTGGAGAACAGGGTGCCAGACACACTATCACGAGTAGACACAGACAGAAATAGAACGGGTAGAGATATTAAAGAAATAGAGATTTATAGACTATCCCGGGAAGATAAACGTTTTGGGGAAGAATTAAAGGATATAAATGTAATGCAAAGAGCTGATAGTAAGTTCAATAAAATAATTACTAGTGTAGAATCAGATGTAGATGAGTTTGGTTATAAATAATATTTTCAAGTGTTTAAAGGGAGTTTGTTTAAAAAAGTAGAGGGGAGAGAGAGAGATTGGAGGTTAGTTATACCTGAAGGGCTAGTAGAGAAAATAGTGTGGGACTGTCACCTTAGATACGGGCATTTTGGGGCACGGAAATGTGTGAATGTGTTAAAGGAATCTTGTCTATTTAAAAATATGGAAAAACGGGTCCGAAAAATACTTAGAGTTTGTGAGCTATGTCAGAAATCTAAAGTTGTGAATTATAGATTAGAAGGAGAACTAAATTACATTAAAGTAGAAAAACCATTTGATTTAGTAGCTGTCGATTTGTACGGCCCATTACCAAAGGGTAGGGGCGGAGTGATGCATATTTTTGTTGTACTTGACACTTTTTCCAAATATGTAAGGTTATATAGCGTGAAGCGAGCCACAAGTAAGGTGCTGAGCGAGAAGATCACACGCGACTACATGATCAACGTGGGAAAGCCGAAGGTGATATTATCTGACCATGGACTGCAGTTCATCAGCGGGAGATGGCGCCACTCTCGGATGGGAAGGTATCATCCCAAAGCACACCGCAGTATATCACCCGCAGTCCAATCAGGCGGAGAGAGTCATGAGGGAGTTGGGAAGAATTTTTCGGACATACTGCCACGCCAAACACAGCGAGTGGCCACTCTATGTTCAGAAGATTGAAAATTGGCTTAACTGCACCACCCACGAGTCGACAGGATTCACACCTTATGAGTTAGTAAGAGGGAAACGTCCGCAGAGAATTTTGGAACAATTAATTGAGTATCCACCGGAAACCAACACTATTGGTCGCGATGTTAAACTTAGGCTAGCGAATGAAAGTTTATTGACCAAAGGGGAGAAGAGAAAACAGAGGCATGATATGAAAGGTAATTGGACGCAGTACGAGGTTGGACAGCTGGTATTGGTGCGACGCCACGATTTGTCGAGTGCCCAAGATAAGGAGATCAAGAAATTTTTCCTACTCTACGAGGGACCGTACGAGATAATAGAGGTAAAAATGAAGAATTCGTATGTATTACAGAATAGAGAAACTAGAGAGATAGTAGGTACGCACAACGCTACAAATTTGAAATTATTTTGGTCAGCATAAGAATTCAGTATCAATAAGTAAGTGTATGAATGTAATTTAATTGTTTTTTCTATATGTTTTTAGAAGGGATCCTCCCCCATTTTCGGGCGGTCACGATCTTACCAGTCCTGGCCGTGGAATTCGGAACTCGGAGGCGGGCCATGGTTGGCGGATCTTCCTTCGGGCGGTGAAGACAACGATGGTCCGGCTCCACCAAAATTGGTACAGACTAGAAATTTAACTACATATTTGAATGGGGAGGGGGACCCCAACAGGTACGTGACACGAATTAAATTTTTTTAATACACTCCAGGTGCAGCGGTCTTGGTGTACCTGTCACGTGCCTGCACTGCCTTAGAGTGTTGTACATAATGAAGGCTGCACCTAAATACAGGGCAGTGCATACAAACTTAAATATTTTAGTGTCAATGGCAAAATTCAAGTTGAGCCATTGACAATAGTTTTGCTTAAGCCAGAAACGAAGAGTTTTGCAGAGAAAGATCGGGAATGTCGGCTCAGACGACGGGTCAGTAGAGATGAGAAGATAAGGTAGCACAGTTGAAAACAAGGGGAAGTAACTGCACAAAGTAGATCTGAGTTGACATTTCTGTATCTTTCATCGCAAAACACCCCCATTTCAGGCGGTCATGATCTTACTAGTTATGGTTAAGGATAGATAGAGTCAGCCTTCAATGTAAATAGGAATTTTGAAAAAAAAAAAAAAATACCAAAATAATTTACGATGTGTATAATTTTAAATTTAAATAAATTTTAGAATTAAGTCACCCAATATAATTGTCAAGTTTTAGTATCAGTGAGTATGGGAACGTTATGAAAAGATGTGTAATAAAATAAAAACTTGTTGTCAATACAAGAAGTGGGGATGCTTTTGGGGGGTAGATTGGTGCTCAATGAAGTGATAGAACAGTGGAGTGTGGAACTGCAAAGGTTGAAAGTTTAGTTTATCAATGTTAATTAGTTAGCTATTAAGTTGCTATTGCGGGGGTGGCCTGTGCCCTCGTAGATAGCGAAATGGGTTGGGGGTAACAGAGAGTGTTACCTCCATCGGAGGCCAAAATGGCGAAAATGTGCGACACACCTTTTTGTGCAAATTAAATTTGCACACTGATAGACGATCGTGTCGCACATAACTAGAATGATGTAGAACAGGCACTGAAATGAAGTTAGATTTCCCCGACTTTTCGGGCGATTACTGCCTTACCAGCACTAATCGTGGATTTGGCTAGCGGCCAGCTATGGTCATACCAAGTCCCTTGACCATAGCTGACTTGAAATTGGTATATAGTAGAAATTGAATGGGGGGCGAACATTAGGGGAAATCCAAGCACTATGGAACAGCGACTACCACTCTGCCCGCTTGGGGGCAGCAAAGCCAGGTGGTAGACCCGCATTAAGGGCGTGTGACTATAACAAAGGTATGTTGATACCTGAACCTTTTTAAAATGTAACAGCGGAAGCAAAGACACGGAGAGGTCAACCTACTCCAAAATATGCCGTCTTTGTGAAAGCGAGGGGGCGCCACAGCCTTACATAACTTGAAATAGAGTGTGTGGATGGGAGGTGACTCAAAGGAGCCACGAATTTAAATTTTACAACATAAAAAAAAAATTTTTTGCTAATTCAAATTTTGATCCAATAAAAATGCTTGTGCTCTGTTAAATAACTAGCTGCTCATGCATTCAATATAAGGTATTCATGCTATAATTTTAATTGTCTTATTTTATTATCGTAGGTTAGATATAAGCATTGATAAGAATATGTGTTTTCATTATGTGTGTATATTTTTTTTTCTAAGCCAATAATTAAATCGTCTGGCAGGCGGTTAATATGAATTATCAGAATCAGAGAAAGGGGAAACAATGAGGGTAGAAGTAAGTATTGATAAAGATATATTTCATATAATTTGTTCAATTTTGAGATGTGTTTTCATTGTGTTAGTTAGGAGATCAGCTGATCAGCAATAACAGGTCACTGGTAAAATGGTTGTAAATGTTCCAGGTAATTGATGTTTAATGTAATGTTTCAATGTATTACAGATGCTATTGAAAATAATGAGGAAAGTAGTTTAATGTAGTAAGATTTTAAAGGAATTGTTAGAAATAATAAAAGATAGTTTTTGGGTGAAGAATATTTGGTGGGACATGTAGATCTGTCCAAGTTGAAGTTAGAGTTGAAGTAGTAAAGATCGAAATGTTGTTTTGAAGTAATGTAATGTTGTTTTGAGTTAATGTAATGCTATAGAATTTTGAGAAGTATTGATGTCGACACAGTAGTAATGGAGAATTAGGTAGAGTTTTGAGTGATATATTGTTGTTTATAATTGATGTTGTTATTTTGTTATAGTTGTAGTAAGGTAATGAGATTGAGATTTTGGGGATGGCAATTTTGTAGTAGGGGGTAGTGTAATGTGGGAGTCCGCAACATAATGATAAGTTGGGACGGGATAGGGATCGATTTTAGTGAGGAGGGGCCGCCTTAGGTAGAATCCAGGGGCCAGATAAGGGAATTGAGTTTTTTGGGAAGGGGAAACACGTATCCTATGTACGAAGGGTTAGAGAGTATTTTTTATATATTGAGAGAAGGTGGCGAATTGAGTTTAATGATAAGTTGGGGTTAGAGAGTGTTTTGGGATAGATGTTTTAATAGAGATGGGTGTCATGTTACTAAAAGTTGTTAGTGGTTAGAATCAAAGAGATAAAGATTATATGTGTATACAGATCAAGTAGTAGATTAAATGAGATAAATGTTTAAATCACCCACAATAATGGAGAATAAGATGGTTAAATAGAAAGAGATTTATAATAAAGAATATAAAATTTTTATTTTGAAACCAGTGACAAATTTTTGAGAGAATTTGGAAATAATGTAAAATTAAGAATTGTTTATTTTGAATAATTTAAATGTCAATTTGCTCATTATTTATAATAATATTTTGTTTATTTTAAATATTTTATTTTATTATGTTTTGTGTTTCAAGTTAGATTGTTACAGATGTTTAATGTATTTTCAGAAAGCGTACATGACACATGTGGGTCAAGGGTCTGGAACTTGACCTAGTTTCGATCAGCTGATGAGGTCATACACCCACTAAGCTTGTGTAGTAGGAAGTCAATTTAATTTGTTTATTTTATCAATTCAAACAAATACTAAATAATTTCGATATATAAAGGAAACATTTTCATAAATTTAAATATTTTTTTTTGAATTTTAAAATTTTTTTTGAAATCTTAATTTTTGAAAAAAAAAATCTTGATTTTTCGCCTGCCAGTTAATGAATATTTTGAGTATTGATTATTTTCTTGTTTGTGTATTAACCAGGTTTATTTTTATTGATTTATTTTGTATTACATTGTATTGTTAGACTCTAAGTATTCACATGTTAGGTTAAGGATATGTTTAAATAAGGAATAAGGAAGATAAATAAAATAAGGAAGAGAATTTTTTTTTATAAAATATTTTATTTTGAATTTTGAGTCTTTTTGATGATATAATAAATTTTAGGGAAGTTTTTCAATGTATAATATGTAATGTGAGTGTGTGTGAGCCCAGTATCTGCTAAAGGCAGCCCAGCTTGCATACAAGGGGAAACATATCGGTTGAGGATCTGGCATAATATGAGCCAGGGATTGAGGATTACTTGGGGGTAGCATGTTAGAAGGCGAGGTGGGCTGTGGTACTTGGCTGTTCAATTTCTCGGTGTTGGGATCTCTTACGGAGAAGTCCAGTGATCTCGTTCAGATGAGTCCATAGTCGCTGAGCCAGGGGGGTCGTGTACCCATGTAGATTAAGAACAAGGGGGTTGTTGGCACCAATTCCTCACCAGTCCTCTTCGGGGTTTATCAATGAGATTTCTTCTGTTCTGGACAGCAGAATTCTCATTGAGGGGGTATTGTAACGTGTCCAAAATTGGGTTATTTTATTTATTACAGTATGGGGTATTTGCATTTTTATTTATTTCATTTTTTGCGGGATTTTATAAATTTATTGTGAAAGTTTTATTATATGGCAAACGTTATTTCCATTACAACAGAACACATGGCAAGTAAAACAGTGGTGAAACAAAGCAGTAAGACGCAGTTGCTGTGGTGTAACATGGTAAGGAATTCGTACCACCCTCGAATTTCTCAGAACTCTGTGTATGTGTGGCAATGCACGCACACCACTACTCAAGTACGCGCTCTGCCAGGACGCCGAGTTGGTTTAAAGCAAGATGGCTTGAACAAATTTAATTCAGCAATGTGCGTTTGAGCGGCAGGAAATCATGGCTAAGTCCGGCCCTTTTGTGACGTTAGCCAGTGCCTAGTTGAAATCGTCTGCTATCGTCACTCCAACAACTACATGCATAGCATAGGACGAAATTGTGACGACTAACTGTAAGGCATTGATGTCCGTCGTCTCAACTAAAATGCTCAAGGAGTGGGGAACAGAGAGACGCTGGCAGTCTTTTGTCGACTCTCGCCTGCGCAGGCCGCCCGACAAACCGGGCTCAGAAATAAAACTTTTCTAAACTGACATCCAGTGCAATAGTAGAAAAATTTGGTGTGACCGCAGTCCAGTAAAAAGAGTAAAGAACGTAACTGTGCAATTTTCGGACAATAATAAGAAGTTTTACCGGAACAATGAGTGCGTGTGAGAAGACCGCGTGGCTGACGGGGGGAAATATCATTTAAAAATGTTCAGGGATTTATAACTTTTGTGTGTTTGGATGTGTACTAAATATGCAGGCTGGGCAGTCTTGTGTGTGTGTGTGTGTGTGTGTGTGTGTGTGTGTGTGTGTGTGTGTGTGTGTGTGTGTGTGTGTGTGTGTGTGTGTGTGTGTGTGTGTGTGTGTGTGTGTGTGTGTGTGTGTGTGTGTGTGTGTGTGTAAAACATTAAGGTAAGCCGTAGAGTAAGATAGAGTAAGGATGACCTTCATATAACCAGGCAATATATATACTCTCACAAAATTATTTCAGATGTAAAGTTTATAAACAAATTTTCAAATGACAGAAAATTAAATTAAAATGTAATTCTCTTCATAAAAAAAGAGTCAAGTACTTATTTCAGTAACCTGTAAATCACGCTAATATTTTACGTTCGTACGAGAATCCTGGCCCGGATAGAAATTGTACAGGTAGGCCAATTTAATTTATGTATTTTTATATATTTAATGAGTTTTAATTAGTATCTCACTTTTTGCGAGTTCATCGATGACATATACTGGCTTCGGTTTGTAACTGGTCACCAGTTCCATTAACTCTGATTTTGTAGCACCAGGTGCAATGGTGATGTCTTTTATCTGAGGCAATATATTTCTTTGTACCCAAGCCAGCATGTCAGCTTTTCTGCACTGGATGGTTGGAGCCCTATCTCTTATTAGTGAATGGTATGGAGCATTATCCATAACAATGGTAGATTTGGGAGGGATGTTCTTAAGGAGCGAATTTTTAAACCACTCCGTGAAACAAACAGCATTCATTTCCTCGTGGTAGTCCCCTGTTTTTCGCGATCGAAACATGAGTAAACAATTTGCCACGAAGCCTCGGGAAGTTCCAGCATGTAGGACAATGACCCTACCTCCCTTTCCTAACGGGGCTTTCATTGTGCCTTGGGGTGTTCTGTCTGACCACCCTTTGGGTAAGGTATGACCAGCGTTAACAAAAGTCTCATCCAGCCACACAATGCTCTCGTAATCTACATTCTTGACACTTCTCAAATAGCAGCATCGCCAAGCAACAATATCAGGTCTCTCCAGAAGGACGGTCCGGTTTGAATATTTTTCAAACTGAAATCCCAAATCAAGAAGAGAAAGTCGAAGGGATGATTCACTACCATTAAACAACTGGTTTTCTCTAAGACTGCTGTGTAGCTTTCTTACAGTAGGATGCTCCTTTCTCTTGTAGTAAGCATACACATGACGCCTAATTGCACCTTGCTGGAAACTGTCCATATTGGTCACTTGTTTGGCATAGTTCCGAGTTTTTCCGGGTGTTTCCAACCCTGCATGTGACGGCCCAGCAACGTTCTCAATCTCACCCTCCTCTTCCTTTTGTTCTTCCCGAGGTTCCTCCTCTCTCTTCTCTTTTTCTTTCCCTATTCTAATTACTGTCGCCTTAGATATTTTTAAAGCTGCTGCAGTTCTTTCTACAACTTTATTGACGTCTATTAGGGGACCTCCATTTTCCCTTTCAGCCTCAAAATATTCGCATAACACAGACACCATATCGCGAGCCTGACCACGAAGAACAAAGCCATGTCTTCTTTTATGCTTGCCTTCTTTCGAGGCGAATGAATTCTTGGTCGCCCACACTTACGTTTATCAGCACCTTGCACTGGTTGCGACATACTTGAAAAAATAATATGATCTGTGTAAAACAAAATACACTATACCACACTACACTAAAAATGTTGCTGATAACGGAGCACTTATTAAAACACAAAAACTAATGCAATTAAAATCAATACTCTCAAAGAAAAGCTGTCACTGTTAGCGAAATATGTACTTGCACTGGCAACACTGTGGTCAGTGTGGGGACTGTTGACTGAGGAGAAAGGGGGAGAGAAAGCGCGTGCCGGTCGGTGATTGGCTCACCTCGGAGGCTCGTCCGAGTTACCATAGCAACTACTGCTTGTAAACACGCAAGGAGAACTGTCAGAAGACACAGACTGTTTTAATAGCACTGTAAATTAATGGTTTTATTCATCCGCTCCACTTCTGTAACGATCAGAGTGAATTATGAACGATTTTAGCAAGTTTTTTTACGTTGAAGACGTCTACCGGCGCTTTTATTGGTTCATTTCGAAAATCCGGACAATTTGATAATCTGGAAGGGGTCCGGTCCCAATTAATCCGAATTATTGACGCTCTACTGTATATAAGTTCTACGAATAACTAGAAGTACATGCACATCTTTTTAGCTGAAACTGAATCACACATAGAGCAGGCACAATTACTGTTACCCTTCTTTGTCAGTTGGATGTACAAAACATCTGCTAATCAATGTGTTGATAATTACCTGCATGAGAACTCACATCAATTAAAGACCTTAATGAATTGCTATTGTTAACTCCTGATTGTCTCTATACTCCAGTTCAACCAACATTAATAGTATTGTTTGGCTGACATCAACAGTAAACCACAAACCCATAATGAAGACAAAGAACTGGTACTTTCCAGTACACTTTTCTTCTTGTGTATAATGTCTTACAACAGAGTAATTTTATTCAACAGTCTAACAATCTTAATATCATGTCAAAATTTATTTATTATTAGAAAAATAAGAGAAACACAAATGAGCACTGAATCTCAAATATTCCATTTGGAAATCTAGAAAAGAGATCAAATTTGTCAGTCACTTATAAAACCAACACATAATTTAGCAACCAGTCAAATAAAATAATTGCAGAGTTAAAATTAAATCTGGACAGCACACACATCTATCAACAGATATTTCATTTTAGCAGTCTTCATCATTCCAACACTGTCATACTTTGTTGTGAACTGCTAGCTGATGTGTTGTACTGAAGAAGGCCTTTTGGTATCACCATCATTATCAAGCTCAAAACAACAGAACTTTGTTGTTTCAGACTTCATAAAGCTACTTTGGGTTACAATTCCTAAAAAAGAATGTGAAAAAACAAAAGATTAAAAAACAGGTGTTTACTCTATGGCTTTACCTGCTTCATGTGATATTAATAATGTATTTATGTCACTTCCCATTTGCATTTTAAACTTTTAATAATAGTCAATTCAAACAGACCGTAGTATATTGGATTATATTCCATACTGAAGCAGATCCTTAAATTTTTAGCACAATATATTAAATCTCATAGTATATTTCTTGCAATTAAACTATGTACTATGAGATCTCATGGTTAATACACAGTAGTATTGCAGATAAGTGTGCATTCATGTGATCAGTCCAACAATACAACTCCCATTACTTTCATACTAGTAAGAAATCTGTCTGAACCCTCAATGGTCAAAGATGTGTCAATACAGTACTGACAGATGAACCTACCTACTAGAAACTACATCCCATTTATAGGGAGTTGAGAGTGGTTGTATGATAAAATATGAACAACTTAACACCAGTCAAAACATTTTGAGCATGGTAATATAGAGTAGTTATAAAGCTGTGCAGTAAAAGGGCTATGAGAATTCCTTTGACATTTATAAAGTTAAAGACGAAGGCCATGAGATACACAAAAGTGAAAATTATGTATGAGAATATGCCACTGAATCATGAGGACATTGTAAAATTCATAAAGGCCCAACAAATACAATGGCTCATTTAAGAGTGGCTGGATGATCAGCATATGCTAAAGAAAATCTTGAGGGCACAGGTGTGTAAATGCAGAAAGAGAGGTCACCCTAGGATAAGATGGCTGGATGATGTGCTGGAAGATCTCCCGAAGAATGGATGTGAGGGGTTACGCTGAGATGGCAACAGTTAGAAGACAATGGAGAAGAGGCGTCGAAAGCCAGGGCTCATGTTGGGCTGTAGAGGAGGAGGAAGTAGGGGGATATCTAAGCTTATTCTGTAACTCATTTTTTGTCTACACATATTTTATCATTATGCTAAAAATAAAGAACATGCTTTTCCCATCAGTAGTGATTCTACACTTTCATTCTATGTTGAAACACATGCTCTATCATTTTTTTATTTACTTTTCAAATTATAAAGCGATAGTTTCTCTCAATTTACAATTTCTGTGTTCAAAGCAACAACAATGTATGTTTTTTGGTCTTGTATGGTTTTCACTAACCCTATTCACATTAACTTCAGCCAAATGAAACATTTTTCTCTTTTACATCTATTGTTAACTCTTAGTACATAGAATATAATTCCCAGCAGGTCTAGGAGTAGTGATGATACAATTACATTGTACATACAAGTGAAGCAGGCCAACCTACTTGCATGCTACAAATAAGGAAAATCTATACTTTTACCTTGAATTTATTAGATTAATCTCTTAAACAGCTTCTACAGTATGCAAGGATGCAATTAGAATGAAACATTTGTAGTAGACACAAACACTGACCCTAACTTCCGCGGATGCCAAAGTAGTGTTAAGATGTATTTTTAAAACTTAAGCTCATGTTTTTTTTATAAAAAACATACTGTAACGTGATGAATCCCTCTACATAAAGAATATACCCTAATCTAAATAAGTATAATAATAATAATAATATTTATTACCAATTTTCCTTTACATATAATAAAAATTATACAATAAAGGACCTATAGGGGGCATAAATGCCCGTACATAGGTTGGTCCTTAGAATTAATATTTATATACTTAATACTAATTGTGAGTTTTACCTCACCGATCATTGTAATATATTAAAAATAAATTATTTTTCAATTTTAACAAAATTTTAGTTTGTACTATAATACAATTCAATAAATAAATGAAAAAAAAAGAGAAAAAAAGGTCCATATCATAATAGACTGTTTTTTTGATTATTCAATAACAATGTTCCTAATTTTTTCTTTGATTTTTTTTTAAGCACTTTTATATTTACACTTAGATTTTTCAGTTCATTAGGTAATTCATTAAAATATTTTATGGCATAATACGCATAGCTTCTTTGCCCAATACTTAATAGGTGTCGCGGCAATATAATATTTTTATACCGTGTGTTGATTCGATTTTGTAAAAACTCACTTTTTAGATCATTGTATTGATAAACTATAGAATTCACTACAAACACCTGTTTAATATTTAATGGTTTATTCGAATCTTGTTCATTGACTCCTATAATTTTAAGAATACACTTTTGCAGCCGATCCAATGCGTCTAGAGATGATTTATAATATACCCCCCCCCCCAGCCTATGATAGCATACCCTGCCACACTATGGAATAGTCCATAGTATATTTGTAGTAGTTGCTTTTTTGATAAAATTTGTTTAAGTCTGTAAAAAACGTAGACTAAGTATTTGTTTTTTTTTTACAATGTTAGCCACATGTACATCCCACTTCATGTTAAAGTCATATGTTATTCCTAGATATTTACTAGTTTTAACTCTTTTCAATTTTTGACCATTTATCTTAATTTCAAAGTCATGCGGAACAGAGTCTCTATAATTTCCAAAGGTGATAAAAACAGACTTGCTTATGTTGAGTACTAGATTATTGTGATAGAGCCAAGAGTATATAATATATAATTTAGTTGACATATCTGTTGCAAGTTTAGGCCATGTCTTTGCTTTCATTGGTACTGCTGTATCATCAGCATATGCTATTAATACATCTTGTAACACTAGTAAGTCATTGATATATAAAATAAACAATAAAGGTCCTAATATAGAGCCCTGGGGCACTCCAACATTTGTTTTAATAGGCTGACTTCTAGTCCCATTCACCTTTACAACTTGTGTCCTGTCATGTAAATAACTGGCTATCAGGGATAAGCTTACACCTCTTATTCCCATATTCTGTAATTTGGATATAAGTATGCCATGATCGACAGTGTCAAAAGCTTTGGAGTAGTCCAAAAAAGTTACAACAGTTGGTATGCTAATACTTAGATTTTCATAAATAAATTTGCTAAGTAGGGCTATAGCATCATCTGTACCTTTCTTCTTGAGAAAGCCAAATTGTTTAGCACTTAACAGGTTATGTTTCTTTACAAATTTAAATAATCTGGTAAAAATAATTTTTTCAAAAATCTTAGCTAAATTTGATATCAGTGCGATCGGTCGATAATTGTTAACCAAACTTTTTACACCTTCCTTATATATAGGACAACTTACAGCTTTCTTAAATTGATATGGACATGTACCTTGTATCATAGCAGTATTAATAATGTGAGTCAAAGCAGGAGTTATGAACGGAGCAGCTAGCTTAACTGTATAGGCATGAATTTCATCACACCCACCAGGTTTATTTTATCACAATAATAAAGAACAAAATAATAATTACGTAAAGAACCTGTATAATATAAAAAAATGTGTCAACTAGTAAATTTAACATAAATATGAAATAAAATAAGACCAAAATACCAAATATGATTATCTGTAACTTAATAAAATATAACTCTAGTAAACAGCAAATGTAATGGTGTAAATAATGGGTGAAAGCCTATTCAACTGAACTTAAAATGGTTTACCAACCAGGAAATTATATAAACTCAATAAAATTTGAAATAAAATAACTAAAACAATTCACAGAATGATTAGTAGAAGATAAGTGAAAAATAACAGTTTTAATTGTATATAACAGAGTTATGATGTAAGTTAGGTTATACACCATATTTAGATGTTAAAACAAAAAAAGAAATAAAAAAGGATTATAAGATAAATAGGTTCATGATAAAAGGTATGAACAACAAATAGAATAATAAATAAGACAATTATCATTAACTACTGATGGGTAGGAATTAAATAATGATGTAAATAGTAAGAAACTGATTAAACTAAAGCCTACATGTAGGCCTACAGTGTAGGACAAATGACGAACACTTATGTAAATAAAACCTGTAATATCATAGTATAGATAACAAAACAATGTATGTTAGTGGAGTAAGAAGGTAATAATGAGAAATGTCAAGAATTGACCAGGCATAATATAATAAATAATGTAAATAGTAAATTGTAAGCTTTGACAAAAAACTTCATACAGCTAAAGTGGAAGTTTATAATGGACAGTACAAGGAAAAAAGCTTGTATTGAAGAATAAGACATGTTATAAAAGTTCAATTACATCATAAGTGATAATTAAGGGTTATTACTTTGTAGTAGAATTAAGTAATTTTAGTTTGAGAAAAGAAATAAGGTCCCAATGAGCAATGACTTGATTAGGCCTAGATGGCAATACTATGTTTTTATAATAAATAGATGTTAATAATTATTATTACTATTATTAAACCACATACTGTTAAAGTAAAACCAATTCTATAACTAAGAAGTCAATAATAGAACAGAAAATAAATATTTTATAAAGAATACTAGACTAAATCAATTTATGAAAATTGTTATTTTATTATTACCGAGCCGAACCATGCCTAATGAGGTTTCAAAATGATCAGCATAAAAATGTTGATTAATGGTATTAATATATTTTTAATTGTTAGTGGCATAAGGAATATAAGTCAGTTTTAAGATTTTTTAATATATTTGGCCAGAAAAGGGACGCTTAACTTGGCGTCTGTTGATGAGCATCAACCAGAAAACGACAATTTTAGTAAAATAAAACGGAATCTTTAATAATTCAAGCAATCAAAATCGTCCAATTGTCAGGTGAATTTACCCATAACGCACCGCAACCGCGTCAGTCGTTAGCGGGTCATCAAACAGTTAAGAACCCCTCCTCTGTGATACAAAAATTGAATATAGTCTTGTCCCCAAATTGTCTCGATCCTAATTGAGATTATGTACAGTGTCAACAAACCTCTAACCTCCGAAAGTGAACATAGCCTAACAGTGAATCGACAGTGTTGTGCATTGTGTTTAATAATTAAAGGACAATAGAGTGAATATATAAATACAGTGAGTGATAAAGAAATATAAAGAAAAGGAAAGTATAGTGGTTATTTTGAGAATTTATAACAAAACGTAATAATTAATGATCACGATCCAATAGTAACTAGTAATAGACACTTGTGAACTTATGTTTATGTTATCACAGTAGTAAACACAAACACCATTCAAATTATTTCATGTTTAACACCTGTAATTTGTTTTCATAATCAATGTTTTATCTAAATAACTTAGACAAACTAGGTTAACCCCAACACCGGACACTGTCTGAATTACGAACTGATTGTCATATAGATTTTAAGTTATTGGTTTATAATACCATATTTAATTTTAAATTGTAATATTTTGTTCATCTAAAAAGACATTTTTTGTTAATTGTTGTAGTCAAAAGAACTCATAAGGGTTATAATTTCAAAGCGTAAACATAGCCTACTTCTCTGAGATTTTGTCAACTCATGCTACCAACTGTTGAGCTATCAATACCACAGGCCTGGTTAATTCATATTATGAGAAATGTTCTTTATTTTAATGGTAGAAAAATAAAATTTTAAAAGGAAATAAAAGAAAAAATGAAAAGGAATTAATGGTGTATGACGTATTATTTTTTAATAATTAACAATTTTAAATCAACATTGAACCTTAGTGTTTGCTTCAACTCAAGAAGGTTAAGTTGGCAGTAATTATTTTAAAACAAACCGTACTATTTAAATGATTTCAACAGATCAATGAACTCTAATAAAGTAAAGAGAGAAATTAAAATAAAAATTTACTAAAACCAATTAACACAAACCAATAGTATGTCCATTAATAATTAATATTATTTGTAATTGTTTGTTATTACAAATTGGCGCCCATTTATAGAACTCGTCAAGTAAACAAACCATATCAACTTAACAAACCAGGTATTCAAGATACCATCGTAAATATAAACCAAGAAATAGATACAAATCTTTTTTATTACAATATTTACTCAATTTATTTCAGAACAAACAAATATGACTAGTGATATATATTACTGCTATACTACATAAAGCTTTTGGGATAAGACCTTCTGACTAACAGAAAGAAGTATGGTGATAAATAATTACACTGAAAAAATTTCATACTTTTATTTTTCCTCTGATAAATCTTGCATTCCTCAATGACGTTAGTTTTTGCTTTCTCTTTAACAAATATTGATAACCTTTGTGTTTTTCGAAAAAAAAAAATTATATGAGTTAGGAGTTAGTTAACACAAGCTAAGAAATAAATGCACAATATAGTTTTTAACTGTATGAGTTAAAAAGTACAATTACACTTTGCAGAAACTTCCAAACACTATATAATTTTTGTTTATTTACTAGCCGATTTACCCAGCATAGCTCAGGTTCATAATTTATTCATAGGCTCATACGTTTCTTTTTCAAAAATTATCACTAACTTTCAGCGACGAAAAATAAACCTTTTTCATGCTATTTTAAATTTAAATCTTTCAAATGTAGCTTGAATACTACAATAGTTATTACAATAGTTTTTGTTTAAATAAAAATGTGTGTAGTTTTAAAAGAAACATGTATTTGAAACTTACACAAAGGTACAAAAACAATAATTTATACAAATATACCATATGCATACAAATAAATACAATTTTCAAAATACAATACAACAGTAAATTTAAGGGTGCAACGACAAAGTCTATCGCAATGCTTGCCTGTAAACGACATTTTTCGTCTTACTTCCTGGAGCTCTACTAAAGAGGTGTTTTTGTGAGCCAAATCTGGAGCACGCTATAGAGTTGTCCGTGAGAAAAACACGGGGATTCTAGGTGAACACCACACCACTTGATTGATTGCCCCTGCGCCTTGTTAATTGTGATGACAAAAGCAAGTCGCATAGGGAATTGCAATCGCTTAAAACTGAAGGGCATTATCAGTTGGGATCAATGGTATTCGAGGAATGAATACGTCCTCACCTTTTTCTTTGCCTGTTAAGATTGTAGCTTCTATGACATTAGCTAAAAGTCTTTTCACGCAGAGTCTGGTACCGTTGCAAAGTTTCGGTGGATCTAAATTACAAAACAGAAGGATAACAGAACCGATTTTAAACTGAAGGCGATGTGATGTGGTGGCATTACAGTAGGGTCTAGTGAGTTCAGAAATTCTATGGGAAAATTCACTGCGTCATCAGCGTCCACTACTGTACCTACAGATTTGTACTCAGTGACTGGGCCTGGTATCATATTTTGAATTCGGCTGTTCAACTCGTGCACGGCATCGTTTTTAGCTGCAAGAATGGCTCTTTCGCATAACCATTCGTGATTTCTGTTATTTTCAGGTATACCTGGATAAATTTTGTCGATCAGTTCTTCAACCATTGCAACCAGAGTGCAAAAATCATGTGGAAAGCTAATTTCTCCATTTGATTCAGTCGGAAATGTGCCTTCACCGATTTGTTGAAGTTTATCTGCAAAATGTTGGGCCGTCTCATCTCCAAAGAGCTGAACTCTCATGTTTGTTTTTAATGTGAATCTTTTAACAAACTTCCACAGTGACAATGTTTTCAAGCAAGCATTGAGTTCATCCGCCCGGAGTTGATTTTGGTATGACTGGAAGAGTTTGTCGAAAGTCACCAGCAAGAACCAGCAGAGATCCTCCCAGCAACTGATCATTCTTTCTCAGGTCCCGGTGAGTCCTGTCAAGGGCTTCTAGGGATTTCGTATGGGCCATTGTGCATTCATCCCACACACTAATTTTGCACATTCGTAGCACCGTTCCCTGGGCACTTGTTTTGCTAATATTGCAAACAGGGTATTCTTCCATATTTACTTTTAGAGGCAGTTTTAATGCCGAGTGCACCGTCCGTCCACCATCCAGGAGAGTAGCCGCTATGCCAGAGGAAGCCATCGCAAGTGCTATGTCATGTTTTGATCGAATTTCGGCGAGGATCAAATTAATCAAAAACATTTTACCAGTTCCTCCTGGAGCGTCTAGGAAAATGATACCTCCCTTTTCTGTTGACACATTCCATGATGCCGTCATAAGCTTTCCTTTGATCATCCATCAATAGTGGTTTATTGGATTCAATACATTTTTTCAATTCTGTGGTATTGTAATTTTTTTCACGGAGAAGATCTGCATTATTTGCGTTATCAGAGTTTCTTTCTGGAGCTGGTAGCCCAAACTGTAGCAAAGGTTTGCTAGAAATCGATAGACATTTGTGCTCTAGTATAATGAGAACTTCGTTAAATATTTCTGCAGAAAATTGTATGTTATCGTTGACGTTGTTTTGGCGAAGTCTGGCAAGGATGTCTTCACTCATGCTTTCGCGGTATTTCTCCCACAAAATTCTGGGATTAGATGGATTGCAGGTAGTCAAGATAATTGCAAACAAATATCGTATTTGCTCAGGAGATGACGTTAACGTTGCTTCGGACATTGCTTTGCCCAGTGTTCATCATCTTCCAGCAAACCCATTTTTTGACAGGCTTCCCTGAAGGTGTTGCATACTTCACCATTCACAGTTTTAAGCATTTCGTAAGAAGCTGGTCCCCGGACTGTATGAAGCAGCATTCTTAAGAAAAAATATTTGGCATTATTCGGGTGAACAGTGTAGATATGCCCGAAAGCCTCACTTGCAACAACTTCACTGCCCAAAACAGGTACTCCTTTTTTTCTTTTGGAAAAAACTTTCCTTCCAGAATCCCAGGTATAGTAGCGAGGAACTTCCGAATATAACAATGCATATAGCAATGCTGTCAAAGTTGTCCTGGGCGGTTCAGCAGCAACTGCTTGTGCATTTTCTCTTGTGAAGTAGACTCTTCGGCCATTCTCTAAGTGTACGTTCAGATGAAGGACTGTCGGATGCCTCTCATGAATGTGAAAACTCAGTATTCGCCAAACTGCCTCGTTGCTGCTTATATATCGTCCCAACTGATAATTTGATATCTCATCATGCTCACTGGCTTTCGTCAAACTTAAGACAGCCATATCACTGCCCTTGTTGATATATTTGCATATGTACTTTATGGATTTTACTGAATTACAGTATTCATCATTTATGTGAGCCTGGAACATTTTAGAAAGCAGAGATGAGTACGGAACTGCCCACTTGTTGTCGATCTCGATTTCCTCGCCTCAAACACTTAATTTTACTGTGTATCCACCATCTTCTGGACCCCTTCTCCTATACTTGGGGTAGCCATCATCCCCAGTTTGTGTCTCCTTAATCAATTGTCTACGATATTTCTTGCTACATCGCCCGTCTTTCATGCAAGGTGCATTCTGGTTAATGTTTCCACATGGCCCATGTACCATGTTTTTTTTACTACATCCGAAAGAACTTGATCTACTTCTGGATTTGGAAACTCTGCAGAAATAACATCGTCTATTTGGGTGGGATGAATTTTTTCTTTCAGCCAGATTAAGTTATGAGAATGCGGAAGTCCTCTTTTCTGCCATTCAATAGAATACATCCAACATCTGGTTTCTCCAAAGACGTGGCTCTTGGTCACAATACGTTGATTCACTTTTGTTGTTTTTGTTGAAAAACTCTGGCTATTAAGTCATGACGATCATTTGATGTTTGCCCATGAGTTAGTTCTTTCTTTAATTCTGGCCAAGCTGGATTACATGTAAATGTTATAAACAGGGCGGGACATCCGTATGATCTGAAGTAGGTCACAGCATCTTGTGCGTACTCATGCATTTGCCTGGGACTTCCTGTAAAAGTGGCAGGCAAAATCATAATTTTCCCAATATCATCGACATTTCTCTCACTCACAATGGCGTCTCTTAAATGAATATATTCTTCACTATGAAGGTTTTTTTGGTTAAGTCTTATGAAGAAGATGCTCAGCCTCAATTTTAGCGTATATATCAACGATAAACTGATGAAATAGCTGTTGAGCGTTTAAAATATGATTATATGAGTTGTTTCGAATCATTACCCTGTATGCATAAAAGTTCATCATTGAAATCGTTGACTCCATATTTGGATTGTATTGCTTGATGTTAAAATGATATCCATCCTCACCTAGCCAAAATATAATGGGATATGGAAAAGCATCATATGAGCGGTGCGTCTCTGCAATGCGTTGTAGTGAGCCGCCTCGTCTTTGTATTATTATGTCCCTTATGTTGCAGTCACTGTCGGCTATGATGTCTGCCACCTCATTTATTTGGGGACTGTTGAAGAGCTACTCGTGTTCTCCAACTGGTCTTTTATCGGCACGGATGACTAATTTACACTCATCCGAAGGCATATCCTCTAAAGCTGTCATGAACGTTTTTATGAGTTGGTTATGTTTGTGAAACATTCGTTGAAGATTTAACACAATATCACGTCTCACCCCTGTTGTGTAGTCACATCGTTGATCCACTTCCAAATCTTCGTTTCCGAGAAAATAAATTTGTAAAAACTTGGCATTTTCACTCGGAAGAGGGAGGAGAGAACCCGCCTTATGGTATATTTGACCCTGAACCTTGAAGGTGGTTTGAAACCCACTTTGTCCTTCTATGGATGAGGCTCCAAATGAAATCATTTTAAAAGATGAATTGTACCTCCTGATATTCTTAAGGAAATGTTTGGAATGTGAAGTAGTCCCAGACATGCAACAGAGTAACAGCTCTGGTGGCGTTTCGAGTGCTGGTAGACGGACTTTCCCACTGCAACAGCACATATCCTGAGGTTCGCCTTTATATTTCTTGGCAAAACAGTACTTACACATTTGGTCCACTCCTCCGATAACAACACTTTTATGTTTGCTGTACTCTTTTCTTGGATTGTAATGAAAACCTTCGAGAAATAAATTGGAATGCCATTCAGCCGCCTACGATGTGCTAGCGTGTTCCCGCATTTCTTGAATACGATGCTCATGTTGGTCCTCCGATTTAGTGGCCCACAATGAGCTAGCGTGTTCCAGCATTTCTTGAAGACAACGTTCACGTTGTTCCTCAGATTCAGTCACCCGGGATGTACTAGCATGTTCCCGCATTTCTTGAAGATGTCGTTCACGTTGGTCATCCGATTCAGTGGCCCGCGATGTGCTAGCATGTTCCCACATTTCTTGAAGACGACGTTCACGTTGTTCCTCAGATTCAGTCGTCCGGGATGTCCTAGCATGTTCCTGCATTTCTTGAAGACGACGTTCGCGTTGATCCAAAGATTCAGCCGCCCGGGATGTGCTTGCATGTTCCCACATTTCTCGAAGACGGGGTCCGCGTTGATTCTCAGATTCAGCCGCCGGGGATGTGCTAGCATGCTCCCGCATTTCTTGAAGACAACGTTGGCGTTGATCCTCAGATTCAGCCGCCCGGGATGTTCTGGCACGTTTCCTCATGTCCTGAAGCCGTTGCTGTCGTTGATCATGTTTTGTCTGCTCGCAAAAGCTTGGCTTTGTTTGCTTTCGGTTGAATTTGACAGATGGACTTTCTTTTCCTTCTAGGCATCACCAGATAACAACGCTAAAGTATATACGCTGATAATATTGACCGAACACTATAATCTGATTTCACGCGCTATCAAGGAATTGATTTTTATGCTCGCTTATATCTTACTTCAATTTGCAGCACACCTGCTTAAGAATCTGTCATAAAACTTATTCTTATACCTCGAGAAGAATTCTGTTGCTCGTAATGCGCATGTTCGATTTCTGCCTTCGTGCGAGTGTGCGAACAGCGAATTTAGTTATCCATAAAATGCACCTATTCTTGTTCTAACGTTATATTACTTCTATATTGTATAATCTTCCTTATATTGTTATGTTCGCTTTCTCACTGGAGGAATACTCTGTAGCGCACCAGCTTAAGAACATGTCATAAACTTTATTCTTATATCTGGAGAAGAATTCTGTTGCACGTGATGCTCCTGCTTGATTTCTAACCTGGGAGAGGGCGAACAGCTAAATTAGTTTTCAATAAAATGTCTACAGTACTTGCACGCGCTGCGTATTTAACTGTTGTTGTATAATTCATTGTGTTAATGTTGAAATAAGGTATTTGTTAAATTAGTGTCTCCGACGTATTCTAATAATACAATACTTCTATAGATTTCAGCTTATCAATTTTTAAATTCAAACTGAAGCAAGTGCATTTATATTGTCTGAACATTACGATCTGAATATATTCGCTACCAAAACGTTGGTTTTTATACTCGCTTATAACTTACTTCGATCTTAACTTATCTACTTTTAAATTGAAAGTGAAACAACTCTGAATTCACGCACTATTAAGAAGTTTCTTAAGATGCATACACCACCTTTGATATCATAACCTTTACTTATAATTAATGCTGGTATGAACTTAGAAACCTTGGTTAAATTGTCGGATATGGTGCACAATTTTTTGCCAAGCAAAAAGAGCAACAAAAATATTAGAAATTAATCGAGAAAATATCAGAGAAAATAATCTAAAAAAAACTATTAGAAGTTAACAGAATCGAGAAATTTTCTCATTAAACTACAAAGGTATTTATTTTGTTGGTTGCTATGGCAACCAGAATGTATTCTATTGGGTTGCCATGGTAACCAGATATAATAGGTTTTTTTAGACCCCAAAGGACCCTCCGAAGGATCGTATCGAAAAAAACACCTGTCCTATGTTGGTTCTCCCGTTGCGTAAAATATTTGTGCCAAGTTCTGTTGAAATCGGTCCAGTGGTTTAGGAGGAGATGTGGAACATACATACATACAATGACTTTATTTATATTAAGATTAAGATTTTTATTTTTGTACAGTCATATAAATCAAGCCTTTTCCCAATATATGATAATGACTGTATATTTTCTCTGTTGATGAAATCAGAAGAATTTATTTTAGTTTAGATAAATTATTTTAGTTAGGATTTTTTTTTTTTAATCAGAAGATGGCAGTAAAAGTACCGTCAAGAACAGAGTAAAACAAGTTATAAATATATTCTTGTGAAAAATAAAAAATTTTATTCTTGTCTTGTTGATACATCCTCTTCATTCACTTTTTTAAATATTATATATTGCGACAGTACAAATAAGTGATGTACTGAGCATTGAATATAAAAATTTAAATTTATCTAATAAACTGTAAATAATTAATAATATATTAGAAATAAGCATGTCAGGGATTGCAAGCTTGGCTCAGACAAAAATATGAACAGGTGTTTCGACCTGAATCGACGTGCACACACACACAAATGTAACTGAAAGTGTGTACACCAGTATTTTGCTAGTGTGTGTGAACGCAGGTCTATGCAGGCGAGTTTACCACCCCAAGATGAATAATTGCATAATTACTGTTTTTCCATAATTATTCATAAACTATAATTAAGAATTAAAATCCAAAACCACAATAAAATGTAATAAAATTTACTAAATACTGTGTACGAAAACCACGCGAAAGTGACACACCGTACGAGCGTAATAGTGAAATAACTGTGTACAAATCGAAAGGGTTAAGTTGCAATGTCCAAAATTACAGTGAACATGTGTTGTAAAAATAGTTATAAGATAAGTACAAGAGTATACTTACAGGACTCTGCAATTCGCAGAAAAATAAGAAATAGCGAATTTGACAAAGAGTGGGGGAACTGAATCCAGAGACAGTTTCTGACATGTCGATTTCGTACCACTGCAGGGTGTCGACCAAGACATGGGTATAAATAGGACACACAAGCTACAGTGGTTGTCTTTCTTAAATCATCCATGGTGCAGCGGGAGCTTATGCCCGTCCGCACGGCGTAATTATTTTTTTGTAAATAGTCTAAATTTTCCAGTTACATACAACTATGTAACTAAGTTGTAAAGACAATCATTTTTAAATAATAACAGCAGTACATAAGAAGAATTACATAAGAAGATCCATTGACGTCAGAAACAACACGAGGAGAGTTCCAGAGAGTGATACGACGCTGGACAAGATGAAGTGATACGACGCTGCACAAGAGGAGAGTTCCAGAGAGAGATACGACGCTGGACAAGAGGAGAGTTCCGACGCTGGAGAAGAGGAGAAGAGAGACAGCCGACGCTGGACAAGAGGAGAAGAGAGACAGCCGACGCTGGAGTGCGAGACGAGGACAACTACAGATGGATCAAAATGATCGAGTATGATTGACGACAATAAGGTGATAAACAACTTATTTATATCTTAATCATACAATGAACTCAAAGACAATTAAAGACATTTCTATTTTATTTAAAAGTAAGAGCCAATGTTTCTTGTAAAGTAGAATTAAAATCATAGATGTTTTAGAAATACAATTAACGTAACAAGAGCTCAAATTAATATGATATAAAATGATTACAAAGCATTTAAATGAAAACAATTAGTATTTGAGATAAAACAGTACTGAGAAACAAAAGATAAATTCAATAACTATTAATATTTTGAGTACATTACAATATATAAAAAGAGATTTAAATATTGATATTTTGAAACACATTAATTGACTGAGTAGTCTGAAAATGAGATTTTTCTTTAATACAATAATTAGTAGAATAGAATATTTAGTCAGTAAGGATGTATATAGCATAGGCCTTACGGCATAATAACAATTAATAACGAATGTTTTAAATCGAAGTCAGTGCCATGTGCACAATTTTTAATAATATCAAATAAATTTGAAATACCGTTACAAGTTACATAAGAGTTCTTATTGCAGATACACCTGAAACCCAATTTAAATGTTATATTGTTACATAATTTGTCAATCTTGAACGTGAGATCGGTCACGCTAAATTTGTGTATATTGTAACAAATTACAAATGTTACGTCTTATTTCTTTAAGCCTCACGTTGGATTCGTCAATTTGTAACATGAGTTTTAGTGTTGTTACTGTGTTATTTAACTGTGTCGCTCTTTACTTTCTGCCCCACTGTCGGGTTCGTCAATTTGTAACACTCTATTTGTGTTGCGGGCACTTAAATTATATACGCCGCCCATTGGAAACGTCAATTAGTAACAAATATATATGTATTAACTACTTTCAACCACACTGTTGTTGTTGTAATTATGTTACTATTAATAATATATGTTGAACGGCGAATGATTTTGTAATCTGCCGCTCGCTCCCACTATACGTACCGTTTCAGTAACGTCACCCACCGTTGCCAACCGTTGTGGTGTCCGCTGTGCTCAGTGAACTTATTTTTTAAATAGAACAGCAATAATAACGACGCAAATATAACAAGAAACATATATCTTTATAGAAACCATTTATTCAGTAAAGCATTGGTTAATTGTTTCTCGTTTCTTTTATGGTAATCACAATTGTGGCAAAAATTATGTGTCTTCTTTACCAGTTGGTACAGTAGTTGCAATTCTTATTGTATTCAGACCAAAATAAAGCGTTGGTTATTATTTCTATTAAAATAGATCATCTCAGGGCGTATCTGGTTCGGGGATTACATTTAGACAAAATATTATTCTGTAAATCAAAGTACAAATTTTACAGTTCAAGGATATTACAAAGTTTAGAGCGTAATGTGCACACATGCAGTCGAATAGTGGTTGCTAGTTATTATAGGTTATGTCCAGTTTATGTGTTTATTAATTATTATCAAAATCAAAGGTTCTTGTGGTGTTTAAAAAGGTGTCAATCTCAATTCGTGTTATTAGTGAGTGTTCTTAGTGTTGGTGTGATATGGTGTCTGTAGTTTTAGTTGATTAATTCTTAAAAAGTCGTGTATGCAAAAGTTGGTGTTGATGCATCATATAATAAAATGTTCGAATTCACCAAATCCTCTTCTTAAAATGGTTCTTGGTTGAAGATAGGGCCCACGTCTGCTTCGGTCCTCCTCCCTGGTTCTTTAATACTGGATGTTCCTCACTCGGTTGTAATAATTCGTATTATGTATATCTATCTGTATTAATATGTCTGGAATGTTTTTTCACAGTTTATAGTTAATTATGTAAGACGTTTTGCAAACGCGTCTGTACGCTATGACCGTTGTTAAAGAAGTCTCATTTTATTTATCCGAAATTTCTGGTTGCTAAGGGTAAACTTGGAATCTGGTTGGTTGATTCGGATATACATTGTCATGTAAATTCATTATTTCAATGTCTGAATTTGTTCAAAACCTTTAAATTAGTATAACTTTTCTGTACTGATTGGGAATTTAAAACTATTAGTAACATTATTTTGGTCTTTACATTTGTGACACATAGACACTAAACATGCCTATTTTTACTTAAGAAATACAGGTGTTACAATTTTGTTATTTGAATTTTTCTTAAATAGCTTAAAACGAATTATTTTGCTTCTAGATTTGTAGTGTATACTATTAACTATAAATCTATTCATCCTTCAACATTTGTTTCACAAAATTCCTAACAGTATTATCTAAAATTTACAAAAGTTGTTTTTACATGGCTTCCTACAGTTTGCCATCCACAAAACATTTGCTACTCCATTTATTTGTTCAAAAAATGATCATCTTTATATAACTACTGTCAGCTTTGTTATTTTTCTATTTCTCATTAATTTAGAATGGTTGGTTGCTTTCCTGGCTATCCTGATAACATCATTACATGAACAATAACAAAACAATATATAATCAAATCAATTTAGTGTCATGCCCACATGGCTATGACTTTTATGGACATTGAATAAATAAGTTAAAATTTCATTAAACATAAACAACTGTTTACCACTAGTAATAACACCTCCTTTCACTCCATCTTGCCTTGATAACTAATTAATTAATCCTTATTATTAATACATAACAAATATATTTGAAAACAAAAGAGTTGTACTCTAACTCAGACCTTCCAGCCTTGAGTTCAATGAACCATTAATATAAACAAAACACATATGTTTTTTCATTACTTAAATTATTCCTTAAAATTAAGTTTCATGCAGTCCTTGCTGTTTTTGTTTTATTTCAGGGATGTACCCTTGATCACTGCACTACTTATTATATTATCTCATCACATTTATAGTCATATTACCTAATATTGTGAGATAAAAATAGCACTCACTTGGGATCATTTTTAGTATATTTTCATAATAAAATTACTTGCACTAGTCCACTGTTATTCTTTGATCTTATCTCTATTTGTTTTAATTAGTCTTATAAGATTAATAATCTTATTTATACAAGATTATTAAGATTTGTTTGTCCCATTATAAATAATTTCCACTGGTTCACTTTTAATTCTACCTTTAGACACTTCTGTTACTGATTGTTTTGGTTTCACTGACACATAATATTCAGCTACTTCCTTATCCATTAAAATATATTTAATACTACAATATATCGTATTGTGTTTCTATTTGTCACATTCCTTGTTTTTGTATTTGGGTTTACATTTTTATTGTCATTAAAAGAACTTCACTCTTGTTATAAAATATTACTGTGAATAAGTTATTATTTGTTGTTTTCTGGACAACCTTATGACCATTATTTATTACTATTAGTTGTATGGTTCATGTATCTATAATAAGGTTTGTTATATTTTTATTACATCATTCAAATTAATCACTTACTACTATTTCTTTTTACATAGTATTGTATGTTTGGGCCTGTTATCCCTCAATTTGTATTTTGATTATCTTGATATTATTATTCATTGAATGAAACCATTTGTTTCCTTATAGTACTGATACATAATCTGTCTGTCTTTTTAATACTTATTTTGTCATTATTTAAAGTTCATGTCTTAATCGGGGTTAAATGTATTTTGCATCACTTTGCCTGAATCATTAATTTGGGTACGGTCAGTTGTATTACTAGTCAGTCTGAAATAGTTATTCGTTCCTCTTCACTATCATCTTGAAAGATATTTTTCTTCTTGTTTAGCTAATCCATTGTCTTCATTAAATCGGGTACGATATTAAGGTGTTCCAAATGTAATGTTACAATATGTATATGTATTTATGTATATGTATTGTTGCATATTTGGCTCCCAAAGGACGTGGGGCTATACAAATTAAAGTACATATAAAAATTCACACATATAAATACGTTGCATATATTTGGCGCTCCAAGATCGTGGGGCTCCGCAAACACAAATAGAAGTGTATTTGTATTTGAAATTTAATTAAATAAATACGTTATATATTTGTCGCCCTGGACGTGGGGCACGACATGCCTAACTTATGTACAAAAATTTGTTACATAAATTGTAGCCCATGAATGTATGGCCCGATCCCCATCATTTAACTATTAAAATTTTTTATGTAGCTAAATGGTTGCTCTAAAATATAAAGAGTGTGTTAAATAAAAAATGTATAATATGTAATTATTATTTATATAAAACAGTAACTGAATGTAATGTTAATTGTTGTGTAATCACACAGCTGGCGCCCACAAATAATATTGTTTGTCTACGTAACAGGTGTAACTGTAATGAGTATTAATAATAACTATTAATAAAAATAAAGAAATAAATAAATAAGTAGGGAACGGTTATCAATAATAATTGTTAAAGAATTACTACGAAATAAATATTTTAATAATAATTCACCATGGCAATATCAGGAAGTTTAAGGATGGGAGAAGCACTTCAAGCTATGATGCAAGCCGTATTTGGTGAAGTAGAGATCAAACAAACAGAAAAAGTAAAAGAAAATAATATTAGAACGCAAATAGAAGAGTTAACAGAATTTTTTACAAAACAGACCGAAAAATTAAGAGAAGAAAGGAAAGCAAAAGAGGAATTAGTAGAAATAATTGACGATTCTAATACGCACATTGCGGCAGTAGAATATAAACAAACCATAAGAATTAAAAATAAGAGAGAAAATACGTTCATAATTACTAACGATAATTATAAAAAAGTAATTACCATTAAGGAGGAGAAGCAAATAAAGGTTAATAACACATACCTTATTAATAGCGATATCACAAGTGTGAGACACACACACAATAGTAAGTCACACAAGATGACACATGTGAAACACATAAGACACTACACTTACGGAGATAAATATCACTGTAGGGATAAGAAGAAACGTATTAAATTGTCTAGACGAAACACTACACAAAATTGTGGTAAATATGACGGTAGACTTACGCACGAGAAATATAAAGCGAACGATAATTATAATAACGATAATTATAACTGTAATTATAAAAATTACAGAGGTTATCATAAACGACGGATGAAAAAACAGTCGACAGTTGTTTATATGGGCTTCAAGCAGACTGAACATACGCAATGCATTAGTGACGAGAGAATTATGGAACGTGCGGAGAGAAGAGAGAGAAGTTATTCATCACAGCTAAGAAACAAATTCTTGCCGTACGAACAGGTGACTTCTATGATAAAAACAAACATCGCAGTAATACAATGTTTGTTTTACACGCATCGCGGACGTTGTTTACACGAGGGTGAGAACAATGGTAAACGCGGCGACTATGCTATAAAGGAAAAATATATGTCCGGTAGACGACGGACAATGCAATTGTTATAATGAGGGTGTAAGATCGAACGACACACTGAACTCAGAACTCAATACCCGAATGGAATGAATAATTATTTTTAAAATAAAATAATATTACTATTAATTATTAATAATAATATAAGAGAGTATAATTAAGAAATGTTATTTATTAAGGATATGATAGCAAATAAAAAGAAATAAGGAATATTATTTTAAAGGGTTAATTAAGAAATGTATTATTGATGGTAAGGAATGATAGTGTAGAGAAATATTTAAGAAAGTAATGGTAAAAGATGTTATTGTTGTTATTAATATGAAGAAAGGGTTAGGAATGGAAATAATTGCCATAATTGTTAGAACGGCTGATCAAGCGAACACTTAATGAAGATACAAGGACACAGAAGAAAGCGAGAGTGAAAAGTCAAAAGGGCAGAGACTACTTAGGATTAAGGACTTCGAGAAAAATATCGTTTTCCAAGACAGTTCCTCTGTAACCGATCATGCGACACACTACAAAGCTAAAAGAGTATTCTGTTACGGAAGTGTACTTCAGGAAAGTAGTAGCGATCAGAAAGGTAATGTTAAAGAAATGTAATAAAAGGTAATGAATGTTAATGTATTGTATAAGTAATGTATTAGATAAAGTAATGTCATGTTAAGAAAAGAGTTAAGGAAGATTAGAAGCGAAGGTAAGAATGTATGAGTAAGATAATGTAAAATTAAGGACCGAATTTACACACATACGTAGGAATGCAGAGTGTACAGAAGGAGAACAAGGAGAGCTAATTGCCGTGGATTTTCTGGGACCACTACCGCGATCAAGTCGAGGTGTGAAGCACATATTGGTATGTATCGATGTGTTTTCCAAGGCAGTCCGACTGTACGCAATTATGCGACCCACAACCAAAGTTGTTCTAAAGATACTACTGCAGAAATATATTCCGTTATATAGAAAAATGAAGAAGGTACTCAGTGATCAAGGTGTACAATTCCAAAGTGAAAAATGGGAGAGGACGTTAAGGGAAAATGGAATACAACCTGTACTCACATCCATAAGACATCCTCAAGGAAACCTTGCTGAGAGAGTTAACAAAGAATTAGGTAAATATTTACGAATATCTTGCCATGATCAACACAATAAATGGGCAGAATATTTACCATTTATTGAAAAAGCCATTAACGAAAATTATAGTGAAGCAACAGGATACACTCCCATGGAATTAGAAGAAGATAAGAAGCCAAACAGATTTTGGACTAAGTATATAAACAAACCTAATAACCAAAATGTACCTGTACCAATAAGTGTGAAAATTGAATACGCAAAGCAACGGATAAGAGAAAGAGGTAACAAGAGAGTAGAGAGATTTAATCTAACTCACAAGTTACAACAATTCAACGTGGGAGAAAGTATACTACTCAAAGCAAATCCAGTGGGAAAACGGAGTGATAATACGGCGAAGAAATTCTTCAGACTTTATAATGGACCGTATACGTTAAGACAGCGAGTAGGACAACACACTTTCATCGTATATGATGAGATACAGAAGAAAGAAATTGGTAAATTCCACGCAACGTCATTTAGGAAGTTCTACACATGAAAACGACGAGGTCAATGAAACCAGTCAGATCAGCTGTTTGTTAAAGCCACCCTACTACAAGGTCACGAGCAGTGAGCGTACAAACAGGGGAGGTAAGACATTTGTATACACTCCAATTAAGGGTGAAATGACGAATATTATTCTTTATTATCTGTTACATTTTTTTTGCAAATATAATAATAATAAATAAAAAAATTATAATAAATAAATTTATTAAATTTTTTTTGTTACCAAGCAGAGGGATAATGCGACAGTACAAATAAGTGATGTACTGAGCACTGAATATAAAAATTTAAATTTACCTAATAAACTGTAAATAATTAATAATATATTAGAAATAAGCATGTCAGGGATTGCAAGCTTGGCTCAGACAAAAATATGAACAGGTGTTTCGACCTGAATCGACGTGCACACACACACAAATGTAACTGAAAGTGTGTACACCAGTATTTTGCTAGTGTGTGTGAACGCAGGTCTATGCAGGCGAGTTTACCACCCCAAGATGAATAATTGCATAATTACTGTTTTTCCGTAATTATTCATAAACTATAATTAAGAATTAAAATCCAAAACCACAATAAAATGTAATAAAATTTACTAAATACTGTGTACGAAAACCACGCGAAAGTGACACACCGTACGAGTGTAATAGTGAAATAACTGTGTACAAATCGAAAGGGTTAAGTTGCAATGTACAAAATTACAGTGAACATGTGTTGTAAAAATAGTTATAAGATAAGTATAAGAGTATACTTACAGGACTCTGCAATTCGCAGAAAAATAAGAAATAGCGAATTTGACAAAGAGTGGGGGAACTGAATCCAGAGACAGTTTCTGACATGTCGATTTCGTACCACTGCAGGGTGTCGACCAAGACATGGGTATAAATAGGACACACAAGCTACAGTGGTTCTCTTTCTTAAATCATCCACGGTGCAGCGGGAGCTTATGCCCGTCCGCACGGCGTAATTATTTTTTTGTAAATAGTCTAAATTTTCCAGTTACATACAACTATGTAACTAAGTTGTAAAGACAATCATTTTTAAATAATAACAGCAGTACATAAGAAGAATTACATAAGAAGATCCACTGACGTCAGAAACAGCATGAGGAGAGTTCCAGAGAGTGATACGACGCTGGACAAGAGGAAGTGATACGACGCTGGACAAGATGAAGTGATACGACGCTGGACAAGAGGAGAGTTCCAGAGAGAGATACGACGCTGGACACGAGGAGAGTTCCGACGCTGGAGAAGAGGAGAAGAGAGACAGCCGACGCTGGACAAGAGGAGAAGAGAGACAGCCGACGCTGGACTGCGAGACGAGGACAACTACAGATGGATCAAAATGATCGAGTATGATTGACGACAATAAGGTGATAAACAACTTATTTATATCTTAATCATACAATGAACTCAAAGACAATTAAAGACATTTCTATTTTATTTAAAAGTAAGAGCCAATGTTTCTTGTAAAGTAGAATTAAAATCATAGATGTTTTAGAAATACAATTAACATAACAAGAGCTCAAATTAATATGATATAAAATGATTACAAAGCATTTAAATGAAAACAATTAGTATTTGAGATAAAACAGTACTGAGAAACAAAAGATAAATTCAATAACTATTAATATTTTGAGTACATTACAATATATAAAAAGAGATTTAAATATTGATATTTTGAAACACATTAATTGACTGAGTAGTCTGAAAATGAGATTTTTCTTTAATACAATAATTAGTAGAATAGAATATTTAGTCAGTAAGGATGTATACAGCATAAGCCTTACGGCATAATAACAATTAATAACGAATGTTTTAAATCGAAGTCAGTGCCATGTGCACAATTTTTAATAATATCAAATAAATTTGAAATACCGTTACAAGTTACATAGAGTTCAGATACACCTGAAACCCAATTTAAATGTTATATTGTTACATAATTTGTCAATCTTGAACGTGAGACCGGTCACGCTAAATTTGTGTATATTGTAACAAATTACAAATGTTACGTCTTATTTCTTTCAGCCTCACGTTGGATTCGTCAATTTGTAACACGAGTTTTAGTGTTGTTACTGTGTTATTTAACTGTGTCGCTCTTTACTTTCTGCCCCACTGTCGGGTTCGTCAATTTGTAACACTCTATTTGTGTTGCGGGCACTTAAATTATATACGCCGCCCATTGGAAACGTCAATTAGTAACAAATATATATGTATTAACTACTTTCAACCACACTGTTGTTGTTGTTGTAATTATGTTACTATTAATAATATATGTTGAACGGAGAATGATTTTGTAATCTGCCGCTCGCTCCCACTATACGTACCGTTTCAGTAACGTCACCCACCGTTGCCAACCGTTGTGGTGTCCGCTGTGCTCAGTGAACTTATTTTTTAAATGGAACAGCAATAATAACGACGCAAATATAACAAGAAACATATATCTTTATAGAAACCATTTATTCAGTAAAGCATTGGTTAATTGTTTCTCGTTTCTTTTATGGTAATCACAATTGTGGCAAAAATTATGTGTCTTCTTTACCAGTTGGTACAGTAGTTGCAATTCTTATTGTATTCAGACCAAAATAAAGCGTTGGTTATTATTTCTATTAAAATAGATCATCTCAGGGCGTATCTGGTTCGGGGATTACATTTAGACAAAATATTATTCTGTAAATCAAAGTACAAATTTTACAGTTCAAGGATATTACAAAGTTTAGAGCATAATGTGCACACATGCAGTCGAATAGTGGTTGCTAGTTATTATAGGTTATGTCCAGTTTATGTGTTTATTAATTATTATCAAAATCAAAGGTTCTTGTGGTGTTTAAAAAGGTGTCAAACTCAATTCGTGTTATTAGTGAGTGTTCTTAGTGTTTGTGTGATATGGTGTCTGTAGTTTTAGTTGATTAATTCTTAAAAAGTCGTGTATACAAAAGTTGGTGTTGATGCATAATATAATAAGATGTTCGAATTCACCAAATCCTCTTCTTAAAATGGTTCTTGGTTGAAGATAGGGCCCACGTCTGCTTCGGTCCTCCTCCCTGGTTCTTGATTCTTCTATTCAAATACTGGATGTTCCTCACTCGGTTGTAATAATTCGTATTATGTATATCTATCTGTATTAAGATGTCTGGAATGTTTTTTCACAGTTTATAGTTAATTATGTAAGACGTTTTGCAAACGCGTCTGTATGCTATGACCGTTGTTAAAGAAGTCTCATTTTATTTATCCGAAATTTCTGGTTGCTAAGGGTAAACTTGGAATCTGGTTGGTTGATTCGGATATACATTGTCATGTAAATTCATTATTTCAATGTCTGAATTTGTTCAAAACCTTTAAATTAGTATAACTTTTCTGTACTGATTGGGAATTTAAAACTATTAGCAACATTATTTTGGTCTTTACATTTGTGACACATAGACACTAAACATGCCTACTTTTACTTAAGAAATACAGGTGTTACAATTTTGTGATTTGAATTTTTCTTAAATAGCTTAAAACGAATTATTTTGCTTCTAGATTTGTAGTGTATACTATTAACTATAAATCTATTCATCCTTCAACATTTGTTTCACAAAATTCCTAACAGTATTATCTAAAATTTACAAAAGTTGTTTTTACATGGCTTCCTACAGTTTGCCATCCACAAAACATTTGCTACTCCATTTATTTGTTCAAAAAATTATCATCTTTATATAACTACTGTCAGCTTTGTTATTTTTCTATTTCTCATTAATTTAGAATGGTTGGTTAGACGTGCACACACACACAAATGTAACTGAAAGTGTGTACACCAGTATTTTGCTAGTGTGTGTGAACGCAGGTCTATGCAGGCGAGTTTACCACCCCAAGATGAATAATTGCATAATTACTGTTTTTCCGTAATTATTCATAAACTATAATTAAGAATTAAAATCCAAAACCACAATAAAATGTAATAAAATTTACTAAATACTGTGTACGAAAACCACGCGAAAGTGACACACCGTACGAGTGTAATAGTGAAATAACTGTGTACAAATCGAAAGGGTTAAGTTGCAATGTACAAAATTACAGTGAACATGTGTTGTAAAAATAGTTATAAGATAAGTATAAGAGTATACTTACAGGACTCTGCAATTCGCAGAAAAATAAGAAATAGCGAATTTGACAAAGAGTGGGGGAACTGAATCCAGAGACAGTTTCTGACATGTCGATTTCGTACCACTGCAGGGTGTCGACCAAGACATGGGTATAAATAGGACACACAAGCTACAGTGGTTCTCTTTCTTAAATCATCCACGGTGCAGCGGGAGCTTATGCCCGTCCGCACGGTGTAATTATTTTTTTGTAAATAGTCTAAATTTTCCAGTTACATACAACTATGTAACTAAGTTGTAAAGACAATCATTTTTAAATAATAACAGCAGTACATAAGAAGAATTACATAAGAAGATCCACTGACGTCAGAAACAGCACGAGGAGAGTTCCAGAGAGTGATACGACGCTGGACAAGAGGAAGTGATACGACGCTGGACAAGATGAAGTGATACGACGCTGCACAAGAGGAAAGTTCCAGAGAGAGATACGACGCTGGACAAGAGGAGAGTTCCGACGCTGGACAAGAGGAGAAGAGAGACCGCCGACGCTGGACAAGAGGAGAAGAGAGACAGCCGACGCTGGAGTGCGAGACGAGGACAACTACAGATGGATCAAAATGATCGAGTATGATTGACGACAATAAGGTGATAAACAACTTATTTATATCTTAATCATACAATGAACTCAAAGACAATTAAAGACATTTCTATTTTATTTAAAAGTAAGGGACAATGTTTCTTGTAAAGTAGAATTAAAATCATAGATGTTTTAGAAATACAATTAACGTAACAAGAGCTCAAATTAATATGATATAAAATGATTACAAAGCATTTAAATGAAAACAATTAGTATTTGAGATAAAACAGTACTGAGAAACAAAAGATAAATTCAATAACTATTAATATTTTGAGTACATTACAATATATAAAAAGAGATTTAAATATTGATATTTTGAAACACATTAATTGACTGAGTAGTCTGAAAATGAGATTTTTCTTTAATACAATAATTAGTAGAATAGAATATTTAGTCAGTAAGGATGTATATAGCATAAGCCTTACGGCATAATAACAATTAATAACGAATGTTTTAAATCGAAGTCAGTGCCATGTGCACAATTTTTAATAATATCAAATAAATTTGAAATACCGTTACAAGTTACATAGAGTTCTTATTGCAGATACACCTGAAACCCAATTTAAATGTTATATTGTTACATAATTTGTCAATCTTGAACATGAGACCGGTCACGCTAAATTTGTGTATATGTATATGTATTTATGTATATGTATTGTTGCATATTTGGTTCCCAAAGGACGTGGGGCTATACAAATTAAAGTACATATAAAAATTCACACACATAAATACGTTGCATATATTTGGCGCTCCAAGATCGTGGGGCTCCGCAAACACAAATAGAAGTGTATTTGTATATGAAATTAAATTTAACAACGTTTAAATACGTTACAATATATATACTCAAACTTTCACTAGTGAACACTTACTTTTGGTTTTATGTCCCAAATGTTTCGACGTGGTGTCCATCTTCCTCAGTGGGATTTGAAATACAGAGTGTCAGTACAAAGTAACCGTTATGGGTTGTAGGTGTGTGTGTGGTGGGGGTTGCTGGTGGGAGGGAATTGGTGCTGGGATTCAAAGTGTGTGTTTGAACAAGTGTATCAAAAAGTATATGTGATCTATAGTGTAATTGGTCATTTAATATGTTGTTTGGTTGTAGTGTGTGATGTCTGTATATTTCATATTGTTCTGCTGTGTTTAGTTTTCTACTTTTAGGTAAGTAGTGTAGTATTTCCATGTTCTGTTCTATGTTTGTGTAACCGTGGTTTTCATTTTGTAAATGTGTGGCGAATGTGGAGTGTATGTAATTTGTGGTGAAGGCTTTTAAATGTTCAGAGTATCTTGAGGAAAAAGATCTTCCCGTCTGGCCGATGTAGAACTGGTTACAATCACTGCAGTTTAATTTGTAAACACCTGTTTTGCTGTATGTGTCTGTGTCTTTGTTAGTATTATTTATGTTTCTTGATGGTGTTGTTAGTCCTGTATGCTACTTTATAATTGTGCTTCCTGAATGTGTTAGCAATTTTGTGTGTGTTGGAATTGTAGTATGTTAGTGTGACGTATTTACTGGGTTGTGTACTGTTGGTTTTATGTGTTTTACTTTTTGTGTTTAGGATGCGTTTGTGTAGTTTGTTTATTAAATCGCGATTGTATCCATTTTTGACTGCTATATATTTGATTGTGTTGAGTTCTTCTTGGTAGTCATGTGTGTTTTGGGGTATTGAAGTGAGCCTATGGAGCATGTAGTTGAAAGCTGCATGTTTGTGTTGAGTTGGGTGGTTGGATGACCATGTCTGTTGTGGTGGGTTTTCTGTGTATTTTGTATGTGTGTGTGTTGTTTGTTTTGGTAATTGTAAGGCCCAGGAAGTTTATGCTATTGTTTTGTTCTAAATCTAGTGTGAACTTTAATATTTGGTGTATAGTGTTAATGTATTTGTGGAAATTTTCAATTTGTCTTTTGTTGCCGTTGTATAGGAGTAAAATGTCATCAACATATACCTGTGCCAATATATGATTTTGTTGGTGTATTTGTTATTGTTTAATATGTGTTCTTGTTCTATGGTATGTACGAATATTTCCGCTAGTATCCCTGATATAGGGGAGCCCATGGGTAGTCCATCTGTTTGTGTGTAAATCATGTTATTGTGTGAGAAATAATTTTGTTCGGTGATAATTTTGGTGAGATGGATGATCTCTTTTATGTGTGTTTCTGGTGTGTTATTTAGTTTTAGTAAGTGTTCTAATATTGTTATAGTTTCTTTTTCATATTAATAATTAAATATTATTCATTATTAATAATTGATGTAATTCAAATAATTTCGCCTAGTACATTCAGAAGAGAAGTAGGCACAAATCTGCTCTATTTCTCACTTTTATATAGAACGGATGTGGTACCCAAAGACATATCTTTTGCAAGAAAACTGAAATTCAGACAAATTTTTTATTTTTATCAAACAATAGTTCAAATAACACAAACAAATCCTCACACACAATCACCATCAACATGTTTGCAGCAAATGTGTGTGCACACACTAGTATAAAGGAAACGAGTACTTACAAGCACAAGTCCGAAACAGAAAGTATACTCACTGCATTTGCATTGCCACCAATTTGCATCTGACGTAACTGTAGCCAAGTCCAATTTGTATCGAGCTGTGTGGATCGTACAAATGTCAAATGAACACCTAGGCTACGATGGACTGCAGAACAATCGATACATATGAATACGCCATATGTCACACTGGACCAAGTAGGGTTTTTTGCACTGCAGTCAAAACATACCTGTACAACAAATCACAAGTAGCATCATAAACGATATTATCACCAACTAAACACAAGATTGCTAATGCAATAAAAGGAATAGTCCTATCTCAGATCAAACACTATGAATCATGTAACAAACTACCTTATTGTAAAATAATTTATGTACCTTATCTTTTCTTTTTTTTTTACTCATTTTTTCTGAAGCAGCTCTAAACTGACAGTTTGTTTTCACAATAATAAGAGTCAGTTCAGTTTCTTTTCATCATCATCAGGGGTGCTACAATCCTGAGCGAGTCCCGGCCTGCTGAAGGAGACCTCGCCAACAGTCTCTGTCTGATGAAACCATCCTCCAAATGCAGATTCCTACCCTTTCTGCATCCTGCTGCACTCCATCTCACCACCTCAGCTTTGGTCTTCTCACTTTCCTTTTGCCATCTGGGTCATACAGGAAGAGGTGCTTTACCGGATTGGGAGCCTATCCCGACATGACCTGCCCATCTAAGCCGCCCTATCTTTACCTTTTTGATTATGGTCATATCATGTACCAGGTTATATAACCATATTAGATGGCACCTCCCTCCTTCACTGGCTATATTTTCATCTCAGTATTTTCCTCTCAAATGTTCCCAATGCATTCTCAATGCTTCTGCTCAGAATCCATGTCTCCGATGCATACAACAGTACTGGGACAACCAGTGTTTTTGTTGCCCTTCACAGTAATTTGGACTCAAATTTCCTTTGTACACAGAAGTAAGCCTTGTTAGCAAGAATAAGTCTTCTTTGGATTTCCTCCTCCATAACATGTTCATCAGTTAAAAGTCAACCCAGGTAAGTAAATGCTTTCAATATCTCAAATCTGTAGTATCCAAAGCTGATGTACTGGCTATATGTACTCCTTCAAGCTTGCGATCCCAATACTATCATATATTTTGTCTTGTCTTTATTTATTATTAGGACCAGACATTTTGCTACTGCTTCCAAATTAAGAAATATCTCCCAGACTCGAACAGATGACCATCCCAAAATAGCCCAAAATCCCAAAATCTTCTTACACTAGTAACTGGCTCAACTTATTTATCAGTGTGTTCCCCTTATGTCAATATCTGCTCTTTTAACTACCATTTCCAGGGGTGCATTAAATAATAAGCAGGATAGCAAGTCTCCCTCCGTAAGACCATTTTTTGATAAGAAGTTTCTTGAAATATCACCCTGGATCTTTACCATTCATTCAGTTTCTTTTATCTTATAATACTTTACTTATAAAAGTTTACTTTATCGTTAGTGGAGTGTGTGCTGATTATGGTTACATGCAAATTTATCTAAACACAGCAAACTAAACCACTAACTTCACAATTATAAACATAACTAAAATAACAAAACACGTGAGGGTTGCTCAGAAAGTATAAAGACCATATATGTCTTTGTACTTTTGAATGGTGTGATACAAGATTGAGCTTCAACCATGTAGTTAATATTCTCATCACATCACTACAATCAAATTCTTGATTTTACAGCTTCTGGTTGTGATATACACATTTTTTAAATGTTCATAAAAATTCCGACTTCAATGAATCAAAATTATGAAAAATATATGAAGTGTGGACAGTAGCGTCCTAAATTACAAAAAGTTTTCAGAACTTCCTGGAAAACCATATATTAGATATGAGTTTGATAAAAAAAATTTTACTGTAATACTTTTACAAATTTCTTCCAAATTTCTCTCAGATACCAGAAGCATATTGGAAAACAATGAAAGTTTCATCAGAAATGTTATTAAGATTATTCTGCCTAGTGCATGTTCTAGAAGCTAAAAAACAGCACTCACAGCAGACTGTCTCAACCTATCCCAACTCTAAAACATAAAATATATATCTAAACATTAAAACATAAAACATATATTTAATATATCTTGTCAGATAAGAAAGAATGTCAAATTCGTAACAATGGGTTTCCTTGATTATGCACATGGCTGATTATAATGAACTTTCAATTAGGTCTCATAAATGATTAACTATACGAACGTTTTCCACAATTTGAGGAATCAATTCATTGTAAGAGGTCAAAGATAAATAAAACTTGTGCCTGACTACAATATCAAGAAAGGGGGAGGGGGAGAGATGTTAAGAGGGGGAAAGAAGGGTAAACTTTTCTATTCAAAGAAAAATAAACTTTATTAACAATAAACAAATTACATTTCCTTTACATAAATCCTAATGGTATGAAAATAATAAACATAAACTATTAAAAACATTGATCAAAGTTCAATGAACTACTACAAGGCTTCTCTTGCTTTAACTTGTATTCACAGAAGACCATAATACACCTAATAGCACCGAGCACAAGTGTTCAATGTGTGAAGTAAACTGAAAACTGCTGCAACATCTTCCAATACAATTCATGTATTCATTATAATAAAACTTGAATATTATAATTTAACCCTTACGTCTTCTCTTTATTTAGTATATATAATATGTGTTTTGTTGTGATTTATGTATTAAGTGTGTAATTCTAATTTTCTCGTTCAAGCCTAGCCCGCGTTTGAAGAGAAGAGAAGGAATTCTTATCGGTTTCTCATTCTCTTTAATACAAAAGCAGTCCACGAGTAGCGCTGTGATTCACATACAGCTGAAAATTGTAGGTTAGTTACCCGCATACAATAATTCCTACGTTACACTCTTTACTTATATTATAACTTGTTCACACTATACTAAATATTATATAAATGAGAAGATATTATTAAATTCTGAAAGGATTCTTTATTATGATTTTTATAATTCTTGCCAACAAAGTTCTTCCTTTACGGAGATACAAAAGTCGATAGTATTAGAAGTAATCGATTATCGATCGGATTCAGGGTTATATATTATTTTAATTATGATTTTGTATTTCTTTAAACACACAGAGTGAAGGTTCATTCAACTATTGGTAAGGTCAGAAAATGCATAAATAGGCTTACAAGGTATTACAATATAGTATTAAGTTCTTATTAAATATTATTTAAAATAAGTGTAGTTTTACCGTCCTCTGGACATCGTGACTCGGTAAGACAGTGTACAGTTAACCTCGTCGTAGTGTTTGGTCAATAACGGAATGCAGATGAATTAACCCTCGCCAGTCTTCACTCCAAGTTCGAAATAAAAGTTGAATTCTTGGTCTTGGGATGATGCAGAAATGCCGCTCCTTTTGTTCACCAATGTTCGAGTTTTGTGGTTACGTGTTTCAACGTATTTCGTGTCCAACTGTGCTTTTTCTGTTGAATTGTGAAAAATGACGTTCAAGTATAATTTTGTGTTTTGTTTTCGTTCTTTATAATATTGGATTATATAACTCTATTCAGGTAGTTACTTCTCTACTTTGGTTAATTAATTAAGTTAATAATTACTCATTACATTGAGTTTTATTATTAGAGTTCTTCCTTTAGATTTTTCGTCACTTTTGATGTACAGGTTTATGATTGTTCGGTTATATAAGACGGTTGAATGTCAGTGATCCACACTATGGTGATTTATTACTTAATTTGTTTCCCAATTGTATTGTTTTAATTTAATTTAAACAATTCTTTTCTGAGTGCATCCAAACTAAACCGTCTTCGTTCATGGATTCAACAATCAACATTCACATTCAATAATCGAATCAACAAATTTTATCTCTCGTCGTCCTTGACAACCATCCTGTCTCCTCTTATTGGATATTATATATTATACTATAACCATTATCATACAATGTTCTTACACTCATCAAAATAATCCTTTACTAAACTTACATTATATCCTATTATAATTTTACATATTGTTTGTTACTAAATTTTATGCATTTTGCTGTCGTTTTCTCTTAATCTACTTACACTAACAAGTATTATTTTCTTGTTATTAAACATTACCTTTCGGTATCATTGCACCATTGCATTTTTGAGATTTTAGTTAAATTGAATTGATTTATCTGTTATCAGCAATTATTATTAACTTCTCCTAACTCATTATATTCTATTTAGTATTTTTTACACATTTCTTTACCTAACCTTTCTGACCTGACTTACTATACAATGTTACTGGTTTTAGGCCTATCATTACATTTTTATCTACTTCTGATTTTAATTTGTTACTACTTGCGTTATTATAGTATCCTTCATTTGTTTATGATATGATTACATTAAACCCTTTTGTATCTCATTAACAATTATAGCCTTCCTGGCCAAGTTTACAATTATAATCAACCTATTAACTAAGTACATGTATTCAAACATTTAACTATATAAAGTTTAACAACATCTCTATAATGATATATCGATAACACATAAAATGAAATTAATATTATTTAGTTGGTATTCTATTAAAAGAATTACTCCACTTGCTACACACAAAAAATAACATAACTATCATGATAATAGTACAACATGATACAACGTAATAACAGTTACATTTTTATGAAATAAATCATGTAATAATTAATCATTCTCCTTTCATTTAAATCATCAATTATTATAAAACAGTCTAAGTTAGTTTTTACATTATTTGTCAATGTCTATCGTTTACACCTTTCACTGAACATTGATATTGTATTTATTAACATTATTAATTTTTTTTCTTTCTACCTTGTATTCTTATTGGGGATAATTCATTTATTCAATAATGGGTTGTGTTTCTGACCTTTTACTAGTATGGATAATTATTATTTTTATTTTTATTTTAAAACTTATATACTTATTTATGTAACGTAGGGGACCATATTTTCATTACGTTACATATGCTTCCCCTCCAAAAGAAGTTTAGTTTAGCTGAATATAATTTGGGTCAAAATAAACTTATATATATTTTTTTTTTCATGACTTGGAATACCTTCATTTTATTCATTGTAGAGTTTTAATGGTAATTGTTTGGATTTCTGATGGTAACTTTTTGATTACTATTATTCACTTTTCTCTATTGGATGAAAATTCATTAATGATATTAATTCTCTTGCTTTGTTTCTTCAAACCTTACTTGACAATGATTGTTTACAATAATCAGTACAAATTAGTTTTAACACTTTCCTATTTCTATTTACTTCTACAAATGCGTTTCTCCATTGATCTTCTGTCAGCTATCTTCCTTCTGTTTTCTTCCTTCATACTTTTGGAATCTGATGTCAATCTTCGCAGCGGTTTTATTATCCCTTAAATATTCAATTTCCCTAACATTCCCTAATATGTGAGCTGGGACAGTTCAGAGAGGCACTTTTTGGCTTCATACTCTGGTGGCCATACTACACTTCAATACAATACTGCTGGAATTCATCTACAGACAGTTATAAAAATAAAATAATAGTCTCTTCATTTGACTAATAATAAACATCTTTGGGATTCTTTACGCTGTTGCGTTTTACATTTAATTATATATATTTATTTTTCTTCTTGATTCCTTCTTATTTTCAGTAGCTATTTTCAGATAACATTATTGACAGTCATTATTTGTAAACACCTTTGACCTTCTTTCTTGTGACAGATGTTCTCCGTACTATTTCTTCCTTTATCATTTTCAATTCCAAGAAATTCTAAATTGTATTTGCATTAATTATTATAATTCTTTAGTTTCATTGTAATTACAGTCATTAAATTATCCATTGTTCTTATTTTTCCTTCTTTCTGATCACATTACCATTAATTGTTTTTATATATAGTTTTTCCTTATTCCATTTGAAGTCATATTGTTTATAAATAATTATGTAATCTGTTCTTCAATTCTCTTGGCGTTTAGTCTTTTATTTTAAATCACATTGTTTCTACGTATTTTGAGTAAGTTTTTCTTATATAGTTTTTTTCATTTTGGGGGGTTTATCCTTAATATATTCAAAATAATTTCTTCGTAAACACATAGTAAGACGTTCTTACTTATTTTAGAATTTTGTGGTTTTATTCTTAATATATTCAAAATAATTTCTTTTTAATAAATTCAAAATAATTTCTTCGTAAACACATAGTAAGACGTTCTTACTTATTTTAGAATTTTGTGGTTTTTTATTTTTAAAATTTTCTTGTCCGTCTTGTTAGTCATTGATGATTGGTGATGGTGTTTCGTCATGATACTTTTTTATAGATTCCTGATTGTATGTTCCCTTAATCTTTTTTGTGATAGGGTTCATTATTTCGTAAGTATTATGTTATTATTTTTTGTTATCACATAGGGTCCTGTATACAATAATAATAATTTTTTCGTTATTCCCTCTAGAGTACTGGGTAACTCTCTGTTCCTTATTAATATCCTTTCACCGACCTGGTATTTTATTGGTTTTGGGTGATTCTTTTTATACTTCTTTTTCAGTTGTTCTGCCTTCTCTATTATTCTGTTATAGAATTTAATACTTTCAAATTGATACTCTGGGTTAATTGGAAAATTGATGATATCCTGGATTTCCCTAGGTGGAGGTTTTTCAAACATCACCGTATAAGGTGTATTTTCAATGGACTGATGGTATGATATATTGAGAAATTCTTCGGTAGGTGACAAGTATTCGTGCCATCTCCTCTGTTGATCACGACAGTAAGTTCGGAGTATTCGGCCAACTTCCCTCATCACTCGCTCCGCTGGATTGCTGCTGGGGTGGTAGACTGATGTCTTGTATGTTTTAATACCATGTCTTAGAAGACTATCCCTCCCTTTACTTCCTTTAAACTGCGTACCATGATCTGTGATAATGGAGGTAGGTTTACCAATCTCTGGTATGTAATGTCCAATGACTATCTCCAGTATTTTCTTGGTAGTAGCTCTGCTGATAGCATAAAGTTTAGTGTACTTAGTGAAATGGTCGAAAATAATAATAATAAATTTGTATCTATGTTTCCCTCCACTGCGTGGGAACGGTTCACATATGTCCAGGAATATTTTCTCCAGCTTATGGTTGGATGTAATGGGAATCATTACCCCCTCCTTCTTCTCGTTGTTACATTTAACCATTCGGCAAATGTGACAGGTTTGAATGGATTTTTGTACCTTTCTGTTAATATTCTTTATGTATAATTGTTCTTCCAGGGCTTTGACTATTTTTATGGCTCCCATGTGTCCATATCTTATATGGTAATCTAATATTAATTTATTTTCCACAGCTGGTGGAATTACTAACTTCCAGCTTTCTTGATTAGGGGTAACTTTAATAAATAACCTATCATCATGTACACAATAATATTTAGTAAGGATTTCGTCTGCATTTTGCACTCTCTGGCGTATGTTCATTAGTTTGGGATCCAGTTTTTGGTGTTGTTTAATTTCATTTGTGATGGTTTCCAAATCTTTCCTACTTTTAATGATATTGTAAACCTTTGCTATTTGCTCCTTTTCTCCCTCGAACGATTGGTCTGGTATGTTGATTCGGGACAAGATATCGGCTGCTATGTTCTTCCTTCCAGGTATATATTCCCAATTAATGTGATATTCTTGCCGTGCAAGGACCCATCTAGTTAATCGACCATGACTGAGCTTACATCATTTTAGGAATGAGATGGATTTATGATCACTCCTTACGGTCACTGGGTATCCAAGTATATAGGTCCTGAACTTATTTCATGCGTATACTACACTTAGCAACTCTTTTTCAGTGACGTTATAGTTGCGTTCGCAGTTGTTCAGCACCCTGCTGGCGAAGCTAACAACCATGTGATGTCCTGCTTCATCTTCCTGATACAAAGTGGCTCCTAAGCTTACATTGCTTGCATCACAATTTAGATAGAAGGGTTTATTAAAGTCAGGGTGGTGCAGCATAACTGTCTCTAGAAATTTCTCTTTTATTAGTTGTAGAACTTTATCTTGTTCTGGTCCCCATGCCCATTTGTCCTTGGAGGATTGCTGTTTTTGGAATTTAGCAGTTATTTCTGAATAATTATCTTGGAATTTGCGATAATAGTTACAAATTCTGAGGAAAGATTGTAACTGTTTTCTGTTTTTTGGAGTAGGGAACTGTTGAATTGCTTCTACTTTCTCTTTTGAGGGCGATATACCCATCTCTGTTAAATTAAAACCTAAAAACTTTACTTTGTTAGCAATAAATTTTGATTTGTTTAGTTTAAGTGTTACATTATTCTCAAGACAGCTTTCTCAGTACTTGTTCCACCCTTTTCAAAAACTCCATGGGGTTACGCTTGTAATTCCGAAAATTGATCGATTCCCGGTTATCGTTGTTGGTGATATGATTATTCTGGCATGTTCTATCCCGCCATGAATCCACTTCTTCTTGTATCTGTATTTCGCGTCGACGGATTTCCTCGATCTTCTCTTTATTCATACTTACTTGGCTTTCGACATTGTTTAAATTATTATATCCTCTCTCCATTCGTTCACCCATGTCAGTCTGTACTTGTGCTATTCCTTCCTTATTCTCCTTCCGTATTTGGTGTACCTCTTGTTTAATCTTCTCGCCTCTTTCTACAGTCTCCTGTTGGAGTCCTTCAACCATCGTTTTAATTTCATTTTTTATGTCATTGATTTTATGTTGTATTTCCTCACGGACTTGTATCACTGCTTCGTTGGTTTTTTCTAACTTCTCATTTGTTTCGGCTATTTCTTTTTTCCTTTCCTCATTATTTTTGTCCACCTTTTGGTTAATTGTCACATGGACATTCTCAATTCTTTCATTAATCTGCCTTAAATTCTCTTCATTTATTTGTCTGATCTCCTCCTTCATTTGTTTTATACTCTCATCGTTCCTATCAAACCTTTCGTTAATTTAGATTAAGCTTTCATTGTTCTTATCGAACTTCTCGTTCATCAGTTTTGAGGTTCCTCCTGTTTCCTAAAATTCTCCTTGTTTTCCTCATTTATTTTGTCGAATTCTTCCTCCTGTTTCCTAAAATTCTCCTTGTTTTCCTCATTTGTTTTGTCGAATTTTTCCTCCTGTCTCTTTGAGTTTTCCTCCTGTTTTCTAAATTGTTCTGCCATGAATTTCATCATTTCCTGCCAACTTGGTTCTTCTCTGGCTCCCGCTTTATCTGGTTGGTCCCCTTGGGCATCCTCTTCAACTACTTCCCTTTCCTTGTTCACAATGACTTCAGTTTCTTCTTTATCGCCTGTCTGTTCTTCCATTTCATTATCTGTGACTACTTCTATTTCTTGTTCCTGTCCACCTTCTTCCTTCTCCGTGTCTTCTGCCCTCTTCTTCTACCTACCTCTGGTATTATGCATTTTTTGTCTCCAACAGTTGCCTGCTCGAGTTAAGTAATATTTATAGAATCAACGTTTTACTTAACTTAAGCCCTACACAAGTTGAGCGCCAATTTATAATTTAACCCTTACGTCTTCTCTTTATTTAGTATACATAATATGTGTTTTGTTGTGATTTATGTATTAAGTGTGTAATTCTAATTTTCTCGTTCAAGCCTAGCCCGCGTTTGAAGAGAAGAGAAGCAATTCTTATCGGTATCTCATTCTCTTTAATACAAAAGCAGTCCGCGAGTAGCGATGTGATTCACATACAGCTGAAAATTGTAGGTTAGTTACCCGCGTACAATAATTCCTACGTTTAATGAAGAAATTTGTGTTAGTGGTTGAAATCACAATCAAAATGATCACTGTTGCACACCACTATATAAAAATTATTCCGATTAGCGCTTCAAGCTTCACAGCCCATCGTCAGATCGAAATAGACAGGAAATATGTAAAAACAAACCCTTCACCCCTCTCCCCCACCCTGCTCACACACAACAAGCTATAAATTAATGACCCTTCCTCACCCCCTAAACCCTGTCCCACCATCTGTACAGTTACATATTTTTCTAGCAAATTCCTTGTGTGTGTGTGTGTGTGGGGGGGGAGTTAAAAACGATAAAGGGAATTGTAAGGAATAATAATTATAACACCAACATAGTGGATAAAGTTATGAAAAGGGTTAACATACAAAAAGCTAAAATAGAACCAGAACAAAAGAATTATGCAGGGTCATTGACATACATAGGTTCACATACTAGAAAAATTATAAAATGTTTTAATAAATATGGAGTAGATATAGCTATTAAAAAATGTGAAACGGTATTTGATAAGATAAGGAATAAGAATATAGAAAAAATTCCAGTATTACAGAAAAGCGGAATTTATAAATTAAAATGTAAAGACTGCAACAAAGTGTACCTAGGTGAGACAGGACGGAAATTCGTATGCAGGTTGTCTGACCACAAACGTGGAGAAGGTAATAGAACAACCAATTCGTTATATGCAAGACATTTCATAGAAAACAACCATAAGTTTGTTAATCCTTTGGAAGAATACGAAATTGTAAAAGTAGTAAATAACACAGTTGAAAGGAAGCTTAGAGAGGAGTTAGAAATATTGAAAGAAAGAGAAAAAGGGTTAGACAATTTAATTAATATTAAAATTAAATTTGATAATGAAGAAATATTTTATAACATGATTAAGAAGTAAATGAGAGAGGACAGATAGATAAGATTAAGAATTATATTGCATAGTACTAATTGGTTGTTTTGAAATAAGGGTGTGTGACTGACCCATGTGTGTGGAAAGAGGGTAGTTTAAAAGGATGCACACACACACACACACACACACATACACACACACACACACACACACACACACACACACACACACACACACACACACACACACACAACACTGAAACACAAGGAATTTGCTAGAAAAATATGTAACTGTACAGATGGTGGGACAGGGTTTAGGGGGTGAGGAAGGGTCATTAATTTATAGCTTGTTGTGTGTGAGCAGGGTGGGGGAGAGGGGTGAAGGGTTTGTTTTTACATATTTCCTGTCTATTTCGATCTGACGATGGGCTGTGAAGCTTGAAAGCGCTAATCGGAATAATTTTTATACAGTGGTGTGCAACAGTGATCATTTTGATAATAATTCCTACGTTACACTCTCTACTTATATTATAACTTGTTCACACTACACTAAATATTATATAAATGAGAAGATATTATTAACTTCTGAAAGGATTCTTTATTATGATTTTTATAATTCTTGCCAACAAAGTCCTTCCTTTACGGAGATACAAAAGTCGATAGTATTAGAAGTAATCGATTATCGATCGGATTCAGGGTTATATATTATTTTAATTATGATTTTGTATTTCTTTAAACACACAGAGTGAAGGTTCTTTCAATTATTGGTAAGGTCAGAAAATGCATAAATAGGATTACAAGGTAATACAATATAGTATTAAGTTCTTATTAAATATTATTTAAAATAAGTGTAGTTTTACTGTCCTCTGGACATCGTGACTCGGTAAGGCAGTGTACAGCTAACCTCGTCGTAGTGTTTGGTCAAGAACGGAATGCAGATGAATTAACCCTCGCCAGTTTTCACTCCAAGTTCGAAATAAAAGTTGAATTCTTAGTCCTGGGATGACGCAGAAATGCCGCTCCTTTTGTTCACCAATGTCCGAGTTTTGTGGTTACGTGTTTCAACGTATTTCGTGTCCAACTGTGCTTTTTCTATTGAATTGTGGAAAATGACGTTCAAGTATAATTTTGTGTTTTGTTTTCGTTCTTTATAATATTGGATTATATAACTCTATTCTGGTAGTTAATTCTCTTCTTTGGTTGATTAATTAAGTTAATAATTACTCATTACATTGAGTTTTATTATTAAGTTCTTCTTTTAGATTTTTCGTCACTTTTGATGTACAGGTTTATGATTGTTCGGTTATATAAGACAGTTGAATGTCGGTGATCCATACTATGGTGATTTATTACTTAATTTGTTTCCCAATTGTATTGTTTTAATTTAATTTAAACAATTCTCTTCTGAGTGCATCCAAACTAAACCGTCTTCGTTCATGGATTCAATAATCGAATCAACAAATTTTATATCTCTCGTCGTCCTTGACAACCATCCTGTCTCCTCTTATTGGATATTATATATTATACTATAACCATTACCATACAATGTTCTTACACTCATCAAAATAATCCTTTACTAAATTTACATTATATCCTATTATAATTTTACATATTGTTTGTTACTAAATTTTATACATTTTGCTGTCGTTTTTCTCTCAATCTACTTACACCAACAAATATTATTTTCTTGTTATTAAACATTACCTTTCGGTATCATTGCACCATTGCATTTTTGAGATTTTAGTTAAATTGAATTGATTTATCTGTTATCAGCAATTATTATTAACTTCTCCTAACTCATTATATTCTATTTAGTATTTTTTACACATTTCTTTACCTAACCTTTCTGACCTGACTTACTATACAATGTTACTGGTTTTAGGCCTATCATTACATTTTTATCTACTTCTGATTTTAATTTGTTACTACTTGCATTATTATAGAATCCTTCATTTGTTTATGATACGATTACACTAAACCCTTTTGTATCTCATTAACAATTATAGCCTTCCTGGCCAAGTTTACAATTATAATCAACCTATTAACTAAGTACATGTATTCAAACATTTAACTATATAAAGTTTAACAACATCTCTATAATGATATATTGATAACACATAAAATGAAATTAATATTATTTAGTTGGTATTCTATTAAAAGAATTACTCCACTTGCTACACACAAAAAATAACATAACTATCATGATAATAGTATATAATACACTTCTTGCTAGGCCTTTTGTAAAAGAGTTAAAATTATTGATTTGAAAATTATGTTGGCCTATGAGCATGTGAAAAATAAGATTACAAACTATCTTTATCAAATATGGCAGAATACAGGCAAATATGAACATAATACAGTTTATGGCAGTAGTGTCCCAAATCGTGCCTCAACATACCGTACATGCATTATTAAGCTTTTAGCAAGTAATTCTGTTTTCACATTATTCCCACCTAGCTTTCTCACGCCTCTCTGGTTTCTCACACACACCCTTATTTTTATTTTAGCATAGCTTATTTCTTAAAATTATAACTAGGTCAAATTTTCCGTTACATAAGTCCCCCCATTAAACTAACGTTCAATTTTTTCAAAATTGTAAACTAGTTTAATTGATGCGTCCCTAAAATTATTATAATTATAAGTACTTTGTTCAATATTCTATTAACTTGACATAATTAATACATTCATCATAATTAAAATTAACAACATATTCAATTTACGTAATTGCCTTAAATTTCTTAGTCTACTTGGGTGAGTATTTTATTACAACACTACTCCTAATACATTCATTGTTGCATACTAGACCTTAAGGGTTGGTCTGCTTTTATGACTTGTTTACAAACAAAATATTCGTCCCGCTCTTTACCTGACTTGTCAACAACTCTTTAAAATGTGGGTGGTCTACTTTCTCTTTCTATAACATCTGTTACACACAACAATTTTCCTTTTTACACATCTGGTGACCATTCTTATTTACTTAGTTTCTAAACATTCGTAATCTTATGTATCTAACTTTTAATTTATGTTATTACATTGACTTTCCTTACATTTATTTTTTGTCTACCTATTACTACTACATTAATATACGGATGTGTGCTGTTACATTGTTTTCAATTTTTTTTTTGTGGTGTTTCTGTGTGTGTGTGTATGTTTTGGGTTTCTTCCTCCATTCCTTCATCTGCTCCCTCATACACTACTATAGTATTGAATACCTCGGCCATGAATATCTCTGCCGTGACTTCTTTCTGGTTCCCCTTTTCTGGAATTGTTACTTGTTGGTTGCGGAAATCGATACTACACCCATATTCTTCTAGTAATCCTATGCCTAATATACAGTCCGTTACTAGTTCTGGTACCATGAGGAATACGCCGTCCATTTCCATACCACCGATCTTAGTCGTTAACAAAACCTGCTGCGTTACCCTTTTTTATCTCTGTCCAGTTGCTCCTTTGATGACAGTATTTGATAGCCTTAAGGTTTCTACTTTTCCCAATTAATTCTTATTATTTTTATACCATTTCTCAGATATCGCGTTCACTTGGCTCCCTGTATCAACCAATCCGTATAAGGGCATTTCATTTAATGATATTCTGATCTCCGGGCATTTATTTATACAATACTCTACACTAATATCATCGTTATTTAAGGCATCGTCTTCTAAATCTAGAGCAACGGTATTAATATATTTTTTAATAGTGCTTAAATCTACGTCATCTGTACCATGCTGTCCTTGTTTTGTTGATATTGCAGTGCCGCTTTTGTTATGTTGGTTACCGACAGTCGAAGGTATGGCTCTGGTTCATTTCTAAATTTATTTTGTCGTCTATTGTAGTATTGTGTATTCGACCGGTTTTCACTTTCGTGTGTCCGTGTTTGTTCCATCCGTCGTCCACTCTCCTCTTCGTCTCTTACCCATGGCTTTTGTTCCCGTCGATTGTCATGTGTTCTAGTCATTGTCCTCGTTTCATTCCTCACACCCATGAATTCTGAGAGTACCTGTTCGAATTCATTAATGGTTGTAACCCCACGAGTAATAATGGCGATCTGTACTCCTTGCGAATAATGTTTAGCGATCTTTCTGATTAGGTATTGTTCAGGTATCGGTGGAATTAGTTGTCTGTTCTCTAACAATTTTCGTTCTAGATATTGAATCATGTTCATACCACTCTCCATCTGATACCGTCCAAACTCGAGCTCGTTTCTTACCCTTTCTTGGATCATGTCATTCCAGTATTTATTCGTGAATGCTTCTTTGGACGCTGCGAAGTTGGTTAAGCTATTCTTGATCAATCTCCATCACACTGCGGCCTCTCCTTCTAAGTGCCTTCCGATCCATGCGACGTTGCCATTATCTTGGTAGTATTCCATGCAGACATCCTCCATCTCCTTCATAAATTCCATCAGGAAGTCTCTAGTACCATTGTATCTGATATTTTTTAATTGTTCGTTAGTAAGGTTATGGTTGCATGGTTGGTTATTAATTGATGCTAATTTATTACTAAATTCTCTTTGTATTTTTCGTATTTGTAGGCCAGTTTCTTCCGACGCTTTCTTCACTTCTTCCATTTTTTCGACTCATAATTTCTGAATTGCTGCTGTGTTATTTTCGCATCTTTTGTTTATAACTTGAATGTTACTACTATATCGTTCGTCCAACTCTACGAATTGCTGTTTAGTATTTATACTAAGTTCAGTAATTTTGTCGGTATTGTCTTGTATTTTGTGGTTCGTCTCTACTTGGTAGTCTTGGAATAGTTTTTTATTGTTTGTTCTTTCTTGTTCTATTTGCACGGTGACTTCGTTTCTTATTTCTACGTGTTGTTTATTAATTTGTTCGTTCATTTGTAGTAGTGCTTGTTCTAATCTCACCTCATGTTGTTCTAACCGTTCGTCTGTTTGTTTCGCATGTTCAGCAATTTGTCGTGCCAATCGTTGTTCTGTTCTTTCTGATTGTTTTTGTATCTGTTGTGAGAGCTGCTCTTTTGTACTTCTCGATTCTTCTTGTACTTGTTGTATTTGAATTGTCAGTCGTTTTTCTGTTTGTTCTGCTTGTTTCTCTAGTTTTTCTGATTGTTTCTCTATTATTTGTTGTAGTATTGTGTAGATATCAGTGTTTTTGTTTGTCTCTGGTGGTGTCTGACTTACCGGTCGTTCTTGGACTTCTGTTACTACTATTGGTGTAAATTGTTGTGTTTCTGCGTTTACATCGTCTTGTCTGTTTAGTCCCCGCGTCCCTGACGCTTCATCCTCCTCTGAAATGTTTGCAAGTGTGTCTGGATCGCCTAGTTGATTATTTATTTGGAATTCCATAGCGTTTCTTTGGGTACTTGTGTTTGTGCTCATATTGCTGTATAGGTTAGAAATGTTGTTTTGTATGTCCTTGTTTCTCCTACTCCTACTTCGCGTAATCATAAAATTATAAACTATGTTTTATACTATTTCTTAATTTCTACTTGTTCTTAATTTATAATTTATTTAATAGTGACTCAATCGTGCCCCGCGTTCCGGGCGACAGAATATAATACACTTCTTGCTAGGCCTTTTGTAAAAGAGTTAAAATTATTGATTTGAAAATTATGTTGGCCTATGAGCATGTGAAAAATAAGATCACAAACTATCTCTATCAAATATGATATATATTAATTTCTATAATAGTTTATGGTACTTATTCTAGTGTACCGACTCTTGATTTACCTCAGGGCGCCAGTAATAATAAACACAAATTAAAGTATGATAATCACTTTAATTACAAATTGTATTTATATATTACAAAATTAAAATCTTATTATCTGAATTGAATTTACTTATTGACAAAATTTAATTATGATTCTACTAGCAGTGAGTTCTTTATGACAGATTGAGTCACTATGTTGCATACAACATATGTTTATTTATAAAAATATATAATTTAAATGTTCAGTATACTTTACTTGCGTAAATCCTTCCAAAGTGCGTGGTCCTGAAGTTATTGAAGATCGGTGGTTCGTCAGCAGCCGTCGTCGTGGTGATTATGGTTAAACTTGCACAAATCACTTTATCACAAATGCATTATACTAACATGTGGATTATAACTCTAACTATGTTGTATAATTACACTGGACACAAAGATGACAAAAATAACTTAAGTGCATTTAACTCACTTCACGTCGCGTTTGGCCCGACTAATTTATACCGTCGCAACTTCCTTTTGAACTACAACGCCTCCTTCCGCGAATTACCGCTACTTAAAGAATTAACAGAACTTCGTATATATATTTATTATTTATTATTATTTATTATAACTTCGATTATATACTCTTTGACTTATTATGATTTCTGAAACTTTATAACTTCAATATTAATAATTATAGTGTTCCCGTACTTTGTTACTTCTGAGAAATTTACTGATTCTTTCCTTTAATTATTAAAATATCTATATTATTTGACGCAAAACAACGTACACGAGTCTCTCCGTACAATTCTGACGATATCAAGAAGACTGCCCAAAGAAGACTGCTCTTATTTCTTCCAAGTTCACAATATATACATGCTTCAAATTTCCCTTACTTACGAACTACAACAAAATGCTCTGATAGGTACAAACTACCGCTAACTACGAATTCAACCAATCCGCTTAACTAAAACTTCCCGCGTAGTGTATGACGCTTTTTCCTATTCGCTTAACGTTTCTTCGCGCACACGTGTTTACAGAAAGTAGCATCTCATTCTCTCTCACTTGCACAACGACATCGCTTTCCGTCGCCAGTTATTGTTATATGCACTTAGGTTTTACAACATTTGAAAAACACCCTTACTATCTGAACATAATACAGTTTATGGCAGTAGTGTCCCAAATCGTGCCTCAACATACCGTACATACATTATTAAGCTTTTAGCAAGTAATTCTGTTTTCACATTATTCCCACCTAGCTTTCTCACGCCTCTCTGCTTTCTCACGCACACCCTTATTTTTATTTTAGCATAGCTTATTTCTTAAAATTATAACTAGGTCAAATTTTCTGTTACAAGTACAACATGATACAACGTAATAACAGGTACATTTTTATGAAATAAATCATGTCATAATTAATCATTCTCCTTTCATTTAAATCATCAATTATTATAAAACAGTCTGTTAGTTTTTACATTATTTGTCAATGTCTATCGTTTACACCTTTCACTGAACATTGATATTGTATTTATTATAATTATTAATTTTTTTTCTTTCTACCTTGTATTCTTATTGGGGATAATTCATTTACTCAATAATGGGTTGTGTTTCTGACCTTTTACTAGTATGGATAATTATTATTTTTATTTTAAAACTTATATACTTATTTATGTAACGTAGGGGACCATATTTTCGTTACGTTACAATATGAATCCAGGGTGTCTACTAAAAACTTTATATAAAATTCCCTGACTTTTCCAGGCTTTCCAGGTCACTTCTGAAAAAATTCCAGGTATTGACGCAATCACTTAAACTCGTAATTTAAATATTCTAGTGGTATTTTTAGGTTGTTTTATAGTGGGTCATTCATTTCTTGCATCTTTACCCTTAAAATGTACTACCTCATACATAAAAATATATAGTATAACTTTCAAAAATTTCATAGGTATCTCCCGGAAATGAATCCTGTACTTTTGACAAAAATTTAACATTTTATCTACTACTAACTCATCACGAGTTTAAGATTAAATATACTGTATGAATCAAAATGTCCATGGAAACAGACTTTATTGCAAAAACTTCACTTAATAAAATCATTTGAATAAAACGGGCAAATAAAATTATTTTGAGTTTCTTAATATGGATGTCAGAATCATTGATCATTAAGGATTGTCCCTGCCAAAATTTAAAATGCAGTCAGGTTTATGAAAATTTGGTAAAATGTTCAACTAAAAAAATCGTCTCCTGATTTCTTTTAGAATTTTTCACCGCATAGTATCTTTATAAATAATAAAAAAAGTAGTAGAAATTAATACATGTTCTTATGGAGAGGTGTATAATTTCTGTTACTTTATGATAAAAAATGCAGAGAAAAATTTGATTCTTGGCATACGTGTAAAAAATATTAGAAAGAACACAATATTTTTAAACAAGAATAATTTAACTTCTATTTATTGTGTAATTAATTGTTAAAGTCACTTTCTTGTCTAATAATAATAATGATAATAGGTGTGTACACGTAAGTGTGGCAACATCAGAAAGCGCGGGCATTATTTTTAATTTAAAAATAAGATTAGCGAACTTAAGGGGAGCCGGTAGGGTAAAAAAAAAATTTTTTTATCGATTTTCGGATTTTGATGTTTTCTTATAGTTTGAAACATTCTCTATCAGAATATGTTATTGGTTTTCGCCATAAAAATTAGTAAGGGCCATAAAAAAACCAGAGGGTGTGCTTAAGAGCAAGAAAAATTTAACTTTGAAGTCCATTTTCCATAAATAGTATTTTATTAGTGCAAAGGTACATTTTTCTCTACCTTTGCACTCATTTGAGAAATGAGTGAGAGGTATAACTGTGACATCACGTAGCAGAAACTCCTGTACATTTTCAATATGTCCCGTTTGTGTATGTCAGTAGTGGATAAAACAAGGTAATTTTAAAATCGAAATAAAATATAACCCAGTGTTTTCCCAAAGGTTTTTTCACTTTTACTGTGTTACAGATGTGTGTCTCCAACGTTTTGAACAGTAATTTATGCAAAAAGCCTAGTTCGGAGATATCAAACTACTACCATATTAAGTTAAACTATATGTACAAAAATACTATATGTACACTAGCGACCACTTGAAAATTTCAACATTTTTTAGTTTTTCACAAATTTCCCTGACTTTTCCCTGACATTTTAACATCTACAAAATCCCCTGACTTTTCCAGGTTTTCCAGGGTCAGTAGACACCCTGTGTCTACAGCAGCATCTAACCTTGGTTAAACTACCCTATAATCTGCTAATACTATAACATGTTTAAAGATATCTACAAACCTGTGGTCATTTTTAATTGTGCGTGTGTGCGTGCGTGTGTGTGTGTGCGCGCGCGCGCGCGCGCGCATAAACGAAAGAGAGAGAGAGGGGGGGGACAGACAGACAGAGATTACCAGGCATTGTGATAATAACTTGCAGCCTAACAGTAAAAATGTGATTCTACTCTATATAACAGTAAAATATTTTTTCTACAATTCAGTCCTGTTTACATAACCTCTATCGCCAACACAATCATATAATTGCTGTCAGCATTCGTTGAAGCTCTACATTTTTTCAGTACTCATAAATACTGTCAGCTGTGGTATAGATTGTTGCCACTGGACTACTATTGTTCATTACTGTTATCACGAACCACTTGTAATTAAAAAAAAAGATGTATCATTTTACTTTAATTTTGTGAATAAGGAAAATTACTCACAAATATATGATTTTGGTTGTTTCGTAATAGATTTAGTTACAACATACATTCAGTATAAACTAATTTCTGCTAAAAAAAATTAAATTTTCTATATATTTACGCATGACTGTTATAAGCATGCTATAACAAAATTACAAGATTATTTTGCAATACTATTGTTTTTTATTGCAGTTCTGCTACTTCATCACTGTGTGTCCTTAATAACTGATAATTTACTTCAATTAAAGACAATCATTTAAATATTATTTTATTCATTCAGTTCCATTAAAATTTATTCAATACACATCTAAAGTATTCTGTTACTATTTTTTTTTTTTTTTTTTTTGTCCTAAATTTATTATGATAAACTGCACACACTGATCATGCGTTTGGAACAAAACCGCCAAAATAATTAATGTAGGTGTCTCCATTAAACTAACTACTCAAGCTAAATGTTTCCTGTGTATGTGGCTTCTTGTATTGTGTACTATGTTAAACACAATGTCAGCATAACCTTGTCTCACACCACAATATCATCTACATTTTTATATCCTATTTTTTATTTACAGACTGGTTTCAAGGCTGTTTTTCATATTATTGTTAAACATACATGCACAGGTTACAAAAACGACTAAATAGCTAATACGTTAGAAGCCACTTTAACTGTGCATCTAAAATACTTTTTACAAAATATTCTTTTAAAATGTGTCTTAAACACAATGTTTTACTGATTTAACATATTTTGTTACTTGTTTATTTACTTCACACCTTTTTTACCAAATACAGAAAAAAATTACATGTACAACAGCAGACAACAGATATAACTACCATTTTATAATATAATAAACAGGGCTGTTATTGCTCACATGTTTTTTAGACATCTCTTTATAACTAGTATTCACTAGTATTTAAAAAATCTTCAGTTAAAATATAAAAGTGGAATGAGTTTATACAAAATTATTAACAGCAACAGCTATTATTTTTAAAGTTGTGTGTGTGTGTGTTGTGATGCTTTAATCCTTAATGGAGATATTTACAGAAAAAAATATCTATGCAGGAATGGGTTAATCTGATATTTTCTACTTCAAAAAATTCTTTTTAATATAAGGAGAAAAGACAGTAAAACATAACCAAGCAGTAAAAAGCTGTACAAATGATAAGGAACAATGTAAGGAAAAGATTGGGAGCAAAAACAACCAGGAACACCAAACTGCAAATTATGACGAGAAACGACGGAGTAATTTCTAAAAACTTCAAAAACATTGTGAATAGCCTGTCTAATTCCTGACAGGCAGAAGGAAACAAGAAAAACATTTTTGATTTAATACTTTGTTACGCTCCCTATGCTTTCTGCATGCATGTATATTTGTATCTGTAGAAATTTAATAACGTAAAACTGCGAGCTGGAACACAATCTCGCGTAACAAATTTAACTCATGAAAAAAATACAGACAACAGCACTTTTGTGTTTTACATTCCTGTTTTTTGAAATCGGAATCACATGTTTTCACAGCCATTCCTTGACAAAGTACTGTTAATTTTTCTGCAGAAAACTGTGAAGTTATTATTAATAAATACGTTTTATTTATATTTGTATGGTGACTAGTTTTGCTTTATAATTATTTTTAATTAGATTTTGTCACATTTGAAATTGTAAACTGAAGCAAAACTTTTGTAAAACCTTTTTTTGTATGTAAAAAATGCATTTTTTTTTAAATGAATTGAAAAATATTAAATATCCTATAAAATAAGTTAATTACCTTCTGTCAACGTTTCTTAGAATCCTTTTCGGGATAACTCGAGTTTCGACACCAATGGTGTCATCATCAGATCAGATATGAATAAGGTTAAAACATTATTGATGTACGAGGTGCTATCAGAAAGTTCCCGGGCTAGGTCTAATAAATTCTTTTTGCTTACCTAGGCCATTAATGGCTCCCATCTCCTTCAAAGTAGTCTCCCTGCGAATTGATACAACGAATCCAGCGTTGTTTCCATGCCTGGAAAGTGTCAAAAAGTCTTTTGCTGAAGTCTGTCAAGCACCTCCTGCGTTTTTTTCTTAATGTCTTCTACAGTGTCAAAACGGTGACCTTTCATGTGAATTTTTATTTTCGGGAACAGAGAAAACTCACAGGGGGCTAAATCTGGTGAATATGGAGGGTGTGGGACGGTGGCCATATTGTTTTTGGTCAAAAACTCTGTTGTTTTCAGTGAAGCGTGAGCAGGTGCATTGTCGTGATGCAACAGCCAGTTTTGGTCTTCCCACAATTTGGGCCTTTTTCGTCGCACATTTTGTCTCAGCCGCCTCAAAACGTCACAATAAAAATCTAAGTTCACTGTAACACCAGCTGGCACGAACTCGCGATGGACAATGCCTTTGATGTCGAAAAACACAATGAGCATGGTTTTTGTTGCACTTCTGACCTGCCGTGCTTTTTTTGGTCTCGGTGATTGTGGACTTTTCCACTGTGACGACTGCTGTTTTGTTTCTGGATCATAACCATAAAACCAGCTTTCATCACCGGTTATGACCCTGGAGATGAAGGTAGGGTCATTTTCAGACGTTTCTCTGAGTTCACTGCACACATCAACACGGCGCTGTTTCTGATCCACAGACAAAAGCCGAGGGACGAATTTCGCAGCAACACGACGCATGCCTAAATTTTCAATTAGAATTTCTTGACAGCTTCCATAGCTTATTCCGGCACTTGTACACAAATCATGGATTGTTTGACGACGGTCTTCGTGAACGAGTTGTCGAATTTTTTCAACATTTTCATCCGTTTTGCCCGTGGAAGGTCGTCCTGAACGGTGATCATCTTCAAGTGACATTCTGCCGGCCTTGAAACGAGCGTACCACTCAAAAACCTGTGTTCTGTGTAGGGAATGTTCTTCAAAAGCTTCTCGAAGCATTGCAAAAGTTTCAGTAGGCGATTTACCAAGTTTAAAACAAAACTTAATACACGCGCGTTGCTCGAATTTATCAGCCATCATAAAATTAGCAAATGAACGTTAACACACGATTACAAAACACAACGCGTAGACCGAACACAACCTCACAATGCAACAAAACTCGGCAGACTGACTCATTACGTATTACGGAATCGGACACTAGGTTGTACAGTCACGTCCAACAGGCGTGCCAAGTACAGTCCGGGAACTTTCCGATAGCACCTCGTATATACATCTCGTCAAATATTAAAAATTAAAAACAACACATACATTATACAAATAATAAATAAAACATATTATAACAAAATAACAATATAACAACGAAATATAAAAACACGCGGCCGCAACAAACCTCCACAGGAACGCCCCCACCGTTTCTGGAGGCAAGAAAAATGTTTAAATTAAATATCCTGTTGTTATAAATTTGTTTATTTCAATTTAAAAAGAAAGAACTGATCGTTTACATCAGTGGTTCTCAACCTTTTTGGGCCTGTGCCCCCCTTTGCGTCCTCGAATTAGGCCACGCCCCCCCTAGACCTCATGAATTGAAGTAAAAAAGTTCTACTGTGCTATTAGGGTTAATAAATCTAACTCAAAGAATGTTTTATAATGCTTTTATTATTACAGATATAAAAAAAATACTAATAGGCGTACTTGTTTTGTTGAGAGAACATTTTAATTAATTAAAAGTACTTAATAGGACTACATTACAAAGGATTCTGCCCTCACTGCAGTTAAAATTTCAGGCTACATTATTTGGTTTTATTTCTTAAGAACACAATTAATGAGAGGGCTGGCTCTGTTTTTCTTTCACAAGTTTTTTTAATGTTTGGTTCCAACTGTGATAATGCACACCTCAGATCACTTTCAACATCCAGCCGTGCTCGGTATTTTGATTTGATGTAAGCCAGCGTAGAAAACCCAGACTTACATAGATAGTTTTCATTGATCAAAACTGCACCAACAACCTTCCAGCTTCCGTAGCAACTTGTGGGTACACAGGAAAATAGCTTAACCAAAAATCTTCAACAGTCATGTTTGGGAACTCCGCTTTTGCTTGAGAATCACATTTTAGGTCGACTTCCTGTTCCTGAAGGGAATCGGGAAGCATGTCCACTTCGATTTTGAACGGATCTTGTGTCAACTTAAATTGCCAGCTATCAGAAGAAAGATCTGGAAAGTAGCTTCCAATTTCGGTTTTCAAGGATGCCAAATGTTCTGAAATCAAGTTCTTCAATTCACTTTTCAAATTTAATGGAAGATTTTGTGTGTCATCAGGGTCGTTAAGATGTGGGAAGGACGAAAATTTGGGTTCTGAACTCTGAAGGCGACGTTGCCACAAAGATATTTTTTCCAGGAAACCTTTCGTTGCATCATAAGTCTTCAAAATGTTTTTCTGTCCTTTCAGTTTCAAATACAAAAGGTTAATCGATTCAAAGAAGTCTGATAAATACGCCAAGTGGTGGATACATTTCTCATCTGTAAATTGCATGTACAGATCTTCTTCATTTGAACTCATCAAAAAGATTTCAACTTCTGATTTCAGATAGAATAGCCTAGCGAGCACATTACCTTTTGAGAGCCAATGAACTTCAGTGTGGTAAAGAAGAGTTTGTTGGTCATTATTCAATTCGTAACATAAAGCCTCAAAAAGTCTAGTATTCAGAGCACTAGATTTAACAGTTTACTACTTTGATTACCAATTTCAAAACGGTATTAAGTGTTTCAGGCAGAGTCTTACAAGTCAAAGCTTGTCTGTGTATGATACAATGAGAACCGATGATGTTAGGGTTCTGTTTTTTTGCAAGCACAACAAATCCAGAACGGCATCCTATCATGGCTTGTGCCCTATCAGTGCATATTCCAACAACATTCTCCCAAGGAAGATTATTAGCTGTCAAAAAGTTACACAGAGCAGAAAAAACATCCTCAGATTTTGTGGTTGTCTGAAGAGTTTGGGAAAATAATATTACCTCTATGAAACGTTTTCCGTCAATATATCTACAGTAAAACAACAACTGAAACTGCTTTGAAATGCTTTGAAATGTAAGTTGTCTCATCACATTGGAGAGAAAAGAACGGAGATTTCTTTAACTTTTCTATTACTTGTTTTTTTAAATCTTGTGCCATTTCATCAATTCTACGTTTTACTGTGTCATTTAAGTGCGATATTTTTGCAATTTTATTGCAACTTTTCTCTCCGAGTAAAGTACTGCATGCAGTTAGTAAACATGGTTTTATAAGTGACTCACCAATGGTATGTGGTTTCTTGTCTTTTGATATAAGCAAAGCGAGCTTGTAAGAAACTTCAACGGCCTTTTCGTTCTCCACTTGAAAACTTCCAGTTGAATCGAGTTTCATTCGTTTAAGCGAGTTTCTCTTTCCATCAAAAAACTCCCTTGGTTTGTCTTTCAAGCCGGGATGAATGTTAGTCAAATGGCGTTCTAAACGCTCTTGTCGCATTACGTCATTACTCAGAACATTGTGGCAAATAACACACTGAGGTAAATGACAATCTTTCTTCTCAATGTACATAAAGCCGAACCTTATATAGTCATCACTGTACAGTCTTTTCTTTGGTAATGATTTAGCCATGTTAATACTACTACGCACGACAATCACTCGCACAAACGACTGGAACACAATAACAATCATCAATCGTCTGTTTTGTGTAGTATAGCCACCAACCGGTAGTAAAATTACTCTAGCCACGGTAGTGTTTTCCCTAGAAACACTGTTTGTCTGCTTCCAACAGAGATGCAGAGGGATTTAGCGGTATCGGGGCAAACTATTTGGGTATATGCCAGTGTAAATAAGACGTGTGCCTGAATGCAGTTAGATCAAGCGGTGACGGAGAGAACTATTTGCAGAAGTTCCTTTTCTAAGGCCGTGCACGAGTGGTTTGTGTTTGTTACAACTTTTTATTTTTTGGCTAATTTATGTATATTTTCATTGCTTACCACGCCTCCCCTGAAATTCTCCTACCCCCCCCCGGGGGGGCACTACCCCCCCAGGTTGAGAACCCATGTTTTACATGATATATAGAAGTTTTAGTAAATGTTACTTAGTACAGGGTCCACCAGTGAAGCAGGAAATTTTGGAAGTCCAATAGTTCATTTTCTGCTCACGAGAGGGCGTGGAGGTTTTCAATTGTTGTTTTACATTTAATGCCATTTGTTAAACATGGAGCAGTGGTCCGGTGCACAGTGTGCTTTCTGCGTAAAATCGTTTTATAAGAATGGTGACTGTGTGACTTCTGTACAACGATTGTTTCGTAATCATTTCAATATTCCACGACATGGAAGAGTGCCGTCCGCTCATGCAATTATGTCATGGGTGAAAAAGTTTGAAGAAACTGGTTCCACATTAAACTTAAAGCATAGAGGAGCAACAAGGTCTGTAAGAACAGAGGAAAACATTGAAAGAGTTCGAGTAGCATTGACACGTAGTCCACAACGTTCTGCAATGAAACATGCATCCGCACTAAACATTAGTGACACGTTGTTACAACACATTTTGCATAAAGACTTATCTTTTCATCCTTACAAAATTCAAGTAATCCAGGAGTTGAAAGTTGGTGATATGCTGGCTCGCAGGATTTTCAGCGAAGAGATATTGCGACGTGTAAATGATGATGAAAACTTTATTCACCGCATGTTTATGTCAGATGAAGCACATTTTCATTTGAATGGATATGTAAACAAACAAAATAGTCGATATTGGAATGATGAAAACCCAGGTGAGTTGCATGAAAAGCCATTGGATAGTCCGAAAGTTACGGTGTGGTGTGCAGTTTCATCATCTGGCATTATTGGGCCATATTTTTTCCAAGACGATAGAGGAAACACCACAACTGTCAATGCAGACCGCTACACACAGTTGATGCAACAGCTCCCTAGGTTTCCAGAAATTAATTTTTTCCAGCAGGATGGTGGCACAAGTCATACTGCTCGTGTGTCCATGGCTGCTGTAAGAGAACTCTTCCCGGACGGACTCATATCCAGATATGGCGACATCTCGTGGCCTGCAAGATCCCCAGATTTGTCCGCATGCGACTTTTTTCTTTGGGGATTTCTGAAGAGCAGGGTGTACATTGATAGACCGCACACCATACCAGAATTAAAAATGAATATCAGACAAGAAATTGCACGGATTCCACGGATTCAACCTGACCTACTTCGTCGAGTGATGGAAAATTTTCGGTCAAGATTAGAAGAATGTTTACACAGAAATGGCTCTCACTTGAGCAGCGTTATTTTTAAAAAGTAAAATAATGGCATACTTTACTCAACTCAAATCTGTAAAAAAAATTCTGATAATAAATGTTTCATGAAAAAATTGGGTACTTTTAATTTTCCCGCTTCACTGGCGGACCCTGTATTTGCAAAACATTCATAAAATACATGAAAAATAATGCGTACCTAAAGTGTTACAGAGCTTCTTGACCCATAAACTAGCCAGCAGCAAACATCGTTTACAAGTGAAACACTGCTGACTATTTACTTTATTGTAGTAATCTTGTCTTCATAACAGTATAAAAGGGCATACATAAAAAAATAAAGTTCAATAACATTATGTTATTACAATAATAAAATGGCAATATTTATGTTGCCTCTGTACCAGATTAAGGCAACAATCTTATGAGACATATAAGCAAAAACAACTTAGCCTAAATGAAAAGCATTCTTAACAATTTACTTCCAATATCAAAATATCCTCGAATAAATGTCATATAAATGTATACTCAGATAAAATTACCATAAAAAAGAGATCATCACAGAATTCTACTCTACTGTGGTTCATTTAATTATGTTCTTACAAATGCTTTTTCACAGCAGGGGCTAAGAGCAAAAGCAGTTAACTATATGGAGATAACTGTGAGTACAAAATGAAGTTTCATCCTCCCATAATGTGCTACAGTGAATTGTTTCAAACTAAAGTTTTTAATTTACATGCTATATTTTATGGGAACTTTTAGAACAATATTACCTTAATATAGTAATTTGGAAAAATGTCAAATTATCATTTACTCCACAGTCACAAATACATATTTAACAAAAATCTTAACTGCTTTAAAATTCATGTTATTTTAACACAAATAATTTCTCTTAGTCAAATTGCATTGTCTACTGTAATCTAATATATTTGCCTTCTGTTACCTAAATTTCTAAATATTATCTCATTTATCACTAATATTTAGTCAGAACTCACTGATTTTGAAAGTTCTTTGTTATGAGCCTATCTATCAGGTTTCTAATACATTTCTTGTTATGTGACACAACAAACACTATATTATAGTGCAATAAGTTTTCAACTGAAAACAAAATCATTTATTGGTTTTGTCCCTCTAACTTGGTATAAAAACGTTAACATAGAAGAACGATATCTTGATATGAGTGTTAACAGAGAAATATACAAACAATGTAAAGCAAAGAGCTATCATTTAAAAATCTGAATATTCTTGAGTTCATATTCCACTATTCAGCAGTTTGTAGTATTGTTTATTATAATCCAATGAAAGGTTGCAATGGCAAAGTATCTTTTACCTTCAAGTTATTTCTATAATAATAGTGATGATCAAAGGGACTTGTGCAGTTAAAAATTATTAAAAATATCACCTTAATATGTCAAATGTAAAATAAAAATATAGCCCTCCCTATTACTCTTCAAATTCACTGAATGGAAGGGAGTAACAGATATTATATTCTGACAACTGTATGGTATGAGTTTAATGATTTTGCAAGTTGACAATATTCATTAAACAAAATGACAAGCTCTTTCTGCTAGCAAATCCTAGCCTCAGCCTCTAACTTTCTGCTAGAAGCACACCTGCCAACATTGGCTTAGTGCCTTTCAGTATTGTGTGTGATGTGCGCACGCACACATCTCCCCTTCTACCATTATTTGACATATTTTGGGAAAGTTTCCCTGGAATTCTATTTTGTACCCAACTGCTAAGGGTCAGGTGATTTTGTACAAGGCATTTGTCAAATAGACAAGGTGGGGTGTCTACTGTCATGACAGGCACTGTCAGTAGTTGACTGACATTGTGCATGTTGTAGTGATTCGTTCAAGTGCACTGCATTGCAGTGCATTAGCTGAAGTTTATTAGTTATTTATTAGAGAGTTAGAATTTATACAGTAGAACTTGGCTAATTCGAACGTGCATAATTCGAATTCGTGGATAATTCGAACTTTTACCGTGGTCCCTTGAATATCCTATGTAAAACCGTGCAAAAACATCGTCTGTAATTCGAACTTTTTTTGGTTAATTCGAAATAAAAATTTTGCTCAAACTACAAAAAATCGCCTGCAGTATGCGCTAGACCACGTAACAATAGACACGACTGGAAACAGACAAGCAGGCATCGCCCTTTGTGGACAGACGCTTGTCCTTTGTGTAAAATTCGTGGAATTGGCGCCAGTATCTCGTGATGACACGGGACTGGCTCATGTAACGGTACCGTCCGCCATTGTCCCTTGTTCCACGCCTCATCAGTCAGCCACCCTCACTGTTGCTTTCAGTTCAGTCCGCCTGCATTCGTGGAAGGGTTAAGTCTTTTTCAGTTTCTACTGTGCGAGCTGTGTCCTGTAGTGAGAGACCGTTCCTTTCTTTATACAGTACTCTATATACAGACTGGTGTGTTTTAGTAACGCTTATTGTGTTCATCATGGCCCTTTCAAAACCAACACGGACCCAATACAAATCATTGACATTTGCCGAAAAAGTTGCCGTTATTCGGGAAGTGGAAAAGGGACAAAAGAAGAAATTTGAAATTGCTAAGGAATTCGGGATACCGCCAAATACACTGTCAATGTATCTAAAAAATAAAGAGAAGATTTTGAATAGTGTGTGTAAAGCCAGCGACAAAGATAGGAAAAGAGCGCGAGGACCAGAAAATCCTGACGTGGATGAATGTGTAGTGAAGTGGTTTAAGCAAGCAAGGGACAAAAAAATGCCAGTCAGTGGGCCCCTCGTCAGAGCCAAAGCTGAGGAATTCGCATCTAGCTTAGGGAAAAATGATTTTAAGGCCAGCACTGGTTGGCTCGATGGTTTTAAAGAAAGGAATGGCATGTCTTTCAAAACTGTTTGTGGGGAAAGTGGGTCTGTTAACGTTGAAGCTGCAAATTCATGGAAAGACGATTTGTTGCAAATGATTTCTGATAGAGACGCTAATGACATTTTTAACGTAGATGAGACGGGCTTATTCTTCAAATGCACCCCCGACAAAACACTTGCTTTTAAAGGAGAAAGTTCTAGTGGCGGCAAACACAGCAAGGAGCGCATAACACTTTTAATTGGAGCAAACATGGATGGCTCGGAAAAACTGCCTTTGCTAATGATAGGGAAGTCAGCCAACCCACGTTGTTTCAAAAATGTAAAAACAAAACCAGTTGAATATGAATCAAACAATAAAGCTTGGATGACAGTTGACATTTCGAAAGATGGCTTTTGAAAATCAACAGGAAATTTCGGAATCAAAACAGAAGAATCGTCTTGTTTATTGACAACTGTACACCGCACAACACTATTCCTGTGATGGAAAATGTAAAGGTTGTGTTTTCCCCCCAAACATGACTTCAGTAGTTCAACCTATGAGCCAAGGTGTAATAAAAAATGTTAAGCATTTTTACAGATGGCTTGTGGTCCAAAACATTCTGTCAGGTGCTTATGTAGATGAGTACGAAAATACTATCAAGATTAACATCCTTCAAGCTGCCCGCATGTGCAACAGTGCTTGGGACCAAGTTACGCAAAAAATAATTGCTAATTGCTTTCGTAAAGGTGGTTTCCGCCACATTGAAGGTGAAGAGGAGAATAAACTTGCTAGAGAAGTCGTACCCACTGCGGATAACTGGGAAGATGTTGGACATGACGCAGGCATTCGTTATGAAGAGTTTGTAAACATGGATGAAGACTTGGCGGTGTTCGGTGAACAGACAGATGCGGAGATCGTGGCTGATGTTATGAACAAAAGAAATGATGGTGCATCTTCAGATGAAGAAGGGGACCAGCTAGAACTTCCAGAGATACCGATTCCAACGGCTTCACAGGCCTCAAATTACATTCACGACTTGAGACTGTTTGTTGAAGGACAGCAGAACGTAAGTGACGCTATTTTCCAAGCATTTAATAAACTTGAAGAGTTTACTACAACTCAGTGTATTAACTGCAAAATGCAATCAAAAGTTTCTAGCTTTTTTAAAAAACTGTAAATGGTATATTTTGTACTGAAACGTGTTTATACGTTTGTAATACATATGTATAAGGAAATTGTTTAATAAAATAACATATTTGCTTTACTGAATTTCGGTTTTTGATTTGATTTCTCTACCCTTATTAAAACTTTCCTAATTCGAATTTTTGGATAATTCGAATTTTTTACTGGTCCCTTCAGCTTCGAATTAGCCAAGTTCTACTGTATATGATTTTTTTTGCACAACATTTAGTACTATTTAGTACTAACATTTAGTAGTAGTTCTATTGTGCAGTAAACTACAGCCCAGAAAATTTGTGAGATTACTGTTGTGGGTGGATTATACTGTGACCATGGATTGTTTCCTAAGAAAAGGGGAAATTGCTTGGACGAAGTTAAGCTATCTAAAAAGCAAAAAAACAGAAGTTTAGAACTGCAACCAAATGGTCGTGTTTCACTAAATCTGGGCCAGAAGATTATATGTAATTAAATTGTAACATAAGTTTTTTCTTGTTGATTACCTATGTGAAATTGTCATGAATATATACCATGAAATTTGGATCAAAAGTTTTAGTGGGCTGTGTATATGTATGTGCGTGTATGCACGCGCATGCACATATATATCTACAAATGTATACAAATTAAATATATACGTGTGTGTGTTTATACATTATATACGTATTTTTATACACATTTCAACCAGTGGTGACCTCATATGAAAAATTGTTTAATGATCTGATGATGAAGCATATGCTTTGCAACGCATCATCAACTATAAATAAGAAGTCACAAGGTTGGAATTGAAAAAGCTTAGTTTATCTATACTTGGTTCGTCTTGGTTGGAATTATCTGTTTCCTCATCACATTTTCGTTACCCGAGTCTTCCTCATTGTCCAGCATTAAAACAAATTTTGTACAGTGATTGCATGCTTTTTTATATCATACATACTGCCAACATCATATTGCTCAACAAGATGGGCTGAGGATAACAGATTTCTACTCCTGGGAAAGCACAACACATCTGCTTTTGTAACATTTTATTAAATGTTTTTCTATTTATACTTAAGAAATAAAAAATAGGAGTTCTGTCCCTTTTGGACTGAATATAACATTGAAATCTGAAGTAGGAGCTTAGAAAAGGTAGTACTAGAATAGTCCTACACATGAACTGTGTATTCTCAAGGAAATTAGAATAAGAACTTTCCTAAATTTCAGCTTACTCAGCAATAAATCATGGATCGCCTTTCACGTAACTCCACGAAGCTTCATCTCTCAGGAAATATTTCAGTTTTTCCCTTTTTACAAAAACTACAGGTTCAACACCATTATCTTAGACTGTCTTCAGAATAATATCTAAACCTAAGGCAAATGGATTCACCAAATGGCCCAGGTTTAGACATTATTCTGAAGATGCTCCACAACTAAGACAGATCAAAACATTAATAATAAAAAGAAAGTATGATGGTTTCTGTCGCAGGTAGGAGTTTTATCCACTGATGAAACAAATTGTCTTGATTTTCATTTTAATAAATATAATAATCTTTTAATTTTTTTGGTTAACCTGATAGTCACCAATTAAATTATATTTATAAACCCTACATCAAAATTAATATTTGCTTATACTTAATAATCTTATTGTATGCATACAATAAAAAGTTTAAAAATTAACAGAAAAAAAACAAAAGTTTTATTAAATCAATTTTTGACAGTTAGTTCCATTTATTACGGTTTATCATGCAACTGAAATATTGAAAATATATAATCTATTGTAACTTTAAATATACAAACAATATGAGAACAATCAACAAAAGTATAATTTTTTGTAATAATTAAGAGTGTAAAAAAAACCCATAATGCCATACTCTATTTGCCACTCTCTCTCTCTCTCTCTCTCTCTCTCTCTCTCTCTCTCTCTCTCTCTCTCTCTCTCTCTCTCTCACACACACACACACACACACACACACACACCATATTTCATAAATTGCCTATATTGTTTATAAGTAGTATATAGTTTTATATAAATAGGTGACATATTAGCTCTTATAAATTATAAATAACTTCAAGATTATTTGTAAATTTAATATATTTATAAAATAAAAACAAAAAGTGTTTGAAATGGACTTATTTGGCAATACTGTTCTTGACGTAAATAATAAAAAACTGGAACAATAATTACTTATCCAGTTGATACAGGACAGGTTAGTACTAGATTTTAGTATATAGTAAATGGTCAATTTCAATTTTAGTGTCTGGCATAATCTGATTTGTTACATTTTTCCCAAAAATATTTTATGAGGAAATACAATTAGGCCTAGGTCTATAAGATTGTTAATAAATCATATACACTTATATTAACAAAAAACACCGATAGGAATGTATGGCTAATAATTCACAGGCAACTCTAAGAAAATGGGTATACTTCAATAAAAAAAAAGATTTGTATCTTGTTAACAATATTTAACATAAAGACTACTTACTAAAACAACAACAAATGTGATGGTTTATTCACTCACATCTTGTGGTTCAAAAACTTCATAACAAATGCAAAATCTTCACTGTGAAAATTCCCCTTTCCCTTCAGTATCTAATTTCTTCCCTCCACCATCTTCATTGGACCATATCAATCTCTTTCTCCCTCCTAGTCATAGCTCTTCACAATCTGTATCCACTACTACTTCTTTACTGACCCTCTTCCATTTCTACTAACATGGCCAAACAACTTTAGCAGGTTTTCTTTCTGTCATGTGTACATGCGCGCGCACACACGCAAGCACACGTGCGCGCGCGCACACACACACACACACACACACACACACGCACACACACACACACACACACACACACACACACAATTACAAATTATGTTTATTTATAATTTAAGTGTACAAAACTTTATAACTTATCATTATTACAATAAGAATAACCATACACGATATTCATACATTACCAGCTAAATAACTATGGAGGGATTTCTTATCAGCAACCAATGCATACACACAACTCAGATCATTAGGCTTACTTTTAGAAGGTCAACACAATTTAACAGAGGTGAGGCAAGTTATGCAAATAATTTTATCTCATTGCAAATTAAACCTTTTTAGAAAGTGAATGTCTATGTCTCACAAAATTAACATGAAATGTATAAAACTCAAAATTTCCTCAAACTTTTAAGTCAAATCAATGAACTTTACTTTCTTGTTTTATTAAGCTTGTCACACAAAACGTTCATCTTACGTAGCATTTTGCTGGTTCATTATTCCTAACTCATAATAAATAATTGTGACAAAGTGCCAAAACAGTAACATATTTCCTGACAAGTACACATTCTTTTCACAATATGGTATAGCTACAACAAAAAATATGCAACAATTTCTACACTCTTCCTTGATTTAAAAATTTAAAATATACAATGAAAACCACTAACATATTCCATAAAATTCCCGCAGCTTTTATAAAAACTGAAGGTAACATTTATTCTTAAATTAAACTGCAACGTATCTTCTCACTCTCATATAAACAATTTCCAAAACAAACTGTTTTTAAATAAACCAACTGTAATTGCAACAAAGAAACGAACATACGCGCCTATGGCTTAAAACGATACACACGGACCATTACAAACTAAAAGTGATGTCCTGTCATTCAGTTGTAAATTCAAATTGATAAAAACTATTTTATCACACAAACCTAGCCTATGTTTGCCTTAAGGCACATACGACGTGTCATTCAACGTTATCAGTAAAATTAAAAAATGTAACTAAAGGGCACGTTACACGAGTTACTTATGAATTCATGCGAACATCGAGATTCTGTTCACATTTACCTTGTTTGTGGGTATAGACCGTAACTTCTTAAAAACCAGTTGAATATCATTCTTGCTAGGCGCACTGTCAGCCATTTTCGACTTGTTGTACAATGTGTCAAAAGAATTATGGGAATTAACTACCGTTGACCACTATAATTTCGTTGATGCGTACCATCAATGAACAGCCTTTTTTAATTAAAAATTATATTCTCTATTTTTGTACGTAATTATTCTCCGTATACGAACTGTATGTAAGTAGACTAGTAGAATATGTTTAATTGTAATTATAAATTAAATTCTTGGATTTCGTTGTCCATGACCTGTCCGTTTCTTAACTAAATATAGACTAATTATTTCACGACTCGGAACACAAAACGTTTTCTGGGTAAAAACGTAAAAGCTTTACCTTACAACCTGAACCGGTTTTCACTTTTAAAAAGCTTCTTCAGAGTTTCATATTTAATTAAATTGTAGTAGGCTATGCCTAACTAAATTAATCTTACGATTCATTTGTAAATAATACAAGATAGTGTATAACTAATTCCGCACACATCCAAATTTATTAATTTATTTATTTGTTTATTCTGTAAAACTGAATTGAACAGAATAATTCGAGACCTTACCACGAGTCCAACAAACAATTGGATAATTGACAGTGGCGTAGCTAGCCCTGAGTGGGCCGTGTATCAAAATTTCTTGGGGGGGCCCTTTTTTGGAAAATAAACAAAAACACTCGCATAAACAAAATATGGGTACCCCAAAATATATTTGAAAATGTCAAAAACAATACATAGGTATGTATTAAAAAACTATAACTCAAAAATGTAAAGTACCGTTTACCAAATGGTAAAAGCTTAAGAGCATGATAATGTCTTTCAGCCGCCAGCTAAACGCAACATTATTATGGTTACTGACTGACTGATTGGTTACATACCTATCTACAGCTATGCAGTGTTGTTTGCTTGTTAGGTCTTTAATCTGCGACGGACGTTAGCACGTTAGCGGTCGCGGTTTTAGTTAACGATTCCCGGCTGGTAAATGATGACGTCATGCAGCGTGATGCGTTACAGAAATTTTCAAATGATGGCCAGCCATAAGACATTATCATGTCAAAAATGTAAAGTACCGTTTACCAAATGGTAAAAGCTTAAGAGCATGATAATGTCTTTCAGCCGCCAGCTAAACGCAACATTATTATGGTTACTGACTGACTGATTGGTTACATACCTATCTACAGCTATGCAGTGTTGTTTGCTTGTTAGGTCTTTAATCTGCGACGGACGTTAGCACGTTAGCGGTCGCGGTTTTAGTTAACGATTCCCGGCTGGTAAATGATGACGTTATGCAGCGTGATGCGTTACAGAAATTTTCAAATGACCCCCAGCCATAAGACATTATCATGTCAAAAAATTCTAATACCGTAGTTAAATAGGTACTTTTCTTGGCTTTTTTTTCGGCGAACGTATTTGTTATAACATCCATAGCTGAAGACGATTTTAGTTTCTCAAGTTCTTCTTTTTCTATGGACAGTATTGATAAGTCCGATAGCCGTTCTTGTCCCATAGAAGTTCTAAGACAATTTTTAATAAGTTTTAGTCTAGAAAAGCTTCTTTCAGCTGTTGCAGTTGTAACCGGAAGGGTCAAAAATAGTAAGGATGCTGTTAAAACCTCTGCAAAACTGAGGCGAGGCTATTGAAATTTGTTAACAATAATTCTGCGAGTTCCTTAGGCCTAATGGTATGAATTTTCTGAATTTCAGATTTCAAAGCAATTAATTAATCATAGAGATCAACTTTCATGTCATTATCGTATTTACTAGCCAGTTTTGCTGCTTCCTTTTTTATAACTTCGTTTGAAAAGGATAAGAGTTTATCCGGTTGTAAGATTTCGAATATATTATTCAGATCACAGAGGGTCTGAAATCTTTGTTTAGTTTGAGAAATCAATATATCTATTTATAGACTACTAACTGGATGCCCGACTGCCAAGCCAATCCTGTATGCTTGCGAGAGCTGAAGCAAGTGTGACGTCACGCCGCCATTTTTAACCCGGGCAAGAGATCTCGAGCCCACAGTTCTACCTATAGCCTACAACTGGTACATAATTGTGCCATTGGAAAAGCGCTTTTTTCAATAGGATACAACGATACCTGCTAATATGCTGGCCGAACTTTATTTATCGGAAATGTACAGGTCTCGAATGGAGTGAGATACTCTTTAAATATTGTCGGAAACATCTCGCGGCTAACCGGATGAAGACGTCCGAAGTGTTCCAAAAAGGAATTACGCGACAATTAATTATTTTTTTATGATAAATACATGCTACGGTACGTCCTGAATAATACGATTTTTTGTCAAACCCATCAGCCCGAATGGTAATTCTCACTTACCTGTTAAATCTTTTGCTATTTCCACTCGTAATCAAAGAATTTGTTAGCCGACACCGTGGGATCATAGTGTTATGGGAACGTAAAATGAAATTTAAAAACAAAAATTTCTCAACGAAGAATTATAAATAAAAGGCTGTATTTCCAACTTTCATTATTATTAGGGCTATTTATCTGTATGAAAAGGTACCGGTACTCACCAGGAACTCGCGAGTTCAAATCCGGGGGAGGTAGATCGATGTAAAAGTTTGGAAAATTCTATAGAGATAAATGAAAATATAAATCTTGAGAAACTTGGGCTTAAAAATGTGCCAGTACTGCATACCACCAGAAAAAGCCATTATTAACTGATGTTGTTGTTAATATTATATTATTATCATCAATCTATATAAAATAAGCTGCTTTCTTCCTTTCAAAAATGATATTCAAAATAAAACAAGAAAAACACACAGAAATTTTACAATATATTTTACAGCAAGAAGTATAGAGAAAATTTACAAACCATGAGCTATGTTCTTCTCAATGTGCCACAAAAATGACAGATTTGACTTGAAAATCAATAGTCACAACTTACCAAAAAGCGAATGTACAAAATACCTGGATGCACACATGGACAATAAATTTCATAAAACTACTGGCCGACACTATCCATTCAAACCCCACAGACAAATATTTTGCTCCACTAGTGAGCTTCCTCAGTGTTTACAAATACAATGAAAACTATTCCTGCATTGCTCCACTCAAAGGGAAGATTAATTATTATTAAATGGATACTTATGTAAAATGAGGTTACATTTGTTAAATTTTACAGAAAACCTTTCCACACATTTAGATTATTACTATTGTTATAGCTTGATGAGATGTCAGGTTAGGTTCCCAATCAGAACCTGGGATATGCCCCTTGCTGTAATGGGCCAATCTCCCATCTTTTCCAGCCCTGCCTAAGTGCCTTACAATTACATATTATTAAACAAAATTAACTTGCTGAGCTTGTGGCGATTGCTAACAGGTTTTATAATGTCTTCGGTACAAATTTTTCCAAATGAAAGCTATCTGATTTTTAAATATTTTTCACTGACAGCTCGGATTAATTGAAGTTTATGAGGGACATCAAGCCCTATTTCCACATCTGGACAATTGGTGGAATTGGGAAATACCTTTACATCTAGTGCAAATTTACTAGTTACATTATGAGCAATTATTTTGTTCAAAAATGGAATGCTACCATTCCTCAAGGTCTTTACAAGCTGAAATTCTTGTTCTGTGGCATATACTACCTTGAAAACACTAGCTGATGCATGTAACAGACCACCATTATTATTATTGTCAGTGAGTACTGAATAAGAATGTTTATGGCAATAACTGTGATCTGTTTCTTCCGCTAACGACATGCTACCACAATTGGAACAAGCAATACTACATAATAACTTCCTCACAACATATCCACACATGTAAAATAAGATAAAAATAAGTCAGGCATTTTATCTTCTTTTCGAAGTCATAAGTCAAGAAAGCATTAAATCAATTTACACTCCAAAAGGTCCTCACAAATCAACCTAACTCCACGTATGTTTACCTTTTTTTGCCCGCTTTAAATATGGCTGCCGTGATCTCAGATTTGCTTCACTAGAGAGCGCACTGTCGTGCATCCAGTTATATTAACATCCTTGATCTAGACTGCAATAATACACATTAGGGTGGAATGAAAGTATAGGGCAAAATTTTTTGTTCAGCAAATAACTTTCTAATAGCATTTAAAAGTTGCTTTTTTATGTCAACAATAACACTACGAAGTTTTCTTGTTCTATATTGTAATGATCCTTCGTGTAAATCCCGTTTTATAATGCCACACGTTGGATGCGTCAATTTGTAACTAACCGTGTTGTCCGTCTATTTCTGCAAGAGTGTAAACGTGTCAGAGTGTAATTTGTGTAATGTGTCTTACCAATCCGTCGTCGCTCGGTAACATAACTTCCGCTGATTGAGTCTGTCGTGAACGTACGATTAACCAGGTATTGAAGTCCTTACCTGAGGTTCACTAGGGGTGTATAAATCCCGGGTGGCGCCAAATTGTTTATTTTAAACAATTAAAAAAATTAGTATTATCGGCGATTCCGCTCAGGCGGTGTGGAGAATTCAAACTGGTCCCGCCGCTTATCGATTTTTACAATCAAGCCAGCAGTTTGCTGTGTTCACTGCTTGAGCGCTAGCCGCCAATTCATAGCAGTTCGCTACAATGTACAACATTAATAATACACTTTCCTAATGAAAATAAAACACATTGGTTACACACAGTATTGGTTTATTATTTAATGATTATTACTTTTTCATTGACACAGGTTATATTTGGTTTGTTATATTATTTTGCACCGGCAATTAAACTTAGACAATCTTCTCTGGGTTTTGACGTATCGATTCTGAACATAACAGAAACACCCTATTGGCGTTCACCGAAGTAGTTTACAAATATTTTCGTTCGATCATCTGGATTCATCAGATTACGGTAAAAGGATTAGATGCAATTACAATAATAAAAATACACAACCTTACAATATTTCTACTTAAATATTATAACGTGTAGCTATAATTTGTTTTTTGGAGTGTAGTAAAAGTGTTTCAAAGGTTCGTAAACTAACAATAGGTTAATTTTATAAGTTGACAAATTTTCAGTGTCTTAGTTTTTTATTTAATCTTTGAAAGAGAATAATTTCAGTTAGTGATATTTCATAGTATAGTGAGAAATATTTAAAGTGCGTTTTTTCGGAAATTTGGGTAATTTAAATGATACTTAACCACTTAGTTGACTGGGGGTAAGCAGTTGGTCTGGTAAAAAAGGACTGGATCTGCAATCTTATTCAATTTTCAATTGTTCGGGCTTCGGGCATCTTTTTCAATTTTCTTGGAGTAATTTATTCACTCTTTTTGAATTAAAGGGTCTTCGACATCAGTTAATTGATTTCAGTCATCGTCTACTTCTTTTTCGTTCACTTCTGGTAATTTGGTTAACTTTTATAACATTTTAAATTAAATATTTGGTTGTTCAAAATTTGGCTTCTGTTTTCCAAGAGCGTCACTTTACGAGTAACGATATTCAACGGTAATTCCGTACTTAACGGCAGTTGCTATGGTTACTAAATAAAATCTGATTGGTTAATCAGGCTATAAACCCATTGTTATCAAAATTTGAATTCCTTTCAAAATCCTTGTATATCTTCTGATTGCTTTCATCCCGTTATCTTCCTTCCTAAGTATTAATTATTATCACTGTTATTTGTATTTTCTTCCAAAGATTATTTTGGTATCCCACAAGATTGGGTTCGTTCATGTTTTATAATTTTCCAATTATTTTAATATTTCCTAATTACAGTTCTCTTTTCATTTAAATACTTATTCTAATATTTTGCTTTTAATAAGATTTACAATTTATCCTTGGTTGATTAATCACCTTGGATTTGTTAATTACTTGGTTATTTTCGTACAATTAGTATTTGTTTGTGTTTGACAGTTAGCCCTTTCTTAAGCCTAAGTAGCCATTACTAATTTTCACTTATTTCATATACATTACATCTCATTTAAGCCTAATGCTTTATTTTGTTCTTATAACTGGTTTTGTTACCTTTTGACGTGTTTTGGTTCTGTTTTTTGTGTTATTTTTTATGTTACTACTATTTTATACATCATGTATTGCTAATTATTTACTGACTGGTTTTCTTGTTCTCTAAGTCATACATTGCTTTCCTTTCTTACTTATTTACTCCGCCAATGTCAACAATATGGCTATTAATTACTATTTTTTATCACATAAAATACAACATTTAGGTCTATGGTTGGTATAATTACCCTAGCCATATCCTATTCATAAGTTTGCTTAAACAATTATCTAACACTTAATATGTAATATTGGTGTACAATTCATTACCTTTTATTTTATTTTTTGGGTGATAAACAACCTCACCTCTTTTGAACTTACTTCAATAATCATCCCTTATAACATGGGTGTTTATTGATTGTTTTAAACTTCATATTTTATAGATACTCTTTGCCTTCACTCCATGGTAACACTATCTGATTACTCTTTCATGGGGTTCTCACCTTTAAATTCTATTATATACTTTTAAACTTTACAATAATATTCTTTTCTAATAAATACAGTTAACATCACTCTTCAGTGTTCATTACTACTTAATTAATGGTTTATTTTAAATGCCATTCTTAACAACTTTCTTAAACATCATTACTGTTCACTATTAAACCTCTAGTGTTTGTTACTTTTTTACTAAGTGTTTATCTTAACCTTCACTATTTTATCTATTGCTATCGTTGACAATATTTTTATTTACTCATCACTTTCACTTTTAAAATATCTTGTGTTTATTATAATTTATTTAGTGTTTTTTCTCTATCATTTTACTTTAGGGTTTTTTCACTTTCACTATGGGCACTTCTTAAACTTATTATTTGAGTGTTTTTTAGTGGGTAATCCCTATCATTACTTTTCTTTGTCACTTAGTTAATTTCAGTTTATTTCTCACTATCTCAATATCTCTCTCTTTCTTTACACATATTATATATACTTATTAATTTCATGTCTTTCTCGAATTCTTACTTACATTTACTTCTAATTCTTTGGCTAGTGTATTTTTATTTATCGGGTTTTATCAATGATTAATTACATTTGTCACTCATTCAATACTAACAATTATTTTTTAGATTGGTTCTTTACCGGTTTCATTTCCTTTATTATATTTGATTGTATTATTTCTCCCTTCTCTATTCTCTACTACTTGTCTGTGTTTTCTCGCCTTGTTTCATTGTATTTCCTTTATAGTTGGTTTGTTCCCTTTTTGTTTTCATTTTTCTTCTCCTTCACTTCTCATCTCGTTTCCTTTTATTTTGGTTCTTATCTGGCCAATCTCTGGGGTTGGGTCAAAGTCGTTTGTCTGTCAGTCTAGTCTGTGAGTTTCTTTAATAATCACTTTTAGTTTATCATTCTTCCTCCTTCTTTCTTAATTACATTTTATATTTTTATTCTCTTCATTATTTATTTATTAAAATATATTACTTTTTAGCATTTCTTACATACTTATAGTTATCAAATATGATCTGAATTTGGCGATGTTATATAATGCCCTTCCACCAAAATTGATCATTTTATAAAACGTGATTCTAAGTTTGATGAAATTATCAATTGTATTGTATCATTTTCTTCTTAAATTCTCCTGCTTCTTGTTCAGTTTTATGTTCAATTCTGTATCTTCTACTTCCTTTCTTCTGAGTCTTTTCTTCATCATTTTCTCTTATTACGAACTGGCTTATTGATTTTTTATTATAAATTAATCCCTATAAATCTTATTTTCCCTAACTATCCTTACTTTGTAGCTGAAATCGATTCGGATGGGCTCTATTGGCTTACCTAACTCTGTCGTTCAAAACTACTCTTTTTCTGAGGTCAGGGGAACATCATCCCTGCTCATTTAAATGATTGCTGGACTTATTCAACAGTCAATCTCAATTAATGAATCTTCAATACAGTCATCTCGTGACTAATAATAATAATCATAATAATATTTGTTGGGAATCTTTTACTTTTGTATTTCATTATTGCTCAGTTCGAGTCATCTATTTTTTCATCCTTCTTTATGGATACCATTTAATAATACCTGAAGCGTTGATTTTTATTGATAAAATTAACATTTTTATTCATTTTTTATTACTCTTTGTGTCATCTCATTTCATATTATAACTCTTAGAATATTTATTTTATTTAGTTCGTTTTTAGATCATTGGTTTGTTTATTTTACTTCCCATATTTTTCCTAAATAGTTGTGGAAGTTGATCATTTTGATTGTTTTTTTTCATAATTTTTTAAACATTATAGTAAGTTAGTGTTTCTTGCTAGTTAGGAATTTTTGTAGCTTATTCTTTTATAGTATGTTTTACTTTTTTGCCTCATATGTTGGCTAAAGATTATTGTAAGTTGATCTTACTTTGTAGGAATTTTTTGTAACTTTATTCCTTCATTTTATAATTGGTCTAGTATATTATCAAAATATTTGCGTAAGTTGGCCTTACATAACTTTTTGAATTTTGAAATTCATCTTACACCTTTTCTTTATTATTTATTTGCAAACTTATCCGTTTGACTTGTTATCTCTTTTTATTCAAAGTAATTTGGTTGGTTTTTTACCTTACGTTTTTTCAGTCATGTTTGGCTTGTCATAATATTTCTTAATTGATGCCTGATTGTATACCCCCTTTATTTTCTTAGTGATGGGGTTAGTGATTTCATAAGTGTTATTGCCCTTGTCTCTTGTGATAGTGTACGGTCCCACGTATAATAATAGTAACATTTTTGTAATGCCTTCTATTGAGCTTGGTAATTCTCTGTTTTTTATCAGCACACTTTCTCCTATCTGGCATTTGATAGTATTTTGCTGGTTCTTAGAATATTTATTCCTTTGTTGCTCTACTTTCTCTGCGATTCTGTTGTACAATTTTCTTTTTTCGAATTGGTATTCAGTGTTTGTGGGAAATTGAATCAGATCATTTATCTCCCTAGGCGGTGGCCGCTCGAACATCATTGAGTATAGTGTGGCTTCAATGAAGTTGTGGTAAGCCAGGTTTATAAATTCTTCAGTGGATTTTAGGTAATTGTGCCATTCCTTTTGTTTATCATGGCAGTAGGTCCTTAGGATTCGACCCACTTCTCTAAGTACTCTTTCAGCTGGGTTACTGCTCGGGTGATAAACGGATGTTTTGTAGGTTTTAATACCATGTTCCCAGAGTTTGCTTTTCCATTGAGTTCCTTTAAATTGAGTCCCGTGATCGGTTATGATTGCTATAGGTTTCCCTACTTCCGGTATAAATTTGGTTAATATGACCTCAATAATTTTCTTGGTGGTAGCATGGTTAATGGAGTACAATTTAGTATATTTGGTGAAGTGATCGAACATGATTACAATGAATCGAAATCGGTGTCTTCCTCCACTGCGAGGAAATGGACCACAAATATCAAGGAATACTCTTTCTAATTTTTGACTTGATATTATTGGTATCATCATACCCTCTTTTTTCGAATTGTTGCACTTTACCATTTGGCAAATATTGCACTTTTGTATAGTTTTGCTCACCTTTCGATAAATAGTCTTTATATAAACTTGTTCCTCTAATGCTTTTATTACTTTCATGGCACCCATATGTCCGTACCGAATGTGGTAGTCCAATATCAGTTGTTCTTCTACAGTAGACGGGATTACTAGTTTTCACTCTCCAAAGTTAGGGTTGTTTTTAATGAATAACAGGTTATTGTGTACTTTATAATACTGTACAATGGGTTCTTCTTCTTTCAATATTCTCTCCCGGATACTCATTATTTTTGGGTCCACATCTTGATGTCTTCTTATCTCCAGCGTTATTTTTTCCAGATCTGTTCTATCCTTGATTATGTTATACACCTTAACTAACTGTTCTTTCTTTCCCTCGAAAGTTTGTTGCTGTATGTTGATACGGGATAATATATCAGCAGCTGTGTTTTTCTTCCCTGGTATGTATTCCCAGTTAATATGGTATTCTTGTAGTAATAAAATCCATCGGGTTAATCTTCCATGACTGAGCTTACACTGCTTAAGGAATGATATGGATCTATGGTCGCTTCTCACGGTTATTGTATATCCTAGAATGTAAGTCCTGAATTTGTTGCAGGCGAACACGACACTAAGTAGTTCTTTCTCCGTGACGTGGTAGTTCCTTTCACATCCATTTAAGGTCCTACTTGCAAAGCTTATGACCATATGTGGCCCCTTATCATCTTACTGATATAATATGGCACCTACACTCACGTCGCTCGCATCACAGTTCATGAAGAATGGCTTTTTGAAGTCTGCATGGTGTAAAATAACGGTGTTTAAAAACTTCTATTTTATTTGTTTAAATATTTCATCTTGTTCGGCTCCCCATGTCCATTTATCTTTAGTTGACAATTGTTTTTTAAATTGTGCTGTTAACTTGAAATAATTGTCCTGGAATTTTCGATAATAATTGCAGATTCCAAGGAAAGACTGTAGCTGATTTTTGTTTTTAGGTGTGGGAAATCGTTGTATCACTTCAACTTTTTCTTATGAAGGGGTGATGCCTTCCTCTGTTAGATTAAACCCTAAAAATTGTACCTTGCGGGCTATAAACTTTGACTTACCCAGCTTAAGGGTGATGTGGTTATCTGATAACTTTCTTAAAACCGTCTCCACTCTAACACACTGTTCATGCCAATTTGATGATGTTATCAGCAAGTCGTCTACATTGTAACGTAATGAAAATATGGTCCCCTACGTTACATAAAAAGTTTATAATTTTCAAACTAAAAATAAAAATAATAATTGTCCGTAACATAACCCATTATTAAATAAATGAATAATCCCATAATAAGAATACAAGGTAAAAAGGAGAAATTAAGAATGTTTATAAATACAAACTTAAGTGTTCAGTGAAAAGGGTCAACTATAAACATTGACAAGTAATGTAAAACCTAACTTAGACAGTTTTAGAATGATTGATGAATTAACTGAGAGGAGAATAATTGATTAGTGCATGATTTATTTTATAAAAATGTACATGTTATTATGTTTTATCATGTTGTGTTATTATCATGATATTTATGTTGTTTTTTGTATATAGCAAGTGAGGTAATTGTTTTAAGAGAATATCAATTAACTGATGTTAATTTCATTTTTATGTTATCAAATATATCATTATAGAACTGGTGTTAAACTTTATAAAATTAAATGTTTTGTATACATGTACTTAGTTAGTATGCAGATTATAATTGTAAACTTGGCCAGAAAGGCAATAATTGTTAATGAGATACAAAAGGGTTTATTGTAATTACATCATAAACAAATGAAGGATTCTATAATAATGTAGGTAATAACAAATTAAAATCAGAAGGAGATAAAAATGTAATGATAGGCCACAAACCAGTAACATTGTACAGTAAGTCAGGTCAGAAAAGTTAGGTAACGAAATTTGTAAAAAAAAAGTACTAAGTAGAATATAATGAGTTAGGAGAAATCAATAATAATTACTGATAGCAGATAAGTAAATTCAATTTAAATAAAATCTCAAATGTAATAGTGCAATGATACCGAAAGGTAATATTTTGTAACAGGAAAGTAATACTTGTTAGAGTAAGTAGATTAAGAGGAAACGACAGCAAAATGTATATAATTTAGTAACAAACAATATGTAAAGGTATAATATGATATAATGTAAATTTAGTAAGGGAGTATTTTAATAAGTGCAAGAACATTGTATGATTATGGTTATAGGATTATAAATATTATCCAATAAGAGAAGACAGACCGGTTGTCAAGGACAACAAAATGGAATAAAATTTGTTGATTCGATTATTGAATTGTTATCCATGAACAAGGACAGTTTAGTTTTGATGAACTTAGAAAAAACGATAAAATTAAATAAAATAAATTAATGAGTGAACAAAATTAAGTAATAAATAACCATAGGAAGGTTCACTGACTTTTGACGGTCACATATAACCGAATACTAATAAGCCTATAAATCAAAATTGACGAATATCTAAGGGAAGAACTTTACCAATAAAACTCAGTATAATGAGTAATCCTTAAACTTAATTAATAGACCAATGAAGAGAAATAACTACCTGTATAGAATAAAATAATCCAGTATTCTAAAGAACGAAAGCAGAACTCAAAATTGTACTCGAACCTCACTTTCCACGATTCGATAGAGAAAGCATACTTTGACACAAAATACATTGAAACCTGTAACCACAAGAACAGGACATTGGTGAACAGCAAGGATCGGCATTTCTGCGTCATCCCAGGACCAAGACATCAACCTTTATTTCGAACTTGGAGTGAAGACTGGCGAGGATTTATTCATCTGTATCCTGTTGTTGATCAAACACATCGAACAAGGTTAGCTGTGCACTGCCATCACAAGTAACGATGCCATCGGACGGTAAACTCCAATTATTTTAAATAATAATTAATAAGAAATTAGTAATAGATTGTAATACCTTGTAATCCTATTTATGCATTTTCTGACCTTACTAATAGTTGAAAGAACCTTCACACCCTGTGTTTAAAGAAAAACAATAATAAATAAAAATAATATATAACCCTGAATTCGATAATTAATCGATTAATTCCAGTACGATCGATTTTTGTATCCTCGTAAAGGAAGAACTTTGTTGTCAAGAAAAAATAAATAAAAAATAAAGAATAATTTTTGAAATTGACGATATCTTATCATTTGTATAATATTTAATGCAGTATGAACAAGTTGTAATTTATGTAGAGAGTGTAACGTAGGAATTATTGTGCGCGGACAACTAACCTACAATACACAGCTGACTGTGGACAACAGCGCTAGCTCGCGGACCGCTGTTGAATTACAAGAGAACGAGAAACAGATTTAAGGAGTTACTCTCCTCTCTCAAAACGCGGACTAGGCTTGAATAAGAACATTATAATTACACACTATATCAACTGGTATTGAACGTTATTATTACAGAAAGTACTAAATTAATACAGAATATTGAGATATTCTTAATATTTGATTACGATCACGCTTTAGAAGATATTATTTCTTCACAAATAATCGAACATTGTGGTTCTTAACCCTTTAAAGCCCAAATTTTGAAAAACCATTAGAAAAAAATTTCTTTTCTAAAAATTCAATTTGGCATATATTGAGGATGTCTAATACATTTTTCAAAATTGTATCTCTTATGGTTTAAAAATAGGAGTTATGTTGCTTATAAGCAACAGTGGGCTTTAAGGGAGCTTCTAGTATACGTGGAAAGAATGTTGTAAAGAATATTGTACAAGTAGCTGTTATGAATACTGTATATCGTATTATTTAAGGCAAAGTTGAGGTTATACAAAACACAAATTATAATGTCTCTTTGTGTATAAACCCATTAAAATTGTGTTAATAACAATAATTTATGATAAATAATATTATTTGTGTAGCAATAATACAATCAAAATATGTATGAACTGAAGTCTATTTTACATTATGTAAAACTGAGAGAAACACTTTTTTTTTACTGTCAGACACAGGTTAATTTTACACTTAGTGCACACAAGCTGCATAGTTCCCTGACAAACCTTGCACCGCCCTTTTTTTCCAGCATGTCTGGTAAATGCGCCAGTCCATCAAAGCGAACATCAGTTGTTGGGAGCATAATAGGAGTACGACGTTTTGGTGGTGTTACATTATCTGTATTTTTGTTGCTGGGACGTCCACGTTTTTTTATTTTTGGGTCTCCAGAATGCATTAGACCATAGGAAATATTTGCCTGAAATTGCAATAGTGACAATTTGGGCTTTTTGCCCCTCTGCATTTCATGACCTCTGTACATCAACCAGCTGTTCACAACTGCAACTCCTAAACACCAGTATACAATTCGTATATAACATTTTTTTGACCGTATGTTGACTCTGTAAAGCTCAATAAGCATGTCAGATAAATCTACACAGCCCATATATTTATTATATTCAGCGACTATACTTGGTCGAGGAATATTAATACATTTTTTTTCTGAAGAGGAATATCTCTTGCATTCTCCAAGTGGCTGAATGCATGTGTATGAGGATATAAAATTTATACTTTTTCTGTCAAACCAACGGACCATGGCGATATTATTGGATGTTTCAACGTGGAAATCATAAGAACCTCGTCCTTGTTTTTTTAATTCATTTTCTCTTTTCAAATCACATTTTCCCATACGGTCACTTCGTATTGTGCCTACAAACAAGATGCCTTTCTCTTTCAAGGCAGATGCTAGCACAATAGAAGAAAACCAGTTGTCACAAAATATTTTAAAATTTTTGTTTTCTGACAAATTTTCACAAAGATTCAACACAATATCCGCAGAGAATCCAAGTCCACTTGCAAGACATGTTTCTTTCCCAGTGTAGATGTTGAAATCATACATTATACCAGATGAACCTGATCTTGTGAATACCTTGAAACCCCATTTATGAGGCTTGTTTCTTAAATATTGTTTCAATGTATGTCGAGCTTTAAATGGTATAATTTGTTCATCAACTGCCTGATATTCTGTAGGCGGTAGACCATGAAGTGCTGTTTGTAGAGATGTAATAAAAGGCCTAATTTTATATAATTTGTCTCTACTGGGGGAATCTCTAGGAGGCATCTTAGTGTTGTCGGAAATATGGAAATATTTTAGAAGTGCTATGAATCTACTCCTACTCATAATGTCAGCAACTTGTGGGTATCTGGTTTCCTTTGCCCAGTAACAGCGTATAGAAGGCATTTTCACAATATCCATTTGCAAAAGCATCCCAAAATCTTTTCAATTTCCTTTCTGTTGGTACATAATTGAATTCCATCTTTCTGTAAAGCATATACATTTGTTTGCTCAGACAACAACTCAAAGAATTCTTCACTTATAAAATATTTAAAATATTTGAGTGGGGAGGTTTCTTCTGGTGGAAGTGGAATGAATGATTGCCATTGTATATCTGGAGATACAAAATCTGTCTTCTGAAAATTTAACAACTGTGTACGCATCTTTGTGGAAGCTGATATAGATTTACAGTTACTGAAGTGACTGGGCCGTGCAGTTTGTTCTACTTGATGAGGAAATGCAGATGACGAAAAGCCAAGAAAGTCTAGTTCTTCCTCTATGCTGGTTACATTTTCAACTGGGTGAACAGTCTCATCTTGATTCTGTGACACAAGATGGAAAAAGCTTAGATTGCTAGGCCCATCTGATTGTAACAGTAATTACATAAAGACTTAATTTCTAAGCAATAAAAATCGTACCTCAAATTCCAACTGCATTGTGTGCTGTCGAGCTGATTCATGTAACTCAAGAAACTGTACCTCTTGAATTTCTGAGGGCTGTGTAAGAAACATATTTGGTTCAATCTCTTCTGTATCACTGTCACTACCAATTTCTGAGTCATACCCATCTGTGATTTCAATTAATTGAAAGAACTGTGTGATAATATTCTTATATACCAATATAAATAAACAAAATTATTTTTTCACCTACCTTATTTTATGCCCTCATCCCAGGATCCGTCACACGAACGTCAAGATGCAAGAGTGGTTTACAGGTTATGTGAATAACTTACGCAACTCGCTTTTTGTGAAGAGAAATTGATTAATTTATTTTTTATTTAAATTTTTCTATATCAATTATCCTTTAGTCATTCCTGTATCTTTAAAATACAATCTAGCACTTCTAGTCAAATTTTAAATTGAATACAAATTTCTGTAAATAGTTGCAACATAATCTGGTACCAATTAACTTATTTAAGACATCTTACCTTATTATAAACAGACAGCCCAGTCTGCTAACATACACACATTCACACTATTACAAAACCAAACCCCTTTTATTTAATTGACATGTTGAATTACTTTACGTAACCCCCTCGCCGACCTCGTGGTTCCGCACTTATTAGTTCATTGTATGTTTCCGAAATAAGTTTTTTTATTCATTCATTCTTACTATGACATGGGTCTCACTACTACCCTTTAAAAGAAAACTGTTATTACTTCCACATTTTTTGAAAAACTGCGCACACTTTTACTGCATATTGAATTTTATAGATGAGCCCCTTTGATCGACTACCTGGCCAGGTATGTGTCTATGCAAGAACTGGAGAGAGCGTCCACCAAGACTCTTACACTTTTAATTATACGACAAGGTGGAAAGCAATGCCTTCTATTTGGTAGTCATAGCGGTGACACATTCAAAACATGGTTTTTTCGTGTTTTTGACGTCGACGATATGTGGTGGGCACTGGTCGACGTCACAATTGTAGGCTGGACTTAACTTTCATTTCCGTCAGCTCAGACCACGAGGCGAAAAAATAGAGTCTCAAAGCCATACTACTTTTCTAACTTGGCGTCGGTCTGCGCATCTGCTGGTGGTTGCGCGTTTGGGCGTAGATGTCACACAGCCACAAAGTTCTAAGAATCGACGACTGGCACATTCCTTTGCAAATGTTTCATCACCCAGCTACAGCGTACCGTTTCTTTGTTCGAACAAAACTTCTACTCAAACATGAGTCTGGCCACACATATGAAATAAATTGTGCAATTTAATAAAATGAACCCAAATTGTTAATAACATAAAAAGCCCTTTTTTTTGCCCCATTACAATACCCCCCCCCCCCCAATGAGATATCTTCTGCCGAAACATAAGAAATCTCATTGTTAAAACCCCTAAGGGGACTGGTGAGGATATGGTGCCAACAACCCCCCATTGGTTCTTATACATCATGGGTACACAACCCCCCTGGCTCGGCGACTATGGCCCCATCTGAACGAGATCACTGGACTTCTCTATTCGAGATCCCAACACCATAACATCGAACAGACACGCACCACAGCGCACCTAACCGTCTAACATACCACCCCCAAAATCCAAACCCCTGGTCTTATACCATGCCAGATCCTCAACCGATATGTTCCCCCTTACCATGCACACTGGGCTGCCTTTAGCAGTTACTGGGCTCGTACATACTCTTATAATATCTTAGAAACAAACTCATCATTTAAAAGTCACAAAATATTTATCTTTAGATTCACAATTCTTTTAAGTTCAAAAATCAGATTGCTATATTATTAATATTTTCATCAAAACCAAAAAAAATCTTTTATCTACATTTATCAATTCTCTTCATTACTATTTATACTCAGAAAAACAAACAAATTGAACATTTAATTAAAACATGAACTCACTTATCCTAACATGTGATTATACATACATTCTAAACAATTTCAATCACTTTCTGCTACAGTCCGTTTCTTGATGTATATAATACTATAATACTTATAACTAATTTACCTCAAGATATATTTTTTCCTTTAGGAACATGTTTCGGGAGATCCTGTTCTCCCATCTTCAGCCTTCGCCATCTTGCTTCTGGTGCAGTATTTGTGTGTTGGCTTCTGGATGTTATTAAGGTGGTTTGTTGGTCTTTGGTCCTTCAATGTTGCATTATTGTGTGTGGTTGTGGTATCTGTTTTTGTATTTTGTGTATTTTCGATGTTGAGTGCTTTGAATATTGTGTCATGTTTTGTATTGATTTGTATTTGTTCTGGTATTAATTTGTTTTGTGTTTTATGTTTGTAAACATAAAACAACCAACGGTATATACAAAATTGAATGCCATGATTGCAATAAATGTTATATAGGACAAACAAAAAAACAGCTGAAAAAACGTTATTTTGAACACCTAAATGCATACAAAAAACCAAATATATATAAATCCAATTTAGCCACACATGCAATAAACACAGGACATGAATTCCCAGACATAACCAATGTAACACTAATAAAACATATACCACACAAAGGCACCATAATGAACATTTGGGAAAATTTACAGATTTACAAACATAAAACACAAAACAAATTAATACCAGAACAAATACAAATCAATACAAAACATGACACAATATTCAAAGCACTCAACATCGAAAATACACAAAATACAAAAACAGATACCACAACCACACACAATAATGCAACATTGAAGGACCAAAGACCAACAAACCACCTTAATAACATCCAGAAGCCAACACACAAATACTGCACCAGAAGCAAGATGGCGAAGGCTGAAGATGGGAGAACAGGATCTCCCGAAACATGTTCCTAAAGGAAAAAATATATCTTGAGGTAAATTAGTTATAAGTATTATAGTATTCTAAACAATATAATTCAATAAAACCATAGTAATACACCTTAACAACAATACACTTGAAAATTAAAACCTCAATTAGATGGCAGGCACAAAAAATAAATTTTTTTTTTTTTTAATTTAAATTTATTAAAATATACTTTTCTCAATTATTCAAAAAATTTTAAAATTATTTAAATTAATTTAAACAGCAAAATTGGCATTACTTCCTTGCCAAAACGGGTCTAGTATATAACATCACCCATCAGCTGATCAAACTGGGTCAAGTCAACAACCTTGACCTACACAGGTTATACATAGACTACATCATAAAATACATTAACCATCTTTTAAAAATTCTATCTCCAAACACAACAACATAATAAAATATGACATTTAAAATTAATACAGTATTATTACAATTAACAATACAATTGACATTTAAATTACTCAAAATTACACATTTTACAACTTTACTTTATTCTCAAATTCTATTAAAATTGTCACTTGTTTCAATTAAAATTCTATTTTTACTACGACTCTCTTTCTTTACTATTCTCAATCTCCATTAGTTTGGGTGATCTAATTATTCATAATAACTTGATTTACCACTTGATATGTATACACTTATAATCTTTACCTCTCTGACTCTAACATCAATAACAACTTTAACTACTGTGACACCCATCTCTATCAAACAATCTCGAAACCCAACTTACTACTCAACTCAAATCGCATCATTGTACCCTTATAAAAAAATTATACTCTCTAACCCTTTGTACTCAGGATGTGTATTCCCTCCCAAAAGCTCATTCCCTTATTTGGCCCCTGGATTCTACCTAGGCGGCCCTTTCCGGTGCCAAACGGTCCCTTCCCGTCCCAACCCTTTTGTTGCGGACTCCTACACCACCCCCTCTTACAAAACTCCATCAACTAATTACCATTCTCCCTACATCACTTCAACTACAACAAAATATCTCCACTTATTTATTACATCAATATATTAATCAATACTCTACATATTTTACCCCATAGCTACTGTGTCACTATTACATTTCAAATTCTACATTACATTAATTCATAACAATATTTATTCATCTCTAATACCCCTTTTATCTCAACCTGGACTGATCTACATGTCCCAACAAAATATTAATCACCCAAAATCTCCCTTTTACAATCTTTTACAAATCATTAAAAATTCTCAACTATATCAAATTATTTTCATCATTTAAAATAAAATCTTTAACACATTGAAATCACTATTCAAACATTAATTACATTCCATTTTCCTCATATTCAAAGATTTAACTAACCTGAAAAAATTGCAAATCGTTTATAAGTGATATTGTACAGCTGATCAACTGATTTTCTTAGCAAGGTGAATGACCTTACTACAAACATATTTCAAAATTCTACAAATCACACATTTCATCAATCCTTATCTCTAACACAATAAAATAATACATTTATAAGATAGAATAAACACAGTATAATAAACATTCGAACACCTATTTATCAAATCATAGTACAAGCATTTAATTAGTGCAAGAGTGAGTTATCACTTTTAGGTTACAAATTTTTAATTCGCTGCTCCCCTGAGCAACCCCCCAGCCACACACACTATTGCTTTGTTCTGTTGGACTGTGGCACCCAGGTGCTGCCACAAGGACGGCATAGTTGGAGGAATTTGACATCTCCGTGTCCTTGCTTCCGCGTTACATTTGAAAGATTTAGACATCAACATATCTTTTCTTACATAATTACACACCCTTAATGCGGGTCTACCACCTGGCTTTGCTGTTCCTCCTCGAACAGAGTGGCAGCCGCTGTTCCATAGTTTCTGGGATTTCCCCTAGTTTCACCCCCCCATCAATTTCTAATATAAACCAATTTCAAGCCAGCTATGGTCAGGGTTCTTAATTTATGGCCATAGCTGACCGCTAGCCAAAACCACGATTAGTGCTGGTAAGGCAGTAATCGCCCGAAAAGTCGGGGAAATCAACTTTACTTTCAGGCATGTTACAATCGTCATTATCTGCACGGCACGGAAGTCTATCAAGGTACAATATACAATTGTACAAAAGGGGTTGTGCCGTGCATTTTACGCCATTTTGGCCTCCGATGGGGGTAACACTCTCTATTACCCCCAACACTTTCCGCTATCTACTGTGGCACATGCCACCACAGCGATAGCACACTAATAACTAAACTAAAACTTTCTACAATAGCAGTCCCTACATTCCATTATTTTATCACTTCTATAAACACCACTCTACCCCCCAAAATTACCCCCATATCTTGCATAATACCTTACATAACATAATAAACAAATAGACATTTACCTTGATCGTTAGCATACATTAAACAAACAATTCTCTTTTAAATAATTTGTATAGAATCTTATAAACATTATTACTTGAAATTTTTCATTAACTCTTTTATATATCATCATTTCCTTATTTCCCAAAAATTCCAAATTTATTATTAACATTTTTTTTACATCACCTTTCAGTTATTATTATTTTTTAGTTATAGTTTCATTTTAACACAACTATCTCAAATTATTTTCATTATTGAATCAAAATCTTTTCACTTGAGTTAAACACCTGTAAACATTTTATTCTATCTATTTGGTATTATAAAATTTTATACTTACAGTATATTATTCACCTACTGACATAAACACAAAATATACACACCACACACACCAATACCTCCACGTAACCTCTGAAACATTTAACAACAGTGTTATTTCATACCAAACAATTTAACATTTATCTATTTATTACTATCAAATTCACATCTCATAAAATAATTTGAACTTATTAGAAAAATTCAATTATATAACATTTAAATCAATCAAAATATTTAAACATCTCAATTTATTTTAATTAAATTAATGATTAAAAATACAAGTTCAATTACTATCAAAACAATTACAATTCGCTAATTACTGTCTTAAAATTTATTTTTGTTATTTATTTAGATTGCAAAAATATTATTATTATTACCACACCAATTTCTACTACAGACACACATTGTTTACCTAACATTTTACAATACACCCATTTAATTTCACTATCAATTATTTACAATTCTTCATTATTAATTATTCAATTATATCACACTTCATTGTCCAAGTCTGCCAGGTCAGAACCATAAATCAAAATATTTAAAATGTCCATCTATTGAGTTTATGTTCAGCCTCCATCGTCAAAAATTAGTCTGGGTTTCACATAACAATTTTCAATTTTATTTACATTCCACATATGGCTATCTTGTGTGTAATAACCAGAAAATTTTAGTTTATTCGTTTTATCACAATAATCATAAACCAAGTCAACATTATTTATTTCTGTCCAGTCTCCATTAGTAGTTATATTCATTATCAAGTCAGTTATTTTCTCATTCATTACAACATAAGGTAAATTATTATTATTTAAACATGTATCATCAAAATAATTCTCACTCTCTATTTTAACAGGTAAGTATTTCATATCAATTATCTCTATCGCTTTTAACATCTCTTTCAACTCATTATCATCCCTCTTTAATTTATATAATTCTATCTCTCTATCAATACACAACTCTCTATCTAAATCTCTTTCATCATAACACCATCTCACTCTTTCAACACCATTCCACACAGAGGGTACTAATTCATACAAAAATGGGAAACAACTCAAATCCTCCACTAATAAGGGTCTCTCGCCCTTCAACAATAACACTTTAGAACACCTTGGTTCATCACAAATAAGGGGAAAATTTACCCTCTGCCCTACACACTCATCTACTCTCTCTTTCCATTCTTTTTCTAATTCAACAACACCAATTACTACTCCGTTACAACCTATTACTCTCTCACTCTCACTCACTATCTCACTATCTATTTTCAACGTCTCACTCTCTGATACCACCTTTTCAATTACATTACAATTTTCAATATCATTGTTATCATTTGTTACCTTATTCTCTAATACCACATTTTTAATTATATTATCATTTTCGACATTATTTTTATCACTTGTTACTTTTTTATTATCTTATTATTTTTACTTTTAATCTGTTCTCCTACTGACTCTACTATTTTCTCAATATCTCGTTTCAATTCGTTACAACTACTTTCGCATTTCATTTTTATTTCATTAATATCAAATTTAAGTTCGTCAAATTTAGCGTCAAATTTACAGTTAAATTCACTTTTCATTTCATTCAATTTTATATCGTTATTGTCAAAACGATTATTTAATTTGTTAAATTTGTTATTCTGTACATCTAATTTGCTGTCAAAACTATTCTTTTGTTCATTGAATTTTTTGTCATTACTATCAAATCGTTTACTTAGAAGGTTAAATAAGTCATTCATGGACATCTCTTTTTCTTTTGTTTTACTCGTTACGGGAGTGGAATTCGCTCCCGGCGCACTAATTACAGATTCTTCTACATTACAGTCACCTACTGATAGTGACTCTGTCTGAATACCTGAGTCGGTATTTGTTTGACTTTCTGTCTGACTGTCAGAGAAGCTGACTTCATTATTAATACTCTCATTATTATCCATTATTTATTATTCTATAAACTTGTTACTTTACTCAAATTAATTTAATTCCTCATAACACAATTTCAATCTTATATATACAATGCGTAAATTACGTACTTCTACTTCACTACTTTAACCTCAAATCACGCTTGCATCTGTTGTAGGTGTGGTTTTTCTATTTAAATTTTAATTTACAAAAACTATCCCTGTTCGGGCGCCAATTGTGATACTATTCTTACGTACCAATATAAATAAACAAAATTATTTTTTCACCTACCTTATTTTATGCCCTCATCCCAGGATCCGTCACACGAACGTCAAGATGCAAGAGTAGTTTACAGGTTATATGAATAACTTACGCAACTCGCTTTTTGTGAAGAGAAATTGATTAAAATTTATTTTTTATTTAAATTTTTCTATATCAATTATCCTTTAGTCATTCCTGTATCTTTAAAATACAATCTAGTACTTCTAGTCAAATTTTAAATTGAATACAAATTTCTGTAAATAGTTGAAACATAATCTGGTACCAATTAACTTATTTAAGACATCTTACCTTATTATAAACAGACAGCCACATCTGCTAACATACACACATTCACACTATTACAAAACCAAACCCCTTTTATTTAATTGACATGTTGAATTACTTTACGTAACCCCCTCGCCGACCTCGTGGTTCCGCACTTATTAGTTCATTGTATGTTTCCGAAATAAGTTTTTTTTATTCATTCATTCTTACTATGACATGGGTCTCACTACTACCCTTTAAAAGAAAACTGTTATTACTTCCACATTTTTTTGAAAAACTGCGCACACTTTTACTGCATATTGAATTTTATAGATGAGCCCCTTTGATCGACTACCTGGCCAGGTATGTGTCTATGCGAGAACTGGAGAGAGCGTCCACCAAGACTCTTACACTTTTAATTATACGACAAGGTGGAAAGCAATGCCTTCTATTTGGTAGTCATAGCGGTGACACATTCAACACATGGTTTTTTCGTGTTTTTGACGTCGACGATATGTGGTGGGCACTGGTCGATGTCACAATTGTAGGCTGGACTTAACTTTCATTTCCGTCAGCTCAGACCACGAGGCGAAAAAATAGAGTCTCAAAGCCATACTGCTTTTCTAACTTGGCGTCGGTCTGCGCATCTGCTGGTGGTTGCGCGTTTGGGCGTAGATGTCACACAGCCACAAAGTTCTAAGAATCGACGACTGGCACATTCCTTTGCAAATGTTTCATCACCCAGCTACAGCGTACCGTTTCTTTGTTCGAACAAAACTTCTACTCAAACACGAGTCTGGCCACACATATGAAATAAATTGTGCAATTTAATAAAATGAACCCAAATTGTTAATAACATAAAAAGCCCTTTTTTTCGCCCCATTACAACTGGTCGTCCGATAGATTTATTAGTTTTTCTATATCTGATTCACTCAGAAAATGAGACATTATTTAAAACAAATTACAGAAAAAAATTCGAGTTTGCAGTGATTAGAAATGTTTACATATATTTCACAAATATTCAAAGACACACAACAATAGCAGTAAAAACTACAAACACATTAAACACGACGCCAAGTAAATTACAGTAACAAACACACTTTCCAATTAATATTGAAGAAATGTACAAGAAAATTTTTAATAATGACACAAGCTAAACACAAGAAGTAAAACACAAGCTAAGAGAATAATTTCAACCAAACTGTCAAACACCTAAACAAACATAACCTCAACTGACACCAGCTGTGCTGCTCCACAGCGTGGTTCCATCAAAGCCCACTGTTGCTTATAAGAAACACAGACGTTTTTGGCAGTATAAAATTTTCATAATTACAAGAGACATATATTAATTATTAAATATAAAGGAAAAGATATATAAATGAGAAAGAAAATTATTTTAGTATATATTGTGTAAGATATTGATAAGAGAGTAACGAATATACTGCAGTTAGAGATACTGGCCACTAACTCTGAGTCACATAGATTAAACAGCTTTCTTTTTTAAAATCAGAGATTCATAGTGCTACCTGGGTATAAAAATGAAACCTAGATGATATTTCTCAGAGAATTCAGTGGATCTAGGTGCTAAATGAAGTACCAATGTCATAAAAACTGTTTATATATGTGCTGTTGCTCAAAAGCAACACTGGGCGCGAAAGGGTTAAGAGAAACCACTTAACACTTAATAAATAATTTAAATCACAACAACACATATATTACTTGAAGAGTGAATCAGGGTTAGTATAAATTGGCACTCACTACAGTGGGGCTTAAGAAGATATTGATACGGGAGAAACCGTGTTAGTATAAATTGATGCATCCAACGTGAGGCAAATTAACACGGGAACTACACAGAGTGGTAGTATAAATTGGCGCTCAACTTGTTAGGGCTTAAGTTAAGTAAAACGTTGATTCCATAACTATTACTTAATTTGAGCAGGCAACTATTAGAGACAAAAAATGCATAATACCAGAGGTAGGTCAAAGAAGAGAGCAGAAGACATGGAGAAGGAAGAAAGTGGACAGGAACAAGATATCGATATTGTAATACAAAGATACAAGATGTGTATACGTTCTTGATGCTGGATATGTAGATATAGTATAGTAGTGTAGTGTGATTGTATGTTGCTTGCAGATACACACCGGTATCTACACTAATGTTGTATGATAAAATGTTCAAATTATAATTATTATTATTAGTTTGATTGTGATTGACAAATATGTGGGTATCGATGGTTAACTTCTTTAATTTAAAATGTTTCTCACACTCCGTTAGTAACCTCCCCCACTTACCACACGTGGATATTGTAGTTCTGTTCGGTGACTGCTCAGCTGTAACACACACGCTACATATACAAGTAGATATTCTGTTTGAATATCCAACGTGACTAGCATGCACAATAAAAATGATATAACAGCTAAATAAAGTTCTGAGTTATCAGAAGTATTTGAATTCTTCCGCCACCTTTTGGTAGAACTGACTATTAATAAATGAATTATTTTAAGTTTGAAATAATACTCTTTTTCCACTGGTAACAAAATGTAGAGGTTTGTTAACGGTTAATGGTGTTATAAAATCCTTTAAAAATTGACAATCAGTTACTAATAATTTTACTGAAAATAATTACAATGAACAAAATTTAAAATAAGACTCTCCTTAGCCTCAAGGCTGGTAACCCTGTTGGTTATACAATAGTTTTTATCTTGTGAGGTTATGTCCTCTTATATCAGTTAATTACCAAGTTCGTGTGGTTCTTTTAAGTAGCATGATGCCAGGTACAAGATGTGGCATTTTATAATGAGATTAAATGAACAATAAATAAAAAACAAACAAACAAATATTAAAATAGAAAACTAGTACCATATAACAGATAATTATGGTATTATCATACGCGGGAATTCGTACGCAGTCTACAGTATTTACTTGACAATCAACAAGTGCGTTGGCTTGCACTGCTAAAATGTATTACTATATTTTAATAATTCACTGTGGGAATTATTTATTTACAAGAGAAAAAGTTATTAAAAAAAACTCTTGTTATTGTTTTCATCTGGTTTGGATTATATGAGAACAGACTTGTGACAAAGAAGGTGGCAAGTTACGGTTATGATTTTAAGGTTATCTCATAACGTGAATTGTTATTAGAGTTAATTATCTTGAATATTGATTTCTTCTTAATCTAAGCATATACATATTATTTATAATAGTTCTGATGCGTAATTATCAGTAGCATATAATACTCTTTCGCATAAAAGTTAAAATATTTATCTTCAAATATAGAAAATCAAAAAACAACGTTAGTCAATTGAGCGACTGTTTACTATGCTCGTATTTTGTAATAAGTACATTAATCGTGATTCTTTCAATTATGAAAAATAAATAAAATATTTATTTATCATGTTAACAATTGCGAAATAATACTTTCGTTAATTCTGATAAATTCCATCAGCATTATGATACTTCGCTATTACTGATTAGCGTAGTATATCAACATTAAGTATTTACAGAAATTTTTATTTCTTTTTTATTGTTAATTAATAAAAAAGATTGTACTCCCTGCTTTATTTTTTCGCACAACACTCGCAAATACGATCGATATTGTACACTGATCGTATTTAAATATTATTCACTCCGCACAGTGCACTCGTTAATGCTGGTGTTGTTTATAGGTTATATGTGTGTTGATTACTGATGTTTACATGTCGCGCACAATTCAAAAATTAACTTCTTCATATCTCGTCCGGAGAGTGACACGTCCTGTCTGTTTGATGATTGATAGATGACTCTTTCGCTCCGTCGGAACGTCTGCGGCTTGTCTGCCGATTTCCATTCATTCGATTGGCTGAAATGTTTGAACTCTCCGACCCAAAGTACTTTGTCTTCTTAAAATTTTTAATTTTTTACCAATTTTGGCGTTTGAGTTTGAGATTATATGACGTCAGCACTGGTACAAAAAATAATTAGAAAGTTTAAAATCGTAATAACTTTCTTAATATTTGTCTTATCGTTAAACGGTTAGTGTCAATAAATTGCGGACATCCTGCGCTTTAAGTAAAGTCCAAACAAGATTATAATCCGTCCATTATTTAAATCACTATAACGATTTTATCGATTTTTATGGTGCATCTTATATTTAATAAGTTTATTACACCAAACTTAACTATTTACACTAAAACACTTTTATTTAAACGATCTGAGTCTATATCTCAACTTGTTTAATACAATATTTGGGAATAATTGTTACCCAAACAATATCTGGTCATGGCGTCTTTGGCGTCCATATTTGATAATTCACAATTGTCCTTAAAACTATTTTTTCTTATTTAATAACATTGATATTGTAACCTAACAATAATATAAACGTCTATTTACATGAATTTGTACTTTAGTATATGTACAGGGCTGTATTTCATATACTATTAACATTGTTTCAGTACCCTCCTATCGCTTTTCTTACAATTGTCACTTTATTTATGGTTTTTCTATGTAAGGTATATTATGTAATAAATGCAATTAGTGTACAATTATAGTACCTAATTCCTTTCATATATTTGTTAGCTTTTAGCTATCTGGGAACCCTTCAATTTCTAGTAATGGGTTTGTTTACATTATGTCATAGCATGGTAGTCAGTTATTTTTGCTAAAACAATAATTAAATTGTTATTGCTATACTTGATTTAGATTTCCAAAGTAGTATCAGACATTCTTCTGATCCTTGATAACATTTTTATCTACTTTTAAACAAGTTTGTATGTTGCATTTTGCATAAATAACTTGCTCCTTATTGTTTGTTTACATTCTGATTCCACCATCATGGTCATTTAGTTTTTAATAATTTATATATAAAATGACTATTCTCATGGTCATGGTCTGTTCTCAAAGTAGCATTAGGTGTCCCTCTTACTACTGGTAACACTCTTATCAATCTTTGTTCAAGCTTTAATAAAGTATCTTGCTTAACTAGTTGGTTACATTGTTTCTGCTTACTTCTGGCTATGTATTCATAGTTAGCTAGTTTACAATATTTTGGTTACAAAACTATTGTCCTTATACTTATAATCTGTTCTCATAGTAGTACCAGATGTTCATCTAACTACTGGTAATACTTTCATTATTCTTGGTACATGTTTTAATACTGTATTTTGTTTAACTAAATTGGCATACTAGGTTCCATTTCTCCTATCTCTGTGCCATCATATTTGATCTGCTTTATTTGTATTGTATTCAATATAATATACTGTCTACTAGGGTGTATCATTACTTATAACAAATCCTTGATTGATATAATTGTTGATGGTTATTTGGTTAAACTAACATGTATGATTTTTTGTTTCATAGGTGTCTTTCTTATGGGGTTATGTAACAATGTACAACATATTCTAATGCAGCATTTTGCTACTACTAACATGACTTCAGTATGGTATTCTATTACAATATTTTAATTGTTTTAATACACATGTTTACACTACTTCTTCTTAAACAATAATACAAATATTTTTGTACTAATGACAATATCTTTCTTGTCATTGGTTGTAGCTAATTCCTGTCACATTTGTTTTATATTTAACAAACTACTTTGTTTGTTATTTTTCTTTCTCCGGCCTTTCTTTGTATTGTATTCTGTTTTGCCGTGGCATTCAGTTACATTTCTTTTGAAATTTACAAAGATTTTTTTTTTTTATTGTCAGTCCTTTGAATAATAATATAACTGTTCTATTTTATATTATTTTGGTGGTCTTATGATTATCTATTTGGATCACAATCTTTATTAAATTAGTCACACAAACTGTCTGTGTATATTTGACTATTTAATTCTTGATGTTTTCACTATGAAAGTAACACATTTTCTTCCACTATAAACCTTATCACTGGAATTGTTTGTGTGGTTTATTAGGTTAAAATTAGTTAACTGGTCACAGGTTTTCACACTTATATTAAGTACTCACTGTAATTGTTTGTGATTTCTTAAATGTTAAACACTGTTTTTTCATAGTTGATAATCATTATTCTTTTGGTTACTATTATTGTCTCTAGTACACTTGATGAATGATGAGTCCTTGCATGGTCTATCCATTTTCTTCTCTCTTCATGTTATGTTTCCTTGCCCTTCTTCTTCCCTTCTTCTTTAGGTTTGAACGTCTTCTTCAATATTTTCATTGTAGTCGCTATCTTCATTTGTTCCCCTCACTGTTGGAATTTATTTGTAGTTATTTTGTTGATTCCCCTCACTGTTGGAATCTATTGGTATTGTCGTTATGTTGTTGGTATTGGTATTACTCTCGTTATTTCCCCTCACTGTTGGATTTTATTGGGCCTTATTTTGTTGGTTCCCCTCACTGTTGGATCCTATTGGGCCTTATTTCGTTGGTTCCCCTCACTGTTGGATCCTATTGGGCCTGGTTACTAACATTTTATTTTGGCTCATGGTCATTTTCTTTCTTCATTTCGTATTTGATGCTGCTACGTTACACTTTCTCCTCCATCGTTGGAATTTTATACTAATATATCTGTAGATACACACTTTTCGTTCACATAGTTTTATTTATCTAGAAATACCTTCTTGCTTTCCTGTCACTTGACGTTATATTTGCTTATTTTATGTAACTACCATATTTGGTAACGTTACATATGCCTTCCTATAAGAATTGATTAATTCTGAATCAGTATCTTTATTTTTCATTGAAGAATTCATCAATTGTTGTACGTTTCCATGTCGATTCACATGTTTTTTACATATATCCCTTCACTTTCTTCTATTTGAATCACAATTATTTCTTCTCTATGTAATTATCTCCCTTGTTCATTTAGTTCCCTAATTCCCTAACATAAGCTTAGCTGGGACAGTTCAGAGCGGCTCACTTTGGCTATTCAACTCCACTGGCCATACTAACTTCAATAAATATGGAGGCACATCATCTCCATCAATAATAATAAATGATTGCTGGCATTATTCATCAGTCAATTCATCTCAAATAATCAAAAAAATAATAATAGTGGTCGTTCTTCCGACAAATAATAAATATCCTTGGGATAAACTCACGCATCTGCGGTTTATACATTGTTCTACTCTCTTTTTCTTCATTCAACTCGACTAAATTCTTCACATATTATAGGGATAGTTTGTTTTACATTTCATCACTGGTATACTCTCATGATTATCTTCGTTAGTATATTACTTTTCATTCTTCTTCATCATCGATTAATCTCTTCATTTTGTATCACATTAAACGTCATCTCGTCATATTCTTCATTTCAGGGTTTATTCCTCTAGATATAATTCATAAACACATTTACTTTTTCTCCTTTCGCATGGTTTTAGTTGATATATAGTCCATGTGGTATTGGCTTTTCTCTAGTAAAATACACTAGAAAACAATGTGGTTGTGTGTGGTTGCTTGTCTACATCAATGATACTTATTTAGTTTTGCTCCTCCAACTTCTTATTTGCTCCTTCTCTCTTAGTACGGGTATGATGGTAATCTTACTTGTTGACTCGGCTCTAGGAATTAATGTTGCCTTGGATGTTGTGTGTCAGCCTCGTATAGTTCTCCTCCTATATAGTACGGGTGAGATGTTAATTTTACTTGTTGACTTGGCTCTTGGAAATATATATACTTTTATATAGTTATGCCATAGGTCTTGGGTGTCGTTCTCGTATTGTACTCTTCTTTACTATAGTACGGGTATGATGTTAATTCTACTTGTTGACGTGGCTCTTGGAATTTGGTGTATTATACATACATTGGTGCCAAAGATAGAATTTGTCGATCTCGTATAGTACTTTTCTTTATTAGTACTCTATTATTTATAAATACAATGTTCTGAATCCTTTACATAACTTCTTTGGGAGCATATTTTTTCACATTATAAAACTACAATATATTCAATGTTCATTTCATAGTTATACAGTTACTTCTCATTTAATATAAACACATAATAATTTTCATAGCAACATTACATCCTTTAATGAAGAAATTTGTGTTAGTGGTTGAAATCACAATCAGAATGATCACAGTTGCACACCACTATATAAAAATTATCCCGATTAGCGCTTTCAAGCCTCACAGCCCATCGTCAGATCGGAATAGGCAGAAATTATTTTAAAACAAATACTTCACCCCTCTCCCCCACCCTGCTCACACACAACAAGCTATAATATAAATGACCCTTCCCCACCCCTAAACCCTGTCCCACGCCATCTGTACAGTTACATATTTTTCTAGCAAATTCCTTGTGTTTCAGTGTTGTGTGTGTGTGTGTGTGTGTGTGTGTGTGTGTGTGTGTGTGTGTGTGTGTGTGTGTGTGTGTGCATCCTTTTAAACTTACCCTACTTCCTCTCCACACACGTGGGTCAGTCACACACCCTTATTTTAAACCATCCAATTAGTACTATGCAATATAATTCTTAATCTTATCTATCTGTCCTCTATCATTTACTTCTTAATCATGTTATAAAATATTTCTTCATTATCAAATTGAATTTTAATATTAATGAAATTGTCTAACCCTTTTTCTCTTTCTTTTAATATTTCTAACTCCTCTCTAAGCTTCCTTTCAACTGTGTTATTTACTACTTTTACAATTTCGTATTCTTCCAAAGGATTAACAAACTTATGGTTGTCTTCTATGAAATGTCTTGCATATAACGAATTGGTTGTTCTATTACCTTCTCCACGTTTGTGGTCAGACAACCTGCATACGAATTTTCGTCCTGTCTCACCTAGGTACACTTTATTGCAGTCTTTACATTTTAATTTATAAATTCCGCTTTTCTGTAATACTGGAATTTTTTCTATATTCTTATTCCTTATCTTATCAAATACTGTTTCACATTTTTTAATAGCTATATCTACTCCATATTTATTAAAACATTTTATAATTTTTCTAGTTTGTGAACCTATGTATGTCAATGACCCTGCATAATTCTTTTGTTCTGGTTCTATTTTAGCTTTTTGTATGTTAACCCTTTTCATAACTTTATCCACTATGTTGGTGTTATAATTATTATTCCTTACAATTCCCTTTATCGTTTTTAACTCCCTAGCTTTTGATTCGGTCTCTTTTAAACACTTCTGAGCTCTGTAACAAAATGTATTGATTGCCGCCATTTTATATCTATATGGGTGGTAAGACTCTCTTGGTATAATTATATCAGAATACGACTCTTTCCTAAATATCCCAAACTGTAGTTTCACATTATCCTTAATTTCTATGTTCAAATCTAAGTAATTTATTTTCTTACCTCCTATCTCTTCTTTAAATTGTAAGTTTTTATCCTTATTATTTACCTCATTTATAAACTCATGCACTTCTTCTATGCTTCCTTCCCAAATTACTAATACATCATCAACATATCTAGACCATAATTTTATATTGTCTTTATACTTAGTGGAAGTTATTAATTGCTTTTCAAAATCATTCATGTATATTTCAGCAAGAATAGGGGATAATGAAGACCCCATAGGTAAACCTTTTTTCTGTATATAAAACTTGTTATTAAACCTAAAATAGTTCTGATTTACACATTCTTTAATTACTTTCATCAACTGCTTTTTATACCTGTATTCTCCCATATTATTATCGTTTATTAACTTAATAACTTTATTTACTGTGATATTGGTAAACATGTCCTTAACATCCAGTGATATCAATTTTGTATTTACATTAATCCTAATATTTTCTAATTTTTCTATCAATTTTACATTATTCTCTATGTTGTATTTTGTCCCAAATTCATATTTCTCTTTCAGTACTCTGCTAACTTCCTTTGATAATTTATAAACAGGTGCATTAATAAAAGAAACAATCGGTCTAATTGGTTTTCCTTCTTTATGTATCTTAACCTGACTTTTAAAAGTTGGTGCTGTTGGATTACTTTCCAATAAATACTTTTTCTTATTTTCTTCTATAAATGTTATCTGTTTCATCATTTGTTTTATCCTTGACTGGTACTTACTTGTATAATCATACTTTATTTCCTCGTATGGTCCTTCCCTTATAAATTCTTCCGTTTTCTTTATGTATTCGTCCTTTCTCAGTAGTACCATTGTATTTCCTTTGTCCGCCTTCGTAACTATTATATCATTTTTCTTTATTTTATTCTTTAGTTTAGTTACAGTTGATTTGATTTTTTGTTCATTTTTTGAATTATACAAACTTTTCTTAAATATTTTATCTACTACATTCCCTACTTCCCACCTTATTCTTTTTTTATCATTTTCATTTCCTAGTTTTTGTATTATGCTTTCGCATTCAATAATCGTTTTTTCTTGATTTAATTCTGGTGGCGGTGCGTATTTTAAGCCTTTTGCTAACATTTCTTTTTCTTCTGTATTGAAATTCACCTCTGTAAGGTTTATTACTCTTTTTTCATAGTTATTCTTAGAGAGGTGTTCCTTTTTTACTTCGTTCTTTCTTATTAATTCATTTAACTTATCTACCATTTTTTTATTTTTCTTTTCCAATTTCTTTTCTACGTACCCCAAACCAAAATTATATAATATTTCTTCTAACTCTACATACGAGTATATTCTTAACAATTCTATGTGTTTGTCATATAATTCCCTATTATATCTATTGATTAAGCCGTAGAGTGACCTTATTTCCAGTTTTATCCACAACTTCTCGCTTTGTTCTTTTACTTTTTTGGCTACACTGTTCTTATTTTTAATTTTAACTTGAGCGTACTTTGGGATGACATTATTATCCAGACATTGTTTATTAAACCATATTTTACTTAAAACCCTCTTCAATTTAACTTTTAACTTAAGATATTTAAAAACTTTACTTACCTTATTGTTGTCGTTTATTACCTCATTGTTGTTGCCCATTACCTGTAGTCGATTGCACATCTTAACAGACGTTTAATGAAGAAATTTGTGTTAGTGGTTGAAATCACAATCAGAATGATCACAGTTGCACACCACTATATAAAAATTATCCCGATTAGCGCTTTCAAGCCTCACAGCCCATCGTCAGATCGGAATAGGCAGAAATTATTTTAAAACAAATACTTCACCCCTCTCCCCCACCCTGCTCACACACAACAAGCTATAATATAAATGACCCTTCCCCACCCCTAAACCCTGTCCCACGCCATCTGTACAGTTACATATTTTTCTAGCAAATTCCTTGTGTTTCAGTGTTGTGTGTGTGTGTGTGTGTGTGTGTGTGTGTGTGTGTGTGTGTGTGTGTGTGTGTGTGTGTGTGCATCCTTTTAAACTTACCCTACTTCCTCTCCACACACGTGGGTCAGTCACACACCCTTATTTTAAACCATCCAATTAGTACTATGCAATATAATTCTTAATCTTATCTATCTGTCCTCTATCATTTACTTCTTAATCATGTTATAAAATATTTCTTCATTATCAAATTGAATTTTAATATTAATGAAATTGTCTAACCCTTTTTCTCTTTCTTTTAATATTTCTAACTCCTCTCTAAGATTCCTTTCAACTGTGTTATTTACTACTTTTACAATTTCGTATTCTTCCAAAGGATTAACAAACTTATGGTTGTCTTCTATGAAATGTCTTGCATATAACGAATTGGTTGTTCTATTACCTTCTCCACGTTTGTGGTCAGACAACCTGCATACGAATTTTCGTCCTGTCTCACCTAGGTACACTTTATTGCAGTCTTTACATTTTAATTTATAAATTCCGCTTTTCTGTAATACTGGAATTTTTTCTATATTCTTATTCCTTATCTTATCAAATACTGTTTCACATTTTTTAATAGCTATATCTACTCCATATTTATTAAAACATTTTATAATTTTTCTAGTTTGTGAACCTATGTATGTCAATGACCCTGCATAATTCTTTTGTTCTGGTTCTATTTTAGCTTTTTGTATGTTAACCCTTTTCATAACTTTATCCACTATGTTGGTGTTATAATTATTATTCCTTACAATTCCCTTTATCGTTTTTAACTCCCTAGCTTTTGATTCGGTCTCTTTTAAACACTTCTGAGCTCTGTAACAAAATGTATTGATTGCCGCCATTTTATATCTATATGGGTGGTAAGACTCTCTTGGTATAATTATATCAGAATACGACTCTTTCCTAAATATCCCAAACTGTAGTTTCACATTATCCTTAATTTCTATGTTCAAATCTAAGTAATTTATTTTCTTACCTCCTATCTCTTCTTTAAATTGTAAGTTTTTATCCTTATTATTTACCTCATTTATAAACTCATGCACTTCTTCTATGCTTCCTTCCCAAATTACTAATACATCATCAACATATCTAGACCATAATTTTATATTGTCTTTATACTTAGTGGAAGTTATTAATTGCTTTTCAAAATCATTCATGTATATTTCAGCAAGAATAGGGGATAATGAAGACCCCATAGGTAAACCTTTTTTCTGTATATAAAACTTGTTATTAAACCTAAAATAGTTCTGATTTACACATTCTTTAATTACTTTCATCAACTGCTTTTTATACCTGTATTCTCCCATATTATTATCGTTTATTAACTTAATAACTTTATTTACTGTGATATTGGTAAACATGTCCTTAACATCCAGTGATATCAATTTTGTATTTACATTAATCCTAATATTTTCTAATTTTTCTATCAATTTTACATTATTCTCTATGTTGTATTTTGTCCCAAATTCATATTTCTCTTTCAGTACTCTGCTAACTTCCTTTGATAATTTATAAACAGGTGCATTAATAAAAGAAACAATCGGTCTAATTGGTTTTCCTTCTTTATGTATCTTAACCTGACTTTTAAAAGTTGGTGCTGTTGGATTACTTTCCAATAAATACTTTTTCTTATTTTCTTCTATAAATGTTATCTGTTTCATCATTTGTTTTATCCTTGACTGGTACTTACTTGTATAATCATACTTTATTTCCTCGTATGGTCCTTCCCTTATAAATTCTTCCGTTTTCTTTATGTATTCGTCCTTTCTCAGTAGTACCATTGTATTTCCTTTGTCCGCCTTCGTAACTATAATATAATTTTTCTTTATTTTATTCTTTAGTTTAGTTACAGTTGATTTGATTTTTTGTTCATTTTTTGAATTATACAAACTTTTCTTAAATATTTTATCTACTACATTCCCTACTTCCCACCTTATTCTTTTTTTATCATTTTCATTTCCTAGTTTTTGTATTATGCTTTCGCATTCAATAATCGTTTTTTCTTGATTTAATTCTGGTGGCGGTGCGTATTTTAAGCCTTTTGCTAACATTTTTTTTTCTTCTGTATTGAAATTCACCTCTGTAAGGTTTATTACTCTTTTTTCATAGTTATTCTTAGAGAGGTGTTCCTTTTTTACTTCGTTCTTTCTTATTAATTCATTTAACTTATCTACCATTTTTTTATTTTTCTTTTCCAATTTCTTTTCTACGTACCCCAAACCAAAATTATATAATATTTCTTCTAACTCTACATACGAGTATATTCTTAACAATTCTATGTGTTTGTCATATAATTCCCTATTATATCTATTGATTAAGCCGTAGAGTGACCTTATTTCCAGTTTTATCCACAACTTCTCGCTTTGTTCTTTTACTTTTTTGGCTACACTGTTCTTATTTTTAATTTTAACTTGAGCGTACTTTGGGATGACATTATTATCCAGACATTGTTTATTAAACCATATTTTACTTAAAACCCTCTTCAATTTAACTTTTAACTTAAGATATTTAAAAACTTTACTTACCTTATTGTTGTCGTTTATTACCTCATTGTTGTTGCCCATTACCTGTAGTCGATTGCACATCTTAACAGACGTTTAATGAAGAAATTTGTGTTAGTGGTTGAAATCACAATCAGAATGATCACAGTTGCACACCACTATATAAAAATTATCCCGATTAGCGCTTTCAAGCCTCACAGCCCATCGTCGATCGGAATAGGCAGAAATTATTTTAAAACAAATACTTCACCCCTCTCCCCCACCCTGCTCACACACAACAAGCTATAATATAAATGACCCTTCCCCACCCCTAAAACCTGTCCCACGCCATCTGTACAGTTACATATTTTTCTAGCAAATTCCTTGTGTTTCAGTGTTGTGTGTGTGTGTGTGTGTGTGTGTGTGTGTGTGTGTGTGTGCATCCTTTTAAACTTACCCTACTTCCTCTCCACACACGTGGGTCAGTCACACACCCTTATTTTAAACCATCCAATTAGTACTATGCAATATAATTCTTAATCTTATCTATCTGTCCTCTATCATTTACTTCTTAATCATGTTATAAAATATTTCTTCATTATCAAATTGAATTTTAATATTAATGAAATTGTCTAACCCTTTTTCTCTTTCTTTTAATATTTCTAACTCCTCTCTAAGCTTCCTTTCAACTGTGTTATTTACTACTTTTACAATTTCGTATTCTTCCAAAGGATTAACAAACTTATGGTTGTCTTCTATGAAATGTCTTGCATATAACGAATTGGTTGTTCTATTACCTTCTCCACGTTTGTGGTCAGACAACCTGCATACGAATTTTCGTCCTGTCTCACCTAGGTACACTTTATTGCAGTCTTTACATTTTAATTTATAAATTCCGCTTTTCTGTAATACTGGAATTTTTTCTATATTCTTATTCCTTATCTTATCAAATACTGTTTCACATTTTTTAATAGCTATATCTACTCCATATTTATTAAAACATTTTATAATTTTTCTAGTTTGTGAACCTATGTATGTCAATGACCCTGCATAATTCTTTTGTTCTGGTTCTATTTTAGCTTTTTGTATGTTAACCCTTTTCATAACTTTATCCACTATGTTGGTGTTATAATTATTATTCCTTACAATTCCCTTTATCGTTTTTAACTCCCTAGCTTTTGATTCGGTCTCTTTTAAACACTTCTGAGCTCTGTAACAAAATGTATTGATTGCCGCCATTTTATATCTATATGGGTGGTAAGACTCTCTTGGTATAATTATATCAGAATACGACTCTTTCCTAAATATCCCAAACTGTAGTTTCACATTATCCTTAATTTCTATGTTCAAATCTAAGTAATTTATTTTCTTACCTCCTATCTCTTCTTTAAATTGTAAGTTTTTATCCTTATTATTTACCTCATTTATAAACTCATGCACTTCTTCTATGCTTCCTTCCCAAATTACTAATACATCATCAACATATCTAGACCATAATTTTATATTGTCTTTATACTTAGTGGAAGTTATTAATTGCTTTTCAAAATCATTCATGTATATTTCAGCAAGAATAGGGGATAATGAAGACCCCATAGGTAAACCTTTTTTCTGTATATAAAACTTGTTATTAAACCTAAAATAGTTCTGATTTACACATTCTTTAATTACTTTCATCAACTGCTTTTTATACCTGTATTCTCCCATATTATTATCGTTTATTAACTTAATAACTTTATTTACTGTGATATTGGTAAACATGTCCTTAACATCCAGTGATATCAATTTTGTATTTACATTAATCCTAATATTTTCTAATTTTTCTATCAATTTTACATTATTCTCTATGTTGTATTTTGTCCCAAATTCATATTTCTCTTTCAGTACTCTGCTAACTTCCTTTGATAATTTATAAACAGGTGCATTAATAAAAGAAACAATCGGTCTAATTGGTTTTCCTTCTTTATGTATCTTAACCTGACTTTTAAAAGTTGGTGCTGTTGGATTACTTTCCAATAAATACTTTTTCTTATTTTCTTCTATAAATGTTATCTGTTTCATCATTTGTTTTATCCTTGACTGGTACTTACTTGTATAATCATACTTTATTTCCTCGTATGGTCCTTCCCTTATAAATTCTTCCGTTTTCTTTATGTATTCGTCCTTTCTCAGTAGTACCATTGTATTTCCTTTGTCCGCCTTCGTAACTATTATATCATTTTTCTTTATTTTATTCTTTAGTTTAGTTACAGTTGATTTGATTTTTTGTTCATTTTTTGAATTATACAAACTTTTCTTAAATATTTTATCTACTACATTCCCTACTTCCCACCTTATTCTTTTTTTATCATTTTCATTTCCTAGTTTTTGTATTATGCTTTCGCATTCAATAATCGTTTTTTCTTGATTTAATTCTGGTGGCGGTGCGTATTTTAAGCCTTTTGCTAACATTTCTTTTTCTTCTGTATTGAAATTCACCTCTGTAAGGTTTATTACTCTTTTTTCATAGTTATTCTTAGAGAGGTGTTCCTTTTTTACTTCGTTCTTTCTTATTAATTCATTTAACTTATCTACCATTTTTTTATTTTTCTTTTCCAATTTCTTTTCTACGTACCCCAAACCAAAATTATATAATATTTCTTCTAACTCTACATACGAGTATATTCTTAACAATTCTATGTGTTTGTCATATAATTCCCTATTATATCTATTGATTAAGCCGTAGAGTGACCTTATTTCCAGTTTTATCCACAACTTCTCGCTTTGTTCTTTTACTTTTTTGGCTACACTGTTCTTATTTTTAATTTTAACTTGAGCGTACTTTGGGATGACATTATTATCCAGACATTGTTTATTAAACCATATTTTACTTAAAACCCTCTTCAATTTAACTTTTAACTTAAGATATTTAAAAACTTTACTTACCTTATTGTTGTCGTTTATTACCTCATTGTTGTTGCCCATTACCTGTAGTCGATTGCACATCTTAACAGACGTTTAATGAAGAAATTTGTGTTAGTGGTTGAAATCACAATCAGAATGATCACAGTTGCACACCACTATATAAAAATTATCCCGATTAGCGCTTTCAAGCCTCACAGCCCATCGTCAGATCGGAATAGGCAGAAATTATTTTAAAACAAATACTTCACCCCTCTCCCCCACCCTGCTCACACACAACAAGCTATAATATAAATGACCCTTCCCCACCCCTAAACCCTGTCCCACGCCATCTGTACAGTTACATATTTTTCTAGCAAATTCCTTGTGTTTCAGTGTTGTGTGTGTGTGTGTGTGTGTGTGTGTGTGTGTGTGTGTGTGTGTGTGTGTGCATCCTTTTAAACTTACCCTACTTCCTCTCCACACACGTGGGTCAGTCACACACCCTTATTTTAAACCATCCAATTAGTACTATGCAATATAATTCTTAATCTTATCTATCTGTCCTCTATCATTTACTTCTTAATCATGTTATAAAATATTTCTTCATTATCAAATTGAATTTTAATATTAATGAAATTGTCTAACCCTTTTTCTCTTTCTTTTAATATTTCTAACTCCTCTCTAAGCTTCCTTTCAACTGTGTTATTTACTACTTTTACAATTTCGTATTCTTCCAAAGGATTAACAAACTTATGGTTGTCTTCTATGAAATGTCTTGCATATAACGAATTGGTTGTTCTATTACCTTCTCCACGTTTGTGGTCAGACAACCTGCATACGAATTTTCGTCCTGTCTCACCTAGGTACACTTTATTGCAGTCTTTACATTTTAATTTATAAATTCCGCTTTTCTGTAATACTGGAATTTTTTCTATATTCTTATTCCTTATCTTATCAAATACTGTTTCACATTTTTTAATAGCTATATCTACTCCATATTTATTAAAACATTTTATAATTTTTCTAGTTTGTGAACCTATGTATGTCAATGACCCTGCATAATTCTTTTGTTCTGGTTCTATTTTAGCTTTTTGTATGTTAACCCTTTTCATAACTTTATCCACTATGTTGGTGTTATAATTATTATTCCTTACAATTCCCTTTATCGTTTTTAACTCCCTAGCTTTTGATTCGGTCTCTTTTAAACACTTCTGAGCTCTGTAACAAAATGTATTGATTGCCGCCATTTTATATCTATATGGGTGGTAAGACTCTCTTGGTATAATTATATCAGAATACGACTCTTTCCTAAATATCCCAAACTGTAGTTTCACATTATCCTTAATTTCTATGTTCAAATCTAAGTAATTTATTTTCTTACCTCCTATCTCTTCTTTAAATTGTAAGTTTTTATCCTTATTATTTACCTCATTTATAAACTCATGCACTTCTTCTATGCTTCCTTCCCAAATTACTAATACATCATCAACATATCTAGACCATAATTTTATATTGTCTTTATACTTAGTGGAAGTTATTAATTGCTTTTCAAAATCATTCATGTATATTTCAGCAAGAATAGGGGATAATGAAGACCCCATAGGTAAACCTTTTTTCTGTATATAAAACTTGTTATTAAACCTAAAATAGTTCTGATTTACACATTCTTTAATTACTTTCATCAACTGCTTTTTATACCTGTATTCTCCCATATTATTATCGTTTATTAACTTAATAACTTTATTTACTGTGATATTGGTAAACATGTCCTTAACATCCAGTGATATCAATTTTGTATTTACATTAATCCTAATATTTTCTAATTTTTCTATCAATTTTACATTATTCTCTATGTTGTATTTTGTCCCAAATTCATATTTCTCTTTCAGTACTCTGCTAACTTCCTTTGATAATTTATAAACAGGTGCATTAATAAAAGAAACAATCGGTCTAATTGGTTTTCCTTCTTTATGTATCTTAACCTGACTTTTAAAAGTTGGTGCTGTTGGATTACTTTCCAATAAATACTTTTTCTTATTTTCTTCTATAAATGTTATCTGTTTCATCATTTGTTTTATCCTTGACTGGTACTTACTTGTATAATCATACTTTATTTCCTCGTATGGTCCTTCCCTTATAAATTCTTCCGTTTTCTTTATGTATTCGTCCTTTCTCAGTAGTACCATTGTATTTCCTTTGTCCGCCTTCGTAACTATAATATCATTTTTCTTTATTTTATTCTTTAGTTTAGTTACAGTTGATTTGATTTTTTGTTCATTTTTTGAATTATACAAACTTTTCTTAAATATTTTATCTACTACATTCCCTACTTCCCACCTTATTCTTTTTTTATCATTTTCATTTCCTAGTTTTTGTATTATGCTTTCGCATTCAATAATCGTTTTTTCTTGATTTAATTCTGGTGGCGGTGCGTATTTTAAGCCTTTTGCTAACATTTTTTTTTCTTCTGTATTGAAATTCACCTCTGTAAGGTTTATTACTCTTTTTTCATAGTTATTCTTAGAGAGGTGTTCCTTTTTTACTTCGTTCTTTCTTATTAATTCATTTAACTTATCTACCATTTTTTTATTTTTCTTTTCCAATTTCTTTTCTACGTACCCCAAACCAAAATTATATAATATTTCTTCTAACTCTACATACGAGTATATTCTTAACAATTCTATGTGTTTGTCATATAATTCCCTATTATATCTATTGATTAAGCCGTAGAGTGACCTTATTTCCAGTTTTATCCACAACTTCTCGCTTTGTTCTTTTACTTTTTTGGCTACACTGTTCTTATTTTTAATTTTAACTTGAGCGTACTTTGGGATGACATTATTATCCAGACATTGTTTATTAAACCATATTTTACTTAAAACCCTCTTCAATTTAACTTTTAACTTAAGATATTTAAAAACTTTACTTACCTTATTGTTGTCGTTTATTACCTCATTGTTGTTGCCCATTACCTGTAGTCGATTGCACATCTTAACAGACGTTTAATGAAGAAATTTGTGTTAGTGGTTGAAATCACAATCAGAATGATCACAGTTGCACACCACTATATAAAAATTATCCCGATTAGCGCTTTCAAGCCTCACAGCCCATCGTCGATCGGAATAGGCAGAAATTATTTTAAAACAAATACTTCACCCCTCTCCCCCACCCTGCTCACACACAACAAGCTATAATATAAATGACCCTTCCCCACCCCTAAAACCTGTCCCACGCCATCTGTACAGTTACATATTTTTCTAGCAAATTCCTTGTGTTTCAGTGTTGTGTGTGTGTGTGTGTGTGTGTGTGTGTGTGTGCATCCTTTTAAACTTACCCTACTTCCTCTCCACACACGTGGGTCAGTCACACACCCTTATTTTAAACCATCCAATTAGTACTATGCAATATAATTCTTAATCTTATCTATCTGTCCTCTATCATTTACTTCTTAATCATGTTATAAAATATTTCTTCATTATCAAATTGAATTTTAATATTAATGAAATTGTCTAACCCTTTTTCTCTTTCTTTTAATATTTCTAACTCCTCTCTAAGCTTCCTTTCAACTGTGTTATTTACTACTTTTACAATTTCGTATTCTTCCAAAGGATTAACAAACTTATGGTTGTCTTCTATGAAATGTCTTGCATATAACGAATTGGTTGTTCTATTACCTTCTCCACGTTTGTGGTCAGACAACCTGCATACGAATTTTCGTCCTGTCTCACCTAGGTACACTTTATTGCAGTCTTTACATTTTAATTTATAAATTCCGCTTTTCTGTAATACTGGAATTTTTTCTATATTCTTATTCCTTATCTTATCAAATACTGTTTCACATTTTTTAATAGCTATATCTACTCCATATTTATTAAAACATTTTTTAATTTTTCTAGTTTGTGAACCTATGTATGTCAATGACCCTGCATAATTCTTTTGTTCTGGTTCTATTTTAGCTTTTTGTATGTTAACCCTTTTCATAACTTTATCCACTATGTTGGTGTTATAATTATTATTCCTTACAATTCCCTTTATCGTTTTTAACTCCCTAGCTTTTGATTCGGTCTCTTTTAAACACTTCTGAGCTCTGTAACAAAATGTATTGATTGCCGCCATTTTATATCTATATGGGTGGTAAGACTCTCTTGGTATAATTATATCAGAATACGACTCTTTCCTAAATATCCCAAACTGTAGTTTCACATTATCCTTAATTTCTATGTTCAAATCTAAGTAATTTATTTTCTTACCTCCTATCTCTTCTTTAAATTGTAAGTTTTTATCCTTATTATTTACCTCATTTATAAACTCATGCACTTCTTCTATGCTTCCTTCCCAAATTACTAATACATCATCAACATATCTAGACCATAATTTTATATTGTCTTTATACTTAGTGGAAGTTATTAATTGCTTTTCAAAATCATTCATGTATATTTCAGCAAGAATAGGGGATAATGAAGACCCCATAGGTAAACCTTTTTTCTGTATATAAAACTTGTTATTAAACCTAAAATAGTTCTGATTTACACATTCTTTAATTACTTTCATCAACTGCTTTTTATACCTGTATTCTCCCATATTATTATCGTTTATTAACTTAATAACTTTATTTACTGTGATATTGGTAAACATGTCCTTAACATCCAGTGATATCAATTTTGTATTTACATTAATCCTAATATTTTCTAATTTTTCTATCAATTTTACATTATTCTCTATGTTGTATTTTGTCCCAAATTCATATTTCTCTTTCAGTACTCTGCTAACTTCCTTTGATAATTTATAAACAGGTGCATTAATAAAAGAAACAATCGGTCTAATTGGTTTTCCTTCTTTATGTATCTTAACCTGACTTTTAAAAGTTGGTGCTGTTGGATTACTTTCCAATAAATACTTTTTCTTATTTTCTTCTATAAATGTTATCTGTTTCATCATTTGTTTTATCCTTGACTGGTACTTACTTGTATAATCATACTTTATTTCCTCGTATGGTCCTTCCCTTATAAATTCTTCCGTTTTCTTTATGTATTCGTCCTTTCTCAGTAGTACCATTGTATTTCCTTTGTCCGCCTTCGTAACTATTATATCATTTTTCTTTATTTTATTCTTTAGTTTAGTTACAGTTGATTTGATTTTTTGTTCATTTTTTGAATTATACAAACTTTTCTTAAATATTTTATCTACTACATTCCCTACTTCCCACCTTATTCTTTTTTTATCATTTTCATTTCCTAGTTTTTGTATTATGCTTTCGCATTCAATAATCGTTTTTTCTTGATTTAATTCTGGTGGCGGTGCGTATTTTAAGCCTTTTGCTAACATTTCTTTTTCTTCTGTATTGAAATTCACCTCTGTAAGGTTTATTACTCTTTTTTCATAGTTATTCTTAGAGAGGTGTTCCTTTTTTACTTCGTTCTTTCTTATTAATTCATTTAACTTATCTACCATTTTTTTATTTTTCTTTTCCAATTTCTTTTCTACGTACCCCAAACCAAAATTATATAATATTTCTTCTAACTCTACATACGAGTATATTCTTAACAATTCTATGTGTTTGTCATATAATTCCCTATTATATCTATTGATTAAGCCGTAGAGTGACCTTATTTCCAGTTTTATCCACAACTTCTCGCTTTGTTCTTTTACTTTTTTGGCTACACTGTTCTTATTTTTAATTTTAACTTGAGCGTACTTTGGGATGACATTATTATCCAGACATTGTTTATTAAACCATATTTTACTTAAAACCCTCTTCAATTTAACTTTTAACTTAAGATATTTAAAAACTTTACTTACCTTATTGTTGTCGTTTATTACCTCATTGTTGTTGCCCATTACCTGTAGTCGATTGCACATCTTAACAGACGTTTAATGAAGAAATTTGTGTTAGTGGTTGAAATCACAATCAGAATGATCACAGTTGCACACCACTATATAAAAATTATCCCGATTAGCGCTTTCAAGCCTCACAGCCCATCGTCAGATCGGAATAGGCAGAAATTATTTTAAAACAAATACTTCACCCCTCTCCCCCACCCTGCTCACACACAACAAGCTATAATATAAATGACCCTTCCCCACCCCTAAACCCTGTCCCACGCCATCTGTACAGTTACATATTTTTCTAGCAAATTCCTTGTGTTTCAGTGTTGTGTGTGTGTGTGTGTGTGTGTGTGTGTGTGTGTGTGTGTGTGTGTGTGTGTGTGTGCATCCTTTTAAACTTACCCTACTTCCTCTCCACACACGTGGGTCAGTCACACACCCTTATTTTAAACCATCCAATTAGTACTATGCAATATAATTCTTAATCTTATCTATCTGTCCTCTATCATTTACTTCTTAATCATGTTATAAAATATTTCTTCATTATCAAATTGAATTTTAATATTAATGAAATTGTCTAACCCTTTTTCTCTTTCTTTTAATATTTCTAACTCCTCTCTAAGCTTCCTTTCAACTGTGTTATTTACTACTTTTACAATTTCGTATTCTTCCAAAGGATTAACAAACTTATGGTTGTCTTCTATGAAATGTCTTGCATATAACGAATTGGTTGTTCTATTACCTTCTCCACGTTTGTGGTCAGACAACCTGCATACGAATTTTCGTCCTGTCTCACCTAGGTACACTTTATTGCAGTCTTTACATTTTAATTTATAAATTCCGCTTTTCTGTAATACTGGAATTTTTTCTATATTCTTATTCCTTATCTTATCAAATACTGTTTCACATTTTTTAATAGCTATATCTACTCCATATTTATTAAAACATTTTATAATTTTTCTAGTTTGTGAACCTATGTATGTCAATGACCCTGCATAATTCTTTTGTTCTGGTTCTATTTTAGCTTTTTGTATGTTAACCCTTTTCATAACTTTATCCACTATGTTGGTGTTATAATTATTATTCCTTACAATTCCCTTTATCGTTTTTAACTCCCTAGCTTTTGATTCGGTCTCTTTTAAACACTTCTGAGCTCTGTAACAAAATGTATTGATTGCCGCCATTTTATATCTATATGGGTGGTAAGACTCTCTTGGTATAATTATATCAGAATACGACTCTTTCCTAAATATCCCAAACTGTAGTTTCACATTATCCTTAATTTCTATGTTCAAATCTAAGTAATTTATTTTCTTACCTCCTATCTCTTCTTTAAATTGTAAGTTTTTATCCTTATTATTTACCTCATTTATAAACTCATGCACTTCTTCTATGCTTCCTTCCCAAATTACTAATACATCATCAACATATCTAGACCATAATTTTATATTGTCTTTATACTTAGTGGAAGTTATTAATTGCTTTTCAAAATCATTCATGTATATTTCAGCAAGAATAGGGGATAATGAAGACCCCATAGGTAAACCTTTTTTCTGTATATAAAACTTGTTATTAAACCTAAAATAGTTCTGATTTACACATTCTTTAATTACTTTCATCAACTGCTTTTTATACCTGTATTCTCCCATATTATTATCGTTTATTAACTTAATAACTTTATTTACTGTGATATTGGTAAACATGTCCTTAACATCCAGTGATATCAATTTTGTATTTACATTAATCCTAATATTTTCTAATTTTTCTATCAATTTTACATTATTCTCTATGTTGTATTTTGTCCCAAATTCATATTTCTCTTTCAGTACTCTGCTAACTTCCTTTGATAATTTATAAACAGGTGCATTAATAAAAGAAACAATCGGTCTAATTGGTTTTCCTTCTTTATGTATCTTAACCTGACTTTTAAAAGTTGGTGCTGTTGGATTACTTTCCAATAAATACTTTTTCTTATTTTCTTCTATAAATGTTATCTGTTTCATCATTTGTTTTATCCTTGACTGGTACTTACTTGTATAATCATACTTTATTTCCTCGTATGGTCCTTCCCTTATAAATTCTTCCGTTTTCTTTATGTATTCGTCCTTTCTCAGTAGTACCATTGTATTTCCTTTGTCCGCCTTCGTAACTATTATATCATTTTTCTTTATTTTATTCTTTAGTTTAGTTACAGTTGATTTGATTTTTTGTTCATTTTTTGAATTATACAAACTTTTCTTAAATATTTTATCTACTACATTCCCTACTTCCCACCTTATTCTTTTTTTATCATTTTCATTTCCTAGTTTTTGTATTATGCTTTCGCATTCAATAATCGTTTTTTCTTGATTTAATTCTGGTGGCGGTGCGTATTTTAAGCCTTTTGCTAACATTTCTTTTTCTTCTGTATTGAAATTCACCTCTGTAAGGTTTATTACTCTTTTTTCATAGTTATTCTTAGAGAGGTGTTCCTTTTTTACTTCGTTCTTTCTTATTAATTTATTTAACTTATCTACCATTTTTTTATTTTTATTTTCCAATTTCTTTTCTACGTACCCCAAACCAAAATTATATAATATTTCTTCTAACTCTACATACGAGTATATTCTTAACAATTCTATGTGTTTGTCATATAATTCCCTATTATATCTATTGATTAAGCCGTAGAGTGACCTTATTTCCAGTTTTATCCACAACTTCTCGCTTTGTTCTTTTACTTTTTTGGCTACACTGTTCTTATTTTTAATTTTAACTTGAGCGTACTTTGGGATGACATTATTATCCAGACATTGTTTATTAAACCATATTTTACTTAAAACCCTCTTCAATTTAACTTTTAACTTAAGATATTTAAAAACTTTACTTACCTTATTGTTGTCGTTTATTACCTCATTGTTGTTGCCCATTACCTGTAGTCGATTGCACATCTTAACAGACGTTTAATGAAGAAATTTGTGTTAGTGGTTGAAATCACAATCAGAATGATCACAGTTGCACACCACTATATAAAAATTATCCCGATTAGCGCTTTCAAGCCTCACAGCACATCGTCAGATCGGAATAGGCAGAAATTATTTTAAAACAAATACTTCACCCCTCTCCACCACCCTGCTCACACCCAACAAGCTATAATATAAATGACCCTTCCCCACCCCTAAACCCTGTCCCACGCCATCTGTACAGTTACATATTTTTCTAGCAAATTCCTTGTGTTTCAGTGTTGTGTGTGTGTGTGTGTGTGTGTGTGTGTGCATCCTTTTAAACTTACCCTACTTCCTCTCCACACACGGGGGTCAGTCACACACCCTTATTTTAAACCATCCAATTAGTACTATGAAATATAATTCTTAATCTTATCTATCTGTCCTCTATCATTTACTTCTTAATCATGTTATAAAATATTTCTTCATTATCAAATTGAATTTTAATATTAATGAAATTGTCTAACCCTTTTTCTCTTTCTTTTAATATTTCTAACTCCTCTCTAAGCTTCCTTTCAACTGTGTTATTTACTACTTTTACAATTTCGTATTCTTCCAAAGGATTAACAAACTTATGGTTGTCTTCTATGAAATGTCTTGCATATAACGAATTGGTTGTTCTATTACCTTCTCCACGTTTGTGGTCAGACAACCTGCATACGAATTTTCGTCCTGTCTCACCTAGGTACACTTTATTGCAGTCTTTACATTTTAATTTATAAATTCCGCTTTTCTGTAATACTGGAATTTTTTCTATATTCTTATTCCTTATCTTATCAAATACTGTTTCACATTTTTTAATAGCTATATCTACTCCATATTTATTAAAACATTTTATAATTTTTCTAGTATGTGAACCTATGTATGTCAATGACCCTGCATAATTCTTTTGTTCTGGTTCTATTTTAGCTTTTTGTATGTTAACCCTTTTCATAACTTTATCCACTATGTTGGTGTTATAATTATTATTCCTTACAATTCCCTTTATCGTTTTTAACTCCCTAGCTTTTGATTCGGTCTCTTTTAAACACTTCTGAGCTCTGTAACAAAATGTATTGATTGCCGCCATTTTATATCTATATGGGTGGTAAGACTCTCTTGGTATAATTATATCAGAATACGACTCTTTCCTAAATATCCCAAACTGTAGTTTCACATTATCCTTAATTTCTATGTTCAAATCTAAGTAATTTATTTTCTTACCTCCTATCTCTTCTTTAAATTGTAAGTTTTTATCCTTATTATTTACCTCATTTATAAACTCATGCACTTCTTCTATGCTTCCTTCCCAAATTACTAATACATCATCAACATATCTAGACCATAATTTTATATTGTCTTTATACTTAGTGGAAGTTATTAATTGCTTTTCAAAATCATTCATGTATATTTCAGCAAGAATAGGGGATAATGAAGACCCCATAGGTAAACCTTTTTTCTGTATATAAAACTTGTTATTAAACCTAAAATAGTTCTGATTTACACATTCTTTAATTACTTTCATCAACTGCTTTTTATACCTGTATTCTCCCATATTATTATCGTTTATTAACTTAATAACTTTATTTACTGTGATATTGGTAAACATGTCCTTAACATCCAGTGATATCAATTTTGTATTTACATTAATCCTAATATTTTCTAATTTTTCTATCAATTTTACATTATTCTCTATGTTGTATTTTGTCCCAAATTCATATTTCTCTTTCAGTACTCTGCTAACTTCCTTTGATAATTTATAAACAGGTGCATTAATAAAAGAAACAATCGGTCTAATTGGTTTTCCTTCTTTATGTATCTTAACCTGACTTTTAAAAGTTGGTGCTGTTGGATTACTTTCCAATAAATACTTTTTCTTATTTTCTTCTATAAATGTTATCTGTTTCATGATTTGTTTTATCCTTGACTGGTACTTACTTGTATAATCATACTTTATTTCCTCGTATGGTCCTTCCCTTATAAATTCTTCCGTTTTCTTTATGTATTCGTCCTTTCTCAGTAGTACCATTGTATTTCCTTTGTCCGCCTTCGTAACTATAATATCATTTTTCTTTATTTTATTCTTTAGTTTAGTTACAGTTGATTTGATTTTTTGTTCATTTTTTGAATTATACAAACTTTTCTTAAATATTTTATCTACTACATTCCCTACTTCCCACCTTATTCTTTTTTTATCATTTTCATTTCCTAGTTTTTGTATTATGCTTTCGCATTCAATAATCGTTTTTTCTTGATTTAATTCTGGTGGCGGTGCGTATTTTAAGCCTTTTGCTAACATTTCTTTTTCTTCTGTATTGAAATTCACCTCTGTAAGGTTTATTACTCTTTTTTCATAGTTATTCTTAGAGAGGTGTTCCTTTTTTACTTCGTTCTTTCTTATTAATTCATTTAACTTATCTACCATTTTTTTATTTTTCTTTTCCAATTTCTTTTCTACGTACCCCAAACCAAAATTATATAATATTTCTTCTAACTCTACATACGAGTATATTCTTAACAATTCTATGTGTTTGTCATATAATTCCCTATTATATCTATTGATTAAGCCGTAGAGTGACCTTATTTCCAGTTTTATCCACAACTTCTCGCTTTGTTCTTTTACTTTTTTGGCTACACTGTTCTTATTTTTAATTTTAACTTGAGCGTACTTTGGGATGACATTATTATCCAGACATTGTTTATTAAACCATATTTTACTTAAAACCCTCTTCAATTTAACTTTTAACTTAAGATATTTAAAAACTTTACTTACCTTATTGTTGTCGTTTATTACCTCATTGTTGTTGCCCATTACCTGTAGTCGATTGCACATCTTAACAGACGTTTAATGAAGAAATTTGTGTTAGTGGTTGAAATCACAATCAGAATGATCACAGTTGCACACCACTATATAAAAATTATCCCGATTAGCGCTTTCAAGCCTCACAGCCCATCGTCAGATCGGAATAGGCAGAAATTATTTTAAAACAAATACTTCACCCCTCTCCCCCACCCTGCTCACACACAACAAGCTATAATATAAATGACCCTTCCCCACCCCTAAACCCTGTCCCACGCCATCTGTACAGTTACATATTTTTCTAGCAAATTCCTTGTGTTTCAGTGTTGTGTGTGTGTGTGTGTGTGTGTGTGTGCATCCTTTTAAACTTACCCTACTTCCTCTCCACACACGTGGGTCAGTCACACACCCTTATTTTAAACCATCCAATTAGTACTATGCAATATAATTCTTAATCTTATCTATCTGTCCTCTATCATTTACTTCTTAATCATGTTATAAAATATTTCTTCATTATCAAATTGAATTTTAATATTAATGAAATTGTCTAACCCTTTTTCTCTTTCTTTTAATATTTCTAACTCCTCTCTAAGCTTCCTTTCAACTGTGTTATTTACTACTTTTACAATTTCGTATTCTTCCAAAGGATTAACAAACTTATGGTTGTCTTCTATGAAATGTCTTGCATATAACGAATTGGTTGTTCTATTACCTTCTCCACGTTTGTGGTCAGACAACCTGCATACGAATTTTCGTCCTGTCTCACCTAGGTACACTTTATTGCAGTCTTTACATTTTAATTTATAAATTCCGCTTTTCTGTAATACTGGAATTTTTTCTATATTCTTATTCCTTATCTTATCAAATACTGTTTCACATTTTTTAATAGCTATATCTACTCCATATTTATTAAAACATTTTATAATTTTTCTAGTTTGTGAACCTATGTATGTCAATGACCCTGCATAATTCTTTTGTTCTGGTTCTATTTTAGCTTTTTGTATGTTAACCCTTTTCATAACTTTATCCACTATGTTGGTGTTATAATTATTATTCCTTACAATTCCCTTTATCGTTTTTAACTCCCTAGCTTTTGATTCGGTCTCTTTTAAACACTTCTGAGCTCTGTAACAAAATGTATTGATTGCCGCCATTTTATATCTATATGGGTGGTAAGACTCTCTTGGTATAATTATATCAGAATACGACTCTTTCCTAAATATCCCAAACTGTAGTTTCACATTATCCTTAATTTCTATGTTCAAATCTAAGTAATTTATTTTCTTACCTCCTATCTCTTCTTTAAATTGTAAGTTTTTATCCTTATTATTTACCTCATTTATAAACTCATGCACTTCTTCTATGCTTCCTTCCCAAATTACTAATACATCATCAACATATCTAGACCATAATTTTATATTGTCTTTATACTTAGTGGAAGTTATTAATTGCTTTTCAAAATCATTCATGTATATTTCAGCAAGAATAGGGGATAATGAAGACCCCATAGGTAAACCTTTTTTCTGTATATAAAACTTGTTATTAAACCTAAAATAGTTCTGATTTACACATTCTTTAATTACTTTCATCAACTGCTTTTTATACCTGTATTCTCCCATATTATTATCGTTTATTAACTTAATAACTTTATTTACTGTGATATTGGTAAACATGTCCTTAACATCCAGTGATATCAATTTTGTATTTACATTAATCCTAATATTTTCTAATTTTTCTATCAATTTTACATTATTCTCTATGTTGTATTTTGTCCCAAATTCATATTTCTCTTTCAGTACTCTGCTAACTTCCTTTGATAATTTATAAACAGGTGCATTAATAAAAGAAACAATCGGTCTAATTGGTTTTCCTTCTTTATGTATCTTAACCTGACTTTTAAAAGTTGGTGCTGTTGGATTACTTTCCAATAAATACTTTTTCTTATTTTCTTCTATAAATGTTATCTGTTTCATCATTTGTTTTATCCTTGACTGGTACTTACTTGTATAATCATACTTTATTTCCTCGTATGGTCCTTCCCTTATAAATTCTTCCGTTTTCTTTATGTATTCGTCCTTTCTCAGTAGTACCATTGTATTTCCTTTGTCCGCCTTCGTAACTATAATATAATTTTTCTTTATTTTATTCTTTAGTTTAGTTACAGTTGATTTGATTTTTTGTTCATTTTTTGAATTATACAAACTTTTCTTAAATATTTTATCTACTACATTCCCTACTTCCCACCTTATTCTTTTTTTATCATTTTCATTTCCTAGTTTTTGTATTATGCTTTCGCATTCAATAATCGTTTTTTCTTGATTTAATTCTGGTGGCGGTGCGTATTTTAAGCCTTTTGCTAACATTTCTTTTTCTTCTGTATTGAAATTCACCTCTGTAAGGTTTATTACTCTTTTTTCATAGTTATTCTTAGAGAGGTGTTCCTTTTTTACTTCGTTCTTTCTTATTAATTTATTTAACTTATCTACCATTTTTTTATTTTTCTTTTCCAATTTCTTTTCTACGTACCCCAAACCAAAATTATATAATATTTCTTCTAACTCTACATACGAGTATATTCTTAACAATTCTATGTGTTTGTCATATAATTCCCTATTATATCTATTGATTAAGCCGTAGAGTGACCTTATTTCCAGTTTTATCCACAACTTCTCGCTTTGTTCTTTTACTTTTTTGGCTACACTGTTCTTATTTTTAATTTTAACTTGAGCGTACTTTGGGATGACATTATTATCCAGACATTGTTTATTAAACCATATTTTACTTAAAACCCTCTTCAATTTAACTTTTAACTTAAGATATTTAAAAACCTTACTTACCTTATTGTTGTCGTTTATTACCTCATTGTTGTTGCCCATTACCTGTAGTCGATTGCACATCTTAACAGACGTTTAATGAAGAAATTTGTGTTAGTGGTTGAAATCACAATCAGAATGATCACAGTTGCACACCACTATATAAAAATTATCCCGATTAGCGCTTTCAAGCCTCACAGCCCATCGTCAGATCGGAATAGGCAGAAATTATTTTAAAACAAATACTTCACCCCTCTCCCCCACCCTGCTCACACACAACAAGCTATAATATAAATGACCCTTCCCCACCCCTAAACCCTGTCCCACGCCATCTGTACAGTTACATATTTTTCTAGCAAATTCCTTGTGTTTCAGTGTTGTGTGTGTGTGTGTGTGTGTGTGTGTGTGTGTGTGTGTGTGTGTGTGTGTGTGTGTGTGTGCATCCTTTTAAACTTACCCTACTTCCTCTCCACACACGTGGGTCAGTCACACACCCTTATTTTAAACCATCCAATTAGTACTATGCAATATAATTCTTAATCTTATCTATCTGTCCTCTATCATTTACTTCTTAATCATGTTATAAAATATTTCTTCATTATCAAATTGAATTTTAATATTAATGAAATTGTCTAACCCTTTTTCTCTTTCTTTTAATATTTCTAACTCCTCTCTAAGCTTCCTTTCAACTGTGTTATTTACTACTTTTACAATTTCGTATTCTTCCAAAGGATTAACAAACTTATGGTTGTCTTCTATGAAATGTCTTGCATATAACGAATTGGTTGTTCTATTACCTTCTCCACGTTTGTGGTCAGACAACCTGCATACGAATTTTCGTCCTGTCTCACCTAGGTACACTTTATTGCAGTCTTTACATTTTAATTTATAAATTCCGCTTTTCTGTAATACTGGAATTTTTTCTATATTCTTATTCCTTATCTTATCAAATACTGTTTCACATTTTTTAATAGCTATATCTACTCCATATTTATTAAAACATTTTATAATTTTTCTAGTATGTGAACCTATGTATGTCAATGACCCTGCATAATTCTTTTGTTCTGGTTCTATTTTAGCTTTTTGTATGTTAACCCTTTTCATAACTTTATCCACTATGTTGGTGTTATAATTATTATTCCTTACAATTCCCTTTATCGTTTTTAACTCCCTAGCTTTTGATTCGGTCTCTTTTAAACACTTCTGAGCTCTGTAACAAAATGTATTGATTGCCGCCATTTTATATCTATATGGGTGGTAAGACTCTCTTGGTATAATTATATCAGAATACGACTCTTTCCTAAATATCCCAAACTGTAGTTTCACATTATCCTTAATTTCTATGTTCAAATCTAAGTAATTTATTTTCTTACCTCCTATCTCTTCTTTAAATTGTAAGTTTTTATCCTTATTATTTACCTCATTTATAAACTCATGCACTTCTTCTATGCTTCCTTCCCAAATTACTAATACATCATCAACATATCTAGACCATAATTTTATATTGTCTTTATACTTAGTGGAAGTTATTAATTGCTTTTCAAAATCATTCATGTATATTTCAGCAAGAATAGGGGATAATGAAGACCCCATAGGTAAACCTTTTTCTGTATATAAAACTTGTTATTAAACCTAAAATAGTTCTGATTTACACATTCTTTAATTACTTTCATCAACTGCTTTTTATACCTGTATTCTCCCATATTATTATCGTTTATTAACTTAATAACTTTATTTACTGTGATATTGGTAAACATGTCCTTAACATCCAGTGATATCAATTTTGTATTTACATTAATCCTAATATTTTCTAACTTTTCTATCTATTTTACATTATTCTCTATGTTGTATTTTGTCCCAAATTCATATTTCTCTTTCAGTACTCTGCTAACTTCCTTTGATAATTTATAAACAGGTGCATTAATAAAAGAAACAATCGGTCTAATTGGTTTTCCTTCTTTATGTATCTTAACCTGACTTTTAAAAGTTGGTGCTGTTGGATTACTTTCCAATAAATACTTTTTCTTATTTTCTTCTATAAATGTTATCTGTTTCATCATTTGTTTTATCCTTGACTGGTACTTACTTGTATAATCATACTTTATTTCCTCGTATGGTCCTTCCCTTATAAATTCTTCCGTTTTCTTTATGTATTCGTCCTTTCTCAGTAGTACCATTGTATTTCCTTTGTCCGCCTTCGTAACTATAATATAATTTTTCTTTATTTTATTCTTTAGTTTAGTTACAGTTGATTTGATTTTTTGTTCATTTTTTGAATTATACAAACTTTTCTTAAATATTTTATCTACTACATTCCCTACTTCCCACCTTATTCTTTTTTTATCATTTTCATTTCCTAGTTTTTGTATTATGCTTTCGCATTCAATAATCGTTTTTTCTTGATTTAATTCTGGTGGCGGTGCGTATTTTAAGCCTTTTGCTAACATTTCTTTTTCTTCTGTATTGAAATTCACCTCTGTAAGGTTTATTACTCTTTTTTCATAGTTATTCTTAGAGAGGTGTTCCTTTTTTACTTCGTTCTTTCTTATTAATTTATTTCACTTATCTACCATTTTTTTATTTTTCTTTTCCAATTTCTTTTCTACGTACCCCAAACCAAAATTATATAATATTTCTTCTAACTCTACATACGAGTATATTCTTAACAATTCTATGTGTCTGTCATATAATTCCCTATTATATCTATTGATGAAGCCGTAGAGTGACCTTATTTCCAGTTTTATCCACAACTTCTCGCTTTGTTCTTTTACTTTTTTGGCTACACTGTTCTTATTTTTAATTTTAACTTGAGCGTACTTTGGGATGACATTATTATCCAGACATTGTTTATTAAACCATATTTTACTTAAAACCCTCTTCAATTTAACTTTTAACTTAAGATATTTAAAAACTTTACTTACCTTATTGTTGTCGTTTATTACCTCATTGTTGTTGCCCATTACCTGTAGTCGATTGCACATCTTAACAGACGTTTAATGAAGAAATTTGTGTTAGTGGTTGAAATCACAATCAGAATGATCACAGTTGCACACCACTATATAAAAATTATCCCGATTAGCGCTTTCAAGCCTCACAGCCCATCGTCAGATCGGAATAGGCAGAAATTATTTTAAAACAAATACTTCACCCCTCTCCCCAACCCTGCTCACACACAACAAGCTATAATATAAATGACCCTTCCCCACCGCAAAACCCTGTCCCACGCCATCTGTACAGTTACATATTTTTCTAGCAAATTCCTTGTGTTTCAGTGTTGTGTGTGTGTGTGTGTGTGTGTGTGTGTGTGTGTGTGTGTGTGTGTGTGTGTGTGTGCATCCTTTTAAACTTACCCTACTTCCTCTCCACACACGTGGGTCAGTCACACACCCTTATTTTAAACCATCCAATTAGTACTATGCAATATAATTCTTAATCTTATCTATCTGTCCTCTATCATTTACTTCTTAATCATGTTATAAAATATTTCTTCATTATCAAATTGAATTTTAATATTAATGAAATTGTCTAACCCTTTTTCTCTTTCTTTTAATATTTCTAACTCCTCTCTAAGCTTCCTTTCAACTGTGTTATTTACTACTTTTACAATTTCGTATTTTTCCAAAGGATTAACAAACTTATGGTTGTCTTCTATGAAATGTCTTGCATATAACGAATTGGTTGTTCTATTACCTTCTCCACGTTTGTGGTCAGACAACCTGCATACGAATTTTCGTCCTGTCTCACCTAGGTACACTTTACTGCAGTCTTTACATTTTAATTTATAAATTCCGCTTTTCTGTAATACTGGAATTTTTTCTATATTCTTATTCCTTATCTTATCAAATACTGTTTCACATTTTTTAATAGCTATATCTACTCCATATTTATTAAAACATTTTATAATTTTTCTAGTTTGTGAACCTATGTATGTCAATGACCCTGCATAATTCTTTTGTTCTGGTTCTATTTTAGCTTTTTGTATGTTAACCCTTTTCATAACTTTATCCACTATGTTGGTGTTATAATTATTATTCCTTACAATTCCCTTTATCGTTTTTAACTCCCTAGCTTTTGATTCGGTCTCTTTTAAACACTTCTGAGCTCTGTAACAAAATGTATTGATTGCCGCCATTTTATATCTATATGGGTGGTAAGACTCTCTTGGTATAATTATATCAGAATACGACTCTTTCCTAAATATCCCAAACTGTAGTTTCACATTATCCTTAATTTCTATGTTCAAATCTAAGTAATTTATTTTCTTACCTCCTATCTCTTCTTTAAATTGTAAGTTTTTATCCTTATTATTTACCTCATTTATAAACTCATGCACTTCTTCTATGCTTCCTTCCCAAATTACTAATACATCATCAACATATCTAGACCATAATTTTATATTGTCTTTATACTTAGTGGAAGTTATTAATTGCTTTTCAAAATCATTCATGTATATTTCAGCAAGAATAGGGGATAATGAAGACCCCATAGGTAAACCTTTTTTCTGTATATAAAACTTGTTATTAAACCTAAAATAGTTCTGATTTACACATTCTTTAATTACTTTCATCAACTGCTTTTTATACCTGTATTCTCCCATATTATTATCGTTTATTAACTTAATAACTTTATTTACTGTGATATTGGTAAACATGTCCTTAACATCCAGTGATATCAATTTTGTATTTACATTAATCCTAATATTTTCTAACTTTTCTATCAATTTTACATTATTCTCTATGTTGTATTTTGTCCCAAATTCATATTTCTCTTTCAGTACTCTGCTAACTTCCTTTGATAATTTATAAACAGGTGCATTAATAAAAGAAACAATCGGTCTAATTGGTTTTCCTTCTTTATGTATCTTAACCTGACTTTTAAAAGTTGGTGCTGTTGGATTACTTTCCAATAAATACTTTTTCTTATTTTCTTCTATAAATGTTATCTGTTTCATCATTTGTTTTATCCTTGACTGGTACTTACTTGTATAATCATACTTTATTTCCTCGTATGGTCCTTCCCTTATAAATTCTTCCGTTTTCTTTATGTATTCGTCCTTTCTCAGTAGTACCATTGTAGTTCCTTTGTCCGCCTTCGTAACTATAATATCATTTTTCTTTATTTTATTCTTTAGTTTAGTTACAGTTGATTTGATTTTTTGTTCATTTTTTGAATTATACAAACTTTTCTTAAATATTTTATCTACTACATTCCCTACTTCCCACCTTATTCTTTTTTTATCATTTTCATTTCCTAGTTTTTGTATTATGCTTTCGCATTCAATAATCGTTTTTTCTTGATTTAATTCTGGTGGCGGTGCGTATTTTAAGCCTTTTGCTAACATTTCTTTTTCTTCTGTATTGAAATTCACCTCTGTAAGGTTTATTACTCTTTTTTCATAGTTATTCTTAGAGAGGTGTTCCTTTTTTACTTCGTTCTTTCTTATTAATTTATTTAACTTATCTACCATTTTTTTATTTTTCTTTTCCAATTTCTTTTCTACGTACCCCAAACCAAAATTATATAATATTTCTTCTAACTCTACATACGAGTATATTCTTAACAATTCTATGTGTCTGTCATATAATTCCCTATTATATCTATTGATGAAGCCGTAGAGTGACCTTATTTCCAGTTTTATCCACAACTTCTCGCTTTGTTCTTTTACTTTTTTGGCTACACTGTTCTTATTTTTAATTTTAACTTGAGCGTACTTTGGGATGACATTATTATCCAGACATTGTTTATTAAACCATATTTTACTTAAAACCCTCTTCAATTTAACTTTTAACTTAAGATATTTAAAAACTTTACTTACCTTATTGTTGTCGTTTATTACCTCATTGTTGTTGCCCATTACCTGTAGTCGATTGCACATCTTAACAGACGTTTAATGAAGAAATTTGTGTTAGTGGTTGAAATCACAATCAGAATGATCACAGTTGCACACCACTATATAAAAATTATCCCGATTAGCGCTTTCAAGCCTCACAGCCCATCGTCAGATCGGAATAGGCAGAAATTATTTTAAAACAAATACTTCACCCCTCTCCCCCACCCTGCTCACACACAACAAGCTATAATATAAATGACCCTTCCCCACCGCAAAACCCTGTCCCACGCCATCTGTACAGTTACATATTTTTCTAGCAAATTCCTTGTGTTTCAGTGTTGTGTGTGTGTGTGTGTGTGTGTGTGTGTGTGTGTGCATCCTTTTAAACTTACCCTACTTCCTCTCCACACACGTGGGTCAGTCACACACCCTTATTTTAAACCATCCAATTAGTACTATGCAATATAATTCTTAATCTTATCTATCTGTCCTCTATCATTTACTTCTTAATCATGTTATAAAATATTTCTTCATTATCAAATTGAATTTTAATATTAATGAAATTGTCTAACCCTTTTTCTCTTTCTTTTAATATTTCTAACTCCTCTCTAAGCTTCCTTTCAACTGTGTTATTTACTACTTTTACAATTTCGTATTTTTCCAAAGGATTAACAAACTTATGGTTGTCTTCTATGAAATGTCTTGCATATAACGAATTGGTTGTTCTATTACCTTCTCCACGTTTGTGGTCAGACAACCTGCATACGAATTTTCGTCCTGTCTCACCTAGGTACACTTTACTGCAGTCTTTACATTTTAATTTATAAATTCCGCTTTTCTGTAATACTGGAATTTTTTCTATATTCTTATTCCTTATCTTATCAAATACTGTTTCACATTTTTTAATAGCTATATCTACTCCATATTTATTAAAACATTTTATAATTTTTCTAGTTTGTGAACCTATGTATGTCAATGACCCTGCATAATTCTTTTGTTCTGGTTCTATTTTAGCTTTTTGTATGTTAACCCTTTTCATAACTTTATCCACTATGTTGGTGTTATAATTATTATTCCTTACAATTCCCTTTATCGTTTTTAACTCCCTAGCTTTTGATTCGGTCTCTTTTAAACACTTCTGAGCTCTGTAACAAAATGTATTGATTGCCGCCATTTTATATCTATATGGGTGGTAAGACTCTCTTGGTATAATTATATCAGAATACGACTCTTTCCTAAATATCCCAAACTGTAGTTTCACATTATCCTTAATTTCTATGTTCAAATCTAAGTAATTTATTTTCTTACCTCCTATCTCTTCTTTAAATTGTAAGTTTTTATCCTTATTATTTACCTCATTTATAAACTCATGCACTTCTTCTATGCTTCCTTCCCAAATTACTAATACATCATCAACATATCTAGACCATAATTTTATATTGTCTTTATACTTAGTGGAAGTTATTAATTGCTTTTCAAAATCATTCATGTATATTTCAGCAAGAATAGGGGATAATGAAGACCCCATAGGTAAACCTTTTTTCTGTATATAAAACTTGTTATTAAACCTAAAATAGTTCTGATTTACACATTCTTTAATTACTTTCATCAACTGCTTTTTATACCTGTATTCTCCCATATTATTATCGTTTATTAACTTAATAACTTTATTTACTGTGATATTGGTAAACATGTCCTTAACATCCAGTGATATCAATTTTGTATTTACATTAATCCTAATATTTTCTAACTTTTCTATCAATTTTACATTATTCTCTATGTTGTATTTTGTCCCAAATTCATATTTCTCTTTCAGTACTCTGCTAACTTCCTTTGATAATTTATAAACAGGTGCATTAATAAAAGAAACAATCGGTCTAATTGGTTTTCCTTCTTTATGTATCTTAACCTGACTTTTAAAAGTTGGTGCTGTTGGATTACTTTCCAATAAATACTTTTTCTTATTTTCTTCTATAAATGTTATCTGTTTCATCATTTGTTTTATCCTTGACTGGTACTTACTTGTATAATCATACTTTATTTCCTCGTATGGTCCTTCCCTTATAAATTCTTCCGTTTTCTTTATGTATTCGTCCTTTCTCAGTAGTACCATTGTATTTCCTTTGTCCGCCTTCGTAACTATAATATAATTTTTCTTTATTTTATTCTTTAGTTTAGTTACAGTTGATTTGATTTTTTGTTCATTTTTTGAATTATACAAACTTTTCTTAAATATTTTATCTACTACATTCCCTACTTCCCACCTTATTCTTTTTTTATCATTTTCATTTCCTAGTTTTTGTATTATGCTTTCGCATTCAATAATCGTTTTTTCTTGATTTAATTCTGGTGGCGGTGCGTATTTTAAGCCTTTTGCTAACATTTCTTTTTCTTCTGTATTGAAATTCACCTCTGTAAGGTTTATTACTCTTTTTTCATAGTTATTCTTAGAGAGGTGTTCCTTTTTTACTTCGTTCTTTCTTATTAATTTATTTCACTTATCTACCATTTTTTTATTTTTCTTTTCCAATTTCTTTTCTACGTACCCCAAACCAAAATTATATAATATTTCTTCTAACTCTACATACGAGTATATTCTTAACAATTCTATGTGTCTGTCATATAATTCCCTATTATATCTATTGATTAAGCCGTAGAGTGACCTTATTTCCAGTTTTATCCACAACTTCTCGCTTTGTTCTTTTACTTTTTTGGCTACACTGTTCTTATTTTTAATTTTAACTTGAGCGTACTTTGGGATGACATTATTATCCAGACATTGTTTATTAAACCATATTTTACTTAAAACCCTCTTCAATTTAACTTTTAACTTAAGATATTTAAAAACTTTACTTACCTTATTGTTGTCGTTTATTACCTCATTGTTGTTGCCCATTACCTGTAGTCGATTGCACATCTTAACAGACGTTTAATGAAGAAATTTGTGTTAGTGGTTGAAATCACAATCAGAATGATCACAGTTGCACACCACTATATAAAAATTATCCCGATTAGCGCTTTCAAGCCTCACAGCCCATCGTCAGATCGGAATAGGCAGAAATTATTTTAAAACAAATACTTCACCCCTCTCCCCCACCCTGCTCACACACAACAAGCTATAATATAAATGACCCTTCCCCACCACTAAACCCTGTCCCACGCCATCTGTACAGTTACATATTTTTCTAGCAAATTCCTTGTGTTTCAGTGTTGTGTGTGTGTGTGTGTGTGTGTGTGTGTGTGTGCATCCTTTTAAACTTACCCTACTTCCTCTCCACACACGTGGGTCAGTCACACACCCTTATTTTAAACCATCCAATTAGTACTATGCAATATAATTCTTAATCTTATCTATCTGTCCTCTATCATTTACTTCTTAATCATGTTATAAAATATTTCTTCATTATCAAATTGAATTTTAATATTAATGAAATTGTCTAACCCTTTTTCTCTTTCTTTTAATATTTCTAACTCCTCTCTAAGCTTCCTTTCAACTGTGTTATTTACTACTTTTACAATTTCGTATTCTTCCAAAGGATTAACAAACTTATGGTTGTCTTCTATGAAATGTCTTGCATATAACGAATTGGTTGTTCTATTACCTTCTCCACGTTTGTGGTCAGACAACCTGCATACGAATTTTTGTCCTGTCTCACCTAGGTAAACTTTACTGCAGTCTTTACATTTTAATTTATAAATTCCGCTTTTCTGTAATACTGGAATTTTTTCTATATTCTTATTCCTTATCTTATCAAATACTGTTTCACATTTTTTAATAGCTATATCTACTCCATATTTATTAAAACATTTTATAATTTTTCTAGTATGTGAACCTATGTATGTCAATGACCCTGCATAATTCTTTTGTTCTGGTTCTATTTTAGCTTTTTGTATGTTAACCCTTTTCATAACTTTATCCACTATGTTGGTGTTATAATTATTATTCCTTACAATTCCCTTTATCGTTTTTAACTCCCTAGCTTTTGATTCGGTCTCTTTTAAACACTTCTGAGCTCTGTAACAAAATGTATTGATTGCCGCCATTTTATATCTATATGGGTGGTAAGACTCTCTTGGTATAATTATATCAGAATACGACTCTTTCCTAAATATCCCAAACTGTAGTTTCACATTATCCTTAATTTCTATGTTCAAATCTAAGTAATTTATTTTCTTACCTCCTATCTCTTCTTTAAATTGTAAGTTTTTATCCTTATTATTTACCTCATTTATAAACTCATGCACTTCTTCTATGCTTCCTTCCCAAATTACTAATACATCATCAACATATCTAGACCATAATTTTATATTGTCTTTATACTTAGTGGAAGTTATTAATTGCTTTTCAAAATCATTCATGTATATTTCAGCAAGAATAGGGGATAATGAAGACCCCATAGGTAAACCTTTTTTCTGTATATAAAACTTGTTATTAAACCTAAAATAGTTCTGATTTACACATTCTTTAATTACTTTCATCAACTGCTTTTTATACCTGTATTCTCCCATATTATTATCGTTTATTAACTTAATAACTTTATTTACTGTGATATTGGTAAACATGTCCTTAACATCCAGTGATATCAATTTTGTATTTACATTAATCCTAATATTTTCTAATTTTTCTATCAATTTTACATTATTCTCTATGTTGTATTTTGTCCCAAATTCATATTTCTCTTTCAGTACTCTGCTAACTTCCTTTGATAATTTATAAACAGGTGCATTAATAAAAGAAACAATCGGTCTAATTGGTTTTCCTTCTTTATGTATCTTAACCTGACTTTTAAAAGTTGGTGCTGTTGGTTTACTTTCCAATAAATACTTTTCCTTATTTTCTTCTATAAATGTTATCTGTTTCATGATTTGTTTTATCCTTGACTGGTACTTACTTGTATAATCATACTTTATTTCCTCGTATGGTCCTTCCCTTATAAATTCTTCCGTTTTCTTTATGTATTCGTCCTTTCTCAGTAGTACCATTGTATTTCCTTTGTCCGCCTTCGTAACTATAATATCATTTTTCTTTATTTTATTCTTTAGTTTAGTTACAGTTGATTTGATTTTTTGTTCATTTTTTGAATTATACAAACTTTTCTTAAATATTTTATCTACTACATTCCCTACTTCCCACCTTATTCTTTTTTTATCATTTTCATTTCCTAGTTTTTGTATTATGCTTTCGCATTCAATAATCGTTTTTTCTTGATTTAATTCTGGTGGCGGTGCGTATTTTAAGCCTTTTGCTAACATTTCTTTTTCTTCTGTATTGAAATTCACCTCTGTAAGGTTTATTACTCTTTTTTCATAGTTATTCTTAGAGAGGTGTTCCTTTTTTACTTCGTTCTTTCTTATTAATTTATTTCACTTATCTACCATTTTTTTATTTTTCTTTTCCAATTTCTTTTCTACGTACCCCAAACCAAAATTATATAATATTTCTTCTAACTCTACATACGAGTATATTCTTAACAATTCTATGTGTCTGTCATATAATTCCCTATTATATCTATTGATGAAGCCGTAGAGTGACCTTATTTCCAGTTTTATCCACAACTTCTCGCTTTGTTCTTTTACTTTTTTGGCTACACTGTTCTTATTTTTAATTTTAACTTGAGCGTACTTTGGGATGACATTATTATCCAGACATTGTTTATTAAACCATATTTTACTTAAAACCCTCTTCAATTTAACTTTTAACTTAAGATATTTAAAAACTTTACTTACCTTATTGTTGTCGTTTATTACCTCATTGTTGTTGCCCATTACCTGTAGTCGATTGCACATCTTAACAGACGTTTAATGAAGAAATTTGTGTTAGTGGTTGAAATCACAATCAGAATGATCACAGTTGCACACCACTATATAAAAATTATCCCGATTAGCGCTTTCAAGCCTCACAGCCCATCGTCAGATCGGAATAGGCAGAAATTATTTTAAAACAAATACTTCACCCCTCTCCCCCACCCTGCTCACACACAACAAGCTATAATATAAATGACCCTTCCCCACCGCAAAACCCTGTCCCACGCCATCTGTACAGTTACATATTTTTCTAGCAAATTCCTTGTGTTTCAGGGTTGTGTGTGTGTGTGTGTGTGTGTATGTGTGTGTGTGTGTGTGTGCATCCTTTTAAACTTACCCTACTTCCTCTCCACACACGTGGGTCAGTCACACACCCTTATTTTAAACCATCCAATTAGTACTATGCAATATAATTCTTAATCTTATCTATCTGTCCTCTATCATTTACTTCTTAATCATGTTATAAAATATTTCTTCATTATCAAATTGAATTTTAATATTAATGAAATTGTCTAACCCTTTTTCTCTTTCTTTTAATATTTCTAACTCCTCTCTAAGCTTCCTTTCAACTGTGTTATTTACTACTTTTACAATTTCGTATTTTTCCAAAGGATTAACAAACTTATGGTTGTCTTCTATGAAATGTCTTGCATATAACGAATTGGTTGTTCTATTACCTTCTCCACGTTTGTGGTCAGACAACCTGCATACGAATTTTCGTCCTGTCTCACCTAGGTACACTTTACTGCAGTCTTTACATTTTAATTTATAAATTCCGCTTTTCTGTAATACTGGAATTTTTTCTATATTCTTATTCCTTATCTTATCAAATACTGTTTCACATTTTTTAATAGTTATATCTACTCCATATTTATTAAAACATTTTATAATTTTTCTAGTTTGTGAACCTATGTATGTCAATGACCCTGCATAATTCTTTTGTTCTGGTTCTATTTTAGCTTTTTGTATGTTAACCCTTTTCATAACTTTATCCACTATGTTGGTGTTATAATTATTATTCCTTACAATTCCCTTTATCGTTTTTAACTCCCTAGCTTTTGATTCGGTCTCTTTTAAACACTTCTGAGCTCTGTAACAAAATGTATTGATTGCCGCCATTTTATATCTATATGGGTGGTAAGACTCTCTTGGTATAATTATATCAGAATACGACTCTTTCCTAAATATCCCAAACTGTAGTTTCACATTATCCTTAATTTCTATGTTCAAATCTAAGTAATTTATTTTCTTACCTCCTATCTCTTCTTTAAATTGTAAGTTTTTATCCTTATTATTTACCTCATTTATAAACTCATGCACTTCTTCTATGCTTCGTTCCCAAATTACTAATACATCATCAACATATCTAGACCATAATTTTATATTGTCTTTATACTTAGTGGAAGTTATTAATTGCTTTTCAAAATCATTCATGTATATTTCAGCAAGAATAGGGGATAATGAAGACCCCATAGGTAAACCTTTTTTCTGTATATAAAACTTGTTATTAAACCTAAAATAGTTCTGATTTACACATTCTTTAATTACTTTCATCAACTGCTTTTTATACCTGTATTCTCCCATATTATTATCGTTTATTAACTTAATAACTTTATTTACTGTGATATTGGTAAACATGTCCTTAACATCCAGTGATATCAATTTTGTATTTACATTAATCCTAATATTTTCTAACTTTTCTATCAATTTTACATTATTCTCTATGTTGTATTTTGTCCCAAATTCATATTTCTCTTTCAGTACTCTGCTAACTTCCTTTGATAATTTATAAACAGGTGCATTAATAAAAGAAACAATCGGTCTAATTGGTTTTCCTTCTTTATGTATCTTAACCTGACTTTTAAAAGTTGGTGCTGTTGGATTACTTTCCAATAAATACTTTTTCTTATTTTCTTCTATAAATGTTATCTGTTTCATCATTTGTTTTATCCTTGACTGGTACTTACTTGTATAATCATACTTTATTTCCTCGTATGGTCCTTCCCTTATAAATTCTTCCGTTTTCTTTATGTATTCGTCCTTTCTCAGTAGTACCATTGTATTTCCTTTGTCCGCCTTCGTAACTATAATATAATTTTTCTTTAATTTTATTCTTTAGTTTAGTTACAGCTGATTTGATTTTTTGTTCATTTTTTGAATTATACAAACTTTTCTTAAATATTTTATCTACTACATTCCCTACTTCCCACCTTATTCTTTTTTTATCATTTTCATTTCCTAGTTTTTGTATTATGCTTTCGCATTCAATAATCGTTTTTTCTTGATTTAATTCTGGTGGCGGTGCGTATTTTAAGCCTTTTGCTAACATTTCTTTTTCTTCTGTATTGAAATTCACCTCTGTAAGGTTTATTACTCTTTTTTCATAGTTATTCTTAGAGAGGTGTTCCTTTTTTACTTCGTTCTTTCTTATTAATTTATTTCACTTATCTACCATTTTTTTATTTTTCTTTTCCAATTTCTTTTCTACGTACCCCAAACCAAAATTATATAATATTTCTTCTAACTCTACATACGAGTATATTCTTAACAATTCTATGTGTCTGTCATATAATTCCCTATTATATCTATTGATTAAGCCGTAGAGTGACCTTATTTCCAGTTTTATCCACAACTTCTCGCTTTGTTCTTTTACTTTTTTGGCTACACTGTTCTTATTTTTAATTTTAACTTGAGCGTACTTTGGGATGACATTATTATCCAGACATTGTTTATTAAACCATATTTTACTTAAAACCCTCTTCAATTTAACTTTTAACTTAAGATATTTAAAAACTTTACTTACCTTATTGTTGTCGTTTATTACCTCATTGTTGTTGCCCATTACCTGTAGTCGATTGCACATCTTAACAGACGTTTAATGAAGAAATTTGTGTTAGTGGTTGAAATCACAATCAGAATGATCACAGTTGCACACCACTATATAAAAATTATCCCGATTAGCGCTTTCAAGCCTCACAGCCCATCGTCAGATCGGAATAGGCAGAAATTATTTTAAAACAAATACTTCACCCCTCTCCCCCCCCCCAGCTCACACACAACAAGCTATAATATAAATGACCCTTCCCCACCCCTAAACCCTGTCCCACGCCATCTGTACAGTTACATATTTTTCTAGCAAATTCCTTGTGTTTCAGTGTTGTGTGTGTGTGTGTGTGTGTGTGTGTGTGTGTGTGTGTGTGTGTGTGTGCATCCTTTTAAACTTACCCTACTTCCTCTCCACACACGTGGGTCAGTCACACACCCTTATTTTAAACCATCCAATTAGTACTATGCAATATAATTCTTAATCTTATCTATCTGTCCTCTATCATTTACTTCTTAATCATGTTATAAAATATTTCTTCATTATCAAATTGAATTTTAATATTAATGAAATTGTCTAACCCTTTTTCTCTTTCTTTTAATATTTCTAACTCCTCTCTAAGCTTCCTTTCAACTGTGTTATTTACTACTTTTACAATTTCGTATTCTTCCAAAGGATTAACAAACTTATGGTTGTCTTCTATGAAATGTCTTGCATATAACGAATTGGTTGTTCTATTACCTTCTCCACGTTTGTGGTCAGACAACCTGCATACGAATTTTCGTCCTGTCTCACCTAGGTACACTTTACTGCAGTCTTTACATTTTAATTTATAAATTCCGCTTTTCTGTAATACTGGAATTTTTTCTATATTCTTATTCCTTATCTTATCAAATACTGTTTCACATTTTTTAATAGCTATATCTACTCCATATTTATTAAAACATTTTATAATTTTTCTAGTATATGAACCTATGTATGTCAATGACCCTGCATAATTCTTTTGTTCTGGTTCTATTTTAGCTTTTTGTATGTTAACCCTTTTCATAACTTTATCCACTATGTTGGTGTTATAATTATTATTCCTTACAATTCCCTTTATCGTTTTTAACTCCCTAGCTTTTGATTCGGTCTCTTTTAAACACTTCTGAGCTCTGTAACAAAATGTATTGATTGCCGCCATTTTATATCTATATGGGTGGTAAGACTCTCTTGGTATAATTATATCAGAATACGACTCTTTCCTAAATATCCCAAACTGTAGTTTCACATTATCCTTAATTTCTATGTTCAAATCTAAGTAATTTATTTTCTTACCTCCTATCTCTTCTTTAAATTGTAAGTTTTTATCCTTATTATTTACCTCATTTATAAACTCATGCACTTCTTCTATGCTTCCTTCCCAAATTACTAATACATCATCAACATATCTAGACCATAATTTTATATTGTCTTTATACTTAGTGGAAGTTATTAATTGCTTTTCAAAATCATTCATGTATATTTCAGCAAGAATAGGGGATAATGAAGACCCCATAGGTAAACCTTTTTTCTGTATATAAAACTTGTTATTAAACCTAAAATAGTTCTGATTTACACATTCTTTAATTACTTTCATCAACTGCTTTTTATACCTGTATTCTCCCATATTATTATCGTTTATTAACTTAATAACTTTATTTACTGTGATATTGGTAAACATGTCCTTAACATCCAGTGATATCAATTTTGTATTTACATTAATCCTAATATTTTCTAATTTTTCTATCAATTTTACATTATTCTCTATGTTGTATTTTGTCCCAAATTCATATTTCTCTTTCAGTACTCTGCTAACTTCCTTTGATAATTTATAAACAGGTGCATTAATAAAAGAAACAATCGGTCTAATTGGTTTTCCTTCTTTATGTATCTTAACCTGACTTTTAAAAGTTGGTGCTGTTGGATTACTTTCCAATAAATACTTTTTCTTATTTTCTTCTATAAATGTTATCTGTTTCATGATTTGTTTTATCCTTGACTGGTACTTACTTGTATAATCATACTTTATTTCCTCGTATGGTCCTTCCCTTATAAATTCTTCCGTTTTCTTTATGTATTCGTCCTTTCTCAGTAGTACCATTGTATTTCCTTTGTCCGCCTTCGTAACTATAATATAATTTTTCTTTATTTTATTCTTTAGTTTAGTTACAGTTGATTTGATTTTTTGTTCATTTTTTGAATTATACAAACTTTTCTTAAATATTTTATCTACTACATTCCCTACTTCCCACCTTATTCTTTTTTTATCATTTTCATTTCCTAGTTTTTGTATTATGCTTTCGCATTCAATAATCGTTTTTTCTTGATTTAATTCTGGTGGCGGTGCGTATTTTAAGCCTTTTGCTAACATTTCTTTTTCTTCTGTATTGAAATTCACCTCTGTAAGGTTTATTACTCTTTTTTCATAGTTATTCTTAGAGAGGTGTTCCTTTTTTACTTCGTTCTTTCTTATTAATTTATTTCACTTATCTACCATTTTTTTATTTTTCTTTTCCAATTTCTTTTCTACGTACCCCAAACCAAAATTATATAATATTTCTTCTAACTCTACATACGAGTATATTCTTAACAATTCTATGTGTCTGTCATATAATTCCCTATTATATCTATTGATGAAGCCGTAGAGTGACCTTATTTCCAGTTTTATCCACAACTTCTCGCTTTGTTCTTTTACTTTTTTGGCTACACTGTTCTTATTTTTAATTTTAACTTGAGCGTACTTTGGGATGACATTATTATCCAGACATTGTTTATTAAACCATATTTTACTTAAAACCCTCTTCAATTTAACTTTTAACTTAAGATATTTAAAAACTTTACTTACCTTATTGTTGTCGTTTATTACCTCATTGTTGTTGCCCATTACCTGTAGTCGATTGCACATCTTAACAGACGTTTAATGAAGAAATTTGTGTTAGTGGTTGAAATCACAATCAGAATGATCACAGTTGCACACCACTATATAAAAATTATCCCGATTAGCGCTTTCAAGCCTCACAGCCCATCGTCAGATCGGAATAGGCAGAAATTATTTTAAAACAAATACTTCACCCCTCTCCCCCACCCTGCTCACACACAACAAGCTATAATATAAATGACCCTTCCCCACCCCTAAACCCTGTCCCACGCCATCTGTACAGTTACATATTTTTCTAGCAAATTCCTTGTGTTTCAGTGTTGTGTGTGTGTGTGTGTGTGTGTGTGTGTGTGTGTGTGTGTGTGTGTGTGTGTATGTGTGTGTGTGTGTGTGTGTGTGTGTGCATCCTTTTAAACTTACCCTACTTCCTCTCCACACACGTGGGTCAGTCACACACCCTTATTTTAAACCATCCAATTAGTACTATGCAATATAATTCTTAATCTTATCTATCTGTCCTCTATCATTTACTTCTTAATCATGTTATAAAATATTTCTTCATTATCAAATTGAATTTTAATATTAATGAAATTGTCTAACCCTTTTTCTCTTTCTTTTAATATTTCTAACTCCTCTCTAAGCTTCCTTTCAACTGTGTTATTTACTACTTTTACAATTTCGTATTTTTCCAAAGGATTAACAAACTTATGGTTGTCTTCTATGAAATGTCTTGCATATAACGAATTGGTTGTTCTATTACCTTCTCCACGTTTGTGGTCAGACAACCTGCATACGAATTTTCGTCCTGTCTCACCTAGGTACACTTTACTGCAGTCTTTACATTTTAATTTATAAATTCCGCTTTTCTGTAATACTGGAATTTTTTCTATATTCTTATTCCTTATCTTATCAAATACTGTTTCACATTTTTTAATAGCTATATCTACTCCATATTTATTAAAACATTTTATAATTTTTCTAGTTTGTGAACCTATGTATGTCAATGACCCTGCATAATTCTTTTGTTCTGGTTCTATTTTAGCTTTTTGTATGTTAACCCTTTTCATAACTTTATCCACTATGCTGGTGTTATAATTATTATTCCTTACAATTCCCTTTATCGTTTTTAACTCCCTAGCTTTTGATTCGGTCTCTTTTAAACACTTCTGAGCTCTGTAACAAAATGTATTGATTGCCGCCATTATATATCTATATGGGTGGTAAGACTCTCTTGGTATAATTATATCAGAATACGACTCTTTCCTAAATATCCCAAACTGTAGTTTCACATTATCCTTAATTTCTATGTTCAAATCTAAGTAATTTATTTTCTTACCTCCTATCTCTTCTTTAAATTGTAAGTTTTTATCCTTATTATTTACCTCATTTATAAACTCATGCACTTCTTCTATGCTTCCTTCCCAAATTACTAATACATCATCAACATATCTAGACCATAATTTTATATTGTCTTTATACTTAGTGGAAGTTATTAATTGCTTTTCAAAATCATTCATGTATATTTCAGCAAGAATAGGGGATAATGAAGACCCCATAGGTAAACCTTTTTTCTGTATATAAAACTTGTTATTAAACCTAAAATAGTTCTGATTTACACATTCTTTAATTACTTTCATCAACTGCTTTTTATACCTGTATTCTCCCATATTATTATCGTTTATTAACTTAATAACTTTATTTACTGTGATATTGGTAAACATGTCCTTAACATCCAGTGATATCAATTTTGTATTTACATTAATCCTAATATTTTCTAACTTTTCTATCAATTTTACATTATTCTCTATGTTGTATTTTGTCCCAAATTCATATTTCTCTTTCAGTACTCTGCTAACTTCCTTTGATAATTTATAAACAGGTGCATTAATAAAAGAAACAATCGGTCTAATTGGTTTTCCTTCTTTATGTATCTTAACCTGACTTTTAAAAGTTGGTGCTGTTGGATTACTTTCCAATAAATACTTTTTCTTATTTTCTTCTATAAATGTTATCTGTTTCATCATTTGTTTTATCCTTGACTGGTACTTACTTGTATAATCATACTTTATTTCCTCGTATGGTCCTTCCCTTATAAATTCTTCCGTTTTCTTTATGTATTCGTCCTTTCTCAGTAGTACCATTGTATTTCCTTTGTCCGCCTTCGTAACTATAATATAATTTTTCTTTATTTTATTCTTTAGTTTAGTTACAGTTGATTTGATTTTTTGTTCATTTTTTGAATTATACAAACTTTTCTTAAATATTTTATCTACTACATTCCCTACTTCCCACCTTATTCTTTTTTTATCATTTTCATTTCCTAGTTTTTGTATTATGCTTTCGCATTCAATAATCGTTTTTTCTTGATTTAATTCTGGTGGCGGTGCGTATTTTAAGCCTTTTGCTAACATTTCTTTTTCTTCTGTATTGAAATTCACCTCTGTAAGGTTTATTACTCTTTTTTCATAGTTATTCTTAGAGAGGTGTTCCTTTTTTACTTCGTTCTTTCTTATTAATTTATTTCACTTATCTACCATTTTTTTATTTTTCTTTTCCAATTTCTTTTCTACGTACTCCAAACCAAAATTATATAATATTTCTTCTAACTCTACATACGAGTATATTCTTAACAATTCTATGTGTCTGTCATATAATTCCCTATTATATCTATTGATGAAGCCGTAGAGTGACCTTATTTCCAGTTTTATCCACAACTTCTCGCTTTGTTCTTTTACTTTTTTGGCTACACTGTTCTTATTTTTAATTTTAACTTGAGCGTACTTTGGGATGACATTATTATCCAGACATTGTTTATTAAACCATATTTTACTTAAAACCCTCTTCAATTTAACTTTTAACTTAAGATATTTAAAAACTTTACTTACCTTATTGTTGTCGTTTATTACCTCATTGTTGTTGCCCATTACCTGTAGTCGATTGCACATCTTAACAGACGTTTAATGAAGAAATTTGTGTTAGTGGTTGAAATCACAATCAGAATGATCACAGTTGCACACCACTATATAAAAATTATCCCGATTAGCGCTTTCAAGCCTCACAGCCCATCGTCAGATCGGAATAGGCAGAAATTATTTTAAAACAAATACTTCACCCCTCTCCCCCACCCTGCTCACACACAACAAGCTATAATATAAATGACCCTTCCCCACCCCTAAACCCAGTCCCACGCCATCTGTACAGTTACATATTTTTCTAGCAAATTCCTTGTGTTTCAGTGTTGTGTGTGTGTGTGTGTGTGTGTGTGTGTGTGTGTGCATCCTTTTAAACTTACCCTACTTCCTCTCCACACACGTGGGTCAGTCACACACCCTTATTTTAAACCATCCAATTAGTACTATGCAATATAATTCTTAATCTTATCTATCTGTCCTCTATCATTTACTTCTTAATCATGTTATAAAATATTTCTTCATTATCAAATTGAATTTTAATATTAATGAAATTGTCTAACCCTTTTTCTCTTTCTTTTAATATTTCTAACTCCTCTCTAAGCTTCCTTTCAACTGTGTTATTTACTACTTTTACAATTTCGTATTCTTCCAAAGGATTAACAAACTTATGGTTGTCTTCTATGAAATGTCTTGCATATAACGAATTGGTTGTTCTATTACCTTCTCCACGTTTGTGGTCAGACAACCTGCATACGAATTTTCGTCCTGTCTCACCTAGGTACACTTTATTGCAGTCTTTACATTTTAATTTATAAATTCCGCTTTTCTGTAATACTGGAATTTTTTCTATATTCTTATTCCTTATCTTATCAAATACTGTTTCACATTTTTTAATAGCTATATCTACTCCATATTTATTAAAACATTTTATAATTTTTCTAGTTTGTGAACCTATGTATGTCAATGACCCTGCATAATTCTTTTGTTCTGGTTCTATTTTAGCTTTTTGTATGTTAACCCTTTTCATAACTTTATCCACTATGTTGGTGTTATAATTATTATTCCTTACAATTCCCTTTATCGTTTTTAACTCCCTAGCTTTTGATTCGGTCTCTTTTAAACACTTCAGAGCTCTGTAACAAAATGTATTGATTGCCGCCATTTTATATCTATATGGGTGGTAAGACTCTCTTGGTATAATTATATCAGAATACGACTCTTTCCTAAATATCCCAAACTGTAGTTTCACATTATCCTTAATTTCTATGTTCAAATCTAAGTAATTTATTTTCTTACCTCCTATCTCTTCTTTAAATTGTAAGTTTTTATCCTTATTATTTACCTCATTTATAAACTCATGCACTTCTTCTATGCTTCCTTCCCAAATTACTAATACATCATCAACATATCTAGACCATAATTTTATATTGTCTTTATACTTAGTGGAAGTTATTAATTGCTTTTCAAAATCATTCATGTATATTTCAGCAAGAATAGGGGATAATGAAGACCCCATAGGTAAACCTTTTTTCTGTATATAAAACTTGTTATTAAACCTAAAATAGTTCTGATTTACACATTCTTTAATTACTTTCATCAACTGCTTTTTATACCTGTATTCTCCCATATTATTATCGTTTATTAACTTAATAACTTTATTTACTGTGATATTGGTAAACATGTCCTTAACATCCAGTGATATCAATTTTGTATTTACATTAATCCTAATATTTTCTAATTTTTCTATCAATTTTACATTATTCTCTATGTTGTATTTTGTCCCAAATTCATATTTCTCTTTCAGTACTCTGCTAACTTCCTTTGATAATTTATAAACAGGTGCATTAATAAAAGAAACAATCGGTCTAATTGGTTTTCCTTCTTTATGTATCTTAACCTGACTTTTAAAAGTTGGTGCTGTTGGATTACTTTCCAATAAATACTTTTTCTTATTTTCTTCTATAAATGTTATCTGTTTCATCATTTGTTTTATCCTTGACTGGTACTTACTTGTATAATCATACTTTATTTCCTCGCATGGTCCTTCCCTTATAAATTCTTCCGTTTTCTTTATGTATTCGTCCTTTCTCAGTAGTACCATTGTATTTCCTTTGTCCGCCTTCGTAACTATAATATAATTTTTCTTTATTTTATTCTTTAGTTTAGTTACAGTTGATTTGATTTTTTGTTCATTTTTTGAATTATACAAACTTTTCTTAAATATTTTATCTACTACATTCCCTACTTCCCACCTTATTCTTTTTTTTATCATTTTCATTTCCTAGTTTTTGTATTATGCTTTCGCATTCAATAATCGTTTTTTCTTGATTTAATTCTGGTGGCGGTGCGTATTTTAAGCCTTTTGCTAACATTTCTTTTTCTTCTGTATTGAAATTCACCTCTGTAAGGTTTATTACTCTTTTTTCATAGTTATTCTTAGAGAGGTGTTCCTTTTTTACTTCGTTCTTTCTTATTAATTTATTTCACTTATCTACCATTTTTTTATTTTTCTTTTCCAATTTCTTTTCTACGTACCCCAAACCAAAATTATATAATATTTCTTCTAACTCTACATACGAGTATATTCTTAACAATTCTATGTGTCTGTCATATAATTCCCTATTATATCTATTGATTAAGCCGTAGAGTGACCTTATTTCCAGTTTTATCCACAACTTCTCGCTTTGTTCTTTTACTTTTTTGGCTACACTGTTCTTATTTTTAATTTTAACTTGAGCGTACTTTGGGATGACATTATTATCCAGACATTGTTTATTAAACCATATTTTACTTAAAACCCTCTTCAATTTAACTTTTAACTTAAGATATTTAAAAACTTTACTTACCTTATTGTTGTCGTTTATTACCTCATTGTTGTTGCCCATTACCTGTAGTCGACTGCACATCTTAACAGACGTTTAATGAAGAAATTTGTGTTAGTGGTTGAAATCACAATCAGAATGATCACAGTTGCACACCACTATATAAAAATTATCCCGATTAGCGCTTTCAAGCCTCACAGCCCATCGTCAGATCGGAATAGGCAGAAATTATTTTAAAACAAATACTTCACCCCTCTCCACCACCTTGCTCACACACAACAAGCTATAATATAAATGACCCTTCCCCACCACTAAACCCTGTCCCACGCCATCTGTACAGTTACATATTTTTCTAGCAAATTCCTTGTGTTTCAGTGTTGTGTGTGTGTGTGTGTGTGTGTGTGTGTGTGTGTGTGTGCATCCTTTTAAACTTACCCTACTTCCTCTCCACACACGTGGGTCAGTCACACACCCTTATTTTAAACCATCCAATTAGTACTATGCAATATAATTCTTAATCTTATCTATCTGTCCTCTATCATTTACTTCTTAATCATGTTATAAAATATTTCTTCATTATCAAATTTAATTTTAATATTAATTAAATTGTCTAACCCTTTTTCTCTTTCTTTTAATATTTCTAACTCCTCTCTAAGCTTCCTTTCAACTGTGTTATTTACTACTTTTACAATTTCGTATTTTTCCAAAGGATTAACAAACTTATGGTTGTCTTCTATGAAATGCCTTGCATATAACGAATTGGTTGTTCTATTACCTTCTCCACGTTTGTGGTCAGACAACCTGCATACGAATTTTCGTCCTGTCTCACCTAGGTACACTTTATTGCAGTCTTTACATTTTAATTTATAAATTCCGCTTTTCTGTAATACTGGAATTTTTTCTATATTCTTATTCCTTATCTTATCAAATACTGTTTCACATTTTTTAATAGCTATATCTACTCCATATTTATTAAAACATTTTATAATTTTTCTAGTATGTGAACCTATGTATGTCAATGACCCTGGATAATTCTTTTGTTCTGGTTCTATTTTAGCTTTTTGTATGTTAACCCTTTTCATAACTTTATCCACTATGTTGGTGTTATAATTATTATTCCTTACAATTCCCTTTATCGTTTTTAACTCCCTAGCTTTTGATTCGGTCTCTTTTAAACACTTCTGAGCTCTGTAACAAAATGTATTGATTGCCGCCATTTTATATCTATATGGGTGTTGGTATAATTATATCAGAATACGACTCTTTCCTAAATATCCAAAACTGTAGTTTCACATTATCCTTAATTTCTATGTTCAAATCTAAGTAATTTATTTTCTTACCTCCTATCTCTTCTTTAAATTGTAAGTTTTTATCCTTATTATTTACCTCATTTATAAACACATGCACTTCTTCTATGCTTCCTTCCCAAATTACTAATACATCATCAACATATCTAGACCATAATTTTATATTGTCTTTATACTTAGTGGAAGTTATTAATTGCTTTTCAAAATCATTCATGTATATTTCAGCAAGAATAGGGGATAATGAAGACCCCATAGGTAAACCTTTTTTCTGTATATAAAACTTGTTATTAAACCTAAAATAGTTCTGATTTACACATTCTTTAATTACTTTCATCAACTGCTTTTTATACCTGTATTCTCCCATATTATTATCGTTTATTAACTTAATAACTTTATTTACTGTGATATTGGTAAACATGTCCTTAACATCCAGTGATATCAATTTTGTATTTACATTAATCCTAATATTTTCTAATTTTTCTATCAATTTTACATTATTCTCTATGTTGTATTTTGTCCCAAATTCATATTTCTCTTTCAGTACTCTGCTAACTTCCTTTGATAATTTATAAACAGGTGCATTAATAAAAGAAACAATCGGTCTAATTGGTTTTCCTTCTTTATGTATCTTAACCTGACTTTTAAAAGTTGGTGCTGTTGGATTACTTTCCAATAAATACTTTTTCTTATTTTCTTCTATAAATGTTATCTGTTTCATCATTTGTTTTATCCTTGACTGGTACTTACTTGTATAATCATACTTTATTTCCTCGTATGGTCCTTCCCTTATAAATTCTTCCGTTTTCTTTATGTATTCGTCCTTTCTCAGTAGTACCATTGTATTTCCTTTGTCCACCTTCGTAACTATAATATCATTTTTCTTTATTTTATTCTTTAGTTTAGTTACAGTTGATTTGATTTTTTGTTCATTTTTTGAATTATACAAACTTTTCTTAAATATTTTATCTACTACATTCCCTACTTCCCACCTTATTCTTTTTTTATCATTTTCATTTCCTAGTTTTTGTATTATGCTTTCGCATTCAATAATCGTTTTTTCTTGATTTAATTCTGGTGGCGGTGCGTATTTTAAGCCTTTTGCTAACATTTCTTTTTCTTCTGTATTGAAATTCACCTCTGTAAGGTTTATTACTCTTTTTTCATAGTTATTCTTAGAGAGGTGTTCCTTTTTTACTTCGTTCTTTCTTATTAATTTATTTAACTTATCTACCATTTTTTTATTTTTCTTTTCCAATTTCTTTTCTACGTACCCCAAACCAAAATTATATAATATTTCTTCTAACTCTACATACGAGTATATTCTTAACAATTCTATGTGTCTGTCATATAATTCCCTATTATATCTATTGATTAAGCCATAGAGTGACCTTATTTCCAGTTTTATCAACAACTTCTCGCTTTGTTCTTTTACTTTTTTGGCTACACTGTTCTTATTTTTAATTTTAACTTGAGCGTACTTTGGGATGACATTATTATCCAGACATTGTTTATTAAACCATATTTTACTTAAAACCCTCTTCAATTTAACTTTTAACTTAATATATTTAAAAACTTTACTTACCTTATTGTTGTCGTTTATTACCTCATTGTTGTTGCCCATTACCTGTAGTCGATTGCACATCTTAACAGACGTTTACTGAAGAAATTTTTGTTAGTGGTTGAAATCACAATCAGAATGATCACAGTTGCACACCACTATATAAAAATTATCCCGATTAGCGCTTTCAAGCCTCACAGCCCATCGTCAGATCGGAATAGGCAGAAATTATTTTAAAACAAATACTTCACCCCTCTCCCCCACCCTGCTCACACACAACAAGCTATAATATAAATGACCCTTCCCCACCACTAAACCCTGTCCCACGCCATCTGTGCAGTTACATATTTTTCTAGCAAATTCCTTGTGTTTCAGTGTTGTGTGTATGTGTGTGTGTGTGTGTGTGTGTGCATCCTTTTAAACTTACCCTACTTCCTCTCCACACACGTGGGTCAGTCACACACCCTTATTTTAAACCATCCAATTAGTACTATGCAATATAATTCTTAATCTTATCTATCTGTCCTCTATCATTTACTTCTTAATCATGTTATAAAATATTTCTTCATTATCAAATTTAATTTTAATATTAATTAAATTGTCTAACCCTTTTTCTCTTTCTTTTAATATTTCTAACTCCTTTCTAAGCTTCCTTTCAACTGTGTTATTTACTACTTTTACAATTTCGTATTCTTCCAAAGGATTAACAAACTTATGGTTGTCTTCTATGAAATGTCTTGCATATAACGAATTGGTTGTTCTATTACCTTCTCCACGTTTGTGGTCAGACAACCTGCATACGAATTTTCGTCCTGTCTCACCTAGGTACACTTTATTGCAGTCTTTACATTTTAATTTATAAATTCCGCTTTTCTGTAATACTGGAATTTTTTCTATATTCTTATTCCTTATCTTATCAAATACTGTTTCACATTTTTTAATAGCTATATCTACTCCATATTTATTAAAACATTTTATAATTTTTCTAGTATGTGAACCTATGTATGTCAATGACCCTGGATAATTCTTTTGTTCTGGTTCTATTTTAGCTTTTTGTATGTTAACCCTTTTCATAACTTTATCCACTATGTTGGTGTTATAATTATTATTCCTTACAATTCCCTTTATCGTTTTTAACTCTCTAGCTTTTGATTCGGTCTCTTTTAAACACTTCTGAGCTCTGTAACAAAATGTATTGATTGCCGCCATTTTATATCTATATGGGTGTTGGTATAATTATATCAGAATACGACTCTTTCCTAAATATCCAAAACTGTAGTTTCACATTATCCTTAATTTCTATGTTCAAATCTAAGTAATTTATTTTCTTACCTCCTATCTCTTCTTTAAATTGTAAGTTTTTATCCTTATTATTTACCTCATTTATAAACTCATGCACTTCTTCTATGCTTCCTTCCCAAATTACTAATACATCATCAACATATCTAGACCATAATTTTATATTGTCTTTATACTTAGTGGAAGTTATTAATTGCTTTTCAAAATCATTCATGTATATTTCAGCAAGAATAGGGGATAATGAAGACCCCATAGGTAAACCTTTTTTCTGTATATAAAACTTGTTATTAAACCTAAAATAGTTCTGATTTACACATTTTTTAATTACTTTCATCAACTGCTTTTTATACCTGTATTCTCCCATATTATTATCGTTTATTAACTTAATAACTTTATTTACTGTGATATTGGTAAACATGTCCTTAACATCCAGTGATATCAATTTTGTATTTACATTAATCCTAATATTTTCTAATTTTTCTATCAATTTTACATTATTCTCTATGTTGTATTTTGTCCCAAATTCATATTTCTCTTTCAGTACTCTGCTAACTTCCTTTGATAATTTATAAACAGGTGCATTAATAAAAGAAACAATCGGTCTAATTGGTTTTCCTTCTTTATGTATCTTAACCTGACTTTTAAAAGTTGGTGCTGTTGGATTACTTTCCAATAAATACTTTTTCTTATTTTCTTCTATAAATGTTATCTGTTTCATCATTTGTTTTATCCTTGACTGGTACTTACTTGTATAATCATACTTTATTTCCTCGTATGGTCCTTCCCTTATAAATTCTTCCGTTTTCTTTATGTATTCGTCCTTTCTCAGTAGTACCATTGTATTTCCTTTGTCCGCCTTCGTAACTATAATATCATTTTTCTTTATTTTATTCTTTAAAGTAAAAGAACAAAGCGAGAAGTTGTGGATAAAACTGGAAATAAGGTCACTCTACGGCTTAATCAATAAATATAATAGGGAATTATATGACAGACACATAGAATTGTTAAGAATATACTCGTATGTAGAGTTAGAAGAAATATTATATAATTTTGGTTTGGGGTACGTAGAAAAGAAATTGGAAAATAAAAATAAAAAAATGGTAGATAAGTTAAATAAATTAATAAGAAAGAACGAAGTAAAAAGGAACACCTCTCTAAGAATAACTATGGAAAAAGAGTAATAAACCTTACAGAGGTGAATTTCAATACAGAAGAAAAAGAAATGTTAGCAAAAGGCTTAAAATATGCACCGCCACCAGAATTAAATCAAGAAAAAACGATTATTGAATGCGAAAGCATAATACAAAAACTAGGAAATGAAAATGATAAAAAAAGAATAAGGTGGGAAGTAGGCAATGTAGTAGATAAAATATTTAAGAAAAGTTTGTATAATTCAAAAAATGAACAAAAAATCAAATCAACTGTAACTAAACTAAAGAATAAAATAAAGAAAAATTATATTATAGTTACGAAGGCGGACAAAGGAAATACAATGGTACTACTGAGAAAGGACGAATACATAAAGAAAACGGAAGAATTTATAAGGGAAGGACCATACGAGGAAATAAAGTATGATTATACAAGTAAGTACCAGTCAAGGATAAAACAAATGATGAAACAGATAACATTTATAGAAGAAAATAAGAAAAAGTATTTATTGGAAAGTAATCCAACAGCACCAACTTTTAAAAGTCAGGTTAAGATACATAAAGAAGGAAAACCAATTAGACCGATTGTTTCTTTTATTAATGCACCTGTTTATAAATTATCAAAGGAAGTTAGCAGAGTACTGAAAGAGAAATATGAATTTGGGACAAAATACAACATAGAGAATAATGTAAAATTGATAGAAAAATTAGAAAATATTAGGATTAATGTAAATACAAAATTGATATCACTGGATGTTAAGGACATGTTTACCAATATCACAGTAAATAAAGTTATTAAGTTAATAAACGATAATAATATGGGAGAATACAGGTATAAAAAGCAGTTGATGAAAGTAATTAAAGAATGTGTAAATCAGAACTATTTTAGGTTTAATAACAAGTTTTATATACAGAAAAAAGGTTTACCTATGGGGTCTTCATTATCCCCTATTCTTGCTGAAATATACATGAATGATTTTGAAAAGCAATTAATAACTTCCACTAAGTATAAAGACAATATAAAATTATGGTCTAGATATGTTGATGATGTATTAGTAATTTGGGAAGGAAGCATAGAAGAAGTGCATGAGTTTATAAATGAGGTAAATAATAAGGATAAAAACTTACAATTTAAAGAAGAGATAGGAGGTAAGAAAATAAATTACTTAGATTTGAACATAGAAATTAAGGATAATGTGAAACTACAGTTTTGGATATTTAGGAAAGAGTCGTATTCTGATATAATTATACCAACACCCATATAGATATAAAATGGCGGCAATCAATACATTTTGTTACAGAGCTCAGAAGTGTTTAAAAGAGACCGAATCAAAAGCTAGGGAGTTAAAAACGATAAAGGGAATTGTAAGGAATAATAATTATAACACCAACATAGTGGATAAAGTTATGAAAAGGGTTAACATACAAAAAGCTAAAATAGAACCAGAACAAAAGAATTATGCAGGGTCATTGACATACATAGGTTCACATACTAGAAAAATTATAAAATGTTTTAATAAATATGGAGTAGATATAGCTATTAAAAAATGTGAAACAGTATTTGATAAGATAAGGAATAAGAATATAGAAAAAATTCCAGTATTACAGAAAAGCGGAATTTATAAATTAAAATGTAAAGACTGCAATAAAGTGTACCTAGGTGAGACAGGACGAAAATTCGTATGCAGGTTGTCTGACCACAAACGTGGAGAAGGTAATAGAACAACCAATTCGTTATATGCAAGACATTTCATAGAAGACAACCATAAGTTTGTTAATCCTTTGGAAGAATACGAAATTGTAAAAGTAGTAAATAACACAGTTGAAAGGAAGCTTAGAGAGGAGTTAGAAATATTAAAAGAAAGAGAAAAAGGGTTAGACAATTTAATTAATATTAAAATTAAATTTGATAATGAAGAAATATTTTATAACATGATTAAGAAGTAAATGATAGAGGACAGATAGATAAGATTAAGAATTATATTGCATAGTACTAATTGGATGGTTTAAAATAAGGGTGTGTGACTGACCCACGTGTGTGGAGAGGAAGTAGTGTAAGTTTAAAAGGATGCACACACACACACACACACACACACACACACACACACACACACACACACACACACACACACACACACACACACACACACACACACACACACACACACACACACACACACACACACACACACACACACACACACACACACACACACACACACACACACACACACACACACACACACACACACACACACACACACACACACATACACACACACACACACACACACGCACGCACACACACACACACACACACACACACACACACGCACGCACACACACACACATACACACAACACTGAAACACAAGGAATTTGCTAGAAAAATATGTAACTGTACAGATGGCGTGGGACAGGGTTTAGGGGTGGGGAAGGGTCATTTATATTATAGCTTGTTGTGTGTGAGCAGGGTGGGGGAGAGGGGTGAAGTATTTGTTTTAAAATAATTTCTGCCTATTCCGATCTGACGATGGGCTGTGAGGCTTGAAAGCGCTAATCGGGATAATTTTTATATAGTGGTGTGCAACTGTGATCATTCTGATTACATCCTTTCTTCTTTAGTCAACATTTATTTCCATAATTATATTTTCATTTTTCACTTTTTAATAAACAATAATCTTCATGGCCACATTTCATTTTTCATCTCTATATAGTCAACAGTTATATTCACAAGTATATTTTCATCTTTCATTTCATCTCCATAACAAATATTTTCATCTTTTACATAATATTCACTACAAAATAATTTTCATCGCTATTTTTTCACTTTTAATCTTATATTTTAATCGCCGATATATCGTTTCATTGAAGCTTGGTTGTAAGTGTTATTGGTTATTATAATAGTTCGTCCCATATTTCAGTATATTTTTATTCATTTTAACCATAATCATTGCTCTCCTCTCTTCTTGTCGTTCGGACTTCTCCAGTATCCATAATCCTGTCCGTTCTTGACATATATCGTGCTATCATTTGGTTTTATGTTGTTGGTATTGGTATTACTCTCGTTATTTCCCCTCACTGTTGGATTTTATTGGGCCTTATTTTGTTGGTTCCCCTCACTGTTGGATCCTATTGGGCCTTATTTCGTTGGTTCCCCTCACTGTTGGATCCTATTGGGCCTGGTTACTAACATTTTATTTTGGCTCATGGTCATTTTCTTTCTTCATTTCGTATTTGATGCTGCTACGTTACACTTTCTCCTCCATCGTTGGAATTTTATACTAATATATCTGTAGATACACACTTTTCGTTCACATAGTTTTATTTATCTAGAAATACCTTCTTGCTTTCCTGTCACTTGACGTTATATTTGCTTATTTTATGTAACTACCATATTTGGTAATGTTACAATATAGTCACAGATAGTGAAATGGAACAACAGATAGGCGATAAAGAAGAAACTGAAGTAGTTATAGACATGGAAAATGAGAAACAAGCGGGGGACAAAGCGGAAAGCCAGTGGAGAACCAATTTGGCAAGAAATAATGAAATTTATGGCAGAACAATTTAGGAAACAGGAGGAAAATTCAAAGGAACAGGAGGAAAAATTCGACAAAATAAATGAGGAAAGTTCAGAGAAACAGGAGGAAAAATTTAATAAAATAGAAGAAAATTTTAGGAAACAGGAGGAAACTTCAAAGAAACTTAATGAAAGGTTTGACAGGAATGATGAGGGTTTAAGACAAATGAGGAAGAGATCCGACAAATAAATGAAGAGAATTTAAGGCAGATTAATGAAAGAATTGAGAATGTCCATGTGACAATTAACCAAAAGGTGGAAAAAACAATGAAGAAATTAAACAAGAAATAGCCGAAACAAATGATAAATTAGAAAAAACCAACGAAACAGTGGTACAAGTCCATGAGGAAATACAAAATAAAATCAACAATGTAAAAAATGAAAATAGAACGATGGTTGAAGGACTCCAACAGGAGACTGTAGAAAGATGCGAGCAGATTAAACAAGAGGTACATCAAATACGGGAGGAGAATAAGGAAGGAATAACACAAGTACAGACTGACATTGGTGAACGAATAGAAAGAGTACCTATATAATAACTTAAACAATGTCGAAAGCCAAGTAAGTACGAATAAAGAGATGATCGAGGAAATCCGTCAACGCGAAATGCAACTACAAGAAGAAGTGGATTCATGGCGGGATAGAACATGCCAAAATACTTATATCACCAACAACGATAACCGGGAGTTAATCAATTTTAGAAATTACAAACGTAACCCCATGGAGTTTCTGAAGAGGGTAGAAGAGATGATAGCAAGGAATAGAGAGAACCATTGGAATGTTATCCGAGGAATGATCGATAAGATGTTTAAGGATACCCACGACAATTGGTGGACGGGTGTGCGTCCCGACATTCAAGATATAACAGATTTCAAAAAACAGTTTAGGGAGAAGTATTGGTCGGAGTCGACCCAAAATATGGTAAGAAATAATTTAAGCAATGGTCGGTATGAAGCAAATGTAGGACAATCTCCCACATCATACTTTCTAGGCAAGGTGTGCATGGCCCATAATCTGGAGCCCAGAATTTCCGAGGAGTGTTTGGTGATACAACTCTCATACCATTACGAAGAAGGGATAAAGAACGCCCATATATATAGCCAGATTAAAACTATCCAAGCTATGGCTAACTTTTTAGAAAATTATGAGCATGAGGGACAGTATCAAAGGAACCGCATAATAAATACTAAATACAATAGATACAACGGCAACGATCCCCAACAAAATCCAAGCAGTAATAATAATCATCAAACAAACCAAAATGGTAACCAGAACAGAACTCATACTAACAACCCAAATAATAATCAAAGGAATAATAATTATCGGGGTAATAACCATTAAAATTACCGCGATAATCGGTATAATAGAGGAGACGGGGACAACCGACCCAACAACTACCGACACCATGTGAATTACATATACTCCCGACCTCAAGGTAATCAGAGACGGTACTACCCGAGGACACACACGAACCACAACTATCATAACCAGTCACAACGCGAGGACGACCACCAATACAGAGGAAATTGTAGACCGATAGACAACAATCCTGGGGACAGACAGGAATCACTAATGCACCAACCACAAAACTCACCAGAAAACAGGGAGGATGAGGGAAGCCCTCATTTAAACTAACAGAGTAATGGAGAAAGCAGAACAACAGAAAAAGAAGTATACAAAGAACCACCCAAAACCAATAAAATACCAGGTCGGTGATAAGATATTAATAAGGAACAGAGAGTTACCCAGTACTCTAGAGGGAATAACGAAAAAATTATTATTATTGTATACAGGACCCTATGTGATAACAAAAAATAATAACATAATACTTACGAAATAATGAACCCTATCACAAAAAAGATTAAGGGAACATACAATCAGGAATCTATAAAAAAGTATCATGATGAAACACCATCACCAATCATCAATGACTAACAAGACGGACGAGAATATATTAAGAATAAAACCCCCAAAATTCTAAAATAAGTAAGAATGTCTTACTATGTGTTTACGAAGAAATTATTTTGACTATATTAAGGATAAACCCCCCAAAATGAAAAAAACTATATAAGAAAAACTTACTCAAAATACTTAGAAACAATGTGATTTAAAAAAGAATTATAATAATTAATGCAAATACAATTTAGAATTTCTTGGAATTGAAAATGATAAAGGAAGAAATAGTACGGAGAACATCTGTCACAAGAAGGAAAGTCAAAGGTATTTACAAATAATGACTGTCAATAATGTTATCTGAAAATAGCTACTGAAAATAAGAAGTAATCAAGAAGAAAAAGAAATATATATAATTAAATGTAAAACGCAACAGCGTAAAGAATCCCAAAGATGTTTATTATTAGTCAAATAAAGAGACTATTATGGTATTATTTTATTTTTTATAACCGTCTGTAGTGGAATTCCAGCAGTACAGTATTATATTTAAGTGTAGTATGGACAGCAGAGTATGTAGCCAAAAGTGCCTCTCTGGACTGCCCCAGCTCACGTGTTAGGGAATGTTAGGGAAATTGAATATTTAAGGGATAATAAAACAGCTGAGAAGATTGACATCAGATTCCAAAAGTATGAAGGAAGAAAACAGAAGGAAGATAGCTGACAGAAGATCAATTGAGAAACACATTTATAGAAGTAAATAGAAATATGAGAGTGTTAAAACTAGTTTTTTCTGATTATTGTGACCAATCATTGTCAAGTAATGTTTGAAAAAACACAGCAAGGGAATTAATATCATTAATGAATTTTCATCCAATAGAGAGAGTTGAGTATTAGTCAAAAATGTTACATTCGGAAATCAAATCAATTACCATTAACCAAAGGGTACTACGAAAGAAAAACAAAAATCTTTTTCTACGAATTACCATTAAAACTCTACAATGAATAAAAGGAAAATATTCCAATGCATGAAAAATATAAGTTTATTTTGACCCAAATCATATTCAGGTAAACTAAACTTCTTTTGGAGGGGAAGCATATGTAACGTAACGAAAATATGATCCCCTACGTTACATAAAAAGTTTATAATTTTCAAACTAAAATAAAAATAATAATTGTCCGTAACATAACCCATTATTAAATAAATGAATAATCCCATAATAAGAATACAAGGTAAAAAGGAGAAATTAAGAATGTTTATAAATACAAACTTAAGTGTTCAGTGAAAAGGGTCAACTATAAACATTGACAAGTAATGTAAAACCTAACTTAGACAGTTTTAGAATGATTGATGAATTAACTGAGAGGAGAATAATTGATTAGTGCATGATTTATTTTATAAAAATATACATGTTATTATGTTTTATCAAGTTGTGTTATTATCATGATATTTATGTTGTTTTTTGTATGTAGTAAGTGAGGTAATTGTTTTAAGAGAATATCAATTAACTGATGTTAATTTCATTTTTATGTTATCAAAAATATCATTATAGAACTGGTGTTAAACTTTATAAAATTAAATGTTTTGTATACATGTACTTACTTAGTATGCGGATTATAATTGTCAACTTGGCCAGAAAGGCAATAATTGTTAATGAGATACAAAAGGGTTTATTGTAATTACATCATAAACAAATGAAGGATTCTATAATAATGTAGGTAATAAGAAATTAAAATCAGAAGGAGATAAAAATGTAATGATAGGCCACAAACCAGTAACATTGTATAGTAAGTCAGGTCAGAAAAGTTAGGTAACGAAATTTGTAAAAAAAAAGTACTAAGTAGAATATAATGAGTTAGGAGAAATCAATAATAATTACTGATAGCAGATAAATAAATTCAATTTAAATAAAATCTCAAAATGTAATAGTGCAATGATACCGAAAGGTAATATTTTGTAACAGGAAAATAATACTTGTTAGAGTAAGTAAATTAAGAGGAAACGACAGCAAAATGTATATAATTTAGTAACAAAGAATATGTAAAGATATAATATGATATAATGTAAATTTAGTAAGGGAGTATTTTAATAAGTGCAAGAACATTGTATGATTATGGTTATAGGATTATAAATATTATCCAATAAGAGAAGACAGACCGGTTGTCAAGGACAACAAAATGGAATAAAATTTGTTGATTCGATTATTGAATTGTTATCCATGAACAAGGACAGTTTAGTTTTGATGAACTTAGAAAAAACGATAAAATTAAATAAAATAAATTAATGAGTGAACAAAATTAAGTAATAAATAACCATAGGAAGGTTCACTGACTTTTGACGGTCACATATAACCGAATACTAATAAGCCTATAAATCAAAATTGACGAAAATCTAAGGGAAGAACTTTACCAATAAAACTCAGTATAATGAGTAATCCTTAAACTTAATTAATAGACCAATGAAGAGAAATAACTACCTGAATAGAATAAAATAATCCTGTATTCTAAAGAACGAAAGCAGAACTCAAAATTGTACTCGAACCTCACTTTCCACGATTCGATAGAGAAAGCATACTTTGACACAAAATACATTGAAACCCGTAACCACAAGAACAGGACATTGGTGAACAGCAAGGATCGGCATTTCTGCGTCATCCCAGGACCAAGACATCAACCTTTATTTCGAACTTGGAGTGAAGACTGGCGAGGATTTATTCATCTGTATCCTGTTGTTGATCAAACGCATCGAACAAGGTTAGCTGTGCACTGCAATCACAAGTAACGATGCCGTCGGACGGTAAACTCCAATTATTTTAAATAATAATTAATAAGAAATTAGTAATAGATTGTAATACCTTGTAATCTTATTTATGCATTTTCTGACCTTACTAATAGTTGAAAGAACCTTCACAACCTGTGTTTAGGCTACTGCTACGAAAGTCCTTACCAACGTGGTGTTGGAACCGAGGAGAGGCCTGTCCCGTCCAGGGTATGCTACCGCACACCACATGCGGTGAACCGTACACGGAGGCGGAGAGACTCGTCGGGTTGGTATGCACCGACACATTCCATTATCGGTGGATAGTAAACTGGTTTCGGATCATGGTAGATGGAGGGGGCGGAACCGAGATGCCCGCAATGACGTTTCTATGCGTTCGGAAATGAGAGTTCTAGACGCATATGCATTTTTAAGGTATGTTACAATGCTCATAAACGTTATTCTAAACCATCCTACTCGCATTAACCGTACGTCACTAATACTGTTTCTTTTTTTTCTGTTACAGATGAACAAACATTCCTACCCGATTTTTACAATGTATATTTTGTATATATACCCGAATTTGTCAAAGTATATATTGTATATATGTGTATATTTTGTTGTAATAATTTGTCGTTGTGTATTGTTTGTATATATTAAATGTAAAATTGTTTGTACTTTTATTTTTTACAATATACGTGTACATTTTTCATTGCTTAAATGTTTATTTTCAACTGTCCTTTTCCATGCATGATGTGTGTTGCACAATTTTTACAAGTGAAGTGCTTTCCAATTATACAGACAGGACATTATGTACATGTCACAATGAGTATCTTACGACGACCGCACAAGAACACAGCGATGCTGAACACACTACCTTTTTTTTACAATATTTACTTACCACAGACACATACATCGACCCTCCACAGCCTCTTCATTTCAAATTTACATCGACCAATCGTCGACGGCGTCCGAGCGGCGGACGGCGGTTAAAGACCTTTATGCACCGAGAGTTTCAGAAGATGACACTACACCGTTACACAGTACCTTTTTTTTCACAATATATAGTGACACGTACGTTCACATATCCGAACGGCGTTCACAAGTTGGCAACAATGCAATACACCCAGTCTCTTCGCTAATCATCAGCGACATCCGGGCGGCAGCCGGATGGCGAACGGCGTTTAAATTTAACACAGTTCACAAGTTGGCAACAATGCAACCAATCTACGGCCGGGCCGCAAACGGCGGACGGCGTTCAAATTTAACACAGTTCACAAGTTGGCAACAATCCAATACATGTCATTCAGTCTCTTCGCATTGACGATATCCGGGCGGCGGCATGGCCGACGACTTTCCCAACATGGACGATACGCCGACCAATCGACATCCAGACGACGGCCGGGCGGTGACCAGGCTGCGGCCGGGCGGCGGTCGGCGGTCGGCGGTCGGCGGTCGGCGGCCATAGCTCCACCAATCAACGCATCGAACCCCGCCTACAACAATGCCGCCCGACAAAATGACCGACTTACGACTCACACCATCGACACGTCCACCACTGTCACGTGGGACACCTCCTCCTGCCCCCACTACCCACCCCAACCTCTGTAATGTGGAACACACTCCAACGCAAGTTAACACCCACCACCACAATTTTTGAATTTCCCGCCAAAAGGGTGGGGGATGACGTCACATTCGGGGTAGAACTGTCATATTACTCCTACTATTAGTAAACACATAATCTACAGTTTCCACTACGAGTTTACTGTTGCGAAGTACGGACCGCGTGTGCGATTGTGTATGACCGATACGGACTCTTTGCTGTATGATATACGCACCGATAACATGTACAACGACATTAAGGAGAACCTACATCTATTCGACACTTCAGAATATCCCGCGACCCATCCCTGTTACAGCACGGTAAATAAAAAACTGTTGGGAACGTTCAAGGACGAGACGCACGCGAAACCTATCATCGAATTCGTCGGCTTGCGCGTGAAATCGTATTCGCTGCTGGTGTTGCAGGACGACGGCGAGAAAAAGGAGAAGCGCGTAGCGAAAAGGTACCGCGAGTGGCTATACAAAACCGGTTGACTCATGCGGATTACAAACGCTGTTTGCTGTCACCGACGACATCGACACCGACTAACCGACAAACGTACACGTCCGCGCAGATAATAGGCAGCGAAGACCATCGACTCTACACGCGCCAGTTTGTGAAACTGTTTTTATCGCCGTACGACGACAAGAGATACGTCTTGGACGACGGGCAGAGAACGTTACCCTACGGACATTACGAAATTCGCAAGACGGAAGAGGGACGTACGACGGTTCAACGACGGGCCAGCGTGATACGGACAGCGAACCGCGAAAGCGTGATTCGGTACGCGTGAAGAGTGTTAGAGGTGGAGGAGGAGGAGGGGGAAGAATATGTTAGATATAGACAGGAAGCGATTAACGCGAGCGCGCTGTATGACTTTACACACACACACACACACACACACACACACACACACGCGCGCGCGCAATAGGATTTTGTCTATTATAAGTATGTGTATAGTAGAGACAGTGTACTCTGTGCATGAACGTTATGTGGTTTAAAGCATGTTTGTGTGTGTGTGACTTTACACAACACAATGCAATGGTGTGTATTATAAGTATGTGTACAGTATATACGTTAGTGTATCGGGCAGGATATCGAGGTGCGTTGTTCACGTTATCAGAGAGAGATGAATTATTGCAACCAGGTACGTCACTGTCGCGGTAGAAATACTCATAAACGTAGTCGCATTGCCCGACACGAGTCACTGAGACGGTGGAAACACCTGTAAGCTCGTCTCGATTTAACAGAATATTTGTATGTGTGATACGTGAAAAGACGACGCCTCTCGATATTCCAACCGTATACCGAACTATTAGATTAAGTGAAAAAAAAATTAAAAAATATCTTTAGTCAGCATTGTGTAGTGTACGTCTGATTGTTTTTACCCAACACTGTACACGTTAAAAGTACTGAGTTCTTAGCGTGTTAGGTGTTTAGTAACACTGGAGTAGGCCTGAAACTGTTTACAGACGATGAACTGCAAGGCGTACAGGCGGACACCCTTTACCTACAGTACAACGGACAAAAAGATCGTGTAGCGGACGTTACTATTGCAAGATTGTAAAATATTGTTTGTATGTAATTTTGTAACACTTTTTTTATTTGTGTGTTTTTTTGACAATACATGTATTGACTAACATTATAAGCGTTGTTTTCCCCCTCCTCGTTCCGTTACCCCCTCCACACTACCACACCCCCACCACTATAATACGAGCGACACGGCACCGACTTGGGTCAGTGTTTCGTTCGCCGTCGACGGAGCAACATCTCTCCGAGGTCCGATCGAGCCACACAGCACAACACGGGGAGAGAGAATACTGATTCGCGAAGACGACGGCTCCCGATCGACTCTGACCAGAACATGACATCACGCTCAGCCGACATTACTGACGTCATCATTAGCTGTCTGGTAGTGGCAAGGAGGAGTAGGCACGGACCACTTCTGCCTGATTCTATACGTTCTATCATCTGCGGACCGTCCGCGTGCGGCAAGACGAACGTGATGTTCAACCTGTTGTTCGATGTGAACGGGGTAAGTTTCGCAAACTTATACGTATTTTAAAAATCACTGTTTCAACCCAAATACCGAATGTTGGAAACTCTGATGACACGGCTCGTCGACGACGGACTGGGTTATCACGCGTACAGTGAAAACGAAGAGGTACCGCCTCCCGACAAGGTCGACACCGCTTCCGTTATGGTGTTCGACGACTGTCTTGTGAAAAACAACGCAACATACGCAAGTACTTCGCTATGGGACGACACAGCGATGTAGACACGTTCTACTTGTGCCAGACGTACAGTCAAATACCGAAACAGCTGATTCGTGACAACGCCAACCTCATAGTCTTGTTCAGACAGGACGATCTCAACTGGAAGTACGCGTACAACGATCACGTCAACACGGACATGAATTACGATATGTTTAAGAACTTGTGCGCTGAAGCGTGGAAAGACCGGCACGGTCCGAAGGTCCCGACATCTCTTTCCGAAGTCTGTTCGTACTTGATTGAAATTTTCTTCTGTCGTGGTTCGTATTGACTCCATTCGAATCTGGCTGTCTTCTTCAAGGTTGGTCATTCGGGTACCGAAGTCTTTCTTCGCTTGTTGTAGTTCCTGACTTGTGTTCTCCTATTTTCCGTTTATTTCCAAAATTTTCTTCCGGATTCCCGTCATCTCCTCCTCGATTTTCTTATTTATTTGTTCGTTATTTTTTTCGATCGTTTTACTTAAGTCTTTTTTCGAATTCTCCAGGTTTTTCTGGTTATTCTGTTTCAACTCTTCTTTTAATGTTTCCGTGCTTTCTTCCATCTTCTTACTGTTTTCTTTTGATTCTCCCTATAAATCTTCTTTTAGTTCCTTATTATTGTCATCTATTTTCTGATTTAACTCTCGAGTATCTTCTTTCACCGATTCTATATTTGTATTTATTGATTCTATATTATTATTTAAAGTTTCTTCCAACTTTTTCTGGTTATCTTCCATCAGAGTCCTCATCATTTCCATGAGATTAGCGTTCCCTGGTTGCGTGGGTTTCTCTGGTTGTGTGGGTAGGTTAGTTCCGCGGGGGGTGACATCCCTTCTACATCTTCAACCGGAGTTGCCTTTTTGTCGTCCATGTTGATTTCTCTCTCCGCTTCCGCCGCGCGTTTCTTCGGCGTAGCTCTCCGTTGCATTTTCTGTTCCTGTATTGCAGCTGCCGCACGGAATTAGGCGATTTTATTTTTATATTTATTGTTTATTTATTATCGTCGTTTATTTCCCTAATTTCGAGCCTCTTACGTTGGTGCGCCAATTCTGTGTAGTTACGATTAGCGCCGGTTGTTGCGGTGTTGTGATTCTTCTGCTCGTTCGTATTTAATTATTTAGTTTAAGTTTGGAAAATTGTTTTGGTTAATGTTTAATGAAAAAGACTGACGACGAATTATTCGAGTCGGTTCCCTCGCAGGCGCACGTGGATAGGCATAGTTCGCCGCAAATTCTAATGTTGCTGAAATAAACACAAGTTATGTACTTACTGAATTCGACGTTCTAGTTGGTTAACAAATTCGTTAACGAGTGAATAGGTAACTCGATACTCATATATCAGAATTACACGGTACCACCTGTGGAAGTATTACTGGTAATCTAACTCGTAACTGTACTGTCTATTCAATAAAAGTCGTCAACTCTTTTTCTGTTATCGATTAGAATTTATTAACATTTTTTAAAGAATTTTGGTAATTATTGCTTTATATTTAGTACTGGCTGTTTTTCTCGTTAGTCATTGACTTTATTACTTATTAGCTCTTAATCTCAGGGTAATTAAAAATATTTGGATTTTAACATAAATTTAAAATAGAACTTTGAACTTTGGTTCATTATGTTTACAAATTCTCAGTGGTTCATTTGAGCCTGCAAGATACAAGAACAAAAAAATGTCTGCACTACTGTTTAACATGAGTAGTCGGAATGAATTATTATAAACAACAATTATATTAAACGTTTTCTCAAATCATCAACATGGAATAATATCGTCGACTATGGTCAACATTACATTTACTTTACGCATACTGAATTAATCTTTATAAACGAAATGACATGAAACAGTTTTAAAATTATTAATCTATGGTTATGAAATTGACTATTGTCAACATTGAATTGACTCCAGGCATACTGAAGTAAATATTTAGAAACAAAATAACGTTAAACGTTTTTACAATTATTAACATATTGTTATTACTTTGACTGTTGTCAACATGAAAACAACTTCAGGCATACTGAATTGCTATAAAGTATTAACTATTCAAAATATCAGGTAGCTACTTAATCTATACATCATAAAATACATCAGTGATTAAAATTATAAGTTCATTTAATATTCGTTAATAATTATCATGCCCATTGCATGTGGCACTCTAGTTAGTCAAACAATTATGATTTGTTATTTAAATAGCGTTCATCACAATATTCGTTGATTGTTTAAGTATGGTAACAATCGAAATCAAAAGTCTGGATAACATCTATTCGGGCTCATACTATTCATTGTTTACTTCTCGGTGGTTTAACTTTCGTAATATCGAACAAAATTTATTTATTGTTTCAATAAAATTATTCATATAAGGTTCATTAATGTTTGTGAATTAAGGTTATTTAATTTGTTCATTCACTTTTAACCTCTATGAGATATCATGGTTACTTCCATGTCTCAAATGTAAAATCGTAAAATTTATGTTTTCAGTTAATATTCAGTAATTATAATTAAACACCATACTTCCTGTTATTTCACTTTATTGCTGTTAATTGTGCGCTCTGCAATTATAAATCGCTCTGATATGAGCGTTGTTTCGATGCACTCGCCACTTAAAAATTTGTGTGTTAGGTTGACCACATCTGTTTACTTTTAGACTCGCACAGCTGATTTGGGTTGAATACGACTTTTCCGCGCACAGAAAAATGGCCGTCGTCTCGCTTCGCTAGTCTGAGATGAAGTGTGTGTAAATTCGTTCTTCTTCGCTGTTCCAATTTTGGGATCACATACCCCCCGGTCGATTTTGATCGATTCCATTGGTTTAAAAAGGCTGCCATTCCTTATAGCGAGGTCAATCCCTTCGCGGAGCAGAAAATTGTTAACGACTTTGGGGTGGAGAGTATCATTGTTACGCCCTCGTTTTTGTCCAAAATAAATAGAATATCTTTAAAATTGGTTTAACGTCCTTGTTATATGAGTAATACTTAATATAGCCACACCATGTTATTACAATTGATTTGTTCTTTAAAATAAGTCCTCACAATACATGTGCGAGTGTTATAATATTAAAAAGTTAATGTTTCTTACTTACGACTATGACATATTTCTTATGATTTTACATGATTAATTATTGAAATTGAACAAATGGTGATTACATTTCAATCATATGGTTCCTCTCAAGTCCTTTTATGATAATTTCTAATACAATAATTGTTTAAATTACTAAAATCACAATATTTGATCTATGCTTTCTATGGCCTAGAGAATGGTCAATTTAATTCACTCTATTTATTGACATAATTTGTTCTGTTCACTTTTTTACAGTGATACAGTCATTCTGAAAAGTCCATTACAACTTCTGTACATCTCAGTTTTTCTTCAAATATAATTAGTTTCTTGTTTTTATTCTTATTTTTTATTCATAGTCTTAGTATGCTATTTGTCCTTATGGTTTGGTTCATGATTCACGATATACTCAATTTACAGTGGTTCTTTTGTGTACAAATGGTCTTTATAATCTAAAGATGGTTTTATAATCAGGCGCGGCTCCAGGGGGGAGGCGAAGCAAGCGATCGCCCCCCCCTCCCAAAGGCTCATATATATGTAATTATTTTTCTTAGGTTTGAAAAAATCAAATAATCAAATATCAAAGCTGATTTTCATGGACTATTAGTAAAAATATTGCACTTCAATAAAATAAAACATTAAAACTTTCTCAGCAATATGAAATATAGCAATAACTATATCTTAATTATTATAATAATCTATGTTCCAGTTAATTATTTAATAAATCAGGTATCAAAAAAACTATTTGTATAATAATTAGCTACATGGAAAGTTGAACGATATTCCACTTACGTGGAGTAACCGCTTACGCATGCGTGAAGCAATATATGTATCGATAATCAACTGTCGAGAGTGCATAACAACAGCATTGCAGGGCATTTGCTAAGTTAGTTCTGTTTTTTTAATAATTATACAAGTTTAGCAGTTGCAGTAAAACTTGAGGAAATTTTAATTTTGTGATCTATGTTACAGTTCCAATTGCAAAGGTAATTAATTGAGCTACTCAAAGAAAACAGTAAATGTGCACTTAGTGTATTTATTTAAAGAAAAACATAACCTTAAAAGTCGTATATTATCTTATTAGAATAGCACAAAGATGTTGTAAAGACAGATTTGATTCTTGACATTTTTTATCTTAAGTTTTGTTATTATTGTAGGCAACATGGCAATTTTGAACATTAGACGAAGTAATGCAGACCAAGTTTTTGAAACAATTTATGAAGAAGCATGTATCCTTGCTCAAGAAGAGCTGGATGTAGGAATAAAAATGCCTAGAATATCTGCAAAGCAAACCCTTCGAGATAATTATTCAACAGTTAATCCAATTAGTTACTTCAAGCCATCTATATACATACCAGCACTAGACAATTTGCTTGTAGATTTAAAGGCTCGTTTTCCTAATGAAACTATGGATCTGTATAATATAAATATATTTTTTTCTACCAAAAATGTGGACATTTTAAATTAAATAATAGAAAAGCTGGTAACGAAGTTTTACTTATTTTTTAACCAACCTGCTGAGATGCTCAAATGAAAGCTCGCATCAGAATTAGAATTCTGGGAAATTAAAATGGCACGAGAAAAGAACTCAGGGCCACAAACAATATTAGACTTGTTATATAATTGTGATAAACACACTTACTCCTCCATACACTTCTTTTTACAACTTTTTGCAACAATCCCGATTTCTAATGCCACTGTAGAGCGTGTTTTTTCTTGCCTTCGATTATTAAAATCATGGCTAAGATCTACAGTGGGCCAAGATCGCTTAACAGGACTTACACTGATGCACATTCACTATGACCAAGAAATAGACATCGATAATGTTATTGATATCTATGCTCAGACTAGAGAACATAGATTAGAATTGACGTTGTAAATAAAATGAACTACTCGTGCAGAAAATTTTCAGGATGCACCCCGACATCCTCTATATACCTCATATATATATGGAAGGCCTTGTAATTTTTTGTGCAGGGGTTGTAGTTTTACTATGTTTTTGTGTATACTTTTATAAATACAATGTTTAAAATATTCTATTTTTTTGTATCACATATTATGTGTCTTATTTTCCGTTCGTAATAAATAACCTTTGTTTTATACTTTGCAAGTACAGTATATAAAAAATTTTAAGTGTTATAATAATATTGTACCTGAAAATATTTAAAATGGTATTATATACGAATAATTGATATATATATATGTATAAATAAAATATATCTCTAAAAATCGTTATATTAAATATATTACATTAGTTTTGTGAAATAAAGTTTCAAAATTATCATGATCTTTGGTTTTTTGTTCACCTCCCCCCTTTTTTAACTCACTCGGCTTCGCCCCCCCCAAAATCTGTCCTGGATCCGCGCCTGATAATGGTTGGCCTCCTATTATATGTGTTATTGAGCATAATTCACTTAATACTTCTTGCATCTAATGTAGTCAAACAGTTACCTTAATTTTTCATAATTCTGGTTAAATTAACATTTCATTATAATTATTTTATACTATAATAGTAGTATTACATATTGTATTGGACATTTATGTCACTGTTCTTTTCTGGTTTACAATCTTATGGGAATTCTGAGTGTGTTCAATGGGTACATCTTTCTGTCCAATTTCAGTCTGTAATTGCATTAAATACCACACATACCACTTTTAATTAATAAATCGTATCACTAGGTTTGTCTTTATAATGTCTATTTTCATTATTGTATAACTTACACTAGTTTTACATTGTTTTATTCTTAATTTATTCTAATTACATGTTGATTTGTACCAGAATTGAGGTTACTTGGGACCCCCTTGTCTGACAACAATGGTCTATGCTTTTCTTTCTTATCTCAATGTTTTTAAGGTTATTATTTTACACTTTTACTCTGGTTAACCATTATTTATTCTATTTTCGTTATTTTTACATGTTTACTGGTGATTACTAGGTTTTCTTTTATTTATTTTAATTGGATTTGGCTGTATTAAAAGCATGCATGGTATTCTATTCTTACTGTGATAACTAATCCATTCTTATCTTTCATTATCTTATTTCATTGTGTTTATTTGTTTATTAATTATATTCTTATATCAGAATAAAGAGATTTTTGTCATGGTTTGTCTTTAATAATTGTTTGTCTATGTCTGTGTCTCTTTACAGTTTCTTACTTCTGTAGATTCCTTGTTTTACTGGTTTCATTCTCTCTTGGTACACTTTATTGGCACATTGTATGATATATTTGTTAATTCTTCTTTTATCACTTTACTTGTGTTTATTTATATTCTCTTCAGTCTCTTGTTAAGGCTGGTTGTCATCTTGTGTTAGTTAATGAGTGTTTCATTCTTTATTTGTTGTTGTTAAATGTACGGTGAAGATATGTACTGTTACAGTATTTATGTATTATTATTTGGAGAATTTTTCGGGTTTTGGCCTTACTTATCGGGTATAATTTAGTAAATTTAGAGAAGTGATCAAAAATAATTACAATATATTTGTATCGGCCTCTTCCTCCGCTCCTGGTGAATGGCCCACATGTAACGGGACATTTAGGCCTACCCGGGGTAATTTGGGGAAATGAGTTCACGACATAATAATTGTGAATTTTATTACTAAATTATAACGACGCATGCCGAGTGAGCGAAATAGTGTCAAGGTCACCATCGAAACGAAAGAGAAGCAGCTATTTTTAGCCGAACGAATTTTGACCTATGTACTCAGCGATCAAAACATATGACGTCAGTGCCGAACCTTTAAAATACGTCACTTGGAATGCAGGGCGATGCCAACCATCTGCGCTGAGAACAAAGGCAGTCGGCAATTAACATCGAACAGCGAAAGACGTGGGCCGTTCGCTCGCCCGCCGGCGAAGTACAGTTTCCGGCGCGCCCAACACCACACGTATAAAATGTGAATTAACAAAATTTTAACATAAATGTGGACTAACAGTATTTTGTTTTGAAACAGAACGTTAAAAGTAAAAGAGAAAAAAAAGTGAAATGTGAGGAGAAATCGGGAGTGCGTGGAGCAGTTGGAGTCGTTGGAATAATGCGCAGATAAGTAACCAACAATCAGAAGTCTATTCTAAATTATATAATCATTCAATTGGTCATCAGAATCACAACAGTGTGTATAGGTTTTAAAGAAAATCATGAGCTCAAAAGGGGGTTATAAAAAAAAAAAAATCAAATATGTAAAGTACGAAAGTGTGTGTCTGTGTGAATGTACAGAATATATAATTAAGAAGTGCTGGGTTGCGATATATATCTAAAATTAAAATTGAGGATTTTTTACTATGAATTCTATTTTAGTAAAGCGTAAAAATAATGGCAGTAATTAATGCTAACTTGATTTTCATGAGTTGCGCCTCATGGCCGAATAAATAATGTTATTTTTCATTCTTTTAAGAAGGTTTTAATGTGTAAATGTTATGAATAAGAATAAAGGGTAATGGTATCTGTAGAACAAAAAACGATTCATTTCCTGAAAACAACCTAATTCTGTTCTTCCTTTCGCCTAACCGAACCTGGGGAATTGGTAAGCAAATTTTTCTAATAGTTGGTAACAAGAAAAGATGGCGTCCGAAATATAGACGAAAACACAATTGTGCTAATAAGTGAGATTAAAATTAAAGGTGAGAAAGAAAGTAATATAACATTGGCGCTCGAACAGTAGACGTTTACATAATTAAAATTATGTAAATGTAGGCCTACTTGGGAGAACAGAAAGGTTATTTAAAGTAACAGAATAAAATACAAATAAATGTATGAATGATGTGGTAGTAGTAATGTAAAGTGCTGAGGAGGTTATTTGTTCATATTTATATTATAAGTAATGATTAAGTATTAATTGATTAAAATGGCAGATAACGAAAGTAGTTTTACCGAATCGGTAATAATGAGTAATGTAGAAGCAGAGTCTACTCCAACGAGAACTAGAGTAAGAGAGTTGTCGATGGATGATATATTTAACCTTATGCAAACAATGTCGGAAAATATGAATAGTAATTTTAATAAACAAAATAATGATTTTAATGAAAAGTTTAAAGAACAAGATGTTAAAAGCGAAAGTAGACTTAATGAAATAAATTGTCGTTTTGATGAAGTAAACACTAAAATAAATGAACAAAATAATGAAATAAAGAGTAATTTCGATGAAAAGTACGATAAAATAAATAGTCGTTTTGATGAAGTAAACACGAAAATGAATGATCAAATTAATGAGATTTGAAACGAAATAAAACAACAAAATTTTAGTATTAATAAGCATATTAATGAAATTAATACACGTTGTGATAGTATTAAAGAACAAATATTAGAATCAGTAAACCATAAGTTCGATGAACAAATCAGTGAAATAACAGAAAATCTAGAAAGTAAAATAAACAATGTAAACGAACAAATGACAGATCAAATTAAAATACAAGTTAAAGAACAGTGTGTAGAGATAGGAAGTAAATGTATAAGTACGATTAAAGAAAGTAATGATGACATTAAAAATATAATAATGGAGGTAGAAAATGTATGTAAACAATCAATACAAGAGAGTGTGGGGGTTATGAATAAATATAACCTTAAATACGAAAATAAATATGATAACAAATTTAGAGTAATGAAACAAGATATAATAGAAATTAAAGATGAATTACATGTGGCAGTGAGCCAAAATTTAAATAATGTTGCGGAGCGAATATTATATACTCGTGATGCAAAAGATGATATTGAACTTGAACAGTTTTGTTGTGATAACCGGAGAGTACACCCGATGCAGTTCCTGAATGGGGTAAGGGAATTTAACCGGTTTAATAACAGTAGTTGGGAGATGAAATTATTAAAGATTCTAAAATGTTTTAAGGGCAGTTCTGAGATATGGGCTGAAGTAGGTACACAGAACAGAGTGGGGAAGTTATGAGATTTTCGAGGCAGCGTTCCGAAATAAATATTGGTCTGAAGAGGACCAGGAAATATTACGCAGTAGAATCATGGGAACAGGGAACTTTGGGGGACACAATAACAACATAACAATGTACGTAATGAAGATATTTAACGAGGCGAAATACTTAGAACCGCCATTGCCGTTTCGGTCGTTTGTTAGGCATGTCAGTAAACACCTGCCCAGGGAGGTACAAATTACGTTAATGACGAGAGAGGTAGCGGATATTAACGAATTAGAAAATATATTAGACGTGTTTCAAAGCATTATAGACCGTGAAATAGGTAGGCGTCCCAACCAACCAGGTACGAATAATAGCGGGAATTATACGCCACAGAGGGGGTCACAACAGGCAAATGCGTACAGTAAACGGGAAAATGATAGTCGAGACGGGGGGGCGTGGAAATGTATGGGATGCTCAGGAGAGAATTACGCCGTCAGGAATTTTTGTTTCAGATGCAGGAAACCCAGGTCGGATCAACGGAGCGGAACAACATCGTCGCAAAACAATGCAAAACAGCGAGCAGGAGATGATCGCGATGGAACATCAAGGAATATTGGAAACACCAACCGGAAGGAGAGGGGGTATATGCAGGGCAGTACCACCGCCAGAACGGAAAACTGAGGCCGACAATGGAAGCAAGGACCCCACCATTGTCCACAGAGAACAACAGGGTCCAGGAAACAGATGAATATCAGAGTAATGTAATACAAACGGATATGACGAAGGAGTTGTTGGAGGAAGATAACACGGAGATTATAGAACCAAAAACTGGATTGACGGAGGTAATCGTCAAAATGGAAGGTAAGAGTTTCAAGACATTAATAGATACAGGGAGTGAAATATCAGTAATTTCAGAAAATGTACTGGGAGAATTAAAGGAAATAAATAAAAATATTCCATCATTACCAGTTGCGGGCGTAACAGTAGTGGGGGTAACAGGAGTACGGAGTAAAAGGGTTACTAAACAAGTACAATTAAGTATATTCATTAATGAAACTGAGTTTGAAAATACCTTTCTAGTAGTTAAGGGACTAAGCTTAGATGTAATCTCAGGAAATGATTTTTTGGAGAGAAATGGGGCAGTAATTGATTTCAATAAAAGAATAGTAGAATTTAATAGTGGGAGTGAACCAGTCAGGGTTAATTTTAAGCGGGTGTTAGATGAGATTAGAGTTACGGGAGTAAAAATGATACAGAAGCGGGTAGGCGATGGAGACATAGAAAAAAGAGTGAATATATGTCGAGAGAGAGATTGTGGAGAGTGAAGAGGGAGAGATGCATGTGAGTGATGAGAGAATATGGAAAATAGGGCGGATAAATTTTTTAATGAGGGTGGAGTTGTAGGGAGTCCCCAACGACAGGAGTTGTGGGCAGTAGTGGAACGTTTTAGAGAGGTGTTTGCGGAGTTGCCTGGAAAAGCCAGGAACTATGTGTGTGAATTGAAGGTTCGGGAACACACACCCTACATGCAGAGGAGTTATCCAGTACCATTTTCAAAGAGGAGAGCAGTACAAGAGGAGTTGGATAGAATGATGGAGGGAGACATTATTGAGAGATCGATATCGCCTTACTCGAATCCGTTAGTAGTAGTCATAAAGAAAGATGGGAGGGTAAGATTATGTTTAGATGCTAGGAAGATAAATCAAATTATAATACCTGACCGGGAGTCACCGAAACCAATAAATGAGATTTTTCAGAAGTTCAGCGGAGTCAAGTACATGACATCTTTGGATTTGACAGCAGGATACTGGCAAGTTCCGCTAGCAGCAGAGAGTCAGAGGTATACTGCATTTCTCTTCAATTGTAAGAACTATCAGTTTAAGCGTTTGCCATTTGGGCTTAACACTAGTGTAGCAAGTTTCATTAAGTGTCTGGATATGATATTACAACCAAAAGACTTAGATTTTCTAACAGTATACGTTGATGACATATTAATAGCGTCAAGGACATTTTCTGTACATCTAGAACATCTTGAGTTAAATAAATTACAGAATGGGGGATTAACGATTAATTGGGAGAAGTCTAATTTCTACAAACTGAGATACACTTTCTAGGTTTTATTATTACTCCAGAGGGAATTCTAGCGAACCCCGATAAAGTAGAAGCTATTATGCGCTTCCCAGAACCGAAGAATATTAAACAGTTACAGAGTTTTTTGGGTCTGTGCAATTTCTACAGAAAATTTCAGAAAAACTACGCACAGGCAACATCAAGGCTTAGTGCCGTTTTACAAAAGAACAAGCAGTGGAAATTGGGAGAGAAGGAAAGAGATGCATTCGAGGAGATAAAAAGAAAATTTTCTAATATGATAATGATGAATTACCCAGATTTCTTGAAAACTTTTTATTTACAGACTGACGCCAGCAACGTCGCCCTGGGAGCAGAATTATACCAGGAAGATAGCGACAAGGAACATCACACAATAGCTTTCGCCAGCAGATCCCTTTTGGCAGCTGAGAGAAATTATACAACGACAGAAAAGGAGTTACTGAGTATCGTGTTCGCCGTGGGAAAGTTCCGCACATACATCTTAGGGAACAGGACAGTCATCAGGATGGACCACAAAGCGCTGTCGTTTTTGAATACCTGCAGATTAACCCACAGTCGTCTAACCAGGTGGGTACTAACCTTACAAGAGTATAATTTCTCATGGGAGTATATTAAGGAGACAGATAATAAAGTACCTGACACTCTTTCCAGGGTAGATGTTACAGAAAACAAAACAGGGTGGGATCTGAAAGAGATAGAGATTTTTCGGTTGACAAGGGAAGATAGACTTTTTGGTGAGGAATTAAAGGATATTAAAAATATGCAAAGATCAGATAATAAATCGAGTAAAATAATTGCTAGTTTAGAAGCGGATGTAGATGGGTCTGAATATAATACACATTTTCAAATATATCAAGGAATTTTGTTCAAAAAAGTAGAAGGGGTGAGCGTAATTGGAGATTGGTTGTACCAGAAGGGTTGATAGATAGAATTATTTGGGATTGCCACATAAGGTACGGGCATTTTGGTGTGAAAAAGTGTACAAATGTTTTAAAGGAATCATGTGTTTTTAAGAATATGGAGAGGCGAGTTCGAAGGTTGTTACGGGGATGTGATTTGTGTCAGAGGTCTAAGGTAGTGAACTATAGGGTAGAAGGGGAGTTGAATTATATTAAGGTGGAGAGACCGTTTGATTTAGTTGCTGTAGACTTATATGGGCCATTGCCCAAGGGTAGGGGTGGAGTAATGTATGTTTTTGTTGTTTTGGACACTTTTTCTAAGTTTGTTAAGTTATATAGTGTGAAGAGAGAGACGATCAGGGTGCTGAGCGAAAAGATAACGAGGGACTACATGGTAAAGATAGGGAAACCAAAAATAATTTTATCAGATCACGGACCCCAATTCATCAGCGGTAGGTGGAGGCAGACTCTTGGATGGGAAGGCATCATACCGAAGCATACTGCCGTATATCATCCACAGTCCAACCAAGCAGAACGGGTGATGAGAGAGATCGGTAGGATATTTCGAGCGTATTGTCACGCCAAGCACAGTGAATGGCCATTATACGTGAAGAAGGTAGAAGAATGGTTGAACAGTACCACCCATGAATCCACCGGGTTTACGCCGTATGAATTAATAAAGAGAACAAGGCCACCTAGAATATTGGAACAAATTTTTGATTATCCACCAGAAAATCAGACCATAGCCGTGAATGTGAAAATACAACTAGCAAATGAAAGTTTATTAACCAAAGGGGAAACGAGAAAGCAGAGGCATGATGCAAAAGGTAAGTGGTCTAAATAAGAGGTAGGACAGTTAGTAATGGTAAGGAGGCACGATTTGTCTAGTGCGCAAGATAAAGAGATAAAGAAGTTTTTCCTATTATACGAGGGACCATATGAAGTTATAGATATAAAGATGAACAACGCATACATGTTGCGAAACGCAGCAACGCAGGAGATAGTAGGTACACAGAACGCGACGAATTTGAAGTTATATTGGTCACAGTAAGTAAATGAATTTTAATCTATAATTATATGTTTTCAGAAGGGACTCTCCCCCATTTTCGGGCGGTCACGGCTTCACCATCCCTGACCGTGGATTTTGGTTGTTTGGAGGCGGACCATGGTTGGAGGTAACCTCAACTGGGGGTGAAAGCAACGATGGTCCTACTCCACAAATTGGTGCAAGTAGGAATTTAAATATTTTGTTATTGAATGAGGAGGGGGACCCCTAAAGTTCGTGGATGGAATGTAAACAAAAAAAAAATCAATTGTATGTATGTACCCATGAATACACATACGCATGTGTATGTATCCATGAATACATAATGGTTTTATTTTTTTAATAGAACATTCAAAATTAATATAAATTGTAATGGGACGTTTAAGCCCATCTAAGAATATTTTGGGAAAACATGAAAATAAATTCTAATGGTAAAATTTTATTCGGAACATTATAACGACGCATGCCAGTGTGAGTGAATTCGTGTCAAGGTCAAAACAATAGAGTAGCAGCTATTTTTAGCCTTACGACATTTAACCTTTATCAACAGTGAGCAAAACATATAAAGTCATAGCCGTTCCCAACACTGGAATGTCGATCCAAATTTAAAACCCGTCAAAAGTGATGTTGAAACACCAATGGAACAATGAAACAGACCAAGTGATCGTTCGCCAAATTAAGAATCTCCAGCTTTACGAAGCCGCAGTTGACCACCTTTGTGCAGTACAGCAGCAAATGTTCCGGAATAAATTACGGGCGCGCGCCCAACACCGCACGTATAAAATGCGGATTAACAAAATTGTAATATAAATGTGGATGAACAAGATTTTGTTTTGAAATAAAACGTTAAGAGTAAAAGAGAAAAAAGTGAAATGTAAAGAGAAATCGGGAGTGCGTGGAACAGTTGGAGCCATTGGAATAATGGGCAGATAAGTAACCAACAACCAGACGTCTATTCTAAATTATATAATCAATCAATTGGTCATCAGAATCACCACAATGTGTATAGGTTTTAAAGAAAATCATGAGCTCAAAAGGGGTTATAAAAAGGGATCAAATATGTAAAGTACGAAAGTGTGTGTGAATGTATAGAATATATAATTAAAAAGTGCTGGGTTGCGGAATATATATATAAAATTAAAGTGATGATTTTTTATTATGAATTCTATTTTGGTAAAGCGTAAAAAAAAATTAATGGTAATCATTACTTGTAACTTGTTTTAACAACTGCGCCTCAGGGCAGAATAGATGTTTTCATGTTATATTTCATGTTCTCTGAAAAAATAAAATAATGTTATATTTTACTTGAATTTTGTATTTGCCTATTGCTCTCTGCCAAGTACACTAAACGACATCCTTGGTTAACCTTTAATAAGTCAATAATTATACAATTTTAATTACTGAACAGTTTCAGTTGGCGCCCGAACAGGGACAAATTAATATTTAATTACTGAACTGTTTCAGTTGGCGCCCGTTAACAGTGACGTAAATTAAAGTTAAAAAATTTACAACTTAGTCGAAAATGGCAGAGACAAATACAAATACAAATTTAGATGAGAATGCAGCTGTGGGGTCCATGTTGGACGTCACACAAGATGATGTACGAGTAATAACCACAAATGAAAATGTCAATGACAGTGTAGGCGAAATAGCAATAAACGTAATTGAAACGGTAGAAGCTGAGAGTAGTAAAAATAATAATGTAAATATATTTAATCAATTATCAATGATTACAGAAATGATGAATAATAAATTTTACCAACGAAACAAGAATTTGGATGAATTTAAAACTGAAATAAAATCAGAGAATATAAGAATGATGCGTGAGATGAATGAAAGTAACATAGAGATGAAAACTGAAATAAAAGCAGAGATAAATTAAATAAATAATAGATTTAACAAACAAGACGAGAAATTTTGAGACATAAATAACGAATTTGTGAATATAAGAAGCGAAATAAAAACGAGTAATTTAAGTATGAATAACCAATTTAAAAGTATAAGTGAGAGTTTTAAGGGAGTGAGTGAGAAGTTTGTTAAAATAAATAATAAACTAGAGAAACAGCGTGAGATTATTGCTGGAGTGAAAGGTGAAATGGCTATAAATATAAATAAAATACAAGACGAAGTAAACGAAAGTAGAAAGAGAAAGGAGGGGGTAGAAAATGGTACATATAATAAGGTGAGTGGTTGTAATGGTATCAAAAATAATGATAATGATATGATGACGAATAATAATGAAGACATAATTAACGAGGTAAGTGATAGTTATAAAAATGAGTTAACAAGTAGCAGTGGTAAGATAGTTGAAAAAGTAGTATCTAATGGTGATACAGTGAAAATTAATAGTGACGGTGAGAATATAGAGATAGTAAGAGAGAGTGAGAGAATAATGGGAGTAGCGGGTAGTGAGAGAGTAGAAATAAGTGTTTGTAAGTTAGAGAGAGAATATGAAGAGAATTATTTCGTGGATATGGGGCAGAGGGTAAATTTCCCCCAGGTTTATTGTGAACCAAGGTGTTTAGAAATGTTTTTGAAGGGCAAGAGTCTCTTATTGGAAAACGATGCGTTTTCAAATTGTTCCCTGAGTTTTTGTGGTGTTCCTAGAAAAGCCAGGAGATGTTTTTATGTAGTAGTACCCTCTGCATGGAATGATAGAGAATGTGTGAAATGGTGTTATGAGGAGAGGTATTTTGAGAGAGAAAGGGAGATAGAGTTGTTTGATATTAGTAGAAGTTATACAAATTTAAGGGAGAGAGTGGAGAGTGAGAGAGTTGATGATTATATGGAAGTCTTACCTGGCGATGTAATTAGCGCAGCAAGAGGTGATAACAATGCTGATGACTTACCTGTATATAAGATGGGGTTACTCGTAGTAGACGATTACTATACTAAAGAAATGATAAAAGATTTAATCATAACAGATGATACTAAGGGAGAATTGACCATACCAAACGTCGACAGGATTTTTGAATTAATAGTATACAATAATGTTTTTGAATACTATGTTGATACAATAGATGAAATTAATGATGATGGTTGTTACAATCTAAATAACAATATGTATTTAATAAAAAATGAATTGTGTTGACGTAAGAAAAGATTATTACAGTAAAGTTCACTAGACATGAATCAACCGTTTTCGTGCTAACAGCGCATGTTACGAATTGCGCATGCGTCAGCAGAGAAACAAAACTCAGTTGCCTCCGAGACGGCTGTGGAGATTATTATGTACGTACTTTTCAAAAAACATCAGTATTCATCAAAATGTAGCGTTTAGTTTCATTTATGTAGTTTGCTTTTTTTTCCGGTTTGTCGAGTGAAATGGATCAGTCTGGTTCACCGTCGACTTCTGTGCAAAGGAAAGTCATACATAGTCAGATTCGGAAAATAATTTATAACGTTTGCAAGTTTATGAAATCTGAAGGCAAAGAAACATCAGAAAAAAAATTACAGAAACGGGTAGCTCAGGCGTGTGGTGTGTCACTAAGTAGTGTTTTTAGAATCATTAAAGAAGCATCCGCGTATACGGGTAATACAAAATCTTTCAGCACTCCCCATAAAAAACGTCCAAGAAAAAAGTAAAAACCGATATAGACGATTTTGACAAGTGTAATATTCGACGAATTATTCACGACTGTCACACAACGGAAGGGAAAGACCAACATTAAAAGTTATTTTAAGAATTTTACGAGAACGAATTAATTATAATGGTAGTGTATCTAGTCTTAGACAAATTATTCGACAAATGGGATTTCGGTGGAAACGTGCTGAAAACAAAAGAAAACCTTTAATAGAGAAACATGACATTATAAACTTAAGAGTAGATTTTATAAGAAAAATACAGCAGTACAGAGGAGAACGACGGCCCATAGTGTACACGGACGAAACCTATTTTCACAGTTCAACGTCAGTTACAAAAACGTGGACAGACAGTGATAAAAGTGGCCTAAAAACTCCAATAAATAAAGGACAGCGGGTGGTTGTAGTTCATGCTGGTGGTGAAACTGGGTTTGTATCCAATGTTTAAATCGGGTTTCAAAAAAGGCGATTATCACAACGACATGAACTATGAAAAGTGGATGAGTGAAATGCTTATACCGAAATTGAATAAGAAAAGTGTAGTAGTAATAGACAATGCCCCCTACCACAATGTACAATTAAATCCACCTCCAACATCATTAACAAAAAAGGGAGACATGATTAACTGGTTACAGAACCAAAACATTCCTTGTAGTCCATCTATGTTAAAACCTGAGCTCTATGCACTAATTAAGCAACATAAACCAACATACAAAACTTTTAAAATAGATGCTATTTTGGCAAACCATGGACATTCCGTTTTACGACTTCCACCCTACCACCCGGATCTTAATCCTATTGAACTGATTTGGGCAACCATGAAGGAGCGTGTTAAAAGAAAGAACGTGCATTTTCTGTAGACAGTGTCATAAACTTAGCGAAAACAGAATTTGATTGTATTTCTCCCGCAGACTGGAGATCAAGATGTGACCACGTCATGAAAATTGAAAACGACTACGTGAGATCGGACCAAATAATGGATACTGTGACAGATCGTTCAGAAATTAATATTGGACGGGATAGCAGCAGTGAAGACGATTTGAGTGATAGTGATAGGTGATAGTAACAGTGACGGAAATATTAGTGGGGTGGAAGAACTGACCTAAATAATTGTAATTGCACGTAAGTAAATGAGCTCTATATTACTTAAATAGTTTTAGTCTAATTGTTGCATTAATATTGTCTCTCCTGTTATTTATGGATAGTTTACATCTGCTTGTTTAAAAAAACACACACGCAGTCATTTCGCATATGTTGTTGATATTACTTACTCAAACAAATTAAGATGTCAGAGCAATGTGGATCATATATTACTACGTTTTTTCGTGAATCGTAACGTGTACACAAAGTGTACACATTCCAAAATGTACAACTATTGTTTTGTCCAGGCTCAACTTTGGAGAAACATTGCAACAGTCACAACACGCCAAGTCACTGTTTACAAAATAATGACAGTATTAAGCATTTTATAACTGTGTGAAAGCTTTATTACATTGTCTCTTTCTGTTGTGTCTGACGCTTGTTTCGTCTTACAAAATGTCCACGTTTACTGTCTGGTCGTGTTGTAATCGAAATCAAAACTTACCTACAACCAAATTTTTAGTATTTAGTAAAAAAGTAGTGAATTAAATATAAAACGTACTAAACTGTAAAAACATTAAAAACAATTAAAAGAATAACAAAACAATTCAATTTGAAAATTATAAGAATAATTGGTTAGTAAAAAGTTAGGTAAGTCAGTAAAAAGTAAGTTACATATATGTGTGTGTGTGTGTGTGTGTGGTGTTGGTAAGGCTATAAAATTTAGTTGGGTAAATTTGGTAATATAGTTAAAAATGTAGCTAATGAAATGTAGAAAACAATAAACCCATAAAACGTTACAAATTAAAAATAATCAATTGAAAGCATTATAAGAATGCATAGACAATACAAAATTAAGTAAATAAAGTTATAAAATTAATAAAAAGTAAATTACTGTGAATCGACAAGGAAGTATAACTGCTTTATTTCAGCTGTCATTATAAGCGATATCAGTTTTTAAATTTTAGTACTTTTATAGGGAAAAACGTAAATTTTACTTTTCTTTCATCTTTAATTAAAGATGCGTAACTTCGGCACAATAGGTATAAAAAGTTAATCCGCCTCAAAATAGATTACTCATCTCACACAAGCGTCTCATTCACAATTGAGAGAGTAGGCCGATATTTTCAACTGCGTTAGTAGACATTTTTCTCTTTTGTAGCTTCCACCGCTCCTGGCTTCTCCCCACTACAACCTTCGCGTTGCTTTATGTCTATTTAATATTACTGTATTCGATAATGGTGGTTAAACGTTTAGTGTTCATGAACATTTAATTATGTGAGTAGGGGTTTTGAAATGGACTGTACTATGAAATGATTTGTGGGAAACGATAACAGATAATAATGTGGATTGTATATACTTTTGTGTTGATGTTAAATGTAATGATGTAGCAAGGTGAAGTATACTCAACTTTGTAAATTTTGTTAAAGTAATGAAATGTGTTTGATAAAATAATTGAATTAATTTGAAAGGAGATAATAAATCAAATATTGTATAAGATGTATGTTGATAACAAATTAAAAATTTTGGAGAATTTAATGGTGTAGTAAATGATAAATAAATGATGGTGGATTAGTAAAAAGTTCAATTGAAATTAAAGTGTAATGTTTATAATTTTATATGCAAGTTTAAAGGTGAATTGTTTATTTTGATGTAATAATCGCAATGTTAATTATGAGTGTATATGTTTTATTATGTTGTATTATGTAAGTGTAGGGATCTTAAACACGTATTGTGTGTTTTAAATGCGATTCCCAAATTTCGGGCGGTCACGGTTTCACCGAACCCTGACCGTGAATTTGGCTTAATATTCTAAATTGGTGAACTTAGAAATACTACTGGGGGTAAGATCAGGGGAATCTAAGATGATAACTTTGGAACACGGCTATATACCTATGTATGGGTGACAGACCGATTAAGGGAGTGTAAATATTAACTTAGTAGGATTACTGGTATCCGGGATATCAGTAATGCCGAATTTTGTATAACGCCAAAGCAAGGATGGGGGAGAAAGAAAAGAAAAAAGTGTTCACCCCTTCCGCTTCAGTCCTTGTGGAGGCAACTGGGCGCTACAGTCCGGGGGGGGGAGTAGGGGGAAAATGCCGGTTCTAACGCACAAAGGAATGCCGCCTTTCTTAAAAAACATAAAAAACGATAAAAAACAAGATCAAAGAGATGCCGCCGTTCCCGCGGTCCAAGATTTTTTCCCACGCTCTCCCCACCACCCTAGACCCGCAGTATCCGCGAATTTTCGCGAATATAATTTTTTATATGCAGCCTTTCGCGAGCCTAAATCACGGAATGCCGCCTTTCCCACGGTCTAGATCAAAGAGATGCCGCCGTTCCCACGGTCCAAGATTTTTTCCCACGCTCTCCCCACCACCGCTGGACCACAGCATCCCAAAGGACCGCGAATTTCCGCGAATAAATTTTTTTATTTTTTTTTAATTTGATATTTTTATTTTTTTAATTAAATTGATTTGCATATCCGCGAATATATGCCGCCTTTCGCGAGCCTAAATCACTTTCACTTTCTAATTTCCGCGAATATAATTTTTTATATGCAGCCTTTCGCGAGCCTAGATCACTTTCACTTTCTACTGGACCACAGCATCCGCGACTTTTTCGCTGATCTGTGTCAAGATCCGCGACTTTTTCGCGTATCTGGACCACAGCATCCGCGAATATAATTTTTTTTTTTATATGCCGCCTTTCGCGAGCTTAGATCACTTTCACTTTCTATCACTTGATGTATTATAGTGTATATATTAAATATATGATCAGGGTTACCAACCTTGCATGAGTTCAAATTTGTTATAATGTATATTAAATCTATATGATCAGGTTTACCAACCTATGGTGGGGGGTTCCGACTTGATGCATTATAGTGTATATATTAAATATATGATTAGGGTTACCAACCTTGCATGAGTTCAAATTTGTTGTGTGTTATAATGTATATTAAATCTATATGATCAGGTTTACCAACCTATGTATGGGTTCAAACTTGATATGTGTGTGTATTATAGTGTATATTAAAATATATGATCAGGGTTACCAACCTTGCATGAGTTCAAATTTGTTATAATGTATATTAAATCTATATGATCAGGTTTACCAAGTATCCCTCCTCAGAAGCTGGTGTTACTTTGCATTTTTGCATTAAATATATATATCGTAAACAATGAAATAATAATATTTCGTAATTGTAAGATTTTAATAAAACAATTATCAGTTTAAATTCTCTCTCTCTCTCTCTCTCTCTCTCTCACACTTGTTGTGTATGTTTCTCTCTCTCTCTGTGGTCAGTACCGCGCGCATGTATATGAAATTAGAAAGTTTATATTTATTCGACAAATATTAACGCCCTCTCTCTCTCTCTCTCGCTCGCAGACGTCGGAAGCAATTCGAGGTCATTGACACGACTTTACACTGACACATTGCAGTCTCTCACTCTCTCTCTCTCTCTCTCTCTCTCTCGCTCTCTCTCTCTCTCTGGGTTAAGCTGGTGTTGTACGTTACTAAAATCATAGCAAATATTTTCATTCTAAGCATGTATTACTGTTTAGTAATAATTACAGCCCCAACAAAGGATATATAAGTTTGTGTACATGGATTGTATATTGCAAGTACGGAATTATTATTTAAATCCGATATCTGTTTTTATTAAAATCATACAATGTCAAAAGAGGATAGTTGTCTGTTACGAACCAGTACTAACTCTCCTATATGGCCGTCGCTCCCATCATCCGTATTTAAAGTTCGCTACTTCCAGTACACATGGCCTCTGTAACAGATTTGGTCTCCAACAGGTGTGATTCGAACGGTAAGAGCAAGAACAATATGAACAAGGCCAAGGACATTATATGTCTAGTATCCCTCCTCAGACGCTGGTGTTACTTTGTGTCATAAAATCTCGTGGCACTCAAGATAAGAGACAATACGTTTGCAAAAAACGACAAAATTGAACTTCTGGAAACAAAATTGTACGGTTAGTAAGTAATATCGACAACACAGGTCAGCATTTTTCGGTCATTGACAGATAAAGGGATCGTCACATTAGGACTACTGACTGCTAAATCCAGTAGTACAAGAACTTAGATATTTGTTGAATCAGTAGCAAAAAAATGTTAGATCTACTGTTTTCAGCGTACATAGACATTTGATAATATTCCATTTTGGTTGTATTCGTGAAGCCATAGTGTAATGGCTGTCCTTGGAAATCATGTAACCCTTAGTGTTTGTGCGGGAATCGTAGTCGGATTTTAGTTTCTGTCATGTCTTTCGTCCGTTTGTGTGCAGGTTGTCTTTACAGTCATGAAAATCATTTCAAGAGGTAAGCCGCATTGTATTGTTCGCGTACCGCGAGCATATGCGGTGGTGATTGCTGTACAAGAATTCTACGGACTGATGTGTTACGAAATTAGCGTGGTAACCAAGTTCTATGACATAGAGCGCGGGTTTCTCCGTACAATTGTGTAACGTCGCGTAGCATTTTTGTGCGATGTTAAGCGACCTATAAAACGTAATGAACCTGTTGTGCCATGATGACGGAGTTGCACAGAAGCGTGTGATAATAATAATAATAACAATAATAATATAAAGAGGTCGCGTGCTCAAACATTATTATTATTTCGCCTTTGACATGCTCCTTGTCAGTCTGTAATTTAGAGGTAGCGAATCTTTTTGCCATTCTTCTGCCGATGATAAAATGTTCTCTGTAGAGTTATTCGTCAAGTTGTTGGTGTAACAATAACATGGTGTAAGCTACCTCTCGTTTATCCATGAGAATGAGTGTTCGGTGTCATCTGCCGTGAGGGTAAATAGCGCCTTATTTTCGCTATTATTTACAACGGTACGGCTAAAATACTAGTAAGCGTAATCAAAAATTACTTCCTACCCTGCTAACAACATCAATGGATGCATTTTGAGTACGTGGCTATGAAAATGATCCGGACACAGGTTATGTCAGGTTGTAATAAGTTAGGCCTCTCCAGTTCTATAATTTTCTACAAAAAATTAGTTTTGTTTCCGATTAAGTATCTCCATTTTAATTACTTTTAACACTACACTGAAAAGTTTGTAGTTGTGGGTAGAGGAAAAAATATCAGGAAAGGTATCCGTAGTATGCCATACGATAGTGAAGGAAAGATTTCATCGATATTTTGACATGTTCTCTCGCATATGTTATAGGTTACAGTGGATATGAGATTCGGTTAGAACATGTGCACACTAAATAGGTAATTGTAAGGAAAATAAGAAATTACTGTAATAGGTAAGTTGTTCAGTACTACAGGAGTAGAAAAATATTTTCATATTCATCATTGTCGTAAGGAACTCACACCCTGATGGAAGGACACACAAGGTGCAGTACAAAAATCCTCCCAGAAGGTCCTTCCAGAGGGCGACTGACTGTACGCTATCATTAAAATTATACAAAACCACTGCTGTCCCGATTCAGATGTACGACAGTGAGGAATGTAAGCGAGACATGTCTACAATTTGAAGCAGCTGAAGTGCTTTCTCTGAGAAGAGTCAAGGGTTCCACACAGTTGGACAGAACGACTGCATTCGGAACGAGCTAAACGTCTATAATCCGAACCAGCGAATAGACGATTACAGATTAAAATGGTGGGAACACGTCGACGGAATGGACGAAAACAGGCAAGCAGTCCAGCGGGCTAAGCTATGTTAACTTCACACACACGCACGCACGCACACACACACACACACACACACACACACACACACACACATTGATACATTTGGAAACTGAGTACAGAATAAATCTACAATCACCTAGTCGGTTTGTTGGCAGAAAACAATTAATATATTCGTTGAGAAAATCTGTTGTGGCTGAACGAAACATGTGTCTGAATAAATTTTCTCTCTACATAGCAGTTGTAAAAGTAGTCATATACATTATGTGCTATATATACAAAAGGCTTTCAACGTGTTTGTCATTTCAACCAATTTGTACCGTGCTCTAATTATGTAAAAAAAAATAACTGTACCACTCCATACAACTGAGAATAAATCCGTACACACACACACATGAACAATTTTACGTTTAAATAAAATCTATACATACAATAAAATTATGTTTCAGTATTAATGATATAAATATTACTGTTTTATTAATTTAAAATACCGTATAATTGCTTACGACGCGCACACTTAGCAACGTTTTTACTTATTTGAACAAGCCATGTATTAACTTCAATAAGTAATGCACTTGATAATGTTTAAATATTTCCAACAACTATGTTGATTAGAAGTGCTGTAAGTTCAATAACAATGTTCGCTACGTAACGTATTCAAATCTGTTTACTCACCTCTTAAATGTTGATGCACGCAATTATCGATTTCACAATGAGGTATGAAGGCTAATTACATTCTTCACGTATATATATTGATGTATCTTACAACGGTAGGGTAGGAGTAGCTTAGCGTTTTTGTTTTGAAAGTCATTGTCCGCCGTTGGAAACTTTCAGAAGTTAGCGATACTGAAAGTATTTTCGTGCATTAGTCAAAATTAGGAAAACAATGCAGAGAGAGAGCGAGTGGACACACATGTAAGTAGCTCGATACTCAGTGACAACAACAACACACACACACACACACACACACACACACACACACACACACACACACACACACACACAGTTAATATTTGTCAAATATATAACAACGAGTGAGAGAGAGAGAGAGGAGGGGTCATCGACCGTGATGGAAAAGCTTTACCTCACTGCTTTAAGAAGTTAGCGATACTGAAAGTATTTTCGGTCAAGTTAACACGGCTCTTTTTAAGAAACATTCTATCATTTATTTGATGTCGATACCGGTATTAATTATAGATTACACTTAGTTCCATTCACTTCCATGTGCTTACAAATACTTGTAATTAGTTTCGTTAATAACTTGGCCAAAACATTGTCATTACATGTCAACTCTTCCGTCTGTCTCGTAAATTTTGCGCAGCACTGTTTGAGTCTTATCTTTGTAAATAAAGAGCAACAGCAACAGTGTCGTAATACTCATACGAAACGATTTGTATCACCACAATTAATCATTGCTATTGAAATGAACAAAAATTATTCACATTAAAACATTATCAAGTGCATTCTCTAACTACAACTGCAATCATTCAATTATCGTATGCATATGTGTACAGAACAAACATAAATATAGTTTACAGACCAATGTAATGCAATATTTTTAAAAATTCATTTTACATTGATTAAATATATATATTGCAAACAATATTATAAAATAAATACAAATCACAAACAATGTTATAAAATAAATAAAATATTAATAATAATTTTTGACATTGTAAGATTTTAATAAAAACAGATAACGATTCATTAACAACAAAATGGACTGCACTCATACCAGTCATACTGTGTTCTTGTTCCAGGAGCGACTTGACTGCAGTGATCAGACCTACAGAAAAAGTACACTTTATCGTAATTACTTTGTAGTATAAACATTATACTTACATTGTCTCTATATGGCTCCGTTTTCCTCTTTTACACTCTGTAAATATATAATATACCGCCTTCCTTATTTGTTCGGGCTTAGGACCGACTCAAGATCACGTGAAAATGTTTTTTGTTGTGTAAACAAATAACAAATTCAAGTAATATGAGGCTAAGTTACGGTGGCTCTGAAAAGAACCGATTAATAATTAGACCTAACGTTTGTGTGTTGTTTTTTTTTTTTTATCATTTTAGTTGTGTCACCACAAACTGACACTGCGGCATTACTCGAGCATGTAAAGCGTTAGGACAATCGTCCATCGTCCAGTCCTCAAATCTAACTTGACATGAACTACACCGTACAGTATCGCCATCCCCCTCGTACACAAACCCAGCGCGTGCCAGTGTTTGTGGACTCTGGTTGATATTTGGATACTTTAAATGGTAATCTTTACGTGCACCCACTCTCTGTATTTTAAAATACGTGCGTAGACGACGTAAATATTCTTCATGATTGTACTTCATTGTAAGACTGCAAGAGTAAGCCAAATGATTTCAGAAATCCCTAAGACCCCTTTTTCTAAACTTTATCTAGATTTCTCAGGTCCATATCCACGATCCAAATCAGGCAATACAATGTTACTCATCTGTGTAGATTCGTTCACTAAATTTGTTTGGATGTATCCCATGCGACGAGAATTAGCGTCGACGACTGTAAAAATATTACAGGAAAGACTATTTAAAGACTACGGTACTCCAGTACGTATAGTATCTGATAACAGTCCACAGTTTAAAGCGAAAGAATTTAGGAATATGTGTTTCAAGTTAGGGATAGACCATATAACCACTACAGAGTATCGACCGCAAGGCAATATTGCTGAAAGGTATCTACGAAACCTCAAATCTGCGCTAATCGCCTATCATGCAAACGATCACACGTCGTGGGACCAAAACCTATCCTGGATTCAATATGCTTTTAATTCAGCTTATCACGAAGGTCACAAGTCGACCCCGTTTGAGTTACTGTACAAATACCGACCAAACCACCCTTTGTCCACAAGATGGAATATACACGATCTGCTGCCTCCGCAAATAACGGATAAGCAGATAAAGCGAATATGGAATACAGCCCGCTCTAATTTAAGAGCAAACTTAGAGAAATCCAGAAAATACCACTGCATTTAATACAGGACTTGTTCAAATAAGTAGAAACAGCGTTGTGTATGTGTGTGTGTGTGTGTGTGTGTGTCGCAAATTTCTGAAAGCATTCCACTGTGTGTGTACAATGACCCTAATTGAAGATATATTTTAGGTATAGCTGAATTTAAAGCGTACAAGCCTTCAGTAAGAAACTATTGTAATACAGGAGGTCATTGACACGACTTTACACTGACACATTGCAGTCTCTCCCTCTCCCTAACGTCTGTGTGTATGTGTTACGTTCAAGCTATATTTGTAAAAGTAATAAAGATTGTACGTTTTTTAGTTTAAAAGATTAGGCACTAGAAAAAAAATATTACCATCCTTGTTAAAGTACAGTGAAAACTTTGTTATTAAAATTTTACTTTTAATCGTGTTGACCGCATCTAGGGAAGAAACACGATTCCCAAGTTCTTTTTGTGTTTCACAGAGAAAAACAGAGGAAACATTTCCATCTAATGTATATTTATCTTTTTTAAAATATATTTATTTGAGAGTGTAGTTGTTGTTCTGCTTTGTGAAGAATTATTTTTTCTTCCGAGCCGTTTATCTAAATAGACGTGGTTGCGGTAAAGTCAGCGTATATCTTTTACGTTTCTTATTTTTTTATGAAATTATCTGCCAGCGAATATTTATATTTTGTCCAGTGAGCATATGAAGACCTTCCCTACGTACACGCATAGCCCCAGATTTAAAATATATTTATTTGAGACTGTAGTTGTTGTTCTGCTTTGTGAAGAATTATTTTTTCTTCCGAGCTGTTTATCTAAATAGACGTGGTTGCGGTAAAGTCAGCGTATATCTTTTACGTTTCTTATTTTTTTATGAAATTATCTGATCACTAAATAATAATAATATAATCGTTCTAGTGTTAACGTTTGCTGCGACAGTTCCTCCATAGATAACGCAGTTTACAAAATAATTACACATAGGTTCAGAGGTGTATAGTGAAATAAATTAAAATTATACACGCATGTCGTTACAGATGAAAAATAGAAATTAATTTCTTCACCTGCGAAGTTCCTAGGTTATATATATATATATACGGTATTTTAAATTAATAAAACAGTAATATTTATATCATTAATACTGAAACATAATTTTATTGTATGTACAGATTTTATTTAAACGTAAAATTGTTCACATTAAAACATTAACAAGTGCATTTAATACAGGACTTGTTCAAATAAGTAGAAACATCGTTGTGTATGTATGTGCGTATGTGTGTGTGTGTGTGTGTCGCAAATTTCTGAAAGCATTCCACTGTGTGTGTACAATGACCTTGAGTTAAGCTGGTGTTGTAATCATGTATCGTTTGTTCTTCACCTTCCACTTGAAGAAGAAGAAAAGGGCAGGTGGTGGGGATCTTACACCACTTCTAGTTACATATAAATGTGTGTAAGGGAAGCCATGCAAATTACTCTTCATTTACGGCTGTACAATGAAGTACAATCATGAAGAATATTTACGTCGTCTACGCACGTATTTTAAAATACAGAGAGTGGGTGCACGTAAAGATTACCATTTAAAGTATCCAAATATCAACCAGAGTCCACAAACACTGGCACGCGCTGGGTTTGTGTACGAGGGGGATGGCGATACTGTACGGTGTAGTTCATGTCAAGTTAGATTTGAAGACTGGACGATGGACGATTGTCCTAACGCTTTACATGCTCGAGTAATGCCGCAGTGTCAGTTTGTGGTGACACAACTAAAATGATAAAAAAAAAAAACAACACACAAACGTTAGGTCTAATTATTAATCGGTTCTTTTCAGAGCCACCGTAACTTAGCCTCATATTACTTGAATTTGTTATTTGTTTACACAACAAAAAACATTTTCACGTGATCTTGAGTCGGTCCTAAGCCCGAACAAATAAGGAAGGCGGTATATTATATATTTACAGAGTGTAAAAGAGGAAAACGGAGCCATATAGAGACAATGTAAGTATAATGTTTATACTACAAAGTAATTACGATAAAGTGTACTTTTTCTGTAGGTCTGATCACTGCAGTCAAGTCGCTCCTGGAACAAGAACACAGTATGACTGGTATGAGTGCAGTCCATTTTGTTGTTAATGAATCGTTATCTGTTTTTATTAAAATCTTACAATGTCAAAAATTATTATTAATATTTTATTTATTTTATAACATTGTTTGTGATTTGTATTTATTTTATAATATTGTTTGCAATATATATATTTAATCAATGTAAAATGAATTTTTAAAAATATTGCATTACATTGGTCTGTAAACTATATTTATGTTTGTTCTGTACACATATGCATACGATAATTGAATGATTGCAGTTGTAGTTAGAGAATGCACTTGATAATGTTTTAATGTGAATAATTTTTGTTCATTTCAATAGCAATGATTAATTGTGGTGATACAAATCGTTTCGTATGAGTATTACGACACTGTTGCTGTTGCTCTTTATTTACAAAGATAAGACTCAAACAGTGCTGCGCAAAATTTACGAGACAGACGGAAGAGTTGACATGTAATGACAATGTTTTGGCCTAGTTATTAACGAAACTAATTACAAGTATTTGTAAGCACATGGAAGTGAATGGAACTAAGTGTAATCTATAATTAATACCGGTATCGACATCAAATAAATGATAGAATGTTTCTTAAAAAGAGCCGTGTTAACTTGACCGAAAATACTTTCAGTATCGCTAACTTCTTAAAGCAGTGAGGTAAAGCTTTTCCATCACGGTCGATGACCCCTCCTCTCTCTCTCTCTCACTCGTTGTTATATATTTGACAAATATTAACTGTGTGTGTGTGTGTGTGTGTGTGTGGTTGTTGTCACTGAGTATCGAGCTACTTACATGTGTGTCCACTCGCTCTCTCTCTGCATTGTTTTCCTAATTTTGACTAATGCACGAAAATACTTTCAGTATCGCTAACTTCTGAAAGTTTCCAACGGCGGACAATGACTTTCAAAACAAAAACGCTAAGCTACTCCTACCCTACCGTTGTAAGATACATCAATATATATACGTGAAGAATGCAATTAGCCTTCATACCTCATTGTGAAATCGATAATTGCGTGCATCAACATTTAAGAGGTGAGTAAACAGATTTGAATACGTTACGTAGCGAACATTGTTATTGAACTTACAGCACTTCTAATCAACATAGTTGTTGAAAATATTTAAACATTATCAAGTGCATTACTTATTGAAGTTAATACATGGCTTGTTCAAATAAGTAAAAACGTTGCTAAGTGTGCGCGTCGTAAGCAATTATACGGTATTTTAAATTAATAAAACAGTAATATTTATATCATTAATACTGAAACATAATTTTATTGTATGTATAGATTTTATTTAAACGTAAAATTGTTCATGTGTGTGTGTGTACGGATTTATTCTCAGTTGTATGGAGTGGTACAGTTATTTTTTTTTACATAATTAGAGCACGGTACAAATTGGTTGAAATGACAAACACGTTGAAAGCCTTTTGTATATATAGCACATAATGTATATGACTACTTTTACAACTGCTATGTAGAGAGAAAATTTATTCAGACACATGTTTCGTTCAGCCACAACAGATTTTCTCAACGAATATATTAATTGTTTTCTGCCAACAAACCGACTAGGTGATTGTAGATTTATTCTGTACTCAGTTTCCAAATGTATCAATGTGTGTGTGTGTGTGTGTGTGTGTGTGTGTGTGTGTGCGTGCGTGCGTGTGTGTGAAGTTAACATAGCTTAGCCCGCTGGACTGCTTGCCTGTTTTCGTCCATTCCGTCGACGTGTTCCCACCATTTTAATCTGTAATCGTCTATTCGCTGGTTCGGATTATAGACGTTTAGCTCGTTCCGAATGCAGTCGTTCTGTCCAACTGTGTGGAACCCTTGACTCTTCTCAGAGAAAGCACTTCAGCTGCTTCAAATTGTAGACATGTCTCGCTTACATTCCTCACTGTCGTACATCTGAATCGGGACAGCAGTGGTTTTGTATAATTTTAATGATAGCGTACAGTCAGTCGCCCTCTGGAAGGACCTTCTGGGAGGATTTTTGTACTGCACCTTGTGTGTCCTTCCATCAGGGTGTGAGTTCCTTACGACAATGATGAATATGAAAATATTTTTCTACTCCTGTAGTACTGAACAACTTACCTATTACAGTAATTTCTTATTTTCCTTACAATTACCTATTTAGTGTGCACATGTTCTAACCGAATCTCATATCCACTGTAACCTATAACATATGCGAGAGAACATGTCAAAATATCGATGAAATCTTTCCTTCACTATCGTATGGCATACTACGGATACCTTTCCTGATATTTTTTCCTCTACCCACAACTACAAACTTTTCAGTGTAGTGTTAAAAGTAATTAAAATGGAGATACTTAATCGGAAACAAAACTAATTTTTTGTAGAAAATTATAGAACTGGAGAGGCCTAACTTATTACAACCTGACATAACCTGTGTCCGGATCATTTTCATAGCCACGTACTCAAAATGCATCCATTGATGTTGTTAGCAGGGTAGGAAGTAATTTTTGATTACGCTTACTAGTATTTTAGCCGTACCGTTGTAAATAATAGCGAAAATAAGGCGCTATTTACCCTCACGGCAGATGACACCGAACACTCATTCTCATGGATAAACGAGAGGTAGCTTACACCATGTTATTGTTACACCAACAACTTGACGAATAACTCTACAGAGAACATTTTATCATCGGCAGAAGAATGGCAAAAAGATTCGCTACCTCTAAATTACAGGCTGACAAGGAGCATGTCAAAGGCGAAATAATAATAATGTTTGAGCACGCGACCTCTTTATATTATTATTGTTATTATTATTATTATCACACGCTTCTGTGCAACTCCGTCATCATGGCACAACAGGTTCATTACGTTTTATAGGTCGCTTAACATCGCACAAAAATGCTACGCGACGTTACACAATTGTACGGAGAAACCCGCGCTCTATGTCATAGAACTTGGTTACCACGCTAATTTCGTAACACATCAGTCCGTAGAATTCTTGTACAGCAATCACCACCGCATATGCTCGCGGTACGCGAACAATACAATGCGGCTTACCTCTTGAAATGATTTTCATGACTGTAAAGACAACCTGCACACAAACGGACGAAAGACATGACAGAAACTAAAATCCGACTACGATTCCCGCACAAACACTAAGGGTTATATGACTTCCAAGGACAGCCATTACACTATGGCTTCACGAATACAACCAAAATGGAATATTATCAAATGTCTATGTACGCTGAAAACAGTAGATCTAACTTTTTTTGCTACTGATTCAACAAATATCTAAGTTCTTGTACTACTGGATTTAGCAGTCAGTAGTCCTAATGTGACGATCCCTTTATCTGTCAATGACCGAAAAATGCTGACCTGTGTTGTCGATATTACTTACAAACCGTACAATTTTGTTTCCAGAAGTTCAATTTTGTCGTTTTTTGCAAACGTATTGTCTCTTATCTTGAGTGCCACGAGATTTTATGACACAAAGTAACACCAGCGTCTGAGGAGGGATACTAGACATATAATGTCCTTGGCCTTGTTCATATTGTTCTTGCTCTTACCGTTCGAATCACACCTGTTGGAGACCAAATCTGTTACAGAGGCCATGTGTACTGGAAGTAGCGAACTTTAAATACGGATGATGCGAGCGACGGCCATATAGGAGAGTTAGTACTGGTTCGTAACAGACAACTATCCTCTTTTGACATTGTATGATTTTAATAAAAACAGATATCGGATTTAAATAATAATTCCGTACTTGCAATATACAATCCATGTACACAAACTTATATATCCTTTGTTGGGGCTGTAATTATTACTAAACAGTAATACATGCTTAGAATGAAAATATTTGCTATGATTTTAGTAACGTACAACACCAGCTTAACCCAGAGAGAGAGAGAGAGAGAGAGAGAGAGTGAGTGAGAGACTGCAATGTGTCAGTGTAAAGTCGTGTCAATGACCTCGAATTGCTTCCGACGTCTGCGAGCGAGAGAGAGAGAGAGAGAGAGAGGGCGTTAATATTTGTCGAATAAATATAAACTTTCTAATTTCATATACATGCGCGCGGTACTGACCACAGAGAGAGAGAGAACCATACACAACAAGTGTGTGAGAGAGAGAGAGAGAATTTAAACTGATAATTGTTTTATTAAAATCTTACAATGACGAAATATTATTATTTCATTGTTTACGATGTATATATTTAATGCAAAAATGCAAAGTAACACCAGCGTCTGAGGAGGGATACTTGGTAAACCTGATCATATAGATTTAATATACATTATAACAAATTTGAACTCATGCAAGGTTGGTCAGTTTAAATTCTCTCTCTCTCTCTCTCTCTCTCTCTCTCTCTCTCTCTCTCTCTCTCACACTTGTTGTGTATGTTTCTCTCTCTCTCTGTGGTCAGTACCGCGCGCGTGAATTTCCGCAAAAAAAAAAAAAAAAAAAAGTTCTACTTACGTTTCATGTTAGGTTAAAAAATGCAGTCCACGTACGTTTCACGTTTACGTTAGGTTAAGATGGAGTCTACTTACGTTTCACTGTTAGGTTCAAAATGCAGTCAACGTACGTTTCACGTTTACGTTAGGTTAAGATGCAGTCTACTTACGTTTCACGTTAGGTTAAAAAATGCAGTCCACGTACGTTTTTCGTTTACGTTAGGTTAAAATACAGTCTACTTACGTTTCACTGTTAGGTTAAAAATGCAGTCCACGTACGTTTCACGTTTACGTTACCAACCTTGCATGAGTTCAAATTTGTTATAATGTATATTAAATCTATATGATCAGGTTTACCAAGTATCCCTCCTCAGACGCTGGTGTTACTTTGCATTTTTGCATTAAATATATATATCATAAACAATGAAATAATAATATTTCGTCATTGTAAGATTTTAATAAAACAATTATAAGTTTAAATTCTCTCTCTCTCTCTCTCTCTCTCTCTCTCTCTCTCTCTCTCTCTCTCTCTCTCTCTCTCTCTCTCTCTCTCTCTCACACTTGTTGTGTATGTTTCTCTCTCTCTCTGTGGTCAGTACCGCGCGCGTGAATTTCCGTGAATAAAAAAAAAAAAAAAAAAAAGTTCTACTTACGTTTCATGTTAGGTTAAAAAATGCAGTCCACGTACGTTTGACGTTTACGTTAGGTTAAGATGCAGTCTACTTACGTTTCACTGTTAGGTTAAAAATGCAGTCCACGTACGTTTCACGTTTACGTTAGGTTAAGATGCAGTCTACTTACGTTTCACGTTAGGTTAAAAAATGCAGTCCACGTACGTTTTTCGTTTACGTTAGGTTAAAATACAGTCTACTTACGTTTCACTGTTAGGTTAAAAATGCAGTCCACGTACGTTTCACGTTTACGTTAGGTTAAGATGCAGTCTACTTACGTTTCATGTTAGGTTAAAAAATGCAGTCCACGTACGTTTTTCGTTTACGTTAGGTTAAAATACAGTCTACTTACGTTTCACGTTAGGTTAAAATGCAAACACACGCACACACACACACACACACACACACACACACACGTTTTAGGTTGCAACCTAACGCGTGTGTATGTTATTTAAATAATAATTTAAATAATATACACGTGTGTGTGTGTGCGTGTGTTTGCATTTTAACCTAACGTGAAACGTAAGTAGACTGTATTTTAACCTAACGTAAACGAAAAACGTACGTGGACTGCATTTTTTAACCTAACATGAAACGTAAGTAGACTGCATCTTAACCTAACGTAAACGTGAAACGTACGTGGACTGCATTTTTAACCTAACAGTGAAACGTAAGTAGACTGTATTTTAACCTAACGTAAACGAAAAACGTACGTGGACTGCATTTTTTAACCTAACGTGAAACGTAAGTAGACTGCATCTTAACCTAACGTAAACGTGAAACGTACGTGGACTGCATTTTGAACCTAACATGAAACGTAAGTAGAACTTTTTTTTTTTTTTTTTATTATTCGCGGAAATTCACGCGCGCGGTACTGACCACAGAGAGAGAGAGAAACACACAACAAGTGTGTGAGAGAGAGAGAGAGAGAGAGAATTTAAACTGATAATTGTTTTATTAAAATCTTACAATGACGAAATATTATTATTTCATTGTTTACGATATATATATTTAATGCAAAAATGCAAAGTAACACCAGCGTCTGAGGAGGGATACTTGGTAAACCTGATCATATAGATTTAATATACATTATAACAAATTTGAACTCATGCAAGGTTGGTAACCCTGATCATATATTTTAATATACACTATAATACACACACATATCAAGTTTGAACCCATACATAGGTTGGTAAACCTGATCATATAGATTTAATATACATTATAACACACAACAAATTTGAACTCATGCAAGGTTGGTAACCCTAATCATATATTTAATATATACACTATAATGCATCAAGTCGGAACCCCCCACCATAGGTTGGTAAACCTGATCATATAGATTTAATATACATTATAACAAATTTTAACTCATCCAAGGTTGGTAACCCTGATCATATATTTAATATATACACTATAATACATCAAGTGATAGAAAGTGAAAGTGATCTAAGCTCGCGAAAGGCGGCATATATAAAAAAAAAAATTATATTCGCGGATGCTGTGGTCCAGATACGCGAAAAAGTCGCGGATCTTGACACAGATCAGCGAAAAAGTCGCGGATGCTGTGGTCCAGTAGAAAGTGAAAGTGATCTAGGCTCGCGAAAGGCTGCATATAAAAAATTATATTCGCGGAAATTAGAAAGTGAAAGTGATTTAGGCTCGCGAAAGGCGGCATATATTCGCGGGTATGCAAATCAATTTAATTAAAAAAATAAAAATATCAAATTAAAAAAAATAAAAAAATTTATTCGCGGAAATTCGCGGTCCTTTGGGATGCTGTGGTCCAGCGGTGGTGGGGAGAGCGTGGGAAAAAATCTTGGACCGCGGGAACGGCGGCATCTCTTTGATCTTGTTTTTTATCGTTTTTTAATGTTTTTTAAGAAAGGCGGCATTCCTTTGTGCGTTAGAACCGGCATTTTCCCCCTACTGGGGGGTAATAGTGTGTGTGGAAGGAGGAATTTAAAATATTATGTGATGATGGAGAAGGTGGTTACTAAGTTGTTAGTAACGAGTTATTAAATATTAAAATGAGTTACATCAATAATGTAGAGTGTGTAATTGATTTTCTGATGTAAATGAATGATCTTGTATTGATGAGGAGTATTTTATTTTGATGTATTAAGGAGTATTATGATAATCAAGGATGCTTAACGATTGTTAATTAAATAATTTGTTCTGATGTAGTTGATTTAATTTGTTTTAATCTATATAAGGAGTTTATTAATTTTGAAATATGAATTATATAATGGAAGGTATTTGTATGTTGTAATGGGGAATGTTTATTTAAATAACCCCCCCCCCAGTACTTCTTAACGCAAACCAGCACAGCTAAGGGAGACCAGATCGGTTAGGGATATGGTATTATACGAGGCCACTATTTGATATTTTTGATTCAATGTTTCAGTGTCTGGTGATGCTGTGGCGGCGGCCCTGTGCTGGCCTGCGCGTCAGAGCAGGGGCGTCAAGTGCCTGTCTGACCTTGCGGTGTTGGGATCTCGAGAGAGAAGTCCAGTAAGGTCATTCAGGTGCGGTCACCGTCACTGGACCAAGGGTAAGTTAACCAGGATTTTAATAAAACCTGAAGAGGGTTGTGGTGACATATTCATGCTGAACCCTTTAGGAAGTATGAGATTGTCAATGAGAGTTTTATGCTTCGGCATGAAACCTCTCATTGAGGGGTACTGTAATGGGATGTTTAAGCCCATCTAAGAATATTTTGAGAAAACGTGAAAATAAATTCTAATGGTAAAATTTTATTCGGAACATTATAACGACGCATGCCAGTGTGAGTGAATTCGTGTCAAGGTCAACAGCAAAACAACAGAGTAGCAACTATTTTTAGCCGAACGACATTTGACCTTTGTCAACAGTGAGCAAAACATATAACGTCATAGCCGTTCCCAACACTGGAATGTCGATCCAAATATAAAACCCGTCAAAAGTGATGTTGAAACACCAATGGAACAATGAAACAGACCACGTGTTCGTTCGCCAAATTAAGAATCGCCAGCTTTACGAAGCCGCAGTCGACCACCTTCCTTTGTGCAGTACAGCAGCAAAAGTTCCGGAATAAATTACGGGCACGCGCCCAACACCACACGTATAAAATGCAGATTAACAAAATTGTAATCTAAATGTGGATGAACAAGATTTTGTTTTGAAATAAAACGTTAAGAGTAAAAGAGAAAAAACTGAAATGTAAAGAGAAATCGGGAGTGCGTGGAACAGTTGGAGCCATTGGAATAATGCGCAGATAAGTAACCAACAACCAGACGTCTATTCTAAATTATATAATCAATCAATTGGTCATCAGAATCACCACAATGTGTATAGGTTTTAAAGAAAATCATGAGCTCAAAAGGGGTTATAAAAAGGGATCGAATATGTAAAGTACGAAAGTGTGTGTGAATGTATAGAATATATAATTAAAAAATGCTGGGTTGCGGAATATATATATAAAATTAAAGTGATGATTTTTTATTATGAATTCTATTTTGGTAAAGCGTAAAAAAAAAATTAATGGTAATCATTACTTGTAACTTGTTTTAACAACTGCGCCTCAGGGCAGAATAGATGTTTTCATGTTATATTTCATGTTCTCTGAAAAAATAAAATAATGTTATATTTTACTTGAATTTTGTATTTGCCTATTGTTCTCTGCCAAGTACACTAAATGACATCCTTGGTTAACCTTTAACAAGTCAATTATTATACAATTTTAATTACTGAACTGTTTCAATATAACAAGTGCGACTTGTGAGGAGTCATTTCATTGCCTAACAAGATCGTCAGTAATAAGTAACAGTCTTGCTAGGTAATGAAATACAAACAAATAATTTTAAATGGTGGTCAAACTTATAACGGATTAAAGAAGTAGTTGTAATTTAGATTTAAATTTAGAAGGGTTCAGGTGACCAATTAGCATTAGAGTACACTTGTTGCACTTGTTAGAGATAATTGTTGGAAAATAAGATAGAATGTGTGCGTGTGTAAACATAAAATGCCAAAAAGTATTTTGAGACAATCGCAGCATCCATAGTTTGATATCTCACTGATGATGTTTATTGGGTATTGCATTAGACTGGTGGGATTTTTGTTCAAATCAAACTTTCATCCACACATAGCTGTTGATGAGGAACATAATGTTATTGGCAGAACTCATTATGAGCATGTTGAACTATAGGGTTGGACTCGGAATATGTATCACAGCCTGGTTGTCCAGTAGGACTAAATTACTTCATAATTTATTAAAAAATGAAGAAGTTTTAAATAATAATAGAACTCTGTTTCTAGGAAACATTTTACGAACCCAAGGGTGTTGATAAGTTACTGTCTGCACACCAATAATATTGAAGGTTTTCTAATCAAGCCTATGAAGCCTGTAAATTTTTGTAGTGCGGTATCTTTCCTGGTACTGTCAGAAATAATGGAGTTATTTTTTATTTGAAACTGTTTGGCATATTGGTTTTTTTCTGTTGATATTATGGAAAGTAATTGGACTATAAAAAACAAATTGAAGAAGTCGATTGGGGCTTGGATATTTGAAGGAACTCATTTTATTCTTGGGAGTTGATGAATATAAAAAATATGATTACTCACATCATTTTCTGTGCTTACCAATTCCTTCCATTCAATAATTTCAGCAGAATGTGTCAAAACCTCATGCACTGACAGGTTATACATATCACTGTTACTGTTTTGCAATTTGCTGTCACCAAAATCACTTTCACTGTCACTGGTTACATAACTTCCGCTCTCACTTGAGTTAATAAATCGTTCTGTTTCACCAAAACAATCATTTTTTAATAAACATGAAATTACTGAACCCAACACTACAGCGCACAGACACCACAAGAAACAAAATGTAAACAAGCAACATCGTACTCAGTCTCATGTTAAACCACAGCCTCTTGGATAAAAAGATACAATTTTCATGGTGTAAACTAATAATACCTCTTTCTAGTGGTATAAAATTGAATGCCATCTGTTAGTGAATAACGAAACTACAATATTGAGAAACTTGGCAGAAAATTGAATTGGCCCTGGCACCTTCAACATGTACTGCTGGGCCGATGTGATTAACCCACGGTACTGAAAGGTTTAACTGTGGTCAATTGGTTGTCATGCAACCAGGTTTAGTTTGAGTTCCCTGGTTGCTTAATGATTCCCTGACATTATATAGAAAGCAATAATGAAACAAAATTGAAGATTTAATAAAACTTCCAAAGGTAAACCTATACTTTTTATAATGAATTTCACATTTTAAAGTCTGAATAATGAGTAAGAATTTACTGGTTGGTTATGTATATCAGGCTACCTAATAACCTGTGAGATACTGTATACAATACAGAAACGAATAATTATATGCTCTATTTCAGGTTTCCTTCCTGGGAGTACAACATACGAGTGTAAATGGTAGTAAACGTTAAAGCAACATATTAATGCCACTGTGTCTCAGTTGTGTTCCATGATACTGCGTATCAAGTTGTACAGCAGTTTGGATTGCAGCGGAATAACCTGATTATGCATCATCAGCAGGCCACTCTCCTATTACCACTTGCTGGGTGTGCATACAAACACCATGTACCCCCTTATGACCTGACTCTCACTATCAAGAGGGTTGAACAGCTGTTTTAAGGGTATAACACTGCAGTAAAGCCGGCCTCACATGCTCATGATGGTCTCTTGGGTAGTAGTAGTTCACTGTCTGACCACTAGGATGCAGCTCTACCAGCATCTGATCACTTTGTCAGCCATTTTCTGAGTGGGTTAGACTTTAAGAAAACATCAAATTGTAAATACTGTTGCATTTTTAAACTATTTATTTATTAGCGATTGCTGTGATTTGAAATTACTTGTAAGATGTTATTTTAACTATAGATACCATCAAATGAGCAAATATTAATAGTTTTCTTTTTCTTACATACAAAAAGTACGCACTATCACAGTCGTGATGATTAGGCTTTACCTATTACTTACACACACTTTGTAACCATCACAATTGTGATGCTTAGCCATTAATTAAGTCATGTGTTAGCTAAGATTTTCATGACAAAAAATTAATTTTTAACCTAGCACTCAATAATATTTTCACAATTTTGAAAACAGTACTTTCCAAATCTTTGTATTGTTATTTTTGCTAATTTATTTGTTGCCAATAAAAAATATTTTGTGATTTAACAGTAGTAAAACCAATATAAACACCATAAAAATGGGTTTTCTTGGTTTAATAAATATAAAATTACACTTTAGATGAACATTTTCTTCTATATTTTGTGGTGTTTCAGATGGAAAGAAGACGTGAACCGTATCTCATCGAAGATCTAATTAAGTTGTTGGCAGAAACAAGTGACATTGATGATGATTCAGATGATACAGATGCAGATATAATCTATCAGCCATCGTGTGACGATTGTAAAAGTTCAGATAGTGAATGTGATTTAGGAAAAGTTATTACAGAAAAAAGGCCTGTTAATTTAACTGTGGCCATGGTGATGTAATATGTTACCCTTTTACTTTAAAGAAGGTGGACTACAAACAGTGAAAATGTGAAGAAGCAGAAGTTTACTAAGAAAAGGAAGCCTGCAAACAAGCATGGAAGAAAAAAAGCCATAGAAATGGAAGCCAAGCTGGAAAACCACAACAGGAATGGAAGAAAGGAGTGTTCAACAATAAACCTTTCACTGGTATTTTGGTTCCCTCTTCATTGCAGTTCTATTTAGAGTTAGGCAATTTATTCAAAATTGTTTCAATCAATGTTCCTAATCTCGGTGTTATCTGTCTGCTTATACAGAATCAAAATCCTGTGAGACTGCCAAGTGAATATTTCAAGGACTATATTACTGAAGAATTTTATATACAAGCTGCACAATTCACTAATATGTATGCAGTAAAAACCACAGGACTGTCTTTAAACACTAATCCTCAAGAGTTAAAACATTTTTATTGTGCTGAATCTTCTCGTGGGATGTTTTCCATTTTTCACATCTGCGACTCTACTGGCAAAGGGGTAATAATTTGTCATGTACATCTGAGTTCATGTCCCAAGATAGATTTCTTATGCTAAGGAATCTTTTTCACTTAGTAGATACTGCAAATCCTGAAGGACACGAAACAAACCGACTATGGAAAATACAACCGATCTTCGATGCTGTTAAAAACATGTGTATGTGTTTGCCTCATGACTTCCAAACCTACTGCATAGACGAGCAAATGATTCCTTTTACTGGGAGGTGCCCCATAAACACAATCACAATTTAGACAATTTGTGAAAAACAAGCCTCAACCTGTCGGTTTCAAGGTTTTTGTAATACAGCTTCTTCTGGCTTAGTACTAGATTTTGAAGTTTACCAAGGACAGATTACAGAATTGTTAAATCCTGAACTAGGGCATAGGGCCATCGGTAGTGATGACACTTGTGAGAACTATACCCCCACAAATCCCATTACTAGAAAAGCTTTCATCCATTGGACTCGAAGGTTCTGGCACAATCATGAGAAACTGTGTTAGTGGAGTAGAGGTAGACACAGAAGAAGATTGTCATTTGGAAACAAAACAATGTAATAAATGTTTTGGAAAATAAAAATGTTCTTGTTGAGTGGCAAGATAAAAAGAAAGTATTGATGGCTTCTACCTGTTTTGGATCAACACCCTCTGAAAATGTGAAACGATGGTCAAAGAAGGAAAATCAACATGTTGATGTCCCCTGTCCTGCTGTTCTGAGAAATTACAATAAATGTATGGGAGGAGTCAATGTATTCAGTCAGCAGATGGAGTACTACCGTATCTTTTCCAGGACAAGAAAATTGACATGGAAGGTTATCATTCACTTTTTGGCTTTCTCAGTTGTAAATTCCTGGATGCTATACATAAGAGATGTAAAGTTCAACAAAGTTCCACGAAAAAGAGTACACTACATGATTTGCTGAGTTTTTGCCTTGTGGTTTTTGAATGGCTTATTCACTCAATTGGAGATCAGATTTTCAAAATTTTATTTTTTTATATTAAATATGCTTATAAAACATAAATAACCAGAAAAATAAATGTTTTAAAAAAAAGGTTATTCTATAAAAGGACACACACTGTAATTACACACTTTACCTACCACATAATAATTAATAAAAACTCATCTCTTACCTTCTCTGGGTTCCAGGGTTCTTCACACGAACTCGTAGTCTATAAGCGTGATTTAGGGTATCTGTCGTAATAACTACTCTCATTTACGGTTAACTATTTCAACTTTATTTATTATTCTTTTTTTATTATTCTCTTTTTTGGTGAATCAAATAAGATTATGACTTCTCCTTTTACATTCTCCACCATTTAAATCAAACAAATTTCATCATTGAGGTAAAGACCCCATTTAATTAAAACAGACACAATTTCAACATTTCTTAATCCTTATAATTAAAATAACTGATTAATCAAATTAATTAAAGACAACCCAGTATCTGCCACACACACTTTCATTCATTTTTACCCCATTTAATTAAAGCGCTTTTATTAGAAATGTTCATATTTGATTTATTTATATTCGGTTACTTGACTGGCGGCGTCCCTGCAGATCACGTCGCACTCTGTATTTTAGTTCGTCCAGATTGAGTTCTCACTAGTTCACTAAAGTTACTTTGATGTTTCAATTTAATGTTATTTTATCATTTTTTGGTTGCAATTTAGTCACTATTTACCACATTTTAAATAAATTTTTGGCTTGCGAGCCTGTATATTGAACCGCGTGGTTCTACTAGTTGACGCTGAGTGATTTTTTCAAGATGGTCAAAATTTGTACGGTCCGTGGCAACTTGCAATTTCATAGGCTGATCAGGTGCACGTGATATCTTCTGGGGTGCGAGTTTGTGTACCATTAACTTGGGTTCAGAGGCTCGCAAAAAGTTCGTGCAAATTCATCTGTGCGGGCAAGCATACGCGCACTCTTTCACATTCATCAGCATCAGGAATTGTAGCGTGAACCCATTCTGACCAAATTGGGCGTTCCGTAAGTGAATGTTGATTGTTAAAACTGAGGCCCCGTGTGGGTGGCTCCCTTTCGTAGCATTTACAATTTAATAAAATTAATCCCCCCAATTCTGTCCTGTTACAATACCCCCCCCCCAATGAGAGGTTTTCTGCCGAAACAGAAAAAACTCTCATTGCTAACCTAAGAGGACCAGCGAGGATATGGTGCCAACAACCCCCCTTAATTCCTTAATAAATCATGGGTAATCTACCCCCTGGTTCGGCGACTATGGCTGCACCTGAATGACATTACTGGACTTCTCTGTTCGAGATCCCAACACCGTAAAATCAGACAGGCACTCACCACAGTACCACCTAACCTTGTAAAACTTCAACAAAATCAACAACTGGCCTTGTACCAAACCAGATCCTCAACTGATATATCTCCCCTTATACATACTGGATTGCCTTTAGCAAAGTACTGGGTGCGTACATGTATGCCTTACTATCCTAAAATCAATAACTTAACTCAACTAAACATTCTTTACTGTACCAAACCCTAACCTCAAACAATTATAATCATTTTTAAATTAACATAAACATTTTCCCTCAAATATAAACACAATTCCCTTATTTTGCTCAACTGTTACTTGTTTGTCTGGTAAGATCATTTCAAAACGAAAATAAATTATTTAAATTTCATTCATGTAGTGAAATAAATCTAAGTCCATTACCAACGATCCACATTTAAGTTAATTTACATCACCCCTTTTAATTAATCCTTTTAATTACAACTTGCAAAATTCAAAATCTTTTAAATGAATATCATTTTCAATATAAATCTTTATAATCCTATGCAGACAACTGTTACCGCATAAAAACTTTTTACTTTCCTCAACTCACTTACAATTACACTTGGTTACAAACATATAATATGAACACTATGAATCAGCTGATACATTATCAACATACACAATCATCGATATATAGTTAACATGAAAACACACACAATCTGTACTTCACCAAAAAAATTTTAATTTTTTTTTTATTTTCAGAAATACATATTCTGACAATTAATAAAAGAAACAAAATTACCAAATTAAATTAATTAATAAAAGAACATATGAATTGATTACATTAAACATTATACAGTCCACACCAGTCATCAGCTGATGCCTCATTGTCAAGTGAATGACCTTTCTATAGGCACACTAAATACAAATAACACAAATACACAACATTATTCAATTTAACTCATAACATGTCCTTGGTGATTATACAATCATTACAACATAGAGTCTAGTACTCAAAATCGTTTGTTCTCATAAGTGAATATTCATCACTAATATATAATCATTGAATCATAATCTTATAGTAAACATTACCGAACAGGAACTGGGCCATCAACCACCAACTCTCTAGTTAGAGTAAGTAAACTTGATTGTCCCTCTGTTACAGTGGTCGTTACCTCTCACTGATTTCTCAGCTACTTCTCCTACTTCATCATTTTATTATTTCCCCCCTTTAACCCAGGTACAATTAGGTAAATAACCTGCCGGGTAAACCGGATCTAGTATTTACCTGGTTGCATAAACACTCTATTGTTTATGCCCCTGGCTTGTAACGGCCAGCTCCTTTCCCACACACACTATTATTTCCTGATGGTGAACTGTAGCGCCCATTTGCATCCACAAGAACTGAAGTTTAATTAGGGTGTAGACGCTGCCTACCCCGTTCTTGCTTCAGCGTTATAAAAATTTCGGCATTACTGATGTCCGAGGACACCAGTAATCCTAATAAATATTATTTATAAGCCCTCAACATGGCACTACCAACCCCTACGATGGTAGCCGCTGTTCCATAGTTCTGGTGATTCCCCTGATTTACCCCCGGTTAATTTCTAAATTCACCAATTTTGAAAATAATAACAAGTATGGCTAGGCTACTATCTGCCTACCCACACTTGCTACCAATAATCCAAATCCACAGTCAGGGTTCGGTGACGCCGTGACCGCCCGAAAGTGGGGAATCACAAGTAAAAAAAAAAAAAATATATATATATATATAGACTTAGCGCCGCATAATTTCTTCATCACACCCCAATTTTTACCCAGGGTATCTAAAACAAGTTTGACGAACTTGTATAAGTACATTTTTAGGTGATGAAGTTATTTTGCCCAAGTTATGGTGTGTCAGCGTACGAAAAACTTATACAAATTTTTATACATCGTATTTTTGCTGTACGCTGAAGCCAGACAACCTGTTCGATATATACAAATGTATATAATGAAATATGGGTAGTTAGTCGGCCATATTGGCATTCGTAATAATTATTCTATAAAATTTGTAACTTGTGTAAAAAAGACAGACACTACAGAGGGAAGTGTGTTTTTATTCTGTTTAGTTGGTATAACGAAATATTGCGACCTGCCATATTTATTCTGTTTAGTCGTCGCTGTGCGGTAATTCGTTTTCGTTTGTTAACGTGTGTGGGACAGAATTTTGTTATTCGTATGAAGTGTTTGTGATTGCAAGTCGAAGTAAAAATATGTTGGAGGCGCTAGGAATAATAATGAAAGGTAAGATGATCATTTATTTAGTGTATGTTGTCCGTTGTTTGTAGGAAATTAGCTGTGTTAGGTTATGTATGAATGTCTCGATTACTTTGGGTCTGTAACACTTGGCCTACCGGTTGTTATAGACCCAACTATACATAATATCACTGTGTTCTGTCCAAAATTTAATAATGGAGCAAATTAGCATTCTAATTTAATTAATACAATATACCTAGGCTAACACCATGCGTTCTTATAGGAGTAAAAATTTAATTTTTTGTCTCCGTAAATAGGTTCGACCGCCGTTTAAAATTATTTTTCTCATGTTTATATAACATAGAAGAATATAATAAAAATATATCAGCGCAATATCAGCATTGATGAGAATCTTCATAATTACCCAAGGGGTAATTAACTCATTTTTAAAAAAAAAGTCCCTGTAAGGCACTGACTGCAATTTAATTAAATAATTTTTTCTTTATTATAGATACTCCTGTAAGTCTGACAATTACTACTCTAGCCTACCTATATTTGTGTAATGTATCCAGTTTGTAAGTCATTTTATTCGTAAAATGTCGTCCTACCTAACACAAGATGATAGGCCTTACCATAATATATTTAATTTGAACTCTGCTCGTATTTAACTAGTTACATATTTTATTTAATTCTTCAGTCCAGCTATATTACTCTAAATATACTTTCAAATTCAGCATTTTTCAGAGAAACGTAATTACTTGATAAGATATGACAACGGTAGAAAGTTAAGGTTAATTTTAAGACCTAATATAACAAAATTTATAATATAGGCCTATGTGTACTATATCCTCACTGAAGCAAACTGTTGTAATTGTTTGTACACATAGTTACTTTCATACCATTGAGTCCATTAAATTGTAATATATTTGTCATAAAAATTTTGTTTTAACACAGCTCTGCTTTAAAAATTAAGGGCTAACATTTGTCAGGTAAAAGAAAAATTGAAAAGAGAATTTGACCTGTGACTTCTTTAATTTTTGACTTAAACATGCATTTTAATCTCGATTAAATTTTTTAATAAAATTGTGCTGTTTTTAAATTTTATAATATTAACTTGCAGACAGAAAAGGTTTTGCTGGTGACTAAAGAAAGCATCGTTCTTTTATCTTATGTAAAATTTATTATTGCATGCAAGTCTGATTAAAGCTCACTAAACTAAAATTATCACTGCTTACAGCAGCAGGTTCTTAAACCCGATAATTGATGTAGGCCTATAGTGTTATTTTTATTTAATTCTTATTATCTGTATTTATAATCTGAAACTTAATGTGTAGAATTGTATTTATATTGTTTAACCTCCTAAATGATACTCAACTAATATCACATGAAATTTTAAAAAATTAGTATCTTAATATTCTAAAATATTTTATGGGGTGTGTTATACTTAATAGTAGATTTAAATGATACAGAGTATGGATGAATTATCCGTAATGTATTTGCTAGTTATAATACCGTTATAATCAGGATTATATTATTCAATGTTAATCATTTGAACAGTTTTTGTTTTTCGAGTTTGTATGATTATATTAGAAATCTTTTTCAGGAATCTTCAGTGCAGGGATGTAACCAAGCAATAGTGACTTGAGTTCATTTAAATTAAAATAGATTACTATAAAATAACTACTAGATTATGCTGTAAATTTAATTTTTTTTAGAAATTTACACAAAATCCATTAACTTTTTGTAAATTCATAGTGCTAACCTACAAATATTGTGCTAGGTTAAGAAAATAAATTATTCTCTTAATTATTAGCTTAATATTATTATAATTATTAACTTAGTGAAAAATTATGTATGAGTTTTGTAATGATCTTTCAGGTTTCTCCTGAACTTTCCAGAATTGACTGGGAAAAAATGACTATTATTGCACCATCAGTAGTATCGACATCAGATGATATTGATGTGGAAAACATATGAAGTGGAGAAGGTAATATAATCAAAGCAATTTAGCCTATAGATAATTTAGAATTTTTTTTTCTGTTTGTGAATTTTGTAACATTAGCATATTTGATTTAATGTTTGTTTCATATGTAGTGTTAGGTTTACCTAAATTATCTTTACTTGACAAACTAGACTTGTATAGGTACTTTAAATCAATTAAGAAAATCAGCTTTGAATGTAGCACAATTAATTCATACCATATTTCATTAATGTTTTGTTTTCAAAGCATTTTTTTGTTTGGGTGTTAGCCTATTTAATTTGTGTTATGGCAAAGTTAATTTTCTGCATCAGGAATGTCCTATTTCATTGAGCAAGCTTTATAGGAGATTTTGAAGTTTGTGATAAAATAGCCATTAATGATTGTTTTGTCTTGTTAATGACAACAATATAAAGTTATTAACAGTCCCATTTACATTTTAAATGAGAAAATTTAGTAACATAATAGTTGGAATCATTTTTAATTAGTAGTATTATGTGTCAATGCTTTCAAATCAGGGGCTTCCTTTGGAAAGTATAATCATATGATAATTTTAAGATAAGTATTGTTAGAAGCTCTAAATAAGTTTGTTTATATTATTTTTTATATAAAGAGTTTTGGAAGCTGCTGGAAAACAAAAGTTCTTAATAAAGTACATAATTAGTTTAATAACATTATTTCCCATAAAATTGCAATTATTTCATTTAGTAATTTGCACTTTTGTTGATACTGGCAATGATAATTATTTTTCTCTGTTAGCTAAAATTCTTTCTTTGTTACAGAGTCCATTGTTGTAGAAGCTCTTATATCGCCAGATGATTGTGCAAAATTTATAAGTTTGAAGGTAAATTTCTCCTTATAGAACTGCTGTATTCTTATATAGTTATCTCTCTCTGACCTCTATTTTGCACTATGAGGTGTACACTTATTTCCATTCTTATTTGGTATTCTTTTATCTCTTTCTACTATTATTTAGTTACAATAGTTTAATCATAGTAGTCTCTTTATAATTGGTTTAGTGTTTTTTGTACACTGGTCTGTCCCTTAGTGTATATCATTGACTAACATTACTTACATGTGGTGTCAGATGACAGGTGTTCTTAATTACGATTATAATACATTATGTCCTTTCTTATAATATTCTTATACTATTACAATAGTGGCATTACACCTTACTTGTGGTATAGACATTAACCTTTTACTTCTATTTGGTATTATAAAGTGGTTTTGTTCACGTTTTACTTAGTGAATCCCCTTTTGGTCGGTTTTGGTTCCATTTATTTACTTAAATTCTTATTTAAAATCCATTTTGGGTATCTTATATTGGTACCTGTAGAAAGCTTATCAGTTCTTCTTGGTTTAAGGCACAAAACATTTTGGTTTAGGTAGGCTTTTCCTACTGATAGATGTGAATTTAGGTGAAATTTGTACCAACAATGTGTATGTTAGGTTGATACAAATTTACATTCTTTTAACCTTATTTTCTCAAGTTTGGTTTTATTAATGATAACTAATAACTCTTTAGTTATTGCCTTTTCTTATCTTACATGATTGTTTGACTATTTGAGTAATATTTGTTATTATTATGAGACAATTTTAATACTTCTTTATGTTACATGGGTGCTATGCATAACATGTTACTATGCTTTTATTCACAGCTTCTATTCAGTTAACAGTATAGTTACTTTCATTCTTTTATAACATATCTTGTCCTATACATTTATAATATTATCTGTTGTATATTGGTCATCTCAGTTAGTCAGTTCTTGTCCATCTCTTCAATCTGTAAGTTGTTCAGTCATTGCATATACGGGTAAGATGTTCTATAGTTGACTGGCTCTTGGAATCTATATTTTATGCCATGGTTGTTAGGTGTCTTTCTCGTAGTATGTTTCTTCCTTGTCTTCATTGGTTCCTTACTGACCGAAAACTATTGGGTTGTTGGTTCCTGTGGTACAATCATTGTTCGGTGCATCTTCTTTTTCTTATAATGTTATTTCACTTGTTAGTTACCATTAGTTTTATTAACTCTTATTGTTGTGAGTTTATCCTTGGTGATGAGTAGCTCATGTAGTTTCATGCTTGGCCTTTTAGAAGAAACACTTGGTTTGTCTCTTTCACTCAATTATTGACATGTGTTAATATTTTGGGTTACTGAAATATTTGGGCTCATATGTCTCGTTACAATATTAACTGGTTGTAGGCATATAAACTTATACACTGTTGTGAGAATTGTACAAAAGTACCTTTAAGCTAATTTCAAAACACAACATTTCAGAATTAATCACATTTTTTTCACTTTATAGGCTATGTCACACCAAAAGAAAATGTACAGGTCACTTTCAACAACAGTTGACAACAGCTGACTGAATATTATCCGATGACAAAATACTAAACAGATGGGAGATAGTCACACCAACCAACCATTTTGTATATAGTCTTTAAAATGAGATTTTTTTGCTTGTACACGGAAAACCTGGATCACTGTATTAAGATATATATTTTAGATATGTAGGTCAATTTATTAATTTTGAGCTATTAATTTAGCTAGTGCTAAGCTTTAAAACACAGTTATTTGTATGAAAGAAAAATAAAATTTTGTAGGCCAAGTAATAAATCCAACTATGATTCTGAAAAATTGTCACGGGTAGGAAAATAAAAATAATAATAATTCACCGATCTGAATGACGTTTTACAGAATCGTGATAAACATAAAATTACTTTTGATAGTGATCCCATGCTCATCCCAAGTTGAAACTTTCAGAATATGTAGAGGAAAACAATATCTTTCACATATATTTTTTTGAGAATTTTAAAAATACAGTTTTTCAAAATTCAGTAAATGCAATAATGATGTGTTTATAAAAAATATATATATTTTCAACTAATTATGTTTTATATCATATGAAAGCCCTTTAAAAGAGCTTTCAAATGAACTCGATGTCATTGTTCTAGCTTAATTAGAACACAAGTTGTGAACAAATCAATATTGTTGCGCAAGTCAAAAATTTTATTTTTTTTTTCATTTTTGAGCACCCATTACTCAGTAACCTTTCGTCAGAAAAATGTGAAAAAATTGATTTGTGTTACTATTTATGAATACTACATGCATACTTAATTTCAAATAAATCTAAGAGGGTCAGGTTGTAGCACTTGTTGATTTGACACGGAATATCTCTTAAATGTAACTTGAAGTTTTCATTTTGTTGTAAACATACCAGTCTAGTTTTTCTATTTATAGTTTATGCTATTTTTTTTTTCAATAATTTGAACTAATTGAACCCCTAATCAATCCTACACTCCCTCGCAGAAAAACCTATATTTAGTTCATTTATATTGTCATCTGAGTTTAGTTATGTTTGATGTAATAAATAAAATGTTTATTTCATCAAAGGTGTTTTCACTTTTTGTAATTATGTTCTTGTAAATAAATATTCTATGTACTTTATTAATGTAATCTTATAGTTACTGATAAAGTAACAAAGCCCAAATGTCTGTGTGGTATTTTTGTTGTAATAATATTTGTCTGATATGTATTATTTTTGCAATGTTTTTATGTATCTTCTCTGAAGAAATAATTTGTTCATTATCCTTAATATTTATTAATTATTGATACCTTAGAATTGAAACTGTTTTGTATAAATTTTGTAATAAAAATCAATGTACTTGTAAGTCATTTTTTATCAATAACCTATTGAAAATAACACATTCCTTGTGCAATGCAAGTAGGTCTACCAAATACCTACCAAAAATGTATATCCCCAATTTTTGATAGAATATTTGATTTTTGTTGCCATCAGAATTTTACTTTGATTTTACTTTCATGTTCCATAAGGAAATGGAAGTATGGTGATGGCAAAAAAAATCGTGTTAGAGATTTTTGCAGATTCTGATTATACTACCCTCAAAACATGAAAAAAAGTAATTTTTCGAAAAGTGTCTGTGTGTCTGTCTAGATTTTTTATGGCAAACGATAAGAGCCGCAAATTCAAACAGAATCAAATAATTTTTTCCATACAGCCCTGAATTGTAGAGTATTCAAGACCTATTTTTTTTGTGAAGATCGGTTAAGATAAAGGGGTAGTTTACCTGCAATATTTTATGTTGTAACAAGAGAAATTTTTTCATGACGAACGATAACTGCCGTAAATTCAAACAGAATCAGATATTTTTTTACATATGTACCCGAGTTATAGAGGACTCAAGGCCTATTGATTTTGGTGAAGATCGGTTACGGGGAAAGGGTAGTTTACCTGAAACATTTTTTTGTTGTAACGTAATAGTTTACCTGATAATTTTTTGTATATATGTACTACGTTATTGACAACAAAGAAGCAGTTTGTTTTTAAAATTCCTTCCCGGCCTGTTTGGCCGTAGACCAATGTTTTCTGCAAAACCAGACGTTTCTCTATAACTTTTAAAAGAAAATTAATTCATAACCTAACAGATCTCAGAATTAATTATGTGTCAGTGCCATCGACTTCCATCATCAGTGAAAATCAAGTGCGATAACGTGAGGTGGTATACGTTAGTGCCCACAGTAAGTGGCTGAAGCAGTAAGTAGAAAGAAGTAGTTTCAATGGAAATATTTCATTTCGAAAATGATTTTAAATATAAATCTTAGAACATGGAAGTCGTGTATGATTCTCCATACCAATATTTTGTTCTTAAGTGTGCTATTAAGTATTATGAATCTTCTCCATGTCAAGGTATAGGATTACAGCCTGTTTTGCCTTCACTGAAGGCATCTCTTTTCCTTGCCCTACCTATATCTCGTCTTCCCTGAGGTCTGTATCTTATTACTTGTTTAGGTAGTCCCATGTTTTCCATTCTCTTGATATCCTGCCTCTATTTTATTTGTTCTTCCCTTATTCTGCTGGCTATAGAATATACATTTTACTTGGTTCTTATATTTTCATTTCATATTTGATATCTAAGGGTTTGTATTATGAATACTTGACACAATATTTTTCTTGTTAGATTCGAAGTTTTAAGTAATTTTCTCTTAAAAAGTGTGTATGAACATTTTAGCACGACGAGATTGTCTGTTTTATTATTATTCTTAACGTTTTGGTTTTTTGTTATTAATTTTTGGTTTATTGATTTATTCTACCCAATTCAATCTATTATTGAATCCGATATGAATAAATCGGTTTACTTACTCTTTGACATCGTTTATTAATTTTGTTTAAATAGTTTAGAATGTTTTTTGTTCCATTTCATGAGTTTGATTCTGAAGAAGTTGCGTTGACTCTTCTATTATTAGCTGCGGTGAGTTGCTCTGTACTTTCCTGTATAGACACTAACATAAACACAACATGTACATGATACTTACTATTATACTAACATTAATAGTTAATAACATTTTATTATGGCCTATGCATACTGCATTGGTCATTGTCACTTCTGATAGTGTCCTTTTTCTTCATCTTGTGGTTTTATTACCTTAACTATAGTTTGTTAAGTGAGTTTACTATACTTTAGGAAGTTACCTTTTTATATGGGTTGTACTCCTATCAAATTATTCTCATTATTGCTTACATATCTCTTATCATTGTTTTGATAGCACTGTTATTATTGTGCAGTAGTTCATTCTGCATTTATACTGAAAATTGCTTTGGTTTAAAGCAACCAAGATTACTTGCATCTAGCTGTCAACATGGTTTATTTATTATTATTGTTATTATTAGTATTTGGGTGGCTATAATCCTTGAATTTACTTATTCGAATAGTATTCTGCCTCATTCAATGTTGTTGGTTTAGTTCCTACTCTTTTATGATAAGTTTACAAGATAATTTTGTTCATCATGCATCCATTCTATGGCAAGCATATAGTTATAATATACAACAATGGATTATTGTCGGTTTTGTGTTTCTGTATTACATTTGATTTATTTGACTTTATGTAGTACTGGTATATCTATTGGTTATTATTAGATTACATTTTGTTTATCTTTTACAGTCTTTACTATTAGTAATTAGTGGTTATTTCTAATATCAATTCCACTTTACAATTGGTCATTGGTGTTTTGGACATAGCCCTCTTTTCATGTCTACACATAATTTAGCTAAGAACTTATTATTATTCATTCTCTTTGTTACTTTTTATGTTCAATAATTCATTCTTATTGATTATTGTTTGTATTACATTGTCAAGGAAGGTATTCGCTTAATAAGTTTTGGTCAGCGTCAATTTGTTTTGCAGCTTAGGGGTTTAAATCATGTTGTTTATTCCATTTATTCTTTCTTCTTTTATAATAATTCTTTTATTGCCATATGTTAGTTCATTATAATTCATGTTATCTCCCTTTTTTGTGTTTGATCTGGATATTTTCTTCTTGTCTTCACCGATTCCTTCCTCCCTCTTAATAAGTTTCTTCATGGCGTTGTTTTCACTGGTTTCCTTCTCACGGTTAATAGGTTTCTTCTTGATTTTGTCTTTAATGGGTTTCCTTCTCACTGTTTGATCTATTGGGTAATTATGTATGTCGTCTCGTCGTTAGTCTTGCTTTATCTTCTTTAGTTGCACATTTACTGGTAATTCCTTCTTCATTTTAATTCACTTGGTTTTGGCTTATGATACTTCCTTTTTTATCCATGATAGTATGCTTGACCTTGTAGGTATTCTTAATTGTAGTGGCTTTCAACTTATTTGTGGTACGCTGGTGTTGGTAGTGTTATATGTACCATTACAACATACAAAAATTTGACAGATATTTTTGTCGCAAAAAACTTTTATGATATATTGTGTATAAATACACATATAAAGGTATTTTTGCCACAAAAAACGTTTATGATATATTGTGTATAAATACACATATAAAGGTATACAATACATTTGATTTGTTTAACAGTCGTTATAAGACAGTATTACCATATAGGGGAGAGCAGAGAGACATAAGTTGATACTTTGTACTTCTTCAAGTGTCCCTTAGTCGCAGCACCTCTGCAACTGTATAACGTTTTTGTTATAGCTTGTAGTACATGCTCCTCCAGTCTGATTATAGCAGTGTACAGTAAAATGAGTCTTTGTTCCCTTTTGTATTTTAGAACGTGTAAAGCAACCTTTTTGTCACTAATTTGCTATGGGTGTTTACAGCTACGTACTTTGTTGGATCCATGGTAAGTGTACAATTGAATCATACTAATACAAAAGCAATGTGGCAACATGAGGGCAAGTTATGTTTCTCTATAACTTTTAAAAGAAAATTAATTCATAACCTAACAGATCTCAGAATTAATTATGTGTCAGTTACTTGTGATCCTATAATAAAGATTACGTGTTCATTAAATCCTAAAAAACTAAAACTTTTAAAATGATAATAGTAATAATGGCTCCTTTTTATGCCGCCTAGGAAATTTAGGAGGTAGAATAGGTTGCCTAAAGTGAGTGTTCGACACACGCACTAAAGGTAGAGTGGCCAGCAGCACTACACTTCAGCCACTAATTTTAAAATTAAAGGTGTACCTTCAATTTCACCAGAAGGAAAGTGGTATGTTGGTACAATGTAAGTAAAACATTTTGTTCTGTTTTCTTTTTTTCATATTTGGTTCAAACGTACAAGTGAAAAACTTTCTGGGGCGATGTAGCTCACAAACCCTACAAAGACTCAGCGTTTTCCACAACTTGTATTTAGGAAAGAACAAAAAGAAAAATCAGATTTCTGTGTTATGATCTGCACTATTCTGTTAGTTATTATGGTTTGTACCCTAAGAATATTCGTATGTTAGCCTCCGAATACGTGTTTGCAAATAATGTCGATTTTCTGGTGAACTGGGCCGGTAAAAGATTGTTTTACTGGCTTCATGCAGTGACATTCAAGGTTGTATTTTAGAGAGGCTGAAGCAACAAGTTTTGCAATAGCATTTAGTTTTAATAAACATAACATAAAACTTTCTTCAATATTGGAATTCTGTGATAAGTCGCCTTCATTTTTATTGTCACAATATTTGGAATGTGAAGGAAACCAGGCAGCATAACAACAGTGCACTGTCCTAACAAAGTTGTCAGTTTGAAGGGAAATAAACAAGTCAGCAGGGTTACCCCTTTGGAAAAGGGTGAAACCAGTGGTATTTTCATAGATGGCAGCTGGAAACCATCACTTATCGTTATATCCACAGAGTGTTATGTAGATATCACTTTGATTATTTATGGACCAGCAGGTTGTATTGGAGTAGCACATCCATCAAGATAAACTACAGCCTCTCTTTTTTTACTATTTATGAAACAGTTTATACCTCATACCAGTTACAATCTGACTTCAGCCATTAGACAAGTGTTTATATGGCCTGTTTCGGTGCAGCCGCTGAGAGCTGGATGACAATAAACCCAGGTAAAACCATGACATACCTGGGCTAGCAAAAGATACTCTTTCAAAGTCAGCTACACCATCTAACTGACAGCAGGTTTTAGTTCAACTGGAATTTGGCCATTAAATGAAAATATATTCAGTATCGAAGAGTTTCTGTGTTCACCTGTAATTGACAGAGAGATAGGAGACAAAAGTAATTATGAAGGAAGATTAACACCAACAAAAGATTGTCAAGAGACCACAGTAGCCGGACCTCCCACGTCGGGAATAAACGAGACATCTGCTAATACCTTATCACAATTGACACCAGAATAAATTCGCCCTTATCCGAAACCGACTGCAAAAATAAAATAAAAATGCGCCAAGAAGAAAAAGTCAAGTATTCTCACTGACTCCTATTAAAAAAGCAATTCGTATTGAAGAGGAGGCATGACAAAAGAAAGAGGGATCAAAACGGAAACTAATCATGAACGGTAAAACGAAGGCGATTTGTGGACTGTATAGAAACGGTCAATCAAACTCTCCAAGACTTAAGAAATTGTAACAAATTAGTGGCTAGCGTAACATTTGTTATTTCAGAGGATTCTCGCTAGAGATTACCGGTAACTGCAAGAAGAACCCGCGCTGATATTGTCTCAGTGTGTTTAAAGTCCTCGGCGATGTGGAATGTTATTCAGACTAAATTTGCAAAGCAATATGAGAGCCCATTTAGGAGGAGGAGGAGATGGTGATTTTTCTACAAACTTACTGCACCTCGGTGACGGTAGTGTTCCTAATGACGATAGCTTCACAGAAATTGACGAAAAACTGGGACATAGTAAATAGTACAACACTGTATTAATTGCTAAATTCTGTGCAAAACGTCAAGTGTTTACTTGATAAAAATTACAAGTGGTTATTCCCAAAGAATCGAATCTGTGAAGGAAAATAATGATACAAGTTTGGAAAAATTTTCTGGGGATAATAAAAAGTCCGAAGAATCTATTAACACCGTATTTAATATTGAAAATATAGTGTACTATCTCCAAGAATTTTTGAATTCTTTAAATCAATCTTGCATTCCGCCACAACGGTTCATTCTAAAGGTTGGCACTCCAACAATGTTGTTGAAAAATTTACATCCTCCGAACGTTTGCATAATACAAAATGCAGGTGACACGGGAATTTCTGTGTCAAGTAGGTAATAGCGTTATTATCGACTCAAAAGCCCTCTTCACACACACATTCGAATCAGTAGGCTACTGGTTGTTAGCATTACCTGTTTAAGCCTACCTGGTGTAATTACCAACTTATAAATTGTAACATTCTTTACTTTAGTACACACTTGAAGGAAATTAACAGTTTCGAAATTACATCCGTTCCATTTACATAATTTTCATTAAACCTACTTAATATGTAGTAGTGGACGATAAGCTTTTCCAGGTTTTACTAGTACTTGACCTACAACGGTCTGATCTCCTACACTCAGTGCCTCTGTCTTTAATGATCACTGCTTTTTTTTACATAATAATTTTCCCATTCCTGCATAGAATTTACCCGCTCGTACAGAAGGCAACAGAATTTAGTGAATCCAAGCTGCAATCGAAGTAAAACTACGTTACTTTCACATCTCCGTAGGTATGCCACGAATATCCGTCATACTGAATTCTGCTCAATAAAAGTTTCATACTATCACATGACTCCGACATGTAAGCAGTAAGTTATAAACTGAAGGGATTGGTGAATTATTAAAAATGGAGTAAAATCAATAGGTTAAAAAAAGTTCGTAGAAGTCTTGAGAGGAGGGAACGTTAGAAAACTGTTTATGTTATGAATGCCGAAGCCTACAAATCGTGATAGTTGTTATTATTATTATATTATTACTATAAAACAACATTTGTATTATTTTAATACAGACAGGAGTGAATACAGCCTTCGAATGAATTAGTAGTACGAACGCGTCAGCCTGCCAACACACATTAGATCTGTATATTTGTGTCGTCAAAACGGTAGTAATTTTTGTAAACATAGACTGTTGTGTCATTACGACATTAAGAATGTTGTTGGCGTGAATTTAACGCGACAGATTTTTTTATATCTGCCCATGTTTCTCTCTTTCAGTCCTCTCACTCACTCACTCACTCACTCTCTCTTCTTCTATTATTTTTTCAGCTAGCAACTTTTTTACTTCCATGTTTCGTAAGGAATGGAAGTATGGTTATCGCGAAAAACATTGTACTACCCTCAAAACATGAAGAAAAATCATTTTCTTTGTTCAAATTCCTTACCACGGCTATTGTTCTCAACATTGGGTGCAAGGTATAATTACTTTCTGTCTGTAGAACATCTATTCAGTATTGTTTGTGATTGTCTTTAGCAAACAGTAGGTGTGAATATTGTGTTTACAATGGCACAGAATCCGAGAAGGAAGTTATGGAATTATTGATGAAGAGTAGTGACGAGGAAGACAACATTTTCTCAGACAAAGATATGGATGCTCCCGGGCCTTCTCATAATCGTTCAACACCACGTGCAGCTTCATCAGAAAATGAAACATCAGCAGGAGAAGATGATGATGAAGAAGAAGAAGAAGAGGTAAGAAATCTTCAGAAGCGAAAAAGAATTTACGATTGGTCGGCCAACAGTCCTGCGACAAAACGTCACTCTTTTGATAAAGCAGTTAGCGGATTACGAATTAGTTTCGAAGACACGGCAACTCACTTAGATTGTTTTAAATATTTTTCCCCTTAGAATTTATTTCTGTCATTTGCACAGAATTAAATAATTATTACAAATTTGTTACCGCAAAATTGACATTAATATCCCGATTGTCCCGATGGAAAGATATAGAGCCTGCAGAATTGAATTTCTTCTTGGCGTGTTCACTGCTGATGCCAAGAGTAAACAAATTAGATATAGACGAATATTGGGCAAAGGATTTGCTATTACTGACGCCGATATTTCCCCAAATTATGTCTAGGGACCGATTCAAACTAATTCTGCGACTTTTACATTTTTGTGACAATTCTACCCCTACTCAAGATAGCCTTGTAAAAATACGGCTTATTGTCGAACACACAAGAAAAAAATTTAGAGAGGCCTTAAATCCATTTGAAAATTTAGTAATTGACGAAAGTTTGTTGCTATTCAAGAGGGCGCACCTCAGATACGGCCTGTCCGCAAGCCTCCGGTATAGAAATACTTTTGGAATTTTGTCATCCCTCTCTCAGGTAGCAAAAGGCCTAGTGTCCGCAAATCTCCGTGTCCGCATCTCTCCGGTATTCGTTTAGATAACCTCGGTATGATACTGTCGGGTTCGTTCGCCTCACTGCAGCTACATATACTTCTTCGTCTATATATTCTTAAACTGTAGGGTATTGTGCGTCCTGTTAAAATAGAAACAGTGCTCCGTTTGAAAGGACAGGCAAGAAGATCAAATTCTTTGGAAGTATTTTTGGTCGTTAGAAATCTAATACCAAAGATTGTTTGTCGTAGACTAACAAAAATAGAGTGGGCATAAAGTGAATGGAAGAAGCAAAACGGTACAGAAGAGATACAGCGATACTCTCTAGAGTGTCTTTCCAGAACTCGTGTCACCCCGGTCTATAGTAATCACTGACTGTTCGAGAGGGATCAGGTAGTTTATAAATGGAAACTTCAGCCACTTTCTTGCACATAAAAATGTATAATAATAGTAGGCCAGAAAATCATAGGAGTCCAAACACAAAACTTTGAATGCCTGGGATCATAGTCAAAGAGAATCCGGAAAAGAATACCGTACATATAAAGATCGGAGAATACTTCAAAGGATCGGTGTCACAACATTCAAGACCTACGTAAATAAAGATGAATTGTAAATATTTCACGATCCAGCAAGGAATTACTTTTTGATATAATGAAGCCAATTAAAAAGAGTTATTTCTCCTATTTATCCTTAACGATTACATAATAATTAAACATATAAAAGTATTAAAAAGTTAAAATAAAAATTAAATAAGAAACGTGAGATGACAGTCATATGTACATGTGCCTGTGGTAGTGTGGTGTGCGTGTTTGTTTAATCATTCATTGTGTTCGTATAGACTACACATTCAAACTTGAGTAATCTGTTTGTAGCAGTGTAACATTTCAACAAACACTTAAAGAGGCGCGCTTTGGGTGCAGTCGCAGAAGGACCTGCCGTGCTAACTTAATGAAAATAAAAGGAATTTAATAGTGAGGTAGTCATGTTTAATTAAAGGTAGTAGTGAGGTTTGTCCCTATTAGTGAGGTAGATGGGGAAAATTGACAGAGAAAGAGTGAGGGGGAGAAGAGAGACGGGGGAGAGAGAATTACGAATTTTTAATTATTCTCATTCATACCGAATATCATTTGTAAGAATATAGTTATGCAGTTATTGGTATACAGTAGTACCGAAGCAACATGTTTCAAGTTGACTCCCATCCGTTGGAAATTTATTCACCATTCTGATTAATAAAAATTTCTACAAGTACCAATAATATAAATAACAACCTGCAGAAGCAGAAGAGTTTATATCTTACAGAGTTGAAGAGTTGTAATGTTACATTAATTATATTTTTGCTTTTCGTATATCACAGTGAGCAGTAATCTAATTTTTTTGAAATAATACGTGAAGGCTTATATATTAAGAATTAATTTTTTTTTATAGTTTCCGTAACTTGCTTGTAAAATAATTAGGTATCCAAAAGGTAAGTTACATATTTTAATAGCAACTTATAAGTTCCTCATCCTCGGTTTTTTCCTTTCTTCAAAATGTACCACTTCTTAATTGCGAATAAATTATTTAACGTAATAATCGTTTCACCAAAGGCTGTTTGGATCCTGTTAATAAAACTCTTGAGTCTGCTGCACATAATCCTCGCTTTTGGTTCATGTTTCGTTAACTTTCTACATTACAATAAGTTTAATTATTTTCAAGTTCCTTATAAGTAGCCAACTGTAGTAAACATCATGTACTTTGACCTCTCTCTCTCTCTCTCTCTCTCTCTCTCTCTCTCTCTCTCTCTCTCTCTCTCTCTCTCTCTCTCTCTTTCTTTCTGTTACTCTTGTTCTTCTCAATAACTGTATCTCAGGAAGTCTGAACGTAACAGGTTCTTAAGTAAACTTCATATGACTTAACGTGCAAAATCTTAAACATCATTTGGGCTTCAGTTATGTTATAATTTTGTAAGAAAGCTTTACAAAATACTTTTTACACTGCTTCTGTATACGAAACTAGGTGCAGGTATGTAATCAAATTTTTAAGTAGGCCTATTTATTCTAACACTGTTACAGTTTCTTGAAAACGCCGTATGTAAACAAACATTAAAACTTAGTAATAAGGTTTATCAAACTACTATTTTTCTTGGACGCATTAACGCAAATCAGTAATCTAGAGACCAATTTTATATTGAAAAATCGATGTCTAATAAACGGAATTTGATATGCAAAAATCCATCGGTTAAGAAAATAAAGTAAACTTGGTTAGTAACAAATAATTTTGGCAAAAATTTTTAATTTGATATAGGCTATAATTGATTCCAATTTTATTACAATCTGAGAAATGAAGACAAATAGATTTTCATAAACGTTGGTCTAGTATCAAAAAAGTTTCATTCTTAAGCGCACAATATTATAATTTCCCTTTCATCCCGGAAAAAAGACTGTATTAAGCTACTATCATACTTGTCTAGTCTACACTATTTAATGGGTATATTATAGGTTTCACAAAAATTGATTATCTTACATATATAACGATTCATAATATGTCGTCATATCTGAGCGTTAATTGAAAGGGACAGACTGCGCTGCGCCGTAAGCTAGACAGAGAGCGTATAATAAGCAACTATCTCACTCTAACTTCCTCACAGTGAAACTCGCGGGCGGATGATTTTAGACGAATTTTATTCAATTCATTTTTGCAGTTCAACCTGCGATAACTTCAAAACCAATAAATATACAGCAATTCTGAAAACTGCATTGTGTTCAGTAATTAAATCTCTATAAGTAGCCAAAATCTCAATTAATATAATTAACAATTACAGAAGATACACAGAAGAAGAACGTGTTTTTTTAGACGTTTCTATTGGCTTAGCATTTGCAAATGTACACTGTACTCTTTAAAATACAAAAAGTAAAATTGGTTAAAAAGTTTTACTTACAGTACGCCTACATCAGTTTTTGAAAAAGTTTGTGATTCGGCTGCTTCATACAATGCACACGTTTTTTGGAAGCCATGAAGCCAAAGTGAGTCGACCTAACGCCGCTGCCCCAGACTCAGTTGCCCCAAATAAAGTATTTAAATTGTAAAAACTTAAATATTCAAAAATAGTGAACCATATCGCAGAATGACGTAAGTGTAGTGAAGACAAAGTGGTGATCAGCCAAAACATCAAGAGTAGTATCTTTACATCCCTAACCATTCGCTAACCAAAATTGCAAAAATTAGTTTGGAGATACGTCCGGATATGGGAGGTTCCGGATATCACAGGTCCGGATGTGACAGGTTGTACTGTATTTACCTTATAACAATTCCCCCTAAATAAAAGGGAAATCCCCAAATTCATATTTCGAAGCCACCTGTTGTAGATAAAACGGTATTTATCTTGGATACATACGTTTAATCTCATACAAACGTTTTTATGTGTGTTCCCATCAGCACCGACACACCTGTACAGGCTTCTCCATATTTTTCTACACCTGTCCAAATATGACTATACTGATTACAATAGTAATTTCTTCTACGGTTTGTTTATGACCATAAGATATGTCTTTATAGTTCCTTTTAAATACCATTATTTTCTGCTCATTCGTACAAAACTTTTAATTGTTGAATGTGCCAATTCTGATAATCTTATCCAAACCCAAATTTTAATGTTATACGGCGTCACCTTATTATGTAGCAAACAAAATTAGAACAAGTCACTGTTATTTTAGCAGTAGCTTTTTTAAGGAGCCCAGAGTAGGCCTACTAGTAGGCCTATACCTACCCGACACACACACATTTGAAGGATCAGTATTTTGTCTTGGAGTTCACTCTCCCAGCTGAGATACCCATGTTTTTAGGGACCAGGAACTCGCATTTGAACTTCTATCATCAGCTACATAATGTAAATCCTAGATAAATGTACAAGCCTATGCTCTAAAAGCCTAAGCTATGGTACCCACAATCATCTACGTTTTACTAAAATAATGGTTGCAAGTTAAATTTTTTGATTCATGTTGATGCTTTTGTCTCGAAGAAACCAGGTAAATTAATCTGCTTTTCGTATCCGGCCGACGATGGTGTGCTCCCACTTACGAACAGTGGCACTTGCAACTCGTTTCACTTGCGAACACTCAAGTAGATAAGACACGTAATTAATTTTTGATACGTGAGAGTACCTCCCACTTGCGAACACACAAACAACGATGTATGTACATCCACCCTGTATTGTGTTTATGTTTTTATAATTCGTTAAATGTATTTTTTGTTACCAACTACGTTTACCAAGTTACAATTTTTATAAAACGCACACACACACACACACACACACACACACACACACACACACACACACACACACACACACACACACACACACACACACACACACACACACACTTGCATAGCCGCTCCCTCACTCTCTCTCTCTCTCTCTCTCTCTCTAAATTAAAAAGGAAGGTTATTTTTTATTTATTTTTATTAGTCAACTAGTAGAACGGACGACGTGATCTTGAGAAACATCCCAACTTCAGAATCTTTTTCATATCTTTTAGTTTATCCAATTCAGTATACTTTTTCGTCCTTTTCATAGCTTAAAAATTTTACTCCATCGTTACATCGTGTTCTGAATAGATTTCTCTGCCTCAGATTATAAACATTTGATAATGTTTTTTATTCTTGGATGTGGTCTTCCAACGTGGCTGTTTAGTTTCTGATGCGTGCTTGTACGGTATTATTCATTGTATGACGTCGGAAGTAGCAGTTCCGTAACTCCTGTGGCACTAATCATTGTCTAGCTATTGTTCTACGAAACAATTAAAGAATTAATCGAGTTTCTCTTCCTCTGGAACTTGACCATGGATATACTGCCAGCCACATTCTACATCTTTTCGAAGGAAAGCAAGTATAGCACACATTAGGATTTTTGTGCTCCCTAAGTCATTTGAATGTGTATACTCGTGCAAAGTGACTACTGCAGCTTTTGAATTTTCCATTCATGAAAAATTACTTTTAATCTTTCAAACTCTCTTTTCTATTGATTTAACCAAAAATCGGGAGCTTAGCTTGCACAACGTCTTCGCCCGGACGGAAACTACTCTCGTCAATTTTCAAACCGGGACAATTGACAAACTGGCCGGGACCCCGGGATCAGGTCGTCAAACCGGGACAATCCCGGTCAAACCGGGACGTATGGTAAGCCTATTTATACATGTATTTATCGGTTTTCAATATTGATGTGAGCATTGTACTGTAGAATTAGGAAGCGATTGTATTGAACGAATCACGATTATCAAATGATATACGGTATTCCTTTTAGTTCAACAATTCCGTCATCTCGTCTCCGGTACTTTGGAAAACCATTGTTATTTTCAATAGTTTAACGTAAAATGTTGCTCGGTTATTATGTGTACATATTCCATCAATCATGCAAGGAACATTAGGATTACGAGCTCTACAAGATCCATGTATCATTCGAGATAACAATTTTATGAATCCTTGGAAAACTGACTGGGTCAGGTATTTCTCCGCACAAAACTTAGGATAAGCAAGAGGTAGTGTATTAACTTTTTAAATTGTATATTATTATTATTTTTAATATGTTTTTACTATAAAATATTCATATTATTTTAATATGATTTTCTGGAACACGTTTGGTGGAAACGTAAAACCGGCCAGCTGATAAATAAGAGGTTGCGAGTTCAGACGTAGATGTGTATATATGTGTCAGCCAAAACAGTGTTTTGTAAACGTACACGTCTGTCATTACAACATTAAGAATGTTATTTGACCTTGAGTAGGTACTCATGTTGACGGGAATGAGAAATCTTGTCTCTGTGCTGGAGACCTGTGGTGTTAGCGCTGAATAGACACAACACATATCACTGTACATAGCAGTGGCTGACGTATATTAACCATTTCTGAGTTCGAGATACCACAACTCAGATTAAACTGTGCACAATGTTTGTAGAAAATACGGACGTGTGTGACGTAGACGCCAGTTTGCAAAATGCATAATCGTTCCCGCCAGAAATGTAATCACGTTTCTCGTTTATCTTGTCTCAGCCAAATAAACATTACTATGCGTTTACCATGTTCCAGTGTCCTCCTTATTTCATAAACACTTGAGAAATTTTATTGTTTCTTACAGAGGCAACCTTAGAGGTGTCCGGCAGGTGTAAATGTACATAACCTCCTTGGCTCATTCTTTAATAAAAATAAGGGAAAGAAATAGAACGAATAAGGAGAGAGAGAGAGAGAGAGAGAGAGAGAGAGAGAGAGAGCAAGAAAGTGAGACAGAGGTACACAGACAGAGAGGAGCTGTTTCGTTAATCAGGGTAAAATTATATACAAATTTTGAGAAGGACCGGTGTCCTAGGCCAATGAAAACTTATCTAAAAACATTAAAAATGCGAAATATATACAGTGTACACAAAATCTGAGGTGTACAAAACATATAAAAGACATGTCATAAGATTTATTTAACAAAAGAAATAATCGGAGTGGGCGAATGGTAGGAATAAATATGTAATTTAAACAATCCCTTTTAATAATAAATGGTTTTATAATAATTATGTTCAATACATATAGGCCTAAGTGTGTAAAACGAATTCCCTACAAGAGTTTTAAAGATTAATGAAGATTTAATTAATTCCCTACAAGAGTTAATGAAGATTTGTCTTAAAATTTTTCAGAGTTACATAATTATTATTTGTTAAAATATACATATATTTTATTCAGAAAATATTAGATATTTGTATTTAATCTTTTATTTTATTTTATTTTTATTTTACCGAGAATAGTTACTATTTATAGAAAACCGTAGCAAAAAATATTTGTAATAAAAGTCTATCTGTACCGTATTCATACTTTTACCAGTACAGGTACAACCTGTCATATCCGGACTAATATGGCGACCGGCCGATCCGGATATGAAAAAATCCGGATATCACAAGGTCATTTATAAATACCGTATTTTCTCGCATAATTAACGCACTTTTTTGACGAAAAATACCGGCGAAAATTTCGGGTGCGTAAATTATTCAAGGATTTCAGATATACCCAAATTTCATTTGAAATTTATTGACATTTAAAAGATACATTAAATATACTGTATTATACACAAAATCAGTTCAACTCATTGAAGTTATCGTCGGGGTATATTATAAAGATTCATAGTATGTCGTCATATCTGAGCGTTAGTTGAAAGGGACACTGTGCGCTGCGCCGTACGCTAGACAGAGAGCGTATAATAAGCAACTATCTCACTCTAACTTCGTCAGTGAAGCTCGCGGGCGGATGAGTGAATTTTATTCAATTCATTTTTGCAGTTCAACCTGCGATAACTTCAAAACCAATAAATATATAGCAATTCTGGAAACTGCATTGTGTTCAGTAATTAAATCTCTATAAGTAGCCAAAATCTCAATTAATATAATTAACAATTACAGAAGATACACAGAAGAAGAACGTGTTTTTTGAGTAGTATCTTTACATCCCTAACCATTTCGCTAACCAAAATTGCAAAAATTAGTTTGGAGATACGTCAGGATATGGGAGGTTCCGGATATCACAGGTCCGGATGTGACAGGTTGTACTGTACTTTTTAACTACATATTATACTAATGTACAATGAAGATATATTTATTATATCTTTATTTAGTATATAGTCATTTACGTGTCAAGAAAAGAACGTGTGAATAAAGTGATCACAACATTTTATACCTTATATGTTTTCTGTCATTGAATGATTAACCCACTTTTTAATAACAGCGTTGAAAAATAGTTGATTACGTCTTTCAAAGATTATTTTTACTACGGTACTGAAATTAAAAATAACTAAGATCGTATACAGGAATTAAACGTAGGCGACTGGAAGCAGTAATTGTATAAAAAGCCGAGACACACCACCTGCTAATATTGCAGGAATTGCTTACGTTCAGTAGACTTGGCAACGTTGTGACCTTCGTGACTTTATATACATTTTGTGGCAACACTGTGCATATTTTTCATCACTAAAAGCTAAACCGATATCCGTGATAAAATAGTAATGCATTTTTTTACACGTGTGAGTCGTTTGTAACGATTATGTTAACAGGGTAATTATTATTCAACTTTTTTCAACAAACTATCTTGAAACGGATATATATTTTTACGGTTTTTTATGCTGATTACGAATATGTAAGAATAAAATGTCTAAGCTTACTCGTAACTTTTATATATGGGGTCTCAAAAAGATCAACTTCTCTGGTCAGAACTTGCATGTTTAGCTAATGATGGATAAACGTGATTATATATATGTGTGATATATTTAAATTGAAAATTTACAATTCTCATTACATGAAGTTCCTAGTATTGATTATGTGCTCTAGCACCATTCATTTTCTTTCTTAGCTTTCCTTAGTGTGACTTTCATTAACATAAAATAGTGAGTACAACAAAATATTTATTTGAATTTCTAACCTAATCTATTCATATTTATAAAAAATATAATTCATACTCTACATTTACTACATCATCTAATAAAACAAAGGCTATTTTTTGAGCCTCTTTGTACAGTTCCTTCAAAGCTGCCAAACGTGCTTTCATCTCATACTCATTAACGTATGGGGTCTGACCATCTCCGACCCCATCTCTATAAACCATGTTTTGCTAAAATACTGAAAATTTGTAATTTGCAGATCATAATTTACAAATGACACTAGTAATATATATATATATTACTAGTATATATATATATATATATATATATAGTCACCGGACAAAAGGCTAAACCGCATGAAAAATGGCGCCAATCGTACACTCTAGTGTTTTTGGTGGCCCTAAAAAGGACCTGTGGCGAGAAGGCTGATGTTGGTCGTACCGCGCTGAGATCCATCGCTGGCGCGGAACGGGAGCGCGAAGACGCAAGAACGGCGGCGGTTCTATTCTTCGGCTGTTCCTTCCGGCTGACTCCGCCTCGATGTCGTCCGAGAGAGGAGAGGAGATGAAGTGCGATGGCGTGGCGATGAAGAGTGCGCAAATTTTTCTGCCGGCCCGGGTTTTATTAACTAACCGGGATCGCTGATTGGCTCGCTCCGAATGCTGATTCCGGATTGGCTCGCTGTGTCCACCGCTGGTACCGGAGAGCAGACGTTCGCAATTTCTACGTACCTTAGGGTTCCCCCTCCCCGTTCAATAATACAGTTGAATTTCTAGTTTTTACCAATTTTGTGGAGCCGGACCATCGTCGTTTTCACCACCCGAAGGAAGTTACCGCCAACCATGGTCCGCCTCCGAATAGCCAAAACCCACAGTCAGGGTTGGTAAGTCCGTGACCACCCGAAAATGGGGGAGAGTCCCTTTAAAAAAAAAAACATATAAGACATATTAAAATTCATAAAACTTGTTTTCCTTAAAATAAACATCTCATTTGTATCTGAATAAAATTTACCAATATTCCCACTTTAATTTTAGTTTCGACTTCTATTAACTTGTTACCTTTATTATTACATTTCAATTATGAATTTCTACTAAGTATTTGCATCATCAATTGGTTTGGGTGATTCTCAGTCATTCACAATGATTTGTTTTATTGAATGGGTATTAACTAACCTTACCCACCTTCTTCCTTCTAACGACCACTAACGGATTTACATAGGGTGACACCAATCTCTCAATAAAATTTACCTCCACTAATTCTCTAACTCCACTTAAACCATTCTCCTCTTATTACAAAATACCTGATACCCTCTTTGTACCTAGGATGTGTGTTCCTTTCCCTTATACTCATTACCTTATTAGTTCCTGGCCTCTCCCAGGTAACTCCGCCAAACCTCATTTAAAACTATTCACCTCCCGCCACAACGCCTGTCGTTGAAGACTCCTTACCACACCACCCTCACTACAAAATTTCACCACCACCTATTTGCTCTCCATTTACATCACTCTCACTTTCTCTACATACATGCACTCTCGCTACTGTGTCCCTACTAATACTCCGTTTCTGTATTACTTTTTATTCCAAAATTCTTATTTTGTCTAATACCCATTAAAATTACCTTTGACTGACTCAAATGCCTTATTGAAATAATTATCACCCAAACTCCATCTTTTACAACATTTTACATTAAGTTAATCATTGAAAATTACATTAGAAAATTCATAACTACCTCAAACCTCAAATCACCTAATTTAAAACCTTTTACACTCATTTAAAATTTATTATTCAAACATTTTACCTTTCTTCAAAGTCATTAACAAATTCATACTTACATATGGTTAATCACTCCATCAAATGAACACATCATCACTTGTCATAGACTCAAAATATAAACATTCATCACCACAAATATAAAGTACAACCATACGTACCTTCTGAAACATTATAACAACCATATGACTCCACAACTAAACACATTTTTACTTTGACACCTTCACTATTTATTATCAAGTTCCAATCTTATAAAAATCATTTAAATTCATTATAAAAATTTATCTATACAAAATTCATTAATCAATTAATTCATCTCAAATCATTTAACTCAATCATTTTTAAAAACACTAAGTTATTTTAATTACAATAGTCAAAACAATTCCAAATCAGTTAATTTCATTTGCGTTATAAACTTCACAATTATTCTTGTTACTTATTTAGTCTGATAAAATGTTATTATTATTATTAAATCCATTCGTATTGCATACATACATTGTTTACATGAAATACATTTTACAACACAAACACAATTAATCTCACTATAAATTTATCTACAATTTCTTCGTCATATTTATTGTTTACCGCACCTCATTACATAATTTAACCAAGTCATTACCATAAACTAAAATAATTAAATGTTCATTCACTGTTTATCTCTAACCACCATCATCGTAAACTAGTCTTACTTTCACATAACAATTCTCATCTTTACTTATACTCATTACATTATTATTTATATAATAACCCGTTAACTCTGTGTCATTTGTTATACCATAATAATCTATAGGATTATTCCTTTTTATTATTTCATAAACCTTGTCTACATTAGTTATTTTTGTCCAGTCTCCCTTATAATTAATCGTTATCCCCATGTAATTTATATCATCATATTCATCTACTATATCAATCACATCGCAAGATAATTGCTCATCATCTACAGCGGTATCATCAAAATAATCATCAATATCTATTTCACAAGGTAAGTCTTTCATATCATCTATTTTTTCAAATTTTAACCTTTTTTTTTAACTCCTTATAGCTTCTACTTAACGTAAACATCTCTATCATTCTCTCTCTCTCAAAATACTTCTCATCATAACCCCATTTCATTTTGTCTCTATCACTCCATGCAAAGGGTAACACAACGTTATCATGACACATCTTGGCTCTTCCAAGGAACTCATGATACACAAAAGGGGACCTACTTAGAGACACCTCGTCTCTATAACCACGGGAGGAAACTCTGTCCTCATAAAACATTTGTGAAAACTCTGTTTCACAATATACTCGGGGAAAATCTGCCCTTTGCCCACCTAACCCTTCGTCACACACTCTCCCATCACTACTTTCTCTAAAACTTCATCGTCATTATTCGCTTTACTTTCTAACACCACATATTTAATTATATCACTGCTATCTCTTTTTACTTCAATATTAGACTCATTACTGTAATTACCACTTACCTTGTTATTAATTATTTCTTCACTATTTTTGTTCTTGTTACACTCACCTGTATTTATTCTCCACACTCCCATTTTCTGAATATTTCGTTCTAATTTGTTAAAGTTACTTTCAAATTTATTCTTTACAGCATTGATATCAATTTTAAGTTCGTTAAATTTAACATTTACTTCCTCAAAATTTCTACTCTGTTCAACAAATTTGCTATCGAATTTCTTATTTTGTTCATCAAATCTAGCATCAAACTTATTATTTTGTTCATTAAATTTATCATTAAAATTACTATTTTGAACGTCAAATTTTACATTAATATTACTACTCAGGTTATCAGACATTGTTCTCATGAAATTATATATATCGTCCAGTGACAACTCTTTTACTTTACTTATTACAGGAGTAGATTCTGATTTTGCTTCACTCATTATTACAGATTGTGTCAAATTATTTTCGTCTATCAGGCTTGGAGTTCTCTCCATTCCTGAATCATTTATTACATCTGATTCATATAAAATGCTTTCTTTGACCGCATTAGGGTCTAAATTCATTTCTACCTCCCCCGTGACAGTTACGTCAATCATACTGACTTTATTTTTATTATCTTCCATTTCGATTTTATTTATTAGATTAAATCTAAAAAATTTTAACCATACATATACTCGGTATCAATTACTACTATAAGTTTTACTTAAATATAGTAACAGCCTCACATAACCTGCACGTAATTTCTACGTACTCCCAAATCACGCTTATATCCACTTGTAGGTGTGGTTTGTATCAAATTTGGTATACAGTACCTCAAATTTATTTGCACAAACTGTCCAAGTTCGGGAGCCAATTGTAATTATACACTTTACCTACCACATAATAATGAATAAAAACTCATCTCTTACCTTCTCTGGGTTCCAGGGTTCTTCACACGAACTCGTAGTCTATAAGCGTGATTTAGGGTTATCTGTCGTAATAATTTAAATCAAACAAATTTCATCATTGAGGTAAAGACCCCATTTAATTAAAACAGTTCATCCAGATTGAGTTCTCACTAGTTCACTAAAGTTACTTTGATGTTTCAATTTAATGTTTTTTATCATTTTTTGGTTGCAATTTAGTCACTATTTACCATATTTTTAATACATTTTCGGCTCGCAAGCCTGTATATTGAACCGCGCGGTTCTACTAGTTGACGCTGAGTGATTTTTTCAAGATGGCCAAAATTTGTATGGTCCATAGCAACTTGCAATTTCATGGGCTGATCAGGCGTCACGTGATATCTTCTGGGGTGCGAGTTTGTGTACAATTAACTTGCGTTCAGAGGCTCGCAAAACGTTCGTGCAAATTCATCTGTGGGGGCAATCATACGCGCACTTTTTCACATTCCTCAGCATCAGGAATTGTAGTGTGAACCCATTCTGACCGAACAAATGTGCAATTGGGTGTTCCGTAAGTGAATGTCGATTGTTAAAACTGAGGCCCCGTGTGGGTGGCTCCCTTTCGTAGCATTTACAATTTAATAAAATCAATCCCCCCAATTCTGTCCCATTACAACACACACGTGACAAACTGCTTACAAATCAAGGCAGAACAGCTAAATGTAGTACTCATACATTACATATTATGTCCTTAACTACAACAATCGATTAACACTTTCAAGTCTAAGCCCGAATATATGTCGGGCAGTATACTTTTGCTTAGTGGATGCAGCCCAAGTATACCTCAGGCCGTGTATTTGCTCGCTTTACTGTCACATTACAGGTAAATCTCAAATTTAGTCCTCACGAAATGCTTTTGTATCAATATATGATAGTGTGCAGCACACTCTGATTTTAATTTTCATAAACATAATCGACTTTTAAACATTTGATACAATTTGTTTGCAGCGTGGTGTCTAACCTGTTTCATTTTACATTTATCATTAGCATATGTTCATTGTTGTTTTTCTAAATACAGTGAGTAAAGTATTAAACACATTTAATGAAAAGCCTTCATATATGCCAGAATGTTTCCATTGTGCCACAGAGTTGTTAATTGTCTCTAGAAAGTGGGCGTTCTAATTTTTTTCTTTTACAAAAATTTGATGTTATGAAAAAATAGTGTTATTTTATTTGCAACTTTGTTTATTGATATATTAATGTTATATCTTAATCAAGTAATGTTTGAATTTTTATTTCATATGTATTACATGTATCACATGTAAAAAAATGTTAAGAAATACAGTACCAGGAAAGCAAGCAAAATCGATAACACTGGAAGGACTGTACACTATACACTAAGACTGGATATTGCTAACAATTAGTAAAATGTGAATGTTTAAACTGAAACTATACACAGATTACTGTTATATCACTAATCACTACATTTCTTCCAACAACACAAAGATTTGAACCACAACAGGAAACATAGGTTTTGTTATAAACATCATACCAATACTGTTAAAATACAACAATCAATTTATTAATACTGTGATAAACCAAATTACAGACTAAAAAATCAATAATTTCACACTATGATGCAACATATAATTTAATAATTTTAATTCATAGGTTAAATTTTATTACAAAAGTCACATGTTTTCTTGCACCAAATATCCCACGACCACTTACGTACTATTCTGTTTGTGTTAATATTCTTGTTGGTGAGGATTTTATTTACAAATTTTAGAATGGTAAGTTTTAATTCATTGTATTTTAAAACTTCTTGGGTATTTAATCATTTTTGTTCACATTTCACACTGATGCTTCTCAAATAGATTAGATCAATTTATCTCAGACAAATGATCAACGAATTAATTTATTCTGTGTTAAATTATTAATCAAGAAAGGAATTTGTTACAAATATCAGACTGCTATTGTTTAATGTAACATGTGTTATTCATAACACAAAAAAGTAGAGGACACAGTTAATATTTGTGTACTTACATTAGTAATTTTTAATGTACTGACTTCTGTCGTAACAAACAGATAGCCCAGTAAATGTTTTTGGACAAACATCGCACAGGTACTTCATAACGCCAGAATGTATTACCATATGTTGTGACAGTATTAATGCTAGTGTCCACACATTACACTGATACTTACTTCTTAATGCACAATATTTTAACTTGTGTTGTGACAAAGAGGAGACACGAGTAAATGATTTTGTACAAACATCGCACTGGTACTGTTATTGCAAGAATGTATTAACTTTTGTTTTGCCAAACTCCTTGATTGTGTAAATGATTTTGTACAAAGCTGAATGTATTAATTTGTGTTTTGACAAAGACCTGGCATGAATAAATTATTTTGAACAAACGTCACACTGGTACTTCCTAATGCCAGAATGTATTAACTTATGTTGTGCCAAACTGCCAGATCGTGTAAATGATTTTGAACAAACATCGCACTGGTACTTTATGCCAGAATGTATTACCTTATGTTGTGCCAAACCGAATGACTGTGTAAATGATTTTGAACAAACGTCGCACTGGTACTTCTTTACGCCAGAATGTATTAACTTATGTTGTGCCAAACTGCCAGATTGTGTAAATGATTTTGTACAAACATCGCACTGGTATTTATTAATGCCAGAATGTATTAACTTATGTCGGGCCAAACTGCCTGATCGTGTACATGATTTTGCACAAATATCATACAGCTTGTTATTGTTTCTGTTAACTGGTGTGCACTGCTGTAATTTTGCAGGTGTAGGCGAGAAAACAGACTGATTCTGAAGTGAATTTCTTGTATATAGTTCACATGTCTCAAAAGAATCCACTTTTTCACAGATAATCTCATTCATGGATGTAAATAAATATAAACATACAACATTAATAATAAGTCATTAGTTATTACTGCTACTAAATAGTAGAAATTTACCTTAAAACCTTCTATCTGTGAACCTGCTTTCAGCTTGCAAAAAACGACTTTAGCCTATATAGCTTTAGACTACAATTTACTGCATCACTAATCATCATTAGAATAGTAACTCTTACATCACATACATATGATATATCTCTTCGTATATCAAGTTACATAATTACACACACACACACACGCGCGTAACTTTCAGTCCAACACTCGAACTTTCAAAATTGCATTTAATGTGGCATCCGTCCAATGTGCCACTTAACAATTGCCTTCTTTTGCCACCACCTTGACTCTGGGACCCACAAAGAGTTTTATAATTTTTGTCTGAAGTCAGAATGGAGGTAGAATGAATTAATAAAGAATATTAATAGTTGAATCACTATGCCATCAGGTGCATTCTGAGTACTGAGTATACAAGAACAGTGAATATTTGTTTTCATGCTTGGAAAGAGATTGACCAAAACTTACTAGTATGTTTGCAAGTAAAAGTAATCAAGTACAGAATTACTAATAATGTTATAAAAATGCTTTGAATCTTAGACAATGTAACTGTAACTCTCAGAAAGTGGAGTAATGATGGGTAACTAATATTCTGAAAGTTCAGGACCAAACCAAGAGCTATCGGTTTCGGTGGGGTGTTTACTTTATACACCTTACTTAATCCATAAATGTGTGGAACATTAAATGATGAGGCAATACTTTATGTTACATGATAAGCCATTTTACAAGGAACGCACTATTTATAAGTAACTAAACACTTTTAGTCCTTCCTCTCAATCTGTGAGGTATGAAGTATTTAACAGGATTATCTCCCCCCCTTATCCACTTTTCTAATAGAAAGCTCTTTGTTTTCCCATAACACCTTCACTGCTTGCCACTCTTGTTTCATTATGTTCTTTTTTACACACTTGTTTTTCCTCAACACAGTGTTGACTCTTCAGCAAAAGTCATCCCATTATTCCTCAGGTAAGTTTTGACTACATAGTTTGTACAAGTGAGGGATAACTATGGGGCACATGCAACAATAGTAACACTAGTAGAGTATTAGAGATGGGCAATGTACTTTATGAAATGAACTGATCATATTGTATATGAAAAAATAATAATTATTTCGTTTGTATGGCGGGACTAGGCTTGTCAATGTTTGCATTCAATTGTAGTATCGAGTTGCCTATTGGAGGTTATCTTCGTGATCCTTTATTTATGATGAAGTTCGAATCGCCAATGCTGTTTCACTCTTCTTTTCTCGAAAAAAAAATCTTTAATTTTATTTAATTCTATAAATAAAACACATTTACCATTAATTGGGAATAATTATTAACATTTTATTTTCATGAATTCAGTTTAATGACTCTAAGGTCAAAGTAGCTAATTGCCCGTATCGACTCTTCTTCTCAGTTCGATTCGTAAATTACATGCAGTTTTTATATTAATCTTTTGGGTTCTTTAGATTGCTATTAAAAAGCTCGAGAATGTCCACAAGAAGTACAATACATTACAATTATATGAATCTTATTTACTAATACAGACAGTTAATATTAATAAAATAGAAAGAAATAATCATTCAGTTTAAATTGACAACGCAATGCATTATGGTTTACCCAGCATTCAAAGTAACTTCAAGATGGCGGCTTGTTGTCAAACCAATTCTGTGTGAAATGTATTCACACACAATTTTTACAAATAAAATAAATTACACAACATGTTCACTGTGTTTAAATTAGTTTTCTTTTTCTTTTCACTAGTGTTTTGTTGAAAAAACGTGTTAGTTGAGTTAATCTTGGTGTCGTGTTGTTGTAAAAGTGGTATTATAAAAAGGTTAAGTCTCACCAACTTGTGAAGTTATTTATTCCCTTTTGTTAAAATATTATTTTTACTTGTTCTTCTTTTGTTTATTATTTGATATTATTATCATTTCTTCCTTCTTATTTTGATTCTATGTTTTTATAAAATTTTACTTTTCTTCCACTTGGATTTGATTCTTCTATATACTTTGTGGCTCAGACCTGCACAGAGATGTTCTGAATACCTTCGTGTCTAAGAATAGAATGTTGAGTTTTTCTTTTTCTTTCAACTGGCTTGATGAAAATTACAAAAATTCCTATTGGTCAATACCATTGGGTTAATAGGTCATGTGACCCTGAATATTTAAAATACACAGTTTTACATTTTATACTCCAAATTACTCCCTATTTAGTACTTAACTAAAATTAATTTGCAAAGTAATCTTCCTGATAGAAAGACAAGCATTTTGATATCTCACTTGATATGTGTGAGTGTCCTAATAGATATTTTTTCATCTTTACAAAATTCTGTTTTATAGGTCTTCAATCAGTTTGACATTCACAAAAATTATTTTACAATTCATTAATCTATTTAAAATGTTGTTACTACTATAAAAATAAGGCCTATCTTACTATTTCTTACTGATTTACAGTAATTTGAAATTTAATTTGTTATTTTGTTTGACAATAATTTTATGTTGATTGGCCTGTCTTGGTACTTCCTTTGTACCATGTTTCCATTTATAAATGTTATGTAGCCAGTAGGCTTAATACATTTTAATTAATTATAATTATTCCCTGAGATAAATTAAACACATAAACATGAAACAAACATATTAAAACAATATTATGCCTTTATGGCTAAAACTCTAATTAATATTAAACAATAAAATTAAACTTCTAACAATTGTCTAATACTTAATACTAATATTTTTTCCTTGTGTTAGTCTATTATGAACTGTCCTTTACTATTATTACTAATTAATAATATGATTCTTGTTCCTGTGAAAACATTATCCATTCTGTGTCTTAGCACAACTGATAGTCTTTTCACTTAGGTACATTAATTCTATACTATTAAGTGAGCAATAATTGTAGCTATGTTTTTTTTCTCGAAAACGGCTCTAACGATTTTCTTGGACGTTGGTACTTAAGGGTATTTTTACACCAGAAATCGATTGGACTCAGTCTCATTTTCCGCAAAATTTGTCTAAGGGCCACATCTGGGGGCCTTTATTTTAAAGTCGCGGGACCGATACCGCGTGTGTGTATGTGTGTATAACTAATTTGCTTTGCTCGGTTTTGATATTATTTCTAACCAGCTTTCTTAACGTACAGATAAATAAATTACAGAAACTGTCGATAAATGAAAACGGCGCAGTATCGATATGTATATATATGGAAAAGAATAAATAGCTGTTGCAATCAATGTAAATAAACAAATTAAGAGTTGAGACGAGCAATAATTGGATACTCTATCTAATAATATTAAGCGAGCAATAACGTATTTAATTTATAACGTGTTCCCTGTACACTGTTGTGTTTTCTGTGTTCTCTGAGGTAAGTATTAATACATGGACACGTCATGTACAAAAAAATTCAAGGATTGTATTGAAACGTTTGAAAAAGGTTTTCAGTAAACTAAAGTTAATAATAATTTATGAATTTTTTGATACTGTTGCTTTTCCTTCTTTGTGACTTACAACAGAAAGGTACATTTTATTATAGAGTGAAATGCTCGGGTTGGTGCGTGGGTATGTACTGTGTATGTATCTTTTAATTTTAGATGTCTGCTGAACATCCAGCCAAGAGACGGAACTTTAATTTCAATAAAGAAGAGCAAGACAGATACGGAGGTCATGACTAAGGCTTCACGAAGTGTTGTGACGGTACAAAAGGGGTAGGTTTTGTTTTTTATATTGGATATTCTTTATTAATCTGTAGCAAACCATTTTGGGTAACATTTGTTATTAAACACCCTATGGTTGAAACCGTACGAGCCAGAGGCAGGTACGGGTGGACAAAGGAATGCATGAGTCAGGGGGCGAGCGCGACAGTGTGACGCCAAATTCACCACGTGGGAAAGTAAAAGGAATTCCATAGCCGAACATGCGATGGAAACAACCAATCACAGAACGAGTTAACGCCATGCGGCCAACGCCTAACGCCAGGCATGTAGGCAACCAAGCGTACGAGTTTCGCCCAGTTCGTCACCACTAGTTAAACAGTACAGTTGGTAGTGAGTAACCGTCTCAGTAAAAAAGCGTCGGGAGGCCGGTGCGTGTGAGTACGCGCGGCCTACTCCAACTTTAACAAAAAGGTAGTAATGCAGTGGTAATGAGTTGTTAAACAATGTCAATCAAATGACCGTGAAGGATTAGAACAGTGTTAGTGCCAGCGAAAGTAAGTGAGTCGGGAGTAATGTCGACATTCTGTGGATAAAACATACAGGTACAATAATAAAAATAACTACCCCGGATTGAAGGGAAGAGAAAATATTTAGATTAATGTGCTCAGTAAATAAATGGGGGGTTATCAGAAATAAATAGTAAGAGAGTGTGAGTGTGAGAAAATTTGTGTGAAAAGTACTGGTTTCGTCACATAATTTTATGTTTAGAATGATTAAGAGTATTTCATAAAAGTAAGAAAAAATAACAGAAGGAAGTTGAATTTAAGTATATAATAAATCAGAGTTGTTTTAAAAAAGAAACATGTGTTAGGCTTAGTCATTTCGCCTGTTACCATTTCCTATACTTTGTGCTGAAAAACTCGTCTAACGAATCGGGGGTTTGCTGAATTAAGGGGGGTCAGATAGCAAAATTGTTCCAGTGTTTTTAATTAAGGTAAAGTGTATATAGGTTTCCATATCTATCCTTTTAAAGATATTGGTGGCAGCCCTGAAGTTCTGATGGTGTTTGAAAAAGGCAGATCGCAAAAAGTAGGCAAGATTCTGGAAGAGTGTATATTTATTAAATTTGTTTGTTTATTTACAGTGTTTTCCCAGTGGATGATCAGCCACAAATATTTGCAGAGGTACGTAAGTTGAAGAGTGTGATGTACGTGTGAACAGGGGAGACAGATTAACATGGTTCATATAAATAAAATTATTTTACAATACTTCTTCATTCGATGGTAAGTTTTCTGTAAATAATTAATTTTTACAGGTCGATGATGCAGTACCTGGTAACTCAAGAGATATTGTTCGTACGAGTGACGAAAATTTTCATATGAGTCGACCAGTCCGGGCAGCAAAATCTATGTGTATTAACAGATTGGTCGGAGTCATCAGTTATCTCAATGATTCTCAATCACAGGACATCTTGGATAAAAAAAGAAAAAGAGAAAACTGTGAAACGGCTGAAGAACGTCACCAACGTTTAAGTCAGATGAGGAAACGGACAAATAACCGTTCAGCTGAAGAAACTGTTGGACAAAGAGATCGACACTTAGAGCAAATGAGGGAAAGGATTAGTCAACGAAGAGCACAAGAAACTGATCAGCGTTGACAACGCTTAGAAGAACAACGTCGTAGAAATGCTAGACGGCAAAGAGCTCTCCAAACAAATAGATTGAGCACTTACAAATCAGCTATTAATTCTGTCGTTTCTTACCAAAGCTTACGAGCTTTTGATGTACTTTGCGTTCACTGTGGAGCTTTGCATTTCCCTGAGGAACGAGTGACAAATCGAACTCATATAAACTCTTTTGGAGACTGCTGCTTGCATGGACGTATTGATGTACCACATCCTGAATTCCCAAATGAGCGGGCATGACTTTTTCTTCGACGTCATCCACTTGCTGATGAATTCCATAAAAGGACTCGAAATTTAAACGCATGTTTTGCAATGACTTCATTCACAGTAGATGACGATCGAACTATCAATAATCGCGGTATTTATAGCTACATTGCCAGTGGACAAGTGTACCATAAAATTAATATGGCAGCTCATCCAACCCAGAATTCTCGAGGTAAATTCGAACGACCTCAATATGGACAAATTTATTTTCTAGATAATGATGATGCTGTTTCGGAACGACTCAACAATCCCATAAATCATGGAATTAGCGAAGCTTTAGTCAATTTATTGAAGCAAGTTATATGATCTCAAAATCCTTTTATTAAAGGTTTTATGATGATGCGGGAAGTAGAAGTAGAAGCTAATCAGCGAGCTGTTCTAGAAGGAAATGCTCCTCCTTACATTAAGCTTTTATTTACTTTGCATGAAAATACCGACTACCGAGGATTCAATATTCCACTTCAAAATGAAGTCTGTGTTGTTGTTACATTAAATGCTGACCAAAGCTTTCCAGATAACGAATTAGTAATTTGTCAGCGTGGCAAATCTGTTATTACTGTGAAAAATATCGATTGCCGAATAGAGCCTTTCACATATCCGCTGTTTTATCCAAGAGGCACTTTCGGCTACTCTATCATTCTTCTATCATTAAGAACTCCTTATGCCAGTCGTCGTTATCTAACAAGACTTGAACTTGCACAATATCGAATTGCATTTCGGCCTACACTTGCCCAATCTATACCTTCTGAAGTCAACTCAAACAATCTTGACCTCCATCTTGTAAAATTTAACGCCTTGCACTTTGGAGGCCGGCTTTTTCAACAATACCTCATTGATACTTTCATCAGGGTGGAACACGAACGCATCCAGTGGATTAAAGCAAATCAAAAAAAAATTTTGCAGATAATTACAATGGAGTTACAAATTTTTTAAAAGAGCTGCCCGAAAAGAAAAACGCTACTGTTGGCGAAAAAGTCATTCTGCCTTCTTCGTTTCCAGGATCTACAAGGTATTACACTGAACAGTTTGAGGATGCTATGGCCTTAGTTCGTCGCCTTGGATCACCAGATTTCTTTATCACTGTGACCTGCAATCCAGATTGGCCAGAACTGAAGGATGCAGCACGTACTACATACAACGATGGATCATCTATACAACAACTAGCGCAAGACCGTCCTGACCTCGTGGCTCGGATTGCGAAGCTCAAATTTCATGATTTCATCAATGAATTGGATAAAAGACAAATTTTTGGAAAGGTTTTAGCATACATCTATACAATAGAATTTCAAAAACGTGGCTTACCTCACACGCACCTGCTATTGATAATGCATCCTGAAGATAAAATTCATAACTCTGAAGACCTCGACGACTTTATTTCTGCTGAAATTCCAGACGACGATGATCCGGAGTTGCGAGAGCTGATATTAAAATGGATGATACATAATCCGTGTGGTGACCATAATCCCCATGCATCATTTATGGTAAATAAAAATGGCCGAATGAAATGTAGATTTGATTTTCCAAAACCACATCAGGAGGTTTCATTCTTAGCTGAAGATGAGAAGCCGAATTATCGCCGACGCTATGATTCTAAATTAGATCCACGTAGCCCACAATTTTCTCATGAACATGCCATTTATCGCAAGGATATTCATGGCCATAAAATAACAAGAGACAATCGTCACGTAGCTGCATATAATGCATATCTGCTCAAAAGATTTAACTGTCATATCAACGTCGAATATGTAGGAAGTATCCGAGCAGTTAAATATCTTTACAAATAAGTATATTTATAAGGGACACGATTGTGCATTTATTAAGATTATTGAAGATCAGAGAAGAGTTAATTACAATGAAGCTGATGCCTATGTTCAAGGACGGTGTATTACTCCACCTGAAGCATGCTGGCGTTTATTTGGTAACAAAATTAAAAAAAAAAGTCATACAGTTCAACGTTTGTATATTCATCTGCCTGGCAAATTTCTAAACGCAAATACTGAACAAACGCAAGAAGTTTAGTTGACATCGGACAGAAAGGGTCGACTTTAGAGGCTTACTTTCGTTATAATCGAGCCCTAAGACAACAGCAACAAGAAGTTGTTTACCACTATTATTGGCAAATGCCCGAATATTTTAGGTGGCTTGGAAAAACAAGTGAATGGGTACCTAATATTACACGTCTACGTGTTATTGGTAGAATTCATAATGTCAACTTTGTTTCTCAACCAGAACTTTACCACTTACGACTATTGCTGTATCATGTCAAAGATGCTACAAGCTTTGATGATCTCCACACAGTGAATGGTGTGAAACATGCAACTTATAAACAAGCTTGCTTAGCTAAAGGACTTACGTACTGTGGCGGCAGCGGTATGCAAACATCTGCTCTCTGGTACCAGCGGCGGACACAGCGAGCCAATCGGGGATCAGCAGCCGAGACGTGACAACTAACGTGCTCGGAGCGAGCCAATCAGCGATCCCGGTTAGTGTATAAAACCAGGGCTGCTAGAAATTTTCAAAGCACTCGCGAAGTCCCCCACTACGCTCTAGTCCCGTTGCCGGACGATAAAGACGATATCGATCCTCCACGGCCGTCGCCACCCAAGCCTCGATACCCCAGATCGGGCAAGAAAGGTAAGACCCAGGCCAAGGACCGGGCCAGCCAAAGCTACCTGCCACTGGACCCAAGCCCGTCCACCAAAATCCAGAGCGACCACCCGCTCCAGAACCTGCCCCCAAGGCTTCCACCGCCTCGCCCCGCCGCAGCTATGCAGCTGCCGCCAAGCGTTCTCCCCAGGCCTCATCTTCCGATGATCTCGCCGTTGTATCCGACTTTCTAGCAAGCTACGACTTGCAGAAAGTAGCCCAAACATTCCTCAAAATCAAGGAACGCTTGGCAACAGCCTCGCCCCAAGACAAGTTCCTCCTCTTGGTGGAAGCCTGCCGTATTATAGGTCTGTTATGAACGGACAACCACGGCAATCCCTCAAGCGAGACCTCGAGCTCGTGGCGTGGAACGCCAACGGCCTCGCTTCCCGGCATTCTGAGCTCTTAGAGTTCGTTGCCCGACACAAGCCCGACGTGCTTTTTCTTGGTGAGACGCACCTGACCCCGCATCGTCGTTTCCGACTGCCCAACTACGTGTGCCACCGGGACGACCGGTCGGGTCGCGCAGGAGGGGGCACAGCCATCGCGGTGAAGGCGAGTCTTCGCCAACACCGCGTTGTCCTGCCTCAGCGGCGGAACCTCGAGTGCACCGCGGTTGAGCTCCATGGTGCTCTCGGCGGTCTACTCGTGGTTTACGCTTACAAGCCTCCACAAACGGAGCTCCTGTCGAACGATCTGGAGGCCGTCTTTGGAGCACACAGGAGGGTAGTCCTGGCGGGCGACCTGAACTGTAAGCACCTTGATTGGGGGAGCCGCTTGGTGAACCCAAACGGGGCCCGCTTAAGCAGGTATGCTGATGCGGCTCGGGTCACAGTCATGGGTCCTACCGGGCCTACGTACTATCCCTCGAGGGCTAACTCCCGCCCTGACGTACTGGACATTGCCGCGGTCAGGGGCGTTTATTGCCCGGTCCACGTCTCCGTCATTTCGGAACTGTCCTCGGACCATTGCCCTATCAGTGTGCATATAGCTACCCAGCACGCCACCGTCCGCGACGAGCGGCGGGTAATCGAGTGGGACCGCTTTGGCCCGGCGTTCAGTCGCCGCCTACCCGAGCGTATCCCTCTCGACACTACCCAGCATGTCGACGAGGCAGTTGCCTTATTCGACACAGCCGTAGTCTCGGCGGTAAACGTGTCCTCCCGGATGAAGCCGGGGCTCACGCCCGACTATCAGCGTATCCCCGAAGAGGTGTCTCAGCTCGCTTGCGAGAGGAATCGCCTCCGGAGACGCTGGCAGAGGACTCGTGACCCGGCTGACAAGGCTGCGTTCAACAGAGCGTCCGGCAAGTTGCGTCGCGACATGCTGGCGTTCCGTAGACGCAACTGGGAGCTAGCTGTGACACAGATGGATGGCCTTGCCGAGGACCGTAATGTCTGGCGGGTTCCCAGTGCCCTAACGGGAAAGCGCAAACGCACGCCTCTCCCCGCACTGGCCGGACCCGGCGGTCAACCCCTTGGCCGCCCCCTCGAAAAGGCAGAGTTCTTGGCTGACAGTTTAGAGCGACAGTTCGCTCCCAACCCATCAAAGAACCCGGCTTTCACTGAGCAAATCTGCCGCGAGGTAGAGCGCTTTCTATCGGCCGATATCACAGTCCAACCGGAGCCCATCTCCCCGGAGGAGGTCTCTGAGAGGATTGTTCAGCTCAAGCCCCGGAAGGCGCCTGGCCCGGACGGAGTCATGAATTCCGCCCTCCATCGCCTTCCGGAGCGAGGAACCCAGTTCCTCACTGACCTGTTCAATTCATGCCTCAGACTTGCCTATTTTCCGGTGAAATGGAAAACGGCTACCGTCATAGTGATACCCAAGCCGGGAAAGAATTCTTCTCGCGTGGAAAACCTCAGGCCCATCAGCCTCTTGTCCGCGACGTCCAAGGTTTTTGAGCGTCTGATCCAGCGTAGGATCCGCGACCATCTAGAAAGACTAGACGTGCTGATCCCCGAACAGTTCGGCTTTCTTGAGCTGCACTCCTCGACTCATCAGCTGATGAGACTCGTGGAATGCATTACCGAGTCTGGCTGCCAGGGCAAACAGACGACTGCGATCTTCCTAGACGTAGAGAAAGCCTTTGACCGCGTGTGGCACGAGGGTGTCCTTTACAAACTGACGGAAGTCCTTCTCCCAGACTGCTACGTTCACTTGATCGGCAGCTTTCTGCGAGACCGTAGCTTCCGAGTGAGGGTAGACCACGCCCTCTCTTCGGAGAGGCGTATTACCGCTGGCGTCCCTCAGGGAAGTGTCCTTGGGCCTCTCCTGTTCTTGCTGTTTGTCAACGACACGCCCCGAGTTCCTGGAGTAAAACTGTCGCTGTTCGCGGACGACACTGCGGCTCTTGCCTCAGAGCCGAACGCGAGTTATGCGGCAGTTAAGCTCCAGCGCCAACTCGACGCGTATGTCGGGTGGACCGATGACTGGAGAGTTGCCGTTAACGCTTCCAAGATCGCCGCGGTAATATTCTAGCGCAAACGTAAGCGGCCTCAGCCGCTTAAAGTAGGCCCCGTCGAGGTGCCCTGGACCAATAGCGTCAAGTACCTCGGGCTCCACGTGGATTCCCGACTCACCTGGCGAACCCATACAAATTACATCCGACAACGCGCTTCGGCGCAACTCTGGCCCGTGCTATCTAATCCGGCAATGACCCCCCGGCTAGGTAAGCTCATAGTCAACACGTACGTGTTGCCCGTGATTACCTACGCCTGTCCTGTTTGGGGATACCTAGCTCGTGGTCATAGAACAACGTTCCAGCGCGTACTCGACCGGGGACTGAAGCTTGCGTGTAAGGTCCCCCTGAGATACTCTTCTCGTCTTTTGAGGAGAGGACCCGGTGTCCGCTCTCTTGATGACACCGTGAGACACCTGGCGCGTAGATTCTATGTTCGTTCCGACAGAGTGACCCACAATTCCCTCATTGCCGGACTTGGTAAATACACCCCGCGACCAGGTGAGTCCTGGAAGCGACCTCGTTTGCTAGTCCCGGTGGTATAATCCACCAATCGCAGGTCGCTTGAGACCCCCCCATAAGTAGATAAAAAGTATAAATAGAAATCCAACAGACCCAGTGGCAGGAGTCCTTTCTGAGACTCGGGACACTGCACTACTCGCGACCCGCGCAACCCCCAGTTGTGTATTTTCAACGCACTCTTTATCGCCATGCCATCGGACGCACTTCATCTCCTCTCCTCTCTCGGACGACATCGACGCGGAGTCAGCCGGAAGGAACGGCCGAAGAATAGAACCGCCGCCGTTCTTGCATCTTCCCCCTCCAGTTCCGCACCAGCGATAGGACGTCGCTGGGTCGGCAACCGACTCTACAACCGATGCCGAAAGAAGAGGAGGACTGCAGTATGCCACGAACAGCGGGCGCAGCCACCGAACATCTCAGCGCGGCACGACCAACATCAGCTTTCTCGCCACCTGGTCCTTTTTAGGGCCACCAAAAACACTAGAGTATGCGATTGGCGCCATTTGTCATATGGCAAGCCTTTTGTCCGGTGACAGTACGATGATCAACAGTGGATAGAAGGTTTGTGAGAATCTGCTGTATCAAAAATGTCTAGAGTAATGAGAAGTCTTTTCATACAAATTCTTATTTTTGGGTCACCAGAAAATCCCAAGGCTTTATGGGATACATTTAAAGAGGACTTAGCCAAAGACTTTATACGAGAAGCAAGGCGGAATGGAAGTTCCATTGAAGAAGCAATTAAACGAGCTTATCGAATAATTGCTTATAAGTTAAATACTGAAGCCACAGAAGGTAGGAATTTTCGTTTCTGGGTGCAACGATACAACATGAATGATATTGATGGCTATGAAAACCAACAAAACCAAGAGCTTTTAAACATCAACGAAAATCGGAGAAGAGATGTACCAACTTCTTAGAGGAAGACAAATAGAAATTGTCGACGCAGTCCTAAACTCATGTACTAATGAACTGCCTGGTCCCAGATGTTACTTTATTGATGGTCCTGGTGGTACCGGCAAAACGTTTGTTTATAAATGCCTGTATTACATATTAAATGGACGAAAGTATAATGTCAAGTGCATGGCGTTTACTGTGATAGCGTCTATTCTTCTTCCTAATGGGTGAACTTCTCACAAGACTTTTGGACTTAAGGTTGTTTACTGAATTCTATCGAATTTTTCTTTTAAATTATTTAAATAATAAATCAATAAAATTTTATTTTTTGTTGTAGGTGCCATTAAATTCTGATTCAATTTCAGATATTGATCTTCTAAGGCAAAAGAGCTAGCCAAAATTAATGTCTTCCTGATGGATGAAGCACCCATGTTACCTAAATATGGATTACACAATATGGATCAACTACTTTGTTCTATAGCAAATCCTAACATACCCTTTGGTGGAAAGATTATTGTCTTTGGAGGAAATTTCCGGCAATGTTTGCCCGTTCAACCTCGTGCTAACCGCAGTGAGTTGGTAGACCTTTTGATTAAAAAAAGCAGTCTTTGGCGTCATTTTAACTTCTTTTCACTGACAGAAAATACGTGTGTGGATCCAGAGCAAAGATACTTTGCTGAATATTTTTTATTAAAAGTTGGCAATGGAGATTTGCCAGTAAATGCTATGGATGAGACTGAACTACCAGGGGATATTCTTTCCAACGGCAATCTTATTGAAGAAGTATTCGGAGACTGTCTGTCTAATAACAGATATGAAGATATGAAGGACAGGGCTATACTAGCACCATTAAATAAAGATGGTAATAAAATTAATGAAGAAATTATATTGAAAAGCTTCCTGGAGAGTACAAAGTTTACAAAAGTTATGATTCCATCAAAGATCAACCAGAAGGAGGTCTCGAATTTACTTCTGAATTCCTGAATTCCGTTGAAATGGCTGATTACCACCACATGAACTTAAACTTAAAAAAAATACAATAATAATGATCTTGTGAAACTTGGATGTCTCCGAAGGACTATGCAATGGAACAAGGTTAATAGTTAATGAGTTGTGTAACAATATTATTAAATCAAAGATTATCACTGGAGAGAATACAGGCCGAGAAGTCCATATCCCAAGAATCACATTAGATTCTGGCAAAAATCAACTTGGATGTACTATGCAACGGCATCAGTTCCCTGTAAGACCTGCTTTTGCTATGACCATCCACAAACCTCAAGGACAAACATTTGAATTCGTTGGTATATACTTACATCAGTTTGTATGCATGGAATGTTGTACGTAGCATTTTCTAGAGTGAAAAAACGAAGCAGCTTAAAAGTTCTTTTGCCACCAGAAAATCCTCACCATACACAAAAGTATGGAAAGAAATACTAAATACTAGAAGACAAGAAATTCTAGAAGAACTTTACAATAACTTTCCAAAAATGTTGTATTATTTTTGTATTATACTGTATTTTGTATTATTCTATTTACTTAATGCAATAATGTATTGTTTTATACTTTATATATGTATAACGCAATAGCTATTATTTTAAATGTTTATACAATATACGTATAGTTTCTGTTTATGTTCACAAATTTCTGCTTATTTTTACAAATCCTAGACAATTTAATGTAAAAAAATCTGTATATATATAAACAAATATCAAAACCGAGCGAAGCTCGGTCCCCCGATATTAATAACAGTATGTGAAAGAGTTAGTGACTAATATCAAGGCTTACAAGTATTCTTTAAAAGTTAAAACATAGTTCGAAATAGATATTATTATCATTCAAACTTCACATATTATTCAGATTGTTTGCACCTTGTTTTTGTTTGTTTGAGTACACTTGTGTTCACTATAAAATTGCCATTAATTGTTACAATCATATCTGTAATTAGCAATTATCAGCTCTCACTTATTTATTCACTCACTCTGATTGTTTTGATCACTCTTAAACTTTAACACATAGTACTTTGTTTATTAGTTAAATACCTTAATTATGATTATACCTTGCATGGTACTTCCTTATTAGCCATTGTGGTCATTTTCTATTTTATTTATTTTATGATTAGGTGAATTATTTTATTAAGGATAATTTTATGTTGGGCTTATTCGCTGGAGATAACCAATACCTTTTTTATTGGTATTTCAGCAAAAAAAAAAAAAAGAAACACAATAAAATATTATTTAAATAAAGAAAATTATGTAAATAAATATATTCATGTTGCCTTTGGCCAGAATCGTGAAACCCATCTCTCATTTAAGAGTGGTAATAAGTAATATATCATATGCAAGACCTCTCAGGTGTCTCTTTTTTTAAGACTGAATCTAACCTTCGACTACAAATGTTCAATTTCAAAAATTATTTGCTAATTAAGTGACAGCCTTTAATGGAAGACTCTAAATGAATCTTACTTGTCTACAGAAGGAAGATTGTTCGTATATTAAAAAAACTTTACCTCTTGTGTATTCTCTTCTTTTTCCACTTCTTCTAAAACAATTTCATCCTTCACAACCGTACTGATGTCTTGAAAAACATCCTGAAACAAAATAAAAATTATATACAAAACAATTATTTGACATCGCTCTTTCTTTTCATTTCAAATAAAGCATATGAACACTGTAGCGTAACAGTTATATTTATATCTGAATTCACACCTGTGCTTTTAAACTATAAAACACCTATCTAATAAGAAATTATTATTTATTATTTTTCAAATCAATTACCGACTTATTTAGTAGAACTATTAAATTAGACACACACACAGACACACTGGTACGGTAAAGAAAGTTCGGTCAGATGTACAAACAGAGCTAAGAGTCAATGACAGCATATCTACTTATTGTATGGGATTTCTATAGGGGTGGTACACAATTGGGATGCCAATTTATTTCATAGGAATTGTGTAATCAAAGATAGCAAAGGATATAATATTAGAATGCACATTATCAATGATATGTGCCATAGAAACAGACCTTAAGTAATCATAACGGTAAACTGAGAAAAAAACATTTAAAGCCAGTTGTAATTAGGATCTGCAGAGAAATATTATCAACACGATAAAGTGAGGAGTTTTTTGTCGGCTCACACATGGTAAACACGTGCCCACTGTGGTTATATAATGTGGTGAAGTAAGGAGAAACCATAGATATGTACAACAGTACTGAAGGTAGAAAAGTATAATAATTAACCCTCTAACGGTAAGGTGGACTTTTACGCATGCAAGGTAAGGTCGGGTCGGATCCGACCCAATGTTCTTGCGTCACACAATGAAACAATTTTTAGTCCGTATTTATCGGGTTTTGCCTTTATATATACTCTGAAAGGGCAACGTCCCCGGAAACTAAGCAGTGTCTCGTCCACAGTTACGTATTCAGAAGGACTGTAATGTGTAGAACAATTGCTTTCGAAATCACCCCATATTTCTCGAAACGCCGCAAATTTATCCTTCCTTGGATCTCTCGTAGTTTTGTCGTCAAATCGTAAGTTCTGGATTAGAAAAGAGAATCTTTTCTGTGGTATTGAACAGCGAAATACAGCCGGTCCATAGATTACAGAAAACATATCATCAAGACATAAACCAGAGTTCTTCAAAACACCGCTCATATACAACAGCCCAATAAGAGCTCTTATCTCTATCAGGTTTGTGGGAGATGTAAACCACTGTACAGATTGGTATTTGATCTTCGATCTCCTATTTCACTGTTAGTGTGGAGAACAATTTTTTCCAGCATCTCATCGGTTACAAATAAAGAAAACAATTGTACCTCATCAACGATCCCTCGAGACTCGCCTTTTGGTCCGGGCAGGTGTGTGATAACATTTAAAGATGAGGTTCGTGAAAATTTGAAGCGTACCGGTTTGTTCGTCCAGATGGTTTCTTCGTCTTTCCCCAATTCAAAAATCCTGTCATCATCAGTGTTTTCATAGGCATTTCGATCATCAGCACTGCTACAATCCTGTGTCCCTTCAGCTAAGTCGAACTCGTCGTCTTCGTTATCGCTGTCTATAAGAATGTTATCTTCAATCTCGCAAACTTCTTTGTCAAAATCTTCTTCTTCTAAGTCTGAGTCTTCTTCTTCTTGCCTTTGAAACTCTGCTAATATTTCTTCAGCAGTGTACAATATTTTGCTAAAAGCCATTATGCAAAAAATAAAAAATGAATAGAAAATCTAAATTCAATGAAAAAAGTCACAGTAATTAGAGTAAATTGTATTCTATTATCCACTCAATGGTACTGTCTGGCTCTTACACGTGTTAGTATTGTTATGATGCCAGAGCAATGTCAACCATATATACTACTACGCTTTTTCGTGAATCGTAAAAAGTACACAAAGTGTAGACATTCCAAAATATACGATTGTTGATGTCTAGGCTCGACTTTGGAGAAACATTGCAACAGATACAACTCGATAAGTCACTGGTTACAAAATTACAAAACAATGGCAAGTGTTGTGTTCATGTTTAGTCTACAAAACAAGACTAAACATTAGTTACAGTACTACGTATGTATAGAGTTCACAAGCCATACATTCTTACAAAACTGCAAAAAATATATAGGAAGCATTGAAAAATTTTAAAGCATTTTTGGTAAGGTCGGGTCGCATCCGACCCGAAAAGAGAAGTGCCCGGAAAAAACAAACACAGTGATCGAGGAACAATTACCTGGAAACTGGGGTTATTCCTATGCCTTCCCTACGAATGACTGAGAGGGTATCTTAGTGTTAAAACGTTTGGAGAAAAGTTAGAATGGAGAGATGTTCGGAACAATTGCGCATGGGTCGGATCCGACCCGCACCTTACCATTAGAGGGTTAACTAAAGATGTGTTACAAAGCCCTAAACTTGAAAACAATTCATAACATGAAAATGTTAACATGAGGATAAATTGCTAACAGAAAAACCCTGATTTACTGTCCCTGATTTTGTGTAATAGTATAATTTATCATTTGTATCGTGTCTGATTATTATATTTGTATGAATTCCTTTGTATACTTGTGACTATTGCAAAAACAAAAGTAAGGTTATTTGTACTGCTTGTGTTACATCGTGAATCCTGCCTTGTCAAAGATAATGTATGCGACTATTAAGATGACTAAACATTATGATGAGCTGTACAAATAATGATCAGAGCTTTTTCTTATTAGTGCAAAGTGGCAGCAATCAATGTATGTTAAATTCTATTGAAAATATTGAGGTTTTTTTATATTTGAAGGGACAATAAATTTCCGTTTTACTGATAGAAACCACAAATTTCTTGTTGAAGAAAATGATTAGGCAATACTTTATGGATTTATGAATTTAACTGGTGATAATCATATATCAAGTTACATACTACTAAAACTGTTGCAGTTATGTTTAATATCAGTGAATTTCCATGTTTGTATCTTGTTTAATAATTTATTTAAAAATTTTTAATATGTGAAACTTAAAAAATTTTTTTCTTTAATTAGTTATAAACACTAAAATGTGTGCTACAATAATTATGAAAAATTATTTCAGATGTCATCCTACCATATTCTATTCTGTGGTCAGTGGATACACCTAACTAGTCCTGTGGTGGTGGTGGTAGGGGAGGGATTTCTTTTAAGAGAAAATTTGTGAAATTTTGAATAACTGGGATAGTGATAAGTTTCCACAAACAGATGATGACTGGGGATTTGTTTCTTGGGGGCTTTTTACAATAGGTTTAGGTGGCTTTCTTATAAATCCTTACTGTTACATGACAGGTGGTGATCCTGCCAGAATACTTAAATAAATACATTATGTCCACCCTAGTTGTATTTCAGTGTTGTGAGTATATTACATTGTGTAAGTAGGTATCGATATGTAATGGTACATTTTATTGAGTGTAGTGTACAAACAGATTTTCTTGAGTGTGAAACAGAACTTTGGAATGCGTGGAATTTTTGTACGTGACTTTGGCCTGGGAAGTGCATAATTTTTTGACAGGTGTACGTGATCAAAACTCATTTTCACACAGTTTTTATTATCGTGCAAGGTGAAAAGGAGTTCACACCTGCCAATATTCTCACAGGAGAGCTGGAAAAAACCAGTTTAGTGTGGGAGCAGAGTGAGTAACGCTGAACCATGCGGTAGGCAGTCGCCAGTTAAACATCAAAGAAAGCAGATGCCAGCGACCATGTCGAGATCACAAAGGCTGTACTTTGGTACTGTCTGGCCACGACTGGATGATCGAGGCTGCTCTCCCCCATCACGCGGCCACTTGTAAGCAAGGTAGGGTGAAATATGTGTACTAGACGTTTGGCTTACCCCCACTTAGCCTACCGTAGTACCCGGCCATGCTTCTCCCACCTTACACAATTCTCAATCATCGAATCATGGCCAGACAGTACTAAGATGTAAACAGCTGAGTAAAATACTGTCAGTAGTGTCACAGCTAGAAAATGTAATTAAGTTTTTAAAAGTATTATTGATAGTCACAATCAGAACAGCGGAGAGAGTAGACGCCAGTGACCGTGCCTAGATCACAAAGGCTGTGCCCTGGTAAAATAAATGTAAAAGGTGGAGTGGATTACTGGCTATAATGTCTCAGTCACATATGACTGAAAGTTTTGATAGTATTACTCACAGTTGCCGTCCAATAATAACAGTTTAATCAGAATAATAAGTGGAATAAAAACTGCATAGAAACGAAAGAACAAAACAAGCGTAAGTTTCAGATTTTTAAGTTGTTTTCATGGGGGACAGTGTTGCAGTTTCCAAATTCCGCCTGTCAAAATATGGTGGCTGCCAGGGGTTTTGGTATATTTTCGGAATCTTCTGAAGATGTAAGGTAAGTGATTAGTATCAGGGCCTTCTTATTGTTTGAACAATTATAGATGTTATATGTGATTGGCTGTATACAAAAAATAAATAACCATGGCAAATAAGTAAAGGGATAACGGACTTTTTATGTACAGTGTTGGGTTACTTGAATGTGCTGTTTGAACAACAAACTAGTGTTAACATATGAACAGTTTTGGATTATCAAAACACAACTGAAATACAACTTAGTGACTTAAAGAAATGCAGTCACTAAGATATATTAGCATGGCAACGGATTAACGGGTAAAACTGACCAGATCGCGATATTAATGTATACAATACTAACAATGGCAGTATATTAAATAACCAGGTCAACCTGAGTGATACAAAGTTATTTACAGAGGAAGATCAAACTTTTATTGGGTAAAAACTATTGATGAGGTACATTAAGCAGGCAAATTGTAACGGTACAAACCGATGAGCGTATACAATCAAAAGTTTTATTTAACAAGAGTATATTTTTGGTAACCGACTGTAGCTCCGTGTGAGGTACGAAATGGTACAGGAATGCAGACTATCTGCGAGGCTGCGCATTCACGCGTATACGCGAACGCGTGGCCCAACTTTCCCAACGTAAAAGACACGTACATACATTCCAGAGCCGAACATGTGATGGAAACAAAGGAACACAGAATGCGAGCTCACGGCAACGCCTAACACCAGGCGGGTAGGCAAAAAAACGCGCACACACGGTCAGTCGTCACAGAGCAGTGCAGTTCGTCACAATTCATCATAAAGGTTTCCATATCTGTCCTGCAAAGATATTGGTGGCGACTCTGAACTTCTGTTGGAATTTATAAAAAGGTAAGTCAGCGAGAAAAGTTCGCAAGGTAAGGTTCTGGCAGAATATTTTATTTTTAAATTTATGATTTGGTTGTAACTAAACAAATGGCGACTTGCTTTGAGGCACAGAAAATAGGATTTGGGTAATGGTGTAAGTGTAAGTTGTGAAATTACCGTATATTTACGTACATGTGATAAGGTTATGTTTTGGTAGCGTCAATGTTGTGTTTACTTTTACGTATTGATAACTGTTTTAAGTAGTGGTTATTTGTAGTTAATGTGAATAATTATTGTAGTTTTTATAAAGGGGTAAGATATAAAAATTTCATAAGCATGGCTGATGTAAGAGAAACCGAAGAAAAAGGGCGTTCATTGGCTGATGTAATGAATCTTCTGAGAACAATGTATGATGATATGAAAACTAGATTTGATGCATTAATTAAACGTATTGACGAAAGCAATGAGAAATGGGAAAGAGATAGATGTAAATTAAAAGAGAATACAGAAGTCGAATTAAAACAGGTAAGTGGTAATAATGTTGTTAATTATAATGGGGAGATAAATATGAAATTTTTCCCGTGATTTAGGAGCAAGGAGTCCAATAATGATTTATGAGGACATAGTTTCCTCCCATGATTATAGAGACGAGGTGTCTCTAAGTAGTTCCCCTAGTTCTCATGAGTTCCCTGGAAGAATCAGGATGTGTCATGATAACGTTATGTTGCCTTTTGTGTGGATTGAGAGAGAAAAAGTGAGATGGTGTTATGATGAGAGGTATTTTGAGAGAGAGAGAATGATAGAGATGTTTACGTTAAGTAGAAGCTATAAGGAGTTAAGAGAGAGGTTAAAATTTGAAAAAATAGATGATATGAAAGACTTACCTTGTAAAATAGATATTGATGATTATTTTGATGATACCACTGTAGATGATGAGCACTTACCTTGTGAGGTGATGGACATAGTAGACGAGTATGATGATATAACTTACCTGGGGATAACGAATAATATTAAGGGAGACTGGACAAAAATAACTAATGGTGACAAGGTTTATGAGATAATAATAAGGAATAGTCCTACAGATTATTATGGTATAACAAATGACACAGAGTTAACGGGTTATTATATAAATAATAATAATGTAATAAGAGTAAGTAAAGATGAGAATTATTATGTGAAAAAAAGATGGATTTACGATGATGGTGGTTAGAAACAGTGAATGAACATTTAATTATTTTAGTTTATGGTGAAAACTTGGCTAAATTATGAAATGAGGAATGGTAAACAATAATGATATGACAAAAAATTGTAGATAAATTTATAGTGAGGTTAATTGTGTTTGTATAATAGGTTAGGTTGTACTATGTATTTTATGTAAACAATGTATGAATGCAATACGAATGGATTTAATAATAATAATATTATCAGACTAAATAAATAACGAGAGTATATAATGCAAATGAATTGTAATTGTTTTGAAATAAGGTGATTAAAGTAACTTTGTGTTTTAAGAAACTGATTGAATTAAATATTTGAGATGAATTAATTAATTAATAAATAAATGTTGTCTAGATAAATTTTGATAATGAATTTAAATGATTTTTATAAGATTTGAACTTGATAATAAATAGTAAATGAGTAAAAGTAAAAATATGTGTTTAGTTGTTGAGTCATATGGTTGTTATAATGTTTCAGAAGGTACATATGGTTGTACGTTATAATTGTGGTGAGAATTGTTTATAGTTTGAGTCTATGACAACTGATTATGTGTTCATTTGATGGAGTGACTGACCATATGTAAGTATAAATTTGATAATGACTTTGAAGTAAAGTAAAATGTTTGAATAATAAATCTTAAATGAGTTTAAAAGGTTCTAAATTAGGTGATTAAATTAATTTGAGGTTGTTATGAATTCTCTAGTGTAATTTTCAATGATCATATTAATGTAAAACGTTGTAAAAGATGGAGTTTGGGTGATAAATATTTCAATAAGGCATTGAGTCAGCCAGAGTTAATTTTAAATGGGTGTTAGACAAAATAAGAATTTTTGGAATATAAATAATACAGAAACGGGGTAGTAGTAGGGACACAGTAGCGGGAGTGCATGTATGTAGAGAAAGTGAGAGTGATGTAAATGGAGAGTAAATAGGTGGTGGTGAAATTTTGTAGTGAGGGTGGAGGTGTAAGGAGTCATCAACGACAGGCGTTATGGCGGGAGGTGAACGATTTAAAGAGGGTTACGGGTTACCTGGAAGGGCCGGGAACCGATAAGGGAATGAGCTGGTAGTGTGGGAGCACACATCCTAGGTACAAAGATGGTATCAGGTATTTCGTATTAAGGGGAGAATGGTTTCAGTGGAGTTAGAGAATTAAGTGGAGGTAAATATTATTGAGAGATTGGTGTCACCCTATGTAAATCCGTTAGTGGTTGATAGAAGGAAGAAGGGGGTTAAGGTTAGATCTAAATGCCCATTCAATAAATCAAATCATTGTGAATGACTGGGAGTCACCCAAACAAAAAAATGATGAAAATGTTAAATAGAAATTCATAGTTGAAATGTAATAATTAATGTAACAAGTTAAAGAGTTAATAGAATTGAAAGCTAAAATAAAGCTGTAAGTTGTGTAAATTTTTTGATAAAATCTGAATTTGAAATGTTATATATAAAGAATGTTGATAATAAATTTGAAAATTTTGGAGAATTTATCGGTACAATAAAGGATAAATAAATGATGGTTGATTAGTAAAAAGTTCAACAGAAATCAAAGTGTAATGTTTATAATTTTATATGCAAGTTTAAAGGTGAATTGTTTATTTTTTATGTAATCATCGCAATGTTAATTATGAGTGTACTATGTTTTATTATGATGTATTATGTTAGAGTGCAGGGATCTTAAACATGTAATTATGTGTTTTAAAGGTGATTTCCCCACTTTCGGGCGGTCGCTGCCTCACCAGCACTGACTGTGATTTTGGCTGACAACCAGCTGTGGGCAGACATTGTAACTAACCATGGTTGGTTGCCTTTTTGAAAATTGGTGTGACATAGAAATTAACAGGGGGGTGATTCAGGGGAAATCAAACCGGAACTATGGAACAGCGGCTATCACTCTTTCGCGTTGGAACATAAAAAGGGTGATAGAACCGTCTTAAGGGCACATAACTATAAGATCAGTAAGATATTGTAAACCCGTCAGATTATCTGAATTTTATTTGTAACGCCGAAGCAAGGACAGGAAATGACAAAATTCCTCCTTAACGCTTCAGTCCTAGTGGAAGCAACTGGGCGCCACAGTCCAGTCATGGGGGGACATAGAGAGATGGATGGCCGGTGGCAACGTTACATGCTGCGAGGGTGCGACTCCGTCTTTGGGGACCTAGTCCTCATTGGCAGAAGTAATAGTGTCATCAAAATGGGTGAAGACCTTGAGGTCATTGACAAATGTGTAACGCGGGGTATCAGGGGTTAAGCGAAATTAGTTTAAGTTGGGGGGATTAGTATAAGTTGATGTAGAGTGGAAGGAGGTTACTAAATTGTTAGTAATGAAGTATTGAAAAAAAAAATTGTTGTGTCAATGAGGTAGTTGATCTTATGAGAAAACTAAATAATTTCTGATTGAATAAAAAGAAGATAAAATTGATGATTATTGTAATGGTGCTGAGAATAGTGGAGTAGATTGTTTGCTTATCTGTGTACTGATTGTATTGAATAGTTTGCTGTTTAATACCATCAGACCTTGTATTGTGTATAAATGGTAATATTAATCTACCTTGGTCACTAAAATCAAAATGGAACTTTAATTGGAGTTGGTAAATGAAGTTGAATGATTTTGGAGTTTAAATTTTTGTTTTTCTGTTTGTTGTGTCTAACCTAAATGATAAATGTATATTGTATAGGTTACAGAAGTAAAAATAATATGGAATAAATAAAACAGGAAAATGTAATAAGTTCAGGTTAAGGATACATGTGTTAAGAAATATTGTTTATTTAAGTAGTTCATTGAGATATACAACCAGTACTTTGCTAAAAGGCGAACCAGTACGGCTAAGGGGAAACAAGTCAGTTAAGGATGTGGTATGTTGAAAAGCCAGTAATTGATATTTTTTATTGAATGTTACAGAGTTTGGTGATACTGTGGCGGGTGCCTGTCTGACTTTGCGGTATTGGGATCTTAACAAGAAGTCCAGTAATGTCATGCAGGTGCAGCCGCAGTCACCAGACTAGGGGGTAAGTTACCCTTGATTGTAATAAGGATTAAATGGGGGTTGTTGGTGCCATATCCCTGCTGGTCCTCTTAGGTTTTTTTTAGGCAATGAGAGTTTTTCTGTTTCGACAGAAAACCTCTCATTGGGGGGGGGGGTTATTGTAACGGTACAAACCGATGAGCGTATACAATCAAAAGTTTTACTTAACAAGAGTATATTTTTGGTAACTGACTGTAGCTCCGTGTGAGGTACGAAATGGTACAGGAATGCAGACTATCTGCGAGGGTGCGCATTCACGCGTATGCGCGCATGCGTGGGCCAACTTTCCCAGCGTAAAAGACACGTACATACATTCCAGAGCCGAACATGTGATGGAAACAAAGGAACACAGAATGCGAGCTCACGGCAACGCTTAAGACCTGGCGGGTAGGCAAAAAAACGCACACACACGGTCAGTCGTCACAGAGCAGTGCAGTTCGTCACAATTCATCACACGGTACAGTCGCAAATACAGTGGCCTCGGAAATTTCGGTAGACCAAAGTGAATTGAGTAGCCGAGGTCTACCGAAACTGGCGTAAATATAAGAGAAGAATAATGTCAGTGCAATCTAACTAATACGTAAATAAACGGGAAGAATTAAAACAGTGTTTGGTGACAAAGTTGTAACTTTGTATTTACCTTTTAATATATAATAATATTTTATGTTTATTGTGACTTACCTTTTACAACTCACACTATTTACATTGTGTACAGCACGTGTTGCCAACATAACTTTTTCTTTCTAGGGTCCAGGGTCGTATTAAGCGAACATAGCAAAAACAGTTTGGGCGTTTGAAATAATGAGTCAAACAACATTTGGTTTAAACAAACTTGTGGTTTACTATTCTGAATTTCAATTATTAAAATTAATAAAACAAAATGGAGTCGTAATCACCCAAAAACAAAATGGCGGCTATGTGTTTCCGCCGTTTAACTATACATCAATCTCAATTATTAATAACTTTATCTCCTGTATTTAATTTATAAACAAGAGCATTTCTACTAAACTGCAGTTATCATCGATTTTACGTATTACGTTTCTAATTATATTATAACACAAACCAATGCCTCATGGCTTTGCTTGTAGATGCCGGCACTCATTCGCACGCACACACTCTCTCTCTCCCCATACATTAATTTACTGGTACATTTTGATTTGGAATTTTGAGCTCAATTGAATAAAGATATGGATTTAAATTTGGACTTTCCTGAATTTGAAGTCTTGCAGTTCCTCGTCAGACGTTCTCCATTTGCCAGCAAGTGTTTGCCGAAATTTACTGTTTCATGTCTGTTCTTTTTACTGCACTGAAGTTACTTTACATTTTTATTCTAGCTGTTCACTGATTATACTGGTTACATTTGTAAATTACATTTTGATACTTTTAAAGCACTTTTGCTGGCAACAATTTGCCAGCGAATTTTACAACGTGCTCCTGCACTGCTAGTAGTTTGTCGACTGGGGCGGACATATTAGTGTAAATTCATCAGGTGGAAGGGATTAATCGTCATCAACCTATTGTTCACAGCTGATGACGGCATTGTTTTATATCACAGTTATTACGTCTGTCGTATTTATTATGACGTTTCAGCATTGTCCGTTTGTCGTTTCGTCTGAATATCTGCCGTATGTCACGTACACCAGTGACCTCGGCGTTGAGTCGTTCTGGCAAACTGCGTAGCATGATATATTTGGGAAATTCTAACCTTATGTCGTTTAATACATTAAATCACAATAAAATTATATTTGCATGTACCTACAAATTCCTACACGGACTTATGTACCGTTACAAAACCCCCTCAATGAAAGGTTTTATGTCGAAACATAAAAACTCTCATTGACTCATTCATACTTTCTAAAGGGATCAGCCCGGATATGTCACCACAACCCCCTGTACTGTTTATATAAAAGAAACACAAATCACTTACCCTTGGTCCAATGATGGTGACAGTACCTGCCTGACCTTACTGGACTTCTCTTGCGAGATCCCAACACCGCAAGGCCATCCAGGCACTTGACGTTCCTGCTCTGACGCGCTGGCCAGCTCAGGACCGCCGTCACAGCATCACTAAACTCTGAAACATCGAATACAAAAAATTAAATAGTGGCCTTGTATAATCCCATATCCACAACTGATATGTCTTCCCTTAGCTGCATTGGTTTATGTTAGGAGGCATTGGTTTTCTTAATTCCTAATTTTTCAAATACCAAACAAACAAGATTTACTATAGAATGTCGCTTTCTCTTTTTTGCATTCCTACGTTTACCAAAATCTTGACTCCAGTCAATAATATTTCAACTCTTTTCACCACAAGAAAATATACTCTTATACTAATATATCAACACGTAAAATAATTCCTTAAGTTTAACAAAATCAACACAATTTATCTATATCTCTATCATAGAGAATTCAAAGCACAACTTCATTATGACAAACAACCTAACTATTTAAACTTCATTGATCAGTTTTCCTGATCCTAATACGTCTTTAAAGCAGAATTATAATTATCTTTTATGTTCAACACCAGTATCAACATCATATATTTAATGCTTAATATTTGTTTAACGTTACTACCCCTGTAGCAACCTCCTCGCCACACACACTATGACCCCCCTGGACTGTGGCGTCCAGTTGCTTCCACAAGGACTGAATTGGTGGAGGAATTTTGACATCCCCTTGTCCTTGCTTCAGCTTTACATTTTTAAAATTGCCAGATATCATCATATCTGAAAGTTACATAATTATACCCTTAAATTGGGTCTATCACCTGTTTTGCTGTTCCTACTCGAACAAGGTGATAGTCACTGTTCCATAGTTCCGGAGATTTCCCCTAATTGGCCCCCCGTTAATTTCAACTTTCACTAATTTTCAGGACAACCAACCGTGGTCAGTGTTACAATTGCTGCCCACAGCTGGCTGTCGTCCAAAACCACGATTAGTGCTGGTAAGGCAGTAATCGCCCGAATAGGCGGGGAAATCATCTTCATTAGCATGTTTAAACTCTAACATCATTTATACACTGTACGGTTAAGAATCATATATAATATAAAATTATATCAAAGTTGTACAGTGTACGTACGCCGATTTCGGCCTCCGATGATGGTAACGTACTTGTGCGTTACTCATCAACCCATAACGCTATCTACAGTGGCACATGCCACCACTGCAATAGCCTACCTGTATCTAAACTTAACTCCTGCTACATTTGCTGTCTCTACAGTCCACAATTGATTTACACTTCTAATAACACCAAACAACCCCCAAAATCACCCTTAATCTTGCATAATAACAAGTTCCTTTTATTTTATTTAGAAATTTTCACATAGACACTTTTGCAAGTCCAAGCTTTCACTTTTCACTAACATCTTCTTTATGACAAAATAAGAACTACAACAATGGGTCATCTTACAAGTTTACGTTAAAATAAAATACATTTCTGTTGTTTTCTGAGGGAAAACAATTCCTTGAAAAGTTAAGTATTTAAGTTACATAATTTTGGCCGTTTCATTCCACAATTTCTAAAACAAAACTATGGTAGTTCGTGGAAAAATACTACCACCATCAAACATTTCTCTTCATGTGTATATTTATCTATCTCTCTTTTTTTTCTTCCCCTCTCCGTTCTTGTAAGCAAAGAATTTCTACTGACACCTTTTTGTGGAGTAAGACCATCGTTGCTTTCACCCCGTTGCTGAGGCTACCGCCAACCATGGTCCGCCTCCAGATTGCCAAAATCCACTATCAGAGGTGGTGAGTCTGTGATCGCCCGAAAATGGGGGACAGTCCCTTCTGGAAACATAAACATCAAATTAAAATCCATACATACATTAATATAAAATAAACATTATTTAAACTCCTATGATGACCAATACAACTTTAAATTTGTAGCATTGTGTGTTCCTACTATCTCCCTTGTCTCCCTGTTCTGCAATACATATGAATTCTTCATCTTAACTTCTATTACCTCATAAGGTCCTTCATAGAGTAAGAAGAATTTCTTGATCTCCTTGTCCTGAGCACTTGACAAGTCGTGTCTCCTCACCAATACCAACTGTCCTACTTCATACTTCATCCACTTACCTTTTGCGTTGTGTCTACGTTTTCTTCGTTCACCCTTGCTTAATAAATTTTCATTAGCCAACCTGATTTTAATACTCACATCCGTTTGCTCGCTCTCAGGTGGGTAGTCAAATAACTGTTCTAAAATCCTCGGGGGGCGTGTTCCCTTAATCAATTCGTGAGGTGTATATCCTGTGGACTCGTGGGTGGTACTGTTCAGCCAATTCTCTACCCTTCTGACGTATAACGGCCACTCGCTGTGTTTGGCGTGACAATAGGCTCTAAAAATCCTGCCTATCTCTCTCATGACACGCTCTGCCTGGTTGGACTGAGGATGGTACACAGCCGTATGCTTCGTGATGATTCCTTCCCATCCTAGGGTCTGGCGCCATTTCCCACTGATGAACTGTGGCCCATGGTCTGATAAAATTACCTTTGGCTTACCCACGTGAATCATGTAGTCCTTTATCACCTTCTCACTCAATACCTGACTGGTAGCTCTCTTTACACTATATAATCTCACATACTTAGAAAAAGTGTCTAACATTACAAAAGTATACATCACTCCGCCTCTACCCTTCGGCAATGGTCCAAACAAATCTACCGCAACTAAATCAAATGGTCTTTCTACTTTTATAAAATTCATCTCCCCTTCAACCCTATAGTTTACTACCTCCGACTTCTGACACAAATCACAACCCCTTAACAATTTTCTAACCCGTCTTTCCATATTCTTAAAAATACATGACTCTTTTAAAACATTAACACACTTTTTCGCCCCAAAATGACCATATCTTATATGACAATCCCAAATGATCTTATCTGCTAACCCATCTGGCACAACTAATTTCCAATCACGCTCACCCCCTTCTACTTTCTTAAATAACAACCCTTTATAAATTTGAAAATGTTGACTATACCCTGATTCCGCTACTTCAGTTTGTAAACTATTATAATCTTACCTGACTTACCATCTGCTCTTTGCATGGTTCTAATGTCCTTTAGCTCTTCTCCAAAAATTCTGTCCTCTCGGCTTATCTGAAAAATCTCAATCTCCTTCAAATCCCTACCCGTTTTATTGTCCAACATGTCTACCCTAGAAAGAGTGTCAGGTATCTTATTGTCTGTTCCCTTGATGTACTCCCAATCAAAATTATATTCCTGTAAAACAAGTACCCACCTGGTTAGACGGCTGTGAGCGAGCTTACACGTATTCAAGAAAGATAACGCCTTGTGATCAGTGCGGATCACCGTTCTGTTTCCCAAGATGTACGTTCTGAACTTCCCGACGGCGAACACAATGCTTAACAGTTCCTTTTCGGTGGTCGTATAATTTTTCTCTGCCGACAGCAACGATCTACTTGCAAATGCGATGGTCAGGTGTTCTTTCTCGTCGTCTTCTTGGTAGAGCTCCGCCCCTACTGCTATATTGCTAGCATCCGTCTGTAAGTAAAATGTCTTATTAAAATCGGGATGGTTCATCATTATCAGGTGGCTAAATTTTCTTTTAATTTCGTTGAAAGCTTCACGTTCTACTTCTCCCCATCTCCACTGCTTATTTTTCTGGAGCACTGCACTCAATTTTGCTGTTGTGTGTGCATAGTTTTTCTGAAACTTGCTATAAAAATTATATAGTCCTAGGAAACTCTGTAGTTGTTTGATGTTCTTCGGTTCAGGGAAGCGCATAATGGAGTCCACCTTGTCTGGATTCGCTGAGATTCCCTCTGGTGTAATGATAAATCCTAAGAAATTTATTTTCGTTTGTAAAAATTTTGATTTGTCCCAATTTATGGTAAGTCCTCCTTCCTCTAATTTGGCTAAAACATATCCCAAATGATCTAGGTGTTCCTCAAAAGTTCTAGACGCAATCAATATATCGTCTACATACACTGACAAAAAATCGAGGTCCTTAGGTTTTAGAATTTGGTCCAAACATTTTATAAAGCTGGCTACGCTGGTATTCAATCCAAATGGTAAACGTCGAAACTGATAATTTTTACCGTTAAACAAAAATGCTGTATATTTCCTACTTACCTCCGCCAATGGTACTTGCCAATATCCGGCTGTTAAATCAAGTGACGTCATGTATCTCACTCCACTAAACTTCTGAAATATCTCATTGATCGACTCTGGTGATTCACGGTCTGGTATTATAATCTGGTTGATCCTCCTCGCATCTAAACATAACCTCACCCTACCACCCTTTTTTATGACTACCACCAATGGGTTTGAATAATGTGACACTGACCTCTCTATTATACCTCCTTCCATCATCCTGTCCAACTCCTCTTGCACCGCTCGTCTCTTAGAATAAGGCACGGGATAACTTCGCTGCATGAAAGGTGTGTGTGCCCGTATCTGCAATATACATTCGTAACCTTTTGCCCTTCCTGGAACATCGGCAAACACTCCCTTAAACTGCTCAATCACTTGCCACAACGACGCACGTTGATCATCCGTTACCACCTCACCTCCACTACAAAATTCATCCGCCCTTATCTCCCACACTGCTTTATTAATATTACCCATTTCATTTTCAAAACTCTCAATATACTCTTCCTCTCTACATGAATTTATTCTAGCATCTGTATCACTCTCGCCTACTCGTTTTTGTAGTATTTTCACCCCTGTTATTGTAATTTTATCCAATACTTGTTCATAATTAACTCTTACAGACCGATCACCCCCGTCTAACTCTACCACTTTCTCCTTAAAATTTATAACAGCTTTGTTTCTTTGTAGGAAATCATTACCCAATATAATGTCTAGACTTAACCCTTTTACTACTAAAAATGTGCTCTCAAACTCTGTGTCATTTATCAAAAAACTTAAGTGTATTTGTTTTGTTACTCTCTTACTGCATACTCCTGTAACTCCTACTACTGTAACCCCTGCTACTGGTAAAATTGGAATATTCTTATTAGTCTCCCTTAACTCTCTCAAAATGTTCTCTGCCATTACGGAAATCTCGCTACCGGTATCTACAAGTGTTCTATAATTCTTATCGGCTATTTTTACCTGTATCTCGGTTAGTCCAGTCCTCACCTCGACCGTGGTGTTGTTCTCCTCCTCCACTAGATCTGCAACTATGTCCGTTTTAATCACATTACTCTGGAAATCCTCCAACGGTTGGACCTCATGTGCTTCCCTGGACAGTGGTCTGGTCCATGCTACCACTGTCTGTTCTATTTTTCCGTCTGGTGTCTGTTGTTGCTGGTGGTTGGTCCCTGGTTATGACCGGCTGCTCCCCTGGTGTTTGGTGTTCCTCTATTTTGTTGGCCATACTGTTTTGGTTCGTCTCTTCTCCTCTGGTCGTCTCTTGCTAGGCTGCATTTAAAACATCTTTGCCGGTTGGCGTAATTCTCACATCTACACCTGGAACATCTCCACTCACCTGAGTTATTGAAACTATTCCTATGTGTATTACTATGCCCGTTATGATTACTACTTCTATGGTGACTATATTCAGAATCGTTATTATTATTATTATGTTGTGGGGTTCGCCTACCCACTTCTCGGCCTCTAATACTTTGTAATATGTCTAGAATTCTCTCTAACTCGTTCATATTCTCGATTTCTTTTGTCATTAAAGTTATCTGGACTTCTCGCGGTAAATGTTTACTTACATGCCTCATAAAAGATTTAAATGGTATTTGCGGCTGTAGGTGTTTGGCCTCATTGTATAGCTTAGTGACGTATATCGTTATATTATTATTATGGTGTCCTATAAAATTGCCAGTTCCCATTATACGGCTTCTTAGGATCTCTTGTTCGTCTTCTGTCCAACATTTCCCTTTAAATGCTCTTTCAAATGCCTCGTAACAATCCCACTCTAACCGATGTGCTTTCGCCCATATAATGGAACTTCCCTTAAACATTTGATTATTTTTGTTAGCTGTACCTCCCAACTACTATTACTAAAACGGTTGTACTCTCGGGTTTGATTTATAAATCTCATCGGGTATATTGCCCTGTTCTCGTAGCTAAAAGTTTCTAGTTCGATCTCATTGTGTAAGTCTCGTGTTATTATCACTCTTTCGGTAACCCCGGTAAAGGTTTTGTTAATTTCCCCCCGTAATTCATTTTTCACACTGGTTAAATTATTTTCGATTAAAGTACATTTGTCATATATATCATTACTAGTTTGTATATTGAACTCATCTATTTCTCTAAGCTTACTTTGTATGGTACTTATCTTATGGTTGGTACTAGTTGCATGCTCTAAAATGGCTTTATCTATTATCTCTATATTCTCTGTTATATCTTATTACATTCGACTCAAATTTCTCTAATTGATCTTGTAAAACATTTGTCTTACTGTCTATCTGCTTGTTAATTTCAAATTTGGTTTTAATCTCTATCTGCTTATCTATTGTAGCTAAATATTTATTTTCTATCTCTTTATTTTGTGTCTCGATTTGGTTTTGAACTTTCTCAATCTGTTTCATTTATTTTACTGATTTTGTCGTCTAAATCATTTATTTTAGTATCAAATTTCTCACTAACTGCTTCTACTACTTGTCCTTCAATACTTTCATAACGTATATTTATTTCGTTAATTTTTTTATCAAAATTAAAATTTTGTCTCTTAATTTCGTTTTTCACTTCATTAAATTTATCATCGAGTTTATTTAATTTCTCATAAAACTTATCGAACTTTTCACTTTGTGCATTCTGTGCATTAAAAAGCATTTGCATCATTTTCATTAGTTCATTATCTTCAGCCTTTTTAATCGTGACTGGTGTTGAGTGAATTCCTTCACTCATGATTTGCGACTCAGTCACGCTTATTTGGCTTTCATTAACAGTGTCAGTGAGGCTGACATTCTCGTAATTGTTTGCCATTTAGAGAAAAAAAATTTTCTTTCTTTCAAACTGTTGCTCTATGTATATCTAACCTAACAACAACATAACCTAACAATTGTAATACAACCTATTATTTACGTGTTATGTTGTCCATTAATCCAACACCCATTCTGTTTCTGCTTGCTGGCTTATTTATATAAATAAAATTTTATATAAAGTCACTAGTTCGGGTAGCCATTTGTAACTTTGTATTTACCTTTTAATATATAATAATATTTTATGTTTGTTGTGACTTACCTTTTGCAACTCACACTATTTACATTGTGTACAGCACGTGTTGCCAACATAACTTTTTCTTTCTAGGGTCCAGGGTCGTATTAAGCGAACATAGCAAAAACAGTTTGGGCGTTTGAAATAATGAGTCAAACAACATTTGGTTTAAACAAACTTGTGGTTTACTATCCTGAATTTCAATTATTAAAATTAACAAAACAAAATGGAGTCGTAATCACCCAAAAACAAAATGGCGGCTATGTGTTTCCGCCGTTTAACTATACATCAATCTCAATTACTAATAACTTTATCTCCTGTATTTAATTTATAAACAAGAGCATTTCTACTAAACTGCAGTTATCATCGATTTTACGTATTACGTTTCTAATTATATTATAACACAAACCAATGCTTCATGGCTTTGCTTGTAGATGCCGGCACTCATTCGCACGCACACACTCTCTCTCTCCCCATACATTAATTTACTGGTACATTTTGATTTGGAATTTTGAGCTCAATTGAATAAAGATATGGATTTAAATTTGGACTTTCCTGAATTTGAAGTCTTGCAGTTCCTCGTCAGACGTTCTCCATTTGCCAGCAAGTGTTTGCCGAACTTTACTGTTTCATGTCTGTTCTTTTTACTGCACTGAAGTTACTTTACATTTTTATTCTAGCTGTTCACTGATTATACTGGTTACATTTGTAATTACATTTTGATACTTTTAAAGCACTTTTGCTGGCAACAATTTGCCAGCGAATTTTATAACGTGCTCCTGCACTGCTAGTAGTTTGTCGACTGGGGCGGACATATTAGTGTAAATTCGTCAGGTGGAAGGGATTAATCGTCATCAACCTATTGTTCACAGCTGATGACGGCATTGTTTTACATCACAGTTATTACGTCTGTCGCATTTATTATGACGTTTCAGCATTGTCCGTTTGTCGTTTCGTCTGAATATCTGCCGTATGTCACGTACACCAGTGACCTCGGCGTTGAGTCGTTCTGGCAAACTGCGTAGCATGATATATTTGGGAAATTCTAACCTTATGTCGTTTAATACATTAAATCACAATAAAATTATATTTGCAGGTACCTACAATTTCCTACACGGACTTATGTACCGTTACAAAGTGTTAAGTGAATTACCAGCAATGGCGGAATAGTACATGCAGGTATAATATACAGTGAACGGCGTAAAGAATTAAACTTAATAATTATATAAAGAGCTCGGACAACGGGGTACATTAACCAATATAAAGAGTGAGAGAGTGTGTGTGGAGAATAAGGGAAAAATAAAATATAAAAGTACTGGTTAGTCGAGAAAGAATATGATATAGGGTATTTGTATAAGCAATTTCATGTTTTAAGTATTGAAGTAAAAAATAGAGAAAATATAACGTTGAATTTAATAAATTGAATTAGAAATAAATAAGATTTGGTTTCCAGAATAAGTATGTGTTAGCGTAGTTATTTCGTCGTTACCATTTCCTAGTGTTCTGTGCTGAAAAATTCGTCTAACGTTTCCGGGGATCTTCTGAATTAGGGGAAGTCAGATGGCAAAATTGTCCAGTTTTAATTAAGGTAATGTATAAAGGTTTCCATATCTGTCCTGCAAAGATATTGGTGGTGACTCTGAACTTCTGTTGGAATTTATGAAAAGGTAAGTCAGCGAGGAAAGTTCGCAAGGTAAGGTTCTGGCAGAATATTTTATTTTTAAATTTATGATTTGGTTGTAACTAAACAAAATGTGTGAGCGAGAGAGAGTGAAGACAAATTAGGTGGAAGTGAGGGACAGAGGGCAAATTTTTATGAGTCATGTGAAGTAGGGTCTTCACACAATGAATGTGGGCAGCAGATGGTGTTGCCATGTAAGGAAGAGGGACGATGATGTCAGAATTATAGCTGTTTTAAAAATAAGGTTGTGATTTACCTGATGAGGCCACGACTTTTTATTGTGAGTTTTTCTGCCAGTTTCTGAGGACATATGTAGTTCATCAGGTAAAGTATTGGTGTTATACACAGAGAGGTAAAAAACAAGGTATTACAGTTAGGAGGATTAAAATCTTTGACGAAACAGAATTTTCCAGTTTAAAACATGAGGACTGTTTTTTTAGGAACACTGAAAGGATTTTACATATTAATGACGAATGATTAATCAGCCTAACACATTATCATTGTAATTTTCATACTTCATGCATTTTCTTATTTACAAAATTTTTCACCATTTTTAAATATTCTCAAACAAAACAACAGTTAAATTTCCATTTTACACATCTTTAGTAGCATAAAAGATATAATAACAATTGTTACCATAATAATGTCGAGGAAATCAAATATTTTAATACCTGTTTTTTCCCAATACCTTTACTTAAAACTAACTGTATGTAATAGGGTTTACTTGCATTGTACAGTTATCGTTAAAATGACTGACTGCTCAAACATGACTTGAATGTAACCGACAATGCTCTGAGAATAAGACAGAAGCTACTGATACACAACGATATACACAACGATCTTTGACTTCACAATTGGTATTGATTACATCAAAATTTTATGTGATCCAAAATAGTGAACAAGCCCCTCCCATTGCCCAAAACCCAGATGGCTAATTTACTGTAACAGGATACGAAATAAAATAAACAATGTCAACAACAAGAAAAATAATCACGTGTAAAAAAAATCAATTACTCCAATTGACCCAAATAAAACACAGAATACAAAACCACAATTAAATAAAAACATTATACATATTCACAGTGGTTATGACAGACACACGTGTGACATATACCTTATAACACTGCTCGTTCGCCGTCTTCTGTTATATCTGTAAAATGTAGGAGAGTAAGAGTGTAATGTGTATACTCTCAAGTCTTGCCAATCCGTCGTCGCTCTGGGACGTGACTCACGCAGATTGCGCCTGTTGCGAACGTACAAATAACCAGTATCGAAGTCTTTACTTGTTCTATGTTGTATTTTGTAACTCCCGAAAGGCGCCAAATTGTTTTTTATAAAACAATTAAAAATTCCGCAGTTAGATTATCTCCTGTATACGGTACAGAATAATTCGAATTGCCTCGCTGATTGGCGGGAACTCGACCTTCGCTCGTTGTTGGGATGAGTTGCCAACACAAAATTTGCGTAAAGAAATCTACTCTCCGCTAAAGCACATAACATACATAATACTATTCAAATAATTACAAGTCAGTTAGTAAAAGTTCGTACTGATTTAATTTGTTCATTAATTCATAAATTTTTGATTAATAATAATACAATAAAAATTAGTATAACAAAGTTTATGCCTCGGCCGCAAATTCGTTTTCACTCAGCGGATAGCAAAGGTGGCAGCGCTTCAGCTTATGAAGCTATAATGTTTATCGTTCTTATTTATACAATTTATTCTGCCAGTGAATTCTTTTGAGTACGAAAAAGGTTTATAACAAGATGTTCAAATAAGGTACACCACTTTACAATTAATTGTGGTACTTAAATACTAATAAGATCTATATGAAAATTCAACGGTGTTGTGTTAAAAGGTGTGTGTCGGTTTTATCAGTTTGACATAGGTTATATTTCTTATACATACAGTGTTATTAAATATGAATCATAAATCCTTGAAAGAAATTAGTGTTTAAATTTTAGAGTGAGAGTTATTTATTCAGAAAATGGTTAGTCAATTTGGTTCGTAATTAGTTATAATTTATTTTATACTTAACAACATCACGTTGTTCGAATTATGGATCGTCAAGTGCCTTCACCAATGAATTGTTTCCTTCAATTAGTTCCAAAGATATAGATGCCGTCTATTTCTGGCGTCTGTTTCTTAATTCATCCAGTTTTTATTTAAATGTAGTTTTAATATTCGGTTATTGTCCCTTCATGTGTTACAGGAACTATGGTGGACATCAGTTAATCAATTGGGTTTCACTTTAGTTTGATTTTCTTAGTTATTCTTCCTTCAAATGGTCATCATCAATATAGCGTCTGTTCCTCTGGGTAGTTAATAATGGAACTCTCCTTTCATAACGGTCAAAATTATAATAACGCTTTGTAGTCATAGTTACTGACTCAACTCTGATTGGCTAAGTAAATATGAAACTATTGTTATCAATCCTGGTTTTTTGTTCAAAATGAATAAATATTTTATAATGACTATATTTACTTGGGGATAATTTCAATGGTTGAATTATTAACATAGATGTTCCTATTTTCTTTTAAAGATTGGTTTGATATCTTACAAGACTGGTCTAAGCCATTAATACTTTTGTACAAAATTTATAATACTCGGTTGATACATAATTTACTTATGTCTATGGTTTAATATAATTCTGACATGTTATTTTTTGTTAGTTGATGGTAATTACATAATTTACCTTGTTTTGTTATTTAAATATAGTTTTCAGTTGTTTACAATTGGTCTTCTGTATTTATACAGCTATGTCATTTATAGGCCTAAACTGTTACATCTTACAATTTCTTATTTTGTTCTATTTAAACATTATTTATTGAGCATATCTTGTCTGCTTAACTTCTTTTCATGTTTCTTGTCTTTTGAATTATTTTGGAACTGTTTTACAATCTATTGATGTTATTATACTCTTACAACATTATTTCTTATCTGATACTTTGCTTTCAATTTACATTATAGTTATTATTTTGCTGCTTTGTTAAATTTATGTCATTACTATTTTTTATACCTATTCCCATTTCTCACACACCTCTTAAACACTTATATCTATTAATAAAACATAACATATAAATAACTTCATGGTCTGTATATGGTTCAGCCATGTTTCCTTTCATTGAAAATTATAATTATTATATTGCCTGTTATTACTTATAAAGGTACTGCTTCTACTCTCTTTATAACTTCCTTACTTATATAAAACATGCTAACATATTACTGTAAAATTATTTCTTCTTGTATATACTCCCTTAAACACTAAGCCAATAACTTAACTTTCTTTAAATTAAAAATTAACAATTTTCGTGAGTGTTATACCTACACCATTTCTTCTATAAAAATAATCACCCTGGTGATTCTTATACTGATATCATATTCTTTTCTATTCTTTTCACTCACAATTATTCTGTGTCTTACAGTCAAATTCACTTAACTTAATTGCTCATACATCATGTGATTATGTTTTGGGTTGGTCACACTTGTTTACTATTCCTTTTTCTTAATATTATAAGTTGTTTATTTTAATACACTTATCACTTCACTGTTTATCTTTATCACTCCCTACCTATCTCTCACTCTTGGTTTCAAGGTTATTTTTAGATGTATATTACAACTATTCTTTAACATTAGGTGCCTTATTTTCTTATTATTATAAGGTCCTTAACAATATACTTTATTTAACAATAATCGTCTTATTTATTTTTTGTGGTTAGTGTACTTTATTTACTACCGTTTTATTCATTATTAGTTACATATTTTCTTTACTTATTTGTGTCTCTTTTCATGGATTCATCTTCTTAATCTATGTGAATCTATTCTCATCTTTTTCGGTTTTTATCTGGCCAATCTCTGGGGTTAGGTCAAAGTCATTTGTTTGTCAGTCTAGTCTACTCATTTAATAATTACTTTTGTTTACTATTCTTGTTTCTTCTTTCTTAACTACTTTTTATATTTTTTTTCTTCATTACTTAGTTATTAAATTATCTTACTTTTTAGCATTTCTATAATACTTATTGATACTTTATATGATCAGATTTCTGCAACGTTATATAATGCCCTTCCACCAAAATTGATCAGTTTATAAAACGTGATTCTAAGTTTGATGAAATTATCAATTGTATTGTATCTTCTTCTTCTTAAATTCTACTGCTTCTTGTTCATTTTCATGTTCAATTCTGTATCTTTTACTTCCTTTCATTCTGAGTCTTTTCTTCATTATGTTCTATTACGATCTGGCTTATTGATTTTTATTCTCTATAAATCTTATTTTCCCTAACTATCCCTACTTTGTAGCTGAAATCGATTCGGATGGGCTCTATTGGCTTACCTAACTCCGTCGTTCAAAACTACACTTTTTCTGAGGTCAGGGGAACATCATCCCTGCTCAGTAAAATGATTGCTGGACTTATTCAACAGTCAATCTTAATTAATGAATCTTCAATACAGTCATCTTGTGACTAATAATAATAATAATAATATTTGTTGGGAATCTTTTATTTTTTATTTCATTATTGCTCAGTTCGAGTCATATTTATTTCTCCTTTCTCTCTGTTGATATCATTTGATAATACTTGAAGCGTTGATATTTATTTATACAATTAACATTTTTTTTAATTCACTTTCAATTACTCTTTGATTCATCTGATTTTATATTATATTTCTTAGAATATTTATTTTATTTACTTCATTCTTGATCATTGGTTTGTTTATTTTATCTCACATATTTCTCTAAATTGTAGTGGAAGTTGATCATTTTGTTTGTTTATTTTATCTTATATATTTTTTAGATAATGGTGTAAATTTATTTTACATATATATTTTTTTTTATCACATTTGTTTTTAAATGTCATAGTAAGTTCATTGTTCTTACTAGTTAGGAATTTTTGTAGCTCATTCCTTTATTTTATTTTTTACATTTTGCCTCATATGTTGTCCAAACGTTATTGTAAGTTGATCTTACATATATTTCTTTATTATTTTGTATCTCAAATATTTTATACATGGTATTGCAAGTTGATCTCACATAATTTCTTTATTATTATTTATCATTGATTTATTTATTTTATCTCATATTTTCCTATATAATGTGGTAAGTTGTTCTTACATATGTTTTTGAATTTTGGTAGTTTCATTTATTCTTCTTACATATTTTTTTCTTTTCCATTGGTTTGCATGGTCGGTCTACCTAAAATCAGTCCCACTTTTCGGTGTTCATCTGCACTTGGTTTACCCATGGTCCATGATTACATGAGTTCCCTCCGTTGTTTGGATTGCTGTCGTTTTCAGAATGATTTCTGTTCTTGTCCACTTTCTTGCTACTATCTTGTATTTAAATGTTTCTGTCATAAAATTTTCACTTGTTTCCAGTACTACCTCAATCACTTCATTATTTTGTTTATATAATACATAGGTCACTGGTATATCCATCATAGATGCTATCATTGATATTGGATTATGCATGTCTATTAAGTATCTTCTCCTTCTAATTTTGTTACACACTGTTTCGTAGTGATTCCTTTCTAAAGTTTCTATTACGTTCCTTCTGTTATTTTTAAAATTCATTATTTCATTCTGGTCGGTAATTGGTAGATTAACCATCTCAAGTAGTCCATTCTTCATCATCTCCAATTCTTCTCGTGTTTTTATTAGTTTCTTTTTACATATTTTTCCTATATCTTTTGTTTTCTTAATCTTCTTAATTATTTGGTTCTTCCTTACTCCTATACAGTTGGTTTCTATGTGTTTAATTTTCTCTTTGTTTTTGTTACTTTTATTTTGAGATAACAGTGTACTTGGGTCTTCTTTAATTTCTATTTTTTCATTAGTTCCTTCAGAAGTGCTGTCTAGCGTTTCAACAGTTACCACAACAATCATATACAAATATTTGCGATCGAAGCAGCGGGTTTAAAAAAATGAGTTTTTTTGCAGTAACTTCGGTTCTTTTTAACCTATCATTATAAAATAAAGTGGAAAACCTTCCGTTGGGTACCTGCTATCAGCGTGCAAAGTTTCATTGAAATCGGTTCAGTAGATTCTGAGATTACTGTGGACAAACGTAGACCCCCCCCCTAGAGATTTATTAATATAGATTTAAGTAGGCTATATTTTTTTTATTTTTTTTTTAATAATAATAATAATATTTATTGCCAATTTTCCTTTACATATAATAAAAATTATACAAAAAAGGACCTATAGGGGGCATAAATGCCTGTACATAGGTTGGTCCTTAGAATTAATATTTATATACTTAATACTAATTGTGAGTTTTACCTCACCGATCATTGTAATATATTAAAAATAAAGTATTTTTCAATTTCAACAAAATTTTAGTTTGTATTATAATACAATTCAATAAATAAATGAAAAAAAAGAGAAAAAGGTCCATATCAAAATAGACTGTTTTTTTGATTAATCAATAACAATGTTCCTAATTTTTTCTTTGATTTTCGTTTTTAGCACTTTTATATTTACACTTAGATTTTTCAGTTCATTAGGTAATTCATTAAAATATTTTATGGCATAATACACATAGCTTCTTTGCCCAATACTTAATAGGTGTCGTGGCAATATAATACTTTTATACCGTGTGTTGATTTGATTTTGTAAAAACTCACTTTTTAGATCATTGTATTGACAAACTATAGAATTCACCACAAACACTTGTTTAATATTTAATGGTTTATCCGAATCTTGTTCATTGACTCCTATAATTTTAAGAATACACTTTTGCAGCCGATCCAATGCGTCTAGAGATGATTTATATAGACCCCCCCCCCCCAGCCTATGATAGCATACCCTGCCACACTATGGAATAGTCCATAGTATATTTGTAGTAGTTGCTTTTTTGATAAAATTTGTTTAAGTCTGTAAAAAACGTAGACTAAGTATTTGGTTTTTTTTACAATGTTAGCCACATGTACATCCCACTTCATGTTAAAGTCATATGTTATTCCTAGATATTTACTAGTTTTAACTCTTTTCAATTTTTGACCATTTATCTTGATTTCAAAGTCATGCGGAACATAGTCTCTATAATTTCCAAAGGTGATAAAAACAGACTTGCTTATGTTGAGTACTAGATTATTGTGATAGAGCCAAGAGTATATAATATCTAATTTAGTTGACATATCTGTTGCAAGTTCAGGCCATGTTGTTGCTTTCATTGGTACTGCTGTATCATCAGCTTATGCTATTACTACATCTTGCAACACTAGTAAGTCATTGATATATAAAATAAACAATAAAGGTCCTAATATAGAGCCCTGGGGCACTCCAACATTTGTTTTAATAGGCTGACTTCTAGTCCCATTCACCTTTACAACTTGTGTCCTGTCATGTAAATAACTGGCTATCAGGGATAAGCTTACACCTCTTATTCCCATATTCTGTAATTTGGATACAAGTATGTCATGATCGACAGTGTCAAAAACTTTGGAGTAGTCCAAAAAAGTTGCAACAGTTGGTATGCTAAGACTTAGATTTTCATAAATAAATTTGCTAAGTAGGGCTATAGCATCATCTGTACCTTTCTTCTTGAGAAAGCCAAATTGTTTAGCACTTTACAAATTTAAATAATCTGGTAAAAATAATTTTTTCAAAAATCTTAGCTAAATTTGATATCAGTGCGATCGGTCGATAATTGTTAACCAAACGTTTTACACCTTCCTTATATATAGGACAAATTACAGCTTTCTTAAATTGATATGGACATGTACCTTGTAGCATAGCAGTATTAATAATGTGAGTCAAATCAGGAGTTGTGAACGGAGCAGCTAGCTTGACTGTATAGGCATGAATGTCATCACACCCTCCAGATTTATTTTTGAGTTCACGAATAGTTTGGTAAACTTCTGACTCATTTGTTGGTGTTAGAAACATAGTATGCCGATTAATTGATATATCTGGTACTTCATGCTGCAGAATAGGAGGAGTCGCACTTTCATTCAGCCTAGATACTATTGTGCTGAAAAATTCATTAAAATAATTAGCCTTTGTCCTATCATTGCTGTATAGTTTATTATTAATCAAAATATCATTTATTTGTCTATTTTTTGAATTACGATCAATTTTAGATGGACATATCTCCACATTTTTTTAGAATCAGCGTTTTGTAGTTGTTTTTCTTCATGCCTATTTTTAGCAGTCCTAAGTAATGATTTAAGTCGTTTTTCATAATTTAAGTACAGCTCTTTTTTTAGCAAGTCATCTTGATTATTCTTCCAGGCTTTATATAATTTGTTTTTGTTATTAACTGAATTAATGAGAGCAGGGGTAATCCAGGTCTTTCTTGGTTTTTGAATTTTTGGCTTAGTTTTGTGTGAAAGTTCAGTGATAGTTTGAATCTTGTTTATTAGCAATTCTAATGCTTCATTGTTATTTAGTGTATTACAGACTTGTTGCCATTGTCCTGAAGCACACAGCTCCAAAAATCTTTTTTTGTTTATTTCAAAAGATACTGTAAGTTTGCATTTTATGTTGTTTCCATGTAGTGATATTAAAACGGGGTAGTGGTCTGTTAGTGAGTCAATTAATTTGCCAGATTTTGCTGTGTATATTCCTTTCATGAAAATATGGTCAATGCAAGTTCCATCTTTATAATTCTTTATAGGATGAGTACAAGTATTTATCATCAATTCATAACCATTTTGCAGTAATTGGTAGAAATAATCCTCAGTTTTTTCATTAAACGCAATGAGATCTAAGTTAACATCACCCAAAATCATGTGGTTTGCAACAGTTTTGTTACTTACGATAAATTTTTCATGATCTTTAATGAATTTGTCAATCTCATAATCATGACAACGATATAGTCCAGAAATTTTGAAAATACTTGTATTTGTTAATTCTATGAGCAGACTAGTGATTTTTAAATCATTAAATTGTTCATTAATGGTTTGATACTGTAGGTTACTTTTTACATAAATAATCACTCCATCTGCTTTATTTATTCTGCTGTTATTATTAAAATGTGTATAACCTGTTATATTTATAAGCTTGATATTATCCATGAGCCAAGCTTCAGTGCAAATTATCACATCTGGTTTATGTTTAAGTTCTCTTATCACATCTGGTTAAGTTCTCTTAACATAGTTTCAAGTTTTAATATATTTTTCTGTATACTTCTGATGTTGACATGTAGGGTCAGAAGCTCAGAGTCACAAAAAATGGGGTTGAGATTTATCTCTTCTGTACTATTAAAAATTAATTCATCATTAAGGTTATATTCTTGTATTTCCATAAAAAATTTATTTATAGGTTAGTTTTGATTTTTAATTTTTTCTTTTTTCTTTTTAAATACAAAAATTTTATCTAATCAACTAGTTGTAACGTAATTAAATGGAGGTTCTGGTTTCCAGGGGTAGTTTGTATCACAAACATATTGCTCCCATCTTACTTTAAAACTTTCACAGTTTTGAATATCATTTCCAGAATGATCTATGGATCTTTTTTTAGTTAAGTATTTGTTAGCATTAATACAATTAATACATTTATTTATATCAAAGGTACATACTGTAGCATCATGGTTACCTGAACATTTGTAGCATGATTGTTGTCTTTTAAAAGTGTCTTTGCACTTTCTCAATGAATGGTTATACCCACAACAGTTTTTACAACATTTGATATTAAAATTGTCATACACTCTGCAGTTTTCACATCCAATAAAAACAGATTTATTCTTCATTATCTTGGCATATGCATAAGAGGTTACTTCTGCTAGCACAGCATGATTATTGTTTCTCTGTTTGTATATGATTATAAATATTTTATTTAATCGTAAAAGACTGAGTAACAGCATTCTCAATTATCTTAGGGATTTTGTGACACCAGCATCGTGCATAACAGCAACAATTCAAAATAATCTTTATAGAATATTGAAAATTTCAACTTGTGAAACTTACTTGTCTTTTCTTCTCGTACGCGTTTCAGCGTGCGTTCACCTTCGTCAACTTTGAGACAGACTGCCATTAACTTGTAACGGTTTTTATTTTGAAAGGTATAGTGGGGGTGGTGTGTGGTGGAAGGGGATTGGCGCGGGGTTCCAAATTATTGTTAGTTTTATGTATAATTGTGTCAAAAAGTGTGTGTGATTTATACTGTAATTGGTCGTTAAGTATGTTTGTTTGGTTGTGTTGTGTGGTGTTTGTATATTTCATATTGTTCTGCTGTGTTAAGTTTTCGACCTTTGGGTAAGTAGTGTAATATTTCAAGATTAGTATCTATGTTGGTGTAGCTGTGGTTTTTTGTGTGTATGTGTGTGGCAAACGCGGAATGTATATTGTTGTTGGATAAAGCTTTTAGGTGTTCAGAGTAACGAGATGAAAAAGATCTTCCCGTTTGGCCTACGTAGAAACTATTGCAGTCATTACAATTTAATTTGTAAACACCTGTTTTGTTGTATTTGTCTATGTCCGTGTTTGTATCATTGATGTGTTTTTTGATGGTATTGTTTGTTCTGTAAGCTATTTTGTACTTGTGTTTTCTGAATGTGTTGGCGAGTTTGTGTGCATTGGAGTTATGGTATGTGAGTGTGATGTATTTAGTTTGTAGTGTGTTGTTGGTATTTTGTGTTTTGTTGTTTTTGTTTATGATGTGTTTGTGTAGTTTGTTTATTAAATTAGGGTTGTATCCGTTTTTTATTGCTATGTATTTCATTGTGTTGAGTTCATCATTATAGTCCTGTTTACTTAATGGTATTTTAGTTAGTCTATGGAACATATGGTTGAAGGCCGCATGTTTATATTGTGTTGGGTGGTTTGATGTGTTGTGTATAACCATGTCGGTTGTAGTTGGTTTTCTGTATATTTTATACGTGTGTGTATTGTTAGTTTTGTTAATTGTTAGGTCCAGAAAAGTTATACTATTGTTTTGTTCAATTTCCAGTGTAAATTTTAGTTTGTGGTGTATTGTGTTTATGTATTTGCGGAAGTTTTCAACCTGTCTTGTGTTGCCATTGAATAAAAGTAATATATCATCTACATACCCGTGCCAATAAATAATTTTGTTGGTGTATTTGTTGTTGTTTATTATGTGGTTCTGTTCTATGTTGTGTATATAAATTTCAGCCAGTATTCCTGATATGGGGGATCCCATCGGGAGACCGTCTGTTTGTGTGTATATCTTGTTATTGTATGTAAAGTAATTTTGCTCAGTTATTATTTTGGTGAGTGTCATGATCTCATGTATGTGTGTTTCGGGCATGTTGTTTTGTCTGAGTAAATGTTCTAGTGTTTGTATGGTTTCTTGAATTGGTACATTGGTGTATAAATTGGTTATATCAAAAGATGCTAATGTTGAATTGTGTGGGATGTGGATGTGTTCGGTTTTCTTGACTAGTTCGATGTTATTTTTGATAGAAGTATTGTTATTGAGATTAATGTTTTTTCTGATTATTTTGTCTAGGTGTTTTGCGATTTTGTGGGAGGGAGCTTGTGTGTTGTTTATTAGTGGTCTGATGGTCTGATTTATGAATCTGAAATGAATCTGGTATGATTATCTGAAAGGAATCGATTTATACACTATTTGGAATTTTCACAGATGGCCATGCGTCTTTCACAGATTGAACATTCGATATCTCTTATTTTGTACAACAAAAATTGCGCTTTAAACAAATTTAACGAATTAACATTGTAACAACACCAAAATTCTAAAAGTAATAAGTACATCTTATCAAATAATTATGGAAAGAGATTTTGGAAAAGAAAGAAAAAAGAATAATGATGTTCAAACTAAATAAATAATACCAAATTTCTAAAAGAAATAAGCACATCTTATTTAAATCAAGTATAAATAATACATTTAGTAGTATAATAATAATAATGGGGCGCAATATTAATGACAATAGACCTAAGAGAAATTTAATAAACTAATTAGAAAATGAACTTGCTGAAGAAGAGTTGCAGTATAAAAACAGATAGAATAATAGAAGGATAATTAAAACTACTATATTACAAGAGGTATTGAATAACAGAGGTGAATGACATCAAGGCTAATAAATCATTGAACTGTGAAGTGAAGTTATATAAAAGAGAAAGAAATCTACTTAAGAAATATACCAACAGTAATATTGAATATAATATAAATAAATGGAGTTATTGGAAGGCAAGGTAGAATAAGAAAAAATATTCAGAAGATAAAAGATTCCAATGGTGTGTATAATGATATAAGATTTATAATTATTTTATTTATAGAGTGTAGAAAGCTAAGGCGTCACTCTAGAATTATTTTATGGGCAGCAGCCAAAGTGCACTGTACCAGGTATGTGAATGTTCGGATGAGCAATTGGACAAAAAAGGGCCACTCAATGCCGATATTCATTCATAATACCATAATAATATAGGAGGGATCATTTAACATTAGTATGGAATCAATTTTAATAAAAGAATGGAATATATAAATAAAATATACAATGAACCAAGAGAAAACTCAAGAATTACAATTCGTTAAAGCCACCAATACAAATAAATAAACTCCAGAGATAAAGAAGAAAATAATTGGTATTGATAAGAAAGGTAGGTTTCAATTTGCCTATAATAATGAAGAATTTGTTTAATAAATATCAATCTTATCACCAAGCAATATTAATACTATAATATCATACACCTCAACTGTTGAAGACATCAGCAAGCAATAACAACAATTTATCTAAACAAATCAAAATCAAAGTAATTTGAAAGAAGAAACAGTAATAAATAAAAGTGTGAACCTAATTAAAAACCAAAAGTCCTACAACAGACATTACTATGACAACTTACTATACTATATAGACAGTACCCAGTTAGAGTTGGAGTAGTCCATAAACAAATAACTAATGATGATAAATTTAATAAATAATGAATAAATCAAATAGAACAGCACATAAAGTACAATACAGATTTAGAGATAAATGTAAAATGTAATTAAGATGTGATACAAATGTAATATAAGACAAGTGTGATTACTTGGTAAGAGGGTGTGAAATACGTTGGTGTTCAAGTAAGAATAACTGTGAGTGGGTAGTAATTATAAACAATTATTTAAAGAAATGAATTACTAATCCATAGTAGCGGATGATACAGACATTAACATTTAGTTTTTTCTTTATTAGTGTTTGTGTTATATAAGTTTAATAGGTATTGATCACACAGACAATGGTTTAAAAGTGTGCATTCAGTTAAGCCCTAAAGGGAATTATCGTAATTTGAATATAATTGTTAATTAATAGTTTGTTTATATTTAAAGAAGTTAATTAATAGAAAACAAGTGTAAGCAGGATCGATTATGAGTCTTCCAACATAAAAATATAATCAGTCAAACATAGGCCTAGATCATTATGTTCAGTAAATAGTAAATTCTTCAAAATATTTGTCAAATTACAAATAACTATAATATTTGGTATTAAAATTGTTCATAGTTTTGTCAGATAAAATAATATGTAAATTGTATTAAGTATTATGATGTAATAACTAAAAATCAACTTGTACATAAAAGGTAAAATAATGTATTATAAAAAAATAATATCCTATGACAACTAAATCTCAATTTGAACAAATATGACCAGAGTAATTTATATGTATCCAGGAAACAAAAAGAAAGAAAAAGAATTTATGATTATTATTATAAAAAAACAAAAAGGAGAGTTGAGTTGAATTTTGAAAAAAGCTAAATATTTATACAAGAAAAAATATGAATCCTATTAAAACACAATATAATACTAAGCAAGAAACACTATATCAACCTATAACAGAATGTAAAATTTGAGTAAATGAAGAAACAGCATAAACAAATCAGCCTTTAAACATTACTGAGCCAACAACCAGAAAAGAACATTAAATTAAAAAAAAAAAAACGAATGAAGTTATGGAAAAACTAACCTTTAAATGAAAACAATTTACAATTGAAGAACAACTACACTTAAATTAACAAATTAACTTAATAACAGAAACACTGGACTTCAATCATTATATTCCACCAGAAGGCTTCAGATAAATGAAATGACAAGATGTAACATTTATTGATCACAAAAGAAGTGGATTTCTTCATTTGAATAATATAAACAAACTGAAGACATTGGAAATTTTCATCACTGATACCAGGAGGCTGTGTGAAACTGAACTGAACTGATAAACATTGTGTAACGTATATATATTATTATAATTAATATTAATTTTATATTATTTCATTATTATCTTGTTTTGTAATGTAATGTACTTTCTGTACTTGTTTTTTTTTTCTTTATAATAACTGAACCTTTAATATCAGCCAAAAGGACCTTAAAATAATATTAATATAAAAGAGAAGAGAATCGACCCTGAGATTTCCTGAGTCATATTAATATTTACAGTAAATGGACTATATAAATTTTGAATAAAAATTACAATATTATTATTATTATTATTATTATTATTACCAGATACCATTCCATGTGTTTTATTTATAATAAAAATAGAATTAATAAGTATATTACCAATGGGTGCCAACCACTTGGGATTAATTAAAAAACAATACACATTTTAAAAAGTGTTACAAATTGATGCTTACAACGTGAGGAATAAATAGGGTGAAACCAGTTGTGTTATAACATAATATGTTATATTATAACAAAAAAGGTAACCTATTCTCACTTTATCTTGAATTGGTAATAGTTCCGATGTACACCTTTGTCTGAAAAAGCCACGAAACCTTAAAAAAATGGGTTTTTTGTGTTTCTACGTAAACTACAGGTCAAGCCTAGGTGCGGAAACGAAAAACTTGAACTTTTTATTTGCAAGTTGCGAAAAAAATGCAAACTTATACCAATACAACACTGAAACACAATAACGTACCTTACATAGTGTAGGCCCTATTCTATTATTCATATTAGATGCAGAATAACGTTACAATTAATAAATATTTACTCTCGTAGTCTTCATGCTGTTTGTAAATGCAAGTACCACATGAAAACTCGGTTGTGCAGAACATCACATCAAATTTTCTGTAACTTACTGAGGTAGTAAAAGTACTGACTCAAACACAGGTATGCCTTCATTTGCTAGTGCGCAGAGATTAGATGTTAGACAAATGATATATGTAACGTATGAATATACTGTAGATATATATACCACTTGGAGTCGTAGAGTTATTTGAGAATTGTGTAATAAGGTCTGAGGGGCGAAGCGGCCGAGCGGCACAGGTGGTGCCGTTGGACATTATAGCATTGAGTTCTGTTTCAAAAAGAGTGATGTATAATTTTGTTTATTCGTAGGTTTCATGTAAAATACGAAATAACGCATTTTTACGTTATTTAGGCCCCAGAATAAATTTTTGCGAATCTTTTTGCAACAAATTTTTTTTGGATTATTCCAAACTCCGCACCAATTTTTGGTCTGTAGTTTACGTAAAACCTGCAAAAACATCGGTTTTTGCAGGTTTCGTGGCTTTTCCAGACAAGGGTGTCAATCGGAACTATTACCCTTGAATTATTAGAATTTAAAACTTCTCTAAAGTTAATAAATATATAACCTATTTGAACTTAACAGCACGGTGCGCTTACAACAGTAGTGTATAGCTGACATCAAGGCGCGCCGAAACGGCTCTAGCGTCAGAAGATACAGTCACGGTGTTGTCTCCTCCCCGCCGGTGTTGTCTGCTTCTCAGTTCTCATACGGTACGGCTGTTATGATCGCTTAACGAACATAATCCGTTCAAAGACAATGTTTGCTACCCGAATTATTTGTTAACCTATCATCGAATTGTTTTATGGAAATTTGATTAATTCTTCTGGAGGTCCAAAAAAATAAATAAAACAATTTCTTACTACGTTTATTTATATGTATACTAATAACAATAATACATACATACAGTCTTGCATTTTCATCGGTCATGTTTTTTCCGTTTGAGGGGCGTTAAAGAATCTGTCCAATGTTGATTGCTTTTTTCTCTACTTCAGGATTTTTCGGAAGTGATTAATACTATTCTCGCTGTAGAGATCCCCAAGCCTATTGACCTCAAACTGGTTTGGGTGCCATTCTCAGATTGTTGTTATGACATCCTCTCACTTCTTTAAAAGATACTTTTGTTTTGTTTAACCTGTTCGTGCACGGCTGCGAATATTTTTTAATTTTCTTCGCGAATATTTCTATTCTGTTGTTTACTGTCGTCGCGTATGGACTGTACATTTTTATTATTCTCTTCGCGGACAGATTTTAAATTTTCTTGTGCTTGTTTATTATCGTCGTGTACCGCCTGTATATATTTATTAATTTCTTCGTGGACAGATTGTATATTTGCCAATATAGCAGCTAGCGTGGATTGCAGATCAGCTAATTGTTGCATTGGTTCTCCCATATTTACTAGCGATAACTAACCACAACAAAGTTTATCTTATAGTATTGATTTACGCACGAGCACACTTATTCTTAAGTTATTAACGTTTAAAGTCTATTGTTCCTATATATTATTGTAATGCACTGTAGTCAGTCAGATATAATACAATTTCAATGTCCACACAAATAACTTAACCTAACATCTATACAAATTAAATATTTCACACCAGATAATTACCCTAAAATATTAAAAATATTATTCTACAGTTCTAACCTAAAACAGTCTTTCAGAGCATATGCAAATTATACCAAGTATAAACAGTCAGCTAAAGACAAATTAAAAACACAGTTCAAAATAATAATAAGTTTTTAGAATATAATACTATGTACAAATATTTAATTACTTTCGTGCAACACTTTTGCTGAACCAATTTTTTCTAATTGCCAACTACTCGTGCCAACCATGTTGCGGCGCCAATTTTACTATGCAACGTAACAAATAGAAGGCATAGTAAATTAGAACAAAATAATATCAGAGTGTTTTATCTGGAGTTAGGTATTTATTTAAAAACAAATTTAATATGGTCTGCGATTTGAGCATAAATTATTTATTCTTAAATTTAAATAGTGTCCGTAAAATGGTTTGAATGTTTCCCTTTCTTATAGTCTATTTTACTTGTTCGACGAACTCCGCTGCTGCACTCGTCGCCTGCTGGATCAGCTGCAATGATGACACGTAGAGCTCTCACGACTTACGCACGCACGCCGTTTATCACCGATATAGTTTATCTCAGGGTTCGATAATGGGTTTAACTATTATTAATTCAATTTCGGTGTGTTTTACGTACACCTTCCAGTATCTTGACGTGTCCTCGCGTTCACCCAGATGTATTTCGGCAAATACACTGATTCCTATGCGGACAAATCTTGACTATCGCGAGATAGCACTATTTAATATTTATAATTAAATTATTTTGAGTTCTAATACCCAATCGATCTAGCAAACGACCAACTCGTTGCTAAGACCAAGTACTCTCGTAACCCTTATGAAGAACGTATATGCCTACTGATACGACAAATTCGCACAGAGACAACGTCTGTTAAGGCCGAGCTGTTAGGTTGAACTGAGCGAAACTTCCGCAAAAGACAAAACTGAATGAAAATTGGAGCTTCTGATTGGTTAAAACCCATAGCACGTGATCGATGGGTTAGATAGATAGACATATGTCCTGCACAACTTTGCTGAGGACTGCAAAAGCATGTATCGATTTTATCTAAAAGTTTTATGACTTTCAGAAGATAAGAATTCTTTAGAAAAGTGAATTCTGTTAAAAAAATACATATTAAAATAATATGTTTTGAGTATCTGACATATGAAAAATGTAGCGATAATTCAGAAGTATGAGCTGTCTAAATTTGAATTTACTCAAAAGTTATTCATGTAGCCTAAATATGAATAACACGCGCACTCGCACACTAAATTTGCACTTGACATGACAGAAAATAAATGTATGGGCATTTTGACATACAACAGTTAATCAGTTAATTACCCATTTCTTATTTCAAAACTTACAGCTATTTTACAAAATTTTAACAAAATCAATTTTCAAGATGTCTATAACGTCATAAATTGTATAAAAGCATGTAGTCATTGCTACAAAGACCCTTTTCTGCGATGTTCCATTGCAATATATATGTGTGAGTGTGTGTGTGTGTGTGTGTGTGTGTGTTACACCTTGAAAATGTTCCGGGATTATGGAACAAAACATCAGCAATATAAGCATCACATACACGGATGTACCCAACAACCTGCTACAACATATATACATATAGGCCTATATATATATATATATATGTGTGTGTGTGTGTGTGTGTGTGTTGTATAGGCCTACTGTTCAAAACCACCACAGAATTATAGATTGACCAGAGACAAAAAATAGTTGGAGTGGGTACTGCTGCCACAACAGAGTCACAACGAAGGGGGAACATTACCCCCACCATTGTCGTCAGTCATACTTATTACTGCAGTATTTTACACGTGTTATTTATATACCAGCAACAAATTGTTCTTCGTGTGCGAAAACATACGCATGGTATTAGGCTAATTTGTAACAGACTATTCAAAGTAACAGATCATAAAATAATCATCCACATTTCTTTAAAATTCACAATAAACAAATTCTAAAATCCTTAAATTTGTAAAGACTCTAGGGGAGAGTGTTGTACCTTGGAACACTTTTTAAACTCTAGCTTTTAATTTAAAAACCTAAAATGTTTTATTAGAGTCAATGTTATTTAAAAAAACTACGTTATCTCCTCTACCAAATGGGATACTTATTTAAGCAAATTCTTTGACAACAACAATAAAACAATAAAAAAATTGAAAGGCTTACAAGTGTTCCTAGGTACAACATGGTGATGTACCTTGGAACGCTACCTCTTGTACCTTGGAACACTCAAATCTTTTGGAGAAATAACAACTAACAACTCAAAGTGTTACAATATAGTGTATTTAATGTACAAAATGAATAAAAAACCAATACAGCTTCTTGAATGAATACAATAGAATTAAAAATAGCAAAACATTTGGGCCTGTACCAGTCGCAGACATAAGATAACAAATGAAAACAGTTTCTTGAATGAAAGCAATGGAATTAAAAATGTCAACACTTCAATGTCTGCACCAGTCACAAAGATAACATAAATGAAAACAGTCTTTTGATTGAATACAATGGAATTAGAAATGTCAACACCTCACGGCCTGCACAAATCACAAACATAACTTTTCCATCCTTTCTTTTCTGACCCTGCACATAATTCATGAGTCCATCGCTTGCATGCTGTGCAGCGGATCCATTGTTCACCACTGCGGTCTTGATTAAAGGGTTGATGACAGAACATGCACTCCTCATCTGCACTGTCTTCATCATCCGCGTCGACTAGTGGGACTATGGCAACCTCAGATGAAGATGAAGAAATGTCTCGCTCCCTTTTCTTCACTTGTTTTATTTTCTTTAGCTGGGTGCTTTTCAGATCTAGTCAATTCAGATGTTTTTATATCAAAGTCAATTTCTCTACGTGTCTTTCTTCCTTGCGGTTGTAGGCCTACTAGCTTTCTTTCTTTTTCCATCCGTTTCTTTTCTTTTTCTTGGCGAATTCTTTCTTTTTCAGGAGTGTCTGTAGGAATTAAAGTCCTGCCTTGTTTCCTTCCTCTTTTATTTGATTTTCTTTTGTTTGCTTTCGGATATGGTTGTATCTCTTCTGGAGTTATCACACTCTGAACCTGATAAACCACACCATAAGATGGGCTCAGATTGTTAGGCACTGGTAACTTTATTATTTCAGCATGGTTAGGGCTAACTTCTGCACTGCAGATGGGAACAGGAGCTCCTCCTAGCGTTGGATCACGTGAGCTGGTTGAAGGCTGTGGATCAGAAAAAGCTGCATTTGAATTAGGCCTGCTTGTTGAAAGACTAATTCCATTCCCTGACATTGAACGATCAGTTACTGCAGAACACAAGAAATCGTCGTCAGTAAATACATTTCGATCTAGGGGAAATATCCCAGCGGCTTTGAAACCACTAACAATGTTTTTGGTTGATAAAGCACGTGGAAAAACTGTCCCAACCACCTCTGCGACTGAATAGATATTTTTTTTAAACATTTAAACACAGTAAAAAGAACTTACTCATTACGATGCTCATGAAAAAACATCTCGAACTTTTACAAAACTTGCATCCCTCACAAGTCCACAATGTAACATATTTGATTGAAAAACAAATAAATAATACCATTATTAAGAAAAAGAAGACACAAAATAAAAAAATTCGTAACTTATTGAAAAAACAGAACGACACGCAAGAGAACAACAGGTCTATAATAAGTCATCAGTTTTACCCTCGTATTGTTAATCTTACTGGAATTAAATTCAACAATGAAGAAACCAGCCTATTGAATAAAGGCCTAAACTACAATTTTAAAAACAATAGTTTCAAACAATCACTCTTTAATGAAATACTGAACGCTGAAACCGCAATAAATTCCATATCCGCTGAAGAAACGAAAACAGTAATAAGACATGCAATTGATAATAAAATAAAAAAAGTTATGAAGGCCGAAAATATAAATAATACAAAAACTATTTACCATAACGAAACAAGGGTGTTTAATGAGATAAAGGCGAAATTAATAGACCATAACGCAATCGTCACCAAAGCGGACAAAGGTCAAACTCTCGTAATTTTAACTTATGATGATTATAAAAACAAGATACTGGTCTTCATTAAAAACAATAACATTATTGAGATTCATAGCGATCCCACTCTTATATTTAATAATAAAGTGAAATCAATATTAAATAAAACCAAATACGTCATAACGAACGATGAGAAAAAATACCTAAAAATGATAGATCCCAAGGCACCTAGACTTAAGGGCCTTCCTAAAATACATAAAAATAATATGCCTGTCCGTCCTTTAGTTAATTTTATGTCTGCACCTTCATATAAAATTGCCAAAAAACTCGAAAAAATTTTTAGACAACATATAACGTTCAATAAAAATTATAGTTTGAAAAACAATTTAGAACTGGTCGAACTTACAAAAACTATTACAATCGAGCCGAGACACACCCTCGCCTCATTCGACATAGTAAATCTATACACGAACGTACCTATTACTGAAACGTTAGAAATAGCAAAACATTTATTACTATCTAAATCCACATTAAATCATGAAACAGTTGATGAGTTAATCAATTTGACAAAAGTAATATTAGAACAAAATTACTTCACTTTCGACAACAAATATTATTTACAACGGGATGGTTTGGCAATGGGATCCCCATTGTCAGGCATCCTGGCGGAAATTTACCTAAATCACATTGAAACAAACGAAATTTTATCGACTAAAAACAAACATTATACAAAAATTTTATTTTACCGACGATATGTGGATGACACAATAATGATTTACAATGGCAATTGCAGGCAATTGGAGATGCTTAAAAAATATATGAATACTATTACAAATAATTTGCAATTCACATTAGAGACGGAAATGAATAATAAAATTAATTTTTTAGATTTAACTTTAACAAAAATAAATAATAAAATTAACTATAATATTTACAGAAAACCAACAATCACAGATCATGCTATTCACGCCTCATCGTATCACCCTATTTCACATAAAATGGCATTTTCCAATTGTATGATTCATAGATTGCTGGCATTGCCCCTATCTACGGAAGATTATAACAATGAACTAAACATTATCAAACACATAGCATTAGCCAATGGATACAAAAGTCATATAGTAGATAGAATAATTAAAAAAAAAACAAAATAAACCAATAAATATTGATGTATCCAAAGAAAAAGTAAACAAATATATTGCAATAGAATATGGTGAAATTCTACACCATATTTTTTAAAAACCAATTAAAAAAGCATAATATTACTTTGGCCTCAAAGGCGAGTAATAAACTTGAGAAAAAACATTTACTAACAAAAATATACCCTCCGATATATTTGACGGTACTGGTGTATATAGACTTAATTGTTCTGATTGCACACAATTCTATATAGGACAAACAAGTCGTTCCTTCAAATTACGCTATAAAGAACATATCCCAAGTTCCAAGTCAAATGTAAGAAGATCTACATTTGCAGAACATTTAAGCTTACATGACCATAATATAAAGAGTATTGGTGATAATTTAGATATCCTACATAAATGTAAAAAGTCACTAAAGTTGGACACCCTTGAAAGGTTCGAGATATATAAAGCTATAAAGGAGGATCACAATCGTGTCCTAAATGAAAAAGCAATACATACAAATAATATTTTATTTAATAGAATCGATCATATGGAACGAGAAATCGGTTATATCAGATCGATAAAATTGAACCAAGGTCAAGCCGGCATTGATTAGTCTTACCGTGGGGGCGTTCCTGTGCAGGTTCGTTGTGGCCTCGTGTTTTTATATTTCGTTGTTATATTGTTATTTTGTTATAATATATTGTATTTATTATTTGTATAATGTATGTGTTGTTTTTAATTTTTAATATTTGACGAGATGTATATACATCAATAATGTTTTAACCTTATTCATATCCGATCTGATGATGACACCATTGGTGTCGAAACTCGAGTTATCCCGAAAAGGATTCTAAGAAACGTTGACAGAAGGTAATTAACCTATTTTATAGTGAATAGATATTGAATGTTTTCCCTGGATTGTTCAAATTCCAGTCATCAAGTGCTTGGTTATAAAATGTTTTTAGAGGTCCGTACACTGTCAGGTCAAGGGGCTGGAGCTTGTTAGAACAATGGGGAGGGAATGTAACCATTATAATTCCAGCATCAGAAGCTCGGTCAAGGGCTTCTATTGATAAATGTGTTTCGTGGTTGTCAAGCAGTAGAATAACGCGCTCTTCCTTTGAACACTTGATATGGGCAATGAAATGATCCAAGAATCTTAAAAACATTTCTTCATTTGACCACCCTGTCGGGGTAGCTGCGCCGATTGTTCCTGGAGGTGCACCAAATATCATTCTGTCTTTAAAGTAAACACGTGGGAAAATCAGCATTGGAGGAGTATGATTTCCTATTGCGTTAATGGCAACAATCAACGTAATTAATGTGCCTCTCTCTGCAGAAGTACGACCTCCTACCTGTTTAACTCCCTTAGGAGCAATGATGGGACCTGGTGTTTGCACTGTTGACAGTCCTGTCTCATCGAGATTCCAAATTCTGTGAGCAGGAATTGGACCGAAGCGTTTGTGAACATCAGCAAGGTTGTTAAAGAAACAGTCAACATTAGTTTTATTAAAACTGGTCGACCTAGAAAGGCTTGTGGCTTCTGGTTTTCGGATAGATAGTGTGTCGCTGTGCCTTTTCAAAAAGAGTCTCATCCATTGTTCACCTGCAATTTTTCCCGCTTCCCAGTTGTCGGGAATTATCTTCTTATTTGCAATGGCAAACTTAAATGCTAAAAGCCTTTCTAGGTCGACCATTTAGAAAGGCCGTATTTCATGTTCGCAATTTTTTTTATGTAATCTACCAACAAAGATTCTTCTTCTTCTGAAAAAAAACTCCATTTATGTCATAGTTTGATATGTATTTGAAAGTTGTTTGATCAGATTCTTTGAACTTAGCTAAATTTCGTGACAGAGTAGCTAATTTTACATTATAGACTTTGCAAGCTTCCCGAATAGAAATTTTTGTATCATCAATTGCAGTCACGGCTTTAATTGCTTTCAGCATATTTTGGGGATCAATTGGCGTCCTCTTCACACCTGCTTTATTTCGTGGCATTTTCGTCTGAAACGAAAAGAGAGAAAAATATTACATGATGTACCTAGGAACATGTTCCAAGGTACGTCATGTAGCTGTGTTCCTTGGTACAAGAGGTCGCCATTTTTATTGAATCTATTAACCTCACTTAAACGTAGTGTTTACTAGCATTATAAAACATAGCATTTTACTCACCAATATCTACAGAATGAAGTACCACAGAGATTCAGACAACATATAGTTTGCACTCAATAGCAATATTAAAAAACTTTAAACAATTATATTTACATTTTGACAGTCAAAATTTTATTTGCACAGCAAAGCCACAAAACATGTCGGATTCTACCAGTGCCACCTCTGCTTACAAGCCGTGCTGTTGTACAGTTGGCAACATTGCAAGTAGACCGGTTCCCACCATAGGTTCCCACGTGAGTGTTTGTGTTTATTTTGTGTAAAACTCACAAAACAAGCAGTGGAAAACGATTAAACTTGTGAACCCTTCATTTTCTGACGGTTATTAATTATTGTGTACCCTTCTGCATATTATTTATTTGTAAGGTAGGTTTTCAACACTAATTTCTCGCTAACACATAACCTCACTTTGTGTTCTGAATTACATTAATCATTTTTATTCTAATATTTTTTAGATGCCAAGAAGGTGTGTAGTGCCAGGGTGCAGATCGAATTATGATAGCACTTTGAAGCACGAAAATCCCGTGACAACGTTTGCATTTCCCAAGGGGGAAGGAAGAAAACAGGCATGGATGCGTGCCATTCCCAGAGCTGCTTGGAATCCCAGTGCTTATTCTGCAGTGTGCATCAAACACTTTCGCCAAAGTCACATTATTAAGTCTCAGCCATACAAAAACCCAACTTCAGGAGAAATTCAAGAGCTCTTATTGCAGCATCCAAGATCCTTTAGCCAGGAGGGTGGCAAAGTGAGCGTAGACTTGCAAAAATTGTTTTCACTTTATAAAACTACAAACAACTTGTTTCTTTTATATGATTATTCCTTTCATAAAAGAAGTATAACCAGCCAGCTTGTCTGGTGTCGTAAGTGATAAACAGTATTAGTCTATATTTATAATCAAGAATCGTAATTAAAGTTCATTGTGATAACAAATTATGCTGTAACAGAGGCTCTTTGACCCTCCGTACAATACAGTATTTCATTATCCGTGTTCAATATGCCTTAGTTGGTCTATGCGATGTTTAGTCTATGTGGTTCCTTATCTCAGTGTTTCTAAACAATGGATGCTGTTTTAAATGAGTTTTGTTATTTTGTGTGCGAGTGATTGAGTAGACGTTTATTCAGTACGTTTTTTCATCAGTGTTCATGTGTGATCTTTGTATTCACTTGTTGTCTCCAATATTTTTTGCGACTTTGTAGTGAGTTGTTGTGCCGGAAAGGAGAACTGATAATCATACAGTATTAGCTTTGTATAGATATTCTTAGGTTTTATTCGTATACAGACGAATATATCATTTGTAAACGTATAAAAAACGTTACGTGGGCTACGTATGCACAATTCTTCCAGGTTCGACGCACCGATCGTGTTGATTATCAGTTTGTGAGTATCTTGAGTGTGCACTTTGTTTTTGGTTTGTGCGTCTTGTGGGTATGTCTACAATACTTCATGTGTATGCCATCATACCAATACTGTTATTGAATTAGTATTATTTGAATTTTATTTGAAGCTGATATGAAACGAAGTAAACTCACTGGCGCCCAGTTTCGGAAGAGGAGGGAAGAAAGATTAAGAGCTACAAGTTCCAAAGAGTTTATGAAGTCTTTTTATTCAAGGAAAATCGAACCATGAGTGTCAAAATATTACAATTGACAAGGAATTAACTTGCGATCATAAAATGGATGTTGTTAGCGACGAGGCTGTTAATAAATACAGTAAATTCTTGGATTTCGTTGTACATGACGTGTCCGTTACTTAACTAAATATCACTATTACATTAACGACTCGGAACACTAGGTTTTTTATAAGTAAAAGCATAAAGTTTTAACTTACAGCCTGAACCGGTTTTCTCCTTTAAAAGGCTTCTTCAGAGGCTGCCGCTGGTAGCGCTGTCCGTCTTGTTGTGGGTGACGGAATCGAATTTCGAAAGATCGATGTTGTGTGTGTGGGGTGAGATATGTTCGAATAATGCGTGCGATTTGAATTGTGCAAAAACGAACAGACACAATTCAAATCGCACGCATTATTCGAACATATCTCACCCCACACACACAGCATCGATCTTTCGAAATTCGATTCCGTCACCCACAACAAGACGGACAGCGCTACCAGCGGCAGCCTCTGAAGAAGCCTTTTAAAGGAGAAAACCGGTTCAGGCTGTAAGTTAAAACTTTATGCTTTTACTTATAAAAAACCTAGTGTTCCGAGTCGTTAATGTAATAGTGATATTTAAATACAGTAAAGTTAACGACGTGAATACTTCAAATTATGAAAGAGTCAAAGTACAGTTACAAGATTCAGTTGGCTCTAGTACCATTGATGATATTCCCTCGTGCAGTCTTAAAATTACAGGCGATGAAGGACAGAACATTACCAGCAACAATGTAAACCATGTTCCCGGTGCTGTTCTACAAGATATGGGAGTATGGCCAAGCGAGATATCTCAGTCTTTCCGAGATATAATGGTGAATAGAGGAGCATGTCTGTTGCAGAACAAGGACAGCCATTTTCCTGAAGATGAAGCTGGACGATCATTAAACAAGTATTGGTTTGATAAAACCTTGCAAAATGGCGAAAAGGTAAATCGCACTTGAATGTGTTTTTGTCCATCTAAAAAGTCTCTATTTTGCTTTTGTTGTACTTTACTTCCACAAAAAAAACTATCAAAGAAGCCATTTCAATAGTGAAAATGGGTTTTCGTCATGGCGAAAGTTAAATCCCTGTATTCAGGATCATGAAAAGCGTCTTGCTCATCGCTCTGCGTTTTTGGAATGGAAGGAATTGGAATGTTCTTAAACAGAGGGGGACTTATTGATGATCTACTTCAGGAACAAATGAATAAAGCAGCTAAGACATGGAAAGAAATTTTCGAACGGGTCATTGCCACGGTAAAAACTCTTGCACAACAAAATCTGGCACTGAGAGGACATGGAGAGTCAATTACTAACGATCCAAATCTTGGAAAGTTTCTACCTTTGTTAAAATACTTGGCTAAATTTGACCCTGTCATGAGATCTCATTTGGATTCAGTCTCTCGTAAAACTGGGTGTATATCGTATCTTTTGGCAACTATTAAAAATAAAATAATAGGCCTGTTGGGAGAAAGAGTACGCAAATATTTGACACAACAATAGATGCTGCACATGTAGAACAAATGTCTCAGATTAAACGCAACTCTGTTGATATAAAGGAAGCCTTCATAAATGTTATTCCTTTAGGAACGAAAACAGCGAAGGCGATCACAGAAGCTGTTACAAGTAAATTTGAGAGAGATGGATTGAATCTTAGTGATTGCAGAGGTCAGTCGTATGATAATCAAGCAACAATGGCTGGTATCCATTCAAGAATTCAGAAGAGAATATTAGATTTGAATCCACTAGCTGTATTTGTTCCCTGTGACAACCATGCACTTAACTTGGTTGGAGTTCATGCAACTCATGTAAATGTTTAGGCAGCGACATTTTTTGGGACGGTAGAACGTCTGTTCACCTTCTTTTCCTATTCCACTCATAGATGGAGTGTTCTTAAAGACTTCGTAAATATTACACTAAAAGGACATTGTGATACCAGGTGGAGTTCAAAAGCAGATGAGGTAAAAGCAATATCCACTCAGGTGGATGAAGTGATCGCTGCACTGGAGAAACTGAGGGATACACTGACTGAAACAATCGATACGAGGGTGGATGCAACAATAATAATTAATGCGATAGAAAACTTAAATTTTGTGACGTTTCTCTTTTTCTGGACAGATATTCTTTCTTCTATGGACAAAAATCCAAAAATCTTGCAGACCAAAGGAATAAGCTTTATTCAACCATTGACACTTCTGGAGACGCTAACGGACAAATTAAACGTTTGGAGGAATGAGCAGTGTGACAATGTCATTACTAAGGCAGAGGAGGGATGTAATAAATGGGGTGTCAGTATCACAAAAATGATAAGAAGAAAGCGCACGATGCCAGGGGAGTATGCAGACGATTCTGCATTAACCGTCCGGCAAGAAATACTACGGTCTCTAATAGAAATTTTGGACAAACTGTCAGATAAAATTTCAAGCCGTTTCTCTAACATAAAAGAGTTAGAAAAACGCTTTGGGTTCCTCTGTAAATTTGAGGAATACGTAAATGATGGGGATGTACATTTTAAGGAACAGCTTTCCCAAATCAATATTAAGTGCACAGTGCTTGCAAAACTGTATCCACATGACCTAAACAGTGAAGAATTGTTCAGTGACTTGAAAGATGTCATACTTTTATTAAAAAGGGCAAAAGTTAACGGAGAACAAATGAACTTTACACTTCAGGGACTGCTACAATACATTCCTTCAGTGGGATTAGAAGCCTATAAAACACTAGCAACAGCTTTAAACATTTTTCTTACTTTACCAGTGTCTGTGTCTTCTTATAAAAGACCGTTTAGTAAACTTAAATTGATTAAATCGTACCTACGATCAACAATATCTGAGGACGTTGTATCAAATCTAGCGACACTTTCAATTGAAAATGACATTTCTTCGTCTTTAGATTATAGTGATTTTGATCACCGACTTTGCAGCAATTAAGACAAGGAAAGTTACACTTTAGAACGTCTCGTTTTAAATATTTATTAAACATTAAAAATAAATATTAAGTGTTTATTAATAGAAGACGGAACCATTAACCTGTAATGGTAAGTGATTTATTTTATTACTTTTAATGTAGTTCTTTGTTTAACTTTATGTTGCCTTAGGATATTTTTTGACGATGCGCTTTAGACCTACAAGGAATTTGCATGTTTATTAGAACATTTTTATGTTATAAACTTTTTATATTACTACATTTTTTATAGTCTACATTTGTTACTAATAAAGGTATACAAACTGAATACCGGTAATATTAAACATATAATATGTAATTTCTTAATTATGACTATTCTTAAATTTAATTCAGAAAGCTGTGTTAGTGGTTATAATCACAAACTGAATTATCACTGTTACACACCACTATAGGAAAATTATTTCAATTAGAGCTGTCAAGCTTCACAGTTCATCGTCGGATCGGAAATAACAATAATAGAACAAACAACTTCTTAATACCCCCACTTGTACACATTTTTGTAAACAAGCTATAAGTTAAATGTCCTTCACTGGATGGGCCTTCATTTTTGCTCTTTTGCCCCCTTTTAATTGTGAAGGCGAGGCGGCCGGCGATCTTCTTGCCCCGGGCGCCAAAAGCCTAGCTATGCCACTGAATTTGAGTAGAGCAGAACTCTACTTAATATGAAAATAATATCTGCAGAACCTAACCTCAACACTTGTGAAAGGCATGCTTTAAAAACATTTCTTAAGCTGGGTTTACACCTGCGAGAAAAATTACGACAGTACTTGCACAAGTGCTGTCTAATAGTGTAAACACAGAGATGCAATTTTTGCCGAGAGTTTGAATGCAAGTGTCCCGCGAGCTCTTACGCGGGCTAATGTCACTGTTTGTTGCGACAGTTCGTAGAAAATCCGTTTACACGAGACACCACATGGATGCAATTTCAACTTGCTCAACTGGTCCCTCCCAGGACGTCAGTTAGTTTTTAACCATGCCACGAAGCAGACGTGTGAAAACTGCTGCTGCGCTAGTAATAGTGGATTATTGGTTACGCATAGAAGAACGGAAAAAGAGGAAGAAGAGAATGTGGGTTAGAGATTGGATTGACAGAAGGCGAGAGTATGGAGCTTACACTAATTTATTAAATGAGTTAAAAATTGAAGATTCACAACAATTTAGGAATTTTATCAGGATGTCTGCTGTAGAATTAGAAGATCTACTATGCCTTGTTGGACCTAAAATCCAAAAACAGGATACTGTTTTTAGAGAGTCGATACAAGCCAGTGAGTGACTGATGGTTACCCTACGCTTTCTGGCCACTGGTAAGTTCACAAATATCACTGAAATCATATTATCACACAAAAGTTTTGCCGTATTGACTAATTCGTTTTAAATTTTTTAATTAATAAAAACAAAATTATGTTTTTAGAACCTTTAAATGCAAATCAGATCATTCAGTATGCTTTGCTCAGTACTTTGTAAAATGCATACATTGTTATTCAAATATTTTTACTATAATTTTATTATAAAACTATATTGAAATTTACTTTTTTAGGTGACTCATATCATTCTTTGATGTACCTCTTCAGAATCCCAGTATGCACCATAAGTATATTCATACCGGAAGTGTGTCAAGCAATTTTTGATATTCTCAAAGAAACTTTAATGAAGGTAAGCTAATCATTTTTTCTCAATAGAGCAGGTTACTAATTTTAATATTTTAGCTCTAATATTAAGCTCTAATATTGTAATAGAGCTTGTGTATAAGATACTATGTTGGCTTTAAAAAATCATATAGGCTATATTCTGTAATAAATCAACAATGATCAAAATTTTAATCAACATCGTTTTTATTACATTTTACATTCTATGTATTATAAACAAGAACAAAACCAGAGTTAACATTTGAATTTATATATGTTTAAACTCAGAAAATTTCAGTTCAATTATACGATTCATAGTTCATAAAATTGTAAAATTGAAGATTGATGCCCAGATTGTTCCTGTTGTACTATTTGTTGTGTATTTGGTTGCATGTTGTATTGCGCTGGAAAAGATGAAGAGCAGTCACTTGAGCCAGGAGACGGGGAAGTCAGTGTTGTGGGAAGTGAATAATTAATATTAAAGGACCGACTGGAAGGCTTGTAAATTACACCCAGTGCCTCAGCTTCCGCTACATTTGCAATTGCCTCCATAACTATTTTCTTAAAAATCCGTTTGTTAGCAGGGTTTTTTATCTGTCTCAGCTCTGAGACACAGAAATCTCCAAATACCTGTTCATCATCATTTGGCTGATTAAGTTGCCGCAGTGCCTGTTGAATACTTGCGAAGGCTTGAGTTTTTTTTTCTTGTTTGGAGGCGCTTGAATTTCTTGTTCCCTTTCTTCTTGCGGTTCAAGAATAGATGTAGAGGATTCATCATAATCTTCGTCTTCTGATCCTTTCTCTTCCATTGGTTCAATGCTGCTTTTCTTTTCTTTCAGTGTCTGAAATGAAAAATAACTGATGAAATATTTGTAATTCTTTGTGTGTTTGTATATTTGCATGAGCAGTTTGTTATAATATCACGTATTATTTGTTTTGTCTTATTGTTACAGATACCACGAAACAAGGATGATTGGAAACATATTGCTGCAGGTTTTGACACCAAATGTAATTTTCCTAATTGCATCGGTGCACTTGATGGTAAACATATTGTGATGCAAGCACCTCCAAAGAGCGGAAGTTTGTATTATAACTATAAAGGAACACACAGCATTGTCTTGCTCGCCATGGTGGATTGTAATTACAAATTTATCTACGTTGATGTTGGCTGCTGTGGAAGAATTTCCGATGGAGGGGTGTTTAACAATTGTTCCCTTAAAGAAGGCATAGTGAACGGGACTGTAGATCTACCGGATCGCTCTCCATTAAGAGGAAGGCAGCGTCCAATGCCATATGTGACCGTGACTGACGATGCATTTACATTAAACACCTACATAATGAAACCGTACCCATTTCGCAACCTACCTATGAAGCAACGTGTGTACAACTATCGCCTATCTCGATGTAGAAGAGTTGTTGAAAATGTGTTTGGGTTGGCTGCTAACAGATTCAGAGTTTTACGAAAGCCGATGCTTTTGCATCCAGAGAGAGTTAAAGCTGTTGTTTTGGCAATATGCACGTTGCATAATTATCTGATGCAAGGAAAGGGGTCCGCAAAGAGATATGCGCCCTTAGGAACATTTGATATGGAAGACAGTGACACCGGTGATCTGATAAATGGATTGTGGCGTTTAGAAGAGGGAATGCCCGATAGCAACTTGATTCCTCTGCAAGCAACAAAAAGTAGAAACCACCCAAAGCCTGCAGAACAAGTTCGTATGGAGTTCACAGAGTACTTTTCATGTCCTCAAGGAAAGGTCCACTGGCAATACAGGCATATTTAGAGAGGTAATGGCACACAATCATGTTATGTACATTTTACAGATGTTTTCTGGTAAGAAAAAAAACTTTTTGATGTATAGTAGAAAATATGTTAACACATTTTGGGCCACCTTTTTGGATAGGGCCGTAATAGAAAATTTTTAGACACCAATTGTTTTCTTTAATCAAGACCTTTAAAATGAGGGGTCACATGATACGTATTTACATTTAAAATTTTTGAGTTGCCCCCCAAAAAGGGCAATATATAATATATGGTATCGTATGGCAATATATAATTATTGTTATTTACTTACCATTGTACTGGATGTTGTGGGGGTCTTCACATGGATGAACTTCAGAGCGGCGAAGTACGGCCAATTCGGTACATAAACTTCATCCGTTCCCTGACCCGATGTCTTTGTCCTTAATTTCTTCAACTCCGAGTTGTATTGACTTCTTAAATTATGCAGTTTTCTTTGCACTTCAGTTGTATCAACTTTCAATTTATTGCTGATGGCACGTATTGCTTCATGATTTTTTACACGATTTCTATAGTCCTTCGAAGTAACGTTCCATAGTATTTCATTCTCTTCATACAGGGCTATTAATTTTCTCGTTTCCATGTCCAACCATTTTTTATTTTCATCCGTAGGAGTTTTCGCGGCAGGAGGTCCAGTATTAGTTTGCTTAGGTGTTATTTCAATAGCAGGGTTTTCTTCAGCCATCACGGACGCTACACAGTTTAACATAAAACACTGAGAAACAATAGGAAACCAACCTCTCACTATCCAGACTTGCACAAAACTGTCGCTAAATATCTCCCAATGTTGATCCAGTGACAGCGCGAGTGCGAGAAATTCCGAGAGCTGAGCTGCGTGTTTAGACCTGCAAGCTGAAGTGTCGGACACTAACTCCGCATACTTGCGACATCACTCGCGACAGCAGTTCCGACAATGCTCGCCGGTCTGTTTACATTTGCAATTTCGACTGTCGGACAGAAAACTCGCGCAATTTCTCGCAGGTGTAAACCCACCTTTATGCTACATAAAGTAACCGCCTGCGTAAATCGAGATGCCAACCACTGTAGTAAAAATTAATATTATTAAACATTTTAAAATAAATAATGTTAATTATTATAATTAATTATTAATAATAAAAAATGGTAAATATTTATGGTGTTAATTTTCCTTACCTATTCGTCTTCTGAATCTTCACTTGTACTTGAATCTGAATCTTCTCCCACAGAAATAATTAATTTGTCCACTTCTTCGTCCATAATATGATCTATAATCCAGTACTGTTCTTCAATTTTTTTGGTATGTTCACAACACTTTTTCCACTTTTCACTTATAAAATTATCAACTATTTTTTCGCAACCATTTTTCCTTTCATCTAAAGATAATCCACTAAAATTACGTGCAAGTTCTCCTTTAATATCTCCCCAGACAAGTTCTATAGGATTCAGATCGGGATGGTAAGGTGGCAGACGAAGTGGAATATGTCTGTGGAATTATTTCATCGACAATAAATGTTTTTTCACAGTTAACTAAGTTCACTTTTTCCAGCAGCTGAGATTTCGTTTATGTAAAATCTATTGCAACACCATGATTCACAAGCCAGTCAATTATTTCTTGTTTTAGTGAACCCGAGGTCGGCCTTTTATCCTTTTCTATACAATATAAAGGATTAAGGAGTTGATCCCTTTTACGCCCCGCGTTCTGGAGCGCCAAATATAAAGGTTTTCCTTTATATTACAATTAATGTGTAACTAACATTTTATTAGTTACGATTAATATGTATAACTAAATTTTGTTTACTGTCAAATTATTTATGTCCCGCGTGGTGGGACGCCAAATTGTAACTAAAATAGTGTTTATTGTTCTTTTAATTTAATTAATTGATTAATTAATGACTCTGTTTAATTAATTCTCACCTTGTAGTGGTGCCAAATTGATCAATTATAGTGTGCGCGCCAATTGTGTCGGCGTCAAATATAATTATTAAAGTTTTTGATGTTACATACTAAATTTTATCTTTAGGTGTATCAAATGATTGACAACATACACAAGGCTTTGCAAGGTTAACTTAATTTATTGTACTTAACAACATTGATGTCACTTCCTTAAATTATGACACTTAATAGCATTGACATGATTTACTTATTCCCCTGAAAAGAAATACAACATATATCATGAATCCTTACTGACTACATCAATCTACCAATTATTATTTTGTTAACCCTTGCTAACTTTCTTATACTCTTCATCTAGAGGCTTATTAGACTTTAATCATCATTATTACACATTTTATTCTATATTAACCAATGGATTCATAAAATTTGATGTCGATTACCATCATCTGTCATAATTATCTTATGAATTTGTCTGACTAGCTACTTGTTATTACTTTCTCTAAATATTATTACGTATGGGTACTTTCAGATGAACAGACAGTGTTATACTTAATTAGTGCATGAATATAAAATTTACTTGGTGTACGTTAATCCATTCTATGGCGAAACGTCCTCTGCGCTGTTATCCTGTTCCTTGTCCCTCCAGGTTCTGGGAATCCTTGCGGCTGGCATTATATCCTCGTAGCATGCACTGACGCACTTATCACTTCTCTTCTCGCACTCCGACACAAGTGTATGTAATTTTTTGTTTAGTTCTGGTGATTTGACCTTCGAATTTCGTACATGATATTTAATAATTCTAACTTTTATTGATATGTTCTACTCAAGTGTCATTACTACGTGATGTATGTTTTGTGATTTGATTCACACTGTTTTTCGTGGATTTACTTTATTAACCCGACATTTGTTTATATTTAATGGTGTTTAAAATTGTTGTCTATCTCTTACTCATTTTACCGCACTTCTGTTCCGTTTAACGTCTTTGATAATAATATTACTCAAGGCGACCAACTTAGTCGATTTTAATTATATTTCGTCATGTCTTTTAACAAACTCTAAGTTCCATTACCGGCTCCCGATTCTCGATTGTTCGTACTCACACCGATTCTTCAACCGATACAAGACTTTTTCCGTTACAACATCAGCACTCCCGTCAGTTCCGATATCTAACTTATACGACTCCGGCTATTAGATATTATATATAAGGCTCCCGATACACAACTCCGTCGTTCATACTCTCCGGATCAGAATAAAACTCCAGACATAAGACATAAGACCTCCGCTCGCGGTCAACACTCTAGTTTATACCCCAAAATCCCACTATTTTCTCTAATTCCCACTTAATTTCTCAACCTCTGCGCTTCTATTCGTTTTCGCTTGTTTTCTGGTGGAAACTCCGCCTTAACACTCTAGATTCTCATCTCCCTTCGTTTCTTATTCGTTCCTCCAGTTCGTTCCCTTGGTAGAGACATTCTCCTCAACTCTCGACTCTGATAGGCTATTCTTATTCCCTACCCTTACAAGTTCATGGTTGACTCCACCCCATCGTTTGAGTCGGATGACCAATTTCACGGCTGTCTATCACCCTCGTATTTTGGCGTACTTGTCCTTTATAGATAAAGTGCTTTTAATTGTTGTGTGGTCCATTCATCTGCTCTTTTTGTTCACCATGTGTCCTCCTTCTTACCCGTGACCAATTGCTCATATTGTCAACTAGTTTCTCCTAGTCGTTCCCACGACGAGTGTGGTCAATTCTGAGTATTCCAGACAGCTGCTATAGCTTGCTCTCCAAGCCTTTCTTCGTCGCGTACCCTTCTGGTAAAGCTGGACGTCCCGTCGTTCGTTCATAGTGCAAGCGTATTTGTCTACTAAAGTCAGGCTTTTCCTTTCTATTGTTGCGATGTAACACTGCATTTGGTGTGCAGCTCGACACATGTGGCTAATTGTCTTTGGGATAGCGTCGCTATGTCGCCTTGTCAACGATTTATTGTTTCTTCTTAGCGATATATTTCGCCTTTGTCTATCTTGGGCCGTTGCGCGTCACCCGCAATTCGCTTCACCGTACAACTGCTGCGACTTTAGGCATTGTTCGCCTACACCCTTGCCTTCCCTTGTCTTGAACAACATGTTACCGAGCCATCGTCAGCAACCCTCGTTACACCGTCCACTTACAAACAAAAAATTTTATCTAAACCTTTCATCGTTATAACAATGATACTTGGCATTGTCCATCACTATTACAGAGCTGTTTGGGAGATTAGGTAGTAATTTTTCTGATAGCCACTTACCAAAGTTATTAAACTTCATAGAGCTATGGTAGTTTCCAGATGTCGACGAAGACTTCAGAGCATTGTTAACAAAAACCAGCCTCTCCCCCACCGTGAACTATAATAAGTCTATTACCTTTCCCAATTTTCGTTGTTATCCCGACCTCTTCAGAAGATTGCCAACATGAAGATACTGAATGTGATGCCTGAACATATGTCTCGTCAATGTAAACAATATTTTTACCCTCTCGTCTGTTTATTTATGTCACTTAGATAGCGAATTCTCCAAGCAACGATATCACTTCTTTCTATTAGGAGCCTTCTATTTTTTAAGTCGTTGCCTCAAATATTCTCGTTCACATTGAATGACATCATCTTCCTTTAGAGATTGCAGTAAACTCTTTATTGAGGGTGAGACTTTTTTCACTGCATAAAATTCGTGCACCTTTCTCCTTATTGTACTATCTGTGAAGGAGTCCACTTCAATCTTTTTTTATGAGCCTGCGATTTTCCTTTTGGCGTAGAAAACAGATTTTTTTCACAACCAAAAGTTGACGATTTCTTGACTTCTTTTAAAATTTTGTACACAGTAGCCGGAGAGACTCCTGTTGCTTCACTTGTACTGGCGACAATATTATAACTTTAAAATAATAAATGTATTGTTGTATTCCTTTTTTTTGTTTTCTTAAATATTCTGCCACGTTGAAAATAATTTCTCTGGCTTGACTTGTTAGAGGTCTCCCAGAAGCTAGCTTACCATTCGATGACGATACCATTTATAAAAAAAAAAATAACATGCTACGGTAACAATACAACAACGAATGGTAATTCGTTGGTAATTAGTTACCATAAACTAAAATACACAACACACTGTTAGTTCTAATGATTATCACAACACACTGTTAGTTCTAATGATTATAATAAAATACTAAACGAAAACAAAATATAAATCGTATATATGCAATTATATTAAACGAAAACTTAAAGACATCGTATAAAGGAAAACAAATCGCAATTTATTCATAAATACGCATATGCATAACTGAATAACACACTGACCGTTTGACAGCTTACTCAGCCGTCAGTGTTGTTGATGGACATGGTGGGGGTGACAACCTTCTCCGCCGAGCCAGCGCATGTGCACTGGAACTTTTTTTGTCTGTGGTACCCCTTTAGTTTTGTAGTGTAATAAGTATAGTCTATTGATGTGAAAAATGTGCTATGTGCTATGCTGGAAAATGTAAGTGAATTCCCTTCAGCAGCAACCATTTATACATGATTTTACATGTGTTACTTGATGTCTGATATGCTGAAGATAGAAGAACAGGTGCTGGAGTGAATGTCAGAATTTGATAGTTTTTTTTTTTTAATATACATGTTTTCTTTATAATGTATGCCTTAAAAATTTTTTCAGCATCATTTTTGTTTAAATAAATTTTCTTTTTAGACAGTGTTAAATAAAATGATAGTCCTGACTAAAGCAAGATCTCTGGTAATCTTATCCTTCTCCATTATTACTTACTTTATCCAATCCCCGCTCTCGGCAGTTCAGCCATCCGGCGGCGAGCCTCCCAGTACAGACAGGATAAAGTTCGCTGTTGCAGGTTCGCCAGTTCAGGACAGACAGGTAGGTGTTGTCCATCCATCATTCCTCCATTGCACAGCGGGCAGATGTTGGAATTCACCAGGCCGAATCGGTGTAAATGGGCTTGGAGGTATTGTAAGAAGTGGCTCCCACTTTTTGCCTCTGCCGGCTTCTGTATGTATTTGTTTCAAGTAGTTCTTTACGGCCATGTCAATCTGATATTTCAAGGATGATAGGCTAGTGAGGGTGTCAGGTTGCTGCATTAGGGCTCCATTTTTTTGCAAGCTTGTCCGCTTCTTCATTTCCGTTAACTCCAACATGGCTGGGGATCCATTGTAGGTGGACAACCCAGTTGCCATGTATGAGGGTAGCGAGAACTTCACGTGTAGTTCACGTGGAGCGTCAAGATGCAGTCCGTGGGACTGTTTCCAGCTAGTGCGACAATGGCGGCTTGAGAAACGATAAAGAAGACGACTCGCTTTAGTTGGATACTTTAGTATTTATCTAGTTGTTCTGCGGCCATTTGGATAGCTTTGACTTCGCCGTCGTAGTTGCTGGAGTGCGGTCCCACAGCACAGCTTATTTGGAAAATTTGAGAATATGCTCCGGCACCAGTTCCACGGTTGGGTAACATTGATCCGTCATAACTGTCGTCGACTGGATCTTCCTTCGTCATATCCTCTGGGTAAAGACTCAAGATGTCGGCCACAATATTCTCCTTTCCCTTACAATGAATGATATCAAAGTTATACTCTTGAATACACAGTATCCAACGTGTGATCCTTGAGTTGTTTAGGTGACACTTACTCATGAAGATCAACGCCTTGTTATCTGTTATTATGGTCAATGGTTGTCCTAAAACGTAAATTCGGAATTTCTCCAGACATCGAACTATGCTTAGAAGCTCCTTTTCCGTCGTAAAGTAGTTTAGTTCTGCACCTTTGAACGTTTTGCTAGTATACGCTACCACGCAGATGTTTTTATCGTTGTCCAACTGGTATAATTGTCCTCCGTATGCGAAATTACTCGCATCACATTGTAAGAAGTACCTCTTATTTACCTGCGGAAAACTTAAGATAACAGTATTGATAAACAAGTCCTTGACCTGTTGGAAACACTGGTCAAGATCGGGCGTCCAATTAAATTTCTGACCCTTTCTAAGTAGACTTAACAAAGGTTGTGTGACTTCTGCATATTTGCTTGTAAATTTGTTGTAAAAATTTGTAAGTCCCAGGAATCCCTTTAACTGCTTTTGATTCTTCGGGGTCGGGAACTTCCTGATTGCCGCTACTTTCTCTTCGGATGCTCGTATACCATTAGTAGTAAGCTGATACCCAAGGTATGCGATCTCCTTGCGAAAAAATTGTGATTTTTCCAAATTTATTGTTAGGTTGGCTGCCAATACATTTTTAAGTAATGCTTCAATATTCTCCAAATGTGTGCTTACGTTAGACGAATAACAAAGACAATCGTCGACGTACATGATTGTATTCTCTTTCACCTCCTCGGATAATGCCATATCTAAACCTCTCGTCAGGGCTGCGGAACTGGTACTAAGTCCAAATGGAGTTACGGTATATCTGTAACACTTTCCTTCGTACAGAAATGCGGTGTAATCTCGGCATTGTTGTTTCAACGGAACCTGCCAAAAACTACTCGTTAAATCTATTGTTGATAAGTATTTCATGTTACTGCATCTCGCCAGGATTTCTTGAATCGGAGTCGGTCCTTCGTAGTCTGGAACAGTGACACTATTTATCCTCCTCGCATCTAAACACAAACGTACATTCCCATCTTTCTTTATTACGGTGACCATTTGGTTGACGTATGGACTACTGCACCTTTCAATCACGCCATATCTTAGCATCTTGCTGATTTCGGCGTCCACCTTTTCCTTATACGCTATTGGGATTGGCCACCCGCGTTGGAAATATGGTGTTTTATCCGTCACTCGAAACTCATGTTCGTAGCAATCCATCCGTCCTGGACATTCCCGGAATACATTCTGATACTTTACTAAAATCCTTCTTAGTTCCTCCCTCGTCGTTTCGTCTTCACATGTCACACTGTCGACCTTCTCATCAATCCTCCTCTCGATTCCGTCCCAGTCCTCTTCTAACAGTTCCATATGTATGATTGGTATCCGCAGTTCCTGTTCACCAGTCCTCCCTTCGAATTCGATGGTTCCCTTCTTCATATCGATTACGCATCCCTCTTCTTTTAAAAGCTGATTCCTAATATGCAGTCCCTAATTAAATTCGGTATTACTAGGAAAACACAATCTAACCTAACATCATCAATATAAATCTCACACATAATTTGTTTTCTAATTAATTTAGACCTTCCGCCGACTGCACTTACAATTAACGTGTTGTTCATGCGGAGTTCTTCGTATGGACGCAGGCGTTGTTTATTTCTGTTAAACCATTCTTCTGATACTCCGTTAATGACAGAACCCGTATCAATCAAGGCTAAAACTGTAACATCACCATTAAATTTTACCTCAATCTCTGGACATTTTGAGATTCGCTTTTCCAGTTGCGTTTGTTCATCTAGGACTAACTCATGTCGTAAATCAGGTAACAAAATATCAGTCTCGTACTGTTGTAGTGTAGGTCGACGAACGGCTATCTTTCCATGTGACCCACTTAATTTTTTTTTTCTACTGTTCCACTAACCTTAGCGGTAGACGTTGAAGCTCCATTGTTTACAAATTCAATGGTATTTATTGCCGGCTTGTTACTGAAATGTTGGGGTTGTCGGTAGTTTCCTCCTTCCCCCTTTCTATGTTGCCAGTGTGAAGGTTTTGGCTCCGTAATTACCTTATTTACGGCGTTATTCTGTTGCCCATGAGGCACCCCTCTTGTGTCCCGGTCGTTCAACTTGTCTATCTGACGCACAAACCGATCATCTCTACTGTTTCTTTGCCGGATCATGGCATATTCAGAAATCAATGATTCGAGATTCTGGATCGTCCTGACGTCCCTAGTGACGCTCGCTATCTCTAGTTCTCGTCCATAATGTCGCGTTATCTTCCTAATCAGTTGATAATCCGTGAGCGGCGGTGTAAGCTGACGGCTTTCCAGAAGTTGTCGTTCCACGTATTGGACAGCGCTCATACTCCCACGCCAGTCGAAACGACCATACTCCAGCTTGTTCCGGACATCATCCTGCTTCTCCGGGCCCCAATACTTCTGCGTAAAGATCTCTTTAAATTCATCGAAGTTCTTGATCTGGTCACGTACCACACGCCACCATATAGCTGCATCGGCCTCGAGATGTTTCCCAATCCACTTCACGTTATCCGCCGGGTAGTACATCAGCTGGTGCTCGGATAATTCTTTTAGGAACTCTATAGGAAAACGGTCTGTTCCGTTGTATTTGAGTTCGGAGTTATTATTTCCATTCGCTCTCGTGGACGGTCCTATCTCAGTTTCCGCTATCCGTCGCTGTAGTCTTTCTTGTCCACTTTTAATATGATGGATGTGACTTCTTAACTCTTCAATTATCACATCCTTCTCCTTCTCCGTTGTTGTGGTCTTCTGTTCCGCCGTGCGTTGACGGTCGTCCACTTCAACGATCTTCTGCTTTAACACTTTGACGGCTTCTCCCTGCTCTTCTTGTAATCCTGCAGATCTAGTGTTATTTTGCTGATCTGTTCTTCATTGTGTCTTTTTAATTCCTCCTGCATTTGTTTTTGTTCCCTGCTATTCTGTTCCAATTTCTCCGTAATTAAGTTTTGTTTTTCCTGCATCTGTTTCAGATCATTCTTCTGGTGATCTAACTTCTCGGTCAGCTTCTCGAGTAGCATTTGTAGATTTAATTCGCCGGGTCGGGACACCTGTCCCCCCGCCCTTATCTCAGATTCACACGCGCTAACGTCGTCGCTGGGCGTCGCGTTCTCCTCTCGTCCTTCTATGTTTAACTCATTGTTAACGTCGAATTCTTGACTTTCGGAGTTATTATTATTAGTCGCCATTCTTGCTCGACTTCGTGTAATCATTCAGAGTTGTTTTACAAGTATTTGTTTTTTTATTCTAATGCTTATGTTATACTTTATCAAACTACTAGCTATTCTACTATACCACTGCCTGCACTTAACCAACTCGTTTAACAAGGATTATCCCTATTAATCGGCCATCAGGTTGGGCGCCATATACGGTGTTAATATTAATCTGTATGCAAATTTATTTGCATATATTAATTAATTATCTTTGTTCTACAAGAATTGGTTTTGCACTGCCCCACGTTAGGCGCCATATACAATGCTAATATTTATGCGAATTATTTGCATTGATTGATTAATTATTAATTATAAATTTATTGATCTGTAATTATGAAATTGTTGCCGGTACGAACTTTGTCGTACTTACATGTATCTAGCCCCGTAGTTGGACGCCATATACGATGATATATGTATGTAAATTAATTTGATTATGAATCATACAAAATTTGACTGAATACTTTTATAGGTACGTATATCTTTACTTAATATTTATCTGTGTTAATTTTATGCATAGATTATTTAATTATCCCTTTATTAAAGTTGTGATCAAATGTATCTAACTCTGAGCTTGGGTTAGCATATACGATGTAATTAATGTCATGTGTTGATCTCCCATATGTAATGTTAACAAATTCATTTCTTTAAATAACGAATAATTGTATGAATTGAGTTAGAGTTAATTAATTATTCACACTCCAACTTGCTACATATGAATTTACTTTTGACTTTAACTGTCTTCGAAACTTCTATTTTGTGCATCTTTCTGATTAGTTGAATTGATAATCGTTACCTTGAATTATTAATATAGATACTGTTTAATGAAAGGTTAAGTTGTGAGTCAGGTTTGTTACATAAATCAATAGAATACTAACGAATCCATTCTAACTTATATTTATTAAATCATATTCATTCTTCTTCATGTCATAACATCAATTTAAGAGCACTTACAATTCTTCAGCAAAACAATAAAATTCTATTCCACATTTAACAATTCAATGAACAAATTTAAACAATTAGGTGAGCGATCAAATATTGACGCTTCTTCGTCTGCAATGACGTTACTAACTAAATGTGGTGTGCTCATAATTTGTATTTAGTATTTACGTTAAAACACATTGAACATTTATACGCATGAAATAATCATAATTAATAATACACATATCAATCATATACATAGATAAAATCCTGCTCCTGCAACAAACACATCAAAATACATACATAGTACAAAATATATTAACAAGAAGACATGTATATTATTCTAGAATATAATATTCCCTACTTATGGATTCGTATCTATCTGACTCATATTTATATAACTTTCTCAGGTGGTTTTGGTTCTAAGTGTCAGGTCAGTGGTGTTTGATAAATTACTAATTATAAGAAGAGATTAGTTTTGTACTTTACTCGTTCTGCCGTGCTGTCTCCCTGCATTGATGAGTGAAGTTAATCCATAGGGCACTTGATCGTAAACACTCCCGCACCCCGCGATAGTCACTTCGAGCTTTGAGTTTAATATTATACAGGTAGTAGCATTGTACTCGTAATCGGTCGGTTAAGTTCTACGCGTGCATGTGTCTATTTCGCGGTACACAGTTCGCTACCGTATGCTTCTAATAACTGTCTATGCCGCACGACAACTCTTTTCGGCGCCTAGGTCGCTTTCGAGTTCATTAGGCACTTTTCACAATTCTATTTATTTGAGTTAATTACTAAACATTGTAGTATCACTACTTTTTCTGTAATTGTTCAAGAATATCACTTCACAATGTCCGTGTCTTTATGACGATGAATTACATAGAAATTATATAGATTGTTACTCGCGTTTCATCACGAAAACTACTGTTCCGTTTACGCTCTGAGTTTTATTCGCGCACTTCCATTTATTCGTAATAATGTCTTAATCGTCTCCACCGAAATGCATTTTAACTTACGCACTGCTTTAAGTTCTTATAACTGAATCATTATAAAATGAAATACAAGTTCAATAGACTGTTCGAGACTCAGAGTAAACCGAGTTAAGAATTATAATACAATTTGTAATAAACTGAGGTTAAAAATTGAATGAACTGGGCTCGCGTCTCCCCGTGTAAAAGGTTTTTATTTCTTCTGCTGTTCCCACTCTTGGGACTCTGATGAACACTCAAACTTCCCACCAATTCATCTTTGATAGGTTCATTCCATGGACCTCCTTGTGTCCCTTCGTCTCCAGTCTGTATTTCCAACGAATTCTCCACCCAGTGCCGTTTGGAGAGGGACGTTCGTACACGAGATTCGCTCTCTGGTCTCAAGCTTATCTCTGAACCATCCCCTACGGAAGTTCACTCCGGAATTCTCGTTCCTCATTGGCTGGTTGGCTTTTTCGACTTGAATTTGACATAGTCCACGTGGACTAGATGAGTCGCTGTCTTACGTACGTTGTTCCGTTCCTGGAATCAGTGTTAAGGCTCTGTTTCAAAATCACATCTGCTACTTCTGGTGTAGCGTGTCGAATTCTCTTATTGTTGGTACGCTGACGATTTCCTCCGTCGACTTGCGGGTGGCATACATCTGTGCTCTCCCTTAGCGTCACTTAGTCGCCTGTCCTATTGTCCTTGCATAAACCATTGTCTTTGAGAAGTCGCACACATGGTTTTGAACAATACTCTCGCCGTTGGTTCTGTTTTTCTCGCTACTGGACAGATGTAATGGTAGCCTCCTTTTGTCCTAATTGTGGAGTCGGGCATTCCCACGCATAGTCCAGCTGGCTGCAACATGTGCCGTACAGCTCATTGTTCGAGAATAGTTTTTACGACGTCTTAATGGAAAGGAAAGGTTTGTTCCCTTTCGCCGCCCACCCTCGAACAACGCTAACTAGTGTCACTTTTAACGGGCTCTAATTGCTGGCGTACTTCCCTCGCAATAACCCAAAAAATTAAAAAAAAAATATATGAAATATAAGGTATTTTGGTACTGACTGGTCAATCAGAGTTAGTCTTTTCACTGGCGTTGCATCAAAAACAGTGTTGTATACTTGCAGGGGTGCAGGGTTTCCCGTATTGACCTTGTATTTGTCTCTGAGTTTCTCAGCCCGTTGGATAGGGGTAGTTTGTGTTTTTAATCTATGGTTTGCTGGCGTAAAACCGTTCCAGTGTTTGTGGTCAACTCGTCTAGATCTTTCCCAGAACTTGAATGTTAATTTCTCTCTTCTTGAAGTGAGTGGCTCTATGTCGGTTTGAATTTCCATCGCTTGAATTGATGTTGAGAAAGCGCCACCTGTTATGATTCTGAGCGCGTCGTTCTGGACTTTGTCGAGCCTCTTCAGGTTACTGGAGCTTGCAAGGGAGGTTACTTCGCTGGCGTAGTCCATGGTGGGTCTCACGTATGATTTGAATGCTGTTGCTAGCACATCTTGGGTACATCCCCATTTTGTCGCTGCTAGCCGTTTCAATAAGCTTATGCGCTTCCCTGCCCGCTCAGCTGTTTCCTGGATATGCCTGTTGAATGTCTGTTTTGTGTCTAGCTTGACGCCCAGGTATTTCGCAATCGAGGTTTCAGGCAGGTTAGTTCCTTTATACTGCAGTTCGATTTTTGGAGGTTTAGTAGAGAGGGTAAAAAGTTGAAAAACCGTTTTATCAGGACTTATTACCATTTTGTTGCTGTTTGCCCAGGTTGCGACGTTTTTTAAAACAGAGTTGACTACTGATTCAAGGTGGGAGGTGTTGCTTGTAGTTGCCCACAGGATGACATCATCTGCGTATAGAAGACAGGATATTCCAGGTATCTTATTGATCGCTGTTGTTAAGTCATTGATCATAATGTTGAAGAGCAGACAGCTGATTACTGCGCCTTGGGGTAGTCCTTGTCGCTGTAATTTGTACTTAGAAGTGGTATTAACGAATTTAGTTCTGATGTAGCGTTCGGTTAGAAAGTTTTTTATCCATGTGAGCATGTTGTTCTTCACTCCGAGCTCTCCGAGTTTGTATAGAAGTAGTGTGCGCCAAACTTTGTCGTACGCAGCCTTGAAATCGATCAACACAGCCAGTGTCGATTGTTTTCGATGGAAGCCGTCTTTAACCGCCTGAGTGAATTTAACTATTTGGTCTATTGTAGATCGATGTTGGTGGAATCCCGCTTGAGCATCGCTGATTGCACCACTTGACTCTAGGAAAGTTCTTAGTCTGCGTTCCACCATCTTTTCCGCTATTTTGCAGCACATGCTGGTTAGTGAAATGGGCCTGTAGCTGCTCAGGCTGCTTCGAGGTTTTCCTTTTTTATAGATGGGGATTATCTCAGCTTTTTCCATTGGTGAGGAATCCGCTTGTCCCATGTTAGGTTGATAAGTTTCAGGAAACATAGTTTAGCAGTGGTCCCAAGGTTCTTTAGGAAATCTGGGAAAGTATTGTCAGGTCCAGCAGACTTGCCATTTTTTAAATCCCTTAAAGCTATTTCTAACTCTTGTATAGAGAAACGGGCAATCATAGAGCGGTGCTCTTCTTTAGTTGCTACGCTTGTTGTTTGGCTCATTTGCACGCTTTTTCGTTCAGGACCGCTGACTTTCAGGGAGCTAACTGAGGCATAGAATTTGCAAAGGCTGTTGACTACTTGCACTGGACTGGTGAGGAGCTTGTCATTCACTTTCATGGGTTCCCATGTTTGCCTCTTCTTGTCATTATTTAAGCTTGATAGAAAATTGTGGGCTTTGGTGCCGTCCCTTCTGAAATCTAGTTTGGCGACAAAGTTCCTGTATGTACTTTCCTTGGCTTGGATGATGGGCCGAGTGAGAGCTGCTTGCTTCCTTCTTAATTCAGCACAGTCTTGTAGTAGCTTCGTTCTCTCAGCTTTCTTTCTCGCCTTGTTCCTTTCCTTCTGGAGAACGGTGAGTCGCATTCCAAAAGGGTTTATATTTTTTAACACTTCCTCGAGGTATGCTCTTCTTAGCAGTTTCTAGGATACCCTTAACAAATCTGTCAGTTAATTGATCAGGATTATCGGTGATGATACAAGGGGTGAGTATTTGGTTGGAGAATAGACTGAACTTCGGCCAGTTCGCCTTTTTGAAATTCCATCGCGGTAAGCGAAGCTTAATGGGGTTCTTCTGTTTGGTCCTTATGCTTAGCGCTAGGGTTCGGTGTCCACATCCTCCTATAGCTTCCTTAAGGGATATATTGGATCTGCTTACGAGATTGGCTTGAACTATCGCCAAATCGGGGGTGCTGTTGTGTCCACCGAATGATAAGAAGGTTGGTTCAGTCAGGAGGTGGATCAGGTTTGTTATAAAAAATGTCATCAATCTGTAGCCTGGTTTTGTCAGTTTTTTGGTAACTTTCAAAATCTGCAGTTGGGTCTGACCATTTGTTTCCTGCCTAGACATAATTTGAATTCACAGTCTACTATTTGAATTATCATGGTAGTCTTCTTGAACACCCAATGTAAAAATCAGAATTTTTAAGTTCTCTGATTGGATTAACTTGGAAAACACAGTAGATCATTATAAACTAGACCCATTTTAGTAAATGTATTTCTAGGTTTTTCTTTATTGGTAAATGTAAAGGTAAAGGGTTTCCAATTGACTAAATTAGAATAATATCACCACAGAAAAAATTTATTCAAATTGTTCCCAAAGTGCAATTCGATGAGGAAGTTGTAACAGATCAAGTCAATCGGTAACTTAACCTTTTCTTTTGCACAGACTGGACAGGTCTTACACATGTGATTTGAATACTAAACATAATACGATATTAATTCCACGGATGTACACTATACAATAATTGTCAGTCCCAGTGGCGGCTGGTAATCTTTTTGACTGGGGGGGGGGGGCAAAATTTTGTTGTACCCATATGTAACAAAAGTCACCAGTAGAAACTAAATTATTGCTATTATCATGAAATAATTGTAAAATTGAACTTTTGCTTTACTACTAAAAGTATTGTTAATATCAAAAAACTACCTTGCAAACTACCAATATTTAAACAGTGTTTGAAACTGAAATTATTTATAACCCTAAGCAGTTCACGTTCCTAAACTTAAATATTTAATAAATTATATTATTAAATGCATGCATTACTAAATAAAATATATTTGTTCCCTACCTTGGATTAGTTTATTTGCTTGAACATGAAATCCATTCTCCTCTCCTTTTGTTTGGCAAAATGGTCAATAACTAATTCATTGAAGTTAAGAGTTATTTCTAACATTTTTTTTCTATTGAACACATTCCCAGAGCACTTAGTCTGTCCTCTTTCATTGTATTATGTGTAAATGTTTTAATGTGTTTGAGAGTTGAGAAACATCGTTCACTTTCTGCTGTAGTCATAGGGATTGTACAAATAATTTTTAATAGTTTTACCAGTTCGGGAAAAACAGTAACTAGATTGTTTTCGCATACAAAATTGAGTAGAACCAATGCGCCAGTTGCCTTTGTGAAGTCAGGCCTGCTGTATAGAACTACCAGTTCATGTCTTAATGCAGTTTCATTTAAATTAAATTGTTTAGCAGCAATTTGTAACTGTGTTTCTGGAAAGATAAGCTGATGTTTAGAAAACAGGGTTGGTTGCAACAAAACTGCTATTGCTAAATGGTCTGAAAATGAAAATCTGTCGTCTATGTTGGTAACTATTATGTCACAAACTTCTTTAGCTGCAGTCTTCTTGCTTTCATCAAAACGTGACCTTTTTGGATTTTGTGATGATTCTCCAAAATCATTTGTTGCAGACAGACTGGCATCAAAATCAATACAATCTCTGACATTTTGAATGTGTGACTTGAATGAGGCAACATACTGGTGTGTTTTAATACTGTCAATTTCTACTTGCTGTAATTGATTAAACAAAATGTCACAGGCTGGCATAATTTTGTTGAAAAATGTTAACCAAAAATTAAAATCATCATTATTTAATGTGTTTTTCAGTCCTAGTGCTTTCTGAACAGTGGACTTGCCACTCTCGTAATCATCTATGATTTTTTTCAAGAACAGCGGAAATGTCATTTTTATGAATAAATACTGTTGTCACACAACGGGATTTAAAATTCCACCTGGTATTAGAACATTTTGGGAGACGTTTCTTTACTACCGGTACTTAATCAAGTATGGCAGTTCGCTTGGAAGATCTTGAAAAAAATGTTGTAAAGCCATCTAAATTACAGAAAAATATTTTTACTTGCTTGTATTGTGATGCAGCACGCTCAATAATTAAGTTTAGTTGATGGGCATAGCAGTGTATATACTGGGCATTCTTGTACAAAGCTTTAACGTTTGCTTGAACACCGTTATGTTTTCCACTCATTACTGCTGCCCCATCGTAACTTTGTGCAATAATTTTACTAGGCATCTTATCAAGTTCTAATTTTGCTAATTCTTCAAAAATAGTATTACTAATACTTTCAGTGGAGTGTGATCTTGTGGACTGACAAAACTGATAAATCTCTCATGTAATTTTCCGTTCAATTCATACCTCACAACTAACACAATTTGTGACAGAGTGGCACAATCCATGGTTTCATCTGCTTCAATTGAAATGTAGTCAGTTTCATTTATTTCTTTTTTTATTAGTCCAATGCACACTGCATAAATAGAATCCAAAATTTCATTTTGAATTGTTTTAGAAAGACCAACGAAAACCCTATTGTTTGTTTTTTCAATATGCTCTCTTAAGGTGCTATCTAGGCCTGCCATTAAATTTACTAAGCCCCTAAAAATACCTGGATTCTCAGATGTGTTTGTTTCATCATGTCCCCTTAAAGCTAGTTCAAATATTCCACAAAACTTTACACGGTCAATTAACTTACTTAGGATGTATCTGTTCTTAGAGACTTCTTCATTGTGCTGTTTAATTTTTAATCTATATGCACTGTATAACTGGCAACTAATATTGACTTTTCCTAACAATGAATAATCAGTACAATTGTTCATATGAGTTTCACTAATTTTGTTTTTTAATTTTTTCTCCCAAATGTTTCAAGTCCTTAATTCCATTTTCAGTCCAGACTAAATCACTGTTTAGGTTCATCACCAAAGATACATAACAAAAAAAAGGAATTCATCACCTCACATCCACATATCCAATCAGCATGTAAGTAACAGTTTCTATTAAATTTTCTTGTGTAGTTTTTTTTTACTTGATCCTGGTCTGTCCGTTTTATAATTTTGTTGTGTAATATCTAAATTCGGTTTTGGTGGCCCTCATTTTTTTAGTTCTATTTTCTTTTTGTAAGTAAGTGAATTTGAAATAATCAAATATTTAATATTACTTACTGAATTCATAACCATTTTAATCGTTTCTAACAAATATGCACAGAACACACAGGCTCAGCCCTACACAGAATAAGTTACACGTTTATGTACGCAAGGTTCGACAAAAACACTATCGTACACAGAATACACTGCCTAATAAAGAATAAATTATTAGAACATTATGTTTACACAAAAAGTACAACAAGAACACAATCAAAACTATATAAAACACAAGAGAAAATACATGCACTTTAAACAGCAACAGAGAAGTTTTGAACAACGCTCCAGTTCTCTATGAAAAGTGCTGCGAAATCAGACAGCGGGCAGAGCCCCTCCTGTAATGGCTGATGCTGATTTAAAAGCATAGACATGTGTACATATCCTCTTTCCCCACTCCCCGCAAGACCAGCCTATGCAGGGAGGACGACAGCGAAAATGTCCGGCTGCAGGACCATGCCGAAAACATCGGGTGACTGCTATTAGTCACCCCAAAAATATCTTTCACATAAGGATACTACACATTATAGTTATATTATTGACAAGTTTAATTTTCAAATTTAGTGGGAGGGCTGCGCCCTTTTGCCCTCCCTGTACGAGCCACCACTGGTCAGTCCTCGTATATCATTTTAGCAACCAAAGCATTGCTCTGATTTAAAATCATTGATGTTGATTTTATTTCTGCAGCTTTTTCATCAGGTATATACCCATAGTAATATATCAGGCAAGTATGTGATGTTAGAAGGACCAATGTTACCAAATCTTGGAATTCTAGCTTCATACAAAGATGATATAAGGAAGAAGTGTGCCCATTAATTTATATCGGCGCGAATAAACAAAAGTAGTGTACGGTATTTAAAGTACACGCTAAAAGAAATATAGGAACGGTATTTGGCGGTGGCGTTTTGCCGTACTGTGTTTAACAGATATATGCATACAATCTACATGCGGTAAAAGCTGTGCCTGATTGGTGCTGTGCTCTGGTGTTTGCTACTGATTGCGAGCAAACAAAAGCCGGAATTGCGTTGTCTAAAAGCTGTCTTTTCCTAGTCCTCGTCCAAGTAAGAACGCGTGGCCGTCTTCTCCGACAGAAAGAAGTTTTTAGTTGCACTATCTTCATCTATGGCAGGCTAAACTAATACAGATCTGTGGTAAGTTACGGCAATATGCTTATATACATTAATTTAAAGTTATGCAAAAGGAATTTGTTTAATAAATCCAGATTTGAATGAAATCAGTTAACCTCACGCCACGTGGCAAGTTGTGAAATGTGTAATTTTGAGTAATTTAAATGTAACTTTTATTGGTAATTATAGTAATACTATATTAATTTCAGAAGTCTTAACTAAGGCACCAGAATTGAGCATAACGTAAAGTCAAAATTAATATGAAATTTAACTAAACTAAACGTTTTCCAAAATAAGGCCATGTGGCCGTATAACCTGTTGCAAAGTGTGTCAAACTATCATTTTAAGTAGGCCTAAAGCTGTGTTTAATATTATATATGGATTTTGGTGCGTGTGAGGTTTCTGGGGGAATTAGTTTTGAGAACTTATCGCTGATAATATTTTGTATGAACAGGGTCCCTCGCCGGAAGTTGAGGAACAGCTCCATCCTGAACATGAAAATCTAGACTCTCTCTCAACTTCATCTGCCGGAGGAGAATAGCGAGGACGGGCCACAAACACCCTAACATGTAGACCAGAGTACCACCATTTCACACCATGCAATATATCAGGTGACACCAAACCAATTTATTTATACACCGTGTGATGTAACCCACTAGAACCCGTGGACATATAGCCACACAACATCAATGACTTTAAGCTTTAAACATTTTAATTGGGTCCCCGGTTAACAGGACAGAATAGTGCGTGGACTAAGGGGGGAATCTTTTGTACATTTTGTAACTCTGTTTGTATAAACTGTGAGCCCAGAGGTTGGCATGTATCTGTGGCTGCTTACCATTCAGGCGTGTAAATTTCCTTCTTGTTTTCAGTATAAGGGTTACCTTAGTGCTACTAATTCATTCAATCAACATGTAATTTCACTGGTTAAATTTAGTTTTCATTTTATGCTTTAATTTCACATTTTTATATACAGTTTGGGTCATATAGGGATAGAAGTTTTTTTTGGTAGTTAAGTCAGGTCACCAGTTTAATCCTGTATAGGTGGATTTTCATGCAGACTTGAACATGCTCTTGGGACAGGTTGAGTTATCCACTATCTTGCCTACGAACATGTCGGCCTTTGGGCCAAATTAATTTTAAAAGGTTATAAGGCATTATGACACGTTACTGTTTTCAATATTTAACAAAATTTATCATATTTAAATTCTTTTAATTGATTATGATCACTTGTGTGTTTACTGGATTCTAATTGTAATTAACTCCAAGTCTAAGTGCTCAATGTGGGAGCACTTTATAATAGTATCAGGCATTATGCCAACTCCTGAATTTAGTATGTCCTGGGGCCACTGGTGTTACAAACATATATCTTATTATACACATATAATATGTTATACACATGTTAGGTATTAAGACCTTGCAATAGGTGTTACGTGCAAGGTTATTTTATAAATTGTTAATTATGTACCTCAGGGGGTGAAAAGGGCGTGGCAAGATTTAATGATAGATGTTATAATTGTCTTGTGTTGTGGAACGTGTATATGTATTGTATATTCGTGTGTATTTTTGGGGGTTAGATATAGGGCTAAAAGGAGAATATAGATTTTATATTTATTAATTTTCAAATAATATTTTTAAAAGGAGAATATAGATTTTATATTTATTAATTTTCAAATAACATTTTTAAAAAGGAGAATATAGATTTTATATTTATTAATTTTCAAATAACATTTTTAAAAGGGAGAATATAGATTTTATATTTATTAATTTTCAAATAACATTTTTAAAAGGAGAATATAGATTTTATATTTATTAAATTTCAAGTGACATTTTTTTAGGAGATATAATGAGCTTGGTTATAATAAAAAGATTTTATTGGTTGTTAATTTTGTGAGTTTTAATTGCAAGTCCCGTCTCACTGGATCCAGCGCATTTTTAGCTTCTCTAGGCTTTGGCCTAGTTTTAATTATCTTGTGGCCCCTCTTTAGAAAAAAAAAAAAATTTCAAAAAACAAATTTTTTTTTATAAGTCAAAGTTAAAGAGGGGTTACAGAAGTTAAACTTCCATAGGAGAATGGGTAAGAAAACAGACAATAACCCAATAAGACAATTTATTCTGCTCAGCGCAATATCAAGGGTAAATGAAAATTTTTAATTTTTATTTGTACAAAATCAAATTTGTAAATTTGACTAAGTAAATTAATTTTTTTTTTTAATAATGATACCCACTTTTAAATTTCTTAATTGATAAATGTTCAAGATTGTAAAAGTTATTTTTAGTAAATATAATAATATTTCACTACGACTCAGAACACAAAAACTCGGAAGATGTTTTGTGTTCCGAGTCGTAGTGAAATAATTATATTTAGTTAAGTAACGGACACGTCATGGACAACGAAATCCAAGAATTATGTTTAGTATTTCCAATTTTCAAAAAAGGTTAAACTAATTTAGTAAAACCTGAAGACAATCACAAATACAGTGATCGAAATATTGTGTTGCTTAATATTGAAGAATGGTTAATGTCATCACATTACTGTAAAAGTGATATATTAACTCATCTTATTTCCTCCCATATTATCTGGTGTCATGCCATAACACTGTATAAACTGTAAACTAAATTAATTTTGTTTAAATTGATATTATAACTAGAGTTTATAACAAACTTCACATTTTTAAAACTAAAAGTATTTGAAACAGCTGTACTATTTCTTCACTAAAGTAAAAAAAAAAATTGTGTACTTTTGTTGTAAGAAGACAGACTACAGTATAAGAAACTTACATAACAATTATAAATTTTACAAAAATCTTAGAAATATGTAATGTGAAGAATAATGTACTAAATGAAACTGGCATAACTTATACTATAATAGTTAGAGTACACTGTAGAAGTTCAGTGATTTTTTTAACAGTGACTCATAATACAGATAATAAATGTTCCAACTTTAACATTCTTAAATCCATCCTCTGCTAACAAATCCCTTTAACAGCAAAGACGATCTTTCTTCAAATGTTTCACCATTTTTGCCATGTATTGATGATATGGTAATTTCACCAACATTTTGTTCTTTAGGCAAATATGTTTTTAACAGTATAATAATGTGCCGTAACTTGCTTGGTGCAAAAATGTCCATTTCGTCATAAAACTTGTCTAATTCAAACAATTCAGTATCACAGTCAAACTTAAGTAAGCATTCTATAAAAGTTCTGTGATAAAACTGAAGAAGGTTATCATAGTCGTTACTAAGATCAAACACAGTTGATGTAAACAGAAAATACCCTATATCTCTAGCTGGAGAATTATATATAGTTGTTTGGTAGTCTATGAATTTGATGGTTACATGGTTCTCTGAAGTATGCCTAAATAAAATATTGTTTAACCAGAAATCGTTATGAAGGAATGTAGCATATGGTTCACTTACTGATGGTAACCTTTCTCTATCAATTTTTTCAAGGGCATTGTATACAGACTCAGCATATGTTTCATAACCATTAAGTGCAAGTAAAATATTTTTAATTTCATTCCTGAATTTACGATCATGTTCTTCTTTGTTAGGATCACCTTCACTTTTTAAAGCTAGCATTGCCACTGTGTCCAACAACATTTTATGAATTTCTGGTTTCTTCATTTTTAGTGCTATTCCTATTGCATGAAATCTTCCCAGTTCTTTTAAAGCCAGTTTTGTATGAGATTGATCAAGACTCTTCCTGTAAAATAATTATACTGTAAAAATAATATGAAACTGTAAAAATTAAATTCAGATAGGAGAAAAACTCAATAACATTTGAAAAAAACACTGGAATAAACCATATAAAAAAATCCATTCATACAAACATACAAGAATGGCAGTTGTAACCTTCAAAGAAAACACCTTGTTTAGAGATTTAGTAGAAGATATTGTTTGCAGGTAGCTGGGTGCTTGGAGGTTTGTAGAATTTTTATAGGTAATGTATAACTACAAATGCTCATCATCTTTCTTATAAGAATATGTGCATTCTTGGCTTAAGATTTGTTCTGAACATTAAAATTCAGTGCATGGTATGAATGATAGAAATTATGTAACCTATTGTTCCTGCATATTAATGCTTAATGTTTAATAGCAGACAGTGGACCCAAATAGCGTGTAATCTCTAAATACTCACGACCTCTTCCTCCAAACAAAACTTCAGTAACCAATAAAAAGTTGAGAGGTGTCAAGGGACACCCGGATGGAACGAAGTTCCTTTCGATTAATTAGTGAAGGAATTGTAATAAAATTTTATTTTTTTTAAGTTATAATAATATTTTTTTTATTATTAACAAATATAATGTAATATAAACTTAATCAGTAGGCTCAATTTTAGTAATAATTGGCTTGTGGTAACTGAAGTAGGAAACATATGTTTGGGATTCTATTTTATTTAAATGTCTTGAAAAAACTGCATCAATGGTAGTATTATATTTTGTTGTTGATTCTGCTGGATTATTGTTAATTCTTAAATCAAATTCTTCCTCTAGAAACTGTAGCAATGGTTTTGATTTTTCATTACTGAAGTTGATGTTAAAATCACCGGCTAAAATGAGTGGAACTTTATCTAAATTTTTGTTGTATCTGCTAAGCGTTCGAGATACATCTTTAGAATACTCTAGCAGTGCTCGATGAATGAACTCCTGAATATCTATTAATTTGTTATTTGGTGAGACATATATGACTGCCATGATTAAGGTAACACCGTTTTCCATTACACACTCTGCTGCACATAAATCTGCAACACTTGTACGTCTTACGTGCAAGTCCTGAATATTGTTCATTATGACCGACATATTTGGTGTTACAAGATTGGTCGTATCATTTGTGTTGTGATATATCGCAACTCCACCTGAACGAACAAAATCACGTTTAAAGTGGGTTATACAATTAAAATTCGGTATATCACATTCTTCTCGATTGTCCAACCATGTCTCTGATAATAACAAAATGTTCGTTTTTTCTGTAACAGAGTCGATTAAATCAACTGAATGTTTACGAAGGCTTTGGACGTTGAACGTACACAATGAAATGCCTTTATCTCTAGTAATGAAATCAATGACAGATTTTGCCTTCGTTTCAAGCTTATTTAATGAAAATCTCTGAAACTCTTGTACTAGAGATATTGTTGATGAAGCTTGTACTCGATTATGATGAAATCGAAATTTAGTTTCATCATCATCAAATGTAACGATAAATAAACCTTCGATGCTTGTTACACGAGAGAGAGCAACATAAACAAGTTGTTGTGGATGTATTTTGTCATACTCGTAAACAATTTGATCAAATGTTCCACCTTGTGACTTATGAATAGTCATAGCACAAGCAGAAATTATGGGAAAGTGTTTACGTTTAACAGTAACTGCTTTATTCCTTGTCATGGTAATGTTGGATGTTCGCCATTCAATAGGTACAGCAGCATTATTAACTTTGCTTTGGACAGCTAGTAAAGCAGCTTTTTTTCTTGCTTTTTGCCCAACCTTTGCTGATCCACAGAATTCGAGCCAAACTCTGCAAACTACGTTGTCCTCATTGAAGTCTAGGTGAATTAATTTACCAACGGCACCATTAACTAATCCATCACTTACATCAATGTTTGTTGTGATAAGATAATACTTTCCTTTTACAAAAGTGATTTGGTAAGGTAATCCCCCAGTATCGATGACAGATTTTTTGTGTAGTTGTAATCTAAAAGAAGCTTCTTGTTCTTGATTTTTAGTTCCAGTTATTATATCCTTTGCTATTGAGATGACTTTATCTGGAGCTTCTTGCAAAATTGAATTGTTGTAACTGTCTACAGCGACATAAGTATAAAATAAACGAACACCATGAGGACTTAATTGTCGAGTTTCTTCTTTTTTGAAAAATCTTGATTCGATAATTTCTAATTGAAACTGTTCCAAAACTTCACCATTGCCAATCTTTGTAAGTATCAATGAAAATGCAGCATTAGCCTGTCTCATGACTTGCGTTAGTTCAAAAAATTTAAGACCTCGCCATAAATGTGGACCAACCATTCTCGTTTTAATAGGTTTATATATCAATGTTGCCCTTACTGGTGGAGCCTGGCGTAAATCACCAATTAAAATGACGTCAATGCCGCCAAAATCAACATTATGATTTGCAGTAATTTGTTTTAAGCGCAAATCAATTTTGGCTAACAGTTCTGCACTGATCATGCTGATTTCATCAATAATCAATACTTTGACGTATCTAAAAAGAGATCTGTACAAATGTAACATTTCAGATGATAATGGCAATAGTTTAGAAATCGAAATTTTAAGAGCAGTATGAACCGTAGTACCATCAATTGCCACAGCAGCTTTACCAGTAGATGCGCAAACTATATACGAATTACAGTAACCATCATTGTCAGTATATCTATTGTAGATTTCCATTATAAGTTTAATAACAAAAGTCTTGCCACTGCCTGCTGGACCAGTGAAAAAAACTTGAAATGGTTGCTGATTTTGAGTTTGAAGATGAGATATAATATGCATTAAAAGTTCTTTTTGCTCACTGTTAGCCGACCTCATTAAGTCGTAGAATTGTTGAGTATCCATTGTATTTTCTCTTTTTTTTGCAATAGCACCAAGTTTGCTGAGTGTAGCATTTCGTATATCAGCATTAACGACAGAATTAACATCCTGTAGTAATCTTGCATATGGTTCTTCTTCAAATATGACATTAGCTTCGTTTCGCAACTGTTCGTCTTCATTGTCATCATCTCTACCTAACTGTCTACAAATTTCAAGTGTTTTTTCTAGGTCTAAATTACATTCAAACTCTTTTCTGCGTTCTAAAATCAAGTTTTTATTATCTTCATAAATTTGAATGAATTTATTTTCAGCAAGAACTTCATTATCTTCACTTCTAAAAGGAATGTGTAGTAACACCATTTCTCGTCTATAATCGTTGAAATTGTTAGCCATATCATAGTTACGGTATCTAATAACTCTAGACATTTTTCTTTTGTAGTACTCTCCGTGTTTTCTCATACTATAATTAGCAACAAATTGAGCTAATGTTACATTTTCAAGAATTTCAGGCCTTTTTTCGTACTTATCGAACCAATTTTCCTTCCATATATTTGTACAGTCATCATCTAAATCACTTAGCTCTTTTAAAGTTTTTCTTATTCTCTGACGTTCTGTTGGGTATATCGTTGGTATGTAAACTGTTGCTACAGATGATTTAGCCATTGGTTCGCGTAATAAATACCAAGCTGCTTCTTGTGCAGGCATTTCCACAGCATGAAGTACATCAATACTTAATTTCTTTGTAATATCTACGATATCAAATTCGGGATTCTCGTCCATAGTTTGAATAATCATCCGTTGTAAATTACTTATGCCTCTATTATGTTTATTAACATACTCAACTACATAAGCAGCACAGGCATATTCGTCTTGAATTATTTGAAAATCCATGTTAGATTGTAAGCAACGAAATACAAATGGGTTAAAAGTATTATGCCATTTTCAGATGGCGTCCTCCGGTAAAGCAACTTTGGTCGAACTATACCAGCACGGATAATGTTATAATAATGTTCATCAGAAACAATATTATTATGAGTATAGTAATGTTCGAAATTGTCGTAATCAAAATTTTCTAAATTAGTTTTAAGTAACTGGTAATGTCTTTTATACTCTTTAAACTGATCTGCAGAATAATCAGAATCTGTGTCTTTCATTGGCATTAATGTTATTGTGTTACGTGACGGTAAAAAAGGCGCTCCAAATCTACAGTTATCTTTTTTATTAGGATCCATTTTTTTATAGCATGTGAATGTGTGCTTATGTGTTTGCAGTTTAATATTTCCAGATGCGTCTGATTCGGATACTGAAACTAATTTCTCAACCATTTCATTAAAATCTTTGGAGTTATTTAATAAATTGACTGGAGCATTATCCAACCACAGAAGTACATGAGCATGAGGACTTCCACGGTGCTGGAATTCAATTCTCTTAAAGTAATATTTCACTCTATATCTACCAAATGGATTTCCTTTTTTTGACTCCAATATTCTCAATAAACAATTTACTAACTTATTAAAGTATATTGCACAAGTAACTGCATCTTCGTTTACTAATTGAGCTTTGTGTACATATAACATGTCTTTGAAGGACTCATCATTAATTTCTACTCCATTATTTTTTAGTTTGTACAACAATTTAAGCAAATCTGTCCATCCTGTTTCATTAGCACTAAGTGTCATAAAAGCAGTTGGAGCTCCAAATTGTCTCATCGTTGCGAAAAGATCTTTTTTTCTATCTGCCCAATACCACGCAGAATTTGGTATACAACGAAGAAAAGCAAGATTACTTTCGATACAACTGTTAATGTAATCTTCAGACTGTATATTCTCTTTAGTAATTTTAGTATCATGTCCAACATGTTTAAATGCAACACTAACAGAACTGCTGACTCTCTGTCTCATGATTTTCGCAGCTACATACAGAAGATGTTGTGGGTCAGTAGCACGGCGATCTGTACGCCTAAGTTCACTGGTAGCTTGCATAAATGAAGTAACATTGCATCCATCTTTATACGTTCGAAATTTTCCACCGTAAATAGTTGGAAATGAAAGCTCTTCGGCATATTTATCAAACAAAATACTACGTGGAACGCTTTTTTCGCCTGGTGCCATGTGCAACATTTTATTCTCGTCCCACATAAGAGTTTGCTGTTGAGCTGTGACATTATCTTCCATTTGAACATGTTCACTAATATTATCCATTTCTATTTCTGCATCAATTTGATAAGAATTTAGAACTGCTTCGTTTATTGTTATATTTTCATGAATATAAAGTGGAGTTGTTACTAGATAATTTAACCATTGTTTAATGTGTCCTTTATTAATAAGTCCATGAACATAACTAGTTTTGTGGATTAATTTCTTCTTAATGTGGACATAAAAACAGTGATCATCTTCAATATGTCTTGGCAATTGGTTCACCATTGTATTAACTTCTACAGGAACATTAATAATTTGTCCGTAAATGCCATATTGACCGTTAACATGTCTAAGTCTCCTTATTTGCATGAAGGGAATTCTCGGTGATACAAGTCGCTGCTCAATAAGATTCAATTTTGGCAAATGTGGTGGAATTATCGGAAATGAAAAACCATTGTACGTTGATAGTAGTGGAATTTTTCCTTTATCCATAGCCTTCTTACACGTAGAGCATACTTGAACAGTAGTACCGCGTACGTAATTCTGAAAAAATAGAATAATTTTAATAAATAACAACAATAGTGAATTAAGCAATGTTGCACATTGTTAAAATATATTAAATCTTGTATAAAATAATTATATTACCAGCAATATCAATTGTAGAATATCATCATGTACGCCAGTAGTACTTTTTAAGTCATTTTTCCACCAAAGTCTATCGCAAACAGCACAAGAATGACCAAAAGAATTTTTTTTGAATATATTATAAAATTGCAGATGACCATGGATTTCTTCATAATATTTTGTATATTTTGGAACTGTATCATTAATGTCGTTCATTCCTACGTTGAAAGTAGCAATATCAGCATCATGTTCATCGTTATCATCTCCACTAAGTTCATCATCGGAGGATATTTGGGAAGATATTTTTTCTGTACGTTGATTTTCTGCTATATTATTAATATTCATTTCTTCAACTTGAATTAATGGTGTGAAATGTACGTCTCGAAGATGTAAATGTATGAAATTTTGCAAGTCATTGACTCTGAAATGAAGGAATTGTCTTTCTTCTATGTTAGTTCTAGTGTTAACATAGTAATTATGTACACAAACATTCTGATTATACACTTTAGCAAATATTTCTATACAATCCATTTCTGCATACTCTGTTTCACTGCTGAGAATTGACCTTGCACCATTTGGATTGATGCATGAGTTGACGAAGGGCGAAGCAAGTAGTTGTTGCCTTATTTGTAAAGGCGACATTGAGAGATTCATAATTTTTATTATAGAAAAAAAGAAACAATTTCCATCTGTAGGAATGTTGACATCTTGATAATAAATTCCTTGTGGCTGTGCACAGTTTCTAAACTGTTGATATGGAACGTGAAATGAATTATTTTGCTGCGTTTCTTCTGCATTATTACGTATTTCTTCTGGATGTTTACATATTTTTGCACTGCAATTATCTCGTGATCTAAAATTAACCAATCAAAAAATATTGATTAAAAAGACATCATATTTTACTCCAAAAAATATACCTTAGAAAGATAAAAAAAAATCATACTTACGCATCTGAATGATGATTTAAAGTGTTTAAAGCCTGAAATTTCTTTTTCCTATCGTAACATTCTTTACTTCTTTGTTTATCAGTTTTAGGTATTTTTTTACTTTTTTGTTTCTTTAATTTCTGCGCTTCATAATATTTTTTTCTTCTTTCTGCATTAGTTTTAGGTTTTTTGGCTGGTAATTGATCAGTCTCACTACATTCATCTGATCTCTCTGCAGTTATGTTTTGTACCATTGTATTTTGTAATTTCTTTCTCTCACGATATTCTCTACATCTTTGTGCATTTGTCTTTTTCCTTTTCCCTGATGTTATAGTTTGTACCTCAGTAGTCGATGCTTTAGTTGATTCGCTATTGAAATAAAAAAGCAAAAAAATTGTACATATACATACACACACCGAAACATTTATATATATATATATATATATATATATGTACTCTGTCTGTCTATTCTTTCATACACGTCATAGATGCGCGGGACTTTGTAAACACAACAGAGTGTGTATATATATAAATATATATATATATACTCTCTCGACTTCGTAAACACAACAGCGTATAGGTTAGAACACGCACGGCTTGCTAAATACATACGTTCTGATATTGTAATATTAAAATATGATTTGCTTTTGAATTTATTAAAATTATGACGCGTACACTTGCTAAACACACAATAATGGAGAGATTATAATGCGTATGACTTGGTTAGCACAATAATAAAGAGAGGTTATAATGCGTACTTGCTAAAAATACAAAAGCATTTATTATTGTCTGTATAAAATCTCTACTTACCTAACTCCATCAGCAATATCCGGAACTTGTGCAGAAACACTGTCAGGATTCATTATTATTATTATTTTTTATTATTTATTATGTACAAAAAACCTGTATACACTCAACAAAAATAATCGTCGCGACACCACACTGTTCAATGCGAAATAGAAATGAAAATATCTGGCTTGCTTTCTATAAGAGAGAGAGAGAGACAGACAGAGAAACATGCGCACGCCGCACAGCTTACAATAGCTTACTATAGCAAAAAGTGTCGTTACAACGAGTGTGTATATATATAAATATATATATATATACTCTCTCGACTTCGTAAACACAACAGCGTATAGGTTAGAACACGCACGGCTTGCTAAATACATACGTTCTGATATTGTAATATTAAAATATGATTTGCTTTTGAATTTATTAAAATTATGACGCGTACACTTGCTAAACACACAATAATGGAGAGATTATAATGCGTATGACTTGGTTAGCACAATAATAAAGAGAGGTTATAATGCGTACTTGCTAAAAATACAAAAGCATTTATTATTGTCTGTATAAAATCTCTACTTACCTAACTCCATCAGCAATATCCGGAACTTGTGCAGAAACACTGTCAGGATTCATTATTATTATTATTTTTTATTATTTATTATGTACAAAAAACCTGTATACACTCAACAAAAATAATCGTCGCGACACCACACTGTTCAATGCGAAATAGAAATGAAAATATCTGGCTTGCTTTCTATAAGAGAGAGAGAGAGACAGACAGAGAAACATGCGCACGCCGCACAGCTTACAATAGCTTACTATAGCAAAAAGTGTCGTTACAACTTTTCGTGAGAATTTTTTCCGTCTAGCCCCCTTTCACAACGCGCGATAAGGAACTTCGTTCCAAAAGCTCAAGTTTTTGTAAAAGTAAATTGTAGGCTATTACAAATATAAAGGTTCTGTCATAGGTTTCCAACATTATTGTAAAACAAACAATAATTCGGATCCCTGCGCCAATTCCCTTCCACCACACAACACCCCCACTCAACCACCAACTAAAACCGTTACAAGTTACTGGCAGTCTGTCTCACACCGCTGATGAAGGCACACATCACGCCGAAACGCGTAAAGGAGGAAACAAAGTAAGTTTCACAAGTGAAAGTTTAATAAACTATATTAATAAAACAACGGATTCTGCTTTATTGGGACAGATCAGGACCAATTAGCGGCTGCCCTACGAAAAACCAAACACAACTCTTAATTACAGTAAACACTGAAATTATAAAATTTGTTATTAATGAAGTACACATATGTATAAGACAATACTATAATAAATACCTAATGCTATACTATAATTACTGCACAACATAATAACATGAGTAGGCCTATTTTTAAAAAATTAAGTCTAAGTCACATACTTGGGTTTAATGTTTTTTAAAAAAATCGTCCTGTTTGTGCTGTTGTTTTCTTTTTAATGACTGCAGTTCAAAAAAAGTTTTAACATTCCAGTTCTTGTAAAGGTCTGTTTTCACTGCTTCTTGCTTAAAATAGCGCTGAAGTCCAGCTACAAACCTTTTTACATCCTGCATTTTTACAAACTTAATTTCTGGTTCATCTTCATCAAGATTTTTGTCTGCTGTAATTAGGCATACTGCAATTATTTCTACTATGCCATCAACACATCCTTCGTTATCATTAAAAGATTTTATACTTTCATCAATCTTCATAAATTCTTATTGATTTTTAACTTTTTGTAATAAACAGCTTGTGTCTACAGCCATAACCATTGCCTCTAACAACAGAAGAGTCACTGGTTAACTAATGGAAAAACTACAATGGACAAGTCAACGTCGAATTGTTGGTACAGTTACTTTTTGTCAACTGTCTGCCACAAACTGTATTGTATCAGGTAAGGCGACTCTCGCACTGACTTCTGTAGGGCAAAGTTAAAACATTTCCTTGTATTTTGAGCAAAACATGACTTACTGAAAGGTAAGGGTAAAAAGTACTAAGGATAAATTACCCTGGTAATTTTTTGTTATACCCATGTCAATTGGTTGAACCAGGTGGTAAAAATCTGACATTACTTGTGGTATTAGTTAGTAAAAATCTGACAGTAATGTTTTTTAAACAATCTGCATTGATGTACATCACATGTGTCTGTAATTAGAATAATTTTCCTGGATTTTGTTTAACGCTGTGTCCAAATTTATAAGCCACTTATCAACAGCAACAAGTTCACCTGGGCTTGTCATCCAAGAATGTTTCTGGCTCAATAACCATCAGTGTGCTCTATAAAACAAACTGGTTTCATCACCATTATAAATATCATCTGCCAAAAATATCTGGACCATTTCGGGTGATGTATTAATCTTCCAGTTTCCAACATTTTTTATGTTGGTGCTAGCTTCTCCCTGTGGGCTTTACTATATTGAATATTTTATCTGCTTCCTACATTCCCAGCGAAATTACCAACAATTTGTGGCTTTAAAACAATTATGGTTTAATTTCTTGGCAAATTCCTCTGCTTTTATTTTAAACATTGGACTACTAAAAGATAAACTTTAAGCAGTTATAGTAGAGAACCAGAAATTTAAAGCATCTTAAACATATCCGTCACATTAGATCACATTCCGTTTTTGACCCTCTTGAAGCCTATCTCTTAAGACACATTCTGGTCATAATTTTTCTTCTTGTAGCAAGAGATGAGAAATTTTAGTTTAGGTATTGCAGTTAGTTCTGCGAGTTGTCATTGATTAGTGTTATGTGCGTAAGTTATCAAGTAATTTTCTTCTTTCAGCCAAGGTCATTACTTCGCACCATTTTGTAGTTAAAAACAAAAAGGAAGTTGTAGGTCATAAAATTTACAAAGTAGATCAGAAATTTTAAAATGAAAATTTAAATTGATATTGGATAAGTTACATACTTATCCAACAGTAAAACTAACATTAACACACCAATAGGAATATCAAGGACATCTAGTAATGAATTGAGACAAAAATTGCTTACCGAAAATGACAAGCTATACAGTAATGTGCTATGTCAATGACCTGCGATGAAAACAGTCAAAGGAACTGATACAAAGAGACAGCGTTATTAGACATAATCTTGTAGTGGTGGGTGCAGTTGTTTATGGTATTGTTGCGACAGTCTCACAGATCGTATTGTACAGTGGAAACCCCTGAAGTAACTAATACCCAACTTTAATTAGTCACAAATAACAACTTGAAATCAACAAGATTGTCTCACACAATAATTCAAGTTAAATTTGCCCTTATGCAATAATAATGTCAACTACACTAGAGTCCCGATTAACCGAATCGCGATTAACCAAATGATGGCGCAGTAATTTTATTTTTTCAAAAAGTTTGCATATTTTAAATTTTGCAGTGTTTATAACTCGTGTGATGGACTGTACTGTATATGGTACTGTATACGTGAACCATTGAACTGTACTTCACACATGAGTCACTTACCTCCCCCCCTGCCTCAGCCATAACACTAGTTCCTAGAATAACTGTGAGTATTATATAATAGACAAACAAACACCAGTCACATGATTCAGTTCTGACTTGGACTTTAATCAATCCGGTTCGTTTTCAATCAGCAACGATTTGTTGTATGGTAACGTTACTTCATTTTAATTTATTATACGATACTTATGGTATTTATTGTACAGTAACGTTAGAGTATTTTGTTTCAATTTTGTTTTGTTTTAACTTTGTGGCTTAAGCGATTACAATACGTACTGTGGATATGACAGAAAAAAGAAAACGTGTTGTAGTGACAATGCAAAAAAAAACTGGAGGCTTAAAATCGATTGGACAAAGGTGAGTCAGTGAAAAACATTTCAATTGAGTATGCAACTGTTTGCGACTGGAAAAAGGACAGACATCAGATAGAAGATTTCTGGGCGAAAATGGTAACGATTCTTTAGGGAATAGGGCTACACTTAAAAAAGCTAAAAACAAATCTTTAGATGATGCCCTGTTTATGTGGTTTGAACAGGAACATGAACAAGGTGTTCCCATTTCTGGACAAATCCTCAAGGAAAAAGCTTTGAGCTTAAATAAGAAATTAGGCGGAGATCCCAATTTTACCACTAGTATAGGCTGGCTTGCTAGGTGGAAGGATCGGCACAGGGTTCGTCAGTTGTCAGTGACCAGGTAAAGTCTATCAGGAAAGGTTGAAGGTACAGAGAGTTTCAAAAAGAAATTTGAAAAACTGGTTTCAGATGAAAAATTAAAGCCAGCACAGATTTATAATGCAGATGAGATGGGTCTAAATTATAGGATGTTAATATTGGTTATTAAACTTTCACTTGTGAACTTACTTTGTTTCCTCCCGTACGTGTCTCACACCGCTGACGAAGGCACACATCAACCGATGATGATAAAGTCGAGGAAAAAAGGGTCCAGCCCATTTTAAAGTGACAAAAACTATTTGAAGATGTAATGGTACACATGGAGCAGCAAGACAACACTTCCCCTGCGGAATTACTGCTAATGAAACGAATTTGTGATTGTGTCATGCATAAGCGCTGATCAAGCCTCAAACAAAAGAAGATTTACAAGTTTTTCAAAAATCTGAAGTAACGTGAGATTAATTCTTTTCTATTTTTCATTTCATTCGTTCATTCATTCATTTTCATTGATTTTTCTACTTTGTTAATTTTTTACAGTACAACAACTGTAATGACTTAAATATGTTCTACTGTATTGAAAATGTCGTTTGGAAAATAGTTTTTAGTTTGATTAAAATACAGTTGTTCTTTTAAATTTGTACACAGTAATATTGTATGATTTAATTACACTATTTAAAGCCTATTGATTTTAAAGACACCTGCATTTTAATAGACGTATGTAATAATGGTGCAAGACTATTACTAGTTTCCCTAAAAAAAGATTGAAGGTGTTTGTTTACCGTTTTTTCTCACTAAAAAGGTGAAAGTTACAATACAGTACTATGTTTCTGATTTAACTGAATTTTCGTTTAACTGAATCACCCTTGGTCGCACCAAATTTGGTCAAACAAGACTCTAGTGTATTAGAGTTCTGCACAATAACCACTTTCCACACTCTACAATCTCGCAAGGTGAAACTAACTCACTAAGCCCGCCTCTGTTGCTTATATGGGTCCCGCAGATGTTTCAGAATGATTTTCCATTCTTTTGGCAGCATGCCACCAAATTTGTGTAGTTACAAGTACTTGAAGAATCTAGAGGATACTTGACTCATGTAGTCAGGTCTATTCTACTCATGTAAATTACGTACTTCAAAGAAAAAAATGGCTTACTACTTTTGTTTAAGAAGAGGAAAACTGAGCCATAACTGGACCAAATAACTGGTGCTCCACACCTATTAACCAAAGCATCTTTCTATGTGTAGCCCTGTTTTGAATTTGTATTTTGAAAATTGGCCCAATAAAGTGGCTGACCCTAATAACCAATGGCCTCATTAACTGGAATCCACTGTATACAAACAAAACAATTAATTAATATAAAAACAACCTGTTAACCATTGTGTTACCTTATAGTTTTCTTCTATAAAATACCTAGTACAAGTTCTTTTTATTGTCTGAGTGTCAATTTATAAGATGCAATAAATGTTATATAGGACAAACAAAAAACAACAACTGAAAAACGTTATTTTGAACATCTAAACACATAAAAACAACCAGAAATATGTAAATTTAATTTGACCACACATGCAATAAACACTGGACATGAATTCCCAGACATAACCAACATGACACTAATAAAACACATACTACACAAAGGCATCTTAATGAACATTTGGGAAAATTTACAAATATACAAACACAAAACAAACTAATACCTGAACAAATACAAATCAATACAAAACTTGACACAATTTTCAAAGAACTCAACATTGAAAATATACAAAACACCAATGTAAACACCACAATCACACACAATAATACCAATTTAAAGTGGGAAAGGCCAACAGGATACCACAACAACAACCAACCAACACACAAGTACTTCACAAGACTCAAAATTAGTAAAGCTGAGGATGGGAACACAAAGCGTCCCGAAACATGTTCCAGTAAGGAAAATACATCTTGAGGTAAAATCATATAAATATTAAATATATTGTATACATCAAGAAATAGACTGTAGCAAAAAGTGTTTGAATATATGTATATATATATATATATATATATATTGTAATAGGACGATATACGGTGTATATTTTGGGGTCCTGGGGAGCTAACTTCCCGTTTAGTTTTGGTTTAATATTATAAAAATTTATGTTTACTGATATATATTATTATTGACTTATGGCTCAATTCAACCTAGCGTTGAATCCAGCTTGATAAGTCCGGTTGTTACACAAGAAATTATTTAACGAAGTATTTTTACTTCGGTCAGTTTATTCACTCAGAAGTCCTTCCGTTGACTCGTGGAATCGGTGGTGTAATTTCTGTGCTGAAAATACAAACAATTTTTACTGATAAACACTTACTTGATGTCGTGTCGAACTCGCAGGGTCGAACTCTCGATCCAGTATATACGGACTTACCGTTTTTGTAATCGCCGCTGCTTGTTGATTCGACCAATCAAATTTATCCACCTGTTGTCAACTAATTTCTAGAAATAATCTGACTGACTCTGTTTCTTATGTCAACAATCGTTTTATTCACAATAATGATTAATTCTGATTGAGCATAAATATGATTTATAATTAAATTCAAAACAATAATAATAAGAAGAATGAGACTTTCAACTTTACAAAAACTTGCCTCAGGGTGGCAGAACTGTTTACTATTTTAATGCATCTAAATGTTTGTTGGTTAATAATAATTCAATACCTTCGTGTGTTCTTTGAGCTAACAGGATACCAAGACATTGAATAGAACTTTCATAGATTGTTATTAAATATTCAGGTGTTGACTACAATTCAGTCACTTACAATTAATACACAAAATAATAATCATGTCTCTAATCTGGACATTATAGGTTAGTAAAATTATTAGATTCAATGGACAATAAATACTTGAAACAAAGTTAATTAGTGTCAAGATAATTCCTGACAATACAATTAAATGAACACTAAAATTATAAATTCGAAACAGTGTTATCTGGTTAAACATCTGATTCAGTATTTAGGGTTATATGATTGTAATTGTATGGCTGTCAGTAACCATTTATTCTGGCAACCTTGGTTATTATTCACCATAATAATTGACATTGAAATATTATAATGATGGTAGGTTTCTTCCCTAAATCATAAAAGCATAAAAACATATAAATATTGTATTAACCTTCGTTAATAATTCAATCACCTGACAAGCCTCAGTCATTGGCAATTGTTGGTTAAATTCATAGATATGTTATGGTTGACAACTGTCATCAAGTGTGGTAAAGTCACAAAAAAAAAAATTATTATACATCAAAATTAATTATTAGGTTAATAAATTCACAAATAAAATTAATTAAATCTCTGAGGATTGTCATTTGTTGTTCAGTTACAGTTACAAGTATACCTTAATCTACGTTCATTGTTATGAAATGTTTCGATAATATCGTTTTTCATGATTTGATTGGAATAGTAAAAATCACTTATACTCCCTTTTAATTTTATAATTTATATACCGAAATTGCCCTAGATTATACACTGGACAATTTATTTCGCACTGTTGCACTTCACTCACTGATACTAATGTATATTCGTTATCACAATTTTTAGGTTATGTCACTCTGTTTACTTAGTGACGCACGCACACATTAACAAATCAGCTGACTTTTTATCTCGTTGGACGACATCTCATCGCTTCGAATGTTGATTGAAAAGTGTCCAGTACGCAGGCCTTGCTCTGCCGTTCCGTTCAGTAAACGACCAAAATTTGGCTAAATCCGTGGATTTGATTGGTGGGCGATCTTCACTTTTGTGTACATAGCCCCTCGGCGTTATATTTAAGTTTGGCGTGGGTCTTCGGGTTCTAGATTAAAACTGTTTTTCTCATTTTTACACAAATTCTTATAATTGTAATAACTTTGTTAATATCATTCCGATTTTAAATCTGAGCGTATCAATGGATTCACTACACTTGGCTCTATTATTTGAGTTCACTCATGGTGTGCTTTGGTCCATTATTAAGAAAGTTATTGTTTGTGATTAATACGGTTCACTTAACACTATTATTTTATATTTAAATCTTTATTATCACTACATAATGGCACTCATACCCACTTGAGGGCATGCCTTCCAAGTTCTCATCACTCCTTAGTTACTATTTACTTAGATTTATTGATAAAATACAATTCTTATTCTACTGTCATCTTAGCCTAGGTACTCACATTTATATTTACATATTTCATTCATTAGAAAGTATTCGTCTGCTTTCTAATTGTTCCCATTTGTTGATAACAAAGGGTTACTACTACTGGTTACCTTTGTTAACTGGAAAATGAGGTAATTTTTGGTTACTTAAGTGGTCTCTATTTTCATCATTAGATGCCTACTTAATATCATTCTTTTCTGGTATTAGAGTTCTTTTTGTTATTGTCTCTCAGTTACAATAGCTGAGTAAGAACACTGTCTTAGTACTGGACTTAGTGTGTTTACTACATTAGACCTTTTTTACATTGCAGTTGGTTAAACAATACTAGTTACACCTGGTGTCACATGACATGTGCACTTAAATATAATTATAGTATACTGTATTCTGTCTTATTATCTTTGCACTATAGTACAGTAGTGGTATCACACTCTATTTGTGGTATTGACATTGACATTTTGTTTCTATTCATTTTTATAACGTGACTTTATACAAGTTTTATTAGTGAATTCCATTTTAGTGGGTTTTGGTTCACTGTCTTTGTTTATTTTCTCATTTAAATTTTATTTTGGGCATTTGATCTTGTTACCTGTAGAAAGATTGTTATTTCTACTTGCTTTTACATATATTACATTCTGGTTTGGGTAGGTTTTTCCTATTGTTAGTTGTGAATACAGGTGAATCTTACACACATCATAGGTTATGTCATTTGGTCATTGGTGCTAACAATGTGTATGTTAGTTTGCCTCACATTGGCATTCTTTTAACTTTATTTTTGTATATCTGGTTTTAATAAAGATAATTAATAATCATTTCATTATTCTCTTACTTTTATATACGATTGTCAGATTATTTGACTAGTGTTTGCTGATATTCTAAGACATATTAACACTCCTTTGGTTACATTGTTGCTATGCATATCTTGTTACTATGCTTAATTCACAGCTTCTAATCAATAATTATTATTGTTATTTTCACTCCTTTGTATAATATTTCTTTTCTTATTCATTTGTAACATTATTTATAGTATACTGGTCATCTCAGTTAGTCAGTTTTCTGTCTATCTCTTTAATCTGCAGGTTGATTGGTCATTACACATATTGGTAGGTGTTGATTTATAGTTGACTGGCTCTTGCAATCTTTTATGCCATGGTTGTTGGTTCTTCATCACTGATTCTTCCTTCCTCTTCTTTCTTCTTGTTTGGTTCTTCACTGATTCTGTGTCTGTTTGGTTCTTCACTGATTTTGTGTCTGTTTGTTTCTTCACTGATTCTGCGTCTGTTTGTTTCTTCACTGATTCTGTGTCTGTTTGTTTCTTCACTGATTCTTCTTTCTTGTTTCTTGTGTCTGTTTGGTTCTTCACTGACCGAAAACTATTGGGTGGTTGCTTCTGTTGGTACAATCATTGTGTGGTGCAAAATCTCTTCACTATAATGTCATTTCATTTGTATTTACCATCAGTTTATTGACTCTTATGGCTGTGAGTTTATATTTGGTGATAGTTAGCTCATGTAGCGTTGAGCTTGGCATTTTAGACAAATTATTTGGCTTGTCTCTTTGACTCGTTATCTGACATGTGTTATCATTTTATATCACTGAAATCTTAGAGCTCATATGTCATGTTACATATCGTCTCCCCTCGAAAATAGATCATTTGGATGAATTCCTTTACGGGATTTGAGAAATTATCTATCATATTGTTTCATAATCATTCTGAGCTTCCGTCTATTATATCTTGTTTCCTTTTCATCACATATTTCAATACATTGTTATCTTCGATCTGATCCACTATATTCTTTCTTGTTAGTTTTTTCCCTGTAGTATTTAATTCCCTATCATTTCCCTAACATGGTAGTTGGCACAGTCCAGAGGGGCACTTTTTGGCTTCCATGCTCTGCTGTCCACCCTACATCTTTCTGAGACCAGAGGAACATCATCTCTGCTCAGTCAAATTGTTGTTTGGAGCTTTTCTCTACAAATCAACATAAAAATTCAAAGTATTCATTGTGCGACTAATAAAAAATATTCAGGGTAATTCACTCAATTATTGTTCAGATTTGATAATATTCTTAATTCTTTTTTATACTTTCCATCTTATTCTCTGTGCTCTACTGGAAACAGTATTGTTATTAGATTTTTTGTTTCTTATTTATTTATTTTCTCTTTGATTGATCTCCCTCTTTCTATTTTCTGTTTAGCAATTGCATTATCATTATTAATACTTGTTTGATTTCAGATTTCATGTCTGGTCATATTTATCATGCCTTTAAGTTTTGTGTAATTACTTGTTCTTATAACATTTGTTTTTATAACATTTTTCTCATCACCTTCGTTTTAGTTCTGACTGGTATTCTTTGTACAATCATTTTGCTTTGATTGGTCACCATTTACTGGTCAACATTATAGTCTTATTGGTTTTCTCTATCCTACTTTCATTCCTTTATATCCCTCTCTCTTATTATTTTCACTTTGGCGTTCTTCCTCTCTTCTCCTTCAAGTGTCTGATACTCACACTTATTCTGGATCGCACTTATTAATTTCTTTTTTGATTGAAATTAATATTAGGAAGTGGCATAGCGTGTTTGGTTCGTTCATATTGGTTTATCGCTCATATTTATTTTTATCATTTCGACTCTTTTGGTCGTGTGCTCCTCATATTATTATTTTTTATCATTCTCATTCCTTGTTAAATCCATCTCTTTTCAATGTTCGACTTTTCGTTGTTTTGCTCCTCTACTCCTTCAAATGTCTGATCTGTGACATTTATTCTGGATGATTATTAATTTCTTTTTCTGTTTGAAATTAATGTTGAAGGATGAAGCATATTGTCTTAAAGAGTATTAGGTTTATACTTGGTTGTTTATTCACAATTGTATATCTTCATGGAGGATTGGTTGTATGTTCCCTTCTTCCTTTGTGTCTGGGACTCTATGAGCTCATAGGTATTATTACCATTCTTCTTGGTAACAGTATAGGGTCCTGTGTATAGTAATAATAGCTTTTTTGCTATGCCCTCTACTGTACTGGGCAGCTCCCTATTTTTGAGTAACACCTGGTCTCCTACGTTGTACTCTATGGGCTTGGGTTGGTGTTCTTGATATTTTATCCTCCTCTTCTCTGTTTGTTCTAGTATTTTGTCATAGAACTTGATTGCATTGAAATGATATTCTTCGCCTCGAGGAAAATGAATAATCTCAGCTATCTCCCTTGGTGGAGGTCTTCCAAACATTGCTGTGTATGGGGTGTCATCAATTGCTTGGTGGTACGATAGATTTATGTATTCTTCTGCACTTGACAGGTATTCTGACCATCTTCTCTGCTGGTCGTGACAGTAGGTACGGAGTATTCTCCCTACTTCTCTTAATGCTCTTTCAGCTGGGTTGCTGCTCGGATGGTACACAGACGTTTTGTATGACTTTATACCTTGGTTGAGCAGCGTTTCCTTCCATTTTTTTCCCTCGGAATTGTGTCCCGTGGTCACTAATTATTGATTTTGGTCTGCCTATTTCGGGTAGGTAGTGTTGTATGATAATTCCCAATATTTTCTGTGTTGTTGGATGGTTGATTGCATACAATTTGATATATTTAGTGTAATGGTCAAATATTATAATCAGGAATTTGTACTGGTGTCTACCTCTCCTTCTTGGAAAGGGACCATATATGTCTATAAAAAGGTTTTGTAAAATATATAAAAACACTTGGTAAGTTTCACAAATTTTTTAATTAACTCTGACAGCTGTTTCGACTAACTTAAGCCATTGTCAAAGAGCGAGTGAATGAAATTACTGAACACAAGATGTTAGAGTAGTGTAGGTGGTAAACATCTGTTTAGGGCGTATCTGGAACATCTGTGTTGTGTAGGCGAGGGGGGGAGTGTGTGCATGAGACAAGGGAAGGTCTGGTGTCTTTAAAAACTAAATACAATCATGAATGCAAAATATAAAATTAACTGAACTAAATATAAACTGAATGCAAAATTTAAAATAATGATGAACATTCAAAATAATATAAAATAAACTAAACTAAATAACAGATTTTAATAAAGGGGATACACAAAATTCAGTATGTTCATTGGTTAAATTTTTGTTATTTTTTATTGCTTTTTTAATTTCTAAAATTTCTAGCAAATCCATTTTTTTACCTTTTTGTATGTTGTGGAGTAGTTTATGTTTTTTGTGTCTATGAAGTGATTGTGTTGTAAGCAATGATCTGCAAAGCCTGTATTAGATGTATTGGTTAAAATCGCCTTCTTATGTTCAGAAATGCGATGTTTCAGAGCACGGCCACATTGTCCGATGTAAATAGCATCGCATTCTGCACAGTGTATTTCATAAACTCCATTTTTCTCCAGTGTGTATCAGTAAACAAACGTAATCTTTTTTCACTACTAGTCAATAATAAAGAAAAATCTACACACTGGAGAAAAATGGTCAGGCCCCCATGGTTGTGTCATGGTTGTGTCTTGGTCAGGCCCCCATGTCCACTTACTTTTTGATGATAATTGATTTGCAAATCGTGCCGTCAGTTCGGAGTAATTTTCTTTGAACTTTCGATAATAGTTGCAAATCCCTAAGAATGACTGCAGTTGTTTTTTGTTCTTCGGGGTTGGGAACTTCTGTATCGCTTCGATCTTGTCTTTAGCTGGTGTAATTCCATGTTCAGATAGGTTGAAACCTAAAAACTGCACTTCGTCTGCTATAAATTTTGACTTCTCTAATTTTAAGGTGATATTACTTTCAGATAGTTTATGTAATACATGCTTCACTCTCCGGCAATGTTCTTCCCAGAGTGCTGACGTTATCAACAGGTCATCAACGTAAATAGTTGTAAATTGGAGTGCTTCTTTACCCAACACTGCGTCCATACACTTCACGAACACGGCTACGGAATTGACCAATCCGAAAGGTAGCCTCTTGAAGTGGTAGTTGTGACCTTCGAAAATGAATGCCATGTATTGGCGGCTGTTTGATGTAATTCCACCTGCCAATACCCGCAGACTGTATCCCAAGTGCTTATAAATCGTGTGCCATGAAATTTTTTGAGGATCTCTTCTATTTCGCCCGGGGATGTACGGTCGTTTATAATTGTCTTGTTTATTTCACGTGCGTCTAGACAGATTTGCACTTTCCCATTCTTCTTTGGCACTGCTAGTATTGGGCTGGTATATGGGGACTGACTGGGTTCGATGATGTCTTCTCTTAACAGATTATTGATTTCATCACGCACTGCCCCTTTTAGTGAATAGGCGATAGGATAAGATTTTTGGTTAAAGTTTACCGGTTCTTTGAATATTATCGTGCACTGATCATTTTTTACTTTACCAGGCGAGTTGGAGAATACGTGTCGGTATTCATTGTAAATTCCGATCAGTGTCTCTACTTGATTGTCAGTTATCCAGGCACTTGTCTTGTCATGCTGAAATGCATATATTTCCTGAAGTTTCTCCCTCCATAATTGATCGTCATCATTTTGATAGAATACATGGTTATTTGGCATATTCCATCCATGGTTTCTTATTTCCTGTATATTGTAAACTGTTCGGTCTGAAGTGGCACTCTCGCTTTCTATTAGTTCTGCCGTCCAGTTTATACAGCTTGAATCTAAAGTCACTTTCGCCCTGCTCATGTCTATGATTGCCGAATATTTTCTCAGCATATCGCAGCCAATTAACATAGTGAAGGGTAGTCCATGCACTACCAAAAATTCCATGGTTATGGTCTTGCCGTTACTATTTAATTCTAGCATGACTTGTTTGCGGACGGTTTTGTTTTGACACCCTGTTGCTCCGATCAACACTATATTATTTACAGGTAGCGTAGGTATTGTTGTATTACCCATTTCCTGTATTCTACTAAGTTCAATGTTATCGATTAGAGATACATTTGCACCGGTGTCTACCATCACCTTGACGTGCACTCCATTAATTTCGGTGCTTATGTAAGCGATCTCTGTGTTATTGTGTTCAGTTTCGTGATTGTTATCTTCTAATAATTCTTCATGCATATTTTTGAGGAAATTGGTCGTAATAATTGTAATGGTGCTGTTTGTTATTCTTTTGTTTACCACATGATTGTACCCAATAGTTCGGTTCAGTGAAGGTCCATTCTGCGTTCTCACCGCCGCTTCTAGTTTAAAGGTGTTTCGGCCTCTATCTGTCGTTGGTCTGGCGAACTTCTCGGTTCGTCATCTTGGGGTCTATTCCCAGGTTGAGGGTGGTCTTCTTCATAGTTGGATCGCTGATAATCCTCTTGACTACGACTCCTCCTAGCATTGTTTCTGGGGTTTCGTCCGTCGTCGTAACTGCGACTCCTTTGTGGACTATGGTATCGGTTTGAATACCTCACATATGGGCGTCTTCCCCCTCCATAATTTCCAGCATGTACATAATTTACTCTTTGGTACGGTCTGTTCTGCTGATTGAAATCGTTGTTCGGGTTACGGTTGTTGTAACACGAATTATTCGTTCTGTTTGGCTGGTAATTCGGATTATTTGGCTGTTAAAATTGTTGTTACCGCTTGGTCGGTTATTATTACCATTGATGTTATTATTATTACTCTGGTTAGTGTTCGGCCGAAAGAACTGTCCTCTGCTATCGTGGTTATTATTTCGGTCAACAAAATTAGGACGGTAATTCCCACGATTGTTATTGCCGTTAGCTTGGCTTGCTGAGTCATTGTACCGGTCGTTTCCCTGTCGACTTTTACGGTAGTACCCATCGTGTTCATATCCTTCCAATAAGGCCGCCATCGCTTATATAGTTTTCACTTGTCCAGTGAGTCTGGCCCTGGCGATGGCTCCTTCGTAGTGAAATGCCAACTTAGTGACTAAACTTTCTTCGGGGATCCGTGGCTCCAAATTTCTCGCCAGGCAAACTTTTCCCAGGAAGTAGGCCGTTAGTGTCGATCCTCTCCCCGTTTCATACTTTCCGTAGCAAATATTGTCCCGTACAATGTTTTGGGTGCTCTCGGTCCAATATTTCGCTTTAAATAGCTCTTTAAATGCGGTGTAACTCTGGATATCATGTCTGGTCGCCGTCCACCAATTGTCATTGATCTCTTTAAAGTATTCGTCAATTTGGCCTCTGATGATTGGCCACCTTGTTTCTCGATTTCTACTCAGCGTTTCGTCTATTCGGGCGAGGAATTCCATGGGGTTTCGCTTATACGCCCTGAAGTTCATGGCTTTCCTGTTGTCCGCGTGTTGGAACGTTGGCACTACTGCTGGTCGGTTCCCGATACTCTCGATCTCCTCCCGTATTCTTGGGATTTCCCGTCACTGTATGTCCTCGATTCTCTCGTGATTGTTATCGACCCATGTTTGAATAGTATTCACGGTCGTTTCAATATTCATGCATCGCTCTTCAGTCTTTTGTTGGACGGTTGTGATCTGGAATTGACAAGCTTCCTCCACGCTGTTCACCCGAACATTAATACTTTATTTTGTTCGCTGTAGTTCATCGTTGGCCTGCTTCCACTTCTCATTTATTTCAGCCATTTCCTTTCTGACTTCGGTCATCTCTTCTTCAATTTTGTAATTAAACGATGTCCGTCTAATTGTAAATGTGAATAAGTGTAATAGGTGTATACTGGGTGTAACGTGTCTTCTCTATCCGTCGTTCAAATGAATGCAACTTCCGCAGATTTCGTCCGTTGCGAACGTACGAATAACCAGGTCTCGATGTTCTTACCTGTTGTTCACTAGGGGTGTGAAAATCCCGGTGGCGCCAAATTGTTTTATTAAAACAATTAAAAAAATTTTAAATGTGTATGGCCTGCGACGCTCAGACGGTTTGAATAATTCAATATGTTCTGCCTGTCTCGGCCAGTAGTTCGTTGCGTTGGCTGTGCGGTCGCTAGTCGTCAACACTGCTTGTCTGCTAAAATGTACATAAATTATTATCTACCTCCTAATGAAATTATAACACCGTTGTTACCACTAAATACTTATTTATTTTTTAGTTAACGATTAATTAATATTAATTCATTCATTCAATACAAATTATGTTTCCTTTTGTAATACAATTGCTCCGGTTATATGAGACACCTTTACAGGGTTTGACATATCGATATCTGAACTTATTAACAGACTTTCAGTAATGGCGTCTGTGGAAATTATACACAAAATTATTATTGTTCATTTGTCACGGGTTCTTGAGATTGCGTTAAAAGGATTACTAATGTTTAAAACAATAAAAATACACACCCTTACATCAGTTAAACTTAAATAATATACTGTGTAGGTATAATTTGTTTATTGTAGTGTAGTAAAAGTGTTGCCAGCTATCGGTAATTAATAACAGGTTAACTTTGCCAGTTTATAAATTTTCAGTGACTTATTTTTTTAATCTTTGAAAGTAATTATGTTCAGTTTAGTGAGAGTTCGGCCTTTAGTGAGAAATAATTAACGTGAGTTTATTCAGTAATTTGGGTAATTTAATAGATACTCAACACTTCAGTAGACAGGACGAACTCATTTGATCTGGTATTAAGGAGTTAGGCTGCAATCATCTTTAATTTTCTTTGGTTTGGGACTTCGGGCATCTTTTCCAAGTTAATCGGCAGGATATTATTTTCTTTTTTCTTTAATTCGGCTTCGACATTAGTTATATGGGTTCAGCCATCATCTTCTTTCTTGGGGTTCACTTGCTAGTAATTTCATTTGATATTTTGACGTTTTAATTAACAATTTTGATCGTTCCAAAACTAGCGTCTATTCAACAAAAGCGTCATATAACGAGTAAAGAAATCTAACGGTAATTTAGCAACCAAACGACTGTTGTCATAGTAACCAATTAATCCCGATTGGTTAATTCTGAAGTAGCCTATTGTTATCAAATTTTGAATTTTTATTCATAATAGCTGTATATCGTCTTATTGATTAAATTCTTCTGTCCTCTTCCCTACATATTAAATATTATCACCACTGTTATTATTTCCTTTCAAAGATTAATTTGGTATCACATAACATATGGTTTTATGAAATATCAATGTTTGTACATATCTGTTAATATTTGGTATTCACATTTCTCCTTTAAACTAAGTTCTTATTCTAATATTTTTCCTTTAAACTGATTTACAAATTATTCTCGGCTATTTACTTGCCTTGAATTTCTTAATTTCCTGATTGTTTTTATACAGTTTGCAATTATTTGTCATTGACAGTTATACATTTCCTAGGCCTTAGTAGCCATTGATTATTTTTATTTAATTTATTCTAATTATATTTCATTTCATTACAAAGTGTTTTGTTCTGTTGTTATAATTGATTTGTTTAGTGGTTGTTGCGTCTCGAGTTTGTTTTTGTTCTGATCATATGTCAAGATTATTTTCTATGTCTTAATACTTAAAATATAACAATTAGGCCTATGGACTGTAAGTTCCTTTCAGCCATATCCTCTTCATAACATTGAAACAAACAATTCTTTACCAGTTATTAGTTACTGTTGGTTTTAACATTAATTTCATTCTTTGCTACTACTTTGAGTGATATACATCCTCACTTCTTGCAAACTTATTAAAGTTATTTCCCCTCTTAACATGGGGTGTTTTATTCATTGTATACTTAATTTTAAAACAAAACCTTATTTCACTATTACTATCTCCTCCATTCCATGTTAATACAACTTGTTTTTACCTGGGCTTTCTCCCTGAATAATATCACATGTTTTACTTATCTCTAATTGAAAGATTATTTTTAATTATTCTTAATCATATGAATGTTCACAAGATCACTCAAATCATTGACTGTTTATCAATGCTTTATAAAGTGTTTTCTTATTTATTATTACATCTTTATTACTTAAAACATCTATTTCCATGTATCACCTTCACCTTTAATTAACAGAGGTTTATCACTGATACACACTCACTATTTTTAGTGTATTTACACTTTCACTATTATCACTTTTTATTTTAAACGTTTATTGGTGGGTAAACCCTATTATTATTTTTCTTTGTCACTTAGTTATTTTCATTATATTTCTCACTATCTCACTATCTTTACAAATTTTATTTATATCTAATAAGTTCATGTCTTTTTCTAGATTTCTTACTTACATATACTACTAATTCGTGGGTTAGTGTATTTTTATTTAATGGGTTTTTATTAATTATGAATTACATTTGTCACTTAGACAATACTAATATTTCTTTTTTAGATTGGTTATTCACTGGTTTCATTTCCTTTATGATATTTGATGGTATCATCTCCCCCTTCCCTATTCTACACTATTTGTCTGTGTTTTATCACCTTGGTTCACTTTATTTTCTTTATAGTTGGTTTGTTCCATTTTTAAATTCATTTTTCTTCTCCTTCCCTTCCATCTTGTTTCGCTTTATTTTGGTTATTATCTGGCCAATCTCTGGGGTTGGGTCACTGTCATTTGTCTCTCAGTCTAGTTTGTATTTCTTATTTAATAATCACCTTTGGTTTACTATTCTTCCTCCTTCACTCTTAATTATATTTACTATTTTCATTCTCTTTATTATTTATTTATTAAAATATATTGTTTCTTAGCATTTTTTACATACTTATTGATATCAAATGTGATCTGGGTTTGGCAATGTTATATAATGCCCTTCCACCAAAATTGATCATTTTATAAAACGTGATTCTAAGTTTGATGAAATTATCAATTGTATTGTATCATTTTTTTTTTCAAATTCTCCTATTTCTCATTCATTTTTTATGATTGATTCTGTATCTTTTATTTCTATTCTTCTTAGTCTTTTCTTCATTATTTTCTCATATTGCGAACTGGCTTATTGATATTTTATTATAAATTATTCCCTGTAAATCTTATTTTCCCTAACTATCTCTACCTTGTAGTTGCAATCGATTCGGATGGGCTCTATTGGCTTACCTAACTCCGTTGTTCAAAACTACTCATATCCTGAGATCAGGGGAACATCATCCCTGCTCAGTTAAATGATTGCTGGACTCATTCAACAGACAATCTCAATTAATGACTCTTAAATACAGTCATCTCGTGACTCAAAATAATAATAATAATCATAATATTTGTTGGGAATCTTTTATTTTTATATTTCATTATTGCTCAGTTCGAGTCATATATTTTTTCGTCTTTCTTTATAGATACTACTTGATAATACTTGAAGCATTACTTTTTATTGATACAATTCATATTTTTATTCATTTTTAATTACTTTTTGTTTCATCTCATTTCACATTATAACTCTTAGAATGTTTATTTTATTTATTTCGTTTTTTGATCATTGGTTTGGGTAATTTTACTTCCCATCTTTTTCTAGATAGTGGTGGAAGTTGATCATTTTGATTGATACTTTTTTTCATAATTTTTTAAATATCATAGTAAGTTAGTGCTTCTTACTAGTTAGGAATTTTTGCAGCTTATTCCTTTATAGTATGTTTTGCCTTTAATGCCTCATTTTTTGGCTAAAATTATGGTAACTTAATCTTATTTTGTAGGAATGTTTTGTAACTTCACTCCTCTATTATTATTTTTTATTTAAATATTGTAGTAAGTTGGTTGCTCTTACTTTATATGGATTCCTTGTAACTTTTATCTCTCCATTTTTAATTGTTCTAAAATATTCTCAAAATATTTGTGTAAGCTGTCCTTACATAACTTTTTTGAATTTTGAAATTCATTTGAGATCTTTTTTCTTTATGATATTGGCAAACTTGTTCGTTTGTCACGTTATTTTTCTTTATTTAAAGTATTTCTGTTGGTTTTTTACTTTAAGTTTTTTCAGTCATGGTTGATCGTCATAATATTTCTTAATTGATGCCTGATTGTATACACCCTTTATTTTCTTAGTGACGGGGTGAGTGATTTCATAAGTGTTATTGCCCTTGTCTCTTGTTATAGTGTATGGTCCTACGTATAATAATAGTAACTTTTTAGTAATGCCTTCTATGGAGCTGGGTAATTCTCTGTTTTTTATGAGTACCCTTTCTCCTACATCGTATTTAATAGTCTTTTTCTGGTTCTTAGAGTATTTATTCCTTTGTTGCTCTACCTTTTCGGCTATTCTGTTGTAGTATTTTCTTTTCTCGAATTGATATTCAGTGTTGGTGGGAAATTGAATCATATCAGTTGTCTCTCTAGGCGGTGGCCGCTCAAACATCATTGTGTATGGTGTGGCTTCAGTGAAGTTGTGGTAAGCTAGGTTTATAAATTCTTCAGTGGATTTTATATAATTGTGCCACTCTTTTTGTTTATCGTGGCAGTAGGTCCTCAGTATTCGACCCACTTCTCTAAGTACTCTCTCAGCTGGGTTACTGCTGGGGTGATAAACGGATGTTTTGTAAGTTTTAATATCATGTTCCCAGAGTTTATTTTTCCACAAATTTCCTTTAAACTGGGTTCCATGATCGGTTATTATGGCCGTCGGTTTTCCCACTTCAGGTATAAACTTGGTTAAGATAATCTCAATTATTTTCTTTGTTGTTGCACGGTTAATGGAGTACAACTTTGTATATTTGGTGAAGTGATCGAACATGATGACTATGAATTTGTATCTGTGTCTTCCTCCACTGCGAGGAAACGGACCACATATATCAATGAATACCCTTTCTAATTTCTGACTTGATATTATAGGTATCATCATACCCTCCTTTTTTGAATTGTTGCATTTTACCTTTTGGCAAATATTACATTTTTGAATAGTTTTGTTTACCTTTTGATAAATATTTTTTATGTAAACTTGTTCCTCTAAAGCTTTTATCACTTTTATGGCCCCCATATGGCCATATCTAATGTGGTAGTCTAGTATCAATTGTTCTTCCACCGTAGATGGTATTACTAATTTCCATTCTCCTATATCAGGATTATTTTTAATAAATAGCAGGTTGTTATGTATTTTATAATATTGTATAATGGTTTCTTCTTCTTTTAACATTCTCTACCGGATACTCATTATTTTTGGATCCACATTTTGACATCTTCTTATTTCCTGGGTTATTTTTTCTAGATCTATTCTGTTTTTGATAATGTTATACACCTTAACTAATTGTTCTTTCTCACCCTTGAAAATTTGTTGCTGGACGTTGATACAGGATAATATGTCAGCAGCTATGTTTTTCTTCCCTGGTATGTATTCCCAGTTAATGTGATATTCCTGTAGCAACATTATCCATCGGGTTAATCTTCCGTGGCTGAGTTTACACTGCTTGAGGAATGAAATGGATCTATGGTCACTTCTCATGGTTATGTCGTATCCCAGAATGTAAGTCCTGAATTTGTTGCAGGCGAACACGACACTAAGTAGTTCTTTCTCCGTGACGTGATAGTTTCATTCGCATCCATTTAAAATTCTACTTGCAAAACTTATGACCATATGTTGCCCCTTCTCATCTTCCTGGTATAATACCGCACCTACACTGACATCACTCGCATCACAATTCATGAAGAACGGCTTTTTGAAGTCTGGATGGTGTAAGATCACGGTGTTTAAAAACTTTTCTTTTATTTGGTTAAATATTTCATCTTGTTCGGACCCCCAAGTCCACTTATCCTTAACTGATAATTGTTTTTTGAATTGTGCTGTTACTTTGGAATAATTATCTTGAAATTTACGATAATAATTGCAGATTCCCAGGAAAGATTGAAGTTGTTTTTTGTTTTTTGGTGTGGGGAATCGTTGTATCGCCTCAACTTTTTCTGATGATAGAGATATGCCTTCCTCTGCTAGATTGAATCCTAAAAATTGTACCTTTCGGGCTATAAACTTGGACTTGTCCAGCTTAAGGGTCACGTGATTATCTGATAACTTTTTTAGTACGGTTTCCACTCTAGCACAGTGCTCTTGCCAATTTGTTGATGTTATCAGCAGGTCATCTACGTACACGGTGGTAAAATTCAGTACATCTTGTCCCAGTATTTGGTCCATACACTTAACAAATACTGCGACCGAATTTATCAGTCCAAATGGCAATCTTTTGAACTGATAGTTCCTCCCATCGAACAGGAATGCTAAGTATTGTCTACTGTTCGGATGCAGCTCCACCTGCCAATATCCACATACTGTGTCCCACGAGCTGATGTATTTTATACCGTGAAACTTCTTAAGGATTTCTTCGATTTCACCCGGTGATGTTCTATCGTTCACTATCATTTTATTGATCTCTCTTGCATCAAGGCAGATTCTCACCTTCCCGTCCTTTTTCGGTATCGCCACTATTGGACTTGTATAAGGTGATTGACTTAATTCGATGATATCGTCTTCCATCATTTGATTGATTTCTGCCCTCACTGCATTTCTTTGTGAGTAAGCGATGGGATAAGATTTTTTTCTTGAAGTCAACGGGTTCTTTAAATCGTATCCGGCATTGATAGTCCTTTACCTTGCCTGGGGCATCAGAAAAAATGTGTTTATATCTGTTGTATATTCTTATGAGTTCCTCTGCCTGTTGCACACTAATCTGTGGATCTTGTTCTTCTCGTTGGAAGTTTCTGATCTCCTCCAGCTTGCTTGACCATAATTCTTCATCCTTCCAATCTTTCAATATTCTTTCGGGTGATTGTTGGCAATAATTGTTTTGGATCATGTTGCAGCTGTTTGTTATTAATGGTAAGTTGCCACCATTCACTAGATCGGCTGACCATATCCCTTGTTCTGTGGTTAGTGATACTTCTCCTAGCCGCAGGTTAATTATGGCAGAGTGTTGTCTGAGTACATCACACCCAACAAGTATTGAGAAAGGTAGGCCGCTGGCAACAAGAAATGGCATAGTTACTATTATCCCTTTGCTATTAAGTTCCAAGGATACTTGTTTCCGGACGGTTTTATTTTGTCAGCCGGTAGCACCAATGATAGTTATATTGTTTATGGGCAGGGTTGATATGGGTATACTACTTCCCTGCTGTAGTCTATTTAATTCTACTTGGTCGATCAGAGAGATATTAGACCCTGTATCGATCATTATGGTTGATAGGATTCCATTTATTTGGGCACTTACATACAGTATTTCACTGTTTCTAATAGGCATCATGTTATCATTTTCTTCGATTAAATCGTCCCTTATATTTTTTAAATAGTTAGTACAGATTATGGTGATCTTCTTGTCTGTTGTCGTCTTATATTCCCCAAGAGATTGGTCCAGTGATGGGCTGTTCACAGTTCTCACCGACCTTATTCGTTTAAATGAGGGCTGGTCTCATTGTTTCTGACTTCATTTGTGTTCATTTGTTGGCTTGTTGATGGTTCCTGCTGGTGGTTTGTGTTATCACCATCATTCCCGACGTTTTCCTCGAAGGTGTGGACTCTGGTGTTTGGTACCTGGTTATAGTACGTTCGTCGGTTGTTATTTGTCTGAGAATAGTTTCTTACAGGACTACGCCGTGCTTGACATCTCACATAATTCACTTGCGGTCGGTATCCTCGGTTGTTGTAGTTGTTGTTACCGTTTCCTGGACGGTAATAATTGTTGGGACCGTTCCGTTGTTGATTCCCTCTGTAATCGTTTCTGAAATTACCATTATTGTTATTGTTTGGGTGATAGTTCCTGGGCGCATTATTCCCACGTTGATTTCCTTGATAGTTATTGGTGTTGTTCGGTGGTGGCTTATTGTCACCCTGTTGGTTTGGTGGGGATGGCCCTTCATTTGGTCTACTATTTCGGAAACTCGTGAATCTGTTCTTACGGTACTGCCATTCGTGTTCATGGCTCTCTAATAAACTAGCCATGTCCTGAATTGTCTTGACTTGACTATACATACGGGCTTTCTGGATCGCATCATCATAGTGGTAAGATAATTGTATGACTAAACACTCTTCTGGAATGCGTGGTTCCAAATTCCTGGCCATGCAGATTTTTCCTAGAAAGTATGAGGTTAGGGTTTGTCCGTTTTGGTTTTCATACCTTCCGTTACTTAAATTGTTATGGACCATGTTCTGGGTTGACTCTGACCAGTATTTTGCTTTGAATTGGGTTTTAAATTCTTGGATGCTCTGGATGTCTGGTCGTGTGGCGGTCCACCAGTTGTCATATGTTTCCTTAAACATGTCATCTAACATTCCCCTCACAGCTGTCCATCGTGTTTCGCGGTTCTTTATTATCAATTCTTCCACCCTTTTCAAAAACTCCATCGGATTGCGCTTATAGTTGCGGAAATTTATTGTATCTCGATTGTCATTGTTAAATATTTGGGTATGGTTACATGACCGGTCACGCCAGGCGTCCACTTCTTCCTGTAATAATTCTTCTCGTCTATGCATCTCTTCAATTCTTTGTTTATTTTTGTCCACTTTGCTGTCGATTTTATTTAAATTGCTGTACACTCCTTCCATTCTTTCTCCCAGGTCTGTTCGTACAACAGCTGTCTCCTTCTGATTCTCTTCCCGGACTTGATGCATGTCCTGGTTCACTTGTTCCCACCTTTTGATTGTTTCTTCGTGACCTTCCTCAATTCTCCTTTTGGTTTCTCCTTCGAGGTTGTTTATCTTATTGATTACCTCCTCACGGACTTCTGAAACAGTTTCGTTGGTTTTCCCCAGTTTCTCCGTCTCCTCTAATTTTTCATTTGTTTCAGTGATCTGCTGTTTAGTTTCCAGCCAGTATTCCATCAATTGGTGTTGTAATGTTTCGTTATTATGGTTAATGGTTTGTCTCAACTCTTCCTTAGTACTTTCATTGGTACTAATTATTTTTTCATTGATTTGTTTCAAACTCTCCTCACTCTTGTCAAATTATTCATTAATTTGTTTTAGACTGTGACTGGTTTCTTTCTTCATGCCATCGAATTTCTCCTCCTGTTTCTTAAAATTTTGGTTAATCAATTCCCACAATTTTTGTAAATCCATTCCTCCTGTGGCTTCCCCCCTATCTCCAGCCTGTGGTTCCATTTCTTCGTCTTGGCTTGGTTCTGTTGTGGTTATTGCTGTTTCCACTTCTTCAATGGATGTTCCTTCCCCTTCTTCCCCTCTATTTTCTTCCATTTCCTTTTCCTTCGCCAATTTTTTCGACAATCCTCTGGTGTGCATATTGTAACCTTTCGCAATCGCCGCTAGAATTTCGTATTTCCCTCTCTTCTAGTCCCACCGGTTGGTCGCCCAATTTGTAATTAAACGATGTCCGTCTAATTGTAAATGTGTATAAGTGTAATAGGTGTATACTGGGTGTAATGTGTCTTCTCTATCCGTCGTTCAAATGAATGCAACTTCCGCAGATTTCGTCCGTTGCGAACGTACAAATAACCAGGTCTCGATGTTCTTACCTGTTGTTCACTAGGGGTGTGAAAATCCCGGTAGCGCCAAATTGTTTTATTAAAACAATTAAAAAAATTTTAAATGTGTATGGCCTGCGCCGCTCAGACGGTTTGAATAATTCAATATGTTCCGCCTGTCTCGGCCGTCTGTATCGGCCAGTAGTTCGTTGCGTTGGCTGTGCGGTCGCTAGTCGTCAACTCTGCTTGTCTGCTAAAATGTACATAAATTATTATCTACCTCCTAATGAAATTATAACACCGTGGTTACCACTCAATACTTATTTATTTTTTGGTTAACGATTAATTATTCATTTAATACAAATTATGTTTCCTTTTGTAATACAATTGCTCCAGTTATATGAGACACCTTTACAGGGTTTGACAAATCGATATCTGAACTTATTAACAGACAGGGTTTGACATATCGATATCTGAACTTATTAACAGACTTTCAGTAATGGCGTCTGTGGAAATTATACACAAAATTATTATTGTTCATTTGTCACGGGTTCTTGAGATTGCGTTAAAAGGATTACTAATGTTTAAAACAATAAAAATACACACCCTTACATCAGTTAAACTTAAATAATATACTGTGTAGGTATAATTTGTTTATTGTAGTGTAGTAAAGTGTTGCCAGCTATCGGTAATTAATAACAGGTTAACTTTGCCAGTTTATAAATTTTCAGTGACTTATTTTTTTAATCTTTGAAAGTAATTATGTTCAGTTTAGTGAGAGTTCGGCCTTTAGTGAGAAATAATTAACGTGAGTTTATTCAGTAATTTGGGTAATTTAATAGATACTCAACACTTCAGTAGACAGGACGAACTCATTTGATCTGGTATTAAGGAGTTAGGCTGCAATCATCTTAATTTTCTTTGGTTTGGGACTTCGGGCATCTTTTCCAAGTTAATCGGCAGGATATTATTTTCTTTTTTCTTTAATTCGGCTTCGACATTAGTTATATGGGTTCAGCCATCATCTTCTTTCTTGGGGTTCACTTGCTAGTAATTTCATTTGATATTTTGACGTTTTAATTAACAATTTTGATCGTTCCAAAACTAGCGTCTATTCAACAAAAGCGTCATATAACGAGTAAAGAAATCTAACGGTAATTTAGCAACCAAACGACTGTTGTCATAGTAACCAATTAATCCCGATTGGTTAATTCTGAAGTAGCCTATTGTTATCAAATTTTGAATTTTTATTCATAATAGCTGTATATCTTCTTATTGATTAAATTCTTCTGTCCTCTTCCCTACATATTAAATATTATCACCACTGTTATTATTTCCTTTCAAAGATTAATTTGGTATCACATAACATATGGTTTTATGAAATATCAATGTTTGTACATATCTGTTAATATTTGGTATTCACATTTCTCCTTTAAACTAAGTTCTTATTCTAATATTTTTCCTTTAAACTGATTTACAAATTATTCTCGGCTATTTACTTGCCTTGAATTTCTTAATTTCCTGATTGTTTTTATACAGTTTGCAATTATTTGTCATTGACAGTTATACATTTCCTAGGCCTTAGTAGCCATTGATTATTTTTATTTAATTTATTCTAATTATATTTCATTTCATTACAAAGTGTTTTGTTCTGTTGTTATAATTGATTTGTTTAGTGGTTGTTGCGTCTTGAGTTTGTTTTTGTTCTGATCATATGTCAAGATTATTTTCTATGTCTTAATACTTAAAATATAACAATTAGGCCTATGGACTGTAAGTTCCTTTCAGCCATATCCTCTTCATAACATTGAAACAAACAATTCTTTACCAGTTATTAGTTACTGTTGGTTTTAACATTAATTTCATTCTTTGCTACTACTTTGAGTGATATACATCCTCACTTCTTGCAAACTTATTAAAGTTATTTCCCCTCTTAACATGGGGTGTTTTATTCATTGTATACTTAATTTTAAAACAAAACCTTATTTCACTATTACTATCTCCTCCATTCCATGTTAATACAACTTGTTTTTACCTGGGCTTTCTCCCTGAATAATATCACATGTTTTACTTATCTCTAATTGAAAGATTATTTTTAATTATTCTTAATCATATGAATGTTCACAAGATCACTCAAATCATTGACTGTTTATCAATGCTTTATAAAGTGTTTTCTTATTTATTATTACATAAATATCACTATAATATTGACGACTCGGAACACTAAGTTTTTTATAAGTAAAAACGTAAAGTTTTACCTTACAGCCTAAACCGGCTTTCACCTATAGAAGGCTTCATCAGAGGCTGTCGTAAGTAGCGCTGTTCGTCTTGTTGTTGGCGACGAGATAGTGTGTCGAAAGATCGAAGCTGTGTGTGTGTGGTGAGATGTGTTCGAATAATGCGTGCGATTTGAATTGTGTCTGTTCGTTTAGGATGTTGTTTTTATTTGTTTTTGTGTGTTTGTATATTTCTAATTGTTCTAGAGTGTCTAGTTTTCGGCCTTTTGTGTGTACGTGTAGTATGTTCATGTTATTGTCGATGTTTTTATATGTGTGGTTTGCTTCAATGAGGTGGTTTGCGAAGGTAGATTCTGTAGTGGTGTGGAGTGCTTTTGTGTGTTCAATGTATCTCTGTTTGAAGCTACGTCCTGTCTGGCCTATGTAGAATTTATTGCAATTTGAACAATTGAGCTTATATACACCGGGTAGATCGAATTTGTTTTGTGCTTTGGGCATGCGTTTTGATAGTGTGTGTTCTGTTTTGTTAGTAGTTTTGTAAGCGATTCTGTATCCTGCTTTTTTGAATTTGTGGGCAATTTTTTCTGTTTGTTTGTTGATGTATGTTAGTGTTATGAATTTGTTGTCTTCTGTCTTTGTCTGTTGTTTGTTTTGTGTTTTGTGTAGGAGTTTACTGACTATTGTTCTGTCATAACCATTAGATTCTGCTAGATATTTTATCGTGTTTAGTTCATCTTTGTAGTCTATTTCATCTAAGGGGATGTTGTTAAGTCTATGTATCATGGTTCTAAAAGCAGCTAGTTTGTGTTGTATTGGGTGATTGGAGGTGTTGTGTATTAGTGTGTCAGTTGTAGTTGGTTTTCTATACAAATTCACATGTCATGGACAATGAAATCCAAGAATATTATTACATCTTTATTACTTAAAACATCTATTTCCATGTATCACCTTCACCTTTAATTAACAGAGGTTTATCACTGATACACACTCACTATTTTTAGTGTATTTACACTTTCACTATTATCACTTTTTATTTTAAACGTTTATTAGTGGGTAAACCCTATTATTATTTTTCTTTGTCACTTAGTTATTTTCATTATATTTCTCACTATCTCACTATCTTTACAAATTTTATTTATATCTAATAAGTTCATGTCTTTTTCTAGATTTCTTACTTACATATACTACTAATTCGTGGGTTAGTGTATTTTTATTTAATGGGTTTTTATTAATTATGAATTACATTTGTCACTTAGACAATACTAATATTTCTTTTTTAGATTGGTTATTCACCGGTTTCGTTTCCTTTATGATATTTGATGGTATCATCTCCCCCTTCCCTATTCTACACTATTTGTCTGTGTTTTATCACCTTGGTTCACTTTATTTTCTTTATAGTTGGTTTGTTCCATTTTTAAATTCATTTTTCTTCTCCTTCCCTTCCATCTTGTTTCGCTTTATTTTGGTTATTATCTAGCCAATCTCTGGGGTTGGGTCAATGTCATTTGTCTGTCAGTCTAGTTTGTATTTCTTATTTAATAATCACCTTTGGTTTACTATTCTTCCTCCTTCACTCTTAATTATATTTACTATTTTCGTTCTCTTTATTATTTATTTATTAAAATATATTGTTTCTTAGCATTTTTTACATACTTATTGATATCAAATGTGATCTGGGTTTGGCAATGTTATAATTTTCTCGTTCAGAGTTTCCATATTTCTTTGGCTGTCTTGTTTCAGCTCGTCTATCTTCTTGTTGGTGTCGTCTATTTTTCCGCTCAACTCCTCCCTTAACGACTCATTATTTTTCTGACTGTCTGTTTTTAGTTCCTCCTTCAATAATTCCAAGTTCTTTTGGTTGTCTGCTTTTAGTCCTTATTGCTGTCCTCTATTTTTTCGCTTAATTTTTTGTTGCTGTCATTCATTTGCTGGCTTAGTTGCCCCAACATCTTCAACATGGTTTCTCGGAACTTTTCCTCCTCGGTTTGTATGGGTCGGTTCGGTTCCATGGGGGGGTGGTACCTCTTCGAAGTCTTCCACCGGCGTCACCTCCTTCTCATCCATATTGATTTTTGGGTCTGTGTCCGCTGCGTGTTTCTTAGATGTTGACCTCTTCTGGTACATGTTCTATTCTTTTATTCTTCCCGGTACTGTAGCTGCTTGCTTGAAATTAGGTAAATTGATTTTAATTATTTTTTATTTATTATTAGATAGTCCTAATTCGAAGCCTCTTACATTTGGCACCAACTTGTAATAGGACGATATACGGTGTATATTTTGGGGTCCTGGGGAGCTAACTTCCTGTTTAGTTTTGGTTTAATATTATAAAAATTTATGTTTACTGATATATATTATTATTGACTTATGGCTCAATTCAACCTAGCGTTGAATCCAGCTTGATAAGTCCGGTTGTTACACAAGAAATTATTTAACGAAGTATTTTTACTTCGGTCAGTTTATTCACTCAGAAGTCCTTCCGTTGACTCGTGGAATCGGTGGTGTAATTTCTGTGCTGAAAATACAAACAATTTTCACTGATAAACACTTACTTGATGTCGTGTCGAACTCGCAGGGTTGAACTCTCGATCCAGTATATACGGACTTACCGTTTTTGTAATCGCCGCTGCTTGTTGATTCGACCAATCAAATTCATCCACCTGTTGTCAACTAATTTCTAGAAATAATCTGACTGACTCTGTTTCTTATGTCAACAATCATTTTATTCACAATAATGGTTCGACCTGATTGAGCATAAATATGATTTATAATTAAATTTGAAACAATAATAATAATAAGCATGAGACTTTCAACTTTACAAAAATTTGCCTCAGGGTGGCAGAACTGTTTACTATTTTAATGCATCTAAATGTTTGTTGGTTAATAATAATTCAATACCTTCGTGTGTTCTTTGAGTTAACAGGATACCAAGACATTGAATAGAACTCTCATAGATTGTTATTAAATATTCAGGTGTTGACTACAATTCAGTCACTTACAATTAATACACAAAATAATAATCATGTCTCTAATCTGGACATTATAGGTTAGTAAAATTATTAGATTCAATGGACAATAAATACTTGAAACAAAGTTAATTAGTGTCAAGATAATTCCTGACAATACAATTAAATGAACAATAAAATTATAAAGTCGAAACAGTGTTATCTGGTTAAACATCTGATTCAGTATTTAGGGTTATATGATTGTAATTGTATGGCTGTCAGTAACCATTTATTCTGGCAACCTTGGTTATTATTCACCATAATAATTGACATTGCAATATTATAATGATGGTAGGTTTCTTCCCTAAATCATAAAAGCATAAAAACATATAAATATTGTATTAACGTTCGTTAATAATTCAATCACCTGACAAGCCTCAGTCATTGGCAATTGTTGGTTAAATTCATAGATATGTTATGGTTGACAACTGTCATCAAGTGTGGTAAAGTCACACAAAAAAAAAATTATTATACATCAAAATTAATTATAAGGTTAATAAATTCACAAATAAAATTAATTAAATCTCTGAGGATTGTCATTTGTTGTTCAGTTACAGTTGCAAGTATACATTAACCTACGTACATTGTTATGAAATGTTTCGATAATATCGTTTTTCATGATTTGATTGGAATAGTAAAAATCACTTATACTCCCTTTTAATTTTATAATTTATATACCGAAATTGCCCTGGATTACACACTAGACAATTTATTTCGCACTGTTGCACTTCACTCACTGATACTAATGTATATTCGTTATCACAATTTTTAGGTTATGTCACTCTGTTTACTTAGTGACGCACACACACATTAACAAATCAGCTGACTTTTTATCTCGTTGGACGACATCTCATCGCTTCGAATGTTGATTGAAAAGTGTCCAGTACGCAGGCCTTGCTCTGCCGTTCCGTTCAGTAAACGACCAAAATTTGGCTAAATCCGTGGATTTGATTGGTGGGCGATCTTCACTTTTGTGTACATACCCCCTCGGCGTTATATTTAAGTTTGGCGTGGGTCTTCGGGTTCTAGATTAAAACTGTTTTTCTCATTTTTACACAAATTCTTATAATTGTAATAACTTTGTTAATATCATTCCGATTTTAAATCTGAGCGTATCAATGGATTCACTACACTTGGCTCTATTATTTGAGTCCACTCATGGTGTGCTTTGGTCCATTATTAAGAAAGTTATTGTTTGTGATTAATACGGTTCACTTAACACTATTATTTTATATTTGAATCTTTATTATCACTACATAATGGCACTCATACCCACTTGAGGGCATGCCTTCCAAGTTCTCATCACTCCTTAGTTACTATTTACTTAGATTTATTGATAAAATACAATTCTTATTCTACTGTCATCTTAGCCTAGGTACTCACATTTATATTTACATATTTCATTCATTAGAAAGTATTCGTCTGCTTTCTAATTGTTCCCATTTGTTGATAACAAAGGGTTACTACTACTGGTTACCTTTGTTAACTGGAAAATGAGGTAATTTTTGGTCATTTTTGGTTACTTAAGTGGTCTCTATTTTCATCATTAGATGCCTACTTAATATCATTCTTTTCTGATATTAGAGTTCTTTTTGTTATTGTCTCTCAGTTACAATAGCTGAGTAAGAACGTTGTCTTAGTACTGGACTTAGTGTGTTTACTACATTAGACCTTTTTTACATTGCAGTTGGTTAAACAATACTAGTTACACCTGGTGTCACATGACATGTGCACTTAAATATAATTATAGTATACTGTATTCTGTCTTATTATCTTTGCACTATAGTACAGTAGTGGTATCACACTCTATTTGTGGTATTGACATTGACATTTTCTTTCTATTCATTTTTATAACGTGACTTTATACAAGTTTTATTAGTGAATTCCATTTTAGTGGGTTTTGGTTCACTGTCTTTGTTTATTTTCTCATATAAAATTTATTTTGGGCATCTGATCTTGTTACCTGTAGAAAGATTGTTATTTCTACTTGCTTTTACATACATTACATTCTGGTTTGGGTAGGTTTTTCCTATTGTTAGTTGTGAATACAGGTGAATCTTACACACATCATAGGTTATGTCATTTGGTCATTGGTGCTAACAATGTGTATGTTAGTTTGCCTCACATTGGCATTCTTTTAACTTTATTTTTGTATATCTGGTTTTAATAAAGATAATTAATAATCATTTCATTATTCTCTTGCTTTTATATACGATTGTCAGATTATTTGACTAGTGTTTGCTGATATTCTGAGACATATTAACACTCCTTTGGTTACATTGTAGCTATGCATATCTTGTTACTATGCTTAATTCACAGCTTCTAATCAATAATTATTATTGTTATTTTCACTCCTTTGTATAATATTTCTTTTCTTATTCATTTGTAACATTATTTATAGTATACTGGTCATCTCAGTTAGTCAGTTTTCTGTCTATCTCTTTAATCTGCAGGTTGATTGGACATTACACATATTGGTAGGTGTTGATTTATAGTTGACTGGCTCTTGCAATCTTTTATGCCATGGTTGTTGGTTCTTCATCACTGATTCTTCCTTCCTCTTCTTTCTTCTTTCTTCTTGTTTGGATCTTCACTGATTCTGTGTCTGTTTGGTTCTTCACTGATTCTGCGTCTGTTTGTTTCTTCACTGATTCTGTGTCTGTTTGTTTCTTCACTGATTCTTCTTTCTTGTTTCTTGTGTCTGTTTGGTTCTTCACTGACCGAAAACTATTGGGTGGTTGCTTCTGTTGGTACAATCATTGTGTGGTGCAAAATCTCTTCACTTGTAACGATCCAAAAATATGGGTATATTTATTTATTGCATTTTTGGGGTTTTATAAAAAATATTTGTAAATTTTATTTCTCAACGGTGACCAGAACACGTGTTGAATGGAACAGTTTATAACAAAGGAGAAATACGCCGTATGCATTGTGTAATCAGTACCGAGGTATGCAGCAAGCCTCATTTCCAAGAACTTTGTTTATGTGTGACCTGGCGCTCGTAAGCATGATATAGGCACACGCGCGGGTGACGCTACCGTCCGAAAAACCAAGATGTCAGGAAACGATTTTTATTCAACTTAGTCTTACTAGCTGGCGGATATGAAACTTAAGGTCCGCCTCTTTTGTGACATCAAGCCAGAAGCGCCTAAATATCGTCGGCGTAAAACACAGAAAAGACTGCTATGTATCATGCTCATAGCCAACAAACTGCAACACTTCAGGCTGTGAGCGGCGAAGAAATTCGTTCGCGGGCAGGCATGATTATCCGTCCGCAGGAAATAAGTGAGTCGACTTATAGCCGCGGCGTCGGCCAGATGCGCGCCAAGACTCGTGGGCCCCAAAAATCTTGTACAGTTTATTTGAAAGTAATAATTTTGCATCTCTAAGTAAACCAGTAGCTAAGAAGGGAATACGTGGAGTGACGGCAAAATGTAAAAGCAGTGAACTAACAAACGTTTGTGACCGAGTGCGGGAATATTACGGGGACGCGCCACGTGGTTGTCAGCGACGCTATGGAAACAAGTAACTGTATTCTAATCAATCAATTTTATTACCAAGGCCTAATTCAAGTAAATGTAGGGGTTTTATAAATTTGAATGAATGAGAGAGTGAGCACGCTGGGCTGTATAGGTTAAGATAAAGGTTATATTAAGAAATAAGACATACTTAGATGCATACATTTCAAAATTTGTTTTTTTGTGTTCTGTTAATAATTGGTGAATTTCCGTAAGTAAAACATTATTTTCATAACATAAAAATGTGTTAGACTAAGTTATTTCGTCATTACCACTTTCTCATTTCTGTGCTGCAAGATTCGTCTAAACGTTCCGGGGATCTTCTGAATTATTATTGGGGGTGGTCAGATTGCTAAATTGTCCCGTTTTATTTAAGGTGGAGTGTCAAGGTTTCGGTATTATAACCTATTTAAAAATACCGTGGCGACTCTGGTCTTCTGAGAAAAATTTATGCAGCAGGTGAGTACAAGGACGAGTACAGGTAAGTCCTGGCAGTATTTTATTTATTTATATATTTCGACGTATTTTTTAACATCACATTGGCTCTCGCTGCCAGGATTTTCGTTTAATTTTATTTATACAAGATAGACTTATTTTAATGCTCAGAAAATAGGATGTGTTAATGACGAATTTATAAAAAAATATTTATCGTAATAATTACGCACGTGTGAGTAGGTTATGTTTATGTTATCGTGATTTACAGTTGTGTTAGGTGTTTTGAGTGTAGAGAAATAGGGGTTTTTATATAAAAAGGTGTTATATAAATGAACTTTAAACATGGCCAAAATACAAGATCAAGATATGATGAAAATGATACAATTTCTTTGTACCAGTTTCAATAAATTTGATGTAAAGTTAGATGAACAAATTAAATTAAGCAATGATTTTGACACCAAATTAGAAGTACAAAATAATAAAATTGATGAGTTAAAAAATCAGAATAATGCGTTAAAAAATGAGATCCAAGAAATGAATAAATGTTTTGAAAATAATAAGGAAACAATAAGCACTAGTTTGAATAAATTAGAACATAGTCTTGAGCGAATGGGAGTAGTTGTAATGAATCCAAATAAAGATAATACGAATGAAAATGATAATGACATGTGTCAAAATATAATACTAGATAAAGAGTCAACCAATGATAATGATAATGTCGAAAATAATGAAAGTAATACTGAGAATAGTAGTGTATTTGAAGAGTTAGTATCAGAAAGTGATACGGTGAAAATAAATAGTGACAGTACTGATGAAATTGCAGAATGTAGTGATAATGAAATGTTAATGTGTGTTTATGAGATAGAGAGAGAGTGGAAAGAGAGTGTAGTGGTAGAATGGGGGCAGAGGGTAAATTTTCCCCTTATTTTTTCTGAACCAGAGTGTTCACAAGTGTTGTTGATGAAGGGCAAGAGTCCCGTGTTGGTAGAAGATTTGAAGTGTTTATTTTTGTTGTATAATTTTGTACCCTCTGTCTGGAATAATATTGAGAGTGTGATATGGTATTATGATGAGAGAGAGTTAAAGAGAGAATTGTATGTTGAGAGAGAAACAGTATTGTATGAATTAAACAGAAATTATGACTGGAAAGAAAGGTTAGAAGTAAATTTAAATAAGAATGATTTGATTGATAATACAAAAGTAAATAACCCGATAATGAATATAATTCCTGTTGGAGACTTAACAGATGTACTTAACGTTGACTTGTTGCATGATTATTTTGGTAAAATGAATAAATTTGGTTTTTATGATTATGCCACACAAGACAGTAATTTGTGTGTTAATGAAATTGAACAATGCTATATAAAACAAAGACTTATCTATGACGATGGAGGATAGGCTATAAAACGATAAAGGACAGTTATAAATATTTTGTTTTGTGGTTTGACCTGACAGACTTGGACAATAAAGTGTGAAAAAATGGAACAGTTAATGACAGAAGTTTGTAAATAATTGTAGTAAATTTATTTGTGTGCATTGTAGAATGTTAAGCTAACAAGTGGGTATAGAGGGTTGTAATAATAATATTAATATTTTGGCAATTTAAATAAATAAACAGAATTAATTTTGAAAGACAGTAATTGGCTAATTGTAATTGTTGTGATGGCAATGGAAGTGGTATTTTTAGTAATTAATTTAATTAAAATAATCTGAAATGTTTTAAATATTCTGAGTGATTTGAATGTTGTATAATTAAACTTTCTAATGAGTTTAAATTATCTTTACGAGATTTGGAAATTTGGTGATTAAATGTTAAATTGTTTGAGTTAAACTAACATTTGTGTTAAATGTTTCAGAGGTGAGGTGGAAGTATTAGGGTGTATGATGAATATGTTTGTGTATGTCAATTTAAATGGACTGTAAGTATAGAAGTTTTATAGTACGAATCAAGTATAATAAAAATGTTTACAGGTGTAACTCAGATGAAAAGATTTTAATTCTATAATGAGATGATTTGAAATAATTGTGAAATAAAAATGATAATTAAAAATTTAATAATAACTGAAAGATGATATATAATAATTATTAATATTAATAATAAATTTTGAAAATTTTAAGGAAGATAATTGTAGAAATTTATGAATGATTTAAATGAGTTAAATGATTGATGATTGATGAAAATGTTATATTAGAATGGTGTATATAAAACTTTTAATTATTTAGTTAGTAAGGTGCTATCGCTGGGGTGGCCTGTGCTCTAGTAGATAGTGAAGTGGGTTGGGGGTAACAGAGAGTGTTGCCTCCATCGGAGGCCGACATGGCGAAAATGTGCGGTACACCTTTTTGTACAAATTTAATTTGTACCCTGATAGACGATCGTGCCGCACATAACTAAGATAATGTAGAACAGGCATTGAAATGAAAGATAGATTTCCCCGACTTTTCGGGCGATTACTGCCTTACCAGCACTAATCGTGGATTTGGCTAGCGGTCAGCTATGGCCATAATCAAGTCCCTTGACCATAGCTGACTTGAAATTGGTTTATAATAGAAATTGAATGGGGGGTGAAATTAGGGGAAATCCAGAAACTATGGAACAGCGGCTGCCACTCTGTCCGCGTGGGGACAGCATAGCCAGGTGGTAGACCCGTTTTAAGGGCGTTTCAATATAAGACACGGATATGTTGATATCCAAAATTTTAAAATGTAACTGCCGAAGCAAAGACACGGAGATGTCAAATCCCTCCAAATATGCAGTCTTTGTGGAAGCAAATAGGCGCTACAGCCTAACATAAATTGCAATAGCGTGTGTGGATGGGAGGTGGCTCAGATGAGCCACGAATTTAAATTCATAACATAAAAATTGCTAACTCTAATTTTGATCTAATAAAAACGCTTGTATTCCGATCAAATAAATATATGCTCATACATTCAGTATAAGGTGTTCATTCTATAAGGTTAAATGTAATATTTTATTGTAGTAGGTTAGAGATAAGAATTGATAAAAGGTATATGTTTTATATAACTTGTGTATTTTTGAAACTAAGTAGATAACTAAACCGACTGGCAGGCGGTTAACATAAAATTATCAGAATCAGAGAAAGGGGAAACATTGATGGTAGATGTAAGTATTGATAAGCAAATGTATTTAATGTAATCTGCACAATTTTTTGAAAGGTGTCTTCACTTTATTGCGAATGTCAGCTGATCAGCAATAAAATGTCACTGTTATATTGGTTGTAAATGTTCAAGGTAATTAATGTTAATGTAATGTTTCAATGTATTACAGATGCTATGTAAATAATGAGAAAAGTAATTTGATAAAGTGAGAAATAAAGTAATAATTTGTGAAAGCTAATAAAAGATAGTTTTTGGGGTGATGAAGATTTCATGGGACATGTCGATCAGTCCAAGTTGAATTTAAAGTTGAAATAGTAGGGATGAAAATAATGTAATGTTGTTGTAAGATAATGTAATAGAATTTGAGAAGTATTGATTTTGACACAGTAGTTAGGGGTAATACATGTAGAGTAATGAGGGATATATTGATGTTTATAATTGATGATGTTATTTTGTTGTAGTTGAAGTGAGGTAATTAGAGTGTGATTTTGGGGATGGCAATTTTGTAATAGGGGGTAGTGTAGTGTGGGAGTCCGCAACAACAAAATGGTTGGGCCGGGATGGGACCGATTTAGGGGGAAGGGGTCACCTTAGGTAGAATCCAGGGACCAGACTAAGGAAATGAGTTTTTTTTTGGGGGGAGACACTTATCCTGAGTACAAAGGGTTAGAGAGTATTTTTTTTTATATATTGAGAGAAGGTGGCGATTTGAGTTTATTAGTAAGTTGGGTTTAGAGATTGTTGGCTAGAAGTTTTGATAGAGATGGGTGTCATATGAGTTATAGTTGTTAGTGAATAGTAGAGTCAGAGTGAGAAAGATTATGTATGTATCCATGCCAAGTGGCATATCAAGTTGGGATAAATAATTTAAATCACCCAAAGTAACGTAGAGTGAGGATAATAAAGAAAGAGATTTATAACAAGAATATAAAATTTTTAAGTAAAACCAGTGACAAATTTTGACAGAATTTGGAAATGTAAAGTTAGAAAGTGTTTATTGGAATAATTTAAATGTCAATGTAATTGTTAATTATAATAATATTTTGTTAATGTTAAATATTGTATTTTCTTATGTTTTGTGTTGACAGACAGAATTTTACAGAAGTTTAATGTGTTCACAGATGTAACTTGTATATAATGTATGTAGGTCAAGGTTGTGGACTTGACCTAGTTTTGATCAGCTGATAGCGAGGTCATATACTAGGCATGTTTAGTATGGAAGTTAATTCAACTTTGGTTTTTGATCAATTTAAACAAATTTTAAATAATTTCAACATGGAAAGAAAATATTTTAATAAATTTAAATTTTTTTGGAAAAAAAAAATTTCTTGATTTTGCGCCTGCCAGCTAATGGATATTTTAAACTTTGATTATGGTATTGTCCGTGTACTAAGCGTGTTTATTATTATTGAATTATTTTGTTGAATTGTATTGTTAGAGTATAGGTGCATGCACATGTTAGGTTAAGGATGTGCCTAGTTTAAGAGATATTCAATGTGCTGATTTTCTAATAACAGTAATTGCTGAAGAGAATTATTGAATTTAGGTAACGGATTTGTAGTTTGATTTTAAAGGAGGCAATTGTTGATTTTAACTTAAAGAAATTTTGCAGAAATGTTTCAATGTTCATAATACATAGTATAAGTGTGTGTGTGTGTGAGCCCAGTTTCTGCTAAAGGCAGCCCAGCTTGCATATAAGGGCAAACACATCGGTGGAGGATCTGGCATGATCTGAGCCAGGGATTGAGGATTTTGGGGGTAGCATGATAGAAGGCGAGGTGCCCTGTGGTGCGTGTCTGTTCGATTTTTGGTGTTGGGATCTCGCACAGGGAAGTCCAGTGATCTCGTTCAGATGCGTCCATGGTCGCCGAGCCAGGGGGGTCGTTTACACATGCAGAGTAAGAACAGAAGGGGTTGTTGGCACCAGTTCCTCACCGGTCCTCTTAGGGGTTTTATCAATGAGATTTCTTCTGTTTTGGACAGAAGACTTCTCATTGAGGGGGTATTGTAACGGTCCAAAAATATGGGTATATTTATTTATTGCATTTTTGGGGTTTTATAAAAAATATTTGTAAATTTTATTTCTCAACGGTGACCAGAACACGTGTTGAATGGAACAGTTTATAACAAAGGAGAAATACGCCGTATGCATTGTGTAATCAGTACCGAGGTATGCAGCAAGCCTCATTTCCAAGAACTTTGTTTATGTGTGACCTGGCGCTCGTAAGCATGATATAGGCACACGCGCGGGTGACGCTACCGTCCGAAAAACCAAGATGTCAGGAAACGATTTTTATTCAACTTAGTCTTACTAGCTGGCGGATATGAAACTTAAGGTCCGCCTCTTTTGTGACATCAAGCCAGAAGCGCCTAAATATCGTCGGCGTAAAACACAGAAAAGACTGCTATGTATCATGCTCATAGCCAACAAACTGCAACACTTCAGGCTGTGAGCGGCGAAGAAATTCGTTCGCGGGCAGGCATGAATATCCGTCCGCAGGAAATAAGTGAGTCGACTTATAGCCGCGGCGTCGGCCAGATGCGCGCCAAGACTCGTGGGCCCCAAAAATCTTGTAAAGTTTATTTGAAAGTAATAATTTTGCATCTCTAAGTAAACCAGTAGCTAAGAAGGGAATACGTGGAGTGACGGCAAAATGTAAAAGCAGTGAACTAACAAACGTTTGTGACCGAGTGCGGGAATATTACGGGGACGCGCCACGTGGTTGTCAGCGACGCTATGGAAACAAGTAACTGTATTCTAATCAATCAATTTTATTACCAAGGCCTAATTCAAGTAAATGTAGGGGTTTTATAAATTTGAATGAATGAGAGAGTGAGCACGCTGGGCTGTATAGGTTAAGATAAAGGTTATATTTAGAAATAAGACATACTTAGATGCATACATTTCAAAATTTGTTTTTTTGTGTTCTGTTAATGATTGGTGAATTTCCGTAAGTAAAACATTATTTTCATAACATAAAAATGTGTTAGACTAAGTTATTTCGTCATTACCTCTTTCTCATTTCTGTGCTGCAAGATTCGTCTAAACGTTGCGGGGATCTTCTGAATTATTATTGGGGGTGGTCAGATTGCTAAATTGTCCCGTTTTATTTAAGGTGGAGTGTCAAGGTTTCGGTATTATAACCTATTTAAAAATACCGTGGCGACTCTGGTCTTCTGAGAAAAATGTATGCAGCAGGTGAGTACAAGGACGAGTACAGGTAAGTCCTGGCAGTATTTTATTTATTTATATATTTCGACGTATTTTTTAACATCACATTGGCTCTCGCTGCCAGGATTTTCGTTTAATTTTATTTATACGAGATAGACCTATTTTAATGCACAGAAAATAGGATGTGTTAATGACGAATTTATAAAAAAATATTTATCGTAATAATTACGCACGTGTGAGTAGGTTATGTTTATGTTATCGTGATTTACAGTTGTGTTAGGTGTTTTGAGTGTAGAGAAATAGGGGTTTTTATATAAAAAGGTGTTATATAAATGAACTTTAAACATGGCCAAAATACAAGATCAAGATATGATGAAAATGATACAATTTCTTTGTACCAGTTTCAATAAATTTGATGTAAAGTTAGATGAACAAATTAAATTAAGCAATGATTTTGACACCAAATTAGAAGTACAAAATAATAAAATTGATGAGTTAAAAAATCAGAATAATGCGTTAAAAAATGAGATCCAAGAAATGAATAAATGTTTTGAAAATAATAAGGAAACAATAAGCACTAGTTTGAATAAATTAGAACATAGTCTTGAGCGAATGGGAGTAGTTGTAATGAATCCAAATAAAGATAATACGAATGAAAATGATAATGACATGTGTCAAAATATAATACTAGATAAAGAGTCAACCAATGATAATGATAATGTCGAAAATAATGAAAGTAATACTGAGAATAGTAGTGTATTTGAAGAGTTAGTATCAGAAAGTGATACGGTGAAAATAAATAGTGAGAGTACTGATGAAATTGCAGAATGTAGTGATAATGAAATGTTAATGTGTGTTTATGAGATAGAGAGAGAGTGGAAAGAGAGTGTAGTGGTAGAATGGGGGCAGAGGGTAAATTTTCCCCTTATTTTTTCTGAACCAGAGTGTTCACAAGTGTTGTTGATGAAGGGCAAGAGTCCCGTGTTGGTAGAAGATTTGAAGTGTTTATTTTTGTTGTATAATTTTGTACCCTCTGTCTGGAATAATATTGAGAGTGTGATATGGTATTATGATGAGAGAGAGTTAAAGAGAGAATTGTATGTTGAGAGAGAAACAGTATTGTATGAATTAAACAGAAATTATGACTGGAAAGAAAGGTTAGAAGTAAATTTAAATAAGAATGATTTGATTGATAATACAAAAGTAAATAACCCGATAATGAATATAATTCCTGATGGAGACTTAACAGATGTACTTAACGTTGACTTGTTGCATGATTATTTTGGTAAAATGAATAAATTTGGTTTTTATGATTATGCCACACAAGACAGTAATTTGTGTGTTAATGAAATTGAACAATGCTATATAAAACAAAGACTTATCTATGACGATGGAGGATAGGCTATAAAACGATAAAGGACAGTTATAAATATTTTGTTTTGTGGTTTGACCTGACAGACTTGGACAATAAAGTGTGAAAAAATGGAACAGTTAATGACAGAAGTTTGTAAATAATTGTAGTAAATTTATTTGTGTGCATTGTAGAATGTTAAGCTAACAAGTGGGTATAGAGGGTTGTAATAATAATATTAATATTTTGGCAATTTAAATAAATAAACAGAATTAATTTTGAAAGACAGTAATTGGCTAATTGTAATTGTTGTGATGGCAATGGAAGTGGTATTTTTAGTAATTAATTTAATTAAAATAATCTGAAATGTTTTAAATATTCTCAGTGATTTGAATGTTGTATAATTAAACTTTCTAATGAGTTTAAATTATCTTTACGAGATTTGGAAATATGGTGATTAAATGTTAAATTGTTTGAGTTAAACTAACATTTGTGTTAAATGTTTCAGAGGTGAGGTGGAAGTATTAGGGTGTATGATGAATATGTTTTGTGTATGTCAATTTAAATGGACTGTAAGTATAGAAGTTTTATAGTACGAATCAAGTATAATAAAAATGTTTACAGGTGTAACTCAGATGAAAAGATTTTAATTCTATAATGAGATGATTTGAAATAATTGTGAAATAAAAATGATAATTAAAAATTTAATAATAACTGAAAGATGATATATAATAATTATTAATATTAATAATAAATTTTGAAAATTTTAAGGAAGATAATTGTAGAAATTTATGAATAATTTAAATGAGTTAAATGATTGATGATTGATGAAAATGTTATATTAGAATGGTGTATATAAAACTTTTAATTATTTAGTTAGTAAGGTGCTATCGCTGGGGTGGCCTGTGCCCCAGTAGATAGTGAAGTGGGTTGGGGGTAACAGAGAGTGTTGCCTCCATCGGAGGCCGACATGGCGAAAATGTGCGGTACACCTTTTTGTACAAATTTAATATGTACCCTGATAGACGATCATGCCGCACATAACTAAGATAATGTAGAACAGGCATTGAAATGAAAGATAGATTTCCCCGACTTTTCGGGCGATTACTGCCTTACCAGCACTAATCGTGGATTTGGCTAGCGGTCAGCTATGGCCATAATCAAGTCCCTTGACCATAGCTGACTTGAAATTGGTTTATAATAGAAATTGAATGGGGGGTGAAATTAGGGGAAATCCAGGAACTATGGAACAGCGGCTGCCACTCTGTCCGCGTGGGGACAGCATAGCCAGGTGGTAGACCCGTTTTAAGGGCGTTTCAATATAAGACACGGATATGTTGATATCCAAAATTTTAAAATGTAACTGCCGAAGCAAAGACACGGAGATGTCAAATCCCTCCAAATATGCAGTCTTTGTGGAAGCAAATAGGCGCTACAGCCTAACATAAATTGCAATAGCGTGTGTGGATGGGAGGTGGCTCAGATGAGCCACGAATTTAAATTCATAACATAAAAATTGCTAACTCTAATTTTGATCTAATAAAAACGCTTGTATTCCGATCAAATAAATATATGCTCATACATTCAGTATAAGGTGTTCATTCTATAAGGTTAAATGTAATATTTTATTGTAGTAGGTTAGAGATAAGAATTGATAAAAGGTATATGTTTTATATAACTTGTGTATTTTTGAAACTAAGTAGATAACTAAACCGACTGGCAGGCGGTTAACATAAAATTATCAGAATCAGAGAAAGGGGAAACATTGATGGTAGATGTAAGTATTGATAAGCAAATGTATTTAATGTAATCTGCACAATTTTTTGAAAGGTGTCTTCACTTTATTGCGAATGTCAGCTGATCAGCAATAAAATGTCACTGTTATATTGGTTGTAAATGTTCAAGGTAATTAATGTTAATGTAATGTTTCAATGTATTACAGATGCTATGTAAATAATGAGAAAAGTAATTTGATAAAGTGAGAAATAAAGTAATAATTTGTGAAAGCTAATAAAAGATAGTTTTTGGGGTGATGAAGATTTCATGGGACATGTCGATCAGTCCAAGTTGAATTTAAAGTTGAAATAGTAGGGATGAAAATAATGTAATGTTGTTGTAAGATAATGTAATAGAATTTGAGAAGTATTGATTTTGACACAGTAGTTAGGGGTAATACATGTAGAGTAATGAGGGATATATTGATGTTTATAATTGATGATGTTATTTTGTTGTAGTTGAAGTGAGGTAATTAGAGTGTGATTTTGGGGATGGCAATTTTGTAATAGGGGGTAGTGTAGTGTGGGAGTCCGCAACAACAAAATGGTTGGGCCGGGATGGGACCGATTCAGGGGGAAGGGGTCACCTTAGGTAGAATCCAGGGACCAGACTAAGGAAATGAGTTTTTTTTTGGGGGGGGAGACACTTATCCTGAGTACAAAGTGTTAGAGAGTATTTTTTTTTATATATTGAGAGAAGGTGGCGATTTGAGTTTATTAGTAAGTTGGGTTTAGAGATTGTTGGCTAGATGTTTTGATAGAGATGGGTGTCATATGAGTTATAGTTGTTAGTGAATAGTAGAGTCAGAGTGAGAAAGATTATGTATGTATCCATGCCAAGTGGCATATCAAGTTGGGATAAATAATTTAAATCACCCAAAGTAACGTAGAGTGAGGATAATAAAGAAAGAGATTTATAACAAGAATATAAAAATTTTAAGTAAAACCAGTGACAAATTTTGACAGAATTTGGAAATGTAAAGTTAGAAAGTGTTTATTGGAATAATTTAAATGTCAATGTAATTGTTAATTATAATAATATTTTGTTAATGTTAAATATTGTATTTTCTTATGTTTTGTGTTGACAGACAGAATTTTACAGAAGTTTAATGTGTTCACAGATGTAACTTGTATATAATGTATGTAGGTCAAGGTTGTGGACTTGACCTAGTTTTGATCAGCTGATAGCGAGGTCATATACTAGGCATGTTTAGTATGGAAGTTAATTCAACTTTGGTTTTTGATCAATTTAAACAAATTTTAAATAATTTCAACATGGAAAGAAAATATTTTAATAAATTTAAATTTTTTTGGATTTAAACTTTTTTTTGGAAAAAAAAAATTTCTTGATTTTGCGCCTGCCAGCTAATGGATATTTTAAACTTTCATTATGGTATTGTCCGTGTACTAAGCGTGTTTATTATTATTGAATTATTTTTTTGAATTGTATTGTTAGAGTATAGGTGCATGCACATGTTAGGTTAAGGATGTGCCTAGTTTAAGAGATATTCAATGTGCTGATTTTCTAATAACAGTAATTGCTGAAGAGAATTATTGAATTTAGGTAACGGATTTGTAGTTTGATTTTAAAGGAGGCAATTGTTGATTTTAACTTAAAGAAATTTTGCAGAAATGTTTCAATGTTCATAATACATAGTATAAGTGTGTGTGTGTGAGCCCAGTTTCTGCTAAAGGCAGCCCAGCTTGCATATAAGGGCAAACACATCGGTGGAGGATCTGGCATGATCTGAGCCAGGGATTGAGGATTTTGGGGGTAGCATGATAGAAGGCGAGGTGCCCTGTGGTGCGTGTCTGTTCGATTTTTGGTGTTGGGATCTCGCACAGGGAAGTCCAGTGATCTCGTTCAGATGCGTCCATGGTCGCCGAGCCAGGGGGGTCGTTTACCCATGCAGAGTAAGAACAGAAGGGGTTGTTGGCACCAGTTCCTCACCGGTCCTCTTAGGGGTTTTATCAATGAGATTTCTTCTGTTTTGGACAAAGACTTCTCATTGAGGGGGTATTGTAACGGTCCAAAAATATGGGTATATTTATTTATTGCATTTTTGGGGTTTTATAAAAAATATTTGTAAATTTTATTTCTCAACGGTGACCAGAACACGTGTTGAATGGAACAGTTTATAACAAAGGAGATATACGCCGTATGCATTGTGTAATCAGTACCGAGGTATGCAGCAAGCCTCATTTCCAAGAACTTTGTTTATGTGTGACCTGGCGCTCGTAAGCATGATATAGGCACACGCGCGGGTGACGCTACCGTCCGAAAAACCAAGACGTCAGGAAACGATTTTTATTCAACTTAGTCTTACTAGCTGGCGGATATGAAACTTAAGGTCCGCCTCTTTTGTGACATCAAGCCAGAAGCGCCTAAATATCGTCGGGTGTAAAACACAGAAAAGACTGCTATGTATCATGCTCATAGCCAACAAACTGCAACACTTCAGGCTGTGAGCGGCGAAGAAATTCGTTCGCGGGCAGGCATGAATATCCGTCCGCAGGAAATAAGTGAGTCACCTTTATAGCCGCGGCGTCGGCCAGATGCGCGCCAAGACTCGTGGGCCCCAAAAATCTTGTAAAGTTTATTTGAAAGTAATAATTTTGCATCTCTAAGTAAACCAGTAGCTAAGAAGGGAATACGTGGAGTGACGGCAAAATGTAAAAGCAGTGAACTAACAAACGTTTTTGACCGAGTGCGGGAATATTACGGGGACGCGCCACGTGGTTGTCAGCGACGCTATGGAAACAAGTAACTGTATTCTAATCAATCAATTTTATTACCAAGGCCTAATTCAAGTAAATGTAGGGGTTTTATAAATTTGAATGAATGAGAGAGTGAGCACGCTGGGCTGTATAGGTTAAGATAAAAGTTATATTTAGAAATAAGACATACTTAGATGCATACATTTCAAAATTTGTTTTTTTGTGTTCTGTTAATAATTGGTGAATTTCCGTAAGTAAAACATTATTTTCATAACATAAAAATGTGTTAGACTAAGTTATTTCGTCATTACCACTTTCTCATTTCAGTGCTGCAAGATTCGTCTAAACGTTCCGGGGATCTTCTGAATTATTATTGGGGGTGGTCAGATTACTAAATTGTCCCGTTTTATTTAAGGTGGAGTGTCAAGGTTTCGGTATTATAACCTATTTAAAAATACCGTGGCGACTCTGGTCTTCTGAGAAAAATTTATGCAGCAGGTGAGTACAAGGACGAGTACAGGTAAGTCCTGGCAGTATTTTATTTATTTATATATTTCGACGTATTTTTTAACATCACATTGGCTCTCGCTGCCAGGATTTTCGTTTAATTTTATTTATACGAGATAGACCTATTTTAATGCACAGAAAATAGGATGTGTTAATGACGAATTTATAAAAAAATATTTATCGTAATAATTACGCACGTGTGAGTAGGTTATGTTTATGTTATCGTGATTTACAGTTGTGTTAGGTGTTTTGAGTGTAGAGAAATAGGGGTTTTTATATAAAAAGGTGTTATATAAATGAACTTTAAACATGGCCAAAATACAAGATCAAGATATGATGTAAATGATACAATTTCTTTGTACCAGTTTCAATAAATTTGATGTAAAGTTAGATGAACAAATTAAATTAAGCAATGATTTTGACACCAAATTAGAAGTACAAAATAATAAAATTGATGAGTTAAAAAATCAGAATAATGCGTTAAAAAATGAGATCCAAGAAATGAATAAATGTTTTGAAAATAATAAGGAAACAATAAGCACTAGTTTGAATAAATTAGAACATAGTCTTGAGCGAATGGGAGTAGTTGTAATGAATCCAAATAAAGATAATACGAATGAAAATGATAATGACATGTGTCAAAATATAATACTAGATAAAGAGTCAACCAATGATAATGATAATGTCGAAAATAATGAAAGTAATACTGAGAATAGTAGTGTATTTGAAGAGTTAGTATCAGAAAGTGATACGGTGAAAATAAATAGTGAGAGTACTGATGAAATTGCAGAATGTAGTGATAATGAAATGTTAATGTGTGTTTATGAGATAGAGAGAGAGTGGAAAGAGAGTGTAGTGGTAGAATGGGGGCAGAGGGTAAATTTTCCCCTTATTTTTTCTGAACCAGAGTGTTCACAAGTGTTGTTGATGAAGGGCAAGAGTCCCGTGTTGGTAGAAGATTTGAAGTGTTTATTTTTGTTGTATAATTTTGTACCCTCTGTCTGGAATAATATTGAGAGTGTGATATGGTATTATGATGAGAGAGAGTTAAAGAGAGAATTGTATGTTGAGAGAGAAACAGTATTGTATGAATTAAACAGAAATTATGACTGGAAAGAAAGGTTAGAAGTAAATTTAAATAAGAATGATTTGATTGATAATACAAAAGTAAATAACCCGATAATGAATATAATTCCTGATGGAGACTTAACAGATGTACTTAACGTTGACTTGTTGCATGATTATTTTGGTAAAATGAATAAATTTGGTTTTTACGATTATGCCACACAAGACAGTAATTTGTGTGTTAATGAAATTGAACAATGCTATATAAAACAAAGACTTATCTATGACGATGGAGGATAGGCTATAAAACGATAAAGGACAGTTATAAATATTTTGTTTTGTGGTTTGACCTGACAGACTTGGACAATAAAGTGTGAAAAAATGGAACAGTTAATGACAGAAGTTTGTAAATAATTGTAGTAAATTTATTTGTGTGCATTGTAGAATGTTAAGCTAACAAGTGGGTATAGAGGGTTGTAATAATAATACTAATATTTTGGCAATTTAAATAAATAAACAGAATTAATTTTGAAAGACAGTAATTGGCTAATTGTAATTGCTGTGATGGCAATGAAAGTGGTATTTTTAGTAATTAATTTAATTAATATAATCTGAAATGTTTTAAATATTCTGAGTGATTTGAATGTTGTATAATTAAACTTTCTAATGAGTTTAAATTATCTTTACGAGATTTGGAAATTTGGTGATTAAATGTTAAATTGTTTGATTTAAACTAACATTTGTGTTAAATGTTTCAGAGGTGAGGTGGAAGTATTAGGGTGTATGATGAATATGTTTTGTGTATGTCAATTTAAATGGACTGTAAGTATAGAAGTTTTATAGTACGAATCAAGTATAATAAAAATGTTTACAGGTGTAACTCAGATGAAAAGATTTTAATTCTATAACGAGATGATTTGAAATAATTGTGAAATAAAAATGATAATTAAAAATTTAATAATAACTGAAAGATGATATATAATAATTATTAATATTAATAATAAATTTTGAAAATTTTAAGGAAGATAATTGTAGAAATTTATGAATGATTTAAATGAGTTAAATGATTGATGATTGATGAAAATGTTATATTAGAATGGTGTATATAAAACTTTTAATTATTTAGTTAGTAAGGTGCTATCGCTGGGGTGGCCTGTGCCCCAGTAGATAGTGAAGTGGGTTGGGGGTAACAGAGAGTGTTGCCTCCATCGGAGGCCGACATGGCGAAAATGTGCGGTACACCTTTTTGTACAAATTTAATTTGTACCCTGATAGACGATCATGCCGCACATAACTAAGATAATGTAGAACAGGCATTGAAATGAAAGATAGATTTCCCCGACTTTTCGGGCGATTACTGCCTTACCAGCACTAATCGTGGATTTGGCTAGCGGTCAGCTATGGCCATAATCAAGTCCCCTGACCATAGCTGACTTGAAATTGGTTTATAATAGAAATTGAATGGGGGGTGAAATTAGGGGAAATCCAGGAACTATGGAACAGCGGCTGCCACTCTGTCCGCGTGGGGACAGCATAGCCAGGTGGTAGACCCGTTTTAAGGGCGTTTCAATATAAAACACGGATATGTTGATATCCAAAATTTTAAAATGTAACTGCCGAAGCAAAGACACGGAGATGTCAAATCCCTCCAAATATGCAGTCTTTGTGGAAGCAAATAGGCGCTACAGCCTAACATAAATTGCAATAGCGTGTGTGGATTCCCATCATCTGAGGTGGCTCAGATGAGCCACGAATTTAAATTCATAACATAAAAATTGCTAACTCTAATTTTGATCTAATAAAAACGCTTGTATTCCGATCAAATAAATATATGCTCATACATTCAGTATAAGGTGTTCATTCTATAAGGTTAAATGTAATATTTTATTGTAGTAGGTTAGAGATAAGAATTGATAAAAGTTATATGTTTTATATAACTTGTGTATTTTTGAAACTAATTAGATAACTAAACCGACTGGCAGGCGGTTAACATAAAATTATCAGAATCAGAGAAAGGGGAAACATTGATGGTAGATGTAAGTATTGATAAGCAAATGTATTTAATGTAATCTGCACAATTTTTTGAAAGGTGTCTTCACTTTATTGCGAATGTCAGCTGATCAGCAATAAAATGTCACTGTTATATTGGTTGTAAATGTTCAAGGTAATTAATGTTAATGTAATGTTTCAATGTATTACAGATGCTATGTAAATAATGAGAAAAGTAATTTGATAAAGTGAGAAATAAAGTAATAATTTGTGAAAGCTAATAAAAGATAGTTTTTGGGGTGATGAAGATTTCATGGGACATGTCGATCAGTCCAAGTTGAATTTAAAGTTGAAATAGTAGGGATGAAAATAATGTAATGTTGTTGTAAGATAATGTAATAGAATTTGAGAAGTATTGATTTTGACACAGTAGTTAGGGGTAATACATGTAGAGTAATGAGGGATATATTGATGTTTATAATTGATGATGTTATTTTGTTGTAGTTGAAGTGAGGTAATTAGAGTGAGATTTTGGGGATGGCAATTTTGTAATAGGGGTAGTGTAGTGTGGGAGTCCGCAACAACAAAATGGTTGGGACGGGATGGGACCGATTTAGGGGGAAGGGGTCACCTTAGGTAGAATCCAGGGACCAGACTAAGGAAATGGGTTTTTTTTGGGGGGGGAGACACTTATCATGAGTACAAAGTGTTAGAGAGTATTTTTTTTTATATATTGAGAGAAGGTGGCGATTTGAGTTTATTAGTAAGTTGGGTTTAGAGATTGTTGGCTAGATGTTTTGATAGAGATGGGTGTCATATGAGTTATAGTTGTTAGTGAATAGTAGAGTCAGAGTGAGAAAGATTATGTATGTATCCATGCCAAGTGGCATATTAAGTTGGGATAAATAATTTAAATCACCCAAAGTAACGTAGAGTGAGGATAATAAAGAAAGAGATTTATAACAAGAATATAAAAATTTTAAGTAAAACCAGTGACAAATTTTGACAGAATTTGGAAATGTAAAGTTAGAAAGTGTTTATTGGAATAATTTAAATGTCAATGTAATTGTTAATTATAATAATATTTTGTTAATGTTAAATATTGTATTTTCTTATGTTTTGTGTTGACAGACAGAATTTTACAGAAGTTTAATGTGTTCACAGATGTAACTTGTATATAATGTATGTAGGTCAAGGTTGTGGACTTGACCTAGTTTTGATCAGCTGATAGCGAGGTCATATACTAGGCATGTTTAGTATGGAAGTTAATTCAACTTTGGTTTTTGATCAATTTAAACAAATTTTAAATAATTTCAACATGGAAAGAAAATATTTTAATAAATTTAAATTTTTTTGGATTTAAACTTTTTTTTGGAAAAAAAAAAATTTCTTGATTTTGCGCCTGCCAGCTAATGGATATTTTAAACTTTGATTATGGTATTGTCCGTGTACTAAGCGTGTTTATTATTATTGAATTATTTTGTTGAATTGTATTGTTAGAGTATAGGTGCATGCACATGTTAGGTTAAGGATGTGCCTAGTTTAAGAGATATTCAATGTGCTGATTTTCTAATAACAGTAATTGCTGAAGAGAATTATTGAATTTAGGTAACGGATTTGTAGTTTGATTTTAAAGGAGGCAATTGTTGATTTTAACTTAAAGAAATTTTGCAGAAATGTTTCAATGTTCATAATACATAGTATAAGTGTGTGTGTGAGCCCAGTTTCTGCTAAAGGCAGCCCAGCTTGCATATAAGGGCAAACACATCGGTGGAGGATCTGGCATGATCTGAGCCAGGGATTGAGGATTTTGGGGGTAGCATGATAGAAGGCGAGGTGCCCTGTGGTGCGTGTCTGTTCGATTTTTGGTGTTGGGATCTCGCACAGGGAAGTCCAGTGATCTCGTTCAGATGCGTCCATGGTCGCCGAGCCAGGGGGGTCGTTTACCCATGCAGAGTAAGAACAGAAGGGGGTTGTTGGCACCAGTTCCTCACCGGTCCTCTTAGGGGTTTTATCAATGAGATTTCTTCTGTTTTGGACAAAGACGTCTCATTGAGGGGGTATTGAAACGGTCCAAAAATATGGGTATATTTATTTATTGCATTTTTGGGGTTTTATAAAAAATATTTGTAAATTTTATTTCTCAACGGTGACCAGAACACGTGTTGAATGGAACAGTTTATAACAAAGGAGAAATACGCCGTATGCATTGTGTAATCAGTACCGAGGTATGCAGCAAGCCTCATTTCCAAGAACTTTGTTTATGTGTGGCCTGGCGCTCGTAAGCATGATATAGGCACACGCGCGGGTGACGCTACCGTCCGAAAAACCAAGATGTCAGGAAACGATTTTTATTCAACTTAGTCTTACTAGCTGGCGGATATGAAACTTAAGGTCCGCCTCTTTTGTGACATCAAGCCAGAAGCGCCTAAATATCGTCGGCGTAAAACACAGAAAAGACTGCTATGTATCATGCTCATAGCCAACAAACTGCAACACTTCAGGCTGTGAGCGGCGAAGAAATTCGTTCGCGGGCAGGCATGAATATCCGTCCGCAGGAAATAAGTGAGTCGACTTATAGCCGCGGCGTCGGCCAGATGCGCGCCAAGACTCGTGGGCCCCAAAAATCTTGTAAAGTTTATTTGAAAGTAATAATTTTGCATCTCTAAGTAAACCAGTAGCTAAGAAGGGAATACGTGGAGTGACGGCAAAATGTAAAAGCAGTGAACTAACAAACGTTTTTGACCGAGTGCGGGAATATTACGGGGACGCGCCACGTGGTTGTCAGCGACGCTATGGAAACAAGTAACTGTATTCTAATCAATCAATTTTATTACCAAGGCCTAATTCAAGTAAATGTACGGGTTTTATAAATTTGAATGAATGAGAGAGTGAGCACGCTGGGCTGTATAGGTTAAGATAAAAGTTATATTTAGAAATAAGACATACTTAGATGCATACATTTCAAAATTTGTTTTTTTGTGTTCTGTTAATAATTGGTGAATTTCCGTAAGTAAAACATTATTTTCATAACATAAAAATGTGTTAGACTAAGTTATTTCGTCATTACCACTTTCTCATTTCAGTGCTGCAAGATTCGTCTAAACGTTCCGGGGATCTTCTGAATTATTATTGGGGGTGGTCAGATTACTAAATTGTCCCGTTTTATTTAAGGTGGAGTGTCAAGGTTTCGGTATTATAACCTATTTAAAAATACCGTGGCGACTCTGGTCTTCTGAGAAAAATTTATGCAGCAGGTGAGTACAAGGACGAGTACAGGTAAGTCCTGGCAGTATTTTATTTATTTATATATTTCGACGTATTTTTTAACATCACATTGGCTCTCGCTGCCAGGATTTTCGTTTAATTTTATTTATACGAGATAGACCTATTTTAATGCACAGAAAATAGGATGTGTTAATGACGAATTTATAAAAAAATATTTATCGTAATAATTACGCACGTGTGAGTAGGTTATGTTTATGTTATCGTGATTTACAGTTGTGTTAGGTGTTTTGAGTGTAGAGAAATAGGGGTTTTTATATAAAAAGGTGTTATATAAATGAACTTTAAACATGGCCAAAATACAAGATCAAGATATGATGTAAATGATACAATTTCTTTGTACCAGTTTCAATAAATTTGATGTAAAGTTAGATGAACAAATTAAATTAAGCAATGATTTTGACACCAAATTAGAAGTACAAAATAATAAAATTGATGAGTTAAAAAATCAGAATAATGCGTTAAAAAATGAGATCCAAGAAATGAATAAATGTTTTGAAAATAATAAGGAAACAATAAGCACTAGTTTGAATAAATTAGAACATAGTCTTGAGCGAATGGGAGTAGTTGTAATGAATCCAAATAAAGATAATACGAATGAAAATGATAATGACATGTGTCAAAATATAATACTAGATAAAGAGTCAACCAATGATAATGATAATGTCGAAAATAATGAAAGTAATACTGAGAATAGTAGTGTATTTGAAGAGTTAGTATCAGAAAGTGATACGGTGAAAATAAATAGTGAGAGTACTGATGAAATTGCAGAATGTAGTGATAATGAAATGTTAATGTGTGTTTATGAGATAGAGAGAGAGTGGAAAGAGAGTGTAGTGGTAGAATGGGGGCAGAGGGTAAATTTTCCCCTTATTTTTTCTGAACCAGAGTGTTCACAAGTGTTGTTGATGAAGGGCAAGAGTCCCGTGTTGGTAGAAGATTTGAAGTGTTTATTTTTGTTGTATAATTTTGTACCCTCTGTCTGGAATAATATTGAGAGTGTGATATGGTATTATGATGAGAGAGAGTTAAAGAGAGAATTGTATGTTGAGAGAGAAACAGTATTGTATGAATTAAACAGAAATTATGACTGGAAAGAAAGGTTAGAAGTAAATTTAAATAAGAATGATTTGATTGATAATACAAAAGTAAATAACCCGATAATGAATATAATTCCTGATGGAGACTTAACAGATGTACTTAACGTTGACTTGTTGCATGATTATTTTGGTAAAATGAATAAATTTGGTTTTTACGATTATGCCACACAAGACAGTAATTTGTGTGTTAATGAAATTGAACAATGCTATATAAAACAAAGACTTATCTATGACGATGGAGGATAGGCTATAAAACGATAAAGGACAGTTATAAATATTTTGTTTTGTGGTTTGACCTGACAGACTTGGACAATAAAGTGTGAAAAAATGGAACAGTTAATGACAGAAGTTTGTAAATAATTGTAGTAAATTTATTTGTGTGCATTGTAGAATGTTAAGCTAACAAGTGGGTATAGAGGGTTGTAATAATAATACTAATATTTTGGCAATTTAAATAAATAAACAGAATTAATTTTGAAAGACAGTAATTGGCTAATTGTAATTGCTGTGATGGCAATGAAAGTGGTATTTTTAGTAATTAATTTAATTAATATAATCTGAAATGTTTTAAATATTCTGAGTGATTTGAATGTTGTATAATTAAACTTTCTAATGAGTTTAAATTATCTTTACGAGATTTGGAAATTTGGTGATTAAATGTTAAATTGTTTGATTTAAACTAACATTTGTGTTAAATGTTTCAGAGGTGAGGTGGAAGTATTAGGGTGTATGATGAATATGTTTTGTGTATGTCAATTTAAATGGACTGTAAGTATAGAAGTTTTATAGTACGAATCAAGTATAATAAAAATGTTTACAGGTGTAACTCAGATGAAAAGATTTTAATTCTATAACGAGATGATTTGAAATAATTGTGAAATAAAAATGATAATTAAAAATTTAATAATAACTGAAAGATGATATATAATAATTATTAATATTAATAATAAATTTTGAAAATTTTAAGGAAGATAATTGTAGAAATTTATGAATGATTTAAATGAGTTAAATGATTGATGATTGATGAAAATGTTATATTAGAATGGTGTATATAAAACTTTTAATTATTTAGTTAGTAAGGTGCTATCGCTGGGGTGGCCTGTGCCCCAGTAGATAGTGAAGTGGGTTGGGGGTAACAGAGAGTGTTGCCTCCATCGGAGGCCGACATGGCGAAAATGTGCGGTACACCTTTTTGTACAAATTTAATTTGTACCCTGATAGACGATCATGCCGCACATAACTAAGATAATGTAGAACAGGCATTGAAATGAAAGATAGATTTCCCCGACTTTTCGGGCGATTACTGCCTTACCAGCACTAATCGTGGATTTGGCTAGCGGTCAGCTATGGCCATAATCAAGTCCCCTGACCATAGCTGACTTGAAATTGGTTTATAATAGAAATTGAATGGGGGGTGAAATTAGGGGAAATCCAGGAACTATGGAACAGCGGCTGCCACTCTGTCCGCGTGGGGACAGCATAGCCAGGTGGTAGACCCGTTTTAAGGGCGTTTCAATATAAAACACGGATATGTTGATATCCAAAATTTTAAAATGTAACTGCCGAAGCAAAGACACGGAGATGTCAAATCCCTCCAAATATGCAGTCTTTGTGGAAGCAAATAGGCGCTACAGCCTAACATAAATTGCAATAGCGTGTGTGGATTCCCATCATCTGAGGTGGCTCAGATGAGCCACGAATTTAAATTCATAACATAAAAATTGCTAACTCTAATTTTGATCTAATAAAAACGCTTGTATTCCGATCAAATAAATATATGCTCATACATTCAGTATAAGGTGTTCATTCTATAAGGTTAAATGTAATATTTTATTGTAGTAGGTTAGAGATAAGAATTGATAAAAGTTATATGTTTTATATAACTTGTGTATTTTTGAAACTAATTAGATAACTAAACCGACTGGCAGGCGGTTAACATAAAATTATCAGAATCAGAGAAAGGGGAAACATTGATGGTAGATGTAAGTATTGATAAGCAAATGTATTTAATGTAATCTGCACAATTTTTTGAAAGGTGTCTTCACTTTATTGCGAATGTCAGCTGATCAGCAATAAAATGTCACTGTTATATTGGTTGTAAATGTTCAAGGTAATTAATGTTAATGTAATGTTTCAATGTATTACAGATGCTATGTAAATAATGAGAAAAGTAATTTGATAAAGTGAGAAATAAAGTAATAATTTGTGAAAGCTAATAAAAGATAGTTTTTGGGGTGATGAAGATTTCATGGGACATGTCGATCAGTCCAAGTTGAATTTAAAGTTGAAATAGTAGGGATGAAAATAATGTAATGTTGTTGTAAGATAATGTAATAGAATTTGAGAAGTATTGATTTTGACACAGTAGTTAGGGGTAATACATGTAGAGTAATGAGGGATATATTGATGTTTATAATTGATGATGTTATTTTGTTGTAGTTGAAGTGAGGTAATTAGAGTGAGATTTTGGGGATGGCAATTTTGTAATAGGGGTAGTGTAGTGTGGGAGTCCGCAACAACAAAATGGTTGGGACGGGATGGGACCGATTTAGGGGGAAGGGGTCACCTTAGGTAGAATCCAGGGACCAGACTAAGGAAATGGGTTTTTTTTGGGGGGGGAGACACTTATCATGAGTACAAAGTGTTAGAGAGTATTTTTTTTTATATATTGAGAGAAGGTGGCGATTTGAGTTTATTAGTAAGTTGGGTTTAGAGATTGTTGGCTAGATGTTTTGATAGAGATGGGTGTCATATGAGTTATAGTTGTTAGTGAATAGTAGAGTCAGAGTGAGAAAGATTATGTATGTATCCATGCCAAGTGGCATATTAAGTTGGGATAAATAATTTAAATCACCCAAAGTAACGTAGAGTGAGGATAATAAAGAAAGAGATTTATAACAAGAATATAAAAATTTTAAGTAAAACCAGTGACAAATTTTGACAGAATTTGGAAATGTAAAGTTAGAAAGTGTTTATTGGAATAATTTAAATGTCAATGTAATTGTTAATTATAATAATATTTTGTTAATGTTAAATATTGTATTTTCTTATGTTTTGTGTTGACAGACAGAATTTTACAGAAGTTTAATGTGTTCACAGATGTAACTTGTATATAATGTATGTAGGTCAAGGTTGTGGACTTGACCTAGTTTTGATCAGCTGATAGCGAGGTCATATACTAGGCATGTTTAGTATGGAAGTTAATTCAACTTTGGTTTTTGATCAATTTAAACAAATTTTAAATAATTTCAACATGGAAAGAAAATATTTTAATAAATTTAAATTTTTTTGGATTTAAACTTTTTTTTGGAAAAAAAAAAATTTCTTGATTTTGCGCCTGCCAGCTAATGGATATTTTAAACTTTGATTATGGTATTGTCCGTGTACTAAGCGTGTTTATTATTATTGAATTATTTTGTTGAATTGTATTGTTAGAGTATAGGTGCATGCACATGTTAGGTTAAGGATGTGCCTAGTTTAAGAGATATTCAATGTGCTGATTTTCTAATAACAGTAATTGCTGAAGAGAATTATTGAATTTAGGTAACGGATTTGTAGTTTGATTTTAAAGGAGGCAATTGTTGATTTTAACTTAAAGAAATTTTGCAGAAATGTTTCAATGTTCATAATACATAGTATAAGTGTGTGTGTGAGCCCAGTTTCTGCTAAAGGCAGCCCAGCTTGCATATAAGGGCAAACACATCGGTGGAGGATCTGGCATGATCTGAGCCAGGGATTGAGGATTTTGGGGGTAGCATGATAGAAGGCGAGGTGCCCTGTGGTGCGTGTCTGTTCGATTTTTGGTGTTGGGATCTCGCACAGGGAAGTCCAGTGATCTCGTTCAGATGCGTCCATGGTCGCCGAGCCAGGGGGGTCGTTTACCCATGCAGAGTAAGAACAGAAGGGGGTTGTTGGCACCAGTTCCTCACCGGTCCTCTTAGGGGTTTTATCAATGAGATTTCTTCTGTTTTGGACAAAGACGTCTCATTGAGGGGGTATTGAAACGGTCCAAAAATATGGGTATATTTATTTATTGCATTTTTGGGGTTTTATAAAAAATATTTGTAAATTTTATTTCTCAACGGTGACCAGAACACGTGTTGAATGGAACAGTTTATAACAAAGGAGAAATACGCCGTATGCATTGTGTAATCAGTACCGAGGTATGCAGCAAGCCTCATTTCCAAGAACTTTGTTTATGTGTGGCCTGGCGCTCGTAAGCATGATATAGGCACACGCGCGGGTGACGCTACCGTCCGAAAAACCAAGATGTCAGGAAACGATTTTTATTCAACTTAGTCTTACTAGCTGGCGGATATGAAACTTAAGGTCCGCCTCTTTTGTGACATCAAGCCAGAAGCGCCTAAATATCGTCGGCGTAAAACACAGAAAAGACTGCTATGTATCATGCTCATAGCCAACAAACTGCAACACTTCAGGCTGTGAGCGGCGAAGAAATTCGTTCGCGGGCAGGCATGAATATCCGTCCGCAGGAAATAAGTGAGTCGACTTATAGCCGCGGCGTCGGCCAGATGCGCGCCAAGACTCGTGGGCCCCAAAAATCTTGTAAAGTTTATTTGAAAGTAATAATTTTGCATCTCTAAGTAAACCAGTAGCTAAGAAGGGAATACGTGGAGTGACGGCAAAATGTAAAAGCAGTGAACTAACAAACGTTTTTGACCGAGTGCGGGAATATTACGGGGACGCGCCACGTGGTTGTCAGCGACGCTATGGAAACAAGTAACTGTATTCTAATCAATCAATTTTATTACCAAGGCCTAATTCAAGTAAATGTACGGGTTTTATAAATTTGAATGAATGAGAGAGTGAGCACGCTGGGCTGTATAGGTTAAGATAAAAGTTATATTTAGAAATAAGACATACTTAGATGCATACATTTCAAAATTTGTTTTTTTGTGTTCTGTTAATAATTGGTGAATTTCCGTAAGTAAAACATTATTTTCATAACATAAAAATGTGTTAGACTAAGTTATTTCGTCATTACCACTTTCTCATTTCAGTGCTGCAAGATTCGTCTAAACGTTCCGGGGATCTTCTGAATTATTATTGGGGGTGGTCAGATTACTAAATTGTCCCGTTTTATTTAAGGTGGAGTGTCAAGGTTTCGGTATTATAACCTATTTAAAAATACCGTGGCGACTCTGGTCTTCTGAGAAAAATTTATGCAGCAGGTGAGTACAAGGACGAGTACAGGTAAGTCCTGGCAGTATTTTATTTATTTATATATTTCGACGTATTTTTTAACATCACATTGGCTCTCGCTGCCAGGATTTTCGTTTAATTTTATTTATACGAGATAGACCTATTTTAATGCACAGAAAATAGGATGTGTTAATGACGAATTTATAAAAATATTTATCGTAATAATTACGCACGTGTGAGTAGGTTATGTTTATGTTATCGTGATTTACAGTTGTGTTAGGTGTTTTGAGTGTAGAGAAATAGGGGTTTTTATATAAAAAGGTGTTATATAAATGAACTTTAAACATGGCCAAAATACAAGATCAAGATATGATGAAAATGATACAATTTCTTTGTACCAGTTTCAATAAATTTGATGTAAAGTTAGATGAACAAATTAAATTAAGCAATGATTTTGACACCAAATTAGAAGTACAAAATAATAAAATTGATGAGTTAAAAAATCAGAATAATGCGTTAAAAAATGAGATCCAAGAAATGAATAAATGTTTTGAAAATAATAAGGAAACAATAAGCACTAGTTTGAATAAATTAGAACATAGTCTTGAGCGAATGGGAGTAGTTGTAATGAATCCAAATAAAGATAATACGAATGAAAATGATAATGACATGTGTCAAAATATAATACTAGATAAAGAGTCAACCAATGATAATGATAATGTCGAAAATAATGAAAGTAATACTGAGAATAGTAGTGTATTTGAAGAGTTAGTATCAGAAAGTGATACGGTGAAAATAAATAGTGAGAGTACTGATGAAATTGCAGAATGTAGTGATAATGAAATGTTAATGTGTGTTTATGAGATAGAGAGAGAGTGGAAAGAGAGTGTAGTGGTAGAATGGGGGCAGAGGGTAAATTTTCCCCTTATTTTTTCTGAACCAGAGTGTTCACAAGTGTTGTTGATGAAGGGCAAGAGTCCCGTGTTGGTAGAAGATTTGAAGTGTTTATTTTTGTTGTATAATTTTGTACCCTCTGTCTGGAATAATATTGAGAGTGTGATATGGTATTATGATGAGAGAGAGTTAAAGAGAGAATTGTATGTTGAGAGAGAAACAGTATTGTATGAATTAAACAGAAATTATGACTGGAAAGAAAGGTTAGAAGTAAATTTAAATAAGAATGATTTGATTGATAATACAAAAGTAAATAACCCGATAATGAATATAATTCCTGTTGGAGACTTAACAGATGTACTTAACGTTGACTTGTTGCATGATTATTTTGGTAAAATGAATAAATTTGGTTTTTATGATTATGCCACACAAGACAGTAATTTGTGTGTTAATGAAATTGAACAATGCTATATAAAACAAAGACTTATCTATGACGATGGAGGATAGGCTATAAAACGATAAAGGACAGTTATAAATATTTTGTTTTGTGGTTTGACCTGACAGACTTGGACAATAAAGTGTGAAAAAATGGAACAGTTAATGACAGAAGTTTGTAAATAATTGTAGTAAATTTATTTGTGTGCATTGTAGAATGTTAAGCTAACAAGTGGGTATAGAGGGTTGTAATAATAATATTAATATTTTGGCAATTTAAATAAATAAACAGAATTAATTTTGAAAGACAGTAATTGGCTAATTGTAATTGTTGTGATGGCAATGAAAGTGGTATTTTTAGTAATTAATTTAATTAAAATAATCTGAAATGTTTTAAATATTCTGAGTGATTTGAATGTTGTATAATTAAACTTTCTAATGAGTTTAAATTATCTTTACGAGATTTGGAAATTTGGTGATTAAATGTTAAATTGTTTGATTTAAACTAACATTTGTGTTAAATGTTTCAGAGGTGAGGTGGAAGTATTAGGGTGTATGATGAATATGTTTTGTGTATGTCAATTTAAATGGACTGTAAGTATAGAAGTTTTATAGTACGAATCAAGTATAATAAAAATGTTTACAGGTGTAACTCAGATGAAAAGATTTTAATTCTATAACGAGATGATTTGAAATAATTGTGAAATAAAAATGATAATTAAAAATTTAATAATAACTGAAAGATGATATATAATAATTATTAATATTAATAATAAATTTTGAAAATTTTAAGGAAGATAATTGTAGAAATTTATGAATGATTTAAATGAGTTAAATGATTGATGATTGATGAAAATGTTATATTAGAATGGTGCATATAAAACTTTTAATTATTTAGTTAGTAAGGTGCTATCGCTGGGGTGGCCTGTGCCCTAGTAGATAGTGAAGTGGGTTGGGGGTAACAGAGAGTGTTGCCTCCATCGGAGGCCGACATGGCGAAAATGTGCGGTACACCTTTTTGTACAAATTTAATTTGTACCCTGATAGACGATCATGCCGCACATAACTAAGATAATGTAGAACAGGCATTGAAATGAAAGATAGATTTCCCCGACTTTTCGGGCGATTACTGCCTTACCAGCACTAATCGTGGATTTGGCTAGCGGTCAGCTATGGCCATAATCAAGTCCCTTGACCATAGCTGACTTGAAATTGGTTTATAATAGAAATTGAATGGGGGGTGAAATTAGGGGAAATCCAGGAACTATGGAACAGCGGCTGCCACTCTGTCCGCGTGGGGACAGCATAGCCAGGTGGTAGACCCGTTTTAAGGGCGTTTCAATATAAAACACGGATATGTTGATATCCAAAATTTTAAAATGTAACTGCCGAAGCAAAGACACGGAGATGTCAAATCCCTCCAAATATGCAGTCTTTGTGGAAGCAAATAGGCGCTACAGCCTAACAAAATTGCAATAGCGTGTGTGGATGGGAGGTGGCTCAGATGAGCCACGAATTTAAATTCATAACATAAAAATTGCTAACTCTAATTTTGATCTAATAAAAACGCTTGTATTCCGATCAAATAAATATATGCTCATACATTCAGTATAAGGTGTTCATTCTATAAGGTTAAATGTAATATTTTATTGTAGTAGGTTAGAGATAAGAATTGATAAAAGGTATATGTTTTATATAACTTGTGTATTTTTGAAACTAAGTAGATAACTAAACCGACTGGCAGGCGGTTAACATAAAATTATCAGAATCAGAGAAAGGGGAAACATTGATGGTAGATGTAAGTATTGATAAGCAAATGTATTTAATGTAATCTGCACAATTTTTTGAAAGGTGTCTTCACTTTATTGCGAATGTCAGCTGATCAGCAATAAAATGTCACTGTTACATTGGTTGTAAATGTTCAAGGTAATTAATGTTAATGTAATGTTTCAATGTATTACAGATGCTATGTAAATAATGAGAAAAGTAATTTGATAAAGTGAGAAATAAAGTAATAATTTGTGAAAGCTAATAAAAGATAGTTTTTGGGGTGATGAAGATTTCATGGGACATGTCGATCAGTCCAAGTTGAATTTAAAGTTGAAATAGTAGGGATGAAAATAATGTAATGTTGTTGTAAGATAATGTAATAGAATTTGAGAAGTATTGATTTTGACACAGTAGTTAGGGGTAATACATGTAGAGTAATGAGGGATATATTGATGTTTATAATTGATGATGTTATTTTGTTGTAGTTGAAGTGAGGTAATTAGAGTGAGATTTTGGGGATGGCAATTTTGTAATAGGGGGTAGTGTAGTGTGGGAGTCCGCAACAACAAAATGGTTGGGACGGGATGGGACCGATTTAGGGGGAAGGGGTCACCTTAGGTAGAATCCAGGGACCAGACTAAGGAAATGGGTTTTTTTTTGGGGGGGAGACACTTATCATGAGTACAAAGTGTTAGAGAGTATTTTTTTTTATATATTGAGAGAAGGTGGCGATTTGAGTTTATTAGTAAGTTGGGTTTAGAGATTGTTGGCTAGATGTTTTGATAGAGATGGGTGTCATATGAGTTATAGTTGTTAGTGAATAGTAGAGTCAGAGTGAGAAAGATTATGTATGTATCCATGCCAAGTGGCATATCAAGTTGGGATAAATAATTTAAATCACCCAAAGTAACGTAGAGTGAGGATAATAAAGAAAGAGATTTATAACAAGAATATAAAAATTTTAAGTAAAACCAGTGACAAATTTTGACAGAATTTGGAAATGTAAAGTTAGAAAGTGTTTATTGGAATAATTTAAATGTCAATGTAATTGTTAATTATAATAATATTTTGTTAATGTTAAATATTGTATTTTCTTGTGTTTTGTGTTGACAGACAGAATTTTACAGAAGTTTAATGTGTTCACAGATGTAACTTGTATATAATGTATGTAGGTCAAGGTTGTGGACTTGACCTAGTTTTGATCAGCTGATAGCGAGGTCATATACTAGGCATGTTTAGTATGGAAGTTAATTCAACTTTGGTTTTTGATCAATTTAAACAAATTTTAAATAATTTCAACATGGAAAGAAAATATTTTAATAAATTTAAATTTTTTTGGATTTAAACTTTTTTTTGGAAAAAAAAATTTCTTGATTTTGCGCCTGCCAGCTAACGGATATTTTAAACTTTGATTATGGTATTGTCTGTGTACTAAGCGTGTTTATTATTATTGAATTATTTTGTTGAATTGTATTGTTAGAGTATAGGTGCATGCACATGTTAGGTTAAGGATGTGCCTAGTTTAAGAGATATTCAATGTGCTGATTTTCTAATAACAGTAATTGCTGAAGAGAATTATTGAATTTAGGTAACGGATTTGTAGTTTGATTTTAAAGGAGGCAATTGTTGATTTTAACTTAAAGAAATTTTGCAGAAATGTTTCAATGTTCATAATACATAGTATAAGTGTGTGTGTGAGCTAAGTTTCTGCTAAAGGCAGCCCAGCTTGCATATAAGGGCAAACACATCGGTGGAGGATCTGGCATGATCTGAGCCAGGGATTGAGGATTTTGGGGGTAGCATGATAGAAGGCGAGGTGCCCTGTGGTGCGTGTCTGTTCGATTTTTGGTGTTGGGATCTCGCACAGGGAAGTCCAGTGATCTCGTTCAGATGCGTCCATGGTCGCCGAGCCAGGGGGGTCGTTTACCCATGCAGAGTAAGAACAGAAGGGGGTTGTTGGCACCAGTTCCTCACCGGTCCTCTTAGGGGTTTTATCAATGAGATTTCTTCTGTTTTGGACAAAGACGTCTCATTGAGGGGGTATTGAAACGGTCCAAAAATATGGGTATATTTATTTATTGCATTTTTGGGGTTTTATAAAAAATATTTGTAAATTTTATTTCTCAACGGTGACCAGAACACGTGTTGAATGGAACAGTTTATAACAAAGGAGAAATACGCCGTATGCATTGTGTAATCAGTACCGAGGTATGCAGCAAGCCTCATTTCCAAGAACTTTGTTTATGTGTGACCTGGCGCTCGTAAGCATGATATAGGCACACGCGCGGGTGACGCTACCGTCCGAAAAACCAAGATGTCAGGAAACGATTTTTATTCAACTTAGTCTTACTAGCTGGCGGATATGAAACTTAAGGTCCGCCTCTTTTGTGACATCAAGCCAGAAGCGCCTAAATATCGTCGGCGTAAAACACAGAAAAGACTGCTATGTATCATGCTCATAGCCAACAAACTGCAACACTTCAGGCTGTGAGCGGCGAAGAAATTCGTTCGCGGGCAGGCATGAATATCCGTCCGCAGGAAATAAGTGAGTCGACTTATAGCCGCGGCGTCGGCCAGATGCGCGCCAAGACTCGTGGGCCCCAAAAATCTTGTAAAGTTTATTTGAAAGTAATAATTTTGCATCTCTAAGTAAACCAGTAGCTAAGAAGGGAATACGTGGAGTGACGGCAAAATGTAAAAGCAGTGAACTAACAAACGTTTGTGACCGAGTGCGGGAATATTACGGGGACGCGCCACGTGGTTGTCAGCGACGCTATGGAAACAAGTAACTGTATTCTAATCAATCAATTTTATTACCAAGGCCTAATTCAAGTAAATGTAGGGGTTTTATAAATTTGAATGAATGAGAGAGTGAGCACGCTGGGCTGTATAGGGTAAGATAAAGGTTATATTTAGAAATAAGACATACTTAGATGCATACATTTCAAAATTTGTTTTTTTGTGTTCTGTTAATAATTGGTGAATTTCTATAAGTAAAACATTATTTTCATAACATAAAAATGTGTTAGACTAAGTTATTTCGTCATTACCACTTTCTCATTTCTGTGCTGCAAGATTCGTCTAAACGTTCCGGGGATCTTCTGAATTATTATTGGGGGTGGTCAGATTGCTAAATTGTCCCGTTTTATATAAGGTGGAGTGTCAAGGTTTCGGTATTATAACCTATTTAAAAATACCGTGGCGACTCTGGTCTTCTGAGAAAAATTTATGCAGCAGGTGAGTACAAGGACGAGTACAGGTAAGTCCTGGCAGTATTTTATTTATTTATATATTTCGACGTATTTTTTAACATCACATTGGCTCTCGCTGCCAGGATTTTCGTTTAATTTTATTTATACGAGATAGACATATTTTAATGCACAGAAAATAGGATGTGGTAATGACGAATTTATAAAAAAATATTTATCGTAATAATTACGCACGTGTGAGTAGGTTATGTTTATGTTATCGTGATTTACAGTTGTGTTAGGTGTTTTGAGTGTAGAGAAATAGGGGTTTTTATATAAAAAGGTGTTATATAAATGAACTTTAAACATGGCCAAAATACAAGATCAAGATATGATGAAAATGATACAATTTCTTTGTACCAGTTTCAATAAATTTGATGTAAAGTTAGATGAACAAATTAAATTAAGCAATGATTTTGACACCAAATTAGAAGTACAAAATAATAAAATTGATGAGTTAAAAAATCAGAATAATGCGTTAAAAAATGAGATCCAAGAAATGAATAAATGTTTTGAAAATAATAAGGAAACAATAAGCACTAGTTTGAATAAATTAGAACATAGTCTTGAGCGAATGGGAGTAGTTGTAATGAATCCAAATAAAGATAATACGAATGAAAATGATAATGACATGTGTCAAAATATAATACTAGATAAAGAGTCAACCAATGATAATGATAATGTCGAAAATAATGAAAGTAATACTGAGAATAGTAGTGTATTTGAAGAGTTAGTATCAGAAAGTGATACGGTGAAAATAAATAGTGAGAGTACTGATGAAATTGCAGAATGTAGTGATAATGAAATGTTAATGTGTGTTTATGAGATAGAGAGAGAGTGGAAAGAGAGTGTAGTGGTAGAATGGGGGCAGAGGGTAAATTTTCCCCTTATTTTTTCTGAACCAGAGTGTTCACAAGTGTTGTTGATGAAGGGCAAGAGTCCCGTGTTGGTAGAAGATTTGTAGTGTTTATTTTTGTTGTATAATTTTGTACCCTCTGTCTGGAATAATATTGAGAGTGTGATATGGTATTATGATGAGAGAGAGTTAAAGAGAGAATTGTATGTTGAGAGAGAAACAGTATTGTATGAATTAAACAGAAATTATGACTGGAAAGAAAGGTTAGAAGTAAATTTAAATAAGAATGATTTGATTGATAATACAAAAGTAAATAACCCGATAATGAATATAATTCCTGATGGAGACTTAACAGATGTACTTAACGTTGACTTGTTGCATGATTATTTTGGTAAAATGAATAAATTTGGTTTTTATGATTATGCCACACAAGACAGTAATTTGTGTGTAAATGAAATTGAACAATGCTATATAAAACAAAGACTTATCTATGACGATGGAGGATAGGCTATAAAACGATAAAGGACAGTTATAAATATTTTGTTTTGTGGTTTGACCTGACAGACTTGGACAATGAAGTGTGAAAAAATGGAACAGTTAATGACAGAAGTTTGTAAATAATTGTAGTAAATTTATTTGTGTGCATTGTAGAATGTTAAGCTAACAAGTGGGTATAGAGGGTTGTAATAATAATATTAATATTTTGGCAATTTAAATAAATAAACAGAATTAATTTTGAAAGACAGTAATTGGCTAATTGTAATTGTTGTGATGGCAATGGAAGTGGTATTTTTAGTAATTAATTTAAATAAAATAATCTGAAATGTTTTAAATATTCTCAGTGATTTGAATGTTGTATAATTAAACTTTCTAATGAGTTTAAATTATCTTTACGAGATTTGGAAGTTTGGTGATTAAATGTTAAATTGTTTGAGTTAAACTAACATTTGTGTTAAATGTTTCAGAGGTGAGGTGGAAGTATTAGGGTGTATGGTGAATATGTTTTGTGTATGTCAATTTAAATGGACTGTAAGTATAGAAGTTTTATAGTACGAATCAAGTATAATAAAAATGTTTACAGGTGTAACTCAGATGAAAAGATTTTAATTCTATAATGAGATGATTTGAAATAATTGTGAAATAAAAATGATAATTAAAAATTTAATAATAACTGAAAGATGATATATAATAATTATTAATATTAATAATAAATTTTGAAAATTTTAAGGAAGATAATTGTAGAAATTTATGAATGATTTAAATGAGTTAAATGATTGATGATTGATGAAAATGTTATATTAGAATGGTGTATATAAAACTTTTAATTATTTAGTTAGTAAGGTGCTATCGCTGGGGTGGCCTGTGCCCTAGTAGATAGTGAAGTGGGTTGGGGGTAACAGAGAGTGTTGCCTCCATCGGAGGCCGACATGGCGAAAATGTGCGGTACACCTTTTTGTACAAATTTAATTTGTACCCTGATAGACGATCATGCCGCACATAACTAAGATAATGTAGAACAGGCATTGAAATGAAAGATAGATTTCCCCGACTTTTCGGGCGATTACTGCCATACCAGCACTAATCGTGGATTTGGCTAGCGGTCAGCTATGGCCATAATCAAGTCCCTTGACCATAGCTGACTTGAAATTGGTTTATAATAGAAATTGAATGGGGGGTGAAATTAGGGGAAATCCAGGAACTATGGAACAGCGGCTGCCACTCTGTCCGCGTGGGGACAGCATAGCCAGGTGGTAGACCCGTTTTAAGGGCGTTTCAATATAAAACACGGATATGTTGATATCCAAAATTTTAAAATGTAACTGCCGAAGCAAAGACACGGAGATGTCAAATCCCTCCAAATATGCAGTCTTTGTGGAAGCAAATAGGCGCTACAGCCTAACATAAATTGCAATAGCGTGTGTGGATGGGAGGTGGCTCAGATGAGCCACGAATTTAAATTCATAACATAAAAATTGCTAACTCTAATTTTGATCTAATAAAAACGCTTGTATTCCGATCAAATAAATATATGCTCATACATTCAGTATAAGGTGTTCATTCTATAAGGTTAAATGTAATATTTTATTGTAGTAGGTTAGAGATAAGAATTGATAAAAGGTATATGTTTTATATAACTTGTGTATTTTTGAAACTAAGTAGATAACTAAACCGACTGGCAGGCGGTTAACATAAAATTATCAGAATCAGAGAAAGGGGAAACATTGATGGTAGATGTAAGTACTGATAAGCAAATGTATTTAATGTAATCTGCACAATTTTTTGAAAGGTATCTTCACTTTATTGCGAATGTCAGCTGATCAGCAATAAAATGTCACTGTTATATTGGTTGTAAATGTTCAAGGTAATTAATGTTAATGTAATGTTTCAATGTATTACAGATGCTATGTAAATAATGAGAAAAGTAATTTGATAAAGTGAGAAATAAAGTAATAATTTGTGAAAGCTAATAAAAGATAGTTTTTGGGGTGATGAAGATTTCATGGGACATGTCGATCAGTCCAAGTTGAATTTAAAGTTGAAATAGTAGGGATGAAAATAATGTAATGTTGTTGTAAGATAATGTAATAGAATTTGAGAAGTATTGATTTTGACACAGTAGTTAGGGGTAATACATGTAGAGTAGTGAGGGATATATTGATGTTTATAATTGATGATGTTATTTTGTTGTAGTTGAAGTGAGGTAATTAGAGTGAGATTTTGGGGATGGCAATTTTGTAATAGGGGGTAGTGTAGTGTGGGAGTCCGCAACAACAAAATGGTTGGGACGGGATGGGACCGATTTAGGGGGAAGGGGTCACCTTAGGTAGAATCCAGGGACCAGACTAAGGAAATGAGTTTTTTTTGGGGGGGGGAGACACTTATCCTGAGTACAAAGTGTTAGAGAGTATTTTTTTTTATATATTGAGAGAAGGTGGCGATTTGAGTTTATTAGTAAGTTGGGTTTAGAGATTGTTGGCTAGATGTTTTGATAGAGATGGGTGTCATATGAGTTATAGTTGTTAGTGAATAGTAGAGTCAGAGTGAGAAAGATTATGTATGTATCCATGCCAAGTGGCATATCAAGTTGGGATAAATAATTTAAATCACCCAAAGTAACGTAGAGTGAGGATAATAAAGAAAGAGATTTATAACAAGAATATAAAAATTTTAAGTAAAACCAGTGACAAATTTTGACAGAATTTGGAAATGTAAAGTTAGAAAGTGTTTATTGGAATAATTTAAATGTCAATGTAATTGTTAATTATAATAATATTTTGTTAATGTTAAATATTGTATTTTCTTGTGTTTTGTGTTGACAGACAGAATTTTACAGAAGTTTAATGTGTTCACAGATGTAACTTGTATATAATGTATGTAGGTCAAGGTTGTGGACTTGACCTAGTTTTGATCAGCTGATAGCGAGGTCATATACTAGGCATGTTTAGTATGGAAGTTAATTCAACTTTGGTTTTTGATCAATTTAAACAAATTTTAAATAATTTCAACATGGAAAGAAAATATTTTAATAAATTTAAATTTTTTTGGATTTAAACTTTTTTTTGGAAAAAAAAAATTTCTTGATTTTGCGCCTGCCAGCTAACGGATATTTTAAACTTTGATTATGGTATTGTCTGTGTACTAAGCGTGTTTATTATTATTGAATTATTTTGTTGAATTGTACTGTTAGAGTATAGGTGCATGCACATGTTAGGTTAAGGATGTGCCTAGTTTAAGAGATATTCAATGTGCTGATTTTCTAATAACAGTAATTGCTGAAGAGAATCATTCAATTTAGGTAACGGATTTGTAGTTTGATTTTAAAGGAGGCAATTGTTGATTTTAACTTAAAGAAATTTTGCAGAAATGTTTCAATGTTCATAATACATAGTATAAGTGTGTGTGTGAGCCCAGTTTCTGCTAAAGGCAGCCCAGCTTGCATATAAGGGCAAACACATCGGTGGAGGATCTGGCATGATCTGAGCCAGGGATTGAGGATTTTGGGGGTAGCATGATAGAAGGCGAGGTGCCCTGTGGTGCGTGTCTGTTCGATTTTTGGTGTTGGGATCTCGCACAGGGAAGTCCAGTGATCTCGTTCAGATGCGTCCATGGTCGCCGAGCCAGGGGGGTCGTTTACCCATGCAGAGTAAGAACAGAAGGGGGTTGTTGGCACCAGTTCCTCACCGGTCCTCTTAGGGGTTTTATCAATGAGATTTCTTCTGTTTTGGACAGAAGACTTCTCATTGAGGGGGTATTGTAACGGTCCAAAAATATGGGTATATTTATTTATTGCATTTTTGGGGTTTTATAAAAAATATTTGTAAATTTTATTTCTCAACGGTGACCAGAACACGTGTTGAAGGGAACAGTTTATAACAAAGGAGAAATACGCCGTATGCATTGTGTAATCAGTACCAAGGTATGCAACAAGCCTCATTTCCAAGAACTTTGTTTATGTGTGACCTGGCGCTCGTATGCATGATATAGGCACACGCGCGGGTGACGCTACCGTCCGAAAAACCAAGATGTCAGGAAACGATTTTTATTCAACTTAGTCTTACTAGCTGGCGGATATGAAACTTAAGGTCCGCCTCTTTTGTGACATCAAGCCAGAAGCGCCTAAATATCGTCGGCGTAAAACACAGAAAAGACTGCTATGTATCATGCTCATAGCCAACAAACTGCAACACTTCAGGCTGTGAGCGGCGAAGAAATTCGTTCGCGGGCAGGCATGAATATCCGTCCGCAGGAAATAAGTGAGTCGACTTATAGCCGCGGCGTCGGCCAGATGCGCGCCAAGACTCGTGGGCCCCAAAAATCTTGTAAAGTTTATTTGAAAGTAATAATTTTGCATCTCTAAGTAAACCAGTAGCTAAGAAGGGAATACGTGGAGTGACGGCAAAATGTAAAAGCAGTGAACTAACAAACGTTTGTGACCGAGTGCGGGAATATTACGGGGACGCGCCACGTGGTTGTCAGCGACGCTATGGAAACAAGTAACTGTATTCTAATCAATCAATTTTATTACCAAGGCCTAATTCAAGTAAATGTAGGGGTTTTATAAATTTGAATGAATGAGAGAGTGAGCACGCTGGGCTGTATAGGGTAAGATAAAGGTTATATTTAGAAATAAGACATACTTAGATGCATACATTTCAAAATTTGTTTTTTTGTGTTCTGTTAATAATTGGTGAATTTCCGTAAGTAAAACATTATTTTCATAACATAAAAATGTGTTAGACTAAGTTATTTTGTCATTACCACTTTCTCATTTCTGTGCTGCAAGATTCGTCTAAACGTTCCGGGGATCTTCTGAATTATTATTGGGGGTGGTCAGATTGCTAAATTGTCCCGTTTTATTTAAGGTGGAGTGTCAAGGTTTCGGTATTATAACCTATTTAAAAATACCGTGGCGACTCTGGTCTTCTGAGAAAAATTTATGCAGCAGGTGAGTACAAGGAAGAGTACAGGTAAGTCCTGGCAGTATTTTATTTATTTATATATTTCGACGTATTTTTTAACATCACATTGGCTCTCGCTGCCAGGATTGCCAGGAATTTTATTTATACGAGATAGACCTATTTTAATGCACAGAAAATAGGATGTGGTAATGACGAATTTATAAAAAAATATTTATCGTAATAATTACGCACGTGTGAGTAGGTTATGTTTATGTTATCGTGATTTAGAGTTGTGTTAGGTGTTTTGAGTGTAGAGAAATAGGGGTTTTTATATAAAAAGGTGTTATATAAATGAACTTTAAACATGGCCAAAATACAAGATCAAGATATGATGAAAATGATACAATTTCTTTGTACCAGTTTCAATAAATTTGATGTAAAGTTAGATGAACAAATTAAATTAAGCAATGATTTTGACACCAAATTAGAAGTACAAAATAATAAAATTGATGAGTTAAAAAATCAGAATAATGCGTTAAAAAATGAGATCCAAGAAATGAATAAATGTTTTGAAAATAATAAGGAAACAATAAGCACTAGTTTGAATAAATTAGAACATAGTCTTGAGCGAATGGGAGTAGTTGTAATGAATCCAAATAAAGATAATACGAATGAAAATGATAATGACATGTGTCAAAATATAATACTAGATAAAGAGTCAACCAATGATAATGATAATGTCGAAAATAATGAAAGTAATACTGAGAATAGTAGTGTATTTGAAGAGTTAGTATCAGAAAGTGATACGGTGAAAATAAATAGTGAGAGTACTGATGAAATTGCAGAATGTAGTGATAATGAAATGTTAATGTGTGTTTATGAGATAGAGAGAGAGTGGAAAGAGAGTGTAGTGGTAGAATGGGGGCAGAGGGTAAATGTTCCCCTTATTTTTTCTGAACCAGAGTGTTCACAAGTGTTGTTGATGAAGGGCAAGAGTCCCGTGTTGGTAGAAGATTTGAAGTGTTTATTTTTGTTGTATAATTTTGTACCCTCTGTCTGGAATAATATTGAGAGTGTGATATGGCATTATGATGAGAGAGAGTTAAAGAGAGGATTGTATGTTGAGAGAGAAACAGTATTGTATGAATTAAACAGAAATTATGACTGGAAAGTTAGGTTAGAAGTAAATTTAAATAAGAATGATTTGATTGATAATACAAAAGTAAATAACCCGATAATGAATATAATTCCTGATGGAGACTTAACAGATGTACATAACGTTGACTTGTTGCATGATTATTTTGGTAAAATGAATAAATTTGGTTTTTATGATTATGCCACACAAGACAGTAATTTGTGTGTTAATGAAATTGAACAATGCTATATAAAACAAAGACTTATCTATGACGATGGAGGATAGGCTATAAAACGATAAAGGACAGTTATAAATATTTTGTTTTGTGGTTTGACCTGGCAGACTTGGACAATGAAGTGTGAAAAAATGGAACAGTTAATGACAGAAGTTTGTAAATAATTGTAGTAAATTTATTTGTGTGCAATGTAGAATGTTAAGCTAACAAGTGGGTATAGAGGGTTGTAAAAATAATATTAATATTTTGGCAATTTAAATAAATAAACAGAATTAATTTTGAAAGACAGTAATTGGCTAATTGTAATTGTTGTGATGGCAATGGAAGTGGTATTTTTAGTAATTAATTTAATTAAAATAATCTGAAATGTTTTAAATATTCTGAGTGATTTGAATGTTGTATAATAAACTTTCTAATGAGTTTAAATTATCTTTACGAGATTTGGAAATTTGGTGATTAAATGTTAAATTGTTTGAGTTAAACTAACATTTGTGTTAAATGTTTCAGAGGTGAGGTGGAAGTATTAGGGTGTATGGTGAATATGTTTTGTGTATGTCAATTTAAATGGACTGTAAGTATAGAAGTTTTATAGTACGAATCAAGTATAATAAAAATGTTTACAGGTGTAACTCAGATGAAAAGATTTTAATTCTATAATGAGATGATTTGAAATAATTGTGAAATAAAAATGATAATTAAAAATTTAATAATAACTGAAAGATGATATATAATAATTATTAATATTAATAATAAATTTTGAAAATTTTAAGGAAGATAATTGTAGAAATTTATGAATGATTTAAATGAGTTAAATGATTGATGATTGATGAAAATGTTATATTAGAATGATGTATATAAAACTTCTAATTATTTAGTTAGTAAGGTGCTATCGCTGGGGTGGCCTGTGCCCTAGTAGATAGTGAAGTGGGTTGGGGGTAACAGAGAGTGTTGCCTCCATCGGAGGCCGACATGGCGAAAATGTGCGGTACACCTTTTTGTACAAATTTAATTTGTACCCTGATAGACGATCGTGCCGCACATAACTAAGATAATGTAGAACAGGCATTGAAATGAAAGATAGATTTCCCCGACTTTTCGGGCGATTACTGCCTTACCAGCACTAATCGTGGATTTGGCTAGCGGTCAGCTATGGCCATAATCAAGTCCCTTGACCATAGCTGACTTGAAATTGGTTTATAATAGAAATTGAATGGGGGGTGAAATTAGGGGAAATCCAGGAACTATGGAACAGCGGCTGCCACTCTGTCCGCGTGGGGACAGCATAGCCAGGTGGTAGACCCGTTTTAAGGGCGTTTCAATATAAAACACGGATATGTTGATATCCAAAATTTTAAAATGTAACTGCCGAAGCAAAGACACGGAGATGTCAAATCCCTCCAAATATGCAGTCTTTGTGGAAGCAAATAGGCGCTACAGCCTAACATAAATTGCAATAGCGTGTGTGGATGGGAGGTGGCTCAGATGAGCCACGAATTTAAATTCATAACATAAAAATTGCTAACTCTAATTTTGATCTAATAAAAACGCTTGTATTCCGATCAAATAAATATATGCTCATACATTCAGTATAAGGTGTTCATTCTATAAGGTTAAATGTAATATTTTATTGTAGTAGGTTAGAGATAAGAATTGATAAAAGGTATATGTTTTATATAACTTGTGTATTTTTGAAACTAAGTAGATAACTAAACCGACTGGCAGGCGGTTAACATAAAATTATCAGAATCAGAGAAAGGGGAAACATTGATGGTAGATGTAAGTATTGATAAGCAAATGTATTTAATGTAATCTGCACAATTTTTTGAAAGGTGTCTTCACTTTATTGCGAATGTCAGCTGATCAGCAATAAAATGTCACTGTTATATTGGTTGTAAATGTTCAAGGTAATTAATGTTAATGTAATGTTTCAATGTATTACAGATGCCATGTAAATAATGAGAAAAGTAATTTGATAAAGTGAGAAATAAAGTAATAATTTGTGAAAGCTAATAAAAGATAGTTTTTGGGGTGATGAAGATTTCATGGGACATGTCGATCAGTCCAAGTTGAATTTAAAGTTGAAATAGTAGGGATGAAAATAATGTAATGTTGTTGTAAGACAATGTAATAGAATTTGAGAAGTATTGATTTTGACACAGTAGTTAGGGGTAATACATGTAGAGTAATGAGGGATATATTGATGTTTATAATTGATGATGTTATTTTGTTGTAGTTGAAGTGAGGTAATTAGAGTGAGATTTTGGGGATGGCAATTTTGTAATAGGGGGTAGTGTAGTGTTGGAGTCCGCAACAACAAAATGGTTGAGACGGGATGGGACCGATTTAGGGGGAAGGGGTCACCTTAGGTAGAATCCAGGGACCAGACTAAGGAAATGAGTTTTTTTTTGGGGGGGGGGAGACACTTATCCTGAGTACAAAGGGTTAGAGAGTATTTTTTTTTATATATTGAGAGAAGGTGGCGATTTGAGTTTATTAGTAAGTTGGGTTTAGAGATTGTTGGCTAGATGTTTTGATAGAGATGGGTGTCATATGAGTTATAGTTGTTAGTGAATAGTAGAGTCAGAGTGAGAAAGATTATGTATGTATCCATGCCAAGTGGCATATCAAGTTGGGATAAATAATTTAAATCACCCAAAGTAACGTAGAGTGAGGATAATAAAGAAAGAGATTTATAACAAGAATATAAAATTTTTAAGTAAAACCAGTGACAAATTTTGACAGAATTTGGAAATGTAAAGTTAGAAAGTGTTTATTGGAATAATTTAAATGTCAATGTAATTGTTAATTATAATAATATTTTGTTAATGTTAAATATTGTATTTTCTTATGTTTTGTGTTGACAGACAGAATTTTACAGAAGTTTAATGTGTTCACAGATGTAACTTGTATATAATGTATGTAGGTCAAGGTTGTGGACTTGACCTAGTTTTGATCAGCTGATAGCGAGGTCATATACTAGGCATGTTTAGTATGGAAGTTAATTCAACTTTGGTTTTTGATCAATTTAAACAAATTTTAAATAATTTCAACATGGAAAGAAAATATTTTAATAAATTTAAATTTTGTTGGATTTAAACTTTTTTTTGGAAAAAAAAATTTCTTGATTTTGCGCCTGCCAGCTAATGGATATTTTAAACTTTGATTATGGTATTGTCCGTGTACTAAGCGTGTTTATTATTATTGAATTATTTTGTTGAATTGTATTGTTAGAGTATAGGTGCATGCACATGTTAGGTTAAGGATGTGCCTAGTTTAAGAGATATTCAATGTGCTGATTTTCTAATAACAGTAATTGCTGAAGAGAATTATTCAATTTAGGTAACGGATTTGTAGTTTGATTTTAAAGGAGGCAATTGTTGATTTTAACTTAAAGAAATTTTGCAGAAATGTTTCAATGTTCATAATACATAGTATAAGTGTGTGTGTGAGCCCAGTTTCTGCTAAAGGCAGCCCAGCTTCCATATAAGGGCAAACACATCGGTGGAGGATCTGGCATGATCTGAGCCAGGGATTGAGGATTTTGGGGGTAGCATGATAGAAGGCGAGGTGCCCTGTGGTGCGTGTCTGTTCGATTTTTGGTGTTGGGATCTCGCACAGGGAAGTCCAGTGATCTCGTTCAGATGCGTCCATGGTCGCCGAGCCAGGGGGGTCGTTTACCCATGCAGAGTAAGAACAGAAGGGGGTTGTTGGCACCAGTTCCTCACCGGTCCTTTTAGGGGTTTTATCAATGAGATTTCTTCTGTTTTGGACAGAAGACTTCTCATTGAGGGGGTATTGTAACGGTCCAAAAATATGGGTATATTTATTTATTGCATTTTTGGGGTTTTATAAAAAATATTTGTAAATTTTATTTCTCAACGGTGACCAGAACACGTGTTGAATGGAACAGTTTATAACAAAGGAGAAATACGCAGTATGCATTGTGTAATCAGTACCGAGGTATGCAGCAAGCCTCATTTCCAAGAACTTTGTTTATGTGTGACCTGGCGCTCGTAAGCATGATATAGGCACACGCGCGGGTGACGCTACCGTCCGAAAAACCAAGATGTCAGGAAACGATTTTTATTCAACTTAGTCTTACTAGCTGGCGGATATGAAACTTAAGGTCCGCCTCTTTTGTGACATCAAGCCAGAAGCGCCTAAATATCGTCGGCGTAAAACACAGAAAAGACTGCTATGTATCATGCTCATAGCCAACAAACTGCAACACTTCAGGCTGTGAGCGGCGAAGAAATTCGTTCGCGGGCAGGCATGAATATCCGTCCGCAGGAAATAAGTGAGTCGACTTATAGCCGCGGCGTCGGCCAGATGTGCGCCAAGACTCGTGGGCCCCAAAAATCTTGTAAAGTTTATTTGAAAGTAATAATTTTGCATCTCTAAGTAAACCAGTAGCTAAGAAGGGAATACGTGGAGTGACGGCAAAATGTAAAAGCAGTGAACTAACAAACGTTTGTGACCGAGTGCGGGAATATTACGGGGACGCGCCACGTGGTTGTCAGCGACGCTATGGAAACAAGTAACTGTATTCTAATCAATCAATTTTATTACCAAGGCCTAATTCAAGTAAATGTAGGGGTTTTATAAATTTGAATGAATGAGAGAGTGAGCACGCTGGGCTGTATAGGTTAAGATAAAGGTTATATTTAGAAATAAGACATACTTAGATGCATACATTTCAAAATTTGTTTTTTTGTGTTCTGTTAATAATTGGTGAATTTCCGTAAGTAAAACATTATTTTCATAACATAAAAATGTGTTAGACTAAGTTATTTCGTCATTACCACTTTCTCATTTCTGTGCTGCAAGATTCGTCTAAACGTTCCGGGGATCTTCTGAATTATTATTGGGGGTGGTCAGATTGCTAAATTGTCCCGTTTTATTTAAGGTGGAGTGTCAAGGTTTCGGTATTATAACCTATTTAAAAATACCGTGGCGACTCTGGTCTTCTGAGAAAAATTTATGCAGCAGGTGAGTACAAGGACGAGTACAGGTAAGTCCTGGCAGTATTTTATTTATTTATATATTTCGACGTATTTTTTAACATCACATTGGCTCTCGCTGCCAGGATTTTCGTTTAATTTTATTTATACGAGATAGACCTATTTTAATGCACAGAAAATAGGATGTGGTAATGACGAATTTATAAAAAAATATTTATCGTAATAATTACGCACGTGTGAGTAGGTTATGTTTATGTTATCGTGATTTACAGTTGTGTTAGGTGTTTTGAGTGTAGAGAAATAGGGGTTTTTATATAAAAAGGTGTTATATAAATGAACTTTAAACATGGCCAAAATACAAGATCAACATATGATGAAAATGATACAATTTCTTTGTACCAGTTTCAATAAATTTGATGTAAAGTTAGATGAACAAATTTAATTAAGCAATGATTTTGACACCAAATTAGAAGTACAAAATAATAAAATTGATGAGTTAAAAAATCAGAATAATGCGTAAAAAAATGAGATCCAAGAAATGAATAAATGTTTTGAAAATAATAAGGAAACAATAAGCACTAGTTTGAATAAATTAGAACATAGTCTTGAGCGAATGGGAGTAGTTGTAATGAATCCAAATAAAGATAATACGAATGAAAATGATAATGACATGTGTCAAAATATAATACTAGATAAAGAGTCAACCAATGATAATGATAATGTCGAAAATAATGAAAGTAATACTGAGAATAGTAGTGTATTTGAAGAGTTAGTATCAGAAAGTGATACGGTGAAAATAAATAGTGAGAGTACTGATGAAATTGCAGAATGTAGTGATAATGAAATGTTAATGTGTGTTTATGAGATAGAGAGAGAGTGGAAAGAGAGTGTAGTGGTAGAATGGGGGCAGAGGGTAAATTTTCCCCTTATTTTTTCTGAACCAGAGTGTTCACAAATGTTGTTGATGAAGGGCAAGAGTCCCGTGTTGGTAGAAGATTTGAAGTGTTTATTTTTGTTGTATAATTTTGTACCCTCTGTCTGGAATAATATTGAGAGTGTGATATGGTATTATGATGAGAGAGAGTTAAAGAGAGAATTGTATGTTGAGAGAGAAACAGTATTGTATGAATTAAACAGAAATTATGACTGGAAAGTTAGGTTAGAAGTAAATTTAAATAAGAATGATTTGATTGATAATACAAAAGTAAATAACCCGATAATGAATATAATTCCTGATGGAGACTTAACAGATGTACTTAACGTTGACTTGTTGCATGATTATTTTGGTAAAATGAATAAATTTGGTTTTTATGATTATGCCACACAAGACAGTAATTTGTGTGTTAATGAAATTGAACAATGCTATATAAAACAAAGACTTATCTATGACGATGGAGGATAGGCTATAAAACGATAAAGGACAGTTATAAATATTTTGTTTTGTGGTTTGACCTGGCAGACTTGGACAATGAAGTGTGAAAAAATGGAACAGTTAATGACAGAAGTTTGTAAATAATTGTAGTAAATTTATTTGTGAGCATTGTAGAATGTTAAGCTAACAAGTGGGTATAGAGGGTTGTAATAATAATATTAATATTTTGGCAATTTAAATAAATAAACAGAATTAATTTTGAAAGACAGTAATTGGCTAATTGTAATTGTTGTGATGGCAATGGAAGTGGTATTTTTAGTAATTAATTTAATTAAAATAATCTGAAATGTTTTAAATATTCTGAGTGATTTGAATGTTGTATAATAAACTTTCTAATGAGTTTAAATTATCTTTACGAGATTTGGAAATTTGGTGATTAAATGTTAAATTGTTTGAGTTAAACTAACATTTGTGTTAAATGTTTCAGAGGTGAGGTGGAAGTATTAGGGTGTATGGTGAATATGTTTTGTGTATGTCAATTTAAATGGACTGTAAGTATAGAAGTTTTATAGTACGAATCAAGTATAATAAAAATGTTTACAGGTGTAACTCAGATGAAAAGATTTTAATTCTATAATGAGATGATTTGAAATAATTGTGAAATAAAAATGATAATTAAAAATTTAATAATAACTGAAAGATGATATATAATAATTATTAATATTAATAATAAATTTTGAAAATTTTAAGGAAGATAATTGTAGAAATTTATGAATGATTTAAATGAGTTAAATGATTGATGATTGATGAAAATGTTATATTAGAATGGTGTATATAAAACTTTTAATTATTTAGTTAGTAAGGTGCTATCGCTGGGGTGGCCTGTGCCCTAGTAGATAGTGAAGTGGGTTGGGGGTAACAGAGAGTGTTGCCTCCATCGGAGGCCGACATGGCGAAAATGTGCGGTACACCTTTTTGTACAAATTTAATTTGTACCCTGATAGACGATCGTGCCGCACATAACTAAGATAATGTAGAACAGGCATTGAAATGAAAGATAGATTTCCCCGACTTTTCAGGCGATTACTGCCTTACCAGCACTAATCGTGGATTTGGCTAGCGGTCAGCTATGGCCATAATCAAGTCCCTTGACCATAGCTGACTTGAAATTGGTTTATAATAGAAATTGAATGGGGGTGAAATTAGGGGAAATCCAGGAACTATGGAACAGCGGCTGCCACTCTGTCCGCGTGGGGACAGCATAGCCAGGTGGTAGACCCGTTTTAAGGGCGTTTCAATATAAAACACGGATATGTTGATATCCAAAATTTTAAAATGTAACTGCCGAAGCAAAGACACGGAGATGTCAAATCCCTCCAAATATGCAGTCTTTGTGGAAGCAAATAGGCGCTACAGCCTAACAAAATTGCAATAGCGTGTGTGGATGGGAGGTGGCTCAGATGAGCCACGAATTTAAATTCATAACATAAAAATTGCTAACTCTAATTTTGATCTAATAAAAACGCTTGTATTCCGATCAAATAAATATATGCTCATACATTCAGTATAAGGTGTTCATTCTATAAGGTTAAATGTAATATTTTATTGTAGTAGGTTAGAGAAAAGAATTGATAAAAGGTATATGTTTTATATAACTTGTGTATTTTTGAAACTAAGTAGATAACTAAACCGACTGGCAGGCGGTTAACATAAAATTATCAGAATCAGAGAAAGGGGAAACATTGATGGTAGATGTAAGTATTGATAAGCAAATGTATTTAATGTAATCTGCACAATTTTTTGAAAGGTGTCTTCACTTTATTGCGAATGTCAGCTGATCAGCAATAAAATATCACTGTTATATTGGTTGTAAATGTTCAAGGTAATTAATGTTAATGTAATGTTTCAATGTATTACAGATGCTATGTAAATAATGAGAAAAGTAATTTGATAAAGTGAGAAATAAAGTAATAATTTGTGAAAGCTAATAAAAGATAGTTTTTGGGGTTAAGAAGATTTCATGGGACATGTCGATCAGTCCAAGTTGAATTTAAAGTTGAAATAGTAGGGATGAAAATAATGTAATGTTGTTGTAAGACAATGTAATAGAATTTGAGAAGTATTGATTTTGACACAGTAGTTAGGGGTAATACATGTAGAGTAATGAGGGATATATTGATGTTTATAATTGACGATTTTATTTTGTTGTAGTTGAAGTGAGGTAATTAGAGTGAGATTTTGGGGATGGCAATTTTGTAATAGGGGGTAGTGTAGTGTGGGAGTCCGCAACAACAAAATGGTTGGGACGGGATGGGACCGATTTAGGGGGAAGGGGTCACCTTAGGTAGAATCCAGGGACCAGACTAAGGAAATGAGTTTTGGGGGGGAGACACTTATCCTGAGTACAAAGGGTTAGAGAGTATTTTTTTTTATATATTGAGAGAAGGTGGCGATTTGAGTTTATTAGTAAGTTGGGTTTAGAGATTGTTGGCTAGATGTTTTGATAGAGATGGGTGTCATATGAGTTATAGTTGTTAGTGAATAGTAGAGTCAGAGTGAGAAAGATTATGTATGTATCCATGCCAAGTGGCATATCAAGTTGGGATAAATAATTTAAATCACCCAAAGTAACGTAGAGTGAGGATAATAAAGAAAGAGATTTATAACAAGAATATAAAATTTTTAAGTAAAACCAGTGACAAATTTTGACAGAATTTGGAAATGTAAAGTTAGAAAGTGTTTATTGGAATAATTTAAATGTCAATGTAATTGTTAATTATAATAATATTTTGTTAATGTTAAATATTGTATTTTCTTATGTTTTGTGTTGACAGACAGAATTTTACAGAAGTTTAATGTGTTCACAGATGTAACTTGTATATAATGTATGTAGGTCAAGGTTGTGGACTTGACCTAGTTTTGATCAGCTGATAGCGAGGTCATATACTAGGCATGTTTAGTATGGAAGTTAATTCAACTTTGGTTTTTGATCAATTTAAACAAATTTTAAATAATTTCAACATGGAAAGAAAATATTTTAATAAATTTAAATTTTGTTGGATTTAAACTTTTTTTTGGAAAAAAAAATTTCTTGATTTTGCGCCTGCCAGCTAATGGATATTTTAAACTTTGATTATGGTATTGTCCGTGTACTAAGCGTGTTTATTATTATTGAATTATTTTGTTGAATTGTATTGTTAGAGTATAGGTGCATGCACATGTTAGGTTAAGGATGTGCCTAGTTTAAGAGATATTCAATGTGCTGATTTTCTAATAACAGTAATTGCTGAAGAGAATTATTCAATTTAGGTAACGGATTTGTAGTTTGATTTTAAAGGAGGCAATTGTTGATTTTAACTTAAAGAAATTTTGCAGAAATGTTTCAATGTTCATAATACATAGTATAAGTGTGTGTGTGAACCCAGTTTCTGCTAAAGGCAGCCCAGCTTCCATATAAGGGCAAACACATCGGTGGAGGATCTGGCATGATCTGAGCCAGGGATTGAGGATTTTGGGGGTAGCATGATAGAAGGCGAGGTGCCCTGTGGTGCGTGTCTGTTCGATTTTTGGTGTTGGGATCTCGCACAGGGAAGTCCAGTGATCTCGTTCAGATGCGTCCATGGTCGCCGAGCCAGGGGGGTCGTTTACCCATGCAGAGTAAGAACAGAAGGGGGTTGTTGGCACCAGTTCCTCACCGGTCCTCTTAGGGGTTTTATCAATGAGATTTCTTCTGTTTTGGACAGAAGACTTCTCATTGAGGGGGTATTGTAACGGTCCAAAAATATGGGTATATTTATTTATTGCATTTTTGGGGTTTTATAAAAAATATTTGTAAATTTTATTTCTCAACGGTGACCAGAACACGTGTTGAATGGAACAGTTTATAACAAAGGAGAAATACGCCGTATGCATTGTGTAATCAGTACCGAGGTATGCAGCAAGCCTCATTTCCAAGAACTTTGTTTATGTGTGACCTGGCGCTCGTAAGCATGATATAGGCACACGCGCGGGTGACGCTACCGTCCGAAAAACCAAGATGTCAGGAAACGATTTTTATTCAACTTAGTCTTACTAGCTGGCGGATATGAAACTTAAGGTCCGCCTCTTTTGTGACATCAAGCCAGAAGCGCCTAAATATCGTCGGCGTAAAACACAGAAAAGACTGCTATGTATCATGCTCATAGCCAACAAACTGCAACACTTCAGGCTGTGAGCGGCGAAGAAATTCGTTCGCGGGCGCGGGCAGGCATGAATATCCGTCCGCAGGAAATAAGTGAGTCGACTTATAGCCGCGGCGTCGGCCAGATGCGCGCCAAGACTCGTGGGCCCCAAAAATCTTGTAAAGTTTATTTGAAAGTAATAATTTTGCATCTCTAAGTAAACCAGTAGCTAAGAAGGGAATACGTGGAGTGACGGCAAAATGTAAAAGCAGTGAACTAACAAACGTTCGTGACCGAGTGCGGGAATATTACGGGGACGCGCCACGTGGTTGTCAGCGACGCTATGGAAACAAGTAACTGTATTCTAATTAATCAATTTTATTACCAAGGCCTAATTCAAGTAAATGTAGGGGTTTTATAAATTTGAATGAATGAGAGAGTGACCACGCTGGGCTGTATAGGTTAAGATAAAGGTTATATTTAGAAATAAGACATACTTAGATGCATACATTTCAAAATTTGTTTTTTTGTGTTCTGTTAATAATTGGTGAATTTCCGTAAGTAAAACATTATTTTCATAACATAAAAATGTGTTAGACTAAGTTATTTCGTCATTACCACTTTCTCATTTCTGTGCTGCAAGATTCGTCTAAACGTTCCGGGGATCTTCTGAATTATTATTGGGGGTGGTCAGATTGCTAAATTGTCCCGTTTTATTTAAGGTGGAGTGTCAAGGTTTCGGTATTATAACCTATTTAAAAATACCGTGGCGACTCTGGTCTTCTGAGAAAAATTTATGCAGCAGGTGAGTACAAGGACGAGTACAGGTAAGTCCTGGCAGTATTTTATTTATTTATATATTTCGACGTATTTTTTAACATCACATTGGCTCTCGCTGCCAGGATTTTCGTTTAATTTTATTTATACGAGATAGACCTATTTTAATGCACAGAAAATAGGATGTGGTAATGACGAATTTATAAAAAAATATTTATCGTAATAATTACGCACGTGTGAGTAGGTTATGTTTATGTTATCGTGATTTACAGTTGTGTTAGGTGTTTTGAGTGTAGAGAAATAGGGGTTTTTATATAAAAAGGTGTTATATAAATGAACTTTAAACATGGCCAAAATACAAGATCAACATATGATGAAAATGATACAATTTCTTTGTACCAGTTTCAATAAATTTGATGTAAAGTTAGATGAACAAATTTAATTAAGCAATGATTTTGACACCAAATTAGAAGTACAAAATAATAAAATTGATGAGTTAAAAAATCAGAATAATGCGTAAAAAAATGAGATCCAAGAAATGAATAAATGTTTTGAAAATAATAAGGAAACAATAAGCACTAGTTTGAATAAATTAGAACATAGTCTTGAGCGAATGGGAGTAGTTGTAATGAATCCAAATAAAGATAATACGAATGAAAATGATAATGACATGTGTCAAAATATAATACTAGATAAAGAGTCAACCAATGATAATGATAATGTCGAAAATAATGAAAGTAATACTGAGAATAGTAGTGTATTTGAAGAGTTAGTATCAGAAAGTGATACGGTGAAAATAAATAGTGAGAGTACTGATGAAATTGCAGAATGTAGTGATAATGAAATGTTAATGTGTGTTTATGAGATAGAGAGAGAGTGGAAAGAGAGTGTAGTGGTAGAATGGGGGCAGAGGGTAAATTTTCCCCTTATTTTTTCTGAACCAGAGTGTTCACAAGTGTTGTTGATGAAGGGCAAGAGTCCCGTGTTGGTAGAAGATTTGAAGTGTTTATTTTTGTTGTATAATTTTTTACCCTCTGTCTGGAATAATATTGAGAGTGTGATATGGCATTATGATGAGAGAGAGTTAAAGAGAGAACTGTATGTTGAGAGAGAAACAGTATTGTATGAATTAAACAGAAATTATGACTGGAAAGTTAGGTTAGAAGTAAATTTAAATAAGAATGATTTGATTGATAATACAAAAGTAAATAACCCGATAATGAATATAATTCCTGATGGAGACTTAACAGATGTACTTAACGTTGACTTGTTGCATGATTATTTTGGTAAAATGAATAAATTTGGTTTTTATGATTATGCCACACAAGACAGTAATTTGTGTGTTAATGAAATTGAACAATGCTATATAAAACAAAGACTTATCTATGACGATGGAGGATAGGCTATAAAACGATAAAGGACAGTTATAAATATTTTGTTTTGTGGTTTGACCTGGCAGACTTGGACAGTGAAGTGTGAAAAAATGGAACAGTTAATGACAGAAGTTTGTAAATAATTGTAGTAAATTTATTTGTGTGCATTGTAGAATGTTAAGCTAACAAGTGGGTATAGAGAGTTGTAATAATAATATTAATATTTTGGCAATTTAAATAAATAAACAGAATTAATTTTGAAAGACAGTAATTGGCTAATTGTAATTGTTGTGATGGCAATGGAAGTGGTATTTTTAGTAATTAATTTAATTAAAATAATCTGAAATGTTTTAAATATTCTGAGTGATTTGAATGTTGTATAATAAACTTTCTAATGAGTTTAAATTATCTTTACGAGATTTGGAAATTTGGTGATTAAATGTTAAATTGTTTGAGTTAAACTAACATTTGTGTTAAATGTTTCAGAGGTGAGGTGGAAGTATTAGGGTGTATGGTGAATATGTTTTGTGTATGTCAATTTAAATGGACTGTAAGTATAGAAGTTTTATAGTACGAATCAAGTATAATAAAAATGTTTACAGGTGTAACTCAGATGAAAAGATTTTAATTCTATAATGAGATGATTTGAAATAATTGTGAAATAAAAATGATAATTAAAAATTTAATAATAACTGAAAGATGATATATAATAATTATTAATATTAATAATAAATTTTGAAAATTTTAAGGAAGATAATTGTAGAAATTTATGAATGATTTAAATGAGTTAAATGATTGATGATTGATGAAAATGTTATATTAGAATGGTGTATATAAAACTTTTAATTATTTAGTTAGTAAGGTGCTATCGCTGGGGTGGCCTGTGCCCTAGTAGATAGTGAAGTGGGTTGGGGGTAACAGAGAGTGTTGCCTCCATCGGAGGCCGACATGGCGAAAATGTGCGGTACACCTTTTTGTACAAATTTAATTTGTACCCTGATAGACGATCGTGCCGCACATAACTAAGATAATGTAGAACAGGCATTGAAATGAAAGATAGATTTCCCCGACTTTTCGGGCGATTACTGCCTTACCAGCACTAATCGTGGATTTGGCTAGCGGTCAGCTATGGCCATAATCAAGTCCCTTGACCATAGCTGACTTGAAATTGGTTTATAATAGAAATTGAATGGGGGTGAAATTAGGGGAAATCCAGGAACTATGGAACAGCGGCTGCCACTCTGTTCGCGTGGGGACAGCATAGCCAGGTGGTAGACCCGTTTTAAGGGCGTTTCAATATAAAACACGGATATGTTGATATCCAAAATTTTAAAATGTAACTGCCGAAGCAAAGACACGGAGATGTCAAATCCCTCCAAATATGCAGTCTTTGTGGAAGCAAATAGGCGCTACAGCCTAACATAAATTGCAATAGCGTGTGTGGATGGGAGGTGGCTCAGATGAGCCACGAATTTAAATTCAGAACATAAAAATTGCTAACTCTAATTTTGATCTAATAAAAACGCTTGTATTCCGATCAAATAAATATATGCTCATACATTCAGTATAAGGTGTTCATTCTATAAGGTTAAATGTAATATTTTATTGTAGTAGGTTAGAGATAAGAATTGATAAAAGGTATATGTTTTATATAACTTGTGTATTTTTGAAACTAAGTAGATAACTAAACCAACTGGCAGGCGGTTAACATAAAATTATCAGAATCAGAGAAAGGGGAAACATTGATGGCTGAGGTAAGTATTGATAAGCAAATGTATTTAATGTAATCTGCACAATTTTTTGAAAGGTGTCTTCACTTTATTGCGAATGTCAGCTGATCAGCAATAAAATGTCACTGTTATATTGGTTGTAAATGTTCAAGGTAATTAATGTTAATGTAATGTTTCAATGTATTACAGATGCCATGTAAATAATGAGAAAAGTAATTTGATAAAGTGAGAAATAAAGTAATAATTTGTGAAAGCTAATAAAAGATAGTTTTTGGGGTGATGAAGATTTCATGGGACATGTCGATCAGTCCAAGTTGAATTTAAAGTTGAAATAGTAGGGATGAAAATAATGTAATGTTGTTGTAAGACAATGTAATAGAATTTGAGAAGTATTGATTTTGACACAGTAGTTAGGGGTAATACATGTAGAGTAATGAGGGATATATTGATGTTTATAATTGATGATGTTATTTTGTTGTAGTTGAAGTGAGGTAATTAGAGTAAGATTTTGGGGATGGCAATTTTGTAATAGGGGGTAGTGTAGTGTGGGAGTCCGCAACAACAAAATGGTTGGGACGGGATGGGACCGATTTAGGGGGAAGGGGTCACCTTAGGTAGAATCCAGGGACCAGACTAAGGAAATGAGTTTTGGGGGGGGGAGACACTTATCCTGAGTACAAAGGGTTAGAGAGTATTTTTTTTTATATATTGAGAGAAGGTGGCGATTTGAGTTTATTAGTAAGTTGGGTTTAGAGATTGTTGGCTAGATGTTTTGATAGAGATGGGTGTCATATGAGTTATAGTTGTTAGTGAATAGTAGAGTCAGAGTGAGAAAGATTATGTATGTATCCATGCCAAGTGGCATATCAAGTTGGGATAAATAATTTAAATCACCCAAAGTAACGTAGAGTGAGGATAATAAAGAAAGAGATTTATAACAAGAATATAAAATTTTTAAGTAAAACCAGTGACAAATTTTGACAGAATTTGGAAATGTAAAGTTAGAAAGTGTTTATTGGAATAATTTAAATGTCAATGTAATTGTTAATTATAATAATATTTTGTTAATGTTAAATATTGTATTTTCTTATGTTTTGTGTTGACAGACAGAATTTTACAGAAGTTTAATGTGTTCACAGATGTAACTTGTATATAATGTATGTAGGTCAAGGTTGTGGACTTGACCTAGTTTTGATCAGCTGATAGCGAGGTCATATACTAGGCATGTTTAGTATGGCAGTTAATTCAACTTTGGTTTTGATCAATTTAAACAAATTTTAAATAATTTCAACATGGAAAGAAAATATTTTAATAAATTTAAATTTTTTTGGATTTAAACTTTTTTTTGGAAAAAAAAATTTCTTGATTTTGCGCCTGCCAGCTAATGGATATTTTAAACTTTGATTATGGTATTGTCCGTGTACTAAGCGTGTTTATTATTATTGAATTATATTGTTGAATTGTATTGTTAGAGTATAGGTGCACGCACATGTTAGGTTAAGGATGTGCCTAGTTTAAGAGATATTCAATGTGCTGATTTTCTAATAACAGTAATTGCTGAAGAGAATTATTCAATTTAGGTAACGGATTTGTAGTTTGATTTTAAAGGAGGCAATTGTTGATTTTAACTTAAAGAAATTTTGCAGAAATGTTTCAATGTTCATAATACATAGTATAAGTGTGTGTGTGAGCCCAGTTTCTGCTAAAGGCAGCCCAGCTTGCATATAAGGGCAAACACATCGGTGGAGGATCTGGCATGATCTGAGCCAGGGATTGAGGATTTTGGGGGTAGCATGATAGAAGGCGAGGTGCCCTGTGGTGCGTGTCTGTTCGATTTTTGGTGTTGGGATCTCGCACAGGGAAGTCCAGTGATCTCGTTCAGATGCGTCCATGGTCGCCGAGCCAGGGGGGTCGTTTACCCATGCAGAGTAAGAACAGAAGGGGGTTGTTGGCACCAGTTCCTCACCGGTCCTCTTAGGGGTTTTATCAATGAGATTTCTTCTGTTTTGGACAGAAGACTTCTCATTGAGGGGGTACTGTAACGGTCCAAAAATATGGGTATATTTATTTATTGCATTTTTGGGGTTTTATAAAAAATATTTGTAAATTTTATTTCTCAAAGGTGACCAGAACACGTGTTGAATGGAACAGTTTATAACAAAGGAGAAATACGCCGTATGCATTGTGTAATCAGTACCGAGGTATGCAGTAAGCCTCATTTCCAAGAACTTTGTTTATGTGTGACCTGGCGCTCGTAAGCATGATATAGGCACACGCGCGGGTGACGCTACCGTCCGAAAAACCAAGATGTCAGGAAACGATTTTTATTCAACTTAGTCTTACTAGCTGGCGGATATGAAACTTAAGGTCCGCCTCTTTTGTGACATCAAGCCAGAAGCGCCTAAATATCGTCGGCGTAAAACACAGAAAAGACTGCTATGTATCATGCTCATAGCCAACAAACTGCAACACTTCAGGCTGTGAGCGGCGAAGAAATTCGTTCGCGGGCGCGGGCAGGCATGAATATCCGTCCGCAGGAAATAAGTGAGTCGACTTATAGCCGCGGCGTCGGCCAGATGCGCGCCAAGACTCGTGGGCCCCAAAAATCTTGTAAAGTTTATTTGAAAGTAATAATTTTGCATCTCTAAGTAAACCAGTAGCTAAGAAGGGAATACGTGGAGTGACGGCAAAATGTAAAAGCAGTGAACTAACAAACGTTCGTGACCGAGTGCGGGAATATTACGGGGACGCGCCACGTGGTTGTCAGCGACGCTATGGAAACAAGTAACTGTATTCTAATTAATCAATTTTATTACCAAGGCCTAATTCAAGTAAATGTAGGGGTTTTATAAATTTGAATGAATGAGAGAGTGAGCACGCTGGGCTGTATAGGTTAAGATAAAGGTTATATTTAGAAATAAGACATACTTAGATGCATACATTTCAAAATTTGTTTTTTTGTGTTCTGTTAATAATTGGTGAATTTCCGTAAGTAAAACATTATTTTCATAACATAAAAATGTGTTAGACTAAGTTATTTCGTCATTACCACTTTCTCATTTCTGTGCTGCAAGATTCGTCTAAACGTTCCGGGGATCTTCTGAATTATTATTGGGGGTGGTCAGATTGCTAAATTGTCCCGTTTTATTTAAGGTGGAGTGTCAAGGTTTCGGTATTATAACCTATTTAAAAATACCGTGGCGACTCTGGTCTTCTGAGAAAAATTTATGCAGCAGGTGAGTACAAGGACGAGTACAGGTAAGTCCTGGCAGTATTTTATTTATTTATATATTTCGACGTATTTTTTAACATCACATTGGCTCTCGCTGCCAGGATTTTCGTTTAATTTTATTTATACGAGATAGACCTATTTTAATGCACAGAAAATAGGATGTGGTAATGACGAATTTATAAAAAAATATTTATCGTAATAATTACGCACGTGTGAGTAGGTTATGTTTATGTTATCGTGATTTACAGTTGTGTTAGGTGTTTTGAGTGTAGAGAAATAGGGGTTTTTATATAAAAAGGTGTTATATAAATGAACTTTAAACATGGCCAAAATACAAGATCAAGATATGATGAAAATGATACAATTTCTTTGTACCAGTTTCAATAAATTTGATGTAAAGTTAGATGAACAAATTTAATTAAGCAATGATTTTGACACCAAATTAGAAGTACAAAATAATAAAATTGATGAGTTAAAAAATCAGAATAATGCGTAAAAAAATGAGATCCAAGAAATGAATAAATGTTTTGAAAATAATAAGGAAACAATAAGCACTAGTTTGAATAAATTAGAACATAGTCTTGAGCGAATGGGAGTAGTTGTAATGAATCCAAATAAAGATAATACGAATGAAAATGATAATGACATGTGTCAAAATATAATACTAGATAAAGAGTCAACCAATGATAATGATAATGTCGAAAATAATGAAAGTAATACTGAGAATAGTAGTGTATTTGAAGAGTTAGTATCAGAAAGTGATACGGTGAAAATAAATAGTGAGAGTACTGATGAAATTGCAGAATGTAGTGATAATGAAATGTTAATGTGTGTTTATGAGATAGAGAGAGAGTGGAAAGAGAGTGTAGTGGTAGAATGGGGGCAGAGGGTAAATTTTCCCCTTATTTTTTCTGAACCAGAGTGTTCACAAATGTTGTTGATGAAGGGCAAGAGTCCCGTGTTGGTAGAAGATTTGAAGTGTTTATTTTTGTTGTATAATTTTGTACCCTCTGTCTGGAATAATATTGAGAGTGTGATATGGTATTATGATGAGAGAGAGTTAAAGAGAGAATTGTATGTTGAGAGAGAAACAGTATTGTATGAATTAAACAGAAATTATGACTGGAAAGTTAGGTTAGAAGTAAATTTCAATAAGAATGATTTGATTGATAATACAAAAGTAAATAACCCGATAATGAATATAATTCCTGATGGAGACTTAACAGATGTACTTAACGTTGACTTTTTGCATGATTATTTTGGTAAAATGAATAAATTTGGTTTTTATGATTATGCCACACAAGACAGTAATTTGTGTGTTAATGAAATTGAACAATGCTATATAAAACAAAGACTTATCTATGACGATGGAGGATAGGCTATAAAACGATAAAGGACAGTTATAAATATTTTGTTTTGTGGTTTGACCTGGCAGACTTGGACAGTGAAGTGTGAAAAAATGGAACAGTTAATGACAGAAGTTTGTAAATAATTGTAGTAAATTTATTTGTGTGCATTGTAGAATGTTAAGCTAACAAGTGGGTATAGAGAGTTGTAATAATAATATTAATATTTTGGCAATTTAAATAAATAAACAGAATTAATTTTGAAAGACAGTAATTGGCTAATTGTAATTGTTGTGATGGCAATGGAAGTGGTATTTTTAGTAATTAATTTAATTAAAATAATCTGAAATGTTTTAAATATTCTGAGTGATTTGAATGTTGTATAATAAACTTTCTAATGAGTTTAAATTATCTTTACGAGATTTGGAAATTTGGTGATTAAATGTTAAATTGTTTGAGTTAAACTAACATTTGTGTTAAATGTTTCAGAGGTGAGGTGGAAGTATTAGGGTGTATGGTGAATATGTTTTGTGTATGTCAATTTAAATGGACTGTAAGTATAGAAGTTTTATAGTACGAATCAAGTATAATAAAAATGTTTACAGGTGTAACTCAGATGAAAAGATTTTAATTCTATAATGAGATGATTTGAAATAATTGTGAAATAAAAATGATAATTAAAAATTTAATAATAACTGAAAGATGATATATAATAATTATTAATATTAATAATAAATTTTGAAAATTTTAAGGAAGATAATTGTAGAAATTTATGAATGATTTAAATGAGTTAAATGATTGATGATTGATGAAAATGTTATATTAGAATGGTGTATATAAAACTTTTAATTATTTAGTTAGTAAGGTGCTATCGCTGGGGTGGCCTGTGCCCTAGTAGATAGTGAAGTGGGTTGGGGGTAACAGAGAGTGTTGCCTCCATCGGAGGCCGACATGGCGAAAATGTGCGGTACACCTTTTTGTACAAATTTAATTTGTACCCTGATAGACGATCGTGCCGCACATAACTAAGATAATGTAGAACAGGCATTGAAATGAAAGATAGATTTCCCCGACTTTTCGGGCGATTACTGCCTTACCAGCACTAATCGTGGATTTGGCTAGCGGTCAGCTATGGCCATAATCAAGTCCCTTGACCATAGCTGACTTGAAATTGGTTTATAATAGAAATTGAATGGGGGTGAAATTAGGGGAAATCCAGGAACTATGGAACAGCGGCTGCCACTCTGTTCGCGTGGGGACAGCATAGCCAGGTGGTAGACCCGTTTTAAGGGCGTTTCAATATAAAACACGGATATGTTGATATCCAAAATTTTAAAATGTAACTGCCGAAGCAAAGACACGGAGATGTCAAATCCCTCCAAATATGCAGTCTTTGTGGAAGCAAATAGGCGCTACAGCCTAACATAAATTGCAATAGCGTGTGTGGATGGGAGGTGGCTCAGATGAGCCACGAATTTAAATTCAGAACATAAAAATTGCTAACTCTAATTTTGATCTAATAAAAACGCTTGTATTCCGATCAAATAAATATATGCTCATACATTCAGTATAAGGTGTTCATTCTATAAGGTTAAATGTAATATTTTATTGTAGTAGGTTAGAGATAAGAATTGATAAAAGGTATATGTTTTATATAACTTGTGTATTTTTGAAACTAAGTAGATAACTAAACCAACTGGCAGGCGGTTAACATAAAATTATCAGAATCAGAGAAAGGGGAAACATTGATGGTAGATGTAAGTATTGATAAGCAAATGTATTTAATGTAATCTGCACAATTTTTTGAAAGGTGTCTTCACTTTATTGCGAATGTCAGCTGATCAGCAATAAAATGTCACTGTTATATTGGTTGTAAATGTTCAAGGTAATTAATGTTAATGTAATGTTTCAATGTATTACAGATGCCATGTAAATAATGAGAAAAGTAATTTGATAAAGTGAGAAATAAAGTAATAATTTGTGAAAGCTAATAAAAGATAGTTTTTGGGGTGATGAAGATTTCATGGGACATGTCGATCAGTCCAAGTTGAATTTAAAGTTGAAATAGTAGGGATGAAAATAATGTAATGTTGTTGTAAGACAATGTAATAGAATTTAAGAAGTATTGATTTTGACACAGTAGTTAGGGGTAATACATGTAGAGTAATGAGGGATATATTGATGTTTATAATTGATGATGTTATTTTGTTGTAGTTGAAGTGAGGTAATTAGAGTGAGATTTTGGGGATGGCAATTTTGTAATAGGGGGTAGTGTAGTGTGGGAGTCCGCAACAACAAAATGGTTGGGACGGGATGGGACCGATTTAGGGGGAAGGGGTCACCTTAGGTAGAATCCAGGGACCAGACTAAGGAAATGAGTTTTGGGGGGGGAGACACTTATCCTGAGTACAAAGGGTTAGAGAGTATTTTTTTTTATATATTGAGAGAAGGTGGCGATTTGAGTTTATTAGTAAGTTGGGTTTAGAGATTGTTGGCTAGATGTTTTGATAGAGATGGGTGTCATATGAGTTATAGTTGTTAGTGAATAGTAGAGTCAGAGTGAGAAAGATTATGTATGTATCCATGCCAAGTGGCATATCAAGTTGGGATAAATAATTTAAATCACCCAAAGTAACGTAGAGTGAGGATAATAAAGAAAGAGATTTATAACAAGAATATAAAATTTTTAAGTAAAACCAGTGACAAATTTTGACAGAATTTGGAAATGTAAAGTTAGAAAGTGTTTATTGGAATAATTTAAATGTCAATGTAATTGTTAATTATAATAATATTTTGTTAATGTTAAATATTGTATTTTCTTATGTTTTGTGTTGACAGACAGAATTTTACAGAAGTTTAATGTGTTCACAGATGTAACTTGTATATAATGTATGTAGGTCAAGGTTGTGGACTTGACCTAGTTTTGATCAGCTGATAGCGAGGTCATATACTAGGCATGTTTAGTATGGCAGTTAATTCAACTTTGGTTTTGATCAATTTAAACAAATTTTAAATAATTTCAACATGGAAAGAAAATATTTTAATAAATTTAAATTTTTTTGGATTTAAACTTTTTTTTGGAAAAAAAAAATTTCTTGATTTTGCGCCTGCCAGCTAATGGATATTTTAAACTTTGATTATGGTATTGTCCGTGTACTAAGCGTGTTTATTATTATTGAATTATATTGTTGAATTGTATTGTTAGAGTATAGGTGCACGCACATGTTAGGTTAAGGATGTGCCTAGTTTAAGAGATATTCAATGTGCTGATTTTCTAATAACAGTAATTGCTGAAGAGAATTATTCAATTTAGGTAACGGATTTGTAGTTTGATTTTAAAGGAGGCAATTGTTGATTTTAACTTAAAGAAATTTTGCAGAAATGTTTCAATGTTCATAATACATAGTATAAGTGTGTGTGTGAGCCCAGTTTCTGCTAAAGGCAGCCCAGCTTGCATATAAGGGCAAACACATCGGTGGAGGATCTGGCATGATCTGAGCCAGGGATTGAGGATTTTGGGGGTAGCATGATAGAAGGCGAGGTGCCCTGTGGTGCGTGTCTGTTCGATTTTTGGTGTTGGGATCTCGCACAGGGAAGTCCAGTGATCTCGTTCAGATGCGTCCATGGTCGCCGAGCCAGGGGGGTCGTTTACCCATGCAGAGTAAGAACAGAAGGGGGTTGTTGGCACCAGTTCCTCACCGGTCCTCTTAGGGGTTTTATCAATGAGATTTCTTCTGTTTTGGACAGAAGACTTCTCATTGAGGGGGTATTGTAACGGTCCAAAAATATGGGTATATTTATTTATTGCATTTTTGGGGTTTTATAAAAAATATTTGTAAATTTTATTTCTCAAAGGTGACCAGAACACGTGTTGAATGGAACAGTTTATAACAAAGGAGAAATACGCCGTATGCATTGTGTAATCAGTACCGAGGTATGCAGCAAGCCTCATTTCCAAGAACTTTGTTTATGTGTGACCTGGCGCTCGTAAGCATGATATAGGCACACGCGCGGGTGACGCTACCGTCCGAAAAACCAAGACGTCAGGAAACGATTTTTATTCAACTTAGTCTTACTAGCTGGCGGATATGAAACTTAAGGTCCGCCTCTTTTGTGACATCAAGCCAGAAGCGCCTAAATATCGTCGGCGTAAAACACAGAAAAGACTGCTATGTATCATGCTCATAGCCAACAAACTGCAACACTTCAGGCTGTGAGCGGCGAAGAAATTCGTTCGCGGGCGCGGGCAGGCATGAATATCCGTCCGCAGGAAATAAGTGAGTCGACTTATAGCCGCGGCGTCGGCCAGATGCGCGCCAAGACTCGTGGGCCCCAAAAATCTTGTAAAGTTTATTTGAAAGTAATAATTTTGCATCTCTAAGTAAACCAGTAGCTAAGAAGGGAATACGTGGAGTGACGGCAAAATGTAAAAGCAGTGAACTAACAAACGTTTGTGACCGAGTGCGGGAATATTACGGGGACGCGCCACGTGGTTGTCAGCGACGCTATGGAAACAAGTAACTGTATTCTAATCAATCAATTTTATTACCAAGGCCTAATTCAAGTAAATGTAGGGGTTTTATAAATTTGAATGAATGAGAGAGTGAGCACGCTGGGCTGTATAGGTTAAGATAAAGGTTATATTTAGAAATAAGACATACTTAGATGCATACATTTCAAAATTTGTTTTTTTGTGTTCTGTTAATAATTGGTGAATTTCCGTAAGTAAAACATTATTTTCATAACATAAAAATGTGTTAGACTAAGTTATTTCGTCATTACCACTTTCTCATTTCTGTGCTGCAAGATTCGTCTAAACGTTCCGGGGATCTTCTGAATTATTATTGGGGGTGGTCAGATTGCTAAATTGTCCCGTTTTATTTAAGGTGGAGTGTCAAGGTTTCGGTATTATAACCTATTTAAAAATACCGTGGCGACTCTGGTCTTCTGAGAAAAATTTATGCAGCAGGTGAGTACAAGGACGAGTACAGGTAAGTCCTGGCAGTATTTTATTTATTTATATATTTCGACGTATTTTTTAACATCACATTGGCTCTCGCTGCCAGGATTTTCGTTTAATTTTATTTATACGAGATAGACCTATTTTAATGCACAGAAAATAGGATGTGGTAATGACGAATTTATAAAAAAATATTTATCGTAATAATTACGCACGTGTGAGTAGGTTATGTTTATGTTATCGTGATTTAGAGTTGTGTTAGGTGTTTTGAGTGTAGAGAAATAGGGGTTTTTACATAAAAAGGTGTTATATAAATGAACTTTAAACATGGCCAAAATACAAGATCAAGATATGATGAAAATGATACAATTTCTTTGTACCAGTTTCAATAAATTTGATGTAAAGTTAGATGAACAAATTAAATTAAGCAATGATTTTGACACCAAATTAGAAGTACAAAATAATAAAATTGATGAGTTAAAAAATCAGAATAATGCGTTAAAAAATGAGATCCAAGAAATGAATAAATGTTTTGAAAATAATAAGGAAACAATAAGCACTAATTTGAATAAATTAGAACATAGTCTTGAGCGAATGGGAGTAGTTGTAATGAATCCAAATAAAGATAATACGAATGAAAATGATAATGACATGTGTCAAAATATAATACTAGATAAACAGTCAACCAATGATAATGATAATGTCGAAAATAATGAAAGTAATACTGAGAATAGTAGTGTATTTGAAGAGTTAGTATCAGAAAGTGATACGGTGAAAATAAATAGTGAGAGTACTGATGAAATTGCAGAATGTAGTGATAATGAAATGTTAATGTGTGTTTATGAGATAGAGAGAGAGTGGAAAGAGAGTGTAGTGGTAGAATGGGGGCAGAGGGTAAATTTTTCCCTTATTTTTTCTGAACCAGAGTGTTCACAAGTGTTGTTGATGAAGGGCAAGAGTCCCGTGTTGGTAGAAGATTTGAAGTGTTTATTTTTGTTGTATAATTTTGTACCCTCTGTCTGGAATAATATTGAGAGTGTGATATGGTATTATGATGAGAGAGAGTTAAAGAGAGAATTGTATGTTGAGAGAGAAACAGTATTGTATGAATTAAACAGAAATTATGACTGGAAAGTTAGGTTAGAAGTAAATTTAAATAAGAATGATTTGATTGATAATACAAAAGTAAATAACCCGATAATGAATATAATTCCTGATGGAGACTTAACAGATGTACTTAACGTTGACTTGTTGCATGATTATTTTGGTAAAATGAATAAATTTGGTTTTTATGATTATGCCACACAAGACAGTAATTTGTGTGTTAATGAAATTGAACAATGCTATATAAAACAAAGACTTATCTATGACGATGGAGGATAGGCTATAAAACGATAAAGGACAGTTATAAATATTTTGTTTTGTGGTTTGACCTGGCAGACTTGGACAGTGAAGTGTGAAAAAATGGAACAGTTAATGACAGAAGTTTGTAAATAATTGTAGTAAATTTATTTGTGTGCATTGTAGAATGTTAAGCTAACAAGTGGGTATAGAGGGTTGTAATAATAATATTAATATTTTGGCAATTTAAATAAATAAACAGAATTAATTTTGAAAGACAGTAATTGGCTAATTGTAATTGTTGTGATGGCAATGGAAGTGGTATTTTTAGTAATTAATTTAATTAAAATAATCTGAAATGTTTTAAATATTCTGAGTGATTTGAATGTTGTATAATAAACTTTCTAATGAGTTTAAATTATCTTTACGAGATTTGGAAATTTGGTGATTAAATGTTAAATTGTTTGAGTTAAACTAACATTTGTGTTAAATGTTTCAGAGGTGAGGTGGAAGTATTAGGGTGTATGGTGAATATGTTTTGTGTATGTCAATTTAAATGGACTGTAAGTATAGAAGTTTTATAGTACGAATCAAGTATAATAAAAATGTTTACAGGTGTAACTCAGATGAAAAGATTTTAATTCTATAATGAGATGATTTGAAATAATTGTGAAATAAAAATGATAATTAAAAATTTAATAATAACTGAAAGATGATATATAATAATTATTAATATTAATAATAAATTTTGAAAATTTTAAGGAAGATAATTGTAGAAATTTATGAATGATTTAAATGAGTTAAATGATTGATGATTGATGAAAATGTTATATTAGAATGGTGTATATAAAACTTTTAATTATTTAGTTAGTAAGGTGCTATCGCTGGGGTGGCCTGTGCCCTAGTAGATAGTGAAGTGGGTTGGGGGTAACAGAGAGTGTTGCCTCCATCGGAGGCCGACATGGCGAAAATGTGCGGTACACCTTTTTGTACAAATTTAATTTGTACCCTGATAGACGATCGTGCCGCACATAACTAAGATAATGTAGAACAGGCATTGAAATGAAAGATAGATTTCCCCGACTTTTCGGGCGATTACTGCCTTACCAGCACTAATCGTGGATTTGGCTAGCGGTCAGCTATGGCCATAATCAAGTCCCTTGACCATAGCTGACTTGAAATTGGTTTATAATAGAAATTGAATGGGGGGTGAAATTAGGGGAAATCCAGGAACTATGGAACAGCGGCTGCCACTCTGTCCGCGTGGGGACAGCATAGCCAGGTGGTAGACCCGTTTTAAGGGCGTTTCAATATAAAACACGGATATGTTGATATCCAAAATTTTAAAATGTAACTGCCGAAGCAAAGACACGGAGATGTCAAATCCCTCCAAATATGCAGTCTTTGTGGAAGCAAATAGGCGCTACAGCCTAACATAAATTGCAATAGCGTGTGTGGATGGGAGGTGGCTCAGATGAGCCACGAATTTAAATTCAGAACATAAAAATTGCTAACTCTAATTTTGATCTAATAAAAACGCTTGTATTCCGATCAAATAAATATATGCTCATACATTCAGTATAAGGTGTTCATTCTATAAGGTTAAATGTAATATTTTATTGTAGTAGGTTAGAGATAAGAATTGATAAAAGGTATATGTTTTATATAACTTGTGTATTTTTGAAACTAAGTAGATAACTAAACCAACTGGCAGGCGGTTAACATAAAATTATCAGAATCAGAGAAAGGGGAAACATTGATGGTAGATGTAAGTATTGATAAGCAAATGTATTTAATGTAATCTGCACAATTTTTTGAAAGGTGTCTTCACTTTATTGCGAATGTCAGCTGATCAGCAATAAAATGTCACTGTTATATTGGTTGTAAATGTTCAAGGTAATTAATGTTAATGTAATGTTTCAATGTATTACAGATGCCATGTAAATAATGAGAAAAGTAATTTGATAAAGTGAGAAATAAAGTAATAATTTGTGAAAGCTAATAAAAGATAGTTTTTGGGGTGATGAAGATTTCATGGGACATGTCGATCAGTCCAAGTTGAATTTAAAGTTGAAATAGTAGGGATGAAAATAATGTAATGTTGTTGTAAGACAATGTAATAGAATTTAAGAAGTATTGATTTTGACACAGTAGTTAGGGGTAATACATGTAGAGTAATGAGGGATATATTGATGTTTATAATTGATGATGTTATTTTGTTGTAGTTGAAGTGAGGTAATTAGAGTGAGATTTTGGGGATGGCAATTTTGTAATAGGGGGTAGTGTAGTGTGGGAGTCCGCAACAACAAAATGGTTGGGACGGGATGGGACCGATTTAGGGGGAAGGGGTCACCTTAGGTAGAATCCAGGGACCAGACTAAGGAAATGAGTTTTGGGGGGGGAGACACTTATCCTGAGTACAAAGGGTTAGAGAGTATTTTTTTTTATATATTGAGAGAAGGTGGCGATTTGAGTTTATTAGTAAGTTGGGTTTAGAGATTGTTGGCTAGATGTTTTGATAGAGATGGGTGTCATATGAGTTATAGTTGTTAGTGAATAGTAGAGTCAGAGTGAGAAAGATTATGTATGTATCCATGCCAAGTGGCATATCAAGTTGGGATAAATAATTTAAATCACCCAAAGTAACGTAGAGTGAGGATAATAAAGAAAGAGATTTATAACAAGAATATAAAATTTTTAAGTAAAACCAGTGACAAATTTTGACAGAATTTGGAAATGTAAAGTTAGAAAGTGTTTATTGGAATAATTTAAATGTCAATGTAATTGTTAATTATAATAATATTTTGTTAATGTTAAATATTGTATTTTCTTATGTTTTGTGTTGACAGACAGAATTTTACAGAAGTTTAATGTGTTCACAGATGTAACTTGTATATAATGTATGTAGGTCAAGGTTGTGGACTTGACCTAGTTTTGATCAGCTGATAGCGAGGTCATATACTAGGCATGTTTAGTATGGCAGTTAATTCAACTTTGGTTTTGATCAATTTAAACAAATTTTAAATAATTTCAACATGGAAAGAAAATATTTTAATAAATTTAAATTTTTTTGGATTTAAACTTTTTTTTGGAAAAAAAAATTTCTTGATTTTGCGCCTGCCAGCTAATGGATATTTTAAACTTTGATTATGGTATTGTCCGTGTACTAAGCGTGTTTATTATTATTGAATTATTTTGTTGAATTGTATTGTTAGAGTATAGGTGCACGCACATGTTAGGTTAAGGATGTGCCTAGTTTAAGAGATATTCAATGTGCTGATTTTCTAATAACAGTAATTGCTGAAGAGAATTATTCAATTTAGGTAACGGATTTGTAGTTTGATTTTAAAGGAGGCAATTGTTGATTTTAACTTAAAGAAATTTTGCAGAAATGTTTCAATGTTCATAATACATAGTATAAGTGTGTGTGTGAGCCCAGTTTCTGCTAAAGGCAGCCCAGCTTGCATATAAGGGCAAACACATCGGTGGAGGATCTGGCATGATCTGAGCCAGGGATTGAGGATTTTGGGGGTAGCATGATAGAAGGCGAGGTGCCCTGTGGTGCGTGTCTGTTCGATTTTTGGTGTTGGGATCTCGCACAGGGAAGTCCAGTGATCTCGTTCAGATGCGTCCATGGTCGCCGAGCCAGGGGGGTCGTTTACCCATGCAGAGTAAGAACAGAAGGGGGTTGTTGGCACCAGTTCCTCACCGGTCCTCTTAGGGGTTTTATCAATGAGATTTCTTCTGTTTTGGACAGAAGACTTCTCATTGAGGGGGTATTGTAACGGTCCAAAAATATGGGTATATTTATTTATTGCATTTTTGGGGTTTTATAAAAAATATTTGTAAATTTTATTTCTCAAAGGTGACCAGAACACGTGTTGAATGGAACAGTTTATAACAAAGGAGAAATACGCCGTATGCATTGTGTAATCAGTACCGAGGTATGCAGTAAGCCTCATTTCCAAGAACTTTGTTTATGTGTGACCTGGCGCTCGTAAGCATGATATAGGCACACGCGCGGGTGACGCTACCGTCCGAAAAACCAAGATGTCAGGAAACGATTTTTATTCAACTTAGTCTTACTAGCTGGCGGATATGAAACTTAAGGTCCGCCTCTTTTGTGACATCAAGCCAGAAGCGCCTAAATATCGTCGGCGTAAAACACAGAAAAGACTGCTATGTATCATGCTCATAGCCAACAAACTGCAACACTTCAGGCTGTGAGCGGCGAAGAAATTCGTTCGCGGGCGCGGGCAGGCATGAATATCCGTCCGCAGGAAATAAGTGAGTCGACTTATAGCCGCGGCGTCGGCCAGATGCGCGCCAAGACTCGTGGGCCCCAAAAATCTTGTAAAGTTTATTTGAAAGTAATAATTTTGCATCTCTAAGTAAACCAGTAGCTAAGAAGGGAATACGTGGAGTGACGGCAAAATGTAAAAGCAGTGAACTAACAAACGTTTGTGACCGAGTGCGGGAATATTACGGGGACGCGCCACGTGGTTGTCAGCGACGCTATGGAAACAAGTAACTGTATTCTAATCAATCAATTTTATTACCAAGGCCTAATTCAAGTAAATGTAGGGGTTTTATAAATTTGAATGAATGAGAGAGTGACCACGCTGGGCTGTATAGGTTAAGATAAAGGTTATATTTAGAAATAAGACATACTTAGATGCATACATTTCAAAATTTGTTTTTTTGTGTTCTGTTAATAATTGGTGAATTTCCGTAAGTAAAACATTATTTTCATAACATAAAAATGTGTTAGACTAAGTTATTTCGTCATTACCACTTTCTCATTTCTGTGCTGCAAGATTCGTCTAAACGTTCCGGGGATCTTCTGAATTATTATTGGGGGTGGTCAGATTGCTAAATTGTCCCGTTTTATTTAAGGTGGAGTGTCAAGGTTTCGGTATTATAACCTATTTAAAAATACCGTGGCGACTCTGGTCTTCTGAGAAAAATTTATGCAGCAGGTGAGTACAAGGACGAGTACAGGTAAGTCCTGGCAGTATTTTATTTATTTATATATTTCGACGTATTTTTTAACATCACATTGGCTCTCGCTGCCAGGATTTTCGTTTAATTTTATTTATACGAGATAGACCTATTTTAATGCACAGAAAATAGGATGTGGTAATGACGACTTTATAAAAAAATATTTATCGTAATAATTACGCACGTGTGAGTAGGTTATGTTTATGTTATCGTGATTTAGAGTTGTGTTAGGTGTTTTGAGTGTAGAGAAATAGGGGTTTTTATATAAAAAGGTGTTATATAAATGAACTTTAAACATGGCCAAAATACAAGATCAAGATATGATGAAAATGATACAATTTCTTTGTACCAGTTTCAATAAATTTGATGTAAAGTTAGATGAACAAATTAAATTAAGCAATGATTTTGACACCAAATTAGAAGTACAAAATAATAAAATTGATGAGTTAAAAAATCAGAATAATGCGTTAAAAAATGAGATCCAAGAAATGAATAAATGTTTTGAAAATAATAAGGAAACAATAAGCACTAATTTGAATAAATTAGAACATAGTCTTGAGCGAATGGGAGTAGTTGTAATGAATCCAAATAAAGATAATACGAATGAAAATGATAATGACATGTGTCAAAATATAATACTAGATAAAGAGTCAACCAATGATAATGATAATGTCGAAAATAATGAAAGTAATACTGAGAATAGTAGTGTATTTGAAGAGTTAGTATCAGAAAGTGATACGGTGAAAATAAATAGTGAGAGTACTGATGAAATTGCAGAATGTAGTGATAATGAAATGTTAATGTGTGTTTATGAGATAGAGAGAGAGTGGAAAGAGAGTGTAGTGGTAGAATGGGGGCAGAGGGTAAATTTTCCCCTTATTTTTTCTGAACCAGAGTGTTCACAAGTGTTGTTGATGAAGGGCAAGAGTCCCGTGTTGGTAGAAGATTTGAAGTGTTTATTTTTGTTGTATAATTTTGTACCCTCTGTCTGGAATAATATTGAGAGTGTGATATGGTATTATGATGAGAGAGAGTTAAAGAGAGAATTGTATGTTGAGAGAGAAACAGTATTGTATGAATTAAACAGAAATTATGACTGGAAAGTTAGGTTAGAAGTAAATTTAAATAAGAATGATTTGATTGATAATACAAAAGTAAATAACCCGATAATGAATATAATTCCTGATGGAGACTTAACAGATGTACTTAACGTTGACTTGTTGCATGATTATTTTGGTAAAATGAATAAATTTGGTTTTTATGATTATGCCACACAAGACAGTAATTTGTGTGTTAATGAAATTGAACAATGCTATATAAAACAAAGACTTATCTATGACGATGGAGGATAGGCTATAAAACGATAAAGGACAGTTATAAATATTTTGTTTTGTGGTTTGACCTGGCAGACTTGGACAATGAAGTGTGAAAAAATGGAACAGTTAATGACAGAAGTTTGTAAATAATTGTAGTAAATTTATTTGTGTGCATTGTAGAATGTTAAGCTAACAAGTGGGTATAGAGGGTTGTAATAATAATATTAATATTTTGGCAATTTAAATAAATAAACGGAATTAATTTTGAAAGACAGTAATTGGCTAATTGTAATTGTTGTGATGGCAATGGAAGTGGTATTTTTAGTAATTAATTTAATTAAAATAATCTGAAATGTTTTAAATATTCTGAGTGATTTGAATGTTGTATAATAAACTTTCTAATGAGTTTAAATTATCTTTACGAGATTTGGAAATTTGGTGATTAAATGTTAAATTGTTTGAGTTAAACTAACATTTGTGTTAAATGTTTCAGAGGTGAGGTGGAAGTATTAGGGTGTATGGTGAATATGTTTTGTGTATGTCAATTTAAATGGACTGTAAGTATAGAAGTTTTATAGTACGAATCAAGTATAATAAAAATGTTTACAGGTGTAACTCAGATGAAAAGATTTTAATTCTATAATGAGATGATTTGAAATAATTGTGAAATAAAAATGATAATTAAAAATTTAATAATAACTGAAAGATGATATATAATAATTATTAATATTAATAATAAATTTTGAAAATTTTAAGGAAGATAATTGTAGAAATTTATGAATGATTTAAATGAGTTAAATGATTGATGATTGATGAAAATGTTATATTAGAATGGTGTATATAAAACTTTTAATTATTTAGTTAGTAAGGTGCTATCGCTGGGGTGGCCTGTGCCCTAGTAGATAGTGAAGTGGGTTGGGGGTAACAGAGAGTGTTGCCTCCATCGGAGGCCGACATGGCGAAAATGTGCGGTACACCTTTTTGTACAAATTTAATTTGTACCCTGATAGACGATCGTGCCGCACATAACTAAGATAATGTAGAACAGGCATTGAAATGAAAGATAGATTTCCCCGACTTTTCGGGCGATTACTGCCTTACCAGCACTAATCGTGGATTTGGCTAGCGGTCAGCTATGGCCATAATCAAGTCCCTTGACCATAGCTGACTTGAAATTGGTTTATAATAGAAATTGAATGGGGGGTGAAATTAGGGGAAATCCAGGAACTATGGAACAGCGGCTGCCACTCTGTCCGCGTGGGGACAGCATAGCCAGGTGGTAGACCCGTTTTAAGGGCGTTTCAATATAAAACACGGATATGTTGATATCCAAAATTTTAAAATGTAACTGCCGAAGCAAAGACACGGAGATGTCAAATCCCTCCAAATATGCAGTCTTTGTGGAAGCAAATAGGCGCTACAGCCTAACATAAATTGCAATAGCGTGTGTGGATGGGAGGTGGCTCAGATGAGCCACGAATTTAAATTCAGAACATAAAAATTGCTAACTCTAATTTTGATCTAATAAAAACGCTTGTATTCCGATCAAATAAATATATGCTCATACATTCAGTATAAGGTGTTCATTCTATAAGGTTAAATGTAATATTTTATTGTAGTAGGTTAGAGATAAGAATTGATAAAAGGTATATGTTTTATATAACTTGTGTATTTTTGAAACTAAGTAGATAACTAAACCAACTGGCAGGCGGTTAACATAAAATTATCAGAATCAGAGAAAGGGGAAACATTGATGGTAGATGTAAGTATTGATAAGCAAATGTATTTAATGTAATCTGCACAATTTTTTGAAAGGTGTCTTCACTTTATTGCGAATGTCAGCTGATCAGCAATAAAATGTCACTGTTATATTGGTTGTAAATGTTCAAGGTAATTAATGTTAATGTAATGTTTCAATGTATTACAGATGCCATGTAAATAATGAGAAAAGTAATTTGATAAAGTGAGAAATAAAGTAATAATTTGTGAAAGCTAATAAAAGATAGTTTTTGGGGTGATGAAGATTTCATGGGACATGTCGATCAGTCCAAGTTGAATTTAAAGTTGAAATAGTAGGGATGAAAATAATGTAATGTTGTTGTAAGACAATGTAATAGAATTTGAGAAGTATTGATTTTGACACAGTAGTTAGGGGTAATACATGTAGAGTAATGAGGGATATATTGATGTTTATAATTGATGATGTTATTTTGTTGTAGTTGAAGTGAGGTAATTAGAGTGAGATTTTGGGGATGGCAATTTTGTAATAGGGGGTAGTGTAGTGTGGGAGTCCGCAACAACAAAATGGTTGGGACGGGATGGGACCGATTTAGGGGGAAGGGGTCACCTTAGGTAGAATCCAGGGACCAGACTAAGGAAATGAGTTTTGGGGGGGGAGACACTTATCCTGAGTACAAAGGGTTAGAGAGTATTTTTTTTTATATATTGAGAGAAGGTGGCGATTTGAGTTTATTAGTAAGTTGGGTTTAGAGATTGTTGGCTAGATGTTTTGATAGAGATGGGTGTCATATGAGTTATAGTTGTTAGTGAATAGTAGAGTCAGAGTGAGAAAGATTATGTATGTATCCATGCCAAGTGGCATATCAAGTTGGGATAAATAATTTAAATCACCCAAAGTAACGTAGAGTGAGGATAATAAAGAAAGAGATTTATAACAAGAATATAAAATTTTTAAGTAAAACCAGTGACAAATTTTGACAGAATTTGGAAATGTAAAGTTAGAAAGTGTTTATTGGAATAATTTAAAGGTCAATGTAATTGTTAATTATAATAATATTTTGTTAATGTTAAATATTGTATTTTCTTATGTTTTGTGTTGACAGACAGAATTTTACAGAAGTTTAATGTGTTCACAGATGTAACTTGTATATAATGTATGTAGGTCAAGGTTGTGGACTTGACCTAGTTTTGATCAGCTGATAGCGAGGTCATATACTAGGCATGTTTAGTATGGCAGTTAATTCAACTTTGGTTTTGATCAATTTAAACAAATTTTAAATAATTTCAACATGGAAAGAAAATATTTTAATAAATTTAAATTTTTTTGGATTTAAACTTTTTTTTGGAAAAAAAAAATTTCTTGATTTTGCGCCTGCCAGCTAATGGATATTTTAAACTTTGATTATGGTATTGTCCGTGTACTAAGCGTGTTTATTATTATTGAATTATTTTGTTGAATTGTATTGTTAGAGTATAGGTGCACGCACATGTAAGGTTAAGGATGTGCCTAGTTTAAGAGATATTCAATGTGCTGATTTTCTAATAACAGTAATTGCTGAAGAGAATTATTCAATTTAGGTAACGGATTTGTAGTTTGATTTTAAAGGAGGCAATTGTTGATTTTAACTTAAAGAAATTTTGCAGAAATGTTTCAATGTTCATATACATAGTATAAGTGTGTGTGTGAGCCCAGTTTTCTGCTAAAGGCAGCCCAGCTTGCATATAAGGGCAAACACATCGGTGGAGGATCTGGCATGATCTGAGCCAGGGATTGAGGATTTTGGGGGTAGCATGATAGAAGGCGAGGTGCCCTGTGGTGCGTGTCTGTTCGATTTTTGGTGTTGGGATCTCGCACAGGGAAGTCCAGTGATCTCGTTCAGATGCGTCCATGGTCGCCGAGCCAGGGGGGTCGTTTACCCATGCAGAGTAAGAACAGAAGGGGGTTGTTGGCACCAGTTCCTCACCGGTCCTCTTAGGGGTTTTATCAATGAGATTTCTTCTGTTTTGGACAGAAGACTTCTCATTGAGGGGGTATTGTAACGGTCCAAAAATATGGGTATATTTATTTATTGCATTTTTGGGGTTTTATAAAAAATATTTGTAAATTTTATTTCTCAAAGGTGACCAGAACACGTGTTGAATGGAACAGTTTTATAACAAAGGAGAAATACGCCGTATGCATTGTGTAATCAGTACCGAGGTATGCAGTAAGCCTCATTTCCAAGAACTTTGTTTATGTGTGACCTGGCGCTCGTAAGCATGATATAGGCACACGCGCGGGTGACGCTACCGTCCGAAAAACCAAGATGTCAGGAAACGATTTTTATTCAACTTAGTCTTACTAGCTGGCGGATATGAAACTTAAGGTCCGCCTCTTTTGTGACATCAAGCCAGAAGCGCCTAAATATCGTCGGCGTAAAACACAGAAAAGACTGCTATGTATCATGCTCATAGCCAACAAACTGCAACACTTCAGGCTGTGAGCGGCGAAGAAATTCGTTCGCGGGCGCGGGCAGGCATGAATATCCGTCGCAGGAAATAAGTGAGTCGACTTATAGCCGCGGCGTCGGCCAGATGCGCGCCAAGACTCGTGGGCCCCAAAAATCTTGTAAAGTTTATTTGAAAGTAATAATTTTGCATCTCTAAGTAAACCAGTAGCTAAGAAGGGAATACGTGGAGTGACGGCAAAATGTAAAAGCAGTGAACTAACAAACGTTTGTGACCGAGTGCGGGAATATTACGGGGACGCGCCACGTGGTTGTCAGCGACGCTATGGAAACAAGTAACTGTATTCTAATCAATCAATTTTATTACCAAGGCCTAATTCAAGTAAATGTAGGGGTTTTATAAATTTGAATGAATGAGAGAGTGACCACGCTGGGCTGTATAGGTTAAGATAAAGGTTATATTTAGAAATAAGACATACTTAGATGCATACATTTCAAAATTTGTTTTTTTGTGTTCTGTTAATAATTGGTGAATTTCCGTAAGTAAAACATTATTTTCATAACATAAAAATGTGTTAGACTAAGTTATTTCGTCATTACCACTTTCTCATTTCTGTGCTGCAAGATTCGTCTAAACGTTCCGGGGATCTTCTGAATTATTATTGGGGGTGGTCAGATTGCTAAATTGTCCCGTTTTATTTAAGGTGGAGTGTCAAGGTTTCGGTATTATAACCTATTTAAAAATACCGTGGCGACTCTGGTCTTCTGAGAAAAATTTATGCAGCAGGTGAGTACAAGGACGAGTACAGGTAAGTCCTGGCAGTATTTTATTTATTTATATATTTCGACGTATTTTTTAACATCACATTGGCTCTCGCTGCCAGGATTTTCGTTTAATTTTATTTATACGAGATAGACCTATTTTAATGCACAGAAAATAGGATGTGGTAATGACGAATTTATAAAAAAATATTTATCGTAATAATTACGCACGTGTGAGTAGGTTATGTTTATGTTATCGTGATTTACAGTTGTGTTAGGTGTTTTGAGTGTAGAGAAATAGGGGTTTTTATATAAAAAGGTGTTATATAAATGAACTTTAAACATGGCCAAAATACAAGATCAAGATATGATGAAAATGATACAATTTCTTTGTACCAGTTTCAATAAATTTGATGTAAAGTTAGATGAACAAATTAAATTAAGCAATGATTTTGACACCAAATTAGAAGTACAAAATAATAAAATTGATGAGTTAAAAAATCAGAATAATGCGTTAAAAAATGAGATCCAAGAAATGAATAAATGTTTTGAAAATAATAAGGAAACAATAAGCACTAATTTGAATAAATTAGAACATAGTCTTGAGCGAATGGGAGTAGTTGTAATGAATCCAAATAAAGATAATACGAATGAAAATGATAATGACATGTGTCAAAATATAATACTAGATAAAGAGTCAACCAATGATAATGATAATGTCGAAAATAATGAAAGTAATACTGAGAATAGTAGTGTATTTGAAGAGTTAGTATCAGAAAGTGATACGGTGAAAATAAATAGTGAGAGTACTGATGAAATTGCAGAATGTAGTGATAATGAAATGTTAATGTGTGTTTATGAGATAGAGAGAGAGTGGAAAGAGAGTGTAGTGGTAGAATGGGGGCAGAGGGTAAATTTTCCCCTTATTTTTTCTGAACCAGAGTGTTCACAAGTGTTGTTGATGAAGGGCAAGAGTCCCGTGTTGGTAGAAGATTTGAAGTGTTTATTTTTGTTGTATAATTTTGTACCCTCTTGTCTGGAATAATATTGAGAGTGTGATATGGTATATGATGAAGAGAGAGTTAAAGAGAGAATTGTATGTTGAGAGAGAACAGTATTGTATGAATTAAACAGAAATTATGACTGGAAAGTTAGGTTAGAAGTAAATTTAAATAAGAATGATTTGATTGATAATACAAAAGTAAATAACCCGATATAATTCCTGATGGAGACTTAACAGATGTACTTAACGTTGACTTGTTGCATGATTATTTTGGTAAAATGAATAAATTTGGTTTTTATGATTATGCCACACAAGACAGTAATTTGTGTGTTAATGAAATTGAACAATGCTATATAAAACAAAGACTTATCTATGACGATGGAGGATAGGCTATAAAACGATAAAGGACAGTTATAAATATTTTGTTTTGTGGTTTGACCTGGCAGACTTGGACAGTGAAGTGTGAAAAAATGGAACAGTTAATGACAGAAGTTTGTAAATAATTGTAGTAAATTTATTTGTGTGCATTGTAGAATGTTAAGCTAACAAGTGGGTATAGAGGGTTGTAATAATAATATTAATATTTTGGCAATTTAAATAAATAAACAGAATTAATTTTGAAAGACAGTAATTGGCTAATTGTAATTGTTGTGATGGCAATGGAAGTGGTATTTTTAGTAATTAATTTAATTAAAATAATCTGAAATGTTTTAAATATTCTGAGTGATTTGAATGTTGTATAATAAACTTTCTAATGAGTTTAAATTATCTTTACGAGATTTGGAAATTTGGTGATTAAATGTTAAATTGTTTGAGTTAAACTAACATTTGTGTTAAATGTTTCAGAGGTGAGGTGGAAGTATTAGGGTGTATGGTGAATATGTTTTGTGTATGTCAATTTAAATGGACTGTAAGTATAGAAGTTTTATAGTACGAATCAAGTATAATAAAAATGTTTACAGGTGTAACTCAGATGAAAAAGATTTTAATTCTATAATGAGATGATTTGAAATAATTGTGAAATAAAAATGATAATTAAAAATTTAATAATAACTGAAAGATGATATATAATAATTATTAATATTAATAATAAATTTTGAAAATTTTAAGGAAGATAATTGTAGAAATTTATGAATGATTTAAATGAGTTAAATGATTGATGATTGATGAAAATGTTATATTAGAATGGTGTATATAAAACTTTTAATTATTTAGTTAGTAAGGTGCTATCGCTGGGGTGGCCTGTGCCCTAGTAGATAGTGAAGTGGGTTGGGGTAACAGAGAGTGTTGCCTCCATCGGAGGCCGACATGGCGAAAATGTGCGGTACACCTTTTTGTACAAATTTAATTTGTACCCTGATAGACGATCGTGCCGCACATAACTAAGATAATGTAGAACAGGCATTGAAATGAAAGATAGATTTCCCCGACTTTTCGGGCGATTACTGCCTTACCAGCACTAATCGTGGATTTGGCTAGCGGTCAGCTATGGCCATAATCAAGTCCCTTGACCATAGCTGACTTGAAATTGGTTTATAATAGAAATTGAATGGGGGGTGAAATTAGGGGAAATCCAGGAACTATGGAACAGCGGCTGCCACTCTGTCCGCGTGGGGACAGCATAGCCAGGTGGTAGACCCGTTTAAGGGCGTTTCAATATAAAACACGGATATGTTGATATCCAAAATTTTAAAAATGTAACTGCCGAAGCAAAGACACGGAGATGTCAAATCCCTCCAAATATGCAGTCTTTGTGGAAGCAAATAGGCGCTACAGCCTAACATAAATTGCAATAGCGTGTGTGGATGGGAGGTGGCTCAGATGAGCCACGAATTTAAATTCAGAACATAAAAATTGCTAACTCTAATTTTGATCTAATAAAAACGCTTGTATTCCGATCAAATAAATATATGCTCATACATTCAGTATAAGGTGTTCATTCTATAAGGTTAAATGTAATATTTTATTGTAGTAGGTTAGAGATAAGAATTGATAAAAGGTATATGTTTTATATAACTTGTGTATTTTTGAAACTAAGTAGATAACTAAACCAACTGGCAGGCGGTTAACATAAAATTATCAGAATCAGAGAAAGGGGAAACATTGATGGTAGATGTAAGTATTGATAAGCAAATGTATTTAATGTAATCTGCACAATTTTTGAAAGGTGTCTTCACTTTATTGCGAATGTCAGCTGATCAGCAATAAAATGTCACTGTTATATTGGTTGTAAATGTTCAAGGTAATTAATGTTAATGTAATGTTTCAATGTATTACAGATGCCATGTAAATAATGAGAAAAGTAATTTGATAAAGTGAGAAATAAAGTAATAATTTGTGAAAGCTAATAAAAGATAGTTTTTGGGGTGATGAAGATTTCATGGGACATGTCGATCAGTCCAAGTTGAATTTAAAGTGAAATAGTAGGGATGAAAATAATGTAATGTTGTTGTAAGACAATGTAATAGAATTTGAGAAGTATTGATTTTGACACAGTAGTTAGGGGTAATACATGTAGAGTAATGAGGGATATATTGATGTTTATAATTGATGATGTTATTTTGTTGTAGTTGAAGTGAGGGTAATTAGAGTGAGATTTTGGGGATGGCAATTTTGTAATAGGGGGTAGTGTAGTGTGGGAGTCCGCAACAACAAAATGGTTGGGACGGGATGGGACCGATTTAGGGGGAAGGGGTCACCTTAGGTAGAATCCAGGGACCAAACTAAGGAAATGAGTTTTGGGGGGGGGAGACACTTATCCTGAGTACAAAGGGTTAGAGAGTATTTTTTTTTTATATATTGAGAGAAGGTGGCGATTTGAGTTTATTAGTAAGTTGGGTTTAGGAGATTGTTGGCTAGATGTTTTGATAGAGATGGGTGTCATATGAGTTATAGTTGTTAGTGAATAGTAGAGTCAGAGTGAGAAAGATTATGTATGTATCCATGCCAAGTGGCATATCAAGTTGGGATAAATAATTTAAATCACCCAAAGTAACGTAGAGTGAGGATAATAAAGAAAGAGATTTATAACAAGAATATAAAATTTTTAAGTAAAACCAGTGACAAATTTTGACAGAATTTGGAAATGTAAAGTTAGAAAGTGTTTATTGGAATAATTTAAATGTCAATGTAATTGTTAATTATAATAATATTTTGTTAATGTTAAATATTGTATTTTCTTATGTTTTGTGTTGACAGACAGAATTTTACAGAAGTTTAATGTGTTCACAGATGTAACTTGTATATAATGTATGTAGGTCAAGGTTGTGGACTTGACCTAGTTTTGATCAGCTGATAGCGAGGTCATATACTAGGCATGTTTAGTATGGCAGTTAATTCAACTTTGGTTTTGATCAATTTAAACAAATTTAAAATAATTTCAACATGGAAAGAAAATATTTTAATAAATTTAAATTTTTTTTGGATTTAAACTTTTTTTTGGAAAAAAAAATTTCTTGATTTTGCGCCTGCCAGCTAATGGATATTTTAAACTTTGATTATGGTATTGTCCGTGTACTAAGCGTGTTTATTATTATTGAATTATTTTTGTTGAATTGTATTGTTAGAGTATAGGTGCACGCACATGTTAGGTTAAGGATGTGCCTAGTTTAAGAGATATTCAATGTGCTGATTTCTAATAACAGTAATTGCTGAAGAGAATTATTCAATTTAGGTAACGGATTTGTAGTTTGATTTTAAAGGAGGCAATTGTTGATTTTAACTTAAAGAAATTTTGCAGAAATGTTTCAATGTTCATAATACATAGTATAAGTGTGTGTGTGAGCCCAGTTTCTGCTAAAGGCAGCCCAGCTTGCATATAAGGGCAAACACATCGGTGGAGATCTGGCATGATCTGAGCCAGGGATTGAGGATTTTGGGGGTAGCATGATAGAAGGCGAGGTGCCCTGTGGTGCGTGTCTGTTCGATTTTTGGTGTTGGGATCTCGCACAGGGAAGTCCAGTGATCTCGTTCAGATGCGTCCATGGTCGCCGAGCCAGGGGGGTCGTTTACCCATGCAGAGTAAGAACAGAAGGGGGTTGTTGGCACCAGTTCCTCACCGGTCCTCTTAGGGGTTTTATCAATGAGATTTCTTCTGTTTTGGACAGAAGACTTCTCATTGAGGGGGTATTGTAACGGTCCAAAAATATGGGTATATTTATTTATTGCATTTTTGGGGTTTTATAAAAAATATTTGTAAATTTTATTTCTCAAAGGTGACCAGAACACGTGTTGAATGGAACAGTTTATAACAAAGGAGAAATACGCCGTATGCATTGTGTAATCAGTACCGAGGTATTGCAGTAAGCCTCATTTCCAAGAACTTTGTTTATGTGTGACCTGGCGCTCGTAAGCATGATATAGGCACACGCGCGGGTGACGCTACCGTCCGAAAAACCAAGATGTCAGGAAACGATTTTTATTCAACTTAGTCTTACTAGCTGGCGGATATGAAACTTAAGGTCCGCTCTCTTTGTGACATCAAGCCAGAAGCGCTCTAAATATCGTCGGCGTAAAACACAGAAAAGACTGCTATGTATCATGCTCATAGCCAACAAACTGCAACACTTCAGGCTGTGAGCGGCGAAGAAATTCGTTCGCGGGCGCGGGCAGGCATGAATATCCGTCCGCAGGAAATAAGTGAGTCGACTTATAGCCGCGGCGTCGGCCAGATGCGCGCCAAGACTCGTGGGCCCCAAAAATCTTGTAAAGTTTATTTGAAAGTAATAATTTTGCATCTCTAAGTAAACCAGTAGCTAAGAAGGGAATACGTGGAGTGACGGCAAAATGTAAAAGCAGTGAACTAACAAACGTTTGTGACCGAGTGCGGGAATATTACGGGGACGCGCCACGTGGTTGTCAGCGACGCTATGGAAACAAGTAACTGTATTCTAATCAATCAATTTTATTACCAAGGCCTAATTCAAGTAAATGTAGGGGTTTTATAAATTTGAATGAATGAGAGAGTGACCACGCTGGGCTGTATAGGTTAAGATAAAGGTTATATTTAGAAATAAGACATACTTAGATGCATACATTTCAAAATTTGTTTTTTTGTGTTCTGTTAATAATTGGTGAATTTCCGTAAGTAAAACATTATTTTCATAACATAAAAATGTGTTAGACTAAGTTATTTCGTCATTACCACTTTCTCATTTCTGTGCTGCAAGATTCGTCTAAACGTTCCGGGGATCTTCTGAATTATTATTGGGGGTGGTCAGATTGCTAAATTGTCCCGTTTTATTTAAGGTGGAGTGTCAAGGTTTCGGTATTATAACCTATTTAAAAATACCGTGGCGACTCTGGTCTTCTGAGAAAAATTTATGCAGCAGGTGAGTACAAGGACGAGTACAGGTAAGTCCTGGCAGTATTTTATTTATTTATATATTTCGACGTATTTTTTAACATCACATTGGCTCTCGCTGCCAGGATTTTCGTTTAATTTTATTTATACGAGATAGACCTATTTTAATGCACAGAAAATAGGATGTGGTAATGACGACTTTATAAAAAAATATTTATCGTAATAATTACGCACGTGTGAGTAGGTTATGTTTATGTTATCGTGATTTAGAGTTGTGTTAGGTGTTTTGAGTGTAGAGAAATAGGGGTTTTTATATAAAAAGGTGTTATATAAATGAACTTTAAACATGGCCAAAATACAAGATCAAGATATGATGAAAATGATACAATTTCTTTGTACCAGTTTCAATAAATTTGATGTAAAGTTAGATGAACAAATTAAATTAAGCAATGATTTTGACACCAAATTAGAAGTACAAAATAATAAAATTGATGAGTTAAAAAATCAGAATAATGCGTTAAAAAATGAGATCCAAGAAATGAATAAATGTTTTGAAAATAATAAGGAAACAATAAGCACTAATTTGAATAAATTAGAACATAGTCTTGAGCGAATGGGAGTAGTTGTAATGAATCCAAATAAAGATAATACGAATGAAAATGATAATGACATGTGTCAAAATATAATACTAGATAAAGAGTCAACCAATGATAATGATAATGTCGAAAATAATGAAAGTAATACTGAGAATAGTAGTGTATTTGAAGAGTTAGTATCAGAAAGTGATACGGTGAAAATAAATAGTGAGAGTACTGATGAAATTGCAGAATGTAGTGATAATGAAATGTTAATGTGTGTTTATGAGATAGAGAGAGAGTGGAAAGAGAGTGTAGTGGTAGAATGGGGGCAGAGGGTAAATTTTCCCCTTATTTTTTCTGAACCAGAGTGTTCACAAGTGTTGTTGATGAAGGGCAAGAGTCCCGTGTTGGTAGAAGATTTGAAGTGTTTATTTTTGTTGTATAATTTTGTACCCTCTGTCTGGAATAATATTGAGAGTGTGATATGGTATTATGATGAGAGAGAGTTAAAGAGAGAATTGTATGTTGAGAGAGAAACAGTATTGTATGAATTAAACAGAAATTATGACTGGAAAGTTAGGTTAGAAGTAAATTTAAATAAGAATGATTTGATTGATAATACAAAAGTAAATAACCCGATAATGAATATAATTCCTGATGGAGACTTAACAGATGTACTTAACGTTGACTTGTTGCATGATTATTTTGGTAAAATGAATAAATTTGGTTTTTATGATTATGCCACACAAGACAGTAATTTGTGTGTTAATGAAATTGAACAATGCTATATAAAACAAAGACTTATCTATGACGATGGAGGATAGGCTATAAAACGATAAAGGACAGTTATAAATATTTTGTTTTGTGGTTTGACCTGGCAGACTTGGACAATGAAGTGTGAAAAAATGGAACAGTTAATGACAGAAGTTTGTAAATAATTGTAGTAAATTTATTTGTGTGCATTGTAGAATGTTAAGCTAACAAGTGGGTATAGAGGGTTGTAATAATAATATTAATATTTTGGCAATTTAAATAAATAAACGGAATTAATTTTGAAAGACAGTAATTGGCTAATTGTAATTGTTGTGATGGCAATGGAAGTGGTATTTTTAGTAATTAATTTAATTAAAATAATCTGAAATGTTTTAAATATTCTGAGTGATTTGAATGTTGTATAATAAACTTTCTAATGAGTTTAAATTATCTTTACGAGATTTGGAAATTTGGTGATTAAATGTTAAATTGTTTGAGTTAAACTAACATTTGTGTTAAATGTTTCAGAGGTGAGGTGGAAGTATTAGGGTGTATGGTGAATATGTTTTGTGTATGTCAATTTAAATGGACTGTAAGTATAGAAGTTTTATAGTACGAATCAAGTATAATAAAAATGTTTACAGGTGTAACTCAGATGAAAAGATTTTAATTCTATAATGAGATGATTTGAAATAATTGTGAAATAAAAATGATAATTAAAAATTTAATAATAACTGAAAGATGATATATAATAATTATTAATATTAATAATAAATTTTGAAAATTTTAAGGAAGATAATTGTAGAAATTTATGAATGATTTAAATGAGTTAAATGATTGATGATTGATGAAAATGTTATATTAGAATGGTGTATATAAAACTTTTAATTATTTAGTTAGTAAGGTGCTATCGCTGGGGTGGCCTGTGCCCTAGTAGATAGTGAAGTGGGTTGGGGGTAACAGAGAGTGTTGCCTCCATCGGAGGCCGACATGGCGAAAATGTGCGGTACACCTTTTTGTACAAATTTAATTTGTACCCTGATAGACGATCGTGCCGCACATAACTAAGATAATGTAGAACAGGCATTGAAATGAAAGATAGATTTCCCCGACTTTTCGGGCGATTACTGCCTTACCAGCACTAATCGTGGATTTGGCTAGCGGTCAGCTATGGCCATAATCAAGTCCCTTGACCATAGCTGACTTGAAATTGGTTTATAATAGAAATTGAATGGGGGGTGAAATTAGGGGAAATCCAGGAACTATGGAACAGCGGCTGCCACTCTGTCCGCGTGGGGACAGCATAGCCAGGTGGTAGACCCGTTTTAAGGGCGTTTCAATATAAAACACGGATATGTTGATATCCAAAATTTTAAAATGTAACTGCCGAAGCAAAGACACGGAGATGTCAAATCCCTCCAAATATGCAGTCTTTGTGGAAGCAAATAGGCGCTACAGCCTAACATAAATTGCAATAGCGTGTGTGGATGGGAGGTGGCTCAGATGAGCCACGAATTTAAATTCAGAACATAAAAATTGCTAACTCTAATTTTGATCTAATAAAAACGCTTGTATTCCGATCAAATAAATATATGCTCATACATTCAGTATAAGGTGTTCATTCTATAAGGTTAAATGTAATATTTTATTGTAGTAGGTTAGAGATAAGAATTGATAAAAGGTATATGTTTTATATAACTTGTGTATTTTTGAAACTAAGTAGATAACTAAACCAACTGGCAGGCGGTTAACATAAAATTATCAGAATCAGAGAAAGGGGAAACATTGATGGTAGATGTAAGTATTGATAAGCAAATGTATTTAATGTAATCTGCACAATTTTTTGAAAGGTGTCTTCACTTTATTGCGAATGTCAGCTGATCAGCAATAAAATGTCACTGTTATATTGGTTGTAAATGTTCAAGGTAATTAATGTTAATGTAATGTTTCAATGTATTACAGATGCCATGTAAATAATGAGAAAAGTAATTTGATAAAGTGAGAAATAAAGTAATAATTTGTGAAAGCTAATAAAAGATAGTTTTTGGGGTGATGAAGATTTCATGGGACATGTCGATCAGTCCAAGTTGAATTTAAAGTTGAAATAGTAGGGATGAAAATAATGTAATGTTGTTGTAAGACAATGTAATAGAATTTGAGAAGTATTGATTTTGACACAGTAGTTAGGGGTAATACATGTAGAGTAATGAGGGATATATTGATGTTTATAATTGATGATGTTATTTTGTTGTAGTTGAAGTGAGGTAATTAGAGTGAGATTTTGGGGATGGCAATTTTGTAATAGGGGGTAGTGTAGTGTGGGAGTCCGCAACAACAAAATGGTTGGGACGGGATGGGACCGATTTAGGGGGAAGGGGTCACCTTAGGTAGAATCCAGGGACCAGACTAAGGAAATGAGTTTTGGGGGGGGAGACACTTATCCTGAGTACAAAGGGTTAGAGAGTATTTTTTTTTATATATTGAGAGAAGGTGGCGATTTGAGTTTATTAGTAAGTTGGGTTTAGAGATTGTTGGCTAGATGTTTTGATAGAGATGGGTGTCATATGAGTTATAGTTGTTAGTGAATAGTAGAGTCAGAGTGAGAAAGATTATGTATGTATCCATGCCAAGTGGCATATCAAGTTGGGATAAATAATTTAAATCACCCAAAGTAACGTAGAGTGAGGATAATAAAGAAAGAGATTTATAACAAGAATATAAAATTTTTAAGTAAAACCAGTGACAAATTTTGACAGAATTTGGAAATGTAAAGTTAGAAAGTGTTTATTGGAATAATTTAAAGGTCAATGTAATTGTTAATTATAATAATATTTTGTTAATGTTAAATATTGTATTTTCTTATGTTTTGTGTTGACAGACAGAATTTTACAGAAGTTTAATGTGTTCACAGATGTAACTTGTATATAATGTATGTAGGTCAAGGTTGTGGACTTGACCTAGTTTTGATCAGCTGATAGCGAGGTCATATACTAGGCATGTTTAGTATGGCAGTTAATTCAACTTTGGTTTTGATCAATTTAAACAAATTTTAAATAATTTCAACATGGAAAGAAAATATTTTAATAAATTTAAATTTTTTTGGATTTAAACTTTTTTTTGGAAAAAAAAAATTTCTTGATTTTGCGCCTGCCAGCTAATGGATATTTTAAACTTTGATTATGGTATTGTCCGTGTACTAAGCGTGTTTATTATTATTGAATTATTTTGTTGAATTGTATTGTTAGAGTATAGGTGCACGCACATGTTAGGTTAAGGATGTGCCTAGTTTAAGAGATATTCAATGTGCTGATTTTCTAATAACAGTAATTGCTGAAGAGAATTATTCAATTTAGGTAACGGATTTGTAGTTTGATTTTAAAGGAGGCAATTGTTGATTTTAACTTAAAGAAATTTTGCAGAAATGTTTCAATGTTCATAATACATAGTATAAGTGTGTGTGTGAGCCCAGTTTCTGCTAAAGGCAGCCCAGCTTGCATATAAGGGCAAACACATCGGTGGAGGATCTGGCATGATCTGAGCCAGGGATTGAGGATTTTGGGGGTAGCATGATAGAAGGCGAGGTGCCCTGTGGTGCGTGTCTGTTCGATTTTTGGTGTTGGGATCTCGCACAGGGAAGTCCAGTGATCTCGTTCAGATGCGTCCATGGTCGCCGAGCCAGGGGGGTCGTTTACCCATGCAGAGTAAGAACAGAAGGGGGTTGTTGGCACCAGTTCCTCACCGGTCCTCTTAGGGGTTTTATCAATGAGATTTCTTCTGTTTTGGACAGAAGACTTCTCATTGAGGGGGTATTGTAACGGTCCAAAAATATGGGTATATTTATTTATTGCATTTTTGGGGTTTTATAAAAAATATTTGTAAATTTTATTTCTCAAAGGTGACCAGAACACGTGTTGAATGGAACAGTTTATAACAAAGGAGAAATACGCCGTATGCATTGTGTAATCAGTACCGAGGTATGCAGTAAGCCTCATTTCCAAGAACTTTGTTTATGTGTGACCTGGCGCTCGTAAGCATGATATAGGCACACGCGCGGGTGACGCTACCGTCCGAAAAACCAAGATGTCAGGAAACGATTTTTATTCAACTTAGTCTTACTAGCTGGCGGATATGAAACTTAAGGTCCGCCTCTTTTGTGACATCAAGCCAGAAGCGCCTAAATATCGTCGGCGTAAAACACAGAAAAGACTGCTATGTATCATGCTCATAGCCAACAAACTGCAACACTTCAGGCTGTGAGCGGCGAAGAAATTCGTTCGCGGGCGCGGGCAGGCATGAATATCCGTCCGCAGGAAATAAGTGAGTCGACTTATAGCCGCGGCGTCGGCCAGATGCGCGCCAAGACTCGTGGGCCCCAAAAATCTTGTAAAGTTTATTTGAAAGTAATAATTTTGCATCTCTAAGTAAACCAGTAGCTAAGAAGGGAATACGTGGAGTGACGGCAAAATGTAAAAGCAGTGAACTAACAAACGTTTGTGACCGAGTGCGGGAATATTACGGGGACGCGCCACGTGGTTGTCAGCGACGCTATGGAAACAAGTAACTGTATTCTAATCAATCAATTTTATTACCAAGGCCTAATTCAAGTAAATGTAGGGGTTTTATAAATTTGAATGAATGAGAGAGTGACCACGCTGGGCTGTATAGGTTAAGATAAAGGTTATATTTAGAAATAAGACATACTTAGATGCATACATTTCAAAATTTGTTTTTTTGTGTTCTGTTAATAATTGGTGAATTTCCGTAAGTAAAACATTATTTTCATAACATAAAAATGTGTTAGACTAAGTTATTTCGTCATTACCACTTTCTCATTTCTGTGCTGCAAGATTCGTCTAAACGTTCCGGGGATCTTCTGAATTATTATTGGGGGTGGTCAGATTGCTAAATTGTCCCGTTTTATTTAAGGTGGAGTGTCAAGGTTTCGGTATTATAACCTATTTAAAAATACCGTGGCGACTCTGGTCTTCTGAGAAAAATTTATGCAGCAGGTGAGTACAAGGACGAGTACAGGTAAGTCCTGGCAGTATTTTATTTATTTATATATTTCGACGTATTTTTTAACATCACATTGGCTCTCGCTGCCAGGATTTTCGTTTAATTTTATTTATACGAGATAGACCTATTTTAATGCACAGAAAATAGGATGTGGTAATGACGAATTTATAAAAAAATATTTATCGTAATAATTACGCACGTGTGAGTAGGTTATGTTTATGTTATCGTGATTTACAGTTGTGTTAGGTGTTTTGAGTGTAGAGAAATAGGGGTTTTTATATAAAAAGGTGTTATATAAATGAACTTTAAACATGGCCAAAATACAAGATCAAGATATGATGAAAATGATACAATTTCTTTGTACCAGTTTCAATAAATTTGATGTAAAGTTAGATGAACAAATTAAATTAAGCAATGATTTTGACACCAAATTAGAAGTACAAAATAATAAAATTGATGAGTTAAAAAATCAGAATAATGCGTTAAAAAATGAGATCCAAGAAATGAATAAATGTTTTGAAAATAATAAGGAAACAATAAGCACTAATTTGAATAAATTAGAACATAGTCTTGAGCGAATGGGAGTAGTTGTAATGAATCCAAATAAAGATAATACGAATGAAAATGATAATGACATGTGTCAAAATATAATACTAGATAAAGAGTCAACCAATGATAATGATAATGTCGAAAATAATGAAAGTAATACTGAGAATAGTAGTGTATTTGAAGAGTTAGTATCAGAAAGTGATACGGTGAAAATAAATAGTGAGAGTACTGATGAAATTGCAGAATGTAGTGATAATGAAATGTTAATGTGTGTTTATGAGATAGAGAGAGAGTGGAAAGAGAGTGTAGTGGTAGAATGGGGGCAGAGGGTAAATTTTCCCCTTATTTTTTCTGAACCAGAGTGTTCACAAGTGTTGTTGATGAAGGGCAAGAGTCCCGTGTTGGTAGAAGATTTGAAGTGTTTATTTTTGTTGTATAATTTTGTACCCTCTGTCTGGAATAATATTGAGAGTGTGATATGGTATTATGATGAGAGAGAGTTAAAGAGAGAATTGTATGTTGAGAGAGAAACAGTATTGTATGAATTAAACAGAAATTATGACTGGAAAGTTAGGTTAGAAGTAAATTTAAATAAGAATGATTTGATTGATAATACAAAAGTAAATAACCCGATATAATTCCTGATGGAGACTTAACAGATGTACTTAACGTTGACTTGTTGCATGATTATTTTGGTAAAATGAATAAATTTGGTTTTTATGATTATGCCACACAAGACAGTAATTTGTGTGTTAATGAAATTGAACAATGCTATATAAAACAAAGACTTATCTATGACGATGGAGGATAGGCTATAAAACGATAAAGGACAGTTATAAATATTTTGTTTTGTGGTTTGACCTGGCAGACTTGGACAATGAAGTGTGAAAAAATGGAACAGTTAATGACAGAAGTTTGTAAATAATTGTAGTAAATTTATTTGTGTGCATTGTAGAATGTTAAGCTAACAAGTGGGTATAGAGGGTTGTAATAATAATATTAATATTTTGGCAATTTAAATAAATAAACAGAATTAATTTTGAAAGACAGTAATTGGCTAATTGTAATTGTTGTGATGGCAATGGAAGTGGTATTTTTAGTAATTAATTTAATTAAAATAATCTGAAATGTTTTAAATATTCTGAGTGATTTGAATGTTGTATAATAAACTTTCTAATGAGTTTAAATTATCTTTACGAGATTTGGAAATTTGGTGATTAAATGTTAAATTGCTTGAGTTAAACTAACATTTGTGTTAAATGTTTCAGAGGTGAGGTGGAAGTATTAGGGTGTATGGTGAATATGTTTTGTGTATGTCAATTTAAATGGACTGTAAGTATAGAAGATTTATAGTACGAATCAAGTATAATAAAAATGTTTACAGGTGTAACTCAGATGAAAAGATTTTAATTCTATAATGAGATGATTTGAAATAATTGTGAAATAAAAATGATAATTAAAAATTTAATAATAACTGAAAGATGATATATAATAATTATTAATATTAATAATAAATTTTGAAAATTTTAAGGAAGATAATTGTAGAAATTTATGAATGATTTAAATGAGTTAAATGATTGATGATTGATGAAAATGTTATATTAGAATGGTGTATATAAAACTTTTAATTATTTAGTTAGTAAGGTGCTATCGCTGGGGTGGCCTTTGCCCTAGTAGATAGTGAAGTGGGTTGGGGGTAACAGAGAGTGTTGCCTCCATCGGAGGCCGACATGGCGAAAATGTGCGGTACACCTTTTTGTACAAATTTAATTTGTACCCTGATAGACGATCGTGCCGCACATAACTAAGATAATGTAGAACAGGCATTGAAATGAAAGATAGATTTCCCCGACTTTTCGGGCGATTACTGCCTTACCAGCACTAATCGTGGATTTGTCTAGCGGTCAGCTATGGCCATAATCAAGTCCCTTGACCATAGCTGACTTGAAATTGGTTTATAATAGAAATTGAATGGGGGGTGAAATTAGGGGAAATCCAGGAACTATGGAACAGCGGCTGCCACTCTGTCCGCGTGGGGACAGCATAGCCAGCTGGTAGACCCGTTTTAAGGGCGTTTCAATATAAAACACGGATATGTTGATATCCAAAATTTTAAAATGTAACTGCCGAAGCAAAGACACGGAGATGTCAAATCCCTCCAAATATGCAGTCTTTGTGGAAGCAAATAGGCGCTACAGCCTAACATAAATTGCAATAGCGTGTGTGGATGGGAGGTGGCTCAGATGAGCCACGAATTTAAATTCAGAACATAAAAATTGCTAACTCTAATTTTGATCTAATAAAAACGCTTGTATTCCGATCAAATAAATATATGCTCATACATTCAGTATAAGGTGTTCATTCTATAAGGTTAAATGTAATATTTTATTGTAGTAGGTTAGAGATAAGAATTGATAAAAGGTATATGTTTTATATAACTTGTGTATTTTTGAAACTAAGTAGATAACTAAACCGACTGGCAGGCGGTTAACATAAAATTATCAGAATCAGAGAAAGGGGAAACATTGATGGTAGATGTAAGTATTGATAAGCAAATGTATTTAATGTAATCTGCACAATTTTTTGAAAGGTGTCTTCACTTTATTGCGAATGTCAGCTGATCAGCAATAAAATGTCACTGTTATATTGGTTGTAAATGTTCAAGGTAATTAATGTTAATGTAATGTTTCAATGTATTACAGATGCTATGTAAATAATGAGAAAAGTAATTTGATAAAGTGAGAAATAAAGTAATAATTTGTGAAAGCTAATAAAAGATAGTTTTTGGGGTGATGAAGATTTCATGGGACATGTCGATCAGTCCAAGTTGAATTTAAAGTTGAAATAGTAGGGATGAAAATAATGTAATGTTGTTGTAAGACAATGTAATAGAATTTGAGAAGTATTGATTTTGACACAGTAGTTAGGGGTAATACATGTAGAGTAATGAGGGATATATTGATGTTTATAATTGATGATGTTATTTTGTTGTAGTTGAAGTGAGGTAATTAGAGTGAGATTTTGGGGATGGCAATTTTGTAATAGGGGGTAGTGTAGTGTGGGAGTCCGCAACAACAAAATGGTTGGGACGGGATGGGACCGATTTAGGGGGAAGGGGTCACCTTAGGTAGAATCCAGGGACCAGACTAAGGAAATGAGTTTTTTGGGGGGGGAGACACTTATCCTGAGTACAAAGGGTTAGAGAGTATTTTTTTTTATATATTGAGAGAAGGTGGCGATTTGAGTTTATTAGTAAGTTGGGTTTAGAGATTGTTGGCTAGATGTTTTGATAGAGATGGGTGTCATATGAGTTATAGTTGTTAGTGAATAGTAGAGTCAGAGTGAGAAAGATTATGTATGTATCCATGCCAAGTGGCATATCAAGTTGGGATAAATAATTTAAATCACCCAAAGTAACGTAGAGTGAGGATAATAAAGAAAGAGATTTATAACAAGAATATAAAATTTTTAAGTAAAACCAGTGACAAATTTTGACAGAATTTGGAAATGTAAAGTTAGAAAGTGTTTATTGGAATAATTTAAATGTCAATGTAATTGTTAATTATAATAATATTTTGTTAATGTTAAATATTGTATTTTCTTATGTTTTGTGTTGACAGACAGAATTTTACAGAAGTTTAATGTGTTCACAGATGTAACTTGTATATAATGTATGTAGGTCAAGGTTGTGGACTTGACCTAGTTTTGATCAGCTGATAGCGAGGTCATATACTAGGCATGTTTAGTATGGAAGTTAATTCAACTTTGGTTTTTGATCAATTTAAACAAATTTTAAATAATTTCAACATGGAAAGAAAATATTTTAATAAACTTAAATTTTTTTGGATTTAAACTTTTTTTGGAAAAAAAAAAATTTCTTGATTTTGCGCCTGCCAGCTAATGGATATTTTAAACTTTGATTATGGTATTGTCCGTGTACTAAGCGTGTTTATTATTATTGAATTATTTTGTTGAATTGTATTGTTAGAGTATAGGTGCATGCACATGTTAGGTTAAGGACGTGCCTAGTTTAAGAGATATTCAATGTGCTAATAACAGTAATTGCTGAACAGAATTATTCAATTTAGGTAACGGATTTGTAGTTTGATTTTAAAGGAGGCAATTGTTGATTTTAACTTAAAGAAATTTTGCAGAAATGTTTCAATGTTCATAATACATAGTATAAGTGTGTGTGTGAGTCCAGTTTCTGCTAAAGGCAGCCCAGCTTGCATATAAGGGCAAACACATCGGTGGAGGATCTGGCATGATCTGAGCCAGGGATTGAGGATTTTGGGGGTAGCATGATAGAAGGCGAGGTGCCCTGTGGTGCGTGTCTGTTCGATTTTTGGTGTTGGGATCTCGCACAGGGAAGTCCAGTGATCTCGTTCAGATGCATCCATGGTCGCCAAGCCAGGGGGGTCGTTTACCCATGCAGAGTAAGAACAGAAGGGGGTTGTTGGCACCAGTTCCTCACCGGTCCTCTTAGGGGTTTTATCAATGAGATTTCTTCTGTTTTGGACAGAAGACTTCTCATTGAGGGGGTATTGTAACGGTCCAAAAATATGGGTATATTTATTTATTGCATTTTTGGGGTTTTATAAAAAATATTTGTAAATTTTATTTCTCAACGGTGACCAGAACACGTGTTGAATGGAACAGTTTATAACAAAGGAGAAATACGCCGTATGCATTGTGTAATCAGTACCGAGGTATGCAGCAAGCCTCATTTCCAAGAACTTTGTTTATGTGTGACCTGGCACTCGTAAGCATGATATAGGCACACGCGCGGGTGACGCTACCGTCCGAAAAACCAAGATGTCAGGAAACGATTTTTATTCAACTTAGTCTTACTAGCTGGCGGATATGAAACTTAAGGTCCGCCTCTTTTGTGACATCAAGCCAGAAGCGCCTAAATATCGTCGGCGTAAAACACAGAAAAGACTGCTATGTATCATGCTCATAGCCAACAAACTGCAACACTTCAGGCTGTGAGCGGCGAAGAAATTCGTTCGCGGGCAGGCATGAATATCCGTCCGCAGGAAATAAGTGAGTCGACTTATAGCCACGGCGTCGGCCAGATGCGCGCCAAGACTCGTGGGCTCCAAAAATCTTGTAAAGTTTATTTGAAAGTAATAATTTTGCATCTCTAAGTAAACCAGTAGCTAAGAATGGAATACGTGGAGTGACGGCAAAATGTAAAAGCAGTGAACTAACAAACGTTTGTGACCGAGTGCGGGAACATTACGGGGACACGCCTCGTGGTTGTCAGCGACGCTATGGAAACAAGTAACTGTATTCTAATCAATCAATTTTATTACCAAGGCCTAATTCAAGTAAATGTAGGGGTTTTATAAATTTGAATGAATGAGAGAGTGAGCACGCTGGGCTGTATAGGTTAAGATAAAGGTTATATTTAGAAATAAGACATACTTAGATGCATACATTTAAAAATTTGTTTTTTTGTGTTCTGTTAATAATTGGTGAATTTCCGTAAGTAAAACATTATTTTCATAACATAAAAATGTGTTAGACTAAGTTATTTCATCATTACCACTTTCTCATTTCTGTGCTGCAAGATTCGTCTAAACGTTCCGGGGATCTTCTGAATTATTATTGGGGGTGGTCAGATTGCTAAATTGTCCCGTTTTATTTAAGGTGGAGTGTCAAGGTTTCGGTATTATAACCTATTTAAAAATACCGTGGCGACTCTGGTCTTCTGAGAAAAATTTATGCAGCAGGTGAGTACAAGGACGAGTACAGGTAAGTCCTGGCAGTATTTTATTTATTTATATATTTCGACGTATTTTTTAACATCACACACTATAATGTCATTTCATTTGTATTTACCATCAGTTTATTGACTCTTATGGCTGTGAGTTTATATTTGGTGATAGTTAGCTCATGTAGCGTTGAGCTTGGCATTTTAGACAAATTATTTGGCTTGTCTCTTTGACTCGTTATCTGACATGTGTTATCATTTTATATCACTGAAATCTTAGGGCTCATATGTCATGTTACAATATATATATATATATAATTTGTGATGTTTTCAATTAGTTTCTTCTGCAAAAGAATATACGAAATTTATACTACTTACAGAAGAAACAAATTGAAAACATTACAAATTATATAGTTACTGCAAGAAACATCGAGTTACTTATATAGAAAATGATATATATAAGACTGGAAGGCTGAGGATGGGCACAAGATGGCACCCGAACGTGTTCTAAATAAGGAGAAAATACCTTGAGGTAAAGTGATTATGAATATTAAATATATATATTCAAACACATTTGCTACTGTGTATTTCTTGATGCAGTGGCGTAGCTAGGCTTGTTGGCGCCTGGGGCAAGGAGATCAACGGCCGCCTCTCCTTCACAATTAAAAGGGGACAAAAGACCAAAAATGAAGGCCCATACAGTGAACAAAGTACTTAATAAATGCAAATGTGTAGATTTTTGTATTAAAGCACGCCTAGCAAACGTCTTAAGATTACTTGTTAAGTCAAAATGAAGAAATTACATATTATAATGTTACCGTTATTCAGTTTGTACACATTTATTAGTAACAAATGTAGACTATAAAAATGTAGTAATATAAAACATTTATAACATAAAAATGTTCTAATAAACATGCAAATTCCTTTTAGGTCTAAAGCACATCTTCAAAAAATATCCTAAGGCAACATAAAGTTAAACAAAGAACTACATTAAAAGTAATAAAATAAATCACTTACCATTACAGGTTAATGGTTCCATCTTCTATTAATAAACACTTAATATTATATTTAATATTTAATAAATATTTAAAACGAGACATTTAAAATGTAACTTTCCTGGTCTTAATTGCTGCAAAGTTGGATATTAAATCACTATAATCTAAAAACTAAGCAATGTCGTTTTCAAATTAAAGTATTGCTAGATTTGATACCCTGTCTTGAGATATTGTTGATCGTAGGTACGATTTAATTAATTTAAGTTTACTAAATGATCTTTCTCAAGAAGACAAAGACACTGGTAAAGTAAGAAACATTTTTAAAGCTGTTGCTAGTGTTTTGTAATGGCTTCTCATCCCATTGAAGAAATGTATTGTAGCAGTTCCAGAGGTGTAAAGTCCATTTGTTCTCCATTAACTTTTGCCCTTTTAATAAAATTATGATGTCTTTCAAGTCACTGAACAATTCTTCATTGTTTACATCATGTGGATACAGTTTTAGAGCACTGTGTACTTAATATTGATTTGGGAAAGCTGTTACTTAAGTGTATGTCCCCATCATTTATGAATGCCTCAAATTTACATAGGAACCCAAAGTGTTTTTCTAACTCTTTTATATTAGAGAAACGGTTTGAAATTTCAACTGACAGTTTGTCCAAAATTTCTATTAGAGAACATCACATTTCTTGCCGAACGGTTAATGCAGAATCTTCTGGATACTCCCCTTACGTGCGCTTCCTTCTTATCACTTTTTGTGATACTGACACGCCATTCATTACATACCTGCTCTGCCTTAGAAATTACATTGTCACACAGTTCATTCTTCCAAACGTTTAATTTGTCTGTTAGCTTCTCCAGAAGTGTTAATGCTTGAATAAAGCTTATTCCTTTGGTCTCAAAAATTTTTTGGATTTTGTCCATAGAAGAAAGAATATCTGTTGAGAAAAAGACCAAGGTCACAAAATTAAAGTTTTCTATTGCATTAATTATTAATTGTGCATCTTCCCTCATATCAATTGTTTCAGTTGGTGTATCCCTCGGTTTATCCAGTGCAGAGATCACTTCATCTAACTGAGTGGATATTTCTTTCACCGAATCTGCTTTTGAACTCCATCTGGTATCACAATGTCCTTTTAGAGTAATATTTATGAAGTCTTTAAGAACACTGCATCTATAAGTGGAACAGGAAAAGGAGGTGAATAGACATTTTACTGTCCCAAAAAATGTCACTGCCTGAACATTGACATGAGCTCCATGAACTCCAACCATGTTAAGTAAATGGTTGTCACAAGGAACAAACACAGCTAGTGGATTCAAATCTAATATTCTCTTCTGAACTCCTGAATGGATCCTGAATTGTCATACGACTGACCTCTGCAATCGCTAAGACTCAATCCATCTCTGTCACGTTTACTTGTAATAGATCCCCTCCGCTGTTTTCACTTCGAAAGGAATAAAATCTATGAAGGCTTCCTTGATATTGCAGCATAACAGAATTTTCACCTTTAATATAACTTAATACAACCTTGAAAAGAAAAAGAAGAAACAATCTGTAGTGTGTAACGTGTCAAAAATGTGGGTATTTTTATTTGATTTCATTTCGGGGATTTATAAAAAATATTGTGTAAAGTTTGATTTCAACAAAGACCAGAACACGTGGTGAGTAGAACGGTGTTGTAACAAAGCAGCAACGCAATATTACGTTGTGAAATCAGTCAAGGAATTCGCACCACCCTAGATTTCCAAGAACTTTGTCTGAATGTGACCATGTGCCCATACGCATGACACAGGTATACGCTCGGGGTGACGCTACTTCAAAAACCAACATGGTCGGGAAACAAATTCTATTCACCTTCATCGAGTGAAACGGCGGATATGAAACTTAAGGTCCGCCTCTTTAGTGACATCAAGCCAGAAGCGCCTAAATATCGTCGGCGCACACTACAGAAAAAACCACTATGTATCATGCTCATAGCCAACAAACTGCAACAACTCAACTATGAGCGTCGACAAAATTCGTTCGGCAGGGCACCAATATCCGCCCGCTTGCAATAGATGCGTTACGCAGTCCACGAGAAGCCGACTCCATTAACAGACGCTGATCGTGTTATAAGGCCCCGGTCGGCTGAACTATCTAAATGTGATCACTTCAATAATATCGTAATACCGACTGGGACCCGAGGAGTTAACGGAGGTAACCAGACTATAATCAGTGTAGTGTAACCGTGAGTCGAAAACAGTTAAAGAACGGATTGCGGAATCGGGCAACGAAACACGTGTTCGGTCGGCAGTGAACAGTGAATTAAAACATGAATAAAAATACAATTACCGGGAATCAAACATGAATTTGTATTAAAACAAATCAAGGGGTAAAGTATTAAATCGAGTGTGAGTGTGTATGAGCAGAATGGGCTACCTTAATTATTATAATATTTGATATATTATATAATATTTTATGTTATTTAAATCTGAGATATAAATGTATATTTTAAAACTTATTTTTTCAGTGTCCTTGTGCTTAATTCATTAAAATCAGTTGGTTTACTTTGAAATATGTGTCAGCTTAAGTTATTTCGTCATTACCACTTTCTCATTTCTGTGCTGCAAGATTCGTCTAAACGTTCCGGGGATCTTCTGAATTATTAATGGGTGTGGTCAGATTGCTAAATTGTCCCTTGTTTTATTAAGGTGGAGTATAAAGGTTTTCGATATTTTAACCTATAAAAAATAATCGTGGCGACTCTGGTCTTCTGATAAAATTTTAATACCAGGTAAGTAGTTGGAGAAAGCTTGCAGGTAAGTTCTGGCAGTATTTTATGTATTTATATATTTCGATCTATTTTTTAACATCACAAGTGAGTGATAACAAAATGGTTAAAAATAAATTAAATAAATTGATCATTATAGTAAATCAAATTCTGACAATAGACTCTATAACAAAAAAAAAAACTCTTGGTCCAAATAAAAGGAACAATCAGTATAAAACAATATACGTTCAACCACATGATGATTAAAACTCCAGTACATCATCAGTATACCCAGTAAGATAAGGAGCAGTAATGAAAAATAATCATGGGTAACTTATACCCATAAGCATATAAGCATATTGCGCGCACGGAGGAGTGTGAGATTTGGCATAGTTAAAGTTTATATGGAGAAGGAGTGCAGAAAGCTAAAATTTATATATAATATGTGTTACAAATACATTAAATAAAATAAAATAAAACATTCATTTGCACTTAAAAATTCATTTAAACTTATTCAAACAATGGTAATTGTTAAAAATAAATAATTTTGTTGCCAGGCAATAAAATTTAATTTTTTCATTTTAGTGTACGTTCATACTGCCAATGTCAAACACATAATAGTCTGTGGTCAAACAGTCGCACAGAGTAGAGATTGTCACCAAAGAATTTTAAAATGTTGCCAACAAATAATTACTGACAGATTGACTGAATGAGCTGTGAATTTTGTGTGATTTCAAATGTTCCTTTTTCAATAGTCTGTGGAGTGTATGTCAAGGCAAAAAAGCGTTTATTTCATATTTTGTATATTAGATATCTGTGTTTTATATATTAATGTGCAGTTGAAAGTGAAATACAGCTTGCTTAATATACACCTGTTGCAAAAGGAAAATTTTGTAGCAGCAATTTGAATTGACTTACTCTCGCCTAATTATTATTGGTGGTTTCAAAAAATTGAGTACATTTTATTATTTTTAAATTAAACCCTGTCTAATCTTAGTTTCAGTAATTTCATTACATGTTTTTTTTTTTACATTCAGATATTCGCACCTACTTCCATTATGCCTCGACATAGAACACTGACGGGTCGGAGTGAGAGACAAAGAAGAAGGAATATATATTCGCGTGAAAGTCAAAATGATAATAGACCAAATGCAAATTTAAATAGTGTAAATAGTATAACATTGACGGGTCGGAGTGAGAGACAAAGAAGAAGGAATATATATTTGCGTGAAAGTCAAAATGATAATCGACCAAATGCAAATTTAAATAGTGTAAATAGTATACAAAATGATGAAATTATTTTGAGGGATACATTTAAATGCGCACTGAATATCATTCCAAGAAATTTTAATACTTTTGATTGTGGATTAATGCATTTACAATGCAGGTTTTGCAATGCAAAACATTTCGAATCTGAGGTCACTTTAGGTGAAAGGACTGCATTCACTTCATGTTGTCATAAGGGTAAAGCAATATTACCGGCCTTAAGTCAAAATGAATACTTTAAATCATTGTATGATGGACTTACTTCAAATGAACCTTCAATAAAAAGAAACTCAAAAAATTATTTTGAAAACATTCGTAAATACAATTCATCATTTGCTATGGTTAGCTCAGAAGCTAAAATTTCGGATACAGTTACGCGTGGAGTGTATCATTTTAAAATACATGATGTTTTTATCACAGATCAGGTCCAATGACTGCTGGATATGGTCGCTCACCATGTTATGCACAATTATATTTTTATGATGTTGACACTGCTGTCAATTATAGATTACATGAACACTATAATCAAACATGCAATAACAATATAATGCACGAAATCTCTTTTGAATTGGAACGCATTAATCCTTTCGTTCAGTCATTCATTGCAATGAAAGATCATTGTCAGAGAGTTGAAAATCAAAATAAAGAAATTTGTATGCTCATTAAAGTAAATCGTGATTTAGATCTACACCGTTATAATGATGCAGTTCAAACTGATGTAGCAGTAATATTTAGTACAGTTGATGGCGAGCCACCCTTTGAACGAAATAAGGTTTCGTTTTCAAAAGTTAATGGTACCATTAAAAATACCTCTGTTTTGTATTCATCATTGGACCCTTTAGCGTATCCATTACTTTTTCCAAATGGTGATACTGGGTGGCATATCAATATTTCTCATAGTGTACCAACTACATCTAATTCAAGAGCGCCCAGAAATAAATTAACCATGCTTCAGTATGCAGCCTATCGACTTGCAATTAGAGAAGATTTTAGCATGTTGCACCATTCACAAAAATTATTTCTGCAGTGGATAGTTGATATGTATATGAGAATAGAGGGCACAAGGTTACATTTCATTCGACAAAATCAAACAAGTCTTAGGTCTGAAGTTTACAACAATTTAACAGATTATTTAGAATTGAACCCCAATGCCAATAATGTTGGCCATAGAGTAATTTTACCATCTTCATTCAATGGATCTCCAAGAAATATGTATCAGAATTATTTAGATGCAATGTCAATTGTACAATATTTCGGAAAGACTTCTTTGTTTATTACAATGACTTGCAATCCAAGTTGGCCTGAAATAGTTAGCAATATTGGTGTAGGTGAGTCAGCTAATTTTCGATCTGATATTGTTGTGCGTGTATTCAAGTCCAAACTGAAAGCATTAATTGAGGGCCTTACACTAAAAAAAATCTTCGGTAAAGTTGAAGCACTCATTTATACAATTGAGTTTCAAAAGAGAGGATTGCCTCATGCTCACATTTTACTCTCTTTAAATGAGCAAGATAAAATTGTTAACGCTACCGATATTGATAAAGTTGTATCTGCGGAGATTCCTAACATTCAAACACATCCTACATTACATGAATATGTTGTAAAACACATGATGCATGGACCATGCGGTGTACTTAATCCAAATTCTGTATGTATGAGAGATGGAAAATGCACAAAAGATTATCCAAAACGATTTAATGAATTTACATGTGAATCATTAAATGGATATCCATTATACAGAAGGCATGATAATGGTGATAATGGTATGATGGCATGATAATGCTGAAGTTCGCGGTAGTTGCCTCGACAATCATTATGTTGTACCATACAATCCGTATTTACTTGCCAAATTTAATTGCCATATAAATGTTGAAGTATGCACTACAGTTAAAAGTGTTAAATACATTTATAAATACGTGTATAAAGGCTATGACAGTGCATCTGTTGAATTAGGTTCAGAGAGAAATGAACCAGGTCAAGAAATACAAATTGATGAAGTTAAAATTTTTTTAAATGGCCGTTATGTCGGATCAACTGAAGCTGTATGGCGCATCTATGAATTACCAATGCATTTTCAATCACATGTCATCGTTAGACTTGACATTCATTTACCGCGTAGACAGAATGTTTACTTTCGAGAAGGGCAAGAACGTCAAGCAATTGAAAATGCAAGACAAACAAAATTATTAGCATTTTTTGAATTGAATCGATCAGCTCCATCAGCGCATGAATATAAGTATATTGAAATTCCTTTGCATTATGTGTGGGAAGATTCCCGAAAAAAATGGAAGAAGAGAAGGCGTGGAGGTGATAAAATCATTACACGCATATATGTAGTATCACCAAAAGACATCGAACTTTTCCATTTACGATTGCTTTTATTACATGTCTGTGGTCCAAAATCATTTGAGGATGTTAGAACATACAATGGAATTATACACACTTCTTTTGTTGAAGCGTGCCATGCTCGCGGCATTGCTTCAAATGATAATGAATGGTGCGAATGTTTAAATGAAGCAAAAGAATTACATTCACCAAAACAAATGTGAAATTTATTTGGTTACATTTGTGCATTAAATGTGCCAGCCATGCATTGGCGTTATGGAATGAATTTAAAGTATATCTTAGTGAAGATTTTTTGAGAGAGTACAACGAAGAAGTATCCTTTAACACAGCTCTATTAGAAATTGAAGATATTTTGAATGTTCATAATTTGTCATGTCAAGAACTTGGTTTACCAGTTCCCACGTATTCGCAGAGAACAGACGAAGCAAATGCTATTGATCCAATAGAACAAGAGTTTCTGTTTTGTGAGCATTATGAAACTGCAAATATTGAACAGCGTAATCTAATTGATCGTGTGATTCGTGCAGTTTTGCACCATGATACTGGATCTAATGTTTTTTGTTTAACCGCTCATGCAGGTTGTGGAAAAACATTCACACAAACAGCAATCATTCACAAATTAAATTCGCTTAATCTTAGTTGCATTGCAACAGCGTTCAGTGGCATAGCTTCAACTCTGTTACTTGGAGGTAGAACTTTACACAATGTGTTTAAATTGCCTATACCCATTTTGGAAAATTCTGTAGTGAATATTACCGCAAATAGTAGCTATGGACTTTACATAAATTCATCATCATTGATAATTATTGATGAAATTTCTATGTGCCCACTGCAAGTGTTGAAAATCATAGATAGATTATTGCAGGATCTATGCGATGAAAATGATAAACATAAACCATTTGGAGGGAAAACGATACTTCTGTGCGGTGATTTTCGGCAAATCTTACCAGTTGTCCCACATGGATCACGTGCAACTTTAATTGAAAATTGTGTCACGAGTTGGCATAAATTTGTTTATTTTCATAAAGTAACGTTTACTCAAAATATGAGAGCCTTACCAAGTGAAATAGAATTTGTCGAATTCTTGAAAAAAATTGGTAATGATGAAGCCCCACAATTCCCTCAGTTTGGTGAAAATATTATTGAAATACCTCAGCAATTAATAGGAGATGAAAATAACATTATTAATGAGGTGTATGGAAATATTTCCGAAAACATACTCTCAGATAACATATTGAAGTCAGTTATTTTAGCACCTAAAAATGATGATTGTACTTTTATTAATACTGATATACTTAATCGAATACCAGGTGAACAGAAAACATATCATAGCTACGATAAAATAATTTGTGATGATGACAATGAAATCAATAACTATCCAATAGAGTTTTTGAATTCTTTGACTATTAGTGGTTTGCCACCACATAAGTTAGTATTGAAAGTTAATTGCCTCGTTTTACTGATCAGAAACTTAAATACAAAGGAAGCATTAGTCAATGGAACAAGAATGCGCATCAAGTGTATGCATCGTAATGCTATTGATTGCGAAGTTTTAACTGAACCACACGCAATAAGAGAATTTTGATTCCACGTATAAATTTAACATATTCCGGTACTGTTTTACCATTTAACTTTCAAAGAACTCAATTTCCAATTATACCTGCATTTGCGATGACAATAAATAAGTCTCAAGGACAAACATTCGAAAAATTGGAATTTTATTGAGGCAGCCAGTTTTTACACATGGTCAATTGTACATCGCAGCAAGTAGAGTTCGATCATTCGATGGTTTGAGATTTTATATTTCCGAACATGGCCAAGGGCATTTAGCAAATGATGAAAGAGTTTTTACAAAAAACATCGTTTACACAGAAGTTCTGAATCATTAAATTCACTTTCAAACTATTTTAAGTTCAATGGAAAACATTTATTTTTTTAACCGCCCGGTTTTTTTGATTTAATGAAAAATATATGAAAAAATACGAGGCACGTATTTTTTATTTCATTTTTTATTTTGTATTAATGTTTTGTTTAAATTTTATATAATTCGAAAAAGATAGGCAAAATAATTGTGTAGCCTTGGCGAATCTGGTCAGTATGGCAATAAAAAAAACCCAAGGAAATGTCAAAAAACGCATTATTGCTTTTTAAATATGGCTTAGCCAAGCTAAACCTCATTTTTCCTATCTTTCATATTTTTCAAATAACTCGAAAATTAATGCATAGAAAAAAAAATTAAAAAATTATATAAGCTTTGTAGCAGATAATCTTCAAACTGTTTTCGAATTTTGTACCTTACCAAAAATGAAATGTAATCCACTGGAATTGAAAACAATGTATCTTATACTGTACTTCTATGAATGTCAAGTCTCATTTTTATTAGCGTTTATTTGATTCAATAATAACATGAAAAAATTAAAACTGACAATGAATTATATCAAAAAATAAATACGAATACAAGCTGTAATTGTGTTTTTTTTTCAACTGTTGTAGCGGGTCGATTTTTGGGTGTTTTTGTTTTAACCGTTTGGGGTATATATATATTTTTATTCAGTTCGTTTTCGGTCGGGAGCTTTATAAAACATTGCGAAATAATTGTATTGTACAACGTATTTGTCCATACAACAGAACAGTGTTAAGAAACAGTTCGAAACAAAGCAGTAAGGCGCAGTTGTTGTTGAGGAATGCGGCGGAGCATCTGCACCTCTACAAAATTCTGAGAACTTTGTACCTGTGTGTGGCAGCGCACATACGCAACTGCTCAATCACGCTCAAAGGACGCTCTAACAAAAAACCAAGATGGCAAGAGAGGATAATATTCATCGCTTTCTCCAAGACCTTGCGGAAATGCTGTTTTAAGTCCCACCCACTTTTATGACATTAGCCAGTGCCTAGTTGAAATCGTCTGCTATCGTCACTCCAACAACTACATGACTAGTATGAGTCGAAACTGGGACGACTAACTGGAAGGCATTGATGTCCGTCGTCTTGACAAAAATGCTCCCGGAGTGGGGAACAGAGAGACGCCATATAGTCCACGAGGTACAGAGTTCACCTACAGACGCTGATCGTGTTGTGCGGGCCCGGTCGGACGAACTTCAAAAAATGTGAACAATCAGTATAATACCGTTTTAACACCGACCGGGACCCAAGGAATTAATAGATAATAGACTTACTACATTGGTTAACTGAGGAAACGAAGTTATAAATAGACAAGTTAACGGGCAACGAATCGGGCGAACGGAATCCACGTGTTTGGCCAGAATCGCGACAGTGAGGTGTTACCGATACAAAAATGAATTTATAAAAAATGTTAAGGGGTTTGTTAATATTTTGTGTGTGTGTGTGTGTGTAAAGAATGCAGGCTGGGCAGTCTGAATGGTATAAAATAAGGTAAGCCGTAGATTGTAAGTCAGATTATAACAGAGTCACGTGTTGCACAACACCTGAATATGTGTTTATTAAAAGTATGTTCTTAATTTCACTCAAGTATTAGTAAAACATTAAATGGAAATTCTCTTCTAAAAGGAGTTGTGTCAGTACTTAGCATAACCCACAGACCATGTTTGTATCTAGGTACATGTGAACGAATCCTGGGCCCTGTAAGCTTTCGTAACGGTAAGTAACAAATTAATTGGAAATATAATAATAATAATATATGTTCGTGACGGCAAGTCACACTGTTACTAACATTAAATTTTAATTTCATAGGTATTGCAGGGAATTAAGGCAAACAACACACGCTAATGACGTATTTGTACACGCTCGCAGCTGACGTAATAGAACAAAATTCAAAAATATTATATGCAATGATTATAGAGGTATACTCTTTGACAAAAGAACCTCAATAACGTTCAAACTTAAAAAATTAATGAATTACGGTCGAATTTCGACCACTGGGCGACCACTAGTTAAAATAACTACATCAAAGGATCTTCCAAACATAAAATAATAACATACTCATTGAAGGAGAAATAAGGGACCGACTAATTCAAGCTTAGTACAAGGAGTGTAGTATTAGGGAAGGTTACTTCCCAAATCTCATGACAATTATGTACAATTTAATTAAATTCAAAATAATGACAAAACCCTAAATCCCTTTAACCCAAGTTACAGGATACACTACAAATAAGTTAAAGATTGTAAATTAAATATAGAGATAACTCCAGGGTAAAGAGTAGAATATTGAGTAGAAAGGATTAAAGGCTACCATTAGTGTAGGTGATAAAGAATGCCTCAGTGAGAAGGAAAGTGATATCCAATATAAACTATAATAGTGAAAGACAGAAAATGACTGAAATGTTATTAATTGTAATAGAGTATTTAAATATAATATGTAAGGATTGTTTTATATTAATATTGTAACAAATGTAAAACGGTTGTTATTACAGAGTTTAATTAAGTTCTACGTTGGTATGCGCCAATTTGTAAACAAATCTAACGTTTACGTTATTAATTATAATTGAGGATGTTTAAAGGCCTCACTGTTGGGTTTGTCAATTTGTAATAAATGTGTTCTCTCTATTTGGTTGTTTTTCTTATTTAATTTACAGTTGTAGTTAATTTCAAAAAAATTTAAATTAACTAATTCGATCTATTTAAGGGAAAAAGTTTATTATGTTATTGTAGATGCGACCTACTGCAACTCAATATTAATAAAAAAATTTATTTTTATTTTATCATTGCTGCAACTCTTATGTTGAACATAGCCCTGTGTTGATCAATTAATAAGTGTTTTACCATAGAGTAACTCTATATTACAGGTATCTTAGTTAATAATTCGGTAATTCTCTCCAACCCTATTTGGTCCGTATGATTTAAATTAATTCAAATGTGGTGAAAGGAATACGTTAGTTCGGCACTCTCTTGTTCCACCAGCTGTCTACAGCAAGCGCTGCTATTCGTAATTGACTTGTTTTTATAGGTTAGTTAGTTTCACTTGATAGTTTAACCAACTTCTTTATCTGTAAATTACTTCCCCATCAAAATATAATACCTATTCTACAATAACACAGAACATCATTACATACAAGAAGGATTCTTTATTTATATTACTTTTTAACTTCCAACAGTATTCTTCACAGTTTATTTGATCATAATATCGATCGTACAATGCTGAATCGATTTGTTAATGGACTAGTTCTGTATAATACAATTTAAATATAATTTTTGTTTATCTCTTATCCCAGGGTACGTGTGATTCTTTTAACGATTAGTAAGGCCAGGTAATGCAAAATTAAGGTTAAAAAGTATTACAAATTGTTATTAATTCTTAATGTATAAAATTAAATATAAGTTGATGTTACTGTACAATGCGATTCTCAAGATAGCCGTGTCTGTTTACAACCGCATGCAGACGTCCTGATGATGTTATTTTTGACCAGAAAATGTGTCCAGATTATCAATAAAGGTTGAAAGTGGATGTCCCGGCGTGTAACAGGAATTCTTCCATTCTTCGTTCTTCTTCGCGATCCTTGTGGTTGCCGGTCCCAGTGGAATTGGTGTAGTATTATAATTTCTTCAATCTCTTGGAAGCGAGGTCCGTGTCTCCAATACCAAAGGTTCTTGTGTATATTTGGTTTATAATTGTATTAATTTTGACTGCTTGTTCATTCAATAAGTATCTTGGTTCAATTGTAAATCGGGTTCATCATTATTTCTAATGGAATTAGTTTGAAGAAGAAATTAATAATTCCGCTATCTTTGGGATGTGTATAATTATATTTCCCGAACTCTAGTAATTATTCATCAGTTTTGTTTAAATGGATTGGCTTTAAGATATTAGATTTATTAAGGTTCATTCCTTTTTATTTTATTTTATGTTTAAATTCGTCTACTGAACTGTTTTCAATCGCATATAACAATCGAATGTTGAAATCAACCAAATTTCTTGCATTTTAGTTACCCTAACAACCATTACTTTCTGTCATTGGATAATATTCGATATCCTAGAGCCAGAATTAGAAAATATTACTACTCTTTTTTAAATAAAATACTCCATGCTTGGAATTACACCAAATCACATAAAACTCTCACTTAATCTGCCTTATTAAACAATATATATTTTACTATAATTTCATCTGACTGGACTTATTAAAAAGGTATTAATTCCTTTTACAAATATTAAATTTAGGCCTATTGGGTTTCTTACACCTGTTATAATTTAGTTTTGTTTTTAACTTAATTATTCTTTACCTGACCTACTGTACAAATAGTCACTGGCTTACGGCCGCTTGCATCAATTTTAATTTCCTGGTTTCAATTCATTATATTATTTAGTTCATCATTGAACCCTTCATTATTTTTTAACATAACTATAAGAACTACTTGCCAACTTATTAACCCTTCCTGGCCAAGTTTACAAACATTATTTTAAACATCTTCATTAATCAATTAAAGTAAATACATTTAACATAATATCATACCTAATACATGTACTTATACTTAATTATTTAAATACAATTTGAACATAAATAAAAGGAGTACCACTGACTAAGTACTTCTTTAAAGCAACAGCTCCACACTTACTATCCACAAACATAAAATAAATATCCTGTAAACACTATATCATGCTACAGTACAACACCAAGTACATTTTATAACACGTTAAATATTAATCGAACAGTATATTATACTCAACTCCTACACATTAAACTCCTCCCATTAGACACAATGTTTATGTTTTACATCTCATACTACTCATTACATATTTTAGATTTAGGTACACTTTTGATGTTTTAATTACTTAGTAACCTTACTATGTACCTATAATGCATTCTTCAGGTGAGATGGGCCCTCTTGTATTTAATTATAACAGGCTTTGGGCATTGTTTTAAATCATTTTTACACAGTTTTTTATGTAACGTCGGGGACCTCAACTCTGTTACGTTACAATATAAATGTGGAAACATGAACTTTCATTATATGTAATTGAATATGTTAGATTATAAAATGTTTTGTTATAGTTAAATAACGTTAATTATTGCTAAAGGTTTGTTAAGGTAGGAAAGGCAAGGATATAATCATAATATATTTTAAATTGTAAACCGCAGAAATAATAAGGAAGCAAACTAGTTATAATATCAATAGCAAGGCAAAACCGATTTTGAGGTCAAATTCAACCTTGACCAATTTATTAACCTTTGGAATAAATTTAATAGTCCTTCAACCTTTGGACTTGATTTATTATGTAATCAAGTCCAAAGGGATAAATTAAATAAAACTGTATAAAATTAACAGAGATTAGTCAGTTTAGAATAAGATACTTAATTATAATTATCACAGAAATATATAATAGTAAATGTAATGATCAGAGGATAAAATTGACCTTATTGGAAATGTGTAATATAATGCCTAACAGTGGACACAGTACAAATAAAATGTAAATTAATCAGTATCGGTGTGTTGTAACAACAAATTGTTAAATACAAAGAATAATGATGAAATGAGTAATCTTATTTAAGGACAATGTTAACATAAAACGACTTTTAAGCCATTTAATTTATAATTATGTGAATAATAATAAGGCCTATAAGAAATGTCAAAAAAAGTCAGTTTTAAGCTTAATTGAAACTAAAATAGGTCATGTTGGATATTGATTTATGTAAAATTAGAACAGGAATATTGCTAGGTACTTAAATTTTCATGAGATTAAAAAAATAATATAGCCATAAAATAGAAAAAAAATGTCATATATTTATATGAGATCAGGCCTGGACAAGACGAACAGCTGATTTCAGACAATGGGATAGGATACCAAAATATTTCTGGAATTACTATATTAAACAAGATTTCAGTTAGCAGTTAATTGTTAAACGCGAACCAGAACGGATGGGAACGTGCAGAACGGAGATCCAAAAAATATAAAATAATTTGAACTAAATTGAAAGTACAATATAAAGAGTTACTACAGAGGTTATAAACCTAAAATTAATAAAAATAACTTAACCAATTAACGAAGTGAAGAATGAGTTTTAGTTACAATATAATCAAACACCAATACACCAAGAATCATCCGCCATGTTGGAATAATTGAATTAATACTATTCCATTGAATAACGAACTTAACCAGATTTCGAACACTGAATACAACACTAGTAATACTGCATCAAACTACATCTTTGAGCGAAAAGGAACATTATAACAGAAGCATCCAGAGGAACAAGACTATCGCAGAAGAAGATATCCACAATTACATTTGGGTGAGAGGAAAAAACCACAAGCTGGTGTAGTTGGGCGAAATCCGATGTTGATGGCGGCCATGTTTCGAAGTCATCTCGCCAGCAGTACACTGCCATGATGAATCAACAGCTACGCGACGTCATACACAGCTGACTGGTTCGATTATTTTTTTTTAAATGACATTATTTTCAAATATATTTTACTTTTATGTAATAGTAATTAAGTATTAATTAATTGTAAGTATAGTATCTTATAACTTGCCTTTCCCTGACCATTTCGACAGTTCAAAGAACTCTGTTAATCAATTTTGTAATTTTATATATTTTGTTAGTTAACACAATCGACCTGTGAATTGAGTCTCAGCCGCAGCAATAGTCGATGCACGTAAGATTATCGCATCACTTCTTAAATAAATGTCATTATTGTTTCTAAACACGAGTTTTCCTAATTATTTGAGTAATTAAAATTAATTTATTTCATTCTAATTTAACTTAGAAGGTAATAACTAAAGAAATCAAGAAGAAGAAGAAGAAAAGGAGCTGAGTTAGAAGCGAATACAATTCGACCCAGCTTTGACATAATTGGATTACCACACAATAGAACAAATATTTCTTTACCGAGTCTAGCAAATTAACACATGGAAATAAATTAGTATTAATACTTCTAATTAAATAATAATTAAATAATAAAACTAATTGAACAATTAAAATATATAAATAATATTTTTAAAAAAAATTTTTAAATAAATTTATAACTCGTAAATTTTCTCAAACATAAATTTTTATTTGTAACCCAAGGTGTTATTACAAATTGGCGTCCAACTTTAGGGGCTAAAGATAGGGATTGATAGGCCGACAAGTAAAAACAATTTGCCCAATTTCCTATTTTTAGCTGGCAGCTGTTAACAGGTCAGGAGAATAAGCAAGATGCACAGGAGAGCAACATCTAAGAAAAGGGCGGCGGAGGCCGAGAAGGAAATAGATATGGATGATAAGGAGGCGACTCCTGTGGAAGATGTGGAGTTGATATTACCTCCAGCAGAACCAATAGAACCAGCACCCCAAGGGAAACAACCTGACAAGCCGACACAAACCAGAGAAGTAAATTACCAGGAAATATTAATGACCACATTGGCACAACTCAGCCAGAAAATGGAGGAAATAAAAACCGACAATAAGCAGTCAAAGGAAGAATTAGGCCAGAAAATGGAAGAAAATAGTAAGAAGATGGAGGAGAAGATGGAAGAAAATAGTAAGAAGGCAGAAGAAAACAGTAAGAAGATGGAGGAGAAGATGGACGAAATAAGAAATGACAAAAAATTATTAATGGAGGAAAATATTAAGAAGATAGAGGAGAAAATGGAGGAAATAAAAACTGGCAATAAACAGTCGAAGGAGGAATTAAATCGGATAAGCCAGAAATTGGAAGAGACCAATAAGAAAATGGAAGAAACCAGTAAGAAAATGGAAAATGTTAATCAACAGTTAAGAGAAGAATTAAGGGAGACTAGCCAAGCAAATATGAACCAGAAAGATGGAAGCATTAAAGGAAGAATTGAGTCAGAAGATAGCAGAGAACAATGAAACAATCAGCAAGAAGGTAGAAGAGGAAATAACGGTGATAGAACAAAAGATTACAAGGGCTGATGAAAGATGGAGTCAGACTGAGCGAGAAGTACAGAGTATTAAAACAGAAATAAACACCAAGGTCACCAGTATAGAAGAAACGAATAGGAAGAATTTAGAAGAAAAACTAAAAGAAACACGCGAAGAATGGGAAAGAGTGCAGAACCGATTCACTGAAAAATGTGATGGCATTGAAGCTGCTGTGACCAGTATAAATGGTCAGGTTCAAAAAATCAAACTGACATAGACCTTTTTCATAGTCGACCAACTAGCATCACCAGTTTTCCCAATACAGAAAATCGAGAAGGGATTAACTTCAGGCTATACAAAAACAAGCATATGGAATTCATAGCCAGAATTGAAGAGTACTTCGCAAAACACCGAGGTAACCGATGGAGCGTAAATAAGGAAGTACTAGATGAATCGTTCAAGGAGATAGCCGATAATTGGTGGATGGCGATAAGGAACGAAGTTACGGACTATCAGCAATTCAAGAGGTTGTTTAAGGCAAAATATTGGTCCGAGTCTACGCAGAACATCGCAAGAGACGGAATACGTCATGTGTAACGGGCCAAATTTATGGGTTATTTTATTTTATTGCATTTTCGGGGATTTATAAAAATATGTGTGAAGTCTAATTCCATTGTGACAGACCACGTGTTGTAAGAACAGTTTTTAACAAAGGCGACGCAATATCACGTTGTGCAATCGGTAACCAAGAATTCACCCAGCCTTCATTTCCACGAATTTTGTGAGAGTGTGACAGAGCGCCCATACGCATTATACCACCAGGGGCGCGGACCCACGCGGTAGGGAACCGCAAAGATGGCCAGGTGAATAATTTCTGTTCGCCTCCTTTATTAAGGTGACGGATGTAAAAATTAAGTCACGCCTCTTTTGTGACACCAGCCAGTGTCGCACCAATATCATAGACGATCGGCACACAAACAACAGCATGAGTTTAAATGGGACGAAGCTGCGGCGACGAAACCACAGGCTGTGGTTTCCACATAAGAAACGACGAAATTGAGTTGGCCGTGCATACAGATGCTGCTCGGCAGTCCACGATAAACCACCACAGCTTACAGACGTAGTTAGTGCCACGCGGGCCCGGTCGGGTAGAACTTTTTAAATATGAATAATTCAATGTAATAACGCCGTAATACCGACCGGGACCCAAGAAATTAATGAAAGTAGTACAGTGATCAATTGGTGCAGTGGAGTTGTAAATTGAAAACAGTTAATAACGGGCAGTGGAAGCGCGGAACGAAAGCATGTGTTCGGGCGACACCGCGGCAGTAAACAGGTCATAAAGTTACAGTAAATAAAACGTGAATGCGTAAAGACAAACTATTATTTTTTATTTTAATAACAGGGGTTTTTCCAAGATGTGGATGTGTGTGTGAGCAAAGCTGGGCTGCTTTCTATAGTGTAAAAAAGTATTTAGGTGTAAGGCCATTTAACCATTCCAGAATGTGTTTTGCTCTTTTGTGTTTTGTGTTAAGGATTTCCGTCTGTCTGTAAGTAAAAATATTCATTTACTGACAAAAATGTGTTAGTCTAAGTTATTTCGTCATTACCACTTTCTCATTTCTGTGCTGCAAGATTCGTCTAAACGTTCCCGGATATCTTCTGAATTATATTTGGTGGTTAGTCAGATGGCGAAATTGTCCCGTTTTTATTAAGGTAGAGTGTTCAAAGTTTACATGTATAATTAAAAAACATGTTGGCGACTCTGGGCTTCTGATAAAAATTTAAAAGACAGGTAAGTTATAAGAGCGCAGGTAAGTCCTGGCAGTAATTTTGTTATTTAATATATTTCGATCATATTTGTATGATTACAATTGGCTCACGCTGCCAGGATTTTCGTTTAATTTTATTTATACGAGGTAGACCTATTTTAAAGCACAGAAAATAGGAGGTGGTAATGACGAATTTGTAAAAATATTTATCGTAGATAATTACGTACGCGTGTTTTAAGGTTAGCGTAGTAAAATAAAAGTGCGTCATTTACGCAAAATTGACATGAAATAGAAAGTGCATTACAAAAAATCAAGTGAATTAAAGTATTCTAAGTATCAAGTATAAAATAAGAAATAGCAGATAATAATGAAGTCAGCTTCACTGACGATAAAATAGAAAGTCCGTCAACAACTATCCGAAATAAACAAGAGGTAGACAATAATGAGAAAGTCATGAATATGTTACAATTAATTTTGGAGCAACAAAGTATTAAGTTTAATGAAATAAAGAGTGATTCTGACGCTAAATTCAATACTCAGAATAACAAATTTGATGAATTAAAAAATGAGATTCAAGAAATGAATAAATGTTTAGAAAATACCAATGAAACAATAAGAACTAGTTTGAATAAATTAGAACATAGTATTGAGAGAATGGGAGTAGTTGTGATGAATCCAAACAAGAACAATACGAATGAAAATTATAATGACATGTGTAAAAATGTGGTACTAGATAAAGAATTAACAAATGATGATAATGATGTCGAAAATAATAAAAGTAATATTGAGAATAGTAATGTAGTTGAGGAGGTAGTATCAGAGAGTGATATGTTAAAAATAAATGATGAGAGTATTGATGAAGTTGTGGAATGTAATAAGGCAATGTTAATGTGTGTTTATGAGGTAGAGAGAAAGCGGAAAGATAGTATAGTGGTAGAATGGGGGCAGAGGGTAAATTTTCCCCTTATTGATGATGATTTAATGTATTCACAAGTGTTGTTTTTGAAGGGCAAGAGTCCCGTGTTAGTAGAAGATTTGAGTTGTTTATTTTTGTTGTATAATTTTGTACCCTCTGTCTGGAGTAATATTGAGAGTGTGATATGGTATTATGATGAGAGAGATTTAAATAGAGAATTGTATGTTGAGAGAGAAACAGAATTGTATGAATTAAATAGAGATTATGATGAGTGGAAAGTAAGGTTAGAAGTGTATTTAAATAATAATGATTTAATTTATAATAAAAAAGTAACTGACCCGATATTGGAAATATTTACTGAAGGAGACTTAACAGAAATACTTAATGTAGACTTGTTGCATGATTATTATGATATAACGAATAAATTGAAATTGTTTGGTTATGACACACAAGACAATAGTATGTGTGTTAATAAAATTGAAAAGTGCTATATAAAACAAAGACTAATCTTTGACGATGGAGGGTAAACTATAAACAATTAATGGACAATTATAAATATTTTTGTTTTATGGTTTTTTGACCTGGCAGACTTGGACAATGAAGTGTGAAAAAATGGAACAGTTAATGACAAAAGTTTGTAAATAAATGTTTAGTAAATTTATTCGTGTGTACTGTAGAATGTCAGGTAAACAATGGGTATATGTAGTAGTAATGTTTGTGATAATAACAATAATAATATTTTGCAATTTAAATAAATAACAACATTGAATTTGAAGACAGTAATTAAAGAATTGTAATTGTTTTGATAGCAATGGAATTTGTATTTTGAATAATTAATTTATTTAAAACAATTTGATATGTTTTAAATATTTTGATTGATTATTTAAATGTTGTATAATTAAATTTTCTAATGAATTTAAATTGTTTTACGAGATAGGTATTTGGTAATTGGTTGTTAAATTGTTTGATTTGAAATAACTTTTTGTTAAATGTTTCAGAAGTAACGTGAAAGTATTGGTGTATGGTGTATGTATTTTGTGTATGTCAGTTTAAATGGAATGTAAGTATAAAATTTATTATACTAATTAAATGGAATAAAATGTGTACAGATGTTTGACTCAAATGAAATAATTTTAATTTTAACAATGAAAACCACTCGAGATAATAATTTAAATAATAACAATACCTGAAATATAAAGAAAATAAATATAAATTATAAATTTGAAAATTGTAAGGTGATGAATGAGTTTAATGGATAAAATGATTAATAAAAATTTCATGTTATAATGTTGTATATAAAGTTTTAAAATTTTATAATTTAGTTAGTAAGGCGCTATTGCTGGGGTGGCCTGTGCCCCAGTAGATAGTGGAATGGGTTGGGGGTAACAGAGAGTGTTACCTCCATCGGAGGCCAACAGGGCGAAAATGTGCGGCACACCTTTTTTGTACAATTGTACCATGATAGACGCTCGTGCCGCACATAACAAGGATGATATAGAACAAGCATTGAAATGAAGTTAGATTTCCCCGACTTTTCGGGCGATTACTGCCTTACCAGCACTAATCGTGGCTTTGGCTAGCGGTCAGCTATGGCCATATCAAGTCCCTTGACCATAGCTGATTTGAAATTGGTTGATAATAGAAATTAAATGGGGGGTGAAATTAGGGGAAACCCAGGAACTATGGAACAGCGGCTGCCACTCTGTCCACGTGGGGACAGCATAGCCAGGTGGTAGACCCATTTTAAGGGCGTTTCAATATAAAACAAGGATATGTCAATATCCATAATCGTTAAAATGTCAAGCCGAAGCAAAGACACGGAGATGTCAAATTCCTCCAACTATGCAGTCTTTGTGAAAGCAAAGGGGCGCTACAGTCCTCCATAAATTACAATAGTGTGTGTGGATCAGGGGGTTGCTCAGAACTGTTGTAAGAACAGTTTTTAACAAAGGCGACACAATATCACGTTGTGCAATCGGTAACCAAGAATTCACCCAGCCTTCATTTCCACGAATTTTGTGAGAGTGTGACAGAGCGCCCATACGCATTACACCACCAGGGGCGCGGACCCACGCGGTAGGGAACCGCAAAGATGGCCAGGTGAATAATTTCTGTTCGCCTCCTTTACTAAGGTGACGGATGTAAAAATTAAGTCACGCCTCTTTTGTGATGCCAGCCAGTGTCGCACCAATATCATAGACGATCGGCACACAAACAACAGCATGAGTTTAAATGGGACGAAGCTGCGGCGACGAAACCACAGGCTGTGGTTTCCACATAAGAAACGACGAAATTGAGTTGGCCGTGCATACAGATGCTGCTCGGCAGTCCACGATAAACCACCACAGCTTACAGACGTAGTTAGTGCCACACGGGCCCGGTCGGGTAGAACTTTTTAAATATGAATAATTCAATGTAATAACGCCGTAATACCGACCGGGACCCAAGAAATTAATGAAAGTAGTACAGTGATCAATTGGTGCAGTGGAGTTGTAAATTGAAAACAGTTAATAACGGGCAGTGGAAGCGCGGAACGAAAGCATGTGTTCGGGCGACACCGCGGCAGTAAACAGGTCATAAAGTTACAGTAAATAAAACGTGAATGCGTAAAGACAAACTATTATTTTTTATTTTAATAACAGGGGTTTTTCCAAGATGTGGATGTGTGTGTGAGCAAAGCTGGGCTGCTTTCTATAGTGTAAAAAAGTATTTAGGTGTAAGGCCATTTAACCATTCCAGAATGTGTTTTGCTCTTTTGTGTTTTGTGTTAAGGATTTCCGTCTGTCTGTAAGTAAAAATATTCATTTACTGACAAAAATGTGTTAGTCTAAGTTATTTCGTCATTACCACTTTCTCATTTCTGTGCTGCAAGATTCGTCTAAACGTTCCCAGATATCTTCTGAATTATATTTGGTGGTTAGTCAGATGGCGAAATTGTCCCATTTTTATTAAGGTAGAGTGTTCAAAGTTTACATGTATAACTAAAAAACATGTTGGCGACTCTGGGCTTCTGATAAAAATTTAAAAGACAGGTAAGTTATAAGAGCGCAGGTAAGTCCTGGCAGTAATTTTGTTATTTAATATATTTCGATCATATTTGTATGATTACACATGGGAAGTATAACCCGTATTGGGGTAAAACGCTGACTGCATATTTCTTAGGGAAGGTGTGTGTGGCCAAACACTTAGAGCCCAAAATACCCCAAGAATGCTTGGTCAGCAAACTATCCTACCATTATGAGGAGGACATAATAAGAGCTCGCCACAACAGTCAGATTAAAACCATACAAGCAATGATGGAGTTGTTCGAAATGTACGAACACGAAGACTATTACCGCCAAAGTAGGATGAGATATGAGAAACCTGAATTTAGAAATGACAACAACTATATGAATAATAATAATAATCAGAACGGCAATAATAATAATAATTATAGCTCCGCGAGCCGGGATAATGTAGGATACAATAATAATAATAATAATATTAATCGGAATAATAATAATGATAATAATAATAATAATAACCATCAATCAAATAGAAATGGTTATTATAATAATAATAATTATGGTTCAAATGGTCAGAGGAACCCAAACCCACCCAATAACAACTACTATCATAACAATAATAGAAATTACCCAACAGGAGGTAATAATAACCATAGGACATATAGACCTCGTGTAAATTATATCAGAGCAGAAGGTAGTGGCCAGCGGAGATACCAGCATCAGCGGAGGAGTAGGTTCTATGAGTATGAAACACCTCAAATAAACCAGGGAGGTAACCATCATAGAGGATATGAACACAGACATAGTTCGAGCCTGGATAATCAAAGGAGACAACCAGTCTTTTTGATGGTTTAAATGAAGCACAGCTAGATGACCGAATTGAACCAAGCGAAGCAGTTCCAGGACTCCAGATTGACGCTGCTATCAGCCATATCCATAACGATACGGAACATTTAAACGAGAGGAGGCAGTAATAAACAATTACAACCCTTTACTGCTCCTATCTACTGGGTATGGACAAGAGTCGAGTTTTAAAAAGGAAGATCAAAACTTTACTATCATTTATAATAACTATTTAAAAGATATTCGTAAGGATTTATTAGAAGAAAATGATACAAAGATTAACAATCAGAACAATGAAATCATTTACATAGTTGCAGAAATCGAAGGTATTTCTGCTCCAATTATGATAGACACAGGAGCCAATGTCTCGATAATTAAAAACAGTGAATTAGACCAGATACAGTAGGAATGTCGCAAAACACTACCATTATTACCCATTAATAACATAGTACTCGTAGGAGCTATTGGTCAGCAAAATAAGACGATACGAAAACAGGTATCCCTAAGTGTTACCAGTCAGGGTGTAAGTCTGGACATGGTATTTCTCATTGGAGCCAGATTACCATTTAATATCCTAATAGGGTGTGATATATTAAGAAGGAACTCTGCTGTTATTGACCTGTGCAGAGACAAGGTATCGCTCTTTTCAGAAGGTTCGACCTGGGTAGCCAATTTAATAAATAGCAAGATGGTAGACTCCCGACAAACTCTCAACCGCGCGAGTGAAGTGAATTATTTATCAGATTACTCACCAGACAACCAATCAGTATGCCAAGATACCAAAAATAAGCTATGGGCTTAAAAGATACAAGAGATACGGGATTTCCAGTGCAATAATACAACTGAAAGATTGACTGAGAACCAAATAAATCAATTAATTGGAATATATGAAAAATATCGGCCCGTGTTTTCCGATGAGCCAGGAAGGATCAAAAACTACCAGTGTATGATCCGATTCAGGGAACCGGTGGAATTCAACCGCAAATCCTACCCGATAGAACAATCGTTGAAGGAAGCTGTATGAGCTGAAATCCAAAATATGATAAATAAAGATATAATCGAAAGCAGCCAGTCGCCATACACCAGTCCGATTGTGGCTATTCAAAAGAAAAGTGGTAAGGTCCGACTTTGCCTTGACGCACACGAAATCAACAAAATGATAATTAATGATCGCACCTTACCTGGGGAAATTGATGAAATATTAAAGAGATTCCACGGAACTAAATTTAATACTACATGGGATACCGTGTGTGGGTATTGGCAAGTGGAGTTGCACCCACAAAGCCGTCAATACATGGCATTCATTTTCGAAGGACACAACTATCAGATTAAGAGATTGCCTTTCAGTTTAGTAAACTCAGTAGCCGTTTTTGTAGCCTGTATGGACCAAATACTTGGACCAGAAGCGCTCCAGTTTACAACAGTATATGTTGATGATCTGTTGATCACCTCAACCCATTGGGAGGAACATTGTTACCATGTGGAGCATGTCTTAAAGAAACTAGCTGATAATAATGTTACCTTAAAGCTAGATAAATTGAAACTTATTGCCAAAGAAGTTCAATTTTTGGGTTTCAAGCTGAATAATCAAGGAACATCACCTTCATCAGAGAAAGTAGACGCCATACAGAGATTCCCTACACCAAAAAATAAAAGGCAACTACAATCATTTTTAGGCCTACGTAATTACTATAGAAAATTTCAAAATAATTATTCAGAGCTGACGGCCAAGTTTCAATATCAGTTATCCTCCAAAAATCAATGGCGATGGGGTAAAGAACAAGACGAGACGTTCAAGTCAATTAAAGATAAGTTTTTAGAGGTAGTAATGCTTAATCATCCCAATTTTAACCGACCTTTCTTCCTGAACTGCGATGCCAGTAATATCAGTCTGGGATCGACGTTGTACCAAGAAGACGAAAATGGCAACCATCTAGTCATTAGTTTCGCTAGCAGGACACTTAACCAATGCGAGAAGAACTATAACGTGACGGAAAAAGAACTGCTCAGTGTAGTCTTTGCCTGCGGGAAGTTTCGGACTTATATTCTGGGATATCTGGTGACAGTTCGTACACATCATAAATCTATATCATTTTTAAGAAGGTGTAAGTTAAGCCACGGTAGACTGACCAGGTGGGTACTTGCCCTGCAAGAATATGATCTACAGTGGGAGTATATTCCCGGAAGTAAGAATGTTGTAGCAGACGTGTTATCACGAGTGAATTTGGAAGAACAGACATTCAAGGGCGAAAAGGAGAGCATACTGAAGATATACAATATTATCAAGGACAGATCTGATTTAGAGAAAGTGGTACGGGACATCAGCATACACCAGCAGTCTGACCCGAAACTAAACAGTACAAAACTTCGTCTATCCAGCCAAGATGATACCATAACCAGATTTTATTGCATGCATAATAAAGTACTATTCATTAAAACATCTCTTGACGAAGAGGTATGGAAAATAATAATCCCTGCTCAGGTTGAGAAAGAGATCATCCTAGACTATCATCTCCGATATGGTCACATGGGGGCAATGAAAGTGATAAAGGCGTTGGAGGAAAATTGCCACATAAAGAATATAAATCGAAAGGTAAGAAATATATTAAGACCTGCCTTATTTGTCAGTTGGTAAAGACGAACAACAAGAGAAAAGAGGGGATAATGATACCAATTACTTCACAAGAAAAGCTGGAAAAGGTTTTCCTAGATATCTGTGGGCCATTTCCCCGTAGTGGCGGACGCCATTGTTATAAATACATCATAATAATGATGGATCATTTCACCAAATTTATAAAATTATACCCGGTGAACCAAGCTACCACTTTGAAGGTTTTGGGAGTGATCACCAATTACTACATTCCAGAGATAGGAAAACCTGCATCAATAATCACCGACCATGGAACTCAATTGAAGGGAAGGAGGTGGAAAAATACTTTGATCACCTTAGGTATCAAAACGTACAAAACATCTGTTTACCACCCCAGTAGTAATCCTGCGGAAAGGGTGCTGCGAGAGGTCGGGAGGATATTGTGAACATACTGTCACCATCAATAAAGAAAATGGCAAGAATATTTGTCAGCCACAGAGGAATTCCTTAATTTAGCACATCACCCCGCTATAGGGATCACACCATATACAGCAATGTATGAGAAACAACCTCCTTGAGAAATACAAGAAATCATTGAATTTCCTGTAAATCATGAATATAAATTTAATCGAATGAAGTTTTACAATAAATTGGCCGAAGACCAGGAAAGGCGACATAAAAAGTATCAGAGGGCAATTAAGAAGGTGATAAACTACAAAGTCGGAGAAAAAGTATTATTGAAAAATCGGGAACTACCCAGTACCTTGGAAGGCATTACCAAAAAGTTATTACTGCTGTATACCGGACCATATATGATTATTAAAAATAATAACAACAACACTTATGTATTAAAGGATATTAATTCAAACAAGACAAAGGGCACCTATAATCAATTGTAAATAAAAAAATATTTAGAGTACTAAATTCTAAAATTAAATAAGAACAACTTATACCAATAATGTGAATAAACTAATCTTGGAAAGGAAATATTAAAACATTTACAAATGCAAAAGGGAGTAAAAACCGCTTAAATAATATAATATTAATGAAATAATTCGGATGAAAACAAAAGCAAAATAATAATTTTTGCAGGAAAAAACCCGTAAGGACGACTTACATGAATTATTTGAATAAACTCTTATGGAAACGAATTGTGAAGGAAAATGATTCTTAAATAATGAAATTCTAAAAGTGGTAAGAACAACTTACAAGGATTATTTGAAAGAACTATTATATAAAGGAATTTTGCAGGAAAAAGGATTAACAAAATTCAAATGGACCATAAGGACAACTTACAGAAATAAATTGAACGAAATAATTTAGAAGGAAGAAAAAAAAGAAAACCGTAAGAACAAATTACACTAATAATTTGAACGAACTCTTACATAAAAGAATTTGGGATTGAACGGAGTACAAATATATAAATTTTCTCAAACTCTCCAGGGTCAAAATAAATAAGAACATGTTCCAATAGATAATGAGGAAAACAAATATCAACAGATTGAGTAAATTAATGTTACAAGAAAAAATATATCCATGAATGTTAAAAACGTCATGAGAAGAAAGTATAACAAGTATTCATAAGAACCAGTGTTGAAAAAGGAAAACCCATAATAAACTACCACAGCTGTAAAGACTATGCCACAACTTGTATTGTAACAGTGACTATATGATAACAGTAACAACTATTACAAACTATGTAAATGAGATAATTTTTTTTTTTTAACCCAAAAATGATACAGAACTTTTAAATGAAGAAGGGAAAAGGAAACCAGAATGTTTTTATAATTTAACCAAAATAGTTTAATCAAACTCACAATAAAAATAATTTGATGAAGAAGTAACAAGGAATAAGAACCAAGTATTAAGACCAGAAACTGAAAACCTGGGACCATAATGATAATGTTATTTTAATAACCACTATTATAGTGATAATTAATGGAAGGAATTAATGTTATGCCCTGAGCAATCGAATGACTCATTGAATACCAAATTAAAAAAAAGACCTATATAAATGCTGATTACTATGTAAACAAGAGACAGATTATACTAACAACAAACAAAGAAAAAGATGCAAAGAAAGGATGAAATGAATATTATACCCTATACCTAAGCCACATAATATGGAATGAGCTTTAAAATAGAAGAAGAATCAAATGTGTAAAAGTATTAATTAATCTGAACCATTATGAAGTGAAGAATCCACGGATGTTTATTATTAGTCGAAAAGACTACTTTTAATGATTTTTATTTTTATGACTGGATGTAGATATATTCCATCAGTCTTATAATTGAGTGGAGATGATAATTCCTCTGAGCTCAGCTAAGTGAAGTATAGGGCATCAGAAATTGTAGCAAAATTGTGCCAATCTGATCTGATCCAACTCACATGATAGGGAATGTTAGGGAGTGAACATCGGTGATGAACCACCAAGTAAGGAAGAAAAAATATATATAATAATAATGATATACATAAGATTAAGGATTATCTATTAATAAATAGAGAAATGAATGAAGGATATACATATCAACTGAGAGAGCAATAGTGGAAAAGTAGGTATATAAAGTGAAATCACGAATAAAAATATGGTAAATATAAGAATCAGAAGTAATTATTTCATCCATACTAAGCGTATGATCTGAATTAATCACTTTTACAGGAGAGCACATGTAGCATAACAGAATTTTCACCTTGAATATAACTTAATACAACCTTGAAAAGAAAAAGAAGAAACAATCTGTAGTGAGTGATAACAAAATGGTTAAAAATAAATTAAATAAATTGATCATTATAGTAAATCAAACGCTGACAATAGACTCTATAACAAAAAAAACTCTTGGTCCAAATAAAAGGAACAATCAATATAAAACAATATACGTTCAACCACATGATGATTAAAACCCCAGTACATCATCAGTGTACCCAGTAAGATAAGGAGCAGTAATGAAAAATAATCATGGGTAACTTATTAAAATAACTACATCAAAGGATCCAAACATAAAATAATAACATACTCATTGAAGGAGAAATAAAGAACTGACTAATTCAAGCTTAGTACAAGGAGTGTAGTATTAGGGAAGGTTACTTCCCAAATCTCATGACAAATATGTACAATTTAATAAAAATTCAAAGTAATGACAAAACCCTAAATCCCAGTAACCCAAGTTACAGGATACACTACAAACAAGTTAAAGATTGTAAATTAAATATAGAGATAACTCCAGGGTAAAGAGTAGAATATTAAGTAGAAAGGATTAAAGGCTACCATTAGTGTAGGTGATAAAGAATGCCTCAGTGAGAAGGAAAGTGATATCCAATATAAACTATAATAGTGAAAGACAGAAAATGACTGAAATGTTATTAATTGTAATAGAGTATTTAAATATAATATGTAAGGATTGTTTTATATTAATATAAATGTGGAAACATGAACTTTCATTATATGTAATTGAAACTGTTAGATTATAAAATGTTTTGTTATAGTTAAATAATGTTCATTATGGCTAAAGTTTTGTTAAGGTAGGAAAGGCAAGGAAATAATCATAATATCTTTTAAATTGTAAACCGTAGAAATAATAAGGAAGCAAACTAGTTATAATATCAATAGCAAGGCAAAACCGATTTTGAGGTCAAATTCAACTATTATTATGTAATCAAGTCCAAAGGGATAAATTAAATAAAACTGTATAAAATTAATAGAGATTAGTCAGTTTAGAATAAAGATACTTAAAAATAATTATCACAGAAATATATAATAGTAAATGTAATGATCAGAGGATAAAATTGACTTTATTGGAAATGTGTAATATAATGCCTAACAGTGGACACAGTACAAATAAAATGTAAATTAATCAGTATCGGTGTGTTGTAACAACAAATTGTTAAAGACAAAGAATAATGATGAAATGAGTAATCTTATTTAAGGACAATGTTAACATAAAACGACTTGTAAGCCATTTAATTTATAATTATGTGAATAATAATAAGGCCTATAAGAAATGTCAAAAAATGTCAGTTTTAAGCTTAATTGAAACTAAAATAGGTCATGTTGGATATTGATTTATGTAAAATTAGAACAGGAATATTGCTAGGTACTTAAATTTTCATGAGATTAAAAAAATAATTAAATTAAAGCCATAAAATAGAAAAAAAATGTCATATATTTATATGAGATCAGGCCTGGACAAGACGAACAGCTGATTTCAGACAATGGGATAGGATACCAAAATATTTCTGGAATTACTATATTAAACAAGATTTCAGTTAGCAGTTAATTGTTAAACGCGAACCAGAACGGATGGGAACGTGCAGAACGGAGATCCAAAAAATATAAAATAATTTGAACTAAATTGAAAGTACAATATAAAGAGTTACTACAGAGGTTATAAACCTAAAATTAATAAAAATAACTTAACCAATTAACGAAGTGAAGAATGAGTGTTAGTTACAATATAATCAAACACCAATACACCAAGAATCATCCGCCATGTTGGAATAATTGAATTAATACTATTCCATTGAATAATGAACTTAACCAGATTTCGAACACTGAATACGACACTAGTAATACTGCATCAAACTACATCTTTGAGCGAAAAGGAACATTACAACAGAAGCATCCAGAGGAACTACACTATCGCAGAAGAAGATATCCACAATTACATTTGGGTGAGAGGAAAAAATCACAAGCCGGCGTAGTTGGGCGAAATCCGATGTTGATGGCGGCCATGTTTCGAAGTCATCTCGCCAGCAGTATACTGCCATGATGAATCAACAGCTACGCGACGTCATACACAGCTGACTGGTTCGATTATTTTTTTTTAAATGACATTATTTTCAAATATATTTTACTTTTACGTAATAGTAATTAAGTATTAATTAATTGTAAGTATAGTATCTTGTAACTTGCCTTTTCCTGACCATTTCGAAAGTTCAAAGAACTCTGTTAATCAATTTTGTAATTTTATATAGTTTGTTAGTTAACACAATCGACCTGTGAATTGAGTCTCAGCCGCAGCAATAGTCGATGCACATAAGATTATCGCATCACTTCTTAAATAAATGTCACTATTGTTTCTAAACACGAGTTATACTAATTATTTGAGTAATTAAAATTAATTTATTACATTTCTAATTTAACTTAGAAGGTAATAACTAAAGAAATCGAGAAGAAGAAGAAGAAAAGGAGCTGAGTTAGAAGTGAATACAATTCGACCCAGCTTTGACATAATCGGATTAACACAATAGAACAAATATTTCTTTACCGAGTCTAGCAAATTAACACATGGAAATAAATTAGTATTAATACTTCTAATTAAATAGTAATTATATAATAAAACTAATTAAACAATTAAAATATATAAATAATATTAAAAAAAAAAAAAAAGAAAAAAATGTTTGTAATAAATTTATAACTTGTAAATTTTTTCAAACATAAATTATATTTGTAACCCAAGATGTTATTACAATATTAACAGAATTACGTTTAATTTCAACAAACTTATAATCTGAGACATTTGTTCAACATGTGCAGCATCTAGTGTTGTGTCAAATATAATACTAAAGTACTTCGTCTTCTCACATGCAGTAATAATATATTTGCGCACTCTTTCTCCAGACAGGTTTATTATTTTATTTTGAATAGTTAGCAAAAGATACAATATACACCCAGATTTACAAGAGAAATCCAAATTAGATCTCATTGGCCAAGCTTGATATCTCCCATATTGAGATATCTCGCTTGGCCAAGCTCCCATATCTTGTAGAGCAGCACCGAAAACACGGTCTACATTGTTGCTAGTAATGTTCTGTCCTTCATCGCCTGTAATTTCAATACTGCATGATGGAACATCATCCTTGGTACTGGAACCAACCAATTCTTGTAACTGTACTTTGACACTTTCACAGTTTCAACTATTCACATCGTTAACTTTACTGAATTTATCAACAGCCTCATCCCTAACAACATCATTTTATGATTGCAAGTTGATTCCTTGTTAATTGTTATATTTTTACACTCGGGGTTCGATTTTCCTTGAATAAAAGACTTCATAAACTCTTTGGAACTTGTAGTTTTTAATCATTCTTCCCTCCTCATCCGAAACTGGGATCCACTGATTTTACTTCGTTTCATATCAGCTTCAAATAAAATTTAAAAAAAAACAATTTCAATAATAGTATTAGCATAGCGAACAGAAGAGAAAGTGAGATCACTCTGGGCATGCGCTATAATCATGAATAGGGCTAGCGGTGAGCACATTAAACTATCGCTCGAAACAATCAGCCAAGAACTCTGCCTTCTCGAAGGGGCGTCCAAGCGGTTGATCGCAGGGTCTTTCCAGTGCGGAGAGATGAGCGCGTTTACGCTTTCCAGTTAGGGCACTGGGAATCCGCCAGACATTACGGTCCTCGGCAGGACCATCCATCTGTGCTACAGCCAGTTCCCAGATGCGTCTACGGAACGCTAGCATGTCACGACATAACTTACCGGTCGCTCTGCAAAACGCAGCCTTGTCGGCCGGGTCACGAGTCCTCTGCCAGCGTCTCCGGAGGCGATTCCTCTTGCAAGCGAGCTGAGACACCTCTTCGGGGATCCGCTGATAGTCGGGCGTGAGCCCCGGCTTCATCCGGGAGGACACGTCCACCGCCGAGACTACGGTTGTGTCGAACAAGGCAACTGCCTCATCGACATGCTGGGTAGTGTCGAGTGGTATACGCTCAGGTAGGCGGCGACTAAACGCCGAGCCAAAGCGTTCCCACTCGATTACCCGCCGCTCGTCGCGGACGGTAGAGTGCTGGGTAGCTAGATGCACACTGATGGGGCAATGATCCGAGCACAGTTCCGAAATGACGGAGACGTGGACCGGGCAATAAACGCCCCTGACTGCAGCAATGTCCAGTACATCAGGGCGGGAGTTAGCACTTGGGAGATAGTAAGTAGGCCCGGTCGGGCACATAACTGTGACCCAAGCCGCATCACCGTACCTGAGTAAGCGGGCCCCGTTTGGGTTCACCAATCGGCTCCCCCAATCGGCGTGCTTACAGTTCAGGTCACCTGCCAGGACTTGTGATGGTACAATTCTGGTACAATCTTTAATTAACAAAAACATGGTATAAAAGACCATAAGTATTGTATTCCTTCATTTTTTAACAATTTGGTCATAATTAATTAAACATTTAATAATCCTTGTAAAGCTACAGTGAGTGGACTATACAAATATTTTATAAACGCAAAAGTGAATTGCCAGGATTCTAACTGTTTCATCGCAAAAAACAAGAAACACAGCAAAAAACCGTATGTCGCATAACGAGATAAGGCGCCTATCCCTTATGACGCCAGCGATGAAGAATGTGTTGTTGAAGCTGTAAACAGACGAACAATAACTTGATGACGTAGTTTCGCCCCACCTACGAAATGTAAAACAAAGGATCTGTGTCATTTCATCAGAAAGCGTGAGCGCAGCCGGCCGGCAAACCGTTCACCGAGTGTGAATTTTAACTTTTACACCACTAAAAGTGGTTAATTAACTATATTAAAACAGTGCTGTAAATCTACTACTCCAAGATGTGACCGGTAACGTAATCGGTAAACTCGCGGTGTGCGAAGTTTTACCTTCGTAAAACCGCAGTTCAGTAGCGGTCAGATTTGGTGAGAACGTTCCAAACATTCTTTTTATTGCAAAATTAAAATGACCAATTCTAAGTCAATAAAATATTTTACTTAAAAATATGAGCTCAATAACATAATAAATTGTACCAGCGTGAGAGAGAGAGAGTGACATAAATTATGCTGGGTTGTGCAGGTATTAAATTTGTTTTGGTTTTAGCATATTATACTCTATTTCATTTTATTATATGTTTAGTATATTTGCAATGTTTATTTCTAATAATGTTTATTCAAACATATATAGGACTACGCCCCGAGGCCTAGTAACGTGCGTGTTTGGCACATAGTAGAATCATTTTTATATGTAGAATCTTTTTGATAATAATAATATTTTGGTAACCATTTCAACTAAGAGTATTTATTTCATATAACACTTCCCGCTATCATATCGTTCGCTTAACACGAATTCTGGCCCGCAAAATAAGTCTAATATCATATGTTGGTAATTTCCAACATGGCGCCCGTAATTATACAATGTTTATGGTAAAGGTAGTTATATGTATGTGATTTGTATAATCACATTTGGTCGCCTGGCGAACAGGGACTCTATATAATCTAATTTTATGTGGGGTAAGCCTACGAAGAGAGCGGAAAGAATTATCTGAGGTAATAAATAAATTTTAATACGTAAACATAACCAAATTTTACGAAGTTAGCTTATACGATTGTATGCATGCGTGTATTGTAAAATTGCAAACATGAGTACAAATGATAATATTACAATAGAAATCAGTACAGCTGATGTAAATTTGACTGGTGAGATGAATGTCCAACCAACTCAAACTAGTCAGACTGACGAGGCAAATACGCCTGTATCTGTAGAGACAGAGAAGGTCGCTACATCCATGTCAGCTATGTCAGATAGTAAACCAGATGAAACTAGTGCAATGATGCAATTACTATTAAAATTAGACAAAAAATTAGATGAGCAAAAAAGCGATTCTAATATCAAATATACAAATTTGAATGACAAGTTTGACAAATTTGATAAACAATTTAATGAATTAAAGAATGAAATTAAAAACGGTAACGATAATCTCATTAAGCAGTGTAATAAAGTAATTAAAAAATTGGATGAGAATTTAATTCAACTAGAAAAACAGAAGGCGAATAGTAGTGAAAACAGTACGAAAAACGAAGTACTGACTAATAACGTAAGTAACAGTGATAACTCAAATAATGGATTTACAGGTAGTAAGAATATGGTGTTAGAAAATGATAATGAAAGTATTATGAGTGAAAATGAGGTGTTTGAGTGTATTGAGTCAGAAAGAGAGTTTGGAGAAAGTATTTTTGTACAAGGGGTGCAGGGGGTAGAATTTTCTTTTGATGTTGTGTTAGGGGGGTGAAGAAAAGTCTTCACGTATTTTTTACAAGGACAAGAGTTCCTTCAATTTATATTTGGGAGACGATAGGTCTACAAATAAAGTTTCTTGGTGTTTTTGTGTACCTCATAAGTGGTGCAGTAATTTTAAGTTAGGGACCCCTGCATATTTGAAGAGAGAGAGAGAGAGAGAGAGAGAGAGAGTGTAACTTGGTGTTATGGAGAGAAATATAATAAGAGAGAAAGTGTAGAGAGGTATTGTGAGAAAAAGAAAGTAATAAAATTCTTTTAAGTTAATCGAAAGTACAGAGAATTGGTAGAAAGGTTAGGCATAGATACGGTGGATGAAAATAATGAATACTTACCTTATAGTAACAATGGTATTGAGATAACAATAAATGATGAGAATAATGGTATTAAATACTTACCTGTGGTAGATAATTATGATGATAATTACAAGATGAATAACAAGATTATAACATATGATCTTACTGAGATAGACAGAACACTACTCGATCGTGACTTGATATATTTGTTTGATATATGAATATGAATATAATGTTTCTAATCATAAAATTTATTCATTAGATAATAAATTAAATAGACCTAAGATAAGAATGTTATTCAACGATGGAGGATAGACTGTTGTATTGTGAAATGAACATTAAATATATGTGAAAAGTGGTATTGAATTGGACTGCTATGGACTGAGTTTGATAAATAACAAAATAATGTGTTTGGAGTGTATATTTTCATTGTTTCATATGTTTTATATATCAATGTATTTTAGTATTTTTGATGTTGTATTACAGGTATATTTTGTGTACACCAGTTATTATGTATTTTAATAATTAACATGTTTTGTTTAACTAAACAAGTAAAATTTTTTTTAATAATTGAATAATAATTAAAGAGTAATTATTCTTTATTATTGAATTAAAATAGTACAAAAGGAAGTTGTACTAACTGAAGTTGTAAATTATTAATCGTAATAGAAAGTTTCTAATGAAGATAAAGTATTATTTAATTTGTAATGAAGGTAATTCTTAATGAATAATTTAATAAATGATTAAGTAAGAATATATATTTGAAAAGGGAGATGTACTATTATGAGTAGGTGAGAGATGAATTTTATAAGACAATTGTCGATGATTACAGTAAGGTAGAATGTTTAAACAGGAATAGAGCCTGGGTATAGATAAAATGCAGGTGAGTTTAATTAAGAAACACAGCAAAAAACCGTATGTCGCATAATGAGATAAGGCGCCTATCCCTTATGACGCCAGCGATGAAGAATGTGTTGTTGAAGCTGTAAACAGACGAACAATAACTTGATGACGTAGTTTCGCCCCACCTACGAAATGTAAAACAAAGGATCTGTGTCATTTCATCAGAAAGCGTGAGCGCAGCCGGCCGGCAAACCGTTCACCGAGTGTGAATTTTAACTTTTACACCACTAAAAGTGGTTAATTAACTATATTAAAACAGTGCTGTAAATCTACTACTCCAAGATGTGACCGGTAACGTAATCGGTAAACTCGCGGTGTGCGAAGTTTTACCGTTCGTAAAACCGCAGCTCAGTAGCAGTCAGATTTGGTGAGAACGTTCCAAACATTCTTTTTATTGCAAAATTAGAATGACCAATTCTAAGTCAATAAAATATTTTACTTAAAAATATGAGCTCAATAACATAATAAATTGTACCAGCGTGAGAGAGAGAGAGTGACATAAATTATGCTGGGTTGTGCAGGTATTAAATTTGTTTTGGTTTTAGCATATTATACTCTATTTCATTTTATTATATGTTTAGTATATTTGCAATGTTTATTTCTAATAATGTTTATTCAAACATATATAGGACTACGCCCCGAGGCCTAGTAACGTGCGTGTTTGGCACATAGTAGAATCATTTTTATATGTAGAATCTTTTTGATAATAATAATATTTTGGTAACCATTTCAACTAAGAGTATTTATTTCATATAACACTTCCCGCTATCATATCGTTCGCTTAACACGAATTCTGGCCCGCAAAATAAGTCTAATATCATATGTTGGTAATTTCCAACATGGCGCCCGTAATTATACAATGTTTATGGTAAAGGTAGTTATATGTATGTGATTTGTATAATCACATTTGGTCGCCTGGCGAACAGGGACTCTATATAATCTAATTTTATGTGGGGTAAGCCTACGAAGAGAGCGGAAAGAATTATCTGAGGTAATAAATAAATTTTAATACGTAAACATAACCAAATTTTACGAAGTTAGCTTATACGATTGTATGCATGCGTGTATTGTAAAATTGCAAACATGAGTACAAATGATAATATTACAATAGAAATCAGTACAGCTGATGTAAATTTGACTGGTGAGATGAATGTCCAACCAACTCAAACTAGTCAGACTGACGAGGCAAATACGCCTGTATCTGTAGAGACAGAGAAGGTCGCTACATCCATGTCAGCTATGTCAGATAGTAAACCAGATGAAACTAGTGCAATGATGCAATTACTATTAAAATTAGACAAAAAATTAGATGAGCAAAAAAGCGATTCTAATATCAAATATACAAATTTGAATGACAAGTTTGACAAATTTGATAAACAATTTAATGAATTAAAGAATGAAATTAAAAACGGTAACGATAATCTCATTAAGCAGTGTAATAAAGTAATTAAAAAATTGGATGAGAATTTAATTCAACTAGAAAAACAGAAGGCGAATAGTAGTGAAAACAGTACGAAAAACGAAGTACTGACTAATAACGTAAGTAACAGTGATAACTCAAATAATGGATTTACAGGTAGTAAGAATATGGTGTTAGAAAATGATAATGAAAGTATTATGAGTGAAAATGAGGTGTTTGAGTGTATTGAGTCAGAAAGAGAGTTTGGAGAAAGTATTTTTGTACAAGGGGTGCAGGGGGTAGAATTTTCTTTTGATGTTGTGTTAGGGGGGTGAAGAAAAGTCTTCACGTATTTTTTACAAGGACAAGAGTTCCTTCAATTTATATTTGGGAGACGATAGGTCTACAAATAAAGTTTCTTGGTGTTTTTGTGTACCTCATAAGTGGTGCAGTAATTTTAAGTTAGGGACCCCTGCATATTTGAAGAGAGAGAGAGAGAGAGAGAGAGTGTAACTTGGTGTTATGGAGAGAAATATAATAAGAGAGAAAGTGTAGAGAGGTATTGTGAGAAAAAGAAAGTAATAAAATTCTTTTAAGTTAATCGAAAGTACAGAGAATTGGTAGAAAGGTTAGGCATAGATACGGTGGATGAAAATAATGAATACTTACCTTATAGTAACAATGGTATTGAGATAACAATAAATGATGAGAATAATGGTATTAAATACTTACCTGTGGTAGATAATTATGATGATAATTACAAGATGAATAACAAGATTATAACATATGATCTTACTGAGATAGACAGAACACTACTCGATCGTGACTTGATATATTTGTTTGATATATGAATATGAATATAATGTTTCTAATCATAAAATTTATTCATTAGATAATAAATTAAATAGACCTAAGATAAGAATGTTATTCAACGATGGAGGATAGACTGTTGTATTGTGAAATGAACATTAAATATATGTGAAAAGTGGTATTGAATTGGACTGCTATGGACTGAGTTTGATAAATAACAAAATAATGTGTTTGGAGTGTATATTTTCATTGTTTCATATGTTTTATATATCAATGTATTTTAGTATTTTTGATGTTGTATTACAGGTATATTTTGTGTACACCAGTTATTATGTATTTTAATAATTAACATGTTTTGTTTAACTAAACAAGTAAAATTTTTTTTAATAATTGAATAATAATTAAAGAGTAATTATTCTTTATTATTGAATTAAAATAGTACAAAAGGAAGTTGTACTAACTGAAGTTGTAAATTATTAATCGTAATAGAAAGTTTCTAATGAAGATAAAGTATTATTTAATTTGTAATGAAGGTAATTCTTAATGAATAATTTAATAAATGATTAAGTAAGAATATATATTTGAAAAGGGAGATGTACTATTATGAGTAGGTGAGAGATGAATTTTATAAGACAATTGTCGATGATTACAGTAAGGTAGAATGTTTAAACAGGAATAGAGCCTGGGTATAGATAAAATGCAGGTGAGTTTAATTAAGAAACACAGCAAAAAACCGTATGTCGCATAATGAGATAAGGCGCCTATCCCTTATGACGCCAGCGATGAAGAATGTGTTGTTGAAGCTGTAAACAGACGAACAATAACTTGATGACGTAGTTTCGCCCCACCTACGAAATGTAAAACAAAGGATCTGTGTCATTTCATCAGAAAGCGTGAGCGCAGCCGGCCGGCAAACCGTTCACCGAGTGTGAATTTTAACTTTTACACCACTAAAAGTGGTTAATTAACTATATTAAAACAGTGCTGTAAATCTACTACTCCAAGATGTGACCGGTAACGTAATCGGTAAACTCGCGGTGTGCGAAGTTTTACCGTTCGTAAAACCGCAGCTCAGTAGCAGTCAGATTTGGTGAGAACGTTCCAAACATTCTTTTTATTGCAAAATTAGAATGACCAATTCTAAGTCAATAAAATATTTTACTTAAAAATATGAGCTCAATAACATAATAAATTGTACCAGCGTGAGAGAGAGAGAGTGACATAAATTATGCTGGGTTGTGCAGGTATTAAATTTGTTTTGGTTTTAGCATATTATACTCTATTTCATTTTATTATATGTTTAGTATATTTGCAATGTTTATTTCTAATAATGTTTATTCAAACATATATAGGACTACGCCCCGAGGCCTAGTAACGTGCGTGTTTGGCACATAGTAGAATCATTTTTATATGTAGAATCTTTTTGATAATAATAATATTTTGGTAACCATTTCAACTAAGAGTATTTATTTCATATAACACTTCCCGCTATCATATCGTTCGCTTAACACGAATTCTGGCCCGCAAAATAAGTCTAATATCATATGTTGGTAATTTCCAACATGGCGCCCGTAATTATACAATGTTTATGGTAAAGGTAGTTATATGTATGTGATTTGTATAATCACATTTGGTCGCCTGGCGAACAGGGACTCTATATAATCTAATTTTATGTGGGGTAAGCCTACGAAGAGAGCGGAAAGAATTATCTGAGGTAATAAATAAATTTTAATACGTAAACATAACCAAATTTTACGAAGTTAGCTTATACGATTGTATGCATGCGTGTATTGTAAAATTGCAAACATGAGTACAAATGATAATATTACAATAGAAATCAGTACAGCTGATGTAAATTTGACTGGTGAGATGAATGTCCAACCAACTCAAACTAGTCAGACTGACGAGGCAAATACGCCTGTATCTGTAGAGACAGAGAAGGTCGCTACATCCATGTCAGCTATGTCAGATAGTAAACCAGATGAAACTAGTGCAATGATGCAATTACTATTAAAATTAGACAAAAAATTAGATGAGCAAAAAAGCGATTCTAATATCAAATATACAAATTTGAATGACAAGTTTGACAAATTTGATAAACAATTTAATGAATTAAAGAATGAAATTAAAAACGGTAACGATAATCTCATTAAGCAGTGTAATAAAGTAATTAAAAAATTGGATGAGAATTTAATTCAACTAGAAAAACAGAAGGCGAATAGTAGTGAAAACAGTACGAAAAACGAAGTACTGACTAATAACGTAAGTAACAGTGATAACTCAAATAATGGATTTACAGGTAGTAAGAATATGGTGTTAGAAAATGATAATGAAAGTATTATGAGTGAAAATGAGGTGTTTGAGTGTATTGAGTCAGAAAGAGAGTTTGGAGAAAGTATTTTTGTACAAGGGGTGCAGGGGGTAGAATTTTCTTTTGATGTTGTGTTAGGGGGGTGAAGAAAAGTCTTCACGTATTTTTTACAAGGACAAGAGTTCCTTCAATTTATATTTGGGAGACGATAGGTCTACAAATAAAGTTTCTTGGTGTTTTTGTGTACCTCATAAGTGGTGCAGTAATTTTAAGTTAGGGACCCCTGCATATTTGAAGAGAGAGAGAGAGAGAGAGAGAGTGTAACTTGGTGTTATGGAGAGAAATATAATAAGAGAGAAAGTGTAGAGAGGTATTGTGAGAAAAAGAAAGTAATAAAATTCTTTTAAGTTAATCGAAAGTACAGAGAATTGGTAGAAAGGTTAGGCATAGATACGGTGGATGAAAATAATGAATACTTACCTTATAGTAACAATGGTATTGAGATAACAATAAATGATGAGAATAATGGTATTAAATACTTACCTGTGGTAGATAATTATGATGATAATTACAAGATGAATAACAAGATTATAACATATGATCTTACTGAGATAGACAGAACACTACTCGATCGTGACTTGATATATTTGTTTGATATATGAATATGAATATAATGTTTCTAATCATAAAATTTATTCATTAGATAATAAATTAAATAGACCTAAGATAAGAATGTTATTCAACGATGGAGGATAGACTGTTGTATTGTGAAATGAACATTAAATATATGTGAAAAGTGGTATTGAATTGGACTGCTATGGACTGAGTTTGATAAATAACAAAATAATGTGTTTGGAGTGTATATTTTCATTGTTTCATATGTTTTATATATCAATGTATTTTAGTATTTTTGATGTTGTATTACAGGTATATTTTGTGTACACCAGTTATTATGTATTTTAATAATTAACATGTTTTGTTTAACTAAACAAGTAAAATTTTTTTTAATAATTGAATAATAATTAAAGAGTAATTATTCTTTATTATTGAATTAAAATAGTACAAAAGGAAGTTGTACTAACTGAAGTTGTAAATTATTAATCGTAATAGAAAGTTTCTAATGAAGATAAAGTATTATTTAATTTGTAATGAAGGTAATTCTTAATGAATAATTTAATAAATGATTAAGTAAGAATATATATTTGAAAAGGGAGATGTACTATTATGAGTAGGTGAGAGATGAATTTTATAAGACAATTGTCGATGATTACAGTAAGGTAGAATGTTTAAACAGGAATAGAGCCTGGGTATAGATAAAATGCAGGTGAGTTTAATTAAGAAACACAGCAAAAAACCGTATGTCGCATAATGAGATAAGGCGCCTATCCCTTATGACGCCAGCGATGAAGAATGTGTTGTTGAAGCTGTAAACAGACGAACAATAACTTGATGACGTAGTTTCGCCCCACCTACGAAATGTAAAACAAAGGATCTGTGTCATTTCATCAGAAAGCGTGAGCGCAGCCGGCCGGCAAACCGTTCACCGAGTGTGAATTTTAACTTTTACACCACTAAAAGTGGTTAATTAACTATATTAAAACAGTGCTGTAAATCTACTACTCCAAGATGTGACCGGTAACGTAATCGGTAAACTCGCGGTGTGCGAAGTTTTACCGTTCGTAAAACCGCAGCTCAGTAGCAGTCAGATTTGGTGAGAACGTTCCAAACATTCTTTTTATTGCAAAATTAGAATGACCAATTCTAAGTCAATAAAATATTTTACTTAAAAATATGAGCTCAATAACATAATAAATTGTACCAGCGTGAGAGAGAGAGAGTGACATAAATTATGCTGGGTTGTGCAGGTATTAAATTTGTTTTGGTTTTAGCATATTATACTCTATTTCATTTTATTATATGTTTAGTATATTTGCAATGTTTATTTCTAATAATGTTTATTCAAACATATATAGGACTACGCCCCGAGGCCTAGTAACGTGCGTGTTTGGCACATAGTAGAATCATTTTTATATGTAGAATCTTTTTGATAATAATAATATTTTGGTAACCATTTCAACTAAGAGTATTTATTTCATATAACACTTCCCGCTATCATATCGTTCGCTTAACACGAATTCTGGCCCGCAAAATAAGTCTAATATCATATGTTGGTAATTTCCAACATGGCGCCCGTAATTATACAATGTTTATGGTAAAGGTAGTTATATGTATGTGATTTGTATAATCACATTTGGTCGCCTGGCGAACAGGGACTCTATATAATCTAATTTTATGTGGGGTAAGCCTACGAAGAGAGCGGAAAGAATTATCTGAGGTAATAAATAAATTTTAATACGTAAACATAACCAAATTTTACGAAGTTAGCTTATACGATTGTATGCATGCGTGTATTGTAAAATTGCAAACATGAGTACAAATGATAATATTACAATAGAAATCAGTACAGCTGATGTAAATTTGACTGGTGAGATGAATGTCCAACCAACTCAAACTAGTCAGACTGACGAGGCAAATACGCCTGTATCTGTAGAGACAGAGAAGGTCGCTACATCCATGTCAGCTATGTCAGATAGTAAACCAGATGAAACTAGTGCAATGATGCAATTACTATTAAAATTAGACAAAAAATTAGATGAGCAAAAAAGCGATTCTAATATCAAATATACAAATTTGAATGACAAGTTTGACAAATTTGATAAACAATTTAATGAATTAAAGAATGAAATTAAAAACGGTAACGATAATCTCATTAAGCAGTGTAATAAAGTAATTAAAAAATTGGATGAGAATTTAATTCAACTAGAAAAACAGAAGGCGAATAGTAGTGAAAACAGTACGAAAAACGAAGTACTGACTAATAACGTAAGTAACAGTGATAACTCAAATAATGGATTTACAGGTAGTAAGAATATGGTGTTAGAAAATGATAATGAAAGTATTATGAGTGAAAATGAGGTGTTTGAGTGTATTGAGTCAGAAAGAGAGTTTGGAGAAAGTATTTTTGTACAAGGGGTGCAGGGGGTAGAATTTTCTTTTGATGTTGTGTTAGGGGGGTGAAGAAAAGTCTTCACGTATTTTTTACAAGGACAAGAGTTCCTTCAATTTATATTTGGGAGACGATAGGTCTACAAATAAAGTTTCTTGGTGTTTTTGTGTACCTCATAAGTGGTGCAGTAATTTTAAGTTAGGGACCCCTGCATATTTGAAGAGAGAGAGAGAGAGAGAGAGTGTGTAACTTGGTGTTATGGAGAGAAATATAATAAGAGAGAAAGTGTAGAGAGGTATTGTGAGAAAAAGAAAGTAATAAAATTCTTTTAAGTTAATCGAAAGTACAGAGAATTGGTAGAAAGGTTAGGCATAGATACGGTGGATGAAAATAATGAATACTTACCTTATAGTAACAATGGTATTGAGATAACAATAAATGATGAGAATAATGGTATTAAATACTTACCTGTGGTAGATAATTATGATGATAATTACAAGATGAATAACAAGATTATAACATATGATCTTACTGAGATAGACAGAACACTACTCGATCGTGACTTGATATATTTGTTTGATAATTGTTTGATATATGAATATGAATATAATGTTTCTAATCATAAAATTTATTCATTAGATAATAAATTAAATAGACCTAAGATAAGAATGTTATTCAACGATGGAGGATAGACTGTTGTATTGTGAAATGAACATTAAATATATGTGAAAAGTGGTATTGAATTGGACTGCTATGGACTGAGTTTGATAAATAACAAAATAATGTGTTTGGAGTGTATATTTTCATTGTTTCATATGTTTTATATATCAATGTATTTTAGTATTTTTGATGTTGTATTACAGGTATATTTTGTGTACACCAGTTATTATGTATTTTAATAATTAACATGTTTTGTTTAACTAAACAAGTAAAATTTTTTTTAATAATTGAATAATAATTAAAGAGTAATTATTCTTTATTATTGAATTAAAATAGTACAAAAGGAAGTTGTACTAACTGAAGTTGTAAATTATTAATCGTAATAGAAAGTTTCTAATGAAGATAAAGTATTATTTAATTTGTAATGAAGGTAATTCTTAATGAATAATTTAATAAATGATTAAGTAAGAATATATATTTGAAAAGGGAGATGTACTATTATGAGTAGGTGAGAGATGAATTTTATAAGACAATTGTCGATGATTACAGTAAGGTAGAATGTTTAAACAGGAATAGAGCCTGGGTATAGATAAAATGCAGGTGAGTTTAATTAAGAAACACAGCAAAAAACCGTATGTCGCATAATGAGATAAGGCGCCTATCCCTTATGACGCCAGCGATGAAGAATGTGTTGTTGAAGCTGTAAACAGACGAACAATAACTTGATGACGTAGTTTCGCCCCACCTACGAAATGTAAAACAAAGGATCTGTGTCATTTCATCAGAAAGCGTGAGCGCAGCCGGCCGGCAAACCGTTCACCGAGTGTGAATTTTAACTTTTACACCACTAAAAGTGGTTAATTAACTATATTAAAACAGTGCTGTAAATCTACTACTCCAAGATGTGACCGGTAACGTAATCGGTAAACTCGCGGTGTGCGAAGTTTTACCGTTCGTAAAACCGCAGCTCAGTAGCAGTCAGATTTGGTGAGAACGTTCCAAACATTCTTTTTATTGCAAAATTAAAATGACCAATTCTAAGTCAATAAAATATTTTACTTAAAAATATGAGCTCAATAACATAATAAATTGTACCAGCGTGAGAGAGAGAGAGTGACATAAATTATGCTGGGTTGTGCAGGTATTAAATTTGTTTTGGTTTTAGCATATTATACTCTATTTCATTTTATTATATGTTTAGTATATTTGCAATGTTTATTTCTAATAATGTTTATTCAAACATATATAGGACTACGCCCCGAGGCCTAGTAACGTGCGTGTTTGGCACATAGTAGAATCATTTTTATATGTAGAATCTTTTTGATAATAATAATATTTTGGTAACCATTTCAACTAAGAGTATTTATTTCATATAACACTTCCCGCTATCATATCGTTCGCTTAACACGAATTCTGGCCCGTAAAATAAGTCTAATATCATATGTTGGTAATTTCCAACATGGCGCCCGTAATTATACAATGTTTATGGTAAAGGTAGTTATATGTATGTGATTTGTATAATCACATTTGGTCGCCTGGCGAACAGGGACTCTATATAATCTAATTTTATGTGGGGTAAGCCTACGAAGAGAGCGGAAAGAATTATCTGAGGTAATAAATAAATTTTAATACGTAAACATAACCAAATTTTACGAAGTTAGCTTATACGATTGTATGCATGCGTGTATTGTAAAATTGCAAACATGAGTACAAATGATAATATTACAATAGAAATCAGTACAGCTGATGTAAATTTGACTGGTGAGATGAATGTCCAACCAACTCAAACTAGTCAGACTGACGAGGCAAATACGCCTGTATCTGTAGAGACAGAGAAGGTCGCTACATCCATGTTAGCTATGTCAGATAGTAAACCAGATGAAACTAGTGCAATGATGCAATTACTATTAAAATTAGACAAAAAATTAGATGAGCAAAAAAGCGATTCTAATATCAAATATACAAATTTGAATGACAAGTTTGACAAATTTGATAAACAATTTAATGAATTAAAGAATGAAATTAAAAACGGTAACGATAATCTCATTAAGCAGTGTAATAAAGTAATTAAAAAAATTGGATGAGAATTTAATTCAACTAGAAAAACAGAAGGCGAATAGTAGTGAAAACAGTACGAAAAACGAAGTACTGACTAATAACGTAAGTAACAGTGATAACTCAAATAATGGATTTACAGGTAGTAAGAATATGGTGTTAGAAAATGATAATGAAAGTATTATGAGTGAAAATGAGGTGTTTGAGTGTATTGAGTCAGAAAGAGAGTTTGGAGAAAGTATTTTTGTACAAGGGGTGCAGGGGGTAGAATTTTCTTTTGATGTTGTGTTAGGGGGGTGAAGAAAAGTCTTCACGTATTTTTTACAAGGACAAGAGTTCCTTCAATTTATATTTGGGAGACGATAGGTCTACAAATAAAGTTTCTTGGTGTTTTTGTGTACCTCATAAGTGGTGCAGTAATTTTAAGTTAGGGACCCCTGCATATTTGAAGAGAGAGAGAGAGAGAGAGAGAGAGAGAGTGTAACTTGGTGTTATGGAGAGAAATATAATAAGAGAGAAAGTGTAGAGAGGTATTGTGAGAAAAAGAAAGTAATAAAATTCTTTTAAGTTAATCGAAAGTACAGAGAATTGGTAGAAAGGTTAGGCATAGATACGGTGGATGAAAATAATGAATACTTACCTTATAGTAACAATGGTATTGAGATAACAATAAATGATGAGAATAATGGTATTAAATACTTACCTGTGGTAGATAATTATGATGATAATTACAAGATGAATAACAAGATTATAACATATGATCTTACTGAGATAGACAGAACACTACTCGATCGTGACTTGATATATTTGTTTGATAATTGTTTGATATATGAATATGAATATAATGTTTCTAATCATAAAATTTATTCATTAGATAATAAATTAAATAGACCTAAGATAAGAATGTTATTCAACGATGGAGGATAGACTGTTGTATTGTGAAATGAACATTAAATATATGTGAAAAGTGGTATTGAATTGGACTGCTATGGACTGAGTTTGATAAATAACAAAATAATGTGTTTGGAGTGTATATTTTCATTGTTTCATATGTTTTATATATCAATGTATTTTAGTATTTTTGATGTTGTATTACAGGTATATTTTGTGTACACCAGTTATTATGTATTTTAATAATTAACATGTTTTGTTTAACTAAACAAGTAAAATTTTTTTTAATAATTGAATAATAATTAAAGAGTAATTATTCTTTATTATTGAATTAAAATAGTACAAAAGGAAGTTGTACTAACTGAAGTTGTAAATTATTAATCGTAATAGAAAGTTTCTAATGAAGATAAAGTATTATTTAATTTGTAATGAAGGTAATTCTTAATGAATAATTTAATAAATGATTAAGTAAGAATATATATTTGAAAAGGGAGATGTACTATTATGAGTAGGTGAGAGATGAATTTTATAAGACAATTGTCGATGATTACAGTAAGGTAGAATGTTTAAACAGGAATAGAGCCTGGGTATAGATAAAATGCAGGTGAGTTTAATTAAGAAACACAGCAAAAAACCGTATGTCGCATAATGAGATAAGGCGCCTATCCCTTATGACGCCAGCGATGAAGAATGTGTTGTTGAAGCTGTAAACAGACGAACAATAACTTGATGACGTAGTTTCGCCCCACCTACGAAATGTAAAACAAAGGATCTGTGTCATTTCATCAGAAAGCGTGAGCGCAGCCGGCCGGCAAACCGTTCACCGAGTGTGAATTTTAACTTTTACACCACTAAAAGTGGTTAATTAACTATATTAAAACAGTGCTGTAAATCTACTACTCCAAGATGTGACCGGTAACGTAATCGGTAAACTCGCGGTGTGCGAAGTTTTACCGTTCGTAAAACCGCAGCTCAGTAGCAGTCAGATTTGGTGAGAACGTTCCAAACATTCTTTTTATTGCAAAATTAGAATGACCAATTCTAAGTCAATAAAATATTTTACTTAAAAATATGAGCTCAATAACATAATAAATTGTACCAGCGTGAGAGAGAGAGAGTGACATAAATTATGCTGGGTTGTGCAGGTATTAAATTTGTTTTGGTTTTAGCATATTATACTCTATTTCATTTTATTATATGTTTAGTATATTTGCAATGTTTATTTCTAATAATGTTTATTCAAACATATATAGGACTACGCCCCGAGGCCTAGTAACGTGCGTGTTTGGCACATAGTAGAATCATTTTTATATGTAGAATCTTTTTGATAATAATAATATTTTGGTAACCATTTCAACTAAGAGTATTTATTTCATATAACACTTCCCGCTATCATATCGTTCGCTTAACACGAATTCTGGCCCGCAAAATAAGTCTAATATCATATGTTGGTAATTTCCAACATGGCGCCCGTAATTATACAATGTTTATGGTAAAGGTAGTTATATGTATGTGATTTGTATAATCACATTTGGTCGCCTGGCGAACAGGGACTCTATATAATCTAATTTTATGTGGGGTAAGCCTACGAAGAGAGCGGAAAGAATTATCTGAGGTAATAAATAAATTTTAATACGTAAACATAACCAAATTTTACGAAGTTAGCTTATACGATTGTATGCATGCGTGTATTGTAAAATTGCAAACATGAGTACAAATGATAATATTACAATAGAAATCAGTACAGCTGATGTAAATTTGACTGGTGAGATGAATGTCCAACCAACTCAAACTAGTCAGACTGACGAGGCAAATACGCCTGTATCTGTAGAGACAGAGAAGGTCGCTACATCCATGTCAGCTATGTCAGATAGTAAACCAGATGAAACTAGTGCAATGATGCAATTACTATTAAAATTAGACAAAAAATTAGATGAGCAAAAAAGCGATTCTAATATCAAATATACAAATTTGAATGACAAGTTTGACAAATTTGATAAACAATTTAATGAATTAAAGAATGAAATTAAAAACGGTAACGATAATCTCATTAAGCAGTGTAATAAAGTAATTAAAAAATTGGATGAGAATTTAATTCAACTAGAAAAACAGAAGGCGAATAGTAGTGAAAACAGTACGAAAAACGAAGTACTGACTAATAACGTAAGTAACAGTGATAACTCAAATAATGGATTTACAGGTAGTAAGAATATGGTGTTAGAAAATGATAATGAAAGTATTATGAGTGAAAATGAGGTGTTTGAGTGTATTGAGTCAGAAAGAGAGTTTGGAGAAAGTATTTTTGTACAAGGGGTGCAGGGGGTAGAATTTTCTTTTGATGTTGTGTTAGGGGGGTGAAGAAAAGTCTTCACGTATTTTTTACAAGGACAAGAGTTCCTTCAATTTATATTTGGGAGACGATAGGTCTACAAATAAAGTTTCTTGGTGTTTTTGTGTACCTCATAAGTGGTGCAGTAATTTTAAGTTAGGGACCCCTGCATATTTGAAGAGAGAGAGAGAGAGAGAGAGAGTGTAACTTGGTGTTATGGAGAGAAATATAATAAGAGAGAAAGTGTAGAGAGGTATTGTGAGAAAAAGAAAGTAATAAAATTCTTTTAAGTTAATCGAAAGTACAGAGAATTGGTAGAAAGGTTAGGCATAGATACGGTGGATGAAAATAATGAATACTTACCTTATAGTAACAATGGTATTGAGATAACAATAAATGATGAGAATAATGGTATTAAATACTTACCTGTGGTAGATAATTATGATGATAATTACAAGATGAATAACAAGATTATAACATATGATCTTACTGAGATAGACAGAACACTACTCGATCGTGACTTGATATATTTGTTTGATAATTGTTTGATATATGAATATGAATATAATGTTTCTAATCATAAAATTTATTCATTAGATAATAAATTAAATAGACCTAAGATAAGAATGTTATTCAACGATGGAGGATAGACTGTTGTATTGTGAAATGAACATTAAATATATGTGAAAAGTGGTATTGAATTGGACTGCTATGGACTGAGTTTGATAAATAACAAAATAATGTGTTTGGAGTGTATATTTTCATTGTTTCATATGTTTTATATATCAATGTATTTTAGTATTTTTGATGTTGTATTACAGGTATATTTTGTGTACACCAGTTATTATGTATTTTAATAATTAACATGTTTTGTTTAACTAAACAAGTAAAATTTTTTTTAATAATTGAATAATAATTAAAGAGTAATTATTCTTTATTATTGAATTAAAATAGTACAAAAGGAAGTTGTACTAACTGAAGTTGTAAATTATTAATCGTAATAGAAAGTTTCTAATGAAGATAAAGTATTATTTAATTTGTAATGAAGGTAATTCTTAATGAATAATTTAATAAATGATTAAGTAAGAATATATATTTGAAAAGGGAGATGTACTATTATGAGTAGGTGAGAGATGAATTTTATAAGACAATTGTCGATGATTACAGTAAGGTAGAATGTTTAAACAGGAATAGAGCCTGGGTATAGATAAAATGCAGGTGAGTTTAATTAAGAAACACAGCAAAAAACCGTATGTCGCATAATGAGATAAGGCGCCTATCCCTTATGACGCCAGCGATGAAGAATGTGTTGTTGAAGCTGTAAACAGACGAACAATAACTTGATGACGTAGTTTCGCCCCACCTACGAAATGTAAAACAAAGGATCTGTGTCATTTCATCAGAAAGCGTGAGCGCAGCCGGCCGGCAAACCGTTCACCGAGTGTGAATTTTAACTTTTACACCACTAAAAGTGGTTAATTAACTATATTAAAACAGTGCTGTAAATCTACTACTCCAAGATGTGACCGGTAACGTAATCGGTAAACTCGCGGTGTGCGAAGTTTTACCGTTCGTAAAACCGCAGCTCAGTAGCAGTCAGATTTGGTGAGAACGTTCCAAACATTCTTTTTATTGCAAAATTAAAATGACCAATTCTAAGTCAATAAAATATTTTACTTAAAAATATGAGCTCAATAACATAATAAATTGTACCAGCGTGAGAGAGAGAGAGTGACATAAATTATGCTGGGTTGTGCAGGTATTAAATTTGTTTTGGTTTTAGCATATTATACTCTATTTCATTTTATTATATGTTTAGTATATTTGCAATGTTTATTTCTAATAATGTTTATTCAAACATATATAGGACTACGCCCCGAGGCCTAGTAACGTGCGTGTTTGGCACATAGTAGAATCATTTTTATATGTAGAATCTTTTTGATAATAATAATATTTTGGTAACCATTTCAACTAAGAGTATTTATTTCATATAACACTTCCCGCTATCATATCGTTCGCTTAACACGAATTCTGGCCCGTAAAATAAGTCTAATATCATATGTTGGTAATTTCCAACATGGCGCCCGTAATTATACAATGTTTATGGTAAAGGTAGTTATATGTATGTGATTTGTATAATCACATTTGGTCGCCTGGCGAACAGGGACTCTATATAATCTAATTTTATGTGGGGTAAGCCTACGAAGAGAGCGGAAAGAATTATCTGAGGTAATAAATAAATTTTAATACGTAAACATAACCAAATTTTACGAAGTTAGCTTATACGATTGTATGCATGCGTGTATTGTAAAATTGCAAACATGAGTACAAATGATAATATTACAATAGAAATCAGTACAGCTGATGTAAATTTGACTGGTGAGATGAATGTCCAACCAACTCAAACTAGTCAGACTGACGAGGCAAATACGCCTGTATCTGTAGAGACAGAGAAGGTCGCTACATCCATGTTAGCTATGTCAGATAGTAAACCAGATGAAACTAGTGCAATGATGCAATTACTATTAAAATTAGACAAAAAATTAGATGAGCAAAAAAGCGATTCTAATATCAAATATACAAATTTGAATGACAAGTTTGACAAATTTGATAAACAATTTAATGAATTAAAGAATGAAATTAAAAACGGTAACGATAATCTCATTAAGCAGTGTAATAAAGTAATTAAAAAAATTGGATGAGAATTTAATTCAACTAGAAAAACAGAAGGCGAATAGTAGTGAAAACAGTACGAAAAACGAAGTACTGACTAATAACGTAAGTAACAGTGATAACTCAAATAATGGATTTACAGGTAGTAAGAATATGGTGTTAGAAAATGATAATGAAAGTATTATGAGTGAAAATGAGGTGTTTGAGTGTATTGAGTCAGAAAGAGAGTTTGGAGAAAGTATTTTTGTACAAGGGGTGCAGGGGGTAGAATTTTCTTTTGATGTTGTGTTAGGGGGGTGAAGAAAAGTCTTCACGTATTTTTTACAAGGACAAGAGTTCCTTCAATTTATATTTGGGAGACGATAGGTCTACAAATAAAGTTTCTTGGTGTTTTTGTGTACCTCATAAGTGGTGCAGTAATTTTAAGTTAGGGACCCCTGCATATTTGAAGAGAGAGAGAGAGAGAGAGAGAGTGTAACTTGGTGTTATGGAGAGAAATATAATAAGAGAGAAAGTGTAGAGAGGTATTGTGAGAAAAAGAAAGTAATAAAATTCTTTTAAGTTAATCGAAAGTACAGAGAATTGGTAGAAAGGTTAGGCATAGATACGGTGGATGAAAATAATGAATACTTACCTTATAGTAACAATGGTATTGAGATAACAATAAATGATGAGAATAATGGTATTAAATACTTACCTGTGGTAGATAATTATGATGATAATTACAAGATGAATAACAAGATTATAACATATGATCTTACTGAGATAGACAGAACACTACTCGATCGTGACTTGATATATTTGTTTGATATATGAATATGAATATAATGTTTCTAATCATAAAATTTATTCATTAGATAATAAATTAAATAGACCTAAGATAAGAATGTTATTCAACGATGGAGGATAGACTGTTGTATTGTGAAATGAACATTAAATATATGTGAAAAGTGGTATTGAATTGGACTGCTATGGACTGAGTTTGATAAATAACAAAATAATGTGTTTGGAGTGTATATTTTCATTGTTTCATATGTTTTATATATCAATGTATTTTAGTATTTTTGATGTTGTATTACAGGTATATTTTGTGTACACCAGTTATTATGTATTTTAATAATTAACATGTTTTGTTTAACTAAACAAGTAAAATTTTTTTTAATAATTGAATAATAATTAAAGAGTAATTATTCTTTATTATTGAATTAAAATAGTACAAAAGGAAGTTGTACTAACTGAAGTTGTAAATTATTAATCGTAATAGAAAGTTTCTAATGAAGATAAAGTATTATTTAATTTGTAATGAAGGTAATTCTTAATGAATAATTTAATAAATGATTAAGTAAGAATATATATTTGAAAAGGGAGATGTACTATTATGAGTAGGTGAGAGATGAATTTTATAAGACAATTGTCGATGATTACAGTAAGGTAGAATGTTTAAACAGGAATAGAGCCTGGGTATAGATAAAATGCAGGTGAGTTTAATTAAGAAACACAGCAAAAAACCGTATGTCGCATAATGAGATAAGGCGCCTATCCCTTATGACGCCAGCGATGAAGAATGTGTTGTTGAAGCTGTAAACAGACGAACAATAACTTGATGACGTAGTTTCGCCCCACCTACGAAATGTAAAACAAAGGATCTGTGTCATTTCATCAGAAAGCGTGAGCGCAGCCGGCCGGCAAACCGTTCACCGAGTGTGAATTTTAACTTTTACACCACTAAAAGTGGTTAATTAACTATATTAAAACAGTGCTGTAAATCTACTACTCCAAGATGTGACCGGTAACGTAATCGGTAAACTCGCGGTGTGCGAAGTTTTACCGTTCGTAAAACCGCAGCTCAGTAGCAGTCAGATTTGGTGAGAACGTTCCAAACATTCTTTTTATTGCAAAATTAGAATGACCAATTCTAAGTCAATAAAATATTTTACTTAAAAATATGAGCTCAATAACATAATAAATTGTACCAGCGTGAGAGAGAGAGAGTGACATAAATTATGCTGGGTTGTGCAGGTATTAAATTTGTTTTGGTTTTAGCATATTATACTCTATTTCATTTTATTATATGTTTAGTATATTTGCAATGTTTATTTCTAATAATGTTTATTCAAACATATATAGGACTACGCCCCGAGGCCTAGTAACGTGCGTGTTTGGCACATAGTAGAATCATTTTTATATGTAGAATCTTTTTGATAATAATAATATTTTGGTAACCATTTCAACTAAGAGTATTTATTTCATATAACACTTCCCGCTATCATATCGTTCGCTTAACACGAATTCTGGCCCGCAAAATAAGTCTAATATCATATGTTGGTAATTTCCAACATGGCGCCCGTAATTATACAATGTTTATGGTAAAGGTAGTTATATGTATGTGATTTGTATAATCACATTTGGTCGCCTGGCGAACAGGGACTCTATATAATCTAATTTTATGTGGGGTAAGCCTACGAAGAGAGCGGAAAGAATTATCTGAGGTAATAAATAAATTTTAATACGTAAACATAACCAAATTTTACGAAGTTAGCTTATACGATTGTATGCATGCGTGTATTGTAAAATTGCAAACATGAGTACAAATGATAATATTACAATAGAAATCAGTACAGCTGATGTAAATTTGACTGGTGAGATGAATGTCCAACCAACTCAAACTAGTCAGACTGACGAGGCAAATACGCCTGTATCTGTAGAGACAGAGAAGGTCGCTACATCCATGTCAGCTATGTCAGATAGTAAACCAGATGAAACTAGTGCAATGATGCAATTACTATTAAAATTAGACAAAAAATTAGATGAGCAAAAAAGCGATTCTAATATCAAATATACAAATTTGAATGACAAGTTTGACAAATTTGATAAACAATTTAATGAATTAAAGAATGAAATTAAAAACGGTAACGATAATCTCATTAAGCAGTGTAATAAAGTAATTAAAAAATTGGATGAGAATTTAATTCAACTAGAAAAACAGAAGGCGAATAGTAGTGAAAACAGTACGAAAAACGAAGTACTGACTAATAACGTAAGTAACAGTGATAACTCAAATAATGGATTTACAGGTAGTAAGAATATGGTGTTAGAAAATGATAATGAAAGTATTATGAGTGAAAATGAGGTGTTTGAGTGTATTGAGTCAGAAAGAGAGTTTGGAGAAAGTATTTTTGTACAAGGGGTGCAGGGGGTAGAATTTTCTTTTGATGTTGTGTTAGGGGGGTGAAGAAAAGTCTTCACGTATTTTTTACAAGGACAAGAGTTCCTTCAATTTATATTTGGGAGACGATAGGTCTACAAATAAAGTTTCTTGGTGTTTTTGTGTACCTCATAAGTGGTGCAGTAATTTTAAGTTAGGGACCCCTGCATATTTGAAGAGAGAGAGAGAGAGAGAGAGAGTGTAACTTGGTGTTATGGAGAGAAATATAATAAGAGAGAAAGTGTAGAGAGGTATTGTGAGAAAAAGAAAGTAATAAAATTCTTTTAAGTTAATCGAAAGTACAGAGAATTGGTAGAAAGGTTAGGCATAGATACGGTGGATGAAAATAATGAATACTTACCTTATAGTAACAATGGTATTGAGATAACAATAAATGATGAGAATAATGGTATTAAATACTTACCTGTGGTAGATAATTATGATGATAATTACAAGATGAATAACAAGATTATAACATATGATCTTACTGAGATAGACAGAACACTACTCGATCGTGACTTGATATATTTGTTTGATAATTGTTTGATATATGAATATGAATATAATGTTTCTAATCATAAAATTTATTCATTAGATAATAAATTAAATAGACCTAAGATAAGAATGTTATTCAACGATGGAGGATAGACTGTTGTATTGTGAAATGAACATTAAATATATGTGAAAAGTGGTATTGAATTGGACTGCTATGGACTGAGTTTGATAAATAACAAAATAATGTGTTTGGAGTGTATATTTTCATTGTTTCATATGTTTTATATATCAATGTATTTTAGTATTTTTGATGTTGTATTACAGGTATATTTTGTGTACACCAGTTATTATGTATTTTAATAATTAACATGTTTTGTTTAACTAAACAAGTAAAATTTTTTTTAATAATTGAATAATAATTAAAGAGTAATTATTCTTTATTATTGAATTAAAATAGTACAAAAGGAAGTTGTACTAACTGAAGTTGTAAATTATTAATCGTAATAGAAAGTTTCTAATGAAGATAAAGTATTATTTAATTTGTAATGAAGGTAATTCTTAATGAATAATTTAATAAATGATTAAGTAAGAATATATATTTGAAAAGGGAGATGTACTATTATGAGTAGGTGAGAGATGAATTTTATAAGACAATTGTCGATGATTACAGTAAGGTAGAATGTTTAAACAGGAATAGAGCCTGGGTATAGATAAAATGCAGGTGAGTTTAATTAAGAAACACAGCAAAAAACCGTATGTCGCATAATGAGATAAGGCGCCTATCCCTTATGACGCCAGCGATGAAGAATGTGTTGTTGAAGCTGTAAACAGACGAACAATAACTTGATGACGTAGTTTCGCCCCACCTACGAAATGTAAAACAAAGGATCTGTGTCATTTCATCAGAAAGCGTGAGCGCAGCCGGCCGGCAAACCGTTCACCGAGTGTGAATTTTAACTTTTACACCACTAAAAGTGGTTAATTAACTATATTAAAACAGTGCTGTAAATCTACTACTCCAAGATGTGACCGGTAACGTAATCGGTAAACTCGCGGTGTGCGAAGTTTTACCGTTCGTAAAACCGCAGCTCAGTAGCAGTCAGATTTGGTGAGAACGTTCCAAACATTCTTTTTATTGCAAAATTAAAATGACCAATTCTAAGTCAATAAAATATTTTACTTAAAAATATGAGCTCAATAACATAATAAATTGTACCAGCGTGAGAGAGAGAGAGTGACATAAATTATGCTGGGTTGTGCAGGTATTAAATTTGTTTTGGTTTTAGCATATTATACTCTATTTCATTTTATTATATGTTTAGTATATTTGCAATGTTTATTTCTAATAATGTTTATTCAAACATATATAGGACTACGCCCCGAGGCCTAGTAACGTGCGTGTTTGGCACATAGTAGAATCATTTTTATATGTAGAATCTTTTTGATAATAATAATATTTTGGTAACCATTTCAACTAAGAGTATTTATTTCATATAACACTTCCCGCTATCATATCGTTCGCTTAACACGAATTCTGGCCCGTAAAATAAGTCTAATATCATATGTTGGTAATTTCCAACATGGCGCCCGTAATTATACAATGTTTATGGTAAAGGTAGTTATATGTATGTGATTTGTATAATCACATTTGGTCGCCTGGCGAACAGGGACTCTATATAATCTAATTTTATGTGGGGTAAGCCTACGAAGAGAGCGGAAAGAATTATCTGAGGTAATAAATAAATTTTAATACGTAAACATAACCAAATTTTACGAAGTTAGCTTATACGATTGTATGCATGCGTGTATTGTAAAATTGCAAACATGAGTACAAATGATAATATTACAATAGAAATCAGTACAGCTGATGTAAATTTGACTGGTGAGATGAATGTCCAACCAACTCAAACTAGTCAGACTGACGAGGCAAATACGCCTGTATCTGTAGAGACAGAGAAGGTCGCTACATCCATGTTAGCTATGTCAGATAGTAAACCAGATGAAACTAGTGCAATGATGCAATTACTATTAAAATTAGACAAAAAATTAGATGAGCAAAAAAGCGATTCTAATATCAAATATACAAATTTGAATGACAAGTTTGACAAATTTGATAAACAATTTAATGAATTAAAGAATGAAATTAAAAACGGTAACGATAATCTCATTAAGCAGTGTAATAAAGTAATTAAAAAAATTGGATGAGAATTTAATTCAACTAGAAAAACAGAAGGCGAATAGTAGTGAAAACAGTACGAAAAACGAAGTACTGACTAATAACGTAAGTAACAGTGATAACTCAAATAATGGATTTACAGGTAGTAAGAATATGGTGTTAGAAAATGATAATGAAAGTATTATGAGTGAAAATGAGGTGTTTGAGTGTATTGAGTCAGAAAGAGAGTTTGGAGAAAGTATTTTTGTACAAGGGGTGCAGGGGGTAGAATTTTCTTTTGATGTTGTGTTAGGGGGGTGAAGAAAAGTCTTCACGTATTTTTTACAAGGACAAGAGTTCCTTCAATTTATATTTGGGAGACGATAGGTCTACAAATAAAGTTTCTTGGTGTTTTTGTGTACCTCATAAGTGGTGCAGTAATTTTAAGTTAGGGACCCCTGCATATTTGAAGAGAGAGAGAGAGAGAGAGAGAGTGTAACTTGGTGTTATGGAGAGAAATATAATAAGAGAGAAAGTGTAGAGAGGTATTGTGAGAAAAAGAAAGTAATAAAATTCTTTTAAGTTAATCGAAAGTACAGAGAATTGGTAGAAAGGTTAGGCATAGATACGGTGGATGAAAATAATGAATACTTACCTTATAGTAACAATGGTATTGAGATAACAATAAATGATGAGAATAATGGTATTAAATACTTACCTGTGGTAGATAATTATGATGATAATTACAAGATGAATAACAAGATTATAACATATGATCTTACTGAGATAGACAGAACACTACTCGATCGTGACTTGATATATTTGTTTGATATATGAATATGAATATAATGTTTCTAATCATAAAATTTATTCATTAGATAATAAATTAAATAGACCTAAGATAAGAATGTTATTCAACGATGGAGGATAGACTGTTGTATTGTGAAATGAACATTAAATATATGTGAAAAGTGGTATTGAATTGGACTGCTATGGACTGAGTTTGATAAATAACAAAATAATGTGTTTGGAGTGTATATTTTCATTGTTTCATATGTTTTATATATCAATGTATTTTAGTATTTTTGATGTTGTATTACAGGTATATTTTGTGTACACCAGTTATTATGTATTTTAATAATTAACATGTTTTGTTTAACTAAACAAGTAAAATTTTTTTTAATAATTGAATAATAATTAAAGAGTAATTATTCTTTATTATTGAATTAAAATAGTACAAAAGGAAGTTGTACTAACTGAAGTTGTAAATTATTAATCGTAATAGAAAGTTTCTAATGAAGATAAAGTATTATTTAATTTGTAATGAAGGTAATTCTTAATGAATAATTTAATAAATGATTAAGTAAGAATATATATTTGAAAAGGGAGATGTACTATTATGAGTAGGTGAGAGATGAATTTTATAAGACAATTGTCGATGATTACAGTAAGGTAGAATGTTTAAACAGGAATAGAGCCTGGGTATAGATAAAATGCAGGTGAGTTTAATTAAGAAACACAGCAAAAAACCGTATGTCGCATAATGAGATAAGGCGCCTATCCCTTATGACGCCAGCGATGAAGAATGTGTTGTTGAAGCTGTAAACAGACGAACAATAACTTGATGACGTAGTTTCGCCCCACCTACGAAATGTAAAACAAAGGATCTGTGTCATTTCATCAGAAAGCGTGAGCGCAGCCGGCCGGCAAACCGTTCACCGAGTGTGAATTTTAACTTTTACACCACTAAAAGTGGTTAATTAACTATATTAAAACAGTGCTGTAAATCTACTACTCCAAGATGTGACCGGTAACGTAATCGGTAAACTCGCGGTGTGCGAAGTTTTACCGTTCGTAAAACCGCAGCTCAGTAGCAGTCAGATTTGGTGAGAACGTTCCAAACATTCTTTTTATTGCAAAATTAGAATGACCAATTCTAAGTCAATAAAATATTTTACTTAAAAATATGAGCTCAATAACATAATAAATTGTACCAGCGTGAGAGAGAGAGAGTGACATAAATTATGCTGGGTTGTGCAGGTATTAAATTTGTTTTGGTTTTAGCATATTATACTCTATTTCATTTTATTATATGTTTAGTATATTTGCAATGTTTATTTCTAATAATGTTTATTCAAACATATATAGGACTACGCCCCGAGGCCTAGTAACGTGCGTGTTTGGCACATAGTAGAATCATTTTTATATGTAGAATCTTTTTGATAATAATAATATTTTGGTAACCATTTCAACTAAGAGTATTTATTTCATATAACACTTCCCGCTATCATATCGTTCGCTTAACACGAATTCTGGCCCGCAAAATAAGTCTAATATCATATGTTGGTAATTTCCAACATGGCGCCCGTAATTATACAATGTTTATGGTAAAGGTAGTTATATGTATGTGATTTGTATAATCACATTTGGTCGCCTGGCGAACAGGGACTCTATATAATCTAATTTTATGTGGGGTAAGCCTACGAAGAGAGCGGAAAGAATTATCTGAGGTAATAAATAAATTTTAATACGTAAACATAACCAAATTTTACGAAGTTAGCTTATACGATTGTATGCATGCGTGTATTGTAAAATTGCAAACATGAGTACAAATGATAATATTACAATAGAAATCAGTACAGCTGATGTAAATTTGACTGGTGAGATGAATGTCCAACCAACTCAAACTAGTCAGACTGACGAGGCAAATACGCCTGTATCTGTAGAGACAGAGAAGGTCGCTACATCCATGTCAGCTATGTCAGATAGTAAACCAGATGAAACTAGTGCAATGATGCAATTACTATTAAAATTAGACAAAAAATTAGATGAGCAAAAAAGCGATTCTAATATCAAATATACAAATTTGAATGACAAGTTTGACAAATTTGATAAACAATTTAATGAATTAAAGAATGAAATTAAAAACGGTAACGATAATCTCATTAAGCAGTGTAATAAAGTAATTAAAAAATTGGATGAGAATTTAATTCAACTAGAAAAACAGAAGGCGAATAGTAGTGAAAACAGTACGAAAAACGAAGTACTGACTAATAACGTAAGTAACAGTGATAACTCAAATAATGGATTTACAGGTAGTAAGAATATGGTGTTAGAAAATGATAATGAAAGTATTATGAGTGAAAATGAGGTGTTTGAGTGTATTGAGTCAGAAAGAGAGTTTGGAGAAAGTATTTTTGTACAAGGGGTGCAGGGGGTAGAATTTTCTTTTGATGTTGTGTTAGGGGGGTGAAGAAAAGTCTTCACGTATTTTTTACAAGGACAAGAGTTCCTTCAATTTATATTTGGGAGACGATAGGTCTACAAATAAAGTTTCTTGGTGTTTTTGTGTACCTCATAAGTGGTGCAGTAATTTTAAGTTAGGGACCCCTGCATATTTGAAGAGAGAGAGAGAGAGAGAGAGAGTGTAACTTGGTGTTATGGAGAGAAATATAATAAGAGAGAAAGTGTAGAGAGGTATTGTGAGAAAAAGAAAGTAATAAAATTCTTTTAAGTTAATCGAAAGTACAGAGAATTGGTAGAAAGGTTAGGCATAGATACGGTGGATGAAAATAATGAATACTTACCTTATAGTAACAATGGTATTGAGATAACAATAAATGATGAGAATAATGGTATTAAATACTTACCTGTGGTAGATAATTATGATGATAATTACAAGATGAATAACAAGATTATAACATATGATCTTACTGAGATAGACAGAACACTACTCGATCGTGACTTGATATATTTGTTTGATATATGAATATGAATATAATGTTTCTAATCATAAAATTTATTCATTAGATAATAAATTAAATAGACCTAAGATAAGAATGTTATTCAACGATGGAGGATAGACTGTTGTATTGTGAAATGAACATTAAATATATGTGAAAAGTGGTATTGAATTGGACTGCTATGGACTGAGTTTGATAAATAACAAAATAATGTGTTTGGAGTGTATATTTTCATTGTTTCATATGTTTTATATATCAATGTATTTTAGTATTTTTGATGTTGTATTACAGGTATATTTTGTGTACACCAGTTATTATGTATTTTAATAATTAACATGTTTTGTTTAACTAAACAAGTAAAATTTTTTTTAATAATTGAATAATAATTAAAGAGTAATTATTCTTTATTATTGAATTAAAATAGTACAAAAGGAAGTTGTACTAACTGAAGTTGTAAATTATTAATCGTAATAGAAAGTTTCTAATGAAGATAAAGTATTATTTAATTTGTAATGAAGGTAATTCTTAATGAATAATTTAATAAATGATTAAGTAAGAATATATATTTGAAAAGGGAGATGTACTATTATGAGTAGGTGAGAGATGAATTTTATAAGACAATTGTCGATGATTACAGTAAGGTAGAATGTTTAAACAGGAATAGAGCCTGGGTATAGATAAAATGCAGGTGAGTTTAATTAAGAAACACAGCAAAAAACCGTATGTCGCATAATGAGATAAGGCGCCTATCCCTTATGACGCCAGCGATGAAGAATGTGTTGTTGAAGCTGTAAACAGACGAACAATAACTTGATGACGTAGTTTCGCCCCACCTACGAAATGTAAAACAAAGGATCTGTGTCATTTCATCAGAAAGCGTGAGCGCAGCCGGCCGGCAAACCGTTCACCGAGTGTGAATTTTAACTTTTACACCACTAAAAGTGGTTAATTAACTATATTAAAACAGTGCTGTAAATCTACTACTCCAAGATGTGACCGGTAACGTAATCGGTAAACTCGCGGTGTGCGAAGTTTTACCGTTCGTAAAACCGCAGCTCAGTAGCAGTCAGATTTGGTGAGAACGTTCCAAACATTCTTTTTATTGCAAAATTAGAATGACCAATTCTAAGTCAATAAAATATTTTACTTAAAAATATGAGCTCAATAACATAATAAATTGTACCAGCGTGAGAGAGAGAGAGTGACATAAATTATGCTGGGTTGTGCAGGTATTAAATTTGTTTTGGTTTTAGCATATTATACTCTATTTCATTTTATTATATGTTTAGTATATTTGCAATGTTTATTTCTAATAATGTTTATTCAAACATATATAGGACTACGCCCCGAGGCCTAGTAACGTGCGTGTTTGGCACATAGTAGAATCATTTTTATATGTAGAATCTTTTTGATAATAATAATATTTTGGTAACCATTTCAACTAAGAGTATTTATTTCATATAACACTTCCCGCTATCATATCGTTCGCTTAACACGAATTCTGGCCCGCAAAATAAGTCTAATATCATATGTTGGTAATTTCCAACATGGCGCCCGTAATTATACAATGTTTATGGTAAAGGTAGTTATATGTATGTGATTTGTATAATCACATTTGGTCGCCTGGCGAACAGGGACTCTATATAATCTAATTTTATGTGGGGTAAGCCTACGAAGAGAGCGGAAAGAATTATCTGAGGTAATAAATAAATTTTAATACGTAAACATAACCAAATTTTACGAAGTTAGCTTATACGATTGTATGCATGCGTGTATTGTAAAATTGCAAACATGAGTACAAATGATAATATTACAATAGAAATCAGTACAGCTGATGTAAATTTGACTGGTGAGATGAATGTCCAACCAACTCAAACTAGTCAGACTGACGAGGCAAATACGCCTGTATCTGTAGAGACAGAGAAGGTCGCTACATCCATGTCAGCTATGTCAGATAGTAAACCAGATGAAACTAGTGCAATGATGCAATTACTATTAAAATTAGACAAAAAATTAGATGAGCAAAAAAGCGATTCTAATATCAAATATACAAATTTGAATGACAAGTTTGACAAATTTGATAAACAATTTAATGAATTAAAGAATGAAATTAAAAACGGTAACGATAATCTCATTAAGCAGTGTAATAAAGTAATTAAAAAATTGGATGAGAATTTAATTCAACTAGAAAAACAGAAGGCGAATAGTAGTGAAAACAGTACGAAAAACGAAGTACTGACTAATAACGTAAGTAACAGTGATAACTCAAATAATGGATTTACAGGTAGTAAGAATATGGTGTTAGAAAATGATAATGAAAGTATTATGAGTGAAAATGAGGTGTTTGAGTGTATTGAGTCAGAAAGAGAGTTTGGAGAAAGTATTTTTGTACAAGGGGTGCAGGGGGTAGAATTTTCTTTTGATGTTGTGTTAGGGGGGTGAAGAAAAGTCTTCACGTATTTTTTACAAGGACAAGAGTTCCTTCAATTTATATTTGGGAGACGATAGGTCTACAAATAAAGTTTCTTGGTGTTTTTGTGTACCTCATAAGTGGTGCAGTAATTTTAAGTTAGGGACCCCTGCATATTTGAAGAGAGAGAGAGAGAGAGAGAGAGTGTAACTTGGTGTTATGGAGAGAAATATAATAAGAGAGAAAGTGTAGAGAGGTATTGTGAGAAAAAGAAAGTAATAAAATTCTTTTAAGTTAATCGAAAGTACAGAGAATTGGTAGAAAGGTTAGGCATAGATACGGTGGATGAAAATAATGAATACTTACCTTATAGTAACAATGGTATTGAGATAACAATAAATGATGAGAATAATGGTATTAAATACTTACCTGTGGTAGATAATTATGATGATAATTACAAGATGAATAACAAGATTATAACATATGATCTTACTGAGATAGACAGAACACTACTCGATCGTGACTTGATATATTTGTTTGATAATTGTTTGATATATGAATATGAATATAATGTTTCTAATCATAAAATTTATTCATTAGATAATAAATTAAATAGACCTAAGATAAGAATGTTATTCAACGATGGAGGATAGACTGTTGTATTGTGAAATGAACATTAAATATATGTGAAAAGTGGTATTGAATTGGACTGCTATGGACTGAGTTTGATAAATAACAAAATAATGTGTTTGGAGTGTATATTTTCATTGTTTCATATGTTTTATATATCAATGTATTTTAGTATTTTTGATGTTGTATTACAGGTATATTTTGTGTACACCAGTTATTATGTATTTTAATAATTAACATGTTTTGTTTAACTAAACAAGTAAAATTTTTTTTAATAATTGAATAATAATTAAAGAGTAATTATTCTTTATTATTGAATTAAAATAGTACAAAAGGAAGTTGTACTAACTGAAGTTGTAAATTATTAATCGTAATAGAAAGTTTCTAATGAAGATAAAGTATTATTTAATTTGTAATGAAGGTAATTCTTAATGAATAATTTAATAAATGATTAAGTAAGAATATATATTTGAAAAGGGAGATGTACTATTATGAGTAGGTGAGAGATGAATTTTATAAGACAATTGTCGATGATTACAGTAAGGTAGAATGTTTAAACAGGAATAGAGCCTGGGTATAGATAAAATGCAGGTGAGTTTAATTAAGAAACACAGCAAAAAACCGTATGTCGCATAATGAGATAAGGCGCCTATCCCTTATGACGCCAGCGATGAAGAATGTGTTGTTGAAGCTGTAAACAGACGAACAATAACTTGATGACGTAGTTTCGCCCCACCTACGAAATGTAAAACAAAGGATCTGTGTCATTTCATCAGAAAGCGTGAGCGCAGCCGGCCGGCAAACCGTTCACCGAGTGTGAATTTTAACTTTTACACCACTAAAAGTGGTTAATTAACTATATTAAAACAGTGCTGTAAATCTACTACTCCAAGATGTGACCGGTAACGTAATCGGTAAACTCGCGGTGTGCGAAGTTTTACCGTTCGTAAAACCGCAGCTCAGTAGCAGTCAGATTTGGTGAGAACGTTCCAAACATTCTTTTTATTGCAAAATTAGAATGACCAATTCTAAGTCAATAAAATATTTTACTTAAAAATATGAGCTCAATAACATAATAAATTGTACCAGCGTGAGAGAGAGAGAGTGACATAAATTATGCTGGGTTGTGCAGGTATTAAATTTGTTTTGGTTTTAGCATATTATACTCTATTTCATTTTATTATATGTTTAGTATATTTGCAATGTTTATTTCTAATAATGTTTATTCAAACATATATAGGACTACGCCCCGAGGCCTAGTAACGTGCGTGTTTGGCACATAGTAGAATCATTTTTATATGTAGAATCTTTTTGATAATAATAATATTTTGGTAACCATTTCAACTAAGAGTATTTATTTCATATAACACTTCCCGCTATCATATCGTTCGCTTAACACGAATTCTGGCCCGCAAAATAAGTCTAATATCATATGTTGGTAATTTCCAACATGGCGCCCGTAATTATACAATGTTTATGGTAAAGGTAGTTATATGTATGTGATTTGTATAATCACATTTGGTCGCCTGGCGAACAGGGACTCTATATAATCTAATTTTATGTGGGGTAAGCCTACGAAGAGAGCGGAAAGAATTATCTGAGGTAATAAATAAATTTTAATACGTAAACATAACCAAATTTTACGAAGTTAGCTTATACGATTGTATGCATGCGTGTATTGTAAAATTGCAAACATGAGTACAAATGATAATATTACAATAGAAATCAGTACAGCTGATGTAAATTTGACTGGTGAGATGAATGTCCAACCAACTCAAACTAGTCAGACTGACGAGGCAAATACGCCTGTATCTGTAGAGACAGAGAAGGTCGCTACATCCATGTCAGCTATGTCAGATAGTAAACCAGATGAAACTAGTGCAATGATGCAATTACTATTAAAATTAGACAAAAAATTAGATGAGCAAAAAAGCGATTCTAATATCAAATATACAAATTTGAATGACAAGTTTGACAAATTTGATAAACAATTTAATGAATTAAAGAATGAAATTAAAAACGGTAACGATAATCTCATTAAGCAGTGTAATAAAGTAATTAAAAAAATTGGATGAGAATTTAATTCAACTAGAAAAACAGAAGGCGAATAGTAGTGAAAACAGTACGAAAAACGAAGTACTGACTAATAACGTAAGTAACAGTGATAACTCAAATAATGGATTTACAGGTAGTAAGAATATGGTGTTAGAAAATGATAATGAAAGTATTATGAGTGAAAATGAGGTGTTTGAGTGTATTGAGTCAGAAAGAGAGTTTGGAGAAAGTATTTTTGTACAAGGGGTGCAGGGGGTAGAATTTTCTTTTGATGTTGTGTTAGGGGGGTGAAGAAAAGTCTTCACGTATTTTTTACAAGGACAAGAGTTCCTTCAATTTATATTTGGGAGACGATAGGTCTACAAATAAAGTTTCTTGGTGTTTTTGTGTACCTCATAAGTGGTGCAGTAATTTTAAGTTAGGGACCCCTGCATATTTGAAGAGAGAGAGAGAGAGAGAGAGAGAGAGAGTGTAACTTGGTGTTATGGAGAGAAATATAATAAGAGAGAAAGTGTAGAGAGGTATTGTGAGAAAAAGAAAGTACTAAAATTCTTTTAAGTTAATCGAAAGTACAGAGAATTGGTAGAAAGGTTAGGCATAGATACGGTGGATGAAAATAATGAATACTTACCTTATAGTAACAATGGTATTGAGATAACAATAAATGATGAGAATAATGGTATTAAATACTTACCTGTGGTAGATAATTATGATGATAATTACAAGATGAATAACAAGATTATAACATATGATCTTACTGAGATAGACAGAACACTACTCGATCGTGACTTGATATATTTGTTTGATAATTGTTTGATATATGAATATGAATATAATGTTTCTAATCATAAAATTTATTCATTAGATAATAAATTAAATAGACCTAAGATAAGAATGTTATTCAACGATGGAGGATAGACTGTTGTATTGTGAAATGAACATTAAATATATGTGAAAAGTGGTATTGAATTGGACTGCTATGGACTGAGTTTGATAAATAACAAAATAATGTGTTTGGAGTGTATATTTTCATTGTTTCATATGTTTTATATATCAATGTATTTTAGTATTTTTGATGTTGTATTACAGGTATATTTTGTGTACACCAGTTATTATGTATTTTAATAATTAACATGTTTTGTTTAACTAAACAAGTAAAATTTTTTTTAATAATTGAATAATAATTAAAGAGTAATTATTCTTTATTATTGAATTAAAATAGTACAAAAGGAAGTTGTACTAACTGAAGTTGTAAATTATTAATCGTAATAGAAAGTTTCTAATGAAGATAAAGTATTATTTAATTTGTAATGAAGGTAATTCTTAATGAATAATTTAATAAATGATTAAGTAAGAATATATATTTGAAAAGGGAGATGTACTATTATGAGTAGGTGAGAGATGAATTTTATAAGACAATTGTCGATGATTACAGTAAGGTAGAATGTTTAAACAGGAATAGAGCCTGGGTATAGATAAAATGCAGGTGAGTTTAATTAAGAAACACAGCAAAAAACCGTATGTCGCATAATGAGATAAGGCGCCTATCCCTTATGACGCCAGCGATGAAGAATGTGTTGTTGAAGCTGTAAACAGACGAACAATAACTTGATGACGTAGTTTCGCCCCACCTACGAAATGTAAAACAAAGGATCTGTGTCATTTCATCAGAAAGCGTGAGCGCAGCCGGCCGGCAAACCGTTCACCGAGTGTGAATTTTAACTTTTACACCACTAAAAGTGGTTAATTAACTATATTAAAACAGTGCTGTAAATCTACTACTCCAAGATGTGACCGGTAACGTAATCGGTAAACTCGCGGTGTGCGAAGTTTTACCGTTCGTAAAACCGCAGCTCAGTAGCAGTCAGATTTGGTGAGAACGTTCCAAACATTCTTTTTATTGCAAAATTAAAATGACCAATTCTAAGTCAATAAAATATTTTACTTAAAAATATGAGCTCAATAACATAATAAATTGTACCAGCGTGAGAGAGAGAGAGTGACATAAATTATGCTGGGTTGTGCAGGTATTAAATTTGTTTTGGTTTTAGCATATTATACTCTATTTCATTTTATTATATGTTTAGTATATTTGCAATGTTTATTTCTAATAATTTTTATTCAAACATATATAGGACTACGCCCCGACGCCTAGTAACGTGCGTGTTTGGCACATAGTAGAATCATTTTTATATGTAGAATCTTTTTGATAATAATAATATTTTGGTAACCATTTCAACTAAGAGTATTTATTTCATATAACACTTCCCGCTATCATATCGTTCGCTTAACACGAATTCTGGCCCGCAAAATAAGTCTAATATCATATGTTGGTAATTTCCAACATGGCGCCCGTAATTATACAATGTTTATGGTAAAGGTAGTTATATGTATGTGATTTGTATAATCACATTTGGTCGCCTGGCGAACAGGGACTCTATATAATCTAATTTTATGTGGGGTAAGCCTACGAAGAGAGCGGAAAGAATTATCTGAGGTAATAAATAAATTTTAATACGTAAACATAACCAAATTTTACGAAGTTAGCTTATACGATTGTATGCATGCGTGTATTGTAAAATTGCAAACATGAGTACAAATGATAATATTACAATAGAAATCAGTACAGCTGATGTAAATTTGACTGGTGAGATGGATGTCCAACCAACTCAAACTAGTCAGACTGACGAGGCAAATACGCCTGTATCTGTAGAGACAGAGAAGGTCGCTACATCCATGTCAGCTATGTCAGATAGTAAACCAGATGAAACTATTGCAATGATGCAATTACTATTAAAATTAGACAAAAAATTAGATGAGCAAAAAAGCGATTCTAATATCAAATATACAAATTTGAATGACAAGTTTGACAAATTTGATAAACAATTTAATGAATTAAAGAATGAAATTAAAAACGGTAACGATAATCTCATTAAGCAGTGTAATAAATTAATTAAAAAATTGGATGAGAATTTAATTCAACTAGAAAAACAGAAGGCGAATAGTAGTGAAAACAGTACGAAAAACGAAGTACTGACTAATAACGTAAGTAACAGTGATAACTCAAATAATGGATTTACAGGTAGTAAGAATATGGTGTTAGAAAATGATAATGAAAGTATTATGAGTGAAAATGAGGTGTTTGAGTGTATTGAGTCAGAAAGAGAGTTTGGAGAAAGTATTTTTGTACAAGGGGTGCAGGGGGTAGAATTTTCTTTTGATGTTGTGTTAGGGGGGTGAAGAAAAGTCTTCACGTATTTTTTACAAGGACAAGAGTTCCTTCAATTTATATTTGGGAGACGATAGGTCTACAAATAAAGTTTCTTGGTGTTTTTGTGTACCTCATAAGTGGTGCAGTAATTTTAAGTTAGGGACCCCTGCATATTTGAAGAGAGAGAGAGAGAGAGAGAGAGAGAGAGTGTGTAACTTGGTGTTATGGAGAGAAATATATTAAGAGAGAAAGTGTAGAGAGGTATTGTGAGAAAAAGAAAGTAATAAAATTCTTTTAAGTTAATCGAAAGTACAGAGAATTGGTAGAAAGGTTAGGCATAGATACGGTGGATGAAAATAATGAATACTTACCTTATAGTAACAATGATATTGAGATAACAATAAATGATGAGAATAATGGTATTAAATACTTACCTGTGGTAGATAATTATGATGATAATTACAAGATGAATAACAAGATTATAACATATGATCTTACTGAGATAGACAGAACACTACTCGATCGTGACTTGATATATTTGTTTGATAATTGTTTGATATATGAATATGAATATAATGTTTCTAATCATAAAATTTATTCATTAGATAATAAATTAAATAGACCTAAGATAAGAATGTTATTCAACGATGGAGGATAGACTGTTGTATTGTGAAATGAACATTAAATATATGTGAAAAGTGGTATTGAATTGGACTGCTATGGACTGAGTTTGATAAATAACAAAATAATGTGTTTGGAGTGTATATTTTCATTGTTTCATATGTTTTATATATCAATGTATTTATGTATTTTTGATGTTGTATTACAGGTATATTTTGTGTACACCAGTTATTATGTATTTTAATAATTAACATGTTTTGTTTAACTAAACAAGTAAAATTTTTTTTAATAATTGAATAATAATTAAAGAGTAATTATTCTTTATTATTGAATTAAAATAGTACAAAAGGTAGTTGTACTAACTGAAGTTGTAAATTATTAATCGTAATAGAAAGTTTCTAATGAAGATAAAGTATTATTTAATTTGTAATGAAGGTAATTCTTAATGAATAATTTAATAAATGATTAAGTAAGAATATATATTTGAAAAGGGAGATGTACTATTATGAGTAGGTGAGAGATGAATTTTATAAGACAATTGTCGATGATTACAGTAAGATAGAATGTTTAAACAGGAATAGAGCCTGGGTATAGATAAAATGCAGGTGAGTTTAATTAAGAAACACAGCAAAAAACCGTATGTCGCATAATGAGATAAGGCGCCTATCCCTTATGACGCCAGCGATGAAGAATGTGTTGTTGAAGCTGTAAACAGACGAACAATAACTTGATGACGTAGTTTCGCCCCACCTACGAAATGTAAAACAAAGGATCTGTGTCATTTCATCAGAAAGCGTGAGCGCAGCCGGCCGGCAAACCGTTCACCGAGTGTGAATTTTAACTTTTACACCACTAAAAGTGGTTAATTAACTATATTAAAACAGTGCTGTAAATCTACTACTCCAAGATGTGACCGGTAACGTAATCGGTAAACTCGCGGTGTGCGAAGTTTTACCGTTCGTAAAACCGCAGCTCAGTAGCAGTCAGATTTGGTGAGAACGTTCCAAACATTCTTTTTATTGCAAAATTAAAATGACCAATTCTAAGTCAATAAAATATTTTACTTAAAAATATGAGCTCAATAACATAATAAATTGTACCAGCGTGAGAGAGAGAGAGTGACATAAATTATGCTGGGTTGTGCAGGTATTAAATTTGTTTTGGTTTTAGCATATTATACTCTATTTCATTTTATTATATGTTTAGTATATTTGCAATGTTTATTTCTAATAATGTTTATTCAAACATATATAGGACTACGCCCCGAGGCCTAGTAACGTGCGTGTTTGGCACATAGTAGAATCATTTTTATATGTAGAATCTTTTTGATAATAATAATATTTTGGTAACCATTTCAACTAAGAGTATTTATTTCATATAACACTTCCCGCTATCATATCGTTCGCTTAACACGAATTCTGGCCCGCAAAATAAGTCTAATATCATATGTTGGTAATTTCCAACATGGCGCCCGTAATTATACAATGTTTATGGTAAAGGTAGTTATATGTATGTGATTTGTATAATCACATTTGGTCGCCTGGCGAACAGGGACTCTATATAATCTAATTTTATGTGGGGTAAGCCTACGAAGAGAGCGGAAAGAATTATCTGAGGTAATAAATAAATTTTAATACGTAAACATAACCAAATTTTACGAAGTTAGCTTATACGATTGTATGCATGCGTGTATTGTAAAATTGCAAACATGAGTACAAATGATAATATTACAATAGAAATCAGTACAGCTGATGTAAATTTGACTGGTGAGATGAATGTCCAACCAACTCAAACTAGTCAGACTGACGAGGCAAATACGCCTGTATCTGTAGAGACAGAGAAGGTCGCTACATCCATGTTAGCTATGTCAGATAGTAAACCAGATGAAACTAGTGCAATGATGCAATTACTATTAAAATTAGACAAAAAATTAGATGAGCAAAAAAGCGATTCTAATATCAAATATACAAATTTGAATGACAAGTTTGACAAATTTGATAAACAATTTAATGAATTAAAGAATGAAATTAAAAACGGTAACGATAATCTCATTAAGCAGTGTAATAAAGTAATTAAAAAAATTGGATGAGAATTTAATTCAACTAGAAAAACAGAAGGCGAATAGTAGTGAAAACAGTACGAAAAACGAAGTACTGACTAATAACGTAAGTAACAGTGATAACTCAAATAATGGATTTACAGGTAGTAAGAATATGGTGTTAGAAAATGATAATGAAAGTATTATGAGTGAAAATGAGGTGTTTGAGTGTATTGAGTCAGAAAGAGAGTTTGGAGAAAGTATTTTTGTACAAGGGGTGCAGGGGGTAGAATTTTCTTTTGATGTTGTGTTAGGGGGGTGAAGAAAAGTCTTCACGTATTTTTTACAAGGACAAGAGTTCCTTCAATTTATATTTGGGAGACGATAGGTCTACAAATAAAGTTTCTTGGTGTTTTTGTGTACCTCATAAGTGGTGCAGTAATTTTAAGTTAGGGACCCCTGCATATTTGAAGAGAGAGAGAGAGAGAGAGAGAGAGAGAGAGTGTGTAACTTGGTGTTATGGAGAGAAATATATTAAGAGAGAAAGTGTAGAGAGGTATTGTGAGAAAAAGAAAGTAATAAAATTCTTTTAAGTTAATCGAAAGTACAGAGAATTGGTAGAAAGGTTAGGCATAGATACGGTGGATGAAAATAATGAATACTTACCTTATAGTAACAATGATATTGAGATAACAATAAATGATGAGAATAATGGTATTAAATACTTACCTGTGGTAGATAATTATGATGATAATTACAAGATGAATAACAAGATTATAACATATGATCTTACTGAGATAGACAGAACACTACTCGATCGTGACTTGATATATTTGTTTGATAATTGTTTGATATATGAATATGAATATAATGTTTCTAATCATAAAATTTATTCATTAGATAATAAATTAAATAGACCTAAGATAAGAATGTTATTCAACGATGGAGGATAGACTGTTGTATTGTGAAATGAACATTAAATATATGTGAAAAGTGGTATTGAATTGGACTGCTATGGACTGAGTTTGATAAATAACAAAATAATGTGTTTGGAGTGTATATTTTCATTGTTTCATATGTTTTATATATCAATGTATTTATGTATTTTTGATGTTGTATTACAGGTATATTTTGTGTACACCAGTTATTATGTATTTTAATAATTAACATGTTTTGTTTAACTAAAAAAGTAAAATTTTTTTTAATAATTGAATAATAATTAAAGAGTAATTATTCTTTATTATTGAATTAAAATAGTACAAAAGGTAGTTGTACTAACTGAAGTTGTAAATTATTAATCGTAATAGAAAGTTTCTAATGAAGATAAAGTATTATTTAATTTGTAATGAAGGTAATTCTTAATGAATAATTTAATAAATGATTAAGTAAGAATATATATTTGAAAAGGGAGATGTACTATTATGAGTAGGTGAGAGATGAATTTTATAAGACAATTGTCGATGATTACAGTAAGGTAGAATGTTTAAACAGGAATAGAGCCTGGGTATAGATAAAATGCAGGTGAGTTTAATTAAGAAACACAGCAAAAAACCGTATGTTGCATAATGAGATAAGGCGCCTATCCCTTATGACGCCAGCGATAAAGAATGTGTTGTTGAAGCTGTAAACAGACGAACAATAACTTGATGACGTAGTTTCGCCCCACCTACGAAATGTAAAACAAAGGATCTGTGTCATTTCATCAGAAAGCGTGAGCGCAGCCGGCCGGCAAACCGTTCACCGAGTGTGAATTTTAACTTTTACACCACTAAAAGTGGTTAATTAACTATATTAAAACAGTGCTGTAAATCTACTACTCCAAGATGTGACCGGTAACGTAATCGGTAAACTCGCGGTGTGCGAAGTTTTACCGTTCGTAAAACCGCAGCTCAGTAGCAGTCAGATTTGGTGAGAACGTTCCAAACATTCTTTTTATTGCAAAATTAGAATGACCAATTCTAAGTCAATAAAATATTTTACTTAAAAATATGAGCTCAATAACATAATAAATTGTACCAGCGTGAGAGAGAGAGAGTGACATAAATTATGCTGGGTTGTGCAGGTATTAAATTTGTTTTGGTTTTAGCATATTATACTCTATTTCATTTTATTATATGTTTAGTATATTTGCAATGTTTATTTCTAATAATGTTTATTCAAACATATATAGGACTACGCCCCGAGGCCTAGTAACGTGCGTGTTTGGCACATAGTAGAATCATTTTTATATGTAGAATCTTTTTGATAATAATAATATTTTGGTAACCATTTCAACTAAGAGTATTTATTTCATATAACACTTCCCGCTATCATATCGTTCGCTTAACACGAATTCTGGCCCGCAAAATAAGTCTAATATCATATGTTGGTAATTTCCAACATGGCGCCCGTAATTATACAATGTTTATGGTAAAGGTAGTTATATGTATGTGATTTGTATAATCACATTTGGTCGCCTGGCGAACAGGGACTCTATATAATCTAATTTTATGTGGGGTAAGCCTACGAAGAGAGCGGAAAGAATTATCTGAGGTAATAAATAAATTTTAATACGTAAACATAACCAAATTTTACGAAGTTAGCTTATACGATTGTATGCATGCGTGTATTGTAAAATTGCAAACATGAGTACAAATGATAATATTACAATAGAAATCAGTACAGCTGATGTAAATTTGACTGGTGAGATGAATGTCCAACCAACTCAAACTAGTCAGACTGACGAGGCAAATACGCCTGTATCTGTAGAGACAGAGAAGGTCGCTACATCCATGTCAGCTATGTCAGATAGTAAACCAGATGAAACTAGTGCAATGATGCAATTACTATTAAAATTAGACAAAAAATTAGATGAGCAAAAAAGCGATTCTAATATCAAATATACAAATTTGAATGACAAGTTTGACAAATTTGATAAACAATTTAATGAATTAAAGAATGAAATTAAAAACGGTAACGATAATCTCATTAAGCAGTGTAATAAAGTAATTAAAAAATTGGATGAGAATTTAATTCAACTAGAAAAACAGAAGGCGAATAGTAGTGAAAACAGTACGAAAAACGAAGTACTGACTAATAACGTAAGTAACAGTGATAACTCAAATAATGGATTTACAGGTAGTAAGAATATGGTGTTAGAAAATGATAATGAAAGTATTATGAGTGAAAATGAGGTGTTTGAGTGTATTGAGTCAGAAAGAGAGTTTGGAGAAAGTATTTTTGTACAAGGGGTGCAGGGGGTAGAATTTTCTTTTGATGTTGTGTTAGGGGGGTGAAGAAAAGTCTTCACGTATTTTTTACAAGGACAAGAGTTCCTTCAATTTATATTTGGGAGACGATAGGTCTACAAATAAAGTTTCTTGGTGTTTTTGTGTACCTCATAAGTGGTGCAGTAATTTTAAGTTAGGGACCCCTGCATATTTGAAGAGAGAGAGAGAGAGAGAGAGAGTGTAACTTGGTGTTATGGAGAGAAATATAATAAGAGAGAAAGTGTAGAGAGGTATTGTGAGAAAAAGAAAGTAATAAAATTCTTTTAAGTTAATCGAAAGTACAGAGAATTGGTAGAAAGGTTAGGCATAGATACGGTGGATGAAAATAATGAATACTTACCTTATAGTAACAATGGTATTGAGATAACAATAAATGATGAGAATAATGGTATTAAATACTTACCTGTGGTAGATAATTATGATGATAATTACAAGATGAATAACAAGATTATAACATATGATCTTACTGAGATAGACAGAACACTACTCGATCGTGACTTGATATATTTGTTTGATAATTGTTTGATATATGAATATGAATATAATGTTTCTAATCATAAAATTTATTCATTAGATAATAAATTAAATAGACCTAAGATAAGAATGTTATTCAACGATGGAGGATAGACTGTTGTATTGTGAAATGAACATTAAATATATGTGAAAAGTGGTATTGAATTGGACTGCTATGGACTGAGTTTGATAAATAACAAAATAATGTGTTTGGAGTGTATATTTTCATTGTTTCATATGTTTTATATATCAATGTATTTTAGTATTTTTGATGTTGTATTACAGGTATATTTTATGTACACCAGTTATTATGTATTTTAATAATTAACATGTTTTGTTTAACTAAACAAGTAAAATTTTTTTTAATAATTGAATAATAATTAAAGAGTAATTATTCTTTATTATTGAATTAAAATAGTACAAAAGGAAGTTGTACTAACTGAAGTTGTAAATTATTAATCGTAATAGAAAGTTTCTAATGAAGATAAAGTATTATTTAATTTGTAATGAAGGTAATTCTTAATGAATAATTTAATAAATGATTAAGTAAGAATATATATTTGAAAAGGGAGATGTACTATTATGAGTAGGTGAGAGATGAATTTTATAAGACAATTGTCGATGATTACAGTAAGGTAGAATGTTTAAACAGGAATAGAGCCTGGGTATAGATAAAATGCAGGTGAGTTTAATTAAGAAACACAGCAAAAAACCGTATGTCGCATAATGAGATAAGGCGCCTATCCCTTATGACGCCAGCGATGAAGAATGTGTTGTTGAAGCTGTAAACAGACGAACAATAACTTGATGACGTAGTTTCGCCCCACCTACGAAATGTAAAACAAAGGATCTGTGTCATTTCATCAGAAAGCGTGAGCGCAGCCGGCCGGCAAACCGTTCACCGAGTGTGAATTTTAACTTTTACACCACTAAAAGTGGTTAATTAACTATATTAAAACAGTGCTGTAAATCTACTACTCCAAGATGTGACCGGTAACGTAATCGGTAAACTCGCGGTGTGCGAAGTTTTACCGTTCGTAAAACCGCAGCTCAGTAGCAGTCAGATTTGGTGAGAACGTTCCAAACATTCTTTTTATTGCAAAATTAAAATGACCAATTCTAAGTCAATAAAATATTTTACTTAAAAATATGAGCTCAATAACATAATAAATTGTACCAGCGTGAGAGAGAGAGAGTGACATAAATTATGCTGGGTTGTGCAGGTATTAAATTTGTTTTGGTTTTAGCATATTATACTCTATTTCATTTTATTATATGTTTAGTATATTTGCAATGTTTATTTCTAATAATGTTTATTCAAACATATATAGGACTACGCCCCGAGGCCTAGTAACGTGCGTGTTTGGCACATAGTAGAATCATTTTTATATGTAGAATCTTTTTGATAATAATAATATTTTGGTAACCATTTCAACTAAGAGTATTTATTTCATATAACACTTCCCGCTATCATATCGTTCGCTTAACACGAATTCTGGCCCGTAAAATAAGTCTAATATCATATGTTGGTAATTTCCAACATGGCGCCCGTAATTATACAATGTTTATGGTAAAGGTAGTTATATGTATGTGATTTGTATAATCACATTTGGTCGCCTGGCGAACAGGGACTCTATATAATCTAATTTTATGTGGGGTAAGCCTACGAAGAGAGCGGAAAGAATTATCTGAGGTAATAAATAAATTTTAATACGTAAACATAACCAAATTTTACGAAGTTAGCTTATACGATTGTATGCATGCGTGTATTGTAAAATTGCAAAATGAGTACAAATGATAATATTACAATAGAAATCAGTACAGCTGATGTAAATTTGACTGGTGAGATGAATGTCCAACCAACTCAAACTAGTCAGACTGACGAGGCAAATACGCCTGTATCTGTAGAGACAGAGAAGGTCGCTACATCCATGTTAGCTATGTCAGATAGTAAACCAGATGAAACTAGTGCAATGATGCAATTACTATTAAAATTAGACAAAAAATTAGATGAGCAAAAAAGCGATTCTAATATCAAATATACAAATTTGAATGACAAGTTTGACAAATTTGATAAACAATTTAATGAATTAAAGAATGAAATTAAAAACGGTAACGATAATCTCATTAAGCAGTGTAATAAAGTAATTAAAAAAATTGGATGAGAATTTAATTCAACTAGAAAAACAGAAGGCGAATAGTAGTGAAAACAGTACGAAAAACGAAGTACTGACTAATAACGTAAGTAACAGTGATAACTCAAATAATGGATTTACAGGTAGTAAGAATATGGTGTTAGAAAATGATAATGAAAGTATTATGAGTGAAAATGAGGTGTTTGAGTGTATTGAGTCAGAAAGAGAGTTTGGAGAAAGTATTTTTGTACAAGGGGTGCAGGGGGTAGAATTTTCTTTTGATGTTGTGTTAGGGGGGTGAAGAAAAGTCTTCACGTATTTTTTACAAGGACAAGAGTTCCTTCAATTTATATTTGGGAGACGATAGGTCTACAAATAAAGTTTCTTGGTGTTTTTGTGTACCTCATAAGTGGTGCAGTAATTTTAAGTTAGGGACCCCTGCATATTTGAAGAGAGAGAGAGAGAGAGAGAGAGAGAGAGAGAGAGAGAGAGAGAGAGAGAGAGAGAGAGAGAGAGAGAGAGTGTAACTTGGTGTTATGGAGAGAAATATAATAAGAGAGAAAGTGTAGAGAGGTATTGTGAGAAAAAGAAAGTACTAAAATTCTTTTAAGTTAATCGAAAGTACAGAGAATTGGTAGAAAGGTTAGGCATAGATACGGTGGATGAAAATAATGAATACTTACCTTATAGTAACAATGGTATTGAGATAACAATAAATGATGAGAATAATGGTATTAAATACTTACCTGTGGTAGATAATTATGATGATAATTACAAGATGAATAACAAGATTATAACATATGATCTTACTGAGATAGACAGAACACTACTCGATCGTGACTTGATATATTTGTTTGATAATTGTTTGATATATGAATATGAATATAATGTTTCTAATCATAAAATTTATTCATTAGATAATAAATTAAATAGACCTAAGATAAGAATGTTATTCAACGATGGAGGATAGACTGTTGTATTGTGAAATGAACATTAAATATATGTGAAAAGTGGTATTGAATTGGACTGCTATGGACTGAGTTTGATAAATAACAAAATAATGTGTTTGGAGTGTATATTTTCATTGTTTCATATGTTTTATATATCAATGTATTTTAGTATTTTTGATGTTGTATTACAGGTATATTTTGTGTACACCAGTTATTATGTATTTTAATAATTAACATGTTATGTTTAACTAAACAAGTAAAATTTTTTTTAATAATTGAATAATAATTAAAGAGTAATTATTCTTTATTATTGAATTAAAATAGTACAAAAGGAAGTTGTACTAACTGAAGTTGTAAATTATTAATCGTAATAGAAAGTTTCTAATGAAGATAAAGTATTATTTAATTTGTAATGAAGGTAATTCTTAATGAATAATTTAATAAATGATTAAGTAAGAATATATATTTGAAAAGGGAGATGTACTATTATGAGTAGGTGAGAGATGAATTTTATAAGACAATTGTCGATGATTACAGTAAGGTAGAATGTTTAAACAGGAATAGAGCCTGGGTATAGATAAAATGCAGGTGAGTTTAATTAAGAAACACAGCAAAAAACCGTATGTCGCATAATGAGATAAGGCGCCTATCCCTTATGACGCCAGCGATGAAGAATGTGTTGTTGAAGCTGTAAACAGACGAACAATAACTTGATGACGTAGTTTCGCCCCACCTACGAAATGTAAAACAAAGGATCTGTGTCATTTCATCAGAAAGCGTGAGCGCAGCCGGCCGGCAAACCGTTCACCGAGTGTGAATTTTAACTTTTACACCACTAAAAGTGGTTAATTAACTATATTAAAACAGTGCTGTAAATCTACTACTCCAAGATGTGACCGGTAACGTAATCGGTAAACTCGCGGTGTGCGAAGTTTTACCGTTCGTAAAACCGCAGCTCAGTAGCAGTCAGATTTGGTGAGAACGTTCCAAACATTCTTTTTATTGCAAAATTAAAATGACCAATTCTAAGTCAATAAAATATTTTACTTAAAAATATGAGCTCAATAACATAATAAATTGTACCAGCGTGAGAGAGAGAGAGTGACATAAATTATGCTGGGTTGTGCAGGTATTAAATTTGTTTTGGTTTTAGCATATTATACTCTATTTCATTTTATTATATGTTTAGTATATTTGCAATGTTTATTTCTAATAATTTTTATTCAAACATATATAGGACTACGCCCCGAGGCCTAGTAACGTGCGTGTTTGGCACATAGTAGAATCATTTTTATATGTAGAATCTTTTTGATAATAATAATATTTTGGTAACCATTTCAACTAAGAGTATTTATTTCATATAACACTTCCCGCTATCATATCGTTCGCTTAACACGAATTCTGGCCCGCAAAATAAGTCTAATATCATATGTTGGTAATTTCCAACATGGCGCCCGTAATTATACAATGTTTATGGTAAAGGTAGTTATATGTATGTGATTTGTATAATCACATTTGGTCGCCTGGCGAACAGGGACTCTATATAATCTAATTTTATGTGGGGTAAGCCTACGAAGAGAGCGGAAAGAATTATCTGAGGTAATAAATAAATTTTAATACGTAAACATAACCAAATTTTACGAAGTTAGCTTATACGATTGTATGCATGCGTGTATTGTAAAATTGCAAACATGAGTACAAATGATAATATTACAATAGAAATCAGTACAGCTGATGTAAATTTGACTGGTGAGATGGATGTCCAACCAACTCAAACTAGTCAGACTGACGAGGCAAATACGCCTGTATCTGTAGAGACAGAGAAGGTCGCTACATCCATGTCAGCTATGTCAGATAGTAAACCAGATGAAACTATTGCAATGATGCAATTACTATTAAAATTAGACAAAAAATTAGATGAGCAAAAAAGCGATTCTAATATCAAATATACAAATTTGAATGACAAGTTTGACAAATTTGATAAACAATTTAATGAATTAAAGAATGAAATTAAAAACGGTAACGATAATCTCATTAAGCAGTGTAATAAATTAATTAAAAAATTGGATGAGAATTTAATTCAACTAGAAAAACAGAAGGCGAATAGTAGTGAAAACAGTACGAAAAACGAAGTACTGACTAATAACGTAAGTAACAGTGATAACTCAAATAATGGATTTACAGGTAGTAAGAATATGGTGTTAGAAAATGATAATGAAAGTATTATGAGTGAAAATGAGGTGTTTGAGTGTATTGAGTCAGAAAGAGAGTTTGGAGAAAGTATTTTTGTACAAGGGGTGCAGGGGGTAGAATTTTCTTTTGATGTTGTGTTAGGGGGGTGAAGAAAAGTCTTCACGTATTTTTTACAAGGACAAGAGTTCCTTCAATTTATATTTGGGAGACGATAGGTCTACAAATAAAGTTTCTTGGTGTTTTTGTGTACCTCATAAGTGGTGCAGTAATTTTAAGTTAGGGACCCCTGCATATTTGAAGAGAGAGAGAGAGAGAGAGAGAGAGAGAGTGTGTAACTTGGTGTTATGGAGAGAAATATATTAAGAGAGAAAGTGTAGAGAGGTATTGTGAGAAAAAGAAAGTAATAAAATTCTTTTAAGTTAATCGAAAGTACAGAGAATTGGTAGAAAGGTTAGGCATAGATACGGTGGATGAAAATAATGAATACTTACCTTATAGTAACAATGATATTGAGATAACAATAAATGATGAGAATAATGGTATTAAATACTTACCTGTGGTAGATAATTATGATGATAATTACAAGATGAATAACAAGATTATAACATATGATCTTACTGAGATAGACAGAACACTACTCGATCGTGACTTGATATATTTGTTTGATAATTGTTTGATATATGAATATGAATATAATGTTTCTAATCATAAAATTTATTCATTAGATAATAAATTAAATAGACCTAAGATAAGAATGTTATTCAACGATGGAGGATAGACTGTTGTATTGTGAAATGAACATTAAATATATGTGAAAAGTGGTATTGAATTGGACTGCTATGGACTGAGTTTGATAAATAACAAAATAATGTGTTTGGAGTGTATATTTTCATTGTTTCATATGTTTTATATATCAATGTATTTATGTATTTTTGATGTTGTATTACAGGTATATTTTGTGTACACCAGTTATTATGTATTTTAATAATTAACATGTTTTGTTTAACTAAACAAGTAAAATTTTTTTTAATAATTGAATAATAATTAAAGAGTAATTATTCTTTATTATTGAATTAAAATAGTACAAAAGGTAGTTGTACTAACTGAAGTTGTAAATTATTAATCGTAATAGAAAGTTTCTAATGAAGATAAAGTATTATTTAATTTGTAATGAAGGTAATTCTTAATGAATAATTTAATAAATGATTAAGTAAGAATATATATTTGAAAAGGGAGATGTACTATTATGAGTAGGTGAGAGATGAATTTTATAAGACAATTGTCGATGATTACAGTAAGATAGAATGTTTAAACAGGAATAGAGCCTGGGTATAGATAAAATGCAGGTGAGTTTAATTAAGAAACACAGCAAAAAACCGTATGTCGCATAATGAGATAAGGCGCCTATCCCTTATGACGCCAGCGATGAAGAATGTGTTGTTGAAGCTGTAAACAGACGAACAATAACTTGATGACGTAGTTTCGCCCCACCTACGAAATGTAAAACAAAGGATCTGTGTCATTTCATCAGAAAGCGTGAGCGCAGCCGGCCGGCAAACCGTTCACCGAGTGTGAATTTTAACTTTTACACCACTAAAAGTGGTTAATTAACTATATTAAAACAGTGCTGTAAATCTACTACTCCAAGATGTGACCGGTAACGTAATCGGTAAACTCGCGGTGTGCGAAGTTTTACCGTTCGTAAAACCGCAGCTCAGTAGCAGTCAGATTTGGTGAGAACGTTCCAAACATTCTTTTTATTGCAAAATTAAAATGACCAATTCTAAGTCAATAAAATATTTTACTTAAAAATATGAGCTCAATAACATAATAAATTGTACCAGCGTGAGAGAGAGAGAGTGACATAAATTATGCTGGGTTGTGCAGGTATTAAATTTGTTTTGGTTTTAGCATATTATACTCTATTTCATTTTATTATATGTTTAGTATATTTGCAATGTTTATTTCTAATAATGTTTATTCAAACATATATAGGACTACGCCCCGAGGCCTAGTAACGTGCGTGTTTGGCACATAGTAGAATCATTTTTATATGTAGAATCTTTTTGATAATAATAATATTTTGGTAACCATTTCAACTAAGAGTATTTATTTCATATAACACTTCCCGCTATCATATCGTTCGCTTAACACGAATTCTGGCCCGCAAAATAAGTCTAATATCATATGTTGGTAATTTCCAACATGGCGCCCGTAATTATACAATGTTTATGGTAAAGGTAGTTATATGTATGTGATTTGTATAATCACATTTGGTCGCCTGGCGAACAGGGACTCTATATAATCTAATTTTATGTGGGGTAAGCCTACGAAGAGAGCGGAAAGAATTATCTGAGGTAATAAATAAATTTTAATACGTAAACATAACCAAATTTTACGAAGTTAGCTTATACGATTGTATGCATGCGTGTATTGTAAAATTGCAAACATGAGTACAAATGATAATATTACAATAGAAATCAGTACAGCTGATGTAAATTTGACTGGTGAGATGAATGTCCAACCAACTCAAACTAGTCAGACTGACGAGGCAAATACGCCTGTATCTGTAGAGACAGAGAAGGTCGCTACATCCATGTTAGCTATGTCAGATAGTAAACCAGATGAAACTAGTGCAATGATGCAATTACTATTAAAATTAGACAAAAAATTAGATGAGCAAAAAAGCGATTCTAATATCAAATATACAAATTTGAATGACAAGTTTGACAAATTTGATAAACAATTTAATGAATTAAAGAATGAAATTAAAAACGGTAACGATAATCTCATTAAGCAGTGTAATAAAGTAATTAAAAAAATTGGATGAGAATTTAATTCAACTAGAAAAACAGAAGGCGAATAGTAGTGAAAACAGTACGAAAAACGAAGTACTGACTAATAACGTAAGTAACAGTGATAACTCAAATAATGGATTTACAGGTAGTAAGAATATGGTGTTAGAAAATGATAATGAAAGTATTATGAGTGAAAATGAGGTGTTTGAGTGTATTGAGTCAGAAAGAGAGTTTGGAGAAAGTATTTTTGTACAAGGGGTGCAGGGGGTAGAATTTTCTTTTGATGTTGTGTTAGGGGGGTGAAGAAAAGTCTTCACGTATTTTTTACAAGGACAAGAGTTCCTTCAATTTATATTTGGGAGACGATAGGTCTACAAATAAAGTTTCTTGGTGTTTTTGTGTACCTCATAAGTGGTGCAGTAATTTTAAGTTAGGGACCCCTGCATATTTGAAGAGAGAGAGAGAGAGAGAGAGAGAGAGAGTGTGTAACTTGGTGTTATGGAGAGAAATATATTAAGAGAGAAAGTGTAGAGAGGTATTGTGAGAAAAAGAAAGTAATAAAATTCTTTTAAGTTAATCGAAAGTACAGAGAATTGGTAGAAAGGTTAGGCATAGATACGGTGGATGAAAATAATGAATACTTACCTTATAGTAACAATGATATTGAGATAACAATAAATGATGAGAATAATGGTATTAAATACTTACCTGTGGTAGATAATTATGATGATAATTACAAGATGAATAACAAGATTATAACATATGATCTTACTGAGATAGACAGAACACTACTCGATCGTGACTTGATATATTTGTTTGATAATTGTTTGATATATGAATATGAATATAATGTTTCTAATCATAAAATTTATTCATTAGATAATAAATTAAATAGACCTAAGATAAGAATGTTATTCAACGATGGAGGATAGACTGTTGTATTGTGAAATGAACATTAAATATATGTGAAAAGTGGTATTGAATTGGACTGCTATGGACTGAGTTTGATAAATAACAAAATAATGTGTTTGGAGTGTATATTTTCATTGTTTCATATGTTTTATATATCAATGTATTTATGTATTTTTGATGTTGTATTACAGGTATATTTTGTGTACACCAGTTATTATGTATTTTAATAATTAACATGTTTTGTTTAACTAAAAAAGTAAAATTTTTTTTAATAATTGAATAATAATTAAAGAGTAATTATTCTTTATTATTGAATTAAAATAGTACAAAAGGTAGTTGTACTAACTGAAGTTGTAAATTATTAATCGTAATAGAAAGTTTCTAATGAAGATAAAGTATTATTTAATTTGTAATGAAGGTAATTCTTAATGAATAATTTAATAAATGATTAAGTAAGAATATATATTTGAAAAGGGAGATGTACTATTATGAGTAGGTGAGAGATGAATTTTATAAGACAATTGTCGATGATTACAGTAAGGTAGAATGTTTAAACAGGAATAGAGCCTGGGTATAGATAAAATGCAGGTGAGTTTAATTAAGAAACACAGCAAAAAACCGTATGTTGCATAATGAGATAAGGCGCCTATCCCTTATGACGCCAGCGATAAAGAATGTGTTGTTGAAGCTGTAAACAGACGAACAATAACTTGATGACGTAGTTTCGCCCCACCTACGAAATGTAAAACAAAGGATCTGTGTCATTTCATCAGAAAGCGTGAGCGCAGCCGGCCGGCAAACCGTTCACCGAGTGTGAATTTTAACTTTTACACCACTAAAAGTGGTTAATTAACTATATTAAAACAGTGCTGTAAATCTACTACTCCAAGATGTGACCGGTAACGTAATCGGTAAACTCGCGGTGTGCGAAGTTTTACCGTTCGTAAAACCGCAGCTCAGTAGCAGTCAGATTTGGTGAGAACGTTCCAAACATTCTTTTTATTGCAAAATTAAAATGACCAATTCTAAGTCAATAAAATATTTTACTTAAAAATATGAGCTCAATAACATAATAAATTGTACCAGCGTGAGAGAGAGAGAGTGACATAAATTATGCTGGGTTGTGCAGGTATTAAATTTGTTTTGGTTTTAGCATATTATACTCTATTTCATTTTATTATATGTTTAGTATATTTGCAATGTTTATTTCTAATAATTTTTATTCAAACATATATAGGACTACGCCCCGAGGCCTAGTAACGTGCGTGTTTGGCACATAGTAGAATCATTTTTATATGTAGAATCTTTTTGATAATAATAATATTTTGGTAACCATTTCAACTAAGAGTATTTATTTCATATAACACTTCCCGCTATCATATCGTTCGCTTAACACGAATTCTGGCCCGCAAAATAAGTCTAATATCATATGTTGGTAATTTCCAACATGGCGCCCGTAATTATACAATGTTTATGGTAAAGGTAGTTATATGTATGTGATTTGTATAATCACATTTGGTCGCCTGGCGAACAGGGACTCTATATAATCTAATTTTATGTGGGGTAAGCCTACGAAGAGAGCGGAAAGAATTATCTGAGGTAATAAATAAATTTTAATACGTAAACATAACCAAATTTTACGAAGTTAGCTTATACGATTGTATGCATGCGTGTATTGTAAAATTGCAAACATGAGTACAAATGATAATATTACAATAGAAATCAGTACAGCTGATGTAAATTTGACTGGTGAGATGGATGTCCAACCAACTCAAACTAGTCAGACTGACGAGGCAAATACGCCTGTATCTGTAGAGACAGAGAAGGTCGCTACATCCATGTCAGCTATGTCAGATAGTAAACCAGATGAAACTATTGCAATGATGCAATTACTATTAAAATTAGACAAAAAATTAGATGAGCAAAAAAGCGATTCTAATATCAAATATACAAATTTGAATGACAAGTTTGACAAATTTGATAAACAATTTAATGAATTAAAGAATGAAATTAAAAACGGTAACGATAATCTCATTAAGCAGTGTAATAAATTAATTAAAAAATTGGATGAGAATTTAATTCAACTAGAAAAACAGAAGGCGAATAGTAGTGAAAACAGTACGAAAAACGAAGTACTGACTAATAACGTAAGTAACAGTGATAACTCAAATAATGGATTTACAGGTAGTAAGAATATGGTGTTAGAAAATGATAATGAAAGTATTATGAGTGAAAATGAGGTGTTTGAGTGTATTGAGTCAGAAAGAGAGTTTGGAGAAAGTATTTTTGTACAAGGGGTGCAGGGGGTAGAATTTTCTTTTGATGTTGTGTTAGGGGGGTGAAGAAAAGTCTTCACGTATTTTTTACAAGGACAAGAGTTCCTTCAATTTATATTTGGGAGACGATAGGTCTACAAATAAAGTTTCTTGGTGTTTTTGTGTACCTCATAAGTGGTGCAGTAATTTTAAGTTAGGGACCCCTGCATATTTGAAGAGAGAGAGAGAGAGAGAGAGAGAGTGTGTAACTTGGTGTTATGGAGAGAAATATATTAAGAGAGAAAGTGTAGAGAGGTATTGTGAGAAAAAGAAAGTAATAAAATTCTTTTAAGTTAATCGAAAGTACAGAGAATTGGTAGAAAGGTTAGGCATAGATACGGTGGATGAAAATAATGAATACTTACCTTATAGTAACAATGGTATTGAGATAACAATAAATGATGAGAATAATGGTATTAAATACTTACCTGTGGTAGATAATTATGATGATAATTACAAGATGAATAACAAGATTATAACATATGATCTTACTGAGATAGACAGAACACTACTCGATCGTGACTTGATATATTTGTTTGATAATTGTTTGATATATGAATATGAATATAATGTTTCTAATCATAAAATTTATTCATTAGATAATAAATTAAATAGACCTAAGATAAGAATGTTATTCAACGATGGAGGATAGACTGTTGTATTGTGAAATGAACATTAAATATATGTGAAAAGTGGTATTGAATTGGACTGCTATGGACTGAGTTTGATAAATAACAAAATAATGTGTTTGGAGTGTATATTTTCATTGTTTCATATGTTTTATATATCAATGTATTTATGTATTTTTGATGTTGTATTACAGGTATATTTTGTGTACACCAGTTATTATGTATTTTAATAATTAACATGTTTTGTTTAACTAAACAAGTAAAATTTTTTTTAATAATTGAATAATAATTAAAGAGTAATTATTCTTTATTATTGAATTAAAATAGTACAAAAGGTAGTTGTACTAACTGAAGTTGTAAATTATTAATCGTAATAGAAAGTTTCTAATGAAGATAAAGTATTATTTAATTTGTAATGAAGGTAATTCTTAATGAATAATTTAATAAATGATTAAGTAAGAATATATATTTGAAAAGGGAGATGTACTATTATGAGTAGGTGAGAGATGAATTTTATAAGACAATTGTCGATGATTACAGTAAGGTAGAATGTTTAAACAGGAATAGAGCCTGGGTATAGATAAAATGCAGGTGAGTTTAATTAAGAAACACAGCAAAAAACCGTATGTTGCATAATGAGATAAGGCGCCTATCCCTTATGACGCCAGCGATGAAGAATGTGTTGTTGAAGCTGTAAACAGACGAACAATAACTTGATGACGTAGTTTCGCCCCACCTACGAAATGTAAAACAAAGGATCTGTGTCATTTCATCAGAAAGCGTGAGCGCAGCCGGCCGGCAAACCGTTCACCGAGTGTGAATTTTAACTTTTACACCACTAAAAGTGGTTAATTAACTATATTAAAACAGTGCTGTAAATCTACTACTCCAAGATGTGACTGGTAACGTAATCGGTAAACTCGCGGTGTGCGAAGTTTTACCGTTCGTAAAACCGCAGCTCAGTAGCAGTCAGATTTGGTGAGAACGTTCCAAACATTCTTTTTATTGCAAAATTAAAATGACCAATTCTAAGTCAATAAAATATTTTACTTAAAAATATGAGCTCAATAACATAATAAATTGTACCAGCGTGAGAGAGAGAGAGTGAGAGAGAGAGTGACATAAATTATGCTGGGTTGTGCAGGTATTAAATTTGTTTTGGTTTTAGCATATTATACTCTATTTCATTTTATTATATGTTTAGTATATTTGCAATGTTTATTTCTAATAATGTTTATTCAAACATATATAGGACTACGCTCCAAGGCCTAGTAAAGTGCGTGTTTGGCACATAGTAGAATCATTTTTATATGTAGAATCTTTTTGATAATAATAATATTTTGGTAACCATTTCAACTAAGAGTATTTATTTCAGATAACACTTCCCGCTATCATATCGTTCGCTTAACACGAATTCTGGCCCGCAAACTAAGTCTAATATCATATGTTGGTAATTTCCAACATGGCGCCCGTAATTATACAATGTTTATGGTAAAGGTAGTTATATGTATGTGATTTGTATAATCACAGACTACCTTCCTGTGTGCACCAAAGACGGCCTCCAGATCGTTCGACTTGAGTTTTGAAGAAGATCTTAAACTCTTTTTCTAATTGTTTTGAATGTTTGTTGTCATCGACTATCCAACTTTGTAAACATTGACCAATGATGCTACACTTTCTCCCCTTGAAAGTCTGTTTAAAATTTCAACCTTTGATTCACTAGTTAAAAATTCATACCTGCTTTTAAGAGTCAAAGATGATGCCATGGTAAAATCCATGTTGAAACAGTTAATAAAAAACATACTGATACTAAAACTAGAACACTCTAACAAGACACAATATGAACTATGCTGAAAACAAGACAGACATTTGGACTACTGAACAGTAAAACTTCATGTAATACGAAATTTACAGCGGAATCAAGCAAGCAGAATTAAACTGAGTGAAATTAATAGAAAACTTTATACACAGGGTAGCATACTGGAAACAAAACAGGAATTTTTATTCATACCTACTAATTTATGAAAAGTCATTACCATATGATATATTTTGCCAGTGCCAACAAAAACAGAATCCATATCTGTAATTCCTCTCATAACACATTAATACAACAAGATACAGGAACAACTTCAGTTTCAGAATAAGCAAGACAATTATCTTATCTAGAATGACAATCAAAGATGTTGAATTTTGTTTCTGTTTACAGTACTCTAGAACAATATTGGTACAGTTCTTATTTCAGTGAAAATCAAACAATAATTAATTTTGTGCTTGTACTCCATGTCTGTTGAGGAGTTTGGATTTTTGATGACTTGGCTTACTGATGTTTGGATTTTTGACATCCTACTGTACATATACAGGACTTGTACTTGTACAGGATCATGTGACTGAGACATGACATACTGAGACATTGATATCCTTAATGCATATAAGACTATGGAGGGGATATACATATCGAGACCAATGCTCAGGCATTTTCACATGTGTCAGTACTTCAGTTGTAGAAGAAATTTAACTCTTTATGATCACTGATACAAATTTTTGAAAAGTAAGGAAAACTTGAAAACATTAAATGAATTTCTTGAAGTTTGTCAGTTTTATTTTACAATTCCGATCCATGCTGAGAGGGAAAAAGACGGTACACTGCCATATAAAAGCATTACACTTCTTCAGTGAACTCCACATCTGTAAACCATCTCACTGAAGCAGACTACACATCCACAAACATCAACAACATGGAAATTCTACATGTACACACAAAAAGCCAAAAACTTGACACACTTGAACAACTGGAAATATACAAACACATGAAAACACACAGAAACAACATCCTACACAAACAGACACAATTTAAATCACACATACTATTTGAACACATTACACAAAACATGCACACAAAATATTCTTTCAAATGATGGTCCCATCTCTAAAAAGAAAATAGACAGAGCTCCTAGAGTGGAAGCCTCTGATGAAGCTCACAATGAGTGAAAGCTAGTTCAGGCAATGAGGGAAAAAATTAAAACTGTTTACCTAAAATACTTGTTTTCTGCATCAGAATAGTATTTTTAAGTTAAAGAAAAAGAAATCCATTGTTGACACATTCTGTTAAACAATCGGTTTTGGTAAAATACAATTTCAAACGCAAATACACACACCGGTTGTAAGAAAATAATGCAGTTACAAGTAATGTTCTACAAAGTAAATGTATTCTATAGCCAACATAGTTACAACATTAGGTAATCATAATGCAGGCTATTTTGAAATGTTGTAGTAACATTTTATGTGGGAAGTAACATTATTTATAATAAGTGAACATATTTATTTATGATATATGAAGATTTTGACTTGCCAAGTTTCGTATTAATTAAGTTCGTTTTCTTTGACAGATATAAGAAAAACGATTGAATTTGGAATAAACACTAATACTTCTCTATAGATTTCAAATCTGGTTATATCAGAATTATCTAATTAAGAATTTTTTTCTGGGTGATAGAAATGAAAAATGACCTTTGTCAGAGACATGTATGACATGGTTTAATATTGCAGTAGAAAATGATAAAAGAATCAGCTGAATAAAGAGGAGACATAGTGCCAGTATTGGAGACTTTATTGCCAGTAAAGAAGCCTTTAAGACAGGTCTTTATATGGAGAAGGGCAAAAAGACAGGTATCAGGAAACTCATTCTGAAATGACTTTTTGCATTTGTATATAAGAATCATAACAGGTAATGTTCTAAATTGAATGCTCATTTATGTAAACACATATTATGCATACATCTCTAAACGGCACACACTTTACAAAACAATTACTGTAACTATATAATTAATATGAGCCATTATTGAAAACACATTCCACATTAAGAAAAAAACTAGTGTTATCAACAAAATATTACTGAATTTCATTTAAGTTCCTTCTGTTAAGAACATATTCAAATTCTGAATTGTGTGACTTTTTGATCAACTGTTATAAACCAACTACAAACTAAGTACAGTATGTGCCAATAGGAAAAATCCATAAGATTAATCAGCAATCTCTCATCAATATTGATAATTATGCTTTTGAGAGAGCAAAATAAGAGGGCCATTCAAATATGAACTGGATTTTTTACGTGTGAACTCAGAAAGTGGAGTGAGTGAGGTGGGGTGCTTGAGGTAGTTAGGTGGGGATGTGTGGAGGGGAGGGAACGCCCAGCCACACCAGCAGAACACGTTCCACATCAGTAGCACAATGTCTGAGCACAAGGTACCTTCATCTGTTGCGCAATGGGTAATTATCCGATTTCTCCCCAATGAAGGCGTGAAATCAGCTGAGATTTTGATTTCCAGACAAAGATGCTACTCTGTCAAGAACATAAGTGTTTGATTGGGCCAAAAAATTTCAAAGTGGTCATGATGCAGTGGAGAACGCAAGTCACAGGCCAAGTGGAGGGGGCACCGGTCAAGGCCAAAACTCAACTATCAGCAGGGAAAGTTCTGGCAAATGTGTTTTGGGACTCAAGAGGTATGCTGCTGATTGATTTCCTTCACAATCGAAAAACGGTGAATGCTGCGTACTCCTGCCAGCTGCTGGATGACGTCAGGGACGCTTATCGCAACAAATGATGCCAGCAACCAATTCGCAACGTTCTGCTTCTCCAAGACAATGCACAGCTGCATACTCCAGCTCAAACTTGCAATAAACTCATTGAAATTTACTGGACACCTCTTGAACACCCTCCTTACAGTCCAAACTTATCTCCGTGTGACTTCCACATGTCTGGTGTGCTGAAGGAACTGTTAGGAGGGGAAAAATTCAACAACGATGCAGAGGTTGAGCAGTATATGCGCAATTGGCTGTTGGAGTGCCCGTATTCTTTATTTTATGAGGGGATCAAGACGCTACCTATCCAGTGGAGAAAATGTATTTCTGTTGAAGGAAACTATGTAGAAAAATAAGATTTTTTTTTTTTGTAATTTTATCTGTCACCAAAAAAAAAATCTGGTTCATATTTGAATGACCCTCATATGTATTTCTTTTTATGTCCGTAGTTCCTGCCCATTTATGGAGAACTAGACAATGTGCACATACACACAGAAGACAGAGACATTTATTCTTTTTACATGAACTAAAAAATTTATTTATTACCTTTCATTAAATGTTTTGTAACCTGCTATTTTCAAGTTTTCAAGAATCATAATGAATCTGAATTCTGACTCGTCTGGAAGTTCAGCGAAACCATAAAATTTTGGGAATACATCTAAAATATTTTCTGCTGGCACACCATATTCTTTCTGAATATTCATATATTCTGGAATAGCTGATTTATAAAATCCAATCTCCTTCTGAAATGACTTCTAAACAAATAATTAATACGTTATTACAACAAACTCTGTTAGCACAATATATGTACGTGTGTTACAAACTTCTATGTTTGATTGCTGTAATTATATTATTCTAGACAAAATTTTAATGAGACAGACTGCAGCAATGAATTAAAAAATGTATAAAATAAAGTAAGTTTTTAAAAAGAAAATTTTGTAACAAAGTTAAAAAAAACTGGAACGTTAATTTAGATTACTGTTATTGCTACATAATTTCTCATTAATGGCAATATTGAATAACAATATGGTAGTAATTAATACCATTTCAACAATATTTTAATAGTTCTGTTAAATACTTGAATAATTACTTACCGGTACCATGAAAGATTTTGTGAGGATTGGTCAATAAGTAGGCAACATTTTTATAACATTAGTGTTAAAGTTTTGACAGTTTTTATTGTCATCATCACGGCAATTTTAGATGAGTTCTTATGACACAAAAAAGTTATGTGTCAAGGAAGGGACATGCTATTTTCTAATTCTGAAGTAAATTTTATCAGTTGTATTAGGTTGTGATGAGAAATATTGTATAACTCTTTCTTTCTTGCCAAATGATAAAAGTGTCATCAACACACCTTATCCATAATTTAGGTTTGTTGATGACAGAATTAAATAATTTCTTCTCCATCCATAAAAGTACTACTTACTGTGAACCATAAACCTACTTATAGTGGGGTTTATATTGACAAAGGTTTCAATTGCCCATATTATGTGAAATGTGGTGTTATTAGGACATTGCATTCCCTTGCTAAAAATATTTGTTATGATGATAAATATTTTAGTAATCTATATTAATAAATCTCTAGGGGGGGGGGGTCTACGTTTGTCCGCGGTAATCTCAGAATCTACTGAACAGATTTCAGTGAAACTTTGCACGCTGATAGCAGGTACCCAACAAAAGGTTTTTCACTTTATTTGATAACGATAGGTTAAAAAGAACCGAAGTTATTGCAAAAAAACTCATTTTTTTAAACTCACGGCTTCGAACGCGAATATTTATATATGATTGTTGTGGTAACTGTCGAGTTGGTAAATTGCTAATGGTACATCTATATTAATAATATACTTATATTGTAAGTTATGAATATCCAAAAAGTGCGAAGCAATAGATCCATCATTCATGTTTCCTCGATACGTAAAATCAAAATTTGATAATTTAGTAGATACAGTATTTACAAACATGCAGTAACACAATTAGATGAAATGTTTATTCGTATAGAATAATACAAATAGTGTATACATAAGTATATTGATATCAGTTAGTCCATTTGAATATTTACATTTTAGTAGGGATATGGAATTCTTATCAGCATATGGAATTCGTATAAACAATACAATAATTCATTATTTGATTATATTGTAACATTGATTATATAGTACACGTTGATTCTGACAAACCATACTCTTCGGCATTTGAATATTCAGTAGGCCTATGTGCAGTAAGAATAATTAATTGTTGAGAATTATACTTAACATACTTCATCGAGAATTATGCGATGAGCGTCAGTGATGTAGTATCAGTGCCTTTTTTCGTTAATTTTACGTCATCGATAAGTAATATGTGCAATATGTATTGTATTGTATACATTATTAATTGCCCCCTAGAGATTTGTTAGTATAGATAAAATAAATACATTTCCACTTTTTTTAGCTTTGCAATGCCAAAAAGACGATCACGTTTAGGAAGATCTACTGCTGCTGCGGAAAGAAAGAGGCGTCTTTAGAGCATCTGAAAATGACGTTGAAGGAGTCGAAATGCAATCAGCTCCTGGAAACTCTTCAGAAAGATCTGGATTAGAAGAAGTCTCACGGGTTGAAAGTCCTACGATTCGTGAAAATAGATTAGCGGCACAAAGATGCAGGCAAGTGACTCTCAGATCACAAGGTCCTACTTTACGATGGAATGCAAAATTAAATAGTGGTTTAAATTATAATCCAGTTATTAACTACGCGAATGAAACAGATATAGGGTTACCGAGTATGGTTTGCCCTCATTGCAAAGCTTTAAAGTGGAAAAATAAATCACATGGATTATGTAGCTCTGCAGGAAAAGTGCGATTAGATCCCATACTTCCTCCTCCAGAACCGTTAAAATCATTATTAAATGGAGAACATCTTTTATCGAAAAAAGTTTTGAATGCATTAAAATCGTACAATTCAGCTTTTCAATTTACATCATTCGGAGCCAATGAAATAGTCGAAGGGAGCTTCATGGCTACTTTCAAAATTCAAGGGCAAGTGTATATCACCTCATGGGATCATTACTCCCCACACAAAATGAAGTACCAAAATTTCTACAGGTGTACTTCGTAGCTGATTATTTACAGCAAGCTGAAACAAGAATGGATCATATTCGTAACTTGGATAAGACATTAGTAACAGAACTTCAAAATTTACTTCACGCAATCAACCCATATGTTAGTGAACTGAAAAGTGCGTTTGAATTTGTAACATCTGCGAATAATAATCAGTACAATATTGTGATTCATGCTGATCGAAAAGAAAATAATGAAGATGCACTGACAACTAATGAGGTGGCAGTAGTTTTAGTTAACCAGGAATGCAATAAACGCGATATAATAATCCGTGCGAGGGATCATACGCTACATCGAATTGCAGAAACAAATCAAGCTTATGATGCTTTACAGTACCCTTTAATGTTTTGCAGAGGAGAATATGGTTATCATTTTACATTAAAATTAGTTGATCCTCAGACTGGGTTACAAACTACTAAGAAAGTTTCAGCTCTACAATTTTATTCTTACAGACTCATGATGAGAAAAGATGAGTACAATCATTTAATTTATTACAAACAGCTTCTGAATCAATATATTGTTGATATGTATGCTAAGATAGAGACGGAAAGGCTTATATACAGCCGTACTCATCAAACTCAGTTAAGAGTTGAGAATTACATAGCGAATACGAAATAATGAAAGTTTGGGTAATTTAGGCCGCTTGGTCATTCTACCCTCAAGTTTCACAGGAGGTCCACGATATATGCGAGAGTGAACGTAAGACGCTTTTTGCTACGTACGCAAATACTCGCGGCCTGATTTATTTATTACATCCACTACAAATCTTAAGTGGAGAGAGATCGTCCAGGAGTTGCATCAAGTCTTTTCAGCTCAAGATCGACACGACTTGGTAGCATGCGTATTTAATCTGAAATTGAATAAATTAATGGATTTCTTAGTGAAAGGTAAAATTTTTGGCTCAGTTGTCTGCTACATGTACAGCGTACAGTGGCAAAAAAGAGGTTTGCCTCATGCGCATATTTTGCTATGGTTACAAGAAAAAATATAACCAGATCAGATAGATTCTGTGTATAGTGCAGAGCTGTCGGACCCTGATAAAGATCCAGAGCTTTATGATATAGTTAAAACACATATGAAACACATATGGCCATGTGGAACAATTAATGCACAGTCACCATGTATGAAGGAGGGTCAGTGTACTAAACGATATCCTAAATCGCTTACAAAAGAAACTACGATAAATGATGACAGCTACCCTAATTATCGCTGACTAAGACCTGAAGATGGAGGTTTTCAGTGTGAAATCCCTTTGAGAGATGAGATTTTGATAGTTGACAATAGATGGGTAGTTCCATACTCACCGGTGCTTTCACGAACTTTCGGTGCTCACATCAATGTTGAATTGTGTAGTAGTGTAAAATCCATTAAATATATTACAACGATACATATACATAAATGTAGGTTGTATATGTAATTGGGTATTTGAAATTCATATTTATTGTTTACTCAATCTTATAAATAATCATAAACATCCTTAATAATTGTCGGTCACGATATTGCTCATTATTAAATGTTTATATCTTATAATATGCAGTGTTACACATATTTAAAAACTTCTTATATCTAGACATGTTAATAAATTGATTTACTAATAAAATATAAAATTAAAATGTAATTGGAATTGAATTCTCTTAATTCAGATCTGACCTCAACTCGCTCAGTCTATACCAATGTTTAAAATTAAATTTAAATTTATATTAATTACTTTTAGACTGGCATTTGTTTTAATATTCAAATGTAAATTATTCTTTTCTATAATTCAATTATCAAATCAATTTAACTATTTATTTTGATAACAAACTCTACTCTCTCAATTTAAATTCTCTTTTTATTTATTATTTCTTTATATGCGATCGCTCATTCTTACGACTAAACATTTATCTACATTTCTAAAATATTATTACTAAGTATAAATTTTTCTTTGTTTTATTGTCTTTTGATATAGTCTTTATGAGCTCTTTTTAAAAATCATTTAAAATGCATTACCCATGTCACCTTGAGTTCTGATGATCTTATGACTTGTTGTCAGGGGTCCAGTGTTGTCCAGAGTTAGTTTTCCATTCCTCCTGTCCTGGCGTGGTCCTAGATACGTCTAGAGTCCAGCGTCGCTCTCCAGCAGCGTGTGTTCCTGGATACGTCTAGAGTTCAGCGTCGTTCTACAGCAGTGTGGTCCTCATCAGAGAGTTGTTATCTGCTGCAAGGTAGATCTTAAACATCTTCTAACATCCAGCATCCCTCATCACTCTGGTAGCTTTTCCGTATATACTCTTGGTAGACTTACGATTTCGGTATTTACTTTTTCCGGAATATTGTCACGAATTTAACGAACGTTTTATTCTTTCATTACTGTGACTTGTAATAGAAATATAAATAAAACTGTTCTGCTGACGGACAGCATGTCCGACTGCAACTGTGTCTTGAAATGAAGAGAAGGGTTTTTGGTCGAACCCTTAATTTATACCCTCTCGAGATTCCATGCCAGTTGGCTCCAAAATCGTCCTGTCGATACTTGCATATCGCGTGATAGCCCCCACTCCCGAACCTTTTCAACTATTTGCAATTATTAGCAAATAGCAATGTTTTGCACAGAATCGAGATAGCACAAATCATAGCTAATTCGATTAAGCACTCACTATATTAATTTGAGCGTCTTAGGGTAATTTGCGTATTTTTTGGCACGTTTATTTTGCACTGTCTTCGCATAGCGTGTTCTATTAACGTCATCTTTTCACTGGGGATAACTATAAATTTTACACACACTTTGGTGCCTTTGGTTTGTTCATGCACTAATTAGTTTTCGCACAGTGAATTAAAATAATTATTTTGTTAATTACTTGGGGCGGGTTGCTGAGATTCCTGTCTTTGCATGCATCACTAACACACATACAATTGAGCAGGTGTTCACTGCCTGTCGGAACAGGTTAATTTCTCCCCTAATCTAACAATGAAATATTTTTACAATCTCAGACCTGTCCATTTACCCGTAACTTATACAAATTCTACAAATTTTATATTTATTCAAATTAATGCCTAATACAGCGTATGGCTGTATCGTTGCAATATATGTAAATACGTCAATAAAGGCTCCGATTTGCTACAATTGGTATACAAAATTCTTACGATGAGGTATTACAGTTTCAAAATGGTCGATACATAAGCACATCTGAAGCTATATGGAGAATCTTCTCTTTTCCTATTATAATATATCCTGTATATAATAATGTTGTTCCATTTCACTATCTGTGACTACTTCTATTTCTTCTTCCGTTTCTCGTTCCTTCGTCATCCTTTTAGACAACCCTCTAGTATGCATTTTTTGTCTCCAACAGTTGCCTGCTCGAGTTAAATAATATTTATAAAATTAAGGTTTCACTTAACTTAAGCCCTACACTAGTTGAGCGCCAATTTATAATATATCCTGTATAGGGTCCTTTCTCCCGTATCACTATCTTTTAAAGCCCCATGGTTGTGTTTCAATTTATAGCTTAACGGATTACCCGTATCAATATTTTCTAGGCCCCACTGTTGGGTTCGCCAATTTATATTATCATGGGTGTCTCCTCGTTAATCCTCGTTGATACAATTAATAACAGGTACATTTGAGTAACTTAAGTCATACAACATTTATTCATTCTCATCTACTTTAAAACATCAATTATTATGAAACAGTCAAAATTAGTTTTTTCATTATTTGTCAATGTCTGTTGTTTACCTCTCACTGAACCTTGAGGTTTATTATTATTAACATTATTAATTTCTTATCTTCTACCTTGTATTCTTATTTTATTTAATCAATCATGGGTTGGGTTTCTGACCTTTTACAAGTGTGGATAATTAATAAATTTTTTCTCTATTTTAAATCTTATAAGTTGATTTATGTAACGTCGGGGACCATATTTTCGTTACGTTACACTATACATGAGCGTTTTTCACCTATTATTCATCTAGATGTACATCTCGAAAATAGGCAGAGTATATTTTCGTGAAGATAATTTGCACGGAAGAATAGAAAATCCAAGAAACACCACTCTCATGGCATTTTTTTATCTATGTTGGGAAGATGACTTTACCAAAACTTTGTTGTACGAAGAAGTGCCAGCATGTTACACTTTCAATAGGCAGACAGGAAAATTTCAACGTAGACATCGAGGAGTCTTATTAGAAGGTAGCGAGAATGTATATCGTGAACACGTATTGGGTCGAGTGTATACAGTTCATCCAAACAATCATGAATGTTATTTTCTTCGTTTACTTCTGCACAATATACGTGGCCCAACTTCATTTGAAAATATCAAGACTGTCAACAACGTAATTCATCCAACATTTCAAGCTGCATGCCAAGCTCTTGATCTCCTAGAGAATGACAATCATTGGAATAACACATTGTCAGAGGCAAGTTTATTTGCTAGCCCTGATAAAATGAGCTAACATTTCGCAAAAATGTTGGTGTTCTGCAGTATTTCAAAACCGAGTGCATTGTGGGTTAAATACAAAGACCACTTCTCTGAAGACTTGATTCAAGATATTATGCATCGAATTCCTGATGCTGATTTGAGTTTATACAAGGAAAGCATTGAAAATAGTTGTTTACTGCTTTTACAAGATTTTGTTACTTCTGTCGGTGGTAATACGATAGCTCAATACAGATTACCAAATCCACAGTCTACCGTGCAAAACATTTGAAAGGAATATCTTTCTGAAACCACTTATGACAGACAACAGCTACTTTCTACAGTTGAAGAGAATGAAATATCACTGACAGCTGAACAAAGAAATATATATCAACTCATTCTTCAAAGTGTTTACTGTAAATCTGGAAATGCATTTTTCCTTGATGCACCAGGAGGCACAGGTAAAACATTTTTAATCAAATTGACTCTTTCGAAGTTAAGAAGCAAAGGCAAGATCGCATTAGCAGCAGTTTCCTTGGGAATCGCTGCTACATTATTACCTGGCAGAAAAAGGGCTCATTCCTTATTTAAAATACCAATAGGTTTGAATTGCAGCATTTTTCCAGTGTCCAATATTTCCAAAAATAGTGCTAAAGCAGAATTGATTAGAAATGCAGACTTGATTGTTTGAGACGAGTGCACTATGGCCCCTAAAAAATCAGTAGAAGCTCTCGATAGAACTCTATGAGATTTGCGCAATGACAACAGATTTATGGGTGGAATAACTTTTCTCTTTGCCGGAGATTTCAGACAAACATTGCCCGTAGTTACGTGAGGTACCAGAGCTGATGAAGTAAACGCTTGCGTCAAACGATCGAATATATGGCGTACTGTTCAAACAGTATCACTCACAATAAACATGAGAGTCCAACTTGGAGGTGATGCAGATATTCATGAATTTTCTACTACTTTATTAAACCCTGGAGATGGTAAGATACCAGAGACAGATGGTGTGATATGTTTACCGCCAACATTATGTCGTACAGTTTCTTCACTGGCAGAGTTCATCGAAAAAGTTTATGGACATACTGAGTCTATAAATTTGCACGATGATGTTTGGTTATGTAAGCGTGTGATACTAGCACCAAAAAAAGAACAAGTAAATGCCATAAATAGCTGCATATTGCATAAATTTCCAGGAGACGAAAAAACATATCACTCCATTAATACAGTTTTGAACGAAGAGGATGCAGTACATTACCCAACTGAGTTTTTGAATACTTTATCTGCATCAGGATTACCAGCTCACACATTGAAATTAAAACTAGGTGTTCCAATTATACTCATGAGAAATCTGAAGCCACCACAGTTATGCAATGGAACACAATTGAAAGTTAGGTCCCTAAAAAAAACATATCATCGAAGCGACTATCTTAACAGGCTGCGGCAAAGGAGAAACAGTATTTATCCCAAGAATTCTAATCATACCCAATAACTTTCCATTTCAATTTGAAAAACTGCAGTTTCCGGTTAATTTATGCTTTGCAATGACTATCAATAAGTCACAAGGGCAAACTTTACGTACAGCTGGTGTGGATTTAAGAGCTGCTTGCTTTTCTCACGGACAACTGTATGTGGCATGTTCTCGAGTAAGCAAGAGCAGCGAGCTCTTAATTTGCTCTGATAACGGCAGAACATGCCACATACATGGTAAATATTATTGAGAGATTGGTATCACCCTATGCGAATCTATTAATGGTCGTTAGAAGGAAGAAGGGGTAAGGTTATATCTAAATGCCCATTCAATAAATCAAATCATTGTGAATGACTGAAAATCACCCGAACCAATTGATAATGAAAATACTTAATAGAATTTCATAATTGGAATGTAATAATAAATGTAACAAGTGAAAGAGTTAATAGAATTTGAAACTAAACTTAAGGTTGAAATGTTTGTAAATTGTATTCAGGTGCAAATGAAATGTTTATTTTGACGAAATGAGTTTTATGTTCTTTATGAATGTTTATGTTGTATTATGTTTATTTGTATTTAGTGTACCTAGAGTAAGGTTATGTTCTCTATATGAGGTTCTGCCAAGTTGGTAATGTATCAGCTGATTTACAGTGTTTATATTATATTAATAAGTTGTTTATTTTGCAATAATTGCCCACATATAAGTATGAGGAGTTATAAGGAAAATTAAATTCATTTAAAAGATTTTTGAATTTTGAAAGTTGCAATTAAGATGATTAATTAAAAGAGATGATGTAAATTAACTTAAATATGAATTTTTGGTAATGAGCTTATATTTATTTCAATAAATGAATGAAATTCAAATAATTTATTTTTGATTTGAAATGATAATGTCAAACAAACAATTAAAAGTTGTTAACTGACTCTACTTTCGGAATATATTTGATAATTATTCTTATGTATTTTATTGTACTTAAATAATAACCACCATACATCCGGTGTAAGCAGGTGTTATTCTATTAACATAAATTAGGCTTTTCGGGTCCAGAGTTTCGTTAAGCGAAAAGGCAGAGGTAGTCAGGTTTTTTGAAATGACCATTCACACCACATATGGTAAACAGATTAGGCTTTATTTATTTTTCAATGTTTACGTATTACAAACAATGGAAGTCATTACTCAATTGACAATTTTCAAGATGGTGGCTTCATGACTTCCGCCTTTCGCCATGCTTTTATATCCACCTAGCCTTATTTTCTTTGTAATGTAATTCTTTAAACAAACGTTTTTTTACTGCAGTTAAATTTCCAAAATTACTTGTATCTTTGACATTAATAATTAATATATGTTTCAACACAAACCAACGCCCCAGATACTGGTTATTAAAAGGTGATCCAACTAAAGTTGGTTATCCAACTTTCACTCTCACACACTCACCCAAACCTTTCATACCTTGACACTGATTACATTTTGGTATTAATTATACTTTGAGCTCATTTTTACTTTATATAATTTAGAAAAGGGCTTTCCTGAAACTGATGTGGTGAAGATGCTCCTCAGAAGACTCTCATGCTGGTTGGCGGATGTTCGGCCGAACTGTTTATCTGTCTTTTTCTGAGTGCACTGAATTTATTATTATTAAAACATTTACTGTCCACTGATACTAATTGCTTCGTGACTACATTTTTAACAAAATTTTACATTTTTGTGGCAAAAACTGCCCACTACACAATTGAGCGTGTATGTGATCTGAGTTGTTAATGCAGACTGAGAACGGGTTAGACGTAACTACTGTGTAAGTGGTAGTGTGTATGACATCACCGTCTTTTGTTTTACGGCCACCGCCCTGGTTTGTACGTACTTGGTGTTATGTCATCAGTGTTTAATAATGACGACATAGCTTTGTGGACCAATGAAAGTTCATATTTATAGTTCGTGTTCACATACACCGCCATTATACATGTTAGACTTCGCTCGTCCACCGGTGACCTTGAATTCACTCCTCTCTTGTTGAATATGCGTGTTTATTGGGACATGGGTAAAACTGACCTAGCCCTGGTTGACATCCATAATTATAATAAAAAATACAATATGAGATCCCTTAATCCCATAGTTATTGTAATAGGTCTTTATGTACTGTCACAAAACCCCCTCAATGAAAGGTTTGGTGTCGAGACACAAAAACTTTCATTGACTCATTCACACTTTTCTAAAAGGATCAGTTCAGATATGTTGCCACAACCCCCTGTAGTGTTAATATAAAAAAAATATAATCACTTACCCTTGGTCCTATAGTGCTGCTCGTACCTGTCTGACCTTACTGGACTTCTCCGGAGAGATCCCTACACCATAAGGCCATGAGGCACTTAACGCTCCTGTTCTGACGCTCTGGCCAGCACAGGACCGCGGTCACAACACCACAAAACTCTGAAACATGTAATACAAAATTTTAAAATAGTGGACTTATTTATTTCCATATCCGCAACTGATATGTCTCCCCTTAGATGCATTGGTTTATGTTTTCAGGCATTGGTTTCTTAACTCTACAATTTTCAAACAACAACAAAAAAAAAAAAGATTTAAGACAGATAAATCCTTCCATTTTTTAATACTCCTGTATATATTTTTATCAAATTCTCTGACTCCAGTCAACATCAACTTGCTTCTCTCACCACAAGAAAACATATTATACTAAGCATAAAACAAATTCTACTCTCTCAAACAACAACCACTATTTCTACTAATTTATTTCAAATAAAATCAATATATTATGGCAAACACTTCAAAACTATTTATTTTTCTTTACTCAACTTTCTTTACGCTTAATTTTCTTTGCAACAGAATCACCATTATATACTTAATAACCAACACCAATCTCACTACTAATTCTCTAAAATTTAATATTGTTATCGTTACTACCCTGTAGTAACCTCCTGACCTATTGTACCATCAACATAATAAAAACATAATAAAACATTGTACATTAAACATTAAACACTAACATTGAACAATTCACATTACTTAATTCACATTTACATAACTTGTAGCAAAACTTTAATAAGACATTACTATTTTTATCAACTCTGTATTCAACTTTTATTATTTAACATTTGTTTATATCAGATTCTGTAAAACAATTTCAAATTTATCATTACCTTTCCAGTTACCTCACCTTTCTACCATGAATTTTCCTTTTCTAACCCTTTTATCCTTATTAGTTTGGGTGACTCTCTATTATTCATATTCTCTATATCTTATTTTGGCATTTGTCAATCTAACCTTACTACCCCTCTTTTTCTACTAACAACCGCTTCTAACCACCATTAACATAATATGACACCAATATCTCTATAATAACCCCCTTCACTAATCCCATTTAAAACCTCTGACACTGCTCATTTTTTGTACAAGGATGTATGTTCCCTACCTGGCCATACCCATACCTAACCATTTGCCCTCCACCAAATATCGGCAAACACTCTAACCCAAAATTGCTCCGCCTGCCACAACGCTGCACGCTGGTCCCTTGCCATGTCGCACGCTGATCACTCCTTACACCGGATCCTTACTACAAAATATCATCATTAACAAAATATATAATTACCATTCACATTACTCACCTCTACATATAATCACTAACTACTGTGTCCCTAAAATATCTAACACCTCTTTATATATTATCTGTATCTCAACATTCTTATTTTCACTAACTCCCATTAACTCTATTTATCACTATCCCCAAACTCTTTTATAACATTTCACCTTAATATACCACTAGAAAATTCATCACTTATCTACTAACAACAATACCTCTCAATATCCAAATATATAATCATTTACTACCCATTAGACTCTGAATTCCATAATTATTTAAAATCATCCTCAAACTTCCTTCAATTATTTAAAATTCTACCGTACATGGTTTACATAAAAATACATAAAATACACAACAGCAAAAATACACAAATACTTTGACATTAATATACACAAAATATACAATCCACAATTATCATTTAATCGTTTACCATAAATCAGTCATAAACAGTCCATTTCAAAACACTGTCCACATAATTAAATGTTTATAAACACAATAAAATAATTAACCTCCATCGTCGAACAATAGTCGAATCTTAAAACTATATACATTGTTTAATATTGAATATCTTATCTTACCATTATACATGTACCAACTATTCAAATTTTTATCCTTTTCCTCAGACTCATATAACTCATGATCGGGTATAGTTCTGTCACCTTCAGTATAATCAGTCATAATTAGGTATTTTGTAAAGTCATCATTCTCATTATCTCCTACTACTTCAGTTTTATTACAAGGTAAGTACTTACTACATTCATTATATATCATCTCTACACCTAACCTTTCCATAAACTCTTCATAATCTCTACTTATCTTAAAAATTTCTACCTCCCTCTTTCTCTCACAATATCTCTCACTTTTAAATATCTCTCATAATACCTCTCCCAACAACACTTCTCTCTCTCAATATATCTCTCTTTACACCCTCTCTTTAACCCTTCAACACACACTATCATTCCATTATTATTCTATTCTATTCCCCATAAAACCTCATTATTACTACCAACCTCCACACTATTATCTCCTATTACTATATTTTTATTTATTTTATCATCATTTCCACTACTACTTACCTTGTCATCTTTGTTCAATTCTAATTTGTCTATTACTTTCTTATTTTCCAATTCTATCTCATCTAACCGTGTCTCTATTTCACTTAATCTTTTATTGTAATGACAGCTTTGTTTCTTAATTTCTTTTTTAATATCATCAAATTTGTCATCAAACTGGTTTAATTTATTTTTTAATTCACCATTCTGTATTTTCATTAGTTGAAAAAGGTCTTCTAGCGACACCTTATTACTTGTAATGGGCGTTGAATTAGCCTGTGGTTCGTTTAACAACAGCGACTCTGTTGCTGTATTTTCTATACTAATACTTTCGTTGTTGTTTGCCATTTTTATTATACTGATAATAATAAATTCTGTTTTAGTTGTTGTATAATTCTATTCATACCATACATAACCTATACAGGTAACCTATATTGTTACGTATATTTTGCTACCCGTCTGCCTCTGCTTTTGGCTTATTTATATAATGTAAATTTTATATAAAGTCCACTGTTCGGGGGCCATCTGTTAACTGACTCTACTTTCGGAATATATTTGATAATTATTCTTATGTATTTTATTGTACTTAAATAATAACCACCATACATCCGGTGTAAGCAGGTGTTATTCTTATTAACATAAATTAGGCTTTTCGGGTCCAGAGTTTCGTTAAGCGAAAAGGCAGAGGTAGTCAGGTTTTTTAAAATGACCATTCACACCACATATGGTAAACAGATTAGGCTTTATTTATTTTTCAATGTTTACGTATTACAAACAATGGAAGTCATTACTCAATTGACAATTTTCAAGATGGCGGCTTCATGACTTCCGCTTTCGCTATGCTTTTATATCCACCTAGCCTTATTTTCTTTGTAATGTAATTCTTTAAACAAACGTTTTTTTACTGCAGTTAAATTTCCAAAATTACTTGTTTCTTTGACATTAATAATTAATATATGTTTCAACACAAACCAACGCCCCAGATACTGGTTATTAAAAGCTGGCCAACTTTCACTCTCACACACTCACCCAAACCTTTCATACCTTGACACTGATTACATTTTGGTATTAATTATACTTTGAGCTCATTTTTACTTTATATAATTTAGAAAAGGGCTTTCCTGAAACTGATGTGGTGAAGACGCTCCTCAGAAGACTCTCATGCTGGTTGGCGGATGTTCGGCCGAACTGTTTATCTGTCTTTTTCTGAGTGCACTGAATTTATTATTATTAAAACATTTACTGTCCACTGATACTAATTGCTTCGTGACTACATTTTTAACAAAATTTTACATTTTTGTGGCAAAAACTGCCCACTACACAACTGAGCGTGTATGTGATCTGAGTTGTTAATGCAGACTGAGAACGGGTTAGACGTAACTACTGTGTAAGTGGTAGTGTGTATGACATCACCGTCTTTTGTTTTACGGCCACCGCCCTGGTTTGTACGTACTTGGTGTTATGTCATCAGTGTTTAATAATGACGACATAGCTTTGTGGACCAATGAAAGTTCATATTTATAGTTCGTGTTCACATACACCGCCATTATACATGTTAGACTTCGCTCGTCCACCAGTGACCTTGAATTCACTCCTCTCTTGTTGAATATGCGTGTTTATTGGGACATGGGTAAAACTGACCTAGCCCTGGTTGACATCCATAATTATAATAAAAAATACAATATGAGATCCCTTAATCCCATAGTTATTGTAATAGGTCTTTATGTACTGTCACAAAGTTGAGAAATGGGAGTGAATTTTATTTAAAGGTTGTAACATGACATATGAGCCCTAAGATTTCAGTAACCTAAAATACTTTCACATGTCAATAATTGAGTCAATGACAAGCTAAGTAATTTATCTAACATGCCAAGCATAAAACTACATGAGCTACCTATCACCAAAGATAAACTCACAACAATAAGAGTTCATGAACTGATGGTAACTAGCAAGTGAAATGACATTATAATGAAAAGAAGATGTACCACACAATGATTGTACCACAGGAACCAACAACCCGATAGTTATCGATCAGTGAAGAACCAAGGAAGACAAGGAAGAAACAGTGAAGAATCAATGAAGAATCAGTGAAGCATCAGTGAAGAACTAAGGAAGAAACCTACTACGAGAAGGACACCTAACAACCATGGCATAAAGTATAGATTCCAAGAGCCAGTCAACTATAGATCAACATCTTACCCGTATATGCAATAACTAATCAACCTACAGATTGAAGAGATGGACAAGAACTGACTAACTGAGATGACCAATATACAACAAATAATGTTATAAATGAATAGGACAAGATATGTTATAAAAAGAATGAAAATAACAATAATGTTTATTGAATTGAAGCTGTAAATAAAAGCATAGTAACATGTTATGCACAGCACCAATGTAACATAAAGAAGTATTAAATTTGTCTCAGAATAATAGCAAATATTAGTCAAATAGTCTGACAATCATGTAAGACAAGAAAGGGAATAACTAAAAGGTTATTAGTTATCATAATTAAAACCAAACTTATGAAAATAAGGTTAAAAGAATACCAATTTGTGTCAACCTAACATACACATTGTTGGCACAAATGACAAAATCACATAACCTAAGATGTAGGTACTATTCACCTAAATTCACAACTAGCAGTAAGAAAAACCTACCCAAACCAGAATGTTTTATGTGTAAAACTAAGTAGAAACAATAATCTTTCTACAGGTACCAATATAAGATACCCAGGATAAGTTTTAAATAAGAATATAAACAAATAAAGTGAACCAAAACCAACCAAAATGGAATTCACTATGTAAAACCTGTATAAAACCATATTATAAAACCAAATAGAAACAAAAGGTTAATGTCAATACCACAAATAGAGTGTAATACCACTACTGTACAAGTGTAAAAAGATTATAAGAAAGGATATAATATATTATAATTGTAATTAAGTGCACCTGTCATGTGACACCAGGTGTAAGTAATATTATTTAATCATATACAATATGGAAAAGACTAGTGTACTAAAAACACCAAGCCCATTACAAAGATACTGTTATTGTTCAACTATTGCAACTAAATAATAATTCTTGGATTTCGTTGTCCATGACGTGTCCGTTACTTAACTAAATATCACTATTGTATTAACGACTCGGAACACTAAGTTTTTTATAAGTAAAATCATAAAGTTTTACCTTATAGCCTAAACCGGGTTTCTCCTTTAAAAGGCTTCTTCAGAGGCTGCCGTAGGTAGCGCTGTCCATCTTGATGTTGGCGACGGGATAGATTTTCGAAAGATCGATGCTGTGTGTGTTGGGTGAGATGTGTTCGAATAATGCGTGCGATTTGAATTGTGTCTGTTCGTTTAGGATGTCGTTTTTATTTGTTTTTGTGTGTTTGTAGATTTCTAATTGTTCTAGAGTCTCTAGTTTTCGGCCTTTTGTGTGTACGTGTAGAATGTTCATGTTATTGTCGATGTTTTTATATGTGTGGTTTGCTTCAATGAGGTGGTTTGCAAAGGTAGATTCTGTAGTGGAGTGGAGTGCCTTTGTGTGTTCAATGTATCTCTGTTTGAAGCTACGTCCTGTCTGGCCTATGTAGAATTTATTGCAATTTGAGCAATTTAGCTTGTAAACACCGGGTAGATCGAATTTGTTTTGTGCTTTGTGCGTGTGTTTTGATAGTGTGTGTTCTGTTTTGTTAGTAGTTTTTTAAGCGATTCTGTATCCTGCTTTTTTGAATTTGTGGGCTATTTTTTCAGTTTGTTTGTTGATGTATGATAGTGTTATGAATTTGTTGTTTTCTGTCTTTGTCTGTTGTTTGTTTTGTGTTTTGTGTAGGAGTTTACTGACTGTTGTTCTGTCATATCCGTTAGATTCATAACAAATTCATAACACTAACATACATCAACAAACAAACTGAAAAAATAGCCCACAAATTCAAAAAAGCAGGATACAGAATCGCTTACAAAACTACTAACAAAACAGAACACACACTATCAAAACACATGCTCAAAGCACAAAACAAATTCGATCTACCCGGTGTTTACACGCTACATTGCTCAAATTGCAATAAATTCTACATAGGCCAGACAGGACGTAGCTTCAAACAGAGATACATTGAACACACAAAGGCACTCCACTCCACTACAGAATCTTGTAATGGGACAGAAAGGGGTATTTTATTTTATTAAAATGACGTCATTGTCAATTGTAATCCCCGTGTGTAAATGCGGTAGCAAGTCCCATGCAGAAAACTGTTTCAGTAAGACAAAGGACGCAGTCACATAGTTTGGCAAGGTGTGAACATGGAACGTAATTCAATTCCAGGAAATAAAGTGTTGTGTGATACACCAGTGCGCGTGAACAAGAGCAAGCGTGCGGACAGGACGCTAAGACGCCTCAAATGAAGTCAACCAATATGGCCAATTGTAACAAATTTTGCCAGCAACGTGGTCCCATGCTGACGGAAGTTTGACTAGACCACGCCTATCCGAGTCATACGACGAAAGGCAGTGCAATTTCGTTGACGTCTAACACACATGAATAACCCATACTTTGGGTACAGAGCCGAACATTTTAACAGAAGAAGGCAGTGATTTTCCTATCCAGCAACGCGACGTGGTCGGGAATCTTTTTCGCGGGTGTAAGAGAGTCGATGAGAAACAACCAAACACATCGGACGCGAGTAGTGGCGTTCGTCACCGGTCGGGATAAATTTTATCTAAAATGGTAACTCTCTTTCTCAGTTGAATTAAACCTGTATCCCGGCCGGGAGCGAAGAAAAACGTGTGCACACCAAATTTAAATTTCTTATGTAAACAGTGTTAACCAGAATTTAAAAGTGAACTAATATAGCAGAATAAAGTCAGTGAAGTAAACGGGCCAAATAAAAAATGTGAATTAAAGAAAACTTTCGGACATATAAACACACTTGGTACATGGCAACGAGAGAAGTGACGCCGGTTGGGGTAATCTACTATCAGTCCTAATAATTCCATCTTTTAAAAGGGTTCAAATTAATTGATCAAGACAAAATGGGGTTTTAAAATGGTATGAATGTTGTGTATGAGCAGGCTGGGCTGCTTTCTTTAATATAAGATGTTTAGATAAATTTTATTGATATAAGATGATTTCAATGAATGATTAGAATGTTTTTTGTGCTTTGTCTTAATTATCTGAAAACAATTGATAACATGATTTGAGAGGTAAAGAAATGAATAATTTATAATTTGAAATCTGAAAGCTTAAAGAATAAAATAAAACTTTAGTTGTCTTACACCAATGCGAGTAGTGTACGTTATTATAACAACCTCAAAATCACGTTTACATTCACAGTTCGTGCTGTGCCGAACTGGCTTCGGCAACGTATTATTAGTATTTTAAAAACGAGCGCCGGTGACGTCACGCACTGCCACACTGTTACGATAGTTTGTTGCCGGTCGGTTATACACACAAACGGTTGTGCAGCTACGCAATACAGCTGGCGCTGCCAGCCAGCTGTGTCTGTACATTCCTGCGTTCGGAGGTTACTTGGCTGGACCGAAACGTTGTATCGGCCTCATTTCTGCTTGATCCTCCAACCTGTTCATCTGGTCTCGGCTGGCGGCAGACTTCTATCCAGGACTTCCGAACCTATCACTATGATAGGCTAGATAAAGTGTTGTTCCAGGTACGTGCAAGTCTGCGGGTTCGGAAAATATTCTAACCCCAAATATATTTTGTGTTTCAGCTTTCATTATGAGTTATGCTTGCGTGTGTGTGTGCGTATAGAGCAGTTTTTAATCTGGGCATTAATGCTATTACAAAATCAAATTAAATTAAATTTAATTAAATTATGAATGTGAGAGTCGTGGGTCAAGTTGATTTCAATAGAGAATATGCTAATGTATCTTGCACTCAGCTGTTTTGATGTAATTAATAACTACGAAAGACACAGCAAATCAATTTGAATATTTCAATGAAACATTAAGAAAGTAATTGCTAGACGAGCTTAATACTGTTTAATCTGAATTAGTGGCGATGTGTGTGTGCGCTGTTGCTGCTTGAAGTTAGTGTTGGTATTTAATGTGGACGGCCTAAGTGGCGTAATTTTCTTTATGACACCCTCTACAAGTATTGTATGTCCAGGTGCTCGACCAAGGGCGAGATGGGTGTCAGGGGTGGACGAACATCTGTCCACCCTAATGGCAGAGACGATCCTATAGCCACAATGCCGTCAGTCGAGGACTTTTCCAACGCTAAGCTGCACCAGGGACTTGTGACACGACTGTGACATCACTGATCCGCGCCTATACGAACTAAGTACACCGGACAATCCAGGTGGGAAAATTCTGATTATCTATTTCTCTCTCTACAACATGTGAATGCACAGAAGCCGCCAGAAGCTCACTCGTGAAGTTCTGAACATTATACTCTAGCACAAACTCTCGTGTTCAATTAGGTTATAGCATGTGTGAACATTACCACAGTACACCTAATGAAGTATCTTATAACTGTATAATGTGTAAGAAGTTACACACATACACACACATCCGCAGTTTGCTGTAAGATCTAACTTTCATCTAATTAAGACCATTAGGGAGTTAATTATTTCGTGCTATCATGTCATCTGGTCATGGCTGAGTTTTAATAACGTAGCGGGGGTTGTCTGATGCTGTAGATGAGAAACGATTTTCTTTCACACACATACTTAACGCTTAATGATTAAGGTAAGGGGTCGTTTGGCTGGTTGAGTTCGGGGCGGTCACTTACATTCTCTGGTGTGAACTATGCTTGTGAATATGCTGGCAAATCTATGCTTAGGAGCTGAGATATTCCATTTACGTTGTCATTTATATTTGTATCTATCTATACATATTAGGGTTTCTCCATTTACTGTAGTTGGAATGGGTTTAGGAGGAGGTTAGTGTTGAAATGAGGGATGTTTTGTTATTCATGTCGTATATGTGTTTGTGTGTGTAATTTTACTATATATATATTTTTTTTTTGGGGGAATATGTAACTGATTTAAAAAAGAGAATAACCATAAATGTGCTCGCTGAGACAACAGGCTAGCCTATTTGATATTATACAACACTGATGGATTAGTATTGCTTTATGAATGAGATTATTACTAACTTTGACTCATACATAATCAGGCAGAAATTTTTGCAATTAGTCTAATATCAACTCACTTATTTTGTGACATTATGAATTAATGGATATACATATATATACATATATATATATATAATTCTGCCTTTAATGGTGTGCTCACACAATCACGAACTTGTCATGTATGTAAAACCTTGCAGGTTGAATAAAGCACACGCTTGTTGGTTAAAAGAGTTTTTCATTTGCAAGTCCTGTCATTCACCTGGGGGGACATGTCTGTAATTGTATTTGGGCCTTGCACACTTTTGCTTCCTCTAGGGTTTTTACCTAGTTCTAAATATGATGTCTCTCCCCTTTAAAAAAAAAAAAAAAAAAAAAAAAAAACTTAATAAAAATAAAATTAAATAAAATTCAAAAAAAAAATTACAAAACTTAGAAAAATAAAAGGGGGGTTTCAGTGCTGGGATCTTGGACCCGAATTTAAGGTAGGTGTGAAGGTAATCATAATTTTATAATTCTGTAATAAATCGTATAATCACTGATGGCACCATGAACTTGGAACGAGTTTTAATTTTCTGAGATTAAAATTCCGCACCTATAGTGAATAACGTGATTTGGAGGTTGGGTGACATACGTACTAACGACGTATAAAAAATTAATAAGTTAGAGCCACACTATGTTACTTGTGTTATGTTATATGAATAATACTGCATATATGTAAGATTGAATTTTATATCGAGGAAAATATAATAAGTTATATACAAAATGAATACTAATGAAAATAATAAGGAAGACGTCAGCTTAAATGACGTTGAAACAGAAAACTCAGTAAATGTTGACGATAACGAATCAGGAATGGAGACAACTCCAAACCTGACAGATGAATCCGTAATAATTAGTCAGGCGGGAGCAAATTCCACTCCCGTAGCGACTAAAATAAAAGAAAAAGAATTGTCATTAGAGGACATATTTGATTTTATGAAAACTAATTTCACTAAAGTGAATAGTAATTTCAATAAACAAAGTAATGATTTTGATGAAAAATTTGACAAATTAAGCAATTACTTTGATAGAAAATTTGATGAACTTAAAATTGATATTAATGAGGTAAAAAATAAGTGTGAGAGTAAGTGTAACAAATTAAAACGAGATATTGAGAAAGTGGTAGAGTCGGTAGAGGAACAAATTAAAAGTAAAGCAAATCAAATAATTAATAACAAGGTAAGTGATGACTATAAAACAAGTGAGAATTATAATGATTATAATGATATGTGTAAAAACGTGGTATTAGAGAACAAGGTGATTAATGTTGAGAGTGATAAGGAAGATTTTGTTGAAGTAGAATTTAGTAACAAAGTGTTGTTAGCGAATGCTGATGAGAGTGAGAGAGAGCGTGAAGAGAGTTTAGATGAAAGTTTAGATGGGCAAAGGGCAAATTTTCCCCAAGTTTATGGTGAAACAGGGGTTTCACAAATGTTGTATGAGGACAGAGTTTCCTCCTGTAGTTGTATGGAAGACGAGGTGTCTTCAGATCGTCCCTTTATTTTTTTGTGATGGTCTTGGAAGTGCCAAGACGTATAATAAGTGTTTTGTGGTGCCCTTTGCATGGAATGAGACAGTTCAGGGGGGGTAGTGACAGGTGTTATGATGATGAAAGATGTTTTGAGAGAGAGTTGTGTGCAGATGGGGAGATAATAATATATCAGTTAAAGAGAAATTATAAAGAGTTGAGAGAGAGGATAGAAGTGGTGAAGACAAATAATATAAAATACTTACCTTGTGGAATAGAGATAGATGAATATTGTGATAATACCGTTGTAAATGATGCAAACTTACCTGATGCTGTGATGAATGTAGTGGAAGAATATGATGTAGAATGTTAAACAAAAACACTGACGGTGACAAGACCAGAATTCCAAATGTAGACAGGTTGTATGAGATAATAATAATGTGGGGTAATCCTATAAAACATTGTTACGGGATAATGGAAACATTTGAGAACACAGATAGTTATTATAATAATAATAATAATAATAATAAATGGAAGGTCGATAAAAATGATTTATGTTTTAAATATGTTAGATATTTATACAATGATGGAGGGTAATTATAAACTCAAGAAATGGACATTTTAAATATTTTAGTTTATGGTTCTGATCTTGCTAATTTAGGAAATGAGGTGTGGAAGACTGAAAAATAATGACAAAGATTTTTAAATAAATTTAATTGAAATTAACTGTGTTTGTATTGTAACAAGTATGTAATGTAAACAATATGTATGTAGTAGAAATTGTTTTAATAATAATAATATTTTGTCAGATTAAATAAATGATTACGAAGGTGATAATTAATGAATGGTAATTGTTTTGGAGTAATGTAATTAAAAATGTTGTGTTTTCAATACTTGATGGAATTAAAGTAATTTGAGATGTTTAAATATTTTTGGTTGATTTAAAATGTTATATCATTGAATTTCGATGATGAATTTAAATTATTTTTATGAGATTTAAATCTGATAATAATTAATAAATAAATAAATGTTAAATTGTGTAGTTTGTGGAATAATATGGTTGTTAAAATGTTGCAGAAGGTACATGGAGTTATTGGTGTTTGGTGTTTATATTTGTATGTCTATGATAGTATGGGAGTGATTGATCATATGTGAGTATGAATTTGATAATCACCTTGAAGTAAAGTAAACGTCTTACAATGGCACTAAATGAGTTTGAAAGAAGCTAACTTAGGTAAAATATTATTGAAATGATGCAAAATGAATGTTAATAATAAATTTGAATTTTGGGGAGAATCTAATGGTCCAATAAATGTTAAATAATTTAGAGTATAAATAAAAAGAATTACTAGAAAGTTCAAGTTGTAATGTTGACGATTCTTATAAAAATTATTTAAATGTGAATTGTTTGGTTAAATGTAGCAATGATATTGTTCATGTTTATTATGTTATAGTATACAAGATATATGGGTAATTTTGGGGGGTTGTTTGGTGTTAATCAAAGTGAAATACTGTAATTATAAAAAGCAGAGACTGCAGCAGTAGAAGGGTTTAAGTCTAGCTATTAGTTGTGCTATTGCAGTGGTGGCATGTGCTACTGCAGATAGCGATGAGTGTTGGTGGTAACATCAAGGTATGTTACCATCATCGGAGGCCAAACTGGCATAATATACACTGCACAACTTGTTATATAATTTCATATTAATGTTGATTTGTTGCCGTGCAGTGTATTATCAGATGAAGGGAACATGCCTGAAATGAAAGTTGATTTCCCCGCCTTTTCGGGCGATTACTGCCTTACCAGCACTAATCATGGTTTTGGACGACAGCCAGCTGTGGGCAGCAATTGTAAACCTGACCATGGTTGGTTGTGCTTGAAATTGGTATAGATTTGAAATTAATGGGGGGTGACTTACGGGAATTCCCGGAACTATGGAACAGCGGCTATCACTCTGTTCGCGTGGGAACAGTTAACCAGGTGATAGACCCACATTAAGGGTTTATAAATACGTAACTTTTGGATATGATGATATCTGACACTTTTAAAAAATGTAAGGCTGAAGCAAGGATAAGGAGATGCTAAAATTCCTCCACCATTGCCGTCCTTGTGGAAGCAGCTGAACGCCACAGTTCAGTGGGGGGTACAATAGTGTGTGTGGCAGGGGGGTTACTCAGGGGAGTAATTAAAAAAAAAAAAAAAATTTTGTAACTTAATAATGGTGACTCGCTACTGAGCTGACTAAATAATTTTGTTTTGATTTGAGAAATGGGTGCAGTAGATGTTTATTATATTGTGTTTATTATGTCTTATTGTGTTATTATTTTATTATGTTAGAATATAAGGATTGTAAACGTGTAATGTATTTCACATGGTGTAATGGTTGAAAACGTAGTTAGAGTGAGGTCAGTCACCTGACCAAGAACATCAGCTGATTGCTGGGGTTATATATATATAATATGTCACTTATAAATGATTTGCAGATTTTTCAATAATTAAAGGTGTCAATAATAAACTTAGAGGATTTTAATTTAAATGATGAGATGAATTGAGATAGTTTTGAATTTGCAAGGGTTAATGTAATGTAACATGTGTCAAATGTTAGAATTTGGGTGACAAGCATAAAGAAAGCATTTGAATCAATCAGTCCAAGTTAAGTTTAAAGGGGCATTAAGATTAAGATTGTGGGAGCAAAAGTAATGTAGAATTTGAGTATTGGTAGTGACACAGTAGCCATGGGGAAAATATGTAGAGTAATGAGTGATATATTGGGGTAATGAAGAAATGGAGATATTTTGTAGATGAAAGTGATGTAATGGGAGAGTAATTAGTTGATAGTGGAATTTTGTAAGGGGGGTGGTGTGATAAGGAGTCCTCAACGAAAAGCGTTGTGGCGGGAGAGGAACCGACGTGTGCCGGAAAGGGTTACCTAGGGAGGGTCCAGGAACCAAATAAGGGAATGAGCATTGGGAAGGGAACACACATCCTGAGTACAAAGGGGTAGAGAGTATTCTGTTATAAGGGTAGAATGATGCGAAATGAGTTAGAGTAGTAAGTTAGAGGTAGAGAATGGTTGGTAAATATTTTGAGAGAGTGGTGTCAGACTAGGTAAAGCTGTTAAGTGAGTATTAGAGTCAGAAGGGGGGTAAAATTATATGTAAATGCCAAGTTAGTAAATCAAATTGTTATGAATAACTAAGAGTCACCCAAACTAATCGAGAATGAAAATATTAAAGAAAGAAAGTTATAGTCAAAATATAAAAATAGTTGAAACAAGTGACGGATTTTAATAGCATTTGAGAATAATATGAAGCTATAAAATGTGTAATTTTTGGTAAATTTAAATGTAAATTTTATTGTTTATTGTAAGATAATAATAACCATGTTAATTTAGTATGTCTTATTTTATTATGTTGTACTACAGTTGAAGGTAAAGAATTTTAAGGATGTTTCATGTATTTTATGATGTAGCTTTGTGTAATGTATATATGTCAAGGTCATTCACTTGACCCAGAGAGATCAGCTGATGACTAATGTTAGAGACAGAACCATGTTTTGTACAATTAATCCACACAATGTCGTTCCTGAATTAAATTAAATGATTTTAATAAATTTTTTGGATCAATAAAAGAGATTTTGGTAAATTAAAATTTTTTTTTTGAAAAAAAAAGTATTTATGCCTGCCATGTAGGTGATATTTTGAATTTCAAGTATATTATTGTTTACATGTATTCCTAGTGTGTTTATTGAATTATATTGTTTAGGATACAGGTACAGTGGAAATCGTTTAACGCGAAAACGGTTACCACAAAATATCGGTTAACACGAAATACCACTCGGGTACCGATCGCCGTTTGTTATGTACAGTGTATTATTTGTGCGGTTAACACGAAAGGTTTACCTGAAAAATATCGGTTAACACGAAAAATTTTTGTTAAAAATAATTTTTTTTTGGCTGGCTTTTAAGTAACTGCATACAAAATAAAGCCACACAAGTACGCCCAAAAGCTTGTTTTCGATGTAACGGAATCCATTCTTCATCTCTAAAAGAGAAAGAGCAGGTAGTGACCATAGTTTGTTTTGTCTACCTGTTTTGTTTTGTCTTCAGTACCAAGTTCTATTTACAGTACGTACTGTATACAGTGTACCGTTGTTTACGAGAAACCATAGCCTCTCCTTCAGCACCAAATGTGTTGTTCATTGACCGCAAATAAACCGTTATCGCTTACATTAACTACCTACTCTATAGGGTGTGGTGAGTTCAGTTCAGTTGTATTCTGTGCGTGTACAGCGGTGGTAAAGTTTGCGGTACGGTACCGATAACATTTTATTGTAAAAAATTTACTCAGTTGTGAGGATTAACTGTTTACTTTTTTACTGTACAAACTTCTTAGTCTTTTACAGCCAGTTAAGTGACGTTAAGCGTGTGACGTGTACGTGTTAAGTGAGTGTGAAGTTACGCTTTCGTAAATTTTGTTTTTGCAGTCCAGAAGTAAAATGGAGAAGAAAGTGCGTAAACAAAGTGCCCTCTCTTTAGAAAACAAATCTGAACTCCTCCAAGCTGTTAATGAGGGTATTCGAACTAAAACAGAAATCTGTAAAACATTCGGTATACCAAACTTGACGTTATCCACGATTATAAAAAATAGAGATAAAACTTTAGAACTGTATGAGTCGGGCAAGTTTGAACCAGGCAGAAAACGTTTCCGTAAGGCAAACCACGAAAACTTAGAGGCTGCTCTTCTTGTTTGGTTTAAGCAAGCAAGATCACAAGATGCTCCTATTTCTGGACCACTACTGATGGAGAAAGCAAACGTTTTTGCTGAACAGATGAACTTAAATTTCACTGCAAATCCTGGCTGGCTAGAAAGGTTTACAAAACGAAATGGTGTAACCTTTAAAAACATCTGTGGCGAATCAAGACAGGTGTCACAAGAAATGACATCATCGTGGTTGCAATCTACGCTGCCTGCAATTTTAAAAGACTATCCACGTAAGGATATTTTCAACGCCGATGAAACAGGACTATTTTTCCGTTGTATGCCCGATAAAACACTTTCATTCAAAGGGAAGCAGTGCTCTGGTGGTAAAACGTCCAAAGAGAGAGTGACAGTGATGGTAGGTTGCAATGCTGATGGGTCAGAAAAACTTCCGTTACTTGTTATAGGAAAAAGTTTAAAGCCGCGCTGTTTTAAAAATGTTAAAAAGTTGCCAGTAGAATATAGAGCTAACAAACGAGCGTGGATGACGTCTAAAATTTTTACCGAATGGCTGGTTTCGTTAGAAAAACATTTCACTTCTCAGAAGAGGAAAATTGTGTTAATTATTGACAACTGTCCTGCCTACCCATGTGACCGAAAATTGATGGCAATTAAACTTGTTTTTCTACCACCGAACACGACTAGTGTCCTACAACCTTGTGATCAAGGTATTATTCAAAATTTAAAATTTCAGTACAGAAAGTTACTTCTGCGGAAATACTTGGCCACTATTGAGGGGAAAAAAGATTTCTGTGTAAATGTTCTGGATGCTTGTAACTTGTTAAGAACAGCGTGGAACCTCGTGACGCCTACAACAATTCAAAATTGTTTCGCTCATGCTCGATTCATTTTGAATTCAGAAACTGAACAACCCGAAGAAAATGAAATTGATCCTACACTATCTGAAATGTTTAATCGTGTGTCATCTGTATTAAATGTTTCAATTTCTCTAAATGAGTACGTGACTGTCGACGAGAACGTAACTACGGCTCCCGTATTAACAGATACCGATATCGTGGAAACAGTGCAAGTTGACAACTGTGAAGGTGATGATAGTGACGACGAACTTGACACGGAAAATGATAGTGAAAATGTTCCTACCGCTCCCGATATGCTTTCGTTGCTGAGCCGTGTTCGTCGATATTTTGAAGCCAACTCGGAAGGTGAAATGTTTGAACACGTTGATAAATTAGAACAATTTGTTGAAAATAAAATAGTGCAAAATTGTGTGCAAAAGAAAATAACGGATTATTTTAAATAAAGATAAACACGAAAACTACGGTAAAGTTGAAAGACATACAGTTGTCTATAAGAAAACCTAAATCATAGGACTAAATTTAGAACAGCTAATAATAATTTTAAGAAAAATTAACAATAATAAACCATGAGGATAAATAAAAGGTTGTATTTGTTGCATTTTACTAGACAGTACAATAAATAATCTACAGTACACTATTTGTTCACTTCCTCATTTTGTTTCACTTTTTGTTCGCTTAACGCGAAATTCGGTTTACACGAAAAAAATAATTGGTCCCCGTCATTTCGTGTTAACCGATTTCCACTTTATTATAAACAAATGTTAGAATAAGTGAATTCATGATTTAATAAGATGTCCAGTTTATTTGTTTTATGATTATTAGTAGTAGTGAAGAAAATTGATAGAGTTGATAGATTCATGTAAAAGTTTTTTTATTTTGAGGAAAGAAATAGTAATATGACAGATTGATTTTGAACTTAAATGGAGTTTTGAGCGAAACTTAAATGATTTGAATTTAATTAGCTGATGTTTTGATTTGAAAACTTAACGTTAATTTGCAAAAGGAAATTGAAATTTAAAGATAAATATTTTATGAATTTTAAGTAAGGAATTTGTTAGAGTGTATTAATAAATATGTGTACACGCCCAGTACTTGCTTAAGGCAGCCCAGTGTGCATGTAAGGGGGAATATATCGGTTGAGGATTTGGCATGGTATGAGGCCAGGGTTGTGATTTTGGGGGTAGAATGATAGAAGGTTGGGTATACTATGGTGAGTATCTGCCCAAGTTTATGGTGTTGGGATCTCGGATAGAGAAGTCCAGTAATCTCGTTCAGGTGTAGCCATAGTCGCCGAGCTAGGGGGGTAGTTTACCCATGATGCGTTAAGAATTAATGGGGGGTTGTTGGCACCATATCCTCTCCGATCCTCTTAGGGGTAGCAATGAGAGTTCTTCTGTCTCGACAAAAGACCCCTCATTGGGGGGGTATTGTAATGGGACAGAAAGGGGTATTTTATTTTATTAAAATGACGTCATTGTCAATTGTAATCCCCGTGTGTAAATGCGGTAGCAAGTCCCACGCAGAAAACTGTTTCAGTAAGACAAAGGACGCAGTCACATAGTTTGGCAAGGTGTGACCATGGAACGTAATTCAATTCCAGGAAATAAAGTGTTGTGTGATACACCAGTGCGCGCGAACATGAGCAAGCGCGCAGACAGGACGCTAAGACGCCTCAAATGAAGTCAACCAATATGGCCAATTGTAACAAATTTTGTCAGCAACGTGGTCCCATGCTGACGGAAGTTTGACTAGACCACGCCTATCCGAGTCATATGACGAAAGGCAGTGCAATTTTGTCGACATCCAACACACATGAATAACCCATACTTTGGGTACAGAGCCGAACATTTTAACAGAAGAAGGCAGTGATTTTCCTATCCAGCAACGCGACGTGGTGGGGAATCTTTTTCGCGGGTGTAAGAGAGTCGACGAGAAACAACCAAACACATCAGACGCGAGTAGTGGCATTCATCACCGGTCGGAATAAATTTTATCTAAAATGGTAACTCTCTTTCTCAGTTGAATTAAACCCGTATCCCGGCCGGGAGCGAAGAAAAACGTGTGCACACCAAATTTAAATTTCTTATGTAAAAAGTGTTAAACAGAATTTAAAAGTGAACTAATATAGCAGAATAAAGTCAGTGAAGTAAACGGGCCAAATAAAAAATGTGAATTAAAGAAAACTTTCGGACATATAAACACACGCGGCACATGGCAACGAGAGGAGTGACACCGGTTGGGGTAATCTACTATCAGTCCTAATAATTCCATCTTTTAAAAGGGTTCAAATTAATTGATCAAGACAAAATGGGGTTTTAAAATGGTATGAATGTTGTGTATGAGCAGGCTGGGCTGCTTTCTTTAATATAAGATGTTTAGATAAATTTTATTGTAATATATATAATACTTTCATTTATGAACTTACTGTTATCACTTCCAAACGTTTCGAGATGTTGTTTCTCTTCTTCAGTGGGTTTAATACTAACTGTCGATTACAGAATAAACGTTACGGAATGGAGTGTGTGGTGGGGGTTGATGGTGGGAAGGGATTGGCACTGAGGTTCGAATTATGTGTGTGGATCAGTGTGTCAAATAGTGTATGTGATTTGTAATGTATCTGTTCATTTAATATGTTGTTTGGTTGTAGTGTGTGGTATCTGTATATTTCAAATTGTTCAGCTGTGTTAAGTTTTCTACTTTTAGGTAAGTAGTGTAATATTTCCATGTTGTGTTCTATGTTTGTGTAACTGTGGTTTTCGTTATGTAAATGTGTGGCAAATGTGGAATGTATGTAGTTTGTGGTGAGGGCTTTTAAATGTTCAGAAAACCTGGAAGAAAAAGATCTTCTCGTCTGGCCGATGTAGAATTGTTGGCAATCATTGCAATTTAATTTACAAACCCCTGTTTTGCTGTATGTGTCAATGTCTTTGTTAGTATTGTTTATGTGTTTTCTAATGGTGTTGTTGGTTCTGTAAGCTACTTTATAATTTTGTTTCCTAAATGTGTTTGCAATTTTATGTGTATTGGAATTGTAGTATGTAAGTGTTATGTATTTACTGGGTTGTGTGCTGTTGGTCAGATGTGTTTTACTTTTTGTGTTGAGGATTCGTTTGTGTAGTTTATTTATTAATTCGGGGTTGTATCCGTTTTTGACTGCTATGTATTTAATTGTGTTTAATTCATCTTGGTAGTCATGTGTGTTTAGGGGTATTGACGTGAGCCTATGGAGCATGTAGTTGAAAGCTGCATGTTTGTGTTGAGTTGGGTGGTTGGATGTGTTGTGTATGACCATGTCTGATGTGGTGGGTTTTCTGTATATTTTGTATGTGTGTGTGTTGTTTGTTTTGGTGATTGTAAGGTCTAAAAAGTTTATGCTGTTATTTAATTCTATTTCAAGTGTGAATTTTAATTTATGGTGTATAGTGTTAATGTATTTGTGGAAATTTTCTATTTGTCTTTTGTTGCCGTTGTAAAGGAGTAAAATGTCGTCGACATACCTGTGCCAATATATTATTTTATCGGTGTATTTGTTGTTGTTCAGTATGTGTTTCTGTTCTATGGTGTGTATATGGTGTCCCATGGGCTCCCCTATATCAGGTAAACTAGCAGAAATATTCATACACACCATAGAACAGAAACACATACTGAACAACAACAAATACACTGATAAAATAATATATTGGCACAGGTATGTCGACGACATTTTACTCCTTTACAACGGCAACAAAAGACAAATAGAAAATTTCCACAAATACATTAACACTATACACCATAAATTAAAATTCACACTTGAAATAGAATTAAATAACAGCATAAACTTTTTAGACCTTACAATCACCAAAACAAACAACACACACACATACAAAATATACAGAAAACCCACCACATCAGACATGGTCATACACAACACATCCAACCACCCAACTCAACACAAACATGCAGCTTTCAACTACATGCTCCATAGGCTCACGTCAATACCCCTAAACACACATGACTACCAAGATGAATTAAACACAATTAAATACATAGCAGTCAAAAACGGATACAACCCCGAATTAATAAATAAACTACACAAACGAATCCTCAACACAAAAAGTAAAACACATCTGACCAACAGCACACAACCCAGTAAATACATAACACTTACATACTACAATTCCAATACACATAAAATTGCAAACACATTTAGGAAACAAAATTATAAAGTAGCTTACAGAACCAACAACACCATTAGAAAACACATAAACAATACTAACAAAGACATTGACACATACAGCAAAACAGGGGTTTATAAATTAAATTGCAGTGATTGCCAACAATTCTACATCGGCCAGACGGGAAGATCTTTTTCTTCCAGGTTTTCTGAACATTTAAAAGCCCTCACCACAAACTACATACATTCCACATTTGCCACACATTTACATAACGAAAACCACAGTTACACAAACATAGAACACAACATGGAAATATTACACTACTTACCTAAAAGTAGAAAACTTAACACAGCTGAACAATTTGAAATATACAGATATCACACACTACAACCAAACAACATATTAAATGAACAGATACATTACAAATCACATACACTATTTGACACACTGATCCACACACATAATTTGAACCTCAGCACCAATCCCTTCCCACCATCAACCCCCACCACACACTCCATTCTGTAACGGTTATTCTGTAATCGACAGTTAGTATTAAACCCACTGAAGAAGAGAAACAACATCTCGAAACGTTTGGGAAGTGATAACAGTAAGTTCATAAGTGAAAGTATTATATATATTATTAAATTAATAAAGTGAACGAAGAGGATGCAACAACAAGATAAATTTTATTGATATAAGATGATTTCATTAATAGTTCAAGAATGTTTTTTGTGCTTTGTCTTAATTATCTAAAAACAATTGATAACATGATTTGAGAGGTAAATAAATGAATAATTCATAATTTGAAATCTGAAAGCTTAAAGAATAAAATAAAACTTTAGTTGTCTTACACCAATGCAAGTAGTGTACGTTATTATAACAACCTCAAAATCACGTTTACATTCACAGTTTGTGCTGGGATCTTGGACCCGAATTTAAGGTAGGTGTGAAGGTAATCATAATTTTATAATTCTGTAATAAATCGTATAATCACAATCTACCTTTGCAAACCACCTCATTGAAGCAAACCACACATACAAAAACATCGACAATAACATGAACATTCTACACGTACACACAAAAGGCCGAAAACTAGACACTCTAGAACAATTAGAAATCTACAAACACACAAAAACAAATAAAAACGACATCCTAAACGAACAGACACAATTCAAATCGCACGCATTATTCGAACACATCTCACCCAACACACACAGAATCGATCTTTCGAAAATCTATCCCGTCGCCAACAACAAGACGGACAGCGCTACCTACGGCAGCCTCTGAAGAAGCCTTTTAAAGGAGAAAACCGGTTTAGGCTAAGGTAAAACGTTATGATTTTACTTATAAAAAACTTTGTGTTCCGAGTCGTTAATACAATAGTGATATTTAACAAAAGAAATTGACAAACTCTTTTAGTAAACAACAAAGAGCCACCAAAAGTTCTTGACAGTAGTGGGGTATACCAGATCCAATGTAATGATTGTGATGTCATCTACCGCAGTCATACAGGCAGGCTGTTCCCTAAAAAAGCATAATTGAACACGATAAATCAGAAGTTCATAAAAGATATAATACAGGTTTTGCTGAACATTGTATAATAGAAAATCACACATTAGATACACAACATAAAATTACTACACCGAAGCGTCAAAGAGAAAATTTTAAATCTTTTAGAGGTAATAGAAAAAAAAGAAAGACAAACATCACTAATGAACAAACAGATTTTACAGTATTAATTCATTAATTCAAACAATAATTTAAATTTCGTTTATTTTTATGTATACATTGTTTTATATAAGATGTCTACATCATTAATTTAGTCAGTCATTAGTATCTGTTTCATTCATATCAGTCTATCACACATTTTAATACTTTACATTATACATACATACATACTTTATATATATTTGCATTCATTTAATGTAGACACAAATATTTCTCATTCGAAAATATACATTGTTTTATATAGAGAAGAGCATTAACATTATTTTGTGAGTAATTTAAATGTTTTATTTTATTTATACTGATTATATTATACATGTTTTTATATAGTTTACATTATACTGGGAATTTCATATTGTTTTACTGTCAAACACTGTCAAACTGTCAAGACACTAAAGCTTATTGTATGGTAGGCCTATTTATAATCACCTTTGTCCTATACATATTTAATATATATTTAGACTTACATTAGTTTATGTGACAAGTAGTTGACCTGTAATTCTCTTCACACAAAAGTGTATTGTATACAATTCATAATTAGCCAATAACGGTACTTTTTGTTACCAACAGTGGAACATGCACCTTTGTCAGACCTTGTACCTGGGATTTTCCATTGTACTCTTGGTCATACACTACCTTCTACCTTCAACCCTCCCCCGCCTAACATACACTTCAAATCTGTCAGTTCAAATCTAACCTCTGAAGCTACCACAATTGGTGAAACAATTGTCAGGAAAATAAAAAATTACTTGTATTTATTTATACTATACCAAGTATTTATTTATTCAATTCAAGTATTAATAAAATGTTCAACCAAGTGCCGAGTGACCATTTGATCAGTGTAATTAATCTTAGAATTTACACATTATTTTTGCCAGACATACGAGGGGGCAACCAAAAATAACCGGAATAGCACTGCGATTGGCGGAGCTTACGTAGTACGCATTTCTCCCGCTAGGCGAGCGTAGTGCAACTCGTTACGAGTTCAGTGCCGTCATTTTTGTCACCTGGCAGGGTTGTGTCCGGTCACAGTAATTCGTTTTGTAAAAGCAGTTGCGCTTGCTCCTCGTTTTTTGTCATGGCGGATTTAAGTGAACAGCGTGCTGCTGTGAAATTTTGCTTCCTGCTTGGGAAAAATGCTGCAGGAACTGTTGTGATGTTGAAAACAGCTTACAAGGATAGTGCTATGGGAAAAACTCAAGTGTACCAAAGGTTTTCTCGTTTCAAAGAAGGTGAAATGTCAATTGATGACAAACCTCGTTCGTTCTGGACGTCCGTCAACTTCCAGAATTGACAAAAATGTTGAAAAAGTTCATGCAATCGAGCTTGAAGACCGATGATGGACCATTGAAGAGATTAGTAAGTTATCTGGAATAATTGGAGCTTGGTTCAGCGAATTTTGTCAGAAGATTTGGGGATGAGAGGGATGAGAAGGGTCACTGCAAAATTTGTGCCTCGGGTCCTGACTGAACAGCAAAAAGAGAATCGAGTTGAAACATGCCGTGCATTGAAAGACCAGCTCCGAACCGACCCAGATTTCAGATTTTTTTCCAAGGTCATTACTGGTGATGAGTCATGGTGCTATGGTTACGACCCCGAAACTAAACAACAGTCAAGCCAGTGGAAAACTTCATTGTCGCCTCGCCCAAAAAAAGCTCGTCAAGTGAAATCAAGCATCAAGACGATGCTCATTTGTTTTTTCGATGTGAGAGGGGTAGTGCATTCTGAATTCGTCCCACTAGGTCAGACTGTTAATCATCTATTTGGAGGTTTTAAAAAGATTGCATAACAATGTGCGACAAAAAAGGCCCGATTTGTGGCAGACGGGGGACTGGTTTTTCCACCATGACAATGCACCTGCTCATGCAGCCATTTTTAGCAAAAAACAACATGACTCCCTTGCCCCATGCCCCTTACTCACCTGACCTCGCTCCGTGCAATTTCTTCTTGTTTCCGCGAATGAAGAGGGACATGAAAGGACAACGTTTTGACGACGTGGAAGCGGTAAAGAAAAAAACGAGGCAGGAGCTGTCGGCCATCACAACAGACGAGTTTGAAAAATGTTTCCAGGAATGGGATCGCAGATTGGACAAATGTATTAAGTGTAATGGAGAGTACTTTGAAGGTGATAAGGTTGTTTTGTAAAAAAAATTAAATACATAGCTTTAAAAAAAAAATTCGGTTATTTTTGGGTACCCCTCGTATCATAAACATATTTTAACCTAATATAATGTATTTTATAAAACAAGATAATACTTACTACAGAAACTGGATTATTTTTAGAAGTGTTCCAATCAAGAAATTTTACAATTACATGAAGACTTTCAGTACTGTCTGTACATACATTTTTCAGGACAATGTTTAATCCAATTAATGAGTTACTAAAATGTTCGCCTTTGTCTGCTGTACTAGTTACAGAAAATGTTTTGAATTCTAAATCTTTATGCAGATGTGCTTTCAATATGTTGAAAACGGCCTTCATAAATTCACTGTCTGTGGTATACTGACATTCTGTTGTCTGTAAAACACATAACATGTTACTAGCAGTTTCCAATATACATTAAAACTATAATTTTTACATGTTTACAAAATTAGAGAAAACTAAAAACTTGTTTTCTAATATAATGGATTTTCATCAAGTAAAGGCCTCCAGTATCAATTATGTTTATAAAACATAGACACAAGCTCCATTGCTGTCATTGTTAAGTTTTGTGAACAAGGCATTGTTTGTGTAAAATATTATTAACAAGTATTTATTTAATATTTACACTGTTGTTACTGACAAAAGTCTGTTTAGAAGTATTAATGCGAGTGTGGGCCCCTCACATTAATTCATTTCCTTTTGGTCTTAATAAATTAAATGGAATTATTACAAAACATAAGTATGTAGAAAATATTTTAAGAGTAAAAACTAAGTGAAAATTTTTAATATACCTGCAGCTGCTACATGTTGTTAATGCCAAGAAATGCAGAATGATCTCCACAATTCTGGAGAATAAAATATAATACCTTCTCTCCTCTGTCATGATCAGAAAATGATTTACATGATTAAATAAACAAATAAATAAATAAGTATGTTAGTAACTTATTATAGACATAATACATAAACATTTGTATTATGTATTTTTTATCGTTATTATTGCACTTAATTATTACACTACACATATTCTCACTTAACAATGTCAAGTGTTTTTCCAAAAAGCTAAGAAACTTACTTTTTTGTCGTCATATCTTTTTATATACAGTTCTTTATTGAAAATAAAAGTTTAAGAAATCTGAAAGAGTTGAAAAAATGGCATTCTATAGCGTCATTGATTCTCTGGAGGACCTACTCATATATGCACATCTTCCTCTGTCCTTCTGCTATCTCCACTTTTTTCCTTCTTCCTCCTCCTCCATCTTCTTTTCCTGTATACAGTGGCGGCTCTAGCGTAGGTCACATGGGTGGGCCAGATTATAAAATGGGTGGGCCTAACCTTGAGTTCGCTGGTATAAATTTGGAGTTTAAAATAGTTTTATCAATGACAGAGAGCCAAATTTGGACTGTAATTCCGATTGAATTTATATTTTTAAAACCATGATCATGGTATCCAAGCCACTATATAACATAATAAATTAATTTAATTTACCTCCGTCTTGTGGCTGCCTGATAATCTTCTTACCACTAACGCATTTCGGAACCTATGATTCCATCATCAGAGTGTAAAATTAATCAGTCTAAAAGACGTCGTTAGTCATTAAACATAAAAATAAAATTGCACAAACACACACATAAAACGAAATCTTAACCGCACACGCGAGTCTTAGAGTGCGTGTGGGTGTCGCGAGCATTCGTGGAGTGCGCACTCTAAGACTTGCGTGTGCGGTTAAGATTTCGTTTTTATGTGTGTGATTGTGCAATTTTATTTTTATGTTTAATGACTAATGATGTCTTTTAGACTGATTAATTTTACACTCTGATGATGGAATCATAGGTTCCGAAACGCGTTAGTGGTAAGAAGATTATCAGGCAGCCACAAGACGGAGGTAAATTAAATTAATTTATTATGAATTTATATGTTTGTGTTATATATTTTATATGTGTATATTATTTGTACAAAATGACAATATCTTAACTGTACAATGTTTAAATCAGTGCTGACAATAAAGATGATAATTGATAGACCAAAACTGAACAGCTGAAATATTAACCAAAATAAAATACTATGAATGCAAAATAGTAAACAGGCTTTTACTTACTTTTAAAACAGATTAATTCTTCGATTGTTGTGATTAACGGCAAAATCATCGACTCTTTTCAAGTCAATGTTCTTGGTCAAAGTCCTTTCTATGTGACGATTTAAATTGTAAAAATAATCAAGAAAATAAAAAATTTAAAAATTAAGGTTGCGAGCTATTAAGCCATTTAAATCTCACAGTATTAATATAAAAAAACCTGTATGTACTCAGTATGAGAGGAAGCAGTAATTAGTTAGTAAGAAGATACTCTAATAAAAAGATAAATTGTAAAGAGTTATTAATATCGTATTTAACCCTTTGCTTGTTATCAGGCGCTGACCTGTTGATTCCAGACTCGACATGTTTTCCGAGTCTTGTGTAAGTTAGAATAAGATAAAAAACCTAATGTTAATAATTAAAAATCTGAAGACACAGATAGTCGCTAAAACAACTTATTTAAATTATGTATATTTGTTTAGGGATAGTTTGTATAAATAAAAATTTTAACATAAAGAGAGACAGGGACTATATTCTCGCGCAGTAATTGCCCCTCTACCATTTTGTCCAGTACCAGACGAAGGGAGCAGAATTTCGCTCTCTCGCAATGGTGACTTCATACAGTACAGACGTAAGAGCTATGCTCTTACACTATGTTACCGATATTTTCGTTTACCTTAATGTGGTATACAAGAAATAGCTGCTTAAAGCATATGTATGTGTTAACTAGTATAGTTATGTAAAAAACAAGAGACTTAAAGTGTAACTCGAAACGTAAAAAAATGGTGTAATACAAGATGACTTCGAACTTCAAGAACTAACAACACTTCCAACATCATACCTGGAGATGTGAACTATCAGAAGCCACAAGCTCTAGTACACACGACAGAATATGCAGATCAGGACATCCGAGAATCTACAAGTACCATCGTAGAAGGTTCAACCTGCGGACTTTGGAGCCCTTTACTGACGAAGACCAGACCGAGATGACGACGACGCTATTCCGGTTTCCCAAGACGGACACCCCAGGACGAGTTTTCTGCATACCAATTAAAAGGTGACTCGATAGCCTGTCTATCGAGGCTTACTAATATTTGTTACACAACACACCTTAAAAGAGACTTTTCAGAGACTATTAACTTTGTAAAGATTAATAAATTAAATCTAAGAATTTAATGTAACTATTCAAACTTCATACGTTGTAACAGTTTATATGCTAATGTATAGTAATATAATTCAAGTAATAATACCATTCTTCCAACGGTTAAATAAAAGAAAGTCTTGTAAGCTAATATCATGAATTGAGTATGACTAAAAGTTTTAATGAATAAATACCGAAGGTTACCCGGATCCGAGGTATAGCTAAATAGAATCAATTTTGATCCCAAAGTTTAAAGAAAGCATTCAAATAACTTTAATAATTTAATTAGTAATGTCATGGGATCTGTCAGTAAATGTTTTTAAATGTTAAATAAAGAGAAGTCTTCTTGTTACACACATATGAGGAGTGCTTAAATCAATAGTATACCTTGCCATTGTTTCCTTACACAGTTAGTAAGTAATTTGTCATAGTAATTATTTGTGATACATTCTGTTACAACGTAGGCAGCCCATCTAATTAACGGAGTTTAATTACGATGGGTTCCCTGGATTTGTAACGCGGCGTACAGACGTTACAAAATTGCGCCACTCTGCTAATGACTTAAAATTTATAAAGGTGTTGTAAGCATCACGACGCAAACAAAATTGCGTCACTCTTTTTAAAAAAAAAAAAGGAAACAAAGGAAAGAGTTTTATTTGTGTATAGAGTGTCACAAACAAAATTGCGCCACTTGTGACATGTAAACAAAATTGCATCACTATGCGTAGATAATTTGTATGATCAATAACTGAATATATATTATTGATCTATGCACTCAGAAAGTTACCTTAATAACTTTAATGTTCAAAACATATTTAATAGTTTATTAAGTTACGTAAATGATAGTATGTATAAGTGAAATATCCTTAGCGTCATACAATGCATATAGCTTTTGCATTCTATATGCCAGTAGGAACCAGCATTACTCGATATAATTACTTGCATACATGAATTGTGACCAAACATAACAATTTTGGTCAACCGAACAATCTGTAACAGGTTTGTTTACGACAATCCGTGACCTGTTGTTTCCTGAATCATTCTGCACAGTGTATGTCCAACAATATAGCTTACATACACTAGTATGTGTTATAAAAGAAAAATTAATTAAAAATAACTTTGTTAATAATAAAGTAATTAAGTAGAATTTCATGATTTAAAAACTTGTGAACAAAATAATTAATTGATTTAATTGAGAAGAGTATATGAATGAACGGAGTCAAAGTGTTGTCGAGCGTAATAATAATAATAGATTTGTTGAATAAGATTGTGCTCCCCTTCTCTTGTTTATACCGGTAGTTGTGTTATTCAGTCACATTGTGTAGAGAACAATAAGAGTAAAACCCCCTTTTCTCACTGACACACGCTCAACCTTCCTTTGTTAACTAAATACAGAGGGTGACCTACATTCCAGAAAACAGCTGATCGGCTATTTAACTTGATGAACTTGATAAATATGTGTGTGGAATTTCTGTCTCTCCCTTAGAAGAGAAATGGTTCTTTTCTAATTTGTGTAAATTGGTTACTTAAGAATTTATTATATATATGTGTAATATATGTGTAGTGTACTAGTATTAATTTTAAGTACGTGCTAATGCGTTAGAACAAAATGGCCCAATTTAACCCGGATTGTTATTAAAAGACGAGCTGTCTTACGAAGCCCTTTTGCGTGGACTACCCCATGCTAATGTAACAGTCGCGGAATTACGAAGGTCAATTCGCGAATGTGGATTTGATGCGCCCGTGCAATTAAACTATCTAAACCAACTCGATTATGAAAGTGAGAAAGAAATTTGTAATACCAAGTATAGTGAACTATACTTATTGTCTCAAACACTCCAAGACGAGAAATCTCCGGCAATAATTTTGCGGACTACCCAGAGAATAGAGCATTTAACCAGGCGAATAAAAAATTTGTCGATCTGGCCGAATCTCACAGAAATACCCGTTGATGTACAAAAGCTAGCAGACGAAGCTCTATGCCGCTTACCTTCAATTATTAACGATTTGAGACGAAAATCCGACTCATTCAGAATGGACGAAATAGAGAAATCATTAATGAAATTACACATCTCCCCAGTACAATCCCCCACCACTGGTTTACCCCCGCCTAACACGGATCGGAACTCACCCATCGTATCGCAAGTGCAAGCGAACCCAGAACAAAATACTGATACAGAGGTAAATGCCCCTCCTCCCGAGCATTTTCAGTTTCGTCCCGGAAATCATGAATTGACCACCACCTCCAATGAATCCAATCGCCCTCATCGAGGAATTACACCTATGAACTATAACGCGGATCTATACGGTAAAATGACTCATCCTGTGGAGAAGATTTTAACCGAAATCCCTTATACAGATGGCTTAAATGTTTCCAAATTACTAACATTTATTAGTTATCTTCTTCAGATAAAGGATCTACAGCAGCTGAATGACTGGCAAATTTTACAAGTTCTGTTACCAAAGTGTAAACCCCCGTTAAAAAATCGTGTCCTAGAAGCCCTAACCTCTACATTCCCAGTAGAAGAGCTACATAGCTCTATAATAAAATACTTTATTCCCACCGGCATCTATGAGGAAATAAAAAGAAAGACAGTACTCCGAGTACAAGGACATCAGGAGAGATTAGCTCACTACATCTCCGATATTAGGGAGTCCTCTCGACTATTACGTGTAAGCTGGAATGAAACACAACTGGTGGACACCATTTTAATAGGCGTGTCACCTGAAGAAAGATCTCGACTATCATTGATGAATAGACCCAATACAATTGCTGATCTAGAACAGTGCAGTATCCATTCTTCAAATGTATGGTACTCAGATCAAAATAGAGAAGCAATGAAAACCTCTGGAACTAATAGACATCAATTGCGAGCACTACTGCCTGATGTAACAACCTCGTATGAAAGACAAGTTTCTAGTAGACCTCACCATGTGCGCAAAGCTGGTAAGTTAAGTGTAAACCCAGATAAAGCGGAAACCAAGTACCCACCTCGCAGAAAACCCACCTGTTATAATTGTGGCAAATATGGGCACATAAGAAGAGAGTGCAAAAGTAAGCCATTGGAATGGAATAACCCCAATTCAAAAAACATGTAAGGCAGGGAGACCCGAAAACCTGTGTCTTCCGCAGCTACTCGAAATTGGGTAAACTAAGAGAAACCAATAATAATAATAATAATAATAATAATAATAATAATAATAATAATAATGAATTATTCTGTAACCAAGTAAAAAAAAAAAAAGGTGCGAAAGAAATCGACCCCTATGTGAGAGAATTTCGTGAAAAGTGTAATGCGATTAATAAATGTAAATGGAAAAAAATCTACTACCATTAATACGAGTCGACTTAGGCGTTACATCCCCCATTGCCTTAATTGATTCGGGATCTAGTAGAACTTTAATCAGCCAAGAATTAGCGGACATGTTAGCTAAACATCAACTAGTAAAACGGAACCAACCAGTGGATATAAAGTGTGCTACCGCTGATAAACGTAAAATAAACATAAACCTGAGTATTACCGTTAAGGTTAAAATAAAAAACCTAAGTTGGATGTTTACAATGTTAGTATGTAAAGAATTAGGACCTGATTTAATATTAGGTGCAGATTTTATTAGTAAGACAGGAATGATTCTTGACATCTACGACCAAGTATTTTATTTCAGATTTGACCGTACAAGGAAACATAAATTTGATAGTAATGAAGATAAACGTTGTTCATCTACTGCACATGTAATACACCAAGATTCAGATTTATCTCACCTAGAAAGAAGAGATAGAGTCAGAATACTAAAACTAATAAAAGAATTTTCCTCGGTTCTTACACCTAAGCTAGGACTTACGGACCTAATAGAGTATAAAATTAATCTGAGTGATCAGAAAGTAATACGACTACCTCCGTACAAGTTGTCGCCTCCCAAGATGGAAGTCATGCGAAACCATATCAACAAGTTATTGGACCAAGGAGTCATAGAACCCTCTACGTCCCCATATTCTTCACCCTCCTTTTTAGTACCAAAAGGACCAGATAAACACCGACTAGTTGTAGACTACAGGCAATTAAATAAAAGAATAGAATTTGAATCAATCCCTCTTCCAGACATCCATAGTGCGTTTCATTATTTTACTAAAGCTATGGTCTTTACGGTAATGGATCTGTATCAAGCTTTTCACCAAATACCTCTTTCAGAAGAATCAAAACGTCTAACCGCGTTTGCAGTTCCTTTTAACTTGTACCAATTTACTAGGGTACCCTTTGGAATATCTCAAGGAAGTTCCGTATGTAGTAGACTATTGGAAAAGATATTTCACGACATTAAATTTAAATATGTGTACCACTATTTGGACGACATCGTTATATACAGTGAATCAATGGAACAACATCTCAAACATTTGCGTGAAGTGTTATCTCGGTTACTAAGAGCAGGATTAACGGTGAACCCAAATAAGGTAAGTTTTGCCGTCCCTCAGTTTTCTTTCTTAGGACACATCGTGAAAGCGAATGGAAAGGTAAGCATTGACCCCGAACGTACCTGCGCTATTAGAGAATTTGCACCCCCACGAGATGCAAAAGGTATAGCCCGATTTTTAGGTATGGTGAATTATTTCCACAAATATATTCCCCATCTTGCCGAAATAGCAGCACCCCTAAACTCCTTACGAAAGAAGGGAACGAAGTTCGAATGGAGCTCAATACATCAAAACGCGTTTGAGCAACTTAAAGAAAGTATTATATCTCCCCCAGTTTTGCAACTAGCTGATTTCACAAAACCATTCGTCGTGCAAACCAACAGTTCCAGTGTAGCGTTAGGTGTAGTGATATACCAAGAGATAGATAACTGTAGACTACCAATTAGTTATGCATCACGAACACTGAGCGATCAAGAAAGAAAGTATTCCGCATATGAATTGGAATGTTTAGCAATTGTTTTTGCATTCGAAAAGTTTAAACCCTTCCTAGAACATAAAGAATTCCTTTTGGAAACCGACAATCAGGCGTTATCATGGTTATTGAATCATCCTAAACAATTAGGACGAATTGGCAGATGGATATTGAAATTAAACTGCTACAAATTCAGAGTGCAGCATATTAAAGGTACTCAAAATGTAGTCGCCGATACCCTGTCCCGTATGTTCCAGTCACCCACTAAAACTTCCGAAAACATCGTGAAGCAGGAAATAGCAAGTGCTAACGCCGTAATTACTGAATTCCCCCTTGCCTTTACAAACATTGCCCTGTATCAACAACAAGACCCCTTACTGAAGCCTATTATAGAACAACTTACCCAAGGTATTAAATCCGAGAAGTACGTATTGAGTAAGAATGTACTGTGTCTCAAGATAAGAGACGGAAAGGAATTAAGAATAATAGCCCCGGATGTAATTAAGCCCATGCTGATGGAATACTTCCATTCATCTACCATAGGAGCCCATATGGGAGTCAATAAGACGATACATCGTATTCGAAAGGAATATCATTGGAACAATATGAACTGCGAAATAGCTACCTTCGTAAAGAAATGTTCATTATGCGCCCTTAGTAAACCAGCCAGAAATACTCAAGTAAGCCAGTTGATATCAGAAATCCCAAAGACTCCTTTTTCGAAACTTTATCTAGATTTCTCAGGTCCGTATCCACGATCCAAATCAGGAAATACCATGTTACTGATATGTGTAGATTCGTTCACCAAATTTGTTTGGATGTATCCCATGCGACGAGCATTAGCGTCGACAACAGTTAAAATACTACAGGAAAGACTATTTAAAGACTACGGTACTCCAGTACGTATAGTATCTGACAACGGTCCACAGTTTAAAGCCAAAGAATTTAAGAATATGTGTTTCAAGTTAGGGATAGACCATATAACCACTACAGAGTATCGACCGCAAGGCAATATTGCTGAAAGGTATCTACGAAACCTCAAATCTGCGCTAATCGCCTATCATGCGAACGATCACACGTCGTGGGACCAAAATCTATCCTGGATTCAATACGCTTTTAATTCAGCTTACCACGAAGGTCACAAGTCGACCCCGTTCGAGTTACTATACAAGTATCGACCAAACCACCCTTTGTCCACAAGATGGAATATACACGATCTGCTGCCTCCACAAATAACGGATAAGCAGATAAAGCGAATATGGAACAAAGCCCGCTCTAACTTAAGAGCAAGCTTGGAAAAATCCAGAAGATACCACGAGAAAGGTAATCATAGCAACTCAGTAAGGTACCAAGTAGGTGACTTAGTAATGTACAAGACTCACCCCATTAGTAGTGCGATTGATAAGACCACCTCTAAACTATCATTCCGATGGTGTGGCCCTTACCAAATCCAAAAGTACCTAACTCCAGTTACAGTAGCCCTGTGCGAACCTGCAACTCAGAAATATGTGCGGAGAACGCATATTTCGCAACTAAAGTTGTATAAGAAGAAGTGACGGTATAGTATAACCCAAAATAGAAAAGGGAATACTAGGCAGTAAAGAAAATTATATTTCTGAATCCACGTGGAAAAAAGGTAAAACGTAGAGTTTGGAAACGAGGCCTGATCAACCTGAGTTCCAGTTCTGCGAAGCATACATTAATGAATAATCATTAACTAGATGGGTACTAACACTCATTAACTACATGAGTTATATAGGACTCACAGAAGACAAGTTAGAATTCTAAATAGTAAAGATTTAGAAAGTTACTCTACAGAAGAGAGAGTAAGACAAACAAAAAACCCGGTAGTAGATTTAAGTGATAGAGATAAGAAAGAGTTTTGTGTTTTAATTGTGTAAATATTAAGTGTAAATAGTATGTAAAAAAAAAAAAAAAGGTAGTTAATAAGAATATAAAGTATACTGTGTTGTAACTATAGGAAATAACTATGTGGACAACGCTGTAAAGTGTCCAACAACTATGTGAAAGAAATTACACACACTAACCCCATTCATACTCCCAGTCCCCAATTGTGAGTTAGACTCAAAAAACTTAACCGTAGCGTGCAAATTAAGCGGTGGAGTATGTGACGATTTAAATTGTAAAAATAATCAAGAAAATAAAAAATTTAAAAATTAAGGTTGCGAGCTATTAAGCCATTTAAATCTCACAGTATTAATATAAAAAAACCTGTATGTACTCAGTATGAGAGGAAGCAGTAATTAGTTAGTAAGAAGATACTCTAATAAAAAGATAAATTGTAAAGAGTTATTAATATCGTATTTAACCCTTTGCTTGTTATCAGGCGCTGACCTGTTGATTCCAGACTCGACATGTTTTCCGAGTCTTGTGTAAGTTAGAATAAGATAAAAAACCTAATGTTAATAATTAAAAATCTGAAGACACAGATAGTCGCTAAAACAACTTATTTAAATTATGTATATTTGTTTAGGGATAGTTTGTATAAATAAAAATTTTAACATAAAGAGAGACAGGGACTATATTCTCGCGCAGTAATTGCCCCTCTACCATTTTGTCCAGTACCAGACGAAGGGAGCAGAATTTCGCTCTCTCGCAATGGTGACTTCATACAGTACAGACGTAAGAGCTATGCTCTTACACTATGTTACCGATATTTTCGTTTACCTTAATGTGGTATACAAGAAATAGCTGCTTAAAGCATATGTATGTGTTAACTAGTATAGTTATGTAAAAAACAAGAGACTTAAAGTGTAACTCGAAACGTAAAAAAATGGTGTAATACAAGATGACTTCGAACTTCAAGAACTAACAACACTTCCAACATCATACCTGGAGATGTGAACTATCAGAAGCCACAAGCTCTAGTACACATGACAGAATATGCAGATCAGGACATCCGAGAATCTACAAGTACCATCGTAGAAGGTTCAACCTGCGGACTTTGGAGCCCTTTACTGACGAAGACCAGACCGAGATGACGACGACGCTATTTCGGTTTCCCAAGGCGGACACCCCAGGACGAGTTTTCTGCATACCAATTAAAAGGTGACTCGATAGCCTGTCTATCGAGGCTTACTAATATTTGTTACACAACACACCTTAAAAGAGACTTTTCAGAGACTATTAACTTTGTAAAGATTAATAAATTAAATCTAAGAATTTAATGTAACTATTCAAACTTCATACGTTGTAACAGTTTATATGCTAATGTATAGTAATATAATTCAAGTAATAATACCATTCTTCCAATGGTTAAATAAAAGAAAGTCTTGCAAGCTAATATCATGAATTGAGTATGACTAAAAGTTTTAATGAATAAATACCGAAGGTTACCCGGATCCGAGGTATAGCTAAATAGAATCAATTTTGATCCCAAAGTTTAAAGAAAGCATTCAAATAACTTTAATAATTTAATTAGTAATGTCATGGGATCTGTCAGTAAATGTTTTTAAATGTTAAATAAAGAGAAGTCTTCTTGTTACACACATATGAGGAGTGCTTAAATCAATAGTATACCTTGCCATTGTTTCCTTACACAGTTAGTAAGTAATTTGTCATAGTAATTATTTGTGATACATTCTGTTACAACGTAGGCAGCCCATCTAATTAACGGAGTTTAATTACGATGGGTTCCCTGGATTTGTAACGCAGCGTACAGACGTTACATCTATTGCAAGCACAGACAAATAGCTAAGACGTTCATCAGACATCGAATTTCATAAATAACTCTTAACACGTTGCATACACGAAAATGTTCTCTCACATGATGCAGAAGAAGCTGGAATAGTCACTGCTATTTGAGTCAATTTGTACAAGTCATTGAACGCTAGTTTGTATTGCTCTAACAACTTGAGCAATGCAAGTAGATTCACAGTCTCCACTCCGGTTTGTTGTTCATGCCTTAGGATAAGATTTTTTAATATTTTTATTTCTACCTCCAACGAATCAGTGTTGCATGAATAATTTTGTGCCAATGGCATTAACATTTCTTTATTCAGGAACGTTTTACTTTTGGGATTCAGACAAGTGATTCCTTTAATTATTGCAGAGTTTGAAATAAAACGTCTCTCAAGTTCACTATCTATGATATATAGAATTTCATCAAATACTAGCAACTTGAAATCAGTTGGGTGTACAGGTTTCAAGCTGTCTTTATTTGGCATATCACAAACATATTCCACAAGATGTTTTGGTAACTTTCGAATTCTGCCAAGAGTAGAGGAATCCGTGGGAATATCAGCACCTATTTTTGTTGCTACATCTATACTTTCTTCCCACACAGAAGTGAAACCTGTATCAGATTCACGCATTTGGTTGAAAAGATCCATTGTAGTTTCGACCAAATTGATTGCAGCAACAATATCACAATCTTTGCCCTGGAGGAAATCAGACAGTGACTTGCATTCTTTCAACAAACGTGTGAACAAGCATAAATGAAAAATAAAAGAAAAGTTCAACTTGGCACTGAATCCTGACGCTTCTGCAGCTCATTCTGAATTTTCACTCTGGATATTTATTAGTGTTACAATAATAGCTTCAATTGTTTTCTTCACAGCCAAACATGTAGCGAACTGACAGGCCCATTGGGTGTCATTTAACTTTTTCAATTCTACTTTTCCTATCTTCATTTTCATTTGTGTATCTATAAACATTTGATGGACTGCCGACCCACTCATGAAAACATACAGTCCCTGCAGTGTCATAAAAAAATCTGTAGCTGAATTGATAATTCTAAATGTTGCCACTATAACGAGATTCAATTTATGGTTCATACAGTGTGTGTAGATGGTTTGTGGAAATTCCCTGCTTAAAAGAGCTTGAACACCTGCACAAGAGCCACTCATGACTGCAGCTCCATCATACGTTTGTGCAACACAGTAGTTTAAATCAACTCCACAGTTTGCTAGTTTTTGTTTAATACAAATTAATAAAGAAGAAGCATCCAATTTTTTTGCAGGTTCAAAGCCTAGAAATCTTTCATATATATTCCCATCTAAATAGTAACGAATCATTATTGACAATTGCTCAGTTTTTGAACAGTCTTTTCATTCGTCAACCATTACAGCAAAATACTGAGCTTTTTTTACTTCATCTGTTATATGTTCTAGCACAATATTGCTCATGGTGCTAAGAATTTCATTTTGAATACCATGATGAGTGTACTTTTCTCTTTTATATTCAAGCTTTTTTTTAACAGTTGGATCTTTTTTCCCTATAAGTTCCACTAATTCTAAAAAATTTCCCTTGTTTTCACTCTGTTTCGATTCATCATGACCTCTTTGAGCTATTCCTTGTAGGGCTGTGAATCGAAGTACATCAGCAATTGTTTCAATGTATTCTCTATTTTCTTGAACTTCAAGAGCATACGTTTCATTTAGCAGAGCAGCAATTGGTGCTTCCTCCCCAAACTTACTTTTTAAATTTTTGAAAGATTCCCAAGCAACTAAAGAATGTTTGTGGGATGAGCTGTTCTCATGCTGCTTAAAATCGGAATTATATTCTGTTCTTCTTTTCCAATTAGTGTAACCTTCATTTACAAAACTAAGCAATTCACTTTTTGTGCCTTGAGTTTGGGGACGAAAAAATTGACAGGCAAAACAAAATGCAGCATCATTTATAATGCTGTATTCAAGCCATGGGTGGATTTTGTACCAACCTGGCTGGAAATTCCTTTTTCTATCTCCAAACTGGCGAAACGGAAAATGTCATAATAGTGGTTGTTTTGGTTCATCAGTAGGTTTCGTAGCTATATCACTAATTGAACCAGATGGATTAGTGATGCTGGTGCTACTGCTAGGAATAGAAAATAAATCAGTACCTTTATTTTCACCAAGTTCTTCTTCATTTTCTGACTGTTTTTCTTCTTTCCCTACTTCCATATCATCATCATCGAACACAATTTTTTCAGTTTCAGTTTCAGGATCCTGAAAACTAACCTCAGCAGTTACAGGTGTAAACATTGTAGGCGTTGTAATGTCCTCTTCATTTGGTTTAACAATTTTTTGTTGCAGAATGAAGAAGTCCGAAATGCTAGGACGTTTTGCCATTTTTATTGTCACTTTCCACATTCACTTTCAATAAGATGCACAATAGTCTACACAAACAGTGAAACACGAAACACAGATTACTCTCATGAGACCTTTTAATTTTTATATGCAAATTAACCTCAAACGTATTGAAACGTACATAACATAAAAACCGAAAGAATGAATCGAACACGAGACAAACTGCTGTCCATATTTACATAAAATTGGCAGTTAAACACGTTAACTCTGCTTATGCAAACCACAAAACCACAGACACAAAAATAAAATCGTTGACTTAACGAAAACGAAAGTACGACCACAGACTGAGAAACCAAGACTATAATACATTTTAGGTTAGTTGTCTCCAAGTCGCTTATATTAATATAATAGATATTTACCATATATCCGTCGTGCGACTTTGTTTTTCTCGTCTTATTTTGACGCGTTTCGGCAACGAATTGCCATCTTCAGAAATCTTAATCACTCAATAGAGATCGTTAAAAAATTAAAAACAATAAAATCATTACAGTAAAAGTGCACTTTTACGACATTGGAAACTCACAGACGCGAACATGAAAGTTTATGTTTCTCGCGTGGACAATATCGATCGACTGATTCACTGTTTTTATAGCCACTGATAAACCTGTTTTGCTTATTATAGCCCGTATGTACTGTGACTTTCCATTTACCAGCGCCCGTGTGCAAGTATTGCCGTGTCGTACAATATGTTATGTGAAAATGTAAGTTTATCATTCAAGACATAATCACTGTTGATTTTGACGGCTTTATATATTTCATATTCCTCAAGCGCGTCCATGTATTTTCCTTTCCTGCAGCAATGCAAGGGCTGGAAATTTGTCTCAAAATCACTGTAGTTATGATTACATAGTATCAGGTGCCTGGCAAAATTAGATGTTGTTTTATGTAATTCCCTTCTGGGAAGATGTTCGTTATATCTTTCTTCAAATGGTCTGCCTGTTTGGCCTATGTAGAACATGTCGCATGAGCTGCAATTCATCTTGTATACGCCGGTTCTTTTTCTTTCTGGTATACTGTTTTTCCGGCTAAGAAGTCTCTGAATGTTGTTATTTGTACGGAAAGTTACAATTACATGGTGTTTCTTGAGTTCATTAACTAGAATATTTGGTAAAATGTTTGTGTAATCTGCAGATATGTATTTATTAACCGGAAGTGTGTTATCATTGTTCGACTTTTTTAATTTCTTCTCTTTGTGTTTACTTATTAATTTATCCACTAATGAACTTTTATACCCGTTAGCCGCTGCTATGTGCTTGATGGTATTAACCTCTTCATTGTAGTCTTTTTCACTTAACGGTATAGTTAGCAATCTATGCACAAAACTATTGTAAGCTGCCATTTTATACGAGGTGGGATGATATGAATCGGCATGAATTGTGATGTCCGTTGTTGTGGCCTTTCTATAGATTTTAAATTGAAGTTTTCCTTTCTTTTTTTAAAATGGTTAAATCTAAGAAATTTAATTGATTTTCTTCTTCTATTTCAGATGTGAATTTAAACTTATGGTGTATGCTGTTTATGTGACTATTTAAGTTTTGTATTTGTCTTTTTGTTCCATTAAATATCATAAGACAAATACAAAACTTAAATAGTCACATAAACAGCATACACCATAAGATTAAATTCACATCTGAAATAGAAGAAGAAAATCAATTACTTTCTTAGATTCAACCATTTTAAAAAAAGAAAGGAAAACTTCAATTTAAAATCTATAGAAAGGCCACAACAACGGACATCACAATTCATGCCGATTCATATCATCCCACCTCGCATAAAATGGCAGCTTACAATAGTTTTGTGCATAGATTGCTAACTATACCGTTAAGTGAAAAAGACTACAATGAAGAGGTTAATACCATCAAGCACATAGCAGCGGCTAACGGATATAAAAGTTCATTAGTGGATAAATTAATAAGTAAACACAAAGAGAAGAAATTTAAAAAGTCGAACAATGATAACACACTTCCGGTTAATAAATACATATCTGCAGATTACACAAACATTTTACCAAATATTCTAGTTAATGAACTCAAGAAACACCATGTAATTGTAACTTTCCGTACAAATAACAACATTCAGAGACTTCTTAGCCGGAAAAACAGTATACCAGAAAGAAAAAGAACCAGCGTATACAAGATGAATTGCAGCTCATGCGACATGTTCTACATAGGCCAAACAGGCAGACCGTTTGAAGAAAGACAGAACGAACATCTTCCCAGAAGGGAATTACATAAAACAACATCTAATTTTGCCAGGCACCTGATACTATGTAATCATAACTACAGTGATTTTGAGACAAATTTCCAGCCCTTGCATTGCTGCAGGAAAGGAAAATACATGGACGTGCTTGAGGAATATGAAATATATAAAGCCGTCAAAATCAACAGTGATTATGTCTTGAATGATAAACTTACATTTTCACATAACATATTGTACAACACGGCAATACTTGCACACGGGCGCCGGTAAATGGAAAGTCACAGTACATACGGGCTATAATAAGCAAAACAGGTTTATCAGTGGCTATATAAACAGTGAATCAGTCGATCGATATTGTCCACGCGAAAGCAGTCGATCGATATTGTCCACGCGAGAAACAAACTTTCATGTTCGCGTCTGTGAGTTTCCAATGTCGTAAAAGTGCACTTTTACTGTAATGATTTTAGTGTTTTTAATTTTTTAACGATCTCTATTGAGTGATTAAGATTTCTGAAGATGGCAATTCGTTGCCGAAACGCGTCAAAATAAGACGAGAAAAACGAAGTCGCACGACGGATATATGGTAAATATCTATTACAAACCAAGACTGACCGACCGAAGGTTTGTGTACACTCTGACGTTTGTTTGTATCATGGTTCTATTCTAAAGATCTTTTAGTTTTGTTCTAAACACGTGGAAAACATATTTCTTGTTGAATTTTATAAAAGATAGTTTGACTTTGACCTCTGAAATTTCTCCGTCTTATCTGGGTGGGCCAAGAAAATTTTGGGTGGGCCCGGGCCCACCCCAGCCCACCCGCAGCGCCGTTACTGCCTGTATATCTTACAGCTAGGTCTATAGTAGATTCAAAGTTCTAATAAGTGGCAAGGTGGTTACCAATCCAAATAAAATTATCAGTTTTACAGCTATAGTTTATCTATATACAGAGGTTAGATATTGCCATTATATTGTGTTAATGTTCTCTACATCAGCACTTTTCATGAACTTTGTATCAATGCCAAATCATAACGGCTACAGACTTATTCTATATTGAAAAGGCCGGATAGAATAGCATTTATAGTGACACACGAATATATAATTTATCAGTTGGTTTAATTCACTAGTTGCATTTGGTGGGAACAGACCAATTTCACATTTGCTGTCTTTGGGTGGTAGAAAAAATCTTTGTCACTGTCCCGAAAAATTTTACTTTTCAATTTTCATCATTTTGGCATTAAACCCATTTAACCACTGTTGTATTATAGAGTGGTTTCTATATATCTCAACATCTCAGTTTCATTGTACTTTCAATGACATCAGTTTTTCACTTTGCGCACCAATGCATTGTCATTTTGTCCCCAATGCACTTTTCTCCTTTAATCACAAGTGATTTTGTTGGCAAATCTTGACAAAATAAGGTTGTTCAACCTCGTTGTAAATGTTTGTAGGTTTGTAGCTGAAGTCAAGTCTAGAAGTTTTCATTTATTACATGTTTATCCACATCCTTTGACTCTAATAAATTTCAGTAAAGACAATATTGTGTCTCTTCTTGAAGCTGTCAAGCCACGATGTAGATGCCTTAAACTGGCTGTTTTCCAGAGATTTCACTACTGTGAGAAAGCTTTACTTTGAATCATTGGTCTTGAAATTTTATGTTTTTGAGCCTGCATTGGTGAACCACTTCCACACTACTCATTTATTTCCTTGTTACCTTTGCTAACCCTTCATTTGTCCATTTCTCTGCAATCATTTATTCATTATTTTATCTTTTTTGTTTAACAGTGTAATAAATTTGCATTTGCCGCTCTGGAACCATAATATTATTTACACAAAATTTATCTTTTTTCTTTAGCTTCAATCACTTTAACTTTTTCTATAGTGACAAAGACACATTCAATTTAGCAATTACCTTCACTGTTACAACCACAGAAATAAACTGACAGGATTTGTTAAACAAGCCAGGAGGGCTGTACTTGTTGCATACTGTACAACTTTCTTAAAATGAAACTGCATTTGGTCTTGCCTGTGCAGAATCTCAAATTTTGAGTTAATCTGAGAGGAGGGGGGACTCTCAATTCAGTTGATATAAACATTGGATGTCCATATCACAACTTCACTGCCTCTCTGGCTACCTTCTGCACACACCACAGGCAACTTGGTTCTAGGAGTGTTGGACCACAGTGCTAGAATATTTTTTCTTAGAAAATCAATAGAGTTCATAAAACTTGTAGCATGTGTGGTATCCTGTTCCATATTTCTTTTGTGTATTGTACAATTCCACATTTCCAAACAATAAATAAATAACTCGCTGACATTAATTCTCATAATAAGATATAAATAGTACAGTTGGGTATAAAAACAGGTACACTGCGATACAGTACTTCAATATTCATTTTTCCACCTTACACAAGTTGCACTTTGGAAATTCCTCAAATACTGCATTCTGTTTCCATGTTGGACTGAATGCCTTTGCAAAGGCCTGGATGGATGGATGAATCTATCCATATTAGACAGATTCTGCCTTAAAAAATAAATACTATATGATGCCTGTTATCTCTGTCGGGACCAAAGAATGTTTACACATTGGGAAACACAACACACACACATACAAACTTCACAACAGCCAAATATAAGTCTACAATTGTCAGACAGCCTTTACAGAGTAGATGGCAAACCCACTACTTCTCCATTAATAATTATTCTGATCTTCTTTACCACAAGGCACTTCATACTTACAGTGTCCCTAAGGGAAAGCCTTGTTGTTACAGCTTCATGTTCCCGTTCTGTGCAGGCCTCTGTACCTCCAAATAAGTGTTACATTCCATGTCAATTATTACATTTCTCCTAGGCTGTTTCTGTAAATCTCTTTCCCAACATCTTGCTCCCCTATTGCCTATGGTGTTTGCTGAGCCCTTTTCAACCTTAAGTCCACTCAGAACCTCCTTATTCATACCTCCCCCCCCAAAAAACATAAAAAAACAAAACCCTAAAGTCACCACTTTCATTTGTAAATTTGGAATATGGAAAATGTATCACTGTCCCTGTTACCTACAATTTTATTTCACAAAATTTTCTGTCTCTTAGAAATACCTCTAGACCTGTTTACTAAATATAATGTAGAATAAGGCAGGATGATTTCTAAAATAACTCATATTACGTATTATATCACATATTTTATTAGAATCCATAAAAAAGAGGTTAAGTAACAGAAGTAAATGCTGTTTAAAGACACACACAGACCTTAAGTATAACAAATAACAGATGTTTATTTTTGTTGTTCTACTTGTTAAAACCACATGAAAATAGAAAAAAAATGAAAGACGCAGAAACAGCTGTACAAAACACGCATATTTCTGACCAGGACCCAATACGCCACGACATAAAACGAAAACTCCAGCGCACACATTGTAACGTACCAAATTGGCAGTTACATAAAATAACTAATTATTACGTCAAGTGACGGGAGATCATGAAAATATTTCAAAGTACATAAAATAAGGAACAAGAGAATATAGACAAAGTGTGTATCTACAAAGGTATATTATTGAAACAATCCAACAAAGAAGAAGGAAGAGTAATATAGCATCATCGAGTACAGAAGAGAGAGAAAATGACAACGAGCCAATATAAAATGTTAGAAACCAGGCCCAATAGGTCCAAACAGTGAGGGGAAACAACAAAAATAACTATTAAAATGAAGAGGAGCCAACTCAAGAACAACCGCAATGATGATAAAACAAACAAATTTATTTATTAGTATAAAATACTATGGAACAATGACAACCACGAATAGAAATATTGAAGAATATGACAAGAATAAGGGAACATTGATTATCACAAGTAATGTATAACCCAGGAAAACACCGATAGTGAGCAACAATTAACCAGAAGAAGAAAGGAAGAAGAAGAACAAAGGAAACATAACATGAAGAATGAAGATAATGTATGGACAATACAAGAAATCACCATTCACCAGGTATACAAGGAACTATATTAATGACCGGAAGAAGTGTAATGATTATTCGAAGATCAACTACAAAGAAACCAGTGTTTAGCATAATTGAGTAATCACAAACAATAACAGTGAAAACTTAATATAAGTGTGACAACCTGTAACAAGTTAACCAATTTTACCCCAAATAAACACCACAGACAATACAAGTGAGAATGTTTATAACAGAGGAAAATGAGTTACCATTATAAGTGAAAGAATCCAAGATTAACTAGTTAAAATGCACAGACAATTAGTGTGACCAGTTTAATCAAGATTGTAATACAACATAGATAATCATTAAGACCACCAAGAGAAATGTGAGATAGAACAGTAAAATAATTGTTCATAGGGACTGATAATAAAAGCTTTGTAAACCTTAAAATGAAATGTAACTGAATGCCACGGCAAGACAGAATAAAATATAAATAAAATCCAGAACAAATAGTAGCAAATAAGCTAGTTTGTTAGGTATCAAACAATCAATGTACCAAAAACTAGGTACAACACAACAAGAAATGTAATACTATTAGATTAAGAATACTTGTGTTATTGTTTCAACAAATAGTGTAAACATGTGTATTACTTAATAATTAAACCATTGTAGTAGAATACCATAATGAAACGATAATAGTAGAGTCAAATACTGCATAAGAATATGTTGCACATTGTTACCAGATAACTGACACATAACCTCATAGAAAGTGCACCTATAACATAAAATCATGTATATTAATTAAACCAAGCAACTATCAACAATTGTTTCTACCAGAGACTAATTATGAATAGTAATGCAAACTAATAAATAACATATGTACTGAAATACACAGCAAATGAATCAGATTGAATATGATATCATAAAGCCAAAAGAAGAGAAACCCAATGTGACAAGATAGTTAATCAAAATGCACTATCAAAACTTATTAAAAGATTACTAAAATTGTTATCAGTAGTTAGAGAAATATCTGATACTGCTATGAGAACACATCACAAATGTAATAGTAGTAGTTTTATAATTGAAATATTAGAAACTAACTAACTATCATTGTAAAACCAGATGTAAACAAACACTATACTAAGAATTGGAAAGCTTTCAGATAACGAAAGACTGATAAATACATTAAACAAACAAGGTACTACAATTGTACACTATTTTAATGTATAACATTATATACTTTATGTGGTAACATAATTGAAAAAGTGACAAATTAAAGAAATGAGAACAGAAGGTATTTTTGATAATACTATAAGTATATGAAAAATAACATTTTCATAAAATAAAATGTGAACAAATGTGAATAAATGTATATATTATTGTTAGAATGTCAAACAAATGTAATAAGGTAAGAAATAATAGCGTTACATGTAATTATAAACAATCGAATATGGTCGCTAGGGACGCCATTACCAAATATTGTTTAAATGGTAATTACAACTATTTTATGTACTAAAACGAAAGAGAAATGGACTTGAGACGTTTAATAATGAGTGTTATAGTGTAATTGGAACAAAATATGGTGAAACAAACTTATTTATATTAAGAATCACCATATGAGTTTGTGAAACGGCTAAGTGAGTTAATAATGAACGGATTTAATCCTTGTTTAGACTTAAATTAAAGCCACAAGTGTCCGCAATTTAATGCCACTAACCATTCGACGATACGATAATTAATAAAAAAAGTTATAACACTTATAAACTTTTCAGTCATTTTGTGTATCGATGCATACGTCACCCGTAGCCTCGAACCCAAGCGAAAAATTGTAAAAAATTAAAAGTTTTATTTAACCAAAGTGTTTTGGGGTTGAGAGTTTGACCCTTTGAACCAATCAAATGGCTTAAAATAACCAGACGAGAAGGAGACGCTTTGGTGAAGAAAGCATTCGTTCCGTATCACTCAACAGGCAAGGTTCACGAAGGAAGTCGTCAAAATTATTTCAAAATGTGCGCGTCACCAACATGAGTTAGCCTACATACACTAACCTATACACGACAGAATACTAACGAGTGTCCAGTGCTTTAAGTGATCAGTGAAAATAACTCAACCAGTGTATAATAAAGGTCGTGTTTTGTGTTTTTTAAATCAGGGAGTACTCTATTTTAATTATTTTAACGAATTGAATTAAAATAATAACTTTCGTTAGTAAACGACAGATATTGTTTTGGGACTGCACTAGTCAAAAGTACTGAAGTGCTTAACCCATGATGACAAATTATCAGAACTGAATAAATGAATCATAGCGCAATTATTAATTTAAAAAATAAATATTTTATGATTTTATCGTAATTGAGAAGATCGGTATTAATTTAAATATCGACCATCCATGTATAATAAATAGTCGCTCATTTGACTAAATTTGTTTGGATTAACGAATAACTAGTTTATTGCGAAAATATTCTAAACGACTGATAATTATACATCAGATGACATATGAATAAAATGTATATGTTCATAGTATTAAGAATTTAATAAGTAATATACTTATTCAAAATAATTACTTACGTTTGTTAAGTAACTAACCTAGAAATAACAATTATAACTTTGTCACCAAGTAATGATTCTGTTCCCAAATAATTTTAATCCAATGAAAGCTATAACAAGAGTTTTTTTTTATTCTAGATTTTTTTCTCTTGCCAGTACATAATTTTAATAATTAACGAATAAATAATAATAATATTTTTAACAGTGCAGCACAGAGCACGTGTTTTCATCACAACTGCTGTATGCGTTTTGCTAACCGTACGATAGTACGATATATATCGGTTTATGATACCGACTTTTATAATTTTAAATCTTTGTTTGTTTTTATAGTAATCCATTATTAAATATTGTTAAATAAGATAACATCTTGTAATCTGGTACCATGTATCTTCCAAGAACACACGAATTTGGTAATATAACTGAATAAAGAGGACATAACCTCGTTAACCAAAACCATTGTACCAGACATCAGTGTTACCAGCCTTGAGGTACAAAGAGCTCAAGAACTGTTTAAAGTAATTATTGTTTTGTAAAGATATTATTGATTGTTTTTTAAAAGAGTTCATGGCATTTTACAATTGTTAATAAACCCCAATTTATTTACCAGTGGAACAGAGTTTTTGATTTTTTTTTTAAATAATTTAATTTTTCATGAACAGTTCTATCATAAGGTGGCGGTAGGATTTGAATGGTCAATATCATTCAAATTGAAGTTAAACTATTAATTTACTTTATTGTGCATGTGCATTATTTATGATATTCAACCAGAATATCCATATATGTGTATCAAGTGTTTTTTCAGCAGAAGAAGTCACCAACAAGAACATCGAAAACATCCACATATGGTAAGTGGGGAGGTTGACAGTGAAGTGTTAAATACTCTTTTAAACTAAAAAACTTAAAAGTGAATACCCACACTAATTCTATTAATAATCACAATCTAATAATTATAAACAATAATAGTACTCGACTAGAGTATATCACCATTTTAACTTCTATCTACTGTAATCTGTTTTGTAACAGATTGGCGCTCCATCGCGGGGCAGGATTGATTGAAGATAACACTTCGAATAATTATAAAATATATATACTATCTTCTACATTAATCTGTTTTGTAACAACATATACAACCGAAAGGACACAACAACGAAATAAAAACACTTAACAGTGTAAAACAAAAGTTACATGAACACAACATAACAATATTAAAAGCTGATAAAGGGAACATAAACATCATAATGGACAAACATCAATTAAACACTAAAATTGAAAATTTCTTTAACGAAAATAATATAATGGAAATAAATAAAGACCCCACACTAAAATTTCAAAAACAGATTAACAAATTTTTAAACAACACAAAACATATAATCAAACCTGAAAGCACCAAGTACCTAAAACAAATAAAACCTAACCCCCCTATACTAAATGCATTACCAAAAATACACAAACCTAACATTCCCATCAGACCATTAATAAACAACACACAAGCTCCCTCCCACAAAATCGCCAAACACTTAGACAAAAAATCAGAGAAAACATTAATCTCAGTAACAACACATCTATCAAAAACAACATTGACCTAGTCAAGAAAACTGAACACATCCACATCCCACACAACTCAACACTAGCATCTTTTGATATCACCAATCTATACACCAATGTCCCAGTTCAAGAAACCATACTAACACTAGAAAATTTACTCAGACAAAACAACACACCTGAAACACACATACAAGAGATCATCACACTTACCAAAATAATAACTGAGCAAAATTACTTTACATACAATAACAAGATATGCACACAAACAGACGGTCTCCCGATGGGATCACCCATATCAGGAACACTGGCAGAAATATATATACACAACATAGAACAGAACCACATAATAAACAACAACAAATACACCAACAAGATCATTTACTGGCACAGATATGTTGATGACATACTACTTTTATTCAAAGGCAACATAAGACAAGTTGAAAACTTTCATAAATACATAAACACAATACACCACAAATTAAAATTTACTTTGGAAATTGAACAAAACAATAGTATAAATTTTCTTGACCTGACAATTAACAAAACTAACAATACACACACGTACAAAATATACAGGAAACACCTGTATACACACCTGGAAACACCAAAATATACACATCAAACCACCCAACACAACATAAACATGCAGCCTTCAACCATATGCTCCATAGACTAACCAAAATACCCTTAAGTAAAGAAGATTATACTGACGAACTCAACACAATCAAATACATAGCAATGAAAAAACGGTTACAACCCCAATTTAATAAACAAACTACACAAACGCATCAAAAACAAAAATAACAAAACACAAAATACCAATAACACACAACACAAGAAATACATCACACTCACATACCATAACTCCAGCACACACAAACTTGCCAACACATTCAGAAAACACAATTACAAAATAGCATTCAGAACCAACAATACCATCAAAAAACACATCAACGATACAAACAAGGACATAGACAAATACAATAGAACAGGTGTCTACAAATTAAATTGTAATAACTGCAATAGTTTCTACATAGGCCAGACGGGAAGATCTTTTTCATCCCGTTACTCTGAACACTTAAAGGCCCTTTCCAACAACAATATACATTCTGCGTTTGCCACACACATAACCATAGCTACACCAACATAGATACTAATCTTGAAATATACAAACACCACACAACACAACCAAACAATATACTAAACGACCAATTGCAATATAAGTCACATACACTTTTCGACACAGTTATACATAAAACAAACAATAATTCGGATCCCCGCGCCAATCCCCTTCCTCTATACACCACCCCCACTATACCTTCCAACCAACAAACGTTACTAGGTACTGGCAGTGTGTCGCAAAGCTGAAGAAGGCGAACACGATGCCGAAATGCGTTCTACATACAAAACAGACAAGTAAGTTTCACTTGAGAAAGTTTTCAATATTATATAAAGTGTAGTGCAGTGAAAGAAGATGATGAACAAACAAGACAACTAGAAAAAAAAATTTAGCAGCTAGAAAGATGCATCCTGCAAAACACCTACTTCAAATTGTGAAAGTAGGTATGTAATATTCAATTTTTTACTATCATTGGTAAATAGTTAAGGACTGGCGGGCCAACCCCCCCCCCCCCCGCAAGTAGAAAGAGAACTCACACAACACATACAAAAATCAAACAATAAGACTGAAGTTAAACATGTTTTTCTTAGTAGACTATTAAATCGAGTTATTGTTGCCTAATGTGCAAAGTAATGGGATGACTGTAGTAAATTATTATAAACAAGAAACTTAAATATATGTAATATACTGGTACACAAAGAATTGTTGGATATGATTACACGGCTTTCCTATCTGAAAACTAAAATGATATCCACAGACCAGTCATCATTACTCCACATAGTCACATACTCATTAAGCATGTGAATATGTAACAGTACATTATGCAACCTATTTTTAGCTGTTGATGAGTGAGTCACAATTACGCATACTAAAAGGAATGTATAAACAATATCGTTGTTTGGGTGCGGCAGGTCAGAATTGCGTCTTATGTAATTAAACTGTAAACAAGTGGCGCCAGCCAGTCAGCCAACGGTAGCAATGTGTGGCAGAAACCAGAAAAAAATGGATTTTAATTGCACAGTAAAACGGACATACTGTTGTGTAAGACGATGAACAACAGTCAGTCTCATGATCGCCACAGCCAGTACAGACGTATTTTAGTGCGTGGGCAACCACGGTAGGCCAGGCAAGTTAGGGCTACCGATCTCAAAAGTTATAAAAAGATGCAAAATTATACAAATCCGTGAACGGTAGTTTTTGGAACATTTTACTAGACTGTTGGAACTTTTTTTGTTCGTTTCATCCAGACCATAGTTATCGGGAAAGTGAGCAATTTCGCCCGGGTGGCGCAACTACAGTGAGGCTCACTGATAAAACAGCTAGGTAAAAGGACAAAAAATTTAAACGAGTGTTGTAACGACGAGATTCTTACGTCTCTGTAAAAGTGTATGTTTGTGTGTTCGCCTCACACGAGTGGTCGTTACTTATATGTTGCGCTGACGATGTCCGTAGCGATACTTCGAATTACCAGTACACGCGAGTGGAAACCTTACCTGTTCTTCAATAGGTGTTCATAAATCCCGGGTGGCGCCAAATTGTTTAATTAAAACAATTAAATTAAAAAATAGGACTATTAAGCGTTCTTAGCTATGACGGTATGGAGAATTCAAATTTACTCCCGCCTTCGTTCGACCTTCTTAATCGAGCGGTTATTTCACCGAGTTTCCAACGTGAGCGCTTACCCTTGTTTTTCGCTAAAATACACAAATATTATAATACATTTTCCTATGGAATAAAGAACAGTGGTTACAACTCTGTACTAGTTTATTTAATTGTGATTGGTAATTATTCACTGTTATACCAAATTATATTTTGTTATTCAACAAATTTGCACCGGCAATTATTATAAGACAAAAATCTCAAGGTTGGCGAAATGACTTTGAACGAATTATTCAGTCAGACATGGCGACTGAAATCGTTTGTTTACAGTTAATTTCGTTCAGATTCTGGATTCTTGTGATCACGAAAACAATATTAATAATGATTACAATAAAGTACACTACCTTACATTAATTGTACTTAGATAATATAATGTGTAATTATAATTTGTTCCTGACGTGTGGTAAAGTGTGTTTCAAAAGTTCGTAATTTTCATACAGGTTATTTTTCTAGTTAACATAAGTTTAGTGTTTTATTTTTTTTATTAATCTTTGAAAGAAATAATATCATCAGTTTATAGTGAGAGTTCAGATTGCTGTGAGAAAAATTTAAAGAGAATTTAATTCAGAAATTCGCGTAATTTAGCAATACTTATCAACTCAGTCGACTTGAGGTGTACTGTCATTCAGTTGAAATGGGTTGGGGTCTTCAATAGTCTTCAATCTTCAATTATCTTGGAACTTAAGCACGTCTGGCTTCTTTTTCGTATTAGTTGTTGAAATTTATTAATTTGGAATTTGTTAAATTGGTCCTTAGCATCAGTTAAATGTTCTAGTCCTTCATCAGCTTCTTACGTCTTCATCTTTTCGAATTTGGATTACTTTTTAAACGTTTTATATTAAAATTTTGGTCATTTTCGGCCTGGCGTCTATTCCTGTTGAGCGTCAAGAATGGAATAATAGTTCTAACGGAAAATTCATAAATAACGTTTCAGTTGTCACGGTAACTGATAGGTCCTGATTGGCTGAACTTGACTTAAGACCATTGTTATATTTGAATTTTTTTTTCAAAATTACTGTATACCTTCTGATTGCTATTATTCTTCCGTCTTCCTCTCCATGTATTAAATATTATCAATACTGTTCGTATTTTCTTTCAAAGATCATTTTGACATCCCACAAATCTGGGTTTTCTTATATATTATTAATAGTAATAGTATTTTCTTATATCAATGAAATAACAGAAACTCTGAACATTATCACAAAACAAAACTACTTTACTTATAACAATAAATACTACACACAGAACGATGGCCTACCCATGGGCTCCCCCATATCCAGCAATCTAGCAGAAGTCTTCCTCCAACACTTAGAAAAAACAAAAATACTCACAAACAATGACAGACACTCACATAAAATACTATATTGGCACAGATACGTTGATGACATTCTAATACTATACAGGGGAAACAAAAGACAATGTGAACAGTTACTAACGCACATAAACAAAATACATAAAAACATAACCTTCACTGCCGAATACGAACACAACAATACCATAAACTTCTTAGACCTCTCCATCACAAAACTAGAACACATGCACAAATTCAGTATATACAGAAAACCAACTACAACTGACACACTAATACACAACACCTCCAATCACCCAATACAACACAAACTAGCTGCTTTTAGAACCATGATACATAGACTTAACAACATCCCCTTAGATGAAATAGACTACAAAGACGAACTAAACACGATAAAATATCTAGCAGAATCTAACGGTTATGACAGAACAATAGTCAGTAAACTCCTACACAAAACACAAAACAAACAACAGACAAAGACAGAAAACAACAAATTCATAACACTAACATACATCAACAAACAAACAGAAAAAATTGCCCACAAATTCAAAAAAGCAGGATACAGAATCGCTTACAAAACTACTAACAAAACAGAACACACACTATCAAAACGCATGCCCAAAGCACAAAACAAATACGATCTACCCGGTGTATATAAGCTAAATTGTTCAAATTGCAATAAATTCTACATAGGCCAGACAGGACGTACCTTCAAACAGAGATACATTGAACACACAAAAGCACTCCACACCACTACAGAATCTACCTTCGCAAACCACCTCATTGAAGCAAACCACACATATAAAAACATCGACAATAACATGAACATACTACACGTACGCACAAAAGGCCGAAAACTAGACACTCTAGAACAATTAGAAATATACAAACACACAAAAACAAATAAAAACGACATCCTAAACGAACAGACACAATTCAAATCGCACGCATTATTCGAACACATCTCACCACACACACACAGCTTCGATCTTTCGAAAAACTATCTCGTCGCCAACAACAAGAAGAACAACGCTACCTACGACAGCCTCTGATGAAGCCTTCTATAGGTGAAAGCCGGTTTAGGCTGTAAGGTAAAACTTTACGTTTTTACTTATAAAAAACTTAGTGTTCCGAGTCGTCAATATTATAGTGATATTTAGTTAAGTAACGGACACGTCATGGACAACGAAATCCAAGAATATATATTATTGTTTGAACATTTATGTTGATATTATCTAATTACATTTCTTTCTTATTTTATGTCCTTAGTTTAACATTTATCTTTTAATATAATTCACTAATTATCCTTGACTAGTTATTTGCCTTGGATTTGCTAATTTTCTTGTTAATTTCTTACAATTTGTAGTTAGTGGTTTTATACAGTTAGGCATTTCATAGGCCTAAGTAGTAATTGGCCTTATTTACTTATTTTATACTAATTACTTATTAATTTACTCTCATACATGTTTTGTGTTGGTATTATAAATGATTTGTTTACTTGTTGACTTGTTTTGGATCTGTTTTATAATAATTGAATGTTTTCATTAGTTCCTACATTATGGTTTGTTTATTATTTTCTAACTGCCCTTCAGTATTATTAGATTTATATTACTTTATCTTTTTCTTATTTATTTTGCCAGTGTTTATTATTTGGCAATTATTTACTAGTCTCTATAAAATATAATATAACATTTAGGTTTACAGTCTGTGTAATTCCTTCAGCCATATTCCTATTCATAGATTTAATCGAACAATTCTTTAACAGCTATTATGCAACATTTGTTTACAGTTTGTTTCATTCTTAATTATTTTTTGGGTGATAAACATCATCACACCATTCAAATTTCCTTAACTGACTATCCCTTAGAATATAGGGTGTTTATTGATTTTGCCTTTATTTTCTTTACTATATTTTTTCTTATATAAACTTTACTCTCTAGCCATGGTAACATTAACTTTTGACCTTCCATGGGATCCCTTCCCTGAATACCATTGTATCCCTCATTTACAATTAATCTTAATACTATCATTAACAAAATTCTTATTGAATAATAATGTTCACCATTAAACCTTTAGTAAATATCACTATTGTTTGATGACTCGGAACACTAAGTTTTTTATAAGTAAAATCGCAAAGATTTACCTTACAGCCTAAACCGGCTTTCACCTTTAGAAGGCTTCATCAGAGGCTGCCGTAGGTAGCACTGTCCGTCTTGTTGTTGGCGACGGGATAGTTTTTCGAAAGATCGATGCTGTGTGTGTGTGGTGAGATGTGTTCGAATAATGCGTGCGATTTGAATTGTGTCTGTTCGTTTAGGATGTCGTTTTTATTTGTTTTTGTATGTTTGTATATTTCTAATTGTTCTAGAGTGTCTAGTTTTCGGCCTTTTGTGTGTACGTGTAGAATGTTCATGTTACTGTCGATGTTTTTATATGTGTGGTTTGCTTCAATGAGGTGGTTTGCAAAGGTGGATTCTGTAGTGGTGTGGAGTGCCTTTGTGTGTTCAATGTATCTCTGTTTGAAGCTACATCCTGTCTAGGCCAGACAGGACGTAACATATTGTGCATGTTTTAATGTTTTTATTTACTTTTCTAGTTATACTTTTAATGAATAGTTCTTCTTCTAACGCTTTAACCATTTTTAATGTTCCCATGTGTCCGTATCTGACATGGTAGTCTTTAATTATTTTGTTTTCTAGAGAATTTGGAACTACTAGTTTCCATGTTCCTTGATTCTTTTTTGTTTTAATGAACAATACATCTTTGTGTAGGCAGTAAAAGTTATTAATAATTTCTTCGGATTCCAACAGTCTCCTTCGTATTTTTGCTAATTTGGTATCTTGCTTCTGCTGTAGTACTATCTCATTTACAATTTCTTCCAGGTCCTTCCTATCCTTTAATATATAATACACCTTGGCGATTTTCTCCTTCAAATGTCTGGTTTTCTACATATTCTAGACAATATATCCGCTGCTACGTTCTTCCGGCCTGGAATATTAGAGAAAACGTGCTGGTATGTATTATAGATTTTTATGAGATTTTCAACCTGTGTTTTGGTTATTTCTTGTTTTGGTCGGTTTCTTTGGAATGTTCTGATTTCCTCGATTTTCTTTTCCCATAGTTCCCTATTTTCCTCTTCATCATTCATAATTATTGATGGTTCATGTGTTCTGCAATAATAATTTTTTAAACCTGGATCCTGATTCAAAGCTGTTGGTGTAGGGTTGCAGTTTATAATGTTTGCAGACCATATTCCCCTTTCAGAGGTTAACAACACTATTCCTTGTTGTAGGTTGATTACTGCCGAGTGTTGTCTTAACACATCGCACCCTATGAGCATATTGAATGGTAGTCCATTTGCTACCAGAAAAACAATGGGTATTGTTAAGTTTTGACTGTTCAATTCCAATGATACTTGTTTTCTTACTGTTTTGTTTTGTTTACCAGTTGCACCAATTATAATGATATTATTGATTGGTAGGGTGGGAATTGGTATCTTGGAGTTAGCTTGGATCCGCTCTAGCTCTGTCTGGTTTATCTAGGATATGTTTGATCCCGTGTCGATCATTATGATGGTTATTGTCCCGTTTATAGTAGCCTTTACGTGCACGATTTCACTGTTCGGTTTTGGCAGCTGGTTGGTCTCTTCTTCAAGGAGTTCTTCTCTTATATTTTTGAGGTAATTGCTGGAGATTGTTATAATTTTATTCTTGTGTTGTTGCGTCATTTGTCGTAGTAACCCAAGTGATTGGTCATGTGAAGGGCATTCTTTGTTTTTCACTGACCTTGTTAGTTTAAAGGTGGTTGCGCATTGTTGGCCAGACTATTGGACTGGTTCGTTGTCGTTTCATTTACAGGTCCTGGTTGAGCGCTCATTTGATTTCTTGATGCTTCTGTAGTCCTATTCTCTTGGAATGGATTATTATTTGATGCCGTTGTATTGTACCAGGAGTTTGCCTGTGTATTTGGACAGTACCTCCTCTGGTTTGGTTGACTCCTCCCATTAATGAAGTTAACTTGTCGTCGAGAGTCACCTCTATTTTGATTATTCCCGGTTCCCCTGTTGTACTGGTAATTCGGGTTAAAGTTGTTGCCATAGTAATTGCTATTATTGGGGTGGCCGTTAGGACATTGGTTCGGTCCTGATCCCCTGTAATTGTTGTTTGTGGAATTGTTGCTTGGGTCGTTCCTGTTATACGGCTGGTTACCTAGATGGTAATTTGGTTGATTCTCCCGATACTGATTGTCGTTGACATTCCTGTTCATGTTGTTCCGATTGTTATTTTGGGGGTTGTTGTTCGATGGGTTGTAGTTAGGCGCATTTTGATTCTCACTCCACCTGTTGTATCTTTGGTTAACCATTCTGTTCCTTTTGTATTGGTCGTCATTTTTGTGGTCCTCCAACAAGCTCGCCATTCCCTGGATGGTTTTTATCTGACCCTGTCTCCTGGCTTTTTGGACCGCATCTTCGTAATGGTATCCCAACTGTATCACTAAAGATTCCTCCGGTATCCTCGGTTCTAAGTTCCTTGCTAAGCATACCTTCCCTAGAAAGTACGACGTTAGGGTGTGTCCTGCTTGCGGTTCATACCTCCCATTGCTGATATTGTTTCTGACTACATTTTGGGTGGACTCAGACCAGTATTTATCTCGGAATTGTGTCTTAAATTCTTGTGTACTGTTTATCTCCGGTCGGGTGGCCGTCCACCAGTTGTCGTGGGTGTCCTTGAACATCTCATCAATGAGGCTTCTTACTGTTGTCCATCTCGTTTCCCTATTCTTTTCAATTAGTTCCTCCACTCTTTTGAGGAATTCCATGGGGTTATGCCGGTAACTGCGAAAGTTTATTACCTCCCTGTTCTCGCTGGTGATAATGTGGGTGTTGTGACAGGGTTTCTCCCTCAGTGTGTCCAGCTCTTCCTGCATTTGCCTTTCCCTTTGGCTTATTCCCTGGATCTTCTCCCTGTTCTCTTGGGTCTGTCCGTCTACTTTGTTGAGGTTGGTGTATACCCTTTCCACACGTTCACTTATATCTGTTTGCATTTCCTGGTGTTTTTCTTCAAGCTTCCTGAGCACCTCCTGTTTATTCTTCGTGCATTCTACGGTGGTGATTTGATGAAGTTCTTCAACTCTAATTCTTCCTTCCTCCTCGACGTTGCTTATTTTGTTGCTTAACTCCTCCCGGACTTTACTGCCATTTCATTGGCCTCGGTGATCATTTGTTTGATCTCTTCCCGACGTTCTACATATTGTTGTCTCAACTCATCCTTCGTCTTCTCGCTGTCTTCCTTCATTTGTCATTGGAGTGTTTCATTGTTATTCTTGGTCTTGCGATTTAGTAAGTCCAGATCCTTCTTGATCTGTTTCTTTAACTCCTCACTCTTTTCTTCTAAGATCTCTTGGTTTCTCTTCAAGGCTTCGTGGTTACTTTCCATCTTATTATTCAGAAGTTCTGTGTCTTCCTTGAATTGTTTTTTTAAGTTTTCACTTAAAATCTCATTTTGTCTCCTTGAATTTTCATTAAGTTTTTTCTCCATTTAGTTTATTTTTTCATTGAGGTTTTCGTTTATTTCTTCTTTCATTTTCTTTGAAGTTTCGGCTATGAAATTCATCAGGTCCTGCAGGCTCGGACCTCCTTTTGCTGGTTCATGATGTCCCGCCTGTTGTTCCCTCTCACTATCTTGAATTGGTTTCTCCGGTTGGTTGTCTACTATTACTTCTACTTCCGGTGTTGGTTGGGTTGGGTTTTCTGGTTGGTCCCCTTGGGCATTCTCTTCGCTCATTTCTTCAATCATTTCCATTTCTTCTTCATCAGTATCCTCAGTTCCCTTCATAGCTTTTCCCCTTGTAACCACGGAATGTTTCATATTTTTTTGTAACCACCGCTAGTCTTCAATTCTAGCCTCACTAGTAGGTTGCCAATCTGTAACGACAAAATGACATCCGCCTTGTTTAACCCCCGCGATGGAAGCCAATCTGTAACGACGAGATTCTTACGTCTCTGTAAAAGTGTATGTTTGTGTGTTCGCCTCACACGAGTGGTCGTTACTTATATGTTGCGCTGACGATGTCCGTAGCGATACTTCGAATTACCAGTACACGCGAGTCGAAACCTTACCTGTTCTTCAATAGGTGTTCATAAATCCCAGGTGGCGCCAAATTGTTTAATTAAAACAATTAAATTAAAAAATAGGACTATTAAGCGTTCTTAGCTATGACGGCATGGAGAATTCAAATTTACTCCCGCCTTCGTTCGACCTTCTTAATCGAGCGGTTATTTCGCCGAGTTTCCGACGTGAGCGCTTACCGTCACCCTTGTTTTTCGCTAAAATACACAGATATTATAATACATTTTCCTATGGAATAAAGAACAGTGGTTACAACTCTGTACTAGTTTATTTAATTGTGATTGGTAATTGGGTCGTTCTGAAATTAAGTGGAAATTTCAGTCATTTGCATTTTTTTTATTAATTAATATCCTGTAGAAAGCTACAAAACTGATTTTATTTTAAAGATTGTTGTATTATTTATTATAGGCAAAAGTAAAAAAAAATATAATGCATATTTAATGGGAAAAAATATATTAACAGTAAAAAATGTCACCTCCATGGGTGTCCCCGATTGTGTTTTTAGGAGAATATGTTAATGCAATTTATAATATTTTATATTTATGACTGTTATAAAGTCATATTAATATTAAACAACTCATTTACATCATAATTTATTGAAAGCAACAATTAAAAAAAAAAAACATTTTTATGTTGAAAAATACACAACTTTCCATGTCTCCACAGTCTGAGTCACCTCTATGGAATAATTCTATTAGTTTCATAAAAATTTAACAGATGGCAACACAAGCTTAAGAAAGAAGCTGAAGGAGCCTAAGACAGCCATCTTGATTGTGGTGTGAGTTGGTCCAACAGTGAGCATTGTTTTGGACTGTTTTAATTAGTTAAACTTTTTAAATTCGAGAGTTCTTTTTCATTGTGTCAACTCTGTGGATTCTTTAACTTAGTAAGTTTTCTTTATATATTGACTTTTCAATAGTATAAGTTTCTACTTGAAGTACTTAAAACAATAAACCAAATTACATTGCTGAGCTTCTTACAGGTTAGCCTCAAATGTAAAAAAATCATGAAAATGTCACCTCCATGGATGTCACCTCCATGGTTAAATCGTTCCATGGAGGTGATGACGATGCATGGAGGTGACAAAAAGTTGTCATTGGCTAACATTAGCTATTTATTAAGTATTTAAAAATATTTTTAAGCCACCTTTAACTAACATGGGAATTAAACACCTTTATTTTTAGGTTATATATATACTTTTTATCTGAAGGCAGCCTTACCTAACTTATTTTAGGCCTCACTAATTCGATTTTGTACTTTGAAAGAGAGCTTTAATTTCAATAATGTCAAAGTCAAAGTGTCAAATTATAATACTGCTTGTTTGTATACATTATAGTTCCTTGAATATACAAACCAAAATGCTTAACACTACTTTCAACTGAAGCTAATTACTATTTTATAAAAATAATAAAGTTTAGTTTTGTTAAAAACTGTTATTTATTTATTTTTTTAGCTAAAACAAATGGCACCAGTTAAATGCAAGAAAGTTGAAATTGAAAAGTTAAGAAGAATAAAGAAGGAATCAGAGCAAAAAAGAAGAGATAACATCAGAAATGATCAAATTTTGTATGAAGAAGCCAAAAAGAGAGAGCGAGAAAGGTATCACAAAAAGAAAGCTGAGGGAAAAATAAAAAATATTTCACAGCTCAGCGCTAGAGAAAAAAGAGTTAGACGGAAAAAATGGGTTGAAAAAACAAGAAAATCTCGTTTGAACAAGAAAAAAGTAGAGGAACAATTAGAACTAATTACTACAAATACTCCACAAGACAGTGAAGTAGAGGCAGATGCTGGCGCTGATAACCTTGAAAATGGAGTCATTGGAAGAGCTGGAAGCAGCAGAGAACTGAGTGGGAAAAAAGTTGCTAAAAGAAACAAATCTAAAGCGTACAGGAAGATAGAGCGTCTGAAAAAAGAGCTGGAAAAAGAAAAGAAAGAAATAGTAAAACTGCAAAGATGTAAAGAAAAATATAAGAAAAGGTTCTTTCGTTTGAAAGAAAATAACAAAAATTTAAGTAGTCCACAGCAAAAAGTTAAAAGTATTTTACAGGGAGAAAGAGTTTCCACTAAAGTGAGGAGACATCTTGAATTTGGATCTGTGCTAGCTACCCAGATAGAGGAAAATTTCAAGAAAAACAAACATTCAAAGAAAAGTAAAAAAGCTTTTGGTTTGGTATTGTCAGGTAAAATAGTGAAAAAGTATCGATTCATGCACTTGCTTCCAGTACACAAATACTGGAAAAATTTAAAGATGATTGGTGAGGGCAAAAAAATTACTGACATAGTGAAAAATGCAATGAAATACAATACAAAAAATGAAGTGAGAAAGAAAGGTGATGTTATTAAGTTCTTTGAACAAGATGACGTAAGTAGAGTCGAGCCTGGCATAAAAGATACTAAAACAAAAAATAAGATCAAAAAGCAAAAGAGAACTTTAATGGGAAGCCTTAAAAACCTCCACAAAAAATTTGAGGCAGAATTTGGATATAGTGTACCATATTCTACATTTTGTTCATTTCGACCATTTTGGGTATTGTTGCCGAACGTAAAAAACAGAGATACCTGTGCGTGTGAAAAGCACGAAAATATAGGATTGATTTTTGAAAACTTGAAAAGCATAAAAGTCCTGAAATACACGGATTTAGATGAAATGGTTAAGTCTCTATGTTGCAATTTGAACGAACTAAAAACTCGAGAAGAATGTTTGGAAAGAAGATGCCCAAACTGTCTGAATAAAAGTATTGAAATTGATAAATTTGAAAACAGCATGACAAGTGTAGAACAATGGAAAAGAGAAAATGTTGAGTACACTGTAAAAGGAACTAAAAAGTTTGCCAAAAAAGTAGTAAAAGAAACAGTGGATATTGAAGTTAAAACTCTTTTTGAAAAGTTGTATGATATAGTACCTTCTTTCATGCAACATGTTTGCAATATAATGCACCAGTATAAATCAATAAAAGACCAGAAGAAATCCATGAAATCAAATGAACTACTCATTCATGTAGACTTTAGTCAAAATCATGAATGTAAATATACAAAAGAAATACAAAGTGTTCATTTTGGCGGGTCACGCCAACAAGTAACACTACATACTGGTGTAATGTATTACAAAGATGAAAATGATGTCAATGACACAACTCAGTGTCTTTCATTCTGTTCTATGTCACAAAGCTTGAGACATGATGCCAGTGCCATTATAGCACATTTGAAGCCGATTTTGATATATGCAAAGGCAGTCGTTCAAGAAATAAAAAGTATCCATTTTTTGAGTGATAGCCCAACAACACAGTATCGCAATAGAACCATTTTTCACCTGATCTCAAACTACCTGGGAAAATTCAGGGGTACCAAAGCAATTACCTGGAATTACTCCGAATGTGGGCATGGCAAAGGAGCCTCCGATGGGATCGGAGGATAATTGAAAAGAACAGCAAACCAGCTTGTAGCTGAAGGAACTGACTTGCCCACATTCCAGGTATTATACGACACTTTACAAAGAACTTGTGAGAATGTCAAGCTTTTTGTAGTAAACAAAGAAGACATAGAAAAAATGATTCTTTAATTGAAAAGGACATTCCATCATGCGCTGGCACAATGAAAATACATCAAGTAGTGTGGAGAAAACAAGCTCAGAGTCTTGAAATGTGCAGGTTAAGTTGTTTCAACTGTGGAACAACAAAGAATTGTTCTCATTACGGCATTGGGGTTTTCAACCCAAGACCTAAACAAAAAGAAATATGTACATTTAACCTGCCAGGAAAATCACCCCAGATAAAGAAAAAGGACAGGTTACACTATGAAGGCATCTACAACAGTGACACTAGTGAAGACGGAGCAAAACACACTGTTAACATAAATGACTATGTCGTTGTCAAAGTCTTTGGAAAAAAACAATCAGCCTCTCTTTATGTGGCAAATGTCACAGAGTGTGCAAAAGATTCATTGTATCTCCGTTTCATGCAAAGATACCAGAACACAAAAAACAAATTTGTTTTTACAAAAAAGCTGGAAGCCTATGTTCATAGTAAAGAAGTTGTTGCTGTTTTGAAACAGCCAATTTTGAATTCAAGAATGCAGTATGTTTTCGACCTCCCTGATGAATTAAGCCTTAAAGTTTTTTAATTAAGTTAGAAGCCTAATTGAGCCCATGTCATGTAGGGAATTTAGGCAATCGTTCTAATAATTCAGATTTGGCCTCTTTATTTAACAATAATCTTGTGTTTTTGAAAAACTTAAGTTCCAATTGTTATGTATCCTACTGTACATAAATAAATTTGTTTACATAAAATATAATTACAATTTACTACCGCAAGGATTATTATTTAACTTTCCTACATCAAATAACTAACATATCTAAGATTTTTAACTTGTACTTTACATAATAGTGAAACTTACGCTCTCATATGTCACCTCCGTGGTAGCGATCTCACCTCCATGTCTTATGAAAAATTGAAAAATAGCTCTGAAAGGCTAAAAATCATTCCTTGACCTCGTTTAATAGTTTACATGTATTTGATTACATCATAGGGACACTATTATTAAATAATAAAACTGAAATTATTTTGTACATAATATTTTTTTTGCTAGTCTGAAATTTCCACTTAATTTCAGAACAACCCAATTATTCACTGTTTTACAAAATTATATTTTGTTATTTAATAAATTTGCACCGGCAATTATTATAAGACAAAAATCTCAAGGTTGGCGAAATGACTTTGAACGAATTATTCAGTCAGACATGGCGACTGAAATCGTTTGTTTACAGTTAATTTCGTTCAGATTCTGGAATCCTGTGATCACGAAAACAATATTAATAATGATTACAATAAAGTACACTACCTTACATTAATTGTACTTAGATAATATAATGTGTAATTATAATTTGTTCCTGACGTGTGGTAAAGTGTGTTTCAAAAGTTCGTAATTTTCATACAGGTTATTTTTCTAGTTAACATAAGTTTAGTGTTTTATTTTTTTATTAATCTTTGAAAGAAATAATATCATCAGTTTATAGTGAGAGTTCAGATTGCTGTGAGAAAAATTTAAAGAGAATTTAATTCAGAAATTCGGGTAATTTAGCAATACTTATCAACTCAGTCGACTTGAGGTGTACTGTCATTCAGTTGAAATGGGTTAGGGTCTTCAATAGTCTTCAATCATCTTGGAACTTAAGCACGTCTGGCTTCTTTTTCGTATTAGTTGTTGAAATTTATTAATTTGGAATTTGTTAAATTGGTCCTTGGCATCAGTTAAATGTTCTAGTCCTTCATCAGCTTCTTACGTCTTCATCTTTTCGAATTTGGATTACTTTTTAAACGTTTTATATTAAAATTTTGGTCATTTTCGGCCTGGCGTCTATTCCTGTTGAGCGTCAAGAATGGAATAATAGGTTCTAATGGAAAATTCATAAATAACGTTTCAGTTGTCATGGTAACTGATAGGTCCTGATTGGCTGAACTTGACTTAAGACCATTGTTATCATATTTGAATTTTTTTTTCAAAATTACTGTATATCTTCTGATTGCTATTATTCTTCCGTCTTCCTCTCTATGTATTAAATATTATCACTACTGTTCGTATTTTCTTTCAAAGATCATTTTGACATCCCACAAATCTGGTTTTCTTATATATTATTGTTTGAACATTTATGTTGATATTATCTAATTACATTTCTTTCTTATTTTATGTCCTTAGTTTAACATTTATCTTTTAATATGATTCACTAATTATCCTTGACTAGTTATTTGCCTTGGATTTGCTAATTTCCTTGTTAATTTCTTACAATTTGTAGTTAGTGGTTTTATACAGTTAGGCATTTCATAGGCCTAAGTAGTAATTGGCCTTATTTACTTATTTTATACTAATTACTTATTAATTTACTCTCATACATGTTTTGTGTTGGTATTATAAATGATTTGTTTACTTGTTGACTTGTTTTGGATCTGTTTTATAATAATTGAATGTTTTCATTAGTTTCTACATTATGGTTTGTTTATTATTTTCTAACTGCCCTTCAGTATTATTATATTTATATTACTTTATCTTTTTTCTTATTTATTTTGCCAGTGTTTATTATTTGGCAATTATTTACTATTCTCTATAAAATATAATATAACATTTAGGTTTATGGTCTGTGTAATCCCTTCAGCCATATTCCTATTCATAGATTTAATCGAACAATTCTTTAACAGCTATTATGCAACGTTTGTTTACAGTTTGTTTCATTCTTAATTATTTTTTGGGTGATAAACATCATCACACCTTTCAAATTTCCTTAACTGACTATCCCTTAGAATATAGGGTGTTTATTGATTTTGCCTTTAATTTCTTTACTATATTTTTTCTTATATAAACTTTACTCTCTAGCCATGGTAACACTAACTTTTGACCTTCCATGGGATCCCTTCCCTGAATACCATTGTATCCCTCATTTACAATTAATCTTAATACTATCATTAACAAAATTCTTATTGAATAATAATGTTCACCATTAAACCTTTAGTGTTCATCACAGATTATTGAGTGTTTATACCTATCAATAGGGTTTCTTATTATTTTGGGGTTTTACACTGTCACTTTGCACTTCTTATATTTTATTTTAAGTGTTATTAGTGGATAATCCCTAACATTACATTTTCTTTGTCACTTACTTATGTTCACTATCTTACTATCTCTCTCTTTACAAAGGTTAGTTAAACAGTTCCTTATAGAGTCCTTTATTACATTTAAACTCTATTTCTTTGGTTAGTGTACTTTTAGTTTGTCATTACTTTATCGGGTTTTATCAATTATCATTTACATTGATTATTTAGTCGATACTAATAATTATCTTTTACATTTGTTATTTATTGGTTTCTTTTTCATTATTATATTTGAGTGTAACATTTCTCCTTTTTTGTTCTATATCATTCGTTTGTGTTTTATCCTTTGATTTCATTTTATTTCCTTTATACTTGGTTTGTTTCACTTTCATTTTCCTTCTTCTTCGATTTCATTTTATTTTGGTTTTCCCCTTCTCATTTGGTTTCATTTTATTTGGTTTATCTATTGATTCAATCACTTGGATTGGGTCATGTAGTCATTTGTCGCATCATCGTCATTTTATTTTCTTTAGTTTAAACATTTTATATAGTTGATTCCTCGTTTTTTCCCTGGTATTGGGGTGGCTTGTTTGTGTTGTAACAGTGTGCAGAAAAAATTTGGCCAATTGAATTTAATAAATCAATAAATATGAAATAAAAATATATACAGAATCAGAGGGATAGAGAGTGTGTGAGAGCGAGAGAGAAAAAAAGGGGGGTAATACAAAAAGTACTGATTTGCTGCGTTTTATTTTTCTGTTTTGTAATCAAAATGTAATTTGTAGCCACAAATTTCATTTCAATAATCCTTTTGAAATATTGAATAAAATAATAAGATTTTTTTATTACAATGTGTTAAGTTAGTTTATTACACCACTCTACCTATAACCTATTCTCTGTGTCCAAAATTTCGTCTAACGGCCTTGGAATTTTCTGTGAGGGAGAGTTGGTATTTCAAATTGTTTTTCATGGGGAAAGTTGTTATGGTTTCCACATTTCCTCCAATAAAAATGTGGTGGTGATCCTGAGGCTTTTGGTGTTTTTGGAATCTGCTGAAGGTAAGGTAGGTAAGGTTAGTAACGGGGCTTATGTAATTCCTTCAATTCTTTATTTTGAAATGTCACAAATATACTGTTACTTATGTTTCATGAGTACTTATTTTCTTATGAAAGAGAGTGTTCATTTTTAGCTATTTAAAAAAAAGTTTCAGTAACTACTGATACTAATTAGTTGCCTTCATACAGAAAAGGAGCACATATAGTAATCTACAGCTGTACATCAAATGAAGGAAAGATAAAATTGTAAGAGAAATGTTTGTATTATTTTCCTGTTCAAATTGTAATTCTTAATATATCCAAGGACAATGTGATAGGAAATCCATGAAACAAACAATGCTGTAAACACAACTTTGCTCGGGCAGGTTGCAGCTTCAGACATCTGATCCCTTATTAGAGCTACTGGCTATTTCCCTTGTTTTTCTACTGAGAGCCTACACCAACAAAATAAAGCATACTGGTACATGAGAAGTATTTAATTAATTCTGTAGAATTTGAAATGTGATAAAGTTAGTAGAACTTGACAAAGTTTTTGGTATGGAGTTTTTTTTTTCAGTATATCATTGAGTGAACTGAAGAGAGTTGGGAAAGTGAGAAAATGACGGGGTTTAGTGTTTATTTTTCAGTTTAGAATGAATGGTACCACCTTCTGGTCCCCAATCTCTATTCCTGCCCAATATATGTCAACTCCTTTGTCAGTACTCTGACTCACCATAGCATCATTTATCCCTTCTTGCCGACTTCAAGGCACACAGTCTCTGTCTTTCAGTGGTTGTCTGTGCTAGATCCATTTCTGGTAATCTGTCTCTATCCATTTGCTTAATATGTTTGTACCACTGTAGTTGTTTTTTCTGTAGTTGAGGCGGTCTGTGAGAAGCTCAAAAATAGTCTGTGGGGTTTTAAGATAAGGGATTAAAAAGCGATATAGTCTGTCTAGCTTATACAGTGCAGTGTAAACAAACTGGATGTAAAAGTGGTTATTCAGCAATTCAGCACAAGAATTCCACAGTTGGTGACACAAATCAAGCCAAAAATCATACTAACGTCAAGTAATGTAATGACAGTATTTCAGTTAATTTTAGTTGTTTCTAACGTTATTTCAATTAAATAAAAATTAAATTAAATTTATTTTAGTTAATAAATTAGTTTACAATATAAATTGTACTTTTCTTTAGCTGCCTGAAATCTTTGGTGGTCTGCACTTTGTCTAAAATTTTGACTCAGCAGTCTGTGGTCATCTTAAGGTTGTGAACCACTGATACAGAGAATAGACTTTGTTTTGAATTGAATATGTGAAGCTTCTTGTTCATTATGATTGCTTCATAAAATTGAGTTCAAACACAGTGGCGGCTTGTGACTTAAGAGGCTGGAGGGCACGGCCTTCAGGCTTCTTAATTATTTATCATTATTGAAGTTAACGCACAATGGAAATGTCGCCAATATTTGATCACATAATTCATTAATAAAATAAGAATAGTAACACGTGCAGCATGCAAATATTATTTAAAAATTTGATCTCACCTCAAATATTGTGAGCTCTTGTAGAGAGTCAGCAGCTTTATTAATAAACATAACCACAAACTGTTGAAAGTGCCCACAAAAATGTCTATGCTGTTTCCACAAAAAAAGTATTATACTATATTTACATTATATTATTTTTATGATACCTACACTTTAAACAGACCATTTATTTATATACAAAGTCCATTCGCCTTTCCTTTACATTAACGAACTTCTAGCATCAAAGTCCTTCATTTCTTTAACAAGTTCCTTGTTGATAGATAACATCGCAAGGGCATTCAGTCTTTCGTTTTTCATTGTTTTTCTCAAGAAAGTCTTTAGTCTTTTCAGAGTCGAAAAGCAGCACTCAGCTCAGATTCGGCAGTTGTCATGGGGGTAGTTGTGACAATTTTCAGAAGTATCAACACTTATTTGAAAACTGAAGTAAGATTGTTTTCTTCTATAAAGTTAAGAAGTTTTATTGCGCCTTTAATATTATAATCATGCCATCTGTATAATAGTTCCAATTCACTCCGGAGTTTGTTTTCTTGTAAGAAAGGTTAATGCCAAATCACTAGCTTGAATTTTTCTTCTGGAAAGTTTGTAGAAAAAAGTGGAAATAAGTCATTGGACATCAATGAAGCTGCTTCTAGGTGACCCGTGTAAGTAAATCTATCTTTTATGTGTTATAACGATGTCAAGTACTTCTTTTGCATACCCTATTCTATTACTGCATCCAACATTATTGGATCACCATTTTCTCTGGGAGACAATAAAATACATGGAAAACAGAACAAAGATTTCTGAACGTTGCAGCCACTTTTTCCAGTCATTTTTTTGGTATGCATTTTTGAAAGCAGTTGCCATCTGAAAACACGATTCCCACTTTTCTTATTTTCTGTTTGGATCATGCAGAATTCAGGAGTTGGCCTACCTAATGACTTTAGTTCAATTTTTTGATCTTGCAAAAGTTATTGCTTTAAGGGCCTGCACTGAATGTTAAAATGTTGGATTAAATATTAAAACAAAACCTAATAATTCGACACTACAGTATTACCCTAAATTATTCATGAAGCTATTAAAAAAACACACAAACTCAAAACCTAAACAAATGCCCGCACTCAATTAACCATGCCACAGGAACTATAAACACTAAAAAGAGCAAATCTCATATTATTATCAATAGTCTGCGATTAGTTGTACTGAGTGAATCACGCCGCATTCTGCTAAACGTGGCGCGGAAGCCGATCGGTTAAGGGAAAGGGGTAGTTTACCTGCAACGTTTTTTTAACAAGGGTATTTTCTATGGCAAACGATAACAGCGGCAAATTCAAACAGAATCAAATATTTTTTTGCACACAGCCCTGATTTGTAGAGTACTCAAGACCTATTGTTTTTGGTGAAGATCGGTTAAGGGGAAGGGGTAGTTTACCTGCAACGTTTTTTTATCAAGCGTATTTTCTATGGCAAATGATAACAGCCGCAAATTCAAACAGAATCAAATAATTTTTTGCATACGTCCCTGAATTGTAGAGATCTCAAGGATTTTCGATTTTGGTGAAGATCGGTTAAGGGGAAGGGGTAGTTTACCTGCAACCTTTTACGTTTTAACAACAGTAAAGTACTTGAAAATGCATTTAAACTTTTTCAAACAATGGTAATTGTTAAAAATAAAATAATTTTGTTGCCAGGCAATAAAATTATAATTTTTTCACTTTAATGTAAATTATGTATGAGTTAATATACGAGGTGTGTTCATAAAAAGACCAAAATTTTTGAGTAACACATCAATCCGCACAAACGACGCGCCGCGACTTTGCGCGCACCTAGCGATAGTTTTTGATAACAAACTACCACTTATTGTGTTCCGCTATTAGCAGTAGTCATTGAGGTATATCACATTGAGTGGGGACGTGCACACGCTGGCCGGCGGATTAGTGACAAAGCGATTAAGAAAGACCGCGAGAACAACGTGTGCGTATGAAATTTTGCAGCAAAACTAGGTTAAAACTTTTCAGAGACATTCTGGTTTTCAATTAAGCATACGCGGAAGCCTGAGTGAGGCGAACGATTAGTTTAAGAATTTTTAAAGAGGGAAAAACAATGGTCAGTGCAGATCAAAGCGATATCTGAGATCATGGGAAGAGAGCTCGTGATGTGGTAATTGTAAATCATCGTTTAAATGCCGATACTTTCTGACAGAATCCATTTAAGATCGTAAAATTAAAAATTTTGATAGAAAAATTTAAATGTATCGTATCACTGAAAAATTCTTACTGTGTTTGTTGACGACGATCAGAAAGAGACCCGTTTTGAAATCGGTCAACAACTGCGTACCAATGCAAATGGTAATGAAAACTTTGGAAGACAATGGAAATAGCTCTGTAAAGATTTTACGAAGTCAGCAGCAAAATTTTATACACACACGTTGTGTTAAGATCTTCATTCTCACTTCATTATAAATCCGCCGGACGGTGTGTGCCCGTGCCCACTACAGCGCGTGTAACTCGAAGACTGAAGATCGTGACGGAACAGAGAAAACGGCATTCAGGCGTCAAAACCTGTCGCTAGCAGCACTTAATTCTGCAGCTCGCTCTATGCGCTAGTTGACGTGCTACACAAATAGTTCGGTCTTTTTTTGAAGACACCTCGTACATGTATAAAATAATATATCGTTCGTGGCAGGTAAGCATATCTCAGTTATGTAATGTTTACGTTTCCATTTTATTATTATGACTACAGCAATAAAAAGGCAGGGAACACACACACACACACACACACACACACACACACACACACAAAATTCGCGTTATTTCTGGCCTCACTCATGTTTATTTTCTTACATTTGCACGCTTTTTAAATGGAAAGTGCCGAAACCCACACCAACATAACGCGTGCAAGCCGAAAAAATGGACATCAATTTGCTCCCTGTGGATCGCTGGGCAGTGTAACTGCACGTGTTTACAGAGGAACGATTCATAGATAGACTTTTCGTCTTTAGGGAATCAACCCTCTGCAAGATGCTGAGGGTCCATGAGTGACTTCGGAGCGCTCCTTCTTTTTCGCGTGTTTGTTCTGTGAAACATACACTGTAGATTCACAGCTTTACACTAAGCAACGCTCAATAGGAAATGTTGAAAATTTTAGTCCACGGTGTACCCTCATTCACACTAAACCTGCTCTGATGTTTTAATTACGGACATCATAATATTAAAACTTTGGAAACTTGAGCACTACTTAATGGAGATCAATCATTAACTTATACAAGCCATTAATTTTATGCATTTTTTTATATATATGTGTACAACGTTATCGGCAACAAAGAAGTAGTTTTTGTTAAAATTCCTTCCCGGGATATTTGGCCGTAGTCCAATGTTTTCTACAAAACCAGACGTTTCGGCAATGCCATCGACATCCATCATCAGTGAAAATCGAGAGCGATAACGTGAGGTGGTATATGTTAGTGACCACAGTACTGTGGTTAAGGCTGAAGCAGTAAGTAGAAAGAAGTAGTTTCTATGGTAATATTTCATTTAAAAAATGATTTTAAATTTAAATCTTAGAATATGGAAGTCATGTATGGTTCTCCATACCGATATTCGAAAAACGACTTTTTTTCATGTTTTGAGTGTAGTACAATCAGAATCTGCAATAATCTCGAACACGATTTTTTTTTGCTATCACCATACTTCCATTTCCTTAAGGAACATGGAAGTAAAATATAAAATTTTGTTAAAGTGAAATGAAATGTTTCTATAGAAACTACTTCTTTGTTGTCAATAACGTATTACACATATATAAAACTTATAAAATTTACTTTATTCATCGTCAATTACCATTTTAATTTATAGAAATTACCCCCTTCCCCTTCAACTACCCTTTTCATTTATTGATATTTCATCTACCTTTCTACAGTGGATTATTATGACCTTCTTTTAAGGATACTTTATTTATCAAAATTAAGCACTTTACTCTTGACGATATTAATTGATGACTCGTTGGGCACTTGGTGAAACATATTAATACAAAGGTTTTGTAAAATATATAAAAACACTTGGTAAGTTTCACAAATTTTTTAATTAACTCTGACAGCTGTTTCGACTAACTAAGCCATTGTCAAAGAGCGAGTGAATGAAATTACTGAACACAGGATGTTAGTGGAGTGTAGGTGGTGAACATCTGTTTAGGGCGTATCTGGAACATCTGTCTTGTGATGGCGAGGGGGTGTGTGTGCATGAGACAAGGGAAGGTCAGGTGTCTTTAAAAACTAAATACAATCATGAATGCAAAATATAAAATTAACTGAACTAAATATAAACTGAATGCAAAATTTAAAATAATGATGAACATTCAAAATAATCTACTTAATAAAACTCTAACACTGACTGACTGACAGACAACGTACAGCCTAAACCGGTGGGTCTAGAAGCATGAAATTTTGCACAGGAGTTCCTTATATAACATAGGTGAGCACTAAGAAAGGATTTTTGAAAATTCATCCCCTAAGGGGGTTAAATAGGGGATGAAAGTTTGTATGGAAGTTTGCCATTTTTGAAGTTAGAAATATGGAAATTGGTGTTTAGGCTTCTGTTAATAAATAAAAGTCAGTTGTATCAGCATTTTTGGAAATTCATCCCCTAAGGGGGTAAAATAAGGGACGAAAGTTTGTATGGGAAGTGCATCATTTTTGAAGTTAGAAACGTAGAAGTTGGTATTTAGGCTTCTGAAGAACTTCGAAGGTAAGTACCTAATAAAAAAATACGTTTTGACTGATTTAAGGGTTGATTTATCAAAAGGGAAATGTCACGGATCGACCTGAAAATAAAAGTACGAAACACGCATAGAAACTGACGGGGAAGAAAGAGATTCAGAGATATTTATGTTGAAACACATGTAATGCAATAAAATATTGAAGTATTAACTTTAAATAAATATTCTTATTCCAAAAAGTAGACGTGCTTTTTTTCTAAATCAGCCTTCTAAAGGTTGAAATTAAGTAATTTATTTTAAAAAACAGCTAGCTTGAACAGGGAATCGAACCGGCCTTTAATGACAACAAATACGTCACCCTGCCTTTTATGGCACTAATGGATAGACACAATAATGAGGATCAAATACTTTTGAGAAATATTATGCCTTTAATTAGAGGAAATTCACATTTCAGCTGAAAAAAATAAAACAGCCTAAAAATTAAGAGATTAAACAAATTCATCAACTTTTTTTACCCTCTGAGGAGTCCAGTTCTGCTCCCCCCCCCTAAATATGCCCCTGGATCATGCATCACAAGTGTTCATTCTCTTGCAACACTCAGCTGCTTTGCTTCAATTGTGTCTATTTTATCAAAATCAATGTCAGACTGTTTTGCAGGTGACCACAGTATATTGTTACTAGAAGAAATGATAGGAAACAGAAGATGAGGAATTTAAAGTAGTCCTCAGTACTTGAAGATGACTCTCTAAACTTTTATACCAGTCATGATTAGCTGTGAAACCAGAAGAAATAAACATAGAAACAATTTCTGAGAATAGTTACAATCATGTATAAAAGACACTATAACAAATGCAACCTTTGAAGCACTAAGAGAAACAGGAACACAAGGAAAGAAACCAGAATTGTGGAATGAGGAGACATGAGGGAGAATCATGTAGAAACAAACTGTGTACCATAAAGTGGTTGGCTACCACAAGAAGACAGTAAAGGCAAGAACCAGTAAGTCAGACTTAATGGGAAAATGAAGAAAATAGTAACTAAGGCAAAGACAGAAGAATAAGAAATGTGAGAGCATAGGAAGATACATAAGCGGAATCTGAAAAAAGGTTGGAGAGTGCACTCCTTACCTGTACAGTACAGAAAATTCTTGATATTGACTACTCCAGATAATCAGGAGTCTACTACATGCCACTATGTATTTTTCAATTCAGTGTCAAAGTTATATATTCTGACTACAGTATTAAATACAATACCTACATGCTTAATATCGGTCATGGTTCAAAATGCATTTTCATTACATTATCACATCTTAGAACGATTTTTGAACACATATTTTCATATACATACATCCACATAAACCACAAACCCAAGCACTCAAATAAAGCACAAATTAAAAAAAAAAAATAAGAAGACGTTTTTAAAAAATTTTATTGTTTTTATAAATCGCAAAGAACACCTCCAAAGTGATATACTTTTAATAATGTATTTCCACTGCTGTATTAATGCATTTTTTTATAATCAAAGACAGCATTTTCTGTTTTACGTCACCGACATCAGAAAAACATTTTCATCACTGATTTCATGAGGGAACACAAAATTTGCATGAGTGAGGCCAGGTGAATTTCTGGTATAAAATAAACTAAACTAAATAACAGATTTTAATAAAGGGGATACACAAAATTCAGTCTGTTCATTGGTTAAATTTTTGTTATTTTTTATTGCTTTTTTAATTTCTAAAATTTCTAACAAATCCATTTTTTACCTTTTTGTATGTTGTGGAGTAGTGTTGTTTTTTGTGTCTATGAAGTGACTGTGTTGTAAGCAATGATCTGCAAAACCTGTATTAGATGTATTGGTTAAAATCGCCTTCTTATGTTCAGAAATGCGATGTTTCAGAGCACGGCCGCATTGTCCGATATAAATAGCATCGCATTCTGCACAGTATATTTCATAAACTCCATTTTCCTCCAGTGTGTTAGATTTTTCTTTATTATTGACTAGTAGTGAAAAAAGATTATGTTTGTTTACTGATATCATGTTAAGACCATGGTTTTTTAACCTATTATTAATCTTATCTGTTATATACGGAATGTAATTTGTTAAGTGAAATTTTTTGTTACCCTGATTTGGCTCTATGGAATAAAATTCTTTTAAAGTAATTTTCTTCATTTTTTTTTTTTTAAATTAAAGAGTCAATTATTCTTTCATCATAACCGTTATTTTGTGCTATGGCTTTTATAATATCTACCTCTTTATTGAAATTTTCTTTGGATAAAGGAACATTAAGGAGACGATTAACCATTGCATGAAAACTGCTTAATTTTATGTGCCATGATGTTAGTGATTGTTTATATATAACGGTATCTGTAAAAGTAGGTTTTCTATATATCTGAAAACTAAGATTATTTTGTGACCTAGTAATGGTAAGATCCAAAAAATTTTAACTTTTCATATTTTCTGTTTCAAGTGTAAATTGCACGCTACTATAAAAGGAATTAATATAATCTAAGAACATATGGAGCTGTCTATCTGTTCCCGTCCAGATACAAAATATATCATCAACATACCTTACCCAATGAAAAACATATTTTATTTTGGGTTATCGGATGTAAAAATGTTTTCTTCCAAAAATGTCATAAAGATTTCACTTAATAAAGGTGATAAAGGAGAGCCCATAGGTAAGCCATTTAATTGTTTATAGATTTTATTATTAAACTGAAAATAATTTTGTCCTATGCAAATATCTAAGGCCGAGAATAATTCTTTTTTCTGATCACTATTTAAGGTTAAAGTATTTTGTATATGTGAGGAACAGATAGACAACAGAACATCTACAGGTATAGACGGAAATAAATTCTTAACATCAAATGAAACTAATTTTGCATTCAGTGGTAAATGTACATTTTTTTATTATTAACTAATTGTAAAGTGTTTTTAATAGCATACTTTGGGTTAAAGTTAATATATTTTGGCAATAATTCATTAAGTTTTTTACAGAATTTATATGCAGGTGCAGTTACATATGAAACAACTGGGCGCATGGGACAATTAGGTTTATGTATTTTTGGTACTAAAAGTTTCATGCTAACTATGATGAACCCAAAAGCTCCTGTTTTGTATAGTTTACCAAAAATACATAAACCTAATTGTCCCATGCGCCCAGTTGTTTCATATGTAACTGCACCTGCATATAAAGTCTGTAAAAACTTAATGAATTATTGCCAAAATATATTAACTTTACCCCAAAGTATGCTATTAAAAACACTTTACAATTAGTTAATAATATAAAAAATGTACATTTACCACTGAATGCAAAATTAGTTTCATTTGATGTTAAGAATTTATTTCCGTCTATACCTGTAGATGTTCTGTTGTCTATCTGTTCCTCACATATACAAAATACTTTAACCTTAAATAGTGATCAGAAAAAAGAATTATTCTCGGCCTTAGATATTTGCATAGGACAAAATTATTTTCAGTTTAATAATAAAATCTATAAGCAATTAAATGGCTTACCTATGGGCTCTCCTTTATCACCTTTATTAAGTGAAATCTTTATGACATTTTTGGAAGAAAACATTTTTACATCCGATAACCCCAACATAAAATATGTTTTTCATTGGGCAAGGTATGTTGATGATATATTTTGTATCTGGACGGGAACAGATAGACAGCTCCATATGTTCTTAGATTATATTAATTCCTTTTATAGTAGCGTGAAATTTACACTTGAAACAGAAAATATGAAAAGTTTAAATTTTTTGGATCTTACCATTACTAGGTCACAAAATAATCTTAGTTTTCAGATATATAGAAAACCTACTTTTACAGATACCGTTATACATAAACAATCACTAACATCATGGCACATAAAATTAAGCAGTTTTCATGCAATGGTTAATCGTCTCCTTAATGTTCCTTTATCCAAAGAAAATTTCAATAAAGAGGTAGATATTATAAAAGCCATAGCACAAAATAACGGTTATGATGAAAGAATAATTGACTCTTTAATTTAAGAAAAAAAAAACAGAAGAAAATTACTTTAAAAGAATTTTATTCCATAGAGCCAGATCAGGGTAACAAAAAATTTCACTTAACAAATTACATTCCGTGTATAACATAAGATTAATAATAGTGTGAACATACAAAATTTTGATCGAAATATATTAATAAATAAAAATACTGCCAGGAACTTACCTGCTGTATAAATTTTCCTCAGAAGCCAGAGTCGCCACCTATATCTTTGAAGGACAGATATGGAGACCTTTACACTTTACCTTAAATAAAACGGACAATTTAGCAATCTGACCACCCCCAATAATAATTCCGAAGATACCCGGAACGTTTAGACGAATCTTGCAGCACAGAAATGAGAAAGTGGTAGTGACGAAATAACTTAGACTAACACATGGTTATACCGTAAACTAAATAATTTTAATTACTCAAAAACGTTTTTATGATTATTACAAGAACACTACAAGACCAATTTTGAAATATATTTTTGGTACCATATTTAATTATTATTATTACTAAGACAGCCCATTCTGCTCACTCTCTCTTTCACACCATTTAGTACTTTACCCTTATTTGCCATATGTTAAATATTCCTTTATTGTTTATAGTTTAAAACCGTCCAATAAAGCACTGCCGGCCGAACACGTGTTTTGTCCCGCGATTCCAATTTTAACGATTCCGTATTTTAACCGTTCACTCCACGTTACTGCACCAATTTGTAACTGTAATATGGTTATTAATTTCTTGGGTCCCGGTCGGTATTAAGGCGTTACTACACTGACTTATTCATATTTAAAAAGTTCTACCCGACCGTGCCCGAGTGGCACTAACTACGTCTGTTGGCTGTTGTAGTTTCTCGTGGACTGGGGAAGCGTCTATCTCATGCAGGCGGATATTAATGCCATGCCGGCGAACGAATTTCGTCGTCGCTCACAGCCTGAGTTGTTGCAGTTTTGTGGCTGTATGCCTGATACATAGGAGTTTTTTAGTACTGTACGCCGATGATATTTAGGCGCTTATGGCTCGACGTCACAAAAGAGGCGGGACTTAAAGTTTCATATGCGTCGCCTGGTAGATGAAAGTGAATAAAGTTTGTTTCCTGACCATCTTGGTTTTTTGGAAGTAGCGTCACCCCGCGCGTATACCCGTGACGGGCGCACGGTCACACACAAACAAAGTTCTTGGAAATGAGGCTTGGTGAATTCTTCTACCGATTGCACAACGTGATATTGCGTTGCCGCTTCGTTACAACACTGTTCTTTCCACGTGGTCTGGTCACCGTTGAAATAAAATTTACACATATTTTTATAAATCCCCGAAAATGTAAATAAATAAAAATACCCACAAATTTGGCCCGTTACAATAGGTTAAAAAACCATGGTCTTAACATGGTATCAGTAAACAAACGTAATGTTTTTTCACTACTAGTCAATAATAAAGAAAAATCTAACACACTGGAGAAAAATGGAGTTTATGAAATACACTGTGCAGAATGCAATGCTATTTATATCGGACAATGTGGCCGTGCTCTGAAACATCGCATTTCTGAACATAAGAAGGCGATTTTAACCAATACATCTAATACAGGTTTTGCAGATCATTGCTTACAACACAGTCACTTCATAGACACAAAAAACATAACACAACTCCACAACATACAAAAAGGTAAAAAAATGGATTTGTTAGAAATTTTAGAAATTAAAAAAGCAATAAAAAATAACAAAAATTTAACCAATGAACAGACTGAATTTTGTGTATCCCCTTTATTAAAATCTGTTATTTAGTTTAGTTTATTTTATATTATTTTGAATGTTCATCATTATTTTAAATTTTGCATTCATGATTGTATTTAGTTTTTAAAGACACCTGACCTTCCCTTGTCTCATGCACCCCCCCCTCGCCATCACAAGACAGATGTTCCAGATACGCCCTAAACAGATGTTCACCACCTACACTCCACTAACATCCTGTGTTCAGTAATTTCATTCACTCGCTCTTTGACAATGGCTTAGTTAGTCGAAACAGCTGTCAGAGTTAATTAAAAAATCTGTGAAACTTACTAAGTGTTTTTATATACTTTACTCTTGTTAAAACATAAAACGTTGCAGGTAAACTACCCCTTCCCCTTAACCGATCTTCACCAAAATCAATAGGCGTTGAGTCCTCTATAATTCAGAACTTTATGCAAAAAAATAATTGATAATGTTTGAATTTGCGGTAGTTATCGTTTGACATAGAAAAATTCTACACACAGACACTTTTCAAAAAATGACTTTTTTTCATGTTTTGAGGGTAGTACAATCAGAATCTGCCATTATCTCGAACACGATTGTTTTCGCCATGTTCACCTTATGGAACATGGAAGTAAAAAATCAAATTAATTTTGTATTTAACAGTTTTAAATCAGTCACAAAAATTTTTTTTCTGAAACAAATGTTGCAAATATTAAATAAATTTAAGACTTCATGATTGTGTTGAAAGCAGCCATAAAACATTTTGTAATATGGGCAAATAATTTGTTTATTATGAAAACAGTGTGGGATTATAATGAATTGCAGGGTTACATGCACACACAAAAATGAATTTACTGCAAATAAAATTTATAAACAATGATGTGTAATAAAAATTAAAGATACAATAATACAATAACGAAAGGTAACAGTAACTCACAAGGAATAAGCAAATAAAATAAAGTTTTACACACACACACAAAACTGGTAATAGGCCCATAGCGACTTGCCTCAATTTTAAACTAGTTTTAACTTTTACTCTTTATTTGTCATTCTGCTACCTCATTAATGATGAACGTCTAATCTTCTAATCATTACTTACACACAGCTAGTTATGAATTGCTAGTACGTCACTTGACTTACCATCAGTTAAGATCAAGTAGGTTATTGTTGTGTTTTAGGCCCACTTATTTTTGATACTGTTTAACTAGTTGCAGTTGTTCCAACAGGACACATAATGTACCACTTTATAGACCACTGTTACATGGACATGGATCTGAAATGAGCTCTATGCACTGAGGCTTTACCAACAACATTTCACTCTTTTTATGATACCTTAATCATTAATAAGATAATATATATTCTAGGCTCTCAACTTTATGTATGTATGCATCTTGCAACCTGTATTTTGTATTTTATTTTTATATTTGTCTATGTTCTTGTACATACATTTTTAAAGTTCTTATTCAACTTTAATAAGGTTTATAGTATCTATGAACTATTTATCACTCATTTGTCAACTGATGAGCAAATGCCTTAGTGATTTTAGTGATTTGCCAGAACAAATATTGATTTCTGGGAAAATCTTGTCCATTACTTTACCATATCATCCCTTCTTATTGCAAACCATTATGGTCTCTTGATCTTAACATAAGTATTACCTGACCACCTCATAATATTAATGAAACCCTGGCATATTTAGTGTAATGTTATATGATCACCAAGCATCTTATCCACCACAGACATGTCCTGCTCACCTCTAGTTTATTTTATTAAATCTATAAATTATGTATTTATTCCTTTTAGATATAAATTACCATACAAATCTTGTGTTTTCATACAAATTACATGATACAATGTTAATACACTAATTATACAGTAACAATAAGGGCTTTTAAGTTTTGAGTTTTTTGGATAGACTCGAGACCGTGGTCGAGACTGTGTAATTCAGTTTAAAATATTACAACAATTAAAAAAACCTTTGTATGTTTACAAATACTTGACTTCATTTATTCTTTAGTTAATTTTTCAGAACGATCATTTGGTTAATTATTTGATTTTTTAACTCTAATATCCGATTCATAAATAAGTCTTATATATTTAAACTACATAATATGGCTGTTGATTATTTAAATATTAATGGTAAAAATATAATGCACGCCATAATTCCAATTATTGGGGATGGTGCGTGTCTATTTCGATCTCTATCTTACATTATGAATAATACTCAAGAAAAATGTTGTCATATTCGTCAAACTATCGTATTACATGTAGTAGAAAACTGGGATAGATTTTCTGCGTTTTCTGAAGATAATAACGGTAATAATTATAACGGTAATAATTATTCCGACTCCAGTAGTTATTACACTCATATGTCTCAGGATTCAACTTATGCTGGATTTATTGAACTAACGGCAGCAGGAGAATTGTTTCCTTATTGTTTTGAAGTATACCGCAATAAAGAACTTTATGAAGTATTTGGTAATAATGACAATCCCACTAAAAGACTGCGCTTCACTGGCGCACTATCTAATGGTCATTTTGACGTATATGAAATCCAAAGTCATCTAATGTTGACACCATCGCCTTCCGAGGGCAAGAAACAAGTTAAGAAGCGACGCACAAGGTATAGCAATGCAACACGCAAACAGCAACTAAAATCGGCTAAGAAAACATTTTTGGAAAACAATCCCCTTGCACATCAGATTGCTAATACTAAGTACCAGCAAAATCATCCTGAGGCTCATAGGAGTGCAGCAGCTAAATATCAGCAGCAACATCCTGAGGTTCACAGGGTAGCAGAAGCCACATATCAGCAGCAACAACCTGAGGTTCACAGGATAGCAGCAGCCGCATATCAGCAGCAACATCCTGAGGTTCACAGGATAGCAGCAGCCGCATATCAGCAGCAACACCCTCAGGTTCATAGAGCAGCTCAAAATCGTTATGAAATAAATATGCCTGGAGTTCGAGAAGAAAGACGAAAGCGACCATGGACAAAAAAACTTCATTCAGCTATGGAATATAACGTAGAAATCAATTATGAAACAGATCCATGTATAAGCATAGGTATAATGAATTCTGAGTGCCAATACTGTGGAGCTCTTAAATGGAAAAATGAGACACCTGGAATGTGCTGTAATGGTGGAAAAGTGCAATTGTTACCTATCCAACCTCCACTGGAGCCTCTTTATAGTTTGTTAAACGATAGTCACCCCGAGCATGTTCATTTCATAAGCTCGATACGTAAATATAATGGTTGCTTTCAGATGACGTCATTTGGTGTGAATCAGGTTGTAGAAGATAGATTTATCCCAACTTTTAAAGTTCTCGGACAAGTATATCATTTAGTAGGAAGTGTACTGCCATTGCCAGATCAAGAAGCTCGGTTTCTTCAAATCTACTTCGTGGGAGAAGATGAACGGGAAACAAGACTGAGGTGTAGTCACTATCCAGATGTAAAACCTGCATTAGTAAAGCAATTACAGCATATGCTGTATGAGCACAACGCTTACATCAAAGACTTCAAAACTACTTTAGAAAAAGTTCCTCATAATTGTGACAAGTTTGAAGTAGTTATTCACGCTGATAGGAAACCTGCTGGTGCTCATGCAGAGTGATATAATGAGTCAACAGCATCTGAAATAGCATTAGTAATTAGCGGACAACAATTTGAAAATCGAGATATTGTTCTTCAAAGCCATGATGACAATTTACGCCGCATAAGTGAAATTCATCGTTCGTATGATTCTTTACAATATCCTCTTTTATTTTGTCGTGGTGAAGATGGCTACAGCATTAATATGCCTTACTGTGATCCTACTACAACGTTACCACTTCAACGAGGAAAAATAACAGCTTCAGATTTCTATGCATATCGTATTATGGTTAGAAAGAATGACTTTAACTTTCTTCTTCATTCTGGATCACTGTTGAGTCAATTTTTGGTTGATATGTTTGCCAAAATTGAAACTGAATGATTAAATTACATTAGAAATAACCAAAGCAAACTTAGAGTCGATGAATATATTCATTTGAAAGATGCAATTGGAAGAAGAGATGTGAATGGTGATCAATTAGGAAAATTGATAGTAATTCCATCATCTTTCACTGGAGGGCCATGATATATGCATGAACGGGCTCAGGATACAATGACATACGTTCATTGCAAAGGTCGACCTGACCTTTTTATCACTTTTACATGTAATCCGAAGTGGATAGAATTTAAAGATGTATTATTTCCTGGTCAAAAATCACAAGATCGGCATGACATTATAGCAAGGATATTCCATCTTAAACTTAAAGCTATGAAAGATCTGTTAGTGAAAGGCAGCGTTTTTGGTGAAGTTGAGTGCTATATGTATTCAGTTGAGTGGCAAAAACGTGGTTTGCCACACGCGCACATTTTGCTTTGGCTAAAAGATTTCCTGGCCCCCGAGTTTAACTGATAAAGTCATCTCTGCAGAAATACCTGATATCAGTAAAGATCCTCTTCTGCATGAAATTGTTAAGTCTAACATGATTCACGGGCCATGTGTACTTTGAACGTAAATTCTCCATGCATGAAAGATGGGCGGTGCAGCAAAAAATATCCACAACCTCTTTTGAAAGAAACGCAAACCGGAGAAGATGGATACCCGAAATATAGAAGGTTATCACCCGATGATGGTGGCTTCACAGTAAAAATAAAAGGTATAGACGTAGATAATAGTTGGGTTGTGCCTTACAACCCCATTTTATCTCGCGCTTTCAATGCCCACATTAACGTTGAAATTTGTAATTCTGTGAAATCTATTAAATACATCTGCAAATATATCAATAAGGGGACAGATCAGGCAGCTTTTGGCCTACACAATAAAACTGACGAAATAAATGAAGTCAGTCTATATGAAAGCGGCCGTTATATCAGTAGTTCTGAAGCAGTTTGGAGAATACTTGGTTTTCCAATTCATGAACGATATCCTACTGTTGTTCATCTTGCTGTACATCTAGAAAATGGCCAACGTGTTTATTTCACCTCAGATAATTTAGCTCAGAGAGTTAATAACCCTCCTCAAACAACACTTTTAGCATTCTTCGAGTTGTGCGAAAGAGATGAATTCGCCAAGACTCTGCTGTACTCAGAAGTTCCATCTTACTACATTTGGAAAGATAACAGACGGTTTAAAAGGAGAAAGCGAGGCGTAAATGTTGAGAATTGGCCAGGGATAAAGAAAGACACAGCCCTAGGAAGAGTATATACAACGTTGAATGCTATCACCTAAGGTTGTTACTACACGTAGTTCGAGGTCCAACATCTTTTGAATACCTTAAAACAGTTAACGGTGTAGTTCATCAAACATTTCAATCAGCTTGCAAAGCTTTAGGTTTGTTAGAAAGCGATGGACACTGGGATGATACTTTACAAGAAGCTGCTTTGTGTGAATCACCGTATAAAATGCGGCAAGTGTTTGTAGTGATGTTGGTGTTATGTCATGTTTCCGACCCTTTAAATCTTTGGGAAAACATAAAGATAGTTTAAGTGAAGATTTTAGGCATGAAGTAGAAAGGGCAGTTCAAGATGGGGTTCAAGGATTTACGAATGAAATATATAACAGATGTTTGATATCGATCGAGGATGCTGTGATGGCGTTGGAAGCAAGTGGTTTAAAACAGTACAGTTTACCGCAGCCTACAAGAAATGAAGAATTATTTGACAATATTGATTATTTACGGGAAATGAACTACAACTCGGAAAAATTGGAACAAGTGGTAAGAAATAATGAGGCATTATTAACACAAGAACAGCTTAGTATCTATCTTGAAATTATGAATAGCATAGAATCATCCGAAGGGCAGACATATTTTCTGGGACTGGGAAGACATTTTTAATTAATTTACTATTAGCAAAAGTGAGAAGTAATAAAAAAATTGCTTTAGCTACAGCGTCTTCTGGGATTGCTGCTACCCTTTTAGAAGGAGGGAAAACTGCTCATAGTGCTTTTAAATTACCTCTTAATTTGAACTATACTGAATCTCCTAAGTGCGAAATTGCTAAGCAGAGTAATAGAGCCAAAGTTTTGAAAGATTGTCAACTTATTGTTTGGGATGAAAGCACTATGATGCATAAGGGTGGTTTTGAAGCTTTAGATCGTACACTTCAAGATTTAAGAAACACCAAATCTTTAATAGGTGGAGTCACCGTTTTACTTGCTGGAGATTTTAGGCAAACATTACCTGTCATACAAAGAGGCACTCGGGCAGATGAGGTAAAAGCATGCATCAAATCGTCACGTTTATGGCCTCGAATAAAGAAATTATCTCTTAAAACTAATATGAGTTTATTTAAAAAATGATTTTTCAGCAGGACTATTTTCTGAGCTTCTGCTTAAAATAGGGAATGGAGAATATCCAGAACGAGCAGGAAAAGTTTTAATACCGGAAACTTTGGGCAAGGTAGTTAATACTTTAGATCAGCTTATAAGTACATTTTATTCTGATATTTTTAGAATAAAAGAAAAAACTATGGAATGGTTCAGTGAACGTGCCATTTTAACTCCTAAAAATGACAGAGCATCTGAGATTAATGATCAATTGCTTCGCTCATTTGAAGGAGATGTAGTAGAATACAAATCAGTTGATAAGGTAATACAAACAGATGAAGCAGTTAATTACCCAGTAGAATTTCTCAATACGCTTAACCCTCCTGGATTTCCGGCACATATACTTCGTCTTAAAGTAGGAACACCTGTAATGTTATTAAGAAATCTCAATCCTCCAAAACTATGCAATGGAACCAGACTACAGGAACAGCTTTGAAAAAAAATTTTATAGAAGCTACGATATTCACTGGTGCTCGATGCGAATCAGTTTTCATACCTAGAATACCGCTAATTCCATCGGAGTATCCATTCGAGTTTAAAAGACTACAGTTTCCTCTTAAGGTATGTTTTGCTATGACTATCAATAAGTTGCAAGGACAGACTTTAAAATTTGCAGGAATTGATTTATGAGAAGACTGTTTTTCTCATGGTCAACTTTACGTTGGTGCTTCTAGGGTAAGTTCTTCTAGCAGTTTAGTAATTTTAGCACCTGAAGGAAAAACAACAAATATAGTTTACAAAGAAGTCCTTAGTACAAATTAATTATCTTTTCAGCCACTTAAACATATGTAGTATTTGTGAGAAATATTGTGAAATAATTTAATTGTTTTTCATAAGAATTTTATAAAATGAATGCATAAAAATTTTAATGTAAGTTAACCGCAATAAGTATTATGAAATGTGCAATACATAATTAATGTGATAAGAAGAAAATAAAAACAAAGTTAAACATTTTGAACGAAGTTAAACATTTAGTAATAACATTACGAAAATAAAATTTTAAAGCTCGGGGAAATTATAAATCGTTTTATAAATATTTTTTATATACCTTATTTTAATAATGATGAGTATGAATGATGAAAACAACATATTTAAAAAAACGTTATTCTGTTTCTGACATTACTCTATCATTCATATTAAACGTAAGAGTAAAGCTACTAAAATTTGAATGAGAGTAAATTCAGTATCTCAAGATTTTGTAGATCATATAAAAATAAAAATAAATTAATTAGTAATTAGTAAATTAAACATTCTAATCAACATGTTTGAATTAATCAATATGCTGCTTACAGCTTAAAAGTTTCGCGGGCAAAGCCGCGACGGGGGTTGTATAATATAACACGTTTTCAATATTATGTTTTTGAAAACCAACCCCAAAGGGGGTGAAATTGGGTTCAATGTTTGTAGGCACCTATGGGGAAAAATATCACCTCCTAACACGTATTTTTACGTATATACCATTAATGGGTACTCTTAAGTCGCAAAGGCAAACTCTTAAATTCGCAGGAGTTGACTTGAGGCAAGACTGTTTCTCCCACGGTCAGTTTTACGTGACGTGCTCACCCCAAAGCCTGGTTATTTTGGCACCGCCCTCAAAAATGGTAAAGAACATTGTTTACAAAGAAGTTTGTTACATGCTCTACTTACATATAATTCAAAGTAGTTGAGGCAATAATTCTAAATTCTGTGTCAAAAGCACAAATTCTACGCGGACGAAGTAGCGGGAAGAAGCTAGTATATTGTAAGGAATAAAGTACTTTAGAGTTTTGTAGGAAAGATACTTTTATTGTGCAAAGTGTAATATGGTACAATTTAGTGATATAAAAATACAATTAATACAGTATTAACATATATATTATATATATCTTCCTCAATTACTGTTCTTTCTGAGTAGTGACTAACATTGTCAAAGTTTTTATCATTCTACTTATCACAGTCTTTTGACAATATCTGTGCAGTCTATACACAATTTTTACTACAAGAAATACTAATCAGTAACTATACACACAAAGGAGAGATGGTTTTGGAATTTATGCAAAAGTTATTTTAGTGCACAAACTACACTACAATAAACCCTGTTATCTGTACCATTTCACAGTATTTATAAATATAACATCAAGAATTTATATACAAATTCTTTAGTAAGCATGAGGTAACATAAAAAGAAACCTAAGTCAAGATTTTGGCAGTACAAATGCTATAGTTTAGACAATTCTATTTGTAACACTTGAAGATGACCTGGTGTGTTACAAAAAACTACAGTTACAAAATACACCAAAACAGAAATAGGACCAAAATGTTTTGAATAGCAGTTTTCACAATAAAAATGTGTATAAATCCTTTATAAAGCAAATTTCCAAATTACGCAAAAAATTATAAATAAAAACTCATGTGTGATATCCACTAGGTAGTTCTTATAGTACCCTAACACTCATACATCTTATAACTTCACAAAAGAGGTTGTGACAGTACGAAAATCTTGATGTCAGAATTATGGTATAAGTGGTAACAAATTATCGTATTTTTATTGTGTTTACACACATACATACATGGAGAGAACGATTTCCCTTTGTGAAGAGACAACGACGCAGATTCTAATAGATCAAAATGATTCCAAGGTCAGGAGCAGACGTGCAGAGACGAGCATACAAAATGGCCATCCAAGGAGAAACAGATTGTAAATAGCCACTCTCATTGGTCCAGAAGACGGGACGTCATTAAAATCAGTGATGACCTAACAAACAATGACATGACAACGGGGCGTGAGCCAATTTGAACAAAAGACAATGACGTGGATGCGCTAACACATACGCAAAATATGTGCTTTGCATCCCCCCAGTCAGCATCAGACCATCAAGGCGTCAACACGCTGTAAAAATCGCCGGCAGTTTTTGCCAGCGAAAGTGTTTCTTAATCAAACTAACAATGTGGTAACATATAGTAATAACTCTTTATCAGAAGTCTCAAAGTAACTAGTCACAATGTAAATTAGAATCAGTGCAACCAAGGAGACCTTTGGGACGATCGGCCGAACACCTGCTTGATCATGATTGCAATATAAGGACAGCGGAGACTTTACAACGCAGCTACAGGAAAGTTCAACTATTTCTCTATTCCAATCTTTATTCTTAAAGCTGAGCTCAAAATTACTAAAATTCAAATGTATGTGTAAAATCAATCTTAGCGAAATGAGTGGGTGTGTGTGTGTGTGTGTGTGTGTGTATGGGCCGTACTAGTACATATGAATAATGTTTCTATGAGACGTTGGTTTGTGTTCTGTTAAATATAAGAGTTGATCAATTACAAGGTAACATGGGCAGTTGCAGTAAAATATAAATTCATTATAAATTCCATAACAAGATTAATGCCTGAATAATAGAAAATAACAGAACTGTAATATAGCGGAATATGTGTCCGCCATTTTGTTAGTTGAGTATAAGGATTCCATTTTGTTTTATTGCTGTTGATGTCTATTTTGAATTTCTATGTTATTAAAAGACAACTATATATACATATATATGCGCTGTCTGATTTCATTATTCCGCACAATAGTCCTGTCTCTGACAATCGCTTAATTGAATCCTGGGACCCGAACATAAAAATTTTGAATCACGAAGTTGGCACTACAAGATGGCCACCGAACCAGTATGAAATACACAATAATTATGGTAATGAAAGGTAAACCAAAACATACAATCACAACACCAAAATATAATTGTTTTAAAAGTAACAAGGTTTCCAAAAGTGATCTAAGCAAATTAGTTGTACATACCTAATTACATCCATACTTGAACTTTGCAGGATTACCACACAAAAAATGCAAACTCATTTATGAAAAGCTGAATAATAATTGCAAATATGTAATAAGATGTGAAACTAACTGTACTGTATTCATGAAAAGTATTAATATGAATTTTCACAGCACCAAATTTCCTTTAACAAAGTGTAACCCTTTACCAAGTGACACACGGATGATCTGCCAACCTTTGTTGTATTTCGTTCCTGTAAGCTAGTATACTAAATGTCAACTAAAACATTTTAGTTATAAATATATATGGTAACAAAATTTTGTGAAAGTGTATAAAAATTATGTAATTATTATTACTGAAAAGTACACGTTCCCTTGCAGAGCTCACTCACATTCATTAAATCTCTTTAAACTAATCTGATTCTTTCCTGTGTAGCAATAAGAGGATGGATTTTTTAATTGGGATTACAGCAGTGAAAACTCGTATTGCCGTCACTAGTATTATTAATTGCTAAAGTTTTATTAATACTTTTATGCACAAAATACTCTCAAAGTTAATTAGAACAGTAACTAATGTTATAAGTATAAATTGATAACTATGCTTCAAACATAGTTTTTGTATCAAAAGTGAATACTAAATATTTACAAACTTCATCAGTCTTGAAATATCTTAAAAGCACTTAATAGTGCAATGTTTGGTTGCAAGGTTCTCTACAATAATTGTTATTATAGAATCCTCCACATGAAAAACACAGTGAACAAACAGTTATGTACATTAACTAATGGTGCTCAGTAAGAAGAAAGACATTTACCAACTTCATTTAACAAACAAATTATAGAAAATTATATTGTACAGAACTATCATCTTGTTTCTCCTCAATTCTTCAGTTATTTACAGACTGCCTAACTTGGATAAACCAAGGGGTTGTCTCACCCAGCTTCTTGGGTCCCAAGGAGCAAGGAAAACTGGAAGTACTATTATAAAAATTAAAAACATCTAAGAGATATATTTATAAAAGATATAAGTTCATTTTATGAACCAATTTATTGATTTTTTTAAGCTGCTTTTGCAGAACCACTGAAGAATTAAGAAATAAGTGAATACTAAACAACTTTTATCTTGCCTTGCTGGCTGCTTGCTTAAAATTTGGTGAATTTCGTATCTATACAGAATATGAAAATTTATTTACAGCTACAACTAAAAAGTAAAATAACAACAAAATTACCAGTTTCATTGTATGAGTTTCTTGTACACAGTTTCTAATCAGTAGATAACAGGTACAAGTATAGGTTTATTAAATTAACTTAAGCATCACTGTTTCCACTTAATGATTAATTTTGACTCCAACATGCTTAATGCATTATTTTACTCAGTTGTTTAATATAGAGAATCGTACTTTTCATTTTTATGAAATATTAATTATTACAGACTCTGAGCTGAGTAGTTAATAATAAAATAATAATACAGTCAAACACTGTTAAGAAAGCTGTACTTGTTATATTTTTTTAAAATGATTAAAATGTATTTATATAATGAATAATTTATATTTATACTCCAGTATATATAAAGCTTCAGTATCTGGGACATCTCATGAGAAATGAACAGAGATTTTACTTATTGCAGTCCATACTAAAGGAAAAGTACTTGGAAAGAGAGGAGTTGGGTGACCGAGAATATCATGGCTGAGAAATTTAAGGACCTGGTTTGGCATGAATACAACTGACTTATTCTGTGCAGCAGTGCAGAAAGTTAAAATAGTCTGTATGATATCCAACATCTGAAATGGATAGGAACTAACAGAAGAAGAAATATATAAATTTTAATCTTACTGAAACATTTATTTAAATAAGAAAGTACTAATAGTAACGAACACTTGACACAAGTTATGAGAAATAAAAACTAACAAAAACTGCAAAATGATATGCCATTCTGTACAACATATTACTAAATAAATTCCAACTGAAGATGCACAAATGTTATTTTACTATAGTACTTACTGTGCACAATCCTTCTATTGACTAAACAGAAAACAGCTGGCAACATCTGAATGCTTCTAACAGCAACTTTGAAATAAAATTAGAAGTGATAAAAACTGAACACACTTGTCTATAACATAATCATTCTAATATATAATTATGAAACGAGATAAAAGAATGCATACTAAAATGATATAATACTGTGTGGGTAAGAAAACTGTTACAAACCAGAGGATGATACAATAGCCCTGGAAAAAAGACATAGGCTTACTGAGTTTCTTGGAATTACAGAATGTGTGTTGACGATCTCCTTTTTGGGAAAATGGCTAAAATTTTAGCTGTTCAAGAAGGCTTCATTTAACAGTAATATTTAATAGCTCTGCATTGTAAAATTACTGGTTAATATAAATCTATTACAAAGGAGTTTATACATAAAAGAGTTAACAACTTTCCACTTGGAAACTACTTTAAAGATAACTTGTATTTTAAGTGTGATTAAATTTCTGAGTACATTACAATTTTAACCTTATGTTATAAATAGTAAAAAAAAATTATGAACAGCCAACACAATTTCAGGTGTCATATGATAATTATGTCAGTCTTGTTATAAACACTGCATATCTCAATTTAACCTGCAGATGGCTTGACACTTTTTATAGCTAAAACATTAAACTGAATTCTCACTATGAATACTTAGTACAAAGCCAATGTATCACCAGAAAGTACATAAAAACTATATGACATTGGTATACGTAAATACACTGAAAATTACTGCAGCTGTAATTAATGTTCTGAAATTATACTTGTCTAGCCATTGTATGAAAATGTGTATAAAAAAACCAGTTCACAAAATTTTCCACAAAAGATCCATTAATAAGGCAATTCGATTAGATTCCTATCCACTGCTTCCAAATTCTGAAAATGAAAAATATACAATTCAGAACATCATATTTATAATTTAGTTACAGTATTTTTTATGTTATGAAAAAATAATGATATTCAGTTTGGTATTCTCATGACAAAATTAGCACCTAGACGTTAAAAAACTTGCAGCAAAACCTGTGTAACACATGAGTAATTTAAAAAAATGTGAAATTATATTTTAAGAATAAATGCCACATATATTTTGAGACCAGTTCCCTAAAAAATTATGTTTTAATTAATGGAGATAATTTGTTACTTTACAGCAAGACAAAATATGGACAATGTATAAAAATTAATGTTAAAGCCATGATATCAGGCAGGTGAGAGAAACTGCACTGTTGCTACATCTGGGACCAACAAAGAGAGGAATGTTTGTGAGAACTGTTTGCTCCTGTCCATGAACTGTTAATGTTCACCACATGCCATTGCCATTAACAAAAACTAAACCATGCCATGTGATGCTACAAATGTTGTATGTTGCTCTACACTCCATTCAGGAAATAAAGTGACACAGTTTCTCTGGACTGCCTAATTTCATGTCCACAACTCTACTGAATTGTGAATACTATTACCACAAGTATCAGTCACAATTTTTGTAGTGATACAGTACACCAAAAACATACTAAGCAGATTAAAGCACACGCACATAAAGTGTCAAACATTTTCATTTCACACACTTGTTTCAAAACACTGTTTCACATTCATTACTGACACTACATATAAACAACATTCATCTGTAATATATCATAAGTATTTCAAGTAATTGTATTTGTATTGGCAATTATACCAGCATATTATCTGACTAAAGCAAAAAGCAAAAGAGAAAAAGTAATACAATAGGAATGACAGAAGTACCAGGAATCAGAACTTTTTGTGACACAGCTGAGTGACATTTTGGAAAGAAAGTTGTATATTGCATTTACAATAACAATGACCATGCCTACATGCTACAGTGATTACAAGCAAATCAGATGAACAGAACTGATTTTATTTACGCTACCTCAGTAAATTACAGAACTCTATGGAGAGTTATTATTTAGTAATGGCCAGATAATCTTTTTTTCCAGTGTGCTATAATCTCATACACAGAATGTAACTGGTATGTCGACACACAAAACATTCACAATATGTTGCAACAACAGTGAAGTAAAGACTATGTGTCCAAGTGATAGCGTCTTTCATTCACAATATGTTGCAACAACAGTGAAGTAAAGACTATGTGTCCAAGTGATAGCGTCTTTAGTGTTTTACACCATGATATTAATTGTTTGTTAGTGATTGTTGTGATAATAATCCATTATTAGACAATGAATGCAAACTACAAAAAGTGTGTACTGGATTACTGTTTTGTTCAAATAAAACTGTCATAGGTGTTAAATGAAGTTTTTATTATTTTAGTGTCCCTGGTTTAGGATTTATTCTATCCTTACAATTGTTTTACCCACAGTAGTACATAAAATAATATATTTATCAAACTATCATCGTATAGTTTCTCCTATGTAGCATGTCCCATACAACATTACCACACCGCTATTTACTAGTTGTTAAATCAGAATAACTGAAATGAGAAATTATATAATTAAAAATAAAAATTATTAAAATGAACATGTGTTAAGTCTTTATTGGTCACCTCACCTCGGCTTAACCTGTGCTAAACAGGTTCAATTAAACATTCCTGGTATTAGCTCTGTAAGGGGTTGCTTTCATAATTTAATATTTCGGTTGTTGTTTTTATGGGGACAGTAAAGTGGTTTCTCACATACCACCTTTAAAAAAGTCAATGGCGATCCTGGGCTTTATTTTTTTTGTGAACGTCTTCCTTCTTCGGGTTTTCTACCATTACAAATTCTAACCTCAAATCTACCAATCTGGCCATTGCAACTGCTGACACGTGAACTGATGGGTTGTCTTGGTAAAACAACAGTTTCCTTGGTCAGTTGTCGTCTGATTTCCTTTTTATAAGGTACTAGATAAAAATATTCCATTGTATCCCAAAAGACAGGTGCCATGACTTTTCCAGCATGACAGAGGCCACTGCTTCTCTGTATCCAATTATATGCCCAGGTTTCATCAGCTGTTATAAATCAGTACAGGTCATTTGGATTTTATCTGAAACACTTTAAATTTGGAGCTGAAACAGCCGTTCGAACAATTTTTAGGTCCAACATGAGCAAATGTGGCACCAATCATATACAAAACATCTTCATCTGTTTACGTAGGATGTTATACACACATTCAGTTATCTTGATGCTTACCATCCAAGACATTTCTTTAATTTTTGAATCTATGGTCAGCCAAAACAATTTCACTAATTTTCATTAACAGAAGAAACGTCTGACAATGAATGACGTTAACATTGCTGCCATCTATATGTCTAAATCGACTTCATATGCATTGAAGGGGATTATTGTAGTTAACCGTGAAGAGTCTGTTGCAATACAGTGTCTATATATCTTACAAACTGTGTACGTGTACAATACATTACTTTAACCTTGTACATGATTAGTATATAAAAATTCAAATTATACAATATACGGGGTGGCGCAAAAGTTACTTTAAACATTTTATTTGCCTCCAGAAACAGTTAAGACTATAAAATAGGTTAATTACCTTCTGTCAACGTTTCTCAGAATCCTATACGGGATTACTCGAGTTTCGACACCAATGGTGTCATCATCAGATCCAATATGATTAAGGTTAAAACATTAATCGATGTATATTCATCTCGTCAAATATTAAAAAAACAACACATACATTGTACAAAAATAATAAATAACACATATTAAAACAAAATAACAACGAAATAAAAGCAACATGCGGCCGTAACGAACCTGCACAGGAATGCTCCCACGGTAAAACTAATCAATACTGGCTTGACCTTCGTTCAATTTTATCGATCTGATATAGCCGATTTCTCGTTCTATATGATCGATTCTATTTAACAAAATATTATTTGTATGTATTGCTTTTTCGTTTAGGACACGATTGTGATCCTCCTTTATAGCTTTATATATCTCAAACCGTTCGAGTGTGTCTAGCCTTAGTGACTTTTTACATTTATGTAGGATATCTAAATTATCACCAATACTCTTTATGTTATGGTCATGTAAGCTTAAATGTTCTGCAAATGTAGATCTTGTTACATTTGACTTGGAGCTTGGGATATGTTCTTTATAGTGTAATTTGAAGGAACACGTTTGTCCTATGTAGAACTGTGTGCAATCCGAACAATTAAGTCTATATACACCAGTACCGTCAAATATATCGGAGGGTATATTTTTGTTAGTAAATGCTTTTTCTCAAGTTTATTACTCGCCTTTGAGGCCAAAGTAATATTATGCTTTTTTAATTGGTTTAAAAAAAATATGGTGTAGAATTTCACCATATTCTATTGCAATATATTTGTTTACTTTTTCTTTGGATACATCAATATTTATTGGTTTATTTTGTTTTTTATTAATTATTCTATCTACTATATGACTTTTGTATCCATTGGGTAATGCTATGTGTTTGATAATGTTTAGTTCATTGTTATAATCTTCCGTAGATAGGGGCAATGCCAGCAATCTATGAATCATACAATTGAAAAATGCCATTTTATGTGAAATAGGGTGATACAATGAGGCGTGAATAGCATGATCTGTGATTGTTGGTTTTCTGTAAATGTTATAGTTAATTTTATTATTTATTTTTGTTAAAGTTAAATCTAAAAAATTAATTTTATTATTCATTTCCGTCTCTAATGTGAATTGCAAATTATTTGTAATAGTATTCATATATTTTTTAAGCATCTCCAATTGCCTGCAATTGCCATTGTAAATCATTATTGTGTCATCCACATATCGTCGGTAAAATAAAATTTTTGTATAATGTTTGTTTTTAGTTGATAATATTTCGTTTGTTTTGTTAACTCACGTAATAAACTAAGTCCCTTGTTCTGGGCGCCAATTGTTAACTCACGGACTCTTACACACAAATACTTCTATTTATATACATATAAAATTTACTGTTATACGGTAAACACACGTACTTACGAATTCCATGTATGTGGGAGCACATGATTTCTTTCTACTGTAAATCTCTCTTTCAGGGGCCAGGGTTCATTCTCGGCGAGATTCAGATTCAAAAAGGTGATAGAAATAATAACACTGATTAATTGAGTGTAATCACTAGATTTTAATTGCCGGAATAAAATAAACATATATATGGAGTAATGCACAAAATGGCGTCACATACAATTGTAAAAACAAAATGGTGGCTACATTTACTCAAACCCTATTCAGTCATAATTATTTTGTATCATAGTGAAGCTTGTTACTCTCCTTATAATTTTTTACTTCTGGTTGCAGCTCTAATTACGTAATTTATTATATATTAATAGATTACACAAACCAATGCCCTCTGTATATATAATCATGGCCATGCGTTCATTCACTCGTGCTCACATTCACTCTCACTATTGCAAAATACATTGATCAAATTTAGCTGGTATCAATTAATGAGCTCATTATTAAGAAAAAGGTGATAATGGTTTAACTTCTCTAAACGTGGGCAGAGTTGCTCCCTCGCTGGTGTTGGATGTTCTCCAGGAGTATGGCCGGTGTTCGCCTCATAATCATCGTTTCTCGGTTAGTGTTCACTGACTCTACATTTGATGTTTTACTGTTAATATTACTTGAGTCATCTACAACTCCACTATCACATTTGTACTTGTAAATAATAACTTTTTAAAACTTCTGTGGAAAACTGAGTCGCCAGCGATACATCGCTGTTGACTCTTTGGTGTGCTGTGCTGAACTGAGAAAGAGGAATATGCAAATTTGCGCTTGTGTTAGTGCATTTGACGCCATCGTCTTTTGTTTGATGGGACAACGCCTCGTTCCATACGTTGTGGTTCAAGCGTCATTGTCCTTTGTTTATGACGAAACAGCTTTATGACCCAATCACAATTCTTATTTATAGTCCGTCATCATATACACCGCCATTATCTCTACCGGCTTTTGCTCGTCCAACGGTGACCTTGGCATTGTGCTACTCTCACTGAATATGCGTTGTTCCTTTTTACAGAGGGACAATGGACCTAACCATTCTTTAGTTAACTGTTATACAATAAAACATAATAAAATAACCTCAAATCCCATAATTAAGGTATTGGGCCTTTCTGTACTGTTACAAACCCCCTCAATGAAAGATTTTGTGTCGAGACACAAAAACTTTCACTGACTCATTCATACGGTTCTAAAAGGATTAGCCTAGATATGTCGCCACAACCCCCAGTAATGTCAATATATAAAAATTTATAATCACTTACCCTTGGTCCAATGATGCTGATCGCACCCTCTGACCTTACTGGACTTCTCAGGCGAGATCCCAACACCATAAGGCCATGAGGCACTTAACGTTCCTGCTCTGACGCACCGGCCAGCTCAGGACCGCGGTCACAACACACAAAACTCTGAAACATTGAATACAAAATTTTAAAATAGTGGTCTAATATACTTCCATATCTACAACTGATATGTTTCTCTTTAGATGCATTGGTTTGTGTCTGGGCATTGGTTTGTTCCATTTTAAAGATTTTCAACACAACAACAACAAGAATTCAACATAGACTGATTTTTTACCACCACCAAATTTAATCTCTTCCTTGTAAGAGAAAATATATATATTCCTACAAATAATATAATACACAAACAATTCTTTAATATTACCCAAAACACCATCACCTATTTATTTCTATAAGATTCAACCTATAACTACTATGGCAGACAAGTTCATTATTCAAATTTCATTACTCAATTTTATCATCATTTTATATCTTTTGCAATTTACATCATACTATACTTTATTCAGCACCATTTCTAACTTTATCTTTTTAATATCCAAAATCTCTTATCCTTTAACAATTGTTACCGTCGTTACCCCTGTAGCGACCTCCTAACCACACACACTATTACACCATCAACATAATAAAAACATCATAGAACATAGAACATTACACATTAACATTGTTACATTTATCTTACACTAAACAATTTACATTTACATGACTTGTACCAAAACTTTATCACATCATTACTATCAACAATTCTCTATTAACTTTTAATCATTTAACATTTGTTTATATCAGATTCTATACAACAATTTCAAATTTATCATTACCTTTCAGTTACATTACCTTCCTGCTATGAATTTTCCTTTTCTAACCTTTCTATCCTTATTAGTTTGGGTGACTCTCTATTATTCACTATTCTCTATCTTATTTTGGCATTTGTCAATCTAACCTTACTCACCTTTTTTTCTACTAACAACCGCTTCTAACCATTAACATATTATGACACCAATATCTCAATAATAACCCCCTTCACTAATCCCATTTAAAACCTCTGGCACCGCTCATTTTTTGTACTAGTATGTGTGTACCCGAACTCTAACCAACTCATTCCCTTATCGGTTCCTGACCCTTTCAGGTAACCCTTTCCGGCACTAAATGGTCCCTTCCTGTCCCAACACCTTTCGTTGCGGACTCCCTACACCACTACCCTTACTACAAAATATCATCATCAACAAATATAATTACCATTCACATTACTCACCTCTACATATAATCACTAACTACTGTGTCCCTAAAACATCTAACACCTCTTTATATATTATCAGTATCTCAACACTTTATTTTCACTAACTCCCATTAACTCTATTTAACTAACTCCAATGCCCTTATTTATCATCATTACCCAAACTCTTTTACAACATTTCACCTTAATATACCACTAGAAAATTCATCACTTATCTTATAATCCTAAAACAACTCAATATCCCTATATATCCTATGCTTAATCATTTACTAACCATTAGACTCTGCATCTCATAATATCATTTAAAATCATTATCAACTTCCTTCAATTATTTAAAATTCTACCGTAAAACAATACATAAAATACACAACTACAAGAATACACAAATACACTGACATCAATACACAAAAATATACAATCCAAAATTATCATCTTATCATTTACCAAAATTCAGTTACAAGCAGTCCATTTCGAAAAACACTGTCCACATAATTAAATGTTCATAACACAATAAAATAATCAACCTCCATCGTCAAATAATAGTCGAATCTTAAAACTATATACATTGTTTATTATTAGATATCTTATACTAACATCATAAATACATATACAATTCAAATGTTCATCATTCTCCTCAAACTCATTTAACCTGACATGATTGGTCATTGTCCTGTCACCTCCTGTATAATCAGTCATAATTAGGTATTTTGTAAGGTCATCATTCTCATTATCTCCTACTACTTCAGTTTCATTCCAAGGTAAGTACTTACTATATTTATCACTTCTCTCTCCACCTAACCTTTCTACAAATTCTTCATAATTTCTATTTACTCTATATAACTTCATCTCCCAATTATCACACAACTCTCTTTCACAATATCTCCCATCATAACCCCAAATCACATTCTCTCTCTCAATATATGCAGGGGACACCAACTTTATTCTCGCACCACCTATCAGGTGCACAAAAAATCCAGGGACAACTATTTTCAGACCTTTGTCTCCCAAATCTAATCGAAGGCACTCTCGTCCTTCCTAAAAACATGTACATCACCCCCAAATATACCATTAAGGGAAAAATCTAACCCCTGCAATTCCCCTACAATTATACTCTCTCTACACACTCTCTTTAACCCTTCAAAACACACAATCATTCCATCATTATTATATTCTATTCCCCATAAAATTTCATTATCACTACTCCTGTTTACATAATCATTTTCTAATGTCATACTTTTATTTATATTGTTACAATTCTCTCCCCTACTTACCTTGTCATCTTTGTTTATCTCAAACTTGTCTATTTCTCTACTCTTACTTTCTAACTCTATCTCATTAATTCTCTTGTCTAATTTCTCCTCTAATTGATTCAATTTTACATTTTTCAAGTTATTTTGTTTCTTTAGTTCGTTCTCAAGACTATCAAACTTTTCGTCAATTTCTTTTAATACGCTATTTTGTGTTTTAATTAGTATAAACAAATCTTCTAACGATATCTTACTCTCGATTGCCCTAGGCATTGAATTTGCGCTTATTCCGTCTAATAAAATTGACTCTGTAGCTGTATTATTTATTTCTATGCTGTTATTACTTTCTGCCATTTTGACAATTTTAATATTGAAATGACTATTTAGTTATACTTGTCACAATTACTACTTAATATGTTTTTGTCAACATAACCTCTCGTGTATTAGGTTATGCACTATTCTATCACTCTCCTTGTTTCTGAATCTGGCCTGTATTTTATATAAAATGGCTTTATATAAAGTCCGTTGTTCGGGGGCCCATTGTTAACTCACGTAATAAACTAAGTCCCTGTTCGGGCGCCAATTGTTAACTCACGTAATAAACTAAGTCCCTTGTTCTGGGCGTCAATTGTTAACTCACGGATTCTTACACACAAATACTTCTATTTATATACATATAAAATTTACTGTTATACAGTAAACACATGTACTTACCAATTCTATGTATGTGGGAGCACGTGATTTCTTTCTACTGTAAATCTCTCTTTCAGGGGCCAGGGTTCATTCTCGGCGAGAATCAGATTCAAAAAGGTGATAGAAATAATAACACTGATCGTTAATTGAGTGTAATCACTAGATTTTAATTGCCGGAATAAAATAAACATATGTATGGAGTAATGCCCAAAATGGCGTCACATACAACTGTAAAAACAAAATGGTGGCTACATTTACTCAAACCCTATTCAGTCATAATTATTTTGTATCATAGTGAAGCTTGTTACTCTCCTTATAATTTTTTACTTCTGGCTGCAGCTCTAATTATATAATTAATTATATATTAATAGATTACACAAACCAATGCCCTCTGTATATATAATCATGGCCATGCATTCATTCACTCGTGCTCACATTCACTCTCACTATTGCAAAATACATTGATCAAATTTAGCTGGTATCAATTAATGAGCTCATTATTAAGAAAAAGGTGATAATGGTTTAACTTCTCTAAACGTGGGCAGAGTTGCTCCCTCGCTGGTGTTGGATGTTCTCCAGGAGTATGGCCGGTGTTCGCCTCATAATCATCGTTTCTCGGTTAGTGTTCACTGACTCTACATTTGATGTTTTACTGTTAATATTACTTGAGTCCTCTACAACTCCACTATCACATTTGTACTTGTAAATAATAACTTTTTAAAACTTCTGTGGAAAACTGAGTCGCCAGCAATACATCGCTGTTGACTCTTTGGTGTGCTGTGCTGAACTGAGAAAGAGGAATATGCAAATTTGCGCTTGTGTTAGTGCATTTGACGCCATCGTCTTTTGTTTGATGGGACAACGCCTCGTTCCATACGTTGTGGTTCAAGCGTCATTGTCTTTTGTTTATGACAAAACAGCTTTATAACCCAATCACAATTCTTATTTATAGTCCATCATCATATACACCGTGATTATCTCTACCAGCTTTTGCTCGTCCAACGGTGACCTTGGCATTGTGCTACTCTCACTGAATATGTGTTGTTCCTTTTTACAGAGGGACAATGGACCTAACCATTCTTTAGTTAACTGTTATACAATAAAACATTATAAAATAACCTCAAATCCCATAATTAAGGTTTTGGGCCTTTCTGTACTGTTACAGTTTCAATGTGATTTAAGTAAATTTCCGCCAGGATGCCTGATAATGGGGATCCCATCGCCAATCTATTCTGTTGTAAATAATATTTGTTATCGAAAGTGAAATAATTTTGTTCTAATATTACTTTTGTCAAATTGATTAACTCATCGACTGTTTCATGATTTAATGTGGATTTAGAGAGTAATAAACTTTTTGCTATTTCTAACGTTTCATTAATAGGTACGTTCGTGTATAAATTTACTATGTCGAATGAGGCGAGGGTGTGTCTCGGTTCGATTGTAATTGTTTTTTTAAGTTCGACCAGTTCTAAACTGTTTTTCAAACTATAATTTTTATTGAACGTTATATGTTGTCTAACAATTTTTATGTATTTTTGGAAGGCCCCTAAGTCTAGGTGCCTTGGGATCTATCATTTTTAAGTATTTTTTCTTATCGTTCGTTATGATGTATTTGGTTTTATTTAATATTCATTTCATGTTATTATTAAATATAACAGTGGGGTCGTTATGAATCTCAATAATGTTATTGTTTTTAATAAAGTCCTGTATCTTGTTTTTATAATTTTCGTAAGTTAAAATTACGAGAGTTTGACCTTTGTCCGCTTTGGTGACGATTGCGTTTGGTCTATTAATTTTGCCTTTATCTCATTAAACACCCTTGTTTCGTTATTGTAAACAGTTTTTGTATTATTTATATTTTCGGCCTTCATAACTTTTTTTATTTTATTATCAATTGCATGTCTTATTACTGTTTTTGTTTCTTCGTCGGATATGGAATTTATTGCAGTTTCTGCGTTCAATATTTCATTAAAGAGTGATTGTTTGAAACTATTGTTTTTAAAATTGTATTTTAAGCCTTTGTTCAAAAGGTTGGTTTCTTCATTGTTGAATTTAATTCCAGTAAGATTAACAACACGAGGGTACAACTGATGAGTTATTATATTGTTCTCTTGTGTGTCGTTCTGTTTTTTCAATAAGTTACGAATTTTTTTATTTTGTGTCTTCTTTTTCTTAATAATGGTATTGTTTATTTGTTTTTCAATAGAATATGTTACATTGTGGACTTGTGACGGATGTAAGCTTTGTAACAGTTCGAGATGTTTTTTCATGAGCACCGTATTGAGTAAGTTCTTTTTACTATTGTAGCATGACAGATAATCCACACAAATACATTGCTCAATGATCATTAATAAAGCTCTAATATATGGAATATCCAGATGAGAATCAATTAAAAGGCACTATTAATTAATATACTCACAAGAAAAGTTAAAATAAAGAAAAAATCTGCAAATAATATATATACTACAAATTTAAAAACCCAGAAAACTAAAAATGTGAATAACAAAATTACCCAGGTAAGATAGAAGCAGGCAATTAAGATACCCCGACAAAGAAACCAGACCAGAAGAAACCAAGGCATACACAGCGAAATGGTACTGAAGAAAGAAGAAAGAAAAAATATAAAATGAACAAGAATACTGAAGAAAGAAGAATGACCAAAATTACTGAAGAAAGAAGAAAGAAGAATGACCAAAAATACTGAAGAATAAGAAACCTGAGAAGATCCACTAGAAAAAAGGAAGTGAGACAACCCATATAAAATAGAAACCCCATAGGGAGAGAACCCAAAAACCCCAAAAATAAATGAATGTCCAAAGAGAAAGTATAACACCCCAAAAAACCATATCACAATGTAAAACTGACAAAAACCAAAAGTGTTAATAGTATTAAATAACAGTGCATCCAAAAAGTTATTGTTTAGTTTGTATGAACAAATCTTCACAGTCCCCCCATGGTTGAATATTTCATGTTGTAAAGCTAGAAAAGGACTAGTAATAATATTAATAAATCACCATGGACAAGTGTAAGTTATCGAATTATAACTGATAAACTTTAAAAAGGTGCATGAGTTGCAGTACAAAGTAATAAACTTTAAGTGTTTTGTGAACAGTATCTATTTTGATATGAAATAGTAATATTACTAATGAAATGCTACTGAAGCTATATGAACATTCCATAGAATGAAATAAGAAACAGATAGCCAGTGTTATACTTAGAGAGGGGGAATAAATCTTTAAAATTGGGAAATACAGAGCAGACTGTTAATAATTAGTTTTAAGAAGTGTTAACCATTATATGGAACCAAGATGTTATGTTCCTGTTCCATATAATAATTAGACAAATAAGAGTTATTAGTAAGAGATATTATTGTTATAAGCTGTTATTTTGTTGTCAATTTAAATTTGGAATACCCTATCTAAAAGTAGATATCATTCCCAATGTTATAAAATATTTTTAATTATGTTACTAGGTAATCAATACACATAAAAGGTATTATTCAAGGTACCAGTTTTGATAGAGATAGGTGTTATATTTTAATTGTACAATCAATAATCACTGTTATACCAGTCAAAGAACTAATTCTTAATAAAGTATATAAGGATAAGAAGTCAGAGGATATAAAATAACTACATTGGTAAAAATTTTGCAAATAGCAACACATCAAATCTAGGCCATATAATGAATTTAAACTGCAGAATAATTAATAAATCTAGTCTTATTAATATTTATTAATATATTATTATAGAATAATAATTATATTAGGGAAAATGGCTATTATTTGCTTAGACTAACAGGAAGTATAATTTTAGGCCTACCTTCCAAAAATGTAATAAATATAATTTTCTAATGAAACTTTGTAACACTAAATTAATTACTAGCAAAATAAGCAGAATAGAATGAATGAAACCGAATATGTATTTAATATTTCGTACAGTTAACTAATAACGAAATTATTTTTTGAGCATAATGTATCAAAATAAAATGTATCGGAAGCTAAGATAATTTGAAACAATGTATAAGATATATTAAATAGGCTAAGATTTTCAGGAGACGAAGGAAATCATAACAGTTCATTATTATACGTTGACGAGTGCACTTAACGTGACTTTTTGCTAGAAATAACCTTTAATGGTGGTTATGTTATAAACCGAGTTCCGTGAAATTTTGTATAAAATTATTTTGAACTATTTTATTTATTGTGAAGTGGTGAAGTTGGCCTATGAACAGCGTAACACCAATAAACTGAACCACATAAAACTAATTAAACGGAATAACACTGATATCACACCATATACAGACTGAAAATTCGAGGTTAAAACCGACACACATAGACAATGAGATATATCCAATAACAACATTTTACACCAAGTGAACTATTCCATCATACACCAGTGACATTTAAATATATCCAGGACGATCATATACAATTGCTGAGACCATTTACACGAAGAAAGGACATCTTTATTTCAACAAATACTTCGTCAATGTTAGAGGCTTCATCGCGCATGCGTCAGTCGGCCATTTTGATACATGCTGTTCTCATTTTCTGCTGTGGACAAACGACATTTGGCTGCAATTGGTTTGAATAAAAATCATATATAAACTTTTATTATTTCTAATTATCATTGTATTGTTTAATATTAAGGCATTTTATAATTGTAAGTGTTATACTTTCCTGCCCATGACCTTCTCTGGCTATATCTTAAATAACCGTTTAAAGAACCATATTTTTATAATACTAATGTAAACTGTTTATATCGACCGGCCCTGAGTGAGTCGATACTACATTGTAACATCGATTTTAATCGAACAAATTCATTATTTTTATTAATAAACGTTCTGTTTTGGTAATTTGGAGTTGATTTTTATTATAAAAAGGCTTAACAGGTAAATTAATCAAGAAACCCAACTAACCGAAAGGCGGTATATACGACACGACAACGTTTCAAAAAGAAGAAGAAGAGAGCCGTTTTTCGCCTAAACTTGGAGTTAACCAGATTGTCTTTTAAACAAATTTACTGAAAGTGACACTATTACCAAAATAAACACGATACCATCACATTTCTAATTACAATCAATAAACTCGATTTGTTCCTAAATTTTAAGAACCAAATTACTCAGAAAACATTTTTTCAGAAAAATGTTTTTTTTAAATAAATTTTAAATTTATTTTTATTTTCAAATTGTTACAACAGCAATTCACACAGATTTTATTTTGTAACCACGAAGACCAGGAACGTTACCAAATCGACGTTTCCAAAGTGGAACATCACTACACATTCCTACATACATATACACACTTAATTATTTTGTTTTATTACAAAATTGGCATCCAACTAAAGGGCTGTAATTAGGGGTTGAAAGGCTGTAATTACTTGCCCAATTTCTAATTCAGTTTGGCAGCGGTTATCCAGCCAGGGAACAAGGGAAGATGCAGCGTCGTGCCACATCAAAGAAGAGAGCGGTGGAGGCCGAAAAAGAACTCAATATGGATGATAAGGAGGCGACCCCAGTGGAGGACGTGGAAAAGATATTAGAACGGGTGGAACATAAAAAACCAGCACCACCAGGGGAACAACCCGAAAACCCACACAAACAGGGGACGTCCATGTCCAAGACAAGGAAGTGGAAAAGTCTAGGACTACAGAAGAAGGTACAATGGACAAATTAATGGAAATGTTCATGCAAATGAGTAAGAAAATGGATGCTATGGGAGATACTAATAAGAACTTAGAGTCAAAAATGGAAGAAGGTAACAAGAAGATGGAGGAAAATTTAAGCAAGAAAATGGATTCCACCAAGGAAAATTTGAGTGATATAAATAAAAACATAGAGGAATTGAAGAAGGACAACTAAGCAACAACGGAAGAATTGAAGAAGGACAACCAAGAAACAAAAGAAGAATTGAGTAAAAAGATTGAAAACACCAATAAGAGAATAGAGGAAACCAGCAAGGAAATGAAGAAAGACAACCGATCTTTAAGCCGGAAAATTGATGAAACTAATCAGAAAATGGAGGAAACCAGCAAAAAGATGGAAGAAAAACTGGAGGAGAATAACAAGAAAATGGAAGAGAAGATGGGGGAAAGGTTGGAAGAGTTAAGAGAGGATAACCAACTATTACGAGAAGAATTACGGGAAGTTAACCAAGAGAATTTAGACAAGTTAGACGAACGAATGGAACTATTAAGAAAGGAAATGAACAAAGAACTAAAAGATAATAAGAAATCTATGACCAAAAGGCTGGAAGACGAAACCATAACTATAAATCAACAGATAAGAGAAGTTGATGGAAGATGTCGGCTGACGGAAGTGGAGGTACAAGAGTTCAAGGAAGTGGTGAACACCAAGGTCACAAATCTTGAAGAATCTAATCGCAAGAAGGCAGAAGAAAACCGAAAGGAAAGCCAGGAAGAACTCAGTAAGGTACGAACTCGAATTACGGAAAGATGTGATGGAATGGAGGAAGCGATGACTAACATCACTGGTCAAGTGAGACAGAACCAGGAGGACATGGAAGCAATTCGGAACCGACCAACCAGCTTCACTAATATCCCCATCAACGAGAACAGAGAATGGCTTAACTTCCGCCAATATAAAAGGAAGCCGATGGAGTTCTTGGCCCGTATCGAGGAATATATGGCCAAACATAGAAATAATCGATGGTCCAATAGTCGAGAACTATTAGACGAATCAATCCGGGATATGACGGACAATTGGTGGATGGCGAACAGGAGCGAGATAAACGATTATCAGCAGTTCAAAAGTTTGTTCAAGTCCAAGTATTGGTCAGAGACCACCCAGAATTTAATAAGGGACAACATCTGCAATGGCCAATACAAAACCCAGTTTGGCAGTACCATGACTGCATACTTCCTTGGGAAGGTGTGCCTGGCCAAGCACCTGGAACCAGCCATACCAGAGGAATGCCTGGTGAACAAGCTTTCCTATCATTATGACGAAGAGGTCATAAGAGCTTGAAGAGGTAGCCAGATAAAGACCATACAGGCGATGACGGAGCTATTAGAAAATTATGAGAACGAAGAATATTATAGGCAGAGTAGAAGGAGAAATGAGCGGCCAGAAGTTCAAAATAATCCGCCATCGAACAATAATAGTCTCGAATTTATAGGCCTATCTCTCTTTGGGAATACTAATTTAAACTTTCATTAGGAGTAAACAAACCTGACATAGATGTAAAGAGGTTTCTGTTTTTGTTAAAGGGTGGTTTTATGTATGTTTGTTCAAAACACTTTATAATCATTATAATAATAAATAATAATGAACAGATTTAGTTAATTATGAATGTGAGTTAAATTATTTTAACGTCACCTCGCCTTTACCTAACCTATTCACAACGAATTTGTCAACGGCCTGGAAATTCTGATACGGGGAAGTTAGATGTATTTAAATTGTTTTCTCGGGTACAGTGTTGAGGTTTCCACATTCCGCCTGTCAAAATGTGGTGGTCACCCAAGGGCATTTGGTTTTTCAGAATCTTCTGATAAGGTAAATGAGTAAAGTATCGGGGTATATTATTCTTCTCTTTAATTATTTTTATTTATTATTCATCCCCAATTATTTGTTGCGGATGAATAATAAATTACATTGTTGAATGTACATGGATAAATGATTGTTACATTACATGTAAAAAGCATAGATTTTTATTTGAATTGCAACATTGGCATAAAAACATCGATGTTTGAAGTCTTAAAACATCGATGTTTTCATACCGCTGTTTTTTTAACATCGATGTACTCTTCACGATGTTAACATCGATGGTTTTCTGGCGATGCTCATCCCTAGTGTGTAGTGGTGTGCCCATCACTCCTCCTTCACACCGCTCCTGTAGGAGAAGGGACTGGCGGGAACGTTGGTGGGGGAGCTTGGCGGGCTCGTGAACGCTGTGAGAGTTGTTAGTAGACAAATACTTGAAAAGACCCTTGTTCCCGTATGTGTTACAGTAATCACTTTTAGTAACGTATTTTAGTAATTTTGACAACATGTTATATATATATTTTACATGTATGCAATATTAGATAGGCTATGTATAGAACGTTAAAAAAAAAAATTAGCGTAAAGACAACGCGAAAACAAACAAAATACGTGACATTTACTAGATACTAGCCGATTTACCCAGCGTTGCTCGGGTTCATAATATATTCATAGGCTCATAGGCACCTATTCTTGTTCTAACGTTATATTACTTCTATATTGTATAATCTTCCTTATACTGTTACGTTCACATTTTCACTGGAGGAATAGACTACTCTGTAGCGCACCTGTTTAAGAACATGTCATAAACTTTATTCTTATATCTGGAGAAGAATTCTGTTGCACGTGATGTTCCTGCTCGATTTCTAACTCTGGGAGAGGGAGAACAGCTAAATTAGTTTTCAATAAAATGTCTACAATACTTGCATGCGCTGCGTACTTAACTGTCATTTTATAATTCATTGTATTAATGGTGAAATAAGGTATTAGTTAAATTAGTGTCTCCTAAACTTATTCTAACAATACAATACCTCTATGGATTTCATCTTATCAATTTTTAAATTCAAACTGAAGCAAGCGCATTTATATTGTCTGAACACTACGATCTGAATACATTCGCTATCAAAACATTGTTTTTTATACTCGCTTATAACTTACTTCTATCGTAACATATCCACTTTTAAATTCAAACTGAAACAACTCTGAATTCACGCACTATTAAGAAGTTTCTTAAGACGCATACACCACCTTCGATATCATAACCTATATCTACCTATGCCGGGACACCGCCTGCTTTTTCCGGCATCCAGGCCGGTCGATCTCCCGCGCTAGGACATTGTCAGAGACCTCCCCTGGGTACGGAAGTTTCTCCGAAGCCCGGAAAAGCCTTTGACATGCCAGGCGACGCGCTAGAACTCTGGCACGCTCGTTTTTAGCGAGATCCGACCTAAGAATCCCCGGGTTCCGTGGACGGACTCCGGGGAAGGCCCGTCGGACGACTCCCGCGCAATTCCCTACGCATGAGGCTTCTACCTATGCCGGGACACCGCCTGCATTTTCCGGCATCCCGGCAGGTTGAACTCCCGCGCTAAGACTTGGTCAGAGACCTCCCCGGGGTACGGAAGTTTCTCCGAAGGCCGGGAAAGCCTTCGACATGCCGGGCGAGGCGCTGGAATTCTGGCCCGGCCGTTTTTCGCGAGATCCGACATAAGATTCCCCGGGTTCCGTGGACTGACCCCGGGGAAGGCCCGTCGGACGACTCCCGGGCTAGTCTACGCGGGATGCCTCCACCGATGCTATGGCAACCAGAATGTATTCTATTGGGTTGCCATGGTAACCAGATCTAATAGTTTTTAAGACCCTAAAGGATCCCCCCCAAAGGATCGTATCGAAAAAAACACCTGTCCTATGTTGGTTCTCTCGTTGCGTAAAATATTTGTGCCACGTTTGGTTGAAATCGGTCCAGTGGTTTAGGAGGAGATGTGGAACATACATACATACATATATACAATGACTTTTATTTATATTAAGATAAGCCCTCAAGATTCTGAGTGTAATTATGTAGATTCATATATACAAAGTTTATATATATACATAGACATAACGAGTAAAAGTGTATAAAAACGAGTTTGAATTGATGGGTGAATTGTTACTTGTATAAACGTTTGTATATATTTTCTTCAATTTAGGGCATCAGTTCAACGTCATCGATTGTTGAACACCGATCTGATGGCGAATTATTCTGCATCAAAAATGTTCTACAATCACAGCTAATTTCTATGGGGTATTGGTTAAACTGATGGGCAGCCCATCAATTGAAGAAAATATATACAAACGTTTATACAAGTAACAATTCACCCATCAATTCAAACTCGTTTTATACACTTTTACTCATTATGTCTATGTATATATATAAACTTTGTATATATGAATCTACATAATTACAATCAGAATCTTGAGGGCTTATCTTAATATAAATAAGTCATTGTATATATGTATGTTCCACGTCTCCTCCTAAACCACTGGACCGATTTCAACCAAACTTGGCACAAATATTTTACGCAACGAGAGAACCAACATAGGAGAGGTTTTTTTTTCGATACGATCCTTTGGGGGAGGGGTCCTTTAGGGTCTTAAAAACTATTAGATCTGGTTACCATGGCAACCCAATAGAATACATTCTGGTTGCCATAGCATCGGTGGAGGTATCCCGCGTAGACTAGCCCGGGAGTCGTCCGACGGGCCTTCCCCGGTGTCCGTCCATGGAACCCGGGGAATCTTATGTCGGATCTCGCGAAAAACGGCCGGGCCCGAGTTCCAGTGCCTCGCCCGGCATGTCGAAGGCTTTCCCGGCCTTCGGAGAAACTTCCGTACCCCGGGGAGTCTCTGACCAAGTCCTAGCGAAGTGAATTTGATGTTTTTATAGTTTTAGAACCTGATGATGAGAATTTATTCTCGAAACACGTCGTTTTAAGAAAAAACCAAATAAGTCACAAGACGGAAGTTAATACAGGTAATTGCCTAATATTAAATATCACTATAATATTGACGACTCGGAACACAAAGTTTTTTATAAGTAAAAACGTAAAGTTTTACCTTACAGCCTAAACCGGCTTTCACCTATAGAAGGCTTCAGCAGAGGCTGTCGTTAGTAGCGCTGCTCGTCTTGTTGTTGGCGACGAGAAAGTGTTTCGAAAGATTGAAGCTGTGTGTGTGTGGTGAGATGTGTTCGAATAATGCGTGCGATTTGAATTGTGTCTGTTCGTTTAGGATGTCGTTTTTATTTGTTTTTGTGTGTTTGTATATTTCTAATTGTTCTAGAGTGTCTAGTTTTCGGCCTTTTGTGTGTACGTGTAGTATGTTCATGTTATTGTCGATCGACAATAACATGAACATACTACAACGAACAGACACAATTCAAATCGCACGCATTATTCGAACACATCTCACCACACACACACAGCTTCAATCTTTCGAAACACTTTCTCGTCGCCAACAACAAGACGAGCAGCGCTACTAACGACAGCCTCTGATGAAGCCTTCTATAGGTGAAAGCCGGTTTAGGCTGTAAGGTAAAACTTTACGTTTTTACTTATAAAAAACTTTGTGTTCCGAGTCGTCAATATTATAGTGATATTTAGTTAAGTAACGGACACGTCATGGACAACGAAATCCAAGAGCCTAATATTAATTCTAAATATACTCTGTTTATACCTTAAAGAGTAACCCTCGGGTTACTAATAACACCATAGGAATTCCTATGCCTTCTCTCGTAACATTCAGGTTTATTTGCTGCTTTTTGGTTTTATATTATTTACCTGTGGCTCCTATAATCGTATTTGGTTTATGGACAGCGTGCGTATTCTCTCCGTTTTATTCTCCTGCATTTCATTTCATTCCTGAAGTGTTCGCTCATGTTTTGATCAAGACTGTTGTCAGCACACCTTGTAGTGTTTACTTTGATGTACTCTATGTCTCAGTTTGTTTTCGCTTTACCCTGTTTTCTTTCTAATGAATCCCTTGTTATATTTTTCTAAATAATATTTTGTCTTAATTAATTGTTAGTTTAATACTTTTTTCTTCTTATTTTTCCGTTTATATTCCCCTTTTGTTCCTTATTAGATTTTCTTCAGTTTTGGTTGTTTTCTTAATTATCATTATTTTCTTCTTCCTTTCTTAACTGGTTTGCCTTGTCGGTACACAGAAAATTAGTCCCTTCTTGCAATATTGTTCCTACTTGGTCTATCCGTTTTCGGTATCTGCCACGATCCGGGTTGCTCCACTAATATGGTTTTCCAGTGGATCCGTAGGTTATATGCGGTTACAAATCTCCCTACGGGATTGTCACAGCGTGGATCATACACATACGGTTCAATGTCGCCTTCGTTCCTTCTATTCCTTCCATCATCATTCCTGGAATTGGGATTAGGTTCACGGTTGCCACGATGGTCGGTTGCCTCGAATCCCTCTCATCAGCCATCATATAGTTTACTTGGGCTTGGTTGGTTCCATGGTCGTCTCTATGCTGGTTTACTGAAGGTGCATTTCGCCTTCCTTCCCGGCTTCTAGATCTTCGACCTTCCGCACGGTGACCCCTCTGTGGGTGCTGATTTTCTTCCTCTCTTCGGTACCGATTGTGGTACGTCTGGCCGTTATTAAAACTTCGTCGACGACCTTGGAATGTTATCATGTTGGTTTCGACTATTGTCATGATGGTTGTTTGACCTGACATGATTTACTCGTGGCCTGTTTTCCCGGTGTGGCTCGTTCTGCCGATCGTTCTGGGGTTCCAGTCTCCTGCGACTTCTCCTGTAGTAGTCCTCCCTTTCATAACTTTCCAGGAGGGCTTCCATCGCTCCAATCGTCTTCGCCTGACCGCACTGTCTGGCTCGTGTTATGCCTTCCTCGAAATGGTAAGAAATTTTAGTGACCAGACATTCTTCTGGGATCCGTGGTTCGAGATGTCTAGCGATGCAGACCTTACCCAAGAAGTATGCTGTTGGGGATTGACCTCTTGTGGATTCATACCGTCCATTACATAAATCGTCCCTAATGATGTTCTGGATACTCTCGGACCAATATTTGGTCTTAAATATCTGTTTGAAATCTGTATAATTTTGTATTTCGTTCCTCATTGCCGTCCACCAATTGTCTGTTATGTTCTTGAAACTCTTGTCAAGCAGGTTTTTTATCATGTGCCATCGGTTTTCTTTGTTGCGAGCCAATAGCTCTTCTAACCTCTCGAGGAATTCCAATGGGTTTCTGCGGTAATCTCTGAAGTTGATTGCCTCTCGGTTTTCTCCTATTGGTATTGGTGTATAGCTTATTGGTCTACTATTTTGTAGAATTACCAGTTCTTCCTGGATTTGGCCTACCTGCCCTTTTACTTGTCCTACATCACCCTTGATGGTTTCGATTTACCACCTATTGTTTCCTTTATTTCATCTAGCTTCTTTTGTGTTTCTGCTCGTACCTCCGTTATACCAACTTTGTTATTATTTTCTACCTGATCTATTCTGGCATCTACTTCTATTCTGGACTGTACAAATGTTTCTTCAGTTTTCTCCAGCCTGTCCTGTGTATCGGCTATCTGCTGTCCAACTTCCTCCTTACACTTGTCCATCCTCTGGCTAAGTGTCTTACTGACGTCTTCTATCTTCTCATTGAGAGTTAGAGTTCTCAATTTTCTTATTAATTTGCCTAAAATCTTCCTTAGTACCCTCTTTAATGCTGTCCATCTTTTCATTCATCTGTCTTAAACTTTCTTCATTCCTGTCAAATTTTTCGTTCATTTGTTTTAATAAATTCTCATTAGTTTGTTTATTTTGTTCGGTTATTTTTTCCTCCTGTTTCTAAAAATTCTCATTAGTTTCTTCTTTCATTTTTCTCAAATCTTCCTTCATTTGTTTATTTTGTCGGTTATTTTTTCCTCCTGTTTCTTGGAATTTTCTTTAATTAATTCCCATAATTTTTGTAAATCCAGGCCTCCTCTGGCTTCTTCATTGTCACCCGCCTGTTCTTCCATTTCGCTGTCTTTGACTGTTTCTTCTTCTTGTTCCCGCCTATCTTCTTTTGTCCTCTCTTCTGAGAAGCTTCTCGTCGTCACATTTTTTAGTCTTCTAGCAGTTGCCAGCTAAAATTAGGTCAATCGTTATTTCACTAATTGTGTTTCGGTTAGTTGGTTTTTCCTAATTTCAGCCCCACGTTGGGCGCCAATATGTAATGTCCTCTCTGTCAACGTTTGCCCCACCGTTTAGCGCCAATATATAATATTCAATTGTCGACGTTAGCCCCACTGTTGGGTTCGCCAAATGTAATATTCAATAAATATAATCCTCCTTATGTATTCTGTGAATGTGGAAGGCCCCACTTTTGAGCGTCAAAATGTAATATTCAGTTAATACCTTCCTATTCGTTCGTCGTTGATACTTTTATTTTGTTCAGCCCTGTGTTGGGATCACCAATATGTAATATTAAAATAATTAGTATCTCTGAAGTTGATTTGTAACTAAATAAAAAAAAATTGTGTTTTGTTTTTAAATAGAGGATTATTTATCTGAATCTCAGGGTTAACATACAAGTATCGTTAAAGTCTGGTACAATTTACACATAGAACAGACAATATAATTTTTATGCATGAGACTTGGTAATATAGTGTTGTTAATGTCTGTTGAATGTTTGTGGGTTCTTTTAAACAACTAGAAACTATAACAAAAAACTCTTATGATTAACGACTATTTCCATAATAGTGTACTAAAGTAATTCACAATTATTATTATTTATTTATTTTTTTTATTGTTTTTTTCAGTTATTGTTTTTATGGTATGATCTCACCAACTTTGCAGTTTTCCCAATGGATTTATTCATTGATTCTGCTCCTGGACACCTGGTTTTTTGGTCTCTCTCTGTCAAAACATCATTCCTCTAGGTCTTGGGTTGGTTTTCCTGGTCATCTCAGCTTTTATTGATCTTCAATTTCCATCAACTCAGCAGTCATTTATCTTAAACGTTCTGGCTTGCAATTCACAATTTTTAACAATAATCTTCTTCCACTCAAAACATTAATTTCTTTAGTTAAAGGCCATGGCTATATTTTTTATGGGTCACAGGTTTGGTGTTCCATTTCTAATTAATAATATTCTGTTGACCTTTACTTTATTTTTCCTTCGTAACTATATTATTATAAGTTTTTTAACGTAAGAGTTTCTATCTTTTAAATTATTTACTTTGTTTGATTTCACTATATGGGTTATATACCTGTTTCATATAGATTATATATTTCTTCAATGCTCATTATAATTATGTTCAATCACTTTCATTATACACAATTTTTCCTTTTTACCGTATTTCACTGTTATTCTCACTTTCTAGCACTGTCATACCATACCACTTTTATAATTATAGTTTGATCTTATTATATTTGTAAAACTTAAATAATTCACTTTTATGTAAATTTTTTTTCTTGATAAATAAAATAACGGTCTGAGGTGCGCAGACCTCCCCATAGTTAAATTAGATTTATTTACATTTTAACTAGTAATGAAGTTTTCAATAATAATATAAATTGTCTCATTACAATGAATTAGTTTAACACAAATAAAAACATACGTAAATGTACTGAACAGTGTGATTAATTACTTATTTATTTACATCTTTTGTCCTGGGATCATTAACTTCTTGGTTTTTGGTAATTGTCAGCCATAGTTTGTTACAGTCAGTAAATTATCTTTTAGTTAGTATGTTATGTTTTATGTTTGGTGAAACGACACGTTACAATATGTAACTTCAGTTCTTGGGAATGCAAATGGACGCCACAGTCCAACACCAGGAAACAATAGTGTGTGTGGAAAAGGAGCTGGCAGTTACAAGCCAGGGGCACAGATAACGCATCTGTGCACAAGGTAAATACCTAGACTGACCGGCAGGTGGTTTACCTAATTGTAACTGGGTAAAAAATAAAAAGATGAAGTAGGAGGGTAGCTGTAAATTCAGTGAGAGGGTGACGACCTCTGTAAACAGCGGGCGGTCAGCTTATAACATGACTCTATAGAGAGAGTTGGGGGTTGACAATCCATAGAGCTGTTCAGTAACTGTTGCTATGACTATGACTCAATGAGTAGCGATGTATGTCCCTATGAGAGCAAAACCATTTTAAGCACTAGATTTCATTGTAATGATTTCAGATAACATTGTATGATAATAACTAAGTAATTTTGTGTATTTGTATTAATTGTATGTAGTATGTTAGGGGTAAGGATTGTAAAAATGTGTACTTTATATTATATTGTTGTTTACATATCTATAGAAAGGTCATTCACCTTGCCAAGAAAATCAGCTGATTGCTGGAATTATAAATGTAGTATATCACTTTTAAAGATTTGCAAATTTTCAATGTAATTAAATGTTTGAATATAATTAAAATTGAATATAATTAATATTTGAATAATAGATTTTCAATGTGGTTAAAAGATTTTAATTTAAATGGTAAAATGTATTTGAGATAATTTGGAATTTTCAATGGTAACTGTAATGTAAAATGGGGTAAATGTTAGAATTTGGGTGATTATTATTTTGTTAGGACATTTAAATCAGTCCAAGTTAAGTTTAAAAGGGGAGTTGAACAAAGTAAGATTGTTATGAATAAACGTAATGTAGAATTTGAGAAGTAATAGTGACACAGTAGCTATGGGGAAAATATGTAGAGTAATGATTGATATATTGAGGTAATAAATAAATGGAGATATTTTGTAGATGAAAGTGATGTAGTGGGAGAGTAATTGGTTGATGGGAATTTTGTAAAGGGGGTGGTGTGATAAGGAGTCCTCAACGAAAAGCGTTGTGGCGGGAGGGGAACCGACGTGTGCCGGAAAGGGTTACCTAGGGAGGGTCCAGGAACCAAATAAGGGAATGAGCATTGGGAAGGGAACAACATCCTGAGTACAAAGGGGTAGAGAGTATTTTGTTATAAGGGTAGGATGATTTGAAATGAGTTAGAATAGTAAGTTATGGGTAGAGAGTGGTTGGTAGATGTTTTGATAGATGGGTGTCATACTAGTTAAAGCTGTTAATGATTGTTAGAATCATAAAGGGGGGTAAGAGTATATATAAATGCCAAGTTGTAAATTGAAATGTTATGAATAAACAAGAGTCACCCAAACCAATTGAGAATGAAAATATTAAAGAAAGAAAGTCATAGTCAAAATGTAATAAGAATTGAAACAAGTGACAGGTTTTAATAGTATCTGAAAATAAAACGTGTAATTTCGGTTAATTTAAATGTAAATTTTATTGTTGATTGTAAGATAATAATAACCATGTTAATTTTGAATATGCTATTGGATTATGTTGTATTATGTTTGAAGGTAAAAATTTTAAAGATGTTTCATGTATTTTACGATGTAGCTTTGTGTAACATATGTATGTCAAGGTCATTCACTTGACCCAGAGAGATCAGCTGATGGTTGATGTTAGAGACAAGACCGGTTTCTAGTAATTGATTGATGCCATTTTGTTTCTTGATTGAATTAAATATTTTTGTTTTTCTGAAAATTGAGAAAAGAGATATTTTTGGTAAATTTAAATTTTTTGGAAAAAAAAATTTATTTTATGCCTGCCATATAGAAGATGTTTGAGTTTCAAGTATATTATTGTTTATGTGTATTACTAGTGAGTTTATTAAATTATATTGTTTAGTATATATGTGTAAACAAATGTTAGTGTAAGTGAATTCATGTTTTAATAAGATGTTCAATTTGTGTTTTTATGATTGTTAGCGGTTAGTAAGCAATAATAGTAGATTCATGTAAAAGATTTTTTATTTTTGGTTTTGATGAAAGAAATGGTAACATAAGTTGATTTTGAACTTAAATGAAATTTTAACCAAATTTAATGATTTGAATTTAACTTATTTGCTACATTTTGATTTGGAAAAAATGATTTAAAATATTTTAAGAAATTTGGTTAGAATGTATTAATAAATATGTGTACGCGCCCAGTATCTGCCAAAGGCGACCCAGTGTGCATGTAAGGGGGAACATATCGGTTGAGGATTTGGCATGGTATAAGGCCAGGGTTTGGATTTTGGGGCAGAATGATTAGAAGGTTAGGTGCATTTGGTGCGTATCTGTTCGATTTTATGGTGTTGGTATCTCGAGTAGAGAAGTCCAGTAATCTCGTTCAGGTGCAGCCATAGTCGCCGAGCTAGGGGGGTAGTTTACCCATGATGCGTTAAGAATTAATGGGGGGTTGTTGGCACCATATCCTCTCCGATCCTCTTAGGGGTTTAGCAATGAGAGTTCTTCTGTCTCGACAAAAGACCTCTCATTGGGGGAGTATTGTAATGGGGCAGAATGGGGTATATTATTTTATTAAAATTTCGACGCTGCCGAAAATGGCGAAACGACGAAAGTTTTGTCAGCAATGCGGTCCCATGCTGACGGAAGTCTGACAAGACCACGTCTATCCGAGTCATATGACGAAAGGCAGTGCAATTTCGTCAACGCTTTGGGAGCACTCACAAACCATGTTCCCGGTGCCACTACTAACAATGTGCCACATGAAGGCTGTGAACGACGGCGAAATTTGGTAGACGAAAGGCAGTGACTTCCGCCCGTATGTTACCCCAGTAGACTAACTACCATGGCCACAGCCGGATAAATATAACTGGTTAGCAGGCCTGAAAAAAAGACGACAAACTTCAATGTAGAAATTACAGAGGCATTTCGTTGCTGTGCACCTCCTACAAGGTTTTTACGTACATCTTGAACCAAAGGCTGAGACCCCTCACAGAAAATATAATACGGGAATACCAAGCTGGATTCTGACCTGGAAGGTCTACAATCGACCAACTCTTCTCGGTAAAACAGATACTAAGATGCGGATGGGAACGTGATATTGATGTGTACCAGATCTTTGTGGACTTCAGGCAAGCGTATGACTCTATTAATAGAGACAAACTCTACACCATAATGCATGAATTTGGAATACCAGGCAAGCTGGTAAGATTAACCCAGGTTACTATGCAGCAGACTGAAGCCCAAGTAAAGGTGGATAGCCAACTAACTGAACCCATAAATATTACACGGGGACTAAAGCAGGGAGATGGGTTGGCCCCAACACTATTTAATATTGCACTGGAATATGTAATTAGAGGCTTATCAATAAATAGCTCCAATCTGTTAACAAATAAAACTGTACAGATAGCCGCATATGCAGATGACATTAGCATCATGTCAAGACGGATCACGGCTGCTAAAGAAATATTTATAGAGCTTAAAAACAAAGCCAAGGAAGTTGGGCTAGCCATAAATATGGATAAAACAAAAATGCTTATCCAAACAAGAAGGGACCAGGTTCATAACAACATCGAGATAGAGGAGGACACAATTGAGGTGGTGGACAATTTCACGTATCTCGGAGTGAATCTAGCAAAGACTGGATCAGAGGAGCCGGAGATCCAAAGACGGACCACCATGGCTAACAAGGCGTACTTCGCATTGCTGCCATCATTTAGGTCTGGGGATGTGCACAGGGAAACAAAAATGAAAATATATAGGACTGTCATTGGACCGGTGCTATGCTACGGGTGTGAGGCATGGGCAATCACAAAGAAAACAGTCGACATAGTAGACACCTTTGAAAGGAAAATCCTCAGACGCATTATAGGCCCAATACAAGAAAATGGCTCACGGAGACTGAGATACAACAACGAACTGTATCAAATATATAAAGAGATACCAGTCTCAAAATTTATAAGAATTCAAAGATTGCGTTGGGCCGGACATGTTATGAGAATGGAGGGTGGCAGGAACCCTAAGAGGGCTTTGCTGGGTACATGGGAGGGAACGAGACCTAGAGGTAGACCGAGGAAGAGGTGGGAAGATGGCGTTGCAGAGGACGCGAGAGACATGGGGATAAGAAACTGGAGGAGGCCAGGGCCCGACTTGGGCTGTAGCGCCATAGAGAGAGAGAGAGAGAGAGAGAGAGAGAGAGAGAGAGAGAGAGAGAGAGAGAGAGCAGGCCTGAAATTTTAAATGACCACAACAGCATGTATGAATAAAAAAGTGTAAATCAAAGTTAAAGAGTATAGACAAGTGAATAAGTGCCGTGTACAAAATCAATGGAACAATAGCCCTTTTCATAAAAAAGGAAATAGTGTGGGTGACGCGCCATGCGGTCGACGGAGACGCTACGGTAAACTGTTACTGTATTAAACCAAATATATGATTTTTTTTATAAATAGGTGTCTAAATAAATTAAGGGATTTTGAATATGCGTGAATGAGTGGATGGGCAATCTGGGTCGCTTTAATAGATTTATACATATATTAGGATAAGTTAACATGGTAGAATAAATTTTTATGTTATATCTGTTTTAAAAGAAAAAAGAGCTGCAATAATATGTGAATAAAAGTAGAAGGATGGGTAAGTTGTGTATTTGAACTAAAGTAAAAATGCAATTAAATTAGATTTGTTTCAAATGAAAAGCGAGTTGAGTACGTTATTAAGGTAACCTGAAGGTCATACTTGTATGTCGCAGTTCGTGCAACGAACTTTGGGACTAAGAGGTAAGTCATAAAAATGAATTAAATTTTAATAATTAAATGTAATAAATAAGTGATTACACAGAGTGCATATATAACATACATACATAAATTTTATACACTGGTTTCAAGTACATAAGAAGTTTGATTAAATTTTTTAACTTCCCACACTAGAAATGTCCAATTCAAAAAGAGAATTTTGTGATGTTAGTATATCCACATGTAACAATTGCCTAAGTGTGTACCCATGTTGGATGAATAATGTAGATTTGACAGCTAAGTGCTTATGCTTGGTATATTAAGCAATTTCTTAACACTTTACAAAGCAAGACTGAAGAATTTATACCAAATTGTATGTAAATAAGAAGGTAAATATTTCTACCTTATTTCTAACAGATCTGTTAGACGCATAATGGATCTACACTGTTTTGATACACATGAAGCAATACTTTCTTTATGCATATACAATTCTTTTCCACATGAATACAAGTGAACTGTTTTCTCTTAAAGGTTAAATTAATTTGTTTTAGATATACAGTTGTAACTATTTAATTTATCAGTAACCTTTTAAACGCATGTATGAGAAAAACAGCTGTTATTACGTCCCATTCCGGACGCCATTTTGCAATTGTTACCAACTTATGATTTCACAGACGCACAAATACTACGTCAGATTACTTATCCTAAGGTCAAACCAAGGTTCGTTAGATTAACCTGAAAACAGAATTGGGTTATTTGAGGTGAAATGACTAACTCTAACTCGTGTTCAAGTCGATCAAATATCGCATTTTATTGACACTAGAAAATCTTTTATCTCTTCTTGTTATTTCGTTTACAAAATAAAAAAAAGTGAACAAACATAAATGTAAAATTAAATGTGAATTCGACTCTTTTCTATGCTTTGATTATAATATCATAAATGTGAACAAACATAAATTCAAAATTAAATGTTATTGTGACAAACCAGTACTTTTTTGTTTTCACACACAATGTCATACTATTTTATGAACCCCCATTTTTGAGATCGCAATTCCGTTATTTGATTGGTAATAAAGTGAGGTTTTTTCTAAAAGGATATAATTCCGAATTTTTTTACCCCACCTAGTTACTTAAATGCAACTTTAGGTCCTGAAGTCACCATGTTTCTTGAACGCCCTTTTTGTTCACGCACTTCCGAAAATCTGTTTTTATCACGGTTCGATAATTTCAATAACCACTTGAGTACTCACTTCGATTACATTTCTTCGCTTTTTTGGTGGGCCGTACGGCACTTTACGCTTTACGCTGCCGTATGGCACGGGGTTGAAGATCGATCTCTTGCAGAAAGTCACTTGTGAATGTTTTTATAACGCTGGTCACGTGATTCCCCCTCTCGGCTAAACGTTCCATCATGAGATTTGGGCGATGCCCAACCCGCATTCCAATGTTACATAAACAAGGGTTAGGCCCGTGACGTTTTCGTGATGTCAGTCGAAATACAAAGCCTTACGGGCTTGGCACAGCTAAAAATAACTGTCAACTCACCTGTTTACAATTCACACCCAGTTTTCTTACATCATATTTTCATGCTGCTTTACTTGGATTACATCCCAAAAATAAAATGGTTAAAATATTTACCCCTTTTTATAACTGTGACTCCGGTGTGTACCGTCACACAGTATATAAGTTTGCAAAACATTAAAACATGGACTACATTAGGGTTTTGAAACAGAAATCATACAAATATTTGTTATGTAATACGAGGTGTGTTCAAAAAGTATCAGACCTTTGCTCAGGAAAAATACATTTATTTATCTGCAGGTTTTAAGCATTTATCTCCTTTAAGGTACTCCCCTTTAGATTGCACACACTTCTTCCAGCAGTCCTGCCACTTTTGGAAACATGTCTGGAAATCATCTTTGGGTATGGAGTAGCCTACAGCTGTCTCATCATATTGTGTATGATGTCTTCTCTTGACTCAAATCGGGTCCCCTTCAGTGACATTTTCAACTTAGGAAATAACCAAAAATCACAGGGAGTCATGTCAGGAGGGTAGGGAGGCTGGCGTAGCTGAAGAGTGTTGTGTTTCACCAAGAAAGTCTGAATTAGATGAGCCAGGTGTGTTCTCGTGATGGAGTTGCCAAGTTTGCGCTGTCCACAGGTCTGGCCTTTTGTGCCACACAGCATCACAGAGGTATTCTTTGGTAATTGTTTGGCCTTGTAGTGTGTACTCATGATGCGGTATCCTACTCATGATGAGTCAAAAAACACAATCAGCATGACTTTGATTTTGCTGCGCACTTGTCTTGCTTTTATCGGACATGGGGATGATGAATGTTTCCATTGTGAAAACTGAACTTTGGTTTCGGGATCATACCCATACACCCACGTCTCACTGCCAGTGATCACAGTGTTGGGGAAGCTTGGGTCAGTTTTTACACAGTCCGTGTCCTGCGAAACTTTCAAACAGAGTCTCTTCTGCTCCACCGTTAACAGCTTTGGCACAAATTTTGCAGACACTCTTCGCATAGCCAATTTTTGGTCAAAATGTAATGTACTGAACCAATGCTTATTCCCACCTCTGCTGCAATCTCTTGGATGGTCATTCGACGATCCTCCATGACTTAAGTTTGCAGTTGGTCAATGATTTCATCATTACAGCTTGTTGAGGGCCTGCCACAACGTGGTTCATTGTCCACTGATGTGCAGCCATCTTTGAAGCAGTTATACCACTCCTAATATGTGTCACACTCATAGCGTTGTCCTCAAAAGACCCTGAATTTTTCGAATAGTATCCGCTTGGGTATCACCAAGTCGTTGGAAAATTTAATGCAGTACTGCTGCTCAAGTTTTTCTGTCATTTTACAATAAATGAAATCTGATGGGCACTCAATACACATACTTACTGACACGCAGCCAGACAGTGACTGAATTGTTGTATTGGGACGACGGCAGTCAGCGCTTGCACCTTAGGGTTTACTGTATGCCTGTACTCAAGGTCAATGTGTGTGGTTCATTTGATCGCGCATGAAAAAAAGATCTGATTCTTTTTGAATACGCCTTGTATTCAATGATTACAATATTCATTATAACAATCACAGTAGTACTAGAACACAAGGCAATTTACACATACAGAGGCTAACAAATTAAATCCAATTTCCTTCATATTGTGAAGTTACCCTCTTCTCTCTCTAAATATTTTATATAAATGTATTTGTAAGAAGAAATAACAAGTAACCTATATTTGGGTTTGTTTACATTACTTATATCAGACACGTATGTCACGCACACCATAATTATGGTACTTACCATACTTTGAAAATCCGGTTGTTTCAATCTTATTATTATTACCTAGGGTCCAAGGATTCGACTCAGCATGATTGCTGACAGAGACAGGCATAGAAATAAGAATACGTTCATTTGCAAACACTGAACATCAATATTAGTTTATTCCTTTTTATGTGTACACCAGCAAAATTCTAAGATGGCGGCCATTACTTTACATTAACTCTCTTTTATTATCAAACACTTTTATCTTTTATTAAACATCAGTTTACTAAATTTTATGTATTTAATATGCAGCTGCTTCATTATTAAATGATTCTAATTATATTTCCTTATAACCAACGCAAACCAACACCCCGTTCGGATGTCGACATTTATCATGCACGCCCCGCTTCCTCACTCACATTCATACTTACAATCTCAATTTACTTTTTGTGTACACATATCTGCAATTTGGGTAAAGAGCTCTTTAATTAAAATTTTGGTTTTGCACTTTCCTGATTCTGTAGACTAGAAGTTCTAGAAGCGGATTCACATGTTGCTTTCTCATATGGCGTGGTTACATTTTACTGGATTCACTGACTGTAAAGTATAATTTTGAAAAACAATTACTGCACACTGTCTTAGTTCTCCTTTAGCTAGTATATAATTACATTTTTACTACATTTTTTAACTGTTTAAAACACTAGGCCGGTATAAATTGCTGGCTGCCTTTTACAAGGTGTTACTGCTGCTGCTGAATTGTGTAGACTGGGCCGAACACTACGCAATTTTTACGTATGTATGTGTGTGCACACGTCATTGTTCTTTGTCTTTAGTTACATAAACGCCTTACTTGTTACGTATTTTAAATACGTCGTTGTTGTATTAATGACGTTTGGCGTTGTCGGCCAATGAAACAGAAGTATGTAGAGCCGGTATTAGTTGCTGTAACCATTTTAAGTGTTCTTATTCGCACGTACACTGCTGGCCTTGAAATTATTTCGTTGTCTCGGAACTGCGTCGTTGCAGGCAAAAACCAGGGAAATTGTATTACCCATAGAAATGAATTTAAAAACATCGAAATACAATAATTTACTACCTTGTATACCATACTTTTTATATCAGGTTTTTTGTACTGTCACAAAACCCCCTCAATGAAAGGTTTTGTGTCGAGACACAAAAACTTTCATTGACCCATTCACACTTCTCTAAAAGGATCAGCCCAGATATGGAGCCACAAACCCCTGTAGTGTTACTATAAAAGAAATTCAATCACTTACCCTTGGTCCAATGATGAGGTTCGCACCTTCTGACCTTACTGGACTTCTCCAGAGAGATCCCTACACCATAAGGCCATGAGGCACTTTACGCTCCTGTTCTGACGCATCGGCCAGCTCAGGACCGCGGTCACCACACCATAAAACTCTGAAACATTCAATACAAAATTTTAAAATAGTGGCCTTCTCTCTACCCACATCCACAACTGATATGTTTCCTCTTAGTACGTTGGTTTGCGTTTTGGGGCATTGGTTTGCTTAATTATACAAGTTTCAACAATGTATCACAAGAGTTAAGATAGAAAATTCCTTCTCTTTTTAATAACCCGGTATCTAGTACGCCTTTATGACTCCTGTCAATTATATTCACTCTCTTTATCACATGAAAATAATTGTTCTTAACCTAAACAAAAAATATATTTTACTTCTCTAGCAACAACCATTAACTCTAATATTTTACTTCATATAATCTTACAATATCTATATATCATGGCAAACAACTTTAAAGCTTTATAATTTCTTTACGATCTTTTCTTATGTTTAACTTTCTTTATAACAGAACCATTACTACAGAATTGACAACCTTCACAAAATTTTAACATTATGATCGTTACTATCCTGGTAGTAACCTCCTATCCACACACACTATTGTCAACATTATCTATACATTTACTATATAGAACCAAAACACAAGTTCTCTATTTTAGAACAATCTATCTATTTAAAATTCATTGATCATCTTTTATGATCCTACTCTCGTAATACAAAATCATAATTCTTTTGATCATCATTTCCGCTACTACTTACCTTGTCCTCTTTGTTCAATTCAAATTTGTCTACTTTGTCAATACTACAATTTTGTCTTTGTATTTCATTTTTTAATTCTTCTAATTTTACATTAAAATTATTTTGGATTCCTCTAATTTCGCTTTTTTGTTCATTAAATTTTTCATCAAGTTTGCTAAATTTCTTATTAAAAAGCATTTGCATCATTTTCATAATTTCGTTATTTTCAGCCCTGTTAGTCGGGACTGGCGTTGAGTGAATAACTCCTTCACTCATGACTAGTGATTCTGTCATGCTTATTTGACTGTTATTCGTACTGTCAGTTATGCTGACGTTTTCTTTATTTTCTGCCATCATAAAAAATGTTAATGATTTGTTGCTTTATATTAGCGTTACCACCTAACCTACAACCGTATTCTTAGTTTCAATGCCCACTCTGCCATCATTCAGGCTTATTATATAAAATACAACGGGATATATTTTTATATAGTCACCAGTTCGGGCGGCAATTGTGAAGTTACACATGACTTACGTATATATAATTGTATTTGTAAGAAGAAATAACAAGTAACCTATATTTGGGTTTGTTTACATTACTTATATCAGACACGTATGTCACGCACACCATAATTATGGTACTTACCATACTTTGAAAATCCGGTTGTTTCAATCATATTATTATTACCTAGGGTCCAAGGATTCGATTCAGCGTGACTGCTGACAGAGACAGGCATAGAAATAAGAATACGTTCATTTGCAAACATTGAACATCAATATTAGTTTATTCCTTTTTATGTGTACACCGGCAAAATTCTAAGATGGCGGCCATTACTTACATTAACTCTCTTTTATTATCAAACTCTTTTATCTTTTATTAAACATCAGTTTACTAAATTTTATGTATTGAATATGCAGCTGCTTCATTATTAAATGAGTCTAATTATATTTCCTTATAACCAACGCAAACCAACACCCCGTTTGGATGTCGACATTTATCATGCACGCCCCGCTTCCTCACTCACATTCATACTTACAATCTCAATTTACTTTTTGTGTACACATATCTGCAATTTGGGTAAAGAGCTCTTTAATTAAAATTTTGGTTTTGCACTTTCCTGATTCTGTAGACTAGAAGTTCTAGAAGCGGATTCACATGTTGCTTTCTCACATGGCATGGTTACATTTTACTGGATTCACTGACTCTAAAGTATAATTTTGAAAAACAATTACTGCACACTGTCTTAGTTCTCCTTTAGCTAGTATATAATTACATTTTTACTACATTTTTGAACTGTTTAAAACACTAGGCCGGTATAAATTGCCGGCTGCCTTTTACAAGGTGTTACTGCTGCTGCTGAATTGTGTAGACTGGGCCGAACACTACGCAATTTTTACGTATGTATGTGTGTGCACACGTCATTGTTCTTTGTCTTTAGTTACATAAACGCCTTACTTGTTACGTATTTTAAATAAGTCGTTGTTGTATTAATGACGTTTGGCATTGTCGGCCAATGAAACAGAAGTATGTAGAGCCGGTATTAGTTGCTGTAACCATTTTAAGTGTTCTTATTCGCACGTACACTGCTGGCCTTGAAATTATTTCGTTGTCTCGGAACTGCGTCGTTGCAGGCAAAAACCAGGGAAATTGTATTACCCATAGAAATGAATTTAAAAACATCGAAATACAATAATTTACTACCTTGTATACCATACTTTTTATATCAGGTTTTTTTGTACTGTCACAATATTAGTTGTTAAATCACATATGTTATGAAGTTTGTTATAGTGAATCAACAGGTATTGATAATTAAGTGTTTGTTACTAGTTGATTAATAAAGTACTAGTAATTTAATACTAGCAATAAAGTACTAGTGATTAATATTTAGTACAAGAGATGTGAAATTTGCAACCACTTTCTTGGCTTGGTAAACTACGAGGGTCATTCAAATATGAACTGGATTTTGTACGTGTGGAGTCAGGAAGGAGTGAATGAGGTGGGGCGCTTGAGGTAGTTAGGTGGGGATGTGTGGAGGTGAGGGAATGCCCAGCCACGCCTGCAGAACACGTTCCCGCGTCAGTAGCACAATGTCTAACCATGAGGTACCTTCGTCTGTTGTGCAACGGGTAATTATCCGATTTCTCGGCAATGAAGGCGTCAAATCAGCTGAGATTTCGACCAGACACCAGGCACAGTTTGGAGACACTAGTCTGTCAAGAACACAAGTGTTTGATTGGGCCAAAAATTTTTGAAGTGGTCATGATGCAGTGGAGAGTTGGCGTCGGTCAAGGCCAAAACTCGCCTGTCAGCAGGGAAAGTTCTGGCAACTGTGTTTTGGGACTCCAGGGGTATGTTGCTGATTGATTTCCTTCATGACCGAAAGACGGTGAATGCGGCATACTACTGCCAGCTGCTGGATGACATCAGGGCTGGTTATCGCAACAAACGATGCCAGCAACCAATTCGCGACGTTCTGCTTCTCCATGACAACGCACGGCCGCAAACATGCAATAAACTCATTGAAATTCACTGGACACCTCTTGAACACCCTCCTTACAGTCAAGACTATCTCCGTGTAACTTCCACATGTTTGGTGTGCTGAAGGAAGAGCTGGGAGAGGAAAAAGTCAACAACGATGCAGATGATGTGCGCAATGGGCTGTTGGAGCGCTTGTCATTTTTATTTTGATGAGGGGATCAAGAAGCTACCTATCCGGTGGAGAAAATGTATTTCTGCTAAAGGAAATTATGTAGAAAAATAAGATATTTTTTTTTGTAATTTTATCTGTCACCAATAAATCTGTGTAAAAACAAATCCGGTTTATATCTGAATGACCCTCGTATGTGCATCCTTGGGATCAGAACACCAGGGCGTCCTACACTGTCCATAAGGAAGCATTGGTGTAGGCACAAAGTTAGCAAAGAATTGCTTTGCTACAGTTACAACTCACTGCTTTACAAATTCAACCCATCAAACAACTGAAATTTAATGGGCCTTTTTGCCCCACTTAACTACGTAGAGTAACTGGGTTTCAGCCTCGTGTAACTTAAGCTGACCAGTGTTCTAAAGCTTCTAATTTAATAAAATGTAGCTTTCAGTAGGAAAGGGAGACTGAAGCTCTCATACCACTGGGTTGATCCCCTGTTGATAGTCTCGTTGTTACATTTTAACTGTTCTTAGCTGCATATAGTTGTATGTGTTAGTAAAAAAAGTTAATTTATATGCAAACATAATTAAAGCACTGTAAGGTGATATGAATGCATATATTCTACATGTATACATGTTTATTTTGTATTAAATTAACAATCCTCAATACTCATAAAAAAGTTAATAAAAATATGCAGTTCAACTAGCTAATTTATCGAAGTGTAACATTTTATGCATAACTGGACAACATTTCAATTAATATGATATTTATTACTGTTTCAATCAACGTTTGTTTAAAGGCCACAAAACAAATATGTCTTCAGTGTTAACATGAATGTTCAAGTTAACAAAATATTCACAAACATAGCTGCAATACATATGTCTGAATTGTATGTATAGCAAAAAACAATATAATAATTACAATAAAATAATGTAAATGTATTTGTATTTTGTAAGGAAAGGGCAGACTCCATGCCAAAGTAGAGTGATACGTGATCTGATAAATAATGTAACGTGTGTAGTAAAAAGAAGTTTTTTTTTTTTAAGCTAACAACAGTTACAGATGCAGTACATTTCTTTTAACACTTTGCTGATTCAGTCATTCTGACAGGATGGTGGATATGCAGAACATGGTTTGATGGGATGGGTTATAATCTGTACAATACTAATCCTGTTGTTTAATGGGGCACCATTTTATATAAGAAGAAGTGAAAAATTGTAACTTTACTTAAAATTTATTTAAAAACATCCTGCCAGTCGTCGCCAATTGTAACTTTACTTTTACTTTTTAAAACTTTCCCACCCAAAACATTACCTACTTTTAATATTTTAACACTTACATTGCATTTCATCACTTATGTTCAGAGGGCTGCCAGCATATTTCAGATTAAATATGCAAACCATGATACTTAAAATAAAACGCTTGACTAATTTGCTTCAATTTCCCTGATCTCAGAAGGTTCCAGCATTCGTTAGGTGAGAATTTGACGACGTAAACAGACTAAGGTTGTAGCGTAATAATGTACACTTAACACGTGGTCATTGTGAAATAGACATTATTTTTTATTTTCATTTTCTTTTTATAACTGCAAAGGTATTACCCCATTTATTTGGTGATGAACAAATCACCTTACTGAACAAACATAATTCTTATAATCCTATTAAATCTTACTTACTACTTGAAAGCTAACCAGCACTCCACATTCTCTCTCACTCTCTCTCATTCATCTCCCCCCCATTTTATATTTGAGATCTCATTTTTGAAAGTAATTTTTTGAAGAATTGATGAATTAATTGTTGGCTGATCGATTTGTTTGTTTCCCTGTACTTATCTGTCTTTGCTATTCCACGTGTTGCATCTTTTCTCGTTCCCACTTTTTCTTCCTACAGTCACTAAAACTTTCTGGAACTGGGTTAAACTGTTAATTTACTTTTTCTACGCAGTCGACATTTGTAGATATTTCATGAACTGTGTTTTAATTACATTTTTTACTGGTTCAAAGTCAAAATTGATTTTGTCCGCGGACTTTGGTTGAAACGCACCCGGCCGGGTTAAATAGTTGTTCAAAACAGAACGATGTCGGTCTAGGAGCGGCTAATATATTCGTGGGTCACATGATACCCTCTTCCTCTGCTGGACGTTCCACGTTGGCAAATTTTTAAGGCTTGGCAACGCCTGGACTGCATTCCAATATTTTGTAAGCAGGGATCGGTCCGTGACGTTTTGTGACGTCAGTTAATAATTAAAAATCTGTGCCCATATATGGTTATATTGAACCCCACATTGGCTGATTCATCCATTGGTACAGTTAAAAATAGCTGTCGATTCATCGACACGTGTTTCCAACTCCCATGCAGATTTCTAACGTTGAATTTTACTTTGGTTTTACATCAATCGGATTATTGCATAATCAAAATTATCAAAAATAGTTTCACCCCTTTTTGTACCGTCACAAAATGTTGTTAAATAAAATAATTTTTTTACACTTACATATTCTATTTTTTGTAGGCTCATTAAACAACAGTTAGATGTCAGCTAAAGTCAATTAAAGAAACAAAAACAAAATCATATTATACTTTTGGTCATTAGCTATTACATCTGTACTCATCAGTTAAAAAATACACATATTAATTAGAATTATATTTGTCAGAACAATTTTTATGTGGAATTAGAATATTCTTTCCATATACAAAATAGTAAGCTAAAATAATTTACAATATGTTTTTAGACATATGTTACATATAAAGTTTTATAAAAATTATAACTTTTGTTAAAGGATATGGTGTAAAAGACATAAAGTACAACAAAATGTTCACATTAACAGTAAATTAATATATCAATTCACAGAAGAAATTTCAAGATTTATACAAAAAGGTGGGATCAATTTCTATTTTATTTTTGTGGTACTTGTACAAAAACTGCTTAAAAATTGATAACAAAGGGAGGCATTCTACTATAAATTGTAAGATCGACCATCTGCCATTATATGCATACTTAAATATCTTGTCAGCCAAAGTGTTAATGTTTCTTTTAAAATTTATGTTTTTACAAACCATGTTATGAAAATGTGGAGTCTGCACTGGATCTGACATGATGAATAAGATCATTCAACAAAGATTTATTTAAAATATTAGTTTGCCAAAGTTTTAAAACTTTTGAAAATTATATTATAGTTCTATTCTACCTACAAGCACACACATATTAGTAAAAACTGATTCTATATATATTCATGCAGTAAAATTGAGAACACAAAACACATAACTCAACATTACCAAAACACAATATACATAACAAATGCAAACTGCAAGAACACAATGAACATACAAGATGGAACATTTAAAGCTCAACACATATATAAACAATACTTAAAATTTATACCGTTTATATGAAGGCTGATGTTCAATCTTCACCAATCAGTTTTTGATGAACAGCGCTCAATGCCTTGTACACAACAATGGATAAAACATTCAATGGCAGTAACAGAAAATATAAATATAAATTAAACAAATCAGTATAAATCTGCTGCATTAATGGTATGCATGTATAACTTATAATTTAGATACTCTTGTAATATGGAAATTAAATCAACTACCTACAATAAAATTACTAAATTTTAAAAATAAATAAATCTTTAAGATCCAATATAACCACTGTGTAATATAATAATAAGATGTAAATTTAATGAGCTCATAACATCAGAACATTACGTTAAATTTTGTATCTTATCATCTGTTGCATTTTAGTAATATAATTTAGTTTTATGAACTTGAAATTACAGAATAAGCTGCAATGAACTGTATTAGGAATCTGAATGTGTGTTTGTTAAAGACTGTTAATACTACCACATTTCTGTTACAAGAATAATAAAATGTTTTAAAAACAGGCTGCATTTTTTTAAATGTACATAAAATATTGCCAGAAGTTAAAATTAACAATTAGGTTTATGCGGGGATAAAAACCAGTTACTAAAAAACTATTCCAAATTTTGCCAACTACTTTTAGTTCTTCTCTTTCTATATAACTTCTCATAACGTTATGTGGCGCTTATGAAACTGTAAGATATACATATTTTTGTGATGTAATTATTTACTGTCATAATTTATTTATTGAATTTGAATGCAAATCTACATTAATGTTACTGTTTTTACATTTATTTACGAAGTATAGTTGACTGCCATCTAAGTTTTGTATTTACAACTTTGTAACGGGACGAACTAAAGGGGGTTTATAATTTAAAGCTTTTCATGTTAACCAACTGCAGACAACCTTTGAGGTAACCTTTTTATTTAACCAGAGTGTTTTTTTTGGTCACTGACTGTAGCTCCGTGTAAGGCACAGCACAGTACAAGAATGTTAATTGTCAGTAGGGTGCGCATTCATGCGTACGAGCGCACGTGTGTGCCGCTTTTCACAACGTGAAAGTCACGTTTAAGAATTCTTTCTCGCCTTATACGAGACTACGGGAAAGCCGCGAGATGCTACCCACCAATCACGACCCAAGTAGCCGGGCACAGAGGGACGCTGAGCCATTTTTGAAAACTTCAGTCGATGAGAAACTATAGAGCCGCACGGGTCAGTGAGTGAGCGCGCGGTTCCAGTAACCAGTGTACGAATAATTAAGCAGTCGACGGAAATTCTCAGACCGCACGGTCAGCAAAACAGTGTTCGTGAACCAATATAAGTCGGCCAACAATTAAAAAACTTAATTAATCAGTATTTAAACATGTGAGTGGAGACTCGATAGAGCAGTGACAATTTGCAAAAACAGTTTCGAAAGTTAAATGGACAAAAAGTGAATACAAAATAGTGACGCAACAATGAGGAGAAGCAGGAAAAGGGATGAGTAACTCATAAACAATTTTATATAATTATAAATGACACACTAAACTTTTAAACTGTTACCTACTGAATTTTGAAAAAGCTATTAATGGGAATTTAAAGAAATAGTAGATATGTGTGAGTGTGTGTGTGTGTGTGTGTGAAAATTACGTAATGAACAAAAGCACTGGGTTGCGTTAATTATATTTAAGGTATACCGATTGTAATGTGTATTTTCAATGTTTGTTTTTCTTTTTAGTATGTTGTATTATTGTTAAATAGGAACACGTGGAGAGGAGGGAGAAGAGTATTTTGTTTAAAGGAAACGTAAATCACTGTATGTAATTTGACATCAATTATTTTGAATATGATAAATAAACCCAAATTCATTTGAAAACAAGTAAACTTGAAGCATTTATTTCAGACAACCTAATTTCTGTTCTCCAAATAAATGGTCACACGAACTCTGGGTAGATCTTGGTGGTGTGGAAGTGTATAAAAAACGGTAAGTAAAGAAAAGTGAGAAAAGTAAATTATATTACATTGGCACTCGAACAGGTGACGTTTGCATAAATATTATTTATGTAAACGTGGACCGGTTTTGGAGAACGGAAGGGGTGTTTGAAGTAAATAGATAAAAACCTTTTAGTTACGTCTGAATAGACACAGGTTATGTTATGCTTAAGTGAGTGATAAAATAATTTTTTGAGTTAAGTGTAAGATTTTTTATATGTAAGCTAAGAGAATCATTTAACTGAAAATAAGTAAATTTAAAAAGATGGAAGATAATAATGAAAATAAAGTCAGCGTGACTGACGTAACTTTCACGGGGGAGGCAGACGTTCATTTAAATCCTAATACAGTCAAAGAAAGTGCTTTAAACGAATCAGATGATATGAATGATTCGGGAATGGAGACAAATCCAAGCATAACAAATTACAGTAATTTGACAGACTCAGTTATAATGAGTAATGCGGAGGCACAATCTACCCCTAGTTTAGTTAAAGAAAATAAAACGGATGACGAAATGAGAAATTTTGTTTGTGAAATAATAAGAACAATGTCTAATGATATTAAGCATAATACGAATGAACAAAGTAATAAATTTGAAAGCAAGTTTGATGAATTAAATAAACGCTTTGATATTAATGACATGAAGTTTAATGAACAAAACAGTAAGTTCGATGAAGTAAATGTCAAACTAAATGAACAAAGTAATAAATTTGTGGAACAGAAGGTGAAACTAAGTGACATAAATAACCGTTTTGACAATAGCGATGAGAAACTTAATACCACATTCAATGAAATAAGTAGTGAAATTAACGAGGTAAATACTCGATTCAATGGAGTAAAGAGTGGTATAATAAATGAAATTGACGAACGTTTAATGACATTTAAAGAACAAATGATAGAATCAGTAGAGGAACAGATTAAAAGTAAATTAACTCAGACAGTTAATAAGAAGGTAAGTGACAGTGTTAGTGATATGACGAATAATAACGAGGTAAGTAGTAATAATAGTAATGAGTTTAATAGTGAAATAAAAAGTGATAACAGTGATATAATTAAAAATGTGATGTTAGAGGTAAAGTTGTGAATAATGATAGTGGTGATGAAGTTTTAGTGGAAGTAGAAATTAATGATGAGATAGTGGTTGATGAGATTGAGAGAGAGTGTGAAGAGAGGTTAGGTGTACAAAGGCCAAATTTTCCCTGTGGTTTAAGTGGAGTAAAGACTCCGCTAGTGATTTATGAGGACAAAGTTCTTCCAGTAGTTATGTGAGAGAAGAGGTGTCTCTAAGTAGGTCCCCTGTGTATCACAAGTTCCCTGGAAAAGCCAGGATGTGTTATGATAATGTTGTGTTGCCCTTTGTGTGGATTGAGAGAGATAAAGGAAAATGGGGTAGTGTTAAGCGATTATGAGAGGGTGAAAGAGAGAGAGAGAGAGAGAGAGAGAGAGAGAGAGAGAGAGAGAGAGAGAGAGAGAGAGAGAGAGAGAGAGAGTGTTGTTTGAGGTTAATAGAAGTTATAAAGAATGAATAGAGAAGAGAATAAATAGTGAGAGAGTGAATAAAATAAAGAACTTACCTTGGTGTGAGAATAGTGCAGCAATGGATGATGATAACGTTGATAATTATATTGAATACTTACCTGTACATAGGATGGGGATATTAATAGCAGCTGATTCGGATAGTAAGGAGATGATAAAATGCTTAATTGAGACAGATAATAATACTGACGATGACAAGACCAAATTACTGATGGAGACAGGTTATATGATAGAATAATAATGTGGGATAATCCAGTCGATTATTATGTGGGTAAAACGGAACAATTTAAAACATTGAATAGTTATTATAATAATAACAAAATAAAAGTATTAAAATGAATTGTGTTATATTAAGAAAAGATTATTGTTTGATGATGGAGGGTAAAGAGTATTGTTCATCAACAACACAATTATGTGAGTGTAGTGGGTTTTGAAATGGACTGAATTATGAAATGATTTGTGGTAAACTATAACAGATAACAGTGTGGATTGTATATACTTTTGTGGTAATGTCAAATGTATTTGTGTAATAGATATGTTGTATTTTGTATTTTATGTAAACAATGTATGTATGTAGTAGGGATTGAGGTTATAATAATAGTAATAATATTTTACCAGACTAAATAAATAACGAAAATAATTGTGAAGTTTATAATGAAATTAACTGAATTGAAATTGTTTTTAATAATGTAATTAAAATAACTTCTTGTTTTAGAAACCAAAAGGAATTAAATAATTGGAGATGAATTAATTAATTTAAAATGTTGTACAGAGGAATTTTGGTGATGAATTTAAATGATTTTTCTGAAATTTAGACTTTATAATAAATAGTAAATGATTAAACATAAAATGTGTTTAGGTATTGAGTTATTTTGTTATTATAAGGTATCAGCAGGTACATATGGTTAGGTACGTTATATTTATTGTGATAAATGACTATAGTTTTGAGTTTATGACAGTAATCATGTTTTTATTTGATTGAATGATTAACCATATGTAAGTATGAATTTTATAAGGAAACTGAAGTAATGTAAAATGTTTTAATAATGAAATTAAATGAGTTTGAAAGAATTTAACTTAGGGAAGGTGTGTAATTTTTGGTAAAATTTAAATTTGACATGGTTATGTTAACGTAATGATGATAATGTTCATATTGATTATAAATGTTTATCTGATTAGCGTGTAATTAGGTATAGATGCGTAACAAATGTTATATATTTTAAACATGTGATTCCCCATTTTCGGGAGGTCACGGCCTCACTGAACCCTGACCGTGGAATTGGCTCAGCTTTGACTGGCTATGGCTAGGGCACATTACGTTATGCGCTGCCTAAGTCTGACCATAGCTTGTTATCGTTGTAAAAGGTGACTTTAGAAATTAACCGGGGGGGGGGGTGAATAAGGGGAATCACCATAACTATGGAACAGTGGCTATCCATTGAATGGGATGGTAGACCGTCTTAAGGGCATATAACTAAATTTTATTAGTAGGATTACTGGTGTTCTCGGACATCAGTAATGCTGAATGTTTTGTAACGCCGAAGTAAGAACGGTGTAGGTAGTGTCTACACCCTAAAAAACTTCAGTTCTTGAAGGAAGGGAATATGTATAGGATCCGAAATAACAGTGAGATAAATGAGTTGATTGGTCGACAAGACCTGGTGAGGCACATAAAATCAGCTAGAATTAGATGGCTGGGACACGTATCCCATATGAATGTTACGAGGATGCCCAAAACTATATTAAGTGGAATGATATTGGGCAAAAGAAGAAGAGGTAGGCCTCGAAGAAGATGGCAGCAGGATGTGGATCTGAGAAAGATGGGCATTAGGAACTGGAGACTGAGGGCAATGGACAGAGATGAGTGGAGACGGGTCGTAGCGGAAGCCAGGGCTCACCATGGGCTGTAGTGCTGGAGAGTAGTAGTAGTAGTAGTAGTAGAATCGACATCAATAAATACCAAAATAAGACAACCAGACCATTTTATTAGACATGATAATAATATGAGTAGATCAGAGGGGGGTGCGTGGTTATGTCCACACCCTAATTGTAGAGCCAGCAACTATAATAGTTCTCGAAATCAGTGTTATAGATGTCGGGGTCCTAGGAGTGGTGCCCAAGGGAGAGAAGCCAATTATAATCGAGGGGTTGATAATAGTGAGTATAATAGGAAGGAAAATTATGGTAATGAGTTTAGAGGTAGTCATAGAGGTAGAGGTTTTAACAGTAATAGGGGAATGCCGTGAGGTTTGAACCACAGAGGGAGAGGGGGATATGTTGGCAATATAAATGAGACTAGGGGTATTGAAGCACCGTCTAATAATCACAATAGTAGAGGGGATCATAGGGGGGTTTCCACCTCCAGCACAGTTAAACTAATAAGGACGGTTGAAAAGGAAAGTCGCCAGCCGTCTAGAAATAACATAACAATAGGGTCACTTATTACCAATATACATAATGAATTATCCGATGAAGAAGTAGGTGAGAGTAGCAATAATTTTAGCTTGGCAGAATTCGAAGCCGAAGTGTTTAATTCCAAATACACTTTTCTAGTAGATTCAGGGAGTGAACTTACCGCTATAGATGATAAAATTAAAAAAAAAATAAATAAAAAATCAAACCACTGAGACAATTCCACAACTACCAGTATTGGGAATCAGTGTTACAGGTGTAACAGGTGTTTGGAGTAAAAGAGTAACTAAGCAAATAATGTTACAGCTAAAAATAAATAAACACAATAAATGTACCGTTTTTAGTAATTTCAGGTTTGAATATGGGTGCAATAATGGGTAATGATTTTTTAAATAATTTTAAAGTTGAGTCAAACTATTATACACAGACTATGAAATTAAACAATGAAAATAATATAATTGAAATAAGATTTACACGCAAAATAGCTGTAGAAATGAAAGCATTAAAAATAATTAGTAAGGGAATTTTAGTATCCGATAATGATATAAATGAATGCAGACCCTTGATGATTAATTATTGTAATTTAAGGGTAAATAGGCATGAATTATTTGAAATTGAAGATAGTTGGGTTGAAAAAATGAATAAAATTCTATATAAAACTGGGGAGTTTAGTTATCAAGATAGGGAGAGAATAGTACAAGTAATAGATAAAAATAAATTAGTGTTTTTAGACGAACCAGGTCTAGTAAAAGGTTTTAAGGGTAGATTAATTGTTAAAGAAAAAACACCTTTTGCGCCTAAAGCGTATTCAGTACCATACTCTAAAAGGGGTTTAGTACAAGAGGAAATAAACAAGATGTTAGCAGAAGGGATAATAGAAAAATCCACCTCACCATATTCCAACCCTTTAGTAGTGGTTACTAAGAAAGACTTATCGATAAGACTATGTTTAGACGCTAGACAGGTAAACAAAATAATTATTCCAGGTAGAGAGTCACCAGAACCGGTGAGCGAGATTCTACAACGTTTCAATGGGACAAAGTATATTACGACATTGGATTTAACGGCTGGATATTGGCAATAGAATTGGAGGAAGGGTCTCGCAAGTATGTAGAATTCCTATATAATAGAAGGAACTATCAATTTTGTAGATTGCCTTTTGGACTGAACGTAAGTGTCTCAATTTTTATTAAATGTTTAGACTATTTGTTAGGGAGAGAGATTTTAGAGTTTACAACTGTTTATGTAGATGACACAGTAATAACTTCACCAGATATTAATACGCATTGTGAAAGGTTAGATAGAGTACTAAATAAATTGCATGAGTACGGCATAACTGTCAAGTTTAAGAAGTCAGAATTTTTAAAAGAACAGGTTAATATTTTAGGCCACATAATTTCAGCCAAAGGTATCAGTACAGATCCTAAAAAGGTAGAGATAATACAAAATTTTCCAGCACCTACGAATGTGAAACAACTGCAAAGTTTTTTAGGCCTGTGTAAATATTATAGGCAATTCGTAGACAAATATTCTTACTTAACGGTACAATTGGGGCATTTGTTAAATAAAGGTAACCGACGGCAATGGGGTTTACAAGAGCAAACTGTATTTGAGCAGATAAAAAATAAGTTTTTAAACACTGTCATATTAGCTCATCCTATTTTTATAGAACCATTTTACATACATACCGACGCATCGGACATAGCTTTGGGAGTAGAACTGTTTCAATTAGATGTGGTTGGTAATCATAAAGTGATAGCTTTTGCAAGCAGATCCTTAGTAGCTAGCAAAAAGAACTATACAATTACAGAAAAGGAAGCACTATCAATAGTTTTTGCCTGTAAAAAATTCAGGACATTGTAACGGTACGAAATTGTAGGGCCAAGTTAACATTTAAAAAAATTATATTCCCCATGCAGTCATTGTTCACCTTTTGGGAACCTCGAGTTAGTCAACCAAGTATGCAGTGTTTATTACAAAACAAAACGACTATGTTTTGTCTCCGCACTCAAGCAGCGTAGACAGATTGTGAAAAAACACCCAACTTTGCATCAGCCGTGGATCACGGAGAAAATTATGCCAGTGTTATAGCGCCTTTAAACAGCACCAATGGGAGCGCAGGCTCTTGCTCACGTGACCAGACAACTCCGGGCATTACCGCCTTAACGCAGTACTGAGAGCAGTTCTATTGTAACTCCTGGTAGAGCGGCCAGAGAAAATCAGCACACAGTTCATTTTACGTTAAAAAACAGTGGCCTCGGACGTGAAGGATAGGCCGTAATTAAAAGTCGGTCTATCCAGCAAAAAACAGCTAACAGTGCGCAAACAATGTAAACCATTAACCACCTAAGTACTTAATCACAAGTAAAGTCGGCCGACTGAATTGTTAAACGTGAAATGTTCGAGTGATTGAACTTAAACAAACCGGTTCGAAAATATGCAAGCAATTAACGATAGACGAAGGACAAAGTAACTCTAAATAACTTCAAGTGACTTTCGAAGTGCGGGACAAAAAAAGTGCTTACACAAATTGGACCCGGTCTACAACCAGGCTGAGTATTTATTAAATCATTTACTGCTAATCACAAAATTGAACAGTCGCAAAATTCATAACTATTATTACGAGATCTCTAAGGGAATGGATTTTATTCAAACATTAATGTAAAAGCAAGAGTGTGTATGTGTGTGTAAAGGTTATGTACTGGTTCGTTACAGCATTTAATATATTCATATCCAGCCAGTAAAATCGGTATACCATAAAATCATTTATAATTGTAGTTAAAAAACTTATAGGGATAAGAATTAAGTTCATGATTTTATATTGATATAAAACAGTTGTACAACCTTTCGTAGAATGTTGTAGCGGGGCATTTTTGGGGCCTACCTGAGACAATGTAAAGAAATTTATATGTTTTAATAATAAATAACTTGTTGAGTGATAGGGACAGAAATTATAAATTTTGTAACCGAGAGGTAAATTTGTTTGAAATAAAAACAACCGTGGCAACATTGACTGTGCAGAATTGTTTAACAATGTTTTGTAAAACCAGTATGAACGTATTTGATAGCCGACAAGCTGTGTCAAGGTCAGACAATGACGAACACAAAACCAGTAAACACATTATGTAACGGTAAACAAATTATGCAATGAAACATCAGGCGAGCGTTACGTCAGAGCCTATCCTTGATGAGTAATTCCGTTACATAACGGTGACATGCAGCTGGCGGAGTGATATAACTTTAAGACAATAAGAATTGAACATCCTACAACAGTCGCTTCACAAAATAGCGCCTTTTTCTCAGCCCAGTATAACGCCATCACCACTCGCGAGTGGTACATATAAAAAGTTTCGAAACGTAAATCACGGGCGCCCGCACCGAAAATGAAAGTAACGCATTTTACTTCTTAAAAAGAGTGTAATAACAGTTTTAAAATATGTAGGAATTCAGAATATAAAATGTAGAGACAGTTTCGGTTTTAATCATCAGTGTCAAAAATAGCAAATGTGCGGTTAAATTAAGGCGACGTCTTCTGGACAAAATTGAACAGCTAAGTACCAAATAATTAAAATGAATTTTAACAAGGGCTAATTAAAAATGAGAACACAACAAAATTTTAATAAAAAAAAAAAATGAGATCTCTAAAGTAGCTTTGTGTGTGTTGTGTGTGTGTGTGTGAGAATATAGTTTTACTATAGTTTATAGTAATAAGAAGGCTGGTTTGCGTTCCCGTGAAAATTCTTAAAAATGTATTTCAAGAATCTGTTATTGTAATGCGAGTAAGTAAATTAAAAGAGATTCAAGGTAATCAACAACTATTATTCACGTTTTGTCAATTATTAATTCAAATTTTGTCTGTATGATTTTATTAACATGAAATATGAATAATAATAAAGTAATAATAACGTTTAATTATTGATGAACATAAATAATTGTTATTATTTCAGCAACCACATTCTGCTCTCCTAGTTCGCTGAAAAGAACCCTCATAAATTATTTTCTTGCAGTTGGAAAGTAGCTTCACATTTGGCTTCCGAACTTAGGGACGATTTATATAATAATATTATATAAATATAGGCCCACTGGGAAAGCAGAATGGTTGTTGAGGTAGAATAAAATTTTTTTTTCGTACGTAAAATAGACGCAAGTATGGGGTTATGTTTTGATAGGGTTATGTATGTAGTGCATTATTTGTTTATGTGTTTATGAGTATTGTGAGGGTAATTAGTGTGTATGAGATGAATTATATTATATAAAGGGTATTATAATAAATTTTTTTTAATATGGCTAAGATACAAGAAAATGATAGTGGTTTCGTATGGAACGAGTGGGAAAGCGAATTTAGAGGGGTTGTAGGTGAAATGACGGACGAGGAATGGGGGAGGTTAGACGATAGTTTAACACGAATGGAAGAAATGGAAGAGGGAATATTTGCAGAAATTAAGAAGCACAGTGATGATATTGATAGTGAGGTGCCAAGCAATAAAGGTAAGATCGTTGAAGCGACAGTGGTAGAGATTAAGACGGAAAATAGGCCTAATGATAACGGTAGTTTAGGGGTGGAAGAAAAAGAGTATACAGTATATGACCTATTTAACCTACTAAATGAGTTAAATGCAAAAATGGATAAGAATTTTGATATGATGAATAAATGGCTTGATGAGAGGGGGGAAATGATGAGTAAACATTTTGATAATATGAACAAGGGTTTTGATGAGTTACATATAGGATTAAACGAAACAAAGGAAATAATGAGTAAGGGTTGTGATACAATAAAAAATGCTTTTGATAAACCAGATGAGAAGTGGGAGGGAGATAGATGTCAGGTAAAAAAGAATACAGAAGTTGAGTTAACACAGGTAAGTGGTGTCTTTGATAATAGTGAAGAAATAAGTAACCAGGTGAGTGACAATTCGAATAATGAGTTAATAGCTAACAGTGATCAAATAGTGGGAGAAATAGTGTTGACTAGTGATGATAATGGTATTAATTACAATTCCGAGGTAAGTAGGAATGATAATTATGACAATATAAGTGAAAATATAATGTTAAAAAATAATGGAGTAAATATAGAGAGTACTGATGAAGTTTTAGAATGTAATCATGAGATGTTGAGATGTATTGATGAAGGAGAAAGAGAGTTATATGTTGAGAATGAAATAGAAATATATAAGTTAGAAAGAAAGTATGATGAATTGAGAAAATTACTAGAAGGGGTGACGATGAATCATGTGAAATACGTACCTGTTGAAAGAGAGACAGAGAATAATTTTGATAATATCTTACCTGACTATAATGACTTACCTGACGTAGTAGTTGAGGAATACAAAGATGAGAAAATTTACCTGACATTAACAAATAACCCTGATATAGACGGGACAATCCTAACCTATGGTGACAAGATTTATAGTGGTACAATGGATGAAATAGAGTTGATAGATTATTATGGTAGTAATAATTATCATAATTTGTGTGTTGATAAAAATGATGAATGTTACAAATACACTAGATATATATATGACGATGGTGGGTGAGCTAAAAGATCAGTGTTGGGACATTTTTAAATATTGTAAATTTTTGGTAATGACCTTGCTGATTTGGACATCTGAAGTGAGATACACTTGAACAGTTTTGACGCATATTTTGTAAATAATATTGAATTCATTTGTGTGTATTGTGAAATGTTAGATAAGTAATGTGTATATGTTTTGGAAAATGTTGTGTTAATAATAATAATATTATTAATATTTTAGCACTCTAATTAAATAACAAAATAATTATGAAGACAATAGTTAATGATTTGTAGAATGTTGATAATAATTGAAATATGTTATTTTAATAATCAAATGAAGTAAATAATTTGAGATGTTTAGATATTGTGATTGAATATTATGTGTTTGAATTTTATAAGGAATTTAAATTGTGTGATGAGATTTTAATTTAATAATCATGAATAAATAAATAAATGTTAAATGGTTTATTTTGTGGAATTTTGTGATAAATTCTGATAAATAAAAACAGTTAATGAAAAATTTTAAATAATAATGTTTATAAATTTTATATAAATTATTTAAAAGAGAATTGTTTGTTTGATGTATGCTAATAATCCAGGTTTATTGCTATTTGTGTATTATGTTATGTAATGTATTATAATAATGTGTGTGGCTGGGAGGTTATCCAAGGGGATAACGTATTAAAAATTTGATATATTTTAATTAATAATGATGATTTGCTACTCAATAATAAATTTTGTTTGAATTTAAAAAATAGATGCACTAAATACTTCTTATATTGTGTTATTGTGTCTTATTGTGTTGATTGCATTAGTATGTTAGGAATAAGTATTATAAAAATATAATAATATGTTTTCAATGTGTTTATAGATTTAAAAATAAAATGAAAAATAGTTGTGATAGGTAAAATTTTCAATGGGTTGTAAAAGATAGAAATGGGTGATAATAATTAGTGGAATAAATGTTTGAGTCAATTCAAGTTGAATTTTGTGGGACATAGATTTGTCCAAATCGAAGTAAAAGTTAAAGTAATAGTAGAGATGAAAATAATGCAATGTTGTTTTGAGTTAATGTATGTTATAGAATTTTGAGAAGTATAAGTGGAGACACAGTAGTTATGGAGATTTTATGTAGAGTTTGGAGCGATATATTGTTTATTTGTTGATGTTAATTTGTTGTAATTGTAGTGAGGTTATGAGATTGAGATTTTTTGGGGATGGTAATTTTGTAGTAGTGGTAGTGTATTTGGGGAGTCCGCAACAAGGGTTGGGACGGGATAGGGACCGATTGGCGCCGGAAAGGGTTACCTAGGGTGAGTCCAGGGACCAACATAAGGGAATGAGTTTTGGGAAGGAAACACGTATCATATGTACAAAGGGTTAGAGAGTATTTTTTTTATATAAGAGTAGAAGGTGGCGATTGGAGTTAAAATAGTAAGTAGTTAGAGGTAGAGAAGGGTTAGTAAAATTTTGATAGAGGGGTGTCATACTAGTTAAAGATTTTGTAAGGGAACATTAGAGTAATAAAAGGGGAAGTTTATGAGTAAATGCCAAGTGGATAAAGTAAATTATAATGAGTAACGTAGAATCACCCAAAGTAATGAAATGGAATAATGATGGCCATAATTGAAAAAAAAAAAATAAATAAATAAAATAAATAATTTTTGTAATTTTGAGAAACGAATTAATAAGAGTAAATCAAGTTTAAAAGTAATTTTTTGATTTTATATGTCAATTTAATGATGTAAAGTGTGTAACATTTTAATTGTAAGTTGTTTATTTTAAAATGAATTATTAATGTACTGTGTTTTCTTATGTTAAGTTATGTTAGGTATTCTGATATATACATGTTAGTAATAAGTGAGTAAAAACAAAACCAGTGCTTCTTAGCGCAAACCAGCACCGCTAGGGGGGAACAGATCAGTTGGGGATATGGTGTTGTATAAGGCCACTATTTAATATTTTGATTTGTTGTTTCAGTGTTTGGTGATGCTGTGGCGGCGGACCTGAGCTGGCCTGCGCGTCAGGGCAGGGGCGTTGAGTATCTGTCTGACTCTACGGTGTTGGGATCTCGAGAGAGAAGTCCAGTATTGTCATGCAGATGCAGTCACAGTCACCGGACCAAGGGTGAGTTGATTATTCTTTTTCTTGTAAACCATACAGGGGGTTGTGGCGACATATCCTGGCTGATCCCTTTAGCAAGTATGAATGTGTCAATGAGATTTTTTATGCTTCGGCATAAAATATCTCATTGAGGGGGTATTGTAGCGGGGCATTTTTGGGGCCTACCTGAGACAATGTAAAGAAGTTTATATTTTTTAATAATAAATAACTTGTTGAGTGATAGGGACAGAAATTATAAATTTTGTAACCGAGAGGTAAATTTGTTTGAAATAAAAACAACCGTGGCAACATTGACTGTGCAGAATTGTTTAACAATGTTTTGTAAAACCAGTATGAACGTATTTGATAGCCGACAAGCTGTGTCAAGGTCAGACAATGACGAACACAAAACCAGTAAACACATTATGTAACGGTAAACAAATTATGCAATGAAACATCAGGCGAGCGTTACGTCAGAGCCTATCCTTGATGAGTAATTCCGTTACATAACGGTGACATGCAGCTGGCGGAGTGATATAACTTTAAGACAATAAGAATTGAACATCCTACAACAGTCGCTTCACAAAATAGCGCCTTTTTCTCAGCCCAGTATAACGCCATCACCACTCGCGAGTGGTACATATAAAAAGTTTCGAAACGTAAATCACGGGCGCCCGCACCGAAAATGAAAGTAACGCATTTTACTTCTTAAAAAGAGTGTAATAACAGTTTTAAAATATGTAGGAATTCAGAATATAAAATGTAGAGACAGTTTCGGTTTTAATCATCAGTGTCAAAAATAGCAAATGTGCGGTTAAATTAAGGCGACGTCTTCTGGACAAAATTGAACAGCTAAGTACCAAATAATTAAAATGAATTTTAACAAGGGCTAATTAAAAATGAGAACACAACAAAATTTTAATAAAAAAAAAAAAATGAGATCTCTAAAGTAGCTTTGTGTGTGTTGTGTGTGTGTGTGTGAGAATATAGTTTTACTATAGTTTATAGTAATAAGAAGGCTGGTTTGCGTTCCCGTGAAAATTCTTAAAAATGTATTTCAAGAATCTGTTATTGTAATGCGAGTAAGTAAATTAAAAGAGATTCAAGGTAATCAACAACTATTATTCACGTTTTGTCAATTATTAATTCAAATTTTGTCTGTATGATTTTATTAACATGAAATATGAATAATAATAAAGTAATAATAACGTTTAATTATTGATGAACATAAATAATTGTTATTATTTCAGCAACCACATTCTGCTCTCCTAGTTCGCTGAAAAGAACCCTCATAAATTATTTTCTTGCAGTTGGCAAGATGGCGCCCGATAAATATACAATGTTTGTTAGTGAATTTTATGTGAAACAAAAAGGTAAGTAGCTTCACAATGTAAAAGAAGGATGTGAGTTTATTTTTTTAAATAAAAAATAAGCATGTGATTTTAGACAGTATAGAATGTGTTAGCGTAATCATTTCGCACTTAAACCCAGATAACCTTGTCTGCAGTGGATTTTCGTCTGTAAGACCCTGGAAAATGCAACCAAAGGTAAGATTGATGTAGTTGTAGGCAGTGAGGCCGAAAATAAATCGATGTATGAAAATACGCCAACTGAGTCGGCCAATAAAGGCGATTCAGGTATTCAAACAGAGTCACTGTCAATAAGTGACAGCAATGTAGACGGACCTGTATTAATTAGTGAGGTGGGAGAAACATCCACTCCTATTTCAATTAAAACAAATACTAAAGAAAAAGAATGGTCAATGAATGATATATTCAACCTGGTACAAACTATGTCTGAGAACATGGTAAAAAATAGTGATTTTAATAATAAGTTTGATGTATTAAATAAACGACTTGATATAAATGACCATAAATTTGATGAAATAAAGAGCGATATTAATAAAATGAAATTACAAAAGTTTAATATCGAGAAACGTATAAATGACATAGATGAGCGATGTAATGTTATTCTTGAACAAGGAATTACAGTTGTAACATGGCATTTGGCCTACCTGGGGTAATAAGGAAATTTGTATTTTTTTTTGTATAGAGCCGATAACTTTTTTTCAAATAATAGGGACAAAATTTATGAACAAAAGGTATTTTGTTAGTAGCAGCAGTGGCAGCAGTGAGTGAGAATTATTTAGTAACATTATATTTTGAAAGACAGATTCAACAACCGACAAACTGTACCAAGGTCAGACAATGACACATACAAAACCAGTCAACAAGTTATATAACTAACATCAGGCGATGTCGTCAGCGCATTACATAACAAGGAATGTGGGTGCAGCAATGCCACCAGTTTCGTCAGACGTACGGCAAACAAAGCCAGTCTAACTCCACCACTCACGAGTGGTACACACATATACAAAGTTCCGGAACGTTTTTTGCGGGCCCGCATACAACCAAAATGTGACAATATCAACAAAATCAGGTCGGAATCGTACAAAATTAATTAACAGTTTCTGATGTAAAAGTACATTATTTCAATAAAGTGCGGGAGACCAAGAAAATATAAGAAATAGTCAAAAGTGCGCAGTAAGATGGACTCACCGGTTGTAAACATATAAGTAACAGAACGAGGCATAATATAATTTTTCAACCAGGCATAAATAAATTCAAACACAATTCAAATTTGTCATTGAAAGAAATGTTTTTTAATATAAAATGAGCTCAAAAGGGGAATGTAAATAAAAAAAAAATGTACTGCGTGAAAATGTGTGTTTGAGTGAATGTAAAGAATCTATATTTAAGAAGTGCTGGTTGCGTAACTATTTGTATAGTAATTAAATTCATTTTGTAGTTAATAATTAATTAAGTATGAGTTGTTCTCTTAATTGAGCCTCGTGGCCAAATATATTCATGTTCAAATTATAGTATAAAAGAAGTTGATGAGATGGGAGTCAGTAGCGTAAAATAAAAAAGTGTTCGTTAACCAAAAGTGTTGGTCAGTTGCATTCACCTGTTTCTCTCTGCTAATGAGTACACCTGACAAGACCCTGGAAAAGTAGTTAATTATCTATATTTACACATTAAATAAATTTTAATTAGCTCGTAGAGCTTCAATGGCGCCCTTTAACAGTGACTTTGTAAATTAGTTAACAAAAATTTACAAACAGGTCGAAAAAATGGCAGAGGGAAATATGAACGCAGACTTAGGTGGAAGTAGCGTAGAAGTATCAATTTTAAATGTTACGCAAGATCATATGATAACAACCAATGATTTTGTTGATGAAAGTGTTGAAACAAATGTAGACGAAACTGTAGTAGCGGGGAGTAGTAAAGACAAGGGGGTAAATATATTTAACCAATTAGCATTGATGATGGAGATGATGTCAGGAATGAAAACTGAGATCAAATCAGAGATAAATGTAGTAAATAATAAACTTGACAAACAAGACGAGAAAATGAAGTCAGAAAATAATAATCTAAACACATGTTTAAATGAATTTAAAAATGAGATCAAATCAGAAGTAAATACTATAAATATTAAACTGACTGATTTAAATAATGAGTTTATAAATGTGAGGAGCGAATTGAGAGCGAGTGAAATATATATGAATAGCCGTTTGGAAAGTATGAGTGAGGTTATTGTTGGAGTGAAAGATGAGCTGACTAGTGATATCAATAAGATACAAACTGAGATGAAAAATGATATAAAAATAAATAACGAAAAACAAAAAGAGAAAATGTTAGAGACAAATAAAAAATTTGACACGTTGACAAGTAAATTTAATGATAAATTTAAAAAGCAAAATGACAAATTTGACTATAATGTTCAATGTATAATTAATGAATGTGAACAAATCAAACGAGCAAATGAAATACAAGAAAATATAAATGATGAATTCAGAAGTAACTTTGAACAAGTTGATGCCATTAAAATTAATGTAACTAGTTTAAAGAATAAACAAACAGAACATGAGCGTGAAATAGTTAAAGTCAGAGAAGACTTGAATGTAACCATTAACCAGAAATTAAGTAATGTGAGTGAGAGGGTGAATGTGGAAGTAGAATTAGGATATTTTAGTAATGAAAGTAGGGGAGTGAACCCCATACAATTTTTGAACTCTATAAAAAGTTTTAATAAATATAACCAAGAAAGTTGGGAGATTAAGTTAGTAAGAATTTTAAAGAACTTTAAAGGGGATGCTAAAATATGGGCGGATGCTCATAACGATAACTGGGTAGATTTTAATGAGTTTGAGCAGGCATTTAGAAATAAATACTGGTCAGAAGAGAAACAAGAGGGGTTACGTAGTATCATAATGGGGTGGGGAAATTTTAATATTAAGCACATGAGTATTACATCGTATGTGACGAGACTATATAGTCAAGTTAAATATTTAGAACCACCAATGCCTCTTTCATCTTTTATTAGATACATCAGTAAACATTTACCCAAGGACATACGGTCCACAATCAGAACCCGGGATTTCACCAATATCGCAGAGTTAGAAAAAATATTAGAGGCATACCAGAGTATGAAAGAGGAAGAGGATAATAAGTATCAATTTAGAGTTAGTGAATCGAACCAAACAAATACTGAAATAAGACAACCAGACCATTTTATTAGTAATGTGAATAGATCCGGGGAGGGGGCGTGGTTATGTCCAAACCCTAATTGTGGAGCCAGTAATTATAATGGGTCGCGGAATCAATGTTACCGGTGTAAGGGTCCGAGGAGTAGTGCCCAAGGGAGAGTAGAGAATTATAATAGGGGTGGCGATCAATTTAGAGGGAATCATAGAGGGAGAGGTTTTACTAGTAACCGAGGAGTATCAGGCAATTTTAAGCATAGAGGTAGAGGGGGATATGTTAGTAACCCAAACGAAACTCGGGGCGTGGAAGTACCAGCTCATAATCAAAACAGTAGGGGGGTTTACAGTGAACCACCACCTCCACATCCGTTAAACTAATAAGGGCGGTTGAAAAAGAAAGCCCCCAGCCGTCTAGTAATCACATGACAATAGGGTCACTAATTACCAATATACATAATGATTTATCTGACGAAGAAGCGGGTGAGAGTAATAATGTTTTCGGGATGGCAGAATTTGAAGCCAAAGTGTTTAATTCTAAATATGTTTTTCTAGTAGATTCAGGGAGTGAACTGACTGCTATAGACGATAGAATGTTTAAAAAATCAAAAATCAGACTACAGAAACAATTCCACAATTACCAGTACTGGGAATTAGTGTTATAGGAGTAACGGGTGTTCGCAGTAAAAAAGTAACTAAACAAATAATGCTACAATTAAAAGTAAATGAGAACACAATAAATGTACCTTTCTTAGTTATTCCAGGACTAAATATGGGCGCTATAATAGGTAATGATTTTTTAAATAATTTCAAGGTAGAGTTAAACTATAACACACAGACTATGAAATTAAACAATAATAATAGTATATTCGAAATACCATTCATACAAAAGAAAACTGTAGGAATGAAAGCTTTAAAAATAATTAGTAAGGGAATGTTAATTTCTGACAATGATATAAATGAGTGTAGACCCTTAATGATAAATTATTGTAACTTGAGAGTAAATAATAATGAGTTATTTGATAATGAAAATAATTGGGAGGAGAAAATGAATAAAATCTTATATCAAGATGGGGAATTTAGCTATCAAGACAGGGAGAAAATAGTACTAATAATAAACAAGAATAAATCAGTTTTTTCAGATGAACCCGGTTTAGTAAAGAATTTTAAAGGTAAATTAGTCGTTAAAGAAAAAATACCCTTTGCACCTAAAACCTATCCGGTACCATACTCCAAGAGGGGTTTAGTACAGGAGGAAATAAATAAAATGTTGAGGGAAGGTATAATAGAAAAATCTACATCACCATATTCCAACCCTTTAGTAGTGGTAACAAAGAAAGATTTATCGATAAGATTATGTTTAGACGCAAGACAGGTAAACAGAATAATTGTTCCAGACAGAGAATCACCGGAACCAGTAAGCGAAATTCTGCAACGTTTTAGTGGGACCAAATACATCACCACCTTAGACTTGACTGCAGGCTACTGGCAGATAGAGCTGGAAGAGGGGTCTCGGCAGTATGTGGCCTTTCTTTACAACGGTAGGAATTACCAATTTCGTCGACTACCATTTGGACTAAATGAAAGTGTTTCAATTTTTATCAAATGCCTGGATTATGTGCTAGGGAGAGAGATTTTAGAATTCACAACCGTTTATGTAGATGATATAGTAATTACATCACCAGACATTGATACACACTGTGAAAGGTTAGATAGGGTACTAAGTAGACTGCATGAGTATGGCATAACAGTTAAATTTAAGAAGTCAGAATTTTTGAAGGAACAAGTTAACTTTTTAGGACATATAATTTCAGCAAGGGGTATCAGTACAGACCCTAAGAAGGTAGAAATAATACAAAATTTTCCGATACCAAAAAATGTTAAGCAGTTGCAAAGTTTTTTACGATTGTGCAATTATTATAGGCAATTTGTAGACAAATATTCATATTTAACAGTACAATTGGGACATTTATTAAATAAAGACAATAGATGGCGGTGGAATTTAAAAGAGCAAAATATATTCGAGCTGATAAAAAATAAATTCTTAAACACAGTTATATTAGCTCATCCTGATTTTTCAGAGCCATTTTATATACACACAGACGCGTCAGACATTGCATTGGGAGTAGAGTTGTTTCAGTTAGATGGGAGTGATAACCACAGAGTAGTAGCTTTTGCAAGTAGGTCTCTATTAAATAGTGAAAAGAACTACACTACGACCGAGAAGGAGGCGTTATCAATAGTTTTCGCCTGTAGAAAGTTCAGAACGTACTTGTTAGGAAATAAGGTAATCATAAGGTCCGACCATCAAGCTTTAACATTTTTAAAGAACTGTAAATTAACTCATGGTAGGTTAGTGCGGTGGATGCTAATATTACAAGAATATGACTTGACAATTGAGTATTGTAAGGGTAAAGAAAATATAGTAGCTGATGTCCTATCCAGAACAGATTTTGATAATAATACCGAAGTAGACATAGCAAATACATATAAAATATTTGTAGTAAAAGAAGCGGGGGAAGTAGATATGAAAAAATTAATAAGTAACTTAGCCGCAGAACAAGAGAGAGACACCGAACTTAATAAAATAATATTAGCTTTGAGTCAAATAACCAATGTACCTCATAAGTGGGAGAAACATTTTAGTTTGTTTAATAAGCACTTATTTCATCGGGCAAATGAACAGGGAGATGATTGGAAGTTGTGTATCCCTAAAGTCATAATACCTGAAGTAGTGAGAGATTACCATTTAAGGTATGGTCATATAGGCCCCAAGAAATGTAGTGATATATTAAAGGAGTCATGTAAATTTAATAATATGGAAAGAACGGTGCGTAAAATATTACAAACATGCGAAATTTGTCAGAAAGCTAAAGTAAACAATCGTAAACAGGAGGGTTTAATGCAGCATGTAATGCCAGACCGTCCTTTAGCATTAGTTGCTGTTGATTTATATGGCCCTTTACCCAAAGGTCGAGGAGGGGTAAACTATTTATTTGTGGTATTAGATGTTTTTACCAAATTTGTAAAACTATACCCGATTAAAAAGGCAACTTCATCAGTATTGGCTAGGAAAATAGTAAATGAATACCTTGTTGAAGTAGGTAAGCCTCAAGTAGTGTTATCAGATCATGGTTCGCAGTTCACCAGCAACACCTGGCGGAAAACTTTAGGTTGGGAAAATATTTTAGTTAAACATACATCAGTGTATCATCCACAGTCAAATCCAAGTGAACGGGTTATGCGGGAGTTAGGGAGAATGTTCAGAACCTTTTGCCATAAAAAACATTCTTTGTGGGCTATTTTTGTGTGCAAGATAGAGTGGTATATTAACAATAGTTTACATGAATCCACTAGTTACAGCCCATGTGAGTTAATGTTTCAGAGAAGGCCGGCACGCATATTAGAAGAGCTAGTAAAGTTTCCAACCCGGACGGAGATACCACATGATAGGAAATTGGTAATCGCTAGGGAGCGCCTGCTGAGTAAGGCTGAACAACGGAAACGGAGACATGACCGGAATTTAACACCCATACAATACGAGGTAGGACAACTAGTATTAATAAAAAATCACGATCAGTCATCAGCATTGGACAAAGAAATTAAGAAATTCTTCCTATTGTATGACGGTCCATATGAGGTTAGCCAAGTGAAAATGGAGAATGCTTATGTTTTAGTAGATTTGCCAACTCGAGAAATAAAAGGAACTTATAATGTGACCCAATTAAAAAAGTATTATCTAGCTGAGTGATGATGGATGCATTTATAAATATTAATATTTTCATACATAAACAGACATTTTTATATTCTATTATTATAAATTGTTATTATTGTTTATACACACATTATGTATTTTATGTAAATGGACATTAAGATAGGGAAAGTTAAGAAAGACATGTATGAGGTTAAAACACCACCAAGACTAGAAATGTCATGTAATATAAATTGTTAATTTTAATTTTAAAAGGAAATATTATACTTGTGATTCCCCGACTTTTCGGGCGGTCACGGCCTCACCGAACCTTGACCGTGGAATTGGTTTAGCTTTAACAGCTATGGTTGGGGCACATTACGATTACGCGCTGACCATAACTGGCCATAGCTGTTATCGTTGTAAAGGTGTACTTTGAAATTGATGGGGGGTGAGATTTAGGGGAATCACCAAACTATGGAACAGCGGCTACCACTCTGCCCGTTTGGGGGTAGCAAAGACAGGTGGTAGACCCGCATTAAGGGCGCATATTTATATAACACAGATATTATGATATCTAAATCTTTAAAATGTAACGCAGAAGCAAGGACACGGAGATGTCACATTCCTCCAAAATTTCAGTCCTTGTGGACGCAACTGGACGCCACAGTCCAGGGGGGGTCATAGTGTGTGTGGCAAGGAGGTTACCCAAGGTGGGTAACGAGTTAAAAAATTTGTGGTATTTTTAATAATACATCAGCGGTATCATACTAGATAAAAATATTGTAATGAAGCGTTAGAGTAATAAATGAAATGATGAGTAAATGCCAAGTTGATAAAATAAATTATAATGAATAACGTAGAATCACCCAAATTAATGAAAGGGAATAATAAATGAAATGATATGTCAAAAGTAGATTAAAAAAAAATTTTTTTTGAGAAACGAATTAATAAGAGTAAAGTGAGATTAAAAGGTAATTTTATGATTTTATATGCAAATTCAATGATGTAAAGTGTGTAAATTTTAAATATAAATTGTTTATTTTAAGATGATAATAACAGTGTGAATTATTAATGTACTATGTTTTCTTATGTTATATTGTGTTTGTTAGTATTTAAGAGAATTTTATGAAGTTAAATATTTTAAATGCATTTTAAATTGGGGATGAGAGACATGTAATATGATAATGGGAAATGTTTATTTAAATTCTGATGGGAGTCAGGGCAATGATTTTGAATTTTGGGATAAAGTTAACAAGAGAAAGTAGATAGAATGAGATTACGGGCTTTTAAAAGGGGTATCATGTTGTGTTAGATATTTTGATATATATGTTAGCAGTTAGGTAAAAAAACAAAACCAGTGCTTCTTAGCGCAAACCAGCACCGCTAGGGGGAAACAGATCAGTTGTGGTATGGTGTGGTATAAGGCCACTATTTAATATTTGATTTGTTGTTTCAGAGTGTGGTGATGCTGTGGCGGCGGACCTGAGCTGGCCAGCGCGTCAGAGCAGGGGCGTTGAGTATCTGTCTGACTCTAGAGTGTTGGGATCTCGAGAGAGAAGTCCAGTATTGTCATTCAGATGCGGTCACAGTCACCGGACCAAGGGTGAGTTGTTTATATTTTTGTAAACTATATGGGGGGTTGTGGCGACATATCCTGGCTGATCCCTTTAGCAAGTATGAATGTGTCAATGAGGTTTTTTATGCTTCGGCATAAAATATCTCATTGAGGGGGGTATTGTAACATGGCATTTGGCCTACCTGGGGTAATAAGGAAATTTGTATTTTTTTTTGTATAGAGCCGATAACTTTTTTTCAAATAATAGGGACAACATTTATGAACAAAAGGTATTTTGTTAGTAGCAGCAGTGGCAGCAGTGAGTGAGAATTATTTAGTAACATTATATTTTGAAAGACAGATTCAACAACCGACAAACTGTACCAAGGTCAGACAATGACACATACAAAACCAGTCAACAAGTTATATAACTAACATCAGGCGATGTCGTCAGCGCATTACATAACAAGGAATGTGGGTGCAGCAATGCCACCAGTTTCGTCAGACGTACGGCAAACAAAGCCAGTCTAACTCCACCACTTGCGAGTGGTACACACATATACAAAGTTCCGGAACGTTTTTTGCGGGCCCGCATACAACCAAAATGTGACAATATCAACAAAATCAGGTCGGAATCGTACAAAATTAATTAAGTTTCCGATGTAAAAGTACATTATTTCAATAAAGTGCGGGAGACCAAGAAAATATAAGAAATAGTCAAAAGTGCGCAGTAAGATGGACTCACCGGTTGTAAACAGATAAGTAACAGAACGAGGCATAATATAATTTTTCAACCAGGCATAAATAAATTCAAACACAATTCAAATTTGTCATTGAAAGAAATGTTTTTTAATATAAAATGAGCTCAAAAGGGGAATATAAATAAAAAAAAAATGTACTGCATGAAAGTGTGTGTTTGAGTGAATGTAAAGAATCTATATTTAAGAAGTGCTGGTTGCGTAACTATTTGTATAGTAATTAAATTCATTTTGTAGTTAATAATTAATTAAGTATGAGTTGTTCTCTTAATTAAGCCTCGTGGCCAAATATATTCATGTTCAAATTATAGTATAAAAGAAGTTGATGAGATGGGAGTCAGTAGCGTAAAATAAAAAAGTGTTCATTAACCAAAAGTGTTGGTCAGTTGCATTCACCTGTTTCTCTCTGCTAATGAGTACACCTGACGAGACCCTGGAAAAGTAGTTAATTATCTATATTTAAACATTAAATAAATTTTAATTAGCTCGTAGAGCTTCACAGTAAATGATAATTTAAAAAGTTTTGCAAGCAACAGTGGTAATATGATAACAGATAGTGGAGAAATTAATAATAAGATGAGTAATACCGATGATAATGATGTGCTAACAAGTGATGTTGAAAATGGTAATGATGTTGAAAATGTGGTATCAGTAAGTGATGATGTAGAAACAGTTAGTGAGAGAGCGAGTGAAAGTGAGAGAGTAATGGGTTGTAAAGGGGGAGAAACAAATGTTAATCAGTTAGAGAGAGAGGATGAAGAGAGTGTACAGAGGGTAAAATTTCCCCGTGATGTGGTTGTGGGTGAAGAAAATGCTTCACGAGTGTATTTGGGAGATGTATGGTCTACAAATAATGGTCCCTTGATTTTTTGTGCATCTGGTAAGTCCAGATGTTGTAGTAATAAAGTGGTACCCTCTGCATGGAGTGAGAGAGAGAATGTGAAATGTTGTGAAAAATATTGTGATGAGAGAAATGGAGAGAGAGAAACAATAGAGATTATGAAATATTAGTACGGAGTTTATATATTGAGAGAGAGGAACAAATTGATTCACCTTGTAAAATAGGGATTGATAATTATTTTGATGATACCTGTATAAATAATAATGACTTACCTGATGTTTTAATGAGTATAGTAAACGAATATGATGAGAAAATAAATTACTTGACATTGTATAAAAACACTTATGGAGACAGAATTGAAATCACTAATGTAGACCGGTTTTATGAATCAATATGTAATAATGGTATGAAATATTATGTTGATAAGGGTTATTATACAAATGATAGCCATATGTTGTGTATCAATGAAATTGAAATGTGTTATGTGCAGAAAAGACTAATTTTTGACGATGGAGGTTGAATATAAACTCAATGAATGGACGTTTTAAACATTTTAGTTTATGGTTATGATCTTAATGAATTTGGAAACGAAGTGTGGTAAAATTGAACAATTAATGATGAAGATTTGTAAATATATTATAGTGAAATTAATTGTGTGTGTACTGTAAAATGTTTCATGTAACCATGTGTGTATTGATTGATTGTAATAATAATATTATTTTATTTTGTTAATTAACAATAATAATTAACAGGAGGTATTAATGAATTTAATTGTGCATTGTGTGTTTATATTCAAAGTGTTGTAAATAATATAACTAAAGTTAAACTGTTTTGAGTGAAGGTTATTAAATAATTTTCAAGTTAAACAAATAATTTAAAAAGGTCAATTTTATTAATGAAGCAAAATTAATTTGGATCTGAATTGTAACAAAAATAGTAGTTGATAAATATGTTAACTAAAAGATTTATAGAAACCAAAAAATTTGTAGGAAGTATATGTGTTAGTAGTGGTAACTAGAATGTTTAGACTGTGTGAGTGTTTATAACACCAGTCTGGCAGACCATTGTTGATGTAAACAGGTGTGATGTCTGTTGTGACCAATGTGTACAGTCATACTGTAGTTGACAACAACAAAAATGTTGTATTCTGCTGAATCATTGACAGTAGTAAAATCCTATTGTGAAATAAAAGAAATGTAAGATGTGTTGAAATGGAGGTAGCTTTTTGTTGTAATGCAATTAATATTTTTGCTTTGAACAAATAAGATTGAAATAATGAGGTAATTACTGTAACTTAGAGTTTTGAGGAATTAAAATTAAATTAAATTGGTAATTAAATAAATTGAAAAGATGACTTTAAAATGTAGTGGTAGCGGGTAGATGTTCCCCACTTGTCCCAGTGGGGTTCGTCTATTTCACGGACGCGCCCCTGCCCACGCGAGCCTTGGTTTTCTCCATTTATCCTTATTTTCGGAGGAAGCTTTGTCCTTACCTTTAGTCCTAGTTCTTGACCTTTTAATGACCCTTACCCTTTTTTATTTTCCCGATTTCCTTAACCCTCCCCTTAGAGAAAACATAAACAATAGTTACATAAATTGGCACACCCTTTCGAACCATTTGATTGCCTTAATTCTAAATAATACATTAGGGTAATCCTCAAAATTAAATAAACTGGTGTTATTTATGAATTGTAAACTCATCCCTTAATAGGTAGGTAGGGGAGAAGTTTTGTGGCTGAGTAAACAAACGAAATAATAAATTTCTGTACAGGCTAATAGAATTATGGCTTACTGAGATGGGGTGGTAGATTAGTGGTGGTGGTTTGTGTTTATTTTTGGGGAAGGAGGCAGATAAGGAATTCAGGGCTGCCAACAGGTTTTGTTCACTTTCATTGAAGTGGGGTTCTGTTCATCTTCAATCGCATCTCAGTAAACCATTATTCTGTACATATAAAGTATAACCTATTTACGGGTAGTTAGAGAAAAAATAATTTGTGAAAATATTTTAAAGTAAAAGCTATGTAACCAAAAGGTTAAATTATTATTTTGCGGTACCTGCTATGTTAGGTTATGAGTAGAGGTAAATGGTATTTAGAATGTGATTATGGAGGAAGTTAAGGAGTGCTTTGAAACAAATGAGGTAATGTTTATAAAACTTATTGAAATATTAGGAAAGAATTAAACATTAAACCAATCAGAATCATTTTGAAAAATGTAATTAAAGTAATTGAAATTGTTTTGAATGAATGAAGAGACTAAATTAAATTGGAGCTGTCCCTGGAGTAACTTAATGTGAATGTTAGTAATGTGTTTAACTTCATTTTGATTCAAATTGAAACTGTAATTATAAATTAAATGCTAATTGATGAAAAAATAATGATTAAAATATTTATTTAAATTAAAAACTGAAAGAACGTTCAAGATGAGATAGTGTTTGGAAAATAAGATATGCTTATAACTACTCATGTAAACTTTTATAAATGTCAATCCATGTTTTATGTTTTAACTGTAGATTCCCCACCTAAGTGCGGCCATGACCTCACCGGATCATGACCGTGAAAGTAGTTAATTGTGACAAATCATAAATTGTTAGATTTAGTAGGGGGGTTATTTTTTGGGGAATCTACCAATTTTGGAACAGGGCTATTTTCACCCAGATAGGGGTGGTAGTCCATTAGGGGCGTATCAATCAACAATAGTAAGCAATACTGAATTTTTATTGTAACGCCGAAGCAAGGATGGGGGTGGAATAAAAGAAAAAAATGTTCACCCCTTCCGCATCAGCCCTTGTGGAAGCAACTGGGCGCTACAGTCCAGGGGGGGAAATAGTGAGTGTGGATGGGGGTGACCCCGTTACAGGTCATGAGGGAGATGTGGTTTACGGCTAGGATGAGGCCGACAATGGCCAAGAAGCCTAGTGCAGAACACAGTAAAATGTAACGGGTATGAGGGGTTAAGGGATTAAAAGGGGGGTAGTAGAGAAAAAAATATATATATATAGTATCTAAGTATAAATATTCTTGAATGATGATAAGTAATAAATTGTTGAGATTTAATGCAATTTTGTATAATTAATGTGTCATTTTGGCTGGGCAATATTGTACGGAGAACATTATTTAATTTGTCTGGAACGCATATTTACTACTGTAAACTTATATTGTTTCATTAACACTGTATTTTCTAGGGTTAAGTTATATTGTTGAACCATGTAACTTGTTGAAGATGATCCGACGGACATGATAGTTAAATTTTAATTGATCCAGGTAACTGTTGGACAATTTAGAAGCTATATTGCAATGTAGTCAAACGCATATTATATTTTATAATAAAAAACAAAATGAACCAGTACTTTGCGGATAATGAACCAGTACGGCTAAGAGGAAACAAATCAGTTGTGGGATATGGAGTGATGGAAGGCTTTTTGTTGATTTTTTAATTGAATGTTGCAGAGTCAGGTGATACTGTGGCGGGAATCTGTCCGAGCTTATGGTGTTGGGATCTCGAACAGAGAAGTCCAGTAAGACCGGATGGGTGCTGTCACAGTCGCCAGACTAAGGGGGTAAGTACCCATGATTTTAATAAAGAGTTCAGGGGGGTTGTGGCGCCATATTCTCACTGATCCTCTTAGGTTTTAGGCAATAAGAGTTTGTATGCTTCGGCATCCAATCTTTTATTGGGGGGGTATTGTAACGGTACGAAATTGTAGGGCCAAGTTAACATTTAAAAAAATTATATTCCCCATGCAGTCATTGTTCACCTTTTGGGAACCTCGAGTTAGTCAACCAAGTATGCAGTGTTTATTACAAAACAAAACGACTATGTTTTGTCTCCGCACTCAAGCAGCGTAGACAGATTGTGAAAAAACACCCAACTTTGCATCAGCCGTGGATCACGGAGAAAATTATGCCAGTGTTATAGCGCCTTTAAACAGCACCAATGGGAGCGCAGGCTCTTGATCACGTGACCAGACAACTCCGGGCATTACCGCCTTAACGCAGTACTGAGAGCAGTTCTATTGTAACTCCTGGTAGAGCGGCCAGAGAAAATCAGCACACAGTTCATTTTACGTTAAAAAACAGTGGCCTCGGACGTGAAGGATAGACCGTAATTAAAAGTCGGTCTATCCAGCAAAAAACAGCTAACAGTGCGCAAACAATGTAAACCATTAACCACCTAAGTACTTAATCACAAGTAAAGTCGGCCGACTGAATTGTTAAACGTGAAATGTTCGAGTGATTGAACTTAAACAAACCGGTTCGAAAATACGCAAGCAATTAACGATAGACGAAGGACAAAGTAACTCTAAATAACTTCAAGTGACTTTCGAAGTGCGGGACAAAAAAAGTGCTTACACAAATTGGACCCGGTCTACAACCAGGCTGAGTATTTATTAAATCATTTACTGCTAATCACAAAATTGAACAGTCGCAAAATTCATAACTATTATTACGAGATCTCTAAGGGAATGGATTTTATTCAAACATTAATGTAAAAGCAAGAGTGTGTATGTGTGTGTAAAGGTTATGTACTGGTTCGTTACAGCATTTAATATATTCATATCCAGCCAGTAAAATCGGTATACCATAAAATCATTTATAATTGTAGTTAAAAAACTTATAGGGATAAGAATTAAGTTCATGATTTTATATTGATATAAAACAGTTGTACAACCTTTCGTAGAATGTAAAAGAAGGATGTGAGTTTATTTTTTTAAATAAAAAATAAGCATGTGATTTTAGACAGTATAGAATGTGTTAGCGTAATCATTTCGCACTTAAACCCAGATAACCTTGTCTGCAGTGGATTTTCGTCTGTAAGACCCTGGAAAATGCAACCAAAGGTAAGAGTTGATTTAATTTGAACAACCTATGTTGAAATCCTGAATTTGAAGTAACTTATAGTGTTTCAACATTGTAACAGGACATTTAGCCCTACCCAGGGTAATTTTGGGAAACACAAAGTATAAATAATAATAAACAAATTTTATTCATGAATATAACGATGTAATAAGCATTGAGTGGATTTCTGTCAAGGTCAGCTCCAGATGCCTGATGAACAGTTATTTTTAGATACATGACCTGTAACCGATGAGATAACGGGTCATACGATATGACGTCAGAGACCCACCCAGCTTCATATTTTCGCTGGAATGTAGATCTAAAATTATCTTCTCGTCAAAACTGAATTAGAAACTCATAAGAACAAAAAGTTGACATCACGTGACCCCCCACCATCTCAGGACTCGACGCAGTATATTCGCCCCAGTTTAAAATTACTCCTTGTGCCGGCCGGTCACAAATAAAAGTTTCAAAACGAAATCACGGGCGTCCGCAAGTATAAAATATAAAATGTGAATTTAAAAAGTTAAATTGGAATAACTGTTATTTTGTTTAAAGAAAAAGAAAAACCAGTGAAAGAAAATGAAATATAAGGAGTAAACGGGAGTGCGTGGTATAAGGGAAGTCGTTTGGAGGATGGTCAGATAAGTAACAGACAAATATAAATAAAATCCAAATTATATAAATAATAAAAATGGTCATCTAATTTACATATATGTATATATAAAAAATATGAGCTCAAAAAAGGGGAATCAAAAAAAATAAATAAAAAGAATGTACTGTGTGTGTGTGTGTGTGTGTGTGTGTGTGTGTGTGTGTGTGTGTGTGTGTGTGTGTGTGTGTGTGTGTGTGTGTGTGTGTGTGTGTGTGTGTGTGTGTGTGTGTGTGTGTGTGTGTGTGTGTGTGTGTGTGTGTGTGTGTGTGTGTGTGTGTGTGTGTGTGTGTGTGTGTGTGTGTGTGTGGAGGTACCTAATTAATATCTAAGAAATGCTGGTTTGTGGGTTCATTGTTGATGATTTTAATAAATGATGTAATTGTCAATTCTATTCTGCGTTTATAATATAAAAGGAAAATTTATAAATCATGTTAGATTGAGGGTTCATGAATGAACAAATAATGTTTTCTTTGTGTTTTAAGGGAAAGTTTAATGTATGATTGTTGATGAAAGTAATAAAAGGTAATAGTATTTGTGAACAAATAATTAATTCATTTACTAAAATAATCCTATTCTGTCTTCCGAATACGCATAGAAAGGACCTTGGCCTAACTTCGGGTAAGTAAGAAGTAATACAGTTGGCAGAAATTAAAGATGGCGATGCAAAAATAGTCGCAAAACACAGATGAGTTTTAGTAAACAAATGTAAAGTAAAATTATAAAGAGAGAAGTAATTGTATAATTGGCGCCCGACAGGGACGTTTACATAATTAAAATTATGTAAATATAGGCCTACTCGGAAGAAGGGAATGATTATTTGAGGTAACAGATAAATGTACGAATGATATGGTAATAGTAATGTAAAGTGCAGAGGAGGTTAGGATTTGTTCATATTTATATTATAAGTAAAAAATTAAGAATTAATTGATTAAAATGGCAGATAATGAAAATAGTTTTACCGAATCGGTAGAATTGAGCAATGTAGAAGCAGAGTCCACTCCAATAACAAATAGAGTAAGAGAGTGGTCGATGGATGATATGTTTAACCTAATAAGAACAATGTCCGAAAATATAAATAGTAATCTAAATGAATTGAAAGAACAACAAAAGAGTGCTTTTGATGTTAAGTTCAATAAAATAAATAGCAAGTTTGATGAAGAAAAGAATGAAATTAAGGAGATAAAGAGTAATTTTAATGACAAATTAAAAGAGCAAAATAATGAAATAAATAGTAATTTTAATGCAAAATTTGATGAAGTAAACACTAAAATGAACGATAAATTAAATGAACAAAATAATGAGATAAAGTTGATGAGATGAGATAAAACAGCAAAATTGTAATTTTAATAAGCAAATGAATGAAATTGATACACGTTGTGCTAGTATTAAAGAGCAGATATTAGAATCAGTAAACCATAAGTTCGATGAACAAATTAGTGAAATCACAGAAAATCTTGAAAGTAAAATAAATGATGTAAACGAACAAATGACAGATCAAATTAAAATTCAAATTAAAGAACAGTGTGTAGAGATAGAAAGTAAGTCTATTAATAAGATTAATGAAAATAATGATGACATAAAAAATAAGATACTGGAGATAGAAAATGTATGTAAACAATCCATGCAAGAGAGTTTGGGGGTTATGAGTAAACATAACCTTCAATACGAAAATAAATATGATAACAAATTGAGAATAACTGAACAAGATACAGTAGAAATTAAAGATGAATTACATGTGGCAGTGAGCCAAAATTTAAATAATGTTGCGGAGCGAATATTGTATACTCGCGAAGCAAAAGATGATATTGAACTTGAACAGTTTTGTTGTGACAACCGGAGAGTACACCCGATGCAGTTCTTGAGTAGGGTAAGGGAATTTAACCGGTTTAATAGCAGTAGTTGGGAGGTGAAATTATTAAAGATTTAAAAATGTTTTAAGGGCAGTTCTGAAATATTAGCTGAAGTAAATAGAACAGAGTAGGGTAGTTATGAGAATTTCGAGGCAGCGTTCCGAAATAAATATTGGTCTGAAGAGGACCAGGAAATATTACGTAGTAGAATCATGGGAACAGGGAACTTTGGGGGACACAACAACAACATAACCATGTACGTAATGAGGATATTTAACGAGGCAAAATATTTAGAACCGCCATTGCCGTTTCGATCATTTGTTAGACATGTTAGTAAACACCTGCCCAGGGAGGTACAAATTACATTAATGACTAGAGAGGTAGCAGACATAAATGAATTGGAAAATATATTAGATGTATTTCAGAACATTAGGGACCGTGAAATAGGTAGGCGTCCTAACCAATCAGGTACGAATAGTAGCAGTCATTATACGCCACAAAGAGGGTCACCACAGGGACATGCATATGGTGAACAAGAAAATCATAGTAGAGACGGGGGGGGGGAGTGGAAATGTACGGGATGCTCGGGAGAGAATTATGCCGGTAGGAATTTTTGTTTCAGGTGCAGGAAACCAAGGCCAAATCAGAGGAGCGGAAATATGTCATCACCTAACAATATACAACAGCGGGCCGGAGATGACCACGGGGGAACATCAAGGAGCAATAGAAATAATAACCAGAACGAAAAGGGGTACCAGCAGAGCAGTACCACCGCCAGAACAGAAAACTGAGACCGACAATGGAAGCAAGGACCCCACCATTGTCCACCGAGAGCAACAGGGTCCAGGTAACGGACGAATATCATAATAATGTAATACAAAAAATGGATATGACGAAGGAGTTGTTGGAGGAAGATGACATGGGAATTATGGAAACAAAAACCGGATTGATGGAGGTAATTGTCACCATAGAAGGTGAGAGTTTTAAAACATTAATAGATACAGGAAGTGAGATATCAGTAGTTTCAGAAAATGTAACGGGAGAATTAAAAGAAATAAATAAAAATATTCCATCATTACCAGTTGCGGGCGTAACAGTAGTGGGGGTAACAGGTGTATGGAGTAAAAGGGTTACTAGACAAGTACAATTAAATATATTCCTTAATGAAACTGAATTTGAAAATACCTTTCTAGTAGTTAAGGGACTAAGTTTAGATGTAATCTTAGGAAATGATTTTTTGGAGAGAAATAAAGCAGTAATAGATTTTAATAAACGGATAGTAGAATTTAATAGTGGGAGTGAACCAGTCAGGGTTAATTTTAAGAGGGTGTTAGATGAGATTAGAGTTACGGGAGTAAAAATGATACAAAAGCGGGTAGGCGATGGAGACATAGAAACAAGAGTGAATATATGTCGAGAGAGTGAGATTGTGGAGAATGAAGAGGGAGAGATGCATGTGAGTGATGCGAGAGTATGGGAAAATAGGGCGGATACATTTTTTAATGAGGGTGGAGTTGCAGGGAGTCCCCAACGACAGGAGTTGTGGGCAGTTGTGGAACGTTTTAGAGAGGTGTTTGCGGAGTTGCCTGGAAAAGCCAGGAACTATGTGTGCGAGTTGAAGGTTCAGGAACACTCACCCTACATGCAGAGGAGTTATCCAGCGCCGTTTTCAAAGAGGAGAGCAGTGCAAGAGGAGTTGGATAGAATGATGGAGGGAGCATTATTGAGAGATCGATATCGCCTTACTCGAATCCATTGGTAGTGGTAATAAAGAAGGATGGAAGGGTAAGATTATGTTTAGATACTAGGAAAATCAATCAAATTATAATACCTGACCGGGAGTCACCGGAACCAATAAATGAGATTTTTCAGAAGTTCAGCGGAGTCAAGTACATGACATCTTTGGATTTGACAGCAGGATACTGGCAAGTTCCGCTAGCAGCAGAGAGTCAAAGGTATACTGCATTTCTCTTCAATGGTAAGAATTATCAGTTGAAGCGTTTGCCATTTGGACTTGACTTAAAAAATATAAGCTCAAAAAAGGGGAATTTAAAAAAAAAAAAAGTACCGTGTGAAACTGTGTGAGTGTGTGTGTGGAGGTACCTAATTAATATCTAGGAAATGCTGGTTTGTGGGTTCATTGTTGATGATTTTGATAAATGATGTAATTGTCAATTCTATTCTGCGTTTATAATATAAAAGGAAAATTTATAAATCGTGTTAGATTGAGGGTTCATGAATGAACAAATAATGTTTTCTTTGTGTTTTAAGGGAATGTTTAATGTATGATTGTTGATGAAAGTAATAAAAGGTAACAGTATTTGTGAACAAATAATTAATTAATTTACTAAAATAATCCTATTCTGTCTTCCGAATATGCCTAGAAAGGACCTTGGCCTAACTTCAAGTAAGTAAGAAGTAATACAGTTGGCAGAAATTAAAGATGACGCAAAAATAGTCGCAAAACACAGATGAGTTTTAGTAAACAAATGTAAAGTAAAATTGTCAAGAGAGAAGTAATTGTACATATTTGTTAGGAAACAAAATAATAATAAGATCAGACCATTAAGCCTTAACATTTAAAAAAAAATGTAAACTAACACATGGTAGGTTAGTGCATTGGATGTTGATACTACAAGAGTATGATTTAACCATAGAGTATTGTAGGGGTAAAGAAAAACATAGTAGCTGATGTTCTATCTAGAACTGATTTTGATAATAATACTGAAGTAGATATGACAAATACATATAAAATATTTATAATCAATGAAGTGAAGGGAGTAGATATGAAAAATTTAATAAATAACCTAGCAACAGAACAAGGAAGAGATACAGAACTTGGTAGAATAATAATAGCGTTAAATCAGATACCCAATATACCTAACAAATGGGAAAAACATTTTAGTTTGTATGATAAACATTTATTTCACCATACAAATGAACAAGGTGATGATTGGAAAGTATGCATTCCTAAAGTTTTAATATCCGAAGTAGTGAAATCCGAAGTAGTGAAAGATTGTCATTTGAGGTATGCTCATATAGGTCCCAAGAAATGCAGTGACATATTAAAAGAGTCTTGTAAATTTAATAATATGGAAAAACTGTACGTAAAATGTTAAAAGTGTGTGAAATTTGTCAGAAAGCCAAGGTAAATAATCGTGAACAGGAGGGCTTAATGCAACATGTAATACCAGACAGTCCTTTAGCAATAGTTGCCGTTGATTTATATGGCCCTCTACCCAAAGGTCGAGGAGAAGTGATTTATTTATTTGTTGTACTAGATGTTTTTACCAAATTTGTAAAATTGTACCCTATTAAAAAAGCTACATCTTTGGTACTAGCTAGGAAGATAGTCAGTGAATACATTGTTGAAATAGGTAGACCTAAAATAATATTATCGGATCATGGTTCTCAGTTTACCAGCAACACCTGGAGGGAAACGTTAGGTTGGGAAAATATTTTAGTTAAACACACATCAGTATATCATCCCCAATCAAACCCTAGTGAGCGTGTTATGCAGGAATTAGGGCGTATGTTTAGAACTTTCTGCCACCAAAAACATTCGTTGTGGGCCACATTTGTGAATAAAATAGAAGGATACCTTAACTGTAACACTAACATTAACATTAACTGGGACAGAATTGAGGGGTTTTCTTTATGGTGATTGTCAATGTAATCCAAGGTTTACCCAAACAGGGCCTCCGTTTAAAACAATAACCATTCTTTGTCAGGGCACCAAATCGCATATTTTGTCAGTGCCCTGCAATAAGCTCTGTTTCCTGAGGCGTTGGAATGCGAACCTGTGCATGGATGATTGCGCCTCCGTTGGTGAAAAGCACGAACGTTTTAGCGAGCCCCAAGACACAGAGAAATATACCAAGACTCGCTTCACTAGTGATACCACGTGACAAGTCATTACAGTATCATGTGATTCTTATCAACGAATCCTGAACCAAGTTGCCATAGACCAAGAAGGCGTGGTTTATATAGACGCTGAGAGAACTGCGTTGTCGCTTTCCAAATAGCCGGCCGGCTGTACAATAGTTTCATGTGCTAAAAGAAAAATCTTTTAATTATAGAAATGTGAGTTTAGAACCATAAAAACAGCGCAGAATTTAACCAGTAATATCAAAATTAACAGTGAAAACTATTCGGACAAAAGTGAACAAAAAATTTGTGGAGATCAACAAGTGACCTGCAGGGACGATACCACGTAACCATATATCAAATAAATTAATTATGAGAATTTAAAATCAAAAAGCGCTTAATTAAATAGGGTATATGTGTGAATGAGAGAATGAGCAGATGCTGGGTTGTTTTTATAGGATTTAAGTAACCATTTACTATAAGAATAAGAGAAGTAATGTCAACTTTTGAGTGTCTCTGTTAAATGGGGTATATGCCTCAATATTAAAATCTGTCGGATTCCAATTCCGAAAGTTATTCAAGAAAGAAGTAATATCATTATGTTATACATAAAAAGAGAATACAAAGAAATGTTAAATAAGGTGAATTAAATTAACCATACAAATGCGAGTTGAGTACATTAATGACATAGCCCTAAATCCTGCTTGTATTTCACAGTTCATGTGACGAACTCTTGGACTAACTCAAGGTAAGTTTATGCCGTATTATATACAATTTAAATGTGGTAGAGAAGAAAAAAAATACAATTGGCACTCGAACTCGGGACAAGTTTTGCAAATTAAATTTTGTATAAAAACCGCACCTACAGGTGAATACAAGCGTGATTTAGGAGTGCGTAGAAATTACATAAAGGTTATGTGATATGTATACCATAGTTAAGTAATGAGTATAACAGTAAATTAATGCTGAATGCATATAAGATAAAAATTTTTGAGATTAGAATCCAATAGATAAAATAAAAAATGAGTGCTAATAAAGATAATGACGAAAACGTCAAGCTTCACTGAGAGCAATATAGAGGGTCAAATAAACAGCGATTTAAGCGAGACCGAATCAATGATTATGAGCGGAGTAAATGCCAAGTCGACACCTACAGTCAGTAAAGTGTCGTTAGACGACTTGTTTAATTTTATGAAAGCTCAAGATGTTAAAAATGAAAGTAGACTTACTGAAATAAAAAGTAATTTTAATGCCACATTTGATGAACAGAAGAGCGAAATTAAAGAAATAAAAAATAATTTCAATGTTAAACTTGATGAAGTAAACATTAAAATGAATGATAAATTGAATGAACAAAATATTAAATTTGATGAAATTAGAAACGAAATTAAACAACAGAGTTTTGATTTTAATCAGCATATTAAGGAAATTGATACACGTTGTACTAGTATGACAGAACAGATATTAGAATCGATAAGTTACAATTGCAAGGAAAAAATTAACGAAATGAATAAAAGGTTAGACAGTAAAATAAATCAGATAGTTAATACAAAGGTAAGTAACAGTAACTGTTAAATTTAAAAAATCAGAGTTTTTAAGGGAACAGGTCAATTTTTTAGGCCACATAATTTCAGCTAAGGGTATCAGTACAGATCCTAAAAAAATAGAAATAATACAAAATTTTCCAGCACCCAAGAATATTAAACAGCTGCAAAGTTTTTTAGGCCTGTGTATTTATTATAGGAAATTCGTAGAAAGGTATTCCTATTTAACTGTACAACTGGGGCATTTATTAAACAAGGGTAATCAGTGGCAATGGGGTTTACCATGTAACGGGCCAAATTTGCGGGTTATTTTGTTTTATTGAATTTTTGGGGTTTTATTAAAATATTTGTAAAGTTTATTTTCAACGGTGACCAGGCCATGTGTTGTAGTGTATGGAACAGTTTCTAACAAAGACGAAATACGCCTCGACATTTGTGCAATCGCGAACCAGGAATGCACAGCCTCAGTTTCCAAGAACTTTGTAAGTGTGTGACAGCGCGCCCATATGCCTCACACGACCATGCACGCGGACTGACGCCTGGGTGAACCAGAAAAATGGTGAAGAGCACATTTTCTGTTCACTTAATTTACCTTGCTGGCGGATGTAGAACCAAAGTCACGCCCATTTTGTGATGTCAGTCAGTGCCGAGCGAATATCATAGACGATCAGCACACAAAAACTTACATGGACTGAATAGGACGAAACTACGGCGAACAACTATGAGAATACGGCGATAATGAAATAGAATTTGAGAAATATTGATGCTCACACAGTAGAAATGTGGAATATATGTAGAGTAATTATTGATATATTGATGTTTATAAATGATGATGTTATTTTGTTGTAGTTGAAGTGAGGCGATAAGATTGAGATTTGGGGATGGCAATTTTGTATTAGGGGATAGTGTAATGGTGGAGTCCGCAACAAAAGGGTTGGGACGGGAAGGGACCGTTTGGCGCCGGAAAGGGTTACCTTAGGTAGAATCCAGGAACCAACATAAGGGAATGAGCTTTTTTTTGGGGGGGGGAACACATATCCTAAGTACAAAGGGTTAGCGAATATTTTTTATATATATCGAGAGAATGATGTAGTTTGAGTTTAATGGTAAGTTGGGTTTAGAGATTGTTTGATAGATATTTTGATAGAGATGGGTGTCCTGATAGTTAAAGTTGTTAGTGGTATTAGAGTCAGAGTGAGAAAGATATTATATGAATACCTGCCAAGTGGCAAATCGAGTTATTATAAGTAATTAAATCACCCAAAGTAATGGAGAATGAGATGATTAAATAAAGAGATTTATAGAAATAAAAATATAAAATTTTGATTGAAACCAGTAACAAATTTTTGATAGTGTTTGAAAATAATGTAAAGCTATAAAGTGTTTATTTTGAGTAATTTAAATATCAATTGATTATTAATTATAATAATATTTTGTTCTTTTAAATGTTATATTGTATTTTGTTTTGTGTTTAAAGATAGAATTTTACAGATGTTCAAGTATTTTCAGATGTAACTTGCGTATAATTTATGTAGGTCAAGGTTTATGACTTGACCCAGTTTTGATCAGTTGATAAGTGATATACTATACTAGACATGTTTAGCAAGGAAATAAAGCCAGTTTTGCTTTTAATTGATTTGAACAAGTTTTAAATAATTTCAATATGAAAAAAAATATATTTTAATAAATTTAAAATTTTGAATTTAAAATTTTTTTTGAAAAAAAAAAATTCTTGATTTCCCGCCTGCCATCTAATTGATGTTTGTAAACTTTGATTATTTTATTGTTTGTGTTCTAATCGTGTTTATTATTATTGAATTATTTTATTGAATTGTATTGTTAGAGTATAGGTGTAATCACATGTTAGATTAAGTATGTTCCTATTTTAAGAAATATTCAATTTGTTTATTTTCTAATAATAATAACTGATGAAGAGAATTATTCAATTTAGGTAACGGATTCGTAGTTTGATTTAAAAAAAAAAAAAAAAAGATAATTGTTGATTTTAACTTAAAGAAATTTTGCAAATTTTGCAGAACATATCAATGTTTACAGTATATAGTATAAGTGTGCATGTGAGCCCAGTAACTGCTAAAGGCAGCCCAGTTTGCATATAAGGGGGAACATATCGGTTGAGGATCTGGAATGATATAAGCCAGGGATTTGGACTTTTTGAGGAAACATGTTAGAAGGTGAGGTGCGCTGTGGTGCGTATCTGTTCGATTTTTCGGTGTTGGGATCTCGCACAGAGAAGTCCAGTGACCTCGTTCAGATGCGTCCATAGTCGCCGAGCCAGAGGGGTCGTTTACCCATGAGGTGTAAGAACAAGAGGGGGTTGTTGGCACCAGTTCCTCACCGGTCCTCTTAGTGGTTTTAGCAATGAGATTTCTTCTGTTTTGACCGAAGATCTCTCATTGGGGGGGGGGGTATTTTAACGGGCCAAATTTGCTGGTTATTTTGTTTTATTGAATTTTTGGGGTTTTATTAAAATATTTGTAAAGTTTATTTTCAACGGTGACCAGGCCATGTGTTGTAGTGTATGGAACAGTTTCTAACAAAGACGAAATACGCCTCGACATTTGTGCAATCGCGAACCAGGAATGCACAGCCTCAGTTTCCAAGAACTTTTAAGTGTGTGACAGCGCGCCCATATGCCTCACACGACCATGCGCGCGGACTGACGCCTGGGTGAACCAGCAAAGATGGTGAAGAGCACATTTTCTGTTCACTTAATTTACCTTGCAGGCGGATGTAGAACCTAAGTCACGCCCATTTTGTGACGTCAGTCAGTGCCGAGCGAATATCATAGACAATCAGCACACAAAAACTTACATGGACTGAATAGGACGAAACTACGGCGAACAACTATGAGGCTTTGTCTTCCATCAAAAAGACGAAATTGAGTTGGCCGCGAGCGTATAGCGGTTCTGGGCAGTCCGACACAGACAGTACCAGCCGGTACAGCCCCACGGGGCTACTTTTTACAAAATTTTAAAATGTACCAGTAAAAAAGTGAATTAACAGTTTCAAACAAGTGGCAGTGATGTGAGTCAACGGAAGGACACCAACTCGTATATTGTTCGCGGGACGTCAATGAAGTTATACATGAAATAAATCGAGGTTGCGTGGACGCCTCGTGCCGGCTTGGGGTATATGTTTCAATTTATATAGCAATGGGGTACATATTTTAATAACGGGGGTTTTTTAATAAGAATGTGAGAGAGAGAGAGAGAGAGAGAGAGAGAGAGAGAGAGAGAGAGAGAGAGAGAGAGCAGACTGGGCTATCCTTATAGTTATAAGTAATATAATTTAATTATGACCACATAAAACGTATTGAAAAAATGTATGAAAATTTTAAATTAATTAGAAAATTTTATTGGAAAAAGAATAGTACAACCTTTTTAATAATTGCTCATTAAAAAATATTAATTCTCTTCAAAAAATGAGTGGTGTACATTATTACAAAAAACCCGTAACACAGGTTTGTATCTTACGTTCGTGCGAGAAGAATCCTGGACCCAGAAAGAATCTTTGCAGGTAGGTGAAATAAAATTTATGTATTGATATATTGTAAAAGTGTAATTAACTTCACAACCAGAGCAAACTACATTCGAGCAAATAAAAAATAAATTCTTAACCACTGTCGTATTAGCTCATCCTAATTTTGTAGAACCATTTTACATACACACCGATGCGTCAGACATAGCTTTGGGGGTAGAACTATTTCAATTGGATAGGGAAGGTAATCATAATGTGATAGCTTTTGCCAGTAGATCCTTGGTAGCTAGTGAAAAGAACTATACTATAACGGAAAAGGAAGCACTATCGATAGTATTCACCTGTAAAAAATTCAGAACATACTTATTGGGAAACAAAATGATCATAAGGTCAGACCATCAAGCTTTAACATTTTTAAAAAACCGTAAACTAACACATGGTAGATTAGTGCGATGTTAATATGTTAATGTTGCAAGAGTATGACTTAACCATAGAATACTGTAGGGGTAAAGAGAACTTAGCTGATGTCCTATCTAGAACTGATTTTAATAATAATACTGATGTAGATACAGCAAACACCTATAAAATATTTGTAATCAAAGAAGTGGAGGGGTTAGATATGAAAAAATTAATGCACAACCTAGCGGCAGAACAAGAAAAAGATCCAGAACTTGGTAAAATAATAACAGCATTAAATAAGATGCCAAATAGACCTAACAAATGGGAAAAACATTTTAGCTTGTATGAGAAACATTTATTTCACCGAACAAATGAACAAGGTGATGATTGGAAGTTATGCGTTCCTAAGTTTTTAATATCCGAAGTAGTGAAAGATTGTCATTTGAGGTATGGTCACGTAGGTCCTAAGAAATGCAGTGACATATTAAAAGAATCATGTAAATTTAATAATATGGAAAGAACCGTACGTAAAATGTTAAAAACGTGTGAAATTTGTCAGAAAGCAAAAGTAAATAATCGTAAACAGGAGGGTTTAATGCAACATGTAATACCAGACAGTCCTTTGGCGATAGTTGCCGTTGATTTATATGGTCCACTACCCAAGAGTCGAGGCAGAGTGACTTATTTGTTCGTAGCATTAGATGTTTTTACTAAATTTGTAAAGCTGTACCCTGTAAAAAAGGCTACATCTCTGGTATTAGCAAGAAAGATAGTAAATGAATGCATTGCTGAAGTGGGTAGACCTAAAATAGTATTATCGGATCATGGGTCGCAGTTTACCAGCAACGCTTGGAGGGAAACATTAGGTTGGGAGAATATTTTAATTAAACATACATCAGTATATCATCCCCAATCAAACCCTAGTGAGCGTGTTATGGAGGAATTAGGGCATATGTTCAGAACTTTTTGCCATAAAAAACATTCATTGTGGGGCACATTTGTAAATAAAATAGAAGGGTACATTAACTGTAGCTTACATGAGTCCACAAGTTATAGTCCTCATGAGTTAATGTTTCAGAGGAGGCCATCACGCATAGTAGAGGAATTAATAAAATTTCCTACGCGGACTGAGGTACCACATGGGAGGAAGCTGGTGCTTGCCAAGGAGCGGCTTTTAAATAAAGCGGAACAACGGAAACGAAAGCATGATAGAAATTTAATACCCACCAAATATGAGGTAGGGCAACTGGTTTTAGTAAAAAACCATGATCAATCGTCAGCTCTGGATAAAGAGATAAAAAAATTCTTCTTATTATACACAGGCCCATATGGGGTTACTGAAATAAAAATGGAAAATGCTTATGTAGTAATAGACCCGCAAACCCGAGAAATAAAAGGAACTTATAATGTGACACAGTTAAAAATGTATTATCTATCTGAGTAATGTTAGTGATACTTTTAAAATCGTTGATAATATACACCATTAAAATTTTGATACATAAACACAGATTATTGTATAATCAAATGAAAAGGGGGGGTATATAAAAAGTATAATTTTTGTGATTCCCCACTTTTGGGCGGTCACGGCATCACCGAACCCTGACCGTGGATTTGGATTATTGATAGCAGGTGTGGTTAGGCAGATTGTATCCTAGCCATACTTGTTATTATTTTCAAAATTGGTGACTTTAGAAATTAACCAGGGGGGTAAATCAGGGGAATCACTATAACTATGGAACAGCGGCTATCGCCGAAGGGGGTGATAGTGCCGTGTTAAGGGCTTATAAGTAATATTTAGTACAATTACTGGTGTCCTCGGACATCAATAATGCCGAATTTTTTTTGCAAAGCTGAAGCAAGAACGGTGTAGGCAGCGTCTATACCTTAAATAAACTTCAGTTCTTGTGGATGCAAATGGACGCTACAGTCCACCCTCAGGAAACAATAGTGTGTGTGGAAAAGGAGCTGGCCGTTACACGCCAGGGGCACAGATAACGCATTTGTGCACAAGGTAAATGCCTTACACGGTTTACCCGTGAGGTTATTTACCTTTGTAACTGGAAAAAAGGGGGGGAATAAGAAAAATGATGATGTAGTAGGAGAGGCAACTGAAGATTCAGTTAAAATAATACTACACCGTAATCACGGTGAAATGAAGTTTGCTTGGCTCTGATGAAAGAGGTCTATTGTTGTGACTCACTGTTATTGAATATTGTAATGGTTACTATGTTAGGGTGACCAGATTTTTTATGACGTAAAACAGGACATTTCTGAAATATGGAAATAAAAAAACAGGACAAAACAGGACATGAGTTACAAAGAAAATGTGCTTCTTATATGACTGCACTGCTTCACTAAGACAAATAAAAACTACTTTTTACACATAAAAAGACATATAGTTTAATAACCAACTCAAAAACATACTTATCAAGGCACTGGATCATATTATAATTGATCAAGTTTTTTCAAGAATTATAAAATTATAATTATTCAAATATAAATATTCAAATTCTTAACAACTATAAAATTACATGAATGTGATTCATAGATATCAACAACCTGCTGAACATGAACTTGTGGCTTCTGAATCAAGAACATCACTATTAACTTTGTACTTATCACAAGACCTGATATCTCGCAAGAGCTTTGAATTACTTAATAGCAGGTTCTAGAATTCCTTACAGCTAAGGTCTTGAAAATGAGTTTTTAAAATTACAATTGCTTGAATAGTTTTGGTAGTAAAACGTTTCTTTCATCAATCCAAAGGGAGTTCACAATTGAAAAGACTCTTTCCACAACAGCATTTGTGCCTGGTACAGCCAGAGCAAAATTCACAACCACCTCTATGTTTTTAAATGGAATGCCTATACTTTTAAGTATGTGGAAGACATCACACCATTTCTTATCAATCACCACATTAACTTTTTCCCATTCCTCAAATTTTCTGGATAAAACTTTGTTCACATGTCCTATCTCATCAAATAATTCATCTTCATGTACCTGAATTGTTGAACATGAATCTACTGTCTTAAGAATTTTCAGACTTTTTAAAACCTCATCCCAAGATACAGAATTTTCAATGTTATCCAATGAAATGATTTCAGAGACTGATATGGAGAGACCCACTTGTTTAAATAACTTAAAAAAGTGTCATAAAATAAATTGGTAATCGTTTCATATTTCGATTGGGTGAAAAGACCTTCATTTTCTAAGTTAATTAAAATTGAAGAAACAACTGAAGTTTGAAACTTACTACATTTCCTGTTATTGACTTTTTCTGTAAGCAATTCTAATTCTTCAGCTACTTCAGTGGCTGAAATGTTGGTTCTTTCCAACTTTTCGATTGAATTTAAAAACATTTTCAGTTGGCTTTGTATGAAATGAAGCCAAAGAAGTGACTGTGGGTTCTCAAAAAATTGTTTTAGCAATGTAGGACACCTATCCTGGAAAAACGGGACATTTGACGTCCCGTTAATAATTTGCCGGGACAACGGGACACATAATGAAAAAAAGGGACAATCCCGTTAAAAACGGGACGTCTGGTCACCCTATACTATGTGCTTTGTAATTCAATGATTATTGATGAACATTCTATTAGGAGAATTAATGATTTTAACTACTGGACTCAATATTGTAATAAGTTTATTGTAACAAGACATATGAGCCCTAAGATTTCAGTGATATAAAATGATAACACATGTCAGATAATGAGTCAAAGAGACAAACCAAATAATTTGTCTAAAATGCCAAGCTCAATGCTACATGAGCTAACTATCACCAAATGTAAACTCACAGCCATAAGAGTCAATAGACTGATGGTAAATACAAATGAAATGACATTATAGTGAAGAGATTTTGCACCACACAATGATTGTACCAACAGAAGAAACCACCCAATAGTTTTCGGTCAGTGAAGAACCAAACAGACACAAGAAACAAGAAAGAAGAATCAGTGAAGAAACAAACAGACACAAGAAAGAAGAAAGAAGAATCAGTGAAGAACCAAACAAGAAGAAAGAATAAACAAGAAAGAACAAACTGTAACGGGCCAAATTTGCGGGTTATTTTGTTTTATTGAATTTTTGGGGTTTTATTAAAATATTTGTAAAGTTTATTTTCAACGGTGACCAGGCCATGTGTTGTAGTGTATGGAACAGTTTCTAACAAAGACGAAATACGCCTCGACATTTGTGCAATCGCGAACCAGGAATGCACAGCCTCAGTTTCCAAGAACTTTATAAGTGTGTGACAGCGCGCCCATATGCCTCACACGACCATGCGCGCGGACTGACGCCTGGGTGAACCAGCAAAGATGGTGAAGAGCACATTTTCTGTTCACTTAATTTACCTTGCTGGCGGATGTAGAACCTAAGTCACGCCCATTTTGTGACGTCAGTCAGTGCCGAGCGAATATCATAGACAATCAGCACACAAAAACTTACATGGACTGAATAGGACGAAACTACGGCGAACAACTATGAGGCTTTGTCTCCCATCAAAAAGACGAAATTGAGTTGGCCGCGAGCGTATAGCGGTTCTGGGCAGTCCGACACACAGTACCGGCCGGTACAGCCCCACGGGGCTACTTTTTACAAAATTTTAAAATGTACCAGTAAAAAAGTGAATTAACAGTTTTAAACAAGTGGCAGTGATGTGAGTCAACGGAAGGACACCAACTCGTATATTGTTCGCGGGACGTCAATGAAGTTATACATGAAATAAATCGAGGTTGCGTGGACGCCTCGTGCCGGCTTGGGGTATATGTTTCAATTTATATAGCAATGGGGTATATTTTAATAACGGGGGTTTTTAAATAAGAATGTGAGAGAGAGAGAGAGAGCAGACTGGGCTATCCTTATAGTTATAAGTAATATAATTTAATTATGACCACATAAAACGTATTGAAAAAATGTATGAAAATTTTAAATTAATTAGAAAATTTTATTGGAAAAAGAATAGTACAACCTTTTTAATAATTGCTCCTTAAAAAATATTAATTCTCTTCATAAATGAGTGGCATACATTATTACGAAAAACCCGTAACACAGGTTTGTATCTTACGTTCGTGCGAGAAGAATCCTGGACCCAGAAAGAATCTTTGCAGGTAGGTGAAATAAAATTTATGTATTGATATATTGTAAAAGTGTAATTAACTTCATAATGGCTTCCGATACAGGGACGATTTTATAAATTAAAAAATTGTTAAAATAAAATCCACACCTACAAAGATGCAAACGTGTGTTTAAGGTTAGTGTAATAAAATAAAAGTGCATCATTTACGCAAAATTAACATGAAATAGAAAGTGTAGTATAAAAAATAAAATTAATTAAAGTATTCTAAGTACCAAGTATAAATAATAAGAGATGGCAGATAACGAAAGCAACATGAATGAAACGACTAGTGTCGAAAATTTTGATGAGTCAAAGATGAGTAATTTTGAGATACATTCGACTCCAAGTGCGAGTCAAAATAAAACAGAGTTAAACTTAATTGATCAGAGTAATGTAACTGAAGATTCGGGCATGCAATTGACCCCGACTTCAACAAAATGTAACGTCCAATTCAATAGTGATGTAATGAGTATGTTACAATTACTTTTAGAACAAAATAAAGAACAAAAGAGTGATTCTGACGCTAAATTCAATATTCAAGATTCAATAATCAATAACAAATTTGATGAATTAAAAAATGATATTCAAGAAATGAATAAATGTTTAGAAAATACCAATGAAACAATAAGTACTAGTTTGAATAAATTAGAACATAGTATTGAGAGAATGGGAGTAGTTGTGATGAATCCAAACAAGAACAATACAAATGAAAATTGTAATAACATGTGTAAAAATGTGATACTAGATAAAGAGTTAACAAATGATGATGATGATGTCGAAAATGATAAAAATAATATTGAGAATAGTAATGTATGTGAAAAGATAGTATCAGAGAGTGATATGTTGAAAATAAATGATGAGAGTACTGATGAAGTTGTGGAATGTAATAATGAAATGTTAATGTATGTTTATGAGTTAGAGAGAGAGAGTGGAAAGATAATATAGTGGTAGAATGGGGGCAGAGGGTAAATTTTCCCCTTATTTATGATGATTTAATGTATTCACAAGTGTTGTTTTTGAAGGGCAAGAGTCCCGTGTTAGTAGAAGATTTGAGTTGTTTATTTTATTTGTATAAGTTTATACCCTCTGTCTGGAGTAATATTGAAGGTATGAGATGGTGCTATGATGAGAGAGATTTAAATAGAGAATTGTGTGTTGAGAGAGAGATAGAATTATATGAATTAAAGAGAGATTATGGTGAGTTGAAAGAAATATTAGAAGTGTATTTAAACAAGAATAATATAATTGATGAAAAAGTAACTGACCCGATAATGAATGTAATTACTACTGGAGACTTAACAGAAATACTTAGTGTTGACTTGTTTCATGATTATTTTGATAAAATGGATGAATTTGATTTTTGACACACAAAATAGCAATCTGTGTGTCAATAAAATCGAAAAGTGTTATTTAAAACAAAGATTGACCTTTGACGATGGAGGCTAAACTATAAACAATCAATGGACAATTTTAAGTATATTGTTTTATGGTTTTTAACCTCGCAACCTTGGACACTGAAGTGTGATATGACTAAATAAATAAGGATGAAGATTTGTAAATAAATGTTTAGTAAATTTATTTGTGTGTATTGTAGAATGTTAAGTAAACAATGTGTGTGTAGATGATTGTTGTAATAATAATATTAATATTTGCAATTTAAATAAATAACCGAATTAATTTTGAAAACAGTAATTGGCTAATTGTAAATGTTTAATTAATTTAATTAAAATAATTTGAAATGTTTTAAATATTTTGATTAATTCAAAGATTATATAATTGAATTTTCTAATGAATTTAAATGGTTTAATGAGATGGGAAGTTGGTAATTAAATGATAAATTGTTGATTTGAAATAACCTTTTGTAAAATGTTTCAGAGGTTACTTGGAGTAGTGGTGTATGGTGTATATAGTTGTGTATGTCAGTATATGAATTATGGACTGTAAGTATAAAATTTTTATGATACAAGTCAAATATAATAAAATGTACACAGATGTTTAACTTAATGGAAAGAATTTTAACTTCAATAATGAAAATAACTTGAGATAATGATTTAATGGGTAATAATAACTAAATTATGATGCAATATAAATGTTAATAATAAATTTGAAAATTTTAGGGAATCTAATGTTGAAAAAGTTATGAATGATTTAAATGAGGATGTATAAAATGGTAAATGAAAATGTCATGTTATAATGTTGTATATAAAGTTTTAATTTTTATTATTTAGTATTAATGTGCTATTGCTGGGGTGGCCTGTGCCCCAGTAGATAGTGGAAAGGGTTGGGGGTAACAGTGAGTGTTACCTCCATCGGAGGCCAACATGGCGAAAATGTACGGCACACCTTTTTTTTTGTACAATTGTACCATGATAGACTTTCATGCCGTACATAATAATGATGGATAAAACAGGCATTGAAGTGAAAGTTTGATTTCCCCGACTTTTTGGGCGATTACTGCCTTACCAGCACTAATCGTGGATTTGGCTAGCGGTCAGCTATGGCCATATCAAGTCCCTGGACCATAGCTGACTTGAAATTGGTTGATAGTAGAAATTAATAGGGGGGTGAAACTAGGGGAAATCCCGGAACTATGGAACAGCGGCTGCCACTCTGTCCGTGTGGGGACAGCAAAGCCAGGTGGTAGACCCGTCTTAAGGGCTTATAAATATAAAACAAGGATATGTCGATATCCAAAATCTTTAAAATGTAAAGCCGAAGCAAAGACACGGAGATGTCCAATTCCTCCAACTATGCAGTCTTTGTGAAAGCGAATGGGCGCTACAGTCCAACATAATTACAATAGTGTGTGTGGGTTAGGAGGTTGTTCAGATGAACAACGAAATTAAATTTCATAACATAAAAAATGATAACTCTAATTTTGCTCTCATAAAATGCTTGGATTATGTTTCGATAAATAGGTGTTCATACGTTCAGTATAATGTGCGTTCAGTATAATGTGTTTATTCTGTATTTTAAATGTATTATTTTATTGTGTTAGAGGTAAGAATTGAAAAAAAAATATGTGTTCTATATAATTTGTGTAATTTTGAATTAAAGTAAATAACTAGACCGACCGGCAGGCGGTTTACACAATAGTACCAGAGTCAGAAAGAGGGGAAACAATGACGGGTAATATGGTAGATGTAAGGATTGATAATCATATGTATTTCATGTAATTTGCACAATTTTGAAATGTGTTTTCACTTGCTACGAATGTCAGCTGATCAGTAATAAAATGTCACTGTTAAATTGTTTATTAATGTTCAAGGTAGTTAATGTTAAATATACTGTTTTAATGTGTTAAAGATGCGATTGCAAATGATGAGAAAAGTAATTTGATAAAGTTAAGATTTTAATGATTTGTGAAAATTAATAAAAGATAGATGTTGGGTGATTAATATTTGGTGGGACATATAGATCAGTCCAAGTTAAAGTTAAAATGGTAGTAGAGAGAATAATATTGTTTTGAATTAATGTAATGTTGTTGTGAGATAATGAAATAGAATTTGAGAAATATTGATGCTGACACAGTAGAAATGTGGAATATATGTAGAGTAATGATTGATATATTGATGTTTATAAATGATGATGTTATTTTGTTGTAGTTGAAGTGAGGCGATAAGATTGAGATTTGGGGATGGCAATTTTGTATTAGGGGATAGTGTAATGGTGGAGTCCGCAACAAAAGGGTTGGGACGGGAAGGGACCGTTTGGCGCCAGAAAGGGTTACCTTAGGTAGAATCCAGGAACCAACATAAGGGAATGAGCTTTTTGGGGGGGGGAACACATATCCTAAGTACAAAGGGTTAGCGAATATTTTTTATATATATCGAGAGAATGATGTAGTTTGAGTTTAATGGTAAGTTGGGTTTAGAGATTGTTTGATAGATATTTTGATAGAGATGGGTGTCCTGATAGTTAAAGTTGTTAGTGGTATTAGAGTCAGAGTGAGAAAGATATTATATGAATACCTGCCAAGTGGCAAATCGAGTTATAAGTAATTAAATCACCCAAAGTAATGGAGAATGAGATGATTAAATAAAGAGATTTATAGAAATAAAAATATAAAATTTTGATTGAAACCAGTGACAAATTTTTGATAGTGTTTGAAAATAATGTAAAGCTATAAAGTGTTTATTTTGAGTAATTTAAATATCAATTTGATTGTTAATTATAATAATATTTTGTTCTTTTAAATGTTTTATTGTATTTTGTTTTGTGTTTAAAGATAGAATTTTACAGATGTTCAAGTATTTTCAGATGTAACTTGCGTATAATTTATGTAGGTCAAGGTTTATGACTTGACCCAGTTTTGATCAGCTGATAAGTGATATACTACACTAGACATGTTTAGCAAGTAAATAAAGCCCGTTTTGCTTTTAATTGATTTGAACAAATTTTAAATAATTTCAATATGAAAAAAAATATATTTTAATAAATTTAAAATTTTGAATTTAAAATTTTTTTTTGAAAAAAAAAATTCTTGATTTCCCGCCTGCCATCTAATTGATGTTTGTAAACTTTTATTATTTTATTGTTTGTGTACTAATCGTGTTTATTATTATTGAATTATTTTATTGAATTGTATTGTTAGAGTATAGGTGTAATCACATGTTAGATTAAGTATGTTCCTATTCTAAGAAATATTCAATTTGTTTATTTTCTAATAATAATAACTGATGAAGAGAATTATTCAATTTAGGTAACGGATTCGTAGTTTGATTTAAAAAAAAAAAGATAATTGTTGATTTTAACTTAAAGAAATTTTGCAAATTTTGTAGAACATATCAATGTTTACAGTATATAGTATAAGTGTGCGTGTGAGCCCAGTAACTGCTAAAGGCAGCCCAGTTTGCATATAAGGGGGAACATATTGGTTGAGGATCTGGAATGATATAAGCCAGGGATTTGGACTTTTTGAGGAAACATGTTAGAAGGTGAGGTGCGCTGTGGTGCGTATCTGTTCGATTTTTCGGTGTTGGGATCTCGCACAGAGAAGTCCAGTGACCTCGTTCAGATGCGTCCATAGTCGCCGAGCCAGGGGGGTCGTTTACCCATGAGGTATAAGAACAAGAGGGGGTTGTTGGCACCAGTTCCTCACCGGTCCTCTTAGGGGTTTTAGCAATGAGATTTCTTCTGTTTTGACCGAAGATCTCTCATTGGGGGGGGGTATTGTAACGGTGCAAATTTGCGGGTTATTTTGTTTTATTGAATTTTTGGGGTTTTATTAAAATATTTGTAAAGTTTATTTTCAACGGTGACCAGGCCATGTGTTGTAGTGTATGGAACAGTTTCTAACAAAGACGAAATACGCCTCGACATTTGTGCAATCGCGAACCAGGAATGCACAGCCTCAGTTTCCAAGAACTTTGTAAGTGTGTGACAGCGCGCCCATATGCCTCACACGACCATGCGCGCGGACTGACGCCTGGGTGAACCAGCAAAGATGGTGAAGAGCACATTTTCTGTTCACTTAACTTACCTTGCTGGCGGATGTAGAACCTAAGTCACGCCCATTTTGTGACATCAGTCAGTGCCGAGCGAATATCATAGACAATCAGCACACAAAATCTTACATGGACTGAATAGGACGAAACTACGGCGAACAACTATGAGGCTTTGTCTTCCATCAAAAAGACGAAATTGAGTTGGCCGCGAGCGTATAGCGGTTCTGGGCAGTCCGACACAGACAGTACCGGCCGGTACAGCCCCACGGGGCTACTTTTTACAAAATTTTAAAATGTACCAGTAAAAAAGTGAATTAACAGTTTCAAACAAGTGGCAGTGATGTGAGTGAACGGAAGGACACCAACTCGTATATTGTTCGCGGGACGTCAATGAAGTTATACATGAAATAAATCGAGGTTCCGTGGACACATCGTGCCGGCTTGGGGTATATGTTTCAATTTATATAGCAATGGGGTACATATTTTAATAACGGGGGTTTTTAAATAAGAATGTGAGAGAGAGAGAGAGAGCAGACTGGGCTATCCTTATAGTTATAAGTAATATAATTTAATTATGACCACATAAAACGTATTGAAAAAATGTATGAAAATTTTAAATTAATTAGAAAATTTTATTGGAAAAAGAATAGTACAACCTTTTTAATAATTGCTCATTAAAAAATATTAATTCTCTTCAAAAAATGAGTGGCGTACATTATTACGAAAAACCCGTAACACAGGTTTGTATCTTACATTCGTGCGAGAAGAATCCTGGACCCAGAAAGAATCTTTGCAGGTAGGTGAAATAAAATTTATGTATTGATATATTGTAAAAGTGTAATTAACTTCATAATGGCTTCCGATACAGGGACGATTTTATAAATTAAAAAATTGTTAAAATAAAATCCACACCTACAAAGATGCAAACGTGTGTTTAAGGTTAGTGTAATAAAATAAAAGTGCGTCATTTACGCAAAATTGACGTGAAACAGAAAGTGTAGTATAAAAAATAAAATTAATTAAAGTATTCTAAGTACCAAGTATAAATAATAAGAGATGGCAGATAACGAAAGCAACATGAATGAAACGACTAGTGTCGAAAATTTTGATGAGTCAAAGATGAGTAATTTTGAGATACATTCGACTCCAAGTGCGAGTCAAAATAAAACAGAGTTAAACTTAATTGATCAGAGTAATGTAACTGAAGATTCGGGCATGCAATTGACCCCGACTTCAACAAAATGTAACGTCCAATTCAATAGTGATGTAATGAGTATGTTACAATTACTTTTAGAACAAAATAAAGAACAAAAGAGTGATTCTGACGCTAAATTCAATATTCAAAATTCAATAATCAATAACAAATTTGATGAATTAAAAAATGATATTCAAGAAATGAATAAATGTTTAGAAAATACCAATGAAACAATAAGAACTAGTTTGAATAAATTAGAACATAGTATTGAGAGAATGGGAGTAGTTGTGATGAATCCAAACAAGAACAATACAAATGAAAATTGTAATAACATGTGTAAAAATGTGATACTAGATAAAGAGTTAACAAATGATGATGATGATGTCGAAAATGATAAAAATAATATTGAGAATAGTAATGTATGTGAAAAGATAGTATCAGAGAGTGATATGTTGAAAATAAATGATGAGAGTACTGATGAAGTTGTGGAATGTAATAATGAAATGTTAATGTATGTTTATGAGTTAGAGAGAGAGAGTGGAAAGATAATATAGTGGTAGAATAGGGGCAGAGGGTAAATTTTCCCCTTATTTATGATGATTTAATGTATTCACAAGTGTTGTTTTTGAAGGGCAAGAGTCCCGTGTTAGTAGAAGATTTGAGTTGTTTATTTTATTTGTATAAGTTTACACCCTCTGTCTGGAGTAATATTGAAGGTATGAGATGGTGTTATGATGAGAGAGATTTAAATAGAGAATTGTGTGTTGAGAGAGAGATAGAATTATATGAATTAAAGAGAGATTATGGTGAGTTGAAAGAAATATTAGAAGTGTATTTAAACAAGAATAATTTAATTGATGAAAAAGTAATTGACCCGATAATGAATGTAATTACTACTGGAGACTTAACAGAAATACTTAGTGTTGACTTGTTTCATGATTATTTTGATAAAATGGATGAATTTGATTTTTGACACACAAAATAGCAATCTGCGTGTCAATAAAATCGAAAAGTGTTATTTAAAACAAAGATTGACCTTTGACGATGGAGGCTAAACTATAAACAATCAATGGACAATTTTAAATATATTGTTTTATGGTTTTTGACCTCGCAACCTTGGACATTGAAGTGTGATATGACTAAATAAAGGATGAAGATTTGTAAATAAATGTTTAGTAAATTTATTTGTGTGTATTGTAGAATGTTAAGTAAACAATGTGTGTGTAGATGATTGATGTAATAATAATATTAATATTTGCAATTTAAATAAATAACCGAATTAATTTTGAAAACAGTAATTGGCTAATTGTAAATGTTTAATTAATTTAATTAAAATAATTTGAAATGTTTTAAATATTTTGATTAATTCAAAGATTATATAATTGAATTTTCTAATGAATTTAACTGGTTTAACGAGAAGTGAAGTTGGTAATTAAATGATAAATTGTTGATTTGAAATAACTTTTAGTTAAATGTTTTAGAGGTTACTTGGAGTAGTGGTGTATGGTGTATATAGTTGTGTATGTCAGTATATGAATTATGGACTGTAAGTATAAAATTTTTATGATACAAGTCAAATATAATAAAATGTACACAGATGTTTAACTTAATGGAAAGAATTTTAACTTCAATAATGAAAATAACTTGAGATAATGATTTAAAGGGTAATAATAACTGAGATATGATGAAAAATAAATATTAATAATGAATTTGAAAATTTTAAGTAATCTAATTGTAGAAAGTTATGAAGGATGATTAATGATTAATGATTGATGAAAATGTCACATTAGAATGTTGTATATAAAAATTCTATTATTTAGTTATTAAGGCGCTATTGCTGGGGTGGCCTGTGCCCCAGTAGATAGTGGAATGGGTTGGGGGTAACAGTGAGTGTTACCTCCATCGGAGGCCAACATGGCGAAAATGTACGGCACACCTTTTTTTTGTACAATTGTACCATGATAGACTTTCATGCCGTACATAATAATGATGGATAGAACAGGCATTGAAGTGAAAGTTTGATTTCCCCGACTTTTTGGGCGATTACTGCCTTACCAGCACTAATCGTGGATTTGGCTAGCGGTCAGCTATGGCCATATCAAGTCCCTGGACCATAGCTGACTTGAAATTGGTTGATAGTAGAAATTAATAGGGGGGTGAAACTAGGGGAAATCCCGGAACTATGGAACAGCGGCTGCCACTCCGTCCGTGTGGGGACAGCAAAGCCAGGTGGTAGACCCGTCTTAAGGGCTTATAAATATAAAACAAGGATATGTCGATATCCAAAATCTTTAAAATGTAAAGCCGAAGCAAAGACACGGAGATGTCCAATTCCTCCAACTATGCAGTCTTTGTGAAAGCGAATGGGCGCTACAGTCCAACATAATTACAATAGTGTGTGTGGATTAGGAGGTTGTTCAGATGAACAACGAAATTAAATTTCATAACATAAAAAATGATAACTCTAATTTTGCTCTCATAAAATGCTTGGATTATGTTTCGATAAATAGGTGTTCATACGTTCAGTATAATGTGTTTATTCTGTATTTTAAATGTATTATTTTATTGTGTTAGAGGTAAGAATTGATAAAAAATATGTGTTCTATATAATTTGTGTAATTTTGAATTAAAGTAAATAACTAGACCGACCGGCAGGCGGTTTACACAATAGTACCAGAGTCAGAAAGAGGGGAAACAATGATGGGTAATATGGTAGATGTAAGGATTGATAATCATATGTATTTCATGTAATTTGCACAATTTTGAAATGTGTTTTCACTTGCTAGGAATGTCAGCTGATCAGTAATAAAATGTCACTGTTAAATTGTTTATTAATGTTCAAGCTAGTTAATGTTAAATATACTGTTTTAATGTGTTAAAGATGCGATTGCAAATGATGAGAAAAGTAATTTGATAAAGTTAAGATTTTAATGATTTGTGAAAATTAATAAAAGATAGATGTTGGGTGATTAATATTTGGTGGGACATATAGATCAGTCCAAGTTAAAGTTAAAATGGTAGTAGAGAGAATAATATTGTTTTGAATTAATGTAATGTTGTTGTGAGATAATGAAATAGAATTTGAGAAATATTGATGCTGACACAGTAGAAATGTGGAATATATGTAGAGTAATGATTGATATATTGATGTTTATAAATGATGATGTTATTTTGTTGTAGTTGAAGTGAGGCGATAAGATTGAGATTTGGGGATGGCAATTTTGTATTAGGGGATAGTGTAATGGTGGAGTCCGCAACAAAAGGGTTGGGACGGGAAGGGACCGTTTGGCGCCGGAAAGGGTTACCTTAGGTAGAATCCAGGAACCAACATAAGGGAATGAGCTTTTGGGGGGGGAACACATATCCTAAGTACAAAGGGTTAGCGAATATTTTTTATATATATCGAGAGAATGATGTAGTTTGAGTTTAATGGTAAGTTGGGTTTAGAGATTGTTTGATAGATATTTTGATAGAGATGGGTGTCCTGATAGTTAAAGTTGTTAGTGGTATTAGAGTCAGAGTGAGAAAGATATTATATGAATACCTGCCAAGTGGCAAATCGAGTTATTATAAGTAATTAAATCACCCAAAGTAATGGAGAATGAGATGATTAAATAAAGAGATTTATAGAAATAAAAATATAAAATTTTGATTGAAACCAGTGACAAATTTTTGATAGTGTTTGAAAATAATGTAAAGCTATAAAGTGTTTATTTTGAGTAATTTAAATATCAATTGATTGTTAATTAAATAATATTTTGTTCTTTTAAATGTTTTATTGTATTTTGTTTTGTGTTTAAAGATAGAATTTTACAGATGTTCAAGTATTTTCAGATGTAACTTTTAAATTCAATGTGAGACAGGTTTTCAATTCAGGGGTTTTTAAATAAGAATGTGAGAGAGAGAGAGAGCAGACTGGGCTATCCTTATAGTTATAAGTAATATAATTTAATTATGGCCACATAAAACGTATTGAAAAAATGTATGAAAATTTTAAATTAATTAGAAAATTTTATTGGAAAAAGAATAGTACAACCTTTTTAATAATTGCTCATTAAAAAATATTAATTCTCTTCAAAAAATGAGTGGCGTACATTATTACGAAAAACCCGTAACACAGGTTTGTATCTTACATTCGTGCGAGAAGAATCCTGGACCCAGAAAGAATCTTTGCAGGTAGGTGAAATAAAATTTATGTATTGATATATTGTAAAAGTGTAATTAACTTCATAATGGCTTCCGATACAGGGACGATTTTATAAATTAAAAAATTGTTAAAATAAAATCCACACCTACAAAGATGCAAACGTGTGTTTAAGGTTAGTGTAATAAAATAAAAGTGCGTCATTTACGCAAAATTGACGTGAAACAGAAAGTGTAGTATAAAAAATAAAATTAATTAAAGTATTCTAAGTACCAAGTATAAATAATAAGAGATGGCAGATAACGAAAGCAACATGAATGAAACGACTAGTGTCGAAAATTTTGATGAGTCAAAGATGAGTAATTTTGAGATACATTCGACTCCAAGTGCGAGTCAAAATAAAACAGAGTTAAACTTAATTGATCAGAGTAATGTAACTGAAGATTCGGGCATGCAATTGACCCCGACTTCAACAAAATGTAACGTCCAATTCAATAGTGATGTAATGAGTATGTTACAATTACTTTTAGAACAAAATAAAGAACAAAAGAGTGATTCTGACGCTAAATTCAATATTCAAAATTCAATAATCAATAACAAATTTGATGAATTAAAAAATGATATTCAAGAAATGAATAAATGTTTAGAAAATACCAATGAAACAATAAGAACTAGTTTGAATAAATTAGAACATAGTATTGAGAGAATGGGAGTAGTTGTGATGAATCCAAACAAGAACAATACAAATGAAAATTGTAATAACATGTGTAAAAATGTAATACTAGATAAAGAGTTAACAAATGATGATGATGATGTCAAAAATGATAAAAATAATATTGAGAATAGTAATGTATGTGAAAAGATAGTAAAAAAGAGAGTGATATGTTGAAAATAAATGATGAGAGTACTGATGAAGTTGTGGAATGTAATAATGAAATGTTAATGTATGTTTATGAGTTAGAGAGAGAGAGAGTGGAAAGATAATATAGTGGTAGAATGGGGGCAGAGGGTAAATTTTCCCCTTATTTATGATGATTTAATGTATTCACAAGTGTTGTTTTTGAAGGGCAAGAGTCCCGTGTTAGTAGAAGATTTGAGTTGTTTATTTTATTTGTATAAGTTTATACCCTCTGTCTGGAGTAATATTGAAGGTATGAGATGGTGTTATGATGAGAGAGATTTAAATAGAGAATTGTGTGTTGAGAGAGAGATAGAATTATATGAATTAAAGAGAGATTATGGTGAGTTGAAAGAAATATTAGAAGTGTATTTAAAGAAGAATAATTTAATTGATGAAAAAGTAACTGACCCGATAATGAATGTAATTACTACTGGAGACTTAACAGAAGTACTTAATGTTGACTTGTTTCATGATTATTTTGATAAAATGGATGAATTTAATTTTTGTGGTTATGACACACAAAATAGCAATCTGTGTGTCAATAAAATCGAAATGTTATTTAAAACAAAGATTGATCTTTGACGATGGAGGCTAAACTATAAACAATCAATGGACAATTTTAAGTATATTGTTTTATGGTTTTTAACCTCGCAACCTTGGACACTGAAGTGTGATATGACTAAATAAATAAGGATGAAGATTTGTAAATAAATGTTTAGTAAATTTATTTGTGTGTATTGTAGAATGTTAAGTAAACAATGTGTGTGTAGATGTTGTTGTAATAATAATATTAATATTTGCAATTTAAATAAATAACCGAATTAATTTTGAAAACAGTAATTGGCTAATTGTAAATGTTTAATTAATTTAATTAAAATAATTTGAAATGTTTTAAATATTTTGATTAATTCAAAGATTATATTTTCTAATGAATTTAAATGGTTTAACGAGATGGGAAGTTGGTAATTAAATGATAAATTGTTGATTTGAAATAACCTTTTGTGAAATGTTTCAGAGGTTACTTGGAGTAGTGGTGTATGGTGTATATAGTTGTGTATGTCAGTATATGAATTATGGACTGTAAGTATAAAATTTTTATGATACAAGTCAAATATAATAAAATGTACACAGATGTTTAACTTAATGGAAAGAATTTTAACTTCAATAATGAAAATAACTTGAGATAATGATTTAATGGGTAATAATAACTAAATTATGATGCAACATAAATGTTAATAATAAATTTGAAAATTTTAGGGAATCTAATGTTGAAAAAGTTATGAATGATTTAAATGAGGATGTATAAAATGGTAAATGAAAATTTCATGTTATAATGTTGTATATAAAGTTTTAATTTTTATTATTTAGTATTAATGTGCTATTGCTGGGGTGGCCTGTGCCCCAGTAGATAGTGGAAAGGGTTGGGGGTAACAGTGAGTGTTACCTCCATCGGAGGCCAACATGGCGAAAATGTACGGCACACCTTTTTTTTGTACAATTGTACCATGATAGACTTTCATGCCGTACATAATAATGATGGATAGAACAGGCATTGAAGTGAAAGTTTGATTTCCCCGACTTTTTGGGCGATTACTGCCTTACCAGCACTAATCGTGGATTTGGCTAGCGGTCAGCTATGGCCATATCAAGTCCCTGGACCATAGCTGACTTGAAATTGGTTGATAGTAGAAATTAATAGGGGGGTGAAACTAGGGGAAATCCCGGAACTATGGAACAGCGGCTGCCACTCCGTCCGTGTGGGGACAGCAAAGCCAGGTGGTAGACCCGTCTTAAGGGCTTATAAATATAAAACAAGGATATGTCGATATCCAAAATCTTTAAAATGTAAAGCCGAAGCAAAGACACGGAGATGTCCAATTCCTCCAACTATGCAGTCTTTGTGAAAGCGAATGGGCGCTACAGTCCAACATAATTACAATAGTGTGTGTGGATTAGGAGGTTGTTCAGATGAACAACGAAATTAAATTTCATAACATAAAAAATGATAACTCTAATTTTGCTCTCATAAAATGCTTGGATTATGTTTCGATAAATAGGTGTTCATACGTTCAGTATAATGTGTTTATTCTGTATTTTAAATGTATTATTTTATTGTGTTAGAGGTAAGAATTGATAAAAAATATGTGTTCTATATAATTTGTGTAATTTTGAATTAAAGTAAATAACTAGACCGACCGGCAGGCGGTTTACACAATAGTACCAGAGTCAGAAAGAGGGGAAACAATGATGGGTAATATGGTAGATGTAAGGATTGATAATCATATGTATTTCATGTAATTTGCACAATTTTGAAATGTGTTTTCACTTGCTAGGAATGTCAGCTGATCAGTAATAAAATGTCACTGTTAAATTGTTTATTAATGTTCAAGGTAGTTAATGTTAAATATACTGTTTTAATGTGTTAAAGATGCGATTGCAAATGATGAGAAAAGTAATTTGATAAAGTTAAGATTTTAATGATTTGTGAAAATTAATAAAAGATAGATGTTGGGTGATTAATATTTGGTGGGACATATAGATCAGTCCAAGTTAAAGTTAAAATGGTAGTAGAGCGAATAATATTGTTTTGAATTAATGTAATGTTGTTGTGAGATAATGAAATAGAATTTGAGAAATATTGATGCTGACACAGTAGAAATGTGGAATATATGTAGAGTAATGATTGATATATTGATGTTTATAAATGATGATATTATTTTGTTGTAGTTGAAGTGAGGCGATAAGATTGAGATTTGGGGATGGCAATTTTGTATTAGGGGATATTGTAATGGTGGAGTCCGCAACAAAAGGGTTGGGACGGGAAGGGACCGTTTGGCGCCGGAAAGGGTTACCTTAGGTAGAATCCAGGAACCAACATAAGGGAATGAGCTTTTGGGGGGGGGAACACATATCCTAAGTACAAAGGGTTAGCGAATATTTTTTATATATATCGAGAGAATGATGTAGTTTGAGTTTAATGGTAAGTTGGGTTTAGAGATTGTTTGATAGATATTTTGATAGAGATGGGTGTCCTGATAGTTAAAGTTGTTAGTGGTATTAGAGTCAGAGTGAGAAAGATATTATATGAATACCTGCCAAGTGGCAAATCGAGTTATTATAAGTAATTAAATCACCCAAAGTAATGGAGAATGAGATGATTAAATAAAGAGATTTATAGAAATAAAAATATAAAATTTTGATTGAAACCAGTGACAAATTTTTGATAGTGTTTGAAAATAATGTAAAGCTATAAAGTGTTTATTTTGAGTAATTTAAATATCAATTTGATTGTTAATTATAATAATATTTTGTTCTTTTAAATGTTTTATTGTATTTTGTTTTGTGTTTAAAGATAGAATTTTACAGATGTTCAAGTATTTTCAGATGTAACTTGCGTATAATTTATGTAGGTCAAGGTTTATGACTTGACCCAGTTTTGATCAGCTGATAAGTGATATACTATACTAGACATGTTTAGCAAGGAAATAAAGCCCGTTTTGCTTTTAATTGATTTGAACAAATTTTAAATAATTTCAATATGAAAAAAAATATATTTTAATAAATTTAAAATTTTGAATTTAAAATTTTTTTTTGAAAAAAAAAATTCTTGATTTCCCGCCTGCCATCTAATTGATGTTTGTAAACTTTTATTATTTTATTGTTTGTGTACTAATCGTGTTTATTATTATTGAATTATTTTATTGAATTGTATTGTTAGAGTATAGGTGTAATCACATGTTAGATTAAGTATGTTCCTATTTTAAGAAATATTCAATTTGTTTATTTTCTAATAATAATAACTGATGAAGAGAATTATTCAATTTAGGTAACGGATTCGTAGTTTGATTTAAAAAAAAAAAAAAAGATAATTGTTGATTTTAACTTAAAGAAATTTTGCAAATTTTGTAGAACATATCAATGTTTACAGTATATAGTATAAGTGTGCGTGTGAGCCCAGTAACTGCTAAAGGCAGCCCAGTTTGCATATAAGGGGGAACATATCGGTTGAGGATCTGGAATGATATAAGCCAGGGATTTGGACTTTTTGAGGAAACATGTTAGAAGGTGAGGTGCGCTGTGGTGCGTATCTATTCGATTTTTTGGTGTTGGGATCTCGCACAGAGAAGTCCAGTGACCTCGTTCAGATGCGTCCATAGTCGCCGAGCCAGGGGGGTCGTTTACCCATGAGGTGTAAGAACAAGAGGGGGTTGTTGGCACCAGTTCCTCACCGGTCCTCTTAGGGGTTTTAGCAATGAGATTTCTTCTGTTTTGACCGAAGATCTCTCATTGGGGGGGGGGTATTGTAACGGGCCAAATTTGCGGGTTATTTTGTTTTATTGAATTTTTGGGGTTTTATTAAAATATTTGTAAAGTTTATTTTCAACGGTGACCAGGCCATGTGTTGTAGTGTATGGAACAGTTTCTAACAAAGACGAAATACGCCTCGACATTTGTGCAATCGCGAACCAGGAATGCACAGCCTCAGTTTCCAAGAACTCTGTAAGTGTGTGACAGCGCGCCCATATGCCTCACACGACCATGCGCGCGGACTGACGCCTGGGTGAACCAGCAAAGATGGTGAAGAGCACATTTTCTGTTCACTTAATTTACCTTGCTGGCGGATGTAGAACCTAAGTCACGCCCATTTTGTGACGTCAGTCAGTGCCGAGCGAATATCATAGACAATCAGCACACAAAAACTTACATGGACTGAATAGGACGAAACTACGGCAAACAACTATGATGCTTTGTCTTCCATCAAAAAGACGAAATTGAGTTGGCCGCGAGCGTATAGCGGTTCTGGGCAGTCCGACACAGACAGTACCGGCCGGTACAGCCCCACGGGGCTAGCTACTTTTTACAAAATTTTAAAATGTACCAGTAAAAAAGTGAATTAACAGTTTCAAACAAGTGGCAGTGATGTGAGTCAACGGAAGGACACCAACTCGTATATTGTTCGCAGGACGTCAATGAAGTTATACATGAAATATATCGAGGTTCCGTGGACACCTCGTGCCGGCTTGGGGTATATGTTTCAATTTATATAGCAATGGGGTACATATTTTAATAACGGGGGTTTTAAATAAGAATGTGAGAGAGAGAGAGAGCAGACTGGGCTATCCTTATAGTTATAAGTAATATAATTTAATTATGACCACATAAAACGTATTGAAAAAATGTATGAAAATTTTAAATTAATTAGAAAATTTTATTGGAAAAAGAATAGTACAACCTTTTTAATAATTGCTCATTAAAAAATATTAATTCTCTTCAAAAAATGAGTGGCGTACATTATTACGAAAAACCCGTAACACAGGTTTGTATCTTACATTCGTGCGAGAAGAATCCTGGACCCAGAAAGAATCTTTGCAGGTAGGTGAAATAAAATTTATGTATTGATATATTGTAAAAGTGTAATTAACTTCATAATGGCTTCCGATACAGGGACGATTTTATAAATTAAAAAATTGTTAAAATAAAATCCACACCTACAAAGATGCAAACGTGTGTTTAAGGTTAGTGTAATAAAATAAAAGTGCGTCATTTACGCAAAATTGACGTGAAATAGAAAGTGTAGTATACAAATTAAAATTAATTAAAGTATTCTAAGTACCAAGTATAAATAATAAGAGATGGCAGATAACGAAAGCAACATGAATGAAACGACTAGTGTCGAAAATTTTGATGAGTCAAAGATGAGTAATTTTGAGATACATTCGACTCCAAGTGCGAGTCAAAATAAAACAGAGTTAAACTTAATTGATCAGAGTAATGTAACTGAAGATTCGGGCATGCAATTGACCCCGACTTCAACAAAATGTAACGTCCAATTCAATAGTGATGTAATGAGTATGTTACAATTACTTTTAGAACAAAATAAAGAACAAAAGAGTGATTCTGACGCTAAATTCAATATTCAAAATTCAATAATCAATAACAAATTTGATGAATTAAAAAATGATATTCAAGAAATGAATAAATGTTTAGAAAATACCAATGAAACAATAAGAACTAGTTTGAATAAATTAGAACATAGTATTGAGAGAATGGGAGTAGTTATGATGAATCCAAACAAGAACAATACAAATGAAAATTGTAATAACATGTGTAAAAATGTGATACTAGATAAAGAGTTAACAAATGATGATGATGATGTCGAAAATGATAAAAATAATATTGAGAATAGTAATGTATGTGAAAAGATAGTATCAGAGAGTGATATGTTGAAAATAAATGATGAGAGTACTGATGAAGTTGTGGAATGTAATAATGAAATGTTAATGTATGTTTATGAGTTAGAGAGAGAGAGAGTGGAAAGATAATATAGTGGTAGAATGGGGGCAGAGGGTAAATTTTCCCCTTATTTATGATGATTTAATGTATTCACAAGTGTTGTTTTTGAAGGGCAAGAGTCCCGTGTTAGTAGAAGATTTGAGTTGTTTATTTTATTTGTATAAGTTTATACCCTCTGTCTGGAGTAATATTGAAGGTATGAGATGGTGTTATGATGAGAGAGATTTAAATAGAGAATTGTGTGTTGAGAGAGAGATAGAATTATATGAATTAAAGAGAGATTATGGTGAGTTGAAAGAAATATTAGAAGTGTATTTAAACAAGAATAATTTAATTGATGAAAAAGTAACTGACCCGATAATGAATGTAATTACTACTGGAGACTTAACAGAAATACTTAATGTTGACTTGTTTCATGATTATTTTGATAAAATGGATGAATTTGATTTTTGTGGTTATGACACACAAAATAGCAATCTGTGTGTCAATAAAATCGAAAAGTGTTATTTAAAACAAAGATTGATCTTTGACAATGGAGGCTAAACTATAAACAATCAATGGACAATTTTAAGTATATTGTTTTATGGTTTTTAACCTCGCAACCTTGGACACTGAAGTGTGATATGACTAAATAAATAAGGATGAAGATTTGTAAATAAATGTTTAGTAAATTTATTTGTGTGTATTGTAGAATGTTAAGTAAACAATGTGTGTGTAGATGTTGTTGTAATAATAATATTAATATTTGCAATTTAAATAAATAACCGAATTAATTTTGAAAACAGTAATTGGCTAATTGTAAATGTTTAATTAATTTAATTAAAATAATTTGAAATGTTTTAAATATTTTGATTAATTCAAAGATTATATTTTCTAATGAATTTAAATGGTTTAACGAGATGGGAAGTTGGTAATTAAATGATAAATTGCTGATTTGAAATAACCTTTTGTGAAATGTTTCAGAGGTTACTTGGAGTAGTGGTGTATGGTGTATATAGTTGTGTATGTCAGTATATGAATTATGGACTGTAAGTATAAAATTTTTATGATACAAGTCAAATATAATAAAATGTACACAGATGTTTAACTTAATGGAAAGAATTTTAACTTCAATAATGAAAATAACTTGAGATAATGATTTAATGGGTAATAATAACTAAATTATGATGCAACATAAATGTTAATAATAAATTTGAAAATTTTAGGGAATCTAAAGTTGAAAAAGTTATGAATGATTTAAATGAGGATGTATAAAATGGTAAATGAAAATGTCATGTTATAATGTTGTATATAAAGTTTTAATTTTTATTATTTAGTATTAATGTGCTATTGCTGGGGTGGCCTGTGCCCCAGTAGATAGTGGAAAGGGTTGGGGGTAACAGTGAGTGTTACCTCCATCGGAGGCCAACATGGCGAAAATGTACGGCACACCTTTTTTTTGTACAATTGTACCATGATAGACTTTCATGCCGTACATAATAATGATGGATAGAACAGGCATTGAAGTGAAAGTTTGATTTCCCCGACTTTTTGGGCGATTACTGCCTTACCAGCACTAATCGTGGATTTGGCTAGCGGTCAGCTATGGCCATATCAAGTCCCTGGACCATAGCTGACTTGAAATTGGTTGATAGTAGAAATTAATAGGGGGGTGAAACTAGGGGAAATCCCGGAACTATGGAACAGCGGCTGCCACTCCGTCCGTGTGGGGACAGCAAAGCCAGGTGGTAGACCCGTCTTAAGGGCTTATAAATATAAAACAAGGATATGTCGATATCCAAAATCTTTAAAATGTAAAGCCGAAGCAAAGACACGGAGATGTCCAATTCCTCCAACTATGCAGTCTTTGTGAAAGCGAATGGGCGCTACAGTCCAACATAATTACAATAGTGTGTGTGGGTTAGGAGGTTGTTCAGATGAACAACGAAATTAAATTTCATAACATAAAAAATGATAACTCTAATTTTGCTCTCATAAAATGCTTGGATTATGTTTCGATAAATAGGTGTTCATACGTTCAGTATAATGTGTTTATTCTGTATTTTAAATGTATTATTTTATTGTGTTAGAGGTAAGAATTGATAAAAAATATGTGTTCTATATAATTTGTGTAATTTTGAATTAAAGTAAATAACTAGACCGACCGGCAGGCGGTTTACACAATAGTACCAGAGTCAGAAAGAGGGGAAACAATGATGGGTAATATGGTAGATGTAAGGATTGATAATCATATGTATTTCATGTAATTTGCACAATTTTGAAATGTGTTTTCACTTGTTAGGAATGTCAGCTGATCAGTAATAAAATGTCACTGTTAAATTGTTTATTAATGTTCAAGGTAGTTAATGTTAAATATACTGTTTTAATGTGTTAAAGATGCGATTGCAAATGATGAGAAAAGTAATTTGATAAAGTTAAGATTTTAATGATTTGTGAAAATTAATAAAAGATAGATGTTGGGTGATTAATATTTGGTGGGACATATAGATCAGTCCAAGTTAAAGTTAAAATGGTAGTAGAGAGAATAATATTGTTTTGAATTAATGTAATGTTGTTGTGAGATAATGAAATAGAATATGAGAAATATTGATGCTGACACAGTAGAAATGTGGAATATATGTAGAGTAATGATTGATATATTGATGTTTATAAATGATGATGATATTTTGTTGTAGTTGAAGTGAGGCGATAAGATTGAGATTTGGGGATGGCAATTTTGTATTAGGGGATATTGTAATGGTGGAGTCCGCAACAAAAGGGTTGGGACGGGAAGGTACCGTTTGGCGCCGGAAAGGGTTACCTTAGGTAGAATCCTGGAACCAACATAAGGGAATGAGCTTTTGGGGGGGGGGAACACATATCCTAAGTACAAAGGGTTAGCGAATATTTTTTATATATATCGAGAGAATGATGTAGTTTGAGTTTAATGGTAAGTTGGGTTTAGAGATTGTTTGATAGATATTTTGATAGAGATGGGTGTCCTGATAGTTAAAGTTGTTAGTGGTATTAGAGTCAGAGTGAGAAAGATATTATATGAATACCTGCCAAGTGGCAAATCGAGTTATTATAAGTAATTAAATCACCCAAAGTAATGGAGAATGAGATGATTAAATAAAGAGATTTATAGAAATAAAAATATAAAATTTTGATTGAAACCAGTGACAAATTTTTGATAGTGTTTGAAAATAATGTAAAGCTATAAAGTGTTATTTGCGTAATTTAAATATCAATTTGATTGTTAATTATAATAATATTTTGTTCTTTTAAATGTTTTATTGTATTTTGTTTTGTGTTTAAAGATAGAATTTTACAGATGTTCAAGTATTTTCAGATGTAACTTGCGTATAATTTATGTAGGTCAAGGTTTATGACTTGACCCAGTTTTGATCAGCTGATAAGTGATATACTATACTAGACATGTTTAGCAAGGAAATAAAGCCCGTTTTGCTTTTAATTGATTTGAACAAATTTTAAATAATTTCAATATGAAAAAAAATATATTTTAATAAATTTAAAATTTTGAATTTAAAAATTTTTTTTGAAAAAAAAAATTCTTGATTTCCCGCCTGCCATCTAATTGATGTTTGTAAACTTTGATTATTTTATTGTTTGTGTACTAATCGTGTTTATTATTATTGAATTATTTTATTGAATTGTATTGTTAGAGTATAGGTGTAATCACATGTTAGATTAAGTATGTTCCTATTTTAAGAAATATTCAATTTGTTTATTTTCTAATAATAATAACTGATGAAGAGAATTATTCAATTTAGGTAACGGATTCGTAGTTTGATTTAAAAAAAAAAAAAAAAGATAATTGTTGATTTTAACTTAAAGAAATTTTGCAAATTTTGTAGAACATATCAATGTTTACAGTATATAGTATAAGTGTGCGTGTGAGCCCAGTAACTGCTAAAGGCAGCCCAGTTTGCATATAAGGGGGAACATATCGGTTGAGGATCTGGAATGATATAAGCCAGGGATTTGGACTTTTTGAGGAAACATGTTAGAAGGTGAGGTGCGCTGTGGTGCGTATCTATTCGATTTTTTGGTGTTGGGATCTCGCACAGAGAAGTCCAGTGACCTCGTTCAGATGCGTCCATAGTCGCCGAGCCAGGGGGGTCGTTTACCCATGAGGTGTAAGAACAAGAGGGGGTTGTTGGCACCAGTTCCTCACCGGTCCTCTTAGGGGTTTTAGCAATGAGATTTCTTCTGTTTTGACCGAAGATCTCTCATTGGGGGGGGGGTATTGTAACGGGCCAAATTTGCGGGTTATTTTGTTTTATTGAATTTTTGGGGTTTTATTAAAATATTTGTAAAGTTTATTTTCAACGGTGACCAGGCCATGTGTTGTAGTGTATGGAACAGTTTCTAACAAAGACGAAATACGCCTCGACATTTGTGCAATCGCGAACCAGGAATGCACAGCCTCAGTTTCCAAGAACTCTGTAAGTGTGTGACAGCGCGCCCATATGCCTCACACGACCATGCGCGCGGACTGACGCCTGGGTGAACCAGCAAAGATGGTGAAGAGCACATTTTCTGTTCACTTAATTTACCTTGCTGGCGGATGTAGAACCTAAGTCACGCCCATTTTGTGACGTCAGTCAGTGCCGAGCGAATATCATAGACAATCAGCACACAAAAACTTACATGGACTGAATAGGACGAAACTACGGCAAACAACTATGATGCTTTGTCTTCCATCAAAAAGACGAAATTGAGTTGGCCGCGAGCGTATAGCGGTTCTGGGCAGTCCGACACAGACAGTACCGGCCGGTACAGCCCCACGGGGCTAGCTACTTTTTACAAAATTTTAAAATGTACCAGTAAAAAAGTGAATTAACAGTTTCAAACAAGTGGCAGTGATGTGAGTCAACGGAAGGACACCAACTCGTATATTGTTCGCAGGACGTCAATGAAGTTATACATGAAATATATCGAGGTTCCGTGGACACCTCGTGCCGGCTTGGGGTATATGTTTCAATTTATATAGCAATGGGGTACATATTTTAATAACGGGGGTTTTTAAATAAGAATGTGAGAGAGAGAGAGAGCAGACTGGGCTATCCTTATAGTTATAAGTAATATAATTTAATTATGACCACATAAAACGTATTGAAAAAATGTATGAAAATTTTAAATTAATTAGAAAATTTTATTGGAAAAAGAATAGTACAACCTTTTTAATAATTGCTCATTAAAAAATATTAATTCTCTTCAAAAAATGAGTGGCGTACATTATTACGAAAAACCCGTAAGACAGGTTTGTATCTTACATTCGTGCGAGAAGAATCCTGGACCCAGAAAGAATCTTTGCAGGTAGGTGAAATAAAATTTATGTATTGATATATTGTAAAAGTGTAATTAACTTCATAATGGCTTCCGATACAGGGACGATTTTATAAATTAAAAAATTGTTAAAATAAAATCCACACCTACAAAGATGCAAACGTGTGTTTAAGGTTAGTGTAATAAAATAAAAGTGCGTCATTTACGCAAAATTGACGTGAAATAGAAAGTGTAGTATAAAAATTAAAATTAATTAAAGTATTCTAAGTACCAAGTATAAATAATAAGAGATGGCAGATAACGAAAGCAACATGAATGAAACGACTAGTGTCGAAAATTTTGATGAGTCAAAGATGAGTAATTTTGAGATACATTCGACTCCAGGTGCGAGTCAAAATAAAACAGAGTCAAACTTAATTGATCAGAGTAATGTAACTGAAGATTCGGGCATGCAATTGACCCCGACTTCAACAAAATGTAACGTCCAATTCAATAGTGATGTAATGAGTATGTTACAATTACTTTTAGAACAAAATAAAGAACAAAAGAGTGATTCTGACGCTAAATTCAATATTCAAAATTCAATAATCAATAACAAATTTGATGAATTAAAAAATGATATTCAAGAAATGAATAAATGTTTAGAAAATACCAATGAAACAATAAGAACTAGTTTGAATAAATTAGAACATAGTATTGAGAGAATGGGAGTAGTTGTGATGAATCCAAACAAGAACAATACAAATGAAAATTGTAATAACATGTGTAAAAATGTGATACTAGATAAAGAGTTAACAAATGATGATGATGATGTCGAAAATGATAAAAATAATATTGAGAATAGTAATGTATGTGAAAAGATAGTATCAGAGAGTGATATGTTGAAAATAAATGATGAGAGTACTGATGAAGTTGTGGAATGTAATAATGAAATGTTAATGTATGTTTATGAGTTAGAGAGAGAGAGTGGAAAGATAATATAGTGGTAGAATGGGGGCAGAGGGTAAATTTTCCCCTTATTTATGATGATTTAATGTATTCACAAGTGTTGTTTTTGAAGGGCAAGAGTCACGTGTTAGTAGAAGATTTGAGTTGTTTATTTTATTTGTATAAGTTTATACCCTCTGTCTGGAGTAATATTGAAGGTATGAGATGGTGTTATGATGAGAGAGATTTAAATAGAGAATTGTGTGTTGAGAGAGAGATAGAATTATATGAATTAAAGAGAGATTATGGTGAGTTGAAAGAAATATTAGAAGTGTATTTAAACAAGAATAATTTAATTGATGAAAAAGTAACTGACCCGATAATGAATGTAATTACTACTGGAGACTTAACAGAAATACTTAATGTTGACTTGTTTCATGATTATTTTGATAAAATGGATGAATTTGATTTTTGTGGTTATGACACACAAAATAGCAATCTGTGTGTCAATAAAATCGAAAAGTGTTATTTAAAACAAAGATTGATCTTTGACAATGGAGGCAAAACTATAAACAATCAATGGACAATTTTAAGTATATTGTTTTATGGTTTTTAACCTCGCAACCTTGGACACTGAAGTGTGATATGACTAAATAAATAAGGATGAAGGTTTGTAAATAAATGTTTAGTAAATTTATTTGTGTGTATTGTAGAATGTTAAGTAAACAATGTGTGTGTAGATGATTGTTGTAATAATAATATTAATATTTGCAATTTAAATAAATAACCGAATTAATTTTGAAAACAGTAATTGGCTAATTGTAAATGTTTAATTAATTTAATTAAAATAATTTGAAATGTTTTAAATATTTTGATTAATTCAAAGATTATATTTTCTAATGAATTTAAATGGTTTAACGAGATGGGAAGTTGGTAATTAAATGATAAATTGTTGATTTGAAATAACCTTTTGTGAAATGTTTCAGAGGTTACTTGGAGTAGTGGTGTATGGTGTATATAGTTGTGTATGTCAGTATATGAATTATGGACTGTAAGTATAAAATTTTTATGATACAAGTCAAATATAATAAAATGTACACAGATGTTTAACTTAATGGAAAGAATTTTAACTTCAATAATGAAAATAACTTGAGATAATGATTTAATGGGTAATAATAACTAAATTATGATGCAACATAAATGTTAATAATAAATTTGAAAATTTTAGGGAATCTAATGTTGAAAAAGTTATGAATGATTTAAATGAGGATGTATAAAATGGTAAATGAAAATGTCATGTTATAATGTTGTATATAAAGTTTTAATTTTTATTATTTAGTATTAATGTGCTATTGCTGGGGTGGCCTGTGCCCCAGTAGATAGTGGAAAGGGTTGGGGGTAACAGTGAGTGTTACCTCCATCGGAGGCCAACATGGCGAAAATATACGGCACACCTTTTTTTTGTACAATTGTACCATGATAGACTTTCATGCCGTACATAATAATGATGGATAGAACAGGCATTGAAGTGAAAGTTTGATTTCCCCGACTTTTTGGGCGATTACTGCCTTAGCAGCACTAATCGTGGATTTGGCTAGCGGTCAGCTATGGCCATATCAAGTCCCTGGACCATAGCTGACTTGAAATTGGTTGATAGTAGAAATTAATAGGGGGGTGAAACTAGGGGAAATCCCGGAACTATGGAATAGCGGCTGCCACTCTGTCCGTGTGGGGACAGCAAAGCCAGGTGGTAGACCCGTCTTAAGGGCTTATAAATATAAAACAAGGATATGTCGATATCCAAAATCTTTAAAATGTAAAGCCGAAGCAAAGACACGGAGATGTCCAATTCCTCCAACTATGTAGTCTTTGTGAAAGCAAATGGGCGCTACAGTCCAACATAATTATAATAGTGTGTGTGGGTTAGGAGGTTGTTCAGATGAACAACGAAATTAAATTTCATAACATAAAAAATGATAACTCTAATTTTGCTCTCATAAAATGCTTGGATTATGTTTCGATAAATAGGTGTTCATACGTTCAGTATAATGTGTTTATTCTGTATTTTAAATGTATTATTTTATTGTGTTAGAGGTTTGAATTGATAAAAAATATGTGTTCTATATAATTTGTGTAATTTTGAATTAAAGTAAATAACTAGACCGACCGGCAGGCGGTTTACACAATAGTACCAGAGTCAGAAAGAGGGGAAACAATGATGGGTAATATGGTAGATGTAAGGATTGATAATCATATGTATTTCATGTAATTTGCACAATTTTGAAATGTGTTTTCACTTGCTAGGAATTTCAGCTGATCAGTAATAAAATGTCACTGTTAAATTGTTTATTAATGTTCAAGGTAGTTAATGTTAAATATACTGTTTTAATGTGTTAAAGATGTGATTGCAAATGATGAGAAAAGTAATTTGATAAAGTTAAGATTTTAATGATTTGTGAAAATTAATAAAAGATAGATGTTGGGTGATTAATATTTGGTGGGACATATAGATCAGTCCAAGTTAAAGTTAAAATGGTAGTAGAGAGAATAATATTGTTTTGAATTAATGTAATGTTGTTGTGAGATAATGAAATAGAATTTGAGAAATATTGATGCTGACACAGTAGAAATGTGGAATATATGTAGAGTAATGATTGATATATTGATGTTTATAAATGATGATATTATTTTGTTGTAGTTGAAGTGAGGCGATAAGATTGAGATTTGGGGATGGCAATTTTGTATTAGGGGATAGTGTAATGGTGGAGTCCGCAACAAAAGGGTTGGGACGGGAAGGGACCGTTTGGCGCCGGAAAGGGTTACCTTAGGTAGAATCCAGGAACCAACATAAGGGAATGAGCTTTTGGGGGGGGGGACACATATCCTAAGTACAAAGGGTTAGCGAATATTTTTTATATATATCGAGAGAATGATGTAGTTTGAGTTTAATGGTAAGTTGGGTTTAGAGATTGTTTGATAGATATTTTGATAGAGATGGGTGTCCTGATAGTTAAAGTTGTTAGTGGTATTAGAGTCAGAGTGAGAAAGATATTATATGAATACCTGCCAAGTGGCAAATCGAGTTATTATAAGTAATTAAATCACCCAAAGTAATGGAGAATGAGATGATTAAATAAAGAGATTTATAGAAATAAAAATATAAAATTTTGATTGAAACCAGTGACAAATTTTTGATAGTGTTTGAAAATAATGTAAAGCTATAAAGTGTTTATTTTGAGTAATTTAAATATCAATTTGATTGTTAATTATAATAATATTTTGTTCTTTTAAATGTTTTATTGTATTTTGTTTTGTGTTTAAAGATAGAATTTTACAGATGTTCAAGTATTTTCAGATGTAACTTGCGTATAATTTATGTAGGTCAAGGTTTATGACTTGACCCAGTTTTGATCAGCTGATAAGTGATATACTATACTAGACATGTTTAGCAAGGAAATAAAGCCCATTTTGCTTTTAATTGATTTGAACAAATTTTAAATAATTTCAATATGAAAAAAAAATATATTTAATAAATTTAAAATTTTTTTTTGAAAAAAAAATTCTTGATTTCCCGCCTGCCATCTAATTGATGTTTGTAAACTTTGATTATTTTATTGTTTGTGTACTAATCGTGTTTATTATTATTGAATTATTTTATTGAATTGTATTGTTAGAGTATAGGTGTAATCACATGTTAGATTAAGTATGTTCCTATTTTAAGAAATATTCAATTTGTTTATTTTCTAATAATAATAACTGATGAAGAGAATTATTCAATTTAGGTAACGGATTCGTAGTTTGATTTAAAAAAAAAAAAAAAAGATAATTGTTGATTTTAACTTAAAGAAATTTTGCAAATTTTGTAGAACATATCAATGTTTACAGTATATAGTATAAGTGTGCGTGTGAGCCCAGTAACTGCTAAAGGCAGCCCAGTTTGCATATAAGGGGGAACATATTGGTTGAGGATCTGGAATGATATAAGCCAGGGATTTGGACTTTTTGAGGAAACATGTTAGAAGGTGAGGTGCGTATCTGTTCGATTTTTCGGTGTTGGGATCTCGCACAGAGAAGTCCAGTGACCTCGTTCAGATGCGACCATAGTCGCCGAGCCAGGGGGGTCGTTTACCCATGAGGTGTAAGAACAAGAGGGGGTTGTTGGCACCAGTTCCTCACCGGTCCTCTTAGGGGTTTTAGCAATGAGATTTCTTCTGTTTTGACCGAAGATCTCTCATTGGGGGGGGTATTGTAACGGGCCAAATTTGCGGGTTATTTTGTTTTATTGAATTTTTGGGGTTTTATTAAAATATTTGTAAAGTTTATTTTCAACGGTGACCAGGCCATGTGTTGTAGTGTATGGAACAGTTTCTAACAAAGACGAAATACGCCTCGACATTTGTGCAATCGCGAACCAGGAATGCACAGCCTCAGTTTCCAAGAACTTTGTAAGTGTGTGACAGCGCGCCCATATGCCTCACACGACCATGCGCGCGGACTGATGCCTGGGTGAACCAGCAAAGATGGTGAAGAGCACATTTTCTGTTCACTTAATTTACCTTGCTGGCGGATGTAGAACCTAAGTCACACCCATTTTGTGACGTCAGTCAGTGCTGAGCGAATATCATAGACAATCAGCACACAAAAACTTACATGGACTGAATAGGACGAAACTACGGCGAACAACTATGAGGCTTTGTCTTCCATCAAAAAGACGAAACTGAGTTGGCCGCGAGCGTATAGCGGTTCTGGGCAGTCCGACACAGACAGTACCGGCCGGTACAGCCCCACGGGGCTACTTTTTACAAAATTTTAAAATGTACCAGTAAAAAAGTGAATTAACAGTTTCAAACAAGTGGCAGTGATGTGAGTCAACGGAAGGACACCAACTCGTATATTGTTCGCGGGACGTCAATGAAGTTATACATGAAATAAATCGAGGTTCGGTGGACGCCTCGTGCCGGCTTGGGGTATATGTTTCAATTTATATAGCAATGGGGTACATATTTTAATAACGGGGGTTTTAAATAAGAATGTGAGAGAGAGAGAGAGCAGACTGGGCTATCCTTATAGTTATAAGTAATATAATTTAATTATGACCACATAAAACGTATTGAAAAAATGTATGAAAATTTTAAATTAATTAGAAAATTTTATTGGAAAAAGAATAGTACAACCTTTTTAATAATTGCTCATTAAAAAATATTAATTCTCTTCAAAAAATGAGTGGCGTACATTATTACGAAAAACCCGTAACACAGGTTTGTATCTTACATTCGTGCGAGAAGAATCCTGGACCCAGAAAGAATCTTTGCAGGTAGGTGAAATAAAATTTATGTATTGATATATTGTAAAAGTGTAATTAACTTCATAATGGCTTCCGATACAGGGACGATTTTATAAATTAAAAAATTGTTAAAATAAAATCCACACCTACAAAGATGCAAACGTGTGTTTAAGGTTAGTGTAATAAAATAAAAGTGCGTCATTTACGCAAAATTGACGTGAAATAGAAAGTGTAGTATAAAAAATAAAATTAATTAAAGTATTCTAAGTACCAAGTATAAATAATAAGAGATGGCAGATAACGAAAGCAACATGAATGAAACGACTAGTGTCGAAAATTTTGATGAGTCAAAGATGAGTAATTTTGAGATACATTCGACTCCAAGTGCGAGTCAAAATAAAACAGAGTTAAACTTAATTGATCAGAGTAATGTAACTGAAGATTCGGGCATGCAATTGACCCCGACTTCAACAAAATGTAACGTCCAATTCAATAGTGATGTAATGAGTATGTTACAATTACTTTTAGAACAAAATAAAGAACAAAAGAGTGATTCTGACGCTAAATTCAATATTCAAAATTCAATAATCAATAACAAATTTGATGAATTAAAAAATGATATTCAAGAAATGAATAAATGTTTAGAAAATACCAATGAAACAATAAGAACTAGTTTGAATAAATTAGAACATAGTATTGAGAGAATGGGAGTAGTTGTGATGAATCCAAACAAGAACAATACAAATGAAAATTGTAATAACATGTGTAAAAATGTGATACTAGATAAAGAGTTAACAAATGATGATGATGATGTCGAAAATGATAAAAATAATATTGAGAATAGTAATGTATGTGAAAAGATAGTATCAGAGAGTGATATGTTGAAAATAAATGATGAGAGTACTGATGAAGTTGTGGAATGTAATAATGAAATGTTAATGTATGTTTATGAGTTAGAGAGAGAGAGTGGAAAGATAATATAGTGGTAGAATGGGGGCAGAGGGTAAATTTTCCCCTTATTTATGATGATTTAATGTATTCACAAGTGTTGTTTTTGAAGGGCAAGAGTCACGTGTTAGTAGAAGATTTGAGTTGTTTATTTTATTTGTATAAGTTTATACCCTCTGTCTGGAGTAATATTGAAGGTATGAGATGGTGTTATGATGAGAGAGATTTAAATAGAGAATTGTGTGTTGAGAGAGAGATAGAATTATATGAATTAAAGAGAGATTATGGTGAGTTGAAAGAAATATTAGAAGTGTATTTAAACAAGAATAATTTAATTGATGAAAAAGTAACTGACCCGATAATGAATGTAATTACTACTGGAGACTTAACAGAAATACTTAATGTTGACTTGTTTCATGATTATTTTGATAAAATGGATGAATTTGATTTTTGACACACAAAATAGCAATCTGCGTGTCAATAAAATCGAAAAGTGTTATTTAAAACAAAGATTGACCTTTGACGATGGAGGCTAAACTATAAACAATCAATGGACAATTTTAAATATATTGTTTTATGGTTTTTGACCTCGCAACCTTGGACATTGAAGTGTGATATGACTAAATAAATAAGGATGAAGATTTGTAAATAAATGTTTAGTAAATTTATTTGTGTGTATTGTAGAATGTTAAGTAAACAATGTGTGTGTAGATGATTGTTGTAATAATAATATTAATATTTGCAATTTAAATAAATAACCGAATTAATTTTGAAAACAGTAATTGGCTAATTGTAAATGTTTAATTAATTTAATTAAAATAATTTGAAATGTTTTAAATATTTTGATTAATTCAAAGATTATATAATTGAATTTTCTAATGAATTTAACTGGTTTAACGAGAAGTGAAGTTGGTAATTAAATGATAAATTGCTGATTTGAAATAACATTTTGTTAAATGTTTCAGAGGTTACTTGGAGTAGTGGTGTATGGTGTATATAGTTGTGTATGTCAGTATATGAATTATGGACTGTAAGTATAAAATTTTTATGATACAAGTCAAATATAATAAAATGTACACAGATGTTTAACTTAATGGAAAGAATTTTAACTTCAATAATGAAAATAACTTGAGATAATGAATTAAAATAATTTGAAATGTGTTAAATATTTTGATTAATTCAAAGATTATATAATTGAATTTTCTAATGAATTTAAATGGTTTAACAAGAAGTGAAGTTGGTAATTAAATGATAAATTGTTGATTTGAAATAACTTTTTGTTAAATGTTTCAGAGGTTACTTGGAGTAGTGGTGTATGGTGTATATAGTTGTGTATGTCAGTATATGAATTATGGACTGTAAGTATAAAATTTTTATGATACAAGTCAAATATAATAAAATGTACACAGATGTTTAACTTAATGGAAAGAATTTTAACTTCAATAATGAAAATAACTTGAGATAATCATTTAAAGGGTAATAATAACTGAGATATGATGAAAAATAAATATTAATAATGAATTTGAAAATTTTAAGTAATCTAATTGTAGAAAGTTATGAAGGATGATTAATGATTAATGATTGATGAAAATGTCACATTAGAATGTTGTATATAAAAATTCTATTATTTAGTTATTAAGGCGCTATTGCTGGGGTGGCCTGTGCCCCAGTAGATAGTGGAATGGGTTGGGGGTAACAGTGAGTGTTACCTCCATCGGAGGCCAACATGGCGAAAATGTGCGGCACACCTTTTTGTACTATTGTACCATGATAGACTCTCGTGCCGTACATAATAATGATGTATAGAACAAGCATTGAAGTGAAAGTTTGATTTCCCCGACTTTTTGGGCGATTACTGCCTTACCAGCACTAATCGTGGATTTGGCTAGCGGTCAGCTATGGCCATATCAAGTCCCTGGACCATAGCTGACTTGAAATTGGTTGATAGTAGAAATTAAATGGGGGGTGAAACTAAGGGAAATCCCGGAACTATGGAACAGCGGCTGCCACTCTGTCCGCGTGGGGACAGCAAAGCCAGGTGGTAGACCCGTTTTAAGGGCGAGTAATTATAAAACGAGGATATGTCGATATCCAGAATCTTTAAAATGTCAAGCCGAAGCAAAGACACGGAGATGTCCAATTCCTCCAACTATGTAGTCTTTGTGAAAGCAAATGGGCGCTACAGTCCAACATAAATTACAATAGTGTGTGTGGATTAGGAGGTTGTTCAGATGAACAACGAAATTAAATTTCATAACATAAAAAATGATAACTCTGATTTTGCTCTCATAAAATGCTTGGATTATGTTTCGATAAATAGGTGTTCATACGTTCAGTATAATGTGTTTATTCTGTATTTTAAATGTATTATTTTATTGTGTTAGAGGTAAGAATTGATAAAAAATATGTGTTCTATATATTTGTGTAATTTTGAATTAAAGTAAATAACTAGACCGACCGGCAGGCGGTTTACACAATAGTACCAGAGTCAGAAAGAGGGGAAACAATGATGGGTAATATGGTAGATGTAAGGATTGATAATCATATGTATTTCATGTAATTTGCACAATTTTGAAATGTGTTTTCACTTGCTACGAATGTCAGCTGATCAGTAATAAAATGTCACTGTTAAATTGTTTATTAATGTTCAAGGTAGTTAATGTTAAATATACTGTTTTAATGTGTTAAAGATGCGATTGCAAATGATGAGAAAAGTAATTTGATAAAGTTAAGATTTTAATGATTTGTGAAATTTAATAAAAGATAGATGTTGGGTGATTAATATTTGGTGGGACATATAGATCAGTCCAAGTTAAAGTTAAAATGGTAGTAGAGAGAATAATATTGTTTTGAATTAATGTAATGTTGTTGTGAGATAATGAAATAGAATTTGAGAAATATTGATGCTGACACAGTAGAAATGTGGAATATATGTAGAGTAATGATTGATATATTGATGTTTATAAATGATGATGTTATTTTGTTGTAGTTGAAGTGAGGCGATAAGATTGAGATTTGGGGATGGCAATTTTGTATTAGGGGATAGTGTAATGGTGGAGTCCGCAACAAAAGGGTTGGGACGGGAAGGGACCGTTTGGCGCCGGAAAGGGTTACCTTAGGTAGAATCCAGGAACCAACATATGGGAATGAGCTTTTTGGGGGGGAACACATCCTAAGTACAAAGGGTTAACGAATATTTTTTATATTTATCGAGAGAATGATGTAGTTTGAGTTTAATGGTAAGTTGGGTTTAGAGATTGTTTGATAGATATTTTGATAGAGATGGGTGTCCTGATAGTTAAAGTTGTTAGTGGTATTAGAGTCAGAGTGAGAAAGATATTATATGAATACCTGCCAAGTGGCAAATCGAGTTATTATAAGTAATTAAATCACCCAAAGTAATGGAGAATGAGATGATTAAATAAAGAGATTTATAGAAATAAAAATATAAAATTTTGATTGAAACCAGTGACAAATTTTTGATAGTGTTTGAAAATAATGTAAAGCTATAAAGTGTTTATTTTGAGTAATTTAAATATCAATTTGATTGTTAATTATAATAATATTTTGTTCTTTTAAATGTTTTATTGTATTTTGTTTTGTGTTTAAAGATAGAATTTTACAGATGTTCAAGTATTTTCAGATGTAACTTGCGTATAATTTATGTAGGTCAAGGTTTATGACTTGACCCAGTTTTGATCAGCTGATAAGTGATATACTATACTAGACATGTTTAGCAAGGAAATAAAGCCAGTTTTGCTTTTAATTGATTTGAACAAATTTTAAATAATTTCAATATGAAAAAAAATATATTTTAATAAATTTAAAATTTTGAATTTAAAATTTTTTTGTGAAAAAAAAAATTCTTGATTTCCCGCCTGCCATCTAATTGATGTTTGTAAACTTTGATTATTTTATTGTTTGTGTACTAATTGTGTTTATTATTATTGAATTATTTTATTGAATTGTATTGTTAGAGTATAGGTGTAATCACATGTTAGATTAAGTATGTTCCTATTTTAAGAAATATTCAATTTGTTTATTTTCTAATAATAATAACTGATGAAGAGAAGGTAACTGATGAAGAGAATAATAACTGCTATTCAATTTAGGTAACGGATTCGTAGTTTGATTTAAAAAAAAAAGATAATTGTTGATTTTAACTTAAAGAAATTTTGCAAATTTTGTAGAACATATCAATGTTTACAGTATATAGTATAAGTGTGCGTGTGAGCCCAGTAACTGCTAAAGGCAGCCCAGTTTGCATATAAGGGGGAACATATTGGTTGAGGATCTGGAATGATATAAGCCAGGGATTTGGACTTTTTGAGGAAACATGTTAGAAGGTGAGGTGCGCTGTGGTGCGTATCTGTTCGATTTTTCGGTGTTGGGATCTCGCACAGAGAAGTCCAGTGACCTCGTTCAGATGCGACCATAGTCGCCGAGCCAGGGGGGTCGTTTACCCATGAGGTGTAAGAACAAGAGGGGGTTGTTGGCACCAGTTCCTCACCGGTCCTCTTAGGGGTTTTAGCAATGAGATTTCTTCTGTTTTGACCGAAGATCTCTCATTGGGGGGGTATTGTAACGGGCCAAATTTGCGGGTTATTTTGTTTTATTGAATTTTTGGGGTTTTATTAAAATATTTGTAAAGTTTATTTTCAACGGTGACCAGGCCATGTGTTGTAGTGTATGGAACAGTTTCTAACAAAGACGAAATACGCCTCGACATTTGTGCAATCGCGAACCAGGAATGCACAGCCTCAGTTTCCAAGAACTTTGTAAGTGTGTGACAGCGCGCCCATATGCCTCACACGACCATGCGCGCGGACTGACGCCTGGGTGAACCAGCAAAGATGGTGAAGAGCACATTTTCTGTTCACTTAATTTACCTTGCTGGCGGATGTAGAACCTAAGTCACACCCATTTTGTGACGTCAGTCAGTGCTGAGCGAATATCATAGACAATCAGCACACAAAAACTTACATGGACTGAATAGGACGAAACTACGGCGAACAACTATGAGGCTTTGTCTTCCATCAAAAAGACGAAACTGAGTTGGCCGCGAGCGTATAGCGGTTCTGGGCAGTCCGACACAGACAGTACCGGCCGGTACAGCCCCACGGGGCTACTTTTTACAAAATTTTAAAATGTACCAGTAAAAAAGTGAATTAACAGTTTCAAACAAGTGGCAGTGATGTGAGTCAACGGAAGGACACCAACTCGTATATTGTTCGCGGGATGTCAATGAAGTTATACATGAAATAAATCGAGGTTCGGTGGACGCCTCGTGCCGGCTTGGGGTATATGTTTCAATTTATATAGCAATGGGGTACATATTTTAATAACGGGGGTTTTAAATAAGAATGTGAGAGAGAGAGAGAGCAGACTGGGCTATCCTTATAGTTATAAGTAATATAATTTAATTATGACCACATAAAACGTATTGAAAAAATGTATGAAAATTTTAAATTAATTAGAAAATTTTATTGGAAAAAGAATAGTACAACCTTTTTAATAATTGCTCATTAAAAAATATTAATTCTCTTCAAAAAATGAGTGGCGTACATTATTACGAAAAACCCGTAACACAGGTTTGTATCTTACATTCGTGCGAGAAGAATCCTGGACCCAGAAAGAATCTTTGCAGGTAGGTGAAATAAAATTTATGTATTGATATATTGTAAAAGTGTAATTAACTTCATAATGGCTTCCAATACAGGGACGATTTTATAAATTAAAAAATTGTTAAATTAAAATCCACACCTACAAAGATGCAAACGTGTGTTTAAGGTTAGTGTAATAAAATAAAAGTGCGTCATTTACGCAAAATTGACGTGAAATAGAAAGTGTAGTATAAAAAATAAAATTAATTAAAGTATTCTAAGTACCAAGTATAAATAATAAGAGATGGCAGATAACGAAAGCAACATGAATGAAACGACTAGTGTCGAAAATTTTGATGAGTCAAAGATGAGTAATTTTGAGATACATTCGACTCCAAGTGCGAGTCAAAATAAAACAGAGTTAAACTTAATTGATCAGAGTAATGTAACTGAAGATTCGGGCATGCAATTGACCCCGACTTCAACAAAATGTAACGTCCAATTCAATAGTGATGTAATGAGTATGTTACAATTACTTTTAGAACAAAATAAAGAACAAAAGAGTGATTCTGACGCTAAATTCAATATTCAAAATTCAATAATCAATAACAAATTTGATGAATTAAAAAATGATATTCAAGAAATGAATAAATGTTTAGAAAATACCAATGAAACAATAGGAACTAGTTTGAATAAATTAGAACATAGTATTGAGAGAATGGGAGTAGTTGTGATGAATCCAAACAAGAACAATACAAATGAAAATTGTAATAACATGTGTAAAAATGTGATACTAGATAAAGAGTTAACAAATGATGATGATGATGTCGAAAATGATAAAAATAATATTGAGAATAGTAATGTATGTGAAAAGATAGTATCAGAGAGTGATATGTTGAAAATAAATGATGAGAGTACTGATGAAGTTGTGGAATGTAATAATGAAATGTTAATGTATGTTTATGAGTTAGAGAGAGAGAGTGGAAAGATAATATAGTGGTAGAATGGGGGCAGAGGGTAAATTTTCCCCTTATTTATGATGATTTAATGTATTCACAAGTGTTGTTTTTGAAGGGCAAGAGTCCCGTGTTAGTAGAAGATTTGAGTTGTTTATTTTATTTGTATAAGTTTATACCCTCTGTCTGGAGTAATATTGAAGGTATGAGATGGTGTTATGATGAGAGAGATTTAAATAGAGAATTGTGTGTTGAGAGAGAGATAGAATTATATGAATTAAAGAGAGATTATGGTGAGTTGAAAGAAATATTAGAAGTGTATTTAAACAAGAATAATTTAATTGATGAAAAAGTAACTGACCCGATAATGAATGTAATTACTACTGGAGACTTAACAGAAATACTTAGTGTTGACTTGTTTCATGATTATTTTGATAAAATGGATGAATTGGATTTTTGACACACAAAATAGCAATCTGTGTGTCAATAAAATCGAAAAGTGTTATTTAAAACAAAGATTGACCTTTGACGATGGAGGCTAAACTATAAACAATCAATGGACAATTTTAAATATATTGTTTTATGGTTTTTGACCTCGCAACCTTGGACATTGAAGTGTGATATGACTAAATAAAGGTTGAATATTTGTAAATAAATGTTTAGTAAATTTATTTGTGTGTATTGTAGAATGTTAAGTAAACAATGTGTGTGTAGATGATTGTTGTAATAATAATATTAATATTTGCAATTTAAATAAATAACCGAATTAATTTTGAAAACAGTAATTGGCTAATTGTAAATGTTTAATTAATTTAATTAAAATAATTTGAAATGTTTTAAATATTTTGATTAATTCAAAGATTATATAATTGAATTTTCTAATGAATTTAAATGGTTTAACGAGATGGGAAGTTGGTAATTAAATGATAAATTGTTGATTTGAAATAACCTTTTGTAAAATGTTTCAGAGGTTACTTGGAGTAGTGGTGTATGGTGTATATAGTTGTGTATGTCAGTATATGAATTATGGACTGTAAGTATAAAATTTTTATGATACAAGTCAAATATAATAAAATGTACACAGATGTTTAACTTAATGGAAAGAATTTTAACTTCAATAATGAAAATAACTTGAGATAATGATTTAATGGGTAATAATAACTAAATTATGATGCAACATAAATGTTAATAATAAATTTGAAAATTTTAGGGAATCTAATGTTGAAAAAGTTATGAATGATTTAAATGAGGATGTATAAAATGGTAAATGAAAATGTCATGTTATAATGTTGTATATAAAGTTTTAATTTTTATTATTTAGTATTAATGTGCTATTGCTGGGGTGGCCTGTGCCCCAGTAGATAGTGGAAAGGGTTGGGGGTAACAGTGAGTGTTACCTCCATCGGAGGCCAACATGGCGAAAATGTACGGCACACCTTTTTTTTGTACAATTGTACCATGATAGACTTTCATGCCGTACATAATAATGATGGATAGAACAGGCATTGAAGTGAAAGTTTGATTTCCCCGACTTTTTGGGCGATTACTGCCTTAGCAGCACTAATCGTGGATTTGGCTAGCGGTCAGCTATGGCCATATCAAGTCCCTGGACCATAGCTGATTTGAAATTGGTTGATAGTAGAAATTAATAGGGGGGTGAAACTAGGGGAAATCCCGGAACTATGGAATAGCGGCTGCCACTCTGTCCGTGTGGGGACAGCAAAGCCAGGTGGTAGACCCGTCTTAAGGGCTTATAAATATAAAACAAGGATATGTCGATATCCAAAATCTTTAAAATGTAAAGCCGAAGCAGAGACACGGAGATGTCCAATTCCTCCAACTATGTAGTCTTTGTGAAAGCAAATGGGCGCTACAGTCCAACATAATTACAATAGTGTGTGTGGGTTAGGAGGTTGTTCAGATGAACAACGAAATTAAATTTCATAACATAAAAAATTATAACTCTAATTTTGCTCTCATAAAATGCTTGGATTATGTTTCGATAAATAGGTGTTCATACATTCAGTATAATGTGTTTATTCTGTATTTTAAATGTATTATTTTATTGTGTTAGAGGTAAGAATTGAAAAAAAAATATGTGTTCTATATAATTTGTGTAATTTTGAATTAAAGTAAATAACTAGACCGACCGGCAGGCGGTTTACACAATAGTACCAGTCAGAAAGAGGGGAAACAATGATGGGTAATATGGTAGATGTAAGGATTGATAATCATATGTATTTCATGTAATTTGCACAATTTTGAAATGTGTTTTCACTTGCTACGAATGTCAGCTGATCAGTAATAAAATGTCACTGTTAAATTGTTTATTAATGTTCAAGGTAGTTAATGTTAAATATACTGTTTTAATGTGTTAAAGATGCGATTGCAAATGATGAGAAAAGTAATTTGATAAAGTTAAGATTTTAATGATTTGTGAAAATTAATAAAAGATAGATGTTGGGTGATTAATATCAGTCCAAGTTAAAGTTAAAATGGTAGTAGAGAGAATAATATTGTTTTGAATTAATGTAATGTTGTTGTGAGATAATGAAATAGAATTTGAGAAATATTGATGCTGACACAGTAGAAATGTGGAATATATGTAGAGTAATGATTGATACATTGATGTTTATAAATGATGATATTATTTTGTTGTAGTTGAATTGAGGCAATAAGATTGAGATTTGGGGATGGCAATTTTGTATTAGGGGATAGTGTAATGGTGGAGTCCGCAACAAAAGGGTTGGGACGGGAAGGGACCGTTTGGCGCCGGAAAGGGTTACCTTAGGTAGAATCCAGGAACCAACATAAGGGAATGAGCTTTTTGTGGGGGGGGAACACATATCCTAAGTACAAAGGGTTAGCGAATATTTTTTATATATATCGAGAGAATGATGTAGTTTGAGTTTAATGGTAAGTTGGGTTTAGAGATTGTTTGATAGATATTTTGATAGAGATGGGTGTCCTGATAGTTAAAGTTGTTAGTGGTATTAGAGTCAGAGTGAGAAAGATATTATATGAATACCTGCCAAGTGGCAAATCGAGTTATTATAAGTAATTAAATCACCCAAAGTAGTGGAGAATGAGACGATTAATTAAAGAGATTTATAGAAATAAAAATATAAAATTTTGATTGAAACCAGTGACAAATTTTTGATAGTGTTTGAAAATAATGTAAAGCTATAAAGTGTTTATTTTGAGTAATTTAAATATCAATTTGATTGTTAATTATAATAATATTTTGTTCTTTTAAATGTTTTATTGTATTTTGTTTTGTGTTTAAAGATAGAATTTTACAGATGTTCAAGTATTTTCAGATGTAACTTGCGTGTAATTTATGTAGGTCAAGGTTTATGACTTGACCCAGTTTTGATCAGCTGATAAGTGATATACTATACTAGCCATGTTTAGCAAGGAAATTAAGCCAGTTTTGCTTTTAATTGATTTGAACAAATTTTAAATAATTTCAATATGAAAAAAATATATTTTAGTAAATTTAAAATTTTGAATCTAAAATTTTTTTTGAAAAAAAAAATTCTTGATTTCCCGCCTGCCATCTAATTGATGTTTGTAAACTTTGATTATTTTATTGTTTGTGTACTAATCGTGTTTATTATTATTGAATTATTTTATTGAATTGTATTGTTAGAGTATAGGTGTAATCACATGTTAGATTAAGTATGTTCCTATTTTAAGAAATATTCAATTTGTTTATTTTCTAATAATAATAACTGATGAAGAGAATTATTCAATTTAGGTAACGGATTCGTAGTTTGATTTAAAAAAAAAAAAAAAAAAGATAATTGTTGATTTTAACTTAAAGAAATTTTGCAAATTTTGCAGAACATATAAATGTTTACAGTATATAGTATAAGTGTGCGTGTAAGCCCAGTAACTGCTAAAGGCAGCCCAGTTTGCATATAAGGGGGAACATATCGGTTGAGGATCTGGAATGATATAAGCCAGGGATTTGGACTTTTTGAGGAAACATGTTAGAAGGTGAGGTGCGCTGTGGTGCGTATCTGTTCGATTTTTCGGTGTTGGGATCTCGCACAGAGAAGTCCAGTGACCTCGTTCAGATGCGTCCATAGTCGCCGAGCCAGGGGGGTCGTTTACCCATGAGGTGTAAGAACAAGAGGGGGTTGTTGGCACCAGTTCCTCACCGGTCCTCTTAGGGGTTTTAGCAATGAGATTTCTTCTGTTTTGACCGAAGATCTCTCATTGGGGGGGGGGTATTGTAACGGGCCAAATTTGCGGGTTATTTAGTTTTATTGAATTTTTGGGGTTTTATTAAAATATTTGTAAAGTTTATTTTCAACGGTGACCAGGCCATGTGTTGTAGTGTATGGAACAGTTTCTAACAAAGACGAAATACGCCTCGACATTTGTGCAATCGCGAACCAGGAATGCACAGCCTCAGTTTCCAAGAACTTTGTAAGTGTGTGACAGCGCGCCCATATGCCTCACACGACCATGCGCGCGGACTGACGCCTGGGTTAACCAGCAAAGATGGTGAAGAGCACATTTTCTGTTCACTTAATTTACCTTGCTGGCGGATGTAGAACCTAAGTCACGCCCATTTTGTGACATCAGTCAGTGCCGAGCGAATATCATAGACAATCAGCACACAAAAACTTACATGGACTGAATAGGACGAAACTACGGCGAACAACTATGAGGCTTTGTCTTCCATCAAAAAGACGAAATTGAGTTGGCCACGAGCGTATAGCGGTTCTGGGCAGTCCAACACAGACAGTACCGGCCGGTACAGCCCCACGGGGCTACTTTTTACAAAATTTTAAAATGTACCAGTAAAAAAGTGAATTAACAGTTTCAAACAAGTGGCAGTGATGTGAGTCAACGGAAGGACACCAACTCGTATATTGTTCGCGGGACGTCAATGAAGTTATACATGAAATAAATCGAGGTTGCGTGGACGCCTCGTGCCGGCTTGGGGTATATGTTTCAATTTATATAGCAATGGGGTACATATTTTAATAACGGGGGTTTTTAAATAAGAATGTGTGAGAGAGAGAGAGAGCAGACTGGGCTATCCTTATAGTTATAAGTAATATAATTTAATTATGACCACATAAAACGTATTGAAAAAATGTATGAAAATTTTAAATTAATTAGAAAATTTTATTGGAAAAAGAATAGTACAACCTTTTTAATAATTGCTCATTAAAAAATATTAATTCTCTTCAAAAAATGAGTGGCGTACATTATTACGAAAAACCCGTAACACAGGTTTGTATCTTACGTTCGTGCGAGAAGAATCCTGGACCCAGAAAGAATCTTTGCAGGTAGGTGAAATAAAATTTATGTATTGATATATTGTAAAAGTGTAATTAACTTCACAAAACAAGAAGGAAGAAAGAAGAAGGAAGAAAGAAGAAAGAAGAGGAAGGAAGAATCAGTGATGAAGAACCAACAACCATGGCATAAAAGATTGCAAGAGCCAGTCAACTATAAATCAACACCTACCAATATGTCGGAGGCGTTCAGAGGCTAGTCCGACTAACTCCATATTTTTACAATCTGAGATATTTAAGCTAAAAGTAAAACATGCACAGAAAATTCAATTTTAATCTTAAAAATATTTTTAATGTTCATGTTGGTAGATAAAGACATGAAAATCTTTTATTTAAAGCGGCAATACAGAATAAAAATAATTACCATGGAGAAACAGGAAAAAAGTACAATTTGCAGAGTTAATCAGTTTGCCAACTGAAGAAATTGATAAAGCAGAGTTGTTTCTAAGTAGCTTTTATTTATAAATCGGGAAAAATCACACAAATGAAATAAAATTCTGAATAAAAATGTTTACATATTGTATGAACTGTTAAAATGTTATTACATAACCTTCATTTAGTTGGATTAGTCAATGTAGAAAAATGATTGTTCATCTTCATCTTCGGTTGGCTTACAGCTGCTACCCCTCTCCGTCTTCAGGCTCAAGTAATAGTCGTGGTGAATGGGGGGAATGAATTTAAGAAGCTCCATCATGTCCTTCTTTTTTGCCAAGGAAATGGCTCTTGCTTCAGGATAAAGGAGAGCTTGTTCCACGTTCGCTAGAGTAGACATTGGTCGGCCTTTGACCTTCTTTTGAATGTTTATACATTCGAAGTCCATCTCATCAGAATTTGTGAACTTGAATTTAATTGTAAACGGTTCTTTTTTCTCTAATCTTATCCACCTCATCTTCAACCAATTCACAGAATCCCCTTTCTCGGTCTTTTTTTGGTTTGTGATGGCTTCTTGTAAGTTCTTAGTAGAGAAAAAGTGCTCATGGTTCATTTCAGTCAAACTATATTTGTTTGATTTTTTCCTGCATTCGAGGATTATGTTGTACCAGTCTCGTGGCGAAAATATATTACTGGTGTTTTTCGCTCTCTTTTCTATAAAGGAAAAGTCCGAGTCGTTAGGTAAATAACTATGGCCTGAAACCAAAAATTTCATATCGATGATTTCTGTTTTGGTTTCCTTCTTTTGCAGGTAGTTCATCAAACTCAGGACCAATTTGATATTTCGGTTTTGCCCTGTAAAACAATCGGAATAGGTAACAATGTGTTTAGCGCCTTTTGCATGGGTAGTGATGTGGTTTACCAAGCAAGCGGCAATCTCTTGTGACCCCCTTGAACCTTCTGTCTCTGGCCAAACATACATGAAGGCTTTATTCGTGTTGAACACATGACATCCGAAATTATAAACATATAAATTTCTTTTATAATAAGCTGTTGACGTAGTCAATTTCGGGAACGCTAAAGCTTTTTGCAGATCAAAGGTAAATACAAAATAATCATCAGAGCACTTTTCTTTGTCTTGTTTTAGACATTCTCTGGCTTTTTCAGCTTTCCTTAGATGTAGTTCCTTCTCTCGTTCAATTGCTACTTTTTCTTGTTCACTTGCTGAGGCGAGCTTGTTATTCTGACAGTCACAAAATTGGCATGTGTCTTTAAGGGGAGGCTTGAAATGCAAATTAAATTGCGTTGAGAAAACGTGATAGTACATTTTTTCCTTCATGGGAATTTTATCATTTTCCCCACACCATGCAACATAAAGATCATACATTTTTTTTTACTGTTAAATCAGAGTTTAAATATCTCCTGTTCGGGTTGTGAGCATGTGTGTAGTGGCTTACGTAGGAAGGAAATGATTTGATGTGGTTTACGACATCAGAGGTGTCAACTTTGTTACCAGGATTGTTATGGCCTGTAGTGTCAACAACAAGGCTTACATCATCTTTTACACAGCAGCTGTAAATTCTACCATCTGAAACTTGAAATGTCTCCCTAAAATATTTCTTGCAAACTCGTACGTCTTCATTTCCAACTCGAATAAAAAATGAAAAACTATGCTCTCTGGGACTTTTAGACTTATTTACAGGGCGCCGCCTACTGACAATGTTTGATTTTACACAACCATGCAAAAATAAATTTTGTTGTGATTGATCTGATAAGCTATAAAAAGATTTGAAAGCAGCCTTTCTGTCCTCTCCAGATATTTTTTTGTTGCAACCCCTAGCACAGTTGCAAAACTTATCGTTAAACACCTTTGTGGCAACAGTTTTACCTGATCTAGTTGTATATTCTAGACCAGAAAGCCGCTGTTGTCTTTGCCTTGACCTTTACCAGTTTTCGGGATTTTTAGGTCTTTTACGGCCTCTAGAAAGACTTGGCATTGAAGATAAAACATTTGATGATGAATCACTTTGTTCATCATCACGTAGGCCACTAACAGGATCATTATTTTCCTCAGTTAAATTATTTCTCTCAATTTGGTTATTTCTTTCGGTTTGGTTAATTAAAATGTTATGGTGGCATGTTAATGAAAGCCTAAGTTTAGGCCTACCTGCCTCCGATTCTGGTACGTAATCTGGGTCTGAGTCTGTATTTTCCCCAACAATGTCACTACAATTAAAATAATCACTGTCACTGCTTGACTCACTCATGGTTTAGTACTAATCAGAAATACTTAAACGTTAATGTAACGTAACACGTCAATGAAGTAACAAACTATATTTTAAAATTAAAGCAATCATTAGATCACAGAAGTAAACAGAGCACATAAGCTCAACTCAAGAACACATTTTACGGAGTTAGTCACTGTGGCAACTGAACGATTTTGCAAAATCATCTGTTGCCCAAGGAAGTACTGTTACCTACTGGCAAACGCCTGAATTATGGAGTTAATCGATTTCACCTCTGAAAGTTTACTACTTTTTAAACCAAAACACGTGCGCAGGTTCATTTGGGGAAAAAGTGGAGTTATTCGGACTAGCCTCTGAACGCCTCATGTGTAATGACCAATCAACCTGCAGATTAAAGAGATAGATAAAAAACTGACTAGCTGAGATTACCAGTATACTATAAATAATGTTACAAATGAATAAGAAAAGAAATATTATACAAAGGAGTGAAAATAACAATAATAATTATTGATTAGAAGCTGTGAATTAAGCATAGTAACAAGATATGCACAGCAACAATGTAACAAAAGGAGTATTAATATGTCTCAGAGTATCAGCAAACACTAGTCAATTAATCTGACAATCGTATATAAAAGCAAGAAAATAATTAAATGATTATTAATTACCTTTATTAAAACCAGATATACAAAAATAAGGTTAAAAGAATGCCAATGTGAGTCAAACTAACATACACATTGTTAGCACCAATGACCAAATGACATAACCTATGATGTGTGTAAGATTCACCTGTATTCACAACTAACAACAGGAAAAACCTACCCAAACCAGAATGTAATACATGTAAAAGCAAGTAGAAATAACAATCTTTCTACAGGTAACAAGATCAGATGCCCAAAATAAACTTTAAATGAGAAAATAAACAAAGAAAGTGAACCAAAACCCACTAAAATGGAATTCCCTATATAAAATTTGTATAAAGTCACGTTATAAAAATGAATAGAAACAAAATGTCGATGTCAATACCACAAATAGTGTGATACCACTAATGTACTATAGTGCAAAGATAATAAGACAGAATACAGTATACTATAATTATATTTAAGTGCACATGTCATGTGACACCAGGTGTAACTAGTATTGTTTAACCACATGCAATGTAAAAAAGTCTAATGTAGTAAACACACCAAGTCCAGTACTAAGACAACATTCTTACTCAGCTATTGTAACTGAGAGACAATAACAAAAAGAACTCTAATACCAGAAAAGAATGATATTAAGTAGGCATCTAATGATGAAAATAGAGACCACTTAAGTAACCAAAAATGACTAAAAGTTACCTCATTTTCCAGTTAACAAAGGTAACCAGTAGTAGTAACCCTTTGTTATCAACAAATGGGAACAATTAGAAAGCAGACAAATACTTTCTAATGAACGAAATATGTAAATATAAATGTGAGTACCTAGGCTAAGATGACAGTAGAATAAGAATTGTATTTTATCAATAAATCTAAGTAAATAGTAACTAAGGAGTGATGAGAACTTGGAAGGCATGCCCTCAAGTGGGTATGAGTGCCATTATGTAGTGATAATAAAGATTTAAATATAAAATAATAGTGTTAAGTGAACCGTATTAATCACAAACAATAACTTTCTTAAAAATGGACCAAAGCACACCATGAGTGGACTCAAATAATAGAGCCAAGTGTAGTGAATCCATTGATATGCTCAGATTTAAAATCGGAATGATATTAACAAAGTTATTACAATTATAAGAATTTGTGTCAAAATGAGAAAAACAGTTTTAATCTAGAACCCGAAGACCCACGCCAAACTTAAATATAACGCCGAGGGGGTATGTACACAAAAGTGAAGATCGCCCACCAATCAAATCCACGGATTTAGCCAAATTTTGGTCGTTTACTGAACGGAACGGCAGAGCGAGGCCTGCGTTCTGGACACTTTTCAATCAACATTCGAAGTGATGAGATGTCGTCCGACGAGATAAAAAGTCAGCTGATTTGTTAATGTGTGTGTGCGTCACTAAGTAAACAGAGTGACATAACCTAAAAATTGTGATAACGAATATACATTAGTATCAGTGAGTGAAGTGCAACAGTGCGAAATAAATTGTCCAGTGGATAATCCAGAGCAATTTCGGTATATAAATTATAAAATTAAAAGGGAGTATAAGTGATTTTTACTATTTCAATCAAACCATGAAAAACGATATTATCGAAACATTTCATAACAACGAACGTAGGTTAAGGTATACTTGTAACTGTAACTGAACAACAAATGCAATCCTCAGAGATTTAATTAATTTTATTTGTGAATTTATTAACCTTATAATTAATTTTGATGTATAATAATTATTTTTTTGTGTGACTTTACCACACTTGATGACAGTTGTCAACCATAACATATCTATAAATTTAACCAACAATTGCCAATGACTGAGGCTTGTCAGGTGATTGAATTATTTAACGAAGGTTAATACAATATTTATATGTTTTTATGCTTTTATGATTTAGGGAAGAAACCTACCATCATTATAATATTTCAATGTCAATTATTATGGTGAATAATAACCAAGGTTGCCAGAATAAATGGTTACTGACAGCCATGCAACTACAATCATATAACACTAAATACTGAATCAGATGTTTAACCAGATAACACTGTTTCGAATTTATAATTTTATTGTTCATTTAATTGTATTGTCAGGAATTATCTTGACACTAATTAACTTTGTTTCAAGTATTTATTGTCCATTGAATCTAATAATTTTACTAACCTATAATGTCCAGATTAGAGAAATGATTATTATTTTGTGTATTAATTGTAAGTGACTGAATAGTAGTCAACATCTGAATATTTAATAACAATCTATGAGAGTTCTATTCAATGTCTTGGTATCCTGTTAGCTCAAAGAACACACGAAGGTATTGAATTATTATTAACCAACAAACATTTAGAAGCATTAAAATAGTAAACAGTTCTGCCACCCTGAGGCAAGTTTTTTGTAAAGTTGAAAGTCTCATGCTTATTATTATTATTGTTTTGAATTTAATTATAAATCATATTTATGCTCAATCAGAACGAACCATTATTGTGAATAAAACGATTGTTGACATAAGAAACAGAGTCAGTCAGATCATTTCTAGAAATTAGTTGACAACAGGTGGATGAATTTGATTGGTTGAATCAACAAGCAGCGGCGATTACAAAAACGGTAAGTCCGTATATACTGGATCGAGAGTTCGACCCTGCGAGTTCGACATGACATCAAGTAAGTGTTTATCAGTGAAAATTGTTTGTATTTTCAGCACAGAAATTATACCACCGATTCAACGAGTCAACGGAAGGACTTCTGAGTGAATAAACTGAACGAAGTAAAAATACTTCGTTAAATAATTTCTTGTGTAACAACCGGACTTATCAAGCTGGATTCAATGCTAGGTTGAATTGAGCCATAAGTCAATAATAATATATATCAGTAAACATAAAATTTTACAATATTAAACCAAAACTAAACGGGAAGTTAGCTCCCCAGAACCCTAAATTATCTTTACTTACAAGTTGGCGCCAAACGTAAGAGGCTTCGAATTAGGACTATTTAATAATAAATAAAAATAATTAAAATCGATTTACCTAATTTCGAGCAAGCAGCTACAGTACCGGAAAGGATAGAACAGTACCAAAAAACGAAAATGTCAGGATTCACACAAGAACAGATGCAGGAATTGATGAAGTTTATGAAAGAACAATTCCAGAAAATGTTGGAGAAAATGGAAGAAAGTTACAAGGATGTGAAGGAGGCATTAGGCCAGAAAATAGATGAAAGTTACAAGAATATAAAGGAGGAAATCCTAGACGATAGTAAACGATGGAGAGAAGAATTAAGAAATGAGAGGAGCCAATCGATGGAACAATCCGGCCAGAAAATAGATGATAAGAAGACGGATATAGAAGAAATACCAAACGGTGAGAACATCGAACATTCAAGCCAGAACATAGAAGGTAAGGGAGAAAAGAAGAACCAAATAATGGAAAAAGAGCCTCCAGGTGGTCTAGTGGCTAACGCGGGCGATTGATGCGCTCGTGGTCCCGGGTTCAATTCCCGGCGGAGGTTCCATACGGCGTGCACTCAGCGTCATGAGGCAAACTGAGTAGGCGCTGAGATAACAGTGCCACCTCCTGGCTGTGAATACCGCAACTAGCGGCTGGTGGCGCGTAGTACTAGCCATACACCGTCACACTAACACAAAAGCCGCGCGGTACGCCTTGGTCCTTAACGGACTGTTGAGCGGAGGTTTATTTTATTTTAAATAATGGAAAAAACGGAAGAGAAGAAGATGAAATTAAGAGGAATAATACGCCCAAAGAAGGTGAGAGTTACAAAGGAAATAGTAGAGATGGCTAGGAGTGGTCTAATTAATTTCATTAACCGCCCAATCATTGATCATAGAATAATGGCCAATGGTAAGAAGTATGACAAGAACCTAGTAAAGGCGTTCGAAGCGAGTCACCATGTAACAGGGAGAAGAATTTTTACCAAGAGGGTAGTCAGAGTAAATACGCCCAGAAAAAAAATACTCCTCAACAGATCAATGACGTCGTCGATAGTTGAGATGACAGGAACACCTGTGGGAAACAAACCTAATGATGAAACAATTGACTCAACCTGTTATACCTTTCGAAAGGCTACAAAAGAAGAATTGCAATGCCAACCAGCTGACAAAGAATTAATAGAGGAGGAGGTCGTTCAAAACATAACTACAGACCTCAAATTAAAAGAAACTTGGGTAGCTACGAAATGGAAGGACAAGATGATAGTGAGGTACATTACAAGTACTGAGAACCATCTGAACATAAGGATGATCCCAATAACAAACACACCTAAGATGAGTGACTATGGGTAAACTGAAGAAGGATACTTTGAGAAAAGGGATGGATGTTTATGATACTGACCAACGCCAACAATCATATGTGAACCAAAATGAACAAACCAAACACGCTATGCTTCATCCTTCACCATTAATTTCAAACAAAAAAGAAATTAATAAATCATCCAGAATAAATGTCACAGATCAGACATTTGAAGGAGTAGAGGAGCAAAACAACGAAAAGTCAAACATTGAAAAGAGATGGATTTAACAAGGAATGAGAACGATAAAAAATAATAATATGAGAAGCACACGACCAAAAGAGTCGAAATGATAAAAATAAATATGAGCGATAAGCCAATATGAACAAACCAAATACATTATGCCACTTCCTAATATTAATTTCAATCAAAAAGAAAATAATTAACGTCCAGAATAAGTGTGAGTATCAGACACTTGAAGGGGAAGAGAGGAAGAACACCAAAGTGAAAATAATAAGAGAGAGGGATATAAAGGAATGAAAGCAGGATAGAGAAAACCATTAAGACTATAATGTTGACCAGTAAATGGTGACCAATCAAAGCAAAATGATTGTACAAAGAATACCAGTCAGAACTAAAACAAAGGTGATGAGAAAAATACTCAAATGTTATAAAAACAGTAATTACACAAAACTTGAAGGCATGATAAATATGACCAGACATGAAATCTGAAATCAAACACGTATTAATAATGATAATGCAATTGCTAAACAGAAAATAGAGAGAGGAAGATCAAAGAGAAAATAAATAAATGAGAAACAAAACATCTAATAACAATATTGTTTCCAGTAGAGGACAGAGAATAAGATGAAAAGTATAAAAAAGAATGAAGAATATTATCAAATCTGAACAATAACTGAGTGAATTACCCTGAATATTTGTTATTAGTCGCACAATGACTACTTTGAATTTTTATGTTGATTTGTAGAGAAAAGCTCCAAACAACAATTTAACTGAGCAGAGATGATGTTCCTCTAGTCTCAGAAAGATGTAGGGTGGACAGCAGAGCATGGAAGCCAAAAAGTGCCCCTCTGGACTGTGCCAACTACCATGTTAGGGAAATGATAGGGAATTAGATACTACAGGGAAAAAACTAACAAGAAAGAATATAGTGGGTCAGATCGAAGATAACAATGTATTGAAATATGTGATGAAAAGGAAACAAGATATAAAAGACGGAAGCTCAGAATGATTATGAAACAATATGATAGATAATTTCTCAAATCCTGTAAAGGAATTCATCCAAATGATCTATTTTCGAGAGGGGACAATATGTAACATGACATATGAGCCCTAAGATTTCAGTGATATAAAATGATAACACATGTCAGATAATGAGTCAAAGAGACAAGCCAAATAATTTGTCTAAAATGCCAAGCTCAACGCTACATGAGCTAACTATCACCAATTGTAAACTCACAGCCATAAGAGTCAATAAACTGATGGTAAATACAAATGGAATGACATTATAGTGAAGAGATTTTGCACCACACAATGATTGTACCAACAGAAGCAACCACCCAATAGTTTTCGGTCAGTGAAGAACCAAACAGACACAAGAAACAAGAAAGAAGAATCAGTGAGGAAACAAACAGACACAAGAAAGAAGAAAGAAGAATCAGTGAAGAAACAAACAAGAAGAAAGAAGAAAGAAGAAACAAGAAAGAACAAACGAGAAGGAAGAAAGAAGAAGGAAGAAAGAAGAAAGAAAAGGAAGGAAGAATCAGTGATGAAGAACCAACAACCATGGCATAAAAGATTGCAAGAGCCAATCAACTATAAATCAACACCTACCAATATGTGTAATGACCAATCAACCTGCAGATTAAAGAGATAGATAAAAAACTGACTAGCTGAGATTACCAGTATACTATAAATAATGTTACAAATGAATAAGAAAAGAAATATTATACAAAGGAGTGAAAATAACAATAATAATTATTGATTAGAAGCTGTGAATTAAGCATAGTAACAAGATATGCACAGCAACAATGTAACAAAAGGAGTATTAATATGTCTCAGAGTATCAGCAAACACTAGTCAATTAATCTGACAATCGTATATAAAAGCAAGAGAATAATTAAATGATTATTAATTACCTTTATTAAAATCAGATATACAAAAATAAGGTTAAAAGAATGCCAATGTGAGTCAAACTAACATACACATTGTTAGCACCAATGACCAAATGACATAACCTATGATGTGTGTAAGATTCACCTGTATTCACAACTAACAATAGGCAAAACCTACCCAAACCAGAATGTAATACATGTAAAAGCAAGTAGAAATAACAATCTTTCTACAGGTAACAAGATCAGATGCCCAAAATAAACTTTAAATGAGAAAATAAACAAAGGAAGTGAACCAAAACCCACTAAAATGGAATTCCCTATATAAAATTTGTATAAAGTCACGTTATAAAAATGAATAGAAACAAAATGTCGATGTCAATACCACAAATAGTGTGATACCACTAATGTACTATAGTGCAAAGATAATAAGACAGAATACAGTATACTATAATTATATTTAAGTGCACGTCATGTGACACCAGGTGTAACTAGTATTGTTTAACCAAATGCAATGTAAAAAAGTCTAATGTAGTAAACACACCAAGTCCAGTACTAAGACAATGTTCTTACTCAGCTATTGTAACTGAGAGACAATAACAAAAAGAACTCTAATACCAGAAAAGAATGATATTAAGTAGGCATCTAATGATGAAAATAGAGACCACTTAAGTAACCAAAAATGACTAAAAGTTACCTCATTTTCCAGTTAACAAAGGTAACCAGTAGTAGTAACCCTTTGTTATCAACAAATGGGAACAATTAGAAAGCAGACAAATACTTTCTAATGAACGAAATATGTAAATATAAATGTGAGTACCTAGGCTAAGATGACAGTAGAATAAGAATTGTATTTTATCATAAATCTAAGTAAATAGTAACTAAGGAGTGATGAGAACTTGGAAGCATGCCCTCAAGTGGGTATGAGTGCCATTATGTAGTGATAATAAAGATTTAAATATAAAATAATAGTGTTAAGTGAACCGTATTAATCACAAACAATAACTTTCTTAATAATGGACCAAAGCACACCATGAGTGGACTCAAATAATAGAGCCAAGTGTAGTGAATCCATTGATACGCTCAGATTTAAAATTGGAATGATATTAACAAAGTTATTACAATTATAAGAATTTGTGTCAAAATGAGAAAAACAGTTTTAATCTAGAACCCGAAGACCCACGCCAAACTTAAATATAACGCCGAGGGGGTATGTACACAAAAGTGAAGATCGCCCACCAATCAAATCCACGGATTTAGCCAAATTTTGGTCGTTTACTGAACGGAACAGCAGAGCGAGGCCTGCGTTCTGGACACTTTTCAATCAACATTCGAAGCGATGAGATGTCGTCCGACGAGATAAAAAGTCAGCTGATTTGTTAATGTGTGTGTGCGTCACTAAGTAAACAGAGTGACATAACCTAAAAATTGTGATAACGAATATACATTAGTATCAGTGAGTGAAGTGCAACAGTGCGAAATAAATTGTCCAGTGTATAATCCAGAGCAATTTCGGTATATAAATTATAAAATTAAAAGGGAGTATAAGTGATTTTTACTATTTCAATCAAACCATGAAAAACGATATTATCGAAACAGTTCATAACAATGAACGTAGGTTAAGGTATACTTGTAACTGTAACTGAACAACAAATGACAATCCTCAGAGATTTAATTAATTTTACTTGTGAATTTATTAACCTTATAATTAATTTTGATGTATAATAATTATTTTTTTGTGTGACTTTACCACACTTGATGACAGTTGTCAACCATAACATATCTATGAATTTAACCAACAATTGCCAATGACTGAGGCTTGTCAGGTGATTGAATTATTTAACGAAGGTTAATACAATATTTATATGTTTTTATGCTTTTATGATTTAGGGAAGAAACCTACCATCATTATAATATTTCAATGTCAATTATTATGGTGAATAATAATCAAGGTTGCCAGAATAAATGGTTACTGACAGCCATACAACTACAATCATATAACACTAAATACTGAATCAGATGTTTAACCAGATAACACTGTTTCGAATTTATAATTTTATTGTTCATTTAATGTTTTAGTGGATAGTTAGTGAGGATCGGTCAATAATACAACTTTTAGTAATTTTGCGTCGACGTTTCGACAATATTTATTGTCATCTTCAGGACCTGTGTATGAAATACAGTAGAAATATCAAACATAACGAAACAATTAAATATTTGGGTGAACGTGTTGGTGATGTGAGTGTGTGCGTGTGTATGTATGTATCATTTTTTATGTGAAGACTTATGATAGTTTGTTTACATCTTCAAATTATCTTTAAGAAAGCGAGCAAATTATAGTATGAGAGAACTTAATTTATACAGTATTACAATTTAAATTACTAAATATAATGTTATTTTAATTAATTAAACAAACAGTAACCAACAATTGGATATTAGATTGGTACAAAAATTGTTTATACCTACAACAGTCAACATATAGCAAAGTAATATATTACCTATAACTAAAACAGATTAGGGGATGTTCACTACGTAATTATTAAAAGTTATTTTTACCATGTTTCACTCCCTACTGGTGTTAGCAAACAATCATAATTTAGAAATATACAATTTACACAATATTGTAAAACATTACGACTTAAATCAGATAGTTGACAAAGGTTACACACAAAAGTTTCTGGTAAATTTTACTAACAGGTAAACTTGGATAATACGGTAATTGTAATCATATTGTAAAATATAGTCAAGAGTACTATAGAATAATGTAATTTATGTATGTGTCCACAATCACCCTTCTCTTTCACCCATGCTCCCCCCGCCAGTCCACCCAGCCTCTCACTCTAACCTGAAATCGATCTATCACTCACTATCACCCCACTCACTCTCTCTCTCTCTCTCTCTCTCTCTCTCTCTCTCTCTCTCTCTCTCACTGTCTCCCTTCTTCTCTCTCTCACTCTTCCACCCTTCGCTCTCACACTCTCTCTCTCTCCCTCTCATTATCTCTCTTCATTCACACACTCTCTCTCTCTCTCTCTCTCTCTCTCTCTCTCTCTCTCTCTCTCCCTCTATTTGTCATTGTCCACGATTGGCACTCTAAAACACTCACCATTTTTATTACACTATCATCCTCATATAAATAGAGAATTATACACACGATAACAGAAATGATTTACCAACTTGTATTAAAGGGTTACAGACTTTAAAACACAACATTATAGATAACGGATCTATTATATGAAAAAGGTTATTACTTAATATTTACATTTTTGGTCAATGTTATTTACCTGGAACTTGGTTGGTCTATACAGAGTACCATAGTCAATGTAGTTCAAATATATGTCGGTCATAATCTCTCTCACATGATCCCTCAATCTCTCTCTCTCTCTCTCTCTCTCTCTCACTCTATTCTAAACAGATATATACCACAAATCTAACACGTAGACGTGTACATACACACACGCTAGAATTACATACGCGCGCGCGCACACACACACACACACACACACACACACACACACACACACACACACACACACACACACACACACACACACACACAACCTCACAAGTCAACTACACATTGGAGAATCCATACATAATATAACACTATTTTATTGACTTATTTTTATCATCTAAGTGTAAATTATGCACAACGGAGATGCCCACTGTACTGAGTTTAAAACTGATCGACTATGTGTCTATAAGAAATGTTATATGTTTCTTAGCTAATACTAAATAATATGATCAGTGAGACACTTACAATTGTTGCTGACGCCAAACACACAACTGTAAATTTTCCCTGACCAACACCTTATTATAAAGCAGAACAGACGACCCTTGTACATTTGTAGGAAATTAAGTAACATGTGTTCGGAAGACAGTTGAGAAAGATTTGCACTAGGGGGGAGTGTGACACTAATTAATATCCCACGACAAGCTGGCCACTAATGACCAACACATCCTGTAGGGAGACTACTGAATATTTCTTCAAATTCTTGTTTTGACGGTATGTATAAGTTGAGCATAACTGGACGAGAGGTTTTGAGTATCAGTGCGAAAATTAATGGAGTGATTGTGGACACATACATAAATTACATTATTCTATAGTACTCTTGACTATATTTTACAATATGATTACAATTACCGTATTATCCAAGTTTACCTGTTAGTAAAATTTACCAGAAACTTTTGTGTGTAACCTTTGTCAACTATCTGATTTAAGTCGTAATGTTTTACAATATTGTGTAAATTGTATATTTCTAAATTATGATTGTTTGCTAACACCAGTAGGGAGTGAAACATGGTAAAAATAACTTTTAATAATTACGTAGTGAACATCCCCTAATCTGTTTTAGTTATAGGTAATATATTACTTTGCTATATGTTGACTGTTGTAGGTATAAACAATTTTTGTACCAATCTAATATCCAATTGTTGGTTACTGTTTGTTTAATTAATTAAAATAACATTATATTTAGTAATTTAAATTGTAATACTGTATAAATTAAGTTCTCTCATACTATAATTTGCTCGCTTTCTTAAAGATAATTTGAAGATGTAAACAAACTATCATAAGTCTTCACATAAAAAATGATACATACATACACACGCACACACTCACATCACCAACACGTTCACCCAAATATTTAATTGTTTCGTTATGTTTGATATTTCTACTGTATTTCATACACAGGTCCTGAAGATGACAATAAATATTGTCGAAACGTCGACGCAAAATTACTAAAAGTTGTATTATTGACCGATCCTCACTAACTATCCACTAAAACATTCACTGATTGACGGTCACTAAAAATTTAAGGATTTGATTGTTCATTTAATTGTATTGTCAGGAATTATCTTGACACTAATTAACTTTGTTTCAAGTATTTATTGTCCATTGAATCTAATAATTTTACTAACCTATAATGTCCAGATTAGAGACATGATTATTATTTTGTGTATTAATTGTAAGTGACTGGATAGTAGTCAACATCTGAATATTTAATAACAATCTATGAGAGTTCTATTCAATGTCTTGGTATCCTGTTAGCTCAAAGAACACACGAAGGTATTGAATTATTATTAACCAACAAACATTTAGAAGCATTAAAATAGTAAACAGTTCTGCCACCCTGAGGCAAGTTTTTTGTAAAGTTGAAAGTCTCATGCTTATTATTATTATTGTTTTGAATTTAATTATAAATCATATTTATGCTCAATCAGAACGAACCATTATTGTGAATGAAACGATTGTTGACATAAGAAACAGAGTCAGTCAGATTATTTCTAGAAATTAGTTGACAACAGGTGGATGAATTTGATTGGTCGAATCAACAAGCAGCGGCGATTACAAAAACGGTAAGTCCGTATATACTGGATCGAGAGTTCGACCCTGCGAGTTCGACACGACATCAAGTAAGTGTTTATCAGTGAAAATTGTTTGTATTTTCAGCACAGAAATTATACCACCGAATCAACGAGTCAACGGAAGGACTTCTGAGTGAATAAACTGACCGAAGTAAAAATACTTCGTTAAATAATTTCTTGTGTAACAACCAGACTTATCAAGCTGGATTCAACGCTAGGTTGAATTGAGCCATAAGTCAATAATAATATATATCAGTAAACATAAAATTTTACAATATTAAACCAGAACTAAACGGGAAGTTAGCTCCCCAGAACCCTAAATTACGTTTACTTACATTATATGTAACAAGAACATTTTATGACGTAAATTGAATAATTTTGTGTATCTGTGTTACTTGTACTCAGTGCACCTAGAGTAAGGTCATTCACCTGGTAATAAGACATCAGCTGATGACTGGTATTATATGTACAGTATGTTTTTTTGTTTGTGTAATCAATTTATAGTTTAGTTGAATTGATAGCAGTAATAATTTTGCTTCTTTTTATTAATTGTCAAAATATATATTTCTGGAAATTAAATTCATAAAAAAAAAAAAAAAATTTAATTTTATTTTCTTTGAAGTAAAGGTTGTATTGTGTGTTCATGTTCACTATTTGGAGTGATGCTGTGTTGGTAGCGTATCAGCTGATTCACACTATTTATATTATATTTTGCACAACCAAGTTATAGTTATGATTGTGATTTTATGATAGTAATAAGGTTGTTATATTTTGCAATAATTGTCCACATATAATTATGAGGATTTATACGGAAAATTAAATTCATTTAAAAGATATGCATTTTGAAGACAATTAAAATGATTAGATCTTGGTGGTGTGGAAGTGTATAAAAAACGGTAAGTAAAGAAAAGTGAGAAAAGTAAATTATATTACAACTTCTTGACAATAAAGTTAAGTCAATGTTTTATGTCAAAATAATAACCATGTCTGTGGAAAACTAAAAAAATTATTAAGAACAAACTGTCATGACAAAATATTAATTGCAAGTAACAGATTAATATCATCAAGGACAATTCATAAAACAATCACAAAAATGAATGAAATAATGCTTGAAGATAGAAGACAGACCATCAACAATGTTCATATTGTTACAAGAAGCGTACCGAACAATCCAGAACATGTGATCTTACGTCCGCGTTGATTTTATGTATACGATATATTGTATGTTACACTTATGGTTATGTTTACAAAACTGGGGCGCCATCTTTGTTACCTATGTTATAGGCCAGGAATTCGTTACGCGAAGTTATGATGAACGGAAGTTGCTTGAAATAATAGAACATCTGTATATAATTGTTACCAATGAAATACCCTTTTTATTTACTCTTTACTTTTTACTCTACATCTTACACAATAAGTATGTTAAACAAACTCTAGTCCCTCCAAAAGCATAATACAAAAACAAAATTGTTATTATCTGATATTATATACTTACTTGACTATATTCTGACATATCTTTATTAATTGTAATATAGTAATATATGTAGGGGTGCCCAACCCAGCACTTAGAAATTCCACAACACACACGCAATCTCTCTCTCTTTCACTCTCATGGTACAAATTTTATTAATTTTGGAGCTCCTTCTATGTCATTGAAATTTTAAATATTTGAATTTATATGATTTCTAAAATAAAATTTTATACTTGGAAACAAAATAAGGATTTTAAGGTACAGAAGGAACGTTCTCACCCATTTCGTGTAGGCCTCCTCGCACTTCTAGTATCATCCCGATCGGCACAATCGGTAATATTTTACGGCGTTTGATGGTGCACCGTCGTGTCGACCTACGTAACCCACCGTCGTGGGACCGATTCTATATGCCGATCTTCAGGGACGATTCATCGGCCGATGATGCCTACACAAAGCCGAACTGTTTAACATTCCTTAGCACATTTTGACGATATTTATTCTGTTTATTAACCACCTTCGGTGGTCTAAAAAATTAAAATTCACTAGTGAGTGAACGGTTGGCCGGCCGGCGTTGATCACTGCTGCAGATGAAATGACCAAGAGTCTTTGTTAGATTTTGCTGAGGTGGGGTGAACCTACATCACATTTCCTTTGTTAAAACTGTTGACAGCATCGTTGTTGATGTAAACACATTCTCAGCCTCTGACGTAATTAAGGTTCGGCTCTCTTATCGCCACAAACTGCATACTGTTTTTTGTGATGTTTCACAGTTTTGCTATGAATTGGTTCAAATCCTGACAAATATTATTATACACTCCACTCACCGTATATTCGTATTGGGTGTTTAAGGTTGGGTTGAGTATGACCAAAATAGAAAAATACAATAGTTATGGTTTTATTTACCATATTTTAAGTAATCACAAAATGTACCATGATTGTACCATCACAAAACCCCCTCAATGAAAGATTGTGTGTCGAAGCACAAAAACTTTCATTGACCCTTTCATACTTCCTAAAGGGATTAGCCAGGATAAGTCGCCACAACCCCCTTACAATTTTATATAAAAGAAAATTACAACTCACCCTTGGTCTGATGATGATGACCGTACCTACATGACCTTACTGGACTTCTCCTGCGAGATCCCAACACCATAAGGCCACTTAGGCTCTTAACGTCCCTGCTCTGACGCGTTGGCCAGCTCAGGACCGCTGTCATATCACCAAACACTGAAACAATAAATGAAAAATATTAAAATAGTGGCTTAGTAAATCACTCCATCCTCAACTGATCTGGTTCCCCTTAGCTAAGTGCTGGTTTGTGCCAATAAGCACTGGGTTGGCTTAATATAGTTATAAAAGAATTAGAAATATATATATCTCAAGAATTATAAAGAATTTCCCTTCTTCATATTACAAACCCTGAATTAATAAATGGTTTCGATTACTATCGATAATATTTATCTTCTTGCTTTTACAATTACTGTAATTGTAACATAAACACATTGATATAATAAAATTTAAAATCTAATTGAAAATAGGAAAATTGCACATTATATATCTCCCAAACCTGGAGAAAAACAAATTATAAAAGAATCGATAAATTGGTATATTTATTTATTTATAACTCTTATTGAATGATAAAAAAAATTATTATTATTATTAAAATTATTATTATTATTATTAACAGGTAATAATCTGGTGCTATTGTTATTATTAACAGCGCCAGTTAAAATTTTTTTTTTTTTTCTACACATTATTTCCATGTTATAACATCTGTTAAAAAATTTTTATAACATAAATACATAATACATTTATACATAATACATTGATACATTAATACCTTAAATAATCTTGATTCATTTTAATCTTGTTTTGCATATTCTAAGTTGCATTTTAAGTTAAAATTTACAATTGCAGTTAAGTCATTAATTATTACTTATTATAATTATAAAATTCATTTTAAATTTATTATTACATTCATATAATATTATTATACCTTTCTATTCTGAGTTTTCTACCTCCCTAACTACCTAACCTCTCACCTTCTATTTAGTCTGGGTAACTCCTGTATTCACTATACTTTTTACTTATTATAATCTTACTCACCTTCTTCTAACTGACCACCAAATTTACCTATCAATGACACCAATATCTCAATCATAAACACCTTTACTATCTTCATTTAAATCCTATGGCACCGCTCGTCTTTGCACTGGGTTGGGTGTTCCCTATCTGGCTATATACATTCATATTATTTTGCCCTTCCAAAAATTCGGCAAACACTCCCTTAAACTTATGCTAATACCTGCCACAACACTATTGGTTGGCTACTCCTTATCACCTCACCCCCACTACAGAATTCATCAACAACAAATATATGTTTATACCTTTACTTAAACACCTTCACAAATAATCACTAACTACTGTGTCCCTAAATATCTAATAATTCTCTTTGTATTATTTTCTTTAAAATTCTTACCTTTCTAACTCCATTTTCATCAATTAAATAACTCACCTGCATTTTATCTATCCCCAGGCTCTATCCTGTTTACTTTTACTGTAATCATTTATCTTATATAAAATTCATCTCTCCCCTACTCATAACAATACTTTTCAAAATTCAAATATATATTTTTACTTAAACATTTATTATTATTCATTAGTAATTACCTTCATTACAATTAAATAATGATTGAACTTCATTAAAACTTTTATGACAATTAATAATTTATAAAGTTACAAAGTTAGTACACCTTTCTTTTGTACAACAATTTAATAAAGAATGATTACTCTTGAATGGTTATGCAATTGTAAAAAAAAATATTATTATTAAACATGTTATTAAAATACATAATAATACATACTGGTGTACCTGTAATACATAATACACATCAAAAATACATTGATAGATAAATACAGTTAATACAATGAAAAATATACACTCCAACTCATTAATTTGTTATTTACCAAACTCAATCCGTAGCAGTCCAATTCAATACCACTTTACACATATATGTTTAATGTTCATTTCACAATACAACAGTCTATCCACCATCGTTGAACAACAAACGAATCTTAGGTCTACTTAACTTATTACTTAATAAATATATTTTATTATCTGCAACATTATATTTATATTCCTTTATGAAATTGTTATTAACCAAATATTTCCAGTCACGATCAAGTAGGGTTCCGTTTATCTCAGTATCATATGTCATTAATTGGTTATTATCTTCATAATATTCCACCACAGGTAAGTACTTAATACCTTTATTCTCATTTACTGTTATCTCAAATTCATTATTATTATCAGGTACATATTCATCATTTTCATATACCACATCTAACCCTAACCTTTCTAACAATTGTCTGTAATTTCTGTTTACTTTAAATATTTCTATTACTCTCTTACTCTCACAATATCTCTCTATACTTTCTCTCTTAATACATTTCTCTCCATAACACCAAAATACACTTTCTCTCTCCAAATATGCAGGGGTCCCTATCATAAAATTATCCCTAACATAAGTGCACCACTTATTTGGTACACAAAAACACAAAGAAACTTTATTTGTAGACCTTTCGTCTCCCAAATATAAATTGAAGGAATTCTTATCCTTATAAAAATTACATGAAGACTTGTCTTCACCCCCTAACACAACATCAAAAGAAAATTCTACCCCCTGCACTCCTTGTACTAAAATACTTTCTCTCAACTTTCTTTCTGACTCAATAAATTCAAACCTTTCATTTTCACTCATTATACTTTCATTATTATTTTCTAACACCACATTCTTACTACTTGTAATATTTGAGTTATCTGTACATTCATTATTTGAGTTATCACCCTTAAATATGTTATTATTCAGTACAGCATTTTGCTGGGTACTACTATTTACTTTCTGACTTTCTACCAAATTTAAATTCTCATCTAGTTTTGTGATGAGCTTGTCACATTTCTTAATAAGGTGATTGTGACCTAATTTTATTTCATTTTTCATCTCATTGAAATTAATTTTAAAACTACTTTGAATTTCTTTAATTTCGCTTTTCTTAACATCTAGTTTCTTGTCAAAATTATCGAATTTTACACTCTGTTCATCGAATTTGTTTAATAATAGTTGCATCAATGCAGCAGTACTGTCTAGTTTGCTATCCGACATGGCTGGGATGGATGTATCGATTTTCGTTATCTCTGCAGACACAGGCGTATTTGCCTCGTCAGTCTGACTAGCTTGATTTAATTGTACATCCATTTCACTAGTTAAATTTACATCAGTTGTACTGATTTCTAACGTAATATTATCATTTGTACTCATGTTGGCAATTTTGCAATACACACATGCATACAATGGTATAACCTAACTATTGGGTTATGTTTACGTATTACAATTTTGGTGTCTATTACCTCAAACAATTTTTTCCGTTCTCTTTCTAGGCGTACACTATGTAATAATATATATAAATACTACCACATAATGTCCCTGTTCGCAGGCAGCCATCTGTGATCTTACGTCCGCGTTGATTTTATGTATACGATATATTGTATGTTACACTTATGGTTATGTTTACAAAACTGGGGCGCCATCTTTGTTACCTATGTTATAGGCCAGGAATTCGTTACGCGAAGTTATGATGAACGGAAGTTGCTTGAAATAATAGAACATCTGTATATAATTGTTACCAATGAAATACCCTTTTTATTTACTCTTTACTTTTTACTCTACATCTTACACAATAAGTATGTTAAACAAACTCTAGTCCCTCCAAAAGCATAATACAAAAACAAAATTGTTATTATCTGATATTATATACTTACTTGACTATATTCTGACATATCTTTATTAATTGTAATATAGTAATATATGTAGGGGTGCCCAACCCAGCACTTAGAAATTCCACAACACACACGCAATCTCTCTCTCTTTCACTCTCATGGTACAAATTTTATTAATTTTGGAGCTCCTTCTATGTCATTGAAATTTTAAATATTTGAATTTATATGATTTCTAAAATAAAATTTTATACTTGGAAACAAAATAAGGATTTTAAGGTACAGAAGGAACGTTCTCACCCATTTCGTGTAGGCCTCCTCGCACTTCTAGTATCATCCCGATCGGCACAATCGGTAATATTTTACGGCGTTTGATGGTGCACCGTCGTGTCGACCTACGTAACCCACCGTCGTGGGACCGATTCTATACGCCGATCTTCAGGGACGATTCATCGGCCGATGACGCCTACACAAAGCCGAACTGTTTAACATTCCTTAGCACATTTTGACGATATTTATTCTGTTTATTAACCACCTTCGGTGGTCTAAAAAATTAAAATTCACTAGTGAGTGAACGGTTGGCCAGCCGGCGTTGATCACTGCTGCAGATGAAATGACCAAGAGTCTTTGTTAGATTTTGCTGAGGTGGGGTGAACCTACGTCACATTTCCTTTGTTAAAACTGTTGACAGCATCGTTGTTGATGTAAACACATTCTCAGCCTCTGACGTAATTAAGGTTCGGCTCTCTTATCACCACAAACTGCATACTGCTTTTTGTGATGTTTCACAGTTTTGCTATGAATTGGTTCAAATCCTGACAAATATTATTATACACTCCACTCACCGTATATTCGTATTGGGTGTTTAAGGTTGGGTTGAGTATGACCAAAATAGAAAAATACAATAGTTATGGTTTTATTTACCATATTTTAAGTAATCACAAAATGTGCCATGATTGTACCATCACAAACATTCTCCACTCCCCCCCCCCCGTCCAGTGTGGCTTGTGTTGCATCATTCACGTAGGTGGTTCTAGTGAGTTCCAATGCACACTTGAGATAAGCATTAAGCCGCTGGCGTGCAGTAAGGAGGCAAAGCTGTACTGCACCTCTGCGGGGCCTATATAAAGCCATAGCAGCCAGATTGTCAGTCAGTTACGTGAGCGATTTTCGCTAGTGCAGATTGAGTGTTGTCAAAGTGAAGTAGTACTGTGTTAATAATTGTGTGAAACTCTATTAATAGACATTGTTATTGCGTGTGGACGAATCTAACTGGAAATATTGTACGAGTTAATTAGAAACTGTGTAATTGTTATAATTAAAGCTGGTGATTAGTGACTTAATTGGTGTCTTGTATTTTGTTTTCCAAGGTACCTACGACGATCAAGTAGACCATCGTAACAATATTGTATTGGGCTATTTATGGGCTGTATGAACACATTACCATAGATGAACTGAACACGAGATAAACTGCAGTAAAATTTCTCCCTTATCTCTTGAACAATGACCAGAAAAGAAATAGAGATGATCCTAATTTCCTGTCCAGAGTCATAACTGTTGATGAGTCAAGAGTTTCAGGATTATGACTGTGAAGCCTAGCAGCAATCTTCGCACTGGATATCCAATCATTTCCATGGTCAAAAAAGCTGCAAAGTTCACAATAAGTGAAGTCAATGAGATCATGTGTTTTTTTCATTCAAGGAATTGTGCATACAGAGTTTTTTCCACCTGGTCAGACTGTCAATGGTAAGTTTTACTGTGGCATTTTTAGATGTTTCAGAGAAATTGTGAGGTACAAGTGACCAGAGATGTGCAAGAGCAGACACAGGATTGTCTGCACATACCTTGCTTGTTATCAGATAGTTCCTGACAAAATCAACTCGACTACTATCCCCTATCCTGACTACTTGGCTGACCTATAACTTTTGACTTTTCCCTCTTCCTTAAAATGAAACTCCATTTTAAAGGGTGGTGTTTACACTCCCCTCAAGAGACCTAAGCAGAACTGCAGCAGGCAGTCAACATGTTAATAGTAACAGATTTTAACAAGTGCTTTGAAAATTATGAAAATCACTACAGTCATTGTATACAAGCTTAGGGTGGCAATGAAGGTAATGATACAAAATAAAACTAAACAAGTAAGTTTGTAATGAGAAAATTTCCCCAAATTTTTGGTAGCATCTCATATTACTCCTTTTACTTATTAGTAATCATTACTCGTTTGTGACTGTAACTCAATATACAACAAATTTCACATTCATGAAGAAGGAGAATTACAAGATAGCAAGAAAACTATTACTTTATAAAAACTGAAGAGAGAATCATAAATCTGCTGTGCCAGCTAAAAGTAAAATTAAAACATGATAAACAGTCAGTCATCTAATTTCTTATACAATCATATTCAGTATCAATATTGAAATTTCTTTTTTAACATTTACCTATTAAATACTATGAACTAAGGACATTTATATTATCTTTCATGTTCACCTGTTCATCAGTTTTTAAATTTTCATTTATTTGTAAACATTTATTTATTATTAACATGCTTACAGTAGGTTACAATTGGTTGTTTATATTTTAACTTTATTACAAGCATTATTTTTAAAGTTTTTTTTACTATCACATTTTAATTTCACTGTGATCACTTCTATATTAAATTATTAGTTATAAGTTTTCTGATACCTTGAAATATTTGACAGTCTTTACTCTTAGCTCTTGTGTAGCGGCCTCATCACATAACATGATGGTATGAGGATGCTGCTGGAAAGCAGAGACGGTCCACATGTGATTCACGCCTTCTTCAATGGCTTTATAAAGTGCAAAGGCTTTGTGTGTCCCTGTTATTAAAATCATTACCTGCACACAAAAAGTTAATAACAGTTTGATTTAAATACTCCATTGTAATTCTATTAATTTTTGTGTTAAATTAATCGTTTACAAATATACAAAAATATAAAGTGATAATTTGCACAAATAATTACAAAACAAAATGCAGTGTTGTGCTGTTGTGAAATACTGCCAATTTATTGTGAAGTGACCAATTTATTCTTATTTTAACTTTTACAAATTTAATCAAAATTACAGCCAAACCTGCAAAAAGGACAATATCCTGTCTCAACATTTTTAAATGTATGCTACATAAATATATCAAATGCAATACATATTACACAATTAAATGAACCATTTTTTAATAGAGACGATGCAGCGAACAGTAAACTTCATACAAAAATTATATTTTCAGTCCAATTCAAATGTCAAATACCATTATCAGTTTTTATATTAGGACATTTATAAATTATGAATTCCCTAACCTAAACAGACTATACAATTTATTATGTCCAATTTGTATATTTAATAGTGTAAAGAATTAAATTATATTGTTCTGTCCCTTACAATTACACATGTATTATTTTTTTCTTTACTAAGAAGGGGTCTGAACAGAACTACAGTTTCAAAAATGACACGTGGAGTACTGTCTTCCTGTGTTGTTTGACCAATAATGCTATTCAGCTCAGCATAGAATAATAAAATCATGAGATGTTAGCTTTAAATAGTATGATAATAACACGTTGTTTGCTTCAAATGAATGTCTTGTTTGTGTGTTGTATCAAATTAAGGTATTTGCTTAAGTAAATTTATTTGCTTAAGGTTGTGCTTAATCATTTGACACAACATTTACGGTTGTGATAAAAAGTTGGGCGAGTATGCAGTGTTTTCACCTGACTATAGTACGGGACTTAGCAAAATAAGCTTCCAGGTTACACAATAGTAACGACTCTTCCCTGCCCCTTGCCCAACAGTGTTGTCGCACGTTACACTTGGTTATACGTAGGCAAAGGCAGGGAGGGGAGGTCTGTTGCAAATACTTCACATTCCATTGACATGTTGTAACGGGAGAAAGCAAGAGGGTTTTAATTTCATGATTTTTATTGTACCAATCTGTAGCAAACCATGCTAGGCAACACTTTATAAACATCCAAGGTACAACTTTTGTGAACAGCCTGTAGCGCAGTGCCAGGTACGGATTAGAACGAAGTATGTGAGTCACGAAAAAGCATGTGTTTGTGCTGCGCAAAAATTACCTCTGCCTGGTTGGCAGGCTGAAAGCTGACTCACTGGCGAGAAAAGGACCTGCCAACCTCTGCGATCACCGAACGGGATTGTCTACTCCCCGGCCGGCAAGGCAGAGGTCTTTGCCGATACCATGGAGGAACAATTTACTGTTCACAGAGGCATCTGTGACAACGGCCACTCGGCTGTGGTCGCAGACTTCCTATCTGGATATTTATATCTGGATATCTGGCCCTCCCACGGACCACAATGACCCCTTCGACAAGGTTGCTGTGGAATCGGCCATTCGTCGACTGCGCCCCAAGCGGGCCAGCCCCCAGTGAAGACTGTATTGGCGCAGCGGCCCTACAACATGCCCCATCAAGTCTCGTTTTGCTTATACACGAGCTTTTCAATGGATGTCTCCGGCTCCATTACTTTCCCAGCCCTTGGAAACAAGCGAAGGTTTTCATGATACCGAAGTCTCACAAGGTGCGTACAAACCCGGAAAACCATCGTCCAATATCACTCTTGCCAGTCATCTCGAAGGTGTTCGAGCGCCTCCTGCATGGCCGAATTACTCCCCTGCTGGATAATTTAATTTGGCAGGAACAATTCGGCTTCCACAGGCAGCATTCGACCACTCTTCAACTTGTCCGAGTTGTCACTCAACTCCTCGCTGACGCCAACAACAGGAATCGTTCTACAGTCGCCGTCCTTCTGGATGTGAGCAAGGCCTTCGACAGAGTCTGGCACGAAGGCCTTCTCTACAAACTAGCCATGTCCCCGCTCCTGGCCTCATTCATTCATCTGATGTGGTCATATCTCTGCGACTGCACGTGTAGGATCTGTCCTTGGCCCCGTTCTGTACCTAGTGTACACGAACGACCTGCCAGTACTGCCTGTAGTTACGCTGTCTCTCTATGAGGACGCGATGTACCACACCAGTTCAGCAAACCTTCATTTTGCAACTGATGTGGTGCAGCACCAGCACGCCTTACTTCCGGCCTGGCTAAGGAAATGGCGGATGACAATCAATACAGAGAAATCCGAGGCGATTGCCTTCTCCCGTCAGCTCACTTTCCGATGCCAGACCCTCTCCCATGAAGGGAATCCAATCGCTTGGCAATGTACTGCGAAGTACTTGGGTGTCACGTTTGATCGATGCCTAAGCTTCAGAGCTCACGTGTCCAACGTACTCCAGCGCGCCCGTGGCATCAAAGCCAAACTGTACCCATTTTTATCATTCGAGGGCCACTGCCTGTGCGCATGAACCTCTCAATCTATCTGCTCTTTCTCAGACTCATCCTTATGTACGCAGGGCTTGCATTTTGGACCCAGCTTGCCCCTAACGTAATTGCATGCCTAGAAGCTTTCCAGTCTCGTACCCTCTGCCTTATCTCCAACTCTCCTTGGTATGTCAGAAATGATGCTATCAGGCGAGGGTTGAAGATACCGTCGCTCAATGGATTTGTACAAACTCTTACGTTCAATCTATTCAATCGAGCGTCCAAATCAGTCTTCCCTCACCTCCGTCGCCTAAGTAACGATGAAGGACCACACCTGTCAAACACAGACGCCCTCGAGCTTTGCTCGACAATCCCCCATAAACTGCCCAATCGCCATCTGCCCATCTGTGATATTTATTTATTTATTAATACATTTAAATCACAAAAATTATTTCATAAATTATTCCACTTACCTTGTATTGCCCAGGGTTACATCACATGAATATGGAAATGCAAGGATGATTGCAAGGTTATATCAGTAACATACGAAACTCGCATTTATGAAGCGAAACAATTAAAATTTTATTATATTCTTCAAACTGTAACATTTTATTTACTTCTTTTTAAATTTTACTCAAAGTTCGTTTTGTTAAGAAATCATTTCTGCTGATTTAAACTTCTTTATCCAAACATCATTTACTATTAATTTCTCTTTTTATTTAAAACACAAAAACTACCTTGAATTACTTTACACAAAATATATTGATTAATACATGAATCTAACTTATTTTCTATAGACGTCCCAGTTTGCTACACTCACAACTCTCATTCACATCAATTTACCCCCCATTTATTTATTCTAGAGATCTCATTAAAAAAAATAATTTAGATTTTATATGGTTACGTATTCTGGTGACCTCTGCCCCGACCGCGTGGCACGTCTCACACCAAGTCCTCCTTGCGGGTTCCAAACGGTTTATTATTTCATGCTGCCTTCTTCTTCATTCACAACTACACTCCCAATTTATGTTACGACATCGTTCTGCTACTGATAGCTTCTTAATTAATATTTTAAAAAAAATTTATTGAGGCTCCATGTTTGGCGGGCTACCTGGCCAGGATCGCGTCGGTGAAGGACTGCGAAGAATATCTGCTTAGTACCCCACTACTTAGGTTTTTTGGACAAGATGGAAAACAATGCCTTAGGCGTTAAAGTCTTTGTCACCGCACATTTAACAAGTGCAGCTCTAGTGTCTTGGACGTCGACGAAATCTCACTGCCTGTAATTACGTCACACACATGGGTGGATTTCTATTATGCTTCCGGCCGGTTCTGAGCACATGGCACACAGAATTCACCACCAGGCCATGTTGTTTTTGCTTCTTGGCGTCGTCTGCGCGCCTGCTGGTGTTAGCGCGTGTCACTCAACACTACAGTCCTGGAATTTTATTGAGTTGTTGCCCCTTGACACATTCCATCGTATAGCTACGCCGTCCAACTTCTTTGTTTGAATAACGCTTTTATTCAACACGTGGCCGGCCACACAGATGAAAACAATTTATGATATTTTAATTTTGTAATTTTGATATATTAATAAAATAAAAAGCCCTCATTTTAGCCCCGTTACAATACCCCCCCCCCAAATGGGAGATCTTCTGCTGCAACAGAAGAAATCTCATTGCTAAACCCCTAAGAGGATCAGTGAGGATATGGTGCCAACCACCCCCCATTAGTTCTTATACATCATGGGTAAACTACCCCCTGGCTCGGCGACTATGGCTGCACCTGAACGAGTTTACTGGACTTCTGTATCCGAGATCCCAACACCATAAAATCAAACAGACACGCACCACAGCGCACCTAATCTTCTAACATGCCACCCCAAACTCCAAATCCCTGGCCTTTTACCATGCCAGATCCTCAACCGATATGTTCTCCCTTGTCATGCATACTGGGTCGCCTTCAGCAATACTGGGCACATACATATACTTATTAATACATCCTAACAAAATTTATTTTCAAATTCAAAATTTCGTTTCAATTAAAATCAAATTGTTATATTACCATTTCTTTCTCAAAAATCAAAATAAAAATCTTTTATCTGAATATATGAATTTTCTTCATTACTCTTAATAATCAGAAAAACAAATAAATTGAACATCTAATTAAAATATGAACTCATTTATCCTAACATTTGATTATACATACATATTAAACAATACAATTCGATAAAAAACACTAGTAATACACATAAACAACAATACACTTGAAATTCAAACATCACCTATATATGGCAGGCATAAAATCAAAATTTTTTTTTTTTAATTAACATAGTATTATTACAATTAACAATAAAACTTACATTTAGATTAATCAAAATTACACATTCTATAGATTTACATCATTCTCAAATTCTATTAAAATTTGTCCCTTGTTTCAATTAATTTTTTCATTTTAACTATGATTTACTTTCTTTAACATTCTCAATCTCCGTTAGTTTGGGTGATTTAATTATTCATAATAACTTGATTTACAACTTGGCATGTATACATTTATCATCTTCCCCCTCTGAATCTAATATCACTAACAGCTTTAACTAATATGACACCCCTTCTCTATCAAAACATATATCAAACAATCTCTGTCCCTAACTTACTACTCAACTCAATTTGCATCATTCTACCCTTATATAAAAAAAATACTCTCTACCCCTTTGTACTCCGGATGTGTGTTCCCCTCCCAAAGCTCACTCCCTTATCTGGTCCCTGGACTCTCCCTAGGCAACCCTTTCCGGCGCTAAATGGTCCCTTCCTGTCCCAACACCTTTCGTTGCGGACTCCTTATCACACCACCCCCCTTACAAAATTCCCCATCAACTAATTACTCTTCCAAAACATCACTTTCATCTACAAAAAAATATCTCCATTTATCTATTACCTCAATATATCAATCATTACGCTACATATTTTCCCCATAACTACTGTGTCACTATCAATACTCAAATTCGACATTACATTAATTCACAACAATATTATTCTCTCTAGCACCCTTTTAAATTCACCATGGACTGATCTAAATGTCCTAACAAAATAATAATCACCCAAAATCAACTTTACCATCTTTTACATAACCTTTTAAAATTCTCAACTATCTCAAATTCATTTTATCATCATTTAAATTACAATCTTTTAACACATTAAAATCATTATATTTGAACATCAATTATGCTCAATTTTCATTATATTCAAGCCTTTAACTACCTTGAAAAATTTTCATATCATTTATAAGTGATACTCTACCACTGATCAGCTGATTTTCTGAGCAAGGTGAATGACCTTACTACTGACATATTTCAAAATTATACAAATTACACATTTTATCAATCCTTATCTCTAATACAATAAACTAATACATTAAGAAGACATAATAAACACAGTATAATAAATGTCTACTGCACCCCTTTTTCTCAAATCAAAACAATTATTTAATTACTTCAAGAGCTAGTTCCCATTACTAGGTTACAACAAAATTTTAATTCACTACTCCCCTGAGCAACCTCCTTAACCACACACACTATTGTTTTCTGAGGGTGGACTGTTGTGCCCATTTGCATCCACAAGGACGGCATTGGTGGAGGAATTTAACATCTTGTCCTTGCTTATGCGTTACATTTTAAAATATTTAGATACCATCATATCTTTGTTTCAAATTTATACACCCTTAATGCGGGTCTACCACCTGGTTTACTGTTCTTACGCGAACAGAGTGGCAGCCGCTGTTCCATAGTTCCGGGTATTTCCCCTAAAGTCACCCCCATTAATTTCAAATATACACCAATTTCATGCCAGCTATGGTCAAGTTCCAATTTTTTGGCCATAGCTGACCGCTATCCAAAACCACGATTAGTGCTGGTAAGGCAGTAATCGCCCGAAAGGCGGGGAAATCAACTCTAAATTCAGGCATGTTCTCTTCGTCATTATGATACACGATACGGCAATAAATCAGCATATAATATAAAATTATATAAAAGTTGTGCCGTGTATTTTACGCCATTTTGGCCTCCGATGGAGGTAACACTCTGTTACCCCCAACACTTACCGCTACCTACAGTGGCACATGACACCACTGTACTAGCCAACCTAATAACTAAACTAACCCTTCTACAGTTACGGTTTCTACATCCCATAAGTATATCACTTCTATTAACACCACACAACGCCCCAAAATTGCCCACATATCTTGTATGATAACATAATACACCTTTATCTTGAACATTGATATTTTTACATTCACCTTAAACAAACAATTCTCTTTTAAATAATTTATACAGAAACTTATAAACATTATAACTTGAAATTTTTATTAACTCTTCTATATATCATTATTTATCACTTACTACAATTAGATTCCTCAAAAATTCCAAATTTATTATTAACATTTATTTTATCTCATATTTCAGTTATTACTACCTTTTGATTATGGTTTCTATTTAGCACAATTATCTCAAATTAGTTTCATCATTGAGTTAAAATCTTTTCAACACCTGTAAACATTTTACTCTATATAACTTGTATTATAAAATTTATACTCACAGTACATCGCTCATACTCTGTCATAAGCACACAAATATAAACATCAATAACTCCCTGTACCTTCTGCAACATTTTAACAACAATGTTATTCCATACCAAACAATTTAACATTCATTTATTTATTAATTATTGTCAAATTCACATCTCATAAAATAATTTAAATCCATCATTATATAACATCTTAAATCAATCAAAAATATTTAAACATCTCCAATTATTTTAATTAAATCAATTATTGAAAACACAACATTTTTAATTACTCTCACCAATTACAATAATTACAATTCATTTGTTATCCTCTTCAAAATTATTTTTGTTATTTATTTAAACTGCAAAAATATTATTATTATTATCACAACAATTTATTTCTACTACCTACACATATTGTTTACATTCCCTACTTGTTACCATACAAACACAGCTAATTTCACTAAAAATTTATTTACAAACTTTTGTCATTATTATTCAATTTACCACACTTCATTTTCCAAGCAGCAAGGTCAGAACCATAAATCAAAATATTTAAAATGTCCATTTATTAAGTTTATGTTCAGCCTCCATCATCGAATAATAATCTAATATATTTATAATATAAATCGTTCTTGTCCACACTCAATTTGTTATTATTATTATGACCATTATCGACACAATATTTGACCTCATTCTTATCTATCAATTCATAAAATCCGTCTACATTTGTGATTTTAGTTTGGTCTCCATCAGTAGTTTTCTTCAATCTAAAGTCAGTTATTTTCTCATCATATTCTTCTACTACACTCATTACAATATAAGGTAGGTGTTTATCATTTACAATGGTATTATCAAAATATTCATTTATCTCTCTTTCAACAGGTAAGCATTTCATATCATCTATTTCCTTCCATTCTAACCTCTCTTTCAACTCTTTATAATTTCTCTTTAACTTATATAATTCTATCTCTCTATCAATACACAACTCTCTATCTAAATCTCTCTCATCATAACACCATATCACCCTTTCAACACCATCCCACACAGAGGGTACTAACTTATAAAAATTCGGGGAACAACTCAAAGACCTCATGTCTTCCAATAACAAGGGACTCTTGCCCTTCAACAATAACATTTGTAAACACCTTGGTGAACCAAGGTGAAACAAACATTTGAATAAACCTGGGGAAAATTTACCCTCTGCCCTACATACTCATCTAATCTCTCTTGCCACTCTTTCTCTAATTCATCAACACTAATTACTACTCCATTACAACCCATTACTCTCTCACTCTCACTCACTATCTCACTAACTGTTTTCAACGTATCACTCTCTGATACCACATTCTTAATTATATTCTCTTTTTCAACATCATTTTTATCACTTGTTACTTTTTTATTATCATTATTATTATTACTTTTAATCTTTTCCCCTACTGACTCTATCACTTTCTCAATATCTCATTTCAATTCGTTACACTTACTCTCACACTTAATTTTGACCTCATTAATATCAACCTTAAGTTCGTTAAACTGTCTACTCTGTTCCTCAAATTTAGCATCAAATTTATTATTTTGTTCATTGCATTTGGTGTCAAATTTACAGTTCATTTTCTCGAAGTCATTTTTGACCACTTTATTGTGTTCTTTCAATTCATTAAATTGTTCTAGCAAAAAGCTCATTACATCATTGTCTAATTTATGACATTTAGTTGAGGTCGGAGATAACTGAACTCCCGAATCCTCAGTCACATTACTTGGATCTGTTAAATTTAATTCTATTTTATCTTGACTCGCACTTGGAGTTGAATGTACCTCAAAATTACTCATAATATTCGAATCATCACAATTATCGACACTAGTCATTTCGTTTATATCGCTTTCATTTCCTGCAATTTAAATTGTAAATTTACTAAATTTCACTAACTTTTAATTTACATCTACAACATATACATACAAGCTTCTGTACTTTACGTAATTTTTTCGTACTGTCACTTAACCCTGAAATCAAACTTGCATTTTACTTGTAGGTGTGGAATTTAATGAAATTTAATTTCTAAAATTCGTTCCAAGTTCGTGGCGCCATCTGTGATATTTATTTATTTATTAATACATTTAAATCACAAAAATTATTTCATAAATTATTCCACTTACCTTGTATTGCCCAGGGTTACATCACACGAACATGGAAATGCAAGGATGATTGCAAGGTTATATCAGTAACATACACAACTCGCATTTATGAAGCGAAACAATTAAAATTTTATTATATTCTTCAAACTGTTAACATTTTATTTACTTCTTTTTAAATTTTACTCAAAGTTCGTTTTGTTAAGAAATCATTTCTGCTGATTTAAACTTCTTTATCCAAACATCATTTACTATTAATTTCTCTTTTTATTTAAAACACAAAAACTACCTTGAATTACTTTACACAAAATATATTGATTAATACATGAATCTAACTTATTTTCTATAGACGTCCCAGTTTGCTACACTCACAACTCTCATTCACATCAATTTACCCCCCATTTATTTATTCTAGAGATCTCATTAAAAAAATAATTTAGATTTTATACGGTTACGTATTCTGGTGACCTCTGCCCCGACCGCGTGGCACGTCTCACACCAAGTCCTCCTTGCGGGTTCCAAACGGTTTATTATTTCATGCTGCCTTCTTCTTCATTCACAACTACACTCCCAATTTATGTTACGACATCGTTCTGCTACTGATAGCTTTTTAATTAATATTTTAAAAAAAATTTATTGAGGCTCCACGTTTGGCGGGCTACCTGGCCAGGATCGCGTCGGTGAAGGACGGCGAAGAATATCTGCTTAGTACCCCACTACTTAGGTTTTTTGGACAAGATGGAAAACAATGCCTTAGGCATTAAAGTCTTTGTCACCGCACATTTAACAAGTGCAGCTCTAGTGTCTTGGACGTCGACGAAATCTTACTGCCTGTAATTACGTCACACACATGGGCAGGATTTCTATTATGCTTCCGGCCGGTTCTGAGCACATGGCACACAGAACTCACCACCAGGCCATGTTGTTTTTGCTTCTTGGCGTCGTCTGCGCGCCTGCTGGTGTTAGCGCGTGTCACTCAACACTACAGTCCTGGAATTTTATTGAGTTGTTGCCCCTTGACACATTCCATCGTATAGCTATGCCGTCCAACTTCTTTGTTTGAATAACGCTTTTATTCAACACGTGGCCGGCCGGCCACACAGATGAAAACAATTTATGATATTTTAATTTTATAATTTTGATATTTGAATAAAATAAAAAGCCCCTCATTTTAGCCCCGTTACAATAGACCTTTTCTGATCTTAACCATTCCTCTACAGTCAAGTTTCCGGTCTGTTGCATACCGACAGATGGATCGGGTGTTGCACCGGCTTCAGGTGTGCCAAGCGCCGCCTTCAGTTGGTGACTTCACCCCTCCAATCTCTCGCCTGCCTCAGTATCGCCTTGCGGCAGTCTACCCGGACTCTTACCGGGCAGGTGGAAGTGTATCGACCCATTGTGGGCGAACAAATCATGCCTCCCCATGTAAAGAGTCCACGTAAACTTCCCTCTTCGGCCATTGGTGGATCACGCCAGTGGTTCAGCCAATCACAGCCCATCTCCTTCACCTCCACCTAAATAAAAAAGGAGGTTCCAACATTTTCCTGCGACACAGTGAGCCAGTCATTAGGCTCGCCCGGACACTGCTGTCACCGGGGCACGCCTTCATTGTGCCCCTGCATATGGACATCTGGTGATTGCAGTGACGGAAGAAAGTTCAGAAGATAGCGAATCCAGTTCTGATTGAAAGAATTAAAAAAAAATTGTAATGGGTAAATTTTTTTGTATATTTTGTATTATAATGTGTATAGTTTTTTTATCGAATTTATTTAAAATGAACTGTTTTATTAAATAACATATAATGTAAATGACTGTTTTCAAAACAAATAACATGTAAAGAGAACTGTCCTATTAATAAAGAATAAAGAAAATAATTACTTTCAAAATTGAAAAAATTACAAAAATTATATAAAGAAAGAAAAAACAGAGGAAAGAAGAGGACTTATTTCTCTTTGCTTGTAGTAGCTCACCAATGTAGTAGCGTGAAGTGTGTGTGTGTGTGTGTGTGTATGTGTGTGTGTGTGTGTATGTGTGTGTGTGTGTGTGTGTGTGTGTGTGTGTGTGTGTGTGTGTGTGTGTGTGTGTGTGTGTGTGTGTGTGTGTGTGTGTGTGTGTGTGTGTGTGTGTGTGTGTGTGTGTGTGTGTGTGTGTGTTATGTCTACAAAAATGCGAATGTGTTGTACGAGAATGCGCTGAAGTTGTTTGTTTGTCTTCTTCGTAGTGTACCGTGCCTGTAAGTGTGAGTGTAGCGTGTGATTGAAGCAACATGGCAATACCGCAATGGCCTCGAGCTTATTTTGATACGTCTCACATAACAGTCTATAATAATAAAATTTAATTCCACATTACTTAGACAGTTATGAACATGCAATATACAACTTACTTCTTTGGCGTCCATAACTGTTCCTACACCTACTGTAAGAGCTTCCTTAGGAACTTTTGACATGTCATTGCCAAAGAATCTGGCATTTGCTTCTAACGTTTCTTGTGCCAGAGTTTTTACCCTTGTTCGTGAAACTAGAGATGAACCAGGTTCGTTGAAAGCTATGTGACCATCAGGCCCAATACCTGAATCAGACATAATAATTTAGATATTCAAGTGTACGAAAATCTTAATCAATACATAATATAATACTGTCAATTCTCAGTGAACTATCAACTACAAACCCTTACTCAAATGCTTTCATAATTTCCATTTTAAAGAATAACACTTACAGGTATATTCAATATGTTTATAGGTATCACTGTTTTACTAACCCCAAATGTTTCACATATCTGTGATAAGGCATTCTCATTGGCTGGATTGACACTACCCATTAAGGATGCATCACTGCCAAATGGACAAAACACTTTTTATTAGTAAAAGTAAAACAAGTCAAGTATCAAATCTGGTCTTAATCAACTATACAAAAATCTGTATTTTTGTGTGTTGTGTTTGCACTATTACAGCTTATATTAAAATGTCCCTTATAAGACCCATGAATCCATATATGTTAGGTGAATAATTTACTGATGTACGAGGGTGATTTGAAAAGTTCACAGCCTACTATAGAAACGAACGTGTGGTGTTTCTGTTTTTTACTGCATCGTGGTGCCACATTCGCCCCACGAACAGCAGTGAAGCGTTAAGTCATTACCCTGTCACTTACTCCATTGAGGAAGTCTGATTCTTCTAGGTCCTCAAAACAACTGTTTACTGTCGCTTTCACCTTGTCATCTGAGGAAAATCACTTCCCCCCAAAAATTTTTTGAGGTTTGGGAATAGATGAAAGTCAGATGGAGCTAAATCAGGCAAATAAGGCGGATGGTGCATCAGATCATACTTCAAAGCGGCAATTTTTGCCATAGACACAACGTATGTGTGAGGGCGTACATTATCCTGATGGAAAATGGATCTACTTCTTTGCTAAACCTGCTCTTTTTTCTCGAATTTTTACATTTAAATGGCCCAAAAGGTTAGCATAATACTTTCCATTTATAGTTTGACCCTTTTCATGGCAATCTAGTAACAATATCCCCTTAGCATCCCACAAAAATAGATCCATACACTTTCCAGCCGACAAAATTGATTTTACCGATTTTGGAGGCAGCGAATCACTATGCATCCATTGTTTCGACTGTTTTGTTTCTAGAGTAACGTAATGGACCCATATTTCATCAGTTTTTACAAATCTATAAATAAAATCTTTTGGATTTTTCTTAAAATGGTCCACACATTCCTGAGAAGCTTGCATTCGGATGCGTTTTTGGTCACTTGTCAACAAACACGGCACTCATCTTGCAGACAGCTTTTTCATACCTAATTCCTCAGTAAGAATGTGATGTACCCTTTCATCTGAGATGCCCACAGGCTTAACAATTTCAGACACCTTCAAACGGCGATCTTCCAAAACAATATCGTGCACTTTATTGACGATTTCTGGTGTAGTGGCTTTTTTCGGACGCCCAGTACGTGGGTCGTCTTCCAAACTTGCATGACCACATTTAAATTCAGTAGCCCATTTTTTCACTGTAGTAATGAAGGTCCAGGATCACCCAATGCATTCTTCATCTCATTAACAATTTCTGTTGGCGTTAAACCTTTCTTAACAAAAAACTGTGCAATCAATTGCAAGACAGTTGCAAGCTATGCAACTATTAGTTTCATACGGTTGTTGTGGGGCATTGATTCAAATGAAAACTATTACACTGTGCAACCAAATGCATGCAATTTGCCTGCACATGCATTCTGTGGACAACAAAGAAATTTCAAGACATGGACTGACACAACATATACAATGTTTTACTAAACCGCCAATATTTCAAGAATATCAAGCAATGACTCATGTAGGCATGCTCAATTTACCATTCTCAAAACAAGCTCAGATGCCTATAGGACGGAGGGAGAAGATGGATGATGTGTTGATTCAAAGAATGGTTACGCAGTTTTTGTTTAAAATCAACACTTTTTTGATTTTGGCAACGTATGACACTAAGCACAAATTTTTGTAAAATTTGTCAAAAAACAATTTTCTCTGTGATCAAAAACAGAAGACCAGAATGCTTTAAATAGAAAATTAGTAGAAAATTATTAAACACACATGATTCAAAAGTCTTCTGTAAACAACAAATATCTCAAAACAGACATTTTATTTTATACCATTGTAACAGTACAATTCTGGCCCTATTGTATTTTGGGGAATAATCAATTTAAATTGTATTTTTATTCAAAGTCATATATAAGAAACTAGTAAAGTTTTATGAAGGTTGCAACTACGCAATATCGAGTGGACAGAAATTGCGTCAAGGTCGAGAGTATACGCGCAGAAACAACAACATCATTTTGCCATACTAATGTGTCAACAAGCTGCACCCATGTATACGTCATCCAAAAGTACGCAAAAAATGTAATAAACGCACCTGTAAACAGCAAGGCGTGGAATTCGACACAAAGAGACTGGTGACGTAGTTACTCCCCACCTCGGAATTGAAGCATTGCAAATCGTTCTCAGTCACGAAATAGCAGTTAAGCCGGCCGGCTGTATATCTAAATTTTATAAAACTAAGTCTCGGACGTCCGCCCGTACAATGTAAAAGTAAAGTATTTTGTATAAAATGAAGTAACAGTTCAACGTTATTAACATGTAAAACAGAAACACAAAGTTTGGTAAAATTTTAACATCTAATAGTGCGAGTTCAGCGATGGGACGTCTGCAGGACTGATTTCAGCTAAGTGACAAAATGGGGGGTACTAGAAAAGTATAAATAAGGGTCAATACAAAATTTTCAATTGCTAAATAACTAGTAAAAAATGAGCTCAATTTGGGGAAAATTAACAAAAAATTGTACCATAAGGATGAGAGTGTGAGTGAATGAGAGAATATCTAACTATATTTAATTAGACGTGCTGGGTTGTAAAGTTATTTTAATAATGATATCATAAAAATATAATTGAATATGTTATTTTGGAGGGCTTGTGAAATGTTTAAGGGGAATTTTAACTTGAATAGTGGAACTGCGTCTCATGACGCAACACCTCATGGCGTATAGTAGCGTGCTTGTTTCGCACAGTAGAGTCACATTCATTTGTACATTATATAACAATAAAAGGTAATGTCATTGGTAAACATTTCAAGCAAGAGTAAATTATTTCAGATAATAAATTCCGCTACTTCTGGTTCGCTTAAACGAACTCTGCCCATAAAGGTAAGCAAATTTAATGTTCTTGTAATAACAAGATGGCGCCTGAACAAAATGTTGGTGAAAGTTATTAATATTCCATATTAATAAAATGCATTAAATAATAAATATAACAATGTCTTCTGGAACAGAGACTAGACATAAAATGTGATTTTATGTGGAGTAAGCCTACTGGAAAGAGCGGAACAGTTACCTGAAGTAATATATAATTTGGAGATACAGTAAAGCCCCGATTATCCGCGGAAATGGGTGGCAAGGGCACCGTGGTTAGTAAAAATCACGGATAACCCGAAAAAAGACTAAAAATGAGGTGTAAACACGAAAAAAAAATTTCAGCATAAAAACTATGTTTTATTGTACAAAAAACATAATATGTAAAACTTTAAAAATATGTATAGTACCGTAGAAACCTTTGCTCTACGTCTAAATCACTAAAATAAAGAACAGTAAACAAAAAACAATACTGTACTGTTAACAAAAAGTGTTCAGTTACGCCTTTTTAAAAAAATCAGTCACTCGTTTTTGCTTCTTGCTTTGGAAACACCTTTTCTTTATTCTAGATTGTACTTTCCTTAACATGAGTTTTTCTGCCAGATGTGTGTCGTCATATTTTTCCTCTAAATATTGAAGCAATCCGTCTACGTGCTGCAAAGCAGTTTCGTGTGTCATCCGTGCAGGCGCCTCGTCTTCTTCACTTTCACTTTGTTCTTCTTCGTTCTCGTTCACTCTCATTTCTTTGTTCGTTATCTCTACGTCAGTCAGTCGTTCAAACCCCGGCTCACTTGTGTCACATTCCAGCCACTCTTCTATGTTCTCTTCGTCGACATTCTCACCTCCCGGAACGGATGTCACTAGGTCAACAAGTGTAGCGGTGAGCATGACTTCATTCTCTTCTTCACAAATGTTTTGGTTGACATTTGTTTCGATACTCAGAAAGAGTTTTCTCCATGATTTAACAAGGGTTGAGGGTTTGATGTAATCCCATGCATACGCAATATCGTAAATGCTATCCAAAATTGTATAATTCTTCCATAATTCTTTGAGATAGCAGCCTTCTTCGATTTTTGACAGGTAACAACTTTGTTCTGTATGTTCTCTTCATGGTTGCAATGACTCCCTGGTCCATAGGTTGTATCAGCGCAGTAACATTTGGGGGCAAAACTTTGCGAAGATTTGCCTGTCAGAAGATTTAAGCACACATGTAGCTGGGTGTGAAGGCGCGTTGTCAATTAACAAAACAGCCTTCTTTGGCAAATTTTTTGAGTCAAGATGTTTACGTACTTGAGGCACAAAAATGTTTTCAAACCATTCTTGAAAAATCTGCTGGTTCATCCAACCTTTTTTTTTGGTTGAAATAATCAACTGGTAAATTTTCTGCTCTTGTCCCCTTAAAAGACCTCGGTTTCTTAGATTTACCGATTACAAGAAGCCTAAGTTTGTGACTACCTGCAGCGTTGCTGCATGGCAAGATTGTAATTCTTTCCTAGCTACTTTTGTGACCTGCCGCTTGATGTTCACTTTCAAATGCTAAAGTACGAGTGGGAAGACACTTCCAAAAAAGCCCTGATTCATCAGCGTTATAAATTTGTTCATATGACAGATCTTCAGACAAACACAAACTCTTCAAAATCACGTCGAAAATCATCAGCTGCTTGTTGATCACCACTCAGCTTCTCTCCGTGTAGACCAATCTCTCTAATTCCATGACGTTTCTTAAAACGATGTAACCAACCGGACGACGCATCAAAATTTCCTTCCAGGCCTAACAAATCAAAAAAGATTTTTGCTTTAACTGCAATGGTAGGACGAGACACGGGGGTGCCCTCACTTCGCACCTGAGCTAACCATTCCGCTAATGCCGAGTCAAGTTCTTTATAGGTGGATTTCTTCATTGTTTTTCGTTTTTTCATCCCAGAAGCACTGTCCGACACTGATGCAAAGGCTAACAGTTTGTCTTTTTGCTTTAAAACGTCTCGCACTGTTGTTTCCCCGATCCCGTAATTCAAACACATCTGCTTCCTTGAAGCGCCATTTTCTATTTTAGAAATCATTTCAAGTTTTTGTGCAATCGTTAACACAACCTTCTTTCGTTTTTCAGCCATTATTAATTTCAGGAACTAACGAACTGATCACGACTGATCACTAAGCACGCTTACTGACAACTGACACCACTGGCAGACCGAGAGAATATGTACGTATAGGGGGAAGGTTAGTGAACTTGACCAAAACAAAAGAGCAAGAGCCAAAACAAAATTCCGAGAAGGCCTATAGGATTACGATGCACAATAAACCTGTCAGAAATTTTCGACCTTCGCACTGTAAGGCCTATTGTATTTTCCCTGTTGTTGGCTTGGATTAAAATTGGTTTTTTGAGGTTCGTAATTAAAAAAATTTTTCACGGCACTCGTGGATAATCCGCACCACGGATCATCCGCTCGCGGATAATCGGGGCTATACTGTACGTAAATACAGACGTAAAGATAGGGTTATGTTATAAGATTATGTGCATGCATGTGTTATAAATAAGCAAAATGAATACTAATGACGATAAGAATGTAGAAGTCAGCATAACTGACGAAACATTTACGAGTGAGATGGGCGTTCAATTAACCCCAATTAGCCAGATCGGTGAGTCCAGTGCCACCGAATTAGTCGAATTAAATACAGTTCAATTAACACCCATCTCGACTCGGGACGAAAATAAAACAGATGAGATTAGTGCAATGATGCAATTACTGTTACAGATAGACAAGAAATGTGACAATCTAGATGGTAAATATGAAAAACAAAATGCAAAATTGGATGAGCAAAAAAGCGAAATTAAAGAAATTCAGAGTAGTTTTAATAATAAATTTGATGAACAAAGTACAAACTTGAGATAATAAATAATAAATTCGATGAACTGAATGATAAAATTAAAAATAATTTCGATGAAATGAAAAATGAAATCGAAAAACGAAACGTTAACGTTATAATACGACCCTTGTACCCGTAGTATCTTAATGGTATAATATATTACGTTCCTGAAATAATAACGCATGGATATGATTTAATAACATAATGGTTTAATCTCTGTAACATAAATTCAAATTATTGGAAAATTCCATTCGATACATACGGTTGTCACAATCGATATTTATCTCAGGATTTAATAATTAATTAATTTTTATATATTTCGTGGGAATTCTTGTGGCTGCTACGAAAAGTTCCTTTACATGTTAATTAATAATAGAGAGTACCTTTACAAACAATATATTACTTATAATCTAAAAAATTACAAAAATTATATATTAAGTTACATACAAGTTTTGACGATATTCAATACGCTTCGTAAAAGCATGTAGGTTAGAGTAACGTCAACATCATGACCATTTGTCCGTCTCAGAAAATAATGTAGTTTATTAATGTGTATAATAAATGTTTTCCTTGTAATCACTGTTCGCTTAGATATTGAATTTGGTTGCACTTTAAAATGTTTACTAGTGATTAGTGTTAGTGTAAATTGTTATATTGTCTAGTGGTTGTTCCTTGTTGGATAAAAATATTGTCAAATTATACTTTACACATCTAGATGATATTCTGAAGGTTTTCGGGTTTATTCTGAATATTTCTTCTTGATTGTGTGTATTACTTGTTCATGAAAATTGTAGTGGAAGGATTATTATCTTCGATGATGGTCTTTCAGATCTTCTTTCACAAATGGGTTATCTATTTTTATATTTTTTTTAATTACATCTAGACATGCACTATTCAACTGTTTTCCATCACAATTAACAATTAAGTGTTATTTCTTCTTTTTTAGTCACAGGACTCATACAAATTTCTTAAATTTTGATTGGTCATTTATGTACAGGTTAAATGTTATAGGATCAACACCCATTACCTACTTTATATTTTATAAATTACCTTTAATAGATAATTTTATTATTATACTCTAATTATATATGCAATGTTTATACAATTATTAATTAGATAATTATAAACAATTTGATACTAAACATGCCTCAGTTTATAACTGTAAAACCTTATTAATTTGAATTTCTATGATATGTGGTGGAACAATTTGTTATGGTTGATTGTAATTTCTACTTTGACTACCTGAGATAAATATATTTACATAAATTAACTGGTAACATAAAATCTTATAACATACAACAAAACTCTTAATAATAATTGTTTTTGACAGTTTTAGTTTATTTATACTGCTAAACTATTGTCTGTATGATAAACTAAAATTCTGTCTAATAATAACAATAAAACACTTTTCATACAAAAATAATTAACACTGTTTAACAGTAGTCTGTGTCACTATTTATATTATGTCACTCATATAACTGTAAGGTTTGTGTCCCTTTTTCTATCCTTAAAATATGTCGATACAATTTTGTTAATACAATTTTAATTTATGATTAAGTACTCTTTATTGGGTTTGGTTGTGTTATTCAGGGTAAATTATTTAGGCCTACTAGGTTTATTTATTTAATTTTTTCTGTTTACTGCCCTATTCTACTGGGTTATTTCTGGGTTTCTTGATAATATTATATAAGTCAAACCAACTAGGTTTCCTTTAATTTGCTTTCAATTATTATTTCTTGTTTCCTCTCTGGATCGGATTTCACTATTATTTACTATTCTTTTGTAACATTTGTTTTGTTACAAATTGCCTCCCTTCAGAAGTAATTATTTCTGAACACTTCATTAGGTGTGAGGACATAATTACTTATGTTATTTTACCTTTTCTTCCTCATGATATTTTTTCATGGATTGTTGATTATAATCTTCTGAATTGCTACTATTGGGTTAGTATATGGTGATTGGCTATGCTCAATTATATCATTTAACAACATTTTATTAATTTCAGCTCTAACCGCCTCCTTCAATGAATATGGTATAGGATAGGATTTTCTGTGGAATTCTGCTGGTTCTTTAAATTGTATTCTACACTGATAGTTTTTTACTTTTCCTGGTTTTTCTGAAAATACATGTTTATACTTCTTATATATCATAATGAGATCTTCTACTTGTTTTGCTGTCAAATTATTTGTGCCTTGGTGTCTAAACTCTCTTATCTCCTGTAATTTACTGTTCCACAGGTCTTCATTTGTCATATTATAGATTATTTTTCTGCTTTGGGTGTCATTCTTTAAAAAATTTAATTCCCTAACTTGGTGATGGGTACGGTTCAGAGGGGCACTATCGCTTCCTATTAACTCTGCTGTCCACATAACACCTTCTGAGTTCAAGGATACCTTCTCCTTTCTCAAATCAATAATGGCTGAATATTTCCTCAGCATATCGCATCCGATTAATAATTCGAATGGTAGGCCGATTGCGACCAGACATATAATATTAGTTGTAACACCTTTGCTTTCTATTTCCAATGACACTTGTTTTCTCACTGTTTTATTTTGACGCCCAGTGGCACCTATTAAAATAACATTATTGACAGGTAAGGTAGGTATTATATTTTTACTTTGTTTCTGTATTCTCTCCAGTTCAGCGTCGTTAATAAGTGATACATTTGCACCAGTATCTATCATTATTCGTGTAGGAATTCCTTCAATTTGAGCGGTTATATATAAAATTTCATTATGCAGGTTGATTCTACTTGTCACCGTTTCCTCCAACAGTTCTTCTCGAAGATTTTTCAAATAATAATTGTATATAATAGTAAGATTTTGACTATCCGTCCTTAAACTTTGGTTGTTGTTATACTTCAAAATTCTTTTATTTTCCATAATTAGTTTTTCATAATTAGTTGGTAGTAATTTGTTATTACTATATTTTTGAATTTGGTGGTTTTTGTACCCAGTAGTTAGTATCAGTAAGGGGTCGCGAGGGTTTATTACTGCCTCACTTCGTTTAAATTAAGGCTATCATGATTATTTTCCGGGCATGACTGTTGATTTGCCTGGAATGGTGTGCTGGTTCCTGGTTGTTCAACCTCTCGGTTGTCTAATTGTTCGCTTCCCCTTGATTCTCGGAAGTCCTCCTGGCTTCTACTTCTTACTCGGTTATAATGGTGACTCATCCCTCTGGGATTTCCTCTTTGATCATAACTGTTATTAAAACTGTTCCTCCGAGGTTGATGGTATCTCCAGTAATCCCCTTCTTCGGCACTGATATAATTTATTCGGGGTCGGTACGGACGATTATTATTATAATTACCCTGATTATTATTGTTATTAACTCCTGAGTTACTCCTAAAATTATTATAATTTTGGTTTGTTCGGTAGTTATTATAATTATTATTATTTCTATTACCCGGATGGTAATTTTGATTGGGCCTGTTGTTATTATTATTGTTAACTGGGTTTCGATTGAAGTTTGCTGGTTGGTTATTATTTGGGGTAAAATTTTGGTTGTAATTACGATCGTTGACATAACTATTCCGGTTATTCATGTTATTATATTGATTATGATTCATACCATGGTTATTATTTTTTGAACCGCACCGATCCGTTCGTTGTCTGCTTCTTTTGTAGTAACCCTCGTGTTCATAATTTTCTAATAAGTCAGCCATTGCGTGGACCGTTTTAATCTGGCTTCCCAGGTGTGCTCTGGCAATTCCTGTGTCATAATGGTATGCCATTTTAGTTACTAGGGATTCTTCCGGTATTCTTGGCTCTAGGTGTCTCGCCAAACACACCTTTCCCCAGAAGTAAGTAGTTGGAGATGTACCTCTATTTCCATCATATCTTCCCTGACAAATGTTGTCCCTTATAATATTTTGTATCGCTTCGGACCAGTATTTTTCTTTAAACAGTTTTTTAAATTGAGCGTAGTCCACTATCTCATTCCTGGTTGCTGTCCACCAGTTGTCCGTAATCTCCCTAAAATGCTCATCCAACATCTCTCTAATCGAGCTCCAGATAGTATTCGATTTTTATTAAAATGTTCCTCGATTCTGGCCAGGAATTCCATGGGGTTTCTACGATAATTTTTGAAATTAATCCCTTCTCTGGTTTCATTTGTGGAAACATGAGTAATATTATTTGGTCTGGTCCTAATTAACTCAATTTCTTCTTGATTTTGGCCTACTTGACCAGTTAAATTATTCACCGTAGTGTTAATATTGTCACACCTTTCTCCGGTTTGTTTCTTTAATTTTACTAAATTTTCTTGTTCCTTTTGTATTCCTTCTATTTGAATACGACTATTTTCTTGGACCTGGTCTATTCTGGTATTTATCACTGCTTTATTTTGTATAATGGTTTCATTAGCTTTTCTTAATCTCTCATTAATGTCAGCTGTTTCTAGCTTCCTTTCCTCATCGATTTGGTCCATCTTCTGGTTAATTGTATCATTGACCTGTTCAATCCTCCCATTAATTCTTCTTAAATTCTCTTCATTGATTTGCCTGAATTCTTCCTTCATTTGGTTATTATTTTTACTTATAGTTTGTCTTAAGGTTTCATTAGTACTTTCTTTAATACTGTCAATTTTTTCATTGGTTTGTCTATTGCTTTCCTTAATGCTGTCTATTTTGTCATTCATTAGTTTATTATTTTCATCTGTATTCCTGTTAATACTGTCTATTTTCTCGTTTGTACTGTCCATCCTCTCATTCATTTGTTTTATTAAATTTTCACTCATTTTCTCGTTTTGTACCCTTGAGTTCTCGTTAATCTCTTCCTTCATACCGTCTATTTTCTCATTTGTTTGTCTGTTATCTTCCTTGGTACTATCAATTTTTTCATTCGTTTGTCTGTTATCTTCCTTGATGATATCGAATTTTTCCTCCATTTGTTTTAATAAGTTTTGACTCAAAATTTCATTTTGTTTCTTTGAATTTTCAGTGAATTCTTCCTTGATGCTCTTCAAATCTTCCTTCATTTCTTCCTTCTGCTTCTTAAAATTGTCATTCGTTTCTTCCTTATTTCTGTCCATTTTTTCACTCATACTATTCATTAACTCCATTAGTTTTATAAGATTCGGGTCACCTCTATCTTCCTTTCTTGCCATCGTCTCCACATTCTCCACCGATGTTACTTCTTTCTCTTCCATCCTGACTTCTTTCTCTGCCTCCTTCGTCCGTCTTAGTGACGTCGCCCTCTTACGCATCTTTATTACTTCTTGGAACTTATAGCAGTCGCCAGCTAAAAATTAGGAAATTAATTTGCTTGTTTCAATTTCTTCACCTAATATTCCCTAATTTCAGCCCCACGTTGGGCGCCAATTTATAATACGACCCTTGTACCCGTAGTATCTTAATGGTATAATATATTACGTTCCTGAAATAATAACGCATGGATATGATTTAATAACATAATGGTTTAATCTCTGTAACATAAATTCAAATTATTGGAAAATTCCATTCGATACATACGGTTGTCACAATCGATATTTATCTCAGGATTTAATAATTAATTAATTTTTATATATTTCGTGGGAATTCTTGTGGCTGCTACGAAAAGTTCCTTTACATGTTAATTAATAATAGAGAGTACCTTTACAAACAATATATTACTTATAATCTAAAAAATTACAAAAATTATATATTAAGTTACATACAAGTTTTGACGATATTCAATACGCTTCGTAAAAGCATGTAGGTTAGAGTAACGTCAACATCATGACCATTTGTCCGTCTCAGAAAATAATGTAGTTTATTAATGTGTATAATAAATGTTTTCCTTGTAATCACTGTTCGCTTAGATATTGAATTTGGTTGCACTTTAAAATGTTTACTAGTGATTAGTGTTAGTGTAAATTGTTATATTGTCTAGTGGTTGTTCCTTGTTGGATAAAAATATTGTCAAATTATACTTTACACATCTACGATATTCTGAACGATATACGATATAGTTTACGATATTCTGAAGGTTTTCGGGTTTATTCTGAATATTTCTTCTTGATTGTGTGTATTACTTGTTCATGAAAATTGTAGTGGAAGGATTATTATCTTCGATGATGGTCTTTCAGATCTTCTTTCACAAACGGGTTATCTATTTTTATATTTTTTTTAATTACATCTAGACATGCACTATTCAACTGTTTTCCATCACAATTAACAATTAAGTGTTATTTCTTCTTTTTTAGTCACAGGACTCATACAAATTTCTTAAATTTTGATTGGTCATTTATGTACAGGTTAAATGTTATAGGATCAACACCCATTACCTACTTTATATTTTATAAATTACCTTTAATAGATAATTTTATTATTATACTCTAATTATATATGCAATGTTTATACAATTATTAATTAGATAATTATAAACAATTTGATACTAAACATGCCTCAGTTTATAACTGTAAAACCTTATTAATTTGAATTTCTATGATATGTGGTGGAACAATTTGTTATGGTTGATTGTAATTTCTACTTTGACTACCTGAGATAAATATATTTACATAAATTAACTGGTAACATAAAATCTTATAACATACAACAAAACTCTTAATAATAATAATTGTTTTTGACAGTTTTAGTTTATTTATACTGCTAAACTATTGTCTGTATGATAAACTAAAATTCTGTCTAATAATAACAATAAAACACTTTTCATACAAAAATAATTAACACTGTTTAACAGTAGTCTGTGTCACTATTTATATTATGTCACTCATATAACTGTAAGGTTTGTGTCCCTTTTTCTATCCTTAAAATATGTCGATACAATTTTGTTAATACAATTTTAATTTATGATTAAGTACTCTTTATTGGGTTTGGTTGTGTTATTCAGGGTAAATTATTTAGGCCTACTAGGTTTATTTATTTAATTTTTTTCTGTTTACTGCCCTATTCTACTGGGTTATTTCTGGGTTTCTTGATAATATTATATAAGTCAAACCAACTAGGTTTCCTTTAATTTGCTTTCAATTATTATTTCTTGTTTCCTCTCTGGATCGGATTTCACTATTATTTACTATTCTTTTGTAACATTTGTTTCGTTACAACGTTAATAAACGAATCGATAAAATGCATGTACGTTTAGATGAAATGGAGGTAGAGAATAATTGAGAAACAAATAAATTGAATGTAAATAAAGACAACAAGGTGAGTAGCAATGATGATTTGAATAATGAGTTCACAGGTAATAACAATGATATAATTAAAAATATGGTGTTAGAAAATAATTGTGTGGATATTGATAGTGATAATGAAATTTTAGAGAGAGTAGAAGATGATAATGATGGGATGTTAGTGTGTGATGAATTAGATAGAAAGTGGAGAAAGAATTTACAGTTAAAAGGGTTGCAGGGGGTAAATTTTTCCCGTGATATTGTAGTTGGGGGTGAAGTAAAGGCTTCACATGTGTTTGGGAAGGACGAGAGTTCCTTCAGTGTATATTTGGAAGACGATATGTCTGCAAATAGTTGTCCCTGGGTTTTTTGTGCACTTCATAGGTGGTGCAGTAATTATGAGTTAGTGTCCCCTGCATATTTTGAGAGTGAGAGATATATTGAGAGAAAGAGAGAGATAGAGATTTTTAAAGTAAATAGAAACTATGAAGAGTTTGTAGAGAGGTTAGGTGGAGAGAGGAGTAATAATAATGAGTACTTACCTTATAGTGAAACTGAGATAGCAGTAGATGATGTTGTTAAAGATGATAAGATGACTTACATGATTATGACAAATTATACTAAGGGCGACAGGACCATACCCTATGATGGCATGTTACATGATAAATTGATATGGAATAAGCCTATTAATTCAAACGACACTGTGGAAAGATATAAAAATTTAAATAAGTATTATATTGATAATAATAATATCATATATTTAATAAAAAATAATGTATGTAGACCTAAGATTCGACTGTTGTTCGATGATGGTGGATAAAGTGTTTATTGTTTATGAACATTTATTTATGTGAACAGTGGTTTTGAAACGGATTGTTTTATGAACTGATTTTGGTAAATGGTAAGAAACAATAAGTTGGATTGTATATTTTTTGTGTGTATTAATGTCAATGTATTTGTGTATTCTTGATGTTGTATATTACATGTATTTTTATGTAAACCATGTATGTAACAGGAAGTTATAGATTAATTGATTAAATAATAACAATTAACATTTTTTTTTACTAAATAAGTGATGAAAGTAATGATGAAATTTTAAATAATTGAAGATTAATTACTTAACTAAGGTTGTACAAAAGAAAGTTTGATAATGAAGTTAAATGATCTTATGAGATTTAGATTCTAATGAATAATAAATGATTAAGCATGTAATATACTTGGCTATTGAGATGTATTGTTATTAGTAGGTGAGGGATGAATTTTCTAATGCAATTGTAAATGATCACATTAATGTAAAGTGTTAAAAAGGGATAGAGCCTGGGTGATAATTATTAAAATAAAGGCATTTGAGTTAGTCAATTAAAGTTAATGGGAGTTAGATAAATAAGAATTTTGAAATACCAGTAACACACAAAGAGAGTATTAGATATTTTAGGGACACAGTGGTGTTAGTGATTACATGTAGAGAAGGTGAGTAAAATAAATGGTAAATATATTTGTTGATGGTGATATTTTGTAGTAAGGGTAGTGGTGTAAGGAGTGATCAGCGTGTGGCGTTGTGGCAAGTAATAGAGTAGTTTAAGGGAGTGTTTGCCAATATTCCAGGAAGGGCAAAGTGTTAGGAATGTATATGGCCAGGTTGGGAACACACATCCTAGTACAAAGAGAAGAATAAATTGAGGTAAGTAGAATTAGTGAAGGGGGTTATAATTGAGATATTGGTGTCATAATATGTAAATCTGGTTGTTAATAGTGGTTGTTAGTAGGAAGAAAGGGAGTAAGATTATAAATATTAGTGCCATTTCAATAAGTCAAAGCATAGTGAATACAGGAGTCACCCAGACTAATCAATGATCAAAATGTGAAAGGTTAAATAGAAAATTCATAGTATAAAGGTAATAAGAAATGAAATATGATGTAACATGAATGTTAATAATAAATTTGAATTTTTATAGAATTAAATGGTACAATAACGAGTAATTAAAAGTTGATATAAAAGAGTTAATAGAAAATTCAAGTAACAATTTTATAAATTTCTATATAAATTATTTAAAAGTGAATGGTTTGTTGAATGTAATAATCGCAATGTTAATTATGAGTGTATTATTATGTATTATGTTTATTATATATTAGTGTAGGAATTTAAACATGAAGTGTATGTATGTATAACATGTTTTAAATGCGATTCCCTACATTTCGGGCGATCTCGGCTTTACCAACCCAGATCGTGGTTTTGGGACGACAACCAGCTGTGGGCAGAAATTGTAAAACCTGACCATAGTTGGTTGCCTTTGAAATTGGTTCAACATAGAAATTTAATGGGGTTTTAAAAAAGGGAATCTAAGATTATTTTTGAACACAGGCTATTTTCACCCAAGTAGGGGTGGTAGACCTTAGGGGCATATATTAAGATAATGAGTAGGGGTACTTACCCTGAAGTTTTTGTAACGCTGAAGCAAGCATGGGAGAGAGAGAGAAAAGAAAAAAGTGCTCACTCCTTCTGCCTCAGTCCTTGTGGAGGCAACTGAACGCAACAGTTCAGGGGGGGAATAGTGTGTGTGGAGGAGAAAAGGGGATGATTATTATTAACAGCACCGGATAAATACAATTTCTGTTAATAATAATAATAATAATAATATTTTATAAAAGAGAAAATGTTTTAGAATTGTAGAAAGAGGGAAATATAGATAACTGTATTTGAGTAAATTTTGATTATGTGTTTAAATATTTTGGAAGTATTATTGCATTAGTATAAAGATTTGTGTTTCTTCTGGTTAATGGGAAAGGATTAATTATTATCGATTGGAGTCGAAAAACTTATAAATGTTAATGGTAGTGAACTAAGCGATGGAACGTCTATATAATAATTCTTGTACTAGGTGTAATAATCCTAGGTGTTAGGAGTTAAACAAAACCCAGTGCTTCTTAACACAAACCAGCACATAGCTAAGGGGAAACAGATCAGTTAGGGATATGGTATTATACCAGGCCACTATTTTGATATTTTTGATTTGTTGTTTCAGTGTCTGGTGATGCTGTGACGGCGGTCCTGAGCTGGCCAGCGCGTCACAGCAGGAGCGTAAAGCGCCTGATTGGCCTTATGGTGTTGGGATCTCTCCGGAGAAGTCCAGTAAGGTCATGCAGGTACTGTCACCATCATTGGACCAAGAGTGTAAGTTTTTGTATTTTTTTTTTTATAAACAGTAAGGCGGTTGTGGCGACATATCCTAGCTGATCCCTTTAGGAAGTATGAGTGTGTCAATGAGAGTTTTTATGCTTCGTCATAAATCCTCTCATTGAGGGGGTCTTGTAACAGTACAATTCTGGCCCTATTGTATTTTGGGGAATAATCAATTTAAATTGTATTTTTATTCAAAGTCATATACAAGAAACTAGTAAAGTTTTATGAAGGTTTGCAACTATGCAATATCGAGTGGACAGAAATTGCGTCAAGGGCGAGAGTATACGCGCAGAAACAACAACATCATTTTGCCATACTAACGTGTCAACAAGCTGCACCCATGTATACGTCATCCAAAAGTATGCAAAAAACGTAAAAACGCGCCTGTAAACACCAAGGCGTGGAATTCGACACAAAGAGACTGGTGACGTAGTTACTCCCCACCTCGGAATTGAAGCATTGCAAATCGTTCTCAGTCACAAAATAGCAGTTAAGCCGGCCGGCTGTATATCTAAATTTTATAAAACTAAGTCTTGGACGTCCGCCCGTACAATGTAAAAGTGAAGTATTTTGTATAAAATGAAGTAACAGTTCAACGTTATTAACATGTAAAACGGAAACACAAAGTTTGGTAAAATTTTAACATCTAATAGTGCGAGTTCAGCGATGGGACGTCTGCAGGACTGATTTCAGCTAAGTGACAAAATGGGGGGTACTAGAAAAGTATAAATAAGGGTCAATACAAAATTTTCAATTGCTAAATAACTAGTAAAAAATGAGCTCAATTTGGGGAAAATTAACAAAAAATTGTACCATAAGGATGAGAGTGTGAGTGACTGAGAGAATATCTAACTATATTTAATTAGACGTGCTGGGTTGTAAAGTTATTTTAATAATGATATCATAAAAATATAATTGAATATGTTATTTTGGAGGGCTTGTGAAATGTTTAAGGGGAATTTTAACTTGAATAGTGGAACTGCGTCTCATGACGCAACGCCTCATGGCGTATAGTAGTGTGCTTGTTTCGCACAGTAGAGTCACATTCATTTGTACGTTATATAACAATAAAAGGTAATGTCATTGGTAAACATTTCAAGCAAGAGTAAATTATTTCAGATAACAAATTCCGCTACTTCTGGTTCGCTTAAACGAACTCTGCCCATAAAGGTAAGCAAATTTAATGTTCTTGTAATAACAAGATGGCGCCTGAACAAAATGTTGGTGAAAGTTATTAATATTCCATATTAATAAAATGCATTAAATAATAAATATAACACCATGCGTACAAACATCTCCCACTCCTCTTTTAATTCACGTTAATACAAAAATAGAAATCAGTAACATGTTTAGATTTTTAAAGTAACATAAACAGTTTATAGTATCAACAATAAAAATAAGCCTATATGGTGACATATATTTACCTCCAATAAATAAATGTACACCACCAGCTTCCTGGATTTTCCTTTCAAATTCATCACATTCTTTTTCTAAGTCTGGTGCATTACCATCTAAGAGATGAGCATTGGCTGGATCGATATCTATGTGTTTGAAAAAATTATTCCACATGTAGTAGTGATAACTTTCTGGATGATCTCGGGGAAGACCTACAATTAACACATTTCATAAAAATCAGGCACACCAGATTATTCTCTTGACCCTTATACATCTTTATTTGACATCGGGACTGTACATACATTATTCATATCCTATCACACTTATTGACAAGTACCGTTTATTTATACACACATGCATAACATTGACAATTGTGTTTAAGCACACTACAGCTATTATAAATTCAAAACATGTCATCATGAAGTACATGACTATGTTTGACAATTGTTGACACAGTTTTTAACATCAATCTAGTAGTGATTAATTTTTTTGTTTCACAATACTTCTGAGATTAGAAAACTGACATGAGCAGACTTAATGTTAATTTTTTTTATAATATGGCTTCATCAGATAGTAAAACGTCTAGTTAATATAACTCAGAAAATTAAGAAATACATTTCACATTATACTCACCTAAAACTTATCAAAATTAAATTACTTAAATGGCGTTCAAAACTTAGCATATAATGGTCCTCTTGGTAAAATTTGAATTTTTTTTTGTTACTTTTATATAGACTTGTTTCTTAACACTTAATGTGCAATCTATTACATAGCTGCATAATTAAAAATAAAACTGCCAGACTATGTTATATATACAGAGTATGTAATGTTTACTGTACATCATTTAAAATTGGGGTGTTCTGCTGCCTGAAATCAGAAATTGGTGGGTGGCAATATTCTGAAGTCATCATGTTATCTTGTTTTGCACGTATCATTACATTCACTCATTTCTGCATCTATTTCATTCAAGAAACTGTTTTTGTCCTTCCCCTACAATTTCTCTAATTAACTAACACTATAGTCACATTTTTATGAACACTCCCCAAACATAAGTTACAGAATCTTTTTCTTATGTGTCCTCTTAAATACTTTATCCCTGCTCACCCTATTACTAAAAAATTCTCTGCTTCTCTTTTAGCCATGTCTGAATAACGTTTTTTCAATCATTTTACATCTCTTCTCAAAGGTCCAAGGTACAAAGAGCTTTTCCTAGATTTGCTGCATTTTGAGTCTAATGTTTCTTGTGATTGGCAGTCACTCCTTTTTTCATGAACGCAATTTTTGCCTATGCTATCCTAGACTTAATATCTAATAATCCCTTGGTGCCATGTACAATTATTTTTACTTTTGTTGCTTTCTTTCTGTCCACTTTTGATATCAACTGATGTAGTGCCCTTTATATGCAATAAAAAGATTGTTCTGCGTGACATTCTTATTTCTGCTAAAAGAGCTGTATCATATGCAAATATGAACATGCCGATTGTTTTATATGTTTACTCTTATAGAATCCTCTTCCTTGCATATGTTGATCACCTGACTATATATTTGATTATATATAATAATATATTTGATATATTTTTGATTATATTTCAAAAACTCCAATAAAAATATTAAAAAAAAACTTTAAATAGAAACTGCTGCTTTAAAATATATTTTGCAAAAGAGCTTGCATGCGCACACACATGCACCTGCTTACCTACATATTCATCCATGTTAAAGGTTTTCACATATTTAAATGAAATTTTCCCTGCTTTATGAAATTCTATCAGCTTCTGATACATGCCATATGGAGTACTTCCTGAAAATACAATATATTTATTAAGACACATACAATTTTTAGAATTAGAGTGATAAACAGTGGGACAAAAATATATGGGTTTCAAATAAAATATCTGTCCACAAGTTATGTTCAGAAAGTAAATACAGTGTATTGTCTACAAGGCGTGTTCCATTTCAAAATACAGCTGTTGAAATCCTGTATATAATGGTTTGCTAATGCATGCTGATTCCCCAATATACTGATTGCTGGTAACTCCCCAATGGTAAACTGGGTAGAAAATGAGTAAAACTGTTTAATGAGTGACAAAAAAATGTGCATAATAAAGGAATGATTCGGTGGCCATCTGTGGGTAATGATGATTTGATGCTGACAACTGATGAGGAAATTTGTGAAATTATACAGCTCTCTCACATATTTTAAGAATAGTTCTATTTGAAACCATTAAAAATAATTAAATTTTTTGAAGTTATGCTCATATTTGTGCTGAAGATGACCACTGCGATGCACAAAGCCACATAAACTGGCCGGATTTGGACTTTTTATACTCAGTCCCGAGAAGAAAGTAATGATTTCTTACACCATATCATCATGCAGGAATAAAAGCAGTAATATATGGAGTGAAGCCACACCACACTACCCAAAATCCAAGATTCAAACTGGAAGATAGTCGGTGCAAAAATTTTTTTGGTGGGGGTGGGGGCGCCAGAAATACAGTTTTGCTTGCTGATTTCTTGTGTTAAGGGACAACAATAAATACTGAATTCTATTACTAGTATGATCCCTTAGCTGCAGAACTCACTCATTATTTTGAATGAAGTACATTTATTTCTACAAAATTTTGATATTAGATAATTTTTCATGAACGCAATTTTTGCCTATGCTATCCTAGACTTAATATCTAATAATCCCTTGGTGCCATGTACAATTATTTTTACTTTTGTTGCTTTCTTTCTGTCCACTTTTGATATCAACTGATGTAGTGCCCTTTATATGCAATAAAAAGATTGTTCTGCGTGACATTCTTATTTCTGCTAAAAGAGCTGTATCATATGCTCTAACATGAACATGTTAACATGACATACTACACGTACACACAAAAGGCCGAAAACTAGACACTCTAGAACAATTAGAAATATACAAACACACAAAAACAAATAAAAACGACATCCTAAACGAACAGACACAATTCAAATCGCACGCATTATTCGAACACATCTCACCACACACACACAGCTTCAATCTTTCGAAACACTTTCTCGTCGCCAACAACAAGACGAGCAGCGCTACTAACGACAGCCTCTGATGAAGCCTTCTATAGGTGAAAGCCGGTTTAGGCTGTAAGGTAAAACTTTACGTTTTTACTTATAAAAAACATTGTGTTCCGAGTCGTCAATATTATAGTGATATTTAGTTAAGTAACGGACACGTCATGGACAACGAAATCCAAGAAAATAATTTTTCAATTATGGGGAAATTACAAAAATCCCGATTACTCTATTTTTTTAGTAATATAACAATTTTTGAGCAATAATCATACAATAAACTTTAAAAATTTGAAACATCCAGATTTGGGTTATAATTCCTCTTAGTCTGACACCCTGCTGGATTCTAACAATAAAAAAATTTAATACTTTTTTGGGCTCTGGTGTCAAAAAAATTTGAAATTTTTCTGAAGTGAACAGAATACCCTACTTAGATTGTGGTTAAAATTCCCTTTAACTTGACACCCCATATGGGCTTTTGCAATTGTTTCACAATTTGGCACCCTCATATTTTTACCCTCCACTGCCTATTTTTTTTTTAGGGATCAATCTCAAAACAACAGAGCTCTGTAGAGTGAGAGTATGGACATGCCCCAGTAGACAGACAGACAGACAAATGCCAAATGGTTTGAGTTAAAACTGAGAACTCATGTTGCTCAATCAATGAGACCTTGAGGAAACTGTGTGATGCCATTCAAAAAAGAAAGCATGACATACTCAATTCCAGTATTGTGGCATACCACCCACAATGCTTGAAGACAGGCAAACTTGGAATTGTTTACCTTCATAGACAGCTTCGTTTCTTGGTGATAGTATGCAGAAATTGGTATGCTGCATAATAAATATCTCAACATTGGTAGAAGTTATGTAGGAAAATAGTTTAAAGGGTTTCTTCCAAAAAAATGGGTTGGCCTTTCTTGCAACAATAACAGTTATTAAAAATTAATTACAATTTATTTGTTAATCTTTTATTTTTTAATACCCTAATAGTATTTTCTTTTCAAATATGTCTTGCAGGACTTTTCTTGTAAAAAAAAACTAGTGTAATACATACAACAGTTAACTCTCTATAATATTTTAGTCAAGAAAGGAAATATTGTTACAACGGTCTACTCGATCATCGTAGGTACAGTGGAAACAAAATAAGTACAAGACAACAATTAAGTCACTAATCACACCTTTACTTTTTACAGTTAAACAGTTCGTAATTAACAACACAGTCTCTACAACAAATCAAATGAAAATTGTTTACACGCAATAAAATGTCCACTAATATTAAAACTCAATTGTATTACAATTATACCGTCCGAATATAAAACGCAACACTTCACTAATAACTACTTGAATGTACACAGTAATATCGCTACTATAACTCTCGGACCGCACTATCCAAAATCGCAACTGATACTGAACTGAACGTCGTTTGAGTACCCAGCGTGTAATTGCGTCGTAGCGTGCGTATGAACTACGTAATTAACTATGGCCTTGACACAGGCCGAGCGCCTGAGTGAACCACGGCACAGTCGAGAAGATTCTCGCAAAATGCGTCTAGTAGCACGCACACCACACGCTTACATTCTGGATCTCTCTGGAACGTTCGATAAACACGTAGATTGTTCGTGATGCCGTAACACTGCCCCCCTCCTTAAGCCTGTTCGTCCCAAACTGGCAAACCGTCTCCGAAGTAATACTCGACCAGGCGATCTAGGTGGACGTCCTTGCGAAGGATAATTTTCCCGTTCTTCGAATTCAGTCTCATGTGATCCGATCATTATGTTCCCAGGAATGTGAGTCTTTCGCGCAACCACTAGTTTCGCTGGAATCACTCCAGTTGCGTCATGTACTGATGACCTAAATACCACTGGCTGATCCAAGTTTGTTTGGTTCTCGTCAACAACCTCTTGCGTAACCTCATCTTCAGCCACTTTACCCTCGGGCGCTTCTATCAGCTCAGGAACAAGCAAGAGTTTTGTCTCGACACCCATAGTTGGCTTTCCAATCACTTCTTTTGTCGTTATACTTATTTGTACTTCCTCTGCTAGTTCTTCCTCCATTTCCACTTGCAACAGGGAGGGTTCCTCTTGACCAGACTTGTTGACTTTTTCTTCTACTAATGCTACTCGCTTAATCGAATGGTTGGTAGACCCTGTCATTTTAGCCATGCAAAGCTTTATCTTCTCTTGGCCAACCTTCAGGACATTCTCTCCTAAGTCCACAACGAATCCGTATGCATTCATAATGTCCGTGCCAAGAATCACTTCATCGACAATGTCTGCAACGAGCATTTGGTGGCTAAACTCAAGAAGAACCAGGCATACACGTACCTTGATACGTGTCCTAGGTTTGCCAGGCATACCTTTCCTAGCACCTTGACGGGGCTTCCAGTCACAGTCTGTATTGTACAAGAGCTAATTAGAGGATGGCGGTTACAGACTAAGTCAGGGCGCACAATGGACACTGTTGCGCCCGTGTCAACTGTAAATGATGTTGGTTTACCATCCGCAAATCCATTAACAATCAAGTTTCCACTGATCTTATGTAGCGTGGAAACTGTGTGCTGTTCTGGGCCTTTACTTCTCCAATTGGTGCGATCAGTCTCTTCTCTCGGTATCTTCTTCTCCCAACAGTCTACCTGTAGATGACCACATTTTCCACAGTTGTAACATTTCGGTCTTCTGTCTTTTTCAAATCGTTGTGACTCTCTTGAACTTTTGAATTGTTTGTCCGACAACATTGTTTTTCTGCGGTAATGTGATACAGGGATCTTCTGACTGCAACGTGATGGCACAAACCCATTAATGTAGTGGGACGCTGACTTGGCAGCTTCAAACTCTAGGGCGTGAACAAGAGCTTCTGAGCTATCTCGGTGTCTTGCCATTCGTAACACTTGCTGAAGTTCACAATCTCCGATGCCATCAATAAATGTCTGCACCGCAAACCTTATTCGGAAGTCCTCTGGTGCTTCAGGATAGGCCAATCAAATCAATCTGTCGATACTTGCTTCAAATTCTTGAAGACTTTCCCCGGAACGTTGTCATCTTGTTCTCAACTGAGCGTAGTACACCTCTCACAAAAACGTTGTCATCTTGTTCTCAACTGAGCGTAGTACACCTCTCACAAATGTTTATCACCGTAGCGTAATTCTAGAGCTTTTATCAACTCGGCATAGATGTTCTGGCTGTCAGGTGGTACTTTCTGTAGTAATTCTGCTGCAGGTCCTTTTAATGCAAGAACGAGTGAAACAGCCTTGTCTTTCTCTGTCCAATTATTTGCGCATGCAGCAGCTTCAAATTGGCAGAGGTACGTTGCCCAGTGACTGCTTCCGTCAAAGGTTGGAGCTTTGACATGAACTGTACCTACTGCAGGCAAAGTGACTTTCTCTGTTAACTTATTTTCTGTGTCTTTTTCTGTCTTTATCACTGGTACAGTCTGTTCAGAAATTTGTTTTGGTTGAATCTTCATGCACTGTTCAACTTCAATTTTAATTTGTTCTCTTATGTTTGCTATTGAGTTTTCTACTGCAGATATTTTTGTTGACATAACTTCTTCCACAGTCAAGACAGATTTTTCTACCTCAGATATTTTAGTAACTTGTTTATTAAGCTCACCTCGTAGGAGACCCAATTCTGCTGTACTGTGTTCTTGAATCTGTTTCTGCTCCTGTATTAATGCTTTGATATCTTCCGTTTCCTGTTGTCGCCGTTCCTCTGTCTTTTCTCTTTCCTGCCTGCGTTTTTCATCCTGTCGTTTTTCTGCTTCTTCTCTTTCTTGTCTTCATTCTTCTTTTTGTCGTCTTTCTGCTTCTTCCGCCTCCTGTCTGCGTTTCTCGTCCTGTCGTTTTTCTGTCTGCAACAGCAGCGCCTGTAAATTTTCCATCATCTGACTGGCATCCATTGTTTATCGATTAATTATGAATCACACTCGTCTTGTACAAAGTGTCCGCTGTTTCCACTGTTAACCGTTCTATCCCAGTTCTGACACCACTGTTACGACGGTCTACTCGATCGTCGTAGGTACAGTGGAAACAAAATAAGTACAAGACAACAATTAAGTCACTAATCACACCTTTACTTTTTACAGTTAAACAGTTCATAATTAACAACACAGTCTCTACAACAAATCAAATGAAAATTGTTGACACGCAATAAAATGTCCACTAATATTAAAACTCAATTGTATTACAATTATACCGTCAGATTATAAAACGCAACACTTCACTAATAACTACTTGAACATACACAGTAATATCGCTACTATAACTCTCGGACCGCACTATCCAAAATCGCAACTGATACTGAACTGAACATTGCTTGAGTACCGGTATTTATAGCTAGTCGAATATCTAGACGATTCCTAATTGCGTCGTAGTGTGCGTATGAACTACGTAATTAACTACGGCCTTGACACAGGCCGAGCGCCCAAGTGAAGCCCGGCACAGTCAAGAAGATTCTCGCAAAATGCGTCTAGTAGCACGCACACCACACACTTACATTCTGGATCTCTCTGGAACGTTCGATAAACACGTAGATTGTTCGTGATGCCGTAACAATATAATTGTCTTTTGTGAGTTATTTAGTTTTGTGCAATGTATGGTACTTCAAGTGTTTTTTTTAATTATCGTATAAACTTATAGCTTAAGATGGGACTATGAGCCCAAAACACAATGTTATAAAACAAATAAAGGTGCACAAAGGACACTTGATAAAGATCAAGATAATACAAGTTTATTAGTATCTGCAACTTGGGGACCAAACATCTGAAAAAAAAACATAGTTATGTGCTAGATTTATTTACTTAAAATCATGTAATATGTTATGTTCATGGCCATTTGAATAATGCTGAGCAATAAATACATTCTGTTATGTTGATTGTTTAGATATAGTTCTGTGTAGAGGAATTAATACAGAATTAATACAATCACATTTAGATGTGCAAGTCTGGTTCACAACAAATCTGTTAGAGCCAGATCTTTATGGAACTCAATTTAAGAAACTTTTAGCACTTTTTTTTGGTTGATAGTTTTCTTCTCTTATATACCCAATATGGATTTCCACGTTACTTGTAAGGCATCATACTACACTTATCTCATTTTTGGACATGTTTAAATGTAAAACAGTATCATACTGAAAAGTCATTACCTGTTGGAAGACCTAAAACAAAATATTTATCAGGACCAGGATTGAAATCGTTTATCTTCTTCATGACATACTTCGCAGACCAGACTGCTACATCAGCTGATGTGTCCAAAATAACTAATCTCATTTTGTCACCTGGAAACAAATGACATACAGATAATCAACCTCAAATTATTTTGGTACTTATGTTGCTCCATGTATTAACTCATACACAGATAGCGTCTGATCAGTTAATATTTATCACCTCAATTGAAATTTAACACACATCACAACTAATTGCAGATATTAATAATTATTTTTAATTTGCACTCTGACAAAATATATGACTGTACATTTAAATTCATAAATAGAAATAAATATAAAAAAAAATCAATGAACTTATCTTCATATAAAATATAAATAATTTTTAAATTCTGATGTCTTATAGTCTTATATAACTGATACTTCACTAATTTTCATTATTAATATGATAAAGCAACATAATATTATGTAATGGCATAATTTATTTTGCAGATAATAATAATGCTTCCATCTGACCTGTAATTTAAAATATTTTGATACACGCTATAAGGAGCAGACGCCACTAATTCACATTGTGGTTATGTCTTTTCCTTAACTCATATTAAGCATTTTGATTTTATTTATTATCAGGAAATAACTCAATACACATGATGATTTATTTCTATACAATCTAGAACATGTTTTACCCTATAATTAGATAAATGTACAACATAAAAATATTTGTGGCATCACTATAGTCCCATAGTCTTAAAGGCAACCCACTTTTTTATTATTGTAAATAAACTTTTCCTTTTTTTACAATTATCTACTTGAAAACACTTACAAATTAACCCATTTTTGTATGATCTGTTGTAAGAAAGAACACAATCTAAATATGAGAAATACAATAATTATCCAAATCTGTACACTTGGCATAAGCTTGCCTAACTCGATACTCCTTAACAAAACTACAGTATTGCAGATTAAGTGAAGTTTTATTTTTAATAGCTGTGCTACAACAACCAACATTGTGTGGAATAGAATAATTTTAAGTGTGAATATGTTTAGCTTATTCCCTGTGCTAATACGTATTTACTAATCTTCAATAGTACTGATAATAGTTCTAATTTTGCAAACATTTAAGATAGCAAAATTTTGGGCCACTTATAAAAGTAAACAACAAGGTGAAGACATATATATGCGTGCAGTAAGGATAATCATAAAATATGCAGGGGACAAGGGCCGAAACATCCAAAACAAAACAGCTATAACAAATATACAGAGATGCCTATATAAAAACAATCACTAGCCTTACCCTAAATGATACAATACCTAATCAAGAAATAAGAACACACACACACACACACACACACACACACACACGACATTAGCAAACTTATCAAAGATGGAAAGAAGTAATAAATTAACATGTAGAAAGTGAGAGTGAGTTACTACAACCAGCAAAAGACATGAAACTACAAGGAAAAGAATACAAAAAAATGGGCCCAGAATTGGCAGTTCTTGATAACAGAGACACATCTATAAAAGCTAAAGTAAGCAGAAGGAGAAGCTCTGAAAATCATAAAATGGCTACCGCAGTTCCTGGATGTCCAAACTGGACAAGTCTGAGTCAGCCAGCATCTCTCGGCACCTTTCCAACTGCATGCTGGTGTCCCCCAGGGCTCAGCCATTGGCCCGTTACTATATATAATCTTTACAAAAGACACCCTGTGACGATTTCATTAATAAAAGTATGTTAATTAATTAAATTGTTAATGTATAAGCTGAGAAATTTTAAAATTTTAATAAAATCTCACATTTTAAACTAAATCTTATTGCTATCATTAAATAATAATAATATTTAATAAAAAGTCTAATAATAAAATAAAAGGGAATACAATTGTACAGAAAGGGTAAAGCTTGTTTATTAATCCTGCATATACAGGCACTGACCAGAATTAACTTGTTTTCTGACCCCTAAACAAACTAAATATAATTGTAAATTTTGTTATTATTTAAATAATTAAATAAGACCACTGTAATGTACTTTGATAACGTCAGTAACTAAGAATATCTCTATTTAATTATTTAATCAAACTTTAGTCCTTTAATTAAATTAGAAACATGGAACTACTTTTATGTTGACTAGTAATTGTCGCGAGATTACTACTCTCCCCCTAACTATTTTTGCCCACTTGCAATGGAGCGCTCATGCCGTAAGCTGCGTACAGCGTTGTTTCGCGACGCGTGTATAATTATGTGAATGGTTGGTTCAATGAATATTTAAATAACTAAATTTGTGCGGCGATGACAACTCTCTCTCAATGAATAAATAACAAACTATGTAATTCATACATTACTACAAACATGATGGTGATATTCAACTAATCTATAATCATGTGAAGTGTATTACTGTGCAACAAACTTTCTGTTTATTTATTATAACTCCAAGAATTACAACAGTCGTCTAAGATGAGAGTATCCTACAAGAATTACTACAGTCAGCTAAGATGAGAGTACTTCAGCCCGAATGATATAACAGACTTCAGGAACTTCACCGTCACCGGATACTACGGCAACGACAGACCTTCAGGAAACGCACGAGGACCGAAGAACCAATTCTGCAGCAAATACTGAAAACCAGGTGACATGGAGGCTTGTCTTCCATGGTTATGAGTTACTAAAATATTTACCCACAAAAGACAATTTAACTCACCACTTTTAAGATTTTAAAAGACAGACAGTATATGTAACATGTAGTCTGTAATCTAATAACACTGGTTATAGCAAAAGAGTAAATGTTTAAACTAAAAGTTTTCTTGTTTTGAAAGATTAATAAAGTCCATTCTTCAAATGGCTCATGATTTTCAATATTGTATATGGCAAGGCGACCATTATTAACTTAATATATATTCAATCCCGGATCCGTGGAATAAATTAAATAGATGTACATCATATTTTGAGGGCCCTTATGAAAGAGTAATATATATATAATTATACTGTAAACTATATATGTTGAGAACTTTAAATAGAGAACTTTATCTCATAATGTAATAAAGAGATGTCATCTGAGTACCGAGTAAACTGAGTGCATAAATCAACAGTCCCCCCTCCCAATATCCTGATATAAGAATTGTTTTATTTGTTGTGATTAATTTTCAGCTCGTCACAACGAAAGGCAGCCTGTATAATTGGCATAACCAATAAACGCGGGTTCCCTACGTTATAACACAAGTTAAGATGTTATAACCCCTCCTCCCTTTGAACTTAACATACCCGACAGCAGGCCTTGCCCAGTATGCGGATGATACAGCATACTGGGTCTCAAATAGACACCACCAGCAAACCATCTTACAATTACAAGAAGTGTTGCACCCATTCTTTGAATACTGCAATATTTGGAGAATCTCCGTGATCACGGACAAGACCCTTATGCGTCTTCAACCTAACTGGACATAAAATGAGACACTTCTTTAGAACTCCAGTCTGTGTTGGGCCATCTAACATAATCCCGAAGCGTGACTGCAAATATCTTGGAGTCACCCTTGACACCACTCTGACCAGGTGACAGCACATCAAAAGAATCACAGACCAAGCCCACGCCTGTCTCCGATTGCTGTGAATCCTCAGTAGAAACGACCACTGCTCCAGTGACCTTCTAAGCAGGATCTACACAACACGCATTCAACTCATCCTGACATACGCACACCCAGTCCTGCTGACGGCAAATTCAACTAAACTAAAACCTTACACGATCACAGAATGGCGTGCTTTACGCTTGATATACCACCGACCTCTCCACATCAGAACCTCTAATATGGCTTTATATGCCCTAAACACTACTTTCCCAGACCTAGACACTTTCATACACAAACTATACTGGAAATATGCCACGACTGCCAAAACCCGCACAGCTATATAATCTACCATCACTCCCATTAATAGACCTGTCCAAAAACCCGGCATCCTCACGTCCTCATCAACCGCCTCCTGGCTCTTGCAAAGAGCCCCCTCCCAGACGTCTACGAAGACCACGCATCAGAAGGGTCCCCGGACCCAACTAACGAGTGACAGAGGCCTCGCTATGCTGAATAAAATAAAATGAAATAAAATAAGTATAAAACCAGACTCAACTCCTCCGCCGCATCCACCTACATTATCAACTCCAACCAAGAAATAAGAAAATAAAATAAGTAACTCCTAAATAACGCAATCACCTATTTTAAAAACCTACAATCCTGTCCCCCACCGATCCCTTGACACCATTACAACGCTTCCCACCACCATTAGCATCACAAGCTGCTCGACTCTGGCCGCATATGTCTATAAGTTTGGCATTAAACACCCTCTCCTTGAGGCTGCTCACACTATTCAACACAGACATTCTCTCTACTCTGGTACCACCACCTTCTCATCAGCCAATCTCCGCTAGTGTGCGAACCCAACCCAAACAATCCTACCCACACAGCTGAAGGGGGCTTGCCCCAGAACAGCCTGAGAGGTCCTAACAAAGGCCTCTCAAATATCTCAAAAAAAGCAGAAGCTAAAGTATATGTCTACAGAAGCAGAAAGAAGACTACTTATAGTATAATAAGTTACAAACCATGAGTAGGGGATTAAAGAGCTAAAGCCTTACTTTTAGAAAACTATACTGTTTCAAAACAACTGTAATAATTTCAATGTTTCAAGAATCTTCAAAAGTGCTTGATAAGAACTGAAACTAAACAATACCAATAAACAGAAAACTAATACCCACTTCCCCATTTTTGTATAAACAGCACTTTCAAGTTTTGATCTACTACTTTTTAGACCAATAGTTGTCTTACCAATATATTACTTATAAATTTTAGACCAGTATATTAATTCTTATAAGTTCATCAGGCTCAACTTTCACAACATATTCAATGAAGTAATTTAGCTGGTATATTTGAATCTGTTAAGATAACTATTTACAAATACATGTGATCTACCAAAAAATTTGTCTTAAAATACTCGGTAAATTACTTGTCTTAAAATAGTCAAGTTATTCTTATCAAATATTTTATAAGAATATTAAACATTAAATCTTCTTCAAACATGTTATATATTTTATGTTTCATTACTGTTACATATTTTATCATACACTTGGAGTTTTTATGCGATAATTGTACTACACATATCCGTACATATTATAAACAGTTTTACCATGATGCAAGAAAAGAATTTGTTCAATTACTTTGAAACATAATGGTATGTTTGTATTCTCTAAAATCTACAAAGGTTGAAAGATAGTTAATACTTAAATAGTGAAAACTATACTTTTATTAAAATGTACACGATATTAAATCTTTAATAAACCAACCAAGGTGAAACAAACAAAATTCTTTATAAATGAATGTAAGCTTTCACAGCTATTGTTATACACTATGACAATTTTCCGGACTGTTAGGCTGTAGTCTAGACTGTCTATGTTCACTGCTAGACGTTTCATCCATACCCATGATGGGCACCTTCAGTGGTGTGGGTGTTTGTGGTCAGAGAGTTTATTCTAATTCACAATTAGTTTTCTGCCATACACTGATAATGTTAACAACTTGACAAATGGCCATATCAAATGAACAGAGCCAAGAGAACATCGTTTGTTGGAACAGCTGTTAAAAGGAGTTATGTAACAAGAAATACGGTATGTTTTTGACAGCTATGGTGGCTTGCCCAAGAGATACAACAAGAGTATTATAGACAGCTGAGGATATTTTTACCACAACTTTCTTAAAGATAGTTTTAAAAAACAAATTTCGAAGACAAGTTGAAAGTGAAATTACTTGTCACAATATTAATTGATGACTCGTTGGGGAATTGGTCAAACTTATTAATACAAAGGTTTTTAAAAATATATAAACACTTGGTAAGTTTCACAGATTTTATTTAACTAATGGCTTAAGAAGTCGAAACAGCTTTCAGAGTTAAATAAAATCTGTGAAACTTACAAAGTGTTTATATATTGTAACGTCACGTTTCCCTCAACATAAAGATTGTCATATAAATATACGCACTGAAGTACAAAACAATAATAAAGTAATAAACCTATGTCATGACAGATAGGTATTAACAAGTAAATTTAAGACCATTGTAAAAAGAATAAGAAAACTAAAAGATCAAACATGTCTATATTGAACTTAATAACAACAATTCCAGTAGACTGCATAAGAAATAATGTAGAGGATAGGTAAAAGCCTATATGCAGAGCCTAGCTGGATAACCAGTAACTGGAAACATGATAACATGGGCTAAATAAAATCTAAGATAAAGTGTGAAACTAGATTAAGTAATTATATCTGACTGTGACTGATAGGCACATAGACAATTCAGATAGAGAAGATTATGATATAAATGGGTGACAAAAGTTTTATTTTTGTATAAAAATGTTATAATGTGTGGCAGGAAAGAAGGATTACTATTGTATGTTAAAAGAATGCTAAAGATGTAAAGAAGAATGGAATGTAAATAATTTAGTAATAGAAAGTGTAACAGATAAACTGACTAGCAGATTATGAAATAAGAAATAACTATTGTTTGTTATGGACAAGATAATAATGAACCGTAAGAAACAATCTACTCAGCAAATTATCATCATATTTTTATTGTGTAATAATTTATTATTACAATTGTGATGTTTTGTACTTCGCAAAAGACATTTTCATAATTACTTATTGTAGTCACAAGAACCCGAGTTTATATTTACATAACTTAACCAGTAGACTAGGCCTGAATAAGAAGATCATATTACAAACCGGTGAGCTATAAATTTAACCAACCTGGACAATAATTAAAATTAAGGAAAAGGTTGTTCATTTTAACTTAAGAAGAAGGGAACCGAATTTAAAAAGGAAATAAAAGAATATATAAGAGAATTAATTGTGTATGAATAATTATTATTAATAGTAATACTTAACATTTTTTTATCAGTTTCGGAATATTAGTGTTTTCATAAACATCCGAAGAATAAGTTGGTAGTACCTATTGCTTATGTACCACGTGCGATTTGAATTATATAAAAAGGTAAGTGAATTCAAACGAAATAAAGGAAAGAATTAATTGAAATTAAAGAATTTTAAGTAGTTAAGACATTAAATATTTTAATTCATGAAACACAACCGAAAAAACTTGAACAATATAGTTACCAAACAAGTAGGCTACAGGTATAAATTTAAACACAACTCAGAACGAATTCACAACTCAATTATCATTTAACAATTTACCTAATCTGAAAGCCTACATATTTAACAACAACATATTACTGAAACACGGAAAAAGACGACCGCTCCTCATTTTTTATTATATTACAAATGGCGCCCAACGTGGGGCCTAACTAAGAAAATTTTAGTTGTTTTGATAGTTCATCTTCTTTTTTCACAGTATTAAATTAATATAGAATATTGAACTTTCACTTGTGAAACTTACTTGTTTTCTCCCGTACGCGTTTTGGCGTGATGTGCGCCTTCATCAGCGGATTGAGACAGACTGCCAGTAACTCGTAACGGTTTTATTTGGTATTGTTCTGCTGTGTTTAGTTTTCGACTTTTGGGTACGTAGTGTAATATCTCAAGATTAGTATATGTTGGTGTAGCTGTGGTTTTTTGTGTGTATGTGTGTAGCTACAACCCTAATTTAATAAACAAACTACACAAACACATCATAAACAAAAACAACAAAACACTTAATACTAACAACACACAACAAACTAAATACATCACACTCACATACCATAACTCCAACACACACAAAATCGCCAACACATTCAAGAAACACAAGTACAAAATAGCATACAGAACAAACAATACCATCAAAAAAACACTCAATGATACAAACACGGACATAGACAAATACAACAAAACAGGTGTTTACAAATTAAACTGTAATGATTGCAATAGTTTCTATATAGGCCAGACGGGAAGATCTTTTTCATCTCGTTACTCTGAACACCTAAAAGCTTTATCCAACAACAATATACATTCCGCATTTGCCACATACATACACACAAAAAACCACAGGATAATAAAAAGAATAACGAATCGTTGAAACAAAAAATGAAGGAGGACAATGAAACACTCAACAAGAAGATTGAAAAGAATAATGAAATATTAAAACAGAATAACAAAACACTGAAACAACAGTTAGAAGAATCTAGGGAGGAGATAAAACAAAGAATCACTTAAACAAATGAGAAAATAGAAAGGACGAATGAAACACTGATACAATTCAGAGAAGAAATAATAAACCAAATTAATAATGTTGAGGATAATAGCAAAATAAGGGTTGAAATACTCCAACAAGAAACGCAAGAGAAATTAGAGAAGTTTCAAGACAAGGTGGACGAACAGTTAGACCATATAGGAAATAACTTGAGACAAGTAAGGTACTATAACATCTTCTCTTGTGTTATAACTTAGGGAACCTGCAATAATTGGATCTGCCAATTATACAGGCTGCCTTAGTTGTGACGAGCTGAAAATAATCACAACAAATAAAACAATTCTTATAGCAGGATATTTGGAAGGGGAGACTGTTGATTTATGCACTCAGTTTACTCGGTACTCAGATGACATCTCTTTATTACATTTGGTGATTAAGTTCTCTATTGAAAGTTCTCTAACAATATAGTTTACTATATGATAATATATATATATTACTGCTTTACAAAGGGCCCTCAAAATATGATGTACATCTATTTTATTTATTCCACGGATCCGGGATTGAATATATTAACGAATAATGGTCACCTTGCCATGTACAATATTGAAAATTTAACCATTTGAAGAATGGTTTTTTATTAATCTTTTAAAACAACAAAACTTTTAGTTTAAACTTTTACTCCTTTGCTATAACCAGTGTTATTAGATTTCAGACTACATATTACATATAATGTCTGTCTTTTAAAGTCTTTAAAGTTATTACATTTAAAACAGAAGTTTTAAGTCTTTAATGTGATAAGTTAAATTGTCTTTTGTGGATTATAATTTTGTAACTCATAACCATGGAAGACAAGCCTCCATGTCACCTGTGTGTTTCCTGAAGTAGCTGCAGAATAGGTTCTTCGGTCCTCCGGGTGTTTCTTGAAGGTCTGTCGTTACCTTATCATCCTGTGACGGTGAAGTTCCAGAAGTATGTCAAATCATTCAGGGGGTGATACACTCATCTCAGGCGACTGTAGTAATTCTTGTAGTTAGAATAAATAAATACAAAGTTTGTTTCACTGTTATACACTTCACATGATTATAGATTAGTTGAATATCACCTTCTTGTTTGTCGTACTGTATAAATTACATAGTTTGTTATTTGATAATAGAGAGAGATGTCATCACCGCACAAATTTACTTATTTAAATAGTCATTGAATCAACCCTTTCACATTTTTATATACACGTAGCGAAACAACGCTTTACGCTGCTTACGGCGTGAGCGCTCCATTGCAAGTGGCAGAAATAGTTAAGGGGGAGAGTAGTAATCTCAAGACAATTACTAGGCAACATAAAAGTAGTTCCATGTTTCTAATTTAATTAAAGGACTAAAGTTTGATTAAATTATTAACTAGAGATATTCTTAGTTACAGAAGTAATCAAAGTACGTAACAGTGGTCTTATTTAATTATTTAAATAATAACAAATTTACAATAATTCTTAGTTTATTTAGGGGTCAGAAAACAAGTTAATTCTGGTCAGTGCCTGTTTATGCAGGATTAATTAGCAAGCTTTACCCTTTCTGTACAATTCCATTCCCTTTTATTTTATTATTAGACTTTATATTAAATATTATTATTATTTAATGATAGCAATAAGATTGAGTTTAAAATGTGAGATTTTATTAAGAATTTAAAATTTCTCACCTTATACATTATCAACTTAATTAATTAACATATTTTTTTTTTTTAATGAAATCGTCACAGTACCAAGTAAATAACAATAAAGAAAAGATAGAAGAAATACAGAAGAGAGAGCTAATAAACATCCGAGAAGAATTGGAGGTACTTCGAAATAGACCTATGAGCTACACCCATATACCACTGGGAGAAAACAGAGATGCCATTAACTTTAAAGAATATAGAAGAAATCCACTGGAATTCCTAGAGACATTAGAGGAAATGTTTAGTCGAAATAAAGAAAACCGGTGGCATATGATCAAGAATCTGCTGGATGAAAGTTTTAAGAACATCACTGATAATTGGTGGACAGCGATAAGAAATGACATTCACAATTATACAGAATTTAAACAGGTGTTCAATATCAAGTATTGGTCAGCATCCATACAGAACATCATCCGAGATAACTTGTGCAACAGAAAGTATGGCCCTACAAGAGGCCAAACACCTACGGCATACTTTTTAGGAAAGCTTTGTTTAGCAAAACATTTGGAACCACGAATCCCAGAAGAATGTCTGGTGACCAAACTTTCGTACCACTTCGGAGAAGAGATCATACATGCCAGACTGTGTGGACAGGTGAAGACTATCGGAGCAATGGAAGCTCTCTTACAGAGTTACCAACAGGAGGACTATTATAGGAGGAATCGCCGGAGACCAGAGATCCAAAACGAGTGGCGAAATGAACCGAACCGAAACAAAACAGACAGAGGGTAAACCACGTCAGAGCCAATAATAATAATAGGAGTCCACCAAACAACCGATTCAGAGGTCGTCGAAGGAGTTTTAACAACGACCAGACCTACAGAAATCAGTACAGACAAGATGAAGACGCCAGATGGCCACAAAGGAGTAGAAGTGCGGAGAGTCGACGGTCTAGAAGCTGAGAAGGAAGAAGAGAAGTACCCTCGGAAAACCAGCGTAAGATTTATATTCCCAAAAGGACTTCATCGAAAGAAGTAGTTCACCGTACACCAGCCCAATAGTAGCAATACAAAAAAGATGGATAGGTGCGATTATGCCTCGTCGCCAGGGAGATAAATAAAATGAAAAGGTTCTATGAGGATTGAAGAAACATTTTTTTGAGCCGTTTATTTCAGTAACTTAAAAAAAAAAGAATATTACTGAAATAACCAGACTTAAAGCGGGGGCATTACGTAACATGACGTTTCCCTCAACATAAAGATTGTCATACAAATATACGTACTGAAGTACAAAACAATAATAAAGTAATAAATAAACCTATGTCATGACAGATAGGTATTAACAAGTAAATTTAAGACCATTGTAAATAGAATAAGAAAACTAAAAGATCAAACATGTCTATATTGAACTTAATAAAAACAATTCCAGTAGACTGCATAAGAAATAATGTACAGGATAAAAGGGGTGATAAAGTTTTATTTTTGTATAAAAATGTTATAATGTGTGGCAGGAAAGAAGAATTACTATTGTATGTTAAAAGAATGCTAAAGATGTAAAGAAGAATGGAATGTAAATAATTTAGTAATAGAAAGTGTAACAGATAAACTGACTAGCAGATTATGAAATTAGAAATGAGTAACTATTGTTTGTTACGGACAAGATAATAATATAGCTAGTAAGAGATTAATGTTGGACAAAACCTGCATCTACTTGGTAGGTAGAGACAATATTATGTATAAAAATTGTAATAGACAATGCAAGATATAATAAGAAACAGTGTATTTTATTAGAGTAAAATATAAGTAACCATAAGTGTTAGTAATGGACAAATAATAATGTAATTAACAAGATCTCAACTTGGGCAAAAAACCTACATCTACTTTAGAAGGTAGACTAGGACATTACAATATATAAATACTAGATTAGATTATGATATATCTAGTAATAGATCATGTAGTTTATAATGAATAAAGAATAAATGTTAACTTGTATTAGAATTAAGCAATTTTATTGTAAGAAACAAATAATTGTCCAAAGTACACAAGACATTATTAGGCCTATTGTACAAGCCACTGTTTTTATAAAAAGTTAATGTTCATAATTGTAATCACTAGTATTAAAATACATGTTAGTAACATAAAATCATATGTACAACCAAGAAAACCAGTTATGTAACAAAAAAGATAACTTTTAAACATAACTTGTCAGAATAGGCCAAACCTTAAAATTGTTAAACATATCTTGTAAGATCTTACAATGATCAGGAGAAAAAAAGCATTTCATTCATAATAATATCTTTACAATTGTATATAGCATAAGGAAAAGATGTTAAATTTAAGAATTTTTAGTAATTTTGATCTCAGAAAAGAGACGCCATCAACAACAATGTTTAAGATTTCAACCAATGGAAATTTTTCACGTTTTGTGTGTAGCAACCCAAAAAGTGATGCCAAACGAGTTAGTCTATTGTTGGAATTCGTACAGTAAAGAACGACTCCTCTGCAACACCTATAACCACGAAGGTACCATCAGAATCGAACCTCGGCTAGGTTAGGTGAAGAGAGAATAACGTACCATAACCAAAAAGTGAGAAAAGTGTTGTGAATTGTTTATATAATCAGAAAGGAGTTATAGTGATTTAATAATAATAACAGTGAATAAGAAAGTATGTACAAAGTAAAGAAAAGTATAGTGAATACTTAAAATTTTAAACAACTTATAACTAATTATAATAATACAACAGTAACACTTAATGTACACTTGTGAACATTTATTCCACTACCACTGAACAAAACCACTAACACTATTATAATTTTTTCACGTTTCAACTATTATTTCTTTGTGTTTAATGTTTAAAGCATTATAACCTATTAAGGCTAGGTTAACCTCAAAATAGACCCTGTTTGGCACATACAAACTATTCGTTATTTTTAAGATAAGATATTATTTTGTTACATTATAGTCAACTGTGTATTGTGTAACATGACGTTTCCCTCAACATAAAGAATATCTCTTAATATAAAAATTTGTATTATTAACATAATGAAGGGCAAAACAATAATTGAGTAATTAACTTATATCATGAGGTACAGATGTTAAACAATAAATATAAGATCATTGTAAAATAAAATAATAAGACCAAGATACCAAATATGACTATCTGGAACTTTGTAACAAATAACTCCAGTAGAATGAATAAGAAATATGACAAAATAAGTGAAACCCTATTCAGCAGAACCTAACTGGGTTACCAATTAGGAAAGTGAATACTGTATAACAAAATAAAAATTTTATAAAACCAAACAATAAACCTATAAAATAATTCTACCTAAGTGTGAATGAATTCACATAGACAATTCAGAGAATAATTATATCAGATATGTGTATAATAACAGTTTTAATTTTGTATGAACATGTTAAAATGTAGGTTAGGTTAAGCACCATTGTTATATGTTACAGAAAGAGAAGAATATAAAGAAGATTGTAAGATAAATAATTTCACAATAGAAAGTATAACCAATAAACTGAATAACAGCTAAGACAATGATGCATAACTATTGTTTGTTATGAACCAAATCTCTTGTATATATAAGCGGCTTTGTCCTGACTGAGAGAGAATCAACGTAGAGCAAAAACTACTGAAGATAATGATCTCAAAATTTGAAGGTATATTCTTATGGGGTCGTAGATGCTCAATAAGAAATGGTTTTAAAAACTATCACTCCTAAGGGGCAAACCCCCCCCCATTTTATGTATGTTCCACATCTCCTCCTAAACCACTGGACCGATTTCAACCAAACTTGGCACAAATATTTTATGCGATGGGAGAACTAACATAGGATAGGTGTTTTTTTCGACGGGGTCTTTTGGGGGGTTCTTTGGGGTCTTCCACATCTCCTCCTAAACCACTGGACCAATTTCAACCAAACTTGGCACAAATATTTTACGCGACGGGAGAACCAACATAGGATAGGTGTTTTTTTCTATGGGGGTCCTTTGGGGTCTTCCACATCTCCTCCTAAACCGATTTCAACCAAACTTGGCACAAATATTTTACGCGACGGGAGAACCAACATAGGATAGGTGTTTTCTTTTCGATTGGGTCCGTTGGGGGGTTCTTTGGGGTCTTCCACATCTCCTCCTAAACCACTGGACCTATTTCAACCAAACTTGGCACAAATATTTTACGCTACGGGAGAATCAACATAGGATAGGTGTTTTTTCGATGGGGTCCTTTGGGGGGTTCTTTACCACTGGACCGATTTCAACCAAACTTGGCACAAATATTTTACGCAACGGGAGAACCAACATAGGATAGGTGTTTTTTTTCGATGGGGGTCCTTTGGGGTCTTCCACATCTCCTCCTAAACCACTGGACCGATTTCAACCAAACTTGGCACATATATTTTATGCGACGGGAGAACCAACATAGGATAGGTTTTTTTTTCGATGGGGTCCTTTGGGGTCTTCCACATCTCCTCCTAAACCACTGGACCGATTTCAACCAAACTTGGCACAAATATTTTACGCGACGGGAGAACCAACACAGGATAGGTGTTTTTTTCGATGGGGGGTCCTTTGGGGTCTTCCACATCTCCTCCTAAACCACTGGACCGATTTCAACCAAACTTGGCACAAATATTTTATGCGACGGGAGAACCAACATAGGATAGGTGTTTTTTCTATGGGGTCCTTTGGGGGGTTCTTTGGGGTCTTCTACATCTCCTCCTAAACCACTGGACCGATTTCAACCAAACTTGGCACAAATATTTTACGCGACGGGAGAACTAACATAGGATAGGTGTTTTTTTCGACGGGGTCTTTTGGGGGGTTCTTTGGGGTCTTCCACATCTCCTCCTAAACCACTGGACGTATTTCAACCAAACTTGGCACAAATATTTTACGCGACGGGAGAACCAACATAGGATAGGTGTTTTTTTCGATGTGGTCCTTTGGGGGGTTCTTTAGGGGTCTTCCACATCTCCTCCTAAACCGATTTCAACCAAACTTGGTACAAATATTTTACGCAACGGGAGAACCAACATAGGATAGGTGTTTTTTTCGATGGGGGGTCCTTTGGGGTCTTCCACATCTCCTCCTAAACCACTGGACCGATTTCAACCAAACTTGGCACAAATATTTTATGCGACGGGAGAACCAACATAGGATAGGTGTTTTTTCGATGGGGTCCTTTGGGGGGTTCTTTGGGGTCTTCTACATCTCCTCCTAAACCACTGGACCGATTTCAACCAAACTTGGCACAAATATTTTACGCGACGGGAGAACTAACATAGGATAGGTGTTTTTTTCGACGGGGTCTTTTGGGGGGTTCTTTGGGGTCTTCCACATCTCCTCCTAAACCACTGGACCTATTTCAACCAAACTTGGCACAAATATTTTACGCGACGGGAGAACCAACATAGGATAAGTGTTTTTTTCTATGGGGGGTCCTTTGGGGTCTTCCACATCTCCTCCTAAACCGATTTCAACCAAACTTGGCACAAATATTTTATGCAACGGGAGAACCAACATAGGATAGGTGTTTTTTTCTATGGGGGGTCCTTTGGGGTCTTCCACATCTCCTCCTAAACCACTGGACCAATTTCTACCAAACTTGGCACAAATATTTTATGCAACGGGAGAACCAACACAGGATAGATATTTTTTCGATGGGGTCCTTTGGGGGGTTCTTTGGGGTCTTCCACATCTCCTAAACCACTGGACCGATTTCAACCAAACTTGGCACAAATATTTTATGCAACGGGACAACCAACATAGGATAGGTGTTTTCTTCGATGGGGTCCTTTGGGGTCTTCCACATCTCCTCCTAAACCACTGGACCGATTTCAACCAAACTTCGCACAAATATTTTATGCGACGGGAGAACCAACATAGGAGGTTTTTTTCCGATGGGGTCCTTTGGGGGGTTCTTTGGGGTCTTCCACATTTCCTCCTAAACCACTGGACCGATTTCAACCAAACTTGCACAAATGTTTTACGCAACGGGAGAACCAACATAGGATAGGTGTTTTTTCGATACGATCCTTCGGGGGGTCCTTTGGGTCTTAAAAAACTATTAGATCTGGTTACTATGGCAACCCAATAGAATAGATTCTGGTTACCATGGCATCGGTGGAAGTCTCCCGCGTAGGAAATAGCGCGGGAGTCATCCGACGGGCCTTCCCCGGAGTTTATCCACGGAACCCGGGGAGTCTTAGGTCGGATCCCGCGAAAGACGGCGGGGCCAGAGTCGACGGTTTTTATAAATAAAGATATAGGTTATGCTATCAAAGGTGGTGTATGCATCTTAAGAAACGTCTTAATAGTGTGTGAATTCAGAGTTGTTTCAGTTTGAATGTAAAAGTGGATAAGTTAAGATCGAAGTAAGTTATAAGCGAGTATAAAAAACAAAGTTTTGATAGCGAATGTATTCAGATCATAGTGTTCGGACAATATAAATGCACTTGCTTAAGTTTGAATTTAAAAATTGATAAGCTGAAATCTATAGAGGTATTGTATTGTTAGAATAAGTTTAGGAGACACTAATTTACCAAATGCCTTATTTCAACATTAACACAATGAATTATAAAACGACAGTTAAATACGCAGCGCGTGCAAGTACTGTAGACATTTTATTGAAAACTAATTTAGCTGTTCGCCCTCTCTCAGAGTTAGAAATCGAGCAGGAGCATGACGCGAAGAACAGAATTCTTCTCCAGATATAAGAATACAGTTTATGACATTCCAACACACACAAAATTGCAAACACATTTAGGAAACACAATTATAAAGTAGCCTACAGAACTAACAACACCATCAGGAAACACATAAATAATACTAACAAAGACACAGACACATACAGCAAAACAGGGGTGTATAAATTAAACTACAGGTGCGCTACAGAGTATTCCTCCAGTGAGAATGCGAACGTAACAATATAAGGAAAATTATACAGTATACAAGTAATATAACATTAGAACAAGAATAGGAGCCTATGAATAAATTATGAATCCGAGGAATGCTGGGTAAATCGGCTAGATATAGACATCTATATAACCCAAATACCACTGACTGACTCACTGATCACGATATCTCTGAAACCACTGAATGGATATCAATGAAACTTTGAACATAGCTTCATCATAGGTCTTAGGTGCTCACTAAGAAACGGTTTTAAAAACTTTCACTCCTAAGGGGCAAAAAACCAAATACTGAAAATTATCATGGGAATTGCATACTTTGTAAATGAAGTGGTTGACATCTCAGTTTACTGGAAACCCCGAATACATTTAGTCCTGAGTTTTTAATCATTGTTTTAAATTGAAAAAAACTTCGTTGTTTGCAGGTTCTTATAGTCGAGAAAATTTTGAAGTTCAATTAATTAATAAATGTATGTCCTTTTTATCTCGGAAACGGCTCTAACGATTTTCTCGAAATAAATAATAAATAGCTGTTGCTATGAATGTAAATAAACAAACTAAGAGTTGAGAATTTGTACAATCTAGCTAATCCTATACTATTAAGCGAGCAATAATTGTACAATTATGTACAAAGTGAAACTCCATAGCGAAGCACGGGTATTTTGCTAGTAATAATATAAATAGTAAGAAACTCATGTTACACCTAAGGCCTACACATACTGGGTAGGAAATAAGAAAACAAATTGTATATATAAAATGTGTTAAATCATACTCTATAGATTAAAAGATAATGTATTTTAGTAGAGTAAGTTATTAGTAATCAAAGGTGTTAATAATGGACCATACATAATGTAAATAATAACAAATGAACTTGGACAACCAACTTACACCTACTGTATAAGTTAGTAATGATCATTACAGGGAATAAAGAGTGTATTAGTTTATAAAATATATAGTACAAGTTCATGTAGTTCATAAGGAATAATTAATAACTGTTGAATTGTATTAGAGTTAAGTAATTTTGTTTAAAGGAAAGAATTATAGTCCATAGAACAATGGACATTATGGGGCCTAGAGGGCAAGTCAATGTTTTGTTAAAAAAGTTAATGTTTATAGTTATCAGTACTAATATTAAAATGTCTTTTATTAACATAAGATAAAATGTACAACAACAAAATTTAAGATAGGTATCAAAAAGGACTAGTTTTAAGTTTTAAACAAAAATGTTAGAATAGGCCATCAGTTAACAATGTATTTTTGTTATTACTGAACAGAAATATGGCTTAAGAGATCTCAAAACGATCAGCATAAAAAAATGCATTTTAATGGTGGTAATATCTTTGTTATATTCAGTAGCATAAGGAAAATATGTCAATTTTAAGATTTTTTGGTAAATTTGATCAAAAAAAGTGACGGTTAGGTTGGCGTCTGTTGGTGAGCATCAACCAGAAAAGGGAATTTGTTGGGATTAAAAACGGAATGTTTAGTAATTCCACCAATCAGAATCTTTCACCTGTCAGGTGAATCAACCTATAATACACCGTCAACAAGTCAGTCGTTCGCCGGTAATCATACAGTAAACAACATCTTCGCTGTGACACGGAAAATGTAAACAGCCTCCAACCCAAAGTGTAAATAGCTTGTCCTCAAAGTCTCTAACCCGAGTGAGGTTAGGTGAAGTGAAAACAAAAGGCGTGCTAACCTACAAGCGGGGACATAATCAAACAGTGAACAAGTGTAGTGAAGTTTTTTTTTATATTTAAAGGACATTATTGTGAATAAATAATAAAAGTGAATTATATTAAATATATAAAGAAAAGGAAAGTATAGAGTGCACATCTAAAAAAGATATAACCCAATTTAATATTTAATTATCACTATACCACGGTAACTTTTATATATACTTGTGAACTAATTTTCATACCATCACAGTATAGAAACACTAACACTATTATAATAATTTTGTGTTTAACTATTATTTCGTTGTACTTAATATTTAAACTTGAATAACATAGCCACCAGTGGTTAACCTCAAAAGCGGACTCTGTCCAATATACGAACTGTTTGTCACTTTAGATTTTAGTTATTGTTGTATAATATTACAATTAATGTTGGTATTGTAATGTTTTGTTCTTCAAAAAGGCATTTTTTGTTAATTATTGTAGTCAAAACCGTTAAAAAACAAATTAAGAGTCCATTTTTAGCATCAGAAGAGGGCAGATGACAAAATTGTCGATCCATAAAAAATAGTAAAATAAACCAAACAGATGAATGAAAATAATTAATAATGAGGAAGAGACAAGATTGACAGAACCTTACAGCAAAATTAATCCAAAGTAATTGAAAATTATAAGAAATAAAACCAATATAAGAGGACGACTCGAAAACTAGAACTGACGAAAATAATCCATCAAACATCAATGAACTTGTAAAGTATAATACTAAATTACTTAACTATGCCCACAAGACTTTTCACAACACTTAAAGAATTTATGCACAATATCCGAACTTGGTTCAAACTCTATAAACACTGAATAACTGTTAAAATATTCATAATTAGTATTAAAAGATGATTTAAATTCATTATTAACACTTTGAGAAACAAGAAACGATTTATGCACAATTTTGAACTTAACCTATGTTTGTAAAGTGAACTCACTATTGTTTTAAACCATAAGAAAACTGTTGTAAAGAAAGATTATAATTCTAGTATGTAGGCTTTCACGGTCGGTGTCTCTATAATTACTTAACACTTCCGGGCTGAAAGGCTGTGGTCGAGTGCTTGTTGTTATAGTGCTAGACGTTTCGGCCACACCATCGGTGGCCATCTTCAGTAGCAAAGAAAAGTTCGTGAAAGATGGAATGCCGAACAATTCGCCATTCCATTCCATTCGTAAGGAAGAATTGTTCAGCATTCCATCTTTCACGAACTTTTCTTTGCTACTGAAGATGGCCACCGGTGGTGTGGCTGAAACGTCTAGCACTATAACAACAAGCATTTGACCACGGCCTTTCAGCCTGGAAGTGTTAAGTAATTATAAAGATTATAATATTTAATTAACTTTATGTCAAGGATTGTACTTTCAAAAATCATTTTGTAAACCTTTTTGCCGTAATCAAAAGAACTTTTTAAATGACCACATGTCGGAATAAAATAAATTAGACATCTTAGTGTGTCATCAACGACCCAAGTCAAATATAGCCAACCGCTGAGTGGTAAATTATTTATAGCCGGAGCATAACAAGCAAAAAAGTAATATATTTTTATAATTTCATGTTATCGTAATTATTAACAGCAAAACTGACCATTAATAAACCAATACTTATTTTAATATCTGTTCATTATTTCACTTATTAATCTTGATGTGTTTACTTCATTAACCTAGCACCGTAAAAATTCTTTCTACAAGAAATACAGGTTGGTAAGACTTCGCAGGAAAATAGATTTGAATTTCTCCGACTACAACCAGCGAGAAATACGGTTACGCTCAATGAAGGAATTATACAATTTTTTATTTGTTTTGGACAAACAATTTGGTGCATAGAAACGGGAAAATCACAATTAAGAATTAAATCAGGTAAACAGGTATTGGTGAGGTCAAATACGATGCAAGAAGTTCGTTACGAAATTACGACGCAACTTGAACTTTAACGAAATACAACACTGTTATTATTACAAATTGATGACAACAACGCGAGACTTTAAGTAAATTCAGACCATACAGAGTCTAATCGTTGTTGCAAATTGACGTCTACAACAGTGGGGCTTAACTAAAGAGCGACACGAACGAGTCTATACGTTACAAATTGGTGACCAACTAGTGTGGCTAGAGTTGAAGGAAGAATAGTATTCTAGCGGCGGTTACGGAAAAGGATAGCAAGATGATCACAAGAGGCAGACCAAAAAAGAGGACAGAGGACATCGACGTGGAAGACAAGGAGGCAACACCGGTTGAGGAAGTGGAAATGATCGAGGAAATGATCGAAAGAGAGGCCCAAGGGGACCAACCAGAGAAACCAACCCAACCAGCACCCAAAGCGGAGGTGATAGCAGGAGATACGATCGAAATCTGCCGGACAGAACTACACCAACCGAAGAGACGAAATTGGATAACTTGATGAGGATTATGATGGAGCAATTCGGAGAAATAATGAAAAAATAGACAGTATGAAGGAGGATTTAACTAAGAAAATCAACGATAGTAATAAAATTAATAGTCAAAACATAGAATTATTGAATAAAAATATAGAAGAATTCCAAGAGGAAAATAATAAAAATATGGAAACCTTAAGTAAAAAGATGGAAGACAAAATGGAAGAAACCATAAAGAAATCGATGGAAACAGTACATCAAACCATAGAAACATTGAACCAGAAAGTAGACAATAACTACCAAAGAACAGAAAATAATCATCAACAACTGAAGGAAGAAATGGGTGAAAAATTAGAAGAACACATTACAGAAATTCAAAAAAAGTATCAGAAACAAAGGGAAAATGTGAGAAGACAACTCAAGAAATAATCCAAATTCGGGAAGAAAGTAAGGAAGAAATAGCGCAAGTACGAACAGATATTGGGGAAAGGATAGAACGCGTTTATAACAACATAAACCAGGTAGATGGACAAGTCAAAGAAAACAAAGAAAAGATTAACGGAATCAACCGATGGGAGGCGCAAATGCAAGAAGAATTAGACGCCTTGCGAGATAAACCTTGCAATAACACGCATATAGTCACCAGCGAGAATCGGGAGCTGATCAACTTTCGTAGCTACTGACGCAACCCGATGGAGTTTCTGAAAAGAGTCGAGGAGATGATCGAGAAAAATAGAGAAACTCGATGGACAATGGTGCGGGGGATGATAGATGAGGTGTTCCGAGACACTCATGATAATTGGTGGACGGCAACAAGACCAGACATACACAACACCCAGGATTTTAAAACGCAATTCCGTGACAAATATTGGTCGGAATCGACACAGAACGTGGTGCAAAACGACATAAGCAATGGGACGTATAAGCCACAAGCAGGACACACTCTAACTTCGTACTTTTTTAGGCAAAGTATGCCTAGCTTGTAACCTGGAGCCAAGAATCCCCGAAGAATCTTTGGTAATACAGTTAGGCTACCATTACGAAGATGCCATCCAAAAGGCCAGAAGGCAAGGTCAGGTGAAAACTATTCAAGGTATGGCCAGCCTGTTAGAAGACCACGAAAACGATGAGCAATACAAACTATAGTGATCGAAATTTAAAAAAATTTTTATTTCTCGATCAAGTGGCACGTTCCCACACTCGAGTCGACGGACACAAGCCCAGGTCGTAAATAATGACGAATTAGGGACACGTCAAACCCGACGCCAGTGCGAAGACAAGGAAAAAACGTCTGTGTACAGCACACAATAAGAATTTGAGGGCGTCGTTGACAGCTCGCAGTTTGTTACAATTTACAGCACCCAGTAATCGAAAACAAAGACTTCGTCCAGCTGCCGAGTTACGCGGAAACGAAATGGAACGCCTGCTGTGGAGGTGAGCTGTAACGAGCACAAATATGAAAGGCTTCACTCTGCTACAAAGGAGTACAGAGCAATCTCAACGAACAGATAAACAATAGAACGTAAACTCAGTGAATACTGCAAGTACACCCTGCACAGCATGAAAAAAAAACCTTTGACAGCTTACTGAGATTTACGACTGGAAAGCGTGGGATCGACGAGAGACGACTCCAGCGAAGGGTTGATAATCGGCGGAACGAACAACGAATAACTTGAACAATTAACTAGGACTCTGCAGTCTGTTAACAAAAGATAGGTCAGAACCTTGACAAAGTCTAAACAAAGGTTGACAGACAGCCGGGAAATTACTCTAGTTTCTCAGAATCCGTACCACGTTCGTCACATGGAATACTCCGGGGATGACGACGACCAACCAGCGTCAAGCATCTTCTAAAAGAGCTCGTGGAGAGAGTAAGAAGGGTTCGGACGACGAATCGGGAAACAGAGGATGAGATCTGCAGAGTAGTAGGAATTTGTAGAACCAATCACGGATCCGAGAGGGCGTAGAAATCCAGAATTTAGACTTATGGGTAAGATGTTTTAATAAAACTGTTTTGCGAAGACGCGGAGCGGCAGTCTACAGTCTACAAGTCAATCGGTCATAAGTTAATAAGTCAGTACGTACGACAGTCAGACGGTTGGTTATAGTCGGAACGGTAATACAATTCAGTGATAGAAACAGTTTGCGCGACCGACCGAACTTCCAACTTGGTGAATTCATAAGTGAACTTAGACATACGATATAGTCTCAATTACACACAAGTCTGTTCGACAATCGTATATGTCCTGATAAACTATAGTGCGCACGGGACTTGAAACTACAACCGACGCGAACATAATAACGCAAGTAATTAACATTCCAAAGTATAACAGTGAGTGACACTTCAAACACTCTCACATTACAATGAGTCGCTACGTTGAACAATTAACTGAATGAACTATATCGAACAATTAAGCACACAGTATACACTACATCCAGATAGACGGAACAGTTAATCATGTACACGAACACGGCAAACTCTCAGAATAATTTAGCTTAATGACGATATTAACATCTTAATATTCGAACTCCAAACACTCAACATCAGCGGGATACAACGACACCATACACATAACAAGAGTGAACATTCAGTGAAGTGAAGTGAAGTGATGTGCTCGTCATAACAGAGATAAGATGCGCGACAAATCCTCCAGCAGACGTCATCTCACACCGGCGGAATATTGGATAAACACTTTCACAAGATAAGCTATTATGTCTATTAAATCTTAGTAATATATACTACTGCACTGTCTTCTCTTTTCAAAGAGCAAACCCCAAGAGATTATATATAAATCATATGAATCATAAAATTTATAAAGCAATATTAACGTAATTCATCATCTGAGAATAATGAACGCATTTAGGTAGGGATAAAATATATTTGTTGATTGTTTATTGTTCGTATATGTTTTGTATATGTATATTATTTGCTGCATTTGAATGTAACATATGTTTGTGTTTTCAGGAAACAACGTACAAATTGTATTTTGTTATTATGTGTTTTATTATGTATGTATTTGCAGGATATAGTAACGTACTTAAATAACAAGTATAATAAATAAGTAATTATTTTATATTTAATCTTGCGTTCATTATTGAAATTTAACCTTGATTATTAATTTATTTCATTCTAAGCATTTCACAAAGAGTCTCAAAAGTTATGCTAAGTATCAATGGACACAACAAACTCGACCATTTAAACGTCCGATTAACAGACTCATAAATCATATTTATTTAACAAGTGTGGTGAGTCTAATCTGACGAGTATGAACTACTTTTATATATGTATTAAAGTTAACGTCCATCATAACTCTTTTAATTAATACACGAAGTTAATGAGATACAATTTACTAATTCACATTTGGATAATCCAATAATACTTACAATTAGCATAATTACGCTCAACATAAATGGTACGGCAACCCTAATTACTTAATTAACTGCCACTCCCGTTGTAGCATGACAGATAATCCACACAAATACATTACTCAATGATCATTAATAAAGCTCTAAGATATGGAATATCCAGATGAGAATTAATTAAAATGCACTGTTTAATAATATATTCACAAGAAAGGTTGAATAAAGAAAATTTCTGCAAACAATATAATATAATACAAATTTAAAAACCCAGAAGACTAAAAATGATAATAACAAAATTACCCAGGTAAGATAGAAGCAGGCATTTAATATACCCCATCAAAGAAACCAGACCAGAAGAAACGAAGGCATACACGGCGAAAAACTACAGAAGAAGGAAGAATAGTCAAAACTACCACTACAGAAGACAGAAGAAAGAAGACTAATTAAAACTACTACTACTGAAGAATGAAGACAGAAGAACGATCAAAGATACAGAAGACAGAAGAAAGAAGAATAATTAAAACTACTATTACTGAAGAAAGAAGAACAATCAAAGATACAGAAGACAGAAGAAAGAAGAATAATTAAAACTACTATTACTGAAGAAAGAAGAACAATCAAAGATACAGAAGACAGAAGAAAGAAGAATAATTAAAACTACTATTACTGAAGAAAGAAGAACAATCAAAGATACAGAAGACAGAAGAAAGAAGAATAATTAAAACTACTATTACTGAAGAAAGAAGAACAATCAAAGATACAGAAGACAGAAGAAAGAAGAATAAGTAAAACTACTATTATTGAAGAAAGAAGAACAAACTAAATCTACTGAAGAAAGAAGAAGGAAGACTAATTAAAACTACTACTACTGAAGAATGAAGAAAGAAGAACAATCAAAGATACAGAAGACAGAAGAAAGAAGAACTAATTAAAACTACTATTACTGAAGAATGAAGAAAGAAGAACAATCAAAGATACAGAAGACAGAAGACAGAAGAATAATTAAAACTACTATTACTGAAGAAAGAAGAACTAATTAAAACTACTATTACTGAAGAATGAAGAAAGAAGAACAATCAAAGATACAGAAGACAGAAGAAAGAAGAATAATTAAAACTACTATTACTGAAGAAAGAAGAACAAATTAAATCTACTGAAGAAAGAAGAAGGAAGACTAATTAAAACTACTACTACTGAAGAAGGAAGAAGGAAGAATAAAGAAGAACCAAACTCAAAGAAGAAAGAAGAATAATAAAAATAAGAACTACAGAAGAAGGAAGAAGGAAGGATAATCCAAAACTACAGAAGAAGGAAGAATAACTAAACTCAAGAAGAAAGAAGAATAATTAAGACGACCCATATAAAACAAAAACCCCATAGGGAAAGAACCCCCAAAAAACCCCAAAATCAATGAATGCCCAAAAAAGAAAGTATAACACATTAAAAAACCATATCACTGTAAAACTGACAAAAAACTAAAAGTGTTAGCTGTAGTAAATATTAGTGCATTCAAAAAGTTATTGTGTAATGTGCATAAACAAATCTTTACAGTTCCCCCATGGTTGAATATTTCATATTAAAAACTAGAAAAAGACTAGTAAATATAGTAATAATTTACCATGGAAAGGTGTAAGTGATCAAATTATAACTAATAAACTTTAAGAAAGGTGCATGAGTAGCAGTACAAAGTAACAAACTTTAAGTTTTGTGAACAGTGCCTACTTTGATAATGAAGTAGTAATTTTACTAATAAAAAGCTACTAAAACTCTATGAACATTCCATAGAATGGAATATAACTTAGATAGCCAGGGTTATACTTTAAGAGGGGGCATAAATCTTATAAAATGGGGAATTACAGAACTAACTGTTTATGATGGAGTAGTAGAAGGTATTAACAATTATATATGGATCCAAATGTGGGGTTCTAATTAAATATAGCATTTAGATAAGTAAGGGTTAGTCATAAGAAATATTAGTATTATAATTGTTATTTTATTGTTCATGTTAATTTAGGAATGCATTATCTAAAATTAGATAACATTCCAATGTGGTAGAAATACTTTTTATTATGTTATTAGGTGATATACCAAAACAATGTTATTAAGAACACCAGTTTTATATATCTGGGTGTTATATTTTAATTGTATAATCTATAATTACTGTTATGCCAGATCAGAGAACTAATTTTTAATCAAATATATCAGAGTCAGAAGTCAGAGAAGGAAATAAAATAATTACATTAGTAAAACATTCTGCAAATAGCCACAATTCAAATCTAGGCAATATAATAAAGTTAAAATGCAGAATAATTAATAAACCTAATCTTATAAACCAGTCAAACTGACAATATTTAGGCAAGATACACCCAACATATTAAATACTATGTAAATAAGGCTTTCTAAAGATATGGTCATTCTATGAGTAAAATTATTTATTTGTATAATGAAATACCATTTGAAACTGAAATAGGTTCACTAACTTTATCAGAAGGGGAATCATATACAACTGAATTATATGAAAAAACCATCATAAATATACTAAATTGCAATAAAATAAGTGAGAATTGATAATTATACAAATTTCAGATTTCATAGAATAATAATTATATTAGTTAAAATGGCTATTATTTACATAGAAGACAGGGAAGTATAATTTTAGGCCTACCTCCCAAAAAATTATAAGAAATAATTTTCAGATAAAACTTTGTAATACTAACTTAATTACTATCAAAATAAGTAGAATAGAATAGTGAAAACGAATATGTATTTTATATTTCAAACAGTTAAGTAATAACGAATTTACTTTATAAGCATAGTGCACGAAATTAAAGTGTGTCGGAAGTTATGGCAATTTTAAACAATGTCTTTTTAATATTAAATTGGCTAAGACGTTTCGGATGACGAAGGAAATCCACGCAGTTCATTATTATACATTGAAGAGCACACTTGACGTGAATATTTTATAAAACCCAACCTTAATGGCGATTACGTATAACTAAAGTTCGGAATCAGTTTTTGTGTAAAAATTAAATTTTAAACTATTCTAATCATTGTGAAGTGGTGAAGTTGCCCTATGAACTACATAACACCTATAAACAGCATCACATATCACTATTTAAACGAAATAACACTGGAATCACACCAAATACCAAGTGAATATTCGAGGTTAAACGGACACACATAAACACCAATTGATCTACTTATTTAACAACATTTTTACACCCAGTGACTTTTCCATCTTACTCCAGTGACATTAAACTATACCCAAGAAGAGATTAAACGAGTACGAAGAGGATTTAATCGCAGAAGGAACATATTTATTCCACAAGTACTTTGTCAATGTTAGAAGGTGAAATCCACGCATGCGCCAGACGGCCACTTTGACTGATCTCATCAACACAACCAGTCGACTGTTTGCTGAACTGCGGTGAATAAAAATTATATATAAACTTTTATTATTACTAATTACCATTCTATTGTTTAATTTTAATACATTTTCAGCATTGTAAGTGTTATACTTTCTGACCCTGACCTTCTCTGGCTTTTTTATAAATAACCGTTAAAAGAACCTATATGTGTATAATACCAAGATAAAAGTCATAGATCGACCGGACCTGAGTGAGTCGATACGGCATTATAACATTGTTTTCAATTAAGCAAATTCATTATTTTGTTGAATAAACGCTTGTTATCTAGTGAATTGAATTTGATTTCTTTAATAAAGGAATATAACCATTAATTAATAAAGAAAACTCGACAACCTTTAAAGGCAATATATGCGAATTACAACCTTTCAAGAGGAAGAAGAAGAGAGCTGTTCGCGCCTAATTCAAAGTGGATTGTCTTTTTAATAAATTTAACGAAGGGAAGATCATTACTAGAAGACACACCATACCATACTATTTATAATTACAATCAATAATCTCAATTTATTACTAAACTTTAAGAATATAAACACCTCGAAAACAATTATTTCAGAATTATAAAATTATATCACATTTCAAATTGCTACAACAACAACATACACCAAGAACATTTGATAACAGCATTATTTAGGAACATTACCAAATCGACGTCTCCCGGAGCGGAACGTCATTACTACACCTACGCACCATAAAAGTCAATCTGGGTAATATTATACCAGAACACCATTACAATTACAATTATATATTACCAAAGTGAAGACCAGCAGAGAGAGCCGAATGAAGACTAGAAGACATCATCTATATTACTACACACAATAGTGAGAGTACAATTCTCATACAACTACACATATTTTTATATTTGTATATTTTGTAATTTACATTTATATTACAAAATTGGCGAACCCAACTTGTGGGGCTTGATTACATCAGAATTTTAGAATACCATAGAACAGTAACATACACAATATACAAAATTGGCTAGCCCAACCAGTGGGGCTTACAGGAGAACACAATCTACATACATCAACCTTTTATTTATTTTATTATACCCACTCAATCAAAGTAATATTACACCGTTTATGACATTAAATGTAATGGCGCCCAATGCATGGCAAAAGAGAGCAGGCAGTAGTATCTAGATTAATAAAATAATATAGTACATAAGATATTAAATAAGTGTAAGGTTGGCTTGACTGGTAAATGATAACGCGAAGCAAGGCTAAAATGGCTAGCGGTAGTCCTGACAGCATGGACTTTGACGTTAACAACCAGTTAGGCGCACCCGACAACAGCGAAGAACACTCATCAGTCGAACCAAATATGACTGAGGAGACGTCAGAGGTCAGAGCGCGGGGACAGGAGTCACAACAACCACAGGAGTCCCAGCAATCACATGAAGAGGCATCACTACGTTCATTGTTGATGGACTTCATGCGCACAAATAATGAGAGCTTCAAAATAATGAACGAGAAATTCGATCGACAGAAGGAAGAAATTAAAGAAGAAATCAATCAGAAATTCGATAAAATTAACGAAAATTTTAATAATCATAAAGAAGACGTCAAGCAACAGATGGCCGAACAGCTCACGCTTATACGATCGGAAATGCGTGACCATAAGACCAGTTGCGACGATAAGATAAGCGAAGTCTTGAAGAAACAGGAGGACGCTACAAGAGAAATAAAAGATGACACCACTAAGAAGTTTGAAGAAGTGTGGGAAGCCCGAGAGTCGGACCACCAAGAACTTAAAAACCTTGCACAGACCACACAATCTAGTATAAAGAAGGTTCACAATAAGTTAGAACTACACATCAATAATAATCAGAAGAAACAGGAAGAACTGAAGACCGAAATATATCACACACTTCGACAGCAGCAACAAGAGATAGGTGAAGCCAACAACACACTCCAACAGAAAATCGATGAAGTAGACGGCCGACAAAAGACGACCGAACAGAAACTTGACGAAAACGTCAAAGAGAAGACGACCCACATTCAGGAACTCAGGTGTCAAGTAGAGAGACTGCGGCGACAGATCACCGATGGGGAGTCTGGGCCTCACAGGACAGTCAACGGACAAGTACAGGTGGAGCTGAAGTATGACGGAACCGACAGATTCCCGATGGAGTTCCTGAAGGAATTGTCGGAGTTTCAAGAAACATATTACCCGAACAGCGACATCAAGTGGATCGGTAAGCACCTAGAGAAGGACGCAAGTACAAGGTGGCGTGTGATCCGGGACCAAATAAACACCTTCGAAGAATTCAAGGAGGCATTCACATTGAAGTATTGGGGGTTGGAGCGACAGGACATTATCCGCGACAACCTCGAGTACGGAAAATTTGAATGGCACGGACCGGTTACGGCTATCCAATACATCGAACGAATCCTTTTAGAAAGCCGGCAATTAACTCCAGCATTGACCGACCGCCAACTGATAAGAAAAATCTCGAGGCACTTTGGGAGGGACTTGCAGATCGCCGTTATCACACGCGGGATCGTCACAATACCAAATTTTGAAGCCTTGATCACTGAATATACGAGCATTCAGTCAAACAGTGCAGGCAACAGGCGTACGCAGTACCGGACAGCTAACGAAAGGGAAACCGGAACTAGCGAACGACCCAGTGGTAACTTTGTAAACAAAAACGAGGGTGAGAGAAAACCAGTTTGGCAAGGAAGGCCGCAGGGCGGTAACCGTTATGAGAATAAATCACACAGAGTGGTGAACACTGTTGAGTACATTAACTCCAAGCCAAGCACGAGTCATGCTACCGACGACAACAATTCAAGGTCGAATAATGACCAGAATAGCAAAAAAAAAAACACCCCTACACAGCGAACGACATAGATTTTGACAACAAAAACAAACCCACGAATAATGTCAATATCCTAGTACCTGACCTGAGGGATGACCTGCTGCATGAATACGACGAGGACATTACTAAACAGATTAAAATGTCCCGAAATACTCATTAAATTTAACAATAACATTAAGGTTTTGGCACTTGTCGACACCGGCTCAGTTATTAATGGGTTATCAGAAGAGTGGTTCAACGCAAACAAAAGGGACATTGAACCATATGAAATTTTACCCATGACGAATTCTCTAATTATTAGTGCTGTCGGGAACAAGTCCAAGTTAATTAGAAAACAAATACTATGCGACATTGAAATTGACGGGATCAAAAATGAGTGTGTCTTTTTAATTATACCTGACCTTATTAAACAATGTATATTAGGGATAAGTTTTTTACAGGAGGTGGGATGTCGCATCGACATCGGTAATAAGAAAATAGAAATAGTGAATGCGGCTGATGAAGAAGTGCACGCCGTACCCATCATTAACATGGAACTAATGGATAATGGAGAAGAAGAAGAAATCTTGGGAACATCGACGAGAAGATAGCAGGCATGGACTGTCAAGACGAAGAAATATTGGAAAATTTGAGGGAAATACTTATTAAGAATAGAAGAGTGTTTAGGGAATGCTCGGGGAGGATAGAAGGATACGAGCATGAGTTTCAAGTTACGGACAGGACGCCCTACTTTCAACAGGGTTGGCCTGTACCACTTGCTTATCAAAAGAAAGTAAAGGACGAGATTGATAGGATGCTGCGATACGGAGTGATTGAACGATGTACGAGCCCGTTCATAAACCCACTCGTCACAGTCATCAAAAGAGATGGAAGTCCGGTTATGCCTGGACGCAAGAAAGATAAACGGCGTTACAATTCCCGACTATGAAGGTGTTTCCCCAATAAACGAAATCTTGGCAAGATGTAGCGAGATGCGCTATCTATCTACCGTCGATTTGTCCAGCAGCTTTTGGCAAGTGCCATTGAAGGAAGAGTGCAGAAAGTATACCGCGTTCATGTATGAGGGAAGGTGCTACCAATTCACCGTCACACCATTCGGCCTCAGTACCAGTTCTGCGGCACTAACACGCGGATTGGATACGGTTTTAAATGAAAATGTTAAGGAAAACACACTAATATACGTAGACGATTGCCTATGTTATTCTGACGATGTTCAGACACACTTAGCACATTTAGAAGCATTGTTAAATAATCTAAACGAGACTAACTTGACCGTCAACCTAAATAAGTCCCAGTTTTTCAGAAAAGAAATATCGTATCTTGGATACCAACTAACAACACGCGGCATCCAAGCTACGGAAGAGAAAGTGAAAGCCATTATGGAGTTCCCTAAGCCCAAGAATCAGAAACAGTTAAAGGGTTTTTTAGGCCTCACTAATTTCTATAACCGCTTCACAAGTAAATATGCGGAGACAACGCAACCCCTCCATGAATTATTGAAGAAGGATCACAAATTTGTATGGACGGCTGAATTAAACGACTGCTTTGTCAGGGTCAAGAACCTATTCGTTGACGCTGTAGTTTTGAGATTTCCGCGCCCAGACCAGAGGTATTACATACAGTGTGATGCTAGTGATTACGCATACGGAGGACAACTTTACCAGCTCGATGAAGACGGGGAGATTGGCGTAATCGCCTTCACTAGTGAAACATTCAAGGGTGCTGAGCGGAACTACTATACTACAGAAAAGGAGCTTTTAAGTATCGTCAGATGCTTAGAAAAATTCCGCATATATGTTCTCGGACAACCGTTAACAATAATCACTGACAACAAGGCGTTGACATTCTTAAACAAATGCCATCTGAATAATTCACGGATTATGCGATGGATTCTCGCAGTGCAAGAGTATAAGTTCGACATAATTCATTGCAAGGGCAAGGATAACATCGTAGCCGACATCTTAAGTAGGTACCCACACGATACAAAATTAGAAGAGATTCACGACAACACACATGAATATTTAGTCAACCACATCACCGTGAAAATGAAACTTGAAGTGCGGAAATTAATCCAAAATATTGGAAAGCACCAGATAGAAGACGATAAGCTAAAAACAATCATCACTAAAATTAAGGAGGGAAATATAGACCCTAAATTAAATAAATTTTATCAATATGTTAACGACAAGTTATATAGGCGACAGCGGAATGAATGGAAACTATATGTTCCTAGCAACATATCTGGGGACATAATTGCTGAAATCCATTAAATGTTCGGACATTTAGGAACAAAAAAGTGTATTAAAATGCTCCAGGAACATTTCACATTCGACCGGATGTCAAAGAAAGTAAAAACTTATATTGAAACATGTGACGTTTGCCAGAAGTGCAAAGATACCAACAACAAAGAGTTATTTGGTGGTACACGTGCTGTGATACCTACAGCCAAAGGAGATCTGGTAAGCGCAGATTATTATGGACCCCTACCGACAGGAACGGGTGGAGTCAAATATTTATTAGTCATAGTGGATAATTTCACAAAATATGTCAAATTATTCACCCTTCGAAGAGCAACAACCACTACGACGTTGTGGAGAATAAAAACGTATTGCGAACTATTCGGACGTCCAAGGGCCATTTTGACGGACAACGGGACACAGTTCACCTCCAGGAAATGGGTCAACGGTTTAAAGGAGTTGGACATCCAACCAAAGTTTACCGCAATACGTAATCCATGTACCAATCTTGCCGAGCGGATTAACCGGCAACTTGGAAACTTGTTTCGCATTTTCGTAAGTGACCAACACACTAAATGGTCCCAGTACATAAAAACGATTGAAGCGTGTCTAAACGAGGTGTACCACGAGACAATCGAAATTACCCCTCATGAAGCACACCTCGGCACAAGACCTACACGAGCATGGGAGCAAAGCTTGGACAAAGGGATCATTAGCAGTGAAGGGAAACGCGAAAACAACATATTTGTGAAGATCAAGGAGAAGAGGGAGAAGCACGCGAAACGCTGCAATGAAAGAAAGAAAATAACAAAATTTATGATTGGCGACAAGGTATTGGTGAGAGCATACCACCAATCCGACGCTACGTTGAGGAGAATTGACAAGTTCTTCGAACTTTTCGCAGGACCGTATAAGATCAACCGCATCATCGGCGAGGCCACATATGAGCTCGTGGAGTGCGATAGCGGAAAGATGAGAGGGAAATTTAACATACGGCAAATTAAAGCGTATCATGAGCCAGCGAAAGGAAGTATGGATAACACGAGTGGGTAGCAACGACTCCGGCGGCTAGCAGAAGACGTAAGTTAGGTAATTTGCTCGCGCGGCCAGTCCAGCTAACCAAATAATGATGTACATTTTACCATATTGTGTTTAGTTCGTATTTCAATATTAATCGTGTTTATGATCATCATATATTCGTCATTCATTATGTTAATTAGACATGTAAACATCAATATATACATAAAGTGATTTGTTAACGTGTACCATGTGTCAGAAGGACATTATGATACTATGACACAGGACACTAAAGACATTAATAATTGTGAATAATAATAACGTGTTAAAATGTAGAGATTCGAATAATTTGTTTATGTAATTAATAATTCAAAAATGGACAATTGTTTTATAACTTTAAGAGTAAGCGTTTGGGTATGCATCATGAAGTATGCTGATTCCTCAATTGTTTAGTTAATATGTATATTTCATTTATCAATGTAAATCGTTTATAATATGTGACAAATTGAACATATGTATATATTTGTTTGTAGCAACTATAGTCTTGAGGTAATAATAACAAGTTTAAAAATTATTTTATTGCTATATAAGTCATCGACATAAGATCGATTAATCTAATTGATAGCTAATCTGCAGCTTATCTATTACGTTGTATATAGATAGAACGAAAGAATGTAAACGATAACTAAACAAACTGTCAAATGGGCAGATGTATATGTCTTAAATTCAATTATTTACATAAAATCGTATTGTATAGTCCGCATGTAGACGGATAAAATGTAGAAAATGCGTTCATTTTACTCAGATGAGCGGCAATAAATTCATATGACCATATAAAACATCAAGATAGGGAATAACAATTAATTGCTCCCTATGAGAGATATATGTCATTCAACCATGTCCATTCCAAAGCAGACGTCCACGACTGGGACAGAGCGCAGAAATTGGATCAGATGTCTCCTGAAGCCCAACATCCAATCCAATTTGGGGACAATATAGTGATCGAAATTTAAAAAAATTTTTATTTCTCGATCAAGTGGCACGTTCCCACACTCGAGTCGACGGACACAAGCCCAGGTCGTAAATAATGACGAATTAGGGACACGTCAAACCCGACGCCCGTGCGAAGACAAGGAAAAAACGTCTGTGTACAGCACACAATAAGAATTTGAGGGCGTCGTTGACAGCTCGCAGTTTGTTACAATTTACAGCACCCAGCAATCGAAAACAAAGACTTCGTCCAGCTGCCGAGTTACGCGGAAACGAAATGGAACGCCTGCTGTGGAGGTGAGCTGTAACGAGCACAAATATGAAAGGCTTCACTCTGCTACAAAGGAGTACAGAGCAATCTCAACGAACAGATAAACAATAGAACGTAGACTCAGTGAATACTGCAAGTACACCCTGCACAGCGTGAAAACAAACCTTTGACAGCTTACTGAGATTTACGACTGGAAAGCGTGGGATCGACGAGAGACGACTCCAGCGAAGGGTTGATAATCGGCGGAACGAACAACGAATAACTTGAACAATTAACTAGGACTCTGCAGTCTGTTAACAAAAGATAGGTCAGAACCTTGACAAAGTCTAAACAAAGGTTGACAGACAGCCGGGAAATTACTCTAGTTTCTCAGAATCCGTACCACGTTCGTCACATGGAATACTCCGGGGATGATGACGACCAACCAGCGTCAAGCACCTTCTAAAAGAGCTCGTGGAGAGAGTAAGAAGGGTTCGGACGACGAATCGGGAAACAGAGGATGAGATCTGCAGAGGAGTAGGAATTTGTAGAACCAATCACGGATCCGAGAGGGCGTAGAAATCCAGAATTTAGACTTATGGGTAAGATGTTTTAATAAAACTGTTTTGCGAAGACGCGGAGCGGCAGTCTACAGTCTACAAGTCAATCGGTCATAAGTTAATAAGTCAGTACGTACGACAGTCAGACGGTTGGTTATAGTCGGAACGGTAATACAATTCAGTGATAGAAACAGTTTGCGCGACCGACCGAACTTCCAACTCGGTGAATTCATAAGTGAACTTAGACATACGATATAGTCTCAATTACACACAAGTCTGTTCGACAATCGTATATGTCCTGATAAACTATAGTGCGCACGGGACTTGAAACTACAACCGACGTGAACATAATAACGCAAGTAATTAACATTCCAAAGTATAACAGTGAGTGACACTTCAAACACTCTCACATTACAATGAGTCGCTACGTTGAACAATTAACTGAATGAACTATATCGAACAATTAAGCACACAGTATACACTACATCCAGATAGACGGAACAGTTAATCATGTACACGAACACGGCAAACTCTCAGAATAATTTAGCTTAATGACGATATTAACATCTTAATATTCGAACTCCAAACACTCAACATCAGCGGGATACAACGACACCATACACATAACAAGAGTGAACATTCAGTGAAGTGAAGTGAAGTGATGTGCTCGTCATAACAGAGATAAGATGCGCGACAAATCCTCCAGCACACGTCATCTCACACCGGCGGAATATTGGATAAACACTTTCACAAGATAAGCTATTATGTCTATTAAATCTTAGTAATATATACTACTGCACTGTCTTCTCTTTTCAAAGAGCAAACCCCAAGAGATTATATATAAATCATATGAATCATAAAATTTATAAAGCAATATTAACGTAATTCATCATCTGAGAATAATGAACGCATTTAGGTAGGGATAAAATATATTTGTTGATTGTTTATTGTTCGTATATGTTTTGTATATGTATATTATTTGCTGCATTTGAATGTAACATATGTTTGTGTTTTCAGGAAACAACGTACAAATTGTATTTTGTTATTATGTGTTTTATTATGTATGTATTTGCAGGATATAGTAATGTACTTAAATAACAAGTATAATAAATAAGTAATTATTTTATATTTAATCTTGCGTTCATTATTGAAATTTAACCTTGATTATTAATTTATTTCATTCTAAGCATTTCACAAAGAGTCTCAAAAGTTATGCTAAGTATCAATGGACACAACAAACTCGACCATTGAAACGTCCGATTAACAGACTCATAAATCATATTTATTTAACAAGTGTGGTGAGTCTAATCTGACGAGTATGAACTACTTTTATATATGTATTAAAGTTAACGTCCATCATAACTCTTTTAATTAATACATGAAGTTAATGAGATACAATTTACTAATTCACATTTGGATAATCCAATAATACTTACAATTAGCATAATTACGCTCAACATAAATGGTACGGCAACCCTAATTACTTAATTAATTGCCACTCCCGTTTATGACACTAAAAAACGGAACAGGATGGTGAACTTAAAATATAACAGATGGAACGAGAACCAGAATCCACCGAACCACCACCTAATGAATACTATGAACAAACATCAAATGATGACAGGTACCAAAAGGGAAGGATCACCGAACCATCGGAAGGTAATATGAATAGCAGACCAGAGCCAATACCTGAACTGTTGACGGACCCGCCAGATAATCGGGCCAATACCGAAACACCGAATTTAAACTAAAAAGGTCAGTGAAAACTGAGGACCGCCCTTCACATGGCCAATCACTTGGGCTACAAAGACAAATGACTTGACAAAATAATAATAATACGATCATAATTGTCTCCAACTACTACTTAAAAAACATAAGAGAGGAGCTCTTGGAAGAAGAGGATAAACAATTACCTAGTATAGTAGCCGCGCTCAAACCGTTTCCAGGCGGAACGCTTTGATTCTCACTCAAAGGAAACCGATGGTCTTGTCTCTAGTGTCACTCAAAACAAGCTGACAATGTTGCCAAGTTCTTCTCCCACCTATAGTGAAACTTAGCGTGAAATGATTCTCCTCTTCATTGCTATTATTATTACACGTATGATTAATTCATAGTAATAATAATAATAAGAATACAACTCAGGACTTCTCAGAAGTTTCAGTTTTAAACCTGAAAACTTAAACCTTAAGTAAGTAAACCTGACGTTTACATTATCTATAAAGAATAAAAATACAACAAAACCGACAAAATACCTTTTCGACATAACTTTCAAAATGATTTTCATAATTAAAATACCACAAAGCTTTGGGATAAGCAAATCCCTGCAATATAAGAAGGCTATAATAATAATAAAATCAGAAATTAATAAACCTGAGTAAAACAAGACAAAATCACAAATAATTAATACATAGCCTGGGAGTAAACTACTCACCGTTTAGTTGGAGTCGCGGTCTGAGTCATCATCACTGTCGTCTGTAATATGAATGATGAGGCGGTCTTCTTCTTCCCACAGGTCTGCATAATATCCCCTTCTACCTTCATCTGGAAACCATAGTTTTTTCCACACATTTCCTCCAGTATTCGGCATCAATGTTCTCAGTACAGTTCCTTAGGGCTTCACAGACACTTGCACTTAACTGATGAGTTATGTTGCTCTTCCTGACGTTAGACTTTAACTGTGCTTAGACTAATTCGATTGGATTTAATATGCAGTAATAAGGGGGAAGTCGTAACACTTCATGACCCGCCTTTCGAGCCATCTCATCAACTGCGTACATTTTGTTTATATTCGCCGCTTTTATTCTTTCGAGCAAGATTAATTTAATGGGGACTGGGTCCAGTACTGGTAAATCAAATTTCTTCATAAATTCAATAATTTCGGACTTGTTTGACGATTTAGTTGGGATTTTGATAAGCTGTCTAGAATGGTAACTCGCATTGTCTAAAACTATGACATACTTCCTGTCTTTTGAAAGATTTTGCAGTAACGAATTTTTAAACCAATTCTCAAAAACTGTAGCATTCATCTCATCGTGGCTGTCAGCTTTAGCATCTGAAATATTTTTGGCAGACAAATAAAGACAATTAGGAGCCCACCCCTCAGCACCACCAGCATGTAGCACCATGATGCGCTTCCCTCTAGATACAGGGACGTTAATAGCGCAGCCACATGTTCCATCATCCCATCCCTTCTTCACGGTCTCATGTGTGTCGAACCAAGTTTCGTCTAGATACACAACATCATAACCCTGTGAATGCAGTTGGTGTAGTCTATGGAGGTATTTGTATCTCAAAGACACAATTCTTGCTGATTCCATTATAACACGCCTCTTATTAAGTGTCCGAAATCGAAAGCCGAGCTTCTTCACAAGGGATCTTAGCATTGTTTCTTTATAAGGAACAATGTTCTGAAGATGCTGGAGTAGTTCGGAAATTGTGGGTGGCTGTCCTTTCTTGTAAAATTTGTAAATTTCTTGGCGGATAATGTCACAAACAAAATTATCAATTTTATTAAAAAGGCGCTCTTTTGTTACCTGGCTTCTTGGGAGTCACGGGACCTCTAGAAACAATTTTACGAACAGTCGGACGGCTTAATTTCACAATTTTGGCTGTTTCAGTAATTGAACCCTTACCTACTTTGTTATTTACAACATATTCATACACGTTACACACTATAGTTTGGCTCTGTTTCGAAATTGTTCTCATCGAATTTTTGATTGGCCTACTAGTGCCTGGAGTGGCCAAGATTTCCCCGTCGTTCGAAAACTCCCCATTATTGTCACTTACATCACCACTATCACTGTTGCTAACTACATCAACAACGATTTCTTCACTATCACTATGACGATGACTCCCTTCTTCATTATCAGCGTGCTGAGGATATGGCTGTTCTCTCTCCCAAGGTCTCCACATTTTAAACATGTGAACACGGAACAACACGGAACACAAACACGGAACCAAAAATTACAACTATAAATAAAGTAAAGCAGTATTACTGTGATATTTAAATATAAATATACTATGTAAAATACTATGTGCTGTTAGAAGGTAACAAATTAATAATTCCTAAAGCAGTTTCTTTGGCAACGGACTCGAAATTCAGACAAGCGGGCACTTCCGATGTCACGCAAAGACTGGTCCACATTGCATTCAAGTTCAAAATACGTTTGGCAACATTGGAAATGTTTCAGAAGCGGCTAGCTTTGTTCACATCTGTCAGCAGCAAGGGGTGCCTTCGCTAATTGGGCTATTTAACTGTTCTTTGATGCCACCTGGAAACACATTCAGTGAGGCTACTATACCAATAACGAAACAGTTTATATCCAGGCCACGGTGAATGGAACAATAACAATCATAATGATAGACACAGGGTCAAACATCTCCCTATAACATCGCCAAATTCAGATCAATTTTGATAACAATAAGTATGTATAAAAAATGCTAAATAATACTATATTTGAATAAATAAATAATGTGGAGAGTAAAATATATATAAAAGGTAATTAAATTGGAAGGAGAAGGAGTAATAAACCAAAAGTGATTAATAAAGAAACTCAAATAATAGACTGACAGACAAACGACATTGACCCAACCCCAGAGATTGGCCAGTTAAGAAACCAAAATAAAGAAACCACACGAATGAAGGAGAAGAAGAATGAAAACCAAAAGAGAACAAACCCACGAGGAAGAAAACAAAATGAAACACGTCAAGAAAACCAAATAAGGAATAAAAAATAGAGAAGGGAGAAGTAATGTAATCCAAAATAATAAAGAAAATGAAATCGGTTAAGAACCAAAACTATTAATGAATGTTAGTATTGATTGAATGACAATTATAAATAGTCAGTAATATGAAACAATAGATAAAAGTACACTAACCAAAGAGTTAGGGATATATGTAATTTGTTAACAAAGAAGGACATAATATTAATAATTTTATATAGATAGTGTGTAAAGAAAGAGAATAAAATGATGAGAAATAAATGGAAGTTGAACTAGTGAAAGTGATTTATCATAGAGTGATATAATACTAAAGAAACACTAAGTAAAATATAATGAACACTAAATAATTTAAGAAAGTGCAAGTGAGAAATAAATACAAATGTTGTCTATCATAAAAATAGTAAGAGGAGAGTAGGCTAAGATAAAGACTTAGTAAAATAACCTATGTTTAAGTTTTAAGAGTGAACAATAACATTAACAAAGTTACAATGAATATAATATTTAGAATAGAACATTGATTCAGTAAATAATGAACACTAAGTAGTGATATTCACTGTGATGACTAGGAAATAGTATTGTTATAACTTAAGAATGTATTGTAAAAGTTTAAAGGTGTGTTTCACAAGGAAAAGTAATAAGATGGTGTTAACATGGAAGGGAGAGCAAAAAGCATTAGAAAATAAGTCTGTATTAACATTAAGTAAATACCCATGTTATAAGGGGAGTTTAATGAATAAAGTTCAATAGAGGTGAGATTGTTTAGCACCAGAACAACAAATAAGAAATAATGAATTGTATAAATTATTGTTTATGAATTGGATATGGCTGTAAGAGTCATACAGACCACAGACCTAGATATTATATGTTATATTGGAAATGAATAGCAAATAATTAGCAAGTAATATTGAATAACACAGTTGTTACAAACAAAGATCACAAAAAGACTAAATTAAAACACATCCAGAGACATTAAACCTAATTATAAATGCAAAATAACAATTTAGGACTAAATGAAATATATTGTGTATGAAGCCATAAAAATCCAGTAATGGCTACTTAAATGTGAACCAGGCCTAATGGTCAAACATAAGCAATTACTGATTGTATAAAAATCACCATGTAATGGACAAATCCAAGGTGACTAATTCACCAAGGATGAATGGTAGTTATTATTAAAAACCAAATATTAAATTAAGGAATTATATAAACAGAGAAATGTAATTAGTAAGTATGAAATTAATTGTAAACTTAGAAAACTTGATAAAACCCAATATTGTGGGGTACCAAAATAATCTATGTGAGAAAATATAAATGACAGTGCAAATAGATAATAACTAAGAAGGAAGATAAGAGGAGGAAGGAAGTCAGAAGATATGGGAAGATTTTAAAGGAATTCAAATATTGATAACAATGTATTCATAACGAGCTCGCCCAATGAAATTAATTATGTAACCATGGAAATGGCAGTTTGACGAGGTAATTACCATTGAATACAATGACTTAAAAAGTGACGCTCACCAAAACCAGAAGCGAAAATTCTGTACAACACATTTTCATATTTAAAACATCTTAAAAGTAAAATAATGTATAGAAATTGATCGTAAAGAAGTCTGATGAATACCGAACACCTTTACCAGATGGAGAAGACATTTAATTGAAGACGAAATATCTAAATAAACCCAAACGACTTTGAAAAAGATGCTGAAACTTGAATAAAGAACAAATGAATTATATTGATGCCACAATCCTTCCTTCCCGACATCCAGAGTAATTCCGTACTACAACGCTGTTAAGTATCAGTTAAATTATTTCAACTTCCAAAAATAAACGCACTTTGAATATTTCTCAATATATGTTGAATACCACTGAATCACTTTTATTCTCTTGCAAGGATTAAATCGTAATATTAAGACACTGAAAATTTGTTAAACTATAGAACTAACCTCATATTTATATACGACTTTTAAACCACTTGTACGACACTCAAACAAAACAATTACCATTACACATTACCATACTTAAGAAAAAACATTGTAAGGTTTTGTATTTTTAATATTGTAATTGCATCTGAACCTTTTAACGTGGCCAAAAGATCGCACAACCATCGATCGAAATATTTGTTGATTGGCGTCAGAGAAACCATGCTGTTTATATGTATTCAAAATCGATTGGTTAACCCTTGAGTAGAGTCTTATAAACAATTATCCGGTGCAGAATTGTATATCAAAAATTAATTACAACTTGTGTCGATAAAATATTAACTTCAAATTAATTATAAATCCATACTGTGTGTGTTAAATTGTGTTTTATTTTCATTAGAAAAGTGTATGTTTAAATTATCATGTATAGCGAATGTTTCTGATGCGACGCCTAGCGCGCAAGTAGCGAATACTGTAACTGCTAACTCGATTAACAAAAATTGAGAAAGGGCGGGACGGATTGAATTCGTCGCATCGCTCGAATAAAACATTGATAAGGAGACAATTTTAATTGTTTTATACAAACGATTTGGCGCCACCTGGGCATTATCCACTACGTGTGAACCTCAGATCGGGAACCACGGTCACCAGTACGTTCACTACGGACCCAAACATCGTGAGTTACACCGCCATACGAGGACGAAGTGGTAAGAAACATAGACACAATTTACACTCAGACACACTGTTAAATTTTACAGAGGTATACGAGCGACGAAGACGACGCATTTATAATAGATTATTATACTCCCTCATAAACCAAACAGAACTAGAAAGGATCCAGCAAAATTAGAAAATACCAATACCAACGTTGCCTATAAATAAGTTCATCATCATCGGAGCGACAGGGAAACAGAACAAAACTATCAGAAAGCAAGTCTCACTGGACATAACCAGCCAGAACATAACTATACCAATTGTATTCCTGGTAGCTACCAGGAAAGGATTCCTGAAAGGATTACCTTTCAATGTATTAATAGGATGCGACAGCATTCGGCAATAATCAACTTGCAACAAGGGATAGTATTTTTAACGTCAGAAAGAGGAATATGGTCAGCAAAGGTGGTAAATAGCAACCATACACCTGGAGTACTGAACCAAGACCCAGTTTTGAAAAATTATTTTTGTAGAAACAATGGAACATCCATAATGAAAAGCTATGAAGATAACAATAGTGAATTATGGTGGGAGAAACACGAGGAGATCAGGATCTTTCAAAGGAGTAGGCCAGACCAAGATATAAGTGAAGAACAAGTAGAAAATTTAATAGACATATACGAAAAATATAAACAAGTTTTTCCAACACTCCAGGCAAGGTCAAGGGATACCAGTGTAGGATCAATTTCCGGGAACCAGTAGACTTTCATCAAAAATCATACCCGATAGCATACTCTCTTAAGAACGAAGTCAGAGCTGAAATTAATCGAATGATGGATGAGGACATCATTGAGTATAGTCAATCCCCATACACAAGCCCTATCGCCGCATACCCAAAAAGAGTGGTAAAGTAAGAATTTGTTTAGATGCCCGGGAGATAAATAAAATGATCATAAATGACCGGACTTCGCCAGGGGAAATCGAAGAGATATTGAAAAAATTTTATGGTACAAAATATATCAGCACGTGGGATACTGTATGCGGATACTGGCAAGTAGAGCTACACCCACACAGTAGACAGTACATGGCCTTCATTTTCGACGAGAGGAATTACCAGTTTAAAAGGTTACCTTTCGGTCTCATCAATTCCGTCGCAGTCCCTGTGAAATGCATGGACCAAATTTTAGGTCAAGAGGCTCTGCAATTCACTACTGTATATGTTGATGATTTGCTCATAACATCATCGGACTGGAACGAACACTGTACCCGAGTAGAGAAAGTATTGATCAAACTATCCAATAACAATATCACATTGAAACTGGACAAGTCCAAGTTCATAGCGGAAGAAGTAAAATTCCTAGGATTTAATTTAACAGAGAGGGGGATATCTCCATCCCAAGAGAAGGTAGAGGCCATCCAGAAATTCCCTACCCCAAAAAATAAGAAACAGTTGCAATCCTTTCTTGGTATTTGTAACTACTACCGTAAATTTCAAAATAACTACTCATAATTAACAGCAAACTTTCAAAAACAACTTTCGTCTAAAGACAAGTGGAGCTGGGGAACAGAACAGGATGCTGTACTAACACTAATTAAACAAAAATTTATAGAAACCATGATGCTGCATCATCCCAATTTTGATCAACCATTTTATTTAAACTGCGATACCAGTGATGTCAGTCAGGGTGCTGAATTATATCAAGAGGATAAGGAAGGACACCACATGGTCATCAGTTTTGCCAGCAGAGTGTTAAACAGCTGTGAACGTAACTATAACGTTACGGAGAAGGAATTGTTAAGCATAGTGTTCACATACAATAAATTTAGGACGTACATACTGGGGTACCCTATAACGGTCAGAAGCGACCATAAATCGATATCATTTTTGAAACAGTGCAAACTGAGCCATGGCAGACTCACCCGTTGGATCCTCACTCTGCAGGAGTACCACATAAAATGGGAATACATTCCAGGTAGGAAAAATGTAGCGGCAGACGTATTATCCAGAATAAATGTTCAAAATCAAACATTTGAAGGAGAAAATCGCCAAAGTGTATCATATATTGAAGAATAGAAAGGACCTGAAAGATATAGTCAGTGAAATAGTACAACAGCAGAAACAGGACACAAAATTAGTAAACATACGGAGGAGAGTACTGGAATCAGAAGAAATAATTAAACAATTTTATTGCATCCATAATGATGTATTATTTATTAAAACCCAAGGGAGTCAAGGAAATTGGAAGCTAGTAATTCCCGCATCAATAGAAGATAAATTAATCAAAGACTACCATGTCAGGTATGGACATATGGGAGCTTTGAAAATAGCAAAAGCATTAGAAGAAAAAATATTTATAAAAAGTATAAACAGAAAAGTAATTCGAAATGTCAGGACATGCACCATTTGTCAAATGGTTAAAAGCAATAATGAAAGGAAAGATGGAATAATGATACCCATCACGTCTAATCATAAACTTGAAAAGGTGTTTCTCGTTATATGTGGACCATTCCCACGTAGTGGAGGGAGGCACAAGTTCAAGTTCATAGTAATCCTATTCGACCATTACACTAAATTATACGCTATTAACAGAGCAACCACAAAGAAAATATTGGATATGATTTATAAATGATACATACCAGAAATCGGAAAACCATCTACTATAATCACTGATCACGGAACACAAATTAAAGGGAGAAGGTGGCGAGAAAAACTATTAGAAATAAACATCAAAACGTACAAAACTTCAATATATCATCCCAGCAGCAATCCCGCTGAGAGAGTATTAAGAGAGGTGGGACGAATTTTAAGAACATACTGTCACGATAAACAGAGGGAATGGCAAAAGTATGTACTATCAACGGAAGAATTTTTAAACATAAGTTACTACCACTTCATTGAAAACACCCCATACTCTATGATGTTCGGAAGGAATCCACATAGAGAGATTCAAGACTTGATTGATTTTCCAACCAACCCAGAGGACCCGTGTGAAGAAAGGAAATATTATATAAGGATCATGGAAAAAATAGAGAAACAGAAAAACAAATATTCGCTAAACAGAACAAAGGTAATTAAATATCAAATAGGAGAAAAAATATTAATAAAAAATCGAGAGCTACCTAGTACGTTCAAAGGTACAGCCAAGAAACTATTATTGTTATACGTAGGACCTTATATAATAACAAAGGACAATGGCAATAATACGTATGAAATAAGTAATCCAATAACGAAAAACATCAAGGGAGTATACAACCAAATTTCCATAAAGAAATTCTACGAGGATGGCTAATAAATCATAAAATTAAAAACAACAAAATTCAAAAATATAAGTAAGGACAGCTTACACCACAATTTAGAAAACATATGAGATGAAATAAACAAACAACGAAACAAAGTGAAAGCAAGAATTAATAACACATGATAATTAGAAAGGAGATCAATATAAACAAATATAAAACAATCAAGACATGCTAAGACAAGTAAATAAAATTGTAAGGAATATAGAATATTAAGAAAGAATAAAGAAATGGTATAAGAAATAAATAAAAACCAAATACAGTAAGTAGCTGAAGCAAAATAAGGGTAATCAACAAATGAAAAGAAAGGAAAAAAAATGTCTAAAATAATTAAAATGATCACAAGAAGAAAAGAAAAACAGACTATTTAAGAGTTAGAAGTAATGAAATTAACAAATAAATAAATAAAAACAACCAAATGTGTGAGTATATAACAGAAAATAGCAAAGGAATAGCGGAAGGAAGAAGGAGTAAAAAATAGATTTGTCTTTAACAAAAATTGATAATAAAGTTAACTTTAATATTTACAGGAAACCGACAACCACTGATCATGCTATTCATGCCTCGTCTTACCACCCCTATTCACACAAAATGGCATTTTTTAATAGCATGGTACATAGATTGCTATCATTGCCCCTCTCCACAGAAGACCATAAAAACGAAGTCGAAATTATTAAACACATAGCGATAGCCAATGGTTATAAATGTAACATAATAGATAAAATAATAAATAAGAAACAAAATAGACTAATAAATATTGACGTGCCTAAAGAAAAAGTAAAATATATCGCAATAGAGTATGGCGAAATGTTACATCACACTTTAAAAAACCAATTGAAAAAACAAAATATAGTATTGGCTTCAAAACAAAATAATAAACTCGAGAACAAACTTAAGTTTAAAAATCAAAATAAGTCTTTCGATGAATACGACGGTACAGGTGTATACAGGCTTAATTGTTCGGATTGTTCAAATTTCTACATAGGACAAACGGGTCGTTCGTTCAAATTGCGTTATAAAGAACACATCCCAAGCTCTAAATCAAATATAGGAAAATCCACATTTGCTGAACATTTAAGTTCACAAGATCATAACATAAAAAGTATTAGTGAGAATTTGGACATATTACATAAATGCAGGAAATCTCTTAAACTGGACACTCTCGAAAGGTTTGAAATATATAAGGCCACTAAAGAGAATTATGATCACATCTTAAATGAAAAATCAATCCATAAAAATAATATTTTATTCAACAGAGTCAACGATATAGAACGAGATATTAGCTGTGTCAGATCGATAAAGTTTATCAAAGGTCAAATCGGTATCGATTAATTTTACTGTATACCGTGTTCCTGCGCAGGTCCGCGGCGGCCACGTGTATTGTGTTTCGTTCTGTTTTGTCTTGTTTTTAATGTGTGTCAAATTATTTAAATATTTTTGTTACTATGTATGTGTTGTTTTTATCGTTTGACGAGATGTGCATACATCAACAAATGTAGTCTTACCCATATTCATTGAGGATCTGATGATGACACTTAATGTGTTGAAACTCGAGTAGTCCTGTATTCGGATTTCAAGAAGCGTGACGGAAGGTAATTAACCTGTTTTATAGTCTTAAAATGCTTTTGGAGGTAAATAAAATGTTTAAACAATATACATTAATACAGCATACTTCTAATTTGTTTTATATGCTTCTTTATAATTTCAAAAAAGTCAAAATCACTGATGCATACTGGTTTTTTACAAAGCAAATTGTTGTCAAAACTCTAACACTTTAGAATATATAGTTTTTTTTTACCTGAAGCATTTTTATGTTTTCTATCACAATTTTGTCAGTTTCACTTTTATACAGATCAAACTGTGCTATTTTAAACACACACACACACACACACACACACACACACACACTTGCATATTCACCTAGGGTAATATTTTTTGTATGCAATTTGTACTTTATATAGAAACTGTTGGAAATAACTTTAAGTGGTGTGAACAGGAACAGAGAGGCAATGACAATTCTGTACCTGTTGTTTTGAACACCTTTTGATTTTAAACTGTTTATGTGTTTATAGTATTTGACAAGCATGTGTGTTCTGCTGACCCATACCTCTTTTGTACTATGAAAGGGAGCATCTCTGTACAAATATTTTAGGTGAATTAGTGGACTCTGGTTCAGACACAAATGAATGAGATAATTCAATATGTTTATTTAATTAAATTCACAAGTTACAAAATATGTATCACATATTAGACAATGTCATTGAAAGACATGCATATCAACGCATGTAGAGTCACATTATTGTAAATACTGTTTTGCATATCAACTATACTGTTTGTGCAAAAACATGTAAAAAAAGTGATGTCTATAAAAGTGACACTATGCAGGCTTGATATAAGTTTAACATGTTAAAAGACAGAATTTTTGACATCCTGATTTACACCAGACTACAAATACCTTTCACAATTTTGAAAAAATTGAGACAGACACTAATAATTTAATGATGGGGACATTATGTTGCTTTGGTTTGCAACCATCATCATGCAATAGTGAGACAGACAACCAATCATCTATATGGGAGTAGTAGAATCAGCACATCACCATCATCATCATCATCATCATCATCATAACCATTATCCAGGACTTGCACACATGCAACAATAACTTCGAAGTGATAACACACCAGTATACATAGGAGAAAAATAAACAATTATTAAAAAAAAAAATAACTGATAAAATTATGATCTAACAATGAAAAACAAATTCATAATGTACATATTATAAATATTTAAATTGAAATGAGTAATATGTAAGTTTAAGTTTTTGTTGCAAACAGTTTTCTATTTAATTTAAAACAGGTGCACCATAATAATATTTTGACTTGGAGTACATATTATTTTATCACACTATAAATTTTATAACTATTCAATTTTATTTAATAAATATAATAATACTTTTGTATATGATCTGATATGGTTAAAAAATTAATGATTCAAATGTGATATTCATGTCAAGACACCCAAATAATTGAAATACTTTAGGAATTGTTTTTATATGTATTTTACATTTTGATGTTTGTATATTATTTTTGTGTCATACATATATGATGTATAACATGTTTTCGTTGTAGCTTCTTACAAAAGGAAGTATTCTAAATTAATATTTTTGACTTTTTATGTTGAATTAATTTTTAATTAATAATTAACAAACTGATGATTTTATTTTTCAATATTTAATTCATTATTTCATGCCACCAAAGTCTTATTCCTCTATATATATTAAAAGAAACAAAAATGAATTATGCAGCAATTATACTTTGCGCAACGAACACACAAAATCCTACAACCTAGTTGGTGGTTTAAAGAGTACAGCTGCATTTGGTATTAACACAGACTTGTATTTATAATAATCATTGTTGCGATATATATATATTGTTACGATACCAAAAGCAGCCCCACTACCAGAGTAGAAATATAAAGAAAAAAAGCATGAAAATAAAGAAGAATTAACAATTTTAAATAAAGAAAAATAAAATGACTATAATGTATACGAGACAAATGACAATGACCCAACCCAAGTGATTGGCCCAATGACAAAAGAAATGAAATAAACACATGAATTAAGAAAATATTATTAAATGTACCATTAATCATGTAAAGTACAAGCCCAAAGAAAATATTGTAATAGCAATTAAGTAAATATAGAATAATAAAGAATTAAACAAACAATATAACACACAGACCATGATACAAAGAACAAAAGTGAAATATAATAAATAAAAACCAATAATCAAACTAAAATCAACCAAGAGTGCATGATAGGAGTAGGAAGTGATTTACCAATTAACATTATAATAAGGGTGATTACGCCAAAGTGAATTAAGGTAAAGAAATTAAATAATATGGAATAACCACTGTAAACATTAAAAAGTACTGTGAAACTTTACAAAGTGCCAGTGTAACCCAAAGATAAACAAACATAAATAATTATAAGCAAGAACTCATCTAGAAGTGAGAGTGCATAAGGAAAGTGGATAACTAGAATTAAAATTAAACCACAAAAATATATATAAAAACACTCAAAGAAGTGAATAATTAGAGAGTTTAGTGGTGAAAAGGAACTAATATCATTAAATTAGATTGTTAGTCAATATAAAAAAAAACAATTACTGTTAGTCAAAATAATATTGTTTTTAGTTAGAAGTAATAAATAAAAGAACTAAGCCAAACTTTAAACCAATAATATGGTATAAAGGAAGGGTAGATCAAAAAAAAAGAGACATGAATGTTTAAGTGCTAAAGTTATATGTTAAATGTTTAAAGTTATTGTAATGATGTTATAAGGAAATGCAGAGAAGATGATAGGGATAGTAGAAATGTTCAAATGTTAAAATTGTTGAAATAGTATTAAGAATAAGTTATATTAATGGGGATAAAAGCATAAGGAACAGATCATGTTAAAGTTATAAAATTAGTTATAAAAAGCAGTAAAATGTCAGAGAAACTGTAACAGCCATATACTAAGGAATGTAAATCAATAATTAATGTAAACTACCCAAAACAAAACAATAAAAAACTAGTAATAAGAGTAAAATTAAAACAAAACCATGTAATAAGGATAGGTCAGGGTAGGCCTCAAACTATGTGAACCAAAATTGTAAAATATCCACAAATAACAGTAGTGATAGAAAAAGATAAGTAAACATAAAATAACAAACCAAGGAACAATACAAATACAAAATAATTGCATAAAACAACATAATAACAAAATTAAGTAAAAAGAATAATGATAGCCAAATGTTAAAATAGGCCAGAGATAACAAAACATAATCATGTTTGAATGTCTAAATAAACTACATCAGAAAAGCTATTCAATAATAATAATAATAATAATAATAATAATAATAATAATAATAATAATAATAATAATAAACAGATTGGTAATAAGACAAGGAAAATACCTTAGTTAGAAAATATTTATTCATTTTGAACAAAAACTCTAGCTTTATAACAACGAGTACAAAATACTATCAGCCAATAGAGAGTAGTCTGGTTACTATGACAACAAAACATTATTATATAAAAACCGTTAAAAAACAAATTAAGAGTCCATTTTTAGCATCAGAAGAGGGCAGATGACAAAATTGTTGATCCATAAAAAATAGTAAAATAAACCAAACAGATGAATGAAAATAATTAATAACGAGGAAGAGACAAGATTAACACAACCTTTCAGCAAAATTAATCCAAAGTAATTGAAAATTATAAGAAATAAAACCAATATAAGAGAAGGACGACTCGAAAACTAGAACTGACGAAAATAATCCATCAAACATCAATGAACTTGTAAAGTATAATACTAAATTACTTAACTACACCCACAAGACTTTTCAAAACACTTAAAGAATTTATGCACAATATCCAAACTTGGTTCAAACTCTATAAACACTGAATAACTGTTAAAATATTCATAATTAGTATTAAAAGATGATTTAAATTCATTATTAACACTTTGAGAAATAAGAAACGATTTATGCACAATTTCGAACTTAACCTATGTTTGTAAAGTGAACTCACCATTGTTTTAAACCATAAGAAAACTGTTGTAAAAAAAGATTATAATATTTAATTAACTTTATGTCAAGGATTGTACTTTCAAAAATCATTTTGTAAACCTTTTTGCCGTAATCAAAAGAACTTTTTAAATGACCACATGTCGGAATAAAATAAATTAGACATCTTAGTGTGTCATCAACGACCCAAGTCAAATATAGCCAACCGCTGAGTGGTAAATTATTTATAGCCGGAGCATAACAACCAAAAAAGTAATACATTTTTATAATTTCATGTTATCGTAATTATTAACAGCAAAACTGACCATTAATAAACCAATTCTTATTTTAATACCTGTTCATTATTTCACTTATTAATCTTGATGTGTTTACTTCATTAACCTAGCACCGTAAAAATTCTGTACGGTAGCGCGATGATTTCGTTTTCTAGGTTGGCTAATCTGCTTACTGCCTCGCCTCAATTTTCGCGTGTTTGTACTTAGCACAGTGTGTATCAGACGCTCGTCAGCAGCGTTCGGCTCGCTCGCAGCCTCGCTGTCATTTAAAAATACTTGCATTCAAGTATTCTAGTGCCGTATTCGCGCACATCGTATTCTTACGACTTTTAATGTAGGCCTTAGGCCACACATTCGTACTTATGGCCAACTAGCGCCATAACTATCATTTCAATCTAAATTTATAATACTTGGCAACACGCATTATTAGCCGACCTCATTTCAACAAATAATACATTTGTAATGTAACTAAGAAACGTATTAAAATCTATTCAAATACAGTCCACATCTTATCATTTTCTTCCCAATGCATTTATTACAAAATATTTTTAACTAACATGGAAGACCAGCCGACAGAATTCTTCAACTTAAGAAACATATTTTTAGCCCACTTGGGCCCAATTCATTAACTCTTTCTTGTCCACACTTGCTGGATCATTATTCTCATTAACATTTTTTGGTCCACGCGGACCGGATAGTAACCATTTTTTGGTCCTCCGGGCCGGATAGTAACCATTTTTTGGTCCTCCGGGCCGGATTTTCCATTCAACATTTTCTACCAATATTTCTGGCCATCACGGGCGAATTAGCACGTCAGCTAATACGACCGTGGCGTGATTTGCATCGTCATTTCGCTCGTCATCTTCAGACAACATATTAGCAAGTGCCTGCCAGCTACAGTGCTTACTCAAAGTGGTCATCTCTGCCAGCTGTTTACCATCTTCACCAAGGAGCCGACGCTGCAGGACATCGACAACAAGGTATCACCAGCAACAGTAAAAAGGTGCATAAAATGTCTGAAGAAGGCCTCAAAGTGCTGACCAGAAAGAGGGGCAGATTAAAATCCGCGATAGTGCGGATACAATCCGCGGTAAATTTATTTGACATAACTCTAAGTACAAAACATTTTCTAACTGTAAGACTGGAAAGTCTCAAAAGCTTGGCCTCGAAGTACGACGAGGTACAGTCTGAGATAGAGCTCATCAGTAAAGACACGAGCGTTGCTCAGGCAGACCGAGTTGAGGTCGAAGAAATGATATACTCAACTGAGGCAAACATTTTACAACTACTTGACACTTTTAATACTCAGACTGTGCCTCCCGTATTATCGACGCCCATACAATTAAAGCCGATAAGTTTGCCTTGCTTCTCAGGCAACATACTGGAGTGGCAACATTTTTATTCAATTTTCACCGATTTAGTGCATTCAAGATCTGATTTAACGCCAGTGCAAAAACTGCATTATTTGCATTCCTCTGTGAAGTGTGAACCGTTAGATTTAATTAAATCATTACCTATTTGTAAAGAAAATTATGCAACAGCGTTGAATTTGCTGTCCGAAAGGTATAACAACCCATTCATATTAGCTAAATACTATGTACAAAACCTACTTCAGGTTAAGTCCACAATAAAGGACTCGGTCCAAAGTTTGGCGGAGTTTACGAATACAATAACGTCTTCCGTTAATTCACTGGCAGCAATGAAGCTGTCAGTGAATTCATTTGAATTTATCACCATACAGTTGCTCTCCACCAAACTTGACCCTATTACTTTAAAACTTTGGAAGGAGTCAATAGACCCTGACAACTTGCCTAGCTTTCAAGACTTTACGCATTTTTTAAACTTACGCACACAGCTGTTAGAAAATACAATGCCTATTGAACCCGGACAACAATTCAACAAACTTAATGTAAAACCTAACAATAAATTTGAGAAGTGTAGCTTAAGAAATACTGCTGGCAGCAATACTTTTAAGAGCTATAACGCAGCGGCAAATCATTATTCATGCGTGTGTTGTAAATCTGACCACCCGCTTTACATATGTAATAATTTTCGTATATTAAGCACCGCTGAGCAGGGGCAATTGGTTGCAAATCATAAATGTTGTATCAACTGCCTTAGAGCAGGTCATTTGATAGCTAACTGTAAGAGTAAACAGGTCTGTAAAATTTGTTCAAAACGACACCACACATTTCTGCACGCAAATTACGTGCCGAAATCAACAGCTGCCAGCAGCAATTATTGCTCACTTAAATTACAGTGTAAAAACAATGTTCTTTTATCCACAGCGGTTGTATCTGTCGTTGATCAGGCTGGCGCCAGGCATAGAGCTAGAGTGCTCCTGGACGCCGGTTCACAGATCAATTTCTGTACAAAATCATTTGCAAAAAGGTTACACCTTAAATTAACCAAATCTAATATTCCAATCACAGGAATAAACAACACAGCGTGTTGCGCCACTGATATGGCTTCTATACGTATTATTTCTCGCTATCAGAGACATAGTTTCGAGGCGAAATGTGCCGTCTTATCTACCTTAACTCACAATCTGCCTTCAACCTCGTTTGATATCAACCAGTTCCACATTCCAAACAAAATTTTTCTGGCCGATCCAGATTTTAATATATCTTCACAGATCGACATACTATTAGGGGCACAATTTTATCTGGATTTGATATTAGCCAATAAATACACACGCGGACCCAATTTTCCTATCATTCAGGAAACAAAACTGGGTTACATTTTAGCTGGCAATCTGCCCAAGCACTGCCACACCGAGGGTCCTGCTGTTTCGTTCCTAGCAAGGAACAATGACAGTCAGATTCTGCAATCTCTCGAGAGATTTTGGGAAGCAGAAACTATCCCTGACGATACCCCTGATAGCGAGTCGGCTTGTGAAGAGCATTTTGTGCGCTCTACTCAGCGCAACCACGAGGGTAGATTTATAGTCTCACTCCCATTCAAGTCTGATAATCCCCACTTGGGGGAATCTTACACAAGTGCCGAATCAAGATTCTTAAGCTTAGAGCGTCGATTTAGGCGAGATGCCAAGCTCGCTCGCGACTACGCGGACTTTATCAAGGAATACATGGATCTTGGGCACATGATACTCATCGATCATGGCGCTATCAATTTAGGAGCGTCAAATATTTACTACTTGCCTCACCATGCCGTGTTTAAACAGTCTAGCTTGACCACAAAACTGCGCGTTGTTTTTGATGGTTCGTCCAAGACTACTAATGGCCTTTCGTTAAATGACATATTGTTAGTAGGCCCCAATGTTCAACAAGACCTTTTTTCCATTCTTTTGCGTTTCCGCATACATAAGTATGTTCTTATTGCCGACATCGAAAAGATGTATCGTCAGATTCGCATAGCTGAAGGGGATTGTCACTATCAACGCATTTTGTGGCATGATTCTCCCCTCGAACCACTTAAACATTTTGCGCTGCGAACAGTAACCTACGGCACGGCTAGCGCCTCTTTTTTGGCCACTCGTTGCCTTCTACAAATTGCTAGAGACAATCAGTCTTCCTTCCCCCAGGCGGCGTTAGCCATAACCAACGATTTTTATGTCGACGATCTACTTACCGGTTCGGACACTATCCCCAATCTAACCAAGCTGAAATCCGATCTAGGTGCGTTACTTGGTCAATATGGTTTCACGTTGCACAAATGGGCATCAAATGAACCCACAGCGGTCGCAAATCATCACAACTTTTCACGACCCCTAAATAAACAGGACAATGTGCGTACCCTAGGCATTCTTTGGAACAATACTGCCGATTCATTTTTGTTTGACATCAAACTAACTCCTTTACAACGGCAACAAAAGACAAATAGAAAATTTCCACAAATACATTAACACTTTACACCATAAATTAAAATTCACACTTGAAATAGAATTAAACAACAGCATAAACTTTTTAGACCTTACAATCACCAAAACAAACAACACACACACATACAAAATATACAGAAAACCCACCACATCAGACATGGTCATACACAACACATCCAACCACCCAACTCAACACAAACATGCAGCTTTCAACTACATGCTCCATAGGCTCACGTCAATACCCCTAAACACACAGGACTACCAAGATGAATTAAACACAATTAAATACATAGCAGTCAAAAACGGATACAACCCCGAATTAATAAATAAACTACACAAACGAATCCTCAACACAAAAAGAAATAAAACACATCTGACCAACAGCACAAAACCCAGTAAATACATAACACTTACATACTACAATTCCAATACACATAAAATTGCAAACACATTTAGGAAACAAAATTATAAAGTAGCTTACAGAACCAACAACACCATTAGAAAACATATAAACAATACTAACAAAGACATTGACACATACAGCAAAACGGGGGTTTACAAATTAACTTGCAATGATTGTCAACAATTCTACATCGGCCAGACGGGAAGATCTTTTTCTTCCAGGTTTTCTGAACATTTAAAAGCCCTCACCACAAACTACATACATTCCACATTTGCCACACCTTTACATAACGAAAACCACAGCTACATAAACATAGAACACAACATGGAAATATTACACTACTTACCAAAAAGTAGAAAACTAAACACAGCTGAACAATTTGAAATATACAGATATCACACACTACAACCAAACAACATATTAAATGAACAGATACATTACAAATCAAATACACTATTTGACACACTGATCCACACACATAATTCGAACCTCAGCGCCAATCCCTTCCCACCATCAACCCCCACCACACACTCCATTCCGTAACGGTTATTCTGTAACCGACAGTTAGTACTCAACCCACTGAAGAAGAGAAACAACATCTTGAAACGTTTGGGAAGTGACAACAGTAAGTTCATAAGTTAAAGTATTATATATATTATTAAATTAATAAGTGAACGAAGAGGATGCAACAACAAGATAATTTTAATACCGCCAACACAGCGTATTACATCCACAAGTACAGAAATGTTAGATTACAGATAACGAAAACCTCCTTGGACATCGCTTACAACAAAACTTGCAGTAAACACAACATTATACCCACACATGCACAAATCACAATAAAAAATAATACATATGCAGCAACAAAAACAAAACGTAAGGCCGAAATAATACACCTAGACAATATCATCAATGATTTATACCATAAAAAAGATACACTAAACAAAACGGCATATAACCTACACGTAAAACTCACACAAATATTACACCACATTGAATTCGAACACGTAATACAACATACACGAAATATCATAGAGAAAATCCAAATAAAAATACAGGAAGTACATAACAGAAAAATCAATAACATATTAACACGCAGGAACGTAACTGTCCCGACACCGACACATAAATTTCACACACGTACTGTAAATACAACGACAACAAATTTCACTAACGCAGAAATAAACCTATTAGATAAAGGTCTAAAACACAATTTAGGTACCAATACAAATAATAACGGTAATAGTAAACATACACGTGACATAGTCCTAGACGGTTAAACAGATTCCAAACAGAATATAAAGAAAAGGGACGGATTTTATGGATACAGGATCAAGCAAATCCAAGGAAAATAATGAAGAAACAATAAAACAACAAAATTCAAAAAATAAGTAAGAACACCTTACTATATAATTCAGAAGAAATTACTTTAAACTAATATAAAAGAAAAAAAAACAAATATTTAAGAATTATCCATAAGAAAGCCGATTAATAAATGTCAATAAAATAGCCAAGTATTGGAGAGGAGAAGTGTATAATAGAAGGAAGAATTAATTTGAAGAAATAATATGATCTGAGTTAAAGTACAGTGAATAATCCCTAGAGTATTATTATTATTAATTATTTTATTGAAGGTCACATGATGACTACCTTGCGAGGTTTATTAATGAAGATTGACTGTAGAATATTCCAGCAATCATTTAATTGGGCAGAGATGATGTTCCTCTGATCCCAGAAGGTATGTAACGGACGACGGTATTTGGTAAGCCGATAGAGCACCACCGATTCGATTCCAGTTATAATGTTAGGGAGGTTTAGGAAAATTAAATATTAGAGGGAAAACTCACAAATAAATATAGATAAATAAATAAAACCAGATCCAAAATGTATAATTAATAAAGAATGTCACAAGAATGATTATAGAAGTAAGATTTAAACTTGGGAAATAATTGATTTTAAGAAGGAAAGAAGAAATAATGGTAATACAACGGATAATTCCATACGCAAATAATAGGGTGAAGGGTACATACAACCAGTCTGAAATAAAAAAATATTATGAATAGGAGAACCAATTGGTCAGATACAAGTTGTGAGTTTATTTTTTACTAAACTTTGTTAAGACAAAATAAACTTCTTTCGAAGGGGGGGTGTTATGTAACGTAACAGAGTTGAGGTCCCCAACGTTACATAAAAAATTGAATTAACTATGGTCAAGGACCATACCCTGAATTAAGGTTGCTCAGTAATTAATGCATCTGAGAAGTACCTCAAGTCAAAAGAGGCAATAATTAATGTTGAATATAAAATACCATACCAATTAATAGTTAATATAATAAATTGTGCTTGTTTTTATACTGTAGCATGTTAATGTTCACAGAATATTTATGTTATGTTTTGAGTATGGTAAGAGTGAACTAATGTTGTTTAATAGGAATACTTCATCAATAATAATGTTTGTATTTATGTTAAATTTGTCTTTAGACAATCAAGTATAGTTACCTGTGTTAGGCATTATACTAAGTTTTAAGATTGTCTAAAATTGAATAATGCAGTTGTTTTAATTAATGTTTGTAAACTTGGCCAGGAGGGCAATCAGTGTTTAAGGTTTGACAAGTAGTTCTGATAATTATATTGTAAACTAATGAAGGGCTCCAAGACGAATTAATTAAGGTAATAAAATAAAAACCAGGAAGTTAAAATTAATGTAAATAACCATTAACCAATAATTAATTGTACAGTAGGTCAGGTAAAAGAAAATTAAGTTAAAAAACCAAACAATGTTATAACAGTTGTAAGAAAACCTATAGGCCTAAATTTAATATTTGTAAAAGAAAATTAATACCTTTTTAAGAAGTCCAGTCCTATGAAACTATGGTAAAACATATACTGTTTATGAAGGAAGGTTAGGTGAGAATTTTAGGTAATTTAGTATTATTCCAAGCATGGAGTATTTTATTGAAAAAGAGTAGTAATATTCTATAATTCTGGCTCTAGGATATCTAATTTTACCCAATGACAGAAAAAAGCGGTTGTTAAGGCAACTGAAATGTACATGAGTTGTTTATATTGAATCATTCGTTCCGATTGTTACAAGCTATTGAGTTGAGATGGGCAGATACATTTAAAAAAAATGAATAATAAATTCTGAAGAAAATATGAATCAAAATTAAAAAACCCTCTTTGAAACCTAATTCTATCATAATACTGATGAGTAATAAAACCAATTAGACTTCCAAATTATAACGGAATACATTTAAAAGAGTTGAAAACCCCTCACCTCATTCACCAGAATAATTCCGCTGGATTCGGTATTAAACCGATTTCTCCTATAACCAGAAGATTAGTTGAGAGAAATAAAGGCCGAAACTAACGGAATTATTGAGAAGACATAAGAAGATCTCGTTTTGCAGAGTTAACCTTCACTTGCAGAAGAAGCTGGAATACTATTTTCATTCCACCGTGACCGACAACTATCAAGATCGTAGGAGAAGAACAGCAGTTAGAAGAGTTCCTGAGAGCTTCCCTGGATACTACACCATCAATTTTATTAAGGGAAAACAATTTTTCCTGGATGAACGTAACTTACGCTGAACATCTTCACTGTTTACAGACGTCCAGTGCCAGTTTGAGTTCTGCCAACCCGGTAAAAAACAACCTATTTTCAATTCAATATATTTAGAGTTAATAATTTTGTTTTGTAATACTTGAGTAACCTTAATTTTGCATTTTACCTGGCCTTACTAATGGTTCAAAGAATCTTACGAACCCTGGGATAAGAAATATTTATTGTTATATTTAATTTGTATAAGTCAAAGGAACTTGATCAATTGACAATCGATATATTTTTGTATTATCGATTTGATAATATTATTATTTTGGAGATAACGGTGACTGTGAAATAACAGATAAAATTAATAAAGGATCTTTATTGTATGAGATAATGTTTTAAGTTATTGCAGAATAGATACTATATGTTGTGGGTGGAATAATTTACAATAAAAGGTTGATTCAAACCCGATGAACGGCTAACCTAGAAGCACGCTTATTATAAATAACAGCGCTAATTGCTTACAGCTGGTGGAACGGGAGATTGCCGAACTAGCGTGTTTTCAGTACAAAATTTGAATAGAATTCTCTAACATCGAGGGACTAGGGTTGACAAGAATACTCAATACATTCAGTCAATACACTATATATATCGTTGATATTGCCCAACTACTGAGTACTAAGTTAAACCTATATCGTAGTACGATTATAAGTTAAAGGAACATAATTATAATTACATTTGCTTAATAATATATTTTCAGGAGGTTTCATCGGTAACAACCTAATAGATATATTCATTAATAACATAAATAAATAAAACACAGTAAACACGTGGATTGTTACAAATTGGCGATCCCAACAGTGGGGCTTGATTACAAAAACGTAATCGTTTAAATAATTTGTTACAAATTGGCGAACCCAACAGTGGGGCTTTCAGACATCCTCGAATATAATTAAACACGCTAGAGATCACCTAATTGTTACAATATATATATATATTATAAAAAAAATTGATTATGTAAATCATTAATTTATTTTCTAATGTACAGTTTTACACTGATTAAAAATTTTGCACATTTACTTTAGCACTTTTTCCCGCACAAACTTGCACTTATACAATGTTGCTTACATCTATCTTATAACTAAAGATTACAATGTTTCTTAACCTAACATGGTATATTGGAAATTTATATGATCATTTTTAATCATCATTTTGGATTAATTAATGTCAATAATTTAAATAAAAATTCTACATTTATTTAAATAATAATTTTTTTTATTATTATTAATATTGATTCAAAACAATTCTTTATTTATTTTATTTGACCCGGTTTGACTCTCATACCTTATGGCTCAAATTATTATTTCTTTATGGGTCAATATTTTTGTTTATTCTTCCTCCTATGGGAACATAGCTTATATAGCTTACCGTCGTATATGGAAAATCCTGGTTTGGAGTTGGTAACTGCACTCCTCCAAGCTACACTAATCCTACGGTCTTGTTGTTGATGAGTCCGTATTTCCTTAAGTCTTCTAACTACTTCAGGTTTTGTTATAAGTTTTACCACGTAAATACCAATATCATTGCTACTATATTTAATATTACCTGTTTCCATGTTGTTTTCTAATGGTGGATTTCTACTGAGTACATCTGCTACTAAGTTGTCTTTCGCTTTGCAATATTGTATTTCAAATTGATACTCTTGTATAGCCAAGATCCAACGAGTCAGACGAGCACCTAGCAATTTACACTTTAATAAAAATACTAACGCCTTATTGTCGGTGATTATAGTAAGTTTAGCACCCAGAATATAACTTCTAAACTTTGACAGGCTATGCACTATCGCTAATAGCTCTTTTTCTGTCGTAAAATAGGTTAATTCTGCCCCTTTAAGTGTGCGACTTACAAATCCTAATACCGCTTTTTGGCCCTTCTCATCGATCTGATACAAGTGTGCTCCAATAGCATATTGCTGGCGTCTGTTTGCAAGTAAAATCTTTCTCCTATTCTTGGATGATTTAATACGACAGTATTTATAAAAAGACTTTTCACTAGTTGCAGTGCTTCATCGTGATCCTTTGTCCACTTCCATTTAATACCTTTGTTTAACAACTTTAACAATGGAACAGTACTTTCCGCGTATTTACTTGTAAACTGTTGATAGTAGTTAGCTAAACCTAGAAATGTCTTTAGCTGCTTACAGTTCTTTATTACACTTACCGACTTCCAATGCTTAAACTCTTTAATACCTACATTTATTTTATTAGCATTTATTTCCATAGTAATGGTATTTCTTTTAAAATTTATTTTTGCTTTCCATTCAAGCAACGTATCTACCCCAATAATACAATCATAAATGAGTTTCGGGACTATTAGAGCTATTATTTGGGTTTGGTTACCATTTATACTGACAGGTAAATATACTTGTTCAGTTATCTTTTGCATTTTGGCTCCAGTGGCTCCCTGTACATTACAATGTTTTACGGGTAGTCTGAGACAATTTTGCAACTGATAATTATCTACAAACTTTGAGCTAACACAGGTAACTTCACTGCCAGTGTCAATAAGCGCTCGTACCAGTAGATTACTGATCTTACAAATTATTTCCGGACATTCAGGATAATGGTTTCTACCCACTTCTTGCTCCTCTTTTAACAAGAACTCCCTATCGCTCACTTGTTTTATATTATTAGCTACGTTCTTCTTACCTGTTTTCTTTTGTGATTTCACTGCAGGTAATGGTAGGTTTAGTTTTGTTTCTTTTCTACCTGCTTCCCGTTTCCCGTATTCATTTTACTAGTCGACGGTTGCTGCTCGGTAGAGGTTATAGTTGTTTTACGCACTTTATACCCTTTATTAGATTTATTTTCTACACTTCTACTTCTACCTTTATCCTCCACTTCCTGTCGATTTTGTGGTTTATTACCCGGATATGGGGTAAACCTTTTTTCTTTTATACGTTCATTATCTCTCCTCCTATTTGAGTAGAACGTTGGTTCTTGCTGATCGCCTCTAGAGTAGTTACTCAGCTGATTACCTACCCGCTGTAGGTCCCTCTCTAAATCTAGACACTCATCTACAACCATAATGAACTTCTCTAAAGTATCCACTCCTCTAGTAGTGGTTGCTACTCTAGTGCGTTCTGAGAAATGACGCGCTAGCTTATATATTAGGTCTCTCTTCTATTGGTGGTGTTAGATGTTTAACTTGCGCCATTAGATTTAGCACATAATTGGTAGTTGTCATATTCATTGACGGGTGATACTTACCAAATTCTAAATGATCACGTACCCTTCTTTGTATTTGAACGTTCCAGTACTGAGCTAGAAATTTTTCTCTGAAGTCTGAGTAGGTTTGGACTCTGTCTGAGATGACTTTCCACCACGTACCTGCCCAATTCTTGAGAAATCGGCCTAACATGTCCTTCTTATCCTCGTCATCCATCAGTGGATTTACACGAGTTACATACGCTTCAAACAGCTTTAGGAATTCCACAGGATTCTCATGTGGGTTACCTGAAAATGCAAGGTTTTCCGGTTCTTCCTTATAGCTGCCACACCTCACTACTTTGGTTTGCTGTGACTTCATTGCTTTAGTCAGATCCTCCCGCATTACCTTCAACTGTTGTTCCACCTTTTTATGTACTTCATCACTGTTAGCCTTACTCTCTACCTGTTTCTTAACTTCATTAATATTTACACCCAGTTGGGTACACTCTTCCCTAGTATTTTGGATTTCTTCTTTATTTAGAAGTGTTTGTGTTTTTAATTCAGCTGTAACTTTGCTGAATTGTTGATTAATGAGGGTTACTTTCTGTTCTAACCTTTCATGTAATTCATTTCTAAATTTATTTAGCTTTTCGTCTTGACGGCGAAAATTAGTGTTTACTTGTTTTCTAAATTCTTCTAATGTAGTTTTAACCTCTTCGGTATGCTTATCAAATCTATTATTACTCTCATCTATTTTACCCGCTAAGTTAATAGCTATATTTGCTATTTCTTCATCTATTTTAAATGTAGCCTCTTTACTACTTTGTTCTATTTGGCTAGACAAATTTTCATTTGTTTCATTTCACTGGACAAATATTTATTAGTTGCTCAATTTTATTATTAACATCAGTTATTAATTTTTGATTACTTTCTTCTAAACTTTTATTATTTTCATCAATTTTACTATTTATATTTTCAATTTTATTATTAGTATCTTTTATTTCACTTTTTAATTGACTATTTGTATCATCAATTTTACTTTCAATTTTAGTGCTCAACTGCTTAAACATTTGCTCAATTGCTGCAAAATCTACTGCTGATGATTTTCCCATTTTTTTAAATTTATTTTTAACTAATTAATTTAACAATTATTTAATAGTTATTTGTAACCTTGAATTCCACTTTCTTTTCTAATTTATTAATATTACAATTTAATTATCACTTGGGTAAAAGCAACGCCAAATTATATAACTTTATTTATATAATTATGTGTTTAATCGAGCTTCTTCGAGCTTAATCGAGCCCCCTAGTTGGCCGCGCCAAATCTATACAACGCTACCTTTCGTCTAACACAATTATCTAATAATTGTGATGTTAGATAAAAAGTTACTTACCCGTGATATTACTTTACCTGGGCGCCAGAACAAATCCCAGATACAAATGACATGGTTTCAGCTTAGCTCAGCGCGTGGAGACACTCTTTCTCAGGATTCGTTCAGTGATTGTGGTTTTCAAGGGGAATCGTTACAAATAACACTAAGATTTGCTTGATTATTATTTTTAATGTTTTAATAAATGATTTTTAAACTTTAACTTGTTAATGGTAGGACTTAATTATACCCTAACCTTATAATTCTTGAGTGAGTGTGGAAAGTAATGATTAAGACGCTCAAACGACCTCTAGCTCTTATCTGGTTTGATTAAGAGATTTCTATCTCCCAAACCAATGCTAAAGAACAGGTCTGCAATAATTTGCACGTCCAATACTACACACCACTTTCCATTTAACACTCCTATCCTATATTAGAACTAATCTTATAGTTAAAATACAATGTGTGCTTTTCTTAGTGTCTTTTTTAAAATTGTTTATTGTTTTATTATTTGTTTAGCGCTTATATCATTGATCAATGAATCTATTTCTTACTGTTTGATGCGTTGACCGAAGGTAGGAATCTGTAGAGGTCCTCCTTTCGATGGTGTTGCACAGAAGAATGGATTGATCAATGCTGTTGAAGATGCCCTGGCAATTACAGATGCAGTAGCCTTCTGTAGCACAGGTCCTTCACGGCTGATTGATTAATTAATTAACTAATTAATTAATTAACGGTTGTTTTACGCAGCTAGTGTTATTGAATGTTGTTAATTCATCTACACTGCGGACTACTTCTCGATTTAGAACTTATTTTGCACTATTGTGAAATTTAAAAATTTCTGTATGTGAATTATTACACGTCTAGTGTGTTTAAGTACCGAACGAAGAGTGATGTTACCCCCTCACTTTTAGCTGGCATCTGTTTTAAATACGGGCTGCTGATTGGTTGTACAAATAAATCATGCATTTTTCCAGTTTTGACAATCTCGAACAAGTCGCTCAAACACTCTGTAACAGGTTCCAAACGGCAGAGAACTTCTTGTCAAAATCGTACTTCCTGTATTTGCAAATCGATTGATTACAGGTATTTGCAAATGTGTTTCCGAAGATCTGACCACAGAATATTGTTGCTTAGGTCTTTATCTGTGTGTGTGTGAAAACACCTTATTCCTACATAGCATAATTCTCTCGTTATTCCTGTTGGCGTGCGTCATCCGTATAACTTCTTTATTTGTTAATTATATTAACTGAGCTTGCGGCTACTTATAAAGCTTTTCTTGCTGAATACAATGCTGCTTTCAGAATTGCCATATATTTACAACTTTTGAAGTTATTGCAGGTTGAACTGATAATTCGCTTTGAGTAATATTACCTGTTTGAACTGGATTCTAATGTAGCGGTGACGTGGTTAGAGTGAGATGGCTGCGATTATACACTCTCTCTCTATATTACGGTGTTACACTCGTACCGTCTATAGCTTTCATATAACGCTCTGATAGGACGCTATTATGAATCGTTATAATATATATATATATATATATATATATATATATATATATATATATATATATTGTAACCTGACTTCTGTCCGTCTTATTTCTGCAAGAGTGTGAACGTGTCAGAGTGTAATTTGTGTAATGTGTCTTACCAATCCGTTGTCGCTCGGTAACGTAACTTCTGCTGATTGAGTCCGTCGTGAACGTACGATTAACCAGGTATTGAAGTTCTTACCTGAGGTTCACTAGGGGTGTATACATCTTGGGTGGCGCCAAATTGTTTATTTTAATCGATTAAAATAATTTAAATTATCAGCGATTCCACTCAGGCGGTGTGGAGAATTCAAACTGGTCCCGCCGCTTATCGATTTTTACAATCAAGCCAGCAGTTTGCTGTGTTCACTGCTGAGCGCAAGCCGTCAATTCATAGCAGTTCGCTACAATGTACAACATTAATAATACACTTCCCTAATGAAAATAAAACACATTGGTTACACACAGTATTGGGTTATTATTGAATGGTTATTACTTTTTCATTGACACAGATTATATTTGGTTTGTTATATTATTTTGCACCGGCAATTAAACTAAGACAATCATCTCTAGGTTTTGACGTATCGATTCTGAACGTAACAGAAACACCATAATGGCATCTACCGAAGTAGTATACAAATATTTTCGTTCGATCGTCTGGATTCTTTAGATTGCGATAAAAGGATTAGATGCAATTACAATAATAAAAATACACAACCTTACAATATTTCTACTTAAATATTATAATGTGTAGCTATAATTGGTTTTTTGGAGTGTAGTAAAAGTGTTTCAAAGGTTCGTAAATTAACAATAGGTTAACTTTATAAGTTGATAAATTTTCAGTGTCTTATGTTTTTTATTTAATCTTTGAAAGAGAATAATTTCAGTTAGTGATATTTCATAGTATAGTGATAAATATTTTGAGTGCGTTTTTTCGGAAAATTGGGTAATTTAAATAGTACTTAACCACTTAGTAAACTGGGGGTAAGCAGTTGTTCTGGTAAAAAGGACTGGAGCTACAATTGTATTCAAATTTCAATTGTTCGGGCTTCAGGCATCTTTTTCAATTTTATTGGAGTAATTTATTCACTTCTTTTTGGATTAAAGGGTCTTCGACATCAGTTAATTGGTCTCAGTCATCATCGGTTTCCTTCTCGTTCACTTTTGGTAGTTTGGTTAACTTTTATAACATTTTAAACTAAATATTTGGTTGTTCAAAATTTGGCTTCTGATTTCCAAGAGCGTCACCTTACGAGTAACGACATTCAACGGTAATTCCGTACTTAACGGCGGTTGCTATGGTTACCAATGAAATTTGATTGGTTAATTTGGCTATAAACCCATTGTTATCAAAATTTGAATTCCTTTCAAAATCCTTGTATATCTTCTGACTGCTCTTATTCCGTTATCTTCCTTCCTAAGTATTAATTATTATCACTGTTATTTGTATTTTCTTCCACAGATTATTTGGGTATCCCACAAGATTGGGTTATTTTGTGTTTTATAATTTTCCAATTATTTTAATATTTCCTAATTACAGTTTTCTTTTAAATTAAATACTTATTCTAATATTTTGCTTTTAATAAGATTTACAATTTATCCTTGGTTGATTAACCACCTTGGATTTGTTAATTACTTGGTTATTTTCGTACAATTAGTATTTGTTTGTGTTTGGCAGTTAGGCCTTTCTCAAGCCTAAGTAGCCATTACAGATTTTCACTTATTTCATATACATTACATCTCATTTTAGCCTAATGCTTTATTTTGTTCTTATAACTGGTTTTGTTACCTTTTGATGTGTTTTGGTTCTGTTTTTGTGTTATTTTTATGTTATTACTATTTTATACATCATGTATTGCTAATTATTTACTGACTGGTTTTCTCGTTTTCTAAATCATACATTGCTTTCCTTTCTTACTTATTTACTCTGCCAATGTCAACAATATGGCTATTAATTACTATTTTTTATCACATAAAATACAACATTTAGGTCTATGGTTGGTATAATTACCCTAGCCATATCCTATTCATAAGTTTGCTTAAACAATTATCTAACACTTAATATGTAATATTGGTGTACAATTCATTACCTTTTATTTTATTTTTTGGGTGATAAACAATCTCACCTCTTTTGAACTTACTTCAATAATCATCCCTTATAACATGGGTGTTTATTGATTGTTTTAAACTTCTTGTTTTATAAGTACTCTTTGTCTTCACTCCATGGTAACACTATCTTATTACTCTTCCATGGGGTTCTCACCTTTAAATTCTATTATATACTTTTAAACTTTACAATAATATTCTTTTCTAATCAATACAGTTAACATCACTCTTCAGTGTTCATTACTACTTAATTACTGGTTTATTTTAAATACTACTCTTAACACCTATCTTAAATATTATTATTGTTCACTATTAAACCTCTAGTGTTTGTTACTTTTTTACTAAGTGTTTATCTTAACCTTCACTATTTTATCTATTGCTATCATTGACAATATTTTTATTTACTCATCACTTTCAAAATTATCATGTTCACTTTCATTATTTAGCGTCTTTTCTCTATCATTTTACTTTAGGGTTTTTTCACTTTCACTATGGGCACTTCTTAAACTTTTTATTTAAGTGTTTTTTAGTGGGTAATCCCCATTACTTTTCTTTGTCACTTAGTTAATTTCAGTTTATTTATCACTATTTCAATATCTCTCTCTTTCTTTACACATATTATATACGTATACTTATTAAATTCATGTCTTTCTCTAATTCTTATTTACATTTACTTCTAATTCTTTGGCTAGTGTGTTTTTATTTCTTGGGTTTTATCAATGATTAATTACATTTTTCACTCATTCAATACTAACAATTATTTTTTTTAGATTGTTTCTTTACCGGTTCCATTTCCTTTATTATATTTGATTGTAATATTTCTCCCTTCTCTCTTCTCTATTATTTGTCTGTGTTTTCTCGCCTTGTTTCATTTTATTTTCTTTATAGTTGGTTTGTTCCCTTTTTATTTTCATTTTTCTTCTCCTTCACTTCTCATCTTGTTTCCTTTTCTTTTGGTTCTTATCTGGCCAATCTCTGGGGTTGGGTCAAAGTCGTTTGTCTGTCAGTCTAGTCTGTGAGTTTCTTTAATAATCACTTTTAGTTTATCATTCTTCCTCCTTCTTTCTTAATTACATTTTATATTTTTATTCTCTTCATTATTTGTTTATTAAAATATATTATTTTTTAGCATTTCTTACATACTTGTAGTTATCAAATATGATCTGAATTTGGTGATGTTATAATATATAAAGTGGAAAATCTGCATTTACATTGTTTTGGCTCCTTATCACTTACAGTTTCCTGTCTGTGTGCTATGGTCATAAAAAACTTCATAGTATTCAGTTTTTTATATTTTGTGTCTGATAACAGAAACACTCTAGTCATCTGAGGACTTGTGCATGATCTGTAATATAAATCCAATTTTAGACTGTCACTGTTGTAACCACGGTAAGTAATTAAAAATAAATCAGTGGCAGAGGGCAGGCCCAAGCACTCTCAAAACCTTACGACTTCCACCTCGAAAAAGTTTCAGTAACTGATGGAGAAATAAGTTTCTTTATAAGTAATCTGAGTAGTAAATATAAACGACCAACCATTAAAATAGTCATGTTATGCTTCTGATTATTAATTAATAATTTTTTTAAATCCAAAAGTGGCCCAATTTTAAAAACTAAAATAGCCAAAATTGTAGAACACTGTGGTATGATAATGCCACAATAAAGATGGCTAACTAACAAATAAAGTAATGCCACAATAAAGATGGCTAACTAACAAATAAAGTATGTATGGGAGAATACATTAATAATTTTAAGAATACATATAATATTTGTTGATTCAAATATTACTACTGTAATTGTATAAAACAACCCATTAACAGATCAGATGTACATTATTATGCTGACATTCTCTAAAAAGAGAGAGAGAGGACATCGCATCCTTCCTATTTCACACATTGAAATCACAGAAAAATTGCCACTATCACTTAGTTCATGCCTCCTGCTGACATTTACCAGTTCTGGAGGATTCAGATCTCAAACGAGATGGGCCTTACTTTGCAGCTGTTTTTGGTTCCAGAATTATTTGAATAAAGTAGAAAAATACAAATAAAAATTACTAATTTGAATTAGAAATACTAATTTTATGAAAGACTAAATTAAATATGACTACCATTAAAATTTTGTTTATAAAGTTTCTGGTTCATCTGAGATCAGTTAGATCTCCTTGAATATGTGCCACTGACATAATACTCTAGTGCTGATTATGATAATAACATACTGGTCTGTACAAGTATTTTTTAAGTCTTTATTCTTTTTCTAGTACAAAATAGTATACAGAAAGTCCTCACACTGTCATTTATCTTTCCACACATTTGAATTTTTTGTTTAATAAAATATACAAATGTTAAACATAATACCATGATAACTCAGCACAGGGTCTTTTATGGTTTGTAGACTACATACTTCTGGCAAGTTCCAGAAGACTTTCTTATATATTATTGATCAAAACCAACTTACAATATTTCTGAATTTCAATCGTTAGAATTTGCAAAACTAAAATGGAGTTATATACACACAAAACAAAATGGCGGCTAGGTACTTCCGCCCAACTAACTACACATCAATTTTAATTATTCATTTCTTGCATCTCCTGTATTTAATTTATAACACGAGTATTTTTTATTAAACTGCAGTTATCATTGATTTTATTTACTACATATCAGATTATGTTACAACACAAACCAATGTCTCATTGTATAACTTGTAGATGCCGGCATTCTCTTGCACGCACACACACTCTCTCTCTCCCCATACATTAATTAGTGCTACATATTTTGATTTAGAATTTTTGAGCTCAGATTATAAAATTGATATGGTTATAAATTTTGATCTTTCCTGAATTGGACGTCGCAGTTTCTCCTCAGATGCTCCCCATTGCCAGCAGGTGTTTCGCCGAACTTTAATGTTTGAGTCTGTTCCTTCACTGCACTGAATTTACTTTACATTTTCTTTGTTTGTTAGTTAATGGTAGTTGCTACCTTTTTAATTACATTTTGTACTGTTTAAAACACTCTGGCTGGCAATACTTTGCCAGCGAATTTTGTAGCGTGCTACTGCACTGAATGTAGGTTGAAGACTGGGGCGGATATTATGTTATAAATTCGGCAGGTGGAAGGGATTTATCGTCATCACCCTTTTACGTCTCAGTTATGACGTCCGTCGTATTTATTATGACGTTTTTGTATGGTCCGATCATTGCTTTGTCTGAATATCTGTCGTTTTGCATGTACGCCAATGCCCTTGGCGTCAAGTTGCTCTGGCGAACTGCGTTGTACGTTATATATTGGAAAATTTTAACCTCACCACTTTGAATACATTAAATCACAATAAATTAATTTTGCCTGTACCGACAAATTCCTACACGGACTTATATACCGTTACAATATAACGTTTTTTCAGCTGTGTTTTGTTTGTCCTATGTAACATTTACTGCAATCTTGGCATTCAATTTTGTATATACCGTTAGTTGTTGTGTGAGCTATTTAGAATTTGTAATTTATTTTTATTAGTTTTGTATGCTATTTTTATATCTGTGTTTTTAAATAGTTTTGTCATTTTATTATTTATGTATGTGAATGTGGCCCATTTTTTGTTGTTGTTATTATTTATGTGTTGTTCATTTTGATTAATTCTTAATTGTTCAGTTTTTATTTTATATTTGATTTTATTTTCTATTTTGTTCACAGTATTTTTATTGTATCCATTTTCATAACCAATTTGGTATGTTATATTTCTTTCTTTGTCAGTTTCTTGTTTGTTTAGGGGAATTTTGTACATTCTGTTAAATAACGAATAGAATGCTGCAATTTTTTGTTGTGGTGGGTGGTCAGAATGGTTAGGTATAATGATGTTAGTGGAAGTTGGTTTTCTATATATTGCATATTGTATGTGGTTGTTGTATCTTGTGATGGTTATGTCTAAATAGTTGATTTTGTTATGTTTTTCTTTTTCCTCTGTGTATTGTATTTTAGGATGTATGTTATTTATTGATTTGTTTCAGTATGTTCTCTGCATTTGTGTTTTTGTTATTTGATACATATAGCCCATTGTCTACATATCTTATCCATATGCCATTTGGGTCAAGTGATTTTATAATATTTTGTATTTTTGTGTCTATGTGTTGTAGGAATATTTCTGCTATTATGCTTGATAATGGTGATCCCATTGCTAAACCTTCTTGCTGTTGATAAATTTTGCTATTAAATTCAAAGTAATTTTGTTTTGATTATGATGTTAGATATACGCACGATAATTATAAAGCAAACAATAATTATAACGGTAATTATAATAACTATGGTGAGTATTATCATAAACGACGAATGAAAAAACCGTCGACAGCTGTTCAGGTAAGTTCACTCCTCCGAACTAATGAGAAAGAGCGAAGCGGTTGTAAAGAGAGAAAGAGGGGAGATTTTGTGTGGTCAACAAGTAGGATGAAAACGTTGCCCTATAAACAGGTGACCACGATCAAAACAAACGTCGTAGCCGTACAATGGGACGTTAACACAATGAGGGTGCGAGACGGAAATAACTGTACACGTCGGCTAATATACGTCCGGGAGACGACGGACAATGCAATGGTTATAATGAGGGGTGTAAGATCAAACGACACACAGAACTCAGAACTCAATACCCGAATGGAATTAATAATTATTTTTAAATGAAAAATAATATTACTATTATAACGTATAACTCGTGTCTCGTGTTCGTTCGTACACCTCTGTAAAATATAACAGTGTGTCTGAGTGTAAAAATGTGTCTGTGTTTCTTACCACTGCGTCCTCGCACGGCGATGTAATTCACGATGTTTGGGCCCGTAGCGAACGTACTGGGGACCAGGTATCGTGGTTCCCGATCTGAGGTTCAAACGTAGTGGATAATCTCCAGGTGGCGCCAAATTGTTTATATAAAACAATTAAAATGGTTTCCTTATGTTCTATTTGAACGAGGCGACGAATTCAATCCGTCCCGCCTTACTCAAATTTTTGTCACTCGAGTTAGCAGTTGCAGTATTCGCTACTTGCGCGCTAGACGTCGCATCAGAAACCTTCACTATACATTATATTTTTAAACATACACTTTGCTAATGAAAATAAAACACGATTTAACACACACAGTATAGATTTATTATTACTTTGAAGTTAATATTTTATAGACACAAGTTGTAATTAATTTTCCATATATAATTCTGCACCGGATAATTCTTAACAAGACTCTCTCCAGGGTTAAACAATCGACTTTTGAATACAATAAACACAGTATGGCGTTTTCTTTTGCCAATCAACAAATATTTCGATCGATGTTTGTGGGTTGTTTGGATCACGTTAAAAGGTTCAGATGCAGTTACAATATTAAAAATACACAACCTTACAATGTTTTTTCCTTAAGTAGGATTATGTGTAGTGGTAATTGTTCTGTTTGAGTGTCATACAAGAAGTTTAAAAGTCGTACATAAATATGAGGTTAGTTCTATAGTTAACAAATTTACAGTGATTTAATATTTCGATTCAATCCTTGCAAGAGAATAAAAATGATTCAGTGGTATTCAACATACATTGAGAAATATTCAAAGTGCGTTTATTTTTGGAAGTTGAAATAATTTAACTGATACTTAACAGCGTTGTAGTACAGTATTACTCTGGGTGTCGAGAAGGAAGGATGATGGCATCAATATAATTCATTTATTCTTTAATCAGGCTTCGGCATCTTTTTCAAAGTTGTTTTGGACTTATTTTGATACTTCGTCTTCAGTTAAATGTCTTCTCCCTCTGGTCATGGTATTCCGCATCCATCAGACTTCTTTACGATCGATTTCTATACTTGGTTTTACCTTTAATATGTTTTAAATATGAAAATGTGCAGTACAGAAATTCCGCATCTGGCTTGCGATAGCGTCACTTTCTAAGTAATTGTATTTAACGGTAATTACCTCGTTAAACAGTCGTTTCCATGGTTACATCATTGCTCCCATTGGGTGAGCTGAACATAAACACATTGTTATCAATTTTCGAATTCCTTTCAAATCTTCCCATATCTTCGGACTTTCTTCCTCCTCTTATCTTCCTTCTGAGTTATTATCTAAATGCACTGTCATTTATATTTTCTCACAAAGATTATTTTGGTACCCCACAATATTGGGTTTCATCAAGTTTTCTAAGTTTACAATTAATTTCATACTTACTAATTGCATTTCTTTGTTTATATAATTCCTTAATTTAATATTTGGTTTTTAATAACAACTACCATTCATCCTTGATGAATTAGTCACCTTGGATTTGTCCATTACATGGTGATTTCTATACAATCAGTAACTGTTTATGTTTGACCGTTTGGCCTGTTTCACATTTAAGTAGCCATTACTGGATTTTTATGGCTTCATACACAATATATTTCCTTTAGTCCTAAATTGTTATTTTGCATTTATAATTGGGTTTAATGTCTCTGGATGTGTTTTAATTTAGTCTTTGTCAGTAACAACTGTGTTATTCCATCTTACTTGCTAATTATTTGCTAATCATTTCCAATATAACATATAACATCTAGGTCTATGGTCTGTACGACTCTTACAGCCATATCCAATTCATAAATAACAGTTTATACAATTCATTATTTCTTATTTGTTGTTCTGGTGCTAAACAATCTCACCTCTATTGAACTTTTTCCATTAAACTCCCCTTATAACATGGGTATTTACTTAATGTTAATACAAACTTATTTTCTAATGCTTTTTTCTCTCCCTTCCATATTAACACCATCTGATTACTTTTCCTTGTGAATCACACCTTTAAACTTTTACAATACATTTTTAAGTTATAATAATACTATTTCCTAGTCATCACAGTGAATATCACTACTTAGTGTTCATTATTTACTGAATCAATGTTCTATACTAAATACTATTCATTGTAACTTTGTTAAATGTTATTGTTCACTCTTAAAACTAAAACATGAGTTATTTTACTGTCTTTACCTTAGCCTACTCTCCTCTTACTATTTTTATGATAGACATTATTTGTATTTATTTTTCACTTGCACTTTCTTAAATTATTTAGTGTTCATTATAATTTACTTAGTGTTTCTTTAGTATTATATCACTCTAGGATAAATCACTTTCACTAATTCAACTTCCATTTATTTCTCATCATTTTATTCTCTTTCTCTACCCACTATCTATATAAAATTATTAATATTGTGTCTTTCTTAGTTAACAAATTACATATATCCCTAACTCTTTTGGTTAGTGTACTTTTATACATTGTTTCATATTACTGACTGTTTATAATTGTCATTTTATCAATACTAACATTCATTAATAGTTTTGGTTCTTAACCGAATTTCATTGTCTTTATTATTTTGGGTTACATTATTTCTCCCTTCTCTATTTTTTATTACTTGTCTAGTTTTCTTGATGCGTTTCATTTTGTTTTCTTCCTCATGGGTTTGTTCTCTCTTGGTTTTCATTCTTCTTCTCCTTCCTCCGTCTTGTTTTCTTTATTTTGGTTTCTTAACTGGTTTCTTAACTGGCCAATCTCTGGGGTTGGGTCAATGTCGTTTGTCTGTCAGTCTATTATTTTAGTTTCTTTATTAATCACTTTCGGTTTATCACTCCTTCTCCTTCCATGTTAATTACCTTTTATTTATTTTTTACTCTCCACATAATTTATTTATTCAAACATAATATCATTTAGCATTTTTTATACATACTTATTGTTATCGAAATTTATCTGAATTTGGTGATGTTATATAATGCTCTCCCACCAAAATTGATCATTTTATAAAACGTGATTCTAAGTTTGATGAAATTATCAATTGTATTGTATCATTTTCTTCTTAAACTCTCCTGCTTCTCACTCGATTTTTATACTTATTTCCTTTCTCCTGATTCTTTTCTTCGTCATTTTTTCTTATTATGAACTGGCTTATTGATTTTTTATTATAAATTATTCCCTATAAATCTTATTTTCCCTAACTAACTTTACTTTGTAGTTGCAATCGATTCGGATGGGCTCTATTGGCTTACCTAACTCCGTTGTTCAAAACTACTCTTATTCTGAGATCAGGGGAACATCATCCCTGCTCAGTAAAATGATTGCTGGACTTATTCCACAGTCAATCTCAATTAATGAATCTTAAATACAGTCATCTCGTGACTCAACATAATAATAATAATCATAACATTTGTTGGGAATCTTTTACCTTTATTTTTAATTATTGCTCAGTTCGGGTCATATATTTTTTCATCTTTCTTCATAGATACTGCTTAGTAATACTTGAAGCATTGCTTTTTATTGATACAATTCACATTTTTATTCATTTTTAATTACTTTTTGTTCATCTCAATTCATATTACAACTCTTAGAATGTTTATTTTATTTGTTTCGTTTTTTGATCATTGGTTTTCTTAATCTTACTTCCCATTTCTTTCTAAATAGTAGTGGAAGTTGATCATTTTGTTTGATATTATATTTTTTTTTCATAACTTTTTAAATATCATAGTAAGTTAGTGTTTCTTACTAGTTAGGAATATTTGTAGCTTATTCCTTTATAGTATGTTTTGCTTTTTTGTGCCTCATATTTTGGCTGAAGATTATTGTAACTTAATCTTATTCTGTTAGGAATGTTTTGTAACTTCACTCCCTTATTATTAATTTTTACTCAAATATTATAGTAAGTTAGTGTTTCTTACTTTATGTGGATTCTTGGTAATTTTATTTCTCCATTTTATGATTGGTCTAAAATATTCTCGAAATATCTGTGTAAGCTGTCCTTACATAACTTTTTTGAATTTTGACATTCATTTTTTTATATATATTTTTTCCCTTAACTAAAAATGAACTTTTTTCATGTGAAAAACTTACTAATTTTATTGGAAGCGTTTCGGCTTAGTATCCGCCTTCTTCAGCTTTGGTAACAGACTCGTCATCACCATAAGTCTGTTACCAAAGCTGAAGAAGGCGGATACTAAGCCGAAACGCTTCCAATAAAATTAGTAAGTTTTTCACATGAAAAAAGTTCATTTTTAGTTAAGTGTTAGTGCTGTGAAAGAAGAGATGAATAATCAAGACAACTATATATTTTTTCATTATTATTTATCAGCAAACTTACTTGCAGAGATTATTCTTTCTTTTTATTCCAACTAACTTGGTTGGCTTTTTCAACTTGAATTCTTTTCAGTTAAGTTTGACTGTCATAGTATTTTTTAATCGATGCTTGGTTATATACCCCCTTTATTTTTTGAGTGGTGGGGTTGGTTATTTCATATGTCTTATTGCCCTTATCTTGTGTGATAGTGTACGGCCCTACATATAGCAATAGTAACTTCTTCGTAATGCCTTCTATGGAGCTGGGTAATTCCCTGTTCTTTATTAATACACTCTCCCCTATCTGGTACTTGATCGTATGTGGATGGTTCTTAGAGGATTTATTTTTCTGCTGCTCTACCTTCTCTGCAATTTTGTTATAAATTCTTTTTTTTTCAAATTGGTATTCAGTTTTGGTGGGAAAGTTAATTAAATCGTTTATCTCCCTAGGTGGTGGTCGTTCAAACATCATTGAGTATGGTGTGGTTTCAGTGAAGTTGTGGTAAGCAAGATTTATAAATTCTTCAGTGGACTTTAGGTAATTGTGCCACTCCTTTTGTTTGTTATGGCAGTAGGTCCTCAGAATTCGACCCACTTCTCTAAGCACTCTCTCGGCTGGGTTACTGCTGGGTTGATAAACAGATGTCTTGTATGTTTTGATACCATGTTCCCAGAGTTTATTTTTCCACAAATTTCCTTTAAACTGGGTCCCATGATCGGTTATTATGGCCGTAGGTTTTCCCACTTCTGGTATAAAGTTGTTCAAAATAATTTCAATGATTTTCTTGGTAGTAGCACGGTTAATAGAATATAATTTGGTATATTTGGTGAAGTGATCGAATATGATGATTATGAATTTAAATCTGTGTCTTCCTCCACTGCGAGAAAACGGACCACAAATATCAAGAAATACTCTCTCTAATTTTTGGCTTGATATTATGGGTATCATCATACCCTCCTTCTTAGCATTGTTGCATTTCACCATTTGACAGATGTGACATTTTTGTATGGTTTGGCTTACTTTTCGATAGATACTCTTGATATATACTTGCTCCTCTAGTGCCTTCACTACTTTCATGGCACCCATATGGCCGTACCGGATGTGGTAGTCCATGATTATCTGTTCCTCGGTTGTAGATGGGATTACTAGTTTCCATTCTCCGACGCTAGGGTTATTTTTTATGAATAATAAATTGTCATGTACTTTATAATACTGTACAAGGGGTTCTTCTTCCTTCAGTATTCTTTCTCTGATACTCATTATCTTTGGGTCCACCTTTTGCTGCTTGCTTATCTCCAGCGTTATCTTTTCCAAATCTGTTCTATCTTTAATGATGTTATATACTTTGACTAGCAGTTCTTTTTCTCCGTCGAATGTTTGTTGCTGGATGTTGATACGTGATAATATGTCAGCAGCAATATTTTTCTTTCCTGGTATGTATTCCCAGTTAATATGGTATTCCTGCAATAATAATATCCATCGGGTCAGTCTTCCATGGCTAAGCTTGCATTGTTTAAGGAAAGATATTGATCGATGGTCACCCCTCACGGTTACGTTGTACCCTAAAATGTATGTCCTGAATTTGTCGCAGGCGAATACAACACTAAGTAACTCTTTTTCCGTGACGTGGTAGTTCCTTTCACATGCATTTAGGGTTCTACTTGCAAAGCTTATACGTTGCCCTTTATCATCTTCTTGATACAAGACAGTGCCAACACTCACGTCGCTCGCATCACAATTCATGAAAAATGGCTTTTGGAAATCCGGATGGTGTAGCATGACGGTGTCTAAAAATTTTTCTTTTATTTGTTCAAATATCTTGTCTTGGTCGGCTCCCCATGTCCATTTATTTTTTGCGGATAACTGTTTTTGAAATTGTGTATGTCAGCTTGGAATAATGGTCCTGGAATTTCCGATAATAATTGCATATTCCAAGGAAAGATTGTAGCTGTTATTTATTTCTAGGTGTTGGGAATCTTTGTATTGCTTCAACCTTCTCTGCTGAAGGGGTGTACCTTCTTCGGTCAGATTAAAACCTAAAAATTGTACCTTCCTGGCTATAAATTTGGATTTGTCCAGCTTAAGGGTAATATGGTTATCCGATAATTTTTTCAAAACTGTCTCTACTCTATTACAGTGTTCTTGCCAATTCGATGAGGTGATCAACAAGTCATCTACATATACGGTAGTAAAGTTAAGTACCTCTTGTCCCAATATCTGATCCATACACTGGACGAATACAGCAACGGAATTAATCAATCCGAATGGCAGTCTCTTGAATTGGTAGTTTCTCCCATCGAACAAAAAAGCTAAGTATTTTCTACTGTTCGGGTGTAGCTCTACCTGCCAGTATCCGCAGACTGTATCCCATGCGCTGATGTATTTCGTGCCATGGAATTTCTTAAGGATCTCTTCAATTTCGCTTGGGGACGTTCTATCATTTACTATCATCTTGTTGATTTCTCTAGCATCAAGGCATATTCTTACCTTGCCGTCCTTCTTTGGTATCGCCACTATTGGACTTGTATACGGGGATTGGCTTAATTCTATTATATCCTCTTCCATCATCTGGTTGATCTCGGCCTTCACTGCATTTCTTTGAGAGTATGTGATAGGATATGATTTTTTCTTAAAATCCACGGGCTCCTTGAATATAATTTGATATTGATAATCTTTTACCTTTCCCGGGGCATCAGAAAAATGTGTCGGTATTGATTGTAAATTTTTATGAGATTCTCTGCCTGGCGAGCACTAATCGGTTGATCTTGTACTTCTCTTTGGAATTGTCTGATCTCCTCCAACTTGTTTGACCATATTTCTTCGTCCTCCCATTCATTCATTATTTTTACCTGTGCTTGTTGACAGTAATTATTCTGTAATATTGTATAACAGTGGTTTATTGAAGGTAAGTTGACACCCTTCACTATACTGGTTGTCCATATTCCATTTCCCGTGTTTAATGACACTTCTCCCTGCTTTAGATTAATTATAGAAGAATATTGTCGGAGTATGTCACATCCCACAAGTATTGAGAATGGTAGGCCACTGGCAACAAGAAAAGACATAGTGAATGTTAGTCCTTCACTTTCAAGTTCCAGGGACACTTGTTTCCGGACAGTTTTGTTTTGTCTGCCGGTAGCACCGATAATTGTTATGTTATTTATTGGTAGAGTTGGTATAGGTGTACTACTTTTTTGTTGTATTTTGTTTAACTCTATTTGGTCAATTAAAGATATGTTGGATCCAGTGTCGATCATTAATGTTGACATTACTCCATTGATTTGGGCATTCACGTACACTATCTCACTGTTTCGGCTGGGCATTGGTTGATTACTTTCTTCGACCAATTCATCTCTTATATTTTTTAGATAATGCGTTGTTATTATAGTGATTATATCTTTCATCGTTGTACATTCCCCAAGAGATTGGTCCAGTGATGGGCTGTCCACAGTTTTCACTGGCCTTAAGCGTTTAAATGAGGGTTGACCTCATTGTCCCCAACTTCATTAGTGTTTGATGCTTGGTTAGCGTTCGGCTCCTGTCGATTGTTCCGGTCGTCCACGCTGTTCCTGGGATCTTCTTCGAATGGGTGACTTCTTGTATCGGGTACCTGGTTAAAGTACGTTCGCCGATAGTTAGATGGGGGATAGTTTCTTCCTGGACTCCGTTGTCTTTGTCCCCTCATGTAATTTACCTGTGGCCGGTATCCTTGATTATTGTTATGGTTATTGTTTCCAGGGCGATAATTGTTGTTGTAACCATTCGATGGGTAGTTACCCCTGTAGTTGTTCCTGAAGTTGTTATTATTATTGTTTCCATTTCTGTTAAAATTTCTGGGCGCGTTATTGCCCCATGGGTTCCCTTGGTAATTGTTAGGGTTGTTTACCGGTGGCTTATTATCTCCCTGTTGATTTGGTGATAATTGTCCATCATTGGTTCTATTATTCCTGAAACTGGACACTCTATTTTTTCTGTACTGCCACTCGTGCTCATGGCTTTCCAATAAGCTAGCCATGTCTTGGATGGTCTTTACCTGGCTGTACATCCGTGCTTTTTGGATGGCGTCATCGTAGTGGTAAGACAACTGTATTACCAGACACTCTTCTGGTATACATGGTTCCAAATTCCTGGCCATGCAGATTTTTCCCAAGAAGTAGGAGGTAAGAGATTGTCCATTTTGATTTTCATACCTTCCATTGCTCAGGTTATTGCGGACCATGTTCTGAGTTGATTCAGACCAGTATTTAGCCTTGAACTGGGTCTTAAACTCTTGAATGCTTTGGATGTCTGGTCTGGTGGCAGTCCACCAGTTGTCGTAAGTCTCCTTGAACATTTCGTCCAGCATTCCTCTTATTATTGTCCACCGGGTCTCTCGATTTTTGATAATTAACTCTTCCACCCTCTTCAAGAATTCAATAGGGTTCCTTTTATAATTACGGAAGTTAATAGTATCTCTGTTGTCCGTGTTCATGACATGATTATTGTTACATGGTCGGTCACGCCAGGCGTCCACTTCTTCCCGTAATGACTCTTCTATTCTGCGCATTTCGTCAATCCTTTGTTGATTTTTGGCTACCTTGCTGTCTATTTTATTTAAGTTGCTGTAAACTCCTTCCATTCGTTCTCCCAAGTCTGTTCGTACAGCTGCTACCTCCTTCTGGTTTTCTTCCCAGACTTGATGTATATCCTGGTCCATCTGGGCACATCTTCTGACTGTTTCTTCCTGACCCTCCTCAATTCTCCTCTTATTTTCTCCTTCGAGGTGGTTCATTTTATTGAGTACTTCCTCGCGGACTTCAGAAACATTTTCGTTGGTCTTCTCTAGCTTCTCCAACGCCTCCTCTAATTTTTCATTGATTTCCGTAACCTGCTGTTTTGCTTCTTCTCGGTACTCCATTAATTTGTGTGTCATCTGCAGCTTCATTTCTTCTTTATTTTTCTCGTGGTCCTCCTTCAGCTGTTCCCTCAATTCTTTCTTCAATTCTTCATTTCTTTGCTGAATTTCCTCCATCAATCGTTGTTGTAACGTTTCATTTGTACTTACTATTTTGTCATTGATCTGTTTCAGACTCTCCTCATTCTTGTCGAATTTCTCCTCCTGTTTCTTGAAATTTTGATTAGTTTCTTTCATCATATTATTCATCATTTCCATTAATTTCAGTATGTTCGGGTCTCCTCTAACTTCTCCTTTGTCACCTGCCTGTAGTTCCATTCCCTCGTCTTGGGTTGGTTCTGTTGTGGTTATTGCTGTCTCCACTTCTTCAATCGGTGTTCCTTCCTCTTCTTCCCCTCTATTTTCTTCCATTTGCTTCTCCTTCGCCAACTTTTTCGATAAACCTCTTGTGTGCATCCTGATCTCCTTTCGTGACCGCCGCTAGAACTTCGTATCTTCCTTTTTCAAGCTCCACCAGTTGGTCGCCAATTTATAACGTATAACTTGTGTCTCATGTTCGTTCGTATACCTCTGTAAAATATAACAGTGTGTCTCAGTGTAAAAATGTGTCTGTGTTTCTTACCACTGCGTCCTCGCACGGCGATGTAATTCACGATGTTTGGGCCCGTAGCGAACGTACTGGGGACCAGGTATCGTGGTTCCCGATCTGAGGTTCAAACGTAGTGGATAATCTCGGGTGGCGCCAAATTGTTTATATAAAACAATTAAAATGGTTTCCTTATCAACGTTCTATTTGAACGAGGCGATGAATTCAATCCGTCCCGCCTTACTCAAATTTTTGTCTCTCGAGTTAGCAGTTGCAGTATTCGCTACTTGCGCGCTAGACGTCGCATCAGAAACCTTCACTATACATTATATTTTTAAACATACACTTTGCTAATGAAAATAAAACACGATTTAACACACACAGTATTGATTTATTATTAGTTTGAAGTTAATATTTTATAGACACAAGTTGTAATTAATTTTCCATATATAATTCTGCACCGGATAATTCTTAACAAGACTCTCTCCAGGGTTAAACAATCGACTTTTGAATACAATAAACACAGTATGGCGTTTTCTTTTGCCAATCAACAAATATTTCGATCGATGTTTGTGGGTTGTTTGGATCACATTAAAAGGTTCAGATGCAGTTACAATATTAAAAATACACAACCTTACAATGTTTTTTCCTTAAGTAGGATTATGTGTAGTGGTAATTGTTCTGTTTGAGTGTCATACAAGAAGTTTAAAAGTCGTACATAAATATGAGGTTAGTTCTATAGTTAACAAATTTACAGTGATTTAATATTTCGATTCAATCCTTGCAAGAGAATAAAAATGATTCAGTGGTATTCAACATACATTGAGAAATATTCAAAGTGCGTTTATTTTTGGAAGTTGAAATAATTTAACTGATACTTAACAGCGTTGTAGTACAGTATTACTCTGGGTGTCGAGAAGGAAGGATGATAGCATCAATATAATTCATTTATTCTTTAATCAGGCTTCGGCATCTTTTTCAAAGTTGTTTTGGACTTATTTTGATACTTCGTCTTCAGTTAAATGTCTTCTCCCTCTGGTCATGGTATTCCGCATCCATCAGACTTCTTTACGATCGATTTCTATACTTGGTTTTACCTTTAATATGTTTTAAATATGAAAATGTGCAGTACAGAAATTCCGCATCTGGCTTGCGATAGCGTCACTTTCTAAGTAATTGTATTTAACGGTAATTACCTCGTTAAACGGTCGTTTCCATGGTTACATCATTGCTCCCATTGGGTGAGCTGAACATAAACACATTGTTATCAATTTTCGAATTCCTTTCAAATCTTCCCATATCTTCGGACTTTCTTCCTCCTCTTATATTCCTTCTGAGTTATTATCTAAATGCATTGTCATTTATATTTTCTCACAAAGATTATTTTGGTACCCCACAATATTGGGTTTCATCAAGTTTTCTAAGTTTACAATTAATTTCATACTTACTAATTGCATTTCTTTGTTTATATAATTCCTTAATTTAATATTTGGTTTTTAATAACAACTACCATTCATCCTTGATGAATTAGTCACCTTGGATTTGTCCATTACATGGTGATTTCTATACAATCAGTAACTGTTTATGTTTGACCGTTTGGCCTGTTTCACATTTAAGTAGCCATTACTGGATTTTTATGGCTTCATACACAATATATTTCCTTTAGTCCTAAATTGTTATTTTGCATTTATAATTGGGTTTAATGTCTCTGGATGTGTTTTAATTTAGTCTTTGTCAGTAACAACTGTGTTATTCCATCTTACTTGCTAATTATTTGCTAATCATTTCCAATATAACATATAACATCTAGGTCTATGGTCTGTATGACTCTTACAGCCATATCCAATTCATAAATAACAGTTTATACAATTCATTATTTCTTATTTGTTGTTCTGGTGCTAAACAATCTCACCTCTATTGAACTTTTTCCATTAAACTCCCCTTATAACATGGGTATTTACTTAATGTTAATACAAACTTATTTTCTAATGCTTTTTTCTCTCCCTTCCATATTAACACCATCTGATTACTTTTCCTTGTGAATCACACCTTTAAACTTTTACAATACATTTTTAAGTTATAACAATACTATTTCCTAGTCATCACAGTGAATATCACTACTTAGTGTTCATTATTTACTGAATCAATGTTCTATACTAAATACTATTCATTGTAACTTTGTTAAATGTTATTGTTCACTCTTAAAACTAAAACATGAGTTATTTTACTAAGTCTTTACCTTAGCCTACTCTCCTCTTACTATTTTTATGATAGACATTATTTGTATTTATTTTTCACTTGCACTTTCTTAAATTATTTAGTGTTCATTATAATTTACTTAGTGTTTCTTTAGTATTATATCACTCTAGGATAAATCACTTTCACTAATTCAACTTCCATTTATTTCTCATCATTTTATTCTCTTTCTCTACCCACTATCTATATAAAATTATTAATATTGTGTCTTTCTTAGTTAACAAATTACATATATCCCTAACTCTTTTGGTTAGTGTACTTTTATACATTGTTTCATATTACTGACTGTTTATAATTGTCATTTTATCAATACTAACATTCATTAATAGTTTTGGTTCTTAACCGAATTTCATTGTCTTTATTATTTTGTGTTACATTATTTCTCCCTTCTCTATTTTTTATTACTTGTCTAGGTTTTTTGATGCGTTTCATTTTGTTTTCTTCCTCATGGGTTTGTTCTCTCTTGGTTTTCATTCTTCTTCTCCTTCCTCCGTCTTGTTTTCTTTATTTTGGTTTCTTAACTGGTTTCTTAACTGGCCAATCTCTGGGGTTGGGTCAATGTCGTTTGTCTGTCAGTCTATTATTTTAGTTTCTTTATTAATCACTTTCGGTTTATCACTCCTTCTCCTTCTATGTTAATTACCTTTTATTTATTTTTTACTCTCCACATAATTTACTTATTCAAACATAATATCATTTAGCATTTTTTATACATACTTATTGTTATCGAAATTTATCTGAATTTTGTGATGTTATACTATTAATTATTAATAATAAGAAAAGGAGTGAAATTAATAAGAAATAATATGTGTAAAAGGATAAAAGAAATGTTAGTGGAAAGAAATATAAGAAAATGTCAAAGAATTAAATAATAAAGAATGTTATGCTAAATAAAAGTATGTTCAAAGAAAGGTAGGGAACGTATTATAAATGGCAAGGAATGTAAATCTTAATGTGAGTGTAAGGAATGATTGTAAAGGAATGTTATTATCAATGTTGTTATTAATATGAAGAAGGATTAGAGATGAGCAATAAATGTATAATTATCAGGACGGCTGATTAAGCGAAAACTTCACACTTAATGGAGATACAAGGACACAGAAGAAAGCGAGAGTGAAAAGTCAAAAGGACAGAGGCTACTTAGAAATTAGGACTATGAGTAAAATATCGTTGTTTTCTAAGGCAGTTCATGTGTAACCGATCATGTGACACACAACAAAGCTGAAAGAGTATTCTGTTACAGAAGTGTATTTCAAGTAAGAATGAAGAAAATTATTAGCGATCAGAAAGGTAATGTTAAAGAAATGTAATAAAAGGTAATAAAGGTTAATGTAGTAGATAAGTTATGTAAGAAAGGTTAAGAAAGATATAGAATGTTCATGTAAGAAAAAAAAAGTAAAGAATGGTAAGAATGTAAAAGATAATATAAAATTTCAGATTGAAGAATGCCATAATATGTTAAGATGCAAAATGTTTACCAATGCAAGAATGCAAGTTCACTCAGAAAGTTTTACAAGTAAAAATAGGTCAGCAGAACCAGATTGAAGGAGAACAATGGGAAGAAGCAGCTACGTTTATGCATTGTTAGCAACTCGTAGGGAGGGGAGATAGGAACTAGACTTGTTTTACCCTCCAACTAAGGGAATTTGAACAATTAATATTCATTATCATGGATAGTAGTGTATAAATACAAATAAAAAATATATAAGTAATATGAAATATAAAAATATAAGATGTCTAATAATAGAAAAAAAAAATTTTTAATAAATAAATTTATTAACATTTTTTTTACCAAGTAGAGGAATAATGCGACAATACAAGCATAGGCTGTAATGCGCATATATAATATAAAATAAATATTTAATTTAATTTTAATAATATATAATAGACTAGCAGGTGTGAAATTGGAAGCTGGCTTGCAAACAGGAGTCAACACGCAGGATCACACGATTACCGCTGCATGTGTGTATACAAGTAAATAGTGTGTGTGCGTGAAGCCTGTTTGTTCCTGAAAGTTTGCAACCTCACCCCAAGTCAATGCTAAATTAAGAATATATTTAATATTAAGCAAACTATAAATGTTAGCGAGAAGGTAAAAACTTCTAAAAATGTGTAAAAATCAGACACAAGTGCAGTGCGAATTTTACGTAATTCGGACAATCAGTGCGAATCCAGTGCGATTTTTAAAGCATTATAATTACACTAGTGGTGCGAGCATCATGATAATTGCACATCGCATAGGTCATTAAATTAGACAATATTTTATCACTGTGAAATCTGCGTTAAACAGTGCGATTGGCGAAAAAGTGCAATTATGTGAAATAGGACGAGAGTGGGGGCTATCACGCCATGGTTCAACTGTCGGCAGGCTAATTCCTGAATTGACAGCTGCAGTTTTCTTGGTGAATATAAATAGAAGCCCAGGAGAGCTAATCTCTCTCTTCTAACAGTGTTCATTCGTGGTGGAACGCTATGTCCGTTTGCGACGCGAAATTTTAATTACTTTGGACAGAGTTAGACAATATGTCTAACACCAATAAGACTTTTTGTGAAGCATAACTTACAAAGTATTACAATAAATATTTCGATTTAAAAAAAATAGTAATGGAAAACAGTAATTAAAAATTACTGTAACAAAGAAATCGTCAGATGTCTACAAGTGATCTACATCTAAGAACATTACTCCAGCCGAGGACGAGAGCACTACATGGCATAAATTCCAGACATAAAGGACGAATCATCGGACTTCCGAGAGGACCCGGAAGAAGAGGAAAGCATCCAGGACTTCAAGACTATGACTATTCACAACATCAAGGACTCAGGACCAGGAGAGGGTATGCTGAGGAACCGCTACAATTAAGGTGAAAGAAAGCCATGTATTCCTCATAACAAAAGACTTAATCAAAGATTGATAAACATTGTCAAAAGAAAGACAATAATTTCAAAAAAAAGTTTAATTTATAACTTACAAATATAAATGTCTTGTATAAAAAATTATAGCATCATTTTTGAATTAATAATGTTTTGAAAATATTTAAATTTAAATTGTAGAGTAATTATGAAAGCATAATTTTTGAATTAATAATTTATTAAAAATATTTTAATGTACATGTGAAAGAATCAATTAGATTTGTTCAAAGAATGTACAAATAGTTAACTTAGTTAAATATTTTTATATTGAAAGCACACATTCAGACTGAGTAGTCCAGACAGTATAACATAATGAAGAAATGTTTTTTTATTAATTAAAATTAATAATATTATGTCTATGATATAAGCTTTATGTTGGTGATGAGATTACAGCAAACTAAGAAACTTTGAAACCATGTATAATGAGTATCGTATGATGAAGTAATCATTATTTGTATAGTATTATTTCTTGATATGTTTGTTTAAATTAATAAATGGGAACATTTTGAATTTCCTAAAAAGGCTACCCTTATTATAATTACACCTGAACCCCTAATTATTTACGTACATGTTGTTAGAAATGTTATTTACCATTGTATAATTTTATTGCACATGAGCGTGCGCCTGACACACTTACACTTAATAACATTGTATCGTTGTAATACAGTATATATATTTATTTATTTCAGTTCTATTACTATTTATCATGAAAAGCTTGTTTGTTTATATTTTACATACAAAGAATTGTCAACAGTGAATTTTATGTAATTTGATTACATTTGTAATTTAACAAATAATACAAAAGGAACGAAACTCATGTTAAAAATTTAACTGTTGATTCTTATATTACTACAAATTAATATTTTAAAGTTAAATACTAAGTTTTCATTAAATTTTATAAATACAATTATGTATATTTTCTCTAAATATTTGAACGTCATTGTAAGTACTTACAATATTTAAACAGCAAGAAGGCAAGAGAGTATACACGGCTGTCACAAAGCTGACTGGAGAGGTTGTGTCCTACTTACAGCAGGGACAGAAATTATCTAATCACAGCAATGACAGCCAAACCAATGCAACACTAGATAAACTAAACTACTTGTTTACAATAAACTGTGTCATTGAACTGCTTACTTTGTTTACTGGCAAGGTATTATTTGAGTTTGTAGTAAACACTATCTAAAAGTACTAGCTACTGTACAAATTGAATTGTTTATTTCTATTATCTTTCTGGCATTATATAATACAGTATTGTGTAAACGTACACTTCCTAGTTACTTAAATGAGAATATATATTCAATAACATACTACTACTACTAATAATAATATTGTGATTATCTTACTTCTATCTTTATAAAGATCTTCTATTATTCAACCCTGTCACAAGAAGACTTTTTCGCCATGCACATTTCTGAAACATCCACTGCTCCTTCCCCCCTATCTCTATGATTTACAAACAATGTGTTCACATCAGCGATATATACAATTTACACATATTGATGACAATTTTCAATTTCATCTCGTACATTTAGAAAAGACACCTCTGCAGCTTTTAAATAAAACTGTTATATTTGCAAAGTGAGATATAACACTCGTTTACAAACAAGTGCAGAATGTTGAAACAGGCGTCCGCCCCACTACACATACATACTCTCTTTCTCTCTCCCACACACACGCTAGCGCACACACACACACACACACACACACACACACACAAATAAAAAATAATTCAAGGTGTTTGTGCAGATAATATTGTTTTGTTTTGAGCCTGCACATCAGTACAGTACAGTACAGTATGAAAGAGTAGATCCTTGGATTTCGTTGTCCATGCCATGTCGTTACTTAACTAAATACAACTATTATATTGACGACTCAGAACACAAAGTTTTTTATAAGTAAAAACATAAAGTTTTACCTTACAACCTGAACCGGTTTTCACCTTTAAAGGCTTCTTCAGAGGTTGAACCTCTGAAGAAGCCTTTAAAGGTGAAAACCGGTTCAGGTTGTAAGGTAAAACTTTATGTTTTTACTTATAAAAAACTTTGTGTTCCGAGTCGTTAATATAATAGTTGTATTTAGAAAGAGTAGAGTTGTTAGTTGCTTAGTCGTATACTTCTAATTTTATCAAACAGCTTACAACTGGATTCAGACAGATAGAATTAGTAACAATATTAGCTTATTAAAAACAACAGAAGTACAAATTATACAAAAATCTGACAATAGATGTATATATATGTTTGTGGCATCATTTAATTAAAAGGCACTGTAAAGATAGTTTCATACTAACTATCTTTTTATATGGGTTTCGTCTACTCAACACAGCTGTCCAATAATCTGCAGATACAATATTTCCTCCAGCAGTTTATACTACTATTACTGGTTCACCAAGGGGTTCCATATTTCCACAACCTGTGTTTACAAGACCATGTGAGCAACACACACAAACACGTGTGGACATGTGCGTATATGAATTGGTTTTGATAGGCACTACTAAATATTTTTAATGAAGAAATTTGTGTTAGTGGTTGAAATCACAATCAGAACGATCAATATTGCACACCACTAATAAAAATTATTCTGATTAGCGCTTTCAAGCTTAAAGGCTTAAAATACGCACCGCCACCAGAATTAAATCAAGAAAAAACGATTATTGAATGCGAAAGCATAATACAAAAACTAGGAAATGAAAATGATAAAAAAAGAATAAGGTGGGAAGTAGGGAATGTAGTAGATAAAATATTTAAGAAAAGTTTGTATAATTCAAAGAATGAACAAAAAATCAAAGCAACTGTAACTAAACTAAAGAATAAAATAAAGAAGAATGATATTATAGTTACGAAGGCGGATAAAGGAAATACAATGGTACTAATGAGAAAGGAAGAATACATAAAGAAAACGGAAGAATTTATAAGGGAAGGACCATACGAGGAAATAAAGTATGATTATACAAGTAAGTACCAGTCAAGGATAAAACAAATGATGAAACAGATAACATTTATAGAAGAAAATAAGAAAAAGTATTTATTGGAAAGTAATCCAACAGCACCAACTTTTAAAAGTCAGGTTAAGATACATAAAGAAGGAAAACCAATTAGACCGATTGTTTCTTTTATTAATGCACCTATTTATAAATTATCAAAGGAAGTTAGCAGAGTACTGAAAGAGAAATATGAATTTGGGACAAAATACAACATAGAGAATAATATAAAATTGATAGAAAAATTAGAAACTATTAGCATTAATGTAAATACAAAATTGATATCACTGGATGTTAAGGACATGTTTACTAATATCACAGTAAATAAAGTTATTAAGTTAATAAACGATAATAATATGGGAGAATACAGGTATAAAAAGCAGTTGATGAAAGTAATTAAAGAAGGTGTAAATCAGAACTATTTTAGGTTTAATAACAAGTTTTATATACAGAAAAAAGGTTTACCTATGGGGTCTTCATTATCCCCTATTCTTGCTGAAATATACATGAATGATTTTGAAAAGCAATTAATAACTTCCACTACGTATAAAGACAATATAAAATTATGGTCTAGATACGTTGATGATGTATTAGTAGTTTGGGAAGGAAGCATAGAAGAAGTGCATGAGTTTATAAAGGAGGTAAATAATAAGGATAAAAACTTACAATTTAAGGAAGAGATAGGAGGTAAGCAAATAAATTACTTAGATTTAAACATAGAAATTAAAGATAATGAGAAACTACAGTTTGGGATATTTAGGAAAGAGTCGTATTCTGATATAATTATACCAAGAGAGTCGTACCACCCATACAGATATAAAATGGCGGCAATCAATTCCTTTTGTTACAGAGCTCAGAAGTGTTTAAAAGAGACCGAATCAAAAGTTAGGGAGTTAAAAACGATAAAGGGAATTGTAAGGAATAATAATTATAGCACCAACATAGTGGATAAAGTTATGAAAAGGGTCAACATACAAAAAGCTAAAATAGAACCAGAACAAAAGAATTATGCAGGTTCACATACTAGAAAAATTATAAAATGTTTTAATAAATATGGAGTAGATATAGCTATTAAAAAATGTGAAACGGTATTTGATAAGATAAGGAATAAGAATATAGAAAAAATTCCAGTATTACAGAAAAGCGGAATTTATAAATTAAAATGTAAAGACTGCAACAAAGTGTACCTAGGGGAGACAGGACGAAAATTCGCATGCAGGTTGTCTGACCACAAACGTGGAGAAGGTAATAGAACAACCAATTCGTTATATGCAAGACATTTCATAGAAGACAACCACAAGTTTGTTAATCCTTTGGAAGAATATGAAATTGTAAAAGTAGTAAATAACACAGTTGAAAGGAAGCTTAGAGAGGAGTTAGAAATATTGAAAGAAAGAGAAAAAGGGTTAGACAATTTAATTAATATTAAAATTAAATTTGATAATGAAGAAATATTTTATAACATGATTAAGAAGTAAATGAGAGAGGGCAGATAGATAAGATTAAGAATTATATTTCATAGTACTAATTGGTTGTTTTAAAATAAGGGTGTGTGACTGACCCACGTGTGTGGAGAGGAAGAGGGTAGTTTAAAAGGATGCACACACACACACACACACACACACACACACACACACTGAAACACAGAAACACAAGGAATTTACTAGAAAAATATGTAACTGTACAGATGGTGAGAGAGTTTAGGGGGTGGGGAAGGGTCATTAATTTTTAGTTTGTTGTGGGTGAGCAGGGTGGGGGAGAGGGGTGAAGGGTTGGGTATTACATATTTTCTGTCTATTCCTGATCTGACGATGAGCTGTGAAGCTTGAAAGCGCTAATCGGAATAATTTTTATATAGTGGTGTGCAATATTGATCATTCTGATTGTGATTTCAACCACTAACACAAATTTCTTCATTAAACGTCTATTATTTATGTGTTTCCTAATGGTGTTGTTGGTTCTGTAGGCTACTTTATAATTATGTTTCCTAAATGTGTTAGCAATTTTGTGCGTATTGGAATTGTAGTATGTAAGTGTTATGTATTTACTGGGTTGTGTGCTGTTGGTCTGATGGGTTTTACTTTTTGTGTTTAGGATGCGTTTGTGTAGTTTATTTATTAATTTGGGGTTATAACCATTTTTGACTGCTATATATTTGATTGTGTTTAATTCTTCTTGGTAATCATGTGTGTTTAGGGGTATTGAAGTGAGCCTATGGAGCATGTAGTTGAAAGCTGCATGTTTCTGTTGAGTTGGGTGGTTGGATGAGTTACGTATGACCATGTCTGATGTGGTGGGTTTCCTGTATATTTTGTATGTGTGTGTGTTGTTTGTTTTGGTGATTGTAAGGTCTAAGAAGTTGATGCTATTATTTAGTTCTATTTCAAGCGTGAATTTTAATTTATGGTGTATAGTGTTAATGTATTTGTGGAAATTTTCTATTTGTCTTTTGTTGCCGTTGTAGAGGAGTAAAATGTCATCAACGTACCTGTGCCAATATATTATTTTATCGGTGTATTTGTTATTGTTCAGTATGTGTTCCTGTTCTATGGTGTGTACAAAATATTTCGGCTAGTATACTTGATATAGGGGAGCCCATGGGTATAAAGGCGCAACGATCAAAAGAACCTGCGCAAAGCCCACTTCCCCGCACATTCTCTCCGAGTGGATGTGTGACGTCATAGAGGAGTGGTGGAGGGGGTCACATGCTGTCTGACCACTGTACTGTGCACATCGTGAAGATGCGGTGACACAAGAGTTTCGTTGCCACTTCTGTATCAGTTTTCGCGGGCTCTTGTTGTTTTGTCGGTTTTATACACATTTTCTTCCTTTCTTTCTTTAGTTGTTAGTTGTAGTCCTATAATCCCTTATCGCGTAGCGTGTACTTTATTGGTAAATGTGTTTATGTATATAGTGTTGTGTAGCATGTTATTCTAGTGATAGTGTCATTTGAGTTTAGTTATGGCTGCTTCTTCGAAGTCTGTTAGCAAATCTGGATGGCCATTAAGGGGACAAGCTAGAGAAATAGTCTATAACGTAGCTGCTCACCTATGAGAACAGAAAACCGTTAATAAACTTAATTATAATGTTGTGGCTTCAACTAGTGAAGCAACGGGAGTTTCAAAGTCACTGGTGAAGCGTGTAATAGCGGAAGGGAAGACGTCTATGGCCAAGGGTCATCTGCAGTTTTCTACACCTGATGGCAAGAAAACAGTCCATAAGAAAAGGATCGAAACAGACGACTTCACGAAAGGTGTGATACGTCAGAAAATAAGTGAATTTTACGTGATGAAAAAACTGTACCTACATTGAATAAATTGAACAGAGTGTTAAAATCAGAAAATATACTTGACTGTAGCAGAGAGTATCTTCGAAGGATATTGAAAGAGATGGGGTTCCGGTGGACAAGGTGCCGTAGTTCTTGAAAGCTGTTGATAGAAAAACCTGATATCGTGGCATGGAGGGGAAGGTACCTCAGATAAATTCGTCAGTACAGACAGGATGGTCGGAAAATAGTGTATTTAGATGAAACATTCGTTCATTCTACTCACTCTGTCCCATCATGCTGGCAATCTGATACCGAGCTGGGAAAATTACAAGCTATAGGAAAAGGTCCTCGCATTATTGTTGTGCATGCCGGGGGAGAGGAAGGCTTTATAAACAACGCCTTGTTGATATTCAAATCAAAGCAAAAAACAGGGGACTACCATGACGACATGAACTTTACCAATTTTTCAACCTGGGTGGAAAGGCAACTGCTAACCGAACTTAAGTCCAAACAGTGTGATAGTATTAGACAATGCTAGTTATCACAGCGTACAAGAGAATAGGAAGCCAACAATATCGTCACTCAAAAAGGACATAGTTGATTGGCTTATGCACAACAACATCCAATTCGAAGGTAGTTTGACCAAAGCAGAATTGCTGATGTTAGTAAAAAATGTTCCTAGTGAGAAGACCTACAAAATTGATAAAATGTTTACCAATGCCAGTCACAGTGTTTTACGTCTGCCGCCCTATCACGCAGACCTCAATCCTATTGAGTTGGTGTGGGCAGACATCAAAGGTAGAGTGGGTGAATCTGTGTCAGACTCTCTAGAAGTGAAGCGTAGACTTTGCGAGCAAGCATTTTCGGAATATTCAGAGTCCAAATGGAAAAAATGTTGCGAGCACGTACGCAAGATAGAAGATGAATATATATCCAAAGATGTCCTCATTAATGACGCCATTGATAGCTTCATTATTTCTGTGTGTGATGTCAGCTCATCTGAATCTGAATCTGAGTCCGAGGATGACAGCAGTAATCAGGAAGATGATGGTAAGATCGCAGATGAGATACGAGAATGACAGGTATGTTATACTGCCTCTTATGACTTAATCCTTATCCTTCATAAGCGAGTGTTTTGCATGTATTATTTCGTTTTGTTCATATTATGTCCTCTGTGTGTACGCTTATTGGAGCCGTATATTTCTTTAAAATATGGTTTACAGCTTGGGAATCGTAAATAGTTCCATTTAACTCTATGCTTAATACTATTTTATAATTTTAGGTTTAGTAATATTTTAGGTTTATATATTTAATAGATGTTTCAAATAGGTTTTGAAGCCCACATGACATTTAAGCTCCGAATTAAATTAAATACACGAAATATTAAACACCTCATATTCACAAGCAGAATCTCGTTCAGTAACAATATGAACAGATAATTAATTATCAAAAATAGGAAAAATCTGTGTACATTGTCAAATACATAATATATTATAAAAAAATATATTATTTTTATTATATACAAATTACAAATTTGCATGAAATATTATATTTTATTTAGACAGACGCTTGTATGAAACATTTGCATTCTGTAGCGAAGTGCTGAACCTCCGCTCGCCCCTCCAGTGCCCCCACCACGTCGCTAGATTACGGATTTCCAACCGTCACGTCAGAACTGGCAGACGCAAGTGCGCGAACCCAACTAGCCGAGGGTTCTTTTGTTTGATGTCAAGTTATAGTCCATCTGTTTGAGTGTAAAACATGTTATTGTGTGCGAAATAATTTTTATCAGTGATAATTTTTGTTAGATGGATGATCTCTTTTATGTGTGTTTCAGGTGTGTTATTTATTTTTAGTAATTGTTCTAGTGTAGTTATGGTTTCTTTTATGGGAACATTGGTGTATAGGTTTGTTATGTCGAATGATGCACACAATTCCACACTAGCATACATATGTAATATGTAAAGTACACGCTACGCGATAAGGGATTGTGATGGTACAATTCTGGTGCAATCTTAAATTAACAAAAACATGGTATAAAAGACCATAATTATTGTATTCATTCCTTTTTAACAATTTGGTAATAATTAATTAAATATTCCATAATCCCTGTGAAGCTACAGTGAGTGAACTATATAAATATTTTATAACACGCCAATGTGAATTGACAGGATTCTGACCGTTTTTCATTGCGGAACGATGAAACACAGCAAAAAACGTTTGTCGCATACTGAGATAAAGTGCCTAGCCCTGATGACGTCAGCGATGAGGAATGTATTTCCGTAAACAAGTTGAAGCTGTAAACAAAGAACAAAGCCTGATGACGTCGCTTTCGCCCCACCTACGCAATTTGAAACAAAGACTCTTGGTCATTTTCTTCTAGAGCGTGAACGCAGCCGGCCGGCAAACAGTTCACCGAGTGTGAATTTTAACTTTTACACCACCACTAAAAGTGGTTAATTACAAAAGTGGATTAAAACAGTGTTGTTTATCAACAAATACTTCAAGATGTGATCGGTAGTGAGATCGGTAAACTCGCGGTGTGCGACGTTTTACCGAACGAACAACCGCTACAAAATTGGGTGAGAATGTTCCAACATCATTTTTTTATTTTCACGTAAAACAACATAATTCAACATAATGACCAACTCAAAATTCACGAAATGTTAAAATGAAACCAAATCTTATTTAAAATTTTAAAATGAGCTCAGTAAAATAAAGAAATTGTACCAGAGCGTGAGAGAGAGAGAGAGAGAGAGAGAGAGAGAGAGAGTGAGAGGGAGAGGGAGAGAGTGTCGTAAATTCTCTAAGTGCTGGGTTGTGTTAGAGATAAATATATCATATGTTTATTATGTTTATATTCTATTTATTCATGTTTAATGTTTATTTTGGAGGGTTTAAAGTTCGCTAAACGCACCATTGTGTAAGATGTGCTTACAGTAAAATAAATAGGGTATATCATTGGTAACAATTTTAACCAGGTATTTTTATTATTTCACATAACAATTTCCGCTAATCAAAAGTTCGCTTAACGAATTCCTGCCCTACAGTGACTTTGAAAGGTAAGTAAAATTACAAAGTTATTTACATATATTTATGCTTATATCAAGATGGCGCCCGACTTTTGAAAACATTGCTTATATCGTATATTGTATATCGTATGTTTTATTGCAACAGAACAGGGACTAGTTTATATTTTAACAGGATTACAGGACTACAACTAACAACTAAAGAAAGAAAGAAAGAAAATGTGTATAAAACCGACAAAACAACAAGAGCGCACGAAAACTGATACAGAAGTGGCAACGAAACTCTTGTGTCACCGCATCTTCACGATGTGCACAGTACAGTGGTCAGACAGCATGTGACCCCCTCCACCACTCCTCTATGACGTCACACATCCACTCGGAAAGAATGTGCGGGGAAGTGGGCTTTGCGCAGGTTCTTTTGATCGTTGCACCTTTATACCCATGGGCTCCCCTATATCAAGTATACTAGCCGAAATATTTTGTACACACCATAGAACAGGAACACATACTGAACAATAACAAATACACCGATAAAATAATATATTGGCACAGGTACGTTGATGACATTTTACTCCTCTACAACGGCAACAAAAGACAAATAGAAAATTTCCACAAATACATTAACACTATACACCATAAATTAAAATTCACGCTTGAAATAGAACTAAATAATAGCATCAACTTCTTAGACCTTACAATCACCAAAACAAACAACACACACACATACAAAATATACAGGAAACCCACCACATCAGACATGGTCATACATAACTCATCCAACCACCCGACTCAACAGAAACATGCAGCTTTCAACTACATGCTCCATAGGCTCACTTCAATACCCCTAAACACACATGACTACCAAGAAGAATTAAACACAATCAAATATATAGCAGTCAAAAATGGTTACAACCCCGAATTAATAAATAAACTACACAAACGCATCCTAAACACAAAAAGTAAAACACATCAGACCAACAGCACACAACCCAGTAAATACATAACACTTACATACTACAATTCCAATACGCACAAAATTGCTAACACATTTAGGAAACTAATTATAAAGTAGCCTACAGAACCAACAACACCATTAGGAAACACATAAATAATACTAACAAAGACACAGACACATACAACAAAACAGGGGTATATAAATTAAATTGTAATGATTGTCATCAATTCTACATCGGCCAGACAGGAAGATCTTTTTCCGCCAGATTTTCAGAACATTTAAAAGCCCTCACCACAAACTACATACATTCCACATTTGCCACACATTTACAAAACGAAAACCACAGTTACACAAACATAGAACACAACATGGAAATATCACACTATTTACCTAAAAGTAGAAAACTAAACACAGCTGAACAATTTGAAATATACAGATATCACGCACTACAACCAAACAACATATTAAATGAACAATTACATTATAGATCACATACACTATTCGATACACTGATCCAAACACACAATTTGAACCTCAGTGCCAATTCCCTCCCACCATCAACCCGCACCACACACACCTAAGCCCATAACCGTTATTCTGTTAAATGACATTCAGTATTTACTCCCACTGAGGAAGAGGCACATCACCTCGAAACGTTTGGGGAAGTGATAAAGAAAGTAAATTCATATTGTGAAAGTTTATATATATATAATAATATTAATTTATTATCACAATTCATGATAAAGTAGTACAACAATGTTTAATAGTATAACATGAAGATAATAATGTAGAGTAGGCATTTTGGAGGCAAAATTATATTTAACTGGAATCAGAGTTTGTGCTACATAAAACATTTGTATATATTATACAGACTAATCTGAAAGTTAAAGAATCCTAGGAAGAAACTGGTAATTTTTAAAGACATTAATGGAATTCTGTTTCTTCCATATGGGCAAAGTTATAATAACATATGATTCTTGGATTTCAAGGTGTTTTCATTGTTCAACTTATGTGGTTGACATTTTAATAACAACATTTTCAAGTTAACAGCCACGTTTTATTGACACTACTATTAATATTAAACACTGTTTGATAACATTAACATTATTCCAGGCTGTGAACGACGCCACATCATAAATTGCTAGAAATGTTTTGTATTGACAACACATCAATAATATCAATACATACAATAATATCAATAAAATGGTGATAAAGTAATTAAAAGAAGTGTTTTTATTATGTGTTCGCCACAGCCGATGCTTAAGGTATTGCTCATCAATTCAGGAATCTGACGTTTTACAAACTAAATAAAATGATGCTTGTTATTTTGATCTAGCTTGTGTGCTACTTTACAAATGACTTGATTAGTGTGTACACCATTTCCACAGTAACCAGTAGCAACCAATAACAAAAATGTCTTGAACACTGTGGACATGGATTTCAAAGTTTCACTGTGTTTCTAATAATGCTATGTTTCTGGCGAGAAACATTTTTTCATAAAAAATATTGTCTGTACTGAAGAGTGCGCGTGCACAAGCTCTTAAAATGAACACACCTAAATAAAAAAATCAAAATATATCTAAAAACCATTCCGTCCACATGAAAGTATATTAATATTAACATTAATACTGGTTGTTCAATGAATACTATACAAAATTATACAAAATATTGTTCCACAATTTACAAACAAATAATTTCTGTTAGAGTGGACAGCTTCAAGTTTCCTATGATCCTGAAAACCAATTAATTAGTAATAGAACAACTGTTTGACACTATCTTCAGCTGTAATACTCAACATACATAAGGCATAGATAATTAGGCTAATGATTGCATGTCACGAATTTGAGTACTCATGAAAATTCCTATAAAATGCACAATAAAGAGTAAAAAATTTTTTTAAATGAGAGATGAAAAGAAAAATAACATGTGGAGCAACATTTCTGAGGCAAATTAATATAAAGTCATGAAACAAAGAGTAAAAATAATTGAAAACATATTAGGAAGAAAACAGAGGTCAATATTTTATTTATTTTCCAAACAGGAAATCCCCAATGCACATTTCACTTTAACCTCAGGAATTTCACACTCCATGGATAAATAAACAATGATATAAAAAAAAATCTACACTGAACCAGTGATACGATGACTTAATTGTTAATTAAGACAATGATACTTAACAAATGTGCATAGGGCATACTGAATTATGGATTTTGAAAATGTATTTCATATCTAAGAGAATTTACCCTCTGTTCACATGTAAACTGTAATCTAAATGTTTATTTACAACACAGAAACACAACTACAAAGTCAACAAAGAATAAAAAATGTTGCAGTTATTCGGCACCCCTTGCCGAATGCAACAAGCTTTAATACTGATTTAGTTAAAATAAGTTTAAATAGTCGCGCAACAGAGAATTATTCGTACTTTGGCCAGCGTTCCCTGACGTCACACCCCCTCCATCCCTTTCCTAGTAAAGCTTTTCGCTCAACAGTTCAGTCAGTCTACCATCAAACTGCACTGTGAGCAGAGTCGCCCGTCGTCTCCTGGTGGGTACTTTGGTTGGAAGCCTCGATTACCAAGGTAATTATGTTTTCTAAGTACCTTAAATTTCATAAATCAATGCTGGTGACGAACTGTGTTCGTCTGTAATGTTTGTAAAATAAAAACTTGTATTTTGTAAAAGATTGTAACTTATAATCTACTATGATGTATTCGTTTGTAACAGTTAGCCTTGAGAAAAAACCAAGTTTCAGCCAGTTAGTTTAAAGAAAATGAAAGATGTGTAAATTTTAGCATTTGTCACTTGTTATGGAATTTGATTTGTAATTTTGAGAAGTGTTATAACTGTACTTTTGTAAATTTTGCAATTATGTATTGTGTGACTTAACGTGTACGTGTAGTAGCTGGTAACCTATACTAAAGAGTTTGGAACTTTCAGTAAAGCTTGGTTCCACATATGGGCCCATGAGCGTGAGAGAATTGATTTGCCGCATAATTTCTTCACACCTTCAAGAATACGTACGAACAGCGCAGAAACTCGACTTCCCATGACTGGCTTACGCACGGTTGAAACGATACTGTATAACAGTATCATAATTTAATATGTATGTAAATACCTATAATAAGTAAGCAAAATTTAATGATAAAATAAAGTATTGAAATGTACGTAGTTTTAAGTAAAGTTATAATTGAATAGTGAATCTAAAGAGGCTCGGCTGTGCGACAGACCGGCGCCGGCAAAAATATGTATAATAGACCTAAGACACCCTACATGTCGTAAACACATAAATTGTTTTGTAGTGTAAAACTAGCAAAAAACGCCTATATACCGTTAGGTTAACGGTACGGTGTTCTTCAACAGACAAAAGAGGCCACGCCAGTAAATATGACTTTTTTAGAAAGTCGCGTCACTTTTTAGGGAGTATAACGAACACCCGCGTAAAATTATCGCCCGCACTTTGGGAACCAATCACCAATAGCGTCAGTAGTGAGCGCGAAAGAGATACGACACCAGACTGGATACATTCAAAAATACCGGCAAAATTTTGAATGTAAGACCAATAAAGAACGATCAACAGAAGATGTAGTGAGGGTAGAATTGAAGAAACTATCAAAATAACACGCGGAGCCCACAACGGGGGAGTCTAAGTTAAAAATTCACGCAAAACACGTGAAACCTGCGTCACTCGATGTGAGCAAATTAAATTAATCAAAGTTCAAATCAATATTCTCTCGGTTTAATAGTGACAGTCAGCAAGAAGTTTTATTTAGATATGTGCGCGAAAGTACGTGTGGACAAGAAGCTATTTAAATTGTGCGCGTAATTTGCAACAAAAGTATATTATTTATTTGTGCGTGACGTATAGTAATAACGCGAGCGTGTGATGTGGTTAAAGAAAGTTAATAAAGCGTGATCAGTGAAAGTGTCGTGTGATAGTTAATGCAAGGATACAATTCGTCATTCGCCTATCAGGAATCCTGCAACAAGTAACAATGTCTCATTTATAAATTACAATATAATTGATTAACATAAATTTCATACCTCAATAAACTCATCTCATTTTCAAAAGACCCACGATGTTCAGATACTAAACATTCAATTTATGCTAGACGACATGTTTGGGTGACTTATGACATAGCAAAGTAAGAAACCAATACTAATAATTATTGAAACGATAAATGAATTAAATAATTAAATATAGATTGAATAGTATAGAAGTCATAGCAGTTAAGAATTGATGATAGATATACTTATATACACATATATGTTTGTTTGATTGATAGCGATGATTTAAGTTTGTTAATGGAGTAAATTGAATCTACTAAGTACTCCTTTGAATATACTTGATTAATCTGATGTCGAAGAAGCTGTAAACTAGAAATATTAATAAATTCTTTTGTTGTTATTAACTATAAAGATGATAGTAATGATTAAGTCTAAGATGTATTCAGTAACAAGAATCTAACAATACAAATATTAGTATCTGAACAGTTTGTTATTATTTCATAAACAAACCTGAGATCTCCTGCTCTGGCGCCCAAGTAATAATTAATAATATAAATTTGAGTGGTGCAGTTCTCAATAAATCTTAATAGTTATTAAAATATTATAATATTTGTCGCCATCAATGTGGAGTTCTTAAAAAATCTTAATATTTGGCGCATCCACTTCTGGAGCACGATCTCCAGAATCTTAATATTTGCCGCCCAACTGGTGGAGCTTAATTATAAAATTAAGTAAGCTCGGTAAAATGAGATGAGTAGAGGATAAGAAATAGAATATAAAAATTTAAAATTAATGTTAACTAGAAGTAAAACTAGAGAATTAAGGAATTTTAATAGACATATAAATAGTGAAGTAGAAATGGCAAGTAACTATAATACCAATAATACCAATGATAGTGATGAAGGGGAGGTCGAAGTTAATAACCAGATGGGAGAGACGGGAATACTTGACGAACTAACCGATAACGAAACCGCACCGGTTCCTTCAGAGGCAAGGGGACGGGCAGAAGAAAACGTAACCAGCGCAACACAACATACAATAACAAACATAGACATAGTCACAATGCTACAACAAGTAACACAACAAATGACAGAACAATTAAAACAACAAATAACGGAAACAAATAAACAGACAATGGAAAATTTGACACAACACATGACGGAAAAACTGGCAGAAAATACCAAGCAGCTAGAAAAAAGAATTGAAGATGTTAAAGAGAGCATGCATGAAAACAATATTCAATTAAGGACGGATATTGAACAGTACATGACACAACAGTTAAACGAGCACAGATTGCAAGTAGAACAACAACTTAGTGCGATTAGGCGCGAGAACCAAGAATTATCAACAAAAGTGAGATCGGAAGCAAAGGAAGTAGTAAATGAAGAGATGAAAATATTTCAAACGCACGTGAATGAACAACTGGAGAGAAAAGAACAGATAATCCGGCACACGCGAGAAGAAGTCGCACTAGAAATTAACAAGCTAACTAAAAAGGTAGATCGAAATAATAAGAAACAAGAAGACCAAGTTCAGCAACACAGACAAGAAGTTACCCGTGAAATAAATGAGGTAAGAGAGGTAACTACAGAGCAGATACAAAGACTCACAGAACGATACGAAAATAATTGTGTAGAAGTGGATGGACGATTAACCCAGGTAAAGGAAGACGTGAGAGCGAGATTTGCGCAGTTGGGAGCTGTACCAATGCAATGCAGTATCACGGTGGAGCATCTGAAGAGTGTGTCGTTCAACGGGGAAGGGGAATACCCCATGGAATTCATAAAGGAGTTGGAGGAGATCCGGAAGGAGTATTACGCGAACGAGGGGGTAAACTGGGTCACAAGACATCTAGAAGGTGAAGCAGCGATATGGTGGCGGTTGATACAAAGTGATATTAATACATTCCAAGAGTTCCAGAACGCATTCATTGCGAAGTATTGGAACCAAATGGTACAAGAAGAGGTGCGTGACCGGCTGGAATTCGGGAAATACAGGTATGAGAGTGGGTTGAGCATGGTTCAATACATGGAGAGATGTATATTACAAAATCGCCAACTGATTCCACCCATATCTGATCAACACCTGATAAGGAAGTTAGCACGCCATTACCACCACGATATAGCTGTTGCTACTATCACTAGAGGAGTCAGTAACATTGCCGAATTCCAAATGTTATTGATGGAGTTTACAGCAATGCGAAGTATGAATACAGTACAACGACAGCAGGTAAAACGAGAAGAAGAAAGTACAAATCGCCCGTGGCAGAATAGGAGGGCAGAAAGGCCGGCGGATAACGGTAATAACTCATGGCGGAACCGGGTGCAGAATAATAATGAGCACGGTCGACGGGACGTAAACAAGGGTCCACAAAAGCACGTATACGAGGCGCAGGTCAACGCCGTCGCAAGTACAAGTCAAGCTCAAGGACAAACAACCAGCCCAAATACACAATATCATAATTCAAAAAACTGAGTAGGGTTCCACGTAGTGATAAGGTAGATTTAGTAAGTAGTTATAAGGAAATTAGCACAACATTTGTAGATGTAAGGGATGACTTATTAGAAGAGGATAAAGAGACGATAAGAACACGAAGATTGAAATGTCCGGAAGTGGAGTTGTATCTAAATGGGGTACCGGTTATTTCTTTACTTGATACAGGGTCCCAGATTAATGCAATTTCCAGAGAATGGTTTAATAAAACAGAAATAAAATGGGAAAATTGAATATACTAAGACTAACAAATACAATAGTGAAAGGAGCGGTTGGTAAAAAATCGAAGCAAATTACCCAACAAATATTGGTAGAAGTAAAATTCGGTGCGTGCGTGATCGATAGTGTGTTTATTATAGTACCCGATCTTATAAGAGATTGTATAATGGGGATTGAGCTGTTACAAGAAGGTGGCTGTATCATCAATTTCAATAACAACCAAATAACATTTAAGAATCACGTCACGGAAATAGGTGTACCTGAAAGTTTAGAAATGCTAACACTGGAAGTGAACCAGGGAGAGGAACATACCACTACAATGATCCGGGAAAAGCTGGAGGAGGTGAATGGGATTAGCAAGCAAACGAAGAAGGAGCTAGAAGAGGTATTAATAAATAACCATAGAATATTCCGGGAGCAGCCAGGTAGAGTAAATGGATATGAGCACAAGTTCGTCGTAACGGATAACACGCCATATTGCATAAAGGGTTGGGCAATACCAATAAAATATCAAAGTGCCGTTGATCAAGAAATTAAAAAAATGGAGGAATGCGGAGTGATAGAGCGAGCTGCCAGCCCATATATAAACCCTATCGTGACTGTCATCAAGCAGGACCAGTCGGTACGGCTATGTCTGGACGCCCGGCGAATTAATTCGGTGACTGTACCAGATTATGAAGGGGCTGTACCAATTAATGAGGTATTAGCGAACTGCGGTGACATAAGGGTAATGAGCAGTATTGATCTGACTAGTAGTTTCTGGCAGATGCCATTGGCCAAAGAATATCGGGACTACACAGGGTTTTTATATAAGGGACGATGTTACCGCTACACTGTTACTCCGTTTGGACTAAAAACCAGCTTGGCGAGCCTGACCCGTGGATTGGACCAGGTGCTGACTGACGAAGTGAAGCGACTCACAATTATATATGTGGATGATTGCTTATGCGTATCCCGGAGCATTGAAGAACACATAGTCCACCTGCGATTGCTACTCGAAAATTTGAAACAAGCTAACCTCACCGTGAATCTACGGAAATCAAAGTTCTTCAGACAGAAGATAGATTATCTAGGGTACGAGCTATCTACTAAAGGCATTAATGCGTCACCAGAAAAGGTAGCTGCAATAATGAACTTCCCTAGACCAAGGAATCCAAAACAGCTAAAAGGATTCCTAGGAATAACAAACTTTTATAATAAATTTACAAGTCGTTATGCCGAAGAGACTCAGCCACTGCTACAACTGCTGAAGAAAGGAGTACGGTTTAAATGGTCGAAAGAGCAGGACGAACAGTTCGAGAAGGTGAAACAATTGTTCGTAAACACGGTGATGCTCAGACATCCAAATCCTAACAAAAGATTCTACCTACAAACAGATGCAAGTAAATATGCGTTAGGAGGGCAATTGTATCAAATTGACAACGATAATCAGATAGGAGTTGTTGCATTTACTAGCCGCGTTTTCAGGGGAGCAGAACTCAATTATTTTACCACAGAGTTAGAATTATTAAGTGTAGTACACTGTTTAAAGAAATTCCGAACCTATGTGTTAGGGCGTCCACTAACAATAATAACGGACAACAAGGCCCTAACTTTCATGCAAAAATGTCAGTTAACGAATTCAAGAATTACGCGATGGATACTCGCTATCCAGGAGTACGACTTCGAGATCCTACACTGTAAGGGTAGTGAGAACATCGTAGCGGACATACTCAGTAGATATCCCGAAGATTCACAGATGGACAGGCCCATGGATTATGATGAGGAATTAGAAATAAATGCGATAGAAATAAAGATCAACCCAAAGCTAAGGAAACAATTACAAAACATATCACAATTACAGAAAAACGATGAGAAACTGAAGAAAATCGTAAATCAATTACAGAGTGATCCGCGCAGTAAACTACACAAGATATATACGTGGCTCAACCAAAAATTATACCGTCAGGAGAAGCGGAAATGGAGACTGGTACTGACGAAAGAGCTGGGTGAAGATTTAATTAAGGAAATTCACACAATATATGGTCATATTGGTATAAAAAGAACATATGATCTAGCCAAAGATTACTTCACGGGGGACCACTTGTCTAAATTTACAAAACGATTGATCCGAAACTGCGAAAGATGCCAAAAATGTAAGGATCACCACAGAAAGGGAATTGGTGAGACCAAACCAATATTACCAAAGGCCCAAGGAGAGTTGGTCAGCATGGATTTCTATGGACCACTACCGACATCAACGGGCGGTGTAAAATATTTATTAACAATTATCGATAACTTTACTAAATATGTAAGATTATATCCCATGAAGAGAGCAACGACTGCCACAACAATTAATAAGTTAAAGGTATATATACAGGAGGTAGGTAAACCGACTGCTATATTAACTGATAATGGAGCCCAATTCACCAGTAAATCGTGGGTGAAGAACTTAATCCACCTTGGGATTAAACCGAAGTACACTGCTATTCGGAACCCATGTACGAACTTAGCGGAAAGGGTAAACAGACAGCTAGGGAATATGTTTCGAATACTGGTGGGTGGACACCACACAAAGTGGGCTAAATATATTCGATTGGTAGAAAAGTGTATCAACGAAACATATCACGATACCATCGAGATGACACCACATCAGGCTCATTGGGGTCGGAAACCAAAAAGAGTGTGGGAGATGTACGTTGACAAAGAACTGATGAAGGACGAAAGGAAGGTAAACCCAGATGAACTCTACCAAAATTTGAAAAGAAAGGGTGAGAAGAGAGCGAGGAAACATAATGAAGGGAAAATGCAGCTGAAGTTCAATATTGGAGACCTGGTGCTGATCAGAACTAACCCGATCTCTGAGTTAACAAATAAAATCACTGCGAAATTTTGTGAGCTCTACGAAGGCCCATACAAGGTCAAGGAGGTCAAAGGGGGTGCAACATACGTGGTAGCTGAGGTCGACGACCGTGAATCGGTGCGGGGAATCTTCAACGTCAGACAGATGAAGCCATATTACCACGAATGATTCGCTATGAAAAGGGGAATTTAAAGATAAATAATATTAAAATTCCTTAACATAAAAACAATTTTTTATGTAATCAATGTAACTTGATATGGATAAAGTGTATTAATATTTATATGTAATTAACATAACTTAAATATTATGTCACATAACTTAAATATTATGTATGTAAAGAAGATACAAAGCAATTTGATGTTAGAACTAAATGGACAAATTTTAAAAAATAGTAATCGAATGTTATACGTTAAGGAGAGAAAGTAACTTAAGTCTTAGAAAGGGATAGTGATTGTTTAAAATGTATGTTAAAGTAGCGAGTAAGCGAGGGTATGAGAGTGTAATGTTATGTAAATTAGAAGTAAGGGTGGTAAGATATGTAGCACCGCGTATACCCTTCGGGCGAAAGCGAGAGTGACTAGCTAAGGGGACCGGTTTTGACAGTATTGTTAAAGTGTGTCACACCAAAAGTGTAACTTTCATTGAATGGTTGTGCTGTTAGAGGCATACGAAATAATTCCACAAATTATATAAAACAATTATTGGAATTAGTTCGGGGGACAATGAAACGATACTGTATAACAGTATCATAATTTAATATGTATGTAAATACCTATAATAAGTAAGCAAAATTTAATGATAAAATAAAGTATTGAAAAGTACGTAGTTTTAAGTAAAGTTATAATTGAATAGTGAATCTAAAGAGGCTCGGCTGTGCGACAGACCGGCGCCGGCAAAAATATGTATAATAGACCTAAGACACCCTACATGTCGTAAACACATAAATTGTTTTGTAGTGTAAAACTAGCAAAAAACGCCTATATACCGTTAGGTTAACGGTACGGTGTTCTTCAACAGACAAAAGAGGCCACGCCAGTAAATATGACTTTTTTAGAAAGTCGCGTCACTTTTTAGGGAGTATAACGAACACCCGCGTAAAATTATCGCCCGCACTTTGGGAACCAATCACCAATAGCGTCAGTAGTGAGCGCGAAAGAGATACGACACCAGACTGGATACATTCAAAAATACCGGCAAAATTTTGAATGTAAGACCAATAAAGAACGATCAACAGAAGATGTAGTGAGGGTAGAATTGAAGAAACTATCAAAATAACACGCGGAGCCCACAACGGGGGAGTCTAAGTTAAAAATTCACGCAAAACACGTGAAACCTGCGTCACTCGATGTGAGCAAATTAAATTAATCAAAGTTCAAATCAATATTCTCTCGGTTTAATAGTGACAGTCAGCAAGAAGTTTTATTTAGATATGTGCGCGAAAGTACGTGTGGACAAGAAGCTATTTAAATTGTGCGCGTAATTTGCAACAAAAGTATATTATTTATTTGTGCGTGACGTATAGTAATAACGCGAGCGTGTGATGTGGTTAAAGAAAGTTAATAAAGCGTGATCAGTGAAAGTGTCGTGTGATAGTTAACGCAAGGATACAATTCGTCATTCGCCTATCAGGAATCCTGCAACAAGTAACAATGTCTCATTTATAAATTACAATATAATTGATTAACATAAATTTCATACCTCAATAAACTCATCTCATTTTCAAAAGACCCACGATGTTCAGATACTAAACATTCAATTTATGCTAGACGACATGTTTGGGTGACTTATGACATAGCAAAGTAAGAAACCAATACTAATAATTATTGAAACGATAAATGAATTAAATAATTAAATATAGATTGAATAGTATAGAAGTCGTAGCAGTTAAGAATTGATGATAGATATACTTATATACACATATATGTTTGTTTGATTGATAGCGATGATTTAAGTTTGTTAATGGAGTAAATTGAATCTACTAAGTACTCCTTTGAATATACTTGATTAATCTGATGTCGAAGAAGCTGTAAACTAGAAATATTAATAAATTCTTTTGTTGTTATTAACTATAAAGATGATAGTAATGATTAAGTCTAAGATGTATTCAGTAACAAGAATCTAACAATACAAATATTAGTATCTGAACAGTTTGTTATTATTTCATAAACAAACCTGAGATCTCCTGCTCTGGCGCCCAAGTAATAATTAATAATATAAATTTGAGTGGTGCAGTTCTCAATAAATCTTAATAGTTATTAAAATATTATAATATTTGTCGCCATCAATGTGGAGTTCTTAAAAAATCTTAATATTTGGCGCATCCACTTCTGGAGCACGATCTCCAGAATCTTAATACGGTGTGACCAGAAACAGCAGGCCGCCAGCGAACACAACTCACATGTTCAAGTAACATTATTATTCATTAGTTATTCACCTGCAGTTTCCAGTTACCAGTTTACTAGTCAAAAGGAAGATGAAGTAAATTTATCGTTTTGTGCAATATGAACTTGTATCTTGCAAGGACTTTACAGATAGGGTGTTAAGAAATGTAAAGAACGAATCGTAACTTGTACGATATGTATTGATATATGTATTACAATTGTAAACTGCCATTGACTTATGCAATCATTGAATTTTTAACGATTTCGCCCATGTTTCATTCATGCTACTGAGGAATTTTACTTCCATATTCCTTAAGGAAATGGAAGTATGGTGATGGCAAAAAAAATCGTGTTCGAGATTCTGATTGTACTATACTCAAAACATGAAAAAAGTCGTTTTTCGAAAAGTGTCTGTGTGTCTGTCTGTGTGTAGATTTCTTTTCTATGGCAAACGATAACAGCCGCAAATTCGAACAGAATCAAATAATTTTTTGCATACACCCCTGATTTGTAGAGTACTCACGACCTATTGTTTTTGGTGAAGATCAGTTGAGGGAAAGGGGTAGTTTACCTGCAACGATTTTTTTTTATCAAGGGAAATTTTTTTTTTGGCAAACGATAACAGCCGCAAATTCAAACAGAATCAAATAATTTTTTGCATACGTCCCTGAATTGTAGAGATCTTAAGGATTTTCGATTTTGGTGAAGATCGGTTAAGGGGAAGGGGTAGTTTACCTGCAACCTTTTACGTTTTAACAACAGTAAAGTACTTGAAAATGCATTTAAACTTTTTCAAACAATGGTAATTGTTAAAAATAAAATAATTTTGTTGCCAGGCAATAAAATTATAATTACTTCCATATTCCTTAAGGAATGGAAGTATGGTGATGGCAAAAAAAAATCGTGTTCGAGATTATTGCAGATTCTGATTGTACTACACTCAAAACATGAAAAAAGTCGTTTTCCGAAAAGTGTCTGTGTGTGTGTCTGTCTGTCTGTGATTTTTTTTCTATGGCAAACGATAACTGCCGCAAATTCAAACAGAATCAAATAATTTTTTGCATACAGCCCTGATTTGTAGAGTACTCATGACCTATTGTTTTTGGTGAAGATCGGTTGAGGGAAAGGGGTAGTTTACCTGCAACGGTTTTTTTTTTATCAAGGGAAATTTTGTTTTTTGGCAAACGATAACAGCCGCAAATTCAAACAGAATTAAATAATGTTTTGTATACAGCCCTGAATTGTAGAGTTCTCAAGACCTATTGTTTTTGGTGAAGATCGGTTAAGGGAAAGGGGTAGTTTACCTGTAACGTTTTATGTTTTAACAAGGGTATTTCCTATGGAAAACGATAACAGCCGCAAATTCAAACAGAATCAAAAGATTATTTGTATACAGCCCTAAATTGTAGAGTTCTCAAGACCTATTGTTTTTGGTGAAGATCGGTTAAGGGAAAGGGGTAGTTTACCTGCAACGTTTTTTTATCAAGCGTATTTTCTATGGCAAACGATAACAGCCGCAAATTCAAACAGAATCAAATAATTTTTTGCATACGTCCCTGAATTGTAGAGGTCTCAAGGACTTTCGATTTTGGTGAAGATCGGTTAAGGGGAAGGGGTAGTTTACCTGCAACCTTTTACGTTTTAACAAGAGTAAAGTACTTGAAAATTCATTTAAACTTTTTGAAACAATGGTAATTGTTAAAAATAAAATAATTTTGTTGCCAGGCAATAAAATTATAAATTTTTCATTTTAATGTAAATTATGTATGAGTTAATATCTTTATATATATAATTCTTCTGTACGTGTGTATGTCACTGAACTCCTCCATGTATAAAATAATATATCGTTCGTGGCAGGTAAGCATATCTCAGTTATGTAATGTTTACGTTTCTATTTTATTATTATGCCTACAGTAATAAAAAGGCAGGTAAGACACACACACACACACACACACACACACACACACACACACACAACACACACACACACACACAACACACACACACACACACACACTTCACGTTATTCTGGCCTCACTCATGTTTATTTTCTTACATTTGCACGCTTTTTAAATGGAAAGTGCCGAAACCCACACCAACATAACGCGTGCAAGCCGAAAAAATGGACATCAATTTGCTTACTGGCGAAGCTAGTAGTTAATGAATGGGTAGGCAAAAATCTTATCTTAAATTTTTATTAAGGAATCACTAAAAGGACAGTGGTTCAAATCGGACGCTGAGGTAGAGTTTGCTGTAACCGAATGGTTCCACAAACAGCCGTAAGAATTTTCCTAGCAGGGAATCTACAGGTTAGCGCAACAGTGGAACTCATGTCTTAATGTTATTGGAGACTTCTTTTAAAATCGTTGAATAAAAAATGCTTTACAGCTCTATACGTGTTTCTATTGAACAATCCTTGTAATAGTCATACACAATAATACAACTGATTGAACTTCAAATTTTTAAAGTTGATTAGTTTCTATATATATATGTTTAATGTTACAAATAATTCAAATAACAATCTTGATCATCTGTTAGTTCAGCAGAATAACAGTGACATTTTTAATAACCGCATAAAATAAACACTTAGAAACAACACAGGTGCTTTAACTTAACTGTTTGGACCACAGAAGTGAGGCATGCCTCAACGCTCTATGTGTACAGCGCGGGACAATCCCCCCTCCCTTCACTTCCCTATCACACCACTACATTGCTTACATACGATGTATACAAAAACGCTGAGGCAAGTTCAGGTTGCCTCATTCGCTTTAAACGAAGTATGCCGAATCTCACCTGTCACCATCTAGCGGTCGCTCAATAAAGCACGTTTCGGTTTAATAAATTTGACAGTCGCAGTAACAATGTATAATCTTTACGTTATGTAGTTCATACGTATTTATAATTTTTATTCTACAGAATTTTTTAGGGTAGGCATTGCCTCAATTGCCTCCATGTAACTTCGCCACTGATATATATGTGTACAACGTTATCGGCAACAAAGAAGTAGTTTTTGTTAAAATTCCTTCCCGGGATATTTGGCCGTAGTCCAATGTTTTCTACAAAACCAGACATTTCGGCAATGCCATCGACTTCCATCATCAGTGAAAATCGAGTGCGATAACGTGAGGTGGTATACGTTAGTGACCACAGTACTGTGGTTAAGGCTGAAGCAGTAAGTAGAAAGAAGTAGTTTCTATGGTAATATTTCATTTCGAAAATGATTTTAAATATAAATCTTAGAATATGGAAGTCATGTATGGTTCTCCATACTGATATTTTTTTCATTTTAATGTAAATTATGTATGAGTTAATATACGAGGTGTGTTCATAAAAAGACCAAACTTTTTGAGTAACACATCAATCCGCACAAATGACGCGCCGCGACTTTACGCGCACCTAGCGATAGTTTTTGACAACAAACTACCACTTATTGTGTTCCGCTATTAGCAGTAGTCTTTGAGGTATATCACAATGAGTGGGGACGTGACCACGCTGGCCGGCGGATTAGTGACAAAGCGATTAAGAAAGACTGCGAGAACAACGTGTGCGTATGAAATTTTACAGCAAAACTAGGTTAAAACTTTTCAGAGACATTCTGGTTTTCAATTAAGCATACGCGGAAGCCTGCGTGAGGCGAACGATTAGTTTAAGAATTTTTAAAGAGGGAAAAACAATGGTCAGTGCAGATCAAAGCGATATCGAAGATCATGGGAAGAGAGCTCGTGATGTGGTAATTGTAAATCATCGTTTAAATGCCGATACTTTCTGACAGAATCCATTTAAGATTGTAAAATTAAATTTTGATAGAAAAATTTAAATGTATCGTATCACTGAAAAATTCTTATTGTGTTTGTTGACGACGATCAGAAAGAGACCCCGTTTTGAAATCGGTCAACAACTGCGTACCAATGCAAATGGTAATGAAAACTTTGGAAGACAATGGAAATAGCTCTGTAAAGATTTTACGAAGTCGGCAGCAAAATTTTATACACACACGTTGTGTTAAGATCTTCATTCTCACTTCATTATAAATCCGCCGGACGGTGTGTGCCCGTGCCCACTACAGCGCGTGTAACTCGAAGACTGAAGATCGTGACGGAACAGAGAAAACGGCATTCAGGCGTCAAAACCTGTCGCTAGCAGCACGTAATTCTACAGCTCGCTCTATGCGCTAGTGGACGTGCTACATAAATAGTTCGGTCTTTTTTTGAAGACACCTCGTACATGTATAAAATAATATATCGTTCGTGGCAGGTAAGCATATCTCAGTTATGTAATGTTTACGTTTCCATTTTATTATTATGACTACAGCAATAAAAAGGCAGGGAAGACACACACACACACACACACACACACACACACACACACACACACACACACACACACACACACACAAAATTCGCGTTATTTCTGGCCTCACTCATGTTTATTTTCTTACATTTGCACGCTTTTTAAATGGAAAGTGCCGAAACCCACACCAACATAACGCGTGCAAGCCGAAAAAATGGACATCAATTTGCTTCCTGTGGATCGCTGGGCAGTGTAACTGCACGTGTTTACAGAGGAACGATTCATAGATAGACTTTCGTCTTTAGGGAATGAACCCTCTGCAAGATGCTGAGGGTCCATGAGTGACTTCGGAGCGCTCCTTCTTTTTCGCGTGTTTGTTCTGTGAAACATACACTGTAGATTCACTAAGCAACGCTCAATAGGAAATGTTGAAAATTTTAGTCCACGGTGTACCCTCATTCACACTAAACCTGCTCTGATGTTTTAATTACGGACATCATAATATTAAAACTTTGGAAACTTGAGCACTACTTAATGGAGATCAATCATTAACTTATACAAGCCATTAATTTTATGCATATTTTTATATATATGTGTACAACGTTATCAGCAACAAAGAAGTAGTTTTTGTTAAAATTCCTTCCCGGGATATTTGGCCGTAGTCCAATGTTTTCTACAAAACCAGACGTTTCGGCAATGCCATCGACTTCCATCATCAGTGAAAATCGAGTGCGATAACGTGAGGTGGTATATGTTAGTGACCACAGGACTGTGGTTAAGGCTGAAGCAGTAAGTAGAAAGAAGTAGTTTCTATAGTAATATTTCATTTCGAAAATGATTTTAAATTTAAATCTTAGAATATGGAAGTCATGTATGGTTCTCCATACCGATATTTTAGTAACTGGTTAATCTAGCGTTTGAATTGTGTTATAGTTGAATTTTGCGATTTTTGGGCATTTAATTTATTCTGTATATGGTCGACTCAGTAATTCACCTTTCTCTGGCTGAAACACAAATTATATAATGTTCTGGGCTTTATTTTTGTTCTAAAATAAACGGGTGCATGTTAAGTTTTATTATTTATTTTATTAATTTTATTTTATTAATGTACTTTGTGTTTACAACTTTTGACTCTGATAGCCGCCATGTTGTCTACTACCAACTTAATTTTACTTACCAGGTCCAGGATTCGAATTAGACGTGCTGAAAACAAGATGGTTGCTTGGAGTAACTAAGTCGTTTATAAGTTTACTAAACATTAAATTTGATTGATCTTTCTTTGTTTTTTGGTTTTTCTTACTCAGCCCCTTTTAATTCAAATACTTCTTAATTTTTTACATAGAATTAATTTTCTTCTATTTCCCCAGTTAACAGATTCAAAAGAAAATCATTTCAGACAAAAAACTTGTTAACGAACAAGGATTATTTACACATTTAATTTTCTTATGCGGGTCATCTACCCTCTAAACAAAATAATAAGTTCTTATAATTCTAATCAAAATTTATTATTGAGCACAAACCAGCGCTTCACACACACACACACATATACTTTTCATAACTTACATAATTTTTGTTTAAAACCCCCTTTGTGAGCTCACTATTTTAAGTTAAACGTATATTCTAGGTTGCCATTTTTCTTTTCGTTTCTTATTTTTTCTTGTATTTTCAATGATTGTAAAATTTAGATTTCTTCTTATATTTCTTTTCAAGATTTCAATATTAACTTATCTGCAATTGAGTTCCAAAATCAGTCCATCCTCCGTACGTCTCCTTTCATCACTCCGCACATTTCGTTCTTTGGTTTTAGCTCTCGCCCGATCACTCGAAACTGTTAATGAAACACAACGGTTCCTTCATTTTATTTATTTAATACTCCGGTTGTTGACTCACGTATTTTTTTTTACATTTTGGATTATTACAGGCGCCCATATATTTGTTTTCGAGACTTTTACGTGTTATTCGCACGAGTTATTGCAGACTGGGGGGAGGCGAACGGCTTTAAAATCTGAGATGGAAGGGGGGTCACGTGACCACTTTCATTGTTTTTATTTATGTGACGAACCAATTTCCAAGGCGAGGCTAATACGCATTGCATTCCACGTGACGTATTTACAGGCTTGGCCGTTGTGTAACTGGTGACTTCATCGGTCAAAGTTCGTTTGGTATTGTTTAACTGTTTTTTCTGGCGTCGGAATGTTGACCTTGAATCCCTTTCAATCGCTGGCTTACTATGTCTTATAAAATTTTACAATTATTATTTATGTTGTTACCACAAAATTATTATTTATACTTTTTATTTCCCATTTTTTCTAATTATCCCGGGTATACCCTAATTGTCCCGTTACTTTGACTCTGCTCACTAGCCGCTTTGTGCCGCCCCTTGGCAAGACAACACAAAAATCGGGAACTAGTTTAATTATTTACCAGTAAACTAAACCAGCTGCCGTTGTTAGTAAAACTCTTACTAACAAATTACAAAACAAGTATGATATAGGAAACTGACAAGGTTTGCATAAACTTATTCACTCACTAGGTATTAGCTAAAACATCTCTTTATTGCTATTGAAATATTAATCAAACATTATTCCTGATTTTAAAGAAAGTTATTTTAGTAAATAGCGCTTTTACTGCTTCAAAGATCTTAATTATATTATTCTTGTTATATCAAAATTTATTCATATAACTGTTAGTTTTAATACGACGGATCCGGGTCTCAATTTTCTCAAAATTATTAATTTATCAATATATACATTACGGTTACTATTACTTCTTACAAAATTACAAAATATACAAATCTGATAATTTGTTCATTACATTGCGAAAGTTCTTTAAAGTTCTTTGTTACTTCTTATTAAGGGAAATTTACAAAAGTTGTGGTTTGATATCACCTGAGGTTGTTGTTGTATTCTTGGGACATCTCCAGTCGTCTTCTACGGGTTGAGTACGTTGTTCTTGGGGTATCTACATCGGGTTGATTTTTAGTTTACTTGAAGCTCTCGAAGATAGGTTGTTTACTTGAAGTTCCAAATGTTGTAATTTCACTTTTCTTAGTGCAGATTCTTGTAGTTCACATTTTCTTTATTTTAATTACAGTTATAGTTCTCACTTTGCAGTACTACAGTCTAGTAGTTAACTATGTTACACTTACATTTGATTTTGTTTTTAAGAGATGTGTTGGCTACCTTTTTCTATTTTATTTATATATTTTCTCACAAACTCTAGACACTACATTATTCACAATAACAAGATTTCACGCTGGATATACTTCTAGAGAACATACACATACGTATATGTGTACAACACCAAAACTCACGTCTACTCATTGCGACGTTCTACGGCCGAATGCGCGTACGGTTTAGGGGAGAGGGCTCAGTAAGCTAGTGTGTATTTACGCGCTAAGAAAATAGTTCGTACTTTTCCTATTATTATTTATTCATTAATTAGAAGATAAATACTTTATGTTTATTTTATTATGACTTAGGGATTTCTTTATTTCTCTAGTCGCATTTTTAATTATTTAAGTAATTATTATTATTACTCACTACTTAATACTTTTCTTGGCGTGTTGGTACTGGAAGGTTTCAAGTTGATTCAGGAATCTGGGTATAGGTAAGGGTGTATGATACTCTTACTTATTAAAATTAAAAAATTTTAATCTGTGCGATTTTTTTGATACATTTAAAATCGTCACATCCTCCTGCACTTAACAATGAAAAACGGGGGGGGTCATAATATAATTCTAATAAATATAATATATTCTAATATAAACAATTATATTTCATACTGAAATTTCTCTCTCTCAGCTTATTTCTATTCATCAATCGATTATCTTATACTTATGTCACATCTAAATTCTACTACATCTACTATATAAAATACACAAAACGTAAATCTACCTTATTTTAATTCTTATATCTACTACCGGTTTTTTCTTGAATTGCTCACTCGTTTTACGGAGTTATACTCATGAGTATTTTACTAATAATAATACCGTATTGTAAGAACAATAGAATTACTTTTAGTTTACAGCGCTAAAGATTATTTTTCTTTCTTTCTTTCTCTTCATCTTCATTATACTTGTCATCAGATTTCTCATGTATAATACCATTCTCACAGGACATTAGCTAAGGTTGATCAGGCCTCGCTTGTATTCGTACGAGGGGGTTTTGAGTTTATAGTTACCTATAGTATAGGATGTTACAGAATCTTATCCTATTTCGGTATAAGTCTATACAACATATTTTATTCTTAATACTTAGATAGTATTCTAGGTTTTCTATCTTTCTCGTAGTCTTCCTTCTGTATCTTGACACGAAAAACATTTTTTTTTATTTGAGACAAATGACTTCTGCGAACGTAATTTTCTGTATTGGGTTCATACAGAGCTACAGTAACGGGGGTGATGAACTTACGAATTTGGTAGGGGCCACACCATCGATAAGATAGTTTCGAAGTGATCTTATCAACTGCTTTACTCATAGGATGAGTTTTATACATGACTAAATCACCTATTTTATACTTTATTAGCTTATTATTATTCTCATGATACTTCCTTGATTTCTGTAAATTAGCTCTCAGATTTGCACGAGCTTCGTTCCATATTTTTCGTATGTTATTCCCATTCATGTCGCGGGGTAATAACTCATTGATTTTCCACTTTGTGGTTAAAGGATGGTTGGGTTTGTACTTGTACAGTAAATCAAATGGTGTTGATTTATGACCTTCGTGATACGCTGAATTGAATGCAAATTGTATCCACGAAATATTTTGATCCCAGGTTGTCTGGTCTTTAGCATGATAAGATATTAATGCTGATTTTAAGTTACGCAAGTATCTTTCTGCTATATTTCCTTGCGGTCTGTACTCGGTCACGGTAATATGATTTATACCTAATTTAAAACACATGTCATTAAATTCTTTCGATTTAAACTGGGGTCCATTGTCAGATATTAAGCTTAAAGGTGTGCCATAGTCTTTAAATAGTTGTTCTTGTAGAATTTTAATTGTCGTAGATGCTAATGCACGACGCATAGGATACATCCACACGAATTTAGTGAATGAGTCTACACAAATTAATAGCATAGTATTTCCGGATTTAGAGCGGGGATAAGGTCCAGAATAGTCGATGTATATTTTCGAGAAGGGAGTGGTAGGTATTTCGGAGATTAATTTTCCGACTTGACTGGTTCTTGCTGGTTTGCTCAGCGCACAAATTTCGCATTCTTTCACGAACTTTTTTATTTCACTATTCATGTTTTCCCAGTGGTATTCCTTGCGAATACGATGTATCGTTTTCCTAATTCCCATATGAGCTCCAATTGTAGATGAATGATAGTACTCCATTAACATGGGTTTGATTATTTCCGGGGCGATTATTCTTAGTAATTTTCCGTTTGCCTTCTTAAAACAAAGTACTCTTTTACTCAAGATATATTTATCAGAGTTATTTCCTTTTTCTATTTGTTCGATTATTTTACACAATTTCGGATCTTGCTGTTGGTGATATGCTATATCCTTAAATGCAAGGGGAAAATTAGTAATTAGTGTATTAACGATAGTGGTTTCAATATTGTCTTCTCCAGATCTTGTATTGGGTAGTTGGAACATGCGGGATAGAGTATCGGCCACTACATTTTACCAGTAAACTAAACCAGCTGCCGTTGTTAGTAAAACTCTTACTAACAAATTACAAAACAAGTATGATATAGGAAACTGACAAGGTTTGCATAAACTTATTCACTCACTAGGTATTAGCTAAAACATCTCTTTATTGCTATTGAAATATTAATCAAACATTATTCCCGATTTTAAAGAAAGTTATTTTAGTAAATAGCGCTTTTACTGCTTCAAAGATCTTAATTATATTATTCTTGTTATATCAAAATTTATTCATATAACTGTTAGTTTTAATACGACGGATCCGGGTCTCAATTTTCTCAAAATTATTAATTTATCAATATATACATTACGGTTACTATTACTTCTTACAAAATTACAAAATATACAAATCTGATAATTTGTTCATTACATTGCGAAAGTTCTTTAAAGTTCTTTGTTACTTCTTATTAAGGGAAATTTACAAAAGTTGTGGTTTGATATCACCTGAGGTTGTTGTTGTATTCTTGGGACATCTCCAGTCGTCTTCTACGGGTTGAGTACGTTGTTCTTGGGGTATCTACATCGGGTTGATTTTTAGTTTACTTGAAGCTCTCGAAGATAGGTTGTTTACTTGAAGTTCCAAATGTTGTAATTTCACTTTTCTTAGTGCAGATTCTTGTAGTTCACATTTTCTTTATTTTAATTACAGTTATAGTTCTCACTTTGCAGTACTACAGTCTAGTAGTTAACTATGTTACACTTACATTTGATTTTGTTTTTAAGAGATGTGTTGGCTACCTTTTTCTATTTTATTTATATATTTTCTCACAAACTCTAGACACTACATTATTCACAATAACAAGATTTCACGCTGGATATACTTCTAGAGAACATACACATACGTATATGTGTACAACACCAAAACTCACGTCTACTCATTGCGACGTTCTACGGCCGAATGCGCGTACGGTTTAGGGGAGAGGGCTCAGTAAGCTAGTGTGTATTTACGCGCTACGAAAATAGTTCGTACTTTTCCTATTATTATTTATTCATTAATTAGAAGATAAATACTTTATGTTTATTTTATTATGACTTAGGGATTTCTTTATTTCTCTAGTCGCATTTTTAATTATTTAAGTAATTATTATTATTACTCACTACTTAATACTTTTCTTGGCGTGTTGGTACTGGAAGGTTTCAAGTTGATTCAGGAATCTGGGTATAGGTAAGGGTGTATGATACTCTTACTTATTAAAATTAAAAAATTTTAATCTGTGCGATTTTTTTGATACATTTAAAATCGTCACATCCTCCTGCACTTAACAATGAAAAACGGGGGGGGTCATAATATAATTCTAATAAATATAATATATTCTAATATAAACAATTATATTTCATACTGAAATTTCTCTCTCTCAGCTTATTTCTATTCATCAATCGATTATCTTATACTTATGTCACATCTAAATTCTACTACATCTACTATATAAAATACACAAAACGTAAATCTACCTTATTTTAATTCTTATATCTACTACCGGTTTTTTCTTGAATTGCTCACTCGTTTTACGGAGTTATACTCATGAGTATTTTACTAATAATAATACCGTATTGTAAGAACAATAGAATTACTTTTAGTTTACAGCGCTAAAGATTATTTTTCTTTCTTTCTTTCTCTTCATCTTCATTATACTTGTCATCAGATTTCTCATGTATAATACCATTCTCACAGGACATTAGCTAAGGTTGATCAGGCCTCGCTTGTATTCGTACGAGGGGGTTTTGAGTTTATAGTTACCTATAGTATAGGATGTTACAGAATCTTATCCTATTTCGGTATAAGTCTATACAACATATTTTATTCTTAATACTTAGATAGTATTCTAGGTTTTCTATCTTTCTCGTAGTCTTCCTTCTGTATCTTGACACGAAAAACATTTTTTTTTATTTGAGACAAATGACTTCTGCGAACGTAATTTTCTGTATTGGGTTCATACAGAGCTACAGTAACGGGGGTGATGAACTTACGAATTTGGTAGGGGCCACACCATCGATAAGATAGTTTCGAAGTGATCTTATCAACTGCTTTACTCATAGGATGAGTTTTATACATGACTAAATCACCTATTTTATACTTTATTAGCTTATTATTATTCTCATGATACTTCCTTGATTTCTGTAAATTAGCTCTCAGATTTGCACGAGCTTCGTTCCATATTTTTCGTATGTTATTCCCATTCATGTCGCGGGGTAATAACTCATTGATTTTCCACTTTGTGGTTAAAGGATGGTTGGGTTTGTACTTGTACAGTAAATCAAATGGTGTTGATTTATGACCTTCGTGATACGCTGAATTGAATGCAAATTGTATCCACGAAATATTTTGATCCCAGGTTGTCTGGTCTTTAGCATGATAAGATATTAATGCTGATTTTAAGTTACGCAAGTATCTTTCTGCTATATTTCCTTGCGGTCTGTACTCGGTCACGGTAATATGATTTATACCTAATTTAAAACACATGTCATTAAATTCTTTCGATTTAAACTGGGGTCCATTGTCAGATATTAAGCTTAAAGGTGTGCCATAGTCTTTAAATAGTTGTTCTTGTAGAATTTTAATTGTCGTAGATGCTAATGCACGACGCATAGGATACATCCACACGAATTTAGTGAATGAGTCTACACAAATTAATAGCATAGTATTTCCGGATTTAGAGCGGGGATAAGGTCCAGAATAGTCGATGTATATTTTCGAGAAGGGAGTGGTAGGTATTTCGGAGATTAATTTTCCGACTTGACTGGTTCTTGCTGGTTTGCTCAGCGCACAAATTTCGCATTCTTTCACGAACTTTTTTATTTCACTATTCATGTTTTCCCAGTGGTATTCCTTGCGAATACGATGTATCGTTTTCCTAATTCCCATATGAGCTCCAATTGTAGATGAATGATAGTACTCCATTAACATGGGTTTGATTATTTCCGGGGCGATTATTCTTAGTAATTTTCCGTTTGCCTTCTTAAAACAAAGTACTCTTTTACTCAAGATATATTTATCAGAGTTATTTCCTTTTTCTATTTGTTCGATTATTTTACACAATTTCGGATCTTGCTGTTGGTGATATGCTATATCCTTAAATGCAAGGGGAAAATTAGTAATTAGTGTATTAACGATAGTGGTTTCAATATTGTCTTCTCCAGATCTTGTATTGGGTAGTTGGAACATGCGGGATAGAGTATCGGCCACTACATTTTACCAGTAAACTAAACCAGCTGCCGTTGTTAGTAAAACTCTTACTAACAAATTACAAAACAAGTATGATATAGGAAACTGACAAGGTTTGCATAAACTTATTCACTCACTAGGTATTAGCTAAAACATCTCTTTATTGCTATTGAAATATTAATCAAACATTATTCCCGATTTTAAAGAAAGTTATTTTAGTAAATAGCGCTTTTACTGCTTCAAAGATCTTAATTATATTATTCTTGTTATATCAAAATTTATTCATATAACTGTTAGTTTTAATACGACGGATCCGGGTCTCAATTTTCTCAAAATTATTAATTTATCAATATATACATTACGGTTACTATTACTTCTTACAAAATTACAAAATATACAAATCTGATAATTTGTTCATTACATTGCGAAAGTTCTTTAAAGTTCTTTGTTACTTCTTATTAAGGGAAATTTACAAAAGTTGTGGTTTGATATCACCTGAGGTTGTTGTTGTATTCTTGGGACATCTCCAGTCGTCTTCTACGGGTTGAGTACGTTGTTCTTGGGGTATCTACATCGGGTTGATTTTTAGTTTACTTGAAGCTCTCGAAGATAGGTTGTTTACTTGAAGTTCCAAATGTTGTAATTTCACTTTTCTTAGTGCAGATTCTTGTAGTTCACATTTTCTTTATTTTAATTACAGTTATAGTTCTCACTTTGCAGTACTACAGTCTAGTAGTTAACTATGTTACACTTACATTTGATTTTGTTTTTAAGAGATGTGTTGGCTACCTTTTTCTATTTTATTTATATATTTTCTCACAAACTCTAGACACTACATTATTCACAATAACAAGATTTCACGCTGGATATACTTCTAGAGAACATACACATACGTATATGTGTACAACACCAAAACTCACGTCTACTCATTGCGACGTTCTACGGCCGAATGCGCGTACGGTTTAGGGGAGAGGGCTCAGTAAGCTAGTGTGTATTTACGCGCTAAGAAAATAGTTCGTACTTTTCCTATTATTATTTATTCATTAATTAGAAGATAAATACTTTATGTTTATTTTATTATGACTTAGGGATTTCTTTATTTCTCTAGTCGCATTTTTAATTATTTAAGTAATTATTATTATTACTCACTACTTAATACTTTTCTTGGCGTGTTGGTACTGGAAGGTTTCAAGTTGATTCAGGAATCTGGGTATAGGTAAGGGTGTATGATACTCTTACTTATTAAAATTAAAAAATTTTAATCTGTGCGATTTTTTTGATACATTTAAAATCGTCACAGCTTGTACTGAGTTTTAATTTCATACACTCCCTCGCCTTTACCTGATTATGTTAGACATTAAGACTATTTTAAGAGGATCATATTTTGTGTAAAGCGACATAGGTAGCAGTAAGTATTTTCATTGTTTCTGGTATATGTGGTGTGTTACGTTTTATGGGCCCAGCAGGGTAACGTCCCACAGAAGTGGGAAGGCAGAGCATGGTTGCGAACCATAGGAGTCCCGGCCTACACGTGGTACAGAAGTGGTAACCAGACCGTGGTTGTCCTTGGTAGTTTTGTCGATTTGTTGTCCTTATAATGTGTAATTTTGCCAATTTTCTCATTTTTTGTTGGTGAGTCATGTTCAGACCACGTGCGTTTTATTTTGTCGCGTCTTGCCCTATCCTGTCCGCAGTGCCAAAGGAGTAGTAGCCGGAGCGCGCTTGTCCTTAGTCCATGGGTCATAAGGCGTAGTTATTACTTGTAATTTTGTTAATGTTGTGTGTTGAAATTTTGTATAGGGTTTTGTGTGAGGTATTTCAAATGTTATGTGTGGTTAGCAAATTTTGTCACGAGTATATCTTTGTTGCAAGCTTATTGTAAAATCGATTTATTCGGAACTGTTCAAATCAGTCTCTCGAAAAGATATATCAGCTAGTTGGACCTTGTCTGGCAGATAACGCCGTGTATTACGGTGCCCGGCTGATCAGTTTGTCTTATCTACATTCCATCGAACAGCTGTTTCCTTATCGTCAAATACTAGTCATTATCCACCTGCTCTATACGCAATTTTCTCCGCCTCAAATATAACCGTTCATTGAACTGTATTAACCCATTTTCAAATACTGTCTTCTTTTCAAATCAAAACTCTCGTTGTGGAAAACAAAATGTGCCATAGAATTGTGTTCATCTTCGTGATTGACGAGGTCGTGATGAGTCTGTCTGTAGTCTCGAAGTCCGGTCAGTTGAAACCCGACGAAGGAAATTTCGTCTATGTACTTCCTCGGCTCGTGTGCGTCATTAGTCAGCCCCGTTATTGATCTCTGTTGTGGTATATTTTATTCTCTGGATTCCTGGATGGCCTCGAGCTGGTACCCGATCATCGTCTCGCGTCCGCATTCCCGTCTGGTTGTTTCACCCCTCCGTTGTCGTTGTGCACCCCTTACTGAGAAATCGTTTTCTGCATTGGTGTAACGTCGTTTGACTTCCGAGCTTGCCTCGTAAGCGTTTTGGTGATGAGCAGTCATGTGAGATTTCTGTGTCGTGGAGGAACGATCGACATCGAAAAGCGCTCGTAAGGAGCGAAACCCCTCTCTTTCCAGTCTTATCTGGTCTTACCCCTCTTGTGTTGGTTTACCCATGTACCTAGCTGATGGTAATGGTGTAGTTACCCCTCCCTCTTTCTCACCTCGCATAATCGGGCGATGTGAAGAAATATTCTTTGTCTTGTCGTTCGCGTGCCGTTAGTAAGGGTAACGCTGTAATCGTACAGCGTCTTTAAGGTGAGTGGCCCCTCATATTCGATTTTCCTCTCTCTGCGGCGTAGATGCTTGCGTGCAACTTTCGTCAGTTCACCTTTGATAGCCTTTGTAGTGGTTGCGTTTCCTGGGTGGCGGTTCTTCCGCCCATATCCCGCATCGTTAACTCTGCCGTTATGGAGGGTAAGGTTGTACCCTAGGCTGCCAATAGTTCTGTTGCTTCTCTGTATTCGTTGACGTTCGGAAAATAATATCTTCCGTGCTCTTTGTTCTCGGTTGGGCGTGGCAGCGGGAAGCGTCAATAGGATGTCCCATCTCATTTTTGCTGTAGGTCCAGTCGCGTCGTGAACCTCAAGAATTCCAGAGCGGTTGAATTTCTCGTCCCTTTTACACTGTGTTTTTCTTTTCCTTTTGAAATTGGAATCGTGTAGTCGAATTCGGAGTTCGGTCCGCACGAGTCTGTAGGTGGGAGCAGACAAACATGACAACATTTGCGTTGGTTCTTTTAATTTAGGCGGTTCTTTGAGCAAAATATCGCTGGTATGTCCGCGTACTTGCAGTTCGGTCATGAGCTATGCCCCGATAGTATCAGACGTCCCTTCCTCCAAAAGATTACTGTCATCGATTGTTTCATCATTGTTCTTCGAGAGAGTGTTTGTGACTGGTTGCAGATGTTTTGGCGTGAGGTATCTCAGATTGGTTGAACCCCCACATGCGAAGTCATGTCAATTGGGATTTCTTACTATGGTAGCACTGATTTATCGTTCATAAACGGGTATGGTATACTATTTTGTAATATGTGGCAGTGCGAGACTTTCGCGCTGAGAGAGAGAACTTCTGTGATACGTTACCCTGCTGGGCCCATAAAACGTAACGCACCACATACACCAGAAACAATGAAAATACTTACTGCTACCTATGTCGCTTTACACAAAATATGATCCTCTTAAAATAGTCTAATGTCTAACATAATCAGCTAAAGGCAGGGGAGTGTATGAAATTAAAACTCAGTACAAGCGGCTAGTGAGCAGAGTCAAAGTGCACCCGTTTATTTTAGAACAAAAATAAAGCCCAGAACATTATATAATTTGTGTTTCAGCCAGAGAAAGGTGAATTACTGAGTCGACCATATACAGAATAAATTAAATGCCCAAAAATCGCAAAATTCCACTATAACATAATTCAAACGCTAGATTAACCAGTTACTAAAAATTCCTCATTAGCATGAATTAAACATGGGCAATATCGTTAAAAATTCAATGATTGCATAAGTCAATGCCAGTTTACAATTGTAATACATATATCAATACATATCGTACAAGTTACGATTCGTTCTTTACATTTCTTAACACCCTATCTGTAAAGTCCTTGCAAGATACAAGTTCATATTGCACAAAACGATAAATTTACTTCATCTTCCTTTTGACTAGTAAACTGGTAACTGGAAACTGCAGGTGAATAACTAATGAATAATAATGTTACTTGAACATGTGAGTTGTGTTCGCTGGTGGCCTGCTGTTTCTGATCACACCGTGCGTAAGCCAGTCATGGGAAGTCGAGTTTCTGCGCTGTTCGTACGTACTCTTGAAGGTGTGAAGAAATTATGCGGCAAATCAATTCTATCACGCTCGTGGGCCCACATGTGGAACCAAGCTTTACTGAAAGTTCCAAACTCTTTAGTATAGGTTACCAGCTACTACACGTACACGTTAAGTCACACAATACATAATTGCAAAATTTACAAAATTACAGTTATAACAATTCTCAAAATTAAAAATCAAATTCCATAACAAGTGACAAATGCTAAAATTGACACATCTTTCATTTTCTTTAAACTAACTGGCTGAAACTTGGTTTTTTTCTCAAGGCTAACTATTACAAACGAATATATCATGGTAGATTATAAGTTACAATCTTTTACAAAATACAAGTTTTTATTTTACAAACATTACAGACGAACACAGTTCGTCACCAGCATTGATTTATGAAATTTAAGATACTTAGAAAACATAATTACCTTGGTAGTCGAGGCTTCCAACCAAAGTACCCACCAGGAGACGACGGGCGACTCTGCACACAGTGCAGTTTGATGGTAGACTGACTGAACTTGTTGAGCGAAAAGCTTTACTAGGAAAGGGACAGAGGGGGTGTGATGTCAGGGAACGCTGGCCAAAGTACGAATAATTCTCCGTCGCGTGACTATTTAAACTCATTTTAACTAAATCAGTATTAATGCTTGTTGCATTCGGCAAGGGGCGCCGAATAACTGCAACAAAAATTATGCGTCTAATGCCTACATTAATAATGCCAATGTGACTAATGCCTACACGAAACTAACCTTTCTTAGTTTTTCGACAATAACTTACAAGATATTTAAATCTGTTTAATAGAAACAATAGGTATCACTTACATACTGCACTGCTTTTAACAATAAAAATCGGTATGGAGAACCATACATGACTTCCATGTTGTAAGATTTGTTTAAAATAATTTACTTGAATTCAGTTCAGTAATTTCTAAAAAAATATCGTCCACAATCAAACTAATTTCACTATTTATAGATATTTTTGTAATTATGGGGTAGTCGTTTAATATAATGTTACTTTCAGTCACTTTATCCATAAAAATTAGGTAGGCTTACTTTATTCTTATAAAGACACCGGACTACGCAGATAATCATCCCTCCTCCGAAGCGCTCCGAAGTCACTCATGGACCATGAGCATCTTGCAGAGGGTTCATTCCCTAAAGACGAAAAGTCTGCCTATGAACCGTTCCTCTGTAAACACGTGCAGTTACACTGCCCAGCGATCCATAGGAAGCAAATCGATAACAAAAGCGTGCAAATGTAAGAAAATAAACACGAGTGAGGCCAGAAATAACGCGAATTGTGTGTGTGCATCTTGCCTGCCTTTTTATTGCGGTAATCATAATAATAAAATGGAAACGTAAACATTAGATAATTGAGATATGCTTGCCTGCCACGAACAATATATTTTCTCTCATATGTGATTTAAATTAAAATGAAAAAATATAAAATTTTGTTAAAGTGAAATGAAATGTTTGGATAGAAATTACTTCTTTGTTGTCAATAACGTATTACACATATAAAACTTATAAAATTTACTTTCTCCATCATCAACTACCATTTTACTTTGTAGAAAATTACCCCCTTCCCCTTCAACTACCCTTTTCATTTATAGATATTTCATCTACCTTTCTACAGTGGATTATTATGACCTTCTTTTAAGGTACTTTATTTATCAAAATTAAGCACTTTACTCTTGTTAAAACGTAAAACGTTGCAGGTAAATTACCCCTTCACATTAACCAATCTTCACCAAAATCAATAGGCCTCGAGTCCTCTACAGTTCAGAACTGTATGCAAAAACTTAATTGATTCTGTTTGAATTTGCGGCAGTTATCGTTTGACATAGAACAATTCTACACACAGACACTATTCGAAAAATGACTTTTTTTCATGTTTTGAGGGTAGTACAATCAGAATCTGCCATTATCTCGAACACGATTTTTTTCGCCATGACCATACTTCCATTTCCTTATGGAACATGGAAGTAAATAATGAATAATTTGATCTGTTTTCTTCTATAAAATTTGTACATTCTTCTAACAGTGGACTAGAGAATTCATAATGGATGTTTATTGAACTATTAAGTAAATGAAAATGAGATTAAGGAAGTAATTTTCTTGCCAAAAGGAATAAGCTGCACAATTAAAATTGAAAATATGACACCCATTCAAATGTTAATAGGGAAACAATGTTTTCATATTGTTTGTGTGAGACACACACACACATACAGGCAGGGACGTAGCCAGGGGGGTCCGGGGGGCCTGGACCCCCCAAAAATTGAAAATGTCTAACCATAAATACTAAAATCTCACGCTAGACTAAGTATCAATGGTCCAGTTACACTCAATTTCTTAATACACTGTTGGTGGCGTATGTTACGCTAATTCTCACGCGCATGAAACTAAGTCATGATTTAACGAGATCTTCGTCCACCGAATCCCAAAAAAATTTTAATTCTAACGTGAGAAAATAATCATTTGCAATATTTAAGGAATTGGGAATGTTTGGCGCACTAAGCACATCAGCTGATTTTCTAGTGTCATGACCTGGTCTTTCTCGTTGGTTGGGTCGAGCTACGAATCGTGCCTTCTGTGCATGTCTGTAAAATTTGCACACATCTCCCGCTCCCGCCCCACCAGTCGGAGTTTCGCTTTTGTATACGGTGTTGTCGTACAGGTTATATTCGTCTTTGAAGTTTTTGTTACTGCCAGTATACTTCTTTGTTAGGCGAAAAATATGAAGAGACGATCTTGCAATACAATTGATAAGTATTTCAAATCGATGGCGGCTATTGCAGATACTGCATTAGTAAATAGTGCTGACTATGATTCGGAAACAGCACCTACAAGAACTGCGTCGTCATCAGTCTTAAAGCCTGAGTTTCCAACCCCAAATTTAGTGAGTGAAAAGGAAGATCCCTGTTTTTCAAATTCAAAATCAGAGCTAGGGGAAGACAAATATATAAACGTTAGTGTGACTGGCGTGGATATTGGCTTAATATCAGAAGGTATTTTTAACGTTGTTTCACCTTTACCAAATACTACAGAATTAAAGTGTAAAGTGTTAAACGACATTTTTGTACCAAGTGAGACATTTGATTTTCCAGTAACTGAGTTTGGAAAAAAGAAACTCAAGTTCCAGCGACATTGGTTACAAAAATGGCCATGGTTAGCCTATTCGCCAGAAAAAGACGGAGATTTTTGCAGATATTGTGTGCTTTTTTCATCAGATTCCGTTGGAAAAGGCACCCATCAAAAAATTGGATCTTTGGTAGCATCTCCGTTTCGCAAATGGAAAGACAGTATCGGCAAGTTTGAAAGTCACGCAATATTAAGTTATCACAAGTCTGCAACTATTGCTGCAGAAAATTGTCTCAAAGTATTGAGCGGAAAAACTGTTGATGTGGTGACTATGCTAGATACCAGTAGGGAGCAAGAACGCCAAAGAAATAGGGCAGCTATAAAGCCAATTATAGACACAATAATATTTTGTGGTGAAAATGAGTTGCCTTTAAGAGGTGATACAGACTCTGGGCCTTTAACCATGGAAAAGCCAAGGAAGAAAGATGGGAATTTTAGAGCTTTACTTAGATTTCGAGCTGATATTAATAACGATCTAAGACAGAATATTATTAACTGTCCACGGAATGCATCTTATTTAAGCCCTGATATTCAGAATGAAATAATTAACATTTGTGGGCAATTAATCAAAAAAAAATTCTGAATAATGTTAACAGTGATAAATATTTTTCTATTTTGGAAAATGAAACACTAGATGTTTCTGGAAAGGAACAGTTTTCACTGTGTATCAGATATGTCTCTGATGATGTAAGGCCTGAGTTAAGAGAGGATTTTATTACCTTTATCCAGATAAAAGAATTATCTGCTGAATATATTTTTAATGTGATTCTAAAAACATGAAAAAATTTGGGACTTAATATGGACAACCTTGTAGGCCAAGGGTATGATGGTGTTTCAACCTTTAGTGGTCACATCACTGGTTCATAAGAGAATACAGGAGCTTTATCCAAAAGCTATATACGTACACTGTGCTTCTCATAGGTTGAATTTGGTACTTAGTGATTCTCTTTGAGTGCCTTCCATCAGGAATTGCCTTGGTGTCGTTAATGAAATTTCTACTTTGTTTAGAAATAATTCTCAAGCAAGTGAATTATTAAAAACAAACATTATCAAACTAGTACCTCATACCAAAAAAACTCGGTTAGTAGGGCTCTGTGAGACAAGATTCGTTGAACGTCAAGTAACTGTTAATACATTTATCGAATTATTTCCTGCCGTAGTAAATAGTCTCCAGGAGTTGTCCTGTGTTAGTAGAGCGATTTCAATAAGTGCGTCGTCTCTTCTTGCATCCATTGAAAAAGGAAGTTTCTTAGTGGCTTTGATGGTTTGCGAATATGTCTTTAGCTTGACGCTACCACTTTCTAACTACCTGCAAAAACCTGAGCATGACCTGTCAGCTTCCTTAAAGTATGCTGATGATATCATCAAGGCAGGCACTTTGCAAGTTGCATGAGTCAGGAACTAGTAATTTTGATGTGCAACAGTTCTCGAATATTTTTGAAAAAGCACAATTGATGGTGCAGAAGATTTTGTTTACTACTATTGATATTCCGCCATGACAAGCAAAAATGCAACAATATAGAGAAAACCATCTGCATAATTCCGCAGAGGAATATTTTCGAAGGTCTATTTTTATTCCATGCACAGATGGTCTTATAAGTGCATTAGTTGCCCGTTTTGATAATAACAGAGACATTTTGTCTGCTTTTCAAGTGTTGTTACCTAGGAATGCTATTCCCCAAAGTGTGGATGCTATATTAAAATTAAAAATGTATTATGAGCATAAAACATCAGAATTGGTAGTCAAAGCAGAATACTTGCTGTGGTGTGAAAAATGGAAGAGCAAAGAGGAAAAACCAGTTAAACTACTGACGATTCTAGATGAATGTGATAAAAATTTTTATCGAAATATCCGAATGCTATTATCTGTGTTAGTGACCCTGCCTGTATCAACAGCTGAAGTAGAAAGATCATTCTCGTCACTTAAGAGGATTACGAAATAAAATGGAAAATGAACGACTTACAGGACTGGCTCTGATGACCATTCACTACCCTGCACCTTTTACTGCTGAAGATGTTTTAAATTTTATGGCAGTTAATGGAAAGAGATTGTAAAAAAATAGCTATTTCATTCATAATTTTTTTAAACAACTGCTAGTGTATATTGTGCATTATTCCAGTAATCTGGTAGTATAAGGGACTGTGTATTAGATAGGGATCGCCAAGTAGCACAGATACATAGAGCAGTACCAAACATTTATATTTGTCATATATACATTTCCATTATTGAGATAATTAAGCACAACAGGATGGTCAAAAGAAGCTTACATTCAGTTTGCATCACTTTGTTGTTCAGGCTGACAACCACATGAATATCATCAATGTACATGTGTGATTCTTACAAACATGTGACAGGTTTTAACATGTTTACCAAGCTCCCACTTAGCTGATTTTTCTCTCCATCAGCAAAGACAGTTTTTAGGATCAGAGCTTACAGTAACAATCACTGTTAACTTCCCTTGCTTAAATTTCTAGTACACGACTTTTTCTTTTTGGAAACATATGATTTGTGTGGCCAAACAATTACCACAGTAGTCGTATTTGTTTCAACGCTGATTAAATGTTAATGTAAAAGCAATTTATGAAGGATATGAGCACAATAAACAGGGTACTTTATAATGGTTCTCTATATGAGACATGCAGGGACCTCATAAAAAGTGGGATTTATATACGATTATTTGCATAATAAGATGTGTGTTTAAGCAGGGTTTTCTGTATTTTGCAATGACTGATTTTTAAAGTCTTTTTTTTTGTAATATATATATTGATTAACTCCATAAATGTTATGAATTTTATAATTTTTAAAAACTTGTCTTACTTAGGCCTATTATAAATAGAGTTTATATAATTTTGCAGATTCCCCTTTCTGCAAAAATAAAAAATTAAAGAACATAATTTTTGAAACATCAGTTTACATAAATGTCTAGAATATAATTCAATAACATACAAATTAAAAGTTCAATTACACTGATGGAATGGTTGCTCGGCACTTGGGAGAACATTTTATTAATTCTTGAATTTAATAAGTAAACACTTCGTATAGTTCTGCAGATAATTTTTATTTTCCTGACAATTGTTTCACCAGTAACGGCATCTTCAGAGGTTGGATCAGTTCAGATCCAACCTCTGAAGATGCCGTTACTGGCGAAACAATTGTCAGGGAAAAAATTATCTGCAGAACCAGTGGCGGCGCTAACGAAACGGGGGCCCCCCCGCGAAACTAATTAGGGGGCCTATAAAAATGGTTAAATTTTGTATACGTAATAGGGGAAAACACTCAAATGAGTTTCTATTTACGTGTGTTTCACAACAATGGTTTGTGAATACTTTCTCGTCTATCACAAAGCATTTGCAATTTGCAAAGGATGTTTTACACGTATACAAACTCTTAAAATTCATTGTTGCTAAATAGATAAAGTTCTATACAAACTATAAAAAAACCAAAATAAAAAGAATTATTTATTTTTACGTCAAGGATCTAAATTCAGACTATGAAACAGTACCGCACACAGAGTGTTAAAAATTTATTATTTAAAAACGAATATCAAAGTAACATTCTAGCTTTTTTCAAACATTTAAATTAGTTTGTAACTGAATTTGTGAAATTCTTGAATACACTCTACACACGTTCTTCTTAAGTCTAATCCAATTCAATAACACTCGAACTCAAGTAATGTACAATATTTACAGATGAGGATCAACCAAAGTTCACTGTTTTCCTAAGCCTAGTCTTCTTTTTTTAATAGCTAAGAACTTTCCAACCACTTCGTTGATATTAGTTTTCTGTGTCTCTTCATGCTCAATGCTTAACAGTGCCAAGTCACTCAACCGAGTTTGGGCCATGGCACTTCTTAAGTATGACTTAATTAATTTAAGTTTTGAAAAGCTTCTTTCCGCTGTAGCTGTTGTGACAGGTATGGTTAAATAAAGCTGCAAAGCTGTAGTTAAGTCTGGGAGGCAGCTCATAAGGCAGCTGTTTTCTTCAACCAGTAAATTCATCATTTCTCGAATGCTTTTCTTGTGTATAATTTCTTTGGCCATCAGAGCTTTGAAGGATATTATTTGGTCAGGCAGTGATGTGGAAAGGTCACCAGGATACACATTTACCAGAGCCTTACTTTCCTTTACTATTGTCTCTTGTGAGAAGTTTACTAAATTCTGAGGCGTCAGGAATGAAAACCTATCATCAATGCAACGCAATCCTTCGGATCTCATTTTGTAGCTGAGCTATTACAATATCTAGTGTTGCATTGAAAACTTTTACTTCAAATGATTTCACTGGGTCGTCAATTCTATGGTCAACTGATAATTCAACAAAGAAGCGTTTTACAACTCGCTTACGCTTATTTTTCATGTTACAAGTTATGTCCCATGACTGGGCCAACTGTTTAGCACCAGCAAGAAAGCCGGCAAAGTCCTTTCTTAAAACTTTTAACTCATCACAAGCGCGGCTTAGAAACTGCCACGCTCTGCCTAGGTCAACAGTTGGCCTCTGTAGTGCTTTCGAAGTTATATTTACATTCTCTAAAATCTTAGTTTCAAAGCAGAGCACAAGAATAAATTCAAAGTTTTCCAGGTGGTTTCTAATTGCTAATGCTTCTTCTGCCTCGGGGTTTTTTGAGCTGTATAGAATAATTTCTGTCAAACACTTAATCACAATTTTGAAATCATTTCTTAAAGCTAACAGACAGTCGTGTCTAGAAGACCACCTTGTTGGACATAGCTTTTTTAAAGTTAGATTTTTGGCAGAGCTGTCTTCTTTAACGGCAGTGTTAAGTTCTTGCCATCTATGTAAGCTTTCACTGAAAAACACATAATTTTTCTGTACTATGTCATAAAATTGTCTTATTTCAGAAATATTTGATACTGAATCATTGATCACCAAGTTCAGGTTATGTGCAGCACAGTGTACGTAATCCGCGTTTGGGACTATATCCATAATTCTTTTCTGTAACCCAGAGTATTTCCCGCTCATTGTTGCTGCACCGTCATAACCTTGACCTCTACACTTACTAATGTCAATTTCATTTGTTTTCAAAAAGTCTAAAATCTTACTTTGAAACCCCTCACTGTTGGGATCCTTTATTTCTTGAAATCCCAAAACGGACTCACTAATCACAGTTTTATAATTGCCAGGAGATTCTTCTACTATGTTAATGTATCTGATTACAACACTCATTTGGTCAATCTTAGAAATGTCTTGTGTGCTATCAACAATTATAGAAAAAAAAGGAGACGAGTGAGTCTGTTTTAGTAAGGCAGTCAATACTGATTTTCCTAGCAAGTTAATGATTTCATTTTGAATGTCATAGTGGAGGTATTTTGATCTGGTTTTTTCATTTTCTAAGTGTGCACTAAGGAGAGAATCGTAGCGAGAAATTAAAGATAGTATGTTCAAAAAATTTCCACTTTCAGGATTTATTTCATGTAATGATTCTCTATGGCCAAGAAACGGCAATGAACACAGTGCCATGGTTCGAATGACATCCACAATCTGTACGAAAATATCTTTCCATTTTTCCGCTCATCGGAAATTTGATCAGCTACCGTTTTACTCTTTTTCCAAGTGGCATATGTGAGACAAGATTGTAAATGAGCATTGGTACTTTCATGAACTTTAATTTTTTTACTGAGACCTTTCCAATCTCTAATATCGCCTTCACGCCAGCTTTGAGCATCAGCACTTTGGCTGAAAAGCCAACATGGTAAACAATAGACTCCATCTAGATTACGAGAGTAACAAAGCCAAAACCTGTGAACAATTTGGCCTGCTGCAGTTTTGAAAGAATAATATGCTGTACTGAAAGACCGCTTAGAAACGGAATCCTTCGGGAAAGGACCCTTTGTTTGACAAAGTTCACTTAACGTTATTAACTTTTTCACCTCGTCTGTCATTGTAGCTTGATTTTTATAGAATGCAATATCTGTCTCAAAACTTTGGCAGTTTGGATCGGAAGGGCCTGCTAAACTAGTTTTATTTGCGTGATTACTTATAACTTCAGTTGGTTCAAACTGATTTTCTGGTCCAGGTATGTCTTCGGACTGGCGAACACATTCAATGCCTAGCAGTTTTTCTTCTTGTTCATGTTGCAGTTGCTTATTTGTTTCCGTAGTTGTATCACTTGTATCCGACGGACTAATGTTTAAATCAGGTTTACTGTCACTGTCACAATCAACTTCAAGCCCGATTTTTGTTTCTTTTTCATTACTTGCACTTGACCCGGGTTTGGGTTGTTCAACTTCACATTTTGATGATTTTTTTAAAAACTGGTCGAGTTTTGAAAGTTTACTTTTAGATTCTTCTCGTTGTTTTTGCAGTTTCCTTTTCGTAGCACCACTTAAATATTCACGCTTACTTTCCATTTTATAAACTCTGTCTCTAACACTCTAACTCTACACAGAATACAAAAACTAAAATCAAATGTTAAGTCATTAAACTTAAACGGCACTAAATTATAAATTGAATGCAATACAGTACTATCGCGCAGGAGATGCGACGCACTACTGAGTACTGAACTACATTGTGTTGTGTTTGTTTACGTCTCCTCAGTGCCGAGTGACTCATCGCACGGACGTACGGGCACCACAAGAGATAAGATAAGCTTCGCTTACAAACTACAAACAGTAATGTCATTTCGGAAAACGTAGTTTTTTTGCATGTCTATACACTTAAATAAAACGTATATTTCGTATTTTAAATACAAATTTGCCGGTAGTCGGACCCCATTAAAATTTTTTTTCCTATTATAGCTCGTTTCATATTTTTTTCTAGGGGCCAGAGTGGCGGGGCCCCCCAGAGGGTCGGGGGCCCCCACGCCGCGGGGTCTGCAGGGGCCTTATCGCCGCCACTGTGCAGAACTATACCAAGTGTTTACTTATTAAATTCAAGCATTAAAAGTTCAATGTCTTTTTCTATTACTCGCTACTCCAAAATATTTTTCAAAAATTGCAACTTACATTATGCTTTGAATGTTTTAAGAGTTGGTACCTAGGTTTAACTAAATGCTGAAACAATATATTTGTATTTTTTAAATGTATAGTGTGAACGCTTTTGAGGAAATCATTCAACATGCAATTCTATTTAAAAAATTCAATGCTACAATATTAACATTCCAACTAAAATTAGTATTTCCCCTTATATTTTCTGTCTCAAATCCTGAGAAGACTTTCATTATTTCAGTGAAATAATAAGTTGTTGAATCCCATTTTTTAAATAATGTACGGTAAGCTAATTACTAATAAGCTAATTTTACATTTGTTTGAAATGATCTGTTAAGAACTAGTAAGATGATCAATATATTACTGATGCCGATATTTCTTTCTTGTTACTTTCTGTTTCTTGTTTTACATTTTAATTCTGATTATTCCATAAACCCTGGTAAATATAAATACTGTTCATCCTTGAAGTTCAGTTGTTAAATTGTTTCCAGTACATCTTGTTTTCCTTTTGAGTAAATTTATATAAATAGCTTTGTTGACACCTGCAGAAACTGGCAGATACTTTTGCTGCAGGTATTCCAGAAAATCTGTGCAACTTCTCCCAGTTATCTCGCTTTTTTTTTTAAATACTGTGTTCATACATAATCCACATTTAAAACCCCTCTTCGTATGAACCTTGTATGAGTCATCTATCAGATACTTTAAATTAATAACAAAGGGAAGGTTTAACACTGATAAATAAAATTCTGCAGAATTGTTTAAGAAACTCACTTTGTCCTGAACTGCAATATAATTTAAAGTCAATAGGCAATTAAGTTGATGGTGACATTAGTTTTTGAACGTTATTGACATTAACACATTCTGACAGTCTATTGTGTTTAATTATTTCAATAACGGTAATATATTCATGAAAAATATAAATGTACACTACTGCTGTATACATTTTTACTACTTGGCAATCTCTTATCTAATAAACAGTGCTGCCTAGTACACAGCAGACAATTTTTATATGGTCCCTTGAAGAGAATTTAAGACCTTTCTTAAATTCTGTTACCAATATCTTAAATACTGTCATTTTCCTAGATCATCATCTTCCCCTCTGAACACTAACATCATGTGTGCACATAATCACCATCCACTCCCCCTCTCTCTCTCAAATTCTTTACAATCATTATACTTAATAACTCAAAATTATCATTTTAGTCATTACAATGGTACTGAAAATGACAAAGTTATTATTAAAAGCTTCAAAACTTCCAGGCTTATCAGCCATGGTCTACTGTACTAAAGATGACTGCCAAAACATATAACAACAATTTTAACATCAGACCACAGCCAATCAGCCTGCAAGGTTTAATAATAGTAACTCTGATGAACGGTCTGTGAACACCTTCAAAACTTATTTAAAACTAGTTAGTTATTTTGATAAGGTAGGCCTACTGTACTGAGCACAAGCCTGTAAGTGGAAATGTGAGTATACCAGGAGTGACTTATATATATATATATATATATATATATATATATTTCAATCACTTTCTGCTACAGTCCGTTTCTTGATGTATATAATACATTTAATATTTATACTAAATTTACCTCAAGATGTTTTTTCTATTTGGAACATGTTTCCAATTTAGCCACACATGCAATAAACACAGGACACGAATTCCCAAACATAACCAATGTATCACTAATAAAACATATACCACACAAAGGCACCATAATGAACATTTGGGAAAATTTACAAATATACAAACATAAAACACAAAACAAACTAATACCAGAACAAATACAAATCAATACAAAACATGACACAATATTCAAAGCACTCAACATCGAAAATACACAAAATACAAAAACATATACCACAACCACACACAATAATACAACTTTAAAAGACCAAAGACCAACAAACAACCTTAATAACATCCAGCAGCCAACACACAAATACTTCACCAGAAACAAGATGGCGAAGGCTGAAGATGAGAGAACAGGAACTCTCGAAACATGTTCCAAATAGAAAAAACATCTTGAGGTAAATTTAGTATAAATATTAAATGTAATATATATATCATACATTTTTTTGCTGATAGTTACGAGAACTTTAACAGTACTATTCTATATAATAGTAGAGCCATTATAGTCTTGTGTGCACCTCCTTGGCAATGATTTTATACTCAATTTCCATTATATCAGGTTAGGTTTGGTCTTACACCAAAGTTGGCCAGACAGGTCATATCCATTTGTCTCACCAATACTCCTTCAATTCAGCATAATATTGTTACGCCATTACAGAATGTTCTACATGTTTCTCGGCTACTCCAGCAGATCCAGCTGTAATCTTTGTGTGCATATGTGATGCTTGACATGTAGACAGTGTTATGTAATATGGAACAATCTCGTACATTCGATAGTGTTGTTCGATAAGCTTCTCAAGTAGGCCAACGGTGCGTGTTTCTACCAAGGCCAAAATCAATTACGTTCTAGTGTTTTCGAGTAGTGTTGACCCTCGTGTATTATGGATTATTCTGTGAACTTTTTCATTCTTTTTCACCATTAATGAAAGACATATAACGGTATTCTCAATGTTGTTATTTATTCACATAACACTTACCTTTTTTGGGTCCAGGATTCTTTTACACGAACTCACAGTCTGCAAGAGAGGTTAATGGGTTCGTTACGTATTAACACGCTCTTTGACTATATTAATTAGGTCTGTTTATTATTCAATTTCAACATTTGGCTTACTTTTCTTCTAAATTTACTTAGTGTTCATTTTTGTCTAAAAACTTATTCCTGTTGATTTGATTACTCTTTCCTTGAAAGTACAAAACATTATTTTAACATGATAACATCCTAATAACTAGTTCACACCTTACCGTAAAATTTATTAAATTATATGAAGACAACCCAGGAATTGCTCACACGCTTCATTCATACATATTATAACATCGCCAAAAATCAGATCATATTTGATAACAATAAGTATGTAAAAAATGCTAAAAAATAATATATTTTAATAAATAAATAATGAAGAGAATAAAAATATAAAAAGTAATTAAGAAAGAAGGAGAAAGAGTTATAAACCAAAAGTGATTAATAAAGAAACTCAACGACTAGACTGACAGACAAACGACATTGACCCAACACCAGAGATTGGCCAGCTAAGAACCAAAATAAAAGTAAACAAGATGAGAAGTGAAGGAGAAGAAAAATGAGAACAAAGAGGGAACAAACCAACGATGAAGAAAATAAAATGAAACACGTCAAGAAAACACAGACAAGGCATAGAGAATAGAGAAGGGACAAATAATATAATCAAATATAATAAAGAAAATAAACCAGTAAAGAACCAATATAAATAATAAAAGTTAATATTGATTGAGTGACAATTGTAATTAGTCATTAATAAAAAAAACGATAGCTAAAAATACACTAGCCAAAGAATTAGAAGTACATGTAAGTTATTAATAGAGAAAGACATGATATTAATAAGTATAGATAATATGTGTAGAGAAAGTGAAAGATATTGAAATAGTGAGAAGTAAACGGAAGTTAACATAGTGAAAGTGAAATTACCCTAAAGTGAAATGATAGAAAAAGAAACACTTAGTAAAAGTAACAAATACTTAAGGTTTGATAGTGAGCAATAACATTTAAGAAAGTTATTAAGAATAATATTTAAAATAAAACATTGATTCAGTAATAATGAACACTGAAGAGTGATATTAACTGTAGTGATTATAAAATAATATTATTGTAGAGCTTAAAAGTGTATTGTAGAATTTAAAGGTGAGAATCACATGACAAAGTAATAAGATAGTGTTAACATGGAAAAGAAAGCAAAGAGTTTTGATAAAATAAGTAGGTTATAACCATAAGTAAACACCCATGTTATAAGGGAAGAGTAATGAAACAAGTTCAATAGAGGTGATGTTGTTTATCACCCGAACAATAAATCAAAAGTAATGAATTGTACACCAATATTAGATAATAAGTGTTAATTAATTGTATAAACAAACTTATGAATAGTATATGGGTTGGGTAGTTATCCCAAACATAGACCCAAATGTTATATGTTATATGATGAAAAAATAGTAATTAATAGCCATATTGTTGACATTGGCAGAGTAAATAAATAAGAAAAGAAAGCAATGTTTGAGTTAGAGAAGAGAAAACGGTTAGTAAATAATTAGCAAGAAATAAGTAATAAAACAATTGTAACACAATAAAATCACACCAAGACTGAACCAAAACACATCCATTGATAATAAAGATAATTATAAGAACAAAATAACGCTCTAGGACAAAATGAGATATAATGTGTGTGAAATAATCAAAAATCAGTAATGGCTACTTAGACTTGAGACAGGCCTAACGGTCAAACACCAACGAATACTAATTGTATGAAAATAGCCAAGTAATTAACAAATCCAAGGTGACTAATTAACCAAGGATAAATGGTAAATTTTATTAAAAACAAAATATTAAAATAAGGAGTTATATAAACAGAGAAATGTAATTAGTAAATATTAAATTAATTGTAAACTTAGAAAACATGAAATAACCCAATATTGTGGGATACCAAAATAATCTTTGTAAGAAAATACAAATGACAGTGCTAATAATTAATACTTAAGAAGGAAGATAATGGAAGGAAGAAAGTCAGAAGATATATGAAGATTTGAAAAGAATTCAAATTTTGATAACAATGGATTTATATCAAGCTAGTCCAATCAGAATTCTTTGGTAACCATAGAAACGGGACTGGTAGCGAAAATTACCGTTGAATATCGTTACTCAAAAAGGGACGCTCCTGAAAAACAGACGCCAGAATCCTGAACAAGCAATTTTCTTATTTAAAATGTTTTAAAAGTCAAACAAATTGTCAAAATTGAACGAGAAGGAGGCTGACTATCACTGAACTAAATTAACTGAGGGAGAAGACTTTTTAAAGACGAAGTGAATAAATTAATCCCAGTACTTTGAAAAAGATGCCAGAAGCCCGAATAAATGAAAACTGAATTATATTGTGGCTACGTTCCTTTGTTCCAGATCAACAGATTAATCACATGCTACGAAGCTGTTAAGTATCCAATAAATTATCTAAACTTCCGAAATAACGCACTTTGAATATTTCTCACTATATTCTGAAATATCACTGAATCAATTTTATTCTCTTTCAAAGATTAAATAAAAAATATTAAGACACTGAAAATTTGTCAAATTATAAAGCTAACCTAGTATTATGAGAGTACGAACCTTTAAAACACTGTTACTACACTCCAACAAACCACTTATAGCTACACGTTATAATATTTAAGTAGAAACATTGTAAGGTTGTGTATTTTTATTATTGTAATTGCATCTGAGCCTTTTAACGTGATCAAAAGAATCCAAACATTTGAACGAAAATATTTGTTTACCACTTAGGTGGAACGCCATACTGTATGTTAGTTACGTTCAAAATCGATCTGTAAAACCCAGAAAGAAATTGTCTCATAAATAAATAACCGGTGCAAAATTATATAAGAAACCAAATATACCTTATGTCAAGGAAAACAGTAATAACCAATCGTTAATAAATCAATACTGTGTATATCATATGTGTTTTATTTTCAATTGGAAGGTGTATTCTTAATATAATAAATTATAGCGGACGTCTATGGAGTGGTGACTAGCGCTCAAGTAGCGAATACAACAAACTGCTGGCTTGATCGTACAAGTCGATAAGCGGCGGGACAAATTGAATTCTCCACACCGCCTGAGCGGAACCGCTGATAATAATACATTTTTAATTGTTTTAAATAAACAATTTGGCGCCACCCGGGAATCATACACTCCTAGTGAACCTCAGGTCGGGACTACGATACCTGGTTATCCGTACGTTCGCTACGGACTCGAGCATCGTAAGTTACAATACCGAGCGAGGACGAATTGGTAAGACACACATACGCAAGTTACACTCTGACACACTTCTACATTTTCCAGAGGAATAATAACGATGACGGCACACACGTTACACTATAAAATTGACGCATCGAACGTGTGGCAAAATAACACAGCAGCCACAAAGCAGTAATAACAATTGGCGACCAACTGGTGGGACTAGAAGAAAGGAAGATACGAAATTCTAGCGGCGGTCACGAAAGGAGATCAAGATGCATACTAGAGGAGTGACGAAAAAGTTGGCGAAGGACAAAGAAATGGAAGAAAATAGAGGGGAAGAAGAGGAAGGAACATCGATAGAAGAGGTGGAGACAACAATAACCACAACAGAACCAACCCAAGACAAAGAAAGGGAACCACAAGCAGGTGACAAGGAGGAAACTAGAGGAGCCTCAAATCTGATGAAATTTATAGAACAAATGAATGAAAGGTTAATAAAACGAATGGAGGAAAAATTAGACAAGAATGAGGAGAGTCTGAAACAGATGAAGAAAGAAACCAATGAAAATTTCAAGAAACAGGAGGACAATTTTCAGAAGCAGAAAGAAGAATTGAGACAAACCATTAACCAAAATAACGAACCCTCCAACAACAGCTGAAGGAAAGCAATGAAAAAACTAAGGAAGAGATGAAGCAGCAGGTGATCCAACAATTAAGGGAGTATCGAGAAGAAACCATACAACAGATCACCGAAACAAATGAAAAATTAGAGGAGACGTTGGAGAAACTAGAGAAAACCAACGAAAATATTTCAGAAATCCGTGAGGAAGTAATCAACAAAATAAACAACGTTGAAGGAGAAAATAAAAGGAGAATTGAGGAATGCCACGAAGAAACAGCCAAAAGATGTGAACAGGTGGAACAGGACATACATCAAGTCCGGGAAGAAAACCAGAAGGAGATAGCAGCTGTACGAACAGACCTGGGAGAAAGAATGGAAGGGGTGTACAGCAATTTAAATAAAATAGACAGCAAGGTAGACAAAAACAAACAAAGGATTGACGAGATGCACAGACTAGAAGAATCATTACGGGAAGAAGTGGACGCCTGGCGTGACCGGCCATGTAACAGTAACCATATCATTAACACTGACAATAGGGATACGATCAACTTCAGTAATTATAAAAGGAACCCTATTGAATTCCTGAAGAGGGTGGAAGAGTTGATGATAAAAAATCGAGAGACCCGATGGACAACGGTGAGAGGAATGCTGGACGAAATGTTCAAAGAAACATACGACAACTGGTGGACTGCCACAAGACCAGACATCCAGAGCATTCAAGAATTTAAGACCCAATTCAAAGCTAAATACTAGTCTGAATCGACCCAGAACATGGTCCGCAACAACCTAAGCAACGGGAGGTATGAGAGTCAAAATGGACAATCTCTCACATCCTACTTCCTGGGAAAAATCTGCATGGCAAGAAATTTGGAACCACGCATCCCGGAAGAGTGTCTTGTGATACAATTGTCTTACCATTACGACGACGCCATACAAAAAGCACGGATGTACAGTCAGGTAAAGACCATTCAAGACATGGCTAGTTTGTTAGAGAGCCATGAGCACGAGTGGCAATACAGGAAAAATAGAGTCTCGAGCTTCAGAAGTAATAGAGTAAACGAAGGACCATCATCACCAAACCAACAGGGGGATAACAAGCCACCATGAAACAACCCTAATAATTATCAAGGGAACCAACGGGGCAATAATTCAACATAAATGGGAACAATAATAACCATTTCAGAAACAACTACAGGGGTAACTACCCACAGAATGGTCCTAATAACTATTATCACCCTGGAAACGGTAATAATAACAACAACCAAGGGTACCGACCACAGGTAAATTACGTAAGAGGACAAACACAACGGAGTCCAGGAAGAAACTATTCCCAAGCTAATTACTGACGAGCGTACTTTAACCAGGTACCCGACACAAGAAGCCACACATTCGAAGAAAATACCAGGAACGACGTAGATAACAGGAATAATCGACAGGAGCCAATCACTAACCAACCATTAAACACTAATGAAGTTAGGGACAATGAGGCCAGCCCTCATTTAAACGCCTAAGGTCAGTGAAAACTGTGAACAGCCCATCACTGGACCAATCTCTTGGGGAATGTAAGACAACAGAAAATATAATCACTATAATACGAACAAATTATCTAAAAAATATAAGAGACGAGTTGATTGAAGAAAGTAATCAACCAATTACCTAAAATCCACTGAAGAATTTATAAACCTGGCTTACCACAACTTCACTGAAGCCACACCATACTCAATGATGTTTGAGCGACCACCACCTAGAGAGATAAACAATCTGATTCAATTTCCCACAAACGCCGAATACCAATTCGAAAAAAGAAAGTTTATAACAGAATCGCAGAGAAGGTAGAGCAACAAAAGAATAAATACTCTAAGAACCATCAAAATACTATCAAATGCCAGATAGGAAAAAGTGTGCTGATAAAAAACAGAGAATTACCCAGCTCAATAGAAGCCATTACAAAAAAGTTACTATTATTATACGTAGGACCGTACACTATCACAAGAGACAAGGGCAATAACACTTATGAAATCACTAACCCCATCATTAAGAAAATAAAGGGGGTATACAATCAGGCATCAATTAAAAAATATTATGACAGCCAAACATGACTGAAAAAACTTAAAATTGAAAAACCAACCAAATTACTTGGAATAAAAAGAGATAACAAGACAAACGAATAAGTTTGCTAATAAATAATAAAGAAAAGTATAAGATGAATTTCAAAATTCAAAAAAGTTATGTAAGGACAACTTACGCAGATATTTCGATGATATTTTAGACCAATTATAAAATGGAGAAATAAAGTTACCAAGAATCCATATAAAGTAAGGATCACAAACTTACTATAATATTTAAATAAAAAATAATAATAAAGGAATGAAGTTACAGAAAATTCCTACAAAATAAGAATAAGCTACAATAATCTTTAGCCAAAATATGAGCCATAAAAAAGCAAAACATACTATAAAGGAATAAGCTACAAAAAATTCCTAACTAGTAAGAAGTACTAACTTACTATGATATTTAAAAAATTATGAAAAAAAATATCAATCAAAATGATCAACTTCCACAACTATTTAGAAAAAATAGAGGAAGTAAAATTAAACAAACCAATGATCAAAAAACGAAATAAATAAAATAAACATTCTAAGAGTTATAATATGAAATGAGATGAAACAAAGAGTAATTTAAAAAAATGAATAAAAAATGTGAATTGTATCAATAAAAAACCAACGCTTCAAGTATTATCAAGTAGTATCTATAAAGAAAGACGAAAAAATATATGACTCGAACTGAGCAATAATGAAATATAAAAATAAAAGATTCCCAACAAATATTATGATTATTATTATTATTTTGAGTCACGAGATGACTGTATTTAAGAGTCATTAATTGAGATTGTCTGTTGAATAAGTCCAGCAATCATTTAACTGAGCAGGGATGATGTTCCCCTGATCTCAGAATAAGAGTAGTTTTGAACGACGGAGTTAGGTAAGCCAATAGAGCCCATCCGAATCGATTTCAGCTACAAAGTATGGATTGTTAGGGAAAATAAGATTTATAGGGAATAATTTATAATAAAAAATCAATAAGTCAGTTCGTAATAAGAGAAAATAATGAAGAAAAGACTCAGAAGAAAGGAAATAAAAGATACAGAATTAAACATAAAAATGAACGAGAAGCAGGAGAATTTAAGAAGAAAATGATACAATACAATTGATAATTTCATCAAACTTAGAAACACGTTTTATAAAATGATCAATTTTGGTGGAAGGGCATTATATAACATCGCCAAAAATCAGATCATATTTGATAACAATAAGTATGTAAAAAATGCTAAAAAATAATATATTTTAATAAATAAATAATGAAGAGAATAAAAATATAAAAAGTAATTAAGAAAGAAGGAGAAAGAGTTATAAACCAAAAGTGATTAATAAAGAAACTCAACGACTAGACTGACAGACAAACGACATTGACCCAACACCAGAGATTGGCCAGCTAAGAACCAAAATAAAAGTAAACAAGATGAGAAGTGAAGGAGAAGAAAAATGAGAACAAAGAGGGAACAAACCAACGATGAAGAAAATAAAATGAAACACGTCAAGAAAACACAGACAAGGCATAGAGAATAGAGAAGGGAGAAATAATGTAATCAAATATAATAAAGAAAAGGAAACCGGTAAAGAACCAATATAAATAATAAATGTTAATATTGATTGAGTGACAATTGTAATTAGTCATTAATAAAAAAAACGATAGCTAAAAATACACTAGCCAAAGAATTAGAAGTACATGTAAGTTATTAATAGAGAAAGACATGATATTAATAAGTATAGATAATATGTGTAGAGAAAGTGAAAGATATTGAAATAGTGAGAAGTAAACGGAAGTTAACATAGTGAAAGTGAAATTACCCTAAAGTGAAATGATAGAAAAAGAAACACTTAGTAAAAGTAACAAATACTTAAGGTTTGATAGTGAGCAATAACATTTAAGAAAGTTATTAAGAATAATATTTAAAATAAAACATTGATTCAGTAATAATGAACACTGAAGAGTGATATTAACTGTAGTGATTATAAAATAATATTATTGTAGAGTATAAAGTGTATTGTAGAATTTAAAGGTGAGAATCACATGACAAAGTAATAAGATAGTGTTAACATGGAAAAGAAAGCAACGAGTTTTGATAAAATAAGTAGGTTATAACCATAAGTAAACACCCATGTTATAAGGGAAGAGTAATGAAACAAGTTCAATAGAGATGATGTTGTTTATCACCCGAACAATAAATCAAAAGTAATGAATTGTACACCAATATTAGATAATAAGTTTTAATTAATTGTATAAACAAACTTATGAATAGTATATGGGTTGGGTAGTTATCCCAAACATAGACCCAAATGTTATATTGTGATGGTACAATTCTGGTACAATACTAAATTTATAAAAACATGGTACAAAAGACCATAATTATTGTATTTCTTTAAATTTTAACAATTATTTGGCAATAATTATTTAAATATTTCATAAGCCCTGTAAAGTTTTGGTGAGTGAACTATATAATTATTTTATAAAACGCAGATGAGAATTAACAGGATTTCGATCGTTTTCAATGTGAAACGGCAAACACAGCAAAAAAACGTATGTCACAGATGAAGATAAAGTGACTAGCCCTGATGACGTCAGCGGAAGGAATGCACATTTTCTGTAAACAAGTCGAAGCTGTAAACAAAGAACAAAAGCCTGATGACATAGTTTTTGCCCCACCTACGCAATGCTACACAAAGACTCTGGGTCATTTTCTTCTGGATTGTGAACGCAGCCGGCCGGCAAAAGGTTCACAAAGTGTGAATTTTAACTTTTACACTACCAAAAGTGGTTAACAACGAAAGTGTTTGTAACAACAGTGACACCTTACCATTCGGTAAGGTGTAATCAGTGAAGATGTGACCGGTAGCGAAATCGACGAACTCGCGGTGTGCGATGTTCTACCGGAAAAACAACCGCAGCTAAATATACGGTGAGACCTACCCAAAAAACCGGCAGCTGAGTATCAGCTGACCGATATTTATACCTTACAGTAAATTCATAATTACAAAATTTTAAAATGACCAAATTTTGTATTTAAATTCACAAAACAAGCTCGTACAACAACTAAAAATTTGTACCAGAGAATGATAGAGAGAGAGAGAGAGAGAGAGAGAGAGAGAGAGAGAGAGAGAGAGAGAGAGAGTGAACAAAATCATTTAACAAGTGCTGGGTTGTGCAGATATTATTTATTGTAGTGTTTATCATGTTCATTATACAATAGTGGTAACAACTGTTTATTTTGGAGGGTTAAAATGTTCTAAGGGTTTGATGTTTGCTAAAAGCCACATGCCGTAATATGTACGTGTTTGGTACAGCTAGAGTCAGTTTTTCAATATGTATTTAGACTCATCTTAAAAATAAAAGGTCACTGGTACATTTTATCTTGAGTACGATTATTTCAGGTAATATATTCCACAACCCTGGTTCGTGTTACCCGAATTCTGGCCCTAAATGTAAGCTTGTATGATGTTGCACAATCTGACAACATAGCGTCCGATTTTAAAAGTGAAAGTAATTTTTAATAGTACACACAAAATAAATGTAACTAATTAAACAATAAAAGTAGAAAGTTACAAATGGCGCGTGCCGAACAGTGACTCTACATAAAACCTAATTTTATGTGGAGTATACTTACCAGAATGTGGAAAAGTTATCTGAGGTAATAAACACAATTTTAAATACGTAAACATAACCCAACTTTCACGAGGTTATGTTATAAGGTTGTGTTATAAGGTAATATTAAAATAAGTAAAATGAATATCAATAAAGGTGATAATGTAGAGGAAATAGTTGAGAGTGAGATGGATGTTAAACTGGACCAAGTTAGTCAAACCAGTGTTACTGAATTAAACCCAGTTACAATAACCCCCATCACAACTCAAGACGTAAGTAAGACGGATATATCTGCAATGATGCAGTTACTATTAAGCGAAATTAAAGGAATTAATAATAAACTCGATGAAAAATTTACTAATTTGAACGACAAATTTGATGAACAGAGTGTAAAGTTCGATGAAATAAAAAACGAAATTAAAAATCGTAATGAAAATCTTAATAAGCGATGTGACCAAGTAATTAAAAAGTTGGATGAGCAAGTAATCCAAATAGAAAATCAGAAGGTGAGTAGTACGAAAAACGAAGTACTGATTAATAAAGTAAATAACAGTGATAATTTGAATAAACGATTCACAGGTAGTAAGAATATGATATTAGAAAATGATAATGAAAATATGAGTAATAATGAGGTGTTTGAGTGTATTGAGAGAGAGAGAGAGAGAGAGAGAGAGAGAGAGAGCTTGGAGAAAGTATTTTTGTAAAAGGGGTGCAGGGGTTAGAATTTTCCTTTCATGTTGTGTTAGGGGGTGAAGTCAAGTCTTCACGTATTTTTAATAAGGACGAGAGTTCCTTAAATTTATATTTGGGAGACGAAAGGTCTACAAATAGAATTCCTTGGTGTTTTTGTGTACCTCATAAGTGGTACAGTAATTTTGAGTTAGTGACCCCTGCATATTTGGAGAGAGAGAGAGAGTGTGTAACTTGGTGTTATGGTTAGAAATATATTAAGAGAGAAAGTGTAGAGAAGTATTGTGAGAGATATGGTGAGAGTAAGAGAATAATAGAAATTTTTAAAGTAAATAGAAAGTACAGAGAACTTGTAGAAAGGTTAGGAATAGAAATGGTGGATGAAAATAATAAATACTTACCTTGTAGTAACAGTGAAATTGAAATAATAATAGATGATGATAATAATGGTATCAAACACTTACCTTGGGAAGTAACAGGTGTAGTGGTAGAAAATGATGATAATTACAATATGACTAACAAGATTATAACATATGATCTTACTGATGTAGACAGAACCATACTCGATCGTGACTTGATATATGACATTGAAATTGTGAATGAATATGAAATGTTTGATAAATATTATGATTATAATGTTTCTAATAATAAAATTTATTCACTAAAAGATAAAATAAATAGACCTAAGATTAGAATGCCATTCAACGATGGAGGATAGATTGTTTCAATTGTGTAATGAACATTTAATATATGTGAAAAGTGGTTTTGAATTGGACTGCATATGGACTGATTTTGATTAATGACAAAATAATGAGTTTGTATTGTATATTTTTCATAGTTTTATATGTATTTATGTCAATGTATTTATGTAGTTTGATGTTGTGTATTACAGGTAAATTTTATGTACAACATGTATGTTTTAATAATTGTGTTAATAATTAACAACAACATGTTTTTGTTTAACTAAACACGTTTAAATAATTGAATAATAATTAAAGATTATTACTCTTAATTACTGAATTAATATAGTACAAAAGAAAGTTGTACTAACTTTGTAAAATTATTATTTAATTTGTAATGAAGGTAGTTCCTAATGAATAATAATAAATGATTAAGTAAGAATACATATATTTGAAAAGTGAGCTGTACTGTTATGAGTAGGTGAGAGATAAATTTTATAATGCAATGGTCAATGATTACAGTAAGGTAGAATGTTTAAACAGGGATAGAGCCTGGGTATAGATAAAAGCGTGTGAGTTATTGAATTGAAGTTATTGGGAGTTAGATAGTTAAGAATTTTAAAGAAAATAATACCAAGAAAGTATTAGATATTTTAGGGACACAGTAGTTAGTGATTATTTGTAGAGGGGAGTAAAGTCAAGGTTAAACATATATTTGTTGTTGATGATATTTTGTAGTGGGGGTGAGGTGATAAGGAGTAGCCAACGTATAGTGTTGTGGCAGGTAATAGCGTAGTTTAAGGGAGTGTTTGCCGAATATTTTGGAAGGGCAAAATATTATGAATGTATATAGCCAGTTAGGGAACACCAATCTCTGTACAAAGACGCGCGGTGCTATAGGATTTATCGTCGGAATGAAATTAGTGAAAGGTGTTTATAATTGAGAAATTGGTGTCATGATAGGTAAATTTGGTTGTTAGTTAGAAGAAAGGTGAGCAAGATTATAATAAGTAAAAGCATAGTGAATATAGGAGTCACCCAGACTAAACAATGATAGAATGTGAAAGGTTAGGTAGTTAGGTAGTAGAAAGTTCAGAGTAGAAAGGTAATAAGAATGAAATGAAATAATAATAATGTAATAGGAATATTAATAATAAAATTTATGATAAATAATTGATGGCTAATTAATGAAAGTTTAGAATTAATGAATTAATTAACTGAAAATAATTAATTTTATAATTTAAATGCAACTTTAAATAGATAAATGTGCAAATCTTAATTAAGATTAAATGTGAATTCACTATTTCAAAGTATTAAATGTATTAATGTATCAATGTATTATTATGTATTATGTTTTATGTGTTAACATAGAAATTTTAACATGATGTATAGAAAATAGTGTGTGTGGAGGAGAAAGAGGGGTAAATATTGTTAACAGCGCCAATTATTAACTGTTAATAATAATAATAATAATTTTAATTTCAATAAGATTTTATTAATTATTCTTTTTTATATAAAATGTTTTATCCATGTTTGAATATTTGGGAGATTTATATGGGGATTTCATGTTTCATTTAAATATTTGTTTCTTTTATAATTATGTTAATTATGAAACAGAAAGAGTTAATTATTATCGATGGGAATCGAAACAATTTTGATAATTCAGGGTAGTCCACGAGAGAATGGCAATTCTATGTAATACTTGTATTTTATATTTTTGTTTATATTTGTATTTCTAGTAGTTCAAGCAAACCGAGTGCTTATTAACACAAACCAGCACATAGCTAAGGGGAACCAGATCAGTTAAGGATTAGAGTAATATACCAAGCCACTATTTTGATATTTTAATGTATTGTTTCAGTGTTTGGTGATGTTATGACGGCGGTCCTGAGCTGGCCAGTGCGTCAGAGCAGGAGCGTTACGCGCCTGATTGGCCTTATGGTGTTGGGATCTCGAAGGAGAAGTCCAGTAAGGTCATGCAGGTTCTGTCATCATCATCAGACCACGGGTGAGTTATTGATTTTCTTTTATATAAATTGTAAGGGGGTTGTGGCGACATATCTTGGCTGATCCCTTTAGGAAGTACGAATGGGTCAATGAAAGTTTTTATGCTTCGGCACAAAATCTTTCATTGAGGGGGTTTTGTGATGGTACAATTCTGGTACAATACTAAATTTATAAAAACATGGTACAAAAGACCATAATTATTGTATTTCTTTAAATTTTAACAATTATTTGGCAATAATTATTTAAATATTTCATAAGCCCTGTAAAGTTTTGGTGAGTGGACTATATAATTATTTTATAAAACACAGATGAGTATTGACACGATTTCGATCGTTTTCAATGTGAAACGGCAAACACAGCAAAAAAACGTATGTCACAGATGAAGATAAAGTGACTAGCCCTGATGACGTCAGTGGAAGGAATGCACATTTTCTGTAAACAAGTCGAAGCTGTAAACAAAGAACAAAAGCCTGATGACATAGTTTTTGCCCCACCTACGCAATGCTAAACAAAGACTCTGGGTCATTTTCTTCTGGATTGTGAACGCAGCCGGCCGGCAAAAGGTTCACCAAGTGTGAATTTTAACTTTTACACCACCAAAAGTGGTTAACAACAAAAGTGTTTGTAACAACAGTGACACCTTACCATTCGGTAAGGTGTAATCAGTGAAGATGTGACCGGTAGCGAAATCGACGAACTCGCGGTATGCGATGTTCTACCGGAAAAACAACCGCAGCTAAATATACGGTGAGACCTACCAAAAAAACCGGCAGCTGAGTATCAGCTGACCGATATTTATACCTTACAGTAAATTCATAATTACAAAATTTTAAAATGACCAAATGTTGCATTTAAATTCACAAAACGAGCTCGTACAACAACTAAAAATTTGTACCAGAGAATGAGAGAGAGAGAGAGAGAGAGAGAGAGAGAGAGGGAGAGAGAGGGAGAGAGAGAGAGAGAGAGAGAGAGAGAGAGAGAGAGGAAGAGAGAGAGAGAGAGAGAGAGAGAGAGAGAGAGAGAGAGAGAGAGAGCGTGAACAAAATCATTTAACAAGTGCTGGGTTGTGCAGATATTATTTATTGTAGTGTTTATCATGTTCATTATACAATAGTGGTAACAACTGTTTATTTTGGAGGGTTAAAATGTTCTAAGGGTTTGATGTTTGCTAAACGCCACATGCCGTAATATGTACGTGTTTGGTACAGCTAGAGTCAGTTTTTCAATATGTATTTAGACTCATCTTAAAATAAAAGGTCACTGGTACATTTTATCTGAGTACGATTATTTCAGGTAATATATTCCACAACCTGGTTCATGTTACCCGAATTCTGGCCCTAAATGTAAGCTTGTATGATGTTGCACAATCTGACAACATGGCGTCCGATTTTAAAAGTGAAAGTAATTATTAATAGTACACACAAAATAAATGTAACTAATTAAACAATAAAAGTAGAAAGTTACAAATGGCGCGTGCCGAACAGTGAGTCTACATAAAACCTAATTTTATGTGGAGTATACTTACCAGAATGTGGAAAAGTTATCTGAGGTAATAAACACAATTTTAAATACGTAAACATAACCCAACTTTCACGAGGTTATGTTATAAGGTTGTGTTATAAGGTAATATTAAAATAAGTAGAATGAATATCAATAAAGGTGATAATGTAGAGGAAATAGTTGAGAGTGAGATGGATGTTAAACTGGACCAAGTTAGTCAAACCAGTGTTACTGAATTAAACCCAGTTATAATAACCCCCATCTCAACTCAAGACGTAAGTAAGACGGATACATCTGCAATGATGCAGTTACTATTAAGCGAAATCAAAGGAATTAATAATAAATTCAATGAAAAATTTACTAATTTGAATGACAAATTTGATGAACAGAGTGTAAAGTTTGATGAAATAAAAAACGAAATTAAAAATCGTAATGAAAATCTTAATAAGCGATGTGACCAAGTAATTAAAAAGTTGGATGAGCAAGTAATCCAAATAGAAAATCAGAAGGTGAGTAGTACGAAAAACGAAGTACTGATTAATAAAGTAAATGACAGTGATAATTTGAATAATGAATTTACAGGTAGTAAGAATATGATATTAGAAAATGATAATGAAAATATGAGTGGAGAGAGAGAGAGAGAGAGAGAGAGAGAGAGAGAGAGAGAGAGAGAGAGAGAGAGAGAGAGAGAGAGAGAGAGAGAGAGAGAGCTTGGAGAAAGTATTTTTGTAAAAGGGGTGCAGGGGTTAGAATTTTCCTTTGATGTTGTATTAGGGGGTGAAGTCAAGTCTTCACGTATTTTTAATAAGGACGAGAGTTCCTTAAATTTATATTTGGGAGACGAAAGGTCTACAAATAGAATTCCTTGGTGTTTTTGTGTACCTCATAAGTGGTACAGTAATTTTGAGTTAGTGACCCCTGCATATTTGGAGAGAGAGAGAGAGAGTGTGTAACTTGGTGTTATGGTTAGAAATATATTAAGAGAGAAAGTGTAGAGAAGTATTGTGAAAGATATGGTGAGAGTAAGAGAATAATAGAAATTTTTAAAGTAAATAGAAAGTACAGAGAACTTGTAGAAAGGTTAGGAATAGAAATGGTGGATGAAAATAATAAATACTTACCTTGTAGTAACAGTGAAATTGAAATAATAATAGATAATGATAATAATGGTATCAAACACTTACCTTGGGAAGTAACAGGTGTAGTGGTAGAAAATGATGATGATAATTACAATATGACTAACAAGATTATAACATATGATCTTACTGATGTAGACAGAACCATACTCGATCGTGACTTGATATATGACATTGAAATTGTGAATGAATATGAAATGTTTGATAAATATTATGATTATAATGTTTCTAATAATAAAATTTATTCACTAAAAAATAAGATAAATAGACCTAAGATTAGAATGCTATTCAACGATGGAGGATAGATTGTTTCAATTGTGTAATGAACATTTAATATATGTGAAAAGTGGTTTTGAATTGGACTGCATATGGACTGATTTTGATTAATGACAAAATAATGAGTTTGGATTGTATATTTTTCATAGTTTTATATGTATTTATGTCAATGTATTTATGTAGTTTGATGTTGTGTATTACAGGTAAATTTTATGTACAACATGTATTGTGATCTTACGATTCGGTTGATTTTATGTTATACGATATATTGTATGTTACACTTATGATTGTGTTTACAAAATTCGGGCGCCATCTTCGTTACATATGTTATAGGCCAGGAATCCGTTACGCGAAGTTATGATGAACGGAATTTGCTTGAAATAATAAAACATCTGTTTATAAGTTTTACCAATGAAATACCCTTTTTATTTTATCTAACTCTTACATAACAGTTTTGCAAATGTGAAACAAACTCTAACCCCTCCAAAAGTATAATGCAAGTAAATATGTGATTTTCTAATAGTAATTATAAAATAGTAATATATGTAATTGTGCCCAACCCAGCACTTAGAAATTACTCAACACCCTCGCAATCTCTCTCTCTCTCTCTCTCTCATGGTACAAATTTTATTATTTTAGGAGCTCATTTTATGTAATTGAAATTTTGAATATTTGAATTTATATGATTTGTGATTTGGTCATTTTACATGAAGGAAACTTGGAAATAAAATAAGGATATTAAGGTGTTGATGGAACGTTCTCACCCATTTTCGTGTAGTTCCTGGTTGTTTCGGTGCGGTAAAACTTCACGTACGGTACCGCGAGTTTTCCGTGTACACGTTACGGTCACATTTTTGAATTGACGCACTGTAGTTATTTATATTGTTTATTAACCACTTACAGTGGTTCAAAATTTATAATTCACGTATGAGTGAATGGGTTGCCGGCCGGCGTTGATCACTGCTGCAGTTGAAATGACCAAGAGTCTTTGTTAGATTTTGCTGAGGTGGGGTGAACCTACGTCACACTTCCATTGTTAAGCTGTTGACAGCCTCGTGGTGTTGATGTAAACACATTCTCAGCCACTGACGTAATTAAGGTTCGGCACTCTTATCGCCACAAACTGCATACTGTTTTTTGTGATGCTTCACAGTTTTTGCTATGAATTGGTTCAAATCCTGACAAATATTATTATACACTCCACTCACTATATCTTCATACCGGTTATTTAAGGTTTGTTTGATTATGACCAAATTAAGAAAATACAATAGTTATGGTTTTATTTACCATATTTAAGGTAATTATAAATGTACCATGATTGTACCATCACAGTATGTTTTAATAAGTGTGTTAATAATTAACAACAACATGTTTTTGTTTAACTAAACACGTTTAAATAATTGAATAATAATTAAAGATTATTACTCTTAATTACTGAATTAATATAGTACAAAAGAAAGTTGTACTAATTTTGTAAAATTATTATTTAATTTGTAATGAAGGTAGTCCCTAATGAATAATAATAAATGATTAAGTAAGAATACATATATTTGAAAAGTGAGCTGTACTGTTATGAGTAGGTGAGAGATAAATTTTATAATGCAATGGTCAATTATTACAGTAAGGTAGAATGTTTAAACAGGGATAGAGCCTGGGTATAGATAAAACCGTGTGAGTTATTGAATTGAAGTTATTGGGAGTTAGATAGTTAATAATTTTAAAGAAAATAATACAAGAAAGTATTAGATATTTTAGGGACACAGTAGTTAGTGATTATTTGTAGAGGGGAGTAAAGTCAAGGTTAAACATATATTTGTTGTTGATGATATTTTGTAGTGGGGGTGAGGTTGATAAGGAGTAGCCAACGTATAGTGTTGTGGCAGGTAATAGCGTAGTTTAAGGGAGTGTTTGCCGAATATTTTGGAAGGGCAAAAATATTATGAATGTATATAGCCAGTTAGGGAACACCAATCTCTGTACAAAGACGCGCGGTGCTATAGGATTTATCGTCGGAATGAAATTAGTGAAAGGTGTTTATAATGAGAAATTGGTGTCATGATAGGTAAATTTGGTTGTTAGTTAGAAGAAAGGTGAGCAAGATTATAATAAGTAAAAGCATAGTGAATATAGGAGTCACCCAGACTAAACAATGATAGAATGTGAAAGGTTAGGTAGTTAGGTAGGTAGAAAGTTCAGAGTAGAAAGGTTAATAAGAAATGAAATGAAATAATAATAATGTAATAGGAATATTAATAATAAAATTTATGATAAATAATTGATGGCTAATTAATGAAAGTTTAGAATTAATGAATTAATTAACCTGAAAATAATTTAATTTTTATAATTTAAATGCAACTTTAAATAGATAAAATGTTGCAAATCTTAATTAAGATTAAATGTGAATTCACTATTTCAAAGTATTAAATGTATTAATGTATCAATGTATTATTATGTATTATGTTTTATGTGTTTAACATAGGAAATTTTACATGATGTATAGAAAATAGTGTGTGTGGAGGAGAAAGAGGGGTAAATATTGTTAACAGCGCCCAATTATTAACTGTTAATAATAATAATAATAATTTTAATTTCAATAAGATTTTATTAATTATTCTTTTTTCCTATAAAATGTTTTATCCATGTTTGAATATTTGGGGAGATTTATATGGGGATTTCATGTTTCATTTAAATATTTGTTTCTTTTATAATTACGTTAATTATGAAACAGAAAGAGTTAATTATTATCGATGGGAATCGAAACAATTTTGACAATTCAGGGTAGTCCACGAAGAGAATGGCAATTCTATGTAATACTTGTATTTTATATTTTTTTTTATATTTGTATTCCTAGTAGTTGAAGCAAACCCAGTGCTTATTAACACAAACCAGCACATAGCTAAGGGGAACCAGATCAGTTAAGGATAGAGTAATATACCAAGCCACTATTTTGATATTTTAATGTATTGTTTCAGTGTTTGGTGATGTTATGACGGCGGTCCTGAGCTGGCCAGCGCGTCAGAGCAGGAGTGTTACGCGCCTGATTGGCCTTATAGTGTTGGGATCTCGAAGGAGAAGTCCAGTCAGGTCATGCAGGTTCTGTCATCGTCATCAGACCACGGGTGAGTTATCGATTTTCTTTTATATAAATTGTAAGGGGTTGTGGCGACATATCTTGGCTGATCCCTTTAGGAAGTACGAATGGGTCAATGAAAGTTTTTATGCTTCGGCACAAAATCTTTCATTGAGGGGGTTTTGTCATGGTACAATTCTGGTACAATACTAAATTTATAAAAACATGGTACAAAAGACCATAATTATTGTATTTCTTTAAATTTTAACAATTATTTGGCAATAATTATTTAAATATTTCATAAGCCCTGTAAAGTTTTGGTGAGTGGACTATATAATTATTTTATAAAATGCAGATGAGTATTGACAGGATTTCGATCGTTTTCAATGTGAAACGGCAAACACGGCAAAAAAACGTATGTCACAGATGAAGATAAAGTGACTAGCCCTGATGACGTCAGCGGAAGGAATGCACATTTTCTGTAAACAAGTCGAAGCTGTAAACAAAGAACAAAAGCCTGATGACATAGTTTTTGCCCCACCTACGCAATGCTAAACAAAGACTCTGGGTCATTTTCTTCTGGATTGTGAACGCAGCCGGCCGGCAAAAGGTTCACCAAGTGTGAATTTTAACTTTTACACCACCAAAAGTGGTTAACAACAAAAGTGTTTGTAACAACAGTGACACCTTACCATTCGGTAAGGTGTAATCAGTGAAGATGTGACCGGTAGCGAAATCGACGAACTCGCGGTGTGCGATGTTCTACTGGAAAAACAACCACAGCTAAATATACGGTGAGACCTACCCAAAAAACCGGCAGCTGAGTATCAGCTGACCGATATTTATACCTTACAGTAAATTCATAATTACAAAATTTTAAAATGACCAAATTTTGCATTTAAATTCACAAAACGAGCTCGTACAACAACTAAAAATTTGTACCAGAGAGAGAGAGAGAGAGAGAGAGAGAGAGAGCGTGAACAAAATCATTTAACAAGTGCTGGGTTGTGCAGATATTATTTATTGTAGTGTTTATCATGTTCATTATACAATAATGTAACAACTGTTTATTTTGGAGGGTTAAAATGTTCTAAGGGTTTGATGTTTGCTAAACGCCACATGCCGTAATATGTACGTGTTTGGTACAGCTAGAGTCAGTTTTTCAATATGTATTTAGACTCATCTTAAAAATAAAAGGTCACTGGTACATTTTATCTTGAGTACGATTATTTCAGGTAATATATTCCACAACTCTGGTTTGTGTTACCCGAATTCTGGCCCTAAATGTAAGCTTGTATGATGTTGCACAATCTGACAACATGGCGTCCGATTTTAAAAGTGAAAGTAATTATTAATAGTACACACAAAATAAATGTAACTAATTAAACAATAAAAGTAGAAAGTTACAATATGTTATATGATGAAAAAATAGTAATTAATAGCCATATTGTTGACATTGGCAGAGTAAATAAATAAGAAAAGAAAGCAATGTTTGAGTTAGAGAAGAGAAAACGGTTAGTAAATAATTAGCAAGAAATAAGTAATAAAACAATTGTAACACAATAAAATCACACCAAGACTGAACCAAAACACATCCATTGATAATAAAGATAATTATAAGAACAAAATAACACTCTAGGACAAAATGAGATATAATGTGTGTGAAATAATCAAAAATCAGTAATGGCTACTTAGACTTGAGACAGGCCTAACGGTCAAACACCAACGAATACTAATTGTATGAAAATAGCCAAGTAATTAACAAATCCAAGGTGACTAATTAACCAAGGATAAATGGTAAATTTTATTAAAAACAAAATATTAAAATAAGGAGTTATATAAACAAAGAAATGTAATTAGTAAATATTAAATTAATTGTAAACTTAGAAAACATGAAATAACCCAATATTGTGGGATACCAAAATAATCTTTGTAAGAAAATACAAATGACAGTGCTAATAATTAATACTTAAGAAGGAAGATAATGGAAGGAAGAAAGTCAGAAGATATATGAAGATTTGAAAAGAATTCAAATTTTGATAACAATGGATTTATATCAAGCTAGTCCAATCAGAATTCTTTGGTAACCATAGAAACGGGACTGGTAGCAAAAATTACCGTTGAATATCGTTACTCAAAAAGGGACGCTCCTGAAAAACAGACGCCAGAATCCTGAACAAGCAATTTTCTTATTTAAAATGTTTTAAAAGTCAAACAAATTGTCAAAATTGAACGAGAAGGAGGCTGACTATTACTGAACTAAATTAACTGAGGGAGAAGACTTTTTAAAGACGAAGTGAATAAATTAATCCCAGTACTTTGAAAAAGATGCCAGAAGCCCGAATAAATGAAAACTGAATTATATTGCGGCTACGTTCCTTTGTTCCAGATCAACAGATTAATCACATGCTACGAAGCTGTTAAGTATCCAATAAATTATCTAAACTTCCGAAATAACGCACTTTGAATATTTCTCACTATATTCTGAAATATCACTGAATCAATTTTATTCTCTTTCAAAGATTAAATAAAAAATATTAAGACACTGAAAATTTGTCAAATTATAAAGCTAACCTAGTATTATGAGAGTACGAACCTTTAAAACACTGTTACTACACTCCAACAAACCACTTATAGCTACACGTTATAATATTTAAGTAGAAACATTGTAAGGTTGTGTATTTTTATTATTGTAATTGCACCTGAGCCGTTTAACGTGATCAAAAGAATCCAAACATTTGAACGAAAATATTTGTTTACCACTTAGGTAGAATGCCATACTGTATGTTAGTTACATTCAAAATCGATTTGTAAAACCCAGAGAGAAATTTTCTCATAAATAAATAACCGGTGCAAAATTATATAAGAAACCAAATATACCTTGTGTCAAGGAAAACAGTAATAACCAATCGTTAATAAATACTGTGTATATCAAATGTGTTTTATTTTCAGTAGGAAGGTGTATTCTTAATATAATAAATTATAGCGGACGTCTACGGAGTGGTGACTAGCGCTCAAGTAGCGAATACAACAAACTGCTGGCTTGATCGTACAAGTCGATAAGCGGTGGGACAAATTGAATTCTCCACACCGCCTGAGCAGAACCGCTGATAATAATACATTTTTAATTGTTTTAAATAAACAATTTGGTGCCACCCGGGAATCATACACTCCTAGTGAACCTCAGGTCGGGACTATGATACCTGGTTATCCGTACGTTCGCTATGGACTCGAGCATCGTAAGTTACGTTACCGAGCGAGGACGAATTGGTAAGACACACATACGCAAGTTACACTCTGACATACTTCTACATTTTCCAGAGAAATAATAACGACGACGGCACACACGTTACACTATAAAATTGACGCATCGAACGTGTGGCAAAATAACACGGCAGCCACAAAGGAGTACTAAAATATTTAAGTTTGCCCCATAATTTAGAGCGCTCTTTTAATTTAATATAATTATATCGGGAACTTGCTCGTCGGTTACTTAACTTTCGTCGTTCCTCTCCACGCCACGTGCCGCACTAGATATATGTCCGAATGTTTGGTCGGTTCAACAAATTTTAATTTTTCTTTCCTCCCTCCACTTACTTCATTCTGAGATATCGGGTCACTTATTTATGTCTGGTTGTCACCGTATACAGTTAAAAGAATTATTTGGTGCACACGAGTTCTTTTGTTCACCCGGCCAGGTAAAAGTTGTTAGTCGAACTGCTTTTACTATTTTCACAGTTTTTGATAAAAATTTGCCCGGCCGGTGACGCACGCCACTATTCGCGTCCGTTACTTGTAGATGTTAATACTCGACTCCCCGGCACCTGCGAAACAGACTCCCCACTACATCTTGTTGTTCAACCAGAAAGCACTGCCTTCAGGCGACAAATTTTCGTAGCCGCACACAGTGTATGGATTGTCTATGGGACACACAGGCTAAGGTTGTTAAATGTTGACGATATAGGAGGCTTTGTGGGTGTGGCCTCTTACTGGATTTCCTTCGTCTTGAAAGCACATGGTCTGACAAACGTTATGCCTCGCCATTTTTTGTGGCGTCGGTTTTAATGTTTAGGCGTAGTAGCGGCGCGCCGTCGAGTGCGTGTGCGTCTCTGTACATGACAATATTGAATTCACAAGCAAGTCTGGCATTTTTCAACTACACTCCATTCAAAAAGTTACGTGTTACTGTTCTTTGTTCGAATACGACATTAATTTGCAGGGGACTTGCAATGCTGACCGAATAGATTTAAATAAATTTAATACAAAAACAAAAACCCCCTTTTTTCCCCATTACATCTGGAACATTTTTGCTATCTATTTAAACAACGATAGCTGCCACTTAGAGTCAGTCTTATGTCGGCGATTACTCAGTGGAGTTTAAAAGGTGATTTATTCCAGTGCAGTTCTAAGTATTGTAGCAAAGTGCTACGTGTTTTATAATTATGCGAGACTCTATTAGCTGACATTATTATTGCATGTGAACAATGTTTATTTGCTTTGTTGTAAGAGACTATCTTGTTGATTACAAACTGTTTACTGTGATATTAAAGCCAGTGATTAGTGACTTAAATGGTGTCTTGTATTTTGTTTTCCACTGTACTATACGACGATCAGTAGACCGTTGCAACAATATAATGATTTTCTCTTAATTCTTGTTATATTAAGTGTTGTTTAGAGGCACACTTGCATAATAAATCAGTTAATAACCTTCAAATCTGTAGTTTGTGTACACAAGTGCATATATTTACATGTTTGTTAATATTTTGCTATGAATGCTGCAGGTGTTGAGTGAATACATGTAACTATATATGGCCATAAAATTAACCACCTTCCAGATATAAAGTTAGTTAAATTGTATGAAAAAATTCAGATAAATTATAAGTAGATCAGAGTCAAAATAACTAGTATCATTTTGACACTTAGATCTTAAATTTGAAAAACTAGGCTAGATAAGCTATCATAATATAAATCATTTTATAATGTAGTATTGGTTTTATACCACAAAGGCCAGCTCATATACTAGGATCACAAGCTCTTAAAATTGTGATAGTTTTAGATTACTAAATTTTTAGGCCAATTCAATGTAAATTATTCTAGTATTTAATATTTTAAATTCTTGTTTGAAATGAAAATTAATATCTGGATCACCCTATACTATTAAGCGAGCAATAATTGTAGCTATGTTTTTTTCTCTCGAAAACAGCTCTAACGATTTTCTCGGAAGTTGGTACTTAAGGGTATTTTGACACCAGGAATCGATTGGACTCAGTATCATTTTCTGCAAAATTCGTCTAAGGGCAAAATCTGAGGGCCTTTATTTTAAAATATTGCGGGACCGATACCGCGAGACAATTAATTATTGCTAGGCAACTCCAATTTCTAACCAGCCATTGATAAATGCAAACGGCGCAGTATCGATATGTTTATATATGAAGAAGAATAAATAGCTGTTGCAATCAATGTAAATAAACAAATTAAGAGTTAAGACGAACAATAATTGTATACCCTATCTAATAATATTAAGCGAGCAATAATGTATTTAATTTATAACGTGTTCCATGTACGCTGTTGTGTTTCCTGTGTTCTCTGAGGTAAGCATTAATACACGGACACGTCATGAACAAAAAAATTCAAGGATTGTATTGAAACGTTCGAAAAAGGTTGTTAGTAAGCTAAGTTAATAATCATTTATGAGATTTTTGAAACTGTTGCTTTTGCTTCTTAGTGACTTACAACAGAAAGGTCAAAGGTACATTTTATTATAGAGTAAAACGCTCGGGTTGGTGCATATAACATGGGGTATGTTACCTAAATATGGATTACACAATATGGATCAACTACTTCGTTCTATAGGAAATCCTAATATAGCCTTTGGTGGAAAGATTGTTGTCTTTGGAGATTTCCGGCGATGTTTGCCCCTTCAACCTTGTGCTAACCGCAGTGAGTTGGTAGACCTTTCGATTAAGAAAAACAGTCTTTGGAGTCATTTTAACTTCTTTTCACTGACTCCTATAATATCAAACAAGCAATAATCGTATGTAGCTATATTTTTGTTTCTCGAAATGGCTCTAACGATTTTCTCGGAAGTTGGTACTTAAGGGTATTTTGACACCAGGAATTGCTTGGACTCGGTCTCATTTTCCGCAAAATTCGTCTAAGGGCCACATCTGAGGGCCTTTATTTTAAAATATCGCGGGACCGATACCACGTGACAATTAATTATTGCTAGGCAACTGCAATTTCTAACCAGCTTTCTTAACGTACAGATAAATAAATTACAGAAACTGTCGATAAATGAAAACGGCGCAGTATCGATATGTATATATATGGAAAAGAATAAATAGCTGTTGCAATCAATGTAAATAAACAAATTAAGAGTTGAGACGAGCAATAATTGTTTACCCTATCTAATTATATTAAGTGAGCAATAAGTATTTAATTTATAACGTGTTCCCTGTAAGCTGTTGTGTTTTCTGTGTTCTCTGAGGTAAGCATTAATACAAGGACACGTCATGAACAAAAAATTCAAGGATTGTATTGAAACGTTCGAAAAAGGTTGTTAGTAAGCTAAAGTTAATAATAATTTATGAGTTTTTTGAAACCGTTGCTTTTGCTTCTTTGTGACTTACAACAGAAAGGTACGTTTTATTATAGAGTAAAACGTTCGGGTTGGTGCGTGGGGTATGTTACCTAAATATGGATTACACAATATGGATCAACTACTTCATTCTATAGGAAATCCTAATATACCCTTTGGTGGAAAGACTGTTGTCTTTGGAGGAGATTTCCTGCAATGTTTGCCCATTCAACCTCGTGCTAACCGCAGTGATTTGGTAAGACCTTTCGATTAAGAAAAACAGTCTTTGGCATCATTTTAACTTCTTTTCACTGACAGAAAATATGCGTGTGAATCCAGAGCAAAGAGCCTTTGCTGAATATTTATTAAAAGCTGGCAATGGAGACTTGCCAGCAAATCCTATGCATGAGATTGAACTACCAGAGGATATTCTTTCCAACGGCAATCTTACTGAAGAAGTATTCGGAGACTGTCTGGCTAAAACAGATATGAAGATATGAAGAACAGGGCTATACTAGAACCAATAATAAAGATGTTAATAAAATTAATGCAGAAATTATTGAAAAGCTTCCTGGAGAGTGCAAAGTTTACAAAAGTTATGATTCTGTCAAAGATCAACCAGAAGGAGGTCTTGAATTTACTTCTGAATTCCATTGAAATGGCTGAACTAACACCACATGAACTGAAACTTGTAAAAAATACAATAATAATGCTCTTGCGAAACTTGGATTTCTCCGAAGGACTATGCAATGGAACAAGGCTAATAGTTACTGAGTTGTGTAACAATATTATTAAATAAAAGATTATCACTGGAGAGAATGCAGGCCGAGAAGTCCATATCCCAAGAATCACATTAGATTCTAGCAAAAATCAACTTGGATGTACTATGCAACGGCATCAGTTCCACATAAGACCTGCTTTTGCTATAACCATCCACAAAGCTCAAGGAGAAACATTTGAATTCGTTGGTATCTACTTACTTATATCAGTTTTTATGCATGGAATGTTGTATGTAGCATTTTCTACAGTAAAAAGCCGAAGCAGCTTAAAAGTTCTTTTGAAACCAGAAAATCCTCACTATACACGAAATGTTGTATGGAAAGAAATACTAAATACTAGAAGCCTAGAAATACTAGAAGAGTTTACTATAACTTTCCAATAATTTTGTATTATACTGTATTTTGTATTATTCTATGTACTTGTATTTTTTATGTGTATAATGCAATTGCTATTATTTTAAATGTTTATACAATACACGTATAGTTTCTGTTCACGTTTACAAATTTCTGCTTATGTTTACAAATCCTAAACAATTTAATGTAAAAATAATCTGTATACATATACATACATATACATACATATACATACATATATATGTATATATATATATTTTTTCAATCACTTTCTGCTACAGTCCGTTTCTTGATATATATAATACTATAATACTTATAACTATTTTACCTCAAGATATATTTTGAGGTAAAATAGTTATAAGTATTATAGTAATATATATATATATATATATATTTCAATCACTTTCTGCTACAGTCCGTTTCTTGATGTATATAATACTATAATACTTATAACTATTTTACCTCAAGATATGTTTTTTCCTTTAGGAACATGTTTCGGGAGATCCTGTTCTCCCATCTTCAGCCTTCGCCATCTTGCTTCTGGTGCAGTATTTGTGTGTTGGCTTCTGGATGTTATTAAGGTGGTTTGTTGGTCTTTGGTCCTTCAATGTTGCATTATTGTGTGTGGTTGTGGTATCTGTTTTTGTATTTTGTGTATTTTCGATGTTGAGTGCTTTGAATATTGTGTCATGTTTTGTATTGATTTGTATTTGTTCTGGTATTAATTTGTTTTGTGTTTTATGTTTGTAAATCTGTAAATTTTCCCAAATGTTCATTATGGTGCCTTTGTGTGGTATATGTTTTATTAGTGTTACATTGGTTATGTCTGGGAATTCATGTCCTGTGTTTATTGCATGTGTGGCTAAATTGGATTTATATATATTTGGTTTTGTGTATGCATTTAGGTGTTCAAAATAACGTTTTTTCAGCTGTTTTTTTGTTTGTCCTATATAACATTTATTGCAATCTTGGCATTCAATTTTGTATATACCGTTGGTTGTTGTATTATCTTTGTTGTGCGAGCTATTTAGATTTTGTAATTTATTTTTATTAGTTTTGTATGCTATTTTTATATCTGTGTTTTTAAATAGTTTTGTTAGTTTTGACATTTTATTATTTATATATGTGAATGTGGCCCATTTTTTGTTGTTGTTATTATTTATGTGTTGTTCAGTTTGATTAATTCTTAATTGTTCAGTTTTTATTTTGTATTTGATTTTATTTTCTATTTTGATCATAGTATTTTTATTGTATCCATTTGCATAACCAATTTGGTGTATTATATTTCTTTCTTTGTCAGTTTCTTGTTTGTTTAGGGGTATTTTGTACATTCTGTTAAATAACGAATAAAATGCTGCCATTTTATGTTGTGGTGGGTGGTCAGAATGGTTAGGTATAATGATGTTAGTGGAAGTTGGTTTTCTATATATTGCATATTGTATGTGTTTGTTGTATCTTGTGATGGTTATGCCTAAATAGTTGATTTTGTTATGTTTTTCTTTTTCTTCTGTGAATTGTATTTTGGGATGTATGTTATTGATTTGTTTCAGTATGTTCTCTGCATTTGTGTTTTTGTTATTTGATACATATAGTCCATCATCTACATATCTTATCCATATGCCATCTGGGTCATGTGTTTTTATGATATTTTGTATTTTGGTGTCTATATGTTGTAGGAATATTTCTGCTATTATGCTTGATAATGGTGATCCCATTGCTAAACCTTCTTTCTGTTGATAAATTTTGCTATTGAATTCAAAGTAATTTTGTTTTAGTATTAGTTGGAGACTATTTTTTATTTCGGTTATATATTGTTTGGTTTCATTTTGTTCTATAAGTTTGTTTATTATTATGTCAATTGTTTCTTCTACTGGGATATTAGTGTACATGTTTTGTAACGGTACGAGATTGTAGGGCCAAGATAACATTTTTTTAAAAATTACATTCTCTATACAGTCATTGTTCATCCTTGTAGAACCCCGAGTTAGTCACCCAGATAGGCTGTGTTTATTGCAGAAAAAACGTCTATGTTTTGTCTCCGCACTCATGCAACGCAGACTGATGGTGAAATAACATCAACCTGCGCCTCAGCCGTGAATTACGAAAGAGAGTATGTAACTGCAGATTGCGCCAGGCGGCAAAAACATTGCTCACCTTCCCGCCTCTGCTAAGGCGCTCTTTCAATAGCACCAATGGGAGCACATATGCACGATCACGTGACCAAAAAACACTGTATGCAATTTAGCAAACTAACGCCAGTGCCAGTGTGACACAGGGCCGCGCGGCCAGCCTAAGCGAGCTAAGTGTTCGAAAATTTATGTCGGCCGACAAAACAAAACGAAATATTATTTTAAAGTGGATTAAAATAATAGTGGCGCATCAACTTAATTTGAAATAAGCAATAACAGCACCGCGGTTAAACAGTGAGAAACTAAATTATGGTGTGTTAAACAGTGCATTCACAGCAGAGGTGCAAAACAGCGGAGTTCTTCAGACGTTAAGTATTAACTGAGTTTTAAACAAGATTATTTTCCTTTTTCTTTCCCAGAGTATAATTCAACATAAATAAATATAAATCTAAAATGTACATTAGAGATCTCGAAGTGGGGTTTAAATAGAACGATAAAATCAAAGAACGAATGTGTGTGAGTGTGTAGCCAAAGCACGTATTGGTTCATTGCAGATAGTAAATAGTTGGGGTATACCATAGTTGTAATAAGCTAGTTAATTAAGAAATATTTTATTACTAAATTTGATTTCACAAATTGTTGCTCATTCTACACGTATTTGCTCTAAATGTTATGAAAGAGAGACGAAGTAGTTGTTTTAAATAATAAATCAGAGGCAATGTGTTAGCACAAACGGTGTATTTGATCTTTGCCTATATCAAATCCAAATAATCCTTTTTGCAGCAGTTTCGTCTGAACGACCCTTGGAATAAAAACCCTAAGGTAAGAGAATTATAATTTAATTAATTGAGTAGTTTCATTGGCCCCGAACTGGGACAGCAAATATAATTTGTGGTTATATTCGCCGGACCTAACCAAGCTGCAGAACGGGTTGTTTGGGAGTGAGGGCGATTGTCAGTATAAGTATATAAATTGTGTATAAGTAAATACTTGAAAACATGGAAAACAATATTGATTTAACTAGCACTAGTGCTGAAAATCAAATAAGAACAAGAGTAAATGAAACGGTAGTAAATGAAAATATGTCAACCGAATCGGCCAATAAAAGCGATTCAGGTATTCAGACAGAGTCGCTGTCAATCAGTGACAGTAATGTAAACGGATCTGTAGTAATTAGTGAGGGGGGAGTAACTTCCACCCCTATTACAATTAAAACAAACATAAAAGAAAAAGAATTGTCATTGGAGGATATATTTGATTTTATGAAAAGTCGTTTTGATGTAAGTGATGTTAAGTTCCATGAATTAAAGAGTGACTCGGACGCTAAATTCAATATACAGAATAGTACGTTCCATGAGTTAAAGGGCGATATAAATAATATTGACCAAAAATTTGATAAGCGTTTATGTGAAATGAATACAAAATTTGATGAGCGTTTATGTGAAATGAATACAAAATTTGATGAGCGTTTATATGATATGAAACAACAGAGTGTTAAGTTAGAAGACAATATTCAGAAACGTTTAAATGAGATGAATGAATGTTTCAATACATTTAAAGAACAAGTGATAGGCTCAGTAAATGAACAGTTAAATAAGCATATCATTAATGTAAACAAACAAGTGTCAGAGACAGTCAAAATACAAGTGCATGAGCAAATTCAAGAGTTGAAAGATAATTTTGAAAGTAGTATAAATAAGTATAATGTTGATAATGAGTGTAAATTTAATTGTGTAGTAGAGAAAATAGTAGAAGTTAGAGATAACATGGAGACATATGAAACTAATGTTAATTTCAAAATAAATGAAATAGAAAGCAATTGCGATAGCAAAATAAGTGAATGTCAATTGAGTTTTGCGAATAAAATCTTAGAAATCAATGACAATGTTGATAGTAAGATCAGTGAAACAGAAAGTAGTTATAAGTCAGAAATACAGCTATTAAAAGGTGCTGTAGAAATGGTAAATAATGCCAGTATTCAATCTGAACGTGTAACTAGCAACAAGTTTAATTTAATGGAACAAAAAATAATCAATGTTAAAGATGACTTGAAAACGGTAATAAACAAAACATTAGACAGTGTCCATGAACAAGTAGTAATCACCCGTAATGTAGATAGCGAAATAGAGTTAGAGGCATTTACTGGGGATAGGAGGGGGGTACACCCTATGCAATTCCTAAATAGAGTAAGAGACTTTAATAGATTTTGTAACAATAATTGGGAGATGAAATTATTGAAAGTTATGAAATGTTTTAAGGGAAGCCCCTCAATTTGGGCGGAGGTACATAAGGGAGATTGGTTAGATTTCGAAAGTTTTGAAGGGGATTTTAGAAGTAAATACTGGTCTGAAGAGGACCAAGAAGTACTTAGAAGCAAGATAATGGGGTCGGGTAATTTTGGGACTAATGGTAGTAATGTCACCATTTATGTAATGAAAATGTACAATGAGGCAAAATACCTTGAACCACCGTTACCGTTTAGATCATTCGTACGTCATATAAGTAAACATTTACCCAGGGAGGTGCAAATTAACCTGATGACGCGGGAAGTGGAAGGTATAAACGATCTTGAACAAATATTAGATATTTTCCAAAATATCAGGGACCGGGAAATTGGTAGGCGCCCAAACCCGTCAGGGGTACATAACAACGAGAATCATAATCATAATCAACCTAGTGGGACACCAAACACATATAGAGGGACAAGGGGAGGCTACAATAATAACTATAGACGTGAGGACTGGCGATGTGGAGAGTGTCATTGTGAGAACTATGGGAGTAGAACAACTTGTTACAGGTGTCATAAAGAGAGGAGTTGCCAACGCAATACGGAGCCTAACCAAAATAGCCAACCACCGAGAGGAGGGAGCAGCAACCGAGGAGCACCGGGAAGCAGTGGAACTCCTAATAGAGGTCGTGGTGGACACACTCCAGGCCGTGCAAACACCCAGACGGAAAACTAACAAGGACAGTGAGTGAAGGGACCCCACCATTGTCGACAAATGACTGCGGGGCCCAAGACAACAACAAATATACAAATAACGCCATCTGTACGGATATGTCCAAGGAACTAATGGAGGAAGGGGACTTGGAGACAGCCAGACCAGAAACCGGACTGACAGAGGTAAGAATTCAAATTGAAGGTAAGGAAGTAAAAACTTTAGTCGATACAGGTAGTGAAATTTCTGTCATTTCTGAACACGTATTAGAGAGTTTGCAAGAAATAAATAAAAATATCCCAATTTTGCCAGTAGCGGGGGTGACCATTGTAGGTATTACCGGGGTTAGGAGTAAACGTGTAACTAAACAAGTACATTTGAACATGGTAATTAAGGGAGTAGAATATGACAACACATTTTTAGTAGTAAGGGGACTAAATTTGGAGGTTATTCTGGGGAATGATTTTTTGATAAAACACAAGGCGGTAATTGATTTCCAGAAGCGGTTGTTAGTATTAAATAACGAAGGTAGACCAGTTGAGATTAACTTTGAGCGGGTAGTAGATAAAGTCAGAATTTCGGGAGTTAAGATGATACTAAATCGGGCCAGTAAAGTAGATACGGTAGTTAATACGTACGCATGTAGAGAGGGAGAGTTAGGGGATAATGCAAATAAACGAATTTGGGAGGATAGAGCGGTAAAATTTCGTAGTGAGGGGCGTGATGTAGGGAGTTCTCAACGCAAAGCGTTGTGGCAGGTAATAGAGTGTTTTCGAGAAGTGTTTGCCGATGTACCAGGGAGGGCAAGGGATTATGAGTGTGAATTAAAAGTAAGGGAACACGCACCCTATGTACAAAGAAGCTATCCGGTACCTTATTCAAAGAGGAGGGTGGTTCAGGCGGAATTAGATAAAATGTTGGAAGGGGACATAATAGAAAGATCAGTATCACCGTACTCTAACCCGTTAGTAGTAGTCATTAAGAAAGATGGCCGCGTTAGATTATGTTTAGACGCCCGCAAGATTAATCAGATAATTATCCCGGACCGGGAGTCACCCGAAGCAATAAATGAAATCTTCCAAAAATTCAGTGGAGTTAAATACATGACCTCATTAGATTCAACCGCGGGGTACTGGCAAGTCCCGTTAGCATGTGAAAGCCGGAAATACACAGCATTCCTGTTCAATGGAAAGAATTACCAATTTAAACGATTACCTTTTGGGCTGAATACCAGTGTAGCCAGCTTTATAAAATGTTTAGATGAAATACTCCAGCCACAGAATTTAGATTTTTTAACCATTTATGTAGACGATATATTGATAGCATCACGAACATTTTCCGAACATGTGGAACATTTAGAATATGTATTAGATAGACTGCGTACAGGGGGGTTGACTGTCAATTGGGAGAAGTCTAAATTCCTACAGAAAGAAATACATTTTCTAGGGTTCATAATTACACCAGAGGGGATAAGAGCTAACCCAGAGAAAGTAGAATCAATTTTAAAATTTCCAGAACCCCGAAATATTAAGCAGTTACAAAGTTTTTTAGGGCTATATAATTTTTATAGAAAATTCCAGAAAAACTATGCCCATATAACTTCTAAGTTGAGCGCAGTGTTACAAAAGAACAAACAATGGAAATGGGGGGAAAGAGAACGAGAGGTGTTTATTGAAATAAAGGACCACTTTAGTAACATGATCATGATGAATCACCCTAATTTTGAACGCACATTTTATTTACAGACCGATGCTAGTAACATCGCATTGGGTGCAGAACTGTACCAGGAGGACGACGAAAAGGAGCATCACACCATCGCTTTCGCCAGTCGTACCCTATTAGCTGCTGAAAGAAACTACACAACAACGGAGAAGGAACTATTAAGCATTGTTTTTGCGGTGAAGAAGTTTCGAACATATCTACTGGGAAATTCCACTATCATCCGGACGGACCACAAGGCATTATCTTTTTTAAACACCTGCAAGTTGACACACAGCAGGATCACCAGGTGGGTGCTAGCTTTACAAGAGTACAATTTTAGTTGGGAGTATATAAAAGGGGTAGAAAACAAAATACCTGACACTTTATCCAGGGTAGATACAGAGGGAATGAGAACAGGGAGGGACTTAAAAGAAATAGAAATTTTCAGACTTAGCAGGGAAGATAGATTATTTGGGGAAGAATTGAGAGATATTAATAGTATGCAAAGAACAGATCTTAAATTGAACAAAATAATAACTAGCTTAGAGTCCGACTTAGAGGAGTCAGGGTATAGCCGTTATTTCCAGATTTATCAAGGGAGTTTATTTAAGAAAGTAGAGGGGGGAGAGCGTGATTGGAGGTTAGTTATACCGGAAGGGTTGGTAGACAAGATAATATGGGACTGTCATTTTCGGTATGGGCATTTCGGTGCTAGGAAGTGCGTAAATGTATTAAAAGAATCATGCTTATTCAAAAATATGGAACGGAGGGTTAGAACTTTACTCCGAGGGTGCGATTTATGCCAAAAGTCAAAAGTAGTTAATTACCGTTTAGAGGGACAGATGAGGTGTGTTAAAGTAGAAAAGCCTTTTGATCTAGTTGCGGTAGACTTGTTTGGCCCTCTACCAAAGGGAAGGGGAGGCATCATGTACATTTTTGTAGTATTAGATACATTTACGAAATTTGTAAGATTATACAGTGTAAAGCGGGCCACTAGTAAAGTACTAAGTGAGAAAATAACGAAGGATTATATGATTAAAACCGGAAAACCTAAAATAATATTATCCGACCATGGGCCCCAATTTATTAGTGGAATATGGCGACAAACTTTGGGCTGGGAAGGTATTATACCTAAACACACGGCGGTATATCATCCTCAGTCGAACCAAGCTGAAAGAGTCATGCGAGAATTAGGGAGAATTTTCCGAGCATATTGCCATGCTAAACATAGTGAATGGCCAGTCTATGTGGGAAGAATTGAAGAATGGTTAAACTGCACCACCCATGAATCAACAGGGTTCACACCATACGAGCTAGTTAAAGGAAAACGCCCACCTAGGATCCTGGAACAGCTGTTCAATTTTCCGCCGGAGAGCAACCCACAAGACTTGGAAGTAAAACTTCAACTCGCAAATGAAAACTTATTAACCAAGGGAGAAAGAAGAAAACGGCTTCATGATGCCAAAGGTAAGTGGATTAAATACGAAATAGGCCAGTTGGTATTAGTAAGAAGACACGACTTATCAAGTGCACAAGATAAAGAGATTAAAAAATTCTTTTTGTTGTATGAAGGACCATTTGAAGTAGTTGAAATCAAAATGGATAACGCCTACGTTCTACGAAATCAAATGACTGGAGAAATAGTGGGTACCCATAACGCCACCAATTTAAAAAAGTATTGGCTAAAATGAAATAATAATAAATAAAAATAATACATCAAATCCTGTAATTGAACATAAACTAAATAATTACAAAAACCATATAACTAAATAATTATAAATAACTACAAATAATATTAAACAGTAAGTGGTAGCGGATAGGTGTTCCCCACTTGTCCCAGTGGGGTTCGTCTATTTCAGGGACGCGCCCCTGCCCACGCGAGCCTGGGTTTTCTCCATGCACCTTTATTTTCGGAGGAAGCTTTGTCCCTACCTTTAGTCCTAGTTCTTGACCTTGTAATAATCCCTATCCCTTTTATCTTCCCGATTTCCCTAACCCTCCCCTTAGAGTAAAAATATAAACAATTATTCTGTACATATAACATATAACCTATTTACAGGTAATTAAGAAAAAAATAATAAGTATAATATGAAGTAAGTAAATAATTTTGGAAAATATTTTAAAGTAAACTTATGTAACCAAAGGGTTTAATTATTATTTTGTGGTACCTGCTATGTTAGGTTATGAGTACGGTATAATGGTATTAAGCATGTGATTGTGGAGGAATTTAAAGAGAGATTAGAACCAATGATGTCATGTTTGTAGAATTTATTGAAATATTAAGAAAAAACAAACAGTTAATCATGTAGAATCATTTTGAGAATTGTAATCAAAGTCATGGAAACTGGTTTAAATAAATGTATAATTTAAAAGGGTCAATTTTATTAATGATTAAAAAATATAACTGATCTAAACTGGAATAAAAATGTAAGAGACAAATATATTATCTAGAAGATTTATAAAACTTGAAAAGTGTAGCAAGCAGGTATGGCAATATATGCTGAAACTGAGAATGTTTATAACTGTTGTTTATGAAAGCAAGTCTGGCACACAAATGTAAACAGAAATGTTGTAGTCTGCTGAACCAGTATCTTGAGTAAAAGCTTATTGTGATAGAAAGGAATTGAAATTAAATTTTTTTACAGACCAAATAATAACGAGGCAATTACTGTAACTTTTGAGATTAATTGAATTAGTTAAAGTAAATTAAATACAATTAAATTAATTTAGTAATAAAATTAATAGAAACAATGATTTTTAACAATGAACTTAACTTTATTTTCATTTAAATTCAAATTGGAATTATAAATTAAATGCTAATTGATGCCAATAATGATTAAAACATTTATTTAACACTGACAACTGATGGAAAATGTTCAGGATGAGATAGTGTCTGGAAAATATTACTGTCCAAGTAACTTGTATCAATGCTAATCTAGATTTTATATTTTAACTGTAGATTCCCCACCTAAGTGCGGTCATGACCTCACCGGATCATGACCGTGAAAGTAGTTAATTGTGACAAATCATAAATTTTACTTGATATAACCGGCTTGTGGTTTGTTTATTTTGTCAATCCGGTGGTTTGTTATATTTAGTAGGGGGGTTATTTTTTGGGGAATCTACCAAATTTTGGAACAGGTCTATTTTCACCCAGATAGGGGTGGTAGTCCATTAGGGGTGTATAATATAAAAAGAATAGTAGGTTATATGTATACCGAATTTTATTGTAACGCCGAAGCAAGGATGGGGGTGGAATAAAAGAAAAAAAATGTCCACCCCTTCCGCATCAGTCCTTGTGAAAGCAACTAGACGCCACAGTCTAGGGGGGGTAATAGTGAGTGTGGATGGGCGGTGACCCAGTTACAGGTCACGAGGGAGATGTGGGTTACGGCGAGGATGAGGCTGAAAAAGGCCAAGAAGCCTCGTGCAGACCACATTAAAATGTAACGGGTATCAGGGGTTAAGGGATTAAAAGGGGGGTATATAAAAAAAAAAAAAAAAAAAAATTATAGTAGCTAGGTATGAATGGAGTTAATGTTATTTTGTGTAATTAAGGTGTTATTTTGGATGGGCAACATTGTATGGGGAATATTATTCAATTTAACTGGAATTTATGTGTATCATTGTAAGCCAATATTGTTTTATTAATATTATTCTTTACGGTCTATAATATAAAATGAGCCAGTACGTTGTCAATGAACCAGTACGGCTAAGAGGAAACAAATCAGATGTGGGATATGGAGTGATGGAAGGCCGTTTGTTGATTTTTCTTATTGAATGTTTTTAAAGTCAGGCGATACTGGGTCTGGTATCTGTTCGATTTTTCGGTGTTGGGATCTCAACAGAGAAGTCCAGTAAGATCGGATAGGTGCTGTCGCAGTCGCCAGACTAGGGGGGTAAGAACCCATGATTTTAGTAGTGCTCAGGGGGGTTGCGGCGCCATATCCTCACTGATCCTCTTAGGTTTAGGCAATAAGAGTTTGAACGCCCCGGCCTTCAATCTCTTATTGGGGGGGTATTGTAACGGTACGAGATTGTAGGGCCAAGATAACATTTTTTAAAAAATTACATTCTCTATACAGTCATTGTTCACCCTTGTAGAACCCCGAGTTAGTCACCCAGATAGGCTGTGTTTATTGCAGAAAAAACGTCTATGTTTTGTCTCCGCACTCATGCAACGCAGACCGATGGTGAAATAACATCAACCTGCGCCTCAGCCGTGAATTACGAAAGAGAGTATGTAACTGCACATTGCGCCAGGCGGCAAAAACATTGCTCACCTTCCCGCCTCTGCTAAGGCGCTCTTTCAATAGCACCAATGGGAGCACATATGCACGATCACGTGACCAAAAAACACTGTATGCAATTTAGCAAACTAACGCCAGTGCCAGTTGTGACACAGGGCCGCGCGGCCAGCCTAAGCGAGCTAAGTGTTCGAAAATTTATGTCGGCCGACAAAACAAAACGAAATATTATTTTAAAGTGGATTAAAATAATAGTGGCGCATCAACTTAATTTGAAATAAGCAATAACAGCACCGCGGTTAAACAGTGAGAAACTAAATTATGGTGTGTTAAACAGTGCATTCACAGCAGAGGTGCAAAACAGCGGAGTTCTTCAGACGTTAAGTATTAACTGAGTTTTAAACAAGATTATTTTCCTTTTTCTTTCCCAGAGTATAATTCAACATAAATAAATATAAATCTAAAATGTACATTAGAGATCTCGAAGTGGGGTTTAAATAGAACGATAAAATCAAAGAACGAATGTGTGTGAGTGTGTAGCCAAAGCACGTATTGGTTCATTGCAGATAGTAAATAGTTGGGGTATACCATAGTTGTAATAAGCTAGTTAATTAAGAAATATTTTATTACTAAATTTGATTTCACAAATTGTTGCTCATTCTACACGTATTTGCTCTAAATGTTATGAAAGAGAGACGAAGTAGTTGTTTTGAATAATAAATCAGAGGCAATGTGTTAGCACAAACGGTGTATTTGATCTTTGCCTATATCAAATCCAAATAATCCTTTTTGCAGCAGTTTCGTCTGAACGACCCTTGGAATAAAAACCCTAAGGTAAGAGAATTATAATTTAATTAATTGAGTAGTTTCAGTTTGTTATGTCATATGATGTGAAAAATGTATTTTCATTTATATTTATTATTTTTAGTTTGTCTATTAATTCGTATGTATTTTTTATGTTATGATGGTTATTTGTTAGATGGTTATTTTTTAGTTTTTGTGCTATTATTCTTGCTATTTTGTATGTAGGAGCTTTTTTGAAATTGATTAATGGACGTATTGGGTTGTTTAATTTGTGTATTTTTATTAGGCTGTTCATTTTAGGTGGTTCTGGATTATTGTTTACATATATGTCTATGTTTTTATTGTTGAAAATGTTTTTATTAGTTTTATTGTTTGTTTAAGATAGTTTTCTGTTGGGTTTTTATCTAGTTGTACGCATTTATTATTGTTGATGAAGTCTTCGGTTTTTTTGATGTAGTCTGTTTTATCAATGATTACTGTTGCTTGACTTTTGTCTGCTTTAGTTATTATTAAATTATTGTTCTTTACTTTATTTTTAATTTCTTTTATTGTTTTTCTTTTGTTTATCTTTGTTTTTCATTTCGCTAGTGATTATTTTTTTAATTATATGTGTTGCTTCTGTTCTTTTTTCTTCTTGTATATTGTCTTTTATTAGGTTAATGGCAAATTCTGTTTCTACTATTAAATTTTCTAGATTTTTGTTTGCATTTTGGGTTATGTTAGTTTTTGAAATATTGTTTAAATATTCTGTTTCTTTTTTGTTAAATTCTGTATTGCTGAGGTTAATGGTTCGAGGGTAAAATGTGTGTTTATTTTTGTTTTTTTGTTCCTGATTTTTGTTTTGTTTTAATGTGTTAAGTTTTTTGTTGATTGTGTAAGTCTTTTTGTTTTTCTCAAATCTTATTTTATTTTCTATGTTATTGTATTTATTATTCCAAGTGATTGGATGTAATAAACTTGTTAGCTCTAAGTGTAGTTTGTATATGTCTAGTGTTATGCTATTTTTCTTACTGTATAATTGATTAATTTCGTTTTGTATCCATAGACTTTGTGCTTGTTTTATAGTTTTTGGTGCAGTCATATTTTTGTTGTTTGTGTTTACGTTGATGTATTTAGGTGTTAATTTATGTTTTTGGCATTGTCTATTGAAGTATATGTTTATGTTTGTGTTCATTAGTTGTTTTTTTCGTGTTTGAAATTTGTTTAACAATTTGGTAATGTGGTTATATGGAATTGTGGTTATGTTGTTTGTGTACATGTTAATGTATATTTATGTGAGAGATGATTTGTTATCCATTATTTGGTAGTTGATTTCACTTATTTGCTATTCACTTCACTATTTTTTTCTTCACTATACACTTTTGTTTTTGCTTTGTTTTCTAACCTCACTTTTCGTTTTTTCACTGTAGGCTTATTTACCTTGTATGGTTATATTATTTCAATCACTTTCTGCTACAGTCCGTTTCTTGATGTATATAATACTATAATACTTATAACTATTTTACCTCAAGATATATTTTTTCCTTTAGGAACATGTTTCGGGAGATCCTGTTCTCCCATCTTCAGCCTTCGCCATCTTGCTTCTGGTGCAGTATTTGTGTGTTGGCTTCTGGATGTTATTAAGGTGGTTTGTTGGTCTTTGGTCCTTCAATGTTGCATTATTGTGTGTGGTTGTGGTATCTGTTTTTGTATTTTGTGTATTTTCGATGTTGAGTGCTTTGAATATTGTGTCATGTTTTGTATTGATTTGTATTTGTTCTGGTATTAATTTGTTTTGTGTTTTATGTTTGTAAATCTGTAAATTTTCCCAAATGTTCATTATGGTGCCTTTGTGTGGTATATGTTTTATTAGTGTTACATTGGTTATGTCTGGGAATTCATGTCCTGTGTTTATTGCATGTGTGGCTAAATTGGATTTATATATATTTGGTTTTTTGTATGCATTTAGGTGTTCAAAATAACGTTTTTTCAGCTGTTTTTTTGTTTGTCCTATATAACATTTATTGCAATCTTGGCATTCAATTTTGTATATACCGTTGGTTGTTGTATTATCTTTGTTGTGTGAGCTATTTAGATTTTGTAATTTATTTTTATTAGTTTTGTATGCCATTTTTATATCTGTGTTTTTAAATAGTTTTGACATTTTATTATTTATATATGTGAATGTGGCCCATTTTTTGTTGTTGTTATTATTTGTGTTGTTCAGTTTGATTAATTCTTAATTGTTCAGTTTTTATTTTGTATTTGATTTTATTTTCTATTTTGATCATAGTATTTTTATTGTATCCATTTGCATAACCAATTTGGTGTATTATATTTCTTTCTTTGTCAGTTTCTTGTTTGTTTAGGGGTATTTTGTACATTCTGTTAAATAACGAATAAAATGCTGCCATTTTATGTTGTGGTGGGTGGTCAGAATGGTTAGGTATAATGATGTTAGTGGAAGTTGGTTTTCTATATATTGCATATTATAATACACCAAATATAATACATCAAATTGGTTATGCAAATGGATACAATAAAAATACTATGATCAAAATAGAAAATAAAATCAAATACAAAATAAAAACTGAACAATTAGTCCGGTTGACTATAAGACTCCTCGCGAACTGTTCTAGAGTTATTATAAGACTTTCAACATTATTATTTCACTGCCGAAAATGGTAACGTGACTTCCGAAATTTATTATACGACTGCTGAAATTTATAAGACTGCCTCATCCCGCGTTCGACATTCACTTTTTATTAACATCTCCCTACTAGAAAATTTGTCTCTGGCTTGTCCACGCCTAAGATTACCATGATAGGCTGAAACTCTACCCTCTCTTGAAGTCGTTTCCCACCATCTCGAAGTCTTCCAGTCTTCTACCCTCTGATTCGTTATTCTGTTAGTTGCTATGGAAACGGGCCTCTTGACCGCTCTCTCTCGTGAAATACTTCGTCCTGATAGGTAGCCCCATATAAAGTTTTATTACAAAGTGACGCATCCAACGTGTGGCAGAATAACACGCATTTTACAAATATAAACACCACGTTACAAAGATTTATTACAATATATATATATATATATGTATATATATATATATTTCAATCACTTTCTGCTACAGTCCGTTTCTTGATGTATATAATACTATAATACTTATAACTAATTTACCTCAAGATATATTTTTTCCTTTAGGAACATGTTTCGGGAGATCCTGTTCTCCCATCTTCAGCCTTCGCCATCTTGCTTCTGGTGCAGTATTTGTGTGTTGGCTTCTGGATGTTATTAAGGTGGTTTGTTGGTCTTTGGTCCTTCAATGTTGCATTATTGTGTGTGGTTGTGGTATCTGTTTTTGTATTTTGTCTATTTTCGATGTTGAGTGCTTTGAATATTGTGTCATGTTTTGTATTGATTTGTATTTGTTCTGGTATTAATTTGTTTTGTGTTTTATGTTTGTAAATCTGTAAATTTTCCCAAATGTTCATTATGGTGCCTTTGTGTGGTATATGTTTTATTAGTGTTACATTGGTTATGTCTGGGAATTCATGTCCTGTGTTTATTGCATGTGTGGCTAAATTGGATTTATATATATTTGGTTTTTTGTATGCATTTAGGTGTTCAAAATAACGTTTTTTCAGCTGTTTTTTTGTTTGTCCTATATAACATTTATTGCAATCTTGGCATTCAATTTTGTATATACCGTTGGTTGTTGTATTATCTTTGTTGTGTGAGCTATTTAGATTTTGTAATTTATTTTTATTAGTTTTGTATGCCATTTTTATATCTGTGTTTTTAAATAGTTTTGACATTTTATTATTTATATATGTGAATGTGGCCCATTTTTTGTTGTTGTTATTATTTATGTGTTGTTCAGTTTGATTAATTCTTAATTGTTCAGTTTTTATTTTGTATTTGATTTTATTTTCTATTTTGATCATAGTATTTTTATTGTATCCATTTGCATAACCAATTTGGTGTATTATATTTCTTTCTTTGTCAGTTTCTTGTTTGTTTAGGGGTATTTTGTACATTCTGTTAAATAACGAATAAAACGCTGCCATTTTATGTTGTGGTGGGTGGTCAGAATGGTTAGGTATAATGATGTTAGTGGAAGTTGGTTTTCTATATATTGCATATTATAATACACCAAATATAATACATCAAATTGGTTATGCAAATGGATACAATAAAAATACTATGATCAAAATAGAAAATAAAATCAAATACAAAATAAAAACTGAACAATTAGTCCGGTTGACTATAAGACTCCTCGCGAACTGTTCTAGAGTTATTATAAGACTTTCAACATTATTATTTCACTGCCGAAAATGGTAACGTGACTTCCGAAATTTATTATACGACTGCTGAAATTTATAAGACTGCCTCATCCCGCGTTCGACATTCACTTTTTATTAACATCTCCCTACTAGAAAATTTGTCTCTGGCTTGTCCACGCCTAAGATTACCATGATAGGCTGAAACTCTACCCTCTCTTGAAGTCGTTTCCCACCATCTCGAAGTCTTCCAGTCTTCTACCCTCTGATTCGTTATTCTGTTAGTTGCTATGGAAACGGGCCTCTTGACCGCTCTCTCTCGTGAAATACTTCGTCCTGATAGGTAGCCCCATATAAAGTTTTATTACAAAGTGACGCATCCAACGTGTGGCAGAATAACACGCATTTTACAAATATAAACACCACGTTACAAAGATTTATTACAATATATATATATGTATATATATATATATATTTCAATCACTTTCTGCTACAGTCCGTTTCTTGATGTATATAATACTATAATACTTATAACTAATTTACCTCAAGATATATTTTTTCCTTTAGGAACATGTTTCGGGAGATCCTGTTCTCCCATCTTCAGCCTTCGCCATCTTGCTTCTGGTGCAGTATTTGTGTGTTGGCTTCTGGATGTTATTAAGGTGGTTTGTTGGTCTTTGGTCCTTCAATGTTGCATTATTGTGTGTGGTTGTGGTATCTGTTTTTGTATTTTGTGTATTTTCGATGTTGAGTGCTTTGAATATTGTGTCATGTTTTGTATTGATTTGTATTTGTTCTGGTATTAATTTGTTTTGTGTTTTATGTTTGATAATCTGTAAATTTTCCCAAATGTTCATTATGGTGCCTTTGTGTGGTATATGTTTTATTAGTGTTACATTGGTTATGTCTGGGAATTCATGTCCTGTGTTTATTGCATGTGTGGCTAAATTGGATTTATATATATTTGGTTTTGTGTATGCATTTAGGTGTCAAAATAACGTTTTTTCAGCTGTTTTTTTGTTTGTCCTATATAACATTTATTGCAATCTTGGCATTCAATTTTGTATATACCGTTGGTTGTTGTATTATCTTTGTTGTGTGAGCTATTTAGATTTTGTAATTTATTTTTATTAGTTTTGTATGCTATTTTTATATCTGTGTTTTTAAATAGTTTTGTTAGTTTTGTCATTTTATTATTTATATATGTGAATGTGGCCCATTTTTTGTTGTTGTTATTATTTATGTGTTGTTCAGTTTGATTAATTCTTAATTGTTCAGTTTTTATTTTGTATTTGATTTTATTTTCTATTTTGATCATAGTATTTTTATTGTATCCATTTGCATAACCAATTTGGTATATTATGTTTCTTTCTTTGTCAGTTTCTTGTTTGTTTAGGGGTATTTTGTACATTCTGTTAAATAACGAATAAAATGCTGCCATTTTATGTTGTGGTGGGTGGTCAGAATGGTTAGGTATAATGATGTTAGTGGAAGTTGGTTTTCTATATATTGCATATTGTATGTGTTTGTTGTATCTTGTGATGGTTATATTTAAATAGTTGATTTTGTTATGTTTTTCTTTTTCTTCTGTGAATTGTATTTTGGGATGTATGTTATTGATTTGTTTCAGTATGTTCTCTGCATTTGTGTTTTTGTTATTTGATACATATAGTCCATCATCTACATATCTTATCCATATGCCATCTGGGTCATGTGTTTTTATGATATTTTGTATTTTGGTGTCTATATGTTGTAGGAATATTTCTGCTTTTATGCTTGATAATGGTGATCCCATTGCTAAACCTTCTTTCTGTTGATAAATTTTGCTATTATATTCAAAGTTATTTTGTTTTAGTATTAGTTGGAGGAAAAAATATATCTTGAGGTAAATTAGTTATAAGTATTATAGTATTATATACATCAAGAAACGGACTGTAGCAGAAAGTGATTGAAATAATATAACCATACAAGGTAAATAAGCCTACAGTGAAAAAACGAAAAGTGAGGTTATAAAACAAAGCAAAAACAAAAGTGTATAGTGAAGAAAAAAAATAGTGAAGTGAATAGCAAATAAGTGAAATCAACTACCAAATAACGGATAACAAATCATCTCTCTCATAAATATACATTAACATGTACACAAACAACATAACCACAATTCCACATAACCACATCACCAAATTGTTAAACAAATTTCAAACACGAAAAAAACAACTAATGAACACAAACATAAACATATACTTCAATAGACAATGCCAAAAACATAAATTAACACCTAAATACATCAACATAAACACAAACAACAAAAATATGACTGCACAAAAAACTATAAAACAAGCACAAAGGCTATGGATACAAAACGAAATTAATCAATTATACAGTAAGAAAAATAGCATAACACTAGACATATACAAACTACACTTAGAGCTAACAAGTTTATTACATCCAATCACTTGGAATAATAAATACAATAACATAGAAAATAAAATAAGATTTGAGAAAAACAAAAAGACTTATACAATCAACAAAAAACTTAACACATTAAAACAAAACAAAAATCAAGAACAAAAAAACAAAAATAAACACACATTTTACCCTCGAACCATTAACCTCAGCAATACAGAATTTAACAAAAAAGAAACAGAATATTTAAACAATATGTCAAAAACTAACATAACCCAAAATGCAAACAAAAATCTAGAAAATTTAATAGTAGAAACAGAATTTGCCATTAACCTAATAAAAGACAATATACAAGAAGAAAAAAGAACAGAAGCAACACATATAATTAAAAAAATAATCACTAGCGAAATGAAAAACAAAGATAAACAAAAGAAAAACAATAAAACAATAAAAGAAATTAAAAATAAAGTAAAGAACAATAATTTAATAATAACTAAAGCAGACAAAAGTCAAGCAACAGTAATCATTGATAAAACAGACTACATGAAAAAACCGAAGACTTCATCAACAATAATAAATGCGTACAACTAGATAAAAACCCAACAGAAAACTATCTTAAACAAACAATAAAACTAATAAAAACAAATAAAAACATTTTCAACAATAAAAACATAGACATATATATAAACAATAATCCAGAACCACCTAAAATGAACAGCCTTATAAAAATACACAAATTAAACAACCCAATACGTCCATTAATCAATTTCAAAAAAGCTCCTACATACAAAATAGCAAGAATAATAGCACAAAAACTAAAAAATAACAATCTAACAAATTACCATCATAACATAAAAAATACATACGAATTAATAGACAAACTAAAAATAATAAATATAAATGAAAATACATTTTTCACATCATATGACATAACAAACATGTACACTAATATCCCAGTAGAAGAAACAATTGACATAATAATAAACAAACTTATAGAACAAAATGAAAACAAACAATATATAACCGAAATAAAAAATAGTCTCCAACTAATACTAAAACAAAATTACTTTGAATTTAATAGCAAAATTTATCAACAGAAAGAAGGTTTAGCAATGGGATCACCATTATCAAGCATAAAAGCAGAAATATTCCTACAACATATAGACACCAAAATACAAAATATCATAAAAACACATGACCCAGATGGCATATGGATAAGATATGTAGATGATGGACTATATGTGTCAAATAACAAAAACACAAATGCAGAGAACATACTGAAACAAATCAATAACATACATCCCAAAATACAATTCACAGAAGAAAAAGAAAAACATAACAAAATCAACTATTTAGACATAACCATCACAAGATACAACAAACACATACAATATGCAATATATAGAAAACCAACTTCCACTAACATCATTATACCTAACCATTCTGACCACCCACCACAACATAAAATGGCAGCATTTTATTCGTTATTTAACAGAATGTACAAAATACCCCTAAACAAACAAGAAACTGACAAAGAAAGAAATATAATATACCAAATTGGTTATGCAAATGGATACAATAAAAATACTATGATCAAAATAGAAAATAAAATCAAATACAAAATAAAAACTGAACAATTAAGAATTAATCAAACTGAACAACACATAAATAATAACAACAACAAAAAATGGGCCACATTCACATATATAAATAATAACATGACAAAACTAACAAAACTATTTAAAAACACAGATATAAAAATAGCATACAAAACTAATAAAAATAAATTACAAAATCTAAATAGCTCACACAACAAAGATAATACAACAACCAACGGTATATACAAAATTGAATGCCAAGATTGCAATAAATGTTATATAGGACAAACAAAAAAACAGCTGAAAAAACGTTATTTTGAACACCTAAATGCATACACAAAACCAAATATATATAAATCCAATTTAGCCACACATGCAATAAACACAGGACATGAATTCCCAGACATAACCAATGTAACACTAATAAAACATATACCACACAAAGGCACCATAATGAACATTTGGGAAAATTTACAGATTTACAAACATAAAACACAAAACAAATTAATACCAGAACAAATACAAATCAATACAAAACATGACACAATATTCAAAGCACTCAACATCGAAAATACACAAAATACAAAAACAGATACCACAACCACACACAATAATGCAACATTGAAGGACCAAAGACCAACAAACCACCTTAATAACATCCAGAAGCCAACACACAAATACTGCACCAGAAGCAAGATGGCGAAGGCTGAAGATGGGAGAACAGGATCTCCCGAAACATGTTCCTAAAGGAAAAAATATATCTTGAGGTAAATTAGTTATAAGTATTATAGTATTATATACATCAAGAAACGGACTGTAGCAGAAAGTGATTGAAATAATATAACCATACAAGGTAAATAAGCCTACAGTGAAAAAACGAAAAGTGAGGTTATAAAACAAAGCAAAAACAAAAGTGTATAGTGAAGAAAAAAAATAGTGAAGTGAATAGCAAATAAGTGAAATCAACTACCAAATAACGGATAACAAATCATCTCTCTCATAAATATACATTAACATGTACACAAACAACATAACCACAATTCCACATAACCACATCACCAAATTGTTAAACAAATTTCAAACACGAAAAAACAACTAATGAACACAAACATAAACATATACTTCAATAGACAATGCCAAAAACATAAATTAACACCTAAATACATCAACATAAACACAAACAACAAAAATATGACTGCACAAAAAACTATAAAACAAGCACAAAGGCTATGGATACAAAACAAAATTAATCAATTATACAGTAAGAAAAATAGCATAACACTAGACATATACAAACTACACTTAGAGCTAACAAGTTTATTACATCCAATCACTTGGAATAATAAATACAATAACATAGAAAATAAAATAAGATTTGAGAAAAACAAAAAGACTTATACAATCAACAAAAAACTTAACACATTAAAACAAAACAAAAATCAAGAACAAAAAAACAAAAATAAACACACATTTTACCCTCGAACCATTAACCTCAGCAATACAGAATTTAACAAAAAAGAAACAGAATATTTAAACAATATGTCAAAAACTAACATAACCCAAAATGCAAACAAAAATCTAGAAAATTTAATAGTAGAAACAGAATTTGCCATTAACCTAATAAAAGACAATATACAAGAAGAAAAAAGAACAGAAGCAACACATATAATTAAAAAAATAATCACTAGCGAAATGAAAAACAAAGATAAACAAAAGAAAAACAATAAAACAATAAAAGAAATTAAATTAAAGAACAATAATTTAATAATAACTAAAGCAGACAAAAGTCAAGCAACAGTAATCATTGATAAAACAGACTACATCAAAAAAACCGAAGACTTCATCAACAATAATAAATGCGTACAACTAGATAAAAACCCAACAGAAAACTATCTTAAACAAACAATAAAACTAATAAAAACAAATAAAAACATTTTCAACAATAAAAACATAGACATATATATAAAAAATAATCCAGAACCACCTAAAATAAACAGCCTAATAAAAATACACAAATTAAACAACCCAATACGTCCATTAATCAATTTCAAAAAAGCTCCTACATACAAAATAGCAAGAATAATAGCACAAAAACTAAAAAATAACAATCTAACAAATTACCATCATAACATAAAAAATACATACGAATTAATAGACAAACTAAAAATAATAAATATAAATGAAAATACATTTTTCACATCATATGACATAACAAACATGTACACTAATATCCCAGTAGAAGAAACAATTGACAATAATAAACAAACTTATAGAACAAAATGAAAACAAACAATATATAACCGAAATAAAAAATAGTCTCCAACTAATACTAAAACAAAATTACTTTGAATTTAATAGCAAAATTTATCAACAGAAAGAAGGTTTAGCAATGGGATCACCATTATCAAGCATAAAAGCAGAAATATTCCTACAACATATAGACACCAAAATACAAAATATCATAAAAACACATGACCCAGATGGCATATGGATAAGATATGTAGATGATGGACTATATGTGTCAAATAACAAAAACACAAATGCAGAGAACATACTGAAACAAATCAATAACATACATCCCAAAATACAATTCACAGAAGAAAAAGAAAAACATAACAAAATCAACTATTTAGACATAACCATCACAAGATACAACAAACACATACAATATGCAATATATAGAAAACCAACTTCCACTAACATCATTATACCTAACCATTCTGACCACCCACCACAACATAAAATGGCAGCATTTTATTCGTTATTTAACAGAATGTACAAAATACCCCTAAACAAACAAGAAACTGACAAAGAAATAAATATAATACACCAAATTGATTATACAAATGGATACAATAAAAATACTATGATCAAAATAGAAAATAAAATCAAATACAAAATAAAAACTGAACAATTAAGAATTAATCAAACTGAACAACACATAAATAATAACAACAACAAAAAATGGGCCACATTCACATATATAAATAATAACATGACAAAACTAACAAAACTATTTAAAAACACAGATATAAAAATAGCATACAAAACTAATAAAAATAAATTACAAAATCTAAATAGCTCACACAACAAAGATAATACAACAACCAACGGTATATACAAAATTGAATGCCAAGATTGCAATAAATGTTATATAGGACAAACAAAAAAACAGCTGAAAAAACGTTATTTTGAACACCTAAATGCATACACAAAACCAAATATATATAAATCCAATTTAGCCACACATGCAATAAACACAGGACATGAATTCCCAGACATAACCAATGTAACACTAATAAAACATATACCACACAAAGGCACCATAATGAACATTTGGGAAAATTTACAGATTTACAAACATAAAACACAAAACAAATTAATACCAGAACAAATACAAATCAATACAAAACATGACACAATATTCAAAGCACTCAACATCGAAAATACACAAAATACAAAAACAGATACCACAACCACACACAATAATGCAACATTGAAGGACCAAAGACCAACAAACCACCTTAATAACATCCAGAAGCCAACACACAAGTACTGCACCAGAAGCAAGATGGCGAAGGCTGAAGATGGGAGAACAGGATCTCCCGAAACATGTTCCTAAAGGAAAAAATATATCTTGAGGTAAATTAGTTATAAGTATTATAGTATTATATACATCAAGAAACGGACTGTAGCAGAAAGTGATTGAAATAATATAACCATACAAGGTAAATAAGCCTACAGTGAAAAAACGAAAAGTGAGGTTATAAAACAAAGCAAAAACAAAAGTGTATAGTGAAGAAAAAAAATAGTGAAGTGAATAGCAAATAAGTGAAATCAACTACCAAATAACGGATAACAAATCATCTCTCTCATAAATATACATTAACATGTACACAAACAACATAACCACAATTCCACATAACCACATCACCAAATTGTTAAACAAATTTCAAACACGAAAAAAACAACTAATGAACACAAACATAAACATATACTTCAATAGACAATGCCAAAAACATAAATTAACACCTAAATACATCAACATAAACACAAACAACAAAAATATGACTGCACAAAAAACTATAAAACAAGCACAAAGGCTATGGATACAAAACGAAATTAATCAATTATACAGTAAGAAAAATAGCATAACACTAGACATATACAAACTACACTTAGAGCTAACAAGTTTATTACATCCAATCACTTGGAATAATAAATACAATAACATAGAAAATAAAATAAGATTTGAGAAAAACAAAAAGACTTATACAATCAACAAAAAACTTAACACATTAAAACAAAACAAAAATCAAGAACAAAAAAACAAAAAAATAAACACACATTTTACCCTCGAACCATTAACCTCAGCAATACAGAATTTAACAAAAAAGAAACAGAATATTTAAACAATATGTCAAAAACTAACATAACCCAAAATGCAAACAAAAATCTAGAAAATTTAATAGTAGAAACAGAATTTGCCATTAACCTAATAAAAGACAATATACAAGAAGAAAAAAGAACAGAAGCAACACATATAATTAAAAAAATAATCACTAGCGAAATGAAAAACAAAGATAAACAAAAGAAAAACAATAAAACAATAAAAGAAATTAAATTAAAGAACAATAATTTAATAATAACTAAAGCAGACAAAAGTCAAGCAACAGTAATCATTGATAAAACAGACTACATCAAAAAAACCGAAGACTTCATCAACAATAATAAATGCGTACAACTAGATAAAAACCCAACAGAAAACTATCTTAAACAAACAATAAAACTAATAAAAACAAATAAAAACATTTTCAACAATAAAAACATAGACATATATATAAACAATAATCCAGAACCACCTAAAATGAACAGCCTAATAAAAATACACAAATTAAACAACCCAATACGTCCATTAATCAATTTCAAAAAAGCTCCTACATACAAAATAGCAAGAATAATAGCACAAAAACTAAAAAATAACAATCTAACAAATTACCATCATAACATAAAAAATACATACGAATTAATAGACAAACTAAAAATAATAAATATAAATGAAAATACATTTTTCACATCATATGACATAACAAACATGTACACTAATATCCCAGTAGAAGAAACAATTGACATAATAATAAACAAACTTATAGAACAAAATGAAAACAAACAATATATAACCGAAATAAAAAATAGTCTCCAACTAATACTAAAACAAAATTACTTTGAATTTAATAGCAAAATTTATCAACAGAAAGAAGGTTTAGCAATGGGATCACCATTATCAAGCATAAAAGCAGAAATATTCCTACAACATATAGACACCAAAATACAAAATATCATAAAAACACATGACCCAGATGGCATATGGATAAGATATGTAGATGATGGACTATATGTGTCAAATAACAAAAACACAAATGCAGAGAACATACTGAAACAAATCAATAACATACATCCCAAAATACAATTCACAGAAGAAAAAGAAAAACATAACAAAATCAACTATTTAGACATAACCATCACAAGATACAACAAACACATACAATATGCAATATATAGAAAACCAACTTCCACTAACATCATTATACCTAACCATTCTGACCACCCACCACAACATAAAATGGCAGCATTTTATTCGTTATTTAACAGAATGTACAAAATACCCCTAAACAAACAAGAAACTGACAAAGAAATAAATATAATACACCAAATTGATTATACAAATGGATACAATAAAAATACTATGATCAAAATAGAAAATAAAATCAAATACAAAATAAAAACTGAACAATTAAGAATTAATCAAACTGAACAACACATAAATAATAACAACAACAAAAAATGGGCCACATTCACATATATAAATAATAACATGACAAAACTAACAAAACTATTTAAAAACACAGATATAAAAATAGCATACAAAACTAATAAAAATAAATTACAAAATCTAAATAGCTCACACAACAAAGATAATACAACAACCAACGGTATATACAAAATTGAATGCCAAGATTGCAATAAATGTTATATAGGACAAACAAAAAAACAGCTGAAAAAACGTTATTTTGAACACCTAAATGCATACACAAAACCAAATATATATAAATCCAATTTAGCCACACATGCAATAAACACAGGACATGAATTCCCAGACATAACCAATGTAACACTAATAAAACATATACCACACAAAGGCACCATAATGAACATTTGGGAAAATTTACAGATTTACAAACATAAAACACAAAACAAATTAATACCAGAACAAATACAAATCAATACAAAACATGACACAATATTCAAAGCACTCAACATCGAAAATACACAAAATACAAAAACAGATACCACAACCACACACAATAATGCAACATTGAAGGACCAAAGACCAACAAACCACCTTAATAACATCCAGAAACCAACACACAAGTACTGCACCAGAAGCAAGATGGCGAAGGCTGAAGATGGGAGAACAGGATCTCCCGAAACATGTTCCTAAAGGAAAAAATATATCTTGAGGTAAATTAGTTATAAGTATTATAGTATTATATACATCAAGAAACGGACTGTAGCAGAAAGTGATTGAAATAATATAACCATACAAGGTAAATAAGCCTACAGTGAAAAAACGAAAAGTGAGGTTATAAAACAAAGCAAAAACAAAAGTGTATAGTGAAGAAAAAAAATAGTGAAGTGAATAGCAAATAAGTGAAATCAACTACCAAATAACGGATAACAAATCATCTCTCTCATAAATATACATTAACATGTACACAAACAACATAACCACAATTCCACATAACCACATCACCAAATTGTTAAACAAATTTCAAACACGAAAAAAACAACTAATGAACACAAACATAAACATATACTTCAATAGACAATGCCAAAAACATAAATTAACACCTAAATACATCAACATAAACACAAACAACAAAAATATGACTGCACAAAAAACTATAAAACAAGCACAAAGGCTATGGATACAAAACGAAATTAATCAATTATACAGTAAGAAAAATAGCATAACACTAGACATATACAAACTACACTTAGAGCTAACAAGTTTATTACATCCAATCACTTGGAATAATAAATACAATAACATAGAAAATAAAATAAGATTTGAGAAAAACAAAAAGACTTATACAATCAACAAAAAACTTAACACATTAAAACAAAACAAAAATCAAGAACAAAAAAACAAAAAAATAAACACACATTTTACCCTCGAACCATTAACCTCAGCAATACAGAATTTAACAAAAAAGAAACAGAATATTTAAACAATATGTCAAAAACTAACATAACCCAAAATGCAAACAAAAATCTAGAAAATTTAATAGTAGAAACAGAATTTGCCATTAACCTAATAAAAGACAATATACAAGAAGAAAAAAGAACAGAAGCAACACATATAATTAAAAAAATAATCACTAGCGAAATGAAAAACAAAGATAAACAAAAGAAAAACAATAAAACAATAAAAGAAATTAAATTAAAGAACAATAATTTAATAATAACTAAACCAGACAAAAGTCAAGCAACAGTAATCATTGATAAAACAGACTACATCAAAAAAACCGAAGACTTCATCAACAATAATAAATGCGTACAACTAGATAAAAACCCAACAGAAAACTATCTTAAACAAACAATAAAACTAATAAAAACAAATAAAAACATTTTCAACAATAAAAACATAGACATATATATAAACAATAATCCAGAACCACCTAAAATGAACAGCCTAATAAAAATACACAAATTAAACAACCCAATACGTCCATTAATCAATTTCAAAAAAGCTCCTACATACAAAATAGCAAGAATAATAGCACAAAAACTAAAAAATAACAATCTAACAAATTACCATCATAACATAAAAAATACATACGAATTAATAGACAAACTAAAAATAATAAATATAAATGAAAATACATTTTTCACATCATATGACATAACAAACATGTACACTAATATCCCAGTAGAAGAAACAATTGACAATAATAAACAAACTTATAGAACAAAATGAAAACAAACAATATATAACCGAAATAAAAAATAGTCTCCAACTAATACTAAAACAAAATTACTTTGAATTTAATAGCAAAATTTATCAACAGAAAGAAGGTTTAGCAATGGGATCACCATTATCAAGCATAAAAGCAGAAATATTCCTACAACATATAGACACCAAAATACAAAATATCATAAAAACACATGACCCAGATGGCATATGGATAAGATATGTAGATGATGGACTATATGTGTCAAATAACAAAAACACAAATGCAGAGAACATACTGAAACAAATCAATAACATACATCCCAAAATACAATTCACAGAAGAAAAAGAAAAACATAACAAAATCAACTATTTAGACATAACCATCACAAGATACAACAAACACATACAATATGCAATATATAGAAAACCAACTTCCACTAACATCATTATACCTAACCATTCTGACCACCCACCACAACATAAAATGGCAGCATTTTATTCGTTATTTAACAGAATGTACAAAATACCCCTAAACAAACAAGAAACTGACAAAGAAATAAATATAATACACCAAATTGATTATACAAATGGATACAATAAAAATACTATGATCAAAATAGAAAATAAAATCAAATACAAAATAAAAACTGAACAATTAAGAATTAATCAAACTGAACAACACATAAATAATAACAACAACAAAAAATGGGCCACATTCACATATATAAATAATAACATGACAAAACTAACAAAACTATTTAAAAACACAGATATAAAAATAGCATACAAAACTAATAAAAATAAATTACAAAATCTAAATAGCTCACACAACAAAGATAATACAACAACCAACGGTATATACAAAATTGAATGCCAAGATTGCAATAAATGTTATATAGGACAAACAAAAAAACAGCTGAAAAAACGTTATTTTGAACACCTAAATGCATACACAAAACCAAATATATATAAATCCAATTTAGCCACACATGCAATAAACACAGGACATGAATTCCCAGACATAACCAATGTAACACTAATAAAACATATACCACACAAAGGCACCATAATGAACATTTGGGAAAATTTACAGATTTACAAACATAAAACACAAAACAAATTAATACCAGAACAAATACAAATCAATACAAAACATGACACAATATTCAAAGCACTCAACATCGAAAATACACAAAATACAAAAACAGATACCACAACCACACACAATAATGCAACATTGAAGGACCAAAGACCAACAAACCACCTTAATAACATCCAGAAGCCAACACACAAGTACTGCACCAGAAGCAAGATGGCGAAGGCTGAAGATGGGAGAACAGGATCTCCCGAAACATGTTCCTAAAGGAAAAAATATATCTTGAGGTAAATTAGTTATAAGTATTATAGTATTATATACATCAAGAAACGGACTGTAGCAGAAAGTGATTGAAATAATATAACCATACAAGGTAAATAAGCCTACAGTGAAAAAACGAAAAGTGAGGTTATAAAACAAAGCAAAAACAAAAGTGTATAGTGAAGAAAAAAAATAGTGAAGTGAATAGCAAATAAGTGAAATCAACTACCAAATAACGGATAACAAATCATCTCTCTCATAAATATACATTAACATGTACACAAACAACATAACCACAATTCCACATAACCACATCACCAAATTGTTAAACAAATTTCAAACACGAAAAAACAACTAATGAACACAAACATAAACATATACTTCAATAGACAATGCCAAAAACATAAATTAACACCTAAATACATCAACATAAACACAAACAACAAAAATATGACTGCACAAAAAACTATAAAACAAGCACAAAGGCTATGGATACAAAACGAAATTAATCAATTATACAGTAAGAAAAATAGCATAACACTAGACATATACAAACTACACTTAGAGCTAACAAGTTTATTACATCCAATCACTTGGAATAATAAATACAATAACATAGAAAATAAAATAAGATTTGAGAAAAACAAAAAGACTTATACAATCAACAAAAAACTTAACACATTAAAACAAAACAAAAATCAAGAACAGAAAAACAAAAAAATAAACACACATTTTACCCTCGAACCATTAACCTCAGCAATACAGAATTTAACAAAAAAGAAACAGAATATTTAAACAATATGTCAAAAACTAACATAACCCAAAATGCAAACAAAAATCTAGAAAATTTAATAGTAGAAACAGAATTTGCCATTAACCTAATAAAAGACAATATACAAGAAGAAAAAAGAACAGAAGCAACACATATAATTAAAAAAATAATCACTAGCGAAATGAAAAACAAAGATAAACAAAAGAAAAACAATAAAACAATAAAAGAAATTAAATTAAAGAACAATAATTTAATAATAACTAAAGCAGACAAAAGTCAAGCAACAGTAATCATTGATAAAACAGACTACATCAAAAAAACCGAAGACTTCATCAACAATAATAAATGCGTACAACTAGATAAAAACCCAACAGAAAACTATCTTAAACAAACAATAAAACTAATAAAAACAAATAAAAACATTTTCAACAATAAAAACATAGACATATATATAAACAATAATCCAGAACCACCTAAAATGAACAGCCTAATAAAAATACACAAATTAAACAACCCAATACGTCCATTAATCAATTTCAAAAAAGCTCCTACATACAAAATAGCAAGAATAATAGCACAAAAACTAAAAAATAACCATCTAACAAATAACCATCATAACATAAAAAATACATACGAATTAATAGACAAACTAAAAATAATAAATATAAATGAAAATACATTTTTCACATCATATGACATAACAAACATGTACACTAATATCCCAGTAGAAGAAACAATTGACATAATAATAAACAAACTTATAGAACAAAATGAAAACAAACAATATATAACCGAAATAAAAAATAGTCTCCAACTAATACTAAAACAAAATTACTTTGAATTTAATAGCAAAATTTATCAACAGAAAGAAGGTTTAGCAATGGGATCACCATTATCAAGCATAATAGCAGAAATATTCCTACAACATATAGACACCAAAATACAAAATATCATAAAAACACATGACCCAGATGGCATATGGATAAGATATGTAGATGATGGACTATATGTGTCAAATAACAAAAACACAAATGCAGAGAACATACTGAAACAAATCAATAACATACATCCCAAAATACAATTCACAGAAGAAAAAGAAAAACATAACAAAATCAACTATTTAGACATAACCATCACAAGATACAACAAACACATACAATATGCAATATATAGAAAACCAACTTCCACTAACATCATTATACCTAACCATTCTGACCACCCACCACAACATAAAATGGCAGCATTTCATTCGTTATTTAACAGAATGTACAAAATACCCCTAAACAAACAAGAAACTGACAAAGAAAGAAATATAATATACCAAATTGGTTATGCAAATGGATACAATAAAAATACTATGATCAAAATAGAAAATAAAATCAAATACAAAATAAAAACTGAACAATTAAGAATTAATCAAACTGAACAACACATAAATAATAACAACAACAAAAAATGGGCCACATTCACATATATAAATAATAACATGACAAAACTAACAAAACTATTTAAAAACACAGATATAAAAATAGCATACAAAACTAATAAAAATAAATTACAAAATCTAAATAGCTCACACAACAAAGATAATACAACAACCAACGGTATATACAAAATTGAATGCCAAGATTGCAATAAATGTTATATAGGACAAACAAAAAAACAGCTGAAAAAACGTTATTTTGAACACCTAAATGCATACACAAAACCAAATATATATAAATCCAATTTAGCCACACATGCAATAAACACAGGACATGAATTCCCAGACATAACCAATGTAACACTAATAAAACATATACCACACAAAGGCACCATAATGAACATTTGGGAAAATTTACAGATTTACAAACATAAAACACAAAACAAATTAATACCAGAACAAATACAAATCAATACAAAACATGACACAATATTCAAAGCACTCAACATCGAAAATACACAAAATACAAAAACAGATACCACAACCACACACAATAATGCAACATTGAAGGACCAAAGACCAAGAAACCACCTTAATAACATTCAGAAGCCAACACACAAATACTGCACCAGAAGCAAGATGGCGAAGGCTGAAGATGGGAGAACAGGATCTCCCGAAACATGTTCCTAAAGGAAAAAATATATCTTGAGGTAAATTAGTTATAAGTATTATAGTATTATATACATCAAGAAACGGACTGTAGCAGAAAGTGATTGAAATAATATAACTATACAAGGTAAATAAGCCTACAGTGAAAAAACGAAAAGTGAGGTTATAAAACAAAGCAAAAACAAAAGTGTATAGTGAAGAAAAAAAATAGTGAAGTGAATAGCAAATAAGTGAAATCAACTACCAAATAACGGATAACAAATCATCTCTCTCATAAATATACATTAACATGTACACAAACAACATAACCACAATTCCATATAACCACATCACCAAATTGTTAAACAAATTTCAAACACGAAAAAACAACTAATGAACACAAACATAAACATATACTTCAATAGACAATGCCAAAAACATAAATTAACACCTAAATACATCAACATAAACACAAACAACAAAAATATGACTGCACAAAAAACTATAAAACAAGCACAAAGGCTATGGATACAAAACAAAATTAATCAATTATACAGTAAGAAAAATAGCATAACACTAGACATATACAAACTACACTTAGAGCTAACAAGTTTATTACATCCAATCACTTGGAATAATAAATACAATAACATAGAAAATAAAATAAGATTTGAGAAAAACAAAAAGACTTATACAATCAACAAAAAACTTAACACATTAAAACAAAACAAAAATCAAGAACAAAAAAACAAAAATAAACACACATTTTACCCTCGAACCATTAACCTCAGCAATACAGAATTTAACAAAAAAGAAACAGAATATTTAAACAATATGTCAAAAACTAACATAACCCAAAATGCAAACAAAAATCTAGAAAATTTAATAGTAGAAACAGAATTTGCCATTAACCTAATAAAAGACAATATACAAGAAGAAAAAAGAACAGAAGCAACACATATAATTAAAAAAATAATCACTAGTGAAATGAAAAACAAAGATAAACAAAAGAAAAACAATAAAACAATAAAAGAAATTAAATTAAAGAACAATAATTTAATAATAACTAAAGCAGACAAAAGTCAAGCAACAGTAATCATTGATAAAACAGACTACATCAAAAAAACCGAAGACTTCATCAACAATAATAAATGCGTACAACTAGATAAAAACCCAACAGAAAACTATCTTAAACAAACAATAAAACTAATAAAAACAAATAAAAACATTTTCAACAATAAAAACATAGACATATATATAAACAATAATCCAGAACCACCTAAAATGAACAGCCTAATAAAAATACACAAATTAAACAACCCAATACGTCCATTAATCAATTTCAAAAAAGCTCCTACATACAAAATAGCAAGAATAATAGCACAAAAACTAAAAAATAACAATCAAACAAATTACCATCATAACATAAAAAATACATACGAATTAATAGACAAACTAAAAATAATAAATATAAATGAAAATACATTTTTCACATCATATGACATAACAAACATGTACACTAATATCCCAGTAGAAGAAACAATTGACATAATAATAAACAAACTTATAGAACAAAATGAAAACAAACAATATATAACCGAAATAAAAAATAGTCTCCAACTAATACTAAAACAAAATTACTTTGAATTTAATAGCAAAATTTATCAACAGAAAGAAGGTTTAGCAATGGGATCACCATTATCAAGCATAAAAGCAGAAATATTCCTACAACATATAGACACCAAAATACAAAATATCATAAAAACACATGACCCAGATGGCATATGGATAAGATATGTAGATGATGGACTATATGTATCAAATAACAAAAACACAAATGCAGAGAACATACTGAAACAAATCAATAACATACATCCCAAAATACAATTCACAGAAGAAAAAGAAAAACATAACAAAATCAACTATTTAGACATAACCATCACAAGATACAACAAACACATACAATATGCAATATATAGAAAACCAACTTCCACTAACATCATTATACCTAACCATTCTGACCACCCACCACAACATAAAATGGCAGCATTTTATTCGTTATTTAACAGAATGTACAAAATACCCTTAAACAAACAAGAAACTGACAAAGAAAGAAATATAATACACCTAATTGGTTATACAAATGGATACAATAAAAATACTATGATCAAAATAGAAAATAAAATCAAATACAAAATAAAAACTGAACAATTAAGTATTAATCAAACTGAACAACACATAAATAATAACAACAACAAAAAATGGGCCACATTCACATATATAAATAATAACATGACAAAACTAACAAAACTATTTAAAAACACAGATATAAAAATAGCATACAAAACTAATAAAAATAAATTACAAAATCTAAATAGCTCACACAACAAAGATAATACAACAACCAACGGTATATACAAAATTGAATGCCAAGATTGCAATAAATGTTATATAGGACAAACAAAAAAACAGCTGAAAAAACGTTATTTTGAACACCTAAATGCATACACAAAACCAAATATATATAAATCCAATTTAGCCACACATGCAATAAACACAGGACATGAATTCCCAGACATAACCAATGTAACACTAATAAAACATATACCACACAAAGGCACCATAATGAACATTTGGGAAAATTTACAGATTTACAAACATAAAACACAAAACAAATTAATACCAGAACAAATACAAATCAATACAAAACATGACACAATATTCAAAGCACTCAACATCGAAAATACACAAAATACAAAAACAGATACCACAACCACACACAATAATGCAACATTGAAGGACCAAAGACCAACAAACCACCTTAATAACATCCAGAAGCCAACACACAAGTACTGCACCAGGAGCAAGATGGCGAAGGCTGAAGATGGGAGAACAGGATCTCCCGAAACATGTTCCTAAAGGAAAAAATATATCTTGAGGTAAATTAGTTATAAGTATTATAGTATTATATACATCAAGAAACGGACTGTAGCAGAAAGTGATTGAAATAATATAACCATACAAGGTAAATAAGCCTACAGTGAAAAAACGAAAAGTGAGGTTATAAAACAAAGCAAAAACAAAAGTGTATAGTGAAGAAAAAAAATAGTGAAGTGAATAGCAAATAAGTGAAATCAACTACCAAATAACGGATAACAAATCATCTCTCTCATAAATATACATTAACATGTACACAAACAACATAACCACAATTCCACATAACCACATCACCAAATTGTTAAACAAATTTCAAACACGAAAAAAACAACTAATGAACACAAACATAAACATATACTTCAATAGACAATGCCAAAAACATAAATTAACACCTAAATACATCAACATAAACACAAACAACAAAAATATGACTGCACAAAAAACTATAAAACAAGCACAAAGGCTATGGATACAAAACGAAATTAATCAATTATACAGTAAGAAAAATAGCATAACACTAGACATATACAAACTACACTTAGAGCTAACAAGTTTATTACATCCAATCACTTGGAATAATAAATACAATAACATAGAAAATAAAATAAGATTTGAGAAAAACAAAAAGACTTATACAATCAACAAAAAACTTAACACATTAAAACAAAACAAAAATCAAGAACAAAAAAACAAAAATAAACACACATTTTACCCTCGAACCATTAACCTCAGCAATACAGAATTTAACAAAAAAGAAACAGAATATTTAAACAATATGTCAAAAACTAACATAACCCAAAATGCAAACAAAAATCTAGAAAATTTAATAGTAGAAACAGAATTTGCCATTAACCTAATAAAAGACAATATACAAGAAGAAAAAAGAACAGAAGCAACACATATAATTAAAAAAATAATCACTAGCGAAATGAAAAACAAAGATAAACAAAAGAAAAACAATAAAACAATAAAAGAAATTAAATTAAAGAACAATAATTTAATAATAACTAAAGCAGACAAAAGTCAAGCAACAGTAATCATTGATAAAACAGACTACATCAAAAAAACCGAAGACTTCATCAACAATAATAAATGCGTACAACTAGATAAAAACCCAACAGAAAACTATCTTAAACAAACAATAAAACTAATAAAAACAAATAAAAACATTTTCAACAATAAAAACATAGACATATATATAAACAATAATCCAGAACCACCTAAAATGAACAGCCTAATAAAAATACACAAATTAAACAACCCAATACGTCCATTAATCAATTTCAAAAAAGCTCCTACATACAAAATAGCAAGAATAATAGCACAAAAACTAAAAAATAACCATCTAACAAATAACCATCATAACATAAAAAATACATACGAATTAATAGACAAACTAAAAATAATAAATATAAATGAAAATACATTTTTCACATCATATGACATAACAAACATGTACACTAATATCCCAGTAGAAGAAACAATTGACATAATAATAAACAAACTTATAGAACAAAATGAAAACAAACAATATATAACCGAAATAAAAAATAGTCTCCAACTAATACTAAAACAAAATTACTTTGAATTTAATAGCAAAATTTATCAACAGAAAGAAGGTTTAGCAATGGGATCACCATTATCAAGCATAATAGCAGAAATATTCCTACAACATATAGACACCAAAATACAAAATATCATAAAAACACATGACCCAGATGGCATATGGATAAGATATGTAGATGATGGACTATATGTGTCAAATAACAAAAACACAAATGCAGAGAACATACTGAAACAAATCAATAACATACATCCCAAAATACAATTCACAGAAGAAAAAGAAAAACATAACAAAATCAACTATTTAGACATAACCATCACAAGATACAACAAACACATACAATATGCAATATATAGAAAACCAACTTCCACTAACATCATTATACCTAACCATTCTGACCACCCACCACAACATAAAATGGCAGCATTTTATTCGTTATTTAACAGAATGTACAAAATACCCCTAAACAAACAAGAAACTGACAAAGAAAGAAATATAATATACCAAATTGGTTATGCAAATGGATACAATAAAAATACTATGATCAAAATAGAAAATAAAATCAAATACAAAATAAAAACTGAACAATTAAGAATTAATCAAACTGAACAACACATAAATAATAACAACAACAAAAAATGGGCCACATTCACATATATAAATAATAACATGACAAAACTAACAAAACTATTTAAAAACACAGATATAAAAATAGCATACAAAACTAATAAAAATAAATTACAAAATCTAAATAGCTCACACAACAAAGATAATACAACAACCAACGGTATATACAAAATTGAATGCCAAGATTGCAATAAATGTTATATAGGACAAACAAAAAAACAGCTGAAAAAACGTTATTTTGAACACCTAAATGCATACACAAAACCAAATATATATAAATCCAATTTAGCCACACATGCAATAAACACAGGACATGAATTCCCAGACATAACCAATGTAACACTAATAAAACATATACCACACAAAGGCACCATAATGAACATTTGGGAAAATTTACAGATTTACAAACATAAAACACAAAACAAATTAATACCAGAACAAATACAAATCAATACAAAACATGACACAATATTCAAAGCACTCAACATCGAAAATACACAAAATACAAAAACAGATACCACAACCACACACAATAATGCAACATTGAAGGACCAAAGACCAACAAACCACCTTAATAACATCCAGAAGCCAACACACAAGTACTGCACCAGGAGCAAGATGGCGAAGGCTGAAGATGGGAGAACAGGATCTCCCGAAACATGTTCCTAAAGGAAAAAATATATCTTGAGGTAAATTAGTTATAAGCATTATAGTATTATATACATCAAGAAACGGACTGTAGCAGAAAGTGATTGAAATAATATAACCATACAAGGTAAATAAGCCTACAGTGAAAAAACGAAAAGTGAGGTTATAAAACAAAGCAAAAACAAAAGTGTATAGTGAAGAAAAAAAATAGTGAAGTGAATAGCAAATAAGTGAAATCAACTAACAAATAACGGATAACAAATCATCTCTCTCATAAATATACATTAACATGTACACAAACAACATAACCACAATTCCACATAACCACATCACCAAATTGTTAAACAAATTTCAAACACGAAAAAAACAACTAATGAACACAAACATAAACATATACTTCAATAGACAATGCCAAAAACATAAATTAACACCTAAATACATCAACATAAACACAAACAACAAAAATATGACTGCACAAAAAACTATAAAACAAGCACAAAGGCTATGGATACAAAACGAAATTAATCAATTATACAGTAAGAAAAATAGCATAACACTAGACATATACAAACTACAATTAGAGCTAACAAGTTTATTACATCCAATCACTTGGAATAATAAATACAATAACATAGAAAATAAAATAAGATTTGAGAAAAACAAAAAGACTTATACAATCAACAAAAAACTTAACACATTAAAACAAAACAAAAATCAAGAACAAAAAAACAAAAATAAACACACATTTTACCCTCGAACCATTAACCTCAGCAATACAGAATTTAACAAAAAAGAAACAGAATATTTAAACAATATGTCAAAAACTAACATAACCCAAAATGCAAACAAAAATCTAGAAAATTTAATAGTAGAAACAGAATTTGCCATTAACCTAATAAAAGACAATATACAAGAAGAAAAAAGAACAGAAGCAACACATATAATTAAAAAAATAATCACTAGCGAAATGAAAAACAAAGATAAACAAAAGAAAAACAATAAAACAATAAAAGAAATTAAAAATAAAGTAAAGAACAATAATTTAATAATAACTAAAGCAGACAAAAGTCAAGCAACAGTAATCATTGATAAAACAGACTACATCAAAAAAACCGAAGACTTCATCAACAATAATAAATGCGTACAACTAGATAAAAACCCAACAGAAAACTATCTTAAACAAACAATAAAACTAATAAAAACAAATAAAAACATTTTCAACAATAAAAACATAGACATATATATAAACAATAATCCAGAACCACCTAAAATGAACAGCCTAATAAAAATACACAAATTAAACAACCCAATACGTCCATTAATCAATTTCAAAAAAGCTCCTACATACAAAATAGCAAGAATAATAGCACAAAAACTAAAAAATAACCATCTAACAAATAACCATCATAACATAAAAAATACATACGAATTAATAGACAAACTAAAAATAATAAATATAAATGAAAATACATTTTTCACATCATATGACATAACAAACATGTACACTAATATCCCAGTAGAAGAAACAATTGACATAATAATAAACAAACTTATAGAACAAAATGAAAACAAACAATATATAACCGAAATAAAAAATAGTCTCCAACTAATACTAAAACAAAATTACTTTGAATTTAATAGCAAAATTTATCAACAGAAAGAAGGTTTAGCAATGGGATCACCATTATCAAGCATAATAGCAGAAATATTCCTACAACATATAGACACCAAAATACAAAATATCATAAAAACACATGACCCAGATGGCATATGGATAAGATATGTAGATGATGGACTATATGTGTCAAATAACAAAAACACAAATGCAGAGAACATACTGAAACAAATCAATAACATACATCCCAAAATACAATTCACAGAAGAAAAAGAAAAACATAACAAAATCAACTATTTAGACATAACCATCACAAGATACAACAAACACATACAATATGCAATATATAGAAAACCAACTTCCACTAACATCATTATACCTAACCATTCTGACCACCCACCACAACATAAAATGGCAGCATTTTATTCGTTATTTAACAGAATGTACAAAATACCCCTAAACAAACAAGAAACTGACAAAGAAAGAAATATAATATACCAAATTGGTTATGCAAATGGATACAATAAAAATACTATGATCAAAATAGAAAATAAAATCAAATACAAAATAAAAACTGAACAATTAAGAATTAATCAAACTGAACAACACATAAATAATAACAACAACAAAAAATGGGCCACATTCACATATATAAATAATAACATGACAAAACTAACAAAACTATTTAAAAACACAGATATAAAAATAGCATACAAAACTAATAAAAATAAATTACAAAATCTAAATAGCTCACACAACAAAGATAATACAACAACCAACGGTATATACAAAATTGAATGCCAAGATTGCAATAAATGTTACATAGGACAAACAAAAAAACAGCTGAAAAAACGTTATTTTGAACACCTAAATGCATACACAAAACCAAATATATATAAATCCAATTTAGCCACACATGCAATAAACACAGGACATGAATTCCCAGACATAACCAATGTAACACTAATAAAACATATACCACACAAAGGCACCATAATGAACATTTGGGAAAATTTACAGATTTACAAACATAAAACACAAAACAAATTAATACCAGAACAAATACAAATCAATACAAAACATGACACAATATTCAAAGCACTCAACATCGAAAATACACAAAATACAAAAACAGATACCACAACCACACACAATAATGCAACATTGAAGGACCAAAGACCAACAAACCACCTTAATAACATCCAGAAGCCAACACACAAATACTGCACCAGAAGCAAGATGGCGAAGGCTGAAGATGGGAGAACAGGATCTCCCGAAACATGTTCCTAAAGGAAAAAATATATCTTGAGGTAAATTAGTTATAAGTATTATAGTATTATATACATCTAGAAACGGACTGTAGCAGAAAGTGATTGAAATAATATAACCATACAAGGTAAATAAGCCTACAGTGAAAAAACGAAAAGTGAGGTTATAAAACAAAGCAAAAACAAAAGTGTATAGTGAAGAAAAAAAATAGTGAAGTGAATAGCAAATAAGTGAAATCAACTACCAAATAACGGATAACAAATCATCTCTCTCATAAATATACATTAACATGTACACAAACAACATAACCACAATTCCACATAACCACATCACCAAATTGTTAAACAAATTTCAAACACGAAAAAACAACTAATGAACACAAACATAAACATATACTTCAATAGACAATGCCAAAAACATAAATTAACACCTAAATACATCAACATAAACACAAACAACAAAAATATGACTGCACAAAAAACTATAAAACAAGCACAAAGGCTATGGATACAAAACGAAATTAATCAATTATACAGTAAGAAAAATAGCATAACACTAGACATATACAAACTACACTTAGAGCTAACAAGTTTATTACATCCAATCACTTGGAATAATAAATACAATAACATAGAAAATAAAATAAGATTTGAGAAAAACAAAAAGACTTATACAATCAACAAAAAACTTAACACATTAAAACAAAACAAAAATCAAAAACAAAAAAATAAACACACATTTTACCCTCGAACCATTAACCTCAGCAATACAGAATTTAACAACAAAGAAACAGAATATTTAAACAATATGTCAAAAACTAACATAACCCAAAATGCAAACAAAAATCTAGAAAATTTAATAGTAGAAACAGAATTTGCCATTAACCTAATAAAAGACAATATACAAGAAGAAAAAAGAACAGAAGCAACACATATAATTAAAAAAATAATCACTAGTGAAATGAAAAACAAAGATAAACAAAAGAAAAACAATAAAACAATAAAAGAAATTAAATTAAAGAACAATAATTTAATAATAACTAAAGCAGACAAAAGTCAAGCAACAGTAATCATTGATAAAACAGACTACATCAAAAAAACCGAAGACTTCATCAACAATAATAAATGCGTACAACTAGATAAAAACCCAACAGAAAACTATCTTAAACAAACAATAAAACTAATAAAAACAAATAAAAACATTTTCAACAATAAAAACATAGACATATATATAAACAATAATCCAGAACCACCTAAAATGAACAGCCTAATAAAAATACACAAATTAAACAACCCAATACGTCCATTAATCAATTTCAAAAAAGCTCCTACATACAAAATAGCAAGAATAATAGCACAAAAACTAAAAAATAACCATCTAACAAATAACCATCATAACATAAAAAATACATACGAATTAATAGACAAACTAAAAATAATAAATATAAATGAAAATACATTTTTCACATCATATGACATAACAAACATGTACACTAATATCCCAGTAGAAGAAACAATTGACATAATAATAAACAAACTTATAGAACAAAATGAAAACAAACAATATATAACCGAAATAAAAAATAGTCTCCAACTAATACTAAAACAAAATTACTTTGAATTTAATAGCAAAATTTATCAACAGAAAGAAGGTTTAGCAATGGGATCACCATTATCAAGCATAATAGCAGAAATATTCCTACAACATATAGACACCAAAATACAAAATATCATAAAAACACATGACCCAGATGGCATATGGATAAGATATGTAGATGATGGACTATATGTGTCAAATAACAAAAACACAAATGCAGAGAACATACTGAAACAAATCAATAACATACATCCCAAAATACAATTCACAGAAGAAAAAGAAAAACATAACAAAATCAACTATTTAGACATAACCATCACAAGATACAACAAACACATACAATATGCAATATATAGAAAACCAACTTCCACTAACATCATTATACCTAACCATTCTGACCACCCACCACAACATAAAATGGCAGCATTTTATTCGTTATTTAACAGAATGTACAAAATACCCCTAAACAAACAAGAAACTGACAAAGAAAGAAATATAATATACCAAATTGGTTATGCAAATGGATACAATAAAAATACTATGATCAAAATAGAAAATAAAATCAAATACAAAATAAAAACTGAACAATTAAGAATTAATCAAACTGAACAACACATAAATAATAACAACAACAAAAAATGGGCCACATTCACATATATAAATAATAACATGACAAAACTAACAAAACTATTTAAAAACACAGATATAAAAATAGCATACAAAACTAATAAAAATAAATTACAAAATCTAAATAGCTCACACAACAAAGATAATACAACAACCAACGGTATATACAAAATTGAATGCCAAGATTGCAATAAATGTTATATAGGACAAACAAAAAAACAGCTGAAAAAATGTTATTTTGAACACCTAAATGCATACACAAAACCAAATATATATAAATCCAATTTAGCCACACATGCAATAAACACAGGACATGAATTCCCAGACATAACCAATGTAACACTAATAAAACATATACCACACAAAGGCACCATAATGAACATTTGGGAAAATTTACAGATTTACAAACATAAAACACAAAACAAATTAATACCAGAACAAATACAAATCAATACAAAACATGACACAATATTCAAAGCACTCAACATCGAAAATACACAAAATACAAAAACAGATACCACAACCACACACAATAATGCAACATTGAAGGACCAAAGACCAACAAACCACCTTAATAACATTCAGAAGCCAACACACAAATACTGCACCAGAAGCAAGATGGCGAAGGCTGAACATGGGAGAACAGGATCTCCCGAAACATGTTCCTAAAGGAAAAAATATATCTTGAGGTAAATTAGTTATAAGTATTATAGTATTATATACATCAAGAAATGGACTGTAGCAGAAAGTGATTGAAATAATATAACTATACAAGGTAAATAAGCCTACAGTGAAAAAACGAAAAGTGAGGTTAGAAAACAAAGCAAAAACAAAAGTGTATAGTGAAGAAAAAAAATAGTGAAGTGAATAGCAAATAAGTGAAATCAACTACCAAATAACGGATAACAAATCATCTCTCTCATAAATATACATTAACATGTACACAAACAACATAACCACAATTCCATATAACCACATCACCAAATTGTTAAACAAATTTCAAACACGAAAAAACAACTAATGAACACAAACATAAACATATACTTCAATAGACAATGCCAAAAACATAAATTAACACCTAAATACATCAACATAAACACAAACAACAAAAATATGACTGCACAAAAAACTATAAAACAAGCACAAAGGCTATGGATACAAAACAAAATTAATCAATTATACAGTAAGAAAAATAGCATAACACTAGACATATACAAACTACACTTAGAGCTAACAAGTTTATTACATCCAATCACTTGGAATAATAAATACAATAACATAGAAAATAAAATAAGATTTGAGAAAAACAAAAAGACTTATACAATCAACAAAAAACTTAACACATTAAAACAAAACAAAAATCAAGAACAAAAAAACAAAAATAAACACACATTTTACCCTCGAACCATTAACCTCAGCAATACAGAATTTAACAAAAAAGAAACAGAATATTTAAACAATATGTCAAAAACTAACATAACCCAAAATGCAAACAAAAATCTAGAAAATTTAATAGTAGAAACAGAATTTGCCATTAACCTAATAAAAGACAATATACAAGAAGAAAAAAGAACAGAAGCAACACATATAATTAAAAAAATAATCACTAGTGAAATGAAAAACAAAGATAAACAAAAGAAAAACAATAAAACAATAAAAGAAATTAAATTAAAGAACAATAATTTAATAATAACTAAAGCAGACAAAAGTCAAGCAACAGTAATCATTGATAAAACAGACTACATCAAAAAAACCGAAGACTTCATCAACAATAATAAATGCATACAACTAGATAAAAACCCAACAGAAAACTATCTTAAACAAACAATAAAACTAATAAAAACAAATAAAAACATTTTCAACAATAAAAACATAGACATATATATAAACAATAATCCAGAACCACCTAAAATGAACAGCCTAATAAAAATACACAAATTAAACAACCCAATACGTCCATTAATCAATTTCAAAAAAGCTCCTACATACAAAATAGCAAGAATAATAGCACAAAAACTAAAAAATAACCATCTAACAAATAACCATCATAACATAAAAAATACATACGAATTAATAGACAAACTAAAAATAATAAATATAAATGAAAATACATTTTTCACATCATATGACATAACAAACATGTACACTAATATCCCAGTAGAAGAAACAATTGACATAATAATAAACAAACTTATAGAACAAAATGAAAACAAACAATATATAACCGAAATAAAAAATAGTCTCCAACTAATACTAAAACAAAATTACTTTGAATTTAATAGCAAAATTTATCAACAGAAAGAAGGTTTAGCAATGGGATCACCATTATCAAGCATAATAGCAGAAATATTCCTACAACATATAGACACCAAAATACAAAATATCATAAAAACACATGACCCAGATGGCATATGGATAAGATATGTAGATGATGGACTATATGTGTCAAATAACAAAAACACAAATGCAGAGAACATACTGAAACAAATCAATAACATACATCCCAAAATACAATTCACAGAAGAAAAAGAAAAACATAACAAAATCAACTATTTAGACATAACCATCACAAGATACAACAAACACATACAATATGCAATATATAGAAAACCAACTTCCACTAACATCATTATACCTAACCATTCTGACCACCCACCACAACATAAAATGGCAGCATTTTATTCGTTATTTAACAGAATGTACAAAATACCCCTAAACAAACAAGAAACTGACAAAGAAAGAAATATAATATACCAAATTGGTTATGCAAATGGATACAATAAAAATACTATGATCAAAATAGAAAATAAAATCAAATACAAAATAAAAACTGAACAATTAAGAATTAATCAAACTGAACAACACATAAATAATAACAACAACAAAAAATGGGCCACATTCACATATATAAATAATAACATGACAAAACTAACAAAACTATTTAAAAACACAGATATAAAAATAGCATACAAAACTAATAAAAATAAATTACAAAATCTAAATAGCTCACACAACAAAGATAATACAACAACCAACGGTATATACAAAATTGAATGCCAAGATTGCAATAAATGTTATATAGGACAAACAAAAAAACAGCTGAAAAAATGTTATTTTGAACACCTAAATGCATACACAAAACCAAATATATATAAATCCAATTTAGCCACACATGCAATAAACACAGGACATGAATTCCCAGACATAACCAATGCAACACTAATAAAACATATACCACACAAAGGCACCATAATGAACATTTGGGAAAATTTACAGATTTACAAACATAAAACACAAAACAAATTAATACCAGAACAAATACAAATCAATACAAAACATGACACAATATTCAAAGCACTCAACATCGAAAATACACAAAATACAAAAACAGATACCACAACCACACACAATAATGCAACATTGAAGGACCAAAGACCAACAAACCACCTTAATAACATCCAGAAGCCAACACACAAATACTGCACCAGAAGCAAGATGGCGAAGGCTGAAGATGGGAGAACAGGATCTCCCGAAACATGTTCCTAAAGGAAAAAATATATCTTGAGGTAAATTAGTTATAAGTATTATAGTATTATATACATCTAGAAACGGACTGTAGCAGAAAGTGATTGAAATAATATAACCATACAAGGTAAATAAGCCTACAGTGAAAAAACGAAAAGTGAGGTTATAAAACAAAGCAAAAACAAAAGTGTATAGTGAAGAAAAAAAATAGTGAAGTGAATAGCAAATAAGTGAAATCAACTACCAAATAACGGATAACAAATCATCTCTCTCATAAATATACATTAACATGTACACAAACAACATAACCACAATTCCACATAACCACATCACCAAATTGTTAAACAAATTTCAAACACGAAAAAACAACTAATGAACACAAACATAAACATATACTTCAATAGACAATGCCAAAAACATAAATTAACACCTAAATACATCAACATAAACACAAACAACAAAAATATGACTGCACAAAAAACTATAAAACAAGCACAAAGGCTATGGATACAAAACGAAATTAATCAATTATACAGTAAGAAAAATAGCATAACACTAGACATATACAAACTACACTTAGAGCTAACAAGTTTATTACATCCAATCACTTGGAATAATAAATACAATAACATAGAAAATAAAATAAGATTTGAGAAAAACAAAAAGACTTATACAATCAACAAAAAACTTAACACATTAAAACAAAACAAAAATCAAGAACAAAAAAACAAAAAAATAAACACACATTTTACCCTCGAACCATTAACCTCAGCAATACAGAATTTAACAACAAAGAAACAGAATATTTAAACAATATGTCAAAAACTAACATAACCCAAAATGCAAACAAAAATCTAGAAAATTTAATAGTAGAAACAGAATTTGCCATTAACCTAATAAAAGACAATATACAAGAAGAAAAAAGAACAGAAGCAACACATATAATTAAAAAAATAATCACTAGCGAAATGAAAAACAAAGATAAACAAAAGAAAAACAATAAAACAATAAAAGAAATTAAATTAAAGAACAATAATTTAATAATAACTAAAGCAGACAAAAGTCAAGCAACAGTAATCATTGATAAAACAGACTACATCAAAAAAACCGAAGACTTCATCAACAATAATAAATGCGTACAACTAGATAAAAACCCAACAGAAAACTATCTTAAACAAACAATAAAACTAATAAAAACAAATAAAAACATTTTCAACAATAAAAACATAGACATATATATAAACAATAATCCAGAACCACCTAAAATGAACAGCCTAATAAAAATACACAAATTAAACAACCCAATACGTCCATTAATCAATTTCAAAAAAGCTCCTACATACAAAATAGCAAGAATAATAGCTCAAAAACTAAAAAATAACCATCTAACAAATAACCATCATAACATAAAAAATACATACGAATTAATAGACAAACTAAAAATAATAAATATAAATGAAAATACATTTTTCACATCATATGACATAACAAACATGTACACTAATATCCCAGTAGAAGAAACAATTGACATAATAATAAACAAACTTATAGAACAAAATGAAAACAAACAATATATAACCGAAATAAAAAATAGTCTCCAACTAATACTAAAACAAAATTACTTTGAATTTAATAGCAAAATTTATCAACAGAAAGAAGGTTTAGCAATGGGATCACCATTATCAAGCATAATAGCAGAAATATTCCTACAACATATAGACACCAAAATACAAAATATCATAAAAACACATGACCCAGATGGCATATGGATAAGATATGTAGATGATGGACTATATGTGTCAAATAACAAAAACACAAATGCAGAGAACATACTGAAACAAATCAATAACATACATCCCAAAATACAATTCACAGAAGAAAAAGAAAAACATAACAAAATCAACTATTTAGACATAACCATCACAAGATACAACAAACACATACAATATGCAATATATAGAAAACCAACTTCCACTAACATCATTATACCTAACCATTCTGACCACCCACCACAACATAAAATGGCAGCATTTTATTCGTTATTTAACAGAATGTACAAAATACCCCTAAACAAACAAGAAACTGACAAAGAAAGAAATATAATATACCAAATTGGTTATGCAAATGGATACAATAAAAATACTATGATCAAAATAGAAAATAAAATCAAATACAAAATAAAAACTGAACAATTAAGAATTAATCAAACTGAACAACACATAAATAATAACAACAACAAAAAATGGGCCACATTCACATATATAAATAATAACATGACAAAACTAACAAAACTATTTAAAAACACAGATATAAAAATAGCATACAAAACTAATAAAAATAAATTACAAAATCTAAATAGCTCACACAACAAAGATAATACAACAACCAACGGTATATACAAAATTGAATGCCAAGATTGCAATAAATGTTATATAGGACAAACAAAAAAACAGCTGAAAAAACGTTATTTTGAACACCTAAATGCATACACAAAACCAAATATATATAAATCCAATTTAGCCACACATGCAATAAACACAGGACATGAATTCCCAGACATAACCAATGTAACACTAATAAAACATATACCACACAAAGGCACCATAATGAACATTTGGGAAAATTTACAGATTTACAAACATAAAACACAAAACAAATTAATACCAGAACAAATACAAATCAATACAAAACATGACACAATATTCAAAGCACTCAACATCGAAAATACACAAAATACAAAAACAGATACCACAACCACACACAATAATGCAACATTGAAGGACCAAAGACCAACAAACCACCTTAATAACATTCAGAAGCCAACACACAAATACTGCACCAGAAGCAAGATGGCGAAGGCTGAACATGGGAGAACAGGATCTCCCGAAACATGTTCCTAAAGGAAAAAATATATCTTGAGGTAAATTAGTTATAAGTATTATAGTATTATATACATCAAGAAACGGACTGTAGCAGAAAGTGATTGAAATAATATAACTATACAAGGTAAATAAGCCTACAGTGAAAAAACGAAAAGTGAGGTTAGAAAACAAAGCAAAAACAAAAGTGTATAGTGAAGAAAAAAAATAGTGAAGTGAATAGCAAATAAGTGAAATCAACTACCAAATAACGGATAACAAATCATCTCTCTCATAAATATACATTAACATGTACACAAACAACATAACCACAATTCCATATAACCACATCACCAAATTGTTAAACAAATTTCAAACACGAAAAAACAACTAATGAACACAAACATAAACATATACTTCAATAGACAATGCCAAAAACATAAATTAACACCTAAATACATCAACATAAACACAAACAACAAAAATATGACTGCACAAAAAACTATAAAACAAGCACAAAGGCTATGGATACAAAACAAAATTAATCAATTATACAGTAAGAAAAATAGCATAACACTAGACATATACAAACTACACTTAGAGCTAACAAGTTTATTACATCCAATCACTTGGAATAATAAATACAATAACATAGAAAATAAAATAAGATTTGAGAAAAACAAAAAGACTTATACAATCAACAAAAAACTTAACACATTAAAACAAAACAAAAATCAAGAACAAAAAAACAAAAATAAACACACATTTTACCCTCGAACCATTAACCTCAGCAATACAGAATTTAACAAAAAAGAAACAGAATATTTAAACAATATGTCAAAAACTAACATAACCCAAAATGCAAACAAAAATCTAGAAAATTTAATAGTAGAAACAGAATTTGCCATTAACCTAATAAAAGACAATATACAAGAAGAAAAAAGAACAGAAGCAACACATATAATTAAAAAAATAATCACTAGCGAAATGAAAAACAAAGATAAACAAAAGAAAAACAATAAAACAATAAAAGAAATTAAAAATAAAGTAAAGAACAATAATTTAATAATAACTAAAGCAGACAAAAGTCAAGCAACAGTAATCATTGATAAAACAGACTACATCAAAAAAACCGAAGACTTCATCAACAATAATAAATGCGTACAACTAGATAAAAACCCAACAGAAAACTATCTTAAACAAACAATAAAACTAATAAAAACAAATAAAAACATTTTCAACAATAAAAACATAGACATATATATAAACAATAATCCAGAACCACCTAAAATGAACAGCCTAATAAAAATACACAAATTAAACAACCCAATACGTCCATTAATCAAATTCAAAAAAGCTCCTACATACAAAATAGCAAGAATAATAGCACAAAAACTAAAAAATAACAATCTAACAAATTACCATCATAACATAAAAAATACATACGAATTAATAGACAAACTAAAAATAATAAATATAAATGAAAATACATTTTTCACATCATATGACATAACAAACATGTACACTAATATCCCAGTAGAAGAAACAATTGACATAATAATAAACAAACTTATAGAACAAAATGAAAACAAACAATATATAACCGAAATAAAAAATAGTCTCCAACTAATACTAAAACAAAATTACTTTGAATTTAATAGCAAAATTTATCAACAGAAAGAAGGTTTAGCAATGGGATCACCATTATCAAGCATAATAGCAGAAATATTCCTACAACATATAGACACCAAAATACAAAATATCATAAAAACACATGACCCAGATGGCATATGGATAAGATATGTAGATGATGGACTATATGTGTCAAATAACAAAAACACAAATGCAGAGAACATACTGAAACAAATCAATAACATACATCCCAAAATACAATTCACAGAAGAAAAAGAAAAACATAACAAAATCAACTATTTAGACATAACCATCACAAGATACAACAAACACATACAATATGCAATATATAGAAAACCAACTTCCACTAACATCATTATACCTAACCATTCTGACCACCCACCACAACATAAAATGGCAGCATTTTATTCGTTATTTAACAGAATGTACAAAATACCCCTAAACAAACAAGAAACTGACAAAGAAAGAAATATAATATACCAAATTGGTTATGCAAATGGATACAATAAAAATACTATGATCAAAATAGAAAATAAAATCAAATACAAAATAAAAACTGAACAATTAAGAATTAATCAAACTGAACAACACATAAATAATAACAACAACAAAAAATGGGCCACATTCACATATATAAATAATAACATGACAAAACTAACAAAACTATTTAAAAACACAGATATAAAAATAGCATACAAAACTAATAAAAATAAATTACAAAATCTAAATAGTCACACAACAAAGATAATACAACAACCAACGGTATATACAAAATTGAATGCCAAGATTGCAATAAATGTTATATAGGACAAACAAAAAAACAGCTGAAAAAACGTTATTTTGAACACCTAAATGCATACACAAAAACAAATATATATAAATCCAATTTAGCCACACATGCAATAAACACAGGACATGAATTCCCAGACATAACCAATGTAACACTAATAAAACATATACCACACAAAGGCACCATAATGAACATTTGGGAAAATTTACAGATTTACAAACATAAAACACAAAACAAATTAATACCAGAACAAATACAAATCAATACAAAACATGACACAATATTCAAAGCACTCAACATCGAAAATACACAAAATACAAAAACAGATACCACAACCACACACAATAATGCAACATTGAAGGACCAAAGACCAACAAACCACCTTAATAACATCCAGAAGCCAACACACAAATACTGCACCAGAAGCAAGATGGCGAAGGCTGAAGATGGGAGAACAGGATCTCCCGAAACATGTTCCTAAAGGAAAAAATATATCTTGAGGTAAATTAGTTATAAGTATTATAGTATTATATACATCTAGAAACGGACTGTAGCAGAAAGTGATTGAAATAATATAACCATACAAGGTAAATAAGCCTACAGTGAAAAAACGAAAAGTGAGGTTATAAAACAAAGCAAAAACAAAAGTGTATAGTGAAGAAAAAAAATAGTGAAGTGAATAGCAAATAAGTGAAATCAACTACCAAATAACGGATAACAAATCATCTCTCTCATAAATATACATTAACATGTACACAAACAACATAACCACAATTCCACATAACCACATCACCAAATTGTTAAACAAATTTCAAACACGAAAAAACAACTAATGAACACAAACATAAACATATACTTCAATAGACAATGCCAAAAACATAAATTAACACCTAAATACATCAACATAAACACAAACAACAAAAATATGACTGCACAAAAAACTATAAAACAAGCACAAAGGCTATGGATACAAAACGAAATTAATCAATTATACAGTAAGAAAAATAGCATAACACTAGACATATACAAACTACACTTAGAGCTAACAAGTTTATTACATCCAATCACTTGGAATAATAAATACAATAACATAGAAAATAAAATAAGATTTGAGAAAAACAAAAAGACTTATACAATCAACAAAAAACTTAACACATTAAAACAAAACAAAAATCAAGAACAAAAAAACAAAAAAATAAACACACATTTTACCCTCGAACCATTAACCTCAGCAATACAGAATTTAACAAAAAAGAAACAGAATATTTAAACAATATGTCAAAAACTAACATAACCCAAAATGCAAACAAAAATCTAGAAAATTTAATAGTAGAAACAGAATTTGCCATTAACCTAATAAAAGACAATATACAAGAAGAAAAAAGAACAGAAGCAACACATATAATTAAAAAAATAATCACTAGCGAAATGAAAAACAAAGATAAACAAAAGAAAAACAATAAAACAATAAAAGAAATTAAATTAAAGAACAATAATTTAATAATAACTAAAGCAGACAAAAGTCAAGCAACAGTAATCATTGATAAAACAGACTACATCAAAAAAACCGAAGACTTCATCAACAATAATAAATGCGTACAACTAGATAAAAACCCAACAGAAAACTATCTTAAACAAACAATAAAACTAATAAAAACAAATAAAAACATTTTCAACAATAAAAACATAGACATATATATAAACAATAATCCAGAACCACCTAAAATGAACAGCCTAATAAAAATACACAAATTAAACAACCCAATACGTCCATTAATCAATTTCAAAAAAGCTCCTACATACAAAATAGCAAGAATAATAGCACAAAAACTAAAAAATAACCATCTAACAAATAACCATCATAACATAAAAAATACATACGAATTAATAGACAAACTAAAAATAATAAATATAAATGAAAATACATTTTTCACATCATATGACATAACAAACATGTACACTAATATCCCAGTAGAAGAAACAATTGACATAATAATAAACAAACTTATAGAACAAAATGAAAACAAACAATATATAACCGAAATAAAAAATAGTCTCCAACTAATACTAAAACAAAATTACTTTGAATTTAATAGCAAAATTTATCAACAGAAAGAAGGTTTAGCAATGGGATCACCATTATCAAGCATAATAGCAGAAATATTCCTACAACATATAGACACCAAAATACAAAATATCATAAAAACACATGACCCAGATGGCATATGGATAAGATATGTAGATGATGGACTATATGTGTCAAATAACAAAAACACAAATGCAGAGAACATACTGAAACAAATCAATAACATACATCCCAAAATACAATTCACAGAAGAAAAAGAAAAACATAACAAAATCAACTATTTAGACATAACCATCACAAGATACAACAAACACATACAATATGCAATATATAGAAAACCAACTTCCACTAACATCATTATACCTAACCATTCTGACCACCCACCACAACATAAAATGGCAGCATTTTATTCGTTATTTAACAGAATGTACAAAATACCCCTAAACAAACAAGAAACTGACAAAGAAAGAAATATAATATACCAAATTGGTTATGCAAATGGATACAATAAAAATACTATGATCAAAATAGAAAATAAAATCAAATACAAAATAAAAACTGAACAATTAAGAATTAATCAAACTGAACAACACATAAATAATAACAACAACAAAAAATGGGCCACATTCACATATATAAATAATAACATGACAAAACTAACAAAACTATTTAAAAACACAGATATAAAAATAGCATACAAAACTAATAAAAATAAATTACAAAATCTAAATAGCTCACACAACAAAGATAATACAACAACCAACAGTATATACAAAATTGAATGCCAAGATTGCAATAAATGTTATATAGGACAAACAAAAAAACAGCTGAAAAAACGTTATTTTGAACACCTAAATGCATACACAAAACCAAATATATATAAATCCAATTTAGCCACACATGCAATAAACACAGGACATGAATTCCCAGACATAACCAATGTAACACTAATAAAACATATACCACACAAAGGCACCATAATGAACATTTGGGAAAATTTACAGATTTACAAACATAAAACACAAAACAAATTAATACCAGAACAAATACAAATCAATACAAAACATGACACAATATTCAAAGCACTCAACATCGAAAATACACAAAATACAAAAACAGATACCACAACCACACACAATAATGCAACATTGAAGGACCAAAGACCAACAAACCACCTTAATAACATTCAGAAGCCAACACACAAATACTGCACCAGAAGCAAGATGGCGAAGGCTGAACATGGGAGAACAGGATCTCCCGAAACATGTTCCTAAAGGAAAAAATATATCTTGAGGTAAATTAGTTATAAGTATTATAGTATTATATACATCAAGAAACGGACTGTAGCAGAAAGTGATTGAAATAATATAACTATACAAGGTAAATAAGCCTACAGTGAAAAAACGAAAAGTGAGGTTAGAAAACAAAGCAAAAACAAAAGTGTATAGTGAAGAAAAAAAATAGTGAAGTGAATAGCAAATAAGTGAAATCAACTACCAAATAACGGATAACAAATCATCTCTCTCATAAATATACATTAACATGTACACAAACAACATAACCACAATTCCATATAACCACATCACCAAATTGTTAAACAAATTTCAAACACGAAAAAACAACTAATGAACACAAACATAAACATATACTTCAATAGACAATGCCAAAAACATAAATTAACACCTAAATACATCAACATAAACACAAACAACAAAAATATGACTGCACAAAAAACTATAAAACAAGCACAAAGGCTATGGATACAAAACAAAATTAATCAATTATACAGTAAGAAAAATAGCATAACACTAGACATATACAAACTACACTTAGAGCTAACAAGTTTATTACATCCAATCACTTGGAATAATAAATACAATAACATAGAAAATAAAATAAGATTTGAGAAAAACAAAAAGACTTATACAATCAACAAAAAACTTAACACATTAAAACAAAACAAAAATCAAGAACAAAAAAACAAAAATAAACACACATTTTACCCTCGAACCATTAACCTCAGCAATACAGAATTTAACAAAAAAGAAACAGAATATTTAAACAATATGTCAAAAACTAACATAACCCAAAATGCAAACAAAAATCTAGAAAATTTAATAGTAGAAACAGAATTTGCCATTAACCTAATAAAAGACAATATACAAGAAGAAAAAAGAACAGAAGCAACACATATAATTAAAAAAATAATCACTAGCGAAATGAAAAACAAAGATAAACAAAAGAAAAACAATAAAACAATAAAAGAAATTAAAAATAAAGTAAAGAACAATAATTTAATAATAACTAAAGCAGACAAAAGTCAAGCAACAGTAATCATTGATAAAACAGACTACATCAAAAAAACCGAAGACTTCATCAACAATAATAAATGCGTACAACTAGATAAAAACCCAACAGAAAACTATCTTAAACAAACAATAAAACTAATAAAAACAAATAAAAACATTTTCAACAATAAAAACATAGACATATATATAAACAATAATCCAGAACCACCTAAAATGAACAGCCTAATAAAAATACACAAATTAAACAACCCAATACGTCCATTAATCAAATTCAAAAAAGCTCCTACATACAAAATAGCAAGAATAATAGCACAAAAACTAAAAAATAACAATCTAACAAATTACCATCATAACATAAAAAATACATACGAATTAATAGACAAACTAAAAATAATAAATATAAATGAAAATACATTTTTCACATCATATGACATAACAAACATGTACACTAATATCCCAGTAGAAGAAACAATTGACATAATAATAAACAAACTTATAGAACAAAATGAAAACAAACAATATATAACCGAAATAAAAAATAGTCTCCAACTAATACTAAAACAAAATTACTTTGAATTTAATAGCAAAATTTATCAACAGAAAGAAGGTTTAGCAATGGGATCACCATTATCAAGCATAATAGCAGAAATATTCCTACAACATATAGACACCAAAATACAAAATATCATAAAAACACATGACCCAGATGGCATATGGATAAGATATGTAGATGATGGACTATATGTGTCAAATAACAAAAACACAAATGCAGAGAACATACTGAAACAAATCAATAACATACATCCCAAAATACAATTCACAGAAGAAAAAGAAAAACATAACAAAATCAACTATTTAGACATAACCATCACAAGATACAACAAACACATACAATATGCAATATATAGAAAACCAACTTCCACTAACATCATTATACCTAACCATTCTGACCACCCACCACAACATAAAATGGCAGCATTTTATTCGTTATTTAACAGAATGTACAAAATACCCCTAAACAAACAAGAAACTGACAAAGAAAGAAATATAATATACCAAATTGGTTATGCAAATGGATACAATAAAAATACTATGATCAAAATAGAAAATAAAATCAAATACAAAATAAAAACTGAACAATTAAGAATTAATCAAACTGAACAACACATAAATAATAACAACAACAAAAAATGGGCCACATTCACATATATAAATAATAACATGACAAAACTAACAAAACTATTTAAAAACACAGATATAAAAATAGCATACAAAACTAATAAAAATAAATTACAAAATCTAAATAGCTCACACAACAAAGATAATACAACAACCAACGGTATATACAAAATTGAATGCCAAGATTGCAATAAATGTTATATAGGACAAACAAAAAAACAGCTGAAAAAACGTTATTTTGAACACCTAAATGCATACACAAAACCAAATATATATAAATCCAATTTAGCCACACATGCAATAAACACAGGACATGAATTCCCAGACATAACCAATGTAACACTAATAAAACATATACCACACAAAGGCACCATAATGAACATTTGGGAAAATTTACAGATTTACAAACATAAAACACAAAACAAATTAATACCAGAACAAATACAAATCAATACAAAACATGACACAATATTCAAAGCACTCAACATCGAAAATACACAAAATACAAAAACAGATACCACAACCACACACAATAATGCAACATTGAAGGACCAAAGACCAACAAACCACCTTAATAACATCCAGAAGCCAACACACAAGTACTGCACCAGGAGCAAGATGGCGAAGGCTGAACATGGGAGAACAGGATCTCCCGAAACATGTTCCTAAAGGAAAAAATATATCTTGAGGTAAATTAGTTATAAGTATTATAGTATTATATACATCAAGAAACGGACTGTAGCAGAAAGTTATTGAAATAATATAACCATACAAGGTAAATAAGCCTACAGTGAAAAAACGAAAAGTGAGGTTATAAAACAAAGCAAAAACAAAAGTGTATAGTGAAGAAAAAAAATAGTGAAGTGAATAGCAAATAAGTGAAATCAACTACCAAATAACGGATAACAAATCATCTCTCTCATAAATATACATTAACATGTACACAAACAACATAACCACAATTCCACATAACCACATCACCAAATTGTTAAACAAATTTCAAACACGAAAAAAACAACTAATGAACACAAACATAAACATATACTTCAATAGACAATGCCAAAAACATAAATTAACACCTAAATACATCAACATAAACACAAACAACAAAAATATGACTGCACAAAAAACTATAAAACAAGCACAAAGGCTATGGATACAAAACGAAATTAATCAATTATACAGTAAGAAAAATAGCATAACACTAGACATATACAAACTACACTTAGAGCTAACAAGTTTATTACATCCAATCACTTGGAATAATAAATACAATAACATAGAAAATAAAATAAGATTTGAGAAAAACAAAAAGACTTATACAATCAACAAAAAACTTAACACATTAAAACAAAACAAAAATCAAGAACAAAAAAACAAAAATAAACACACATTTTACCCTCGAACCATTAACCTCAGCAATACAGAATTTAACAAAAAAGAAACAGAATATTTAAACAATATGTCAAAAACTAACATAACCCAAAATGCAAACAAAAATCTAGAAAATTTAATAGTAGAAACAGAATTTGCCATTAACCTAATAAAAGACAATATACAAGAAGAAAAAAGAACAGAAGCAACACATATAATTAAAAAAATAATCACTAGCGAAATGAAAAACAAAGATAAACAAAAGAAAAACAATAAAACAATAAAAGAAATTAAAAATAAAGTAAAGAACAATAATTTAATAATAACTAAAGCAGACAAAAGTCAAGCAACAGTAATCATTGATAAAACAGACTACATCAAAAAAACCGAAGACTTCATCAACAATAATAAATGCGTACAACTAGATAAAAACCCAACAGAAAACTATCTTAAACAAACAATAAAACTAATAAAAACAAATAAAAACATTTTCAACAATAAAAACATAGACATATATATAAACAATAATCCAGAACCACCTAAAATGAACAGCCTAATAAAAATACACAAATTAAACAACCCAATACGTCCATTAATCAATTTCAAAAAAGCTCCTACATACAAAATAGCAAGAATAATAGCACAAAAACTAAAAAATAACCATCTAACAAATAACCATCATAACATAAAAAATACATACGAATTAATAGACAAACTAAAAATAATAAATATAAATGAAAATACATTTTTCACATCATATGACATAACAAACATGTACACTAATATCCCAGTAGAAGAAACAATTGACATAATAATAAACAAACTTATAGAACAAAATGAAAACAAACAATATATAACCGAAATAAAAAATAGTCTCCAACTAATACTAAAACAAAATTACTTTGAATTTAATAGCAAAATTTATCAACAGAAAGAAGGTTTAGCAATGGGATCACCATTATCAAGCATAATAGCAGAAATATTCCTACAACATATAGACACCAAAATACAAAATATCATAAAAACACATGACCCAGATGGCATATGGATAAGATATGTAGATGATGGACTATATGTGTCAAATAACAAAAACACAAATGCAGAGAACATACTGAAACAAATCAATAACATACATCCCAAAATACAATTCACAGAAGAAAAAGAAAAACATAACAAAATCAACTATTTAGACATAACCATCACAAGATACAACAAACACATACAATATGCAATATATAGAAAACCAACTTCCACTAACATCATTATACCTAACCATTCTGACCACCCACCACAACATAAAATGGCAGCATTTTATTCGTTATTTAACAGAATGTACAAAATACCCCTAAACAAACAAGAAACTGACAAAGAAAGAAATATAATATACCAAATTGGTTATGCAAATGGATACAATAAAAATACTATGATCAAAATAGAAAATAAAATCAAATACAAAATAAAAACTGAACAATTAAGAATTAATCAAACTGAACAACACATAAATAATAACAACAACAAAAAATGGGCCACATTCACATATATAAATAATAACATGACAAAACTAACAAAACTATTTAAAAACACAGATATAAAAATAGCATACAAAACTAATAAAAATAAATTACAAAATCTAAATAGCTCACACAACAAAGATAATACAACAACCAACGGTATATACAAAATTGAATGCCAAGATTGCAATAAATGTTATATAGGACAAACAAAAAAACAGCTGAAAAAACGTTATTTTGAACACCTAAATGCATACACAAAACCAAATATATATAAATCCAATTTAGCCACACATGCAATAAACACAGGACATGAATTCCCAGACATAACCAATGTAACACTAATAAAACATATACCACACAAAGGCACCATAATGAACATTTGGGAAAATTTACAGATTTACAAACATAAAACACAAAACAAATTAATACCAGAACAAATACAAATCAATACAAAACATGACACAATATTCAAAGCACTCAACATCGAAAATACACAAAATACAAAAACAGATACCACAACCACACACAATAATGCAACATTGAAGGACCAAAGACCAACAAACCACCTTAATAACATTCAGAAGCCAACACACAAATACTGCACCAGAAGCAAGATGGCGAAGGCTGAACATGGGAGAACAGGATCTCCCGAAACATGTTCCTAAAGGAAAAAATATATCTTGAGGTAAATTAGTTATAAGTATTATAGTATTATATACATCAAGAAATGGACTGTAGCAGAAAGTGATTGAAATAATATAACTATACAAGGTAAATAAGCCTACAGTGAAAAAACGAAAAGTGAGGTTAGAAAACAAAGCAAAAACAAAAGTGTATAGTGAAGAAAAAAAATAGTGAAGTGAATAGCAAATAAGTGAAATCAACTACCAAATAACGGATAACAAATCATCTCTCTCATAAATATACATTAACATGTACACAAACAACATAACCACAATTCCATATAACCACATCACCAAATTGTTAAACAAATTTCAAACACGAAAAAACAACTAATGAACACAAACATAAACATATACTTCAATAGACAATGCCAAAAACATAAATTAACACCTAAATACATCAACATAAACACAAACAACAAAAATATGACTGCACAAAAAACTATAAAACAAGCACAAAGGCTATGGATACAAAACAAAATTAATCAATTATACAGTAAGAAAAATAGCATAACACTAGACATATACAAACTACACTTAGAGCTAACAAGTTTATTACATCCAATCACTTGGAATAATAAATACAATAACATAGAAAATAAAATAAGATTTGAGAAAAACAAAAAGACTTATACAATCAACAAAAAACTTAACACATTAAAACAAAACAAAAATCAAGAACAAAAAAACAAAAATAAACACACATTTTACCCTCGAACCATTAACCTCAGCAATACAGAATTTAACAAAAAAGAAACAGAATATTTAAACAATATGTCAAAAACTAACATAACCCAAAATGCAAACAAAAATCTAGAAAATTTAATAGTAGAAACAGAATTTGCCATTAACCTAATAAAAGACAATATACAAGAAGAAAAAAGAACAGAAGCAACACATATAATTAAAAAAATAATCACTAGCGAAATGAAAAACAAAGATAAACAAAAGAAAAACAATAAAACAATAAAAGAAATTAAATTAAAGAACAATAATTTAATAATAACTAAAGCAGACAAAAGTCAAGCAACAGTAATCATTGATAAAACAGACTACATCAAAAAAACCGAAGACTTCATCAACAATAATAAATGCGTACAACTAGATAAAAACCCAACAGAAAACTATCTTAAACAAACAATAAAACTAATAAAAACAAATAAAAACATTTTCAACAATAAAAACATAGACATATATATAAACAATAATCCAGAACCACCTAAAATGAACAGCCTAATAAAAATACACAAATTAAACAACCCAATACGTCCATTAATCAATTTCAAAAAAGCTCCTACATACAAAATAGCAAGAATAATAGCACAAAAACTAAAAAATAACCATCTAACAAATAACCATCATAACATAAAAAATACATACGAATTAATAGACAAACTAAAAATAATAAATATAAATGAAAATACATTTTTCACATCATATGACATAACAAACATGTACACTAATATCCCAGTAGAAGAAACAATTGACATAATAATAAACAAACTTATAGAACAAAATGAAAACAAACAATATATAACCGAAATAAAAAATAGTCTCCAACTAATACTAAAACAAAATTACTTTGAATTTAATAGCAAAATTTATCAACAGAAAGAAGGTTTAGCAATGGGATCACCATTATCAAGCATAATAGCAGAAATATTCCTACAACATATAGACACCAAAATACAAAATATCATAAAAACACATGACCCAGATGGCATATGGATAAGATATGTAGATGATGGACTATATGTGTCAAATAACAAAAACACAAATGCAGAGAACATACTGAAACAAATCAATAACATACATCCCAAAATACAATTCACAGAAGAAAAAGAAAAACATAACAAAATCAACTATTTAGACATAACCATCACAAGATACAACAAACACATACAATATGCAATATATAGAAAACCAACTTCCACTAACATCATTATACCTAACCATTCTGACCACCCACCACAACATAAAATGGCAGCATTTTATTCGTTATTTAACAGAATGTACAAAATACCCCTAAACAAACAAGAAACTGACAAAGAAAGAAATATAATATACCAAATTGGTTATGCAAATGGATACAATAAAAATACTATGATCAAAATAGAAAATAAAATCAAATACAAAATAAAAACTGAACAATTAAGAATTAATCAAACTGAACAACACATAAATAATAACAACAACAAAAAATGGGCCACATTCACATATATAAATAATAACATGACAAAACTAACAAAACTATTTAAAAACACAGATATAAAAATAGCATACAAAACTAATAAAAATAAATTACAAAATCTAAATAGCTCACACAACAAAGATAATACAACAACCAACGGTATATACAAAATTGAATGCCAAGATTGCAATAAATGTTATATAGGACAAACAAAAAAACAGCTGAAAAAACGTTATTTTGAACACCTAAATGCATACACAAAACCAAATATATATAAATCCAATTTAGCCACACATGCAATAAACACAGGACATGAATTCCCAGACATAACCAATGTAACACTAATAAAACATATACCACACAAAGGCACCATAATGAACATTTGGGAAAATTTACAGATTTACAAACATAAAACACAAAACAAATTAATACCAGAACAAATACAAATCAATACAAAACATGACACAATATTCAAAGCACTCAACATCGAAAATACACAAAATACAAAAACAGATACCACAACCACACACAATAATGCAACATTGAAGGACCAAAGACCAACAAACCACCTTAATAACATTCAGAAGCCAACACACAAATACTGCACCAGAAGCAAGATGGCGAAGGCTGAACATGGGAGAACAGGATCTCCCGAAACATGTTCCTAAAGGAAAAAATATATCTTGAGGTAAATTAGTTATAAGTATTATAGTATTATATACATCAAGAAACGGACTGTAGCAGAAAGTGATTGAAATAATATAACAATACAAGGTAAATAAGCCTACAGTGAAAAAACGAAAAGTGAGGTTAGAAAACAAAGCAAAAACAAAAGTGTATAGTGAAGAAAAAAAATAGTGAAGTGAATAGCAAATAAGTGAAATCAACTACCAAATAACGGATAACAAATCATCTCTCTCATAAATATACATTAACATGTACACAAACAACATAACCACAATTCCATATAACCACATCACCAAATTGTTAAACAAATTTCAAACACGAAAAAACAACTAATGAACACAAACATAAACATATACTTCAATAGACAATGCCAAAAACATAAATTAACACCTAAATACATCAACATAAACACAAACAACAAAAATATGACTGCACAAAAAACTATAAAACAAGCACAAAGGCTATGGATACAAAACAAAATTAATCAATTATACAGTAAGAAAAATAGCATAACACTAGACATATACAAACTACACTTAGAGCTAACAAGTTTATTACATCCAATCACTTGGAATAATAAATACAATAACATAGAAAATAAAATAAGATTTGAGAAAAACAAAAAGACTTATACAATCAACAAAAAACTTAACACATTAAAACAAAACAAAAATCAAGAACAAAAAAACAAAAATAAACACACATTTTACCCTCGAACCATTAACCTCAGCAATACAGAATTTAACAAAAAAGAAACAGAATATTTAAACAATATGTCAAAAACTAACATAACCCAAAATGCAAACAAAAATCTAGAAAATTTAATAGTAGAAACAGAATTTGCCATTAACCTAATAAAAGACAATATACAAGAAGAAAAAAGAACAGAAGCAACACATATAATTAAAAAAATAATCACTAGCGAAATGAAAAACAAAGATAAACAAAAGAAAAACAATAAAACAATAAAAGAAATTAAAAATAAAGTAAAGAACAATAATTTAATAATAACTAAAGCAGACAAAAGTCAAGCAACAGTAATCATTGATAAAACAGACTACATCAAAAAAACCGAAGACTTCATCAACAATAATAAATGCGTACAACTAGATAAAAACCCAACAGAAAACTATCTTAAACAAACAATAAAACTAATAAAAACAAATAAAAACATTTTCAACAATAAAAACATAGACATATATATAAACAATAATCCAGAACCACCTAAAATGAACAGCCTAATAAAAATACACAAATTAAACAACCCAATACGTCCATTAATCAATTTCAAAAAAGCTCCTACATACAAAATAGCAAGAATAATAGCACAAAAACTAAAAAATAACCATCTAACAAATAACCATCATAACATAAAAAATACATACGAATTAATAGACAAACTAAAAATAATAAATATAAATGAAAATACATTTTTCACATCATATGACATAACAAACATGTACACTAATATCCCAGTAGAAGAAACAATTGACATAATAATAAACAAACTTATAGAACAAAATGAAAACAAACAATATATAACCGAAATAAAAAATAGTCTCCAACTAATACTAAAACAAAATTACTTTGAATTTAATAGAAAAATTTATCAACAGAAAGAAGGTTTAGCAATGGGATCACCATTATCAAGCATAATAGCAGAAATATTCCTACAACATATAGACACCAAAATACAAAATATCATAAAAACACATGACCCAGATGGCATATGGATAAGATATGTAGATGATGGACTATATGTGTCAAATAACAAAAACACAAATGCAGAGAACATACTGAAACAAATCAATAACATACATCCCAAAATACAATTCACAGAAGAAAAAGAAAAACATAACAAAATCAACTATTTAGACATAACCATCACAAGATACAACAAACACATACAATATGCAATATATAGAAAACCAACTTCCACTAACATCATTATACCTAACCATTCTGACCACCCACCACAACATAAAATGGCAGCATTTTATTCGTTATTTAACAGAATGTACAAAATACCCCTAAACAAACAAGAAACTGACAAAGAAAGAAATATAATATACCAAATTGGTTATGCAAATGGATACAATAAAAATACTATGATCAAAATAGAAAATAAAATCAAATACAAAATAAAAACTGAACAATTAAGAATTAATCAAACTGAACAACACATAAATAATAACAACAACAAAAAATGGGCCACATTCACATATATAAATAATAACATGACAAAACTAACAAAACTATTTAAAAACACAGATATAAAAATAGCATACAAAACTAATAAAAATAAATTACAAAATCTAAATAGCTCACACAACAAAGATAATACAACAACCAACGGTATATACAAAATTGAATGCCAAGATTGCAATAAATGTTATATAGGACAAACAAAAAAACAGCTGAAAAAACGTTATTTTGAACACCTAAATGCATACACAAAACCAAATATATATAAATCCAATTTAGCCACACATGCAATAAACACAGGACATGAATTCCCAGACATAACCAATGTAACACTAATAAAACATATACCACACAAAGGCACCATAATGAACATTTGGGAAAATTTACAGATTTACAAACATAAAACACAAAACAAATTAATACCAGAACAAATACAAATCAATACAAAACATGACACAATATTCAAAGCACTCAACATCGAAAATACACAAAATACAAAAACAGATACCACAACCACACACAATAATGCAACATTGAAGGACCAAAGACCAACAAACCACCTTAATAACATCCAGAAGCCAACACACAAGTACTGCACCAGGAGCAAGATGGCGAAGGCTGAACATGGGAGAACAGGATCTCCCGAAACATGTTCCTAAAGGAAAAAATATATCTTGAGGTAAATTAGTTATAAGTATTATAGTATTATATACATCAAGAAACGGACTGTAGCAGAAAGTTATTGAAATAATATAACCATACAAGGTAAATAAGCCTACAGTGAAAAAACGAAAAGTGAGGTTATAAAACAAAGCAAAAACAAAAGTGTATAGTGAAGAAAAAAAATAGTGAAGTGAATAGCAAATAAGTGAAATCAACTACCAAATAACGGATAACAAATCATCTCTCTCATAAATATACATTAACATGTACACAAACAACATAACCACAATTCCACATAACCACATCACCAAATTGTTAAACAAATTTCAAACACGAAAAAAACAACTAATGAACACAAACATAAACATATACTTCAATAGACAATGCCAAAAACATAAATTAACACCTAAATACATCAACATAAACACAAACAACAAAAATATGACTGCACAAAAAACTATAAAACAAGCACAAAGGCTATGGATACAAAACGAAATTAATCAATTATACAGTAAGAAAAATAGCATAACACTAGACATATACAAACTACACTTAGAGCTAACAAGTTTATTACATCCAATCACTTGGAATAATAAATACAATAACATAGAAAATAAAATAAGATTTGAGAAAAACAAAAAGACTTATACAATCAACAAAAAACTTAACACATTAAAACAAAACAAAAATCAAGAACAAAAAAACAAAAATAAACACACATTTTACCCTCGAACCATTAACCTCAGCAATACAGAATTTAACAAAAAAGAAACAGAATATTTAAACAATATGTCAAAAACTAACATAACCCAAAATGCAAACAAAAATCTAGAAAATTTAATAGTAGAAACAGAATTTGCCATTAACCTAATAAAAGACAATATACAAGAAGAAAAAAGAACAGAAGCAACACATATAATTAAAAAAATAATCACTAGCGAAATGAAAAACAAAGATAAACAAAAGAAAAACAATAAAACAATAAAAGAAATTAAAAATAAAGTAAAGAACAATAATTTAATAATAACTAAAGCAGACAAAAGTCAAGCAACAGTAATCATTGATAAAACAGACTACATCAAAAAAACCGAAGACTTCATCAACAATAATAAATGCGTACAACTAGATAAAAACCCAACAGAAAACTATCTTAAACAAACAATAAAACTAATAAAAACAAATAAAAACATTTTCAACAATAAAAACATAGACATATATATAAACAATAATCCAGAACCACCTAAAATGAACAGCCTAATAAAAATACACAAATTAAACAACCCAATACGTCCATTAATCAATTTCAAAAAAGCTCCTACATACAAAATAGCAAGAATAATAGCACAAAAACTAAAAAATAACCATCTAACAAATAACCATCATAACATAAAAAATACATACGAATTAATAGACAAACTAAAAATAATAAATATAAATGAAAATACATTTTTCACATCATATGACATAACAAACATGTACACTAATATCCCAGTAGAAGAAACAATTGACATAATAATAAACAAACTTATAGAACAAAATGAAAACAAACAATATATAACCGAAATAAAAAATAGTCTCCAACTAATACTAAAACAAAATTACTTTGAATTTAATAGCAAAATTTATCAACAGAAAGAAGGTTTAGCAATGGGATCACCATTATCAAGCATAATAGCAGAAATATTCCTACAACATATAGACACCAAAATACAAAATATCATAAAAACACATGACCCAGATGGCATATGGATAAGATATGTAGATGATGGACTATATGTGTCAAATAACAAAAACACAAATGCAGAGAACATACTGAAACAAATCAATAACATACATCCCAAAATACAATTCACAGAAGAAAAAGAAAAACATAACAAAATCAACTATTTAGACATAACCATCACAAGATACAACAAACACATACAATATGCAATATATAGAAAACCAACTTCCACTAACATCATTATACCTAACCATTCTGACCACCCACCACAACATAAAATGGCAGCATTTTATTCGTTATTTAACAGAATGTACAAAATACCCCTAAACAAACAAGAAACTGACAAAGAAAGAAATATAATATACCAAATTGGTTATGCAAATGGATACAATAAAAATACTATGATCAAAATAGAAAATAAAATCAAATACAAAATAAAAACTGAACAATTAAGAATTAATCAAACTGAACAACACATAAATAATAACAACAACAAAAAATGGGCCACATTCACATATATAAATAATAACATGACAAAACTAACAAAACTATTTAAAAACACAGATATAAAAATAGCATACAAAACTAATAAAAATAAATTACAAAATCTAAATAGCTCACACAACAAAGATAATACAACAACCAACGGTATATACAAAATTGAATGCCAAGATTGCAATAAATGTTATATAGGACAAACAAAAAAACAGCTGAAAAAACGTTATTTTGAACACCTAAATGCATACACAAAACCAAATATATATAAATCCAATTTAGCCACACATGCAATAAACACAGGACATGAATTCCCAGACATAACCAATGTAACACTAATAAAACATATACCACACAAAGGCACCATAATGAACATTTGGGAAAATTTACAGATTTACAAACATAAAACACAAAACAAATTAATACCAGAACAAATACAAATCAATACAAAACATGACACAATATTCAAAGCACTCAACATCGAAAATACACAAAATACAAAAACAGATACCACAACCACACACAATAATGCAACATTGAAGGACCAAAGACCAACAAACCACCTTAATAACATTCAGAAGCCAACACACAAATACTGCACCAGAAGCAAGATGGCGAAGGCTGAACATGGGAGAACAGGATCTCCCGAAACATGTTCCTAAAGGAAAAAATATATCTTGAGGTAAATTAGTTATAAGTATTATAGTATTATATACATCAAGAAATGGACTGTAGCAGAAAGTGATTGAAATAATATAACTATACAAGGTAAATAAGCCTACAGTGAAAAAACGAAAAGTGAGGTTAGAAAACAAAGCAAAAACAAAAGTGTATAGTGAAGTGAATAGCAAATAAGTGAAATCAACTACCAAATAACGGATAACAAATCATCTCTCTCATAAATATACATTAACATGTACACAAACAACATAACCACAATTCCATATAACCACATCACCAAATTGTTAAACAAATTTCAAACACGAAAAAACAACTAATGAACACAAACATAAACATATACTTCAATAGACAATGCCAAAAACATAAATTAACACCTAAATACATCAACATAAACACAAACAACAAAAATATGACTGCACAAAAAACTATAAAACAAGCACAAAGGCTATGGATACAAAACAAAATTAATCAATTATACAGTAAGAAAAATAGCATAACACTAGACATATACAAACTACACTTAGAGCTAACAAGTTTATTACATCCAATCACTTGGAATAATAAATACAATAACATAGAAAATAAAATAAGATTTGAGAAAAACAAAAAGACTTATACAATCAACAAAAAACTTAACACATTAAAACAAAACAAAAATCAAGAACAAAAAAACAAAAATAAACACACATTTTACCCTCGAACCATTAACCTCAGCAATACAGAATTTAACAAAAAAGAAACAGAATATTTAAACAATATGTCAAAAACTAACATAACCCAAAATGCAAACAAAAATCTAGAAAATTTAATAGTAGAAACAGAATTTGCCATTAACCTAATAAAAGACAATATACAAGAAGAAAAAAGAACAGAAGCAACACATATAATTAAAAAAATAATCACTAGCGAAATGAAAAACAAAGATAAACAAAAGAAAAACAATAAAACAATAAAAGAAATTAAAAATAAAGTAAAGAACAATAATTTAATAATAACTAAAGCAGACAAAAGTCAAGCAACAGTAATCATTGATAAAACAGACTACATCAAAAAAACCGAAGACTTCATCAACAATAATAAATGCGTACAACTAGATAAAAACCCAACAGAAAACTATCTTAAACAAACAATAAAACTAATAAAAACAAATAAAAACATTTTCAACAATAAAAACATAGACATATATATAAACAATAATCCAGAACCACCTAAAATGAACAGCCTAATAAAAATACACAAATTAAACAACCCAATACGTCCATTAATCAATTTCAAAAAAGCTCCTACATACAAAATAGCAAGAATAATAGCACAAAAACTAAAAAATAACCATCTAACAAATAACCATCATAACATAAAAAATACATACGAATTAATAGACAAACTAAAAATAATAAATATAAATGAAAATACATTTTTCACATCATATGACATAACAAACATGTACACTAATATCCCAGTAGAAGAAACAATTGACATAATAATAAACAAACTTATAGAACAAAATGAAAACAAACAATATATAACCGAAATAAAAAATAGTCTCCAACTAATACTAAAACAAAATTACTTTGAATTTAATAGCAAAATTTATCAACAGAAAGAAGGTTTAGCAATGGGATCACCATTATCAAGCATAAAAGCAGAAATATTCCTACAACATATAGACACCAAAATACAAAATATCATAAAAACACATGACCCAGATGGCATATGGATAAGATATGTAGATGATGGACTATATGTGTCAAATAACAAAAACACAAATGCAGAGAACATACTGAAACAAATCAATAACATACATCCCAAAATACAATTCACAGAAGAAAAAGAAAAACATAACAAAATGAACTATTTAGACATAACCATCACAAGATACAACAAACACATACAATATGCAATATATAGAAAACCAACTTCCACTAACATCATTATACCTAACCATTCTGACCACCCACCACAACATAAAATGGCAGCATTTTATTCGTTATTTAACAGAATGTACAAAATACCCTTAAACAAACAAGAAACTGACAAAGAAAGAAATATAATACACCAAATTGGTTATACAAATGGATACAATAAAAATACTATGATCAAAATAGAAAATAAAATCAAATACAAAATAAAAACTGAACAATTAAGAATTAATCAAACTGAACAACACATAAATAATAACAACAACAAAAATGGGCCACATTCACATATATAAATAATAACATGACAAAACTAACAAAACTATTTGAAAACACAGATATAAAAATAGCATACAAAACTAATAAAAATAAATTACAAAATCTAAATAGCTCACACAACAAAGATAATACAACAACCAACGGTATATACAAAATTGAATGCCAAGATTGCAATAAATGTTATATAGGACAAACAAAAAAACAGCTGAAAAAACGTTATTTTGAACACCTAAATGCATACACAAAACCAAATATATATAAATCCAATTTAGCCACACATGCAATAAACACAGGACATGAATTCCCAGACATAACCAATGTAACACTAATAAAACATATACCACACAAAGGCACCATAATGAACATTTGGGAAAATTTACAGATTTACAAACATAAAACACAAAACAAATTAATACCAGAACAAATACAAATCAATACAAAACATGACACAATATTCAAAGCACTCAACATCGAAAATACACAAAATACAAAAACAGATACCACAACCACACACAATAATGCAACATTGAAGGACCAAAGACCAACAAACCACCTTAATAACATCCAGAAGCCAACACACAAATACTGCACCAGAAGCAAGATGGCGAAGGCTGAAGATGGGAGAACAGGATCTCCCGAAACATGTTCCTAAAGGAAAAAATATAGCTTGAGGTAAATTAGTTATAAGTATTATAATATATATATATATAAATATATCTAAAAGATCAATTTAAATATGGTACTTGTTTCTGAGCATTTAATAAACCCAACAGACTTTCCTTTTCATACTGAAATCTTATGGTTTTAATCCTTTAGAGGTATATTTACTTGTTTGGGAACTTCTGCTGTCTTGCAGAGGCATTTAATTGATGAGTATTGTTGTAATCGCTGCCATAATTGAAATATTTTATAGTCTGTTTTGGTATGACTGAATCATATAAATAAATTTACAAATAAACTAAATATAAACAATTATAACAATTAAACTGAACAGAAAATATGACAATAATGATAATTTGGTGAATTAAAAAAAATCTGTTAAAAATTATATTACTATTATTGTGTTAACATAAAATAATCATTAAAATAACAGGTCTAAATATGATTATTGTTTAATGCATTAGAATACAGAAACAAGGAGTAAGCCCATTAGCATATTAAATAAAAATCAAGAGATAAAAGTAGGAAATATCGTAATGCATTAATAATGTAGTTTATTTTCTTCACTGACTAAAATATACTATTACAACACTGAACAAAATTATTTTAGATAACTTTTTTAATTTTAATTTTACCTCACTCCCTGAACCAGTTTTCACTTATTATGATATGTATGAGCAGTATGTTCATCACTTAAATAGTGATAACTCTCAGACACATCATGGACTACAAAATCCAAGAATTCTTATTTTCTTAGTACATGTTATTGACTCATATTTACTGTACTTAATAATTTGTGACTTTTTTATGATTACAGTATCTTGTAATTTTGCTGCTTATACAGTAATCTCAAAATAAAAATGAAATGAACTTTTAGTTTTTAAAAACTATTTTAAGTATTGCTATGAAGAAGTATATCTATTACTATTTTTATGTATTTATAAAACTATTATTATAATTTATTTCCATTCTATAAACAATAAATTAAGGATATATATTATTTACACGCACATACTAAATAGTATACTTAATATAATTCAGCAGCTTTTGAGTCAAAAATATCAAACACATTTGACAGGTAACTATTTCTTAAACCCCCACCCACTCTTTACTAAATTATATACATTCAATTATTATCAGTTAAACTTACATTATAACCAGTTTTCTAAATATAACAATGTAATAAAGAATTCAAGGTTAGCTTTATCAAGGTGTGTGATGGTGGGAGGCTGAACTGAGAGGGGTTCCAGCAGACAGCTGAATTGGAGGAGAATGATGCAATAACTCAGGTGTGTGCAGTTACAACAGAATTCCCTCTGTTACACTACATAACACATGGTAAGTTACATTTTTTTGTACATTTTATTATGCACTTTACTTGAAATTAAACAATTTTCAGTAAAAGATAACATTTTTTTATCTACAGCATATATATGATTCTACAAAACAATATTTGCATATTTCACTTTACATGCTTTCCTGGCTTCATTAAAACAATTAAGCACAGTAAATTAGTTTATTACAGACACATATTTGTAAAGTAAATTTTTAAAGTTACTCTCAACAATACTGGTATACAAATAAAAATACTAAAAACTTAAAACATTTCTTTTATTTAAAAAATTGTTCTTTTAATACAATTATTTTTCTAAATATTTACTATATCGAATATTATACTTACTACTGCCTGTACTACAAGACATTATTATCCAGACTAAATATACACATACAATTCTTTCCACTAGTTCCACTAGATGTATGAACAAATGTATACACTTTAAACGTAGTGTTTAAGGACATTTCAAGTCTACATCTTAGTGTAAATGTAACTTAAATAAATAAAATATATAATTATGTTACTACATAATCTGAGTATATAAGGAAAAAAATACACATTTTATAGTATGTGTCTCAAGCAAACTGCAAGAAAGTTTCCTTAACTGATTGTGTGAACTGATAGGACATGTTTCCAGGTTCTCTCAATGGCCTTCTCTAACTACAGGAAAATCACGTCTTTTTATTATTTCACTTAGGCTTTAGACTGCTTGTGTAAATATAAGAGGGAGGGGGGAATGAGTAATGTTAGTGCACTGTGATACATTCAAAAGACACATACGTCACTGTATATTTATTTTTAACCATCAAGCTTTTCAAACAACATGTTTCTATTACAATTTGTTATTGTCAATAGTAAAGTTATAACATTTTTTTATCACAATTAACTGTATAAATTTTACTGATTGGTCAAGAAAAATTTATTGAACATCAGTTACTAAACAACCAGACACAAATATTCAAATTAACCATTGGAATAGTAAACTGTTGTTAAAAGGACACAATTTCTGTTTTATATTTTTTAATTCTAATATAAGAGTTTATTTAAATGGAAAACTATCAGCATTTTAAATAAAAAAAGAACTCAAGGAGAATTACAAGTAAAACACTGTCATATCACTAACAGTGTTACCTGAGGTGGAGACCACAACATTTCCCTCTGAGACTAACAATACTGCTACATACTGGCATTAAAACACTCACTCTCCATTTACACAAGTAGGAGGAGAGAGAGAGAGAGAGAGAGAGAGAGAGAGAGAGAGAGAGAGAGAGAGAGAGAGAGAGAGAGAGAGAGCATTTTGTTGATGTAGCTCTACAGTGTTTTTAATACAATCATTATACAAATCAATTACAATGCTTACAAAAACTAGTGATCAAATGCTTTTGCTGCTATCTAGTGATCATAGTATGTTCTCTTACAATTAGAATGTCCCTCATTTAATTCTCTTGAAGTATGTACATGCCCAGCCAAGTGCACCTTGCACAATGCATATTGCTAAGGTGAGGAGATATGTATAGATACAAGAAGCTTTGCAAGCCTTGTGCGAGTGGCAGAATTACAACACTCTAGATTATTTCAGATGTGCCTTATAGAATGTGGCTGATTATTCTACTGCCCCAGGTATAAACACAGGGCTTCAGAAGTGGAGTTAGTTTACTTTTTGGCCAGCGATTTGGTTGCATTACTGGGGTTCTTGTTATTGTGACTTTTGAATATACTGTGTGTACTTCTCTAATTGGTAACCTGTCTTATTTAGTGCGCCATTGTTAAATAAGTGACATTTATTGTGCATTACTGTGTGTTGGAGCATGTTCTTTAAGAACTGTTGTATACAGGTGTGTTGTTTTATTTATTTCAACTATAATTAAAGATGTAAACAGCAATTTCACCTGGTGGGAATTATTCTATTGGTATGATCCAACATGACATGATAATTGTAACACTGGTGTCAGAAATGTGTATAGGACCTTTAACAATGGAAACAGAGGACTCTTTTTGTAGAAGGGCATTGGTGTGTGTGACAAGTAATTTGCAAGAATGTATGCCAGTCAGAACATGGAAGCTTTCCAAGTGCTGTAAACACTATTACTTTAGGTGGGAGAACAACAATAAATTATAAGAACAACAGGAGTTGAAAGAGCATACCGCTGCTGAGCTGGGTCAATTGCAAGGTGAGCTAAACAAGTTACTAGAATATCTGACATAGAATCAATATCACATAATATAGCTGAAGTATAAAAGTCTGTCTGAAATACAAAAGAAACAATGTAAACAAAAATAACTGCAGTAGAAGATGCAATACAAAAAAGGGAACAAATTAAACTGAAGTTGAATATGAAATTCCGGCAATGTTTTTGAAAACAAATTCCAACACCCATTATGGCCATAATGAAGACGGAAAAATAAATAGAAAATAAGATAACAGAGCAAATGGCTTTGCCTGCAGTAGGACTAGTCCATGTCAAACATCATGTAAAAGGTCCAAACATTTGACAGAAGCTCTAACTGGGTGATGTATCTTCAGTAATTCAAAGCCACTGCATACATAAGTCACTGGGGAGAGAAGTAGACAGCAATTTCATTCATTCTTGTTTTAAAAGAACCCACTGCAAAGCTAATACAAATAATGCCATTTGACACCCAGAACACCTATAATGAATCAATGAAAGCTCTGGAATTAAGTTAAGGTAATCAGCATCCATGCAATGTGTAGTAAGTTCAATTCAATTCATAATCCTGGAGAGAGTTGAAAGAATTTGAGGAAAGTATCAACAGACTGATTAGACTGTGGAGGCCCACCCTAAAGTATCAGAGGATTTCCAAATGCAGTTTGCAGTGCAAATTTTTACTCTTCGTATTGTTTAAATTAGCAGCCATCTTTACTATTTCTTTTATGAATTTGCTAACTGCTATAATTTTTATTGTTCGACTAAACTTTTCGTCATCACTGACATCATCACGTCTTAAACAACCTTTATTAATTAAACACTGTTTATTAAACCAAATTTTCCCTAGCGTTTTTTTCACTTTTGCTTTAATTTTTAAATACTTAAAAAATTCCCTTACATTTTTATATTTATCTGCTTGCAATTCGCATGTTTTATTCTTCGTATTGTTTAAATTAGCAGCCATCTTTACTATTTCTTTTATGAATTTGCTAACTGCTATAATTTTTATTGTTCGACTAAACTTTTCGTCATCACTGACATCAACAGGTCTTAAACAACCTCTGATGATGTTGTTTAAGACCTGATGATGTCAGTGATGACGAAAAGTTTAGTCGAACAATAAAAATTATAGCAGTTAGCAAATTCATAAAACAAATTTTTACTGATGGGACAGACAGTGAACTACAGCAAAGTTTCAATTCGTCATTAAAATGGAGGCAGATAAGAAATGATACAAGGCAAGCAATTCAAAGGGTCAAGGGCATCAAAATGATTTGAATGATGCGAAAGAGACAGAAAACCAAACGTGTTAAAAATGTGGGAAACATAGCTATCTACAAGCAGATTGTTGGGAGAATAAGGAGAAAGGGCTTGAATGCACAAACTGTAGATATAATGATCCAGAACAGCAAACAGTCTCCACACCTCATAATACCATGGATTCTTGGTATGGCCACTATGAATGCCAATGTATTTGTTATGGACTTAAGAAAGAATGTCCTGTGTAATTCTTTTATTTGTTTTGTAGTTAAACTCTTGTATGGGATGGTGAGAAGAACATTTAAGGTAGAGATCTGATTCTTTTGATATTTTATAAACCGATGTCTTTGCCATGTAGCCTTTATGGCAGTGCAACTTGGATGCTGGATGAAAGGAATGACAGATTAATACAGGCTAGTGATGCAAGTTCTTAAAGCTGAGTAATGGGAGTAACATGGGCAGGCCAGTTAAGAAATGATGATGTAAGGAACATCCTTGGAATTTACAACTATATCGTAAGATAATGCAGACAGAATTGGACAAACAATGTAGGAAGAACTGGCTACCAAAACAAATTTTGGTATATTTTGACAGGAAGCAGAAATATTGGAAGACAAGTAAAAAGATGGCTGGATCAATGAATGCACAGCAGATTGTATGATTCAAAGCATGAAGGAAAAGAAGAAAAATTATAATCCTATAATCACCAGACTAGAAATCTTGTTTATCCCTCCAGTTCACTTCACTTATTCCTGAAACGTCCAATTTCAGTTTCTTCATTTCCCTTGTTAGATTTTCAATCTAGACCAGCGTTTCTCAACCTATATGGTGCGACTCACTTCTGGGTCCCAAAGGTGGGCTAAAAAATGTATTTACTGTGTCTTAAACCCCTATTAAATTAAATTATGTATTTGTTTAAGTGTAAAAGAGGGTTTAAAGTAGTTGATGATAGCAAAAATATGATTATAAACTGGGTGCACAACTCCTAAAAGTAATTCCGCTGGCGCCCATGCTTATGGGTCTTATGTAGTGAAATGTCCTTCAAGGTGGGTTCCGGGGATTTTCAATTCAAAGTTCTTATCCACAGGGAATTATATGATCTTACACAATTGGTGGTCCCTTGGACAATACCCATTCAGAGAATATCTGAATAGGAGGGATACTGGGGACTACTGTGCTTCTGAAACATTTTACATAGGAAAAACATTTCTGTGAAGAATTTGCTTAGAAGTAATCGAAAAAACTGCATATCTCAGCATATCCTGAATATATCCCAGGTGGAAGAGCCCTATAACTTTACCCATTCCTCCAGTTTCCAAAGAGACCTTGGTATTTGGTAGGTGCAGCCAGCTTTTACTAGCTGCCACCCTTGCCATGAGAAGGCATACATATTATAAACAGTAACTATACACATATTTATGTTAACCTTGGCAGTCTGTTTATTTACATTAGGTTTTAGATGTCTTACTTTATAATTGAACGTGATTTTATTATTTGGAATGCTATTGAAGATGTGGAGAGAACTTGCTGTATAGAATTAAAAACAAACATGTTTTCAAATCATACATATTTATAAAATAAATAATTAAAAAGACAATTAATTTATCAGTTATTTTCTCTATGTTAGCAGTCTTTATCACAACTTTGTCAAATTTTGTTGCTTCCCTGCTATATACACTTTTTCCTCGAACGAGGCCTTTCGGTTTTGCAACCATTATCAAGTTCTTCCTACAACTATCAAGGAAAGGCCTCGTTCGAGGAAAAAGTGTATATAGCAGGGAAGCAACAAAATTTGACAAAGTTACAATTAATTTAGTTACAAAATTGGTAATTTTTCAGTCTCAATGAACAACCCCTTTGCCAAAATTTTTTGAAAACAACACTAAAAACAGATCTGGAATATTACAGTTGGAATACAATTATTCGGGAAGCACTGGAAGTCGAGGTAATGAATTACAGTTGGAATACAATTTTTCGGGAAGCACTGGAAGTCGAGGTAATGAATCCCATTTCCAGAGTGGGGACGTATTAGAAATCACATGTTGTGCGCGAAGTTAGTGCGCTGGAAATCGCGTAGTATAAACGTTTTAGGGGCAGTTAAATTGTGGTATAGGTGATTATACGTTTTGTTATGCAGTGGACCTACATGTGGTATCCTCTTAGCTAAGAGCAGAAACGGCTTGTTAAAGCGCCAAGCGTTACGATCTAACGCTATGATGTCTGTGGGATGTGAGTAATCTGCAAATCGATAGGCTGCCGAAGCGAGCTCAGAGGTCTGTCACATACAGTATGGGTTCAGCATGTAGAGTGTAAACGACTACAGTGCTACAGACGTGTATTTACGGTCGTTTTCACAAACCTTTTGGGAAAAGGTATGGTTTGTTGAGATCGAATAATTGCAGTTATACTGTGTACGAAGGTTTATCTAACTATAAGATTTTTAAAACCTACATCTCAATAATGGATATCAGACACATTTTCAGGTTATGCGTTTGTTATTTTCTTAGTTTCATGTTAATTAAAATACAGTTTCACAACTAAGTATAGTACATACCACGTCAGAAAGTTGGTAAAATTAGTATACCAGTCCTCTTGTAATTTTATTTAACACTTTACAGGTTTCTACCACAACGAATTTTTAATATCTTACTACCACACAATGACATCCGACACATCACAAGCTTACCTGCAACGGGATGACAAGTTGTCTCAGCTGTTTTTTGAGTCCGTAAGTAATTACAGTGAGTGCAACATACATTTGATCAGTGTTACAATGAATTTTCCCTATTTGTTTACCTTTAAGAAAGAGTCATTTAAGGTTGGACTTAATATGTTATACCTAAAGATATTTATTTATATACGTACGCTTTTGCTCTCGAATAATTATAATATGTGTTGTCAATGGATATTACAACTGACTTAGTAATTATGGATGAGTAAGTTTTTATGACTACTCATTTTGTTTCTATCTAGTATGATTAAATTACTTCATACGTGGTATATATTGGTTATAAATGGAACCCCCCTTTCACTATAGCCTGCGGCAAAAGTGAACTTCCGTCTCCACGTTTGTACTTTTTTCCGTGTTGGATGTGTACTAGAACTGTTTTTTCACAAGTAACTAATGCCAGTTTATGGAGGTTATGTAGACAATGTAACTTAAATAAAATTTACTTTGTTAGTGTACAATAAAAGGGTGTATTTACCGGAAGTACAGAAATTATTTTCCATTTATCGCACATAATTACGGTACACAGACGATTTTTGGAGGTTGTGTCTACGTTTAACAATGCAACTTAACCTTTTAGATTTTTAAAATTAATTAGATTTAACAAAAACTTCCTTTGTTAGTGTACATTAAATTATTGTATGCATACAAGGCTGCTGTACATAACATTAAAGGCTGTATTTATTCGAAGTACCGGAATTAAAACCTAGTTCCAATTTACAACGTAGACCTATAACCTATTTGCATATTTTATTGGGGTTTATTGGCACATATTTTATTAAAAGGGTGTATTTATTGGAAGTACAGAAATTATTTTCCATTTATCGCACATAATTACGGTACACAGACGATTTTTGGAGGTTGTGTCTACGTTTAACAATGCAACTTAACCAATTTAGAACGTATAACCTAGTAGGCTACGTTATTCGTACATACAGTATTTTATTGGAGTTTATTGGTACATATTTTATTAAAAGGGTGTATTTATTGGAAGTACAGAAATTAGTTTCCATTTATCGCACATAATTACGGTACAGAGACGATTTTGGGAGGTTGTGTCTACGTTTAATTATCTAACTTAACCTTTTAGATTTTTAAAATTAATTAGACTTGTAGGGGTGTGCATGGCAGAACTACTTGTGCACCCACTTTATAATCATATTTTTGGTAACACTGAGAACTTTAAGCCTTCTTTTATGCTTAAACAAATTATATATACACTTAATTATAGAAAAGCAAAAAGCAAATATGTAATTCAAAACACTAATTTTCTCTAATAAACACATGCTGAAGTTAAAAACAAAAGAGTTTTTACTTGCCTAACTAATCATTAGTTACTAATGTGACAGTTGGAGCTGCTTTTTCTGCAAAAGCTGGGGTATGTTGGATTCAAGAGTGGTTAAATTAAGTCATAAATCTGAGTGTGCGTCAAGTCTATTTGTGTGCTTGCTTTTCACTTGAGATGAAAATCCCATTTCACTCAAGAATGAGGTGGTGAATGGGATGAGCAACTCCGAAAGTTCAGGATATTCATCTCTTAAAGATATCCAGAACTTTAAGTCAGAATCTAAAAGTTTATGGATTTTGTTGTCCATGACATGTGTCATGTTATCACTAACTATACAAAATAATTTACTAAAAATTTAGTTTTAATCCCAGCATCACAGATGATATCACACAATTGCTCATTTAGTTTTACTGACAACATGTTAGAACTTTCAAAATACAAGAATGGGTCTTGAATCCAATTGAATTCACTGTATCCCTCTGGGAAGCAACTTTCAATCTGGTTATAGAGAGTTAAACACCAGAGCTGGTAAAAAACAATGGTAGAGCATGAATAACAAAAATGTACATTTTAGACTATGTACAAAACAGGTTGAATTTAAATTGTTAAAATGATATATCTTAGTTATTTACATGTAGTAGCTTTTTAAGACACAGTAAATAAATTTCCGAACCTGACTTTGCAACCCACCAAATGCCCTCTCGGGACCCTGCAGTGGCTCATGCCCAATAGGTTAAGAAATGCTGAACTAAAGGCATGTTTGTGGAGTGAAACATAAAAGATAACCCAGACTTCTAAAATGCTCTTAGTGAAATGGGATTTTCAGGAGTAACAACACACTATTTGGTTAACAAGCACATTTTACTAATATTGTAATACCAAGTCAATTAGATAGCTTATATGTGTAGTACTCTATGTGATGCTGATCACATACTGTTAATCAGCAGCACTGCAGAATATTCTAGAGCCACACTCTTGGCATTCATCTGGAACCAGCTGAGTTTTAGAAAGTTGGTGTAATAGGTTGTGCATTCATATAGGATGATATTAGACAGCAGTTTTTAATGAAAGTGACAAATGATCAATTGTTTATTTGTGTTGTAAACTATTGTGATTTTTTTATTACTGTTTGTAGGCTATACAATGTGTCCTGGATAATTATATAAAGAGAACTGTTGTAATATAAGTGTGTTTGTTTTAGCAATTGAGAGTATCTGGTATTCAATAATTCATTCCACTGTTTTAAGTTCATAATTCTTGTCACTGGTTGTAAGAATATTATTTTCATTAATTTTCCAATTCTATGAAGTCTTCAGTAGTTTTACCACGATGAGACTCAACTTTATCACTGAAGATGCCACATCACTGAATGAGCAAAACTTTTCATTCATAATCTCAACAAAGCATGGTTATCAGCTGAAACAAAGTTTTAGTATTAAAAGCTTTAATCACGCAAATCTATAAGGGATACTAAAAAGAAATAACATAATAATTGTATTGGACATAAAGTTATGTCCACAAAACAGATTTTGTTGGAAATAAATAAAACACAATTTGACACAAATATATTAATTTTATGAATACTTGTTTGGCACATATTACAGAAGGTTACACCATTAAATGAGTTTGCCTAAGTATAAAATTCTTGTCAGATGAAAAACGTGTACAGTCAGAATACTATTTGTTATGTACAATACAAATGATTCACTATGGGTAGCAGTGACACATAAACACTAGACATTGACACTGAATTGTACTTGTTTTGAATGATTCGTTGTGTCCTACCTGACCAGAGTACAGGTATTAACCAAGAGATGTTTAGTATACTGCTGTGTAACTGCTACAATGATGAATTATAAGTAGTACTTTTTGTTTTGGTCATCAACCTTGAAAAGGATAATAGAAACTTTGTATACCATGCTTCCAGCAGTTTTACATGATACATTCCTAGCACAAATAAGAAAAGTTTAAATCTGCTGATGATCTAAAGGAGTGATAGTTATTTGCAGACTGACAGGGTTATAAAATAATTCTGAAAGAATTGTTGCTTTTACAATACCATCCTTTATCAAGTGGCTACTCAAATCTGCCAGCTTTTCACAGAAACTGAAGTTTGATTATTAGATCCATCATGATGACCTACTGATGCTCCAAACATTTCAAGGTTTCTCCTAGCCTTAAAAAACTAGACTGGCCTCATTGATTGACATGATTAATGTTAAATTTACTTTGGGATACTTCCAAACATAATACAGTTTAAAATAAACAACAAAAATTGTATTTCTAATTTTTCCAGAACTGTATACACATAATTTGATCTGGATAGAACGTTTATTAAACAATAATACTATTTGATGCAAATAATGAAAATATCCGTGTGGAGAACTATACATGACTTCCATGTTTTAAGATTTATATTTAAAATCGTTTTAGAAATGAAATATTTCTACAGAAACTACTTCTATCTTCAGCCTCAACCACAGAAAACGCACACACACACACACACACACACACACACAATTCCTTTTTTCTTTATTTAATTTGAATTCAGAGTATTGGCACATATTTTATTAAAAGGGTGTATTTATTGGAAGTACAGAAATTAGTTTCCATTTATTGCACATAATTACGGTACACAGACGATTTTTGGAGGTTGTGTCTACGTTTAACAATGTAACTTAACCTTTTAGATTTTTAAAATTAATTAGATTTAACAAAAATTTCCTTGTTAGTGTACATTCAAAGGCTGTATTTATTGTATGGATAAAAGGCTGTATATACATTAAAGGCTGTATTTATTCGAATTAAAACCTATCCGTACTTCCAATTTAGAACGTATAACCTAGTAGGCTACGTTATTCGTACATATTTTATTGGAGTTTATTGGTACATATTTTATTAAAAGGGTGTATTTATTGGAAGTACAGAAATTAGTTTCCATTTATCGCACATAATTACGGTACAGAGACGTTTTTGGGAGGTTGTGTCTACGTTTAATTATCTAACTTAGATAGTAGGCTTCGTTATTGGTGCATATTTTATTGGGGTTTACTGGCACATATTTTATTAAAAGGGTGTATTTATTGGAAGTACAGAAATTAGTTTCCATTTATCGCACATAATTACGGTACAGAGACGATTTTGGGAGGGTGTGTCAACGTTTAATTATCTAACTTAACTTTTTAGATTTTTAAAATTAATTAGACTTAACAAACATTTCCTTACTTAGTGTACATTCAAAGGCTGTATTTATTGTATGGATAAAAGGCTGTATTTATTCGAAGTACCGGAATTAAAACCTACTTCCAATTTAGAACACAGTACAATCTAACGTAGGCCTATAACCAAACAAGTACATTAAAATCCTTTTTTCAACATAATACAATAAAAAGCAATGTGCAGTTTCTGTTAACACCCAAATGATTAAGTATTAATAATGGGTTAGAGTGGAATACTGTTAGCCAATTCATTTGTAATAGCTAAAATTGCCAAATTATTAAGCCTTTCTTGGTAGGTAGTGCTTCTCTGCCAAGTTTTCAGTGAATTTGCTATACTGCTCAAAGATTTTTCAGGAGACGAAACTGTAACTGGAATAGTACAGAAAAGCCTATAGGCAAGACAGAAGTTCACAAATACAGTTTGAAGGTTTTTGGAGTAGGCTTAGTGGATTCTTTTCTGATTCAAACTCTGTTTTATAAATGTTCTTCAAGTGTAATATTTCTTCAAATAGATCCATTGCCAATTCCTTTTTAAACTTGCTAATGAGAACTTTTACTTTCAATTCTAATTCATCATTTTCCATGTCCGTAAAGTTCAATACTGGTGGAAACAAGTCACGAATTGAACTAATTGCAGTGAATCGTGTTTTTATGTTGCCCATTACAAACTCTAATACTGGGTACATGACTGAGGTTTTAAATTTATTTTCTTGATCTTTGTTTACTGAAAAATCACTATTGGATTGATCTGTACTTTTTTTCCACCTTTTGGGAGATTCAGGAGGAACTTTTATTAGTTCTTTTGCAATTAAGTTTGGTTCTTCAATTATGCTGTCTGGGTTATCACGCAACAATTTCAATTCTGTCAGCAAATCTTCAACTAGAGTTATTTCAACGAGTGTGATTCCTTTGCTTTGAATAACAACATTTTTTTAGTCAATATATGAAAGCACTTTGAACCAAAATGATGCCAACATTAAGCTCTTTGTGGAATTGAAATATTTCTTAAACCCTAATATGATGTTGTAGGCAGAGGGAGTTAGACTAGAAGACATCTCTTCTAAAGTATATCCAACAATTTAAGTACTCCTGGGTAGTGCTTAACTATCGGTTTGACAGCTTGGATCCTCTCACTTCATCTTGTTTCAGGGAAGCTCTGCAGTGATAAAGGAATGTGCTTTTTCAAAACTTCCCAACATTTTTCTCTAGGGCTGCTAGAGAAAAACGAGTAAAGACTTGCAACATGCCCGAAAAATGTCATCACATCTGCATTGAGTTTTGCAGCATTAACACCCACATGTTTCAAGGAATGCGCCCCACATGGTAAAAATATTATGGATTCGTTCTTTTCAAGAATTCTACTTCCAATTTAGAACCCAGTACAATCTAATGTGTGGAGAACCATACATGACTTCCATGTTTTAAGATTTATATTTAAAATCGTTTTAGAAATGAAATATTTCTACAGAAACTACTTCTATCTTCAGCCTCAACCACAGAATTGTGGTCACTAACATCTACCACCTCACATTAGCGCACTTGATTTTCACTGATGATGGCAGTCGATGGCACTTCCGAAACGTCTGGTTTTGCAGAATATATTGGACCATGGCCAAACAGCCTGGAAAGGAATTTTATCAACAAACTACTTCATCGTTGCCGATAATGTAGTACACATATAAAAAATTATCCCCTCCCCTTCACCTATCATTTTAAATTATAGAAAATTATCCCCTCCCCCTTCAACTTCCCCCTACCCCTTTTCATTTATCGATATTTCATCTACCTTTCTAGAGTGGATTATTATGACCTTTTCAGGATACTTTATTTATCAAAATTAAGTACTTTACTCTTGTTAAAACATAAAACGTTGCAGGTAAACTACCCCTTCTCCTTAACCGATCTTCACCAAAATCAACAGACCTTGAGTCCTCTACAATATGCAAAAAATTATCTGAATTTGCGGCAATTATCATTCGCCATAGACAAAATTCTATACACAGACATCTTTCAAAAAATTACTTCTTTATGTATTGAGGGTAGTACAATCAGAATCAGCCCTTATCTCGAACACGATTTTTTTCGCCATCCATTTCCTTATGGAACATGGAAGTAAAAACAATATCCTTCTTTTTATAATATGTATTGCACATGTTTTCTAACACGGGACACTAATTATTAGATAAAATGTTTACCTTCATTTAAGCCAGCTTCCACTCACTGTGTACTTTCTCAGAGGCCATAACATGTTCTTTTTAACGTTGCCGAACATAAATTGATGTTGAATTAAAAATAATGTAAAGGATTAGCACCTGAAGTTTGCAACGTGCAAGTTGAAGAATCTATTTAATTATTGCACTTAACTTGATATAAGTACTGATTACATTTCAGGATTATTATTTTCAGAAATAATGTATGTAACCCAGATTTCCCCATATAAAGTTAATTAAAATTCTTTAACGCATAGCATTCCAGGCCTTTATGGTAGTAGATTTGTATTACTAAATTTGAATTTACACAAATAATTCTCTTTGATTAACCAGAGTTACACACACAAACTAAATGCTGAGTGTCCTCCTAGTGTATAAATTCAGCTAAAACACTATTCCAAAAACTTACCTTGTTACTAGAATATGTGACATGATGAACTTTTCATGTTAAATAGTTTAAATACTTTGTGTTGAGAGTTAAGCAATTTACCTAATTTTTATTTATGCAGGCGTATAGCAAAATCTGATCATCATGAAAAAGGAATAAGGCATTTTGTAATAGCAATTAACTGATTAGTTCCTGCTGTATTACTGACTCATATTACAAGACCAATTTTTGTTTAATTGAAGATATATTTTAACTGTTTCTTTTGGTGCAATCTGTAAATTCCATGACACACATCCATAAAGGTTTGAAAATATGCTTATTGCAGTTTGATAGGAATACATTCTCAAAAAACTAATACAAATTTGTTATGTCTGATCACACCAGCTATCCTTTCTATTTGAAATGAGCCTTTTATCCAGATTTATTATATAGTATTGTGCCAAGATATATCACTACATTTGTATACTGTAATACAGTAGTGGTAGAATATTATCATTCCACTAATATTACCCTAACATAATAAATGAAAATACATTATATACACATCTTTTGACATAATCATCCTTTCACTTATCACTTTTGCCTATCAATTTATTTGATGAATATATATTTTATGATTTATGTAAAATACAACAGGTGTTTAACGGACACGTACTATGCCTAGACCTCTTATTTCCCTCCTCGGCAGGTTGAAGCTCAACTGGCACTAGAGTTGGGTATGAAATTATACTATGCTCATAGTCTGTCTGTTAGCAGCTAGTGGCATCTATTGACATTCACTCATGTCAAATTACAGAGTCGGTAAAGAATGTTCGAAATTTGAATGTAAACAAATTAATAGTTAAATAATTAATATAATGGAAGTATCACATATATAATGTATGTAAATGTAATTGTGAAAAAACGATGTAGGGCCTACTTCATATACAGATCAGAAGTAAATGATGAACTATTCTCTTTATGTAATAAGCCTTGTTACTAAACAACATATACTGTATTTTTAAAAGCTTCTTATCATATTGAGACGAAATAGAGTGGCATTTGAAACATCTCTTAGGTATAAAAACAACATAACAACCTTTACAAAATTTGCCGCCCGTAGGCAGTAGCCTACTTTGCCTATGCATAAATTTGCCTCTGGTGTATATGCTAAATGCATCTGAACAGTAGTAAGAATGACTTAGTATCCTGTTGAGTTATTCACTGTTCTGACGGATGATACGCAAATACTGGAAGGTAGGATGTGAGAGCCAGCAATAACCTTAAATAAAACTCTCATGTATTTCAGTTATTACACAGTGTTCTGTTCATTACAGACAAGTGCTTGATTTGATCATTTTTTTAAAATAAAATTGTATATTTTAATGTAGCTTTACAGTAGCTTGACAGAAAGTGTAAAAATGTAAAATAAAAACGGCATGACTTAGGTGTAAATAAAAAGTGAACACTTTACAGTAGCACAAAAAATGACAAAAAACTGAGACAATGAAATGCTACAGTTCAGTTAAAAATTTTGCAATCTCCCTCACACAAAATTTTAAAGAATAAAGACATCAATACCACAAAATATTTTTGTTTGGAGCAAAAGGAAACACAATGGAAAGGCATCTCAGGTAGTATCGCTTTGAAATTATGGTTTCAAAATGTTTAGGGAAAAGAATAAAAAAATGCTAGCATTAACAATCCAACAATGTATCGAAAAGATCAGGATCTTGCTAGGTACATTATAGGGAAAATTGGTTTTGTAGCTGCTAGTGGATGTTTATTTCTATAAAAAATAATTGCAGTATTGTAACGGTACAGAATTGTGAGCTACCCCAGTTGAATTTTATATTAATTTAAATCATTTTAAGCACTTTCCAAATTGCCAGACTTTCACCTGTAAGGAGCCCCAGTACAGCAATGCAACATACATACAGTCAGCCAAAACAATTGCCAGACGCATTGCGTAACCGCCAGCAGCAGCCTTGTGACACAGTCTCCAGTCTGCAGTGTGTCATTAGAGAGTGAACAGACAGCCAGCATTCAGATAGTAAAGTTTTGTGAATTGAAAAATAGTGGCCTCGGGAGTGTAAGATAGGCTGAAATAATTAGTAGGCCTATCTATCCTATTTTATAAAACATAAAAACAGTATAACGCGCGGCCAGCCTAAGCGAGCTAAGTGTTCGAAAATTTATGTCGGCCGACAAAAATAAAACGGAATGCTATTTTAAAATGGATTAAAGTAATAGTGGCGCATCAACTTAATTTGAAATAAGCAATAACAGTACCGCGGTTAAACAGTGAAAAACTAAATCATGGTGTGTTAAACAGTGCATTCACAGCAGAGGTGTAAAACAGCGGAGTTCTTCAGACGTTAAGTATTAACTGAGTTTTAAACAAGATTATTTTCTCCTTTTCCACAGAGTATAAGTCAACATAAATAAATTGTAAATCTAAAATGTACATCAGAGATCTCAAAGTGGGGTTTAATAGAACGATAAAATCAAAGAACGAATGTGTGTGAGTGTGTAGCTAAAGCACGTATTGGTTCATGGCAAATAGTAAATAGTTGGGGTATACCATAGTTGTCATAAGCTAGTTAATTAAGAAATATTTTATTACTATGTTTGATTTCACAAATTGTTGCTCCTTCTACAGGTATTTGCTCTAAATGTCATGAAAGAGAGACGAAGTAATTATTTTGAATAATAAATCAGAGGCAATTTGTTTTAGCACAAACGGTGTATTTGATCTTTGCCCATATCAAATCCAAATAATCCTTTTTGCAGCAGTTTCGTCTGAACGACCCTTGGAATAAAAACCCGAAGGTAAGAGATAATTATAATGTAATTAAATGTAAAGTTTCAGTATCTAATAAATTATGGTACATATTTAATCATTTATTGAATAATTTGTCATTTATATAATTGTAGTTTTTTTTAAATTTCTATATATACTTTTGGTGTGTTTGTTGTAATTTTGTGTTTTACATAATCTTTTGTGATTAAATCATTTGGTATAAAATGTTCCAGATTATAAAATACACCTCACAGTTTTAACATACAATATATATAGTAACTCCTCTATACATAGTAACAGGTATATCAATATGCCTGTAATCACAGGTATAGGAAAGTAATGGCAAATCTTGCATAATCTTGTTATCAGTTATTGTTATTATTCGGCTAGTGCTATTAAATTCATATTGGCCCAAAGTGATCACAAAAGGAATTTATTGTATTTGTTTACAGTCAACAGTGTAGATTCCGGTGATGATTTGAGATTTATATAAATTAATTTTCACTCACATGAATGAAGTTGCAACCATAAAGAAATACAGAATATATTTTCTATGACAGCAGGCAAGACAGAACACTTGTATTTTGCCTGTTATGTGTGTACATACATTCAGACATAATTTATTTGGATTGACTCTGCAAGCTTGAAATCAGATAACAATAATGTTTTATATTTTACATTAGTGTATATGTAAAATTATAATCCTCAACGTATAATATTGAATTAATTGGGATGTTTCGTTAAATTGTTACGACGGTCTCACCGATCGTCACATAGTACAGTGGAAACCAAAATAAAACACACTTATGAATTTGCTAATTTATTGGTGTTGTTACAGCTTGTTCCAGTTTCATTACATTTTTAATTAGTGTTGTGTTGTAAGTAGCTACGATGGTTGAGTGTTATTAGTACATAAGAGGATGCTGCAGTTTCTTTTCTTCAAGAAAAAGGTTTGGTTCACAATCCTCGTCAATGTGAACAAGGACACGACATGGTATTAGCCCTTGGGCAGCAACAGCGTTGGTGTTGCAGTAAGACGACTTGCCGTGAGTATAAGGTAGTTCGCAAGGGCACATTTTTACAGGGGTCCAAATTACTGCTGGGAAAAATAATAAAATTTATTTATTTCTGGTGTGAAGGCCGTAGTAGTGTGAAAAACAGTAAAACTCAACTGGAAATCGGCGTCAACACACACACAGAGTGGACGGCTTACTTAAGATATATCTGTGCCGTAATGTCATTAGAAACCCACGGAAAATTGGAGGACCGAATTTAACAGTTGAAATTGACGAGAGTGTGTTTTCCAAGAGAAAAAATAATGTTGGCCGGGTGTATCCACAACAATGGGTATTCGATGGATACTGCCGAGAAACGAAGGAATGCTTTTTGTGTAGTGTGGAAGATAGATCAGCAGCTACCCTCCTACCTCTCATAGTGGCAAATACTGAACCAGGGTCTACTATAATGTCAGATGAGTGGCGTTCGTACTGTCAAATTGTTAATTTGCCACAACAGTACAGTCATTTGACTGTAAACCATAGTTATAACTTTGTGGACCTGAAATGGGAGCGCATACACAAGGCGTAGAAAGCATGTGGCGGTCCTGTAAACGCCGAAATATGATTGAATGTGGTACGAGAAGGGAACACTTAGATTCCTATTCAAGTGAGTACATGTGGAGGTCCGCAGAGGTCCAGAATATCATTCCAGGTGATGTATCGAGAAGCGTATAGAGTCACCTCCTTACCACTCACGACCACCTGTGGCTAGCTGGTGTTTCTGTAAAAACAATATTCAACGGAACATGCATTATGGTTAATAAGTTAGTATTATTAAATACACAGTTTTAATAGGTTAGTATTACATATCTACCACTTTTTAGATAAAGAAGGAGTATGCACTACGGTTAATAGCTTATGCTACAAGATACATGTTTATTTTAAAAATTAGTACAGTAACATACAAGACAGGTTACAAGAACAATTGCTGGAAGAAACGGAGAATAAACAGTTACAGTGAGGTCAAAAGACATAGAATTGAGCACTACAAATAGACAACTAAATACATATAAACACTGTTTGGCAAAAATGCTGTGTAATTCACCAAACATTAATTGCTATATGAGTGAATGTAGAGAATGCCCTGGTGTTGCCCCAATTCGCAAAATCATTGAAGAGGCTTTTGAAGAAAATCTTATAGAAAATGTCACCTATCGTCAGTGGGTGTCTGTTGATCGTTGCAACCTTGAAACTTTACAGAAATCTAATGAAGATTTTATAAATGTTTTTTGTGACAAACTGACTCTCTTAATCAAACATGATTTTATTGCAAAGCAGCAGTCTTCATTCATTAATGACAAAAAAGAAAATTTAAAAGAGTCAGAGTTTGTAGTAAACTTAGATTTCTCTGAAAACTATAACATTGTCGTTCAGGACGAAGCTCAAAGTTATCACTGGGCAAGCGAACATGTGACAATACACCCTTTTGTGATTTATTACAGAGAAGATGATAAAATTAAACACTCAAGTTTTGTTGTAATTTCACCTTGTTTAGAGCATAACACTGTTTCTGTGTATACATTCCAAAAAAAACTTGTCGAGTTCATGACAACAAAGTTTCAAACAGTGCCAAAAAAGATTTTTTATTACTCAGATGGGTGTGCTGCACAATATAAAAATAAGAAAAATTTTATCAATTTATGTTATCACAAGCAAGACTTTGGTGTAGAGGCTGAATGGCATTTTTCCGCAACTGCACATGGGAAAGGACCATGTGATGGGGTTGGGGGCTCAGTCAAGAGACTTGCTGCAAGAGCAAGCCTGCAACGTCCATATGACAACCAAATTTTAACACCTATCCAACTTTATGAATGGGCAGTTGAAAATTTATCTGGAATTAATTTCACCTTCTCCACACAAGATGAGTATGTTGAGTCCGAAACATTTCTGAATGACCGTTTCAGCCAAGCAGTAACTATTAAGGGAACTCAACAGTATCATGCTTATATACCTGTTCATTCAAGCGTATCAAAGATTTGTGTAAAAATATTCTCTGAAGATACAACAGAAGGAACAGTGATCATCCAAAAATCCTCAGAAAAACTACAAATGTCAGAAGTAAGCGGTTATATAACGGCCGTATATGACCAAAAGTGGTGGCTGGCATACGTGTTGGAGAAGAATGAAGAAGAGGATGAACTAAAAGTGACATTTCTACATCCTGCTGGCCCTTCATCATCATTTTCATATCCAAGGAAGCCGGACGTATTGTGGATATCACTGACAGACGTGCTTAGCAAAGTTGATCCTACAACTCCTACTGGAAGGATTTATGTAATAACACCTGAAGAAGCCACAACAACTTCACAAGCTCTATCATCAAGTTCTACATAAAATTTTGCTAAAGGTGTAAGTGTTAAAGATTTAATGTAAAGCGTATAAATAATTTAATATAGTAATGAAATATGTTTTAATATCTAGGCCTACTATCAGTTTTATAAAACGCTCTTTTTTAAATTATTATTTAACTATGAACCCATTAGCCTCCCACTTTGAAATTTCGAGAATCACTTACCAAAGGTCTAAACTATTTGTAGGAATTTTTAAAAAATATTCAAAAATGCACTTTTTGAGAAAATTAAATTTAAAATTTTGATTTGTGTTTACAAAAAAACTTTTTATGAAAAGGTATGTTGTGCTGTATATCATTGAAAACTGCATGAAAAACTGAGTAAAATAACACCACTCCCATCTCTCTAGCTCAATTAGGAGAGCAGCTGTGGTGATTTCAAAATATGTCGGACGTGCGTTTTTGGCCGTTTTTTGAAAACTTTACATAGCCGTAATTTCTAAACCGTTTGAGATATTTGAAAAAAAATTTGTATTTTTATTAATCTCCATGAGGACTACCTACATACCAAATTTCATCAAATTCTGAGATGGTCAGGTTTATACCCTGCGTTGATTTGATGTGGAATGGCTCCCGATTATATTACTTCTTATGGTATAAGAATATGATATCGGTTTTTTGTTTAATATCCACTTGTAAAGGAAAAAATACAGCAGATAATTATTTTATAAATAACTTTGTTACAGCTGCTGTGAAGTTGTTTAGATTAAATAATGTAACCTAACCAACTTTTAAGTATTGAATATTAAATCCTTAAATTTTTAGTGACCGTCAATCAGTGAATGTTTTAGTGGATAGTTAGTGAGGATCGGTCAATAATACAACTTTTAGTTATTTTGCGTCGACATTTCGACAATATTTATTGTCATCTTCAGGACCTGTGTATGAAATACAATAGAAATATCAAACATAACGAAACAATTAAATATTTGGGTGAACGTGTTGGTGATGTGAGTGTGTGCGTGTGTATGTATGTATCATTTTTTATGTGAAGACTTATGATAGTTTGTTTACATCTTCAAATTATCTTTAAGAAAGTGAGCAAATTATAGTATGAGAGAACTTAATTTATACAGTATTACAATTTAAATTACTAAATATAATGTTATTTTAATTAATTAAACAAACAGTAACCAACAATTGGATATTAGATTAGATTATTGTTCGTTTAATTAATTAAAATAACATTATATTTAGTAATTTAAATTGTAATACTGTATAAATTAAGTTCTCTCATACTATAATTTGCTCGCTTTCTTAAAGATAATTTGAAGATGTAAACAAACTATCATAAGTCTTCACATAAAAAATGATACATACATACACACGCACACACTCACATCACCAACACGTTCACCCAAATATTTAATTGTTTCGTTATGTTTGATATTTCTATTGTATTTCATACACAGGTCCTGAAGATGACAATAAATATTGTCGAAACGTCGACGCAAAATAACTAAAAGTTGTATTATTGACCGATCCTCACTAACTATCCACTAAAACATTCATTGAATATTAAGTATAAGTATATTTAATCCTGAGAGAAAATGAACAATTAACACCAGTTTTTGAAAGAACCATGAAAGGAGAGAAGATGAGCTTGTGTACGAAATGCGAAGTGGAGTATCTTATGTAGAGATGAAAGCTCAAAAGTTCAAGGCAAATACATATGAATGGAGATGATTGGTAATATCTGGGACCTGTCACACAACAGAACACCATACAATGATGATACTGTGTATGTATGATGTAATGTGCCTGCTTTTAATATTTTCAAAGGATTTTAATACTTTGTTTCGACTGGTTTCACTGTGTAAATTACAAACCTGAATATAGTGCTGGAAGTTTCAGTTCCTCAGCCTGCGTAATGATGATGTAGGCCTAAATGTTTCTACCCTTTTCTTGTGCCTGCAAAGAAAAATAAATTAGGCCTACATCACCGGACACACAAAGTACTGACATATGAACATTAATCAATTATTTTGTTTAATCAGTCAACATTCTAGGAGACCAATATTAAAGGGTTTACAGATTATTGACCCGTCCACCAAAACACACACACACAGGTTCTGATATGTGTTACAATTGTGTCTTATTTTCAGCCAACCGTTCTTTTACAGGTGAAATCAGTACAATTATACCTCGTGAGTATAAGGTTAGTTTAATCTGTAACCTATGATATTAAAAATAATAATACACTGCACATGATTATTACACTTTATATGATATCAGCTTTTTGGCTTAAAATCCACTTGTAAAAGAAAATATACAAAATGATTATTATTTTATAATTAACTTTGTTACAGCTGCTGTGAAGTTGTTTAGATTAAATAATGTAACCTAACCTACTTTTAAGTACTGAATACTTTTAATGTGTCATGTACTGTGTTCAATAAGGAAACAAAATACTTTTACAGAATACTTAAAATCCTTGAAAATGGTATTGGATTAAGCTTGAGCAATGAATAATTAAACTAAGCATGTGATTTCAAAGTCAATATCATTATGAAAACGTATTCTAAATGCCAAATATATCATATGTACTATATAAATATGGTTAAACAATGTATGTACAATACGCATGCGCGTATTATTATTGTTATAACGGATGTATGTATTCTAGGAAGGTTAGTTCAGTGAATAAAGTCTTTTCTAATCAACGTGTTGTCTAACTGTATTTGGCAATATAATTCCAATATTAAATAATATCTCTCACACTAAATAGAACATACTTACCAAAATTGATAACACTTACCAAAATCATATTTGTTTTTAGTAAGAAGGGGGCTCATATTTGTTGATGGTTTCCAGCATTTTCTGGAACAAATCCTCATTTCTATTTCTTGTTCGCCACATGAACTCACTTAAATAGGAATTTAAGCGTTCCCTTCTCGTACCACATTCAATCATGTTTCGCCGTTTACAGGACCGCCACATGCTTTCGACGCCTTGAGTATGCGCACCAGTTTCAGGATCCACAAAGTTATAACTATGGTTTACAGTCAAATGACTGTACTGTTGTGGCAAATTAACAATTTGACGGTACGAACGCCACTCATCTGACATTATAGTAGACCCTGGTTCAATATTTGCCACTATGAGAGGTAGCAGGGTAGCGGCTGATCTATCTTCCACACTACACAGAAAGCATTCCTTCGTTTCTCGGCAGTATCCACCGAACACCCACTGCTGTGGATACACTCGGCCAACATTATTTTTTCTCTTGGCAAACACGCTCTCGTCGATTTCAACTGTTAAATTTGGTCCTCCAATTTTCTTTGGGTTTCTCGTGACGTCTACGGTACAGATATACCTTAAGTAAGCCGTCCACTCTGTGTGTGTGTTGACGCCGATTTCCAGTTGTTTTTTACTGTTTTTAACACTACTTCGGCCTTCACACCACAAATAAATAAATTTTATTATTGTTCTCAGCGGTAATCTGGACCCCTGTAAAAATGTGCCATTGCGAACTACCTTATACTCACGGCAAGTCGTTTTATTGCAACACCAACGCTGTTGTTGCCCAAGGGCCAAAACCATGTCGTGTCCTTGTTCACATTGACGAGGATTGTGAACCAAACCTTTTTCTTGAAGAAAAGAAATTGCATCCTCTTCTGTACTAATAACACTCAACAGTTAATCGTAGCTAATCATTCTTTAATTAAATGAATGTCAAACTCACAACACAACACTGATTAAAAATGTAATGAAACATGGGAACAAGCTTCATATCTATTCGCGCGTTAGCCATTGTAACAACACAATTTTACCTCGTGGTGTAAAGTGTAATGTAAAATAAAAGACCACGTGATGTCTTTGGCTATTCTAAGCAAAACTGTGTATACGTTTTAAAATTGAAATAACTGCAAATATTTCAACCTTTTGTTATTATGTTGCGTACAAAAAATTGTTTAAATATAAATAATAAATACAGCTCTAAAATTCAATTTACGGGTACCCCAATTTACAATTACCCTTGACATCTTAGAAGTAATTGTAAACAAGTGTTTTCTTTATCCTTTGAAACTAAAAAACTGACACTCCTCTTGAAATTGAAAATATCGGTATGGAGAACCATACATGACTTCCATGTTCTAATGTTTATATTTAAAATCATTTATTTGAATTCGGTTCGATAATTTCTAACAACTTATGTGTGTTCCTTGTAAATCGTGTTTTATGTTTGACAAATTGAAGGATGTTTTATGTATGATTTTCTTTTCAGGATATGGGTACCCCAGGATACTTTATTTATCAGAATTAAGTACTTCACTCTTGTTAAAACGTAAACCGTTGCAGGTAAACTACCCCTTTCCCTTAACCGATCTTCACCAAAAAAATAGGTCTTGAGATCTCTACAATTCAGGGCAGTATGCAAAACATTATTTGATTATGTTTGAATTTGCGGCTGTTGTCGTTTGCCATAGTAAATACCCTTGTTAAAACATAAAATGTTGCAGGTAAACTACCCCTTTCCCTTAACCGATCTTTACCAAAATCAATAGGTCTTGAGAACTCTAGAATTAAGGGCTGCATGCAAAATATTATTTGATTGTGTTTGAATTTGGGGCTGTTATTGTTTGCCATAGAAACAAATTACCCTTGATTAAAAAAAAAATGTTGCAGGTAAACTACCCTTTTCCCTTAACCAATCTTCACCAAAAACAATAAGTCATGAGCACTCTACAAATCAAGGCCTGAATAAAAAAAAATAATTTAATTCTGTTTGAATATGCGGCTGTTATCGGGTGCCATAGAAAAAAATCTATAGACAGACAGACACACACTTTTCGAAAAACGACTTTTTTTCATGTTTTGAGTGTAGTACAATCAGAATCTGCAATAATCTCGAACACGATTTTTTTTGCCATCACCATACTTCCATTTCCTTAAGGAACATGGAAGTAAAAAGGATTTTAATGTACTTGTTTGGTTATACGTTATTGTACTAGGTTATAAATTGCAAGTAAATTCCGGTACTTCGAATAAATACAATCTTTAACGTTATATACAGCCTTTTATCCATACAATAAATGCAGCCTTTGAATGTACACTAACAAAGGGAATTTTTGTTAAATATTAATTAATTTTAAAAATCTAAAAGGTTAAGTTACATTGTTAAACGTAGACACAACCTCCAAAAATCGTCTGTGTACCGTAATTATGTGCAATAAATGGAAACTAATTTCTGTACTTCCAATAAATACACCCTTTTAATAAAATATGTGCCAATACTCTGAATTCAAATTAAATAAAGAAAAAAGGAATTGTGTGTGTGTGTGTGTGTGTGTTTTCTGTGGTTGAGGCTGAAGATAGAAGTAGTTTCTGTAGAAATATTTCATTTCTAAAACGATTTTAAATATAAATCTTAAAACATGGAAGTCATGTATAGTTCTCCACACGGATATTTTCATTATTTGCATCAAATAGTATTATTGTTTAATACACGTTCTATCCAGATCAAATTATGTGTATACAGTTCTGGAAAAATTAGAAATAAAATTTTGTTTTGTTTATTTTAAACTGTATTATGTTTGGAAGTATCCCAAAGTAAATTTAACATTAATCATGTCAATCAATGAGGCCAGTCAAGTTTTTTAAGGCTAGGGGAATCCTTGAAATGTTTGGAGCATCACTAGGTCATGAGGATCAAATCATCAAACTTCAGTTTCTGTGAAAAACTGGCAGATTTGAGTAGTCGGGTGATAAAGGATGGTATTGTAAAAGCAACAATTCTTTCAGAATTATTTTATAACCCTGTCAGTCTGCAAATAACTATCACTCCTTTAGATCATCAGCAGATTTAAACTTTTCTTATTTGTGCTAGGAATGTATCATGTAAAACTGCTGGAAGTATGGTATACAAAGTTTCTATTATCCTTTTCAAGGTTGATGACCAAAACAAAAAGTACTACTTATAATTCATCATTGTAGCAGTTACACAGCAGTATACTAAACATGTCTTGGTCAGGTAGCACACAATGAATCATTCAAAACAAGTACAATTCAGTGTCAATGTCTAGTGTTTATGTGTCACTGCTACCCATAGTGAATCATTTGTATTGTACATAACAAATAGTATTCTGACTGTACACGTTTTTCATCTGACAAGAATTTTATACTTAGGCAAACTCATTTAATGGTGTAACCTTCTGTAATATGTGCCAAACAAGTATTCATAAAATTAATATATTTGTGTCAAATTGTGTTTTATTTATTTCCAACAAAATCTGTTTTGTGGACATAACTTTATGTCCAATACAATTATTATGTTATTTCTTTTTAGTATCCCTTATAGATTTGCGTGATTAAAGCTTTTAATACTAAAACTTTGTTTCAGCTGATAACCATGCTTTGTTGAGATTATGAATGAAAAGTTTTGCTCATTCAGTGATGTGGCATCTTCAGTGATAAAGTTGAGTCTCATCGTGGTAAAACTACTGAAGACTTCATAGAATTGGAAAATTAATGAAAATAATATTCTTACAACCAGTGACAAGAATTATGAACTTAAAACAGTGGAATGAATTATTGAATACCAGATACTCTCAATTGCTAAAACAAACACACTTATATTACAACAGTTCTCTTTATATAATTATCCAGGACACATTGTATAGCCTACAAACAGTAATAAAAAAATCACAATAGTTTACAACACAAATAAACAATTGATCATTTGTCACTTTCATTAAAAACTGCTGTCTAATATCATCCTATATGAATGCACAACCTATTACACCAACTTTCTAAAACTCAGCTGGTTCCAGATGAATGCCAAGAGTGTGGCTCTAGAATATTCTGCAGTGCTGCTGATTAACAGTATGTGATCAGCATCACATAGAGTACTACACATATAAGCTATCTAATTGACTTGGTATTACAATATTAGTAAAATGTGCTTGTTAACCAAATAGTGTGTTGTTACTCCTGAAAATCCCATTTCACTAAGAGCATTTTAGAAGTCTGGGTTATCTTTTATGTTTCACTCCACAAACATGCCTTTAGTTCAGCATTTCTTAACCTATTGGGCATGAGCCACTGCTGGGTCCCGAGAGGGCATTTGGTGGGTTGCAAAGTCAGGTTCGGAAATTTATTTACTGTGTCTTAAAAAGCTACTACATGTAAATAACTAAGATATATCATTTTAACAATTTAAATTCAACCTGTTTTGTACATAGTCTAAACTGTACATTTTTGTTATTCATGCTCTACCATTGCTTTTTACCAGCTCTGATGTTTAACTCTCTATAACCAGATTGAAAGTTGCTTCCCAGAGGGGTACAGTGAATTCAATTGGATTCAAGACCCATTCTTGTATTTTGAAAGTTCTAACATGTTGTCAGTAAAACTAAATGAGCAATTGTGTGATATCATCTGTGATGCTGGGATTAAAACTAAATTTTTAGTAAATTATTTTGTATAGTTAGTGATAACATGAGACATGTCATGGACAACAAAATCCATAAACTTTTAGATTCTGACTTAAAGTTCTGGATATCTTTAAGAGATGAATATCCTGAACTTTCGGAGTTGCTCATCCCATTCCCCACCTCATTCTTGAGTGAAATGGGATTTTCATCTCAAGTGAAAAGCAAGCACAGAAATAGACTTGACACACACTCAGATTTATGACTTAATTTAACCACTCTTGAATCCAACATACCCCAGCTTTTGCTGAAAAAGGAGCCCCAACTGACACATTAGTAACTAATGATTAGTTAGGCAAGTAAAAACTCTTTTGTTTTCAACTTCAGCATGTGTTTATTAGAGCAAATTAGTCTTTTGATTTACATATTTGCTTTTTGCTTTTCTATAATTAAGTGTATATATAATTTGTTTAAGCATAAAAGAAGGCTTAAAGTTCTCAGTGTTACCAAAAATGTGATTATAAAGTGGGTGCACACCCCTACAAGTAGTTCTGCCATGCACACTCCTACAAGTCTAATTAATTTTAAAAATCTAAAAGGTTAAGTTAGATAATTAAACGTAGACACAACCTCCCAAAATCGTCTCTGTACCGTAATTATGTGCGATAAATGGAAACTAATTTCTGTACTTCCAATAAATACACCCTTTTAATAAAATATGTGCCAATAAACCCCAATAAAATATGCATCAATAACGAAGCCTACTATCTAAGTTAGATAATTAAACGTAGACACAACCTCCCAAAATCGTCTCTGTACCGTAATTATGTGCGATAAATGGAAACTAATTTCTGTACTTCCAATAAATACACCCTTTTAATAAAATATGTACCAATAAACTCCAATAAAATATGTACGAATAACGTAGCCTACTAGGTTATACGTTCTAAATTGGAAGTACCGATAGGTTTTAATTCGAATACATACAGCCTTTAATGTATATACAGCCTTTTATCCATACAATAATTACAGCCTTTGAATGTACACTAACAAAGGAAATTTTTGTTAAATCTAATTAATTTTAAAAATCTAAAAGGTTAAGTTACATTGTTAAACGTAGACACAACCTCCAAAAATCGTCTGTGTACCGTAATTATGTGCGATAAATGGAAACTAATTTCTGTACTTCCAATAAATACACCCTTTTAATAAAATATGTGCCAATAAACCCCAATAAAATATGCAAATAGGTTATAGGTCTACGTTCTAAATTGGAACTAGGTTTTAATTCCGATACTTCGAATAAATACAGCCTTTAATGTTATGTACAGCAGCCTTGTATGCATACAATAATTTAATGTACACTAACAAAGGAAATTTTTGTTAAATCTAATTAATTTTAAAAATCTAAAAGGTTAAGTTGCATTGTTAAACGTAGACACAACCTCCAAAAATCGTCTGTGTACCGTAATTATGTGCGATAAATGGAAAATAATTTCTGTACTTCCAGTAAATACACCCTTTTATTGTACACTAACAAAGTAAATTTTATTTAAGTTACATTGTTTACATAACCTCCATAAACTGGCATTAGTTACTTGTGAAGAAAACAGTTCTAATACACATCGAACACGGAAAGAAAATACAAACGTGGAGACGAAAGTTGTCTTTGGCCGCAGGAAACAGTGAAAGATCCCATTTTCATAAATATTTATGAGCAGTAAACAATCTAAATTGTTTAATATTGTCATGATAAGATAATAAAATTGACATTTTTAACATGGTATTGTTCCATTAAAATAGTTCTATCAACAAATTTAACAAAAAATTGAAGCTTCCATTTATCAACAAATTTAACAAAAAATTGAAGCTTCCATTAATATTTCTAAGGTAAATTTTTTTAAATGGTTTTAGTTCACCGCCATTTTCTTAGAATTAGTGGAGTACTTACTTTTTTGGTTAAGTACACGTGGATTGGTTATGGACGTAGAGTTTTGATATTGTTAAATCTGATTTTACTTTTTAGGAGTATGGTAAGTGGTACGAAGTGAACTGTTTTATCAGGAAATTGTCATTTAAATGTGAGAATGTGATATCTAAACTTAGTCAATGTAACCAGCAAGATTACTCAGTGTAAAATATATGATTAAATTGTATGTACAAAAACTGAATATTTAAACATTTTTTGTTACTTATGGAATTTATAGAATGGTGCTGAGGTTTTTGTTTTTGAAATATTTGTGATTTGGATTGTGTGTAACAATTCTTACGGAAAATTTGGCGTTTTACCTGTCTCATGTTCAATAACAATTGATATAACAATAAATAAATCATCCAAAATAACACAACATATGGAATATTTACACCCAAGGCATATGATATTTATAAAATGCCACTATACATTTCAACTATAGAGATATTACCTAGATATCTGATACTTGAACAGAATATATTATGATCCGACAGTGTGTACAGCACTAGTTTATGAAATATTAAATTGTTTAGTAAAGTTTAATTAGCAAGCGGTGTTTGAACATTTGTTTCTATAAGTTATGAGTTAAGTCAGTTTGTAATTAGTGTAGTTATATTAGTGTGTGTAATTAGTGAAAATGAAAATCTTCAAATTACTTGAAAACAGATCAAATTATTCATTATTTTCTTCCATGTTCCATAAGGAAATGGAAGAATGGTCATGGCGAAAAAAATCGTGTTCGAGATAATGGCAGATTCCGATTGTACTACCATCAAAACATGAAAAAAAGTCATTTTACTTCCATGTTCCATAAGGATATGGAAGTATGGTGATGGCAAAAAAATCGTGTTCGAGATAATTGCAGATTCTGATTGTACTACCCTCAAAACATGAAAAAAGTCATTTTTCGAAAAGTGTCTGCGTGTAGATTTTTTTTCTATGGCAAACGATAACAGCCGCAAATTCAAACAGAATCAAATAATTTTTTGCTAGCCTACGGCCCTGAATTGTAGAGTACTCAAGACCTATTGTTTTTGGTGAAGATCGGTTAAGGGAAAGGGGTAGTTTACCTGCAACGTTTTTTTTTTATCAAGGGTAATTTTTTTCTATGGCAAACGATAACAGCCGCAACTTCAAACAGAATCAAATGTTTCACATACAGCCCTGAATTGTAGAGTTCTCAAGACCTATTGTTTTTGGTAAAGATCGGTTAAGGGAAAGGGGTAGTTTACCTGCAATGTTTTATGTTTTAACAAGGGTAATTTTTTCTATGACGAACGATAACTGTCGTAAATTCAAACAGAATCAAATACTTTTTTGCACACCTTCCTGAATTATAGAGTACTCAAGGTCTGTTGATTTTGGTGAAGATCGGTTAAGAGAAAAGGGTAGTTTACCTGCAACATTTTATGTTTTAAAAGGGTAATTTTATTTTTATGACGAATGATAACTGCCGCATATTCAAAGAGAATCAAATAATTTTTTGCATACATTCCTGAAGTTTTAAGTAGGCCTACTCGAGGTCTATTTATGTTTTAACAAGGGTAATTTTTTCTATGACAAACGATAACTGCCGTAAATTCAAAGAGAATCAAATAATTTTTTCCATACGTTCCTGAATTGTAAAGAACTGAAGGCCTATTGATTTTGGTGAAGATCGGTTAAGGGAAAGGGGCAGTTTACCTGCCACCTTTAATGTTTTAACAAGAGTAATTGTATTGTAATATAATTAATATTTCATATATTTTTTTTTTTTAATTTTTTGGGTTATTGCGAGGGAAGTACACCAGCAATTAGAGCCCGTCAAAAGTGACACATGTTAGTGTTGTTCGAGGGTGGGCGACGAAAAGGAACAAACCTTTCCTTTCCATTAAGACGTCGTAAAAACTATTCACGAACAATGAGCTGTACAGCACATGTTGCAGCCAACTGGACCATGTGTGGGAATGCCCGGCTCCACAATTAGGACAAAAGGAGACTACCCTTACATCTGTCCAGTAGCGACAAAAACAGAACCAACGGCGAGAGTATTGTTTGCGATGTGTGCGACTTCTCAAAGACAATGGTTTATGCAAGGACAATGGGACAGGCGACTAAGTGACGCTAGTGAAGAGCACAGGTGTTATGCCACCCGCAAATCGATGAAGGAAGTCGTCAGCGTACCAACAATGAGAGAATTCGACACGCTACACCAAAAGTAGCAGATGTGATTTTGAAACGAAGCCTTAACACTGATTCCAGGAACGGGGAAACGTACGTAAGACAGCGACTCATCCAGTCCACATGGACTACGTCAAATTTGAGTCGAGAAAGCCAATGAGGAACGAGAATTCCGGAGGGAACTTTTGTAGGGGATGGTTCAGAGAGAAGCTTGAGACGAGAGAGCGAATCTCGTGTATGAACGTCCCTCTCCAAACGACACAGGGTGGAGAATTCGTTGGAAATACTGACTGGAGACGAAAGGACACAGGGAGGTCCATGGAATGAACCTATCAGAGATGATTTGGTGGGAAGTTTGAGCGTTCATCAGAATCCCAAGAGTGGGAACATCAGAAGAAATAAAAACCGTTTACACAGGGAGACGCGCTCTCAGTTTTACTACAAATTTTGCTCAGTTTTACTTCATTTATCTCAAGTCATTCTAATTTTTCGCTCAGTTAATTCAAATTGTATCTCAGTGTACTACAATCATTGGCTCAGTTCATTAAGATCTTTGCCTCAGTTTATTATAATTCTTAACTCGTTTTACTCAGAGTTTCGAACAGTCTATTGAACTTGTATTTCATTTTCATAATACTTCAAGCACAAGAACTTAAGGCAGTGCGTAAGTTAAAATGTATTTCGGTAGAGACGATTAAGACATTGTTACGAATAAATGGAAGTGCGCGAGTAAGACTCAAAGCGTAAAACGGAACAGTAGTCTTCGTGATAAAGCGTGAGTAACAATCCATATAAATTCTATGTAATTCACCGTCATAAAGATACTGACATTGTGAAGTGACTTTCTTGAACAATTACAGAAAAGTAGTGATACTACAATGTTTAGTAATTAACTCAAGTAAATAGAATTGTGAACAAGTGCCTAATGAACTCGAAAACGATCTAGGCCCTGAAAAGAGTGGTCGTGCGGTATGGACAATTATTAGAAGCATACAGTATCGAACTGTGAACCGCGAAATAGACACATACGTGCGTAAAACTTAGCCGACCGATTACGAGTACAATGCCACGTCTTGTATTATAATAAACTCAAAAGCTCGAAGTGACTGTCGCGTTGTGCGGAAGTGTTTGCGATCGAGTGTTATATGGATTAACCCCACTCATCAACGCAGGGATACATCATGGGAGAGACACACCACGGCAGAACGAGTAAAGTAAAGAACTAATCTCTTCTTATAATTAGTAATTTATCAAACACCACTGACCTGACACTTAGAACCAAACCACCTGAGAAAGTTATATAAATATGAGTCAGATAGATACGAATCCATAAGTAGGGAATAGTATGTTCTAGAATATTATACATGTCTTCTTGTTAATATATTTTGTGCTATGTATGTATTTTGATGTGTCTGTTGCAGGAACAGGATTTAGCTATGTATATGGTTGATATGTGTATTGTTAATTATGATTATTTCATGCATATAAATGTTTAATGTGTTTTAACTTAAAATACTTAATACGAATTATGAGTACACCACATTTTAGTTAGTATCGTCATTGCAGACGAAGAAGCGTCTACATTTGATCGCTCACTTAATTATTTAAATTTGTTCATTGAATTATTAAATGTGGCATAGAATTTTATTGTTTTGTTGAAGATTTGTAAGTGCTCTTAAATTAATGTTATGACATGAATAAGAATGAAAAATGATTTTAATAAACGTAAGTTAGAATGGATTCGCTAGTATTCTATTGATTTATGTAAAAACCTGACTCACAACTTAACCTTTCATTAAACAGTATCTATACTTCATAATTCAAGTTAACGATTATCAAATAAATTACTCAGAAAGATGCACAGAATAGAAGTTTTGAAGACAGTTTAAGTCAAAAGTAATTTCAATTGTAGCAAGCTTGAGTGCAAATAATTAATTAACTCTAACTCAAATTCATACAATTAGTTATTATTTAAAGAAATGAATTTGTTAACATTGCATATGGGAGTTCAACACATGACATTAACTATATCGTACATGCTAACCCAAGCTCAGAGTTAGATACATTTTGATCACAACGTTATTAAAGGGATAATTAAATAATCTATGCATATAATTAACACAGATAAATATTGTTGTATATGGTGCTCCAACATCACGGGGCAATATTAAGTAAAGATATACGTACCTATAAAAGTAATCAATCAATTTTTATATAATTAATGAATAATTAATCTATGCAAATAAATTTGCATAAAGATTAACATCGTATATGGCGTCCAACTACGGGGCTAGATACATGTAAGTACGATAAAGTTCGTACCGGCAACACTTTCATAATTACAGATCAATTTTATATAATCAACGAATTAATTAATTTATGCAATAAATTTGCATAAAGATTAACATCGTATATGGCGCCCAACGTGGGGCCGATTAATAGGGATAATCCTTGGTAAACGAGCTGGTTAAGTGCAGGCAGTGGTATAGTAGAATAGCTAGTAGTTTGATAAAGTATAACATAAGCATTAGAATAAAAACAAATACTTGTAAAACAACTCTGAATGATTACACGAAGTCGATCAAAAATGGCGACTAATAACAATAACTCCGGAAGTCAAGAATTCGACGTTAATAATGAATTAAACATAGAAGGACGGGAGGAGAACGCGACGCCCAGCGATGACATTAGCGCGTGTGAATCTGAGACAAGGGCGGGGGGACAGGTGTCCCAACCCGGTGAATTAAATCTACAACAGCTACTTGAGAAGTTGACCGAGAAGTTAGATCAGCAGAAGAATGATCTGAAACAGATGCAGGTAGAACAAAACGAAAAACAAAACTTAATTACAGAGAAATTGGAACAGCAAAGTAGGGAACAAAAACAAATGCAGGAGGAACTAAAACGGCACAATGAAGAACAGATCAGCAAAATAACAGTAGATCTACAAGATTACGCTAAGAAGTGGGATGAGAAAATCAGCGATCTACAAAAGAAGAGTGAAAGTGGAATAAAAGAGTTGAAAGATGAACTGAAGAAACAGGTAAGAGAGAATAAAGAAGTGAGAGAGAAAGACCGTCAAGAGTGGCAAGAAGCCATAAATAATACACAGAAGGCAATCGAACAAGTCGATCAAAAATTAGATCACCGAATCCAAGAGACGAACAATAGAAACGAGAAATGGAGAAGAGAGGTGCAGAACAATATAATACAACAACAGCAAGAGTAGGGAGAAGCCGTCAAAGTATTAAAACAGAAGATCGTTGAAGTGGACGACCGTCAACGTACGGCGGAACAGAAGACCACCACAATGGAGAAGGAGAAGGACGTGATAATTGAAGAGTTGAGAAGTCACATAAACCATATTAAAAGTGGGCAAGAAAGACTACAGCGACGGATAGCGGAAACTGAGATAGGACCGTCCACGAGAGCGAATGGAAATAATAACTCCGAACTCAAGTACAACGGAACTGACCGTTTTCCTATAGAGTTCCTAAAAGAATTATCCGAGCACCAGCTAATGTACTACCCAGCGGATAACGTGAAGTGGATAGGAAAACATCTCGAGGCCGATGCAGCTATATGGTGGCGTGTGGTATGTGACGAGATCAAGAACTTCGATGAGTTTAAAGAAATCTTTACGCAGAAGTATTGGGGCCCGGAGAAGCAGGATGATGTCCGAAACAAGCTGGAGTATGGTCGTTTCGACTGGCGTGGGAGTATGAGCACTGTCCAGTACATGGAACGACAACTTCTGGAAAGCCGTCAGCTTACACCGCCGCTCACGGATTATCAACTGATTAGGAAGATAACACGTCATTATGGACAAGAATTAGAGATAGCGAGCGTAACTAGGGACGTCAGGACGATACAGAATCTAGAATCATTGATTTCTGAATATGCCATGATCCGACAAAGAAACAGTAGAGATGATCGGTTTGTGCGTCAGACAGACAAGTTGAACGACCGAGACACGAGAGGGGCGCCTCACAGTCAACAGAACACCACCGTAAACAAGGTGATTACGGAGCAAAAACCTTCACACTGGTGACATAGAAAGGGGGAAGGAGGGAACTACCGACAACCCCAACATTTCAGTAACAAGCCGGCAATAAATACCATTGAATTTGCAAACAATGGTGCCTCAACGTCTGCCGCTAAGGTTAGTGGAACAGTAGAAAAAAAAAATTAAGTGGGTCACATGAAAAGATAGCCGTTCGTCGACCTACACTACAACAGTACGAGGCCGATATTTTGTTACTTGACTTGCGACATGAGTTAATCCTGGATGAACAAACACAACTGGAAAAGCGAATCTCAAAATGTCCAGAGATTGAGGTAAAATTTAAGGGTGATGTTACGGTTTTAGCCTTGATTGATACAGGTTCTGCCATTAACGGGATATCAGAGGAATGGTTTAACAGAAATAAACAACGCCTGCGTCCATATGAAGAACTCCGCATGAACAACACGTTAATTGTAAGTGCAGTCGGCGGAAAGTCTAAATTAATCAGGAAACAAATTATGTGTGAAATTTATATTGATGATGTTAGATTAGATTGTGTTTTCCTAGTAATACCGAATTTAATTAGGAACTGCATATTAGGTATCAGTTTTTTAAAAGAAGAGGGATGTGTGATCGATATGAAGAAGGGAACCATCGAATTCGAAGGGAGGACTGGTGAACTGGAACTGCGGATACCAATCATACATATGGAACTATAGAAGAGGACTGGGACGGAATCGAGAGGAGGATTGATGAGAAGGTCGACAGTGTGACGTGTGAAGATGAGACGACGAGGGAGGAACTAAGAAGGATTTTGGTAAAGTATAAGAATGTATTCCGGGAATGTCCAGGACGGATGGATTGCTACGAACATGAATTCCGAGTGACGGATAAAACACCATATTTCCAACGGGGGTGGCCAATCCCAATAGCGTATAAGGAAAAGGTGGACGTCGAAATCAGCAAGATGCGAAGGTATGCCGTGATTGAAAGGTGCAGTAGTCCATACGTCAACCAAATGGTCACCGTAATAAAGAAAGATGGGAATGTACGTTTGTGTTTAGATGTGAGGAGGATAAATAGTGTCACTGTTCCAGACTACGAAGGACCGACTCCGATTCAAGAAATCCTGGCGAGATGCAGTAACATGAAGTACTTATCAACAATAGATCTAACGAGTAGCTTCTGGCAGGTTCTGTTGAAACAACAATGCCGAGATTACACCGCATTTCTGTATGAAGGAAAGTGTTACAGATATACCGTAACTCCATTTGGGCTTAGTACCATTTCCGCAGCCCTGACGAGAGGTTTGGATATGGCATTGTCCGAGGAAGTGAAAGAGAATACAATCATCTACATCGACGATTGTCTTTGTTATTCGTCTAACGTAAGCACACATTTGGAGAATATAGAAGCATTACTTAAGAATTTATTGGGAGCCAACCTAACAATAAATTTGGAAAAATCACAATTTTTTCGCAAGGAGATCGCATACCTTGGGTATCAGCTTACTACTAATGGTATACGAGCATCCGAAGAGAAAGTAGCAGCAATCAGGAAGTTCCCGACCCCGAAGAATCAAAAGCAGTTAAAGGGATTCCTGGGACTTACAAATTTTTACAACAAATTTACAAGCAAATATGCAGAAGCCACACAACCTTTGTTAAGTCTACTTAAAAAGGGTCAGAAATTTAAATGGACGTCTGATCTTGACCAGTGTTTCCAACAGGTCAAGGACTTGTTTATCAATACTATTATCTTAAGTTTTCCGCAGGTAAATAAGAGGTACTTCTTGCAGTGTGATGAGAGTAATTTCGCATATGGAGGCCAATTATACCAGTTGGATGACGACAAAAACATCTGTGTCGTAGCGTATACTAGTAAAACGTTCAAAGGTGCAGAACTAAACTACTTTACTACGGAGAAAGAGCTACTAAGCATAGTTCGATGTCTGGAGAAATTCCGAATTTACGTTTTAGGACAGCCGTTGACCATAATAATAGATAACAAGGCGTTGATCTTCATGAGTAAGTGTCACCTAAACAACTCAAGGATCACACGTTGGATACTTAGTATTCAAGAGTATAACTTTGATATAATTCACTGTAAGGGAAAGGAGAATATCATTGCCGACATCTTGAGTCGTTACCCAGAGGATATGACGAAAGAAGATCCAGTCGACGACAGTTGTGCATATCAAATGAACCATACAATAATTAAAATAAGTAGAGAAATGAACATGATGTTAAAGAACTTCGCGACGTATCAGTTAGAAGATAAGAAGCTACAGCAAATAATGAAGGATTTGACGACGGATGATAAGAATGAATTATGTAAATTTTATAAATGTAGTAATGATAAGTTATATAGAAAAAGTAAGGGTCGATGGAAACTCTACGTACCGGAAAGCGTTACGGGGAGACTCATCGAAGAAATACACACAATGTACGGTCATGTTGGCAGTAAGAAATGTATAAAGTTACTGCAGGAACATTTCACTTTCGACCGAATGTCGAAGCGCGTACAGGCGTACGTGAAGACGTGCGATAAGTGCCAAAAGTGTAAGGATTCAAACAATCGTAACTTATTTGGTGGCACGAAGCCGATTATACCGACGAGTAAAGGTGAATTGATTAGTGGCGACTTTTATGGACCCCTTCCAACAGCAGCAGCAGGAGTAAAGTATATCCTTGTCATTATAGATAACTTTACCAAGTATGTAAAACTATATACACTTAGAAGAGCCACAACAGTAGCTGCGCTTCGTAGACTCCAGCAATATGTAAATGAGTGTGGAAAACCGAAAGCAATACTCACTGATAACGGTACGCAGTTTACGTCCAAACAATGGATTAAAGGACTAGATGAACTTGGAATTATACCTAAATACACAGCGATAAGAAACCCACAAACAAACCTTGCCGAACGTGTAAATAGGCAACTGGGAAACCTATTTAGGATATTTGTAGGGGACCAACACACAAAATGGTCTAAATTCATAAATACCATAGAATGTTGCATTAATGAAGTCTACCATGAAACAATAGAAGTTACACCGTATGAAGCACATCACGGAAGAAAGCCGAGTCGTGTATGGGAGAAATTCATAAAGGAAAACTGTGATACGAAAGAAGAGACAGTGGATAGCCACCAGATATTCGTGAGGATCAAACGGAAACGAGAGCGACACGCAAAACGCGTGAACGAAGCGAACAAAATGACGAGATTTCAGGTAGGAGATTTGGTGTTAGTGCGGACACATTACCAATCCGATGCGATGCAGAGAAGATTCGAAAAATTTTGTGAATTGTATACAGGACCTTTTAAGATTAAAGATATTGTAGGCGAATCTACGTATATACTAGTAGACAATTGCGACGAAACTAAAACACGCGGCAAATTCAATGTAAGATTATTGAAACCATATTACGTAAGGGGAGAGTAACTATGGCGAAACACGGCATCAGCATGCGTGCGAGGTGAAAGTGTTTGTTGAAAAGCGAATAAGTAAGGAGTAAGGTTGAAAATCATGCGAAGTAGTAAATAAACAGAGAGGGAGGTGTGAAGTGACGTAAACTCAGGTGGCGAGGCTGACGACAACAGGTAGATTGTAGTTAGTAAGGACACTCTCCATGCGAGACGATGTTATAGTAGGACTATATATGTACTTCACTAATAGACAGCAGAAAGAGAAATGAGCTAAGCGTCAGAATAGGAGGAGGAATGACCGATCTAGATGAAAAAGAATAACGATAGTAGGCATGAATGCAATCTACTAGTTAATTCATTCAGAATTGTCTAGACTAAAATTTAAACTTGTAATAAATTTAAAATGTCAGATTTTATATATTGTATAGATTGTAAATTAATTAACAGATGTATTTGTTATACTATTGAAATTTGTTTATTGAAGGACAGATATAAGCAACTGAGTTGCATAACAGAATTAAATATTGTAATAAATTGTTAGAATTAAATATTGAACTTAAGATTGTATTATAAGCATAGAAAGAGTGGATATAAAATAAGTTTGTTTGACCTGTAGAATTATACAAATTCGATTTAATTTGTGGTAAATAATTATACGTGTGTTTAACAGAAATTTAGATTCAAAGTACCGGAGGGTAGGAATTACGATGAATGTTTGTAAGTAAGTATATGATGTCTTAAAAAAAAAATTTTAATCGCAAATTAATTTTGATAGTTATAATAAAAATTTTTTTTATATAGTTTATATTGTATACGCAAGTAAAAAGATAGCTTGAAAACAAAATAATTACAATTTGTTTATGTAATGTATAGGTATAGACAGATCTAGGAATGCACTAGAGCGTATAGTTTGTAAATGGATTCGTATTTATATTTGATAAGCAATAAATGAAACACTCAAGTTAAAATGAAAAAAAAGGGGGAGAAAAATGGTTCTGAACAACAGTAGGTCAGTCGAGAGGAAGATATAGGTCAGCTATACTCGTTCCAATGGGAGATGGCCAATTTACTTAGTGATCGTACGCGAGTAAGGGCGAAATATGAATTAGTCGTTCCGATTAATCTGCACGACAAATCATATTTGGGTTCACTGTAATATAATTAATATTACATATATATATATATTTTTTTTTAATTTTTTGGGTTATTGCGAGGGAAGTACACCAGCAATTAGAGCCCGTCAAAAGTGACACATGTTAGCGTTGTTCGAGGGTGGGCGACGAAAAGGAACAAACCTTTCCTTTCCATTAAGACGTCGTAAAAACTATTCACGAACAATGAGCTGTACGGCACATGTTGCAGCCAACTGGACCATGCGTGGGAATGCCCGGCTCCACAATTAGGACAATAGGAGACTACCCTTACATCTGTCCAGTAGCGAGAAAAACACAGAACCAACGGCGAGAGTATTGTTCAAAACCATGTGTGCGACTTCTCAAAGACAATGGTTTATGCAAGGACAATGGGACAGGCGACTAAGTGACGCTAGTGATGAGCACAGATGTTATGCCACCCGCAAATCGACGAAGGAAGTCGTCAGCGTACCAACAATGAGAGAATTCGACACGCTACACCAAAAGTAGCAGATGTGATTTTGAAACGAAGCCTTAACACTGATTCCAGGAACGGGGAAACGTACGTAAGACAGCGACTCATCCAGTCCACATGGACTACGTCAAATTTGAGTCGAGAAAGCCAATGAGGAACGAGAATTCCGGAGGGAACTTTTGTAGGGGATGGTTCAGAGAGAAGCTTGAGACGAGAGAGCGAATCTCGTGTATGAACGTCCCTCTCCAAACGACACAGGGTGGAGAATTCGTTGGAAATACTGACTGGAGACGAAAGGACACAGGGAGGTCCATGGAATGAACCTATCAGAGATGATTTGGTGGGATGTTTGAGCGTTCATCAGAATCCCAAGAGTGGGAACATCAGAAGAAATAAAACCGTTTACACAGGGAGACGCGCTCTCAGTTTTACTACAAATTTTGCTCAGTTTTACTTCATTTATCTCAAGTCATTCTAATTTTTTGCTCAGTTAATTCAAATTGTATCTCAGTGTACTACAATCATTGGCTCAGTTCATTAAGATCTTTGCCTCAGTTTATTATAATTCTTAACTCGGTTTACTCAGAGTTTCGAACGGTCTATTGAACTTGTATTTCATTTTCATAATAGTTCAAGCACAAGAACTTAAGGTAGTGCGTAAGTTAAAATGTATTTCGGTAGAGACGATTAAGACATTGTACAAATAAATGGAAGTGCGCGAGTAAGACTCAAAGCGTAAAACGGAACAGTAGTCTTCGTGATGAAGCGCGAGTAACAATCCATATAAATTCTATGTAATTCACCGTCATAAAGATACTGACATTGTGAAGTGACTTTCTTGAACAATTACAGAAAAGTAGTGATACTACAATGTTTAGTAATTAACTCAAGTAAATAGAATTGTGAACAAGTGCCTAATGAACTCGAAAACGATCTAGGCGCCGAAAAGAGTGGTCGTGCGGTATGGACAATTATTAGAAGCATACGGTATCGAACTGTGAACCGCGAAATAGACACATACGCGCGTAAAACTTAGCCGACCGATTAAGAGTACAATGCCACGTCTTGTATTATAATAAACTCAAAAGCTCGAAGTGACTGTCGCGTTGTGCGGAAGTGTTTGCGATCGAGTGTTATATGGATTAACCCACTCAGACACCACTGACCTGACACTTAGAACCAAACCACCTGAGAAAGTTATATAATACATGTATTACCTGAGAATATTATACATGTCTTCTTGTTAATATATTTTGTACTATGTATGTATTTTGATGTGTCTGTTGCAGGAACAGGATTTAGCTATGTATATGGTTGATATGTGTATTGTTAATTATGATTATTTCATGCATATAAATGTTTAATGTGTTTTAACATAAAATAATTAATACGAATTATGAGTACACCACATTTTAGTTAGTATCGTCATTGCAGACGAAGAAGCGTCTACATTTGATCGCTCACTTAATTATTTAAATTTGTTCATTGAATTATTAAATGTGGCATAGAATTTTATTGTTTTGTTGAAGATTTGTAAGTGCTCTTAAATTAATGTTATGACATGAATAAGAATGAAAAATGATTTTAATAAACGTAAGTTAGAATGGATTCGCTAGTATTCTATTGATTTATGTAAAAACCTGACTCACAACTTAACCTTTCATTAAACAGTATCTATATCTCATAATTCAAGTTAACGATTATCAAATAAATTACTCAGAAAGATGCACAGAATAGAAGTTTTGAAGACAGTTTAAGTCAAAAGTAATTTCAAATGTAGCAAGCTTGAGTGCAAATAATTAACTCTAACTCAAATTCATACAATTAGTTATTATTTAAAGAAATGAATTTGTTAACATTGCGTATGGGAGTTCAACACATGACATTAACTATATCGTACATGCTAACCCAAGCTCAGAGTTAGATACATTTTGATCACAACGTTATTAAAGGGATAATTAAATAATCTATGCATATAATTTACACAGATAAATATTGTTGTATATGGTGCTCCAACATCACGGGGCAATATTAAGTAAAGATATACGTACCTATAAAAGTAATCAATCAATTTTTATATAATTAATGAATAATTAATCTATGCAAATAAATTTGCATAAAGATTAACATCGTATATGGCGTCCAACTACGGGGCTAGATACATGTAAGTACGATAAAGTTCGTACCGGCAACACTTTCATAATTACAGATCAATTTTATATAATCAACGAATTAATTAATTTATGCAATAAATTTGCATAAAGATTAACATCGTAGTATCTGTAACGAACGATAACTGCCGCATATTCAAACAGAATCAAGTAATGTTTTGCATGCATCCCTGAATTGTAGAGGACTCAAGACCTATTGATTTTGGTGAAGATCAGTTAAGACAAAGGAGTAGTTTACCTACAACATTTTATGTGATAACAAGGTTAATTTTTTCTATGACGAACGATAACTGCCGTAAATTCAAACATAATAAAATAAGTTTTTGGATATGTCCCTAAAGTGTAGAGAACTCAAGGCCTGTTGATTTTGGTGAAGATCGGTTAAGGGAAAGGGGTAGTTTACCTGCAACATTTTATGTTGTAACAAGAGAAATGTTTTCATGACGAACAATAACTGCCGTAAATTCAAACAGAATCAAATAATTTTTTACATGTGTGCCTGAGTTGTAGAAGACTCAAGGCCTATTGATTTTGGTGAAGATCGGTTAAGGGGAAAGGGCAGTTTACCTGAAACATTTTTTGTTGTAACAAGAGTAAAGTACTTAATTTTGATAAATAAAGTATCCTGATAAGAAGATCTTAATAATCCACTGTAGAAACATAGATGCAATATCTGTAAATGAAGAGGCTAGTTGAACAGGGTGGGGTAATTTTCTATAAACGAAAATTATAGTTGAAGGGGGAGGGGATAATTTTTATATGTGTACTACGTTATCGGCAACAAAGTAGTAGTTTGTTGTTAAAATTCCTTCCCGGGCTGTTTGGCCGTAGTCCAATGTTTTCTGCAAAACCAGACGTTTCCGCAGTGCCGTCAACTGCCATCATCAGTGAAAATCAAGTGCGATAACGTGTGGTGGTGCAGGCCTACGTTAGTGACCACAGTACTGTGGTTAAGGCTGAAGTAATAAGTGGAAAGAAGTAGTTTCTATGGAAACATGTCATTTCATCAATGATTTTAAATATAAATCTTAGAACATGGAAGTCATGTATGGTTCTCCATACCGATATTTCGAAAAGTGTCTGTGTGTAGAATTTTTTCTATGGCAAACGATAACAGCCGCAGATTCAGACAGAATCAAATAATTTTTTGCATACAGCCCTGAATTGTAGAGGGACTCAAGGCCTGTTGTTTTGGTGAAGATCGGTTAAGGGAAAGGGGTAGTTTACCTGCAACATTTTACGATTTAACAAGAATAAAGTGCTTAATTTTGATAAATAAAGTATCCTGAAAATAAGGTCATAATAATCAAATGTAGAAAGGTAGATGAAATATCTATAAATGAAAAGGATAGTTGAATGGGGGAGGGGGCAATTTTTTTTATAAATAAAAATGGTCTACAGTTGATGATGGAGGAAGTAAATTATTACTTCCATGTTCCATAAGGAAATGGAAGTATGATCATGGTGAAAAAAATTGTGTTCGAGATAACGGCAGATTCTGATTGTACTACCATCAAAACATGAAAAAAGTCATTTTTCGAAAAGTGTCTGTGTAGAATTTTTTCTATGGCAAACATTAACAACCGCAAATTCAAACAGATTCAAATAATTTTTTGCATACAGCCATGAATTGTAGAGGAGTCTAGGCCTGTTGTTTTTGGTGAAGATCGGGTAAGGGAAAGGGGTAGTTTACCTGCAACGTTTTACGTTTTAACTAACTAGAGTAAAGGGTTTAATTTGAAAAAAAGTATCCTGAAAATAAGGTCATAATAATCCACTGTAGAAAGGTAGATGAAATATCTATAAATGAAAAGGGTAGTTGAAGGGTGAGGGGGTAATTTTTTTTTATAAATTAAAATGGTAGTTGATGATGGAGGAGGTAAATTTTTATAAGTTTTATATGTGTACTACGTTATTGACAACAAAGAAGTTGTTTCTATGGAAACATTTCATTTAACTTTAACAAAATTCTATTATTTCATTTTAATTTAAATCATGTATGAGAGAAAATATATCGTTCGTGGCAGGCAAGCATATCTCAGTTATGTAATGTTTACGTTTCCATTTTATTATTATGATTACCGCAGTTAAAAGACAGGCAACACACACACACACACACACACACACACACACACACACACACACACACACACACACACACACACACACACACACACACACACACACACACACACACACACACACACACACACACACACACACACACACACACACACACACACACACACACACACACACACACACACACACACACACACACAATTCGCATTATTTCTGGCCTCACTCATGTTTATTTTCTTACATTTGCACGCTTTTTAAATGGAAAGTGCCGAAACCCACACCAACACAACGCGTGCAAGCCATAAAAGTGTCCAGCGTGGATAGCGATTTGCTTCCTGTGGATCACTGGGCAGTGTAACTGCACGTGTTTACAGAGGAACGGTTCATAGGCAGACTTTTCGTCTTTAGGGAATGAACCCTCTGTAAGATGCTCATGGTCCATGAGTGACTTCGGAGCGCTTCAGAGGAGGGATGATTATCTGCGTAGTTCGGTGTCTTTATACGAATAAAATAAGCTTACCTAATTTTTATGGATAAAGTGACTGAAAATAACATTATATTAAATGACTACCCCATAATAACAGAAATATCTATAAATAGTGAAATTAGTTTGAGGGTGGGCGATATTTTTTTAGAAATTACCGAACCAAATTCAAATAAATTATTGTAAACATAAATCTTACAACATGGAAGTCATGTATGGTTCTCCATACCGATTTTTGAAATACCGTTGTAAGTCATATATTCTAATATGGAGGGTTTTAAGTAAAGTTCCATTACTAGGAAGAAACTGTGGCTAGTTACGTAAATCTGGCCTGTGTCTAAAATCATTAAATTATTAGGAGCCGGTTAATGTTAGGTTATCTTAGATTTCACGTAACCAAACCTAGAAATTGTAACTAATATTTGTGTAATTCTTGTTTTTCTGATGTTAATTATTGGTATCGGTGTGTAAAATTAGAATTATCTCACTAATTATAGCTTTAGGCCTATTTGATCTTTTCCATTTAATGGCAGCATGACAGTGAGCAGTTACTCGAAGTAGTAGTAGCAGTAGCCAGTGACAGCAGATTTTTTAACCATTACTTTATTTTTATCTTTATACATTCTATGTTTAATTTACTTTTACAGTTAATTTCCTACATCATTAACAGCGACAAATTAATTTCCTTACGAATATTAAATTACTATAAATACAGCTATACATTTGATAATATACTACAACTACAAATAACAATTTAAATTAATTTGGAGGTATAAATTCAACAGTATTATCAAGAATTTTTTGAAATCAATCAATGATATGATAACCCCTGCTGGTACATAAATTCAGCATGGTAAGAATCCAACATCATTCAGGAAGTACCCCATTGCCTTTTGTTTCTCATTTTGGCCTTAGCCTACTACATACTTTCTACATTTTGTATGTGATGTGGACTTGGGTTACTGGATTGACATAATGTACCAAATAGTTGGCGGCGAGTTGCTTATAATTTTATCTCAAATTTTGGTGTCTTCTCCATTTGTCAGAAAAGAATTTGTCGGAAAAGACGGTTGTGCCTGGAGATACATATGAGGTGGGTTCAAAAAAAGACCGAACTTTCACAATTTCACAGCAGTATACGCAAAGAGCTTGCTCTGACAAGTGGTGCTGACTAGCGGCAACTTTCAGAAACATCGTCTGATATTCCGCTTCTTTCTACCATTGTTGTGATTCAACAACAGCTGCTACAGCAGCTGAAATTAATATGTGCTCTAACCTCTTGACAAATGTTTCCCATAGTGAAAATGAAAGAGCTTGAAGAACAATGTGTTTGCATAAAAGTTTTCGTCAGACTCAGTAAAACCTTTACAGAAACATTCGAAATGCTTCAGCAAGCATATGGGGAAGATTGTATGAGACGAACGCAGTGCTATGACTGGTTTTACTCATTTCAAAGCGGGAAGAACTTCGACTGATGAAGATCTTGAAAATCCAAGACCTCGTCGCCCTTCAACGTCAATAAGTGACAATAAAGTCGATAAAGTTCGCACTATGATTTGTGAAGATCATTGTTTAACTGTACGTGAGATTGCCGAGGAATTGGGTTTCAGTGTGGGTTCAAAAAGTGCATTCCAGGAATCGTTCCAGAATTTGAAGAAATGTTGGGAGCAGTGCATTGCCAGTAGGGGGAAATACTTTGAAGGGGAAAAGCATGCATTGTAACGTCTTTTCTCCGCGTTACAAATCCAGGGAACCCATCGTAATTAAACTCCGTTAATTAGATGGGCTGCCTACGTTGTAACAGAATGTATCACAAATAATTAATATAACAAATTACTTACTAACTGTGTAAGGAAACAATGGCAAGGTATACAATTGATTTAAGCACTCCTCATATGTGTGTAACAAGAAGACTTCTCTTTATTTAACATTTAAAAACATTTACTGACAAATCCCATGACATTACTAATTCAATTATTAAGTTATTTGAAAGGTTTCTTTAAACTTTGGGATCAAAATTGAGTCTATATAGCTATACCTCGGATCCGGGTAACCTTCGGTATTTATTCGTTAAAACTTTTAGTCATAATCAATTCATGATATTAGCTTGCAAGACTTTCTTTTATTCAACCATTGGAAGAATGGTATTATTGCTTGAATTCTATTACTCTACATTAGCATATAAACTGTTACAACGTATGAAGTTAGAATAGTTACATGAAATTCTTAGATTTAATTTATAAGTCTTTACAAAGTTAATAGTTTCTGAAAAGTCTCTTTCAAGATGTGTTGTGTAACAAATATTAGTAACCCTAGATAGACAGGCTATCGAGTCACCTTTTCATTGGTATGCAGAAGACTCGTCCTGGGGTATCCGTCTTGGGAAACAGGAACAGCTACGTCGTCATCTCGGTCTGGTCTTCGTCAGTAAAGGGCTCCAAAGTCCGCAGGTTGAACCTTTTACGATGGTACTTGTAGATTCTCGGATGTCCTGATCTGCATATTCTGTCATGTGTACTAGAGTTTGTGGCTTCTGATAGTTCACATCTCCAGGTATGATGTTGGAAGTGTTGTTAGTTCTTGAAGTTCGAAGTCATCTTGTGTTACACCTTTTTTACGTTTCGAGTTTTAATACTTTAAATCTCTTGTTTATTTACATAACTATATTAGTTAACACATACATATGCTTTAAGCAGCTATTTCTTGTATACCATCTTAAGGTAAAACAAAGTATAGGTAACATATTTTAAGAGCACAGCTCTTACGTCTATACTGTACGAAGTCACCATTGCGAGAGAGCGAAATTCGGCTTCCTTCGCCTCGTACTGAACAAAGTGGTAGTGGGGCATTACCGCGCGAGAATATAGTCCCTGACTCTCTTTATGTTAACATTTTTATTTATACAGACTATCCCTAAACCAATATACATAATTTAAATCAGTTGTTTTAGTGACTATCTGTGTCTTCAGATTTTTAATTATTAACATTAGGTTTTTTATCTTATTCTAACTTACACAAGACTCGGAAAACATGTCAAGTCTGGAATCAACAGGACAGCGCCTGCTCACAAGCAAAGGGTTAAATACGATATTAATAATTCTTTACAATTTATCCTTTTATTAGAGTATCTTCTTACTAACTAATTACTTCTTCCTCTCATACTGAGTACATACAGGTTTCTTATATTAATACAGTGAGATTTAAATGGCTTAATAGCTCGCAACCTTAATTTTTTAAAATTTTTTATTTTCTTGATTATTTCTTTTATTTAAATCGTCACATACTCCACCGCTTAATTTGCACTTTACGGTTTTTGGTTTTTTGAGTCTAACTCACAATTGGGGACTGGGAGTATGTTTTTAGTGTCAGTGTGTGAAGTTATTTATTATTATTATTATTATTTATTATTATTGCACAGTTTGTTTTCTCTAATTCTCTTTAAATGATCTTGTTCATTTAAATGATCGCCTTCGTGAAATTCCCTTTTTCTCACTTCTTAAGTACTAACTTACATTTTAATCTTAATACTAATTTCCAAACCTTAGATTGGAATGATCCCTACTTATCCGTAACTCACAACATCGCGGCCCGACTGACACCAGCTTACTCTAACTACTCAAGTTAGCTTTCAGCAATTATTAATGATCTTTGGCACCTGTCTGCCCTATCATTACCCTTTCAGTCGGCGCCGTTGTGACCTGTTACGTTACATGTATAATCACTTATTGATTATATACCATAAACTTATTTCTAATGTAATCTAAAGAGGATCCCATACTCCACTTTAAATTACTGTTTTTGAGATAAGCGGAACCTCACGAAGATAATTCTCCTTTATCTCTTTAACAATTCTTAAACCAACTATGCGGGAGGGGAGACACTTTACACAATGCATTGTCATACACACTAGGGGTGGTTTTCAATTGTTTAGGCTAGCACCGGTTTATCACAATTGGAAGGGTGCGTGCCTGCTTACTACAATACTGAACACGCTTTTATTTTCTCTAACTGGCCACCACTGGGAGTGTTTACAATGTATAACTGTACTTTTATTATTATTTTCTTTTCTCTTACTTACCTCTACATTTCACACAATTTTAGTTTACATCAAGATTTATTTAGCTCTAGTATTTAAATCAATTATTATTTTCCTTTATTATTTATTATTGACTTACCATATTTATTTAGCACAATTTTTTTTATTATTAATAAATTTATTATTAAGTCACTACATTATTTAATTGTCGTCACTGGGAAAATATTTGAACTACTATACTGTACACATTTATTACACATATATTTAATAAATTCTTAAGTAATCAATTTACACAAATTTGAAAAGAACAATTTCTCTTCTAAGGGAGATACAGAAATCACACACACTTATTTTTCAAGGTTAAATAGCAGATCAGCTGTTTTCTGGAATGTAGGTCACCCTCTGTATTTAGTTAACAAAGGAAGGCTGAGCGTGTGTCAGTGAGAAAGGGGGTTTTACTCTTATTGTTCTCTACACAATGCGACTGAATAACACAACTACTCTATATCGGTATAAACGAGAGAAGGGGAGCACAATCTTATTCAACAAATCTATTATTATTATTACCCTTGACAACACTTTGACTCCGTTCATTCATAAATTTTTCTCAATTAAATAAATTAATTATTTTGTTCACAAATTTTAAATCACGAACTTCTACTTAATTACCTTGGTCTACATTACATACTTTATTATTAACAAAGTTATTTTTAATTAATTTTTTTGATACATACTAGTGTATGTAAGCTATATAGTTGGACATACACTGTGCAGAATGATTCAGGAAACAACAGGTCATGGATTGTCGTAAACAAACCTGTTACAGATTGTTCGGTTGACCAAAATTGTTATGTTTGGTCACAATTCATGTATGCAAGTAATTATATCGAATAATGCAGGTTCCTACTGGCCTATAGAATGCAAAAGCTATATGCATTGTATGACGCTAAGGATATTTCACTTATACATACTATCATTTACGTAACTTAATACACTATTAAATATGTTTTGAACATTAAAGTTATTAAGGTAACTTTCTGAGTGCATAGATCAATATTATATATTTAGTTATTGTTCATACAAATTATCCACGCATAGTGATGCAATTTTGTTTGCATGTCACAAGTGGCGCAATTTAGTTTGTGACACTCTATACACAAATAAAACTCTTTCCTTTGTTTCCTTTTTTTTTTTTTAAAGAGTGACGCAATTATGTTTGCGTCGCGATGCTTACAACTACTTTAACTTTTGAGCAGAGTGGCGCACTTTTGTAACGTCTTTTCTCCGCGTTACAAATCCAGGGAACCCATCGTAATTAAACTCCGTTAATTAGATGGGCTGCCTACGTTGTAACAGAATGTATCACAAATAATTAATATAACAAATTACTTACTAACTGTGTAAGGAAACAATGGCAAGGTATACAATTGATTTAAGCACTCCTCATATGTGTGTAACAAGAAGACTTCTCTTTATTTAACATTTAAAAACATTTACTGACAGATCCCATGACATTACTAATTCAATTATTAAGTTATTTGAAAGGTTTCTTTAAACTTTGGGATCAAAATTGATTCTATATAGCTATACCTCGGATCCGGGTAACCTTCGGTATTTATTCGTTAAAACTTTTAGTCATAATCAATTCATGATATTAGCTTGCAAGACTTTCTTTTATTCAACCATTGGAAGAATGGTATTATTGCTTGAATTCTATTACTCTACATTAGCATATAAACTGTTACAACGTATGAAGTTAGAATAGTTACATGAAATTCTTAGATTTAATTTATAAGTCTTTACAAAGTTAATAGTTTCTGAAAAGTCTCTTTCAAGATGTGTTGTGTAACAAATATTAGTAACCCTCGATAGACAGGCTATCGAGTCACCTTTTCATTGGTATGCAGAAGACTCGTCTTGGGGTATCCGTCTTGGGAAACAGGAACAGCTACGTCGTCATCTCGGTCTGGTCTTCGTCAGTAAAGGGCTCCAAAGTCCGCAGGTTGAACCTTCTATGATGGTACTTGTAGATTCTCGGATGTCTTGATCTGCATATTCTGTCATGTGTACTAGAGTTTGTGGCTTCTGATAGTTCACATCTCCAGGTATGATGTTGGAAGTGTTGTTAGTTCTTGAAGTTCGAAGTCATCTTGTGTTACACCTTTTTTACGTTTCGAGTTTTAATACTTTAAATCTCTTGTTTATTTACATAACTATATTAGTTAACACATACATATGCTTTAAGCAGCTATTTCTTGTATACCATCTTAAGGTAAAACAAAGTGTAGGTAACATATTTTAAGAGCACAGCTCTTACGTCTATACTGTACGAAGTCACCATTGCGAGAGAGCGAAATTCGGCTTCCTTCGCCTCGTACTGGACAAAGTGGTAGTGGGGCATTACCGCGCGAGAATATAGTCCCTGACTCTCTTTATGTTAACATTTTTATTTATACAGACTATCCCTAAACCAATATACATAATTTAAATCAGTTGTTTTAGTGACTATCTGTGTCTTCAGATTTTTAATTATTAACATTAGGTTTTTTATCTTATTCTAACTTACACAAGACTCGGAAAACATGTCAAGTCTGGAATCAACAGGACAGCGCCTGCTCACAAGCAAAGGGTTAAATACGATATTAATAATTCTTTACAATTTATCCTTTTATTAGAGTATCTTCTTACTAACTAATTACTTCTTCCTCTCATACTGAGTACATACAGGTTTTTTATATTAATACAGTGAGATTTAAATGGCTTAATAGCTCGCAACCTTAATTTTTTTAAAATTTTTTATTTTCTTGATTATTTCTTTTATTTAAATCGTCACAGCATAAAGTTGTAAGTATGTTAATAAAGTTTTTGTTGCAAAAGTTTGGTCTTCTTTTGAACACACCTTGTACTTATTTACTATAGGCACTAAAATCCCCACGGATTGGTTTGGGATGCTCACAAGAAAACAGTTTATTGTTTCACAAGAAATTGTAAATTCCCAGTGTTTTTGAAACCAATTTCCCCTATTATACTTTCTTCTCATAAAACAAGTCTTGTCCACTTCTATATTGTAACGAACCTTTTACAAATGAAAATTGTGTTATTTAATTCTTGAAAAAAATTAAATATTTTGTTTTGAATTTTTGAAAAAAATTTGTTTTTTTATGTTTTAATGTTAAATATTTAGTAAAAATTCTTGTAATAGTGTAATGTCAAAATTTTAAGTTTGTTTGAATTAATTTGGTCAATAATCTTGCTTGTGGTTAACTGGAATTAAATTCAGAGTTAACAGGATTGTCTCATTCACTAATCGATTTGCGATATTTCTTCTTGTTCGTATATATTACTTCCACTTGAGTAATGGCCGCTTTTCTTGTAGTCCTGTTGTTAACTAAAACTCTATTTAGTAAATTTATAAATGAATTTAAAACCAAATTGTTGAAATACTATTTTTTATTAACAATCTTTATTAAAATATTTAATCTTTTTTATTTTAATCTTTATTAAAAGATCGATTTAAAATCGATTATCATATATTGCTCGACTCGTTCACAGGGCGATCGATTGTTGATACTTGTTATTTAATATAAATATTTTATGGTTCTTTTAACGGTTATAGTTAATAGTCAGAGAAGGGGTAAGGCTAGAAAGTATAACATTCACAATAAAAAAGCTTAAAATTAAACATTACAATGTTATTAAGTAATATATAATGTTTATATATGATAAAATTCGAACCAGTGATGTCTAGAGGTTCGGTTGATAAAACTCGCATTGGATTGTGGGACGTCAAAGATGGCCGCTGCTTAGCTGCTGATGTTAAACAGGAATGGTGTCGCCAGAATTTTCTTTCAATAAAAGCTGACTCGTTCACGTTCCCTCGTCTCTGCAGTATGGAGAATTCCTTCTGGTGTTATTCGGGTTGTCCTGGTTAAGTGTTCTATGTTCACTTCGATTAAATGTTTGGATTATGTTTATTCACTTCTGTCAATGTGCGTGTCGAAAATTGTCAAGTTCGTTTGGTTATGCATAATTAGTGTTTTAGAATTTTATTTCCTTATATCACTTATATTCGGTTCAGTATTAATTGATTTCAATGTTTGTAGTTGTTGTGTTCACTGAATTTTAGGTTTAAGGTAAATTTTTCTGCAACTCTCGATTTTTTACTGTAGGCTAGGCTCAACTTCCATACGCCATTAATGGTTTCTATATATGTGGTTCTTTAGCGAGAGCTTAATCAACCGTACACTACGAATGTTAAATAAGAACTGTTTTACTTCCTTCGTTTTCTGAAATATCGTAGCCGATTTAATATTAGAAAAGTATTGTTTCAATTTTTAATCGCTTCCGATACATGTAAAAAAAGTACATTATATCACATAATATATTTTGGTATATTTTGGTATTTTGGTAGTTTCATGAAATAGTAAATACATAATCGGTTTCTTTTATTCCTTCTCCTTAATTTGATACCCAATAATCTATCTTTACAAAGTTTTTTATTAAAATTGCTATATTTCTTTCATTTTGGAAAAGTAGGCTCAACTTTTTATTTCCTGTTCTTCTCCAAATATTAGCCATTTTATATGTTATAATTATGACTATAATAAATCTCAGATTGACGTCAATGTTTATCTTTCCTTAATTTCTTGCAATTTTATCAATTGATTATCCTTTTAAATATAATTCATGAATTTATGACTCCCCACTCTGAAATTTTAGTTATTACATCTGCCAATTTTTCAATAATTTTATATATTGCTACGACAGCACAGAACAATCTACGCGTTTATCGAATGCGCCAGAAAGATCTCGATGTAAGCGTGTGGTGTACGTGCTACTAGACGCATTTTGCGAGAATTTTCTCGACTGTGCCAGGCTCCGCTCGGGCGCTCGGACTGTGTCAAGGCCGTAGCAATTTACGTAGTTCGCGAGAGATAAGACGCAGTTTGGAAGCTTCTGGTGTGTGAGCGTAACTATAAATACATCGCGTCGCGGCCTTAGTTTTCAGTTCAATGCGAGATTTTTGACTGTGCGGTTCGAGAGTATTAGTGCGATATATTTTACAGAGCGGTTCGGGTTATTACGGTGTACGTTCAAGTAGTTATTAGTGAAGTGTTGCGTTTATATTCGGACGGTATAATTGTAATACAGTTGAGTTTTAATATTAGTGGACATTTTATTGCATATGAACAATTTCATTTGATTTGTTGTATACACTGTGTTGTTAATTACGAACTGTTTTACTATAACAATTAAAGGTGTGATTAGTGACTTAATTGGGGTCTTGTACTTATTTTGTTTCCACTGTACCTACGACGATCGAGTAGACCGTCGTAACAGTGGTGTCAGAAGTGGGATAGAACGGTTAACAGTGGAAACAGGGGACGCTTTGTACAAGACGAGTGTGATTCGTAATTAATCGATAAACAATGGATGCCAGTCAGATGATGGAAAATTTACAGGCGCTGCTGTTGCAGACAGAAAGACGACAAAAAGAAGAACGAATACAAGAAAGAGAAGAAGCTGAGGAACGTCAGAAAGCACTAATGCTAGAAACAGAAGAAAGACAAAAAGAAGACCGAAGACAAGAAAAGGAAGAAACAGAGGAACGACGTAAACGTGAAACAGAGGACATCAAGGAGTTAATACAGCAGCAAAAGCAGACACAAGAACAAACCGCTGCAGAGTTGGGTCTCCTACGAGGTGAGCTTAATAAGCAAGTAACTAAAATATCGGAGGTACAAGAATCAATGACATTAAAAATAGCTGAAGTAGAAAAATCTGTCTTGACTGTGGAAGAAGTTATGTCAACAAAAATATCTGCAGTAGAAAACTCAATGGCAAACATAAGAGAACAAATTAAAATTGAAGTTGAACAGTGCATGAAGATTCAACCAAAACAAATTTCTGAACAGACTGTACCAGTGATCAAGACAGAAAAATACACAGAAAATAAGTTAACAGAGAAAGTCACTTTGCCTACAGTAGGGACAGTTCATGTCAAAGCTCCAACCTTTGACGGAAGCACTCACTGGGCAACGTACCTCCGCCAATTTGAAGCTGCTGCATGCGCAAATAATTGGACAGAAAAAGACAAGGCTGTTTCACTTGTTCTTGCATTAAAAGGACCCGCGGCAGAACTACTACAGAAAGTGCCACCTGACAGCTAGAACATCTATGCCGAGTTGATAAAAGCTCTAGAATTACGCTACAGTGATAAACATTTGCGAGAGGTGTACTACGCTCAGTTGAGAACAAGACGACAACGTTCCGGGGAAAGTCTTCAAGAATTTGAAGCAAGTATCGACAGATTGATTAGATTGGCCTATCCTGAAGCACCAGAAGACTTCCGAATAACGTTTACGGTGCAGACATTTATTGATGGCATCGGAGATTGTGAACTTCAGCAAGTGTTACGAATGGCAAGACACCGAGATAGCTCAGAAGCTCTTGTTCACACCCTAGAGTTTGAAGCTGCCAAGTCAGCGTCCCGCTACATTAATGGGTTTGTGCCATCACGTTGCAGTCAGAAGATCCCTGTATCACATTACCGTTACGATGGGTGCAGAAAAACAGTGTTGTTGGACAAACAATTCAAAAGTTCAAGAGAGTCGCAACGATTTGAAAAAGACAGAAGACCGAAATGTTACAACTGTGGAAAACGTGGTCATCTACAGGTAGACTGTTGGGAGAAGAAGATACAGAGAGAAGAGACTGATCGCACCAATTGGAGAAATAAAGGCCCAGAACAGCACACAGTTTCCATGCTACATAAGATCAGTGGAAACTTGATTGTTAGTGGATTTGCGGATGGTAAACCAACATCATTTACAGTTGACACGGGCGCAACAGTGTCCATTGTGCGCCCTGACTTAGTCTGTAACCGCCATCCTCTAATTAGCTCTTGTACAATACAGACTGTGACTGGAAGCCCCGTCAAGGTGCTAGGAAAGGTAGACGTACGTGTACGCCTGGGTCTTCTTGAGTTTAGCCACCAAATGCTCGTTGCAGACATTGTCGATGAAGTGATTCTTGGCACGGACATTATGAATGCCTACGGATTCGTTGTGGACTTAAGAGAGAATGTCCTGAAAGTTGGCCAAGAGAAGATAAAGCTTTGCATGGCTAAAATGACAAGGTCTACCAACCATTCGATTAAGCGAGTGGCATTAGTCGAAGAAAAATTCAACAAGTCTGGTCAAGAGGAAACCTCCCTGTTGCAAGCGGAAATGGAGGAAGAACTAGCAGAGGAAGTATAAATAAGTATAACGACAAAAGAAGTGATTGGAGAGCCAACTATGGGTGTCGAGACAAAACTCTTGCTTGTTCCTGAGCTGATAGAAGCGGCCGAGGGTAAAGTGGCTGAAAATGAGGTTACGCAAGAGGTTGTTGACGAGAACTAAACAAACTTGGACCAGCCAGTGGTATTTAGGTCATTAGTACATGTCGCAATGAGAGTGATTCCAGCGAAGCTAGTGGTTGCGCGAAAGATTCGCATTCCTGGGAACGTGATGTTCGGATCACACGAGACTGAATTCGAAGAACGGGAAAATTATCCTTCGCAAGGATGGCCACCTAGATCGCCTGGTCGAGTATTACTTCGAAGACGCTTTGCCAGTTCGGGACGAACAGGCTTAAGGAGGGGGCAGTGCTACGACAGCACAGAACAATCTACGCGTTTATCGAATGCGCCAGAAAGATCTTGATGTAAGCGTGTGGTGTACGTGCTACTAAACGCATTTTGCGAGAATTTTCTCGACTGTGCCAGGCTCCGCTCGGGCGCTCGGACTGTGTCAAGGCCGTAGCAATTTACGTAGTTCGCGAGAGATAAGACGCAGTTTGGAAGCTTCTGGTGTGTGAGCGTAACTATAAATACATCGCGTCGCGGCCTTAGTTTTCAGTTCCGCGAGATTTTTGACTGTGCGGTTCGAGAGTATTAGTGCGATATATTTTACAGAGCGGTTCGGGTTATTACGGTGTACGTTCAAGCAGTTATTAGTGAAGTGTTGCGTTTATATTCGGACGGTATAATTGTAATACAGTTGAGTTTTAATATTAGTGGACATTTTATTGCATATGAACAATTTCATTTGATTTGTTGTAGACACTGTGTTGTTAATTACGAACTGTTTTACTATAACAATTAAAGGTGTGATTAGTGACTTAATTGGTGTCTTGTACTTATTTTGTTTCCACTGTACCTACGACGATCGAGTAGACCGTCGTAACAATATCCTTTTACATTATCTTTTTAAAGTCTAGTTTTAGTCATAGTATTTGGTGACTAATTCTTCTATTTATATATATTCCATCAGTTTACTTGGTTTATTTAACTTGATTAATCGATTATAATGTTGTTGGAATTTCCTATTTGGCATAGATTTTTCTGCTTTTACATATAGTGTTTTTGAATAATACTGTGTTTATACCCCTTCTGACTTTCTTAATTTAATACAGTAATAATTAAAATCTCCTGAATTAACTAATAGGACATGTAGTATCGTATTCCTACTCATAATACCTAAACAATATTTAAAATTAACAATATGGTCTTCAAAGTCAGACATTTTAGTTTTAACTACTACAAGTAACATATAATAAACATTTTATAAAAAGAGTATGGCATCCATATTTAGATATTTTAGTCTGGATTAACACTGTTAGACCTATTAAACAATTTTATAATAATAACAAAATCTTATTCTATTCACCACATTGAATTATGGAGTTCATGGGCTTTAACATAAACATAACAAGTCATTTATTTTTACTTACTTCTTAAACTTATTTTGATTGCAGTCCTTTCTGTGTTTATTATAGTATTACATTTTTATCCCCTGTCACTTTATTTATTCACCACCTTCTTATAAACATTAGTAATGTGTTCATAAGAATATTTTATAAAATTTTATTTCTGTAGTCATAGAAAACATTAAAGTTGTTTATGGTACACATGTACTTAGTTGAAGTATTAGTCACACTTCTACTTGAAGTTTATTTAATATACTGAAATAACTTGCACTGGTTCACTTATATTTTGGATCTTACCTCTTATTGAGTTTTACAATATTCCAAGACCAAAATCTTAGTTATAAGGGATTATGAAGATTTGTTTATTCCATTACACAATAACTTTAGTGGGTGCACTTCTACTTAAACCACTAAACACTTTGTTTTTAACTATTTTACATCAATATCAGGTTTTGGGTGTTATACTTTCTTTGTGACCTTGAATCTCTTTAGGGGTTTGTTGTATTCTTTTTAATAGGTTTCCCTTGGGTATATTTTAGTCCTCCCATCCTACAATTTTGTTTCTTCGAAATTCTTCCTTCTTAGTTTCTCCAAGGTAATATTGTTTTCTCATGTCCGTTGGTTTGTTCGGGGTATCTTCCCTTCCTACTCCTATCCTACCTGGGTATTATCCTTATTTTATTTTAGTTTTTTGTGTTTTATTTTTCTGTATACATTTTTGTTGCATTGTGGTTCTTGATTTTTACTTTTTCCCTTTATGGTGGTATTTTATTTTGATATTTATTTGTTTTCATTTGAATTTTTCTTGACATTTAATGTAATTGATATTTAATTATGATCATATTGTAATCTTTATTAAGTGGATTATCTGTCATGCTACAATATGCAAATTAGGTTCACCAGTAAACATTGGATTATGTAGTAAATGGTGCTCACACACTTCTTTCATGTAGGAATTTTAATTAGTGTATGTGGTGTGGTGTGGTGTATGTGGTGTGGTGTGGTGTGGTGTATGTAGTGATCTCCAGCTCATCCAGAAAGGATTTCACAGTTTTGTACTTGTTACTCCTTTAGTAAATGAAATAGATGATTGCATAGAAATCTAGCTGAAAATTATTTAGAAATGTACCTTGTCAAACATATTTTGATTCCAGTCAGTTCTTTCTAGAATAAACTCAGTGGTCTTTACCACTTACCACTTGCCTAATTGTCTTTGATGGCTGTTCATACAAATTCGTGGATTGTGTAAAATTCGTTTCTCCTGTAGAAATTGTGTGGCCGAATTCATACTATAAACTGTAAGAAATTCATGATATCGTAACTAAATGCTGAAAAGATGCTGATACTACCTACACTTGGGGTTGCGGTGAATAGGGAGCACTGTTATCATGGAATGGTTAAAAAAATGTACTGTCACTGTTGATTGCTAAGACAAGTAATTGCTAATTGTCATGATGCCACTAAATAGAAGAGATTTGTTTTATTGGTTCAGATAGTTTGGTTAGTTTTAACCACTAGTTGCCACATGTGGTATCACATTCATGTTATATCAATGATACTTTAATTCACACACACACACACACACACACACACACACACACACACACACACACACACACACACACACACACACACACACACACACACACACACACACACACACACACACACACACACACACACACACACACACACACACACACACACACACACACACACACACACACACACACACACACACACACACACACACACACACACACACACACTGTTATAAAAAAATTTGCAGTCTGATCAACATGTCTGGGATTCAGTTTTTTTTAAGACTGTTATAGGTAATTATCCACTGTTACTTTGTTATCATCAGTTTATTTTATATTGAAATATATTTCAGCTTCACTGCTCTGATGGTTTATGTTACTAATATTAGGTGCCGCAAAGGTAGAATAAGCAGGTTACAGGTTGTTACTATAATGTTCAAGGTTATACACTATTACGATGGTCTCATGTATCATTGTGTTGTACAGTGGAAAACGGAATAACTGACACCAATGAAGTCATTAATTACAAACTTTAGTTAGACACAAACAACATGTGTATATGTCACCAAAGGCACTCTTATACAATAATTCAAGTGAATTGTGTCCAACACACAACAATAAATGTTACCTTATTACAGTTTCATACAAATTCTTGGATTGTGTAAAATTCATTTCTCCTGTAGAAATTGTGTGGCCACTGTAGCCTGTAGAAATTGTGTGGACAGAAATAATAACTTTCCACTAAACTGCAACAACCACTTTGATCTGCACGTGTGATATCACCAAGTGTAACTAAAACTTAGCTAGCTTCCAGTATTTATACCTCGCTGCCTAGCATTGTACACAGCAGGCCTGGATGCGGGTAAAATAGTGAAGTAATGTCTGGAAGGGCCACTCCGAACAGTTCAGTGTTATGTAATTCTGCCACGCAAATATGCATACAAGGTGTCACATAGTCGCTCAGTGATGCAGTACTGTCTACACCCTCAGGGTAGCACTGCTCCCTCCTTAAGCGTGTTTGTTTTGAACTGGCAAACCATCTCTGCTGTAATACCAGGAGGTCTAGGTGGATGACCTTGAATTTTCACCATTCTTCTGGTTGTATCTGATAGATAACATCATTGATTCTCTTTTTCACAGTGTAAGGACCTTCCCAATTAGTTTCAACTTTCAAGGAGCAACCATGACAGCACTGTGGGTTGTACAACCAAACCTTCCTTTGAAACCCACACTATTGCTGTGAATATCATATTGCGTTTTCATTTTGTCACTGGCTGTCTTTAGCCGTCCTCTTATCACACAATTCATTTCTCGCAGTTGGTATTATTCATAATTGCAAAGAATAATTCTGCGGCACTTGGAACCAAGTCTTGGATCATCCGAACATCAAGTCCCCAGGAAGATGAATCTCCTACCCAAACACTAGTTTTGCTGGTATCATGCCGGTTGTGTCATGTACTCAATACCTATACCCTATTAGGAATAATGGCGCTGGTCCCAGTCTGTTTGGTTATTGTCAGCAATCTTCGATGGAAGCTGCTCAAGTATCCTGTTGAATCTCTCAACCATTCCATTGGACTGAGGATGGAGAGGCATTGTACGTGTCTTGTGAATACAAAGTAAGGGACATAATTCCTTAAAAACTCTAGACTCGAATTTCTCCCTTGATCAGTATGGATTTCCATAATGGCAACAGAAAATGTGAACTAATACCTTTTCCAGCGGTAACCTCTTGATTTGGAATTGTATAAGCTTTCACCCACTTAGTAAAATAGTCACCTATAACCACCATGATGTACTGGTTTCCATTGTCAGTAATTGCGAAAGGTCCAGCAATGCCAGTGGCAATTCTCTCGAATAGTAGTCCGTTTTACTGCCTAATTTTCCCCTGGGTTGTAGGCCTTTGCTTGCAGGACATATTTCACAGATCCGACACCATTCCTCTACATTCTGGCGAAGATGATACCAATAGAATCATTTCTATATTTTGTTAATTATTTTATTTATACCAAGATGACTTCCAGATCCTCCATCATCCATTTTCTTCAACACAGAGTGCACTCTACTTCGACAGACGTTTGATGAAGTCTGGCATCGTGGGTTGGAGTACAAGTTGGAGAGAGATTTACCAAACCATTTCAATAAGTTGTTCAAATCCTTTATTTCAAGCATTTTTATTTCCGAGTAAAACACAAGGACTATTATTCTGAATTAAAAGAAATCACAGCTGGTGTTCCACAAGGCAGCGTATTAGGGCCAGTTCTATGAAGAGGCCATAATTGCTACCTTTGCTGATGACACTGCCATTTTTGCAGAAGATAACAGCATTGAAGAAGCAACTAAGAAAGTACAATCTACCAATGACAAAATCAATTCTTGGACTAAAAGACGGCAGATAAAACTAAATAAAGGCAAGTCAGTGCATGTTAATTTCATCAATAGGAAAATTAATTACCTGCCTGTGGTTATCAATCAGCAACTGATACCACATGAAAACAGTGCAAAGTACTTAGGCATGACATTAGATACCAAGTTACGCTGGAAGGAACACGTAAAAAAGAAAAGAAAACTGAATTTCACCAAAAATTCAGAAAAATGTACTGGCTCCTTGGGCGACATTCTGAGTTGTCTGTATATAATAAATTATCGTTGTATAAATAAGTCCTTAAACCTGTCTGGACATATGGTGTACAATTCTGGGGATGCAGTAATAGAAAACTTATCCAGATATTTCAAAACAAAGTACTGAGACATATTGTTAATTTACATGCAAAATGAGGACATCCACAGGGATTTGAAGATTGCTTCAGTTGAAAATGAAGTTCAGCGATTCACTAAGAACCATGAGAGACGTCTGCATAAACACCAGAATGTCGAGATCCTGCAACTTCTCGACAGTACTGAACGTGTGCAAAGACTAAATAGAATGAAGCCATTTGATTTATTGTAGTGTGTCAAGTGACAGGCATCACAAAAACAAAGTGATTAGTTTTAAAGGAGTGCGCTATATGGGATTCATCCTACACCTTGTAAATTTGTTATGAGATGTAATTTGATAGATGGGCTTAGCCCAGCCTCAATAAAATAAGTAGGGAAAAACTTCAGGGAAATATCAGCTCCATGACTACGTCTCATCTGTCTACATGACCTTTTTCTCAAGACCTTTTCAGCAATTCTTTCTCCAGGGTTAGAGATTCCCATTGTGCTCGGTAGCCCTTCAGCACTTTGTAACCAAGGTAGACATCTTGCCAACCAGGGTAACAACACTCCTCTTTTGGTGTTATCATCGGTCCAGTGTCTTTATCAGCCATCTGTTCTTGTCAGAAATCTTTTGTCTTCCAACTGTCTGCCAAGAAACTTATAGTGTTATAGTGAACAAGAAACTTGTTCATTTGTGTTCTGTTGTTCCTTTCTGTGGCAATGTTGGCAATCTTGCGAGCACGGTCTTTGAGATAAGCCATCTGTGTTACCATGCAGATGCCCCCTCAAATATTGTACCTTGAAGTTATACTCTTGCAAACATTCAAGGCACCTTGCCAACTGCCGTTCCAGATTTTTAAACACCAAGAGCCATGCAAACACAACATGGCCAGTACATAGTGAAAACTCCTTCCCATACAGATATTTATGGAAGTGCTCTAAAGCTCGAATGATAGCCAGTGACTTTGTTCTAGTAACACAATAATTTCTCTCTTCTTTGGAAAGCTCTTTGTTGTACATGTTATTACTTGTGCTTCACTGTTTTGCACTTGAGACAAAACTGCTTCTATATCAGTGCTTTGTCTTCTGTTGCATGCTTCTGCTCCTCTGTTTCTTGCTTATGTTTCTCATCTTGTCGATTCTCTGCTTTTTCCACTTCCGACTTTTTTATTCCCACTTTGTTGTCTTTCTACTTCTCATTGTTTCTCATCTTGTCGTTTCTCTGCTTCTGGCTGCTGTCATAGTTGTTCCTCCATTTTCAGTAGCAGTGCTTCAAATGTTTCCATCATCTGACTGATATCCATTATTGTAAATCAGTTACCACGCATACTACTCTTCTACTAAGTATCCTCCGTTTCCACTGTGTAAAAGGTCTGGTCTGACTTCTGACACGACATGACCATTGTATCAATGGTCTCGCGTATCGGCATGTTGTACAGTGGAAACAGAATAACTGACACCATTGAAGTCGCTAATTACCAACTTTAATTAGACACAAGCAACAGTTGGTAATCAACAGAGGCAATGTCAACACTGGTTTGTGGCAATCTCAGTTAACCTTTGTGTGCTTTGTTAATTTAAGTTAAATGTGTCCAACACAACAATAAATGCCATCTTATTACAGTTTCACACTAATTAACAAGATAACCACTGACATAATGGGTCATAATGCCAGTAGAATAGTTGTGTAACATCTGGAAGGACATCTAGAACAATCCAGAGCGTTTTACAATTCTGCTGTGCAAATATACATGCAAGACATCACGTAGTCACTCAGTTACTGTTTCCTCAGCGTAGTAATATAAAGGCTGACTATGGGGTTCAGTGCACAACTCCTAATTATTTTTATACTGCCACATATAAGGTCGAATTTTGAAAATGACAACCAAATCCAAGAATCTAACGTAACTTTAACAGGAAAAAGCATTGGCTTTCAAACTAAATGAAACAGTAAGAAACTGATAAGTAAATCTGTGCCTTGCACAGTATTCTATAAAAGGCCTATGCAGATATCCTTTTAATATCGCAATAGCGACTTGAATTCGTTATTTTACCTTTGTGACTGTTTATTGATAAAAACAGTCTTTAGTAGGTACACTAAAACTGAAATATACCATGTTGTTTCACACCCTAAAAATCAGGTTCAAAATTCAAAAAAATTAAGTGATTTTCTAAATTCAGATCATTTTATTATGGTAATATAAAAACATAAATTTAGTTTATGATAATGTTCACATTTCATGTGTTAATTACCGGTACCTTTTTTTATTCTTATACCTCAGGCACTGTCATTGTCGTCTTTAGTTCATTGTCACTAGCTATCAACCAGCCACTTTCTTCTTTTTCAAAATGTCATGATCAACTATCCCCTTCATTACTGAGTTCCATAACAGGTGATTTTCTTATTTTGTTTGTAGAAATTAAAGAATGGTTTCCTGTCAATAACCAGTTACTATTGAATGTGGCAAATTGTCTTTAAGAGTTTTATTTTCTCAACAGGTGTATTTGTCATAACTACTTCATGTGGGAATTATTATTAAATCAATGTGCATTGATAATTTAACCTTTTTCTGTAGTGTGACTACAATGTGTACGTAACATTAATACACCACACTATTTTGGTACCATACTTGGCTGTTTTTGCCACATAATTACTACCAATCTAGGTCCATCTAACAATTGTTAGTCATACAACCTTTTACAGGGCAGTGAAAAATTGCATTCAGTTATTTTTTTTGCATAGTTTTTCTTAGTACAATGTATGGTGGAAGCTTCCCATCTATAATGTAATGGTGCAAACATTAGATTTATTCTTCGTTTCCTGTTTCTTTACTATTTACAGGCTTCAATCCTTTTATTACATTGTTAAGATGAGATGTCATGCAAATATTCATGTGTTTGATTGTCGTATCTCAAGCATTGAAATCAATATTGTTGTTCTTGTGTATATTATTAACAAGTCGTCCTTATAGTAAACATTTTTTGGTTCTTAATGACACAGTAGTTTTTGGATATCTTAGCTCTTAAGCACTAATTTTGCATATCTTAAGCACAAGTCCATTTTGCCATAATATTTGTCTTATCCAAACAAAAACTTTGAAACTAAGGACATTAATTATGAAGAAAGTCCATTCCTAATAATAGGAAGTCTTTGATTTCTAAAACGTCTGTACCGCTTTTAATCCAACAAGTCAGCTTTTCTGTTTTTGTCATTGTCGAACACAGAATTCATCAATATCAGGTTTTCTTGTGGATTTACGATTAGTAGTCTTGTAGGACCTGAATCCAGGTTTTATCATCATTAATATGTAATTTTTATACATAGGAGTTCATCCATCAGAAATCATATATAACTTTATTTACTGGGGAGTAAATACTTTAGCAAACGAATGCAAGCCACAGGTAAAATTAGAAGTTATTTTTATAAGAAAAAATACAAGATATATTCATAACACACCAGTAGTTCAGTATGAAACAGATTGAAAGTGGCTAAGTAATTATAAATTAATTTAATTATCAATAAATTAAGTATTATTATTATTATTAAATTCATCGTAGTCCAGAAATCGAAGTGTATAAAAACATTGCATAACCAAAACAAGCATCCATATAATAAGCAAGTACTTATACTAATATTTTTTGCTTAATAAAAATGCAAATTTGTTGTGCGTTACAATAAAACTAGTTTCAGAAAATATTTTAGGTGAATGATTGGAAGTAGATTTGTAGTTTCAAACTATGATTTGAGTATAGCATTCTATATATTTGTATGGGGAGAATTGTACAACAAGTCATTTTATATAGTTTTTAATATTGATGTTTGATATAATGTTTTTAAATTATTACTGAGATTAGATAAATTTTATGACAGCTGTATTGGCCAGTTCATATTATATGGTAGAAACATGTAGTTTGCATTCTAATGTATGTTTAAAAGTGTGTTTTGAAGTAGGGGAATTTATTTAAAAAAATTTAAGTCTGATAGACTATAATTCTATGGTAATACAGTTTCGAATACAGTGTTATTGTATTGTTATATTAGTGGCTAATAATGTTACTACAATATAACAATTATAACAAAATTTTATTGTACACAATATCTTAAACTCACTTATCTCACTAACCGTGTTTTACAGATATAACACTGTTCTGTAAAAAATATTTAAATGTCACTTTTAGTTATTTACAATGTGCAAGTATATCTACCATATTATAATTCAGTGTATGCCACTTAACAGAATAGAATTAATAGCATGCAGCCATGCATTTCCTGACATTAGAAAATTGTGTTAACCATTAATAGATATTACAGTGTAATTTATAATTTAATGCATTGTTACAAAGATTCATGCAGGAGGGTATTGAAGAATTTCTTAAGTGTGTGCAAAGTTTTATCAGAACAATATGGTTAAAAAATAATATGTAAGGCAAGAATGTTGGAATTTCAAAGTGATCTAAACGTAGAACAGTTTTGTAGCTGGTAGCTAACATGAATACCTTGTAGAATACGAAGTCAGGTTGATAGATATGAAAGAATAAAAGGAGAAGTGGTAACAAATGGTAAGACATTTTCCCCAAATTGAATATGTTCTCCGATTACTATAAAATACCAGTCTAGGTTGTAAAGCACAGTAGTTAACAGATTACTACTGAACGTGTACAGTTCAGGTTTACAGTGGGCATATTGAAGGTTAAAATAAGGGAATTTAAAGTTTAAAAATTTGTTTTTTTCTTAGAGTCGAAAATGATATCATGGAAACCCAACAAAATACATATTTATGATATATGTTATCAAATAATAATTTGTGCTTATTGTGAGGTTTTTTACTTACATAAAAAAATACAAGAGACTCACGTAACGTAAAATTGTATGATTTAACATACTCTCCTCTGGTGAGACTCGGGACAGTGTTGAGCTGTTAAAAAGAATATTTAAATCATAGATTAGGCTTACGGTATTACACATTCTCAACACTTCAAAAAGGTTCAAAACTGAGGGGAACAGGTCCCTTTAGGACGAAAAGATAGAAGGAACAAAAGAGATTACCTGCATCATTGAGGAATAAAGAATTTATAGACAGTCTGGGGAGGTGAATATAAAAATCGTTGTTCTTAAAGTATGAATATAAAAAAAAATATATTTAAAAAGTATTGAATCTGAACTGACCAGACGTGCATAGTACACGCCTGCACAAAGTGCATTGCAAAAAGCAGTTGATAGGGGAGCTCGAGTCGATCTGAATATGCGTGAGTTGATCTACGTACATGAGTCGAGTTCTATCACATAAATATTTCGCATGCCAGAATACCAAACAGTTACTTTTTTGCAGCATTTGAATGTTTTCAGAATCATCTGTCATCAGAGGTTTCTGTATGAATTATATAGATATGTAGAATCATTTCATATAGAAACATCTGGCGATACGTAGTTAAACTGACAAAGGTCAGGAATTGCAGGAATATCGCACTGACACAAAAACATATGGCTTACTCCTAGTATTTGAATGTACTACAGACATGCACATGAAGGCAAAAGAAGAGGAAAAACGGGATGAATTTGACATGTGATATTAAAGATTGTAATGGGGCGAAAAAGGGGTATTTCATTTTATTTTATTTTTTATTGAATGTATATGTGATAAACGCAGAAAGTACCAGTCGAAGTACGGTTTTATTCAAACAAAGAACAGTGCTATAGTTTTGCAAGCGGGTGTGGTAAGACGCAATATTATTCCAAGAATTTCAGTGTTATGTTACGCATAATGTACACGCAAACACCAGCATACGCGCAAATGACACTAAGCAGAATGAAACGATGCCAAACAAACATGGCTAAATTATAAAATTTGTTCGCCACGTGGTCTGGATGAGGACGGAAGTACCGTGATAACTCCTCCCACTGGAGTCATGTGACTAGTGGCATGGGGATATCGTCACCCCCGAACACACATGCACAACACCGTACTTTGTGAAAATTGACGAGCGTTTTGTCACAAGCAGGCTGTGCAATTTCCGTCTGCTGCATAGCGTTGGCGTAAAAGCTGTGTGCGTAGTTACCTTCAGTTGATGACAACACCAGGCCACGCGTGGTTTTAAAAAATTATACTCGAGTAAAAAATACGGTCGGCCGACCAGAAAAATGTGTGTAAAAACGTATATAACTGAAAAAACCATGTAAGGCAACAATACCATTGAAATCCATCCATAGTGAATATACATTTTTGGACTTTTGCGGGAATCTCCAGAGTGAAAAATCATGGGCTACCAAGTGAACAGAGAAGTACCAGTGCAACCTTTTCTTAATTTTGACTATATTAAATTTTTATGAAAGCGCTAAATCAAACCTAATGTGTATGAATGAGGTGTATGAGCAAACTGGGCCGTTTTATTATTATTATTATGATCATAATTTAAGATGATTAGCAATAAGTAATTCAAGTTTTTTTATTTCATGTATAATAGATAAATAGCAGTGTTTTCTGAGAAGAAGTAACGTAAAATCAAATACAGTATTTAAATGAATGTAAAATAAATAATAGTTTTTTGAAGACCATGAGCAATACATAAATTAAAGTTATTATCCAGCAGTTATTATTGATGTAACGTAAAAGAAATTGTTGATGTGGGAGTTTTGATATCACTTGACGATAAAATAAGATAACAATAAAATGTGTTAATTAGACATATGTGTTTGTCATTGCACCACCTGTTGTTTTTTCTCTGCCAAAGCACATCAGACGACACCTTGGTACATTACCTTTAAAGGTAAGTAATACGAATTTGAAGATTTCAATAGCCTAATTAACTAGTAGTACTTAAAATAATGCCCTAACAAGGGACAAATTTAAATATTTCAATCATTAATTAACTCGTACAGCTTCAAGATGAATGTCATGGATGGAGTGACACGTGAACATATTATTTCTAGAGAAACTTATTACGTCTTGTTAATCATGCCAAAGGGAGTGTGCCTTGTTAAGTATGTGATGTTAGATTGTAGACATCTGTAAAGGTGATCTCAAGGTGTTGATGGTCGAGGCTGAAGTCAATGACAAAAGATCAAAAGAATGCTTACAGGTCTGTGATTTCACCAGGAATCAACTACAGGCGGACACCTATATTTTTCAAAAAAATTAAACAAATGATTTAGTATAACTAACTGAATAAGTATGTTAAAAAAGACTTAAAATTTGTATACTATAGAGTCATAATACAGGAGTACATGGGTGAGATAAAAGAAGGAGAACAGTATACAGTGATTAAGAGATGTGTAGGGAAGGGAAGAAATTGCAAGCCTACCAACATTCTGGGTTGAGGAGAAGAAGAAGACAGTTGTAAGAATGGAATCCCATTGTTACGTGAGGATTCTCATATTCAACATATTTATTAAGAGAAAAATACATAGCATATGTTAAGTTGAAAATAGGGTTTTACCAAATCAGTTTGTGCGTACTATAATATATGAAATGTTATGTTTTTTTTACAGGCTGCCAACTTGGATAGAAAAGGAACTTTTAAAGTCGAGTACCTGCAAAAGATAGAACATGAGGTTCAGGAGAAATGGTTTCATGACAGAATTTATGAGGAGAATGCTCCTGACAGTCGTAATTCTCCCAATGAAAAATTCTTTGCAACTTTTCCATTTCCATATATGAATGGAAGGCTTCACTTAGGACATACTTTCTCACTTTCTAAGTGTGAGGTAAGATATTTGTACTCAGTGTGTGTGTGTGCACGCACACACACCCCGAGAGAAAGGGGAGAGAGCGAGAGATAACATTATAACTATTGATAATTTATGTAAGGATATTATTTCAGTTTGATAATTAACTTATGGGGTGTTTGTTGCATAGATGTTTGTCTTTTGTTTGTAGTTTGCAATAAGGTATCAACGACTTAAAGGAAAACGATGCCTGTTTCCATTTGGGTTTCACTGCACTGGTATGCCAATAAAAGCATGTGCAGACAAACTAAAAAGAGAAATCGACACATATGGTTTTCCTCCAAGGTTTCCTGATGATGAGCCCCCAACACCAACTGAAGACATAAAAGATGAAATCATTATTAAAGATAAAAGCAAAGGAAAAAAGGTCAGTATGCGTTTCTGACTTCTGAAGTTTATTTGAGTTTCTGTAAGTTAATACCAGTTTAAGTTTGTTTAATGTGTATAATGGGTGTTTTGAATTATTAAAATAACATGAGATAGATTTTATGATTATCTGATAATTATGCAAGAGGTTATTTCAGTTTTGTGACCTTTAATCTATTGTGTACCAATGCGATAAGGAAAAAATTGTTTTAATACGTAGTTTGCTTTAAACAAAATGAATAAAATCAGCAGTAGTAAAATAATTTTTTTGAAAATTTGTAGCAGATTGTGTTTATTTTTAGAACCTTCATTAATAATTCTGACTGTTATGAAAAAAATTGTAGGTTCTGCCTGTTGAATAGATAAACAATATGTGATCTGCTTCATAAATGTATTCTCTGGGTGTGCATTACTATGTGTGCATAGTATTTACTCACCACATGTAGATAAACAATTAATGCAGTATTGTTTACAAATGTACTGGTCATGATAGTAATCATATGAATATGAGTACAGGTTTTATTATACATATTTTTCATTGAATGCTAAAAGATGTAAAATTTTAATTTCAATAAACAATTTCATTTCCTATAGTTACCATATACAAATAAAGATTTTTCAGAGGGTCTTTTCTTAAATATTGTAACTTATTGATTGTGGGACGTCCGTCTTCGTTCAAGCCCCGCGATGGAAGCCAATTTTATAACTAAACGCGTGTGCCGTCGTCGTTCTTAACGTCTTCTGTAAAATGTAGAACTGTGTCAGAGTGTAACTTGTGTATGTGTGTCTTACCAATTCGTCCTCTCACGGTAACGTAACTTACGATGCTTGAGTCCATAGCGAACGTACGAATAACCAGGTATCGTAGTCCCAGATCTGAGGTTCACTAGGAGTGTATACTTCCCGGGTGGCGCCAAATTGTTTATTTAAAATAATTAAAATGTCTTATTATCAGCGATTCTGCTCAGACAGTGTGAAGGATTCAATTTGTCCCGCCGTTTCTCGAGTTGTATGATCGAGCCGGCAGTTACCATATTCGCTGCTTGAGCGCTAGTTATCACGTCAGACGTTCGCTGTGTATTATAATTTTAAGAATACACTTTCCTACTGAAAATAAAACACATTTTTATATACACAGTATTGATTTATTAGCGACTTGATGTTACGGTTTTCATAGACACAAGCTATATTTGATTTCTTATACAATTTTGCACCGGTTATTTCTTTATGAGACTTTTCTCTCTGGGTTTTACAATCGATTTTGAACGTGATTAAGTACAGTATGTCGTTCTACCAAATAAGTCAACAAATAATTTTGTTCAAATCGTTCTGGATTCTTTTGATCACGTTAAAAGGCTCAGATGCAATTACAATAATAAAAATACACAACCTTACAATGTTTCTACTTAAATATTGTAACGTGTAACTATAAATGGTTTGTTGAAGTGTAGTACAAGTGTTTTAAAAGTTCGTACATTACTGCTTAGTTTTATAATTTTACAAATTTTCTGTGTCTTAATATTTTTATTTAATCTTTGAAAGAGAATAAAATTGATTCAGTGGTATTTCATAATATAGTGAGAAATATTCAGAGTGCGTTATTTCGGAAGTTGAGATAATTTAATGGATACTTAACAGCTTTGTAGCATGTGGTTAATCTGTTGGTCTGGACTGAAGGAATGTGGCCGCAATATAATTCAGTTTTCGTTTATTCGGGCTCCGGGCATCTTTTTCAAAGTATTTAGATTCATTTATTCACTTCGTCTTGAAAAAAACGTCTTCTCCATCAGGTAATTGTGTTCACTGATAGTCAGCCTCCTTCTCGTTCTATTTTGATAATTTAGTTTACTTTTAAAACATTTTAAATAAGAAAATACGTTGTTCTGAATTCTGGCGTCTGTTTTACCTGAGTGTCACTTTCTGAGTAATGATATTCAACGGTAATTTTGTCTTCAACCGTTGTTTCCATGGTTACCAAATTATTCTGATTGGGCTAGCTTGACATAAATCCATTGTTATCAAAATGTGAATTCTTTTCAAATATTCCTATATCTTCTGACTTCCTTCCTTCCATTATCTTCCTTCTTAAGTATTATTTATTAGCACTGTCATTTGTATTTTCTCACAAAGATTATTTTGGTATCCCACAATATTGGGTTTTTTCATGTTTTCTAAGTTCACAAATAATTTAATATTTACTAATTACATTTCTCTGTTTATATAATTCCTTATTTTAATATTTTGTTTTTAATAATATTTACCATTCATCCTTGGTTAATAAGTCACCTTGGATTTGTTAATTACTTGGCTATTTTCATATAATTAGTATTTGTTTATGTTTGACCGTTAGGCCTGTTTCAAGTCTAAGTAACCATTACTGGTTTTTGATTGTTTCATACACATTATATCTTATTTTGTCCTAGATCGTTATTTTGTTTTTTATAATAAGGTTTATTATCTATGGATGTGTTTTGGTTCAGTCTTTGTGTGATTTTTGTGTGTAACAACTATGTTATTCAATATTTCTTGCTAATTATTTACTAACAGTTTTCTCTTTTATAACTCAAACATTGTTTTCTTTACTTATTTTAATTACTCTGCCAATGTCAACAATATGGCTATTAATTACTATTTATTTATCATATAACATATAATATTTTGGTCCATGTCTGGGATAATTACCCAATCCATCTCCTATTCATAAACAATTGTTTATACAATTAATTAACACTTATTATTTAATATGGGTGTACAATTCATTACTTCTTATTTATTGTTCGGGTGATAAACAATCTCACCTCTATTGAACTTGTTTCATTACTCTCCCCTTATAACATGGGTATTTACTTAAGGTTATTACATACTTATTTTCTAAAACTCTTTGCTTTCCTTTCCATGTTAACATCATCTTATTACTTTTTCTTGTGATTCTCATCTTTAAATTCTACAATACATTCTTAAGTTCTATAACAATATTATTTCATAATTACTACAGTTAATATCACTCTTCAGTGTTCATTATTACTGAATCAATGTTTTATTTTTAAATATTATTCATAATAACTTTCTTAAACGTTATTGTTCACTATTAAATCTTAAACATTGGTTATTTTTACTAAATCTTTATCTTAGCCTTCTCTATTCTTACTATTTTTATTACTGACAATATTTTTATTTATTTATCACTTGCACTTTTAAATTATTTTGTGTTCATTATAATTTACTTAGTGTTTCTTTTTCTATCATTTCACTTTAGGGTAAGTTCACTTTCACTAGGTTAACTTTCGTTTACTTCTCACTATTTTACTCTCTTTCTCTACACATATTATATATAATTATTAATATCATGTCTTTCTCTATTAACAAGTTACATGTATTCCTAACTCTTTGGCTAGTGTATTTTTAGCTATCGTTTTTCATTAATGATTATTTACAATTGTCACTTAATTAATACTAACATTCATTATTTATTTGGGTCTTTACCAGTTTCATTTTCTTTATTATATTTGATTACATTATTTCTCCCTTCTCTATTCTTTATTCCTTGTCTGGGTTTTCTTGACGTGTTCCATTTTGTTTTCTTCATCGTGGGTTTGTTCCATCTTTGTTCTCTTTTTCTTCTCCTTCTCATCTTTATTATTTTATTTTGTATCTTAACTGGCCAATCTCTGGGGTTGGGTCAATGTCGTTAGTCTGTCAGTCTAGTCGTTGAGTTTCATTATTAATCACTTTTGGTTTATTACTCTTTCTCCTTCTTTCTTAATTACATTTTATATTTTTTTACTCTCCACATTATTTATTCATTAACATACATTATTTTTTATTATTGTTTATACATACTGTAATATTAATAAAAATATTACAAATAAAAATAAAAAAAAAATAAATAATTGATATATATATAGAGATATATTGTGTGTGTATCTTTGGTGATAACAAAGGTATTGTGCTCTTCTTTTAGCCCCACTAGTTGGGCAAGCCAAATTGTAATATAAATAGAAATATTACAAATATAATCATAAAAATATAATTGAAATTGAAATATGTGTTGATATGTATCAATATTTTGTTTATCACTGGGTTAGTCTGACTCCTTAAAGTCCCACTGGTTAGGCTAGTCAAATAGTAATATATTTCAAGTATAATAATAAACAAAATATAAAGATATTGATGATAAGAATATGTTATAACTAAGTGTGTTGGATTGATAAATAACAAATATATCAAACTTTAAAAATTTTGCAAATATTTTTTTTCTTGTACTTGTATCGAATTTGACTGAATAATTTAATTTAATTAATTGATAATTAATTAATTATTTGAGGTGGTAATTTCCTCCTATATCTATTCTCTCAAGGTGAATTATGGTTTTGCTTAATAAAAAAATAATAATAACATTAATGGTAGAAATAAAAACAATGCTGGTAACTGAATACTGATTTGCGTTTATTCATTTAAAATTGTGCGCCAGTCAAACTGCGCATGTCCCAGGCACTGGCAAATATTCGCCACAGTCGGCAATGAGAAAAATCAACAGATATATTTTTTACAAGTTTAAATTTATGGTTCTTTTAACGAGTCGAAATGGTCAGAGGGCAAGGAACAAGATACATTTAACAGGTATTCTTAAACTAAATGTTAACATCTGAAATAGAACAAAATTATTATTACAATTGTCAATTAGAAAGAAATTATTTAAAATTCGAACCAAGTCGAAGAAATGACGTCACTCTGCTCCAGGTAGCACTGCACCGTCTATGTGAGAAATTCAGCAATGGCCGCCGTCTGCTTGGTTTTAATCTGCTATGACGCCGTTGGAATTGAAGATCTTCTCCCACAGAAATAAAACGATGTTCCCTTTTTCTGCAAAGTGGTGTTGGTCCAAAATATCGTGTTGAATGTCCCCTCGTCGCCTGCGATGTCGAATTCTGGATGGATCTCTTGTGTAGTGTGATGTTCAAATATGCGTGTTGGTTTTGTGAATTCGTTCCAAAATTGTTAAAAAATGGCTGTCGATTTTTGGTGTTGCGTTTTTATGGTGTTATTCTGTGTTTTTGGAAACTTGTGAAGTGTTAGACATAGATAAATAATGTTATTTCACTTGTTAGTTCATCTCCGTTACACGCCACATAACCACACTTGGTTTTAATATAAATTATTTGGTTTTCAAAACTCCACTAATACATTTTTCAACTGTTCAGCTTTGCGATTAACAATAGACTACTCGACGCAACGTCGTCGTTTTAGGGCAATTTGTGGTATGTCTTTTTCCTCTTCATATTGTTTAATTATAAAATATCTGTCTAAGACTTGTTTCACTATCTAACTATACATAACAAGTTTTCTTATTTTTTACTGTATTTCCAATATTTCTTAATTTTACATGAATCTAACTATTCAGTAATATTGATTATTTAATTTTACATCTTTTGATATATAGCTGGGTTTGTTTCAAACTCATTTAAGCCCAAAAATTACAATTTTGCATAATAATTGTATGTCCCATATTTTGTACAAATTCAGTGTTTTAAAGGTTTTTATTTGTTTTATCGGTATAATATTTCCATGGAATACACCTAATAACTCCGTAATTACTTTGTTGTTAATAATTTGTTTATTAAAACATTTCAATATTGATTAAGTTTAAGTTTAAGTTCAAAATTGCTGTTTAGTCTGATTTGATTACTATCATAAGCCTATTTTTGACTGTTTCCAAAAGAAGTTAGTTTTCTTTCTTTTGTCATTCTATTTGCTATTAACTGTATCTGTATTAATTATATTTTCAATTTCTGTATTGTATGTATTGAATTCTATTCCTATTACATAGATTAATTCTTTGATAGATAGTTTTTTTGGTTTATAGGCCATTCTGTGTTTACAAACATAGTGTCTTGGTGGGTCTGTTTGTACATCATACATGGTTTACTGATTTGAATAAAACTATTACATTTTTATGCCCTACTTGCCTCTCTGACTTACACAATGGAAAATTAAATGACATGATTTTAATTACAATAGAATATCTTGTATCTACTAAACTTTCTTTATACTAATAACATCATTGAACCATAACATGAACATCTTATGCCTAATTTTAACAAAAACATCTTATTATCAACTATTTTCCATATATCACCTAATTTTAACAAAAACATCTTATTCCTATTATTTTTTCCTGTATCATCAAATGATAACAACATAGCTTATCCTAGACATAATTTAATTAGAAAACATAAAAAACTCCTATTACTAGTAACACTGTCAGTCACTAACTGTCTTGTGTATGTATTATTCTTATGAAAACACTTTAACTGTGATAATAAACCTCGTGTATCTATTTACACCTTACATCTAAAATATTATTTAATTAATAATAAATAATAAACATCTTAATATTAGGCATACCTTCAGTTATGAACTGTCCTTTGGTATTTTTGTCCTCACCATTTATTTAGTTATAATTAAAGAAAACATTTTATATGTAATAGTCCTTCTATCTAATTTAAAACTCTTATTACTAGTAATGTTGTCAGTCCTTAGACCGTCTTTCATTTCAATGGTTTTATTATTATTATTCTACACTCATGGTAGTCTTTTTATAATACTTAAACCTCATTGAAGATTTTTTCATAGATTTTTTAACTATGTTTCTCACTGTACACTCTGTAGTTCCTTAATTTTGTTATCTCACTTCACTTTATTGCATTCTACACTCTGGTAGTCTTTTTAGTGAGTTCTACCCTATGGTAGTCTCTTTTGACATATTTTTTGACATGTTACACTTACAACTAATATACAATTTGTTTTTATAGTATTGTATCTTGTAACTTGTTTGGGGTTTACCTATATCGGTTTCAATTTTGTCTCATGGTATTTATTATATGATTAACATTTTGTTTTGGCATATCTCTTCCTGTTTCTGGTCTCTGTTGGAATCTTGATATGTCTCGTCCCTTCTTCAAATATCACATTAGTAGTTTCCTTATTAAAATGGTTTCATGACAGATTATTTCCTTTTTTTATGGTCCTTCCCTTTTTGTACTGCTTCCCCAATCTACTGGGTATACTGCTGGTTTAACTGGTTTTTTCATAGTAGGTTATTTTAATTAATGGTTTTCTTTATTATCTTCCATTTTTATTAACATTTTATAGACTTAATTATACAGTTTCTAGGGTAATCCTTAAACAATTTATTCTTCTCACTCACTATGGAACTTTCTCTTTTATTCATGTAACATTAATTCAAATGTTTAGTGTGATAATTTTGTTATGTTACATATGCTCTCCTGTAAAAGTGATTAGTTCAGATCATACTCTGTATGGATGAAATAATTACTACTAATTCTTTTGTATTTACATTTTCTCCGTGATTACATGTTTTCACTTTATATACCTTCTTTTTCCACCATTGCTTCCTCTCAGCTGATGTGTATCTCCTTCATTAGTTTCTTTTTTCATTGATAAGTGATCTTCAATCTTGTGTATAACATTATCATTTTATATTCCTTCTTATTTGGTGCTTCCTCACCAGTATGTTTACTCCCTAACATTCCCTAACAAATTAATTGGAACAGTTCAGAGTGGCACTTTTGGCTTCAATCCCTGCTGTCCAATACTTCAATTGAGTCCAGAGGTATTATCATCTCTGCTCAACACATAAGACTGATGGCATTTTCTACATCCAGTCATAAAAATAAATAAACAGTAAAAGTAGTCATTTTTGACTAAAATAAACATCTTTAGATTCTTCACTTCATAATACGTTATATTAATTAATACTTTTATACACTTGACTCTTCTTCTCTCTTAAAGCTTATTCCATATTAGGTGGTTTAGGTATGTGGTATCATATACATTTCATCATGTTTACATAGTAAGTAGTATTTATATTTACTCTTTCTACCATCTGGTATCCATTGAGTTACTTTTATTGCTCATGGTATAACATGAATTAATTCTTTATCACTTTCACTATAACAGTGGTTGTTGTAACAGCATTATCATTATTAGTATCAGGTTTTTGTTTTTTGGTTTCTGGTCTCACTATTTGGTCTTTAGTGAGCTGGTCCTTCTTCATTGTTCCATTTTTATTAAATTATTTTCTGTGTGAGTTTGGTTAATTTGTTCGATTAAGTCATATGACATTCTGGTTTCCTTTCTCCCTTAGAATTTTGTATCTCTTTCTTACAAAATCTTTTTTCATATTTCAGAGTTATTTCCCATCATTTGTATGAGTAATGATGTGAGTTTACTGTCTTTTAATTTTAGACATTTTTATTCAACTACATTCTTTCTTGTTCATAGTTGTTTTTCAAATATTTTGGTATAAGTTGTACTTATTATTGTTTTGAATTTTGAAATTATTATTCCTCAAAATTCTTTTTGCATTCATAATAGTCTTTGAATGTTTGTGTAAGTGGTACTTACTAATTATTTTGAATTTGGACAATTATTATCTGCATTCAAATTCTTTTTACTTGCATAATAGTCTTTGAATATTTGTGTAGCTTGTACTTACTATTGCTTTTGAATTTTGAAGCTTATTATGTTCAAAATTCCTTTTATTTATTCACAATAATCTTTTAAATGTTTTGTGTAAGTTGTACTTACTCATTTTTGAATTTTGTAGTTATCTATTTAGCAAAATTCTTTTTTCATTCCCAATATTCTTTCTGATACTTGGTGTAAGATGTTCTTACTAATTTTTGAATTTTGTTATTATCTATTTATCAAAATTCTTATTTCGTTCATAATAGTTTTAACTCACAACTATGAGTCCTCCAAATATTTTTTAATGGATAACTGATTATAAGTTCCTTTTACTTTATTCGAAATGATATCCTTTAGTACATACGTATTGTTATTATTGTTTTTAATAATCAGGTATGGGCCGGTATACAGCAGTAATAACTTTTTGGTAATGCCTTCCAAAGTACTGGGTAATTCCCTGTTTTTTAGCAGTACCTTTTCTCCGACTTCATATCTTATTATTTTCTTAACAGCCTTTTGATATTTGTTCTTGCGCCTTTCCTGGTCTTCAGCCAATTTATTGTAGAATCTAATTCGATTGAATTTGTATTCTTGACTCCTGGGGAACTCTATTATGTCTTGTATTTCTCTCGGAGGTGGCCTTTCATACATTGCCGTGTATGGAGTGGTACCAATAGCGGTGTGATATGACAAATTAAGGAATTCTTCAGTTGCTAATAAATATTCTTGCCACTTCTTTTGTTGGTTATAGCAATAAGTCCGTAATATTCTTCCGACCTCTCGCAGTACCCTCTCCGCTGGATTGCTGCTGGGGTGGTAGACAGACGTCTTGTATGTCTTAATGCCCAATGTATTCAGAGTGTTTCTCCACCGCCAACCCTTAAATTGCGTTCCATGGTCGGTGATTATGGATATCGGGCTTCCTACCTCTGGAATGTAATGATTTGTTATTATTTCTAGAGTCTTCAGAGTGGTGGCTCTGTTCACAGGGTATAGTTTTGTAAATTTTGTAAAATGATCCATCATAATAACAATATACTTGTATCGATGGCGTCCGCCACTGCGGGGAAATGGACCACATATGTCCAGAAAGACCTTTTCCAGTTTGGTTTGTGAGGTAATCGGTATCATCATACCTTCCTTTCTCTCATTGTTGGTTTTCACTAATTGACATATCATACAGGTTTTAAGGTAGTTTCTAGTTTTTCTATTGATACTTTTTATGTGACAATTCTCTTCTATTGCCTTGATCACCTTCATGGCTCCCATGTGACCGTATCGTAGGTGATAGTCCAGGATGATATCCTTTTCGATTGTAGTAGGGATCATGATCTTCCAAACGTCTTCGTCAAGGGATGTCTTGATAAATAAAATCCCATTATGTATACAATAAAATTTGTTTATTGTGTCATCTTGGTTGGAGAGACGAAGTTTAATAGAGTTTAACTTCGGATCGGACTGCTGGTGTTTGCTGATGTCCTGCACTATCTTCTCTAAATCAGATCTGTCCTTAATAATGTTATAGATTTTCAAAATGCTCTCCTTTTCGCCTTCGAATGTTTGTTCTTCTAGATTCACTCTTGACAATACGTCGGCTACTACATTTTTACTTCCAGGAACATACTCCCACTGTATATCGTATTCCTGCAGGGCGAGTACCCATCTGGTCAATCTACCATGGCTTAATTTGCATCTTCTTAGAAATGATATTGACTTGTGATCTGTTCGGACGGTCACCGGATATCCGAGGATATACGTCCGAAACTTCCCGCAGGCAAAGACTACACTTAGCAGTTCTTTTTCCGTCACATTATAGTTCTTCTCACACTGGTTAAGGGTTCTGCTAGCAAAGCTCACTACTAGATGGTTTCCACTTCCATCTTCTTGGTACAGTGTTGAACCCAAGCTAATGTTACTAGCGTCACAGTTTAGAAAGAAGGGTCGGTTAAAATCTGGATGGTTGAGCATTACTGCATCTAAGAATTTCTCTTTAATTGATTTGAAGGTCTCGTCTTGTTCTTGACCCCATCGCCATTTATTCTTGGACGATAACTGGTACTGAAACTGGGCTGTTAGTTCGGAATAATTATTCTGGAACTTCCTATAATAGTTACATAGGCCCAAAAATGATTGTAGTTGCCTTCTGTTTTTTGGTGTAGGGAATCGTTGTATGGCGTCTACCTTTTCTGTTGATGGTGTTATTCCTTGACTGTTTAGCTGGAAACCCAGGAATTGAACTTCTTTAGCTATAAGCTTGGACTTGTCCAGTTTAAGGGTGACATTATTTTCAGCAAGCTTCTTCAAAACATACTCCACACGATAACAGTGTTCCTCCCAGCTGGTTGATGTTATTAGGAGATCATCAACATAGACAGTTGTGAATTGGAGCGCTTCTGGTCCTAGTATATGATCCATACAGGCGACAAAAACAGCTACTGAATTAACCAACCCGAAGGGCAATCTCTTAAACTGATAATTGCGCCCTTCGAAGATGAACGCCATGTATTGCCGGCTTGCTGGGTGCAACTCCACTTGCCAATAGCCGCATACCGTATCCCAAGTGGTAATGAATCTTGTTCCGTGGAACCTCTTCAAAATTTCATCAATTTCGCCAGGTGAGGTACGATCGTTTATTATCATCTTATTTATCTCCCGAGCGTCAAGGCAAAGTCTTACCTTCCCATTTTTCTTTTGTATGGCCACAATTGGGCTAGTGTATGGCGATTGACTGCTCTCGATGATATCTCTACGGATCATATTCTGGATCTCTGATCGTACGGCTTCTTTCAAAGATTGTGCTATTGGGTATGACTTTCGGTTGAATTCTACCGGTTCTCTGAATCGTATTGAGCATTGGTAGTTCCGGATCTTTCCAGGTTCGTCAGAAAATACAGCTCGATATTTCTCATATATTTCTACCAATTGATTCAGCTGGTTTTCCGTTAGTTGCTCGTTAGTATTGTGGCATTGGAAGTTACGTATCTCTTGGATCTTTTGTTTCCATAGGTCTTCCTCCGAATCTTGATGTACTGGCTTGTTGTTTGTTGAGTGGTTAGATAAGTAATTCACCTTATTTTGGTGGTCGAGAAGTCGTTTGGAGTCTAAAGTCTTGTTATCAGTTAAATTGGCTATCCAGGTTGAACCTTCAGCAAAGAGTGATACCTTTCCTCGGCACAAGTCGATAATTGCTGAGTTTCGGCGCAATATGTCGCATCCTATCATGATGTTGAAAGGTAATCCGGCTGCAACAAGAAATATCATATCCACACTAATGCCCTGACTTTTGACATTGAGGGATACTTGCTTTCTTATGGTCTTGTTCTGTCGGCCGGTAGCTCCTACAAGTACAATGTTATTAATAGGTAGTACCGGTAAGTTTTTATGGCATTCCTGCTGTATCCGGTCCAATTCATTTCGATTTATTATGGAGACATTGGCTCCAGTGTCTATCATTATTGGAACAGAAATACCTTCAATTTCTGCGATTATGTATATTATTTCATTATCATTATTTTTAATATTAAGCTCACTTTCTTCTAATAGGTCCTTACGGATATCCTTTAAATAATTGCTGTATATTATGGTAAAATTTTTTCTGTTTTTCTTCACATTCATACCTACTTGATTAAACCCAGCAGATTGGAGCAGTAAAGGGTCATTGGATTTTATTACTGCCTCCGTTCGTTTAAATGTTCCGCTTCATTACGGATCAGGCCGTTGGAAGCGTCAGCTTGAATTCCTGAGGCTGTTTCGTTTGGTTCTGCTCGATCGTCTGGTTGGGCTTCTGTTACAGGTAGTCTGCGCTGATTATCCAAGCTGGAACTACGTCTGGGCTCGTACTCTCTGTACCGATTACTTCCCTGGCTCCCTTGGAAAGTCTCGTACTCGTAGTATCGGCTCCTTCTTTGAGGCTGGTACCTCCTGTGTCCACTGCCTTCTGCTCGGATGTAGTTGACATTAGGTCGATATGCCCTGTAATTGTGGTTACCTCCACTTGGGTAATTTCGGTTATAATTACCATGATAATTACTATTATTAGAAAGGTTGGGGTTCCTCTGACCATTTGGAACATAGTTACTATTATGATTATAATAACCGTTGTTATTTTGTGGACGGCTATTATTATTATTATTATTATTGTTGTGGTTGTTGTTACTATTATTTATGCGAGGAATATTACTATTATTATTATTATTATGGTTAAGCCTCGGCAAATTATTGTTATTTCTAGGGTTATAATTGTACTCGGCATTATTCCGATTGGCGGAATTATAATTGTTATTATTACCCACATTCTGCCGATTATTATTATTATTCAAATTATTGTTGTTATTCCTTGGTTCCGGCTTTTCATACCTCCTGCGACTTTGACGGTAATAGTCTTCGTGCTCGTACATCTCTAAAAGCTCGGTCATGGCTTGCACCGTTTTTATTTGACTATTTCGTCTGGCTCTGATAATATCCTCCTCGTAGTGGTATGAGAGTTTGCTGACCAGGCATTCTTCCGGTATTCGGGGCTCTAGATGTTTGGCCACGCACACCTTTCCTAAAAAGTACGCCGTTAAAGTTTGGTTTCCATATGGGTTGTACTTCCCATGGCATATCCCGTCTCTGGCGATATTTTGCGTTGATTCCGACCAATATTTGGCTTTGAATAGCCTTCTGAATTGTTGATAGTCGGTCACCTCGTCTCTTATTGCCATCCACCAATTGTCTGCTATTTCCTTGAATGATTCGTCCAGCACCTCTTTGTTCTCCCTCCAGCGATTACCTCTGTGTTTGGCAAAGTATTCCTCGATTCTTGCTAGGAATTCCATGGGTTTATTTTTATAAAACCTGAAGTTAATCCCTTCACGATTTTCACTGTTGGGACAACTGGTAATGGTTGTCGGTCGACTATGGAATAGGTCTATATCGGTCTGGTTCTGTCGTACCTGACTGTTGATACTGGTCACAGCAGCTTCTATGCCGTCACATTTTTCTGTGAATCGGTCCTGCACTCGCTCCCAGTCTTCTCGTGTTTCCTTTAGTTTTTCCTCCAACGTCTTCCTAGTCGTTTCTTCAATGGTGTTAACCTTCGTATTTATTTCTGTTCTGATACTCCGTACTTCTTGTTCGGTTTGACTCCATTTTTCGTCAGCTCTGGTAACCCTTTGTTCGATTACCGTTATTTCCTCTTCTACTTTCTTGCTGATTGTCTCATTGTTTTCAGCTATCTTCTGGCTCAATTCTTCCTTCAATATTTCCATTCTTCCGTCTAACCGGTTCATGTTCTCTTGGTTTGTCTCCTTCAATTCTTCCCTCAATTGCTGACTATTGCTTTCCATTTTCTGATTTGTTTCTTCCATCCTCTTGTTAGTTTCTTCCAATTTTTGGCTTATCTGGGTCAATTCCTCTTTCGACTGTTTATTGTCAGTCTTTATTTCCTCCATTTTCTCCTCAATTTTCTGAATATTTTCTTCCATCTTCTCTTCTATCTTCTTGCTAGTATCTCCAATTTTATTACCCAACTCTTCCTTCAATCGTTGGTTATCATTCTTCATTTCCTCCTCCATCTTCTTGCTGCTTTCTCTTAATTCCTCCTTCAATCGTAGGTTATCACTTTTCATTTCCTTATTATTTTCTTCCATTTTCTCCTCCATCTTCTTACTGTTTTCCTCGATTTTCTTGTTGGTATCTCCGATTTTATTACTCAACTCTTCCTTTAATTCTTCCTTCGTTGTTTTGAATTCTCGGAGTAACATCTCCATCATTTGATCAAGTTTTGTATTTTCCTTTGCGGTGGATTCCTCCGGCTGTTCCTTCTGTGGTGCAGGCTTATTTGGTTCTGCTGGCGGTAACATTAACTCCACATCTTCCACTGGTGTCGCTTCTTTATCCTCCATGTTTATCTCCTGCTCGGCCTCCATAGCCCTTTTTCTTGATGTAGCTCTCCTGTGCATCTCGCTCCCTCTTCTGACCTGTTGATCGTTGCCAAGCTAAAAATAGGAAATTGGACAATCGTCCTTATTTTACAACACTATTACCTCCTATTTAAAGCCCCTTAAGTTGGACGCCAATTTGTAATATTAATAAAAATATTACAAATAAAAATAAAAAAAAAATAAATAATTGATATATATATAGAGATATATTGTGTGTGTATCTTTGGTGATAACAAAGGTATTGTGCTCTTCTTTTAGCCCCACTAGTTGGGCAAGCCAAATTGTAATATAAATAGAAATATTACAAATATAATCATAAAAATATAATTGAAATTGAAATATGTGTTGATATGTATCAATATTTTGTTTATCACTGGGTTAGTCTGACTCCTTAAAGTCCCACTGGTTAGGCTAGTCAAATAGTAATATATTTCAAGTATAATAATAAACAAAATATAAAGATATTGATGATAAGAATATGTTATAACTAAGTGTGTTGGATTGATAAATAACAAATATATCAAACTTTAAAAATTTTGCAAATATTTTTTTCTTGTACTTGTATCGAATTTGACTGAATAATTTAATTTAATTAATTGATAATTAATTAATTATTTGAGGTGGTAATTTCCTCCTATATCTATTCTCTCAAGGTGAATTATGGTTTTGCTTAATAAAAAAATAATAATAACATTAATGGTAGAAATAAAAACAATGCTGGTAACTGAATACTGATTTGCGTTTATTCATTTAAAATTGTGCGCCAGTCAAACTGCGCATGTCCCAGGCACTGGCAAATATTCGCCACAGTCGGCAATGAGAAAAATCAACAGATATATTTTTTACAAGTTTAAATTTATGGTTCTTTTAACGAGTCGAAATGGTCAGAGGGCAAGGAACAAGATACATTTAACAGGTATTCTTAAACTAAATGTTAACATCTGAAATAGAACAAAATTATTATTACAATTGTCAATTAGAAAGAAATTATTTAAAATTCGAACCAAGTCGAAGAAATGACGTCACTCTGCTCCAGGTAGCACTGCACCGTCTATGTGAGAAATTCAGCAATGGCCGCCGTCTGCTTGGTTTTAATCTGCTATGACGCCGTTGGAATTGAAGATCTTCTCCCACAGAAATAAAACGATGTTCCCTTTTTCTGCAAAGTGGTGTTGGTCCAAAATATCGTGTTGAATGTCCCCTCGTCGTCTGCGATGTCGAATTCTGGATGGATCTCTTGTGTAGTGTGATGTTCAAATATGCGTGTTGGTTTTATGAATTCGTTCCAAAATTGTTAAAAAATGGCTGTCGATTTTTGGTGTTGCGTTTTTATGGTGTTATTCTGTGTTTTTGGAAACTTGTGAAGTGTTAGACATAGATAAATAATGTTATTTCACTTGTTAGTTCATCTCCGTTACACGCCACATAACCACACTTGGTTTTAATATAAATTATTTGGTTTTCAAAACTCCACTAATACATTTTTCAACTGTTCAGCTTTGCGATTAACAATAGACTACTCGACGCAACGTCGTCGTTTTAGGGCAATTTGTGGTATGCCTTTTTCCTCTTCATATTGTTTAATTATAAAATATCTGTCTAAGACTTGTTTCACTATCTAACTATACATAACAAGTTTTCTTATTTTTTACTGTATTTCCAATATTTCTTAATTTTACATGAATCTAACTATTCAGTAATATTGATTATTTAATTTTACATCTTTTGATATATAGCTGGGTTTGTTTCAAACTCATTTAAGCCCAAAAATTACAATTTTGCATAATAATTGTATGTCCCATATTTTGTACAAATTCAGTGTTTTAAAGGTTTTTATTTGTTTTATCGGTATAATATTTCCATGGAATACACCTAATAACTCCGTAATTACTTTGTTGTTAATAATTTGTTTATTAAAACATTTCAATATTGATTAATTTGCTGTTTAGTCTGATTTGATTACTATCATAAGCCTATTTTTGACTGTTTCCAAAAGAAGTTAGTTTTCTTTCTTTTGTCATTCTATTTGCTATTAACTGTATCTGTATTAATTATATTTTCAATTTCTGTATTGTATGTATTGAATTCTATTCCTATTACATAGATTAATTCTTTGATAGATAGTTTTTTTGGTTTATAGGCCATTCTGTGTTTACAAACATAGTGTCTTGGTGGGTCTGTTTGTACATCATACATGGTTTACTGATTTGAATAAAACTATTACATTTTTATGCCCTACTTGCCTCTCTGACTTACACAATGGAAAATTAAATGACATGATTTTAATTACAATAGAATATCTTGTATCTACTAAACTTTCTTTATACTAATAACATCATTGAACCATAACATGAACATCTTATGCCTAATTTTAACAAAAACATCTTATTATCAACTATTTTCCATATATCACCTAATTTTAACAAAAACATCTTATTCCTATTATTTTTTCCTGTATCATCAAATGATAACAACATAGCTTATCCTAGACATAATTTAATTAGAAAACATAAAAAACTCCTATTACTAGTAACACTGTCAGTCACTAACTGTCTTGTGTATGTATTATTCTTATGAAAACACTTTAACTGTGATAATAAACCTCGTGTATCTATTTACACCTTACATCTAAAATATTATTTAATTAATAATAAATAATAAACATCTTAATATTAGGCATACCTTCAGTTATGAACTGTCCTTTGGTATTTTTGTCCTCACCATTTATTTAGTTATAATTAAAGAAAACATTTTATATGTAATAGTCCTTCTATCTAATTTAAAACTCTTATTACTAGTAATGTTGTCAGTCCTTAGACCGTCTTTCATTTCAATGGTTTTATTATTATTATTCTACACTCATGGTAGTCTTTTTATAATACTTAAACCTCATTGAAGATTTTTTCATAGATTTTTTAACTATGTTTCTCACTGTACACTCTGTAGTTCCTTAATTTTGTTATCTCACTTCACTTTATTGCATTCTACACTCTGGTAGTCTTTTTAGTGAGTTCTACCCTATGGTAGTCTCTTTTGACATATTTTTTGACATGTTACACTTACAACTAATATACAATTTGTTTTTATAGTATTGTATCTTGTAACTTGTTTGGGGTTTACCTATATCGGTTTCAATTTTGTCTCATGGTATTTATTATATGATTAACATTTTGTTTTGGCATATCTCTTCCTGTTTCTGGTCTCTGTTGGAATCTTGATATGTCTCGTCCCTTCTTCAAATATCACATTAGTAGTTTCCTTATTAAAATGGTTTCATGACAGATTATTTCCTTTTTTTATGGTCCTTCCCTTTTTGTACTGCTTCCCCAATCTACTGGGTATACTGCTGGTTTAACTGGTTTTTTCATAGTAGGTTATTTTAATTAATGGTTTTCTTTATTATCTTCCATTTTTATTAACATTTTATAGACTTAATTATACAGTTTCTAGGGTAATCCTTAAACAATTTATTCTTCTCACTCACTATGGAACTTTCTCTTTTATTCATGTAACATTAATTCAAATGTTTAGTGTGATAATTTTGTTATGTTACAATACTTATAGTTATCAAAACTGATCTGAATTTGGCGATGTTATAATATTGAAATGAATATGAAATTAGGTTTCAAGGAAATCCAACAATGTCAACAAATGGTTTCTCTGTCATCCCACTTGAAAACCACGGAGCTAACGAATTTAATTGTTATTTCTCTGTAGTACAAGGCACTATCCAATATGTTCCATACTGATGCTAGAATAAGAAAACTGGTAATAGTAGTACAATAAACCTGTCCTAACGGCCATCTTTTTTCAGCAGTCACCTTTCATAAACGGCCACTTTTCTGTAAGATCAATGAAAATTTTTCCTCCATTAAATGGTCACCTCCTCATTCAGCCAGTGGTCAGCCTGTAACGGGTTGATTCATTCACTTAATGAAACGGATGTAAGTCATTCACTTGCTTATACAGTCATCAGGTTCAGTCATATGGAATACAACACACCAGACAAAATAGTTTAAAAATACAGATTTCTAAGAATACTCAAGTAGCGTTTGTACCTAATAAACTGAAATAGTTAGGTAGACTTACTTGTATGCCTAGGTCATCTCATAGCCATATGTACCTGTGTACTTATAAATTTACAAAATGTTATATTGTTACGACAGTCTACTGATCGTCATATGGTACAGTGGAAAACAAAATACAACACACCAGTTACGTCACTAATCACCAGCTTTATTTATCACAATTAAACAGTTTGTAATCAGCAAGATAGTCTCTTACAACAAATCAAATAAAAATTGTTCACATGCAATAAAAATGTCAATTAATATAAAACACAATTGTATTACAACTGCCCAGCACAATTATAAAACACGTAACACTCGGCCACAATATGTCGAACCGCACTGTAATAATTCACAACTCAAACTGGCTGAACATCGCTGAGTACTTGTATTTATGCCCCTCTGAGGTTCCAGAATATTCGCTAAGGCGTCTACTAGAAAACAGTAGAACATAATTCATTGTGGCCTTGAACACAGCATGCGCGGACTGGTATGGTCTGGTATAGACCCGATAGTAGACGCGTAATTGTTTTTCACCGCAAGTAGCAGCATTATGTACACATACACACATTACAGCTGGAATCCACTGGAACATTTGATAAACACGTAGAATGTTCTGTAATATCGTAACACTGCCCTCTCCTTAAGCCTGTTTGCCCCGAACTGGCAAACCATCTCTGAAGTAATACTCGGCCAGGCGATCTACATAGCGGGTCTACTGGCAAAAGATAATTCTCCGGTTCTTTGAATTCAGTCTTGTGTGACCGAACATCAAGCTCCCAGGAATCTGAGTCTTCCGCTCAACCACTAGTTTTGTGGGAATCACTCCTGTTGCGTCATGTACTGATACGCCATTGGTTGGTCCAAGTCTGATTGGTTCTCGTCAGCAACCTCTAGTGTGACTTCATCTTCAGTAACGTTTTCCCCAGGTTCTTCCATTAACTCAGGAACAAGCAAGAGTCTTGTCTTGACACCCATAGTTGGCTTTTCAATCACTTCTTTTGTCGTTACACTTATTTCTATTTCCTCTGCTAGTTCTTCGTCCATTTCCACTTGCAATTGGGAGGGTTCCTCTTGACCAGATCTGTTGACTTTTGCTTCGGCCAATGCCACTTGCTTAATCGAATGGTTGGTAGACCCTGTCATTTTAGCCATACAAAGCTGTATCTTCTCTTGGCCAACCCTCAGAACATTCTCTCTTAAGTCCACAATGAATCCGTAGGCAAGCTGGTCTGTACCAAGAATCACTTCATCAACAATGTCTGTAATGAGCATTTGGTGGTTAAACTCGAGAAGACCCAGGCGTATACATATGTCTATCTTTTCTAACACATTGACGGGGCTTCCAGTTACAGTCCGTATTGTACAAGAGCTAATTTGAGGCTGTCGGTTGCTGATTAATTCAGGGGGCACAATGGACATTGTTGCGGCGATGTCAAGTGTAATTGATTTAGGTTTATCTTCCGCAAACCCATTAACGATCAAGTTTCCAATGGTCCTATGTAGCATGGAAACTGTGTGCTGTTCTGGAGCTTTATTTCTCCATTTGGTGCGATCACTCTCTTCTCTCGGTATTTTCTTCTCCCAACAGTCTACCTGTAGATGACCACGTTTTCCACAGTTGTAAGACTTCGGTCTTCTGTCTTTTTTCCACTGTTCAAATCGTTGCGGCGCTCTTGCACTTCTGAATTGTTTGTCCAACAACATTGTCTTTCTGCACCCATCGTAACGGCAATGTGATACTGGGATCTTCTGACTACAATGTGAAAGCATAAACCCATTAACGTAGCCGGACGTTGATTTGGCAGCTTCAAACTCTAGGGCATGAACAAGAGCTTCTGAGCTATTTTGGTGCCTTCATTTGTAACACTTGCTGAAGTTCACAATCTCCGATGGCATCAATAAATGTCTGCACCACAAACCTCATTCGAAAATCTTCTGGTGCTTCAGGATAGGCCAATCTAATCAGTCTTGTGCCGATATAATTTAAGCATTACACTATTCGGCGTGCGTTGCGGCCACAGTGCCGTCTATATAGCTGGTTCAAGGGTTGCGTGAGCGGCCAGCGCCACTGCTTGACTATATCACTTAACCTTGACCGTGACATGGCGATAATTGTGTGTGTGTGCGTAATCAAGTCTGCCATTCCGATCAGCTTATTTGTTCAATTCTCTGTTCACGTGGGTCGGCAGGCATCGACATTCGGTCTCTTTTCTGGTTCTGCACTCGAGGGAAACACTGGTCTGGTGGCGTCACCTATTGTTTTATCATCTTTGAAATGAGTTGCTGAGTTACTAGAGAGCTCCAGGGTTCCCGGATAGCCGGGAGGTGAAAGGGGAGACGAGGATGGAGACAGACCATCAGTCTTCATCGGCCGAAGATCTAAGCAACACCCCAATGCCGTCAGACCTCTAGAGATTCCCATACTGCCAGCCTGAACCACTGCCCGGTGGAGGAAATGAATTCCTGGAATTTCGGACTCACCAGTTGTGTCACCATATTCTATATCATCGTGCATCCTGAGTAAAGTAATCTCCTATACACAGGTGGGACTATTCCTTATATTTTAATACACGGACACAGCAACTTACGGGATTTAAAGCATGAACTTAAAGACATTTTCATAAACAGTAACTTCACATATTCTATGACCAACGGTCTGTTGTAACATGTCCTGTGGACATATAGTGAATTGTGTAATTAACTGAGTTAAAGAATCTGCCTGTTTAAATATGTCCATTACTGTGCTGTATTTTGTAGGACGCCACTTGCCTTCTAGCTGTGAGTAATTAGCAAGGAAAATTTAAATCTGTTACTTGGTCAGTTTTATTAACTTTCTTATGAAGATCAAATCTCATGAACAAGATTTAGATCCATGTTTTTCGGTATCCAAGCCACTTATAGTATATAATTAGTAAAATAGTTTACCTTTTTCTTGTCCGTCTGGTGGCCTTTTCTCTATATTTCAATCAACGCGTTTCAGGGCATATGCCCCATCATCAGGATATCCCTTGTTAAAGTTCGTCGATGGTTAAAATATTAAAAACACTGCACACACAATTCTACACACAACAATAAATATAATACAAACATAAAAACACATAAAATGCCCAGATTTTAGACACACACGATATCGGTGGTGCGCACCACGACATGCTATAGTCGACTGCAGTGTTCATGTTGTTATATGTTGTGCACTATGGACCTTGTTCTGTATTCTTATCGCTGTGTCGTATAATAGATTGGACTGGAAATACAGCTGATCGTTAAGGATGACTTCTTCTGTTTTTTTATTTTTGTAAGCTTTATATATTTCGTATTCTTCGATAGCATTCATATAATTACCTTTTCTGCATATGTGGAGGGGTTGAAAGTTCGTTGTGAAATCAGTATAACTATGGTTGTTGTCTATCAGATGGCGCGCGTAATTTGACACTGTTTTACTAAATTCTTTTCTAGGTAAATGTTCTTTGAATCGTCTTTTAAAAGGTCTACCAGTTTGGCCAATGTAAAAGCTGTCGCAGTCATTGCATATTATCTTATAAACGCCCGTCCTGTCTTCAATTGATTTTGAATGTTTAGGTAAGAGTATATTATTAATGTTATTATTAGTTCGGTAAGCCATTTTAATATTTATCTCACCGAATACTTTGTTTAAAATTTTGGGTAGGGTGTTACCATATTCTGATGCTATATACCTAATTTTATTTCTATTATTTTCTTGTAATTCTATGTTGTTTTTCTTTTTTCTGTGTTTCTTGACTAAATTATCTACGATTGATCTTTTATAACCATTGGCCTTAGCTATGTATTTGATCGTGTTCAGTTCTTCGTGAAAATCTTTGTCTTCTAATGGTATGGAAAGTAACCTATGTATTAAACTATGATAAGCTGCCATTTTCTGAGAAAAGGGATGATGTGATTCAGCATTTATCGTGAGATCCGTGGTTGTCGGTTTTCGGTATATTTGATATTGGAATTTTTCATCTAGTCTTGTAATTGTCAGGTCGAGGAAGTTAAGTTTATTATTTATCTCCGTCTCGAGTGTGAACTGTATGTTTTTATTGACACTATTCATGTATAATTTCATATTTTCTATTTGTCGTATTGTGCCATTAAAAATTATAAACGTATCATCAACATAGCGTGTATATGATATTATTTTCTTGGAAAGTTTATTTACGTCATTGAGCAAATATGTATTCTCATAGTGGTTTAAGTATATGTCAGCCAATAAACCAGATAAAGGTGACCCCATGGCTAGGCCCTTTTTTTGGATGTAATAATTATTATTAAATGTAAAATAATTTTGGTCAAGTATAACTTCCAGTAAATTAATTAAATCATTGATTTCTTCAGAATTACATATTTTGGCGTTAATAAGATTTTCTTTAAGGATAGTGAGAGTTTCCTGAACAGGGACATTCGTATACAAGTCAACAATATCAAAAGATGCTATTTTATAATTAGGTCGTAATTTAATGCTCTTCAATTTGTTAACAAGGTCAATGTTATTTCTTATACTATGGTTATTACTTATCTTTATACTGTTTTTTATTTTCACTGCAAGTTTTTTGCTGACATTGTAGCTTGGCGCAGTTGTGAAATTTATCAATGGCCTAATCGGTATATTGGTCTTCTGGATTTTAGGTAGGCCAACAAATTGTGGTGCTTCTGCGTTAATGGGTTTTAGTGCACGGCGTGTGGCGTTATCAAACAGACGTGTACATAGGTTAATTTTATTATTCAAAACTTTGACGAACTCTGCAGTTGGGTCCGATTGTATCATTAAAATATTATTATTAGATATAAAATCATTAACCTTTGAAGTGTATTCGTCTCTGTCTATTACGACCACGGTATTCCCCTTATCAGCCTTTGTAATCAGTGCATTGTTATCTACTAATTTAGTTTTTATATGTTTCAAGGTTTTATTTTCTTTCAAGTATCTCTGATTAACTTTATATCGCTTTTCATTATTTGTTATAGTTTTTAGGCATTTATTCAAGCTATTATTAATTACGGCACGGGTTTCATTTTGTAAAGTCTGGTTCGGTATTGTTTTTATGGCGGCCTCTGCACTAATAATTTCTCGAATCATGTGAGATATGGCTGACATATACTTAAACCACTATGAGAATACATATTTGCTCAATGACGTAAATAAACTTTCCAAGAAAATAATATCATATACACGCTATGTTGATGATACGTTTATAATTTTTAATGGCACAATACGACAAATAGAAAATATGAAATTATACATGAATAGTGTCAATAAAAACATACAGTTCACACTCGAGACGGAGATAAATAATAAACTTAACTTCCTCGACCTGACAATTACAAGACTAGATGAAAAATTCCAATATCAAATATACCGAAAACCGACAACCACGGATCTCACGATAAATGCTGAATCACATCATCCCTTTTCTCAGAAAATGGCAGCTTATCATAGTTTAATACATAGGTTACTTTCCATACCATTAGAAGACAAAGATTTTCACGAAGAACTGAACACGATCAAATACATAGCTAAGGCCAATGGTTATAAAAGATCAATCGTAGATAATTTAGTCAAGAAACACAGAAAAAAGAAAAACAACATAGAATTACAAGAAAATAATAGAAATAAAATTAGGTATATAGCATCAGAATATGGTAACACCCTACCCAAAATTTTAAACAAAGTATTCGGTGAGATAAATATTAAAATGGCTTACCGAACTAATAATAACATTAATAATATACTCTTACCTAAACATTCAAAATCAATTGAAGACAGGACGGGCGTTTATAAGATAATATGCAATGACTGCGACAGCTTTTACATTGGCCAAACTGGTAGACCTTTTAAAAGACGATTCAAAGAACATTTACCTAGAAAAGAATTTAGTAAAACAGCGTCAAATTACGCGCGCCATCTGATAGACAACAACCATAGTTATACTGATTTCACAACGAACTTTCAACCCCTCCACATATGCAGAAAAGGTAATTATATGAATGCTATCGAAGAATACGAAATATATAAAGCTTACAAAAATAAAAAAACAGAAGAAGTCATCCTTAACGATCAGCTGTATTTCCAGTCCAATCTATTATACGACACAGCGATAAGAATACAGAACAAGGTCCATAGTGCACGACATATAACAACATGAACACTGCAGTCGACTATAGCATGTCGTGGTGCGCACCACCGATATCGTGTGTGTCTAAAATCTGGGCATTTTATGTGTTTTTATGTTTGTATTATATTTATTGTTGTGTGTAGAATTGTGTGTGCAGTGTTTTTAATATTTTAACCATCGACGAACTTTAACAAGGGATATCCTGATGATGGGGCATATGCCCTGAAACGCGTTGATTGAAATATAGAGAAAAGGCCACCAGACAGACAAGAAAAAGGTAAACTATTTTACTCATAAACAAGCTTATACTGAATGCATTGACAATTAACTATGGGGGTAGTTCTTTCTGAACGTTCTTGTGTGGAACAGGTTCTTTATCATGGGCTGTTACAGCATTGTGCCAGAATAAGTATCAAGTATTAGTACTCAATTTATGGGCAACTGGTGTTTATAAGAATATGGCAATAGTGTTAAGATGTATATATATATATATATATATATATATATATATATATATATATATATCATTTTCTATATAAGTAACTCGATGTTTCTTGCAGTAATTATATAATTTGTGATGTTTTCAATTTGTTTCTTCTGCAAGTAGATAATATTGTATATTCTTTTTAACACCAAGTAAAAAGAATATACAATATTATCTACTTGCAGAAGAAACAAATTGAAAACATCACAAATTATATATATATATATATATATATATATTTTGTTACAACACAAATAAGCCACCCCAGTACCAGGGATAAAAAAGATGATAATAAATATAAATATACTTCATATTAAATAAAATGATTAAATATAAATAAAATATAAAGATGGTGACACGACAAACGACGACATGACCTAACCCAAGTGATTGACCAAACAAACAGGAAAACGACAAAGAAGGAAAAAAACCGAAACCAAAGAAGAATAAAGACAATTGCAGGAAGTGAACGAATTAATACGAACAAATAAAATAAAACCAAATGAGAAGGGGAGAACCGAACTAAAATGAAGCCAATTGAAAATGAAGGAGAAGAAGAAGAAAAAGGAAGAGGAAACGAAGTGAAACCAAGGAATAAGAAACACCACAAATATAAAAGGGAGAAATGGTACACTCAAATATAATATTGGGAACAATACCAATAATTATCCAACACCAGAAATAAATATTATTCTCAAGGAAATAATTGATATAACTGTTTTAACCAAAACAGTAAAGTAATATTATAAAAAGAAAAAGTACACTAACCCAAAAAATTAGAGTTAGATATAGTAAAAATCTATAGGAAAATAACATTAATAATACTGTGTATAATTTGTAATGAAATAAATAGTAAGAAAGTGAGAAAGTGACAAAGAGAAATAATTATAGGGATTACCCACTAAGAAACACTTAATGTAAACAGTTAAAAAGTGCAATAGTGAAAGTGTGAAACCCCAAAATGGTTAGAAACCATAATAATGATAATAAAACACTCAATAATCAATAAGAAACAACAATTGATTAATAGGGAGTCCAATTATAAGTAAGAGTAAGGTTTTTAGGATAATACTAGATGTAAGCATTTAGTAATGTGGAATAAACACTGAAGAGTGATAAGAAAAGACTGTGTGAGTAAAAGTGATACAAATTAGTAATTAGAAATATAAAGTTTTAATAATAATAGTAAATGGAAACAATTAGTGATATGAAACGAACACTGGAAAGTGATAATAACATTGTCCATTAAGAGATTTAAGATTAGTTGTAAACGATTGTATTTAAAAGGGGAGTATCCCATGTAAAAATAAACAACTAGTATTAACATGGATTGAGAGTAGAGTTTAATTAGGAAATAAGCAAGTAATAATAAATAAATAAACACCCCAGATAGTAAGGGAAAACCAATTGTTCAAAAGGTGATGTTAGTTAACACCCAAAAAATAGTAATTAATGATTGAGTTGTAAACAAACTTTACTAAATAATGGTAAAAGAATTGTGTAGTTATATTTATGAATAGGGTATGACTGAAGAATTTGTACAGAGCATACGCCTAGATGTTATGTTTTTGATTGAGGAAGAATAGGGAGTGGTAGCCATATTATTAACAAAGGCAAAATAGATGATTAAGAAGTTAAGACAATACAAATCTAATTACAATAGAAAATCAATAAATGTAGAAAATTACAGAACCATTAATAGAACAAAACACTTTATAATAAAATGAAATATAATTAGAATATGATAAGTAAAAATAATCAATGGATACTTAGGCCTAGGAAATGCCTAACTGTCAAAACCAATAATCACAAATTGTATAAAATCCACAAGGAAATTAACAAATCTAAGGCAAGTAACTAGCCAAAAATAATGTATAAATCATTTTAAAAGAAAAATGTTACTATAAGAGCTTAAATTAAAAGAAATAATGTAATTATCAAATGTTAACATATTTAGACAAAAGTTAATATCTAATAGAACATGACCTTATGAGGTATTATTTTAATCTTTGAAAGGAAATCAATATAATAGTGATAATATTTAATACTCAGAAAGGAAGACAGAAGAATAAAATCAATCAGAAAATATATAGTAAATTTGAATAAAAATTTCAAATATGATAACAATGCTTTTAATCTAGGCCTTAACCAATCAAAGGGTTTTCGTTACCATAGAAACGGGCCGTTGGTTACTAATTTTCCGTTAAATTTGATTACTCGTAAAATGACGCTTGGGTAGTAGGGACGCAAGATTTTGTATGACCGAAATTTTACTTTAAAAAGTTTAAAAAATATTCAAAAGTCAAAAACATGTACCAGTGAGAAGGAGAAGAAGAGGATTAACGTTTAACTGATGTCCAGGAACTAAATAAACGAAAATTAAAGGCAGAAATTCCCAAGACAAATTAGAAAAGGACGCTATCAGCCTAAGTCACTCAAAATTGATGAATTTTCCATGTACCAAAGAACACCGATCTATCACAACCTTCTGAATTGATAAGTATCATTTAAATACCCTAATCCCAGGAATAAAAGCACTTTAAATATTTCTCATATCAATATAAACTCTCACTATGAATTAAAAATAATTCTCTTTCAAGGATTGAATAAAATAAACTTACGTAGAAAAACGTATTAACTAAAAAATAACCTTGCATTAAATTGCGAACTTTGGTAACACCTATTACTACACTGCCGAACAAATTGTAACCACACTTTATATTATTTAAGTACGGATAAGGTACGGTAGTGTACTTTTTTATTGTAACCATATTTTATGTTTTCTTTATAATCTAAAGAACTCCAGATTTTGGGCGAGTTGATATATAGTGTACAAACAGTAGCCATGTTGTCATCAGAATAACTCGTTTCAAAACTAATTTCGTCAGCTTGAGATATGTGTTTCATGTTTTATGCCGGAGCAATTTTATTGAATACTAAATTATAATATTATTGTCACATTGATGAATTACCAAACTATAATTAAAGAAACAGTACAGAGTGTAACCATTGTTTTATTTCATAGGAAATCGTATTATATATGTGTGTGTTAGCGAATTCACTGAACAGACAACTAGCGCTCTTGCTATCTGTGCAATACAGTAAGCTGTACAGAGGTGGGAACCGATTCGAATGCTCCAGCTGTCACCGCTGAAAACACCAAACTAACATATTAATTCACAAATTTAATTGTTTTCAATAAACAATTTGGCGCCACCCAGGATTCACAAACCCCTATGAAATTACAGGTAAGGTTTCTACTAGGTTGTACTGATAATTGTGACAACGCTACGGACTTCGTTAGCAACAACCATTAAAGTAACGACAGGTGTGAGACGAACATACCACACTAATAATTAAAAAACAATATACACGTCTTTACAAAGACGAAGACGTCTTTCTACCTCGTTACAGATTGGCGACCAACGTAGTGAGGCTAGAAAAGGACGACTAGCGGCGATTATGAAAAGACATCATATGGTTACAAGATTCGACGTTAAGAAAGGATCAAACCAAGAAGTAATGGAAGAAATTGAGGAAATGATTGGAGGATTGTTTGAAGAGGATCCCCAGGGGGACCAACCGGAAAATCCAAACCTACCAGAACCAGAAATTGAAGTAGTAGTTGATGTCCAACCAGTCAAACCAACCCAATTAATGGACACCAATTTCCAAGAAATGATGAGGATCATGGTGGAACAATTAGGCAGAAACCAGGAGAAAACCGATGAAAATTTTAATAACAAAATAGATCGAATGAAGGAAGAAATACGGGAACAAAGGAAGGAAGACCGGGAATTCTTGAATGAAAAACTGGACCGAAACAGTGAAGAATTGAAGAAGCAAATCAAGGAGAACATGGAACTTCTAAATAATAAAATGGAAAGCAACCATGAGGCCTTGAAGAGAAGCCAGGAGACGCTAGAAAAGAAGAGTGAAGAGCTGAAGAAACACATCAAGAAAGATCTGGAGATAGTTAATAAGAAGATTGAAAATAGTAATGATACGCTCCAACGAAAATTGAAGGAAGACAGGAGAAAAACCAAGGAGGAATTGAAACAACAACTGGTAGAATGTCGGGAGGAGATCAAACAAACGATAACCGAAACAAATAAAACGGTGATACAAGTCCGGGAAGAGCTAAACAATAAAATCAGTAATGTCGAGGAGGAAGGTAGAATGAGAGCGACAGAACTTTATCAAGTCACCACCGAAGAATGCCAGAGAAATAAACAAGAGGTGCTTAAGAAGCTGGGGGAGAGGCACCAGGAAATACAAACAGACATAAGCGAACGGGTGGAAAGGGTATACACCACCATCAACAAAGTAGACGGACAGATCAAAGAAAACAAGGAGAAGATCCAGGGAATTAGCCAAAGGGAGAGGCAAATGTAGGAAGAGCTGGACGCACTGAGGGAGAAACCCTGTCACAATACCCACATTGTAACCAGCGAGAACAGAGATGTAATCAACTTTCGCAGTTACCGGCGGAATCCAATGGAATTCCTCAAAAGAGCAGAGGAATTGATAGAAAAGAATAGAGAAACCAGGTGGACAATCGTAAGAAGCCTCATTGATGAGATGTTCAGAGACACCAAGACAATTGGTGGACGGCAACTCGACCAGAGATAAATTGTACGCAGGAATTTAAAAAACAATTCCGAGAAAAATACTGGTCTGAGTCCACCCAAAATGTAGTCAGGAATGACATTAGCAATGGGAGATACGAACCGCAAGCAGGACACACCCTAACCTCTTACTTTTTAGGGAAGGTGTGCTTGGCAAGGAACCTAGAACCCTAGATACCTGAGGAATCTCTAGTGATACAGCTTGGGTACCACTACGAAGAAGCTGTACAAAAAGCCAGGAGACAAGGGCAGATTAAGACAATCCAGGGAATGGCAAGCTTGTTAGAGGATCACGAGAACGATAGGCAGTATCGTCGTAATTGAATGGTCAATTTAAGATATAACCGCGGGGACGAAAACCAAAACCCACCTAATTACAATCCATCCTATAACAAACCCCAGTACAACGACCCGAGTAACCAAAACCGGAATGACAATAACTATCAATATAGGGGTAACCGCCCAAATTATAATTAGGGCAATCCACCGTTCAGCGGGAATAATCAGAACAATAACAATTACAGGGGCAATGGACCAAACCAGCGTCCCAACAACTACCCCAACAATAATCACAATTATGGGAATAATAACAACCCAAATTATCAAAATAATAATAAAAGAGGAAACGGAGATAACCGAAATAACAACAATCAGCCGAGGGTACACTTTATAAGAGGGAACACTCGAAATAATCAAGGGAGGCATTACCCAAGACCACCATCCAATGAACAAAACAATGATAACGGTCAGAGGGAGAACCAAAACCCAAGGGAAGAGAATGCAGAAAATGTACGACAGGTAAACAGTGTTGTAGGAGTGAGATCTGGAAGCGATAACCAGAGAAGGGACGCACCATCCGGAAGTAACCAGCCAGAAGAAGAAAACTATGACTGGATACCTTTCAGTAGTGATCCGGCGGAGAATTTTCGCATAGCGTATAACAAACGAAACCCGCCAGAACTTTGGATTCCATCAAGAAGTAATGGAAACCAATCAAACACACCTCAGGGAGGAAGGCAAGTCATTGATGAAGAAGAAGAAACAGCCGATCGATGGAACGCATAAAAAACCATAATAAATAAATTTAAAAACTTATCCAGAATAAATGTTCAACCATCTAACATTTGAAGGAGTAGAGAAGAAAGACAACAAAGAGTGTAATCTACAAGAGAAGGCAATAATAATGAAAGAAAAGGGGAAGATCAACTTACAAAAAAGTATAAATAACAGGGACCTGTCTATAGTACGATATATATCCCTATGTCATCACAAAAGATAATGGTAACAATACTTACCAAATAAGTAATATAAACACAAGAAAAATAAAAGGAGTTTACAGTCAAGCTTCAATAAAAAAGTTTTATGAAGAAAAATAAATTACTAGAAATGAAATAAACAAATTTCAAAATTCAAAAAGTTTGTAAGAGGAACTTCCTACCTTATTTAGATGACATATGAGGAATGGAAAAAGTAAAATAAATGAATAAAAATATAAAAACAAAGGAATAAGTTACACAAATTCCTACCAAGTAAAATCAACTTAGTCAAATAAAGTTGATATATGAAGTATAAAATAAAAAATTATAATAAGGGAATAAGTTACACGAATTCCTATAAAAAAAAAGTAAGAATCACAAACTTACGATAATGAATTCAAATGTATTCAAAGAAAAAAAAAATCTGAACTGGTACAAGGAAGAAAAGAAGTTATATGTATAAAGCAAATGTACAAGATATGGCTAAAGCAGAATATTGCTAAACAACCAAGAAAAGAATAAAGATGTCTAAGATAATTAAAATGATCACAAGAAGAATAGAAAAACAAACTAATGAAAAGTTAGATATGATGAAATTAACATATGAATAAATAAAAAACAATCAACTGTATGAGTAGATGACAGTATATAGCAAAGGTACAGCGGAAGGAAGAATGAGTAAAAGGACAAAGTGATCTAAAAACAAACCACAAGGCTGGACAATCCCAAAATATATTATTATTATTAATTTAAGTCACAAGTTGACAAAAAAGGTATTTAAGATTGACTGTTGAAAAGTCCAGCAATCAAAATAAACTGAGCAGAGATGATGTTCCTCTGGTCTCAGAAAAAATGAGTAGTAATGGAAGAAACCAGCTACTAAAAAGTTAGGGAAAAAATTGTGTATAAGGGAGAACACACTTATGGAAATAAATAAAAACAGATCCAAATAAAATGGAATGAATCAAGTAAGAAGAGAAATAAAGAATGGAGAAAGAAACAAGAGAGAAAAGGAAAAAATAATATATAACTGATAATTTCATAAAATACTATGTTAGTGTTTTATTAAAATGATCAATTTTGAAGGAGAGGCATTATGTTACAACACAAATAAGCCACCCCAGTACCAGGGATAAAAAAGATGATAATAAATATAAATATACTTCATATTAAATAAAATGATTAAATATAAATAAAATATAAAGACGGTGACACGACAAACGATGACATGACCTAACCCAAGTGATTGACCAAACAAACAGGAAAATGACAAAGAAGGGAAAAAACCGAAAACAAAGAAGAATAAAGTCAATTGCAGGAAGTGAACGAATTAATACGAACAAATAAAATAAAACCAAATGAGAAGGGGTGAACTGAACTAAAATGAAGCCAATTGAAAATGAAGGAGAAGAAGAAGAAAAAGGAAGAGGAAACGAAGTGAAACCAAGGAATAAGAAACACCACAAATATAAAAGGGAGAAATGGTACACTCAAATATAATATTGGGAACAAAACCAATAATTATCCAATACCAGAAATAAATATTATTCTCAAGGAAATAATTGATATAACTGTTTTAACCAAAACAGTAAAGTAATATTATAAAAAGAAAAAGTACACTAACCCAAAAAATTAGAGTTAGATATAGTAAAAATCTATAGGAAAATAACATTAATAATACTGTGTATAATTTGTAATGAAATAAATAGTAAGAAAGTGAGAAAGTGACAAAGAGAAATAATTATAGGGATTACCCACTAAGAAACACTTAATGTAAACAGTTAAAAAGTGCAATAGTGAAAGTGTGAAACCCCAAAATGGTTAGAAACCATAATAATGATAATAAAACACTCAATAATCAATAAGAAACAACAATTGATTAATAGGGAGTCCAATTATAAGTAAGAGTAAGGTTTTTAGGATAATACTAGATGTAAGCATTTAGTAATGTGGAATAAACACTGAAGAGTGATAAGAAAAGACTGTGTGAGTAAAAGTGATACAAATTAGTAATTAGAAATATAAAGTTTTAATAATAATAGTAAATGGAAACAATTAGTGATATGAAACGAACACTGGAAAGTGATAATAACATTGTCCATTAAGAGATTTAAGATTAGTTGTAAACGATTGTATTTAAAAGGGTGAGTATCCCATGTAAAAATAAACAACTAGTATTAACATGGATTGAGAGTAGAGTTTAATTAGGAAATAAGCAAGTAATAATAAATAAATAAACACCCCAGATAGTAAGGGAAAACCAATTGTTCAAAAGGTGATGTTAGTTAACACCCAAAAAATAGTAATTAATGATTGAGTTGTAAACAAACTTTACTAAATAATGGTAAAAGAATTGTGTAGTTATATTTATGAATAGGGTATGACTGAAGAATTTGTACAGAGCATACGCCTAGATGTTATGTTTTTGATTGAGGAAGAATAGGGAGTGGTAGCCATATTATTAACAAAGGCAAAATAGATGATTAAGAAGTTAAGACAATACAAATCTAATTACAATAGAAAATCAATAAATGTAGAAAATTACAGAACCATTAATAGAACAAAACACTTTATAATAAAATGAAATATAATTAGAATATGATAAGTAAAAATAATCAATGGATACTTAGGCCTAGGAAATGCCTAACTGTCAAAACCAATAATCACAAATTGTATAAAATCCACAAGGAAATTAACAAATCTAAGGCAAGTAACTAGCCAAAAATAATGTATAAATCATTTTAAAAGAAAAATGTTACTATAAGAGCTTAAATTAAAAGAAATAATGTATTATCAAATGTTAACATATTTAGACAAAAGTTAATATCTAATAGAACATGACCTTATGAGGTATTATTTTAATCTTTGAAAGGAAATCAATATAATAGTGATAATATTTAATACTCAGAAAGGAAGACAGAAGAATAAAATCAATCAGAAAATATATAGTGTAACAGTACAGAATGATCCAGTACCAGAATTATGGGAATTAAGGGTGATTTTCAATGTTTTGTATTATGTAATTATTAAAACATACAGAATGGTTAGGTCCATTGTCCCTCTGGAAAAAGGAACAACGCAAATTCGGCCAGAGTAAAACACCAAGGTCGCCGGTGGACGTGAAAACATCAAAATATACCATGGCGGTGTGTATGACGAAGTACGACAATATGAATTATGATTGGGCTATAGCACAGCTCCGTCATCGATAAGAACAATGACGCACTGAGTACAATGTGTGTAACGAGGTGTTGTCCAGAAAAACAAAGCTGGATGATGTAAGAACTACACACACACAAGCGCAATTTTACATTTGCCTCGATCTCATTTCAACGCCATTCTTCATAGCAGCCACAGCGATGTAGCGTTGTGTGCATAAAATTTTACAATAGTTTAAATACAATTGGCAAAATGTTGGCCACAGTAGTGGAGCAAGAAAGGCTCATATAACTTGATAACATAAAGATACTAAATATGTAAATTCAGTGTAAACATCAATCTAATTGAACGGCAGACTAAAAGGCGAACACCGGCCATCACCATGGGCAGCATGCACAACCAACGGATGGACATCAACACCGATTAACCAGAGAAGTTCCTTTATTATTTTATATCTCATGAGCTCATTAATATCAAATTGTTAAAGCAGAAGAATGTATGGGTCTAAAATTGAATGTGCGAATGAGAGAGTGAATGTATGGCCATAAACACCTATGCCGAGGGCATTGGTTTGTGTAAGAAATAATTAACTATTAATTAATAATTTTGAAGCTGCAGCAGTAACGTTAAATTGATATCAATCCAATAAATAAAGAAATTAAAAGAATACCAAGAGATATAAAAAGTAACCGCCATTTTGTTTTGAGTCAGATCACCTGACGTCATTATTGTGAACACATGGTTATGTATGTATTAACTGAGAGTGAATTAAAATTAATGGTTAACCTCCAGAATATTTTGTTATCAATTGTGTCGTCAACTGTGTTTCGAAATCTTCCTGTACCCGAAACCCTGGAACCCCTTAGGTATAAAACAGTTTATAAAAGAAGAAATGAGCCCGGCAAATAAGGAATTTGGTAAGTACCGACAAATACCAAATTATGGTATTTGTCATACATATCTTGTTAGATATATGTAATAATATTATTAAAGTGTAGAGTAGGTAAAGAGTAGAATATTACAATTGACGCCCTCACTGGGACTAAAGAAGTATATTACAATTGCCGCCCAGAACAGTGACTTGTAAAGTAAAGTATATTACAATAGTAAATTTGAATAAAAATTTCAAATATGATAACAATGCTTTTAATCTAGGCCTTAACCAATCAAAGGGTTTTCGTTACCATAGAAACGGGCCGTTGGTTACTAATTTTCCGTTAAATTTGATTACTCGTAAAATGACGCTTGGGTAGTAGGGACGCAAGATTTTGTATGACCGAAATTTTACTTTAAAAAGTTTAAAAAATATTCAAAAGTCAAAAACATGTACCAGTGAGAAGGAGAAGAAGAGGATTAACGTTTAACTGATGTCCAGGAACTAAATAAACGAAAATTAAAGGCAGAAATTCCCAAGACAAATTAGAAAAGGACGCTATCAGCCTAAGTCACTCAAAATTGATGAATTTTCCATGTACCAAAGAACACCGATCTATCACAACCTTCTGAATTGATAAGTATCATTTAAATACCCTAATCCCAGGAATAAAAGCACTTTAAATATTTCTCATATCAATATAAACTCTCACTATGAATTAAAAATAATTCTCTTTCAAGGATTGAATAAAATAAACTTACGTAGAAAAACGTATTAACTAAAAAATAACCTTGCATTAAATTGCGAACTTTGGTAACACCTATTACTACACTGCCGAACAAATTGTAACTACACTTTATATTATTTAAGTACGGATAAGGTACGGTAGTGTACTTTTTTATTGTAACCATATTTTATGTTTTCTTTATAATCTAAAGAACTCCAGATTTTGGGCGAGTTGATATATAGTGTACAAACAGTAGCCATGTAGGCATCAGAATAACTCGTTTCAAAACTAATTTCGTCAGCTTGAGATATGTGTTTCATGTTTTATGCCGGAGCAATATTATTGAATACTAAATTATAATATTATTGTCACATTGATGAATTACCAAACTATAATTAAAGAACTAGTTTATTATATTCACTGAACAGACAACTAGCGCTCTTGCTATCTGTGCAATACAGTAAGCTGTACAGAGGCGGGAACCGATTCGAACGCTCCAGCCGTCACCGCTGAAAACACCAAACTAACATATTAATTCACAAATTTAATTGTTTTCATTAAACAATTTGGCGCCACCCAGGATTCACAAACCCCTATGAAATTACAGGTAAGGTTTCCACTAGGTTGTACTGATAATTGTGACAACGCTATGGACTTCGTTAGCAACACCATTAAAGTAACGACAGGTGTGAGACGAACACACCACACTAATAATTAAAAAACAATATACACGTCTTTACAAAGACGAAGATGTCTTTCTACCTCGTTACAATATTTATATTTTTATATTACTCATGTAATGCACAATTTAAAAAAAAAATTTGTTATTGGTTGGCAAATTTTAAACATTAACTGTCTCTTGGCAGTGATCATTATTGGAGTGTAAATCCAATTCATAATGTATCTAAATTCTAATGTAATAATTGTTATTGAGACTGTGATCTATAAATGTTATTTGAGTAACTGTCAATGCATAGTAATGTTGATTTATATCAAAACAATGCACGAAAAGGTGTTTGAAAAATGTTTGGTTGTTAATTATGTAATGGTTCAAAATTAATTCTTGTTACTAATGCCAATGGTCATTATTGTGAATATTGAGAATTTAAACATGCATACTGTATTAAAATGTTATCATCATAAAAGGAAAGAACACTAATAAAAGCTGTTATCGTTATGCAAGTGTTTTATTGCAAGTTCTGTCATGGTGGGCTCAGCACATCTTTTCCATCTAGACCACGCATCTAGTTTTAAGAATTAAGTAATGACCCCTGATAAAAAAAATTTTTAAACCAAAAAAAAAACAAATTTAAAAAAAAATTCAGAGGGACGTTTCAGTCATCGATACTTGCTTCAAACCCTTGAAGACTCTCCCCGGAGCATTGTCGTCTTGTTCTCAACTGAGTGTAGTACACGTCTCGTAAATGTTTATCACCGTACCGCAATTCTAGAGTGTAACTTTAATTTTTCTTTGTTACTTTTAATTATTTTGTAATGTAATAATTTTGGAATTTTATCGGGCGCCATGTTGCAAACTGTACAACAGAATATGCAAACTTACCTTGAGGGCCAGAATTCGTGTTAGCGAACCAGTAATTGCGGAATATATTACCTGAAATAACTCACTCGTGCTTATATTGTTTACCAATGACATTACCTTTTATTATATAAAAGACTCTACGTACATATGAAAAAGACTCTACTGAACTATGTGCCAAACATGCATGTTACTATGCCTCGGGGCGTAGTCCCATTTATTTTGTAAACATATAATATCCCTTAAACATTTTATAACCCCTCCAAAATAACATGTTTTATACTTATTACATAATAAACATAATATTTAGTTATTAAAAAAATATGACTTCACAACCCAGCACTTATTAATTATGGTAATGAAATATTCCCTCTCTCTTTCACTCTCACTCTCATTCATGGTACAAATTTTAGTTAATTCTTCCCCAAAATTGAGCTCATTTTAATAAATCGGATTTTAATGAATAGAAAAGTTGGATAGCCCTTAGTTGGACTTTTGGACTTAGCTGTAAATTCATTGAAAATGTCCCATCGTGGATCTCACACTCTCGATGTTGTAGTGTCCCATCGTTTGGGGTTTAAGTCGAACTGTTAATATATAACTGTTAAATACTGCACTTTCACATATTTAATAAACTCTTGGTGGTGTAAAATTTAGATATACAAAGCTTTGTGAATTTGCCGGCCGGCACCCTTCACTGTCGAGATGAAAATGGCAGCGTTTTGTAACTGAGCAATGCTGAGGTGGGGCAAAAACTACGTCACTGGCCCTTTGTTCGAAATGCCAAGCCCCGTTGCTTACAAATGTATTTTAATGCGTATCGCATTCCTGTAGCTGATGTCATCACTGGGTTAGGCTTGTTTACTTCAATATGACGAACGGTTTTTTGCTATTACTGGGATTTTACTCTGACCTCGACACAAATCCTTCCGCTCAATATTACGTCGTTGAAAATTCTCAATAAAACTTTACCAATTTTTATATGGAACTTTAAAATAAAATACAACAATTAGGGTTTAGAACAATTATTTCCCAAAAATATTATAGGACCAGAATTGTACCGTTACAAGAGCTTTAATCAATTCGTCATAGATGTTCTGGCTGTCAGGTGGCGCCTTGTGTAGTTCTTCAGCCACAGGTTCTTTTAATGCAAGAACGAGTGAAACTGCCTTGTCTTTCTCTGTCCAATTATTTGCGTATGCAGCAGCTTCAAATTGGCAGAGGTACGTTGCCCAGTGACTGCTTCCGTCAAAGGGTGGAGCTTTGACATGAACTGTCCCTACTGCAGGTAAAATGACTTTCTCTATTAACTTATTTTCTTTGTCTTTTTCTGTCTTTATCATTGGTACAGTCAGTTCAGAAAGTTGTTTTGGTTGTATCTTTAGGCACTGCTCAACTTCACTTTTAATTTGTTCTCTTATGCTTGCCATTGAGTTTTCTACTGCAGATATTTTTTGTGACACGGATTCTTCACAGAATACTACCAGTTAGTGGTAGTATGTTATGGGAAAAGGCACTGAAATTTCTACTGAAATTAAAGTTAAAATTTTGTGGCCAGTAATGGGTGGCTGGAGTGTTTTGAAAGAGACACAATGTATCGCTCTAAACGTATCTCTCCACTTTGGGTGGAGATGCAGATGTACCTATTAATGAGTCAGTGATTGGAAAGACAGGTTACCAATTATTCTGGCAGAATACAAATTAAGTAACATTTACGACATGATGAGACTGGTTTATATTTCAAAGGTGTACCTAATAAATCATTACAAAATGAAGCTTATAAAGATGGGAAAGTGGCTAAAAAAAACTAACGATTATGTTGTAGTGCTGCTTGCAAAAAAGAGCAGCTGTTAGTTAATAGAAAATCATTAAATCCGAGGTGTTTCAAGAATTTGGATGCAACATTACTGGGCATTAGTTGGCATGCTATCAGAAAAGTGTGGATGACATCCAGAATTTTTGAAGACTGGTTACTAGAATTTGATTAGAAAAAAGCAAAACAAAAATTGGTGCATAATTTTATTATCTGATAATGTGACATGTCACCCAGTTTCATCATTGTTCAATGTCAGACTGTTATTTATTCTACCAAACATGACATCTTATCTTCAGCCACTGGACAAAGGAAAAAGAAAGAGTTCTGTGGTTCATGGTGTTTCATATGGATGACAGCAATTCAGCATTTGACCTGGGGAAGAACATCACTGTCCTCGATGCAGTGTTCGAGATCAAGATGCCTGGAACGAGGTTGCTGTTACCACCATTAACCCTCCGGTCGGCGCGCAAATTTCGCACTCAATAGTGGGCGCACTGCGGCTTTTTTACCGCAATTGTAAATTGCACTTTTTTACTCTAAGACAAGGTAGTATGAGAAGTAAATAGATTGGTTAAGGTGTTTTAACTTTTATTTATTATTATTAATATAAAACATTATTATTAAATACAAAAATACATTATTAAACACAAAAACAATGTTTTATTCTTCGTATTGTTTAAATTAGCAGCCATCCTTACTATTTCTTTTATGAATTTGCTAACTGCTATAATTTTTTATTGTTCGACTAAGCTTTTCGCCATTACTGACATCTTCAGGTTGTTTAAGACCTGAAGATGTCAGTAATGGCGAAAAGCTTAGTCGAACAATAAAAAATTATAGCAGTTAGCAAATTCATAAAAGAAATAGTAAAAACATAATGCTTAGACATCGACTTCCATATCTTGGCCCTGGTCGCCGTCGCACCTGACACATGTTGTCTCTTGACGCGAATGCCTCTTACAGACATTATTTCTGCATCTCTGGCACACAATTTTTGATCTGTTATTCTTATGCCGTCCGCAAATATGACAGATTCCTGGTTTTGGTGCTTCTTGAACCTCCTCCTCTTTTTTATATTTAGCTAAAAATGCTGTGATATCTTTTGGTAGGTTACGTAGTCTAGATCTTTCTTCCAGATGAGTTTCCATAAGGCTAAGTGCCAGATTCTTCAAAAACAGTCTTCTTCTTTCTCGGTTATCAGGATTGTTGTATTTGAAAATTATGTTGGCGTTGATTCCCGCGATATCAAGATGCCGATAAAACAGTGCGAGAGGCCATCTTCTACTTATTCTAGAAGTTGTGTAGGATGCGCACATCTGGTCAACCGTATCAACTCCTCCCTTTGTGGCATTGTAATCCAGGTTTATTGTGGATTTGCTGGTTGCTTCGTCTATCTCATTTGTATCATGCATCGATGAGAGAAATATCACCGCCTTATTTTTTTTAGGCGCCGAAGAAGACAAACAGAAATCATACTGAAAACCAGAGAGCGTTGACGTGATTTCTCTTGTTTTGTTGGCTTGGAATTCTGGTGGTATTTCTCTTTTATTTTTTTTCATAGTTCCGAGTAAGGTCAGCCCCTTCTCAAGAAGATCTTTAGCCAGAGTGTAGCTTGTATAGTAGTTGTCAGTTGTGATATTTCGTTTGGAACCCTTTATTGGTTCAACCAGTCTTTTCACAATGTCATCTGGTTTGTTCGATTTGAGATAGGGACCAGGCATCTGCTTGCCACAATATATTTCTAAGTTGAGAGTATAAAAAGTTTTTGCGTCACAGAGTGCGTATATTTTCAGTCCATACTTGGCTGGCTTGTTTGGTATATATTGTATGAAGCCACATCGCCCCCTAAAAGCATGTAGCATCTCGTCAATAGTCACAAACTCGCTGGCATTGTAGTGAGTCAAACAGTTATTCACAAAATTTTGGTGAAAATCACGAATAGGTGCAAGTTTGTCCATAGCTCTTCGCTCGTTCCGTGTATCTAAATTGTCGAACCTAAGGGCTCGAAGCAGAAATCGGAAACGCTTATAACTGAAGAGCCCGCGTAAAATTATCATTCCTGTGCCATCGGAATTCCACAGTTCAGCACAATTTGTATGTGATCCCTTTTTTATGCCTATCAAGTATAACGCACCAAAGAGAGCCTTGACCTCCACTTTTGTAGTTTCTCTACAGTCTCTATCTCTACCATAATTGACATCATTTCTTTTTTTCTGAATGTATCTGTTAGTGTGAGTTACAATATCATCTATCATGGCATCAGTAATGAACAGGTGAAACGTGTCTACTTCTTTCTGCACAGTTGTAGCATTCATTTTTGGACCTGGCATTAATGTTTTTGGCCTTCTGTTTAGTTGAAGATAGAGGGTTACTCATCCAAAGCGTATCTCCATCTTTCCCGATGTAAAAATGGTAATCATCGTCAGCGACTTCTGGCACAGTTAGTTGATCGGCATCCGCTTCATCCGCTGATTGCTCTGAGTCACTGCTGTGGTTGTCAGCTTGTATCATTTCATCCTCCATATCTGGGTCATCTGACTCATCCTCTTCATTTTCTCCTTCCGACAATTCTGATAATTCCATGAGTACTTTCTCAAAGTCTTCAGGGCGCACAAATTGACGAGACCTAAACGTAAACACAAACTCAGATAACATAGGAAAAACAGGCACCGGTATATAGAATAGGCGAAAACCAAAAGATTCAAAACAAAACCTAACCAAGCTCTAAGAAGACGTTTGATTCTATGGTAATGGTCAAAATATGCATGAAAAATTAAAAAAGCATCACAAAACTAAAAAAAATTAACACTTACATGACTGGGCGCGCAGGCGGCAAAATAGCCGCAGACACGTCACTCTCTTTTCAAAGCACAACAGCTACTGAAGCGTTATGCACATGATTTATCCGCATGTCGGAAATACTGCCATCTATCATGAAAATTGCATACTAGGCAGCACAGACAATAAACACTACCGGTACCTAGGAGACAGTTCAGAAACTAAAATTTGCGGCTTTCTGCCGCGGGCGCGCCCACCGGAGGGTTAAGAAATGTTTTACACAAGTAGCATTCAAATTAGCAACACTGATCTCCAGATGCAATTATTACATGTACAGGCATTTTCACAAGAACTTCAGACACTTGCTACAGTTGTTGGACTCCCATATGATGAAAACATGGAAACGCACTGACAATCTTGAGGGCAATTTGGAGGATCAACTTCAGGGAGATTATAAAGGTAGGTCAGAAACATTTCTGTATTTCAATCAAAATTTTTGAAATAGTCGATTAAAATCTGTACTCTTCCTGGATATACACTTTTATAATAGAGTAAGTTTTTTGCTTTTCCAGAAAAGCATGGGTGATGATCGGCATACAGAGTGAAGAAGAAGAAGAAATTAAAGAACTACCAATAAGTTTGAAAGAGGTGTTACAATCTCTTGAGCAGATCAAAGATATTTGCGTTACTCTTGATAAGGAGTGGGGGAGAATGGTGTGAAACAATCCAGTAACTTTACTGTTTGGTAAAATAATAATACAGTTAAAAAGAAAACAAATCAGCTACCAGGAACAAATCACATTAAAAGACTGTTTTTCCAAAGTATAATCTTTACCGATCTGTTGTAACTTAAATATTTTCAGTGTAAACATACTGTAAATAGGAATACAACTGCAAGAACATAATAAAATGATATAGTTGATCGTCCGTATGTAATGTACTGTATTGATACTATTCCTACCAACCCCTTTATTTAACAGCCACCTTTCAAAATAGCCACATTTTACAGAGATCCAATAGTGGCCACTAAAGACAGGTTCTACTGTACTATAATGCGCTACAAAATGCCAAAAATTCACATTGTGAAAGTATGAAGTATAAGTAGGCTCGTTAACCACTAACCATTTAACATAATTTAGTTCATTATAATTATAAAAATGTATTTTATAACAAACTGTATGTTTTCCGTAGAGTAAAGCAGTTGCTAAGGCAGGAGCTGCCAAGTTTCAGTGGCAGATAATGAAAAGTCTTGGTTTAGAAGATGAGGAAATCAAGAAATTTGCTGATGCTTTGTATTGGTTAGATCATTTTCCTCCACTGGCAATACAGGACCTTCGCAGTATAGGACTGCATGTATGTATTATTATGTTTATTTTGTGAAATAAGTCTATGGTATTAGTTCACTGCACATGAATCATTTGAAGACAATGTATCAGAGTGCCATAGTAACTTTGTGCTATTTACATGAAGAATAAAAAATAGGCAACTCACAAGAGGCACTCGGGGAGATTATTTTAATCTGCCATTATTTTATTTAAGGACATTTTTTATTTGGATAGTTGGCGGGTTATTTTTTGTATAATATTGAGTCATTTTATTAATTAACTTAATAGTATAAATCCTTAAATTCGTAGTGACCATCAATCAATGAATTTTTTAGTGAAGGGTTAGTGAGGATCGGTCAAAAATAACACAAATTTTTAACTTATTTGTGTCGACGTTTTGACAGTGTTTATTGTCATCATCAGGACCTGTGTATGAAATACTAAAGAAATGTCAAACACAACAGAACAATTATTTGGGTGAACGTGTTCGTGTATGTAAGTGTGTGCGCATGCGTATTGTAACGCAACAGAAATGCGGTCCTCAACGTTACATAAATAGAAATATTAGAAATATAATAGATAGATAAATATTTAAACCCCATACTAATACAAAGGTCAAATAAATACCTTTATCATTGTGTAAAAATGAATAAGGATGCAAGGTAGTAATAGCAATAAAAATTAAACCTGTAATATAGGCAATAGTAAGAAATCAATGTTCAGTGTAAAGTAAATAAATCAAAAATACTGATAAGCATGATAAGAAAGAAACCAATATCGAAAATGTTAAAGTAAATGACAGTGAAAATAGATAAAAATGAGTCAATAATATACATTACTAGTTAATCTAAAGTAATGATTCTGAATTGAATAATGTTATGTTGTTACCATGAATGTTATGTTAAAGTTTGTGTTAGTTTATGAAACTTACTTGTTGATGTAATAGCAAGTAATGAAGCAATATGTATTATTTGTTTACTGTTGTAGAAAGGTGGAGGAAAGCAGTTAATTAGTATTAATTGATCTCAATTTTTCTTATATGTGATCCATAGATCAAGATAAAGTTGTTGTTAGTTATAAAAAGAATAATTATTTGTGTACATGTACATAGTTAAGGTTTGATTATGTTTGTAAACTTATGTAAAAAGGCTATAGTTGTTAACCAGTTATAATCAAAGGTAGGTCCATATATAATAAAAGGCCTAACAGCCAATAACACTATATAACAACTCAGAATATAAAGGTTATGTAAAGAAGTCAATAATAATTAATGAGTATAGTTCAAGGAGTTAGAAAAAACCTATGATAATTAATAATAAATAATAAATCAACCCAATATAAACAAATTATGATAATGCCATAGTGCAATGATATCGATTGATAACGTTTGATATCGAAAAAATAATAATTATGAAAAGAAACAGACTAAGACTGAAAAACCAGCAGAATATATATAGAAATTAGTAAACAAGCTATAAATAAAGTTATATTCCGATATAATGGAAGTTTAATAAGGAATGAAAGAATAATATATGAAATTATCACTATATAACAAAACATTGAAAAAGAATAAAAATAAATTTGTTGCTAGGGACAACAAAAATTAATAGAATTTGTTGATTTGTATTATTGCAATTTATGATCTGAACATGATGAGATTAAAACCCACAGAAATGGTCAATAAAACTAACATATTCTAAATTTCTTAACTGTCACCCCTTTTACTTTATATAATAAATTAATAATAATAATGATTTTCAATTATTATGTAATTTGCATAATCTATCACACATCCGGTATAACATGTGCTCAGTTTTATTGAGTGCATTAGGCTTTTGGGTCCAAAGTTGCGTTAAGCAGAAAAAGGCAGAGGTTGTCGGGGTATTGAAATGACCAGTTACACAACATGAGGTTAATGAATTCTCTTTTATTCAATTATTTGCGATATATGTTATTACACTGCGAGTCAGCAATAATGGTTAAAATTCAAAATGGCGGCGACGTCATTTCCGCCCTTGCCATACTTTTAGTGTTACATGCATGTACTTTTACTTTACTTGAAATAATTCTTTTAACTCTATACTGCAGTTATTTCAAACTCCCTTTTTTTTTCTTTATGACTTTATGTTTACTCTTATAATTCTTCACAAACCAACGCCTCAAGATAAAGTATTTAATGTTGGCCAAAAATAACGTCCACACTCTCACTTTCACTCCCACTCATACTGTAATTTTGCACGCTGGTTAATTATTTTGAATAGAGCTCATTCTCTTAGATTTTAAAATTTAGAAAAACAATTTATAAGGGCTTTCCTGAATATGATGTGGCATAGATTCCTCAGCAGATTACCATGGCGGATGGCAGGTGTTCGGCCGAACCTTTACTGTTGTTTTTAGTCCACTGAATTTATTTGAATCTCATTTTGGTTAACCACTGACTCTACATACTGTTAATATTACATTCTGAACACAACTATTTCATTTTTTGTAAGTAATTACGGCATTTTTGGCAAAATCTGCCCACTGCACTAGGCCAAGCGTGTATGCTCGGTTGACTGTTTTTGATGAACTGGGTGGAAGCAGACGCAATTGTTATGCAAAGTGGTTGTGTCTGACGTCATTATGTATTGTTCTTTTTAGCCAACGCCCGGGTTAATACGTAATTGTTTCATGCCGTCATTGTTGATTTATGACGATCTGGCTTTGTGGACCAATGAAAAGTTCGTATTATTCGTATGTTTCGCTTATACCGCCATTACACATATTAATTTCTGCTCGTACCATGATGACCTTGGCTTGTCTCCCCTCTTGTTGATCTGCGTAGTTATTGGGACTTGTGCAAAACTAACTTTGCCCTTGTTAATATTTCTGATCATAATAAAATTTACAATAAAATATTCCTGAATCCCATAATTCTGGTAACAGGTATTTCTGTACTGTCACAAAACCCCCTCAATGAAAGGTTTGGTGTCGAGACACAAAAACTTTCATTGACTCATTCATACGTTTCTAAAAGGATCAGTCCAGATATGTGCCACAACCCCCTGTAGTGTTAATATATAAAAAATTCAATCACTTACCCTTGGTCCTATAGTGTTGATCGTACCTGTCTGACCTTACTGGACTTCTCCGGAGAGATCCCTACACCATAAGGCCATGAGGCACTGAACGCTCCTGTTCTGACGCTCCAGCCAGCTCAGGACCGCGGTCACAACACCACAAAACTCTGAAACATTCAATACAAAATTTTAAAATAGTGGCCTTATTTACCTACATATCCGCAACTGATATGTCTCCTCTTAGATGCATTGGTTTGTGATTTGAGGCGTTGGTTTCTTTACTCATAAAATTCCAAATAACACAAAAATTACAACAAGATTTAGACAGATAATCCTTCTACTTTTCAACACTCCTATATATTTTTATCAGTTTCTCTGACTCCAGCCAATATCAATTTACTTCTCTCATCATAAGAAATTATACTATTATACTAAACATAAAACAAATTCTACTCTCAACAACAACTACTATCTCTACGCATTTATTTCAAATAACATCAGTATATTTAACTATCATGGCAGCACTTCAAAACTATTTAATTTCTTTACTCACTTTCTTTACGTTAATTTTCTTTTTTATAACAGAATCATTACCATAGATTTGCTAACCAACATAAAATTTAATATTATTACCGTCACTACCCCTGTAGTAACCTCCTGACCACACACACTATTGCTTTATGAGGGATGGACTGTGATGTCCATTTGCTTTCACAAGGACTGCATTCTTTTTAGAGGAATCTATCGCCTCTGTGTCCTTGCTTCGGCGTTACATTGAAAAGGTTTAGGTATCAACATACCTCTGTTATATAGTTACACGCCCTTAATGCGGGTCTACCACCTGGCTCTGCTGTCCCTACTCGGACAGAGTGGCAGCCGCTGTTCCCTAGTTCCGGGGATTCCCCTAGTTTCACCCCCCTGTTATTTTCTATTATCGACCAATTTCAAATCAGCTATGGTCAAGGGACTTGAATTATGGCCATAGCTGACCGCTAGCCAAAGCCACGATTAGTGCTGGTAAGGCAGTAATCGCCCAAAAAGTCGGGGAAATCTACTTTACCTTCAAGCATGTTCTACATCATATCATAGTCATACACTGCACGGTCAATAATCACATATAATAAAAATTATATTAAAATTTGTGCAGTGTATTCACGCCTTATGTAGGCCTCCGATGATGGCAACGGTCTGTGCGTCACTCATCAACCCACTTCGCTAGCTACAATAGCACATGCCACTACTGCACTAGCCCAATTAATTCTAACTTAATTCCTCCTACTTATACTGTTCATACAGTCCATTTTGACTTACATTTTCTAACACCAAACAATTATAAAACACCTTCTACCCTTGCTTAAAAACAAGTTCGTTAATTATTTAAAATTTCTCACATAGACACTTTACAAGTTCTAGCTTTCACTTTCACTAACAACTTCTTCCGCTATAAAATAGGAATTACAACAATGGACCACTTGATAAGATTACATAAAATAAAACATATTCCCTTGCTCTCTCAAATAAGACAAATACTTGAAAACCCTTTTTTTTTTTTTTTTTTAAACTATACTTTAAACAGCAAACTAAATTCATTCACTCTCATTAATATGCAAATCTTATCTAAACCCTAAGATGACCAATATAATTTTAAGTTTGTGGCATTGTGTGTTCCTACTACTTCCCTAGTCTCCATATCCTGCAATACATATGAATTTTTCATCTTTATCCCTACTATCTCGTAAGGTCCTTCATAAAGCAGGAAGAATTTCTTTATCTCCTTGTCTTGAGCACTTGACAGATCGTGCCTCCTCACTAATACCAACTGTCCGACTTCATACTTTACCCACTTACCTTTTGTGTAGTGTCTATGTTTTCTTCGTTCACCCTTGCTTAACAAATTCTCGTTGGCCAACCGGATCTTAATGCTCACATCCGTCCGCTCGCTCTCCTCTGGATAATCAAACAACTGCTCCAAAATTCTTGGGGGGCGTGTTCCCTTTACCAACTCGTGAGGTGTATAGCCGGTGGACTCGTGGGTGGTACTGTTCAGCCAATTTTCTACCTTCTTTATGTACAACGGCCACTCGCTGTGTTTAGCGTGACAATAGGCTCTAAAGATCCTGCCTATCTCTCTCATTACACACTCAGCCTGGTTTGACTGGGGATGGTACACAGCCGTATGCTTCGTGAGGATTCCTTCCCATCCTAAGGTCTGGCGCCATTTCCCACTGATGAACTGTGGCCCGTGGTCTGACAAAATCACCTTCGGCTTACCCACGTGAATCATGTAGTCCTTAGTCACCTTCTCACTCAATACCTTACTGGTAGCTCTCTTTACGCTATACAATTTCACATACTTTGAAAAAGTGTCAAGTAATACAAAAATATACACAACTCCGCCTCTACCCTTCGGCAATGGTCCAAACAAATCTACCGCAACTAAATCAAATGGTCTCTCTACCCTTATAAAATTCAACTCACCTTCAACCCTATAGTTTACTACCTTTGATTTCTGACATAAATCACAACTCCTCAGCAGTTTCCTCACTCGTCTCTCCATATTCCTGAAAACACATGACTCCTTCAACACACTGGCACATTTCTTCGCCCCAAAATGACCGTATCTATAATGCCAATCCCAAATAATCTTCTCTTCTAGCCCTTCTGGTATCACTAACTTCCAATCACGCTCACCCCCCTATTACCCTTTTGAACACTTACCATCTGCTCTTTGCATGGTGCTGATATCCTTTAACTCTTCTCCAAATATTTTATCCTCCCTAGTTATCTTGAAAATCTCGATCTCCTTTATATCCCTACCTGTCCTGTTATTCTCACAATCTACTCTGGAGAGAGTGTCGGGTACCTTGTTCTCTGTTCCTCGGATGTATTCCCACTCGAAGTTGTATTCCTGGAGCACGAGCACCCATCTTGTTAGACGGCTGTGAGCAAGCTTGCAAGTGTTCAAAAAGGATAACGCCCTGTGGTCCGTTCGTATGATGGTCCTGTTTCCCAAAATGTAAGTTCTAAATTTTCCAACGGCGAATACAATACTCAATAACTCTTTCTCAGTCGTTGTATAATTCTTCTCCGCTGGCAGCAAGGATCTACTCGCGAAGGCTATAGTGAGGTGCTCCTTTCCCTCATCCTCTTGATACAGCTCCGCCCCGACGGCTACATTACTGGCGTCTGTCTGTAAATAGAACACTTTCTCAAAATCCGGGTGGTTCATCATGATCATTTCACTGAATTTCCTTTTAATCTCCTCAAAGGCTCCACGCTCTACGTCGCTCCATTTCCACTGTCGGTTCTTTTGTAGTATCACACTCAACCTTGCTGTCACATGGGCGTAGTTCCTTTGAAATTTTCGGTAGAAATTGCACAGCCCTAGAAAACTTTGAAGTTGCTTTATGTTCCTCGGTTCAGGGAAGCGCATGATCGATTCGACCTTGTCCGGGTTTGCGGAGACCCCTTCTGGCGTAATAATAAAACCTAAAAATTTAATCTCTGTCTGTAAGAATTCTGACTTGTCCCAATTCACTGTAAGTCCTCCTGTTTCCAATTTCGTCAATACATATCTTATATGTTCCAAATGATCCTCGAAAGTCCTGGATGCAATCAAGATGTCGTCCACATAAACTGTCAGGAAATCCAAGTCCTTGGATCTCAAAATTTTGTCTAAGCATTTGATGAAACTCGCCACACTGGTATTTAATCCAAAAGGTAGTCTCCTGAACTGGTGATTCTTCCCGTTGAATAAAAATTCGGTGTATTTTCTACTCTCCTCCGCTAACGGTACCTGCCAATATCCTGCAGTAAGGTCCAGCGATGTCATATACTTCACGCCGCTGAATTTCTGGAATATCTCATTTATCGCTTCTGGTGACTCTCGGTCGGGTAAAATTATCTGGTTTATCCTCCTTGCGTCCAAACACAACCTGACTCTGCCGTCCTTCTTGATCACTACCACCAAAGGATTCGAGTAGGGCGATACTGATCTCTCTATAATTTTACCTTCCAGCATTTTATCCAATTCCTCTTGCACCGCTCGTCTTTTGGAGTAAGGCACAGGATAACTCCGTTGCATGAATGGTGTATGTTCTCTTATCTGTAATGTACATTCATAATCTTTTGCCCTACCTGGTACATCGGCAAACACTCCCCTAAACTGCTCTACCACCTGCCATAACGCTACACGCTGGCCACTCCCAACACCGGACCCTTCACTCCGAAACTTATCTGCCCTTATCTCCCACACTGCATCATTAATATTACTCATTTCGTTATCATCATCGTAAATATACTCTGCCTCTCTACACCAATTGATTCTAGTATCGCTATTATTCTCATCTACTCGTTTCTTCAATAACTTTACCCCAGTTGTTTTAATTTTATCTATCACCCGTTCGAAATTTATCTTTACCGACCGGTCACCCCCGTCTAACTCTATCACCTTTTCTTTAAAATTTATCACCGCTTTATTCCTCTGTAAGAAATCGTTACCCAAAATAATGTCCAAACTCAAACCCTTAACTACCAAGAATGTACTATCAAAATCTATACCATTTATCAAAAAGTTCAAGTGTATTTGTTTCGTCACCCGCTTACTCCGTACCCCTGTGACTCCTATCACCGTAACCCCTGCTACTGGCAAAACTGGAATATTTTTGTTAAATTCTCTCAATTCATTTAAAATGCTTTCTGCTATCACTGAAATTTCGCTCCCTGTATCCACCAGTGTTCTAAAATGCTTACCTTCTATAATTACCTGAATTTCCGTCAATCCTGCTCTCACTTCCGTTAAAGTATGGTTCTCTTCTTCTAATAAATCAGCTACTATGTCCGTTTTGATGACGTTGCTTGGGATGTCCTCCGTTGGTTGGACCTCATGCGCTTCTCTGAACAGTGGTCGGGTCCTGGCTACCACTGTTGATTCTAGTTTTCCGGCTGTCGTCTGTTATTATTCATCTCCTGTTGCTGTTGACCATTGGGTCGTCCTTGCCGGTGGTTGGATGTCCCACTGGTACTTGGTCCTCCTTTGTCGGTCGGTACATATTGTTTCATGTTTTCTCTCCTCCTTTGTTCTTCTTTCAGTAGTCTGCATCTGAAACATTGTTGTCTGTGAGCGTAGTTCTCTCTTCCGCATCTGGAACAGTTCCACTCACCTGTCTGCTGAAAATGATTTCTGGGTCTATAATTATTATTATGATCGCTATTTCCCTGATAGCTACTCTTATGTCGGTTAAATTCTGGGTTATTATTATGGTGATTAGCCTGTATAGGTCGTCTAACTATTTCACGATACCTAATACTTTGCAAAATATCTAAAATCCGTTCTAACTCACTTAAATTCTCTATCTTCTTCGTCATTAAGGTCACCTGTGCTTCTCTGGGTAGATGTTTACTCACATACCTGACGAACGATTGAAATGGTATCGGCGGTTCGAGGTACTTTGCCTCATTACACAACTTTGTCACGTACATTGTTATGCTATTTTGCCCCACAAAATTACCTACTCCCATAATACGACTTCTCAAACTCTCTTGTTCCTCTTCCGGCCAAAATTTATTTTTAAATGCCCTCTCGAATGTTTCAAAACTGTCCCATTCTACTCTGTGCGCCTCTGCCCATATGATAGAATTGCCCTTAAAGCATTTGACAATTTTTATTAACTGTATTTCCCAATTATGATTACTAAAATGGTTATACTCACGCGCCTGATTTAAAAATCTCATAGGGTGTATTATTCTATTTTCGTGGTTAAAATTCTCTAACTCTATCTCACTGTACGTGTCCCTGGTTACGATTATTCTTTCCGTAATACCGGTAAAATTTTTCTGAATCTCCCCCCGCAACTCATTTTTCACTTTCATTATATCATTTTCAATCACATTACATTTAACATGCACATTATTATCGTTTTGTATGACTAGGTTATCTATTTCTTTAATTTTACTTTGTAACATGCTCATTCTCTCATTAGTGTTATTCTCATATTTTGATACTGTTTGGTCTATTGTTTCAAACTGTTTGGTTATGTCTATTACATCTAATTCACATTTCTCTATTTTGTTCTGTAAAATACTAGTTTTCATTTCTATTTGTTTATTTGTTTCAGAATTAGTTTTACTCTCTATCTGCTCATTAACTGTGGTTAAACATTTATTCTCTATTTTTTCACACTGTATTTCTATTCGGTTTTGAACTGTCTCATTAATTTGCTTAATTTTGTCGTCTAACTGACTTATTTTGTTATTAAATTGCTCATTACTATTTTCTGTTTGTTTTTGGATACTGTCACACTGTATTTCTATTTCGTTTATTCTCTCGTCAAAATTACAGCTCTGTTTCTTAATTTCTTTTTTGATATCGTTAAACTGTTCGTCAAACTGATTTAGTTTGTCATCAAACTGGTTTAATTTATTATTTAATTGACCATTCTGTATTTTCATTAACTGAAAGAGATCTTCCAGTGAAACTTTATTGTTTATAATAGGCGTTGAGTTCGCCTGTGGTTCGTTTAACACCAATGATTCTGTTGCTGTGTTTTGTATATTACTACTTTCATCGTTATCTGCCATTTTTGTTGTACTGATAGTAATAAACTTTGTCTTAATTGTTATACAATGCTCTTTATACCACACATAACCTACATGGATAACCTCTACTGTTATGTTTATTTCTCTACCCGTCTACCTCTGCTTTTCTGCTTATTTATATAATTTTAATTTTATATAAAGTCCAAGTTCGTGCGCCATCTGTTAACTTTCACCCCTTTTACTTAATATAATAAATCAATAATAATAATGATTTTCAATTATTATGTAATTTGCATAATCTATCACACATCCGGTATAACATGTGCTCAGTTTTATTGAGTGCATTAGGCTTTTGGGTCCAAAGTTGCGTTAAGCAGAAAAAGACAGAGGTTGTCGGGGTATTGAAATGACCAGTTACACAACATGAGGTTAATGAATTCTCTTTTATTCAATTATTTGCGATATATGTTATTACACTGCGAGTCAGCAATAATGGTTAAAATTCAAAATGGCGGCGACGTCATTTCTGCCCTTGCCATACTTTTAGTGTTACATGCATGTACTTTTACTTTACTTGTAACGTGCCGATTTTGAGGGATATTTTATTTATTTTAAAAGTTTGGGGTTTATAGAAAATATTTATAAATTTAATTTCCATCTGGGACCAGAACACGTGGTGAATTAAAACGGTGGTCGAACAAAGGAGTAATACGTGTCCACAGTTGTGCAATCGCTAACCAGGAATGCACCCAGCGTCATTTCCAAGAACTTTGCGAGAATGTGGCAGTGCGCCCGTATACATCACACGAGCATGCGCGCGGACCCACGCCGGTGTGAAACACCAAAGATGGCTAAGAGTAACAAACTCTGTTCACGTCGTTTACCAAGGTGCCGGATGTAAAACCTAAGTCCCACCTATCTCGTGACGTCAGCCAGTGCTGCACGAATATCTGGTACGATCAACACACCATCAACTGCATGGGTTGAATAGGACTTACAAGCGACGAAGAACTATGAGGCTTTGGTTTCCACCTAAAAAGACGAAATCAACTTAGCGGCGAATGCTATGCCACTCTGGGCAGTCCGACACAGACCGTACCTGCAGGTACAGCCCCACGGGGCTTCTTTTTAAAAAAATTTATTAATTGCCAGTTTAAAGTGAATTAACAGTTTAAAACCATGTGACCGTGGTTAATATCATTCAGTGAAGAACATATACAGTTATTTTCGGACACAAGTATCAATCAAAACGCGAAACAGTGAGCTCGAACGAAAACCACGTTGCCGACAGGGAGTATTTCACCACATGTTTAAGGGTTTGGGTTAATCAAAATGATCAGGGGAGGGGTTATTAAAATAAATTAAGTGAGTGAGTGAATGGCAGGCTGGGCTGTATTTTTATATCATAGAATAAGGTAAGATATCTATCATGTAAAAAATTTCTAATGCTGTACTTCAAAAGTTAAAACACCATGTGGAGAGAGTAACATTTTTTATTTTATATATGGAAAGGATGTGTAGTAATCGTAAAAATAAAAAACCAATATCTTTTCAATGATATATTTTGGTAAGCAAAGTCATTTCACACACCTTATTTCATTTTCTGTGCTGTCAAGTTCGCCGTACGAACGGGGTTCATCCCCACTTAGAGATCAGGCCAGATCAAGAAGCAAAAAGGTAAGTGGAAGTTAAAATCAAATTCATTAATATAATGTAACCGAATGTTACAATTGGTGCCGTGACTGCAGGATGTAATATTACAAAAAGTTGTATTACACCGGCCTATATTTTGACAGTACATTGAATGAAGTACGGTTGTGAAAGCAAAATTTTAGTTACGTGAAATGTACGTAATGATGGTGTAAGATTTATTTTATGTATGTTGTAGTATAATGTTTTGGAAGGGAAGATTAATCAATTGCAGTTAACATTTAAGTAAAAATAGGCTATAAACCAGAAAAAATGGCTGAGCATACTAAACAAAGCAATATAACTAACGTAGAAATGAGTGAAAGTGACCTTGAACCACAGTCACCGAATGAAAGTGATCCCAGCGCTGTTACAGAAACAGCTGTTGGCGGCAATGTAATCATTCATTCTACCCCAATTGCTGCTCAAATACAATTAAGTGAAACAGCTGTTGATTCTGGGATTCAATTAACCCCAGTTTTAACCAATAAAAATAAACAATCCGATGAAATAGATATAATGAGTTTTTTACGAAAAATGGACAACAAATTCGACATGCAGAATAACCAATTTAACGAATTAAATAAACGTCTTGATTGAATTGACGAAAAATTTGAGAGTCGTTTTAATACTAATGACGAGAAATTTGAGATTTTAAGTAACGACCTTAAAGAACAGAAAATAAAATGCGAACAGCAGAATATTAAAAATGATATTATTTTTAAAGAAATTAAAGAACAGAATATGCAGTTTCAGCAGAGTATAAGTGTGAAATTTGATGAATTAATAAATGATATACAAGAAAAGAATAAACGTCTTGAAAATACTAATGAAATAAAAAATAGTTTGAATAAATTAGAACAGAGTAAGAGTAATACAAATGAAAATTGTAATGACATGTGTACAGATGTGGTACTAGATAAAGAGTTAATAAATGATAATGATGGTATCGAAAATAATAAAAATAACATTGAGAATAGTAATGCAATTGACGAGGGAGTATCAGAGAGTGATACATTGAAAATAAATAGTGAGAATACTAATGAAGTTGTAGAATGTAATAATGAAATGTTAATGTGTGTTTATGAGTCAGAGAGAAAGTGGAAAGATAGCATAGTGGTAGAATGGTGGCAGAGGGTAAATTTTCCCCTTATTATTTATGATGAACCAGGGTGTTCACAAGTGTTGTTTTTGAAGGGCAAGAGTCCCGTGTTAATGGAAGATTTAATTTGCTTCCCAGTTTTGTATAAGTTTATACCCTCTGTGTGGAATGATTTTATAAGTATGAGATGGTGTTATGATGAGAGAGAGACAGAATTGTATGAATTAAAGAGAGATTATGGTGAATGGAAAGAAAGGTTAGAAGTGTATTTAAACAAGAATAATTTAATTGATGATGAAAAAATAACTAACCCGAGATTGAAAATTATTACTAATGGAGACTTAACAGAAATACTTAATGTTGACTTGTTTCATGATTACTGTGATAAAACGGATGAATTTGATTTGCATGGTATTGACACACAAAACAGCCATATGTGTGTCAATAAAATTGAGAAGTGTTATTTAAAACAAAGACTAATTTTTGATGATGGAGGGTAGACTATAAAACAATGAATGGACAATTATAAATATTTTGTTTTATGGTTTTTGACCTCGCAACCTTGGACATTGAAGTGTGATATAACTGAGTAATCAATGATGACGATTTGTAAATAAATGTTTAGTAAATTTATTGGTGTGTATTGTAGAATGTCAGGTAAACAATATGTATATGTAGTAGCAATGGTTGTGATAATAATAGTATTAATATTTGCAATCTAAATAAATAACAAAATTAATTTTGAAGACAGTAATTAGCGAAGTGTAATTGTTTGGATAGCAATGGAATTGTATGTTCAATAATTAATTTAATTAAAAATAATTTGAAATGTTTTAAATATTTTGATTAATTTAAATGTTATATAATTGAATTTTCTAATGGATTTAAATTATTTTACGAGATGTGAATTTGGTAATTAAATGTTAAATGGTTTGATTTGAAATAACACTGTGATTAAATGTTTCAGAGGTAACGTGGAGTTATTGGTGTGTGTGGTGTATATATTTTGTGCATGTCAGGGTGTGAATAATATAATGGACTGTAAGTATAAAATTTATCATACTAATTAAATGGAATAAAATGTTACAGATGTTTAATTCAAGTGAAAGAATTTTAACTTCAATAATGAAAACAATTTGAGATAATAATTTAAAAGGTAATAATAACTACATTATGATGTAACTTAAATGTTAATAATAAATTTGAAAATTTTAAGGAATCTAATTGTATGAATGAGTTAAATGATTAATGATTGATGAAAATGTCACATTAGAATGTTGTATATAAAAACTTTAATTTAGTTATAAGGTGCTATTGCTGGGGTGGCCTGTGCCCCAGTAGATAGTGGAATGGGTTGGGGGTAACAGTGAGTGTTACCTCCATCAGAGGCCGAAAAGGCGAAAATGTACGACACACTTTTTTTGTACAATTACTTAATTGTACCATGATAGACTTCCATGCCGTATATAATAATGATGAGTAGAACAGGTATTAAAGTGAAGTTTTGATTTCCCCGACTTTTCGGGCGATTAGTGCCTTACCAGCACTAATCGTGGCTTTGGCTAGCGGTCAGCTATGGCCATATCAAGTCCCTTGACCATAGCTGACTTGAAATTGGTTGATAGTAGAAATTAATAGGGGGGTGAAACTAGGGGAAATCCCCCGGAACCATGGAACAGCGGCTGCCACTCTGTCCGCGTAGGGACAGCATAGCCAGGTGGTAGACCCGTTTTAAGGGCTTATAATTAATAAACGAGGATATGTCGATATCCAAAAATTTTTAAAATGTAACGCCGAAGCAAAGACACGGAGATGTTCAATTCCTCCAACTATGCAGTCTTTGTGAAAGCCAATGGGCGTCACAGTCCAACATAAAATACAATAGTGTGTGTGGATTGGGTGGTTGCTCAGATGAGCAACGAATTTAAATTTTGTAAATTCAAAATGATAACTCAATTTTGCTCAAATAAAATGCTTGTATTACGCTTGGATAAATAGAGGTTCATACATTCAGTATACTGTGTTCATTCTATATTTTAGCAATGTGTTATTTTATTGTAGTAGGTTAGATATAAGAATGGATAAAAAGTATGTGTTTTATATAATTTGTGATTTTGAAATGAGTATAACAAAGTAAATAACTAAACCGACTGGCAGGCGGTTTACATAATTGTACCAGAGTCAGAAAGAGGGGAAACAATGATGTGTGGTAGGTTAGAGGTGAGGATTGCTAAAAAATATGTATTTCATGTAATTTGCACAGTTTTGAAATGTGTTTTCACTTGGCTAGGAATGTCAGCTGATCAGTAGTAAAATGTCACTGTTAAATTGTTTATTGATGTTCAAGGTAATTAATGTTAAATATTATGTTTTAATGTGCTAAAGATGCTATTTCAAATGAGAAAAGTAATTTAATGTAGTAAGATGTTAAATAAAATGAAAGTTAATAAAATATAGATTGTGGGTGATTAATATTTTGTGGGACATGTAGATCAGTCCAAGTTAAAGTTAAAGTGGTACTAGAGATGGGAATATTGTTCTGAATTAATGTAATGTTGTTGTGAGTTAATGTAATAGAATTTGAGTATTGATGTTGACACAGTAGATATGGGGAATATATGTAGAGTATTGATTGATATATTGATATTTATAAATGATGATGTTATTTTTATAGTTGAAGTAAGGTAATAAGAATGAGATTTGGGGATGGTAATTTTGTAAGAGGGGATAGTGTAAGGTAGGAGTCCGTAACAAAAGGGTTGGGACGGGAAGGGACCGTTTGGCGCCGGAAAGGGTTACCTTAGGTAGAATCCAGGAACCAACATAAGGGAATGAGTTTTTTTGGGGGGGGGGGAAACACTTATCCTAAGTACAAAGGGTTAGAGAGAATTTTTTTTATATATCGAGAGAATGTGGCGAATTGAGTTTAATAGTAAGTTGGGTTTAGAGATTGTTGGATAGATGTTTTGATAGAGATGGGTGTCCTGTTAGTTAAAGTTGTTAGTGGTGTTAGAGTCAGAGTGAGAAAGATTATATATGTGTGTACCTGCCAAATGGCAAATCGATCTATTATAAGTAATTAAATCACACAAAGTAATGGAGAAGGAGAGGATTAAATAAAGAGGTTTATAGTAAGAATGTAAAATTTTATTTGAAACCAGTGACAAATTTTGGATAGAGTTTGAAAACAATGTAAAGTGTTTATTTGAGTAATTTAAATATCAATTTGATTGTTAATTATAAGAATATTTTGTTATTTTAAATGTTTTATTTTATTTTGTTTTGTGTTTGAAGGTAGAATTCTAAAGATGTTCAATGTATTTTCTGAGGTAACTTATGTATAACGTATGTAGGTCAAGGTTCTTGACTTGACCCAGTTTTGATCAGCTGATAGGTGTTGTTCTATACTAGACACGTTTAGCAAGGAAGTAAAGCCGATTTTGCTTTTAATTAATTTGAATAATTTTAAATAATTTCAAGATTGAAAAAATAAATATTTTAATAAATTTAAAATTTTTTTTTGAAAAAAAAAAATCTTGATTTTGCGCCTGCCATCTAATTGATAATTTTGAACTTTGATGATGTTATTGTTTGTGTATCATTAGCGTTTTTATTGAATTGTATTGTTAGGGCATATGTATAATCACATGTTAGGTTAAGGATGTTCATTTAAGAAATGTTCAATCTGTTTATTTTCTAAAAAAAAAAAAAAAAAAAAAAAAAAAAAAAAAAAAAAAAAAAAAAAAAAAAAACTAATGAAGAGAATTAGTCAATGTAGGTAAAGGATTTGTGTTCTGATTTAAAGAAAATAGCTTTTGATTTTGACTTAAACAAAATTTTAAAACTAAAGATGTTTCAATGTTTATATGATGTAGTATAAGTGTGTGTATGTGAGCCCAGTAACTGCTAAAGGCAGCCCAGTTTGCATGTAAGGGGGAACATATCGGTTGAGGATCTGGCATGATATAAGCAAGGGATTTGGATTTTTTGGGGTTGCATGGTAGAAGGTGAGGTGCGCTGTGGTGCGTATCTGTTCGATTTTTCGGTGTTGGGATCTCGCACAGAGAAGTCCAGTGATCTCGTTCAGATGCGTCCAGTGTCACCGAGCCAGGGGGGTCGTTTACCCATGAGGTGTAAGAGCAAAAAGGGGGTTGTTGGCACCAGTTCCTCATTGGTCCTCTTAGGGGTTTTAGCAATGAGATTTCTTCTGTTTCGGCAGAAGATCTCTCATTGGGGGGTATTGTAACGTGCCGATTTTGAGGGATATTTTATTTATTTTAAAAGTTTGGGGTTTGTAGAAAATATTTATAAATTTAATTTCCATCTGGGACCAGAACACGTGGTGAATTAAAACGGTGGTCGAACAAAGGAGTAATACGTGTCCACAGTTGTGCAATCGCTAACCAGGAATGCACCCAGCGTCATTTCCAAGAACTTTGCGAGTATGTGGCAGTGCGCCCGTATACATCACACGAGCATGCGCGCGGACCCACGCCGGTGTGAAACACCAAAGATGGCTAAGAGTAACAAATTCTGTTCACGTCGTTTACCAAGGTGCCGGATGTAAAACCTAAGTCCCACCTATCTCGTGACGTCAGCCAGTGCTGCACGAATATCTGGTACGATCAACACACCATCAACTGCATGGGTTGAATAGGACTTACAAGCGACGAAGAACTATGAGGCTTTGGTTTCCACCTAAAAAGACGAAATCAACTTAGCGGCGAATGCTATGCCGCTCTGGGCAGTCCGACACAGACCGTACCTGCAGGTACAGCCCCACGGGGCTTCTTTTTAAAAAATTTTATAAATTGCCAGTTTAAAGTGAATTAACAGTTTAAAACCATGTGACCGCGGTTAATATCATTCAGTGAAGAACATATACAGTTATTTTCGGACACAAGTATCAATTAAAACGCGAAACAGTGAGCTCGAACGAAAACCACGTTGCCGACAGGGAGTATTTCACCACATGTTTAAGGGTTTGGGTTAATCAAAATGATCAGGGGAGGGGTTATTAAAATAAATTAAGTGAGTGAGTGAATGGCAGGCTGGGCTGTATTTTTATATCATAGAATAAGGTAAGATATCTATCATGTAAAAAATTTCTAATGCTGTACTTCAAAAGTTAAAACACCATGTGGAGAGAGTAACATTTTTTATTTTATATATGGAAAGGATGTGTAGTAATCGTAAAAATAAAAAACCAATATCTTTTCAATGATATATTTTGGTAAGCAAAGTCATTTCACACACCTTATTTCATTTTCTGTGCTGTCAAGTTCGCCATACGAACGGGGTTCGTCCCCACTTAGAGATCAGGCCAGATCAAGAAGCAAAAAGGTAAGTGGAAGTTAAAATCAAATTCATTAATATAATGTAACCGAATGTTACATACTTGAAATAATTCTTTTAACTCTATACTGCAGTTATTTCAAACTCCCTTTTTTTTTTCTTTATGACTTTATGTTTACTCTTATAATTCTTCACAAACCAACGCCTCAAGATAAAGTATTTAATGTTGGCCAAAAATAACGTCCACACTCTCACTTTCACTCCCACTCATACTGTAATTTTGCACGGTGGTTAATTATTTTGAATTGAGCTCATTCTCTTAGATTTTAAAATTTAGAAAAACAATTTATAAGGGCTTTCCTGAATATGATGTGGCGTAGATTCCTCAGCAGATTACCATGGCGGATGACAGGTGTTCGGCCGAACCTTTACTGTTGTTTTTAGTTCACTGAATTTATTTGAATCTCATTTTGGTTAACCACTGACTCTACATACTGTTAATATTACATTCTGAACACAACTATTTCATTTTTTGTAAGTAATTACTGCATTTTTGGAAAATCTGCCCACTGCACTAGGCCAAGCGTGTATGCTCGGTTGACTGTTTTTGATGAACTGGGCGGAAGCAGAAGCAATTGTTATGCAAAGTGGTTGTGTCTGACGTCATTATGTATTGTTCTTTTTAGCCAACGCCCGGGTTAATACGTAATTGTTTCATGCCGTCATTGTTGATTTATGACGATCTGGCTTTGTGGACCAATGAAAGTTCGTATTATTCGTATGTTTCGCTTATACCGCCATTACACATATTAATTTCTGCTCGTACCATGATGACCTTGGCTTGTCTCCCCTCTTGTTGATCTGCGTAGTTATTGGGACTTGTGCAAAACTAACTTTGCCCTTGTTAACATTTCTGATCATAATAAAATTTACAATAAAATATTCCTGAATCCCATAATTCTGGTAACAGGTATTTCTGTACTGTCACAAATTATTTAAATGTAATAAGTCACTATATATGAATAATTAATTGTCTTAATTAGGCCAGCAACATTTAACCAAATTGTGTAATGGCATCATCTCACGATAATAAGTAATTGAATTCCACAAGGAATGACTTGGATCGTCCAATATCGGATCAAGAAATAATGACAATTTAATGAAATACTAATAACATATAAAGAACTAACTGTATAAAGAGTTAATACTACAAACCAAACGGAAAATAATAACCATTCAACCACATTGGACATCGCAAAGTTACTTCATACGATAGAAAGAAACGTATTTGGATCCAGAGTTTACCGAAGAACACAATCACAAGTTTGGCCATCAATAAACCAAGGGAGCTGTATTTCTAATTTAACCAGGACCAAGAATTCCACTTTATTATCACTTGAAGACAAGCATAAAGAAAATCATCTCCTTTCTGATTGACACGAGGCATCAACTCACGAGGTTAGAAACAACCGCCTTCCAGAGTCGCTTCGTAATCCGTATGGTAATTTTCAAATGTATAATTAATATCAAACACAACAACACATTAACTTTGTAATATCTTGCATTCTTATCCAGGTATTTTTAATCTTCCCTGCAGTTAAAAGAACCTTCACACCCTGAAATAAATTAATTAATTATAAGTGTGGCTTAAACAGTACACACCGGTCGAATCACAAATTGGCGTCTAACAACGTGAGGCGTTAGAGAAACATAAATTCAGATAGATTATCAAAATAAATCAAAACACTCCAGTAGAGAAGCGATACAAATTGGCGCCCAACTTTAAGCCACACTGTAGAGTTTGTCAATTTATTATGTTTCTCTCGTATATACCTCTCTTTGATTATTTTAATATTTTTTTCGATTTCTTATATATCTGGGGTTGCTGGATATAGTAATATCGTTCATTATGATTATCTTATCTCTCTATTTAATATACAAGTATTAGTGTGAATGTAACTTAAATATGTAGTGTGTTATTCTAAAATTCCGCTCAGCCCTAGTCTGCCTTGCAGAGAATTATTGAAATTTCGTGTTTAACTCTCTTCTCTTTGGTGTCGGAGAATTCCGCAACAAGCGCTGCAGTTCCGAAACAAACGAAATTTATAGGTTAACCCCACCGTGTACGGTGACTAGTTATTATATACTTAGTCTGTTTAATTCTGATTCCCAATTCATTAAATAATGCCCAAATAATAAGATCCTGAAATTATACAAGGTTTCTTTATTAATTCAACTTGTTAACATTCAATAAGATTGCTTTTACTTGATATATAAGAAAGGCTATACGTTGCGTTAATCGATTATTGTTCGGTCCAATATTTTATTTTACATTCAGTTATATAAATTTTTTTTTATAATTAATTAATTTATTTCAGGGTGTGAAGGTTCTTTTAACTGCGGGGAAGATTAAAAATACATGGATAAGAATGCACAGGGTCAGGGGCTGTGCGGGACGAAGGGCTTGCCCGTCGCCCGCTCGTGCACTACGTTCCGAGCTTCAGAAGAGCTCCTGCCGTAGGGACGACTGATATTATGGATTGAGGGTGTGGCCTGCTACCGGCCGTGCATGGATAAGAATGCAAGATATTACAAAGTTAATGTGTTGTTGTGTTTAATATTAATTATACAATTGAAAATTACCATACGGATTATGAAGCGACTCTGGAAGGCGGTTGTTTTTAACCTCGTGAATTGATGCCTCGTGTCAATCAGAAAGGAGATGATTTTCTTTATTCTTGTCTTCAAGTGATAATAAAGTGGAATTCTTGGTCCTGGTTAAATTAGAAATACAGCTCCCTTGGTTTATTGATGGCCAAACTTGTGATTGTGTTCTTCGGTAAACTCTGGATCCAAATACGTTTCTTTCTATCGTATGAAGTAAATTGCGATGTCCAATGTGGTTGAATGGTTAATATTTTCCATTTGGTTTGTAGTATTAACTCTTTACACAGTTAGTTCTTTATATGTTATTAGTATTTCATTAAATTGTCCTTATTTCTTGATCTGATATTGGACGATCCAATTCATTCCTTGTGGAATTCAATTACTTATTATCGTGAGATGATACCATTATACAATTTGGTTAAATGTTGCTGGCCTAATTAAGGCAATTAATTATTCATATATAGTGACTTGTAATTATATTTAAATAATTTAGAATATGTTAGTTTTATTAACCATTTCTCTGGGTTTTAATCTCATCACGTTCAGATCATCAATTGCAATAATAAAAATCAACAAATTCTATTAATTTTTGTTGTCCCTAGCAACAAATTTATTTTTATTCTTTTTCAATGTTTTGTTATATAGTGATAATTTCATATATTATTCTTTCATTCCTTATTAAACTTCCATTATATCGGAATATAACTTTATTTATAGCTTGTTTACTAATTTCTATATATATTCTGCTGGTTTTTCAATCTTAGTCTGTTTCTTTTCATAATTATTATTTTTTCGATATCAAACGTTATCAATCGATATCATTGCACTATGGCATTATCATAATTTGTTTATACTGAGTTGATTTATTATTTATTATTAATTATCATAGGTTTTTTCTAACTCCTTGAACTATACTCATTAATTATTATTGACTTCTTTACCTAACCTTTATATTCTGAGTTGTTATATAGTGTTATTGGCTGTTAGGCCTTTTATTATATATGGACCTACCTTTGATTATAACTGGTTAACAACTATAGCCTTTTTACATAAGTTTACAAACATAATCAAACCTTAACTATGTACATGTACACAAATAATTATTCTTTTTATAACTAACAACAACTTTATCTTGATCTATGGATCACATATAAGAAAAATTGAGATCAATTAATACTAATTAACTGCTTTCCTCCACCTTTCTACAACAGTAAACAAATAATACATATTGCTTCATTACTTGCTATTACATCAACAAGTAAGTTTCATAAACTAACACAAACTTTAACATAACATTCATAGTAACAACATAACATTATTCAATTCAGAATCATTACTTTCGATTAACTAGTAATGTATATTATTGACTTATTGTTATCTATTTTCACTGTCATTTACTTTAACATTTTCGATATTGGTTTCTTTCTTATCATGCTTATCAGTATTTTTGATTTATTTACTTTTCACTGAACATTGATTTCTTACTATTGTCTATATTACTGGTTTAATTCTTATTGCTATTACTACCTTGCATCCTTATTCATTTTTACACAATGATAAAGGTATTTATTTGACCTTTGTTATTAGTATGGGGTTTAAATATTTATCTATCTATTATATTTCTAAGATTTCTATTTATGTAACGTTGAGGACCGCATTTCTGTTGCGTTACATATGCTCCCCCTCCTAACGAAGTTTAATTTACCTGAATGTAATTTAGGTCAAGTAAACTTGTATTTTTCACATGCCTTTTCTTCATATCAACATTAATGGTTAACGATGGGATTCTCAATGTAACTTTGTTAGACTAGTATTCATAATTCTTTACTTAATGACATTTCATTATTCCTATTAACATTCTTGGTCATATATAATTTTCTTTAAACAGTATTTGTCGATAGTTGGTTACAATATTCATTGATACTTTAGGTTCACTTCTCTTCTACTTCTAGTTACTGCAATCACTGTATTTCTCCATTATTCTTCTGTCAGCTATTTTCCTTCTGTTTTCTTCGTCATTCTTTTCTGGAATTTGATGCCATTCTTGCAGCGATTCTAATATTCCTTAAATATTTAATTTCCCTAACAATCCCTAATATGTGCGTTGGTACAGTTCAGAGAGGCACTGTTTGGCTTCATACTCTGCTGTCCACACTACACTTCAATATAGTACTGCTGGAATTCATCTACAGTCAGCTATAAAAATATAATAATCTCATAATAATCTTCTTAATTAATTAATAATAAACATTTGGGAATTCTTTACATTGTTGGTTTTATATTTAATTATTCCTATCTTTTATACTTCGTGATTCCATTTTATTTTCCTTAAACATTTTCTGATAATAATTCTGAAAGTCATTATTTGTAATTAGTTTTGCTCTTCTTTCTTGTTGTGACAATAACTCTAAGTATCATTTCTTCATTTGTTCTTATAATTCCAAGACTTTCTAACCTGTAATTGTTTTGATTATTACTATTACTGAAATTCAGTGTAGTTACAGTCATTAACTCAATCATTGTTTTTCTTATCTTATTTCATTACTTTGTCTGGTTACATTACAATGAATTATGTTGATAAACACCTTTTTTTTTCTTGTTCCCTTTACTATTATACTGGTCATAATCAATCGTTTATTGTGGTTGTTCATTTCACTTGGCAATGCGGTATGTATTTTAGGTCATATTATTTTTCTTTTACTATTTTGCATAGGCACTTTTGATATAAAAAAATTTTTATCTTGGGGTCTCATTATTCCTTATTTATAATATTTCTTCGTAGACATTTAGTAATATTTCTGGTTTTCTTCTGTAATCTTGGGGGTTGTTATTAACTCTTCTTAATACCTTCTTCACAACTATATAGTAAGTCGTACTTACTTCCTTTTGAATGCTGTGTTCTCTATTTATATAATATTGTTCAAAAAAATTCTTTTTAATTCCAAGTGTTTTCTTTTCAAAATTGGTAATAAGTTGTTCTTATTTTAATTTAGGATTTATTGGATTTATTAAATATTTCCGTCCGTGTTGTCAATTGGTTGCCTGGTCAGTTTTCAGCAAATCAGTCCCATTTTTCTGGTTGACTACTTCTTCTTCTAACCATGGTCCATTAATTCGACTGCACTCATCGTCCGGATTACTGCAGTGTTCATACCAATTTTCACACTTGATAAATATCTCTCGTGTATCTGGTACTGTAACTCGGCTGATGCAAAGTCTTCATTTAAGTCAGGGTGTTCAGTCATATTTAGCTCCTTGTTAATTATCAGGTATCGTATCTCCTCTATTCTAACATAATCACTCGTATACTCTACCTTTCCATTCCCTTCGATATCTGGACTATTTACCAAATGTTTTACGGGTATCTTCTGTATTAACGATATAATTGATGTGGTCATATACTCTTTGATTGTCGATTTATTTAAATGGTATTTAAATTTATTTAAGGTTTTTGTTATTATTCCATGGTGGTTTATTTTGGTCATTTTCGTGAAGTTTCTTCTATAATTCCTACCTTTACATAACTCCCTTCGTTCATTAATTGGGATGTTAAATGCACTAATTAATCCACCTTTCCTCATCTCCATTTCTTCTTTTTTATTGACTATTTTCTTTCTCCATATTTTCCTTATTTTCTGGATATTCTCTTCTATGGTCAGATTTACTATAATACCTTCGGAAGTGCTGTCTAGTGTTTTAGACATATTCTATAAACACCTCTCTATTTCTTTATTTGTCTCCTCCTTGTATTTATCTACTTCTGGGCTAAGTGTGTTATCATTTTCAAACTTCCCTTCGAAAGTTTCCATTATCTCATTATTGAACTGCTCCCTCTTATCCTCAATCCGCTTTAAACCTGCTTCGTTCATTTTCTCAATTCTTTCATCCATTCGCCTTAAATTTTCTTCGTTTCTTTGTATGATTTCTGCCTTAATTTGTCTTAAACTCTCATCATTTCTATCGAACCTTTCGTTAATTTGGATCAAAACTTCATTCATTAGTTTTGAGGTTTCACTCTGTTTCCTAAAATTTTCATTCATTATTTTCCTTAATCCTTCATGGTATTCTTGGTTATCTTCTCTCTGTTTCCTAAACTGTTTCTTTGAGTTTTCCTCCTGTTTCTTAATATTCTCATCTAATTTCTCATGAGTGAGTCCATTATCTTCTTTAATACTGCTCATTAATTCCATTAATTTTTCCCAATTTAGTCCTCCTCTGGCTCCCGCTTTATCTGATTGGTCCCCTTGGGCATCTTCTTCAACTGTTTCCCTTTCCGTGTACATTATTACTTTAGTTTCTTTTGTATTATCTGTCTGTTGTCCTATTTCACTATCTGTGACTACTTCTATTTCTTGTTGCTTCTTTGATTGTTCTAAGTTTTTATGATTTGGCATTTCTATAGATTCTTCTATTCGATTGTGTTCTTTCCTCCAGTGACACATATCTTCTCATGATAGTTCAAACATCACCCTGATCCATTCCCTTAATTATTTGTTTTCTGTTCGTATTGGGTTTTCAGGTGGTCTTATTTCTTGTTTCCATTGTTCATAGTCTTCCTGAGTATATTGTTCTGTCACCTGGGCGTATACTCCTGTTCTTTCGTTTTTCATTTGTTCTTCATTATCGTGAAACCACAAAATTACAAGTACTATACAATAAAATTAAAAAAAAATAGTAGTTCTTTACTAATTTACCTTTAAAAGAGATAAACTTTTTATTTTATAATAATAATAATAATAATAATAAGATCTTTCCCAATCTTCTTCAGTCATCCTTTCCACCTTGTTATCGTCTTTTTCGTTAGTCGCCCAATAGTCTTTTCTTTATTACACCTGGCATCTAACTCCCACATTTCATCATAAATCTCTCTCAATGTCATTTTGTCGTCTGGTGTTCCCATTGCATTCGCGCGACTCATTTGCACTCTTTCATGATCATTGGTATTCTTTTTTATGTATCCCATCTCCTTGCTGAATTTCTTAAATAGCACCATCGTCCATTCCGCGTAACTTAATCGTCTCTCTTGTCCTTGCATTTTCGTTTCCTTTTGTATCATATCTCTTTATTGCATTTCTAGTCTCCCACAGTTGCCTGCTCTGGTTAAGTAATATTAATATAATTATAGTTACTTAACTTAAGCCCTACACTAGTTGAGCGCCAATTTATATTGCGACCGGTGTGTACGATTTAAGCCACACTGTAGAGTTTGTCAATTTATTATGTTTCTCTCGTATATACCTCTCTTTGATTATTTTAATATTTTTTTCGATTTCTTATATATCTGGGGTTGCTGGATATAGTAATATCGTTCATTATGATTATCTTATCTCTCTATTTAATATACAAGTATTAGTGTGAATGTAACTTAAATATGTAGTGTGTTATTCTAAAATTCCGCCCAGCCCTAGTCTGCCTTGCAGAGAATTATTGAAATTTCGTGTTTAACTCTCTTCTCTTTGGTGTCGGAGAATTCCGCAACAAGCGCTGGAGTTCCGAAACAAACGAAATTTATAGGTTAACCCACCGTGTACGGTGACTAGTTATTATACACTTAGTCTGTTTAATTCTGATTCCCAATTCATTAAATAATGCCCAAATAATAAGATCCTGAAATTATACAAGGTTTCTTTATTAATTCAACTTGTTAACATTCAATAAGATTGCTTTTACTTGATATATAAGAAATGCTATACGTTGCGTTAATCGATTATTGTTCGGTCCAATATTTTATTTCACATTCAGTTATATAAATTTTTTTTTATAATTAATTAATTTATTTCAGGGTGTGAAGGTTCTTTTAACTGCAGGGAAGATTAAAAATACATGGATAAGAATGCAAGATATTACAAAGTTAATGTGTTGTTGTGTTTAATATTAATTATACAATTGAAAATTACCGTACGGATTACGAAGCGACTCTGGAAGGCGGTTGTTTTTAACCTCGTGAGTTGATGCCTCGTGTCAATCAGAAAGGAGATGATTTTCTTTATTCTTGTCTTCAAGTGATAATAAAGTGGAATTCTTGGTCCTGGTTAAATTAGAAATACAGCTCCCTTGGTTTATTGATGGCCAAACTTGTGATTGTGTTCTTCGGTAAACTCTGGATCCAAATACGTTTCTTTCTATCGTATGAAGTAAATTGCGATGTCCAATGTGGTTGAATGGTTAATATTTTCCGTTTGGTTTGTAGTATTAACTCTTTACACAGTTAGTTCTTTATATGTTATTAGTATTTCATTAAATTGTCCTTATTTCTTGATATTGGACGATCCAATTCATTCCTTGTGGAATTCAATTACTTATTATCGTGAGATGATACCATTATACAATTTGGTTAAATGTTGCTGGCCTAATTAAGACAATTAATTATTCATATTGTAACTCTACTCTTTTTGGTATTTTATTTATTCATATTAAAACTCCCACTTACCTTGAATCTTCGATCTGGCCGGATCGCGTAGTGGAGACGAACCCAATTCGTTCGACGAACTTTGACAGTACATAAAACGAAATAAGGTTTTGAAAGAATTTAACTCTCTTTATTTACCATTTGAAAAATAGTAGTTTTAATTTTTTCTGTTGTTGACCATCTTTACATTTTTATAATAGAAATCGGTTATTCTCTACTATTTTTGTTTTTTAAAACTTGGAATGAGACTTATACATAGCTGATTATTAATAACAAAAAAAAAACATAATTACCTTACCTTCTATATGACACACACATATATTAATGTAAACAGCCCAGCCTGCCTTTCTCACATATATATATTAATTCTAATTTAGCAAAAACCCCATACCATTTTGAAACCCCCCAGCCCTTACACCTTTAATAGAAGAAATAAGCCCCGGCAACGTGGTTCGTGCGCGCACTCATTGTTCCTGTAAATTATTTGTTTTTTATTGCCCGAAAAGCATTTGATACGGTTCCACTTGATGGATTGACCGCAGTCACATGAAATTTTACTGTTGTTACACTTTTTACTGGAAAAAATAAAAAAACTTTGTAGAGAGCCTACTTAGCTCTGTGCCGTCCGGCACATATAGCGTAACTGGGAAGCGTGCTTGTCTGAGCGGGAGGAACTTCGTATTCACGGCCAACAGATTTTCGTCGCCGTTCATGCTTAATTGCTGTGGTGTATTCACTCTATGCATGGCACATAGTTGTTATATCAGCCAAATGTGTGGACGATATTTGTCTCTGCTATACTGATGTCACTAGCAGTAGGCGTGGCTTAATGACATTTCCTGTAGTTGGCTGGTTGGTGTTACAAACTTTTCGTTCATGCGCCATTTTTTACAGCGCCGGTTGAGTTTTCTCGGCGTCACTAACAGCGCCCCTGCTTGATATGTTAAGTGCGGGCGTCGTCACACATACACAGAGTTCTGAGAAATTCGAGGGTGGTACGAATTCCTTGCCGACTTACACAATAGAAATTGCGCCTTGCCTTTGTTTCAACAGTTCTACTAGCCATGTGTTCTGTTGTAATGGAAATAACGTTTGCCGTATAATAAAACTTTCACAATAATTTTATAAACTCCCGCAAAAAATGAAATAAACAAAATTACCCAATTTTGACACGTTACAATACCCCCTCAATGAGAATTCTGCTGTCCAAAACAGAAGAAATCTCATTGATAAACCCCGAAGAGGACTGGTGAGGAACTGGTGCCAACAACCCCCTTGTTCTTACTCCTCATGGGTACACGACCCCCCTGGCTCGGCGACTATGGACTCATCTGAACGAGATCACTGGACTTCTCCGTAAGAGATCCCAACACCGAAAAATCGAACAGACAAGTACCACAGCACACCTCACCTTCTAACATGCCACCCCCAAAAATCCTCAATCCCTGGCTTCGATTACTCCAGATCCTCCACCGATATGTTTCCCCTTTTATGCAAGCTGGGCTGCCTTTGGCAGATACTGGGCTCACACACACTCACATTACATATTATACATTGAAAAATTCTTTAAAATTTACTATTTCGTCTAAGAAAAAAAATTCAGAATTCAAAATAAAATATTGTATCAAAAAATTCTCTTCCTTATTTTCTGTTTTATTTAAAATGAGTTAATTCAAACATTTCTCCTAATTAAACATATCCTTAACCTAACATGTGAATACTTAGAGTCTAACAATACAAGTCAATACAATAAATCAGTAAATATAAACATGGTTAATACACAAACAATAAAATAATCAATACTTAAAATATTCATTAGCTGGCAGGCGAAAAATCAAGATTTTTTTTTTTTTTCAAAAATAATCTTCCAAAAAATTTTAGAATTCAAAAAAAATTTAAATTTATTAAAACGTTTCCTTTACATTTAGACATTAATTAGAATTTGTCTAAATTGATAAAAAACGCAAGTTAAATTGACTTCCATATGAAACAAACTTAGTTGGTATATGACCTCACTGTCAGCTGATCGAAACTAGGTCAAGTCCACAACCTTGACCTACATACGTTATGTATACTTTCTGAAAATACATTTAACATCTGGAATAAGCTAACTTGAAACACAAAACACAATCAAACTAAACCGTTAAAATAACAAAACATTATTACAAATAATAAGCAAATTGACATTTAAATTATTCAAAATAAACACTTCTTAATTTTACATGATTTCCAAATTCTATCAAAATTTTGTCACTGGTTTCAAAATAAAATTTTATATCTTTATCACAAATCTCTCTCTTTATTTAATAATCTGGTTCTCCATTACTGTGGGTGATTTAAACATTTATCCCATTTAATTTACTACTTACTTCAAAACAATATTTCGATCTTTACTACTTCAACTCTAACTTCAACTTGGACAGAGCTATGTGTCTCCTAAAATATTCCTCACCCAAAAACTATCTCTTGTGAGATTTCACAAATTATTACTTTAACCCTCACGTTATCAAGTTATTTTTATCATTACTTTAAAACATCTGTAAAACATTAAAACATTACATTGAACACTAATTACTTGGAACATTTATAACCAATATACCAGTGACATGTTATTGCTGATCAGCTGGTCTCCCTAACACAATGAAAACACATCTCAAAATTGAACAAATTATATGAAATATATATTTATCAATACTTACTTCTATTATGTTAGCTGCCTGCCAGTCAGTTTAATTATCTGCTTAGGTTCAAAATACACACATAATGAAAACACATATTTTTTTCAATGCTTATATCTAACGTACAACAATAAAATAATACATTTAAAATTATGGAATGAACACCTTATATTGAATGTCTGAGCAGCTAGTTATTTAACAGAGCACAAGCAATTTTGTTGGATCAAAATTTGAATTAGCAAAAAATTTTTTATGTTGTAAAATTTTAACTTCATGACTCCTCTGAGTCACCTCCCATCCACACACACTATTTCAGGTTATGGAAGGCTGTGGCGCCCCCTTGCTTTCACAAAGACGGCATATTTTGGAGTAGGTTGACCTCTCCGTGTCTTTGCTTCCGCTATTACATTTTAAAAGGTTCAGATATCAACATACCTTTGTTATATAGTTACATGCCCTTAAACGGGTCTACCACCTGGCTTTGCTGCCCCCACGCGGGCAGAGTGGTAGCTGCTGTTCCATAGTACCTGGATTTCCCCTAAAATTCGCCCCCCATTTAATTTCTACTATATACCAATTTCAAGTCAGCTATGGTCAAGGGACTTGGTATGGCCATAGCTAACCGCTAGCCAAATCCACGATTAGTGCTGGTAAGGCAGTAATCGCCCGAAAAGTCGGGGAAATCTAACTTCATTTCAGTGCCTGTTACACATCGTCTTATTATGTGCGACACGGTCGTCTATCAGTGTGTAAATTTAATTTACACGAAAAGGTGTGTCGCCATTTTGGCCTCCGATGGAGGTAACACTCTCTGTTACCCCCAACCCATTTCGCTATCTACGAGGGCACAGGCCACCCCCGCAATAGCAACTAATTAAATTTTTATATACATTAAATAAATATACTATTTTCTTAACTCCTTCATAACTTTCTACCATTTGACTTTCTTAAAATTTTCAAAATTTATTATTAATAATTAGTATATATAATTTTCAATTATTAAATTTTTTAATTATCATTCTTATTGAACACAATTATTTCAAATAGTCTCACTATTGAATTAAAATTTTAGTGACATCTGTAAACATTTTGATTATACATGATTCATACTGTAAAAGTTCTATACTTACAGTCCATTTAACATGATATACACAAAACACATCACCTCACCTCTGAAACATTTAACACAAACATTAGTTTACATCAAACAATTTAGCCATCTATTACCAAAGTCCAAATCTCGTAAAATAAATTAATTAATTTAAAGAATTTAATTAATTAGCATTTACATAATCACTCAAAACATTTAAAACATGTCAAACTGGTTTGATTAAATTAATTACTGAAAATACAAATTCCATTATTATTGTTTGCCATTATACAAATTAGCCAATTACTGTTTCCAAAATTAATGTTATTATTTATTTAAATTGCAAAGTATTAATCTCATTATTATCACTTACCTGCATACATACATTGTTTAGCTGACCTTCCACAATACACATAAATAAATGCACTACAATTATTTACAAATTTTTGTTATTTACTGTTCAGTTTTTTCCGCACTTCATTGTCCACATCTGCCGTGTCAGAACCATAAAACATAATGTTTATCACTGTCTTTTATGGTTTTATTGTTTAGCCTCCATCGTCCCAGATAAGTCTTGGTGTTATATAACATTTTTCAATTTCATTAATACACCAGTTATTGTTTTGTGTATTATAACCATACAAACTAACTTCACTCATCTTACCAAAATACTCATTAAACCAGTCAACGCTAGGTATTTTTGTTAAGTCTCCATCAGCAGATTCATTCATTATCGGGTTCATTACTTTTATCAAATCATTATAATCATTATTATTCAAATATATTTCTAAACTTTCTTTCCATTCATCATACTCTCTATTCAAATCATACACTTCTGTTTCTTTATTAACATACAATTCTCTGTTTACATCTCTCTCCTCATAACCCCTAATCACACTCTCAAAAGTATTACAGGCAGAGGGTACAAATTCAATTAAACCTTTCCTGACTTCTCCAGGAAAAACAAAAAACTTCAAAAAACAATTATTTGTAGCACACTTGTCTACACAATATATACGTGAAGGTCTTCCTTCACCCCCCATTGTACCTCGTAAAAAATTTACCCTCTGTTTCATACCCATAATATAACTCTCTTTCCACTCTCTCTCTAACTCATTAACACACATTAACATCTCATAATCACATTGTACAAACTCATCAGTACTCTCAGATATTACATTTTCAATTACATTATTATTCTCATTATTTTCAACAACATCATTATTATTTATTAATTCTTTATCTAATACAACATTGCCATTACAACTTTCGTTTGTATTACTCTTACTCTGTTCTACTTTATTCAAATTATTTCTTATTTTATTGGTACTTTCTAGACGTTCATTCTTGTCTTGTATATTATTTATTAAACCATCGAATTTTACGCTAATACTCTGCTGCAACTGAGTATTCTGGTCTTTAATTTCTTTAAAATTAATCTCGTTTTGAATATTCTGCTGTTCGCATTTTATTCTGTTCATTAAAATCATTAGTTAATTGATCTAATTTACAGTCCATCTTTTCAAATTTACAGTCCATCTTTTCAAATTTACAGTCCATCTTTCGTAAAAAACTCATTATGTCCATTTCATCGGCTTGTTTGTTTTTATTGGTTGAAACGGGGGTCAACTGAATCCCCGAATCAACATCTGTTTCGCTTAGTTGTGTTTGAGCCGCAATCGGAGTGGAGTGAACGATTACATTACTGCCGACAGCTGTTTCTGTAACAGCGCTCGGCTCCCCCTTCAGCATACCATTTTCATCCAGCGATTGCGACTCAAGGTCACTTTCACTCATAACTGAATCTATTACACTACTTTTTTCTGTATTCTCAGACATTTTTACTTGATCTATTTTTTCTTACGAAACAACTGCCAATGATTACTCTCTTTTCAAAACTGATATTTTAACATATACAAAATCAACCTTCTATCATAATTACGTAAGTTTACATCAATACAATTTCGCTTTCATAACCGTACTTCGCCATGCACTGTCAAATGTAAGCCGGTGTAGTACAACCCTTTTTTGTTATACTACATCCTGGTCACGCTGCACCAATTGTAACTCTACTCTTTTTTGTTATACTATTTATTCATATTAAAACTCCCACTTACCTTGAATCTTCGATCTGGCCGGATCGCGTAGTGGAGACGAACCCAATTCGTTCGACGAACTTTGACAGTACATAAAACGAAATAAGGTTTTGAAAGAATTTAACTCTCTTTATTTACCATTTGAAAAATAGTAATTTTAATTTTTTCTGTTGTTGAGCATCTTTACATTTTTATAATAGAAATCGGTTATTCTCTACTATTTTTGTTTTTTAAAACTTGGAATGAGACTTGTACATAGCTGATTATTAATAACAAAAAAAAAAACATAATTACCTTACCTTCTATATGACACACACATACATTAATGTAAACAGCCCAGCCTGCCTTTCTCACATATGTATATTAATTCTAATTTAGCAAAAACCCCATACCATTTTAAAACCCCCCAGCCCTTACACCTTTAATAGAAGAAATAAGCCCCAGCAACGTGGTTCGCGCGCGCACTCATCGTTCCTGTAAATTATTTGTTTTTTATTGCCTGAAAAGCATTTGATTCGGTTCCACTTGATGGATTGACCGCGGTCACATGAAATTTTACTGTTGTTACACTTTTTACTGGAAAAAATAAAAAAACTTTGTAGAGAGCCTACTTAGCTCCGTGCCGTCCGGCACATATAGCGTAACTGGGAAGCGTGCTTGTCTGAGCGGGAGGAACTTCGTATTCACGGCCAACAGATTTTCGTCGCCGTTCATGCTTAATTGCTGTGGTGTATTCATTCTATGCATGGCACATAGTTGTTATATCAACCAAATGTGTGGACGATATTTGTCTCTGCTATACTGATGTCACTAGCAGTAGGCGTGGCTTAACGACATTTCCTGTAGTTGGCTGGTTGGTGTTACAAACTTTTCGTTCATGCGCCATTTTTTACAGCGCCGGTTGAGTTTTCTCGGCGTCACTAACAGCGCCCCTGCTTGATATGTTAAGTGCGGGCGTCGTCACACATACACAGAGTTCTGAGAAATTCGAGGGTGGTACGAATTCCTTGCCGACTTACACAATAGAAATTGCGCCTTGCCTTTGTTTCAACAGTTCTACTAGCCATGTGTTCTGTTGTAATGGAAATAACGTTTGCCGTATAATAAAACTTTCACAATAATTGTATAAACTCCCGCAAAAAATGAAATCAACAAAATTACCCAATTTTGACACGTTACAATATATAGTGACTTGTAATTATATTTAAATAATTTAGAATATGTTAGTTTTATTAATCATTTCTCTGGGTTTTAATCTCATCACGTTCAGATCATAAATTGCAATAATACAAATCAACAAATTCTATTAATTTTTGTTGTCCCTAGCAACAAATTATTTTTATTCTTTTTCAATGTTTTGTTATATAGTGATAAATACCTTTATCATTGTGTAAAAATGAATAAGGATGCAAGGTAGTAATAGCAATAAGAATTAAACCTGTAATATAGACAATAGTAAGAAATCAATGTTCAGTGAAAAGTAAATAAATCAAAAATACTGATAAGCATGATAAGAAAGAAACCAATATCGAAAATGTTAAAGTAAATGACAGTGAAAATAGATAAAAATGAGTCAATAATATACATTACTAGTTAATCGAAAGTAATGATTCTGAATTGAATAATGTTATGTTGTTACCATGAATGTTATGTTAAAGTTTGTGTTAGTTTATGAAACTTACTTGTTGATGTAATAGCAAGTAATGAAGCATATGTATTATTTGTTTACTGTTGTAGAAAGGTGGAGGAAAGCAGTTAATTAGTATTAATTGATCTCAATTTTTCTTATATGTGATCCATAGATCAAGATAAAGTTGTTGTTAGTTATAAAAAGAATAATTATTTGTGTACATGTACATAGTTAAGGTTTGATTATGTTTGTAAACTTATGTAAAAAGGCTATAGTTGTTAACCAGTTATAATCAAAGGTAGGTCCATATATAATAAAAGGCCTAACAGCCAATAACACTATATAACAACTCAGAATATAAAGGTTAGGTAAATAAGTCAATAATAATTAATGAGTATAGTTCAAGGAGTTAGAAAAAACCTATGATAATTAATAATAAATAATAAATCAACTCAGTATAAACAAATTATGATAATGCCATGGTGCAATGATATCGATTGATAACGTTTGATATCGAAAAAATAATAATTATGAAAAGAAACAGACTAAGATTGAAAAACCAGCAGAATATATATAGAAATTAGTAAACAAGCTATAAATAAAGTTATATTCCGATATAATGGAAGTTTAATAAGGAATGAAAGAATAATATATGAAATTATCACTATATAACAAAACATTGAAAAAGAATAAAAATAAATTTGTTGCTAGGGACAACAAAAATTAATAGAATTTGTTGATTTGTATTATTGCAATTTATGATCTGAACGTGATGAGATTAAAACCCAGAGAAATGATTAATAAAACTAACATATTCTAAAATATTTAATTGTAATAACAAGTCACTATATCTGAATAATTAATTGTCTTAATTAGGCCAGCAGCATTTAACCAAATTGTGTAATGGCATCATCTCACGATAATAAGTAATTGAATTCCACAAGGAATGACTTGGATCGTCCAATATCGGATCAAGAAATAATGACAATTTAATGAAATACTAATAACATATAAAGAACTAACTGTATAAAGAGTTAATACTACAAACCAAACGGAAAATAATAACCATTCAACCACATTGGACATCGCAAGTTACTTCATACGATAGAAAGAAACGTATTTGGATCCAGAGTTTACCGAAGAACACAATGACAAGTTTGGCCATCAATAAACCAAGGGAGCTGTATTTCTAATTTAACCAGGACCAAGAATTCCACTTTATTATCACTTGAAGACAAGCATAAAGAAAATCACCTCCTTTCTGATTGACATGAGGCATCAACTCACGAGGTTAGAAACAACCGCCTTCCAGAGTCGCTTTGTAATCCATATGGTAATTTTCAAATGTATAATTAATATCAAACACAACAACACATTAACTTTGTAATATCTTGCATTCTTATCCAGGTATTTTTAATCTTCCCTGCAGTTAAAAGAACCTTCACACCCTGAAATAAATTAATTAATTATAAAAAAAAATTTATATAACTGAATGTAAAATAAAATATTGGACCGAACAATAATCAATTAACGCAACGTATAGCCTTTCTTATATATCAAGTAAAAGCAATCTTATTGAATGTTAACAAGTTGAATTAATAAAGAAACCTTGTATAATTTCAGGATCTTATTATTTGGGCATTATTTAATGAATTGGGAATCAGAATTAAACAGACTAAGTGTATAATAAATAGTCACCGTACACGGTGGGTTAACCTATAAATTTCGTTTGTTTCGGAACTGCAGCGCTTGTTGCGGAATTCTCCGACACCAAAGAGAAGAGAGTTAAACACGAAATTTCAATAATTCTCTGCAAGGCAGACTAGGGCTTGCAAGGCAGACTAGGGCTGAGCGGAATTTTAGAATAACACACTACATATTTAAGTTAAATTCACACTAACACTTGTATATTAGATAGAGAGATAAGATAATCATAATTAGCGATATTACTATATCCAGCAACCCCAGATATATAAGAAATTGAAAAAAAAAATATTAAAATAATCAAAGAGAGGTATATACGAGAGAAACATAATAAATTGACAAACTCTACAGTGTGGCTTAAACAGTACACACCGGTCGAATCACAAATTGGCGTCTAACAACGTGAGGCGTTAGAGAAACATAAATTCGGATAGATTATCAAAATAAATCAAAACACTCCAGTAGAGAAGCAATACAGTATGTATGTATCATTGTATATGTGAAGGAGTTGAGATAGTCTGTTTACATCTTCAAATGTTTTCTTTAAGAAAACGAGAAAATTATAGTATCACAGAACTTAATTTATACACTATTACAATTTAAATTACTATATGTAATAATATTTTAATTAATTAAACAAAGAGTAATCAACAATTGAATCAGCCTGAGGAGAAAGGGAACAAGTCAAAAATGCCATTTTTTTTTTTTTTTTTTGTGAAAACTGTTCTTTAAGGCAAGGCAAATTGTACTGTGAAGAAAGGGACCATGTCATAACAGTGTTTAGGCTATAAATTGCAAGATGGAGCTAGCTGTACTGCGGAGGAAGGGATCAAGTCACTGACATGATCCCTTACTCCTCAGTACCATAATTACCATAGCTTTCATTAGCTTGCATGGTATCTCTAAGAAAAGAGTTTATAGGTTAGCAAAGCTTCTCCAGCTTGGCAAAACCCCACAAGATAAAAGCGGCAGTAATCCTAACCCTGCTAAAATTTCTGAGCACACATTACAATTAATAAATGAGCATATAAGTAGTCAATAAATCCCATTACACCAACCGAGAAACGGAATATCTTGACGCTCGTTTAAATATTAAAATTATATATGATCTTTTCATAAAGAAATATCCAGATAGTGATATTAAATATGACTTTTTTCGAAAACACTTTTCAGAAAACTTTAAACTTAGGTTTGGTAGACCTAAAGTGGATGTTTGCTCGAAGTGTGAAGAGCTTGGAACAAAAATTAAGAATACATTTTTGTGTGACAGCGCTAAACGTGCAGCAGAGGCTGAACTTAATATCCACAAAAGAAGAGCTGATAAATTTTATAAATCAATGCACGAACCTAAAGAGAGATGTTCACACAATGAAAGTGTTGGAGCGATTCCATTTGACTTCATGCAAAATCTCCCTCTGCCCTCAATCCCTGTACAAGAAATTTTTACATGCGCCAGTTATGGATTAATGCCTTTAATATACATGACCTAAAAACTGGTACTTGTGTAATATATCTTTACCATGAGGGTCAGGCTAGAAAGGGTGCAAATGAAGTTTCCTCTTTTTTGTCTCATTATATTAAAAACTTTATGCCTAAAAATGTGACAGAGTTAACTTTGTTTTCTGACTCATGTCCTGGACAGAATAGAAACCACACTGTCCTGAGACTGTGTTCTGGATTAGTAAGTACTGGGAGCCTACACAAAATAGTGTACAAATTTCCTGAAAGGGAGCACTCTTTCCTGGCATGTGTCCGAGACTTCGGTGTATTTAAAAAGAAAATAGCAAGATCTGATCGGATATACACTCCAAGGGACTACTTAGAAATAATTTGCAATGCTAAATCAAATACGTTTGTGTGTATGGTGGACAGTAGTTACATTTTTGATTTTGATAAATGGTGGCCGAAATACTTCAAGAAAACTGTTTTTTTCTGTGGAGACAAGTACAGCAGAAACGCCTAGAAATAAAAAGCAGTCTTTTATGCCTAGTCGTTTCAAAGAATTTAGTTTTAGTTCTGATGATCCTGGAGTTGTTGTTGCTCGACCATATATTAACAGCTGTGTAGTTCATACATTCCGACTTGGGAAACCTAATCTGTCTGTCATTTCTTTGGAACCAACACGAGCATATCCCGACAACGGTGTGCCAATTAATAACAAAAAACTGGAAGACATTAAAAAGTTGCAAAAATACGTGGAATGCAACGTAGAATCTCAGAACTTTTATCAAGAAATAGCTGCATGGAATGGTACTGATTCAGACAGTGAAGAAAATTAGTATCAAACAGTGTCTTATGGTTTTATATATTTCTGAATCATTATTATTATTAACTTTTCAAAAACACTGTGCTATTTTTCTGATATGACCTGATTTAAAGACTCAAATTAGTAGCCATTTTTTTATATTCTGATAAAGGTTGAATTTTGTGTATTTAAAGTTCAGAATCATTGACATTTTTTACTTTACTTAAAAACAAACTCTTTCGGATGCAAGGAATAATTTTTAGTTTTAGTTAATTTTTTAGCATTATCTACAATAACGTTTTTTTACATTCAGATAAATGTTGTACTGTGTTTTTACTTGTTCCTGAATTTATTGATATTTTTTACTAACCTGATGAAAAAGGCTCTAGTTTAGTTTGATTAGTTTTTAGTTTTAACTTAAATCCTATCATAAGATTGTCATTTTTCCAAACTCTTTACAATATGGAATTTGTAATAAATGTAGCCAATTTTTGTTACACAAATATTTATTTCGATGGATAAATGATTGTACTAAACAAATATAATCTTTTTAAGTATTAAGTAAAGTCTATTGCATTTCGGTAACCAGTTTTCTTTAAACTCGATTCTGACACTGAGGAAGAAGGAAACATGTCAACAAAAATTAAAACCAAATTCTGGTCACATAAAAGACATTTAGTACAAAATACATTAAAAAACAATTTAGTGCTATCATAGTGAATTCACACACAAAAATTGGACAGGATAATATAAAATGTGTGAGTTTAATTTAATTTTTCCTTCCTCCTGAAAAGTTGCAAAAAATGACTTGTTCCCTTTCTCCTCAGCCTGATTCAATTGGATATTAGATTGGTACACAAAACGTTTATACATACAGCAGTCAACATATAGCATAGTAAAATATGTTACCTATAACTAAAAACAGATTAGGGGATGTTCAACTATGTATGGGGATGTTTTACTCACTACTGGTATTAAAAACAATCATAATTTAGAAACATACAAATTACACAATAACTGTAGAACTTTACTACCTTATATCAGTTAGTTGACATAAGGTTACAAACAAAAGTTTATGGTAAATTTATCTAACAAGTAAACTTGGATAATAATTGTAATCATATTGCTGTAAATTATAGTCAAAAGTACTATAGAATAATAGTACCCCCTCCCTAACTCCCCCCGTTATATACCCTAAATCACACACACACACACACACACACACACACACACACACACACACACACACACACACACACACACACACACACACACACACACACACACACACACACACACACACACACACACACACACACACACACACACACACACACACACACACACACACAAGCAGAGAGAGAGAGAGAGAGAGAGAGAGAGAGAGAGAGAGAGAGGAGAGAGAGAGAGAGAGAGAGAGAGAGAGATTATGACCGGCATAAAATATATATGAACTACATGAGACTATGGTACTCTGTATAGACCAAGTTCTAGGTAAATAATATTGTACAAAATGTTAATATTAAGTAATAACCATTTTCATATAATAGATCTGTTATCTACAATGTTGTGTTATAATAGTTTGTAACCTTTCAATGCAAGTTGTTAAATCTATACTGTTATCGTACATAATTCTCAAATTTATGTGAGGGTGATAGTGTAATAAAAATGGTGAGTGGTTTAGAGTGCCAATTGTGGACTGAGACAAGTGAGAGAGAGAGTGTGAGTGAGAGATAGTGTGAAAGAGAGTGAGTGAGTGGGAGGGATCGAGAGTGAGAGAGCGATTTCAGGTTAGAGTGAGAGGCTGTGAGATAGAGAGGTAGAGGGAGAATGGGTGAGAGAGAAGGGGTGATTGTGGACACATACATAAATTTACATATTCTGTGGTACTCTTTGACTATAATTTATAGCAATATGATTACAATTATTATCCAAGTTTACTTGTTAGATAAATTTACCATAAACTTTTGTTTGTAACCTTATGTCAGCTATCTGATGTAAGGTCGTAAAGTTCTACAGTTATTGTGTAATTTGTATGTTTCTACTTTTGATTGTTTTTAATACCAGTAGTGAGTGAAACATGTTAAAAAATAACTTTTAATAATTATATAGTTGAACATCCCCTATCTGTTTTTAGTTATAGGTAATATATTTTACTATGCTATATGTTGACTGCTGTATGTATAAACGTTTTGTGTACCAATCTAATATCCAATTGTTGATTACTGTTTGTTTAATTAATTAAAATATCGTTACATATAGTAATTTAAATTGTAATAGTGTATAAATTAAGTTTTGTGATACTATAATTTTCTCGTTTTCTTAAAGAAAACATTTGAAGATGTAAACAAACTATCTCAACTCCTTCACATATACAATGATACATACATACGCATGCACATACACAAACACGTTCACACAAATTATTGTTCTGTTGTGTTTGACATTTCTTGTGTATTTCATACACAGGTCCTGATGATGACAATAAACATTGTCGAAACGTCGACACCAATAAGTTAAAAATTTGTGTTATTTTTTACCAATCCTCACTAACCCTTTTCACTGAATAGTATAAAGTTTCTTAATCTATTGAATTTATAAGGAAAATGTTAGAATCAAGTATGAGGAAAAAACCTTTATAATTCTATGATAATGTTAGATGTGAGACTTTTTTCCTTGTTTTTGTAGTACACATAAATTATATTACTAGTTCATAAAACAAACACAATTGTAAATAGTTACTTCATGTATTTTACTGTTCTGGGTATCTACAGATTGTTATGCAATGCCTGTTCTTTGAAACTGATGTTCATTGACTTATAATGATCTCTGTTTTAGGTCGATTGGCGTCGGACCTTCATAACAACTGATGCTAACCCATTTTTTGATAGCTTTATAAGATGGCAGTTTCTTCGATTAAGGAATGCCAATAAGATCAAATATGGAAAGCGATACACTGTATTTTCCCCTCGTGATAATCAGCCATGTATGGATCATGATCGGTCAACAGGAGAAGGTGTTGGACCACAGGAGTACACCCTCATCAAATTGAAAGTGATTCCACCATACCCACCCAAATTAAAGTAATTGTTTTTACATATCTTATTTATTGTGATGTTATTATTATTATATTAAATGTTATAGAGAGTATTGTGAACTTGAGAAGACTTTTGTTGTATGAATCTGTAGATATTAGGCAAAAGATAAAAATGGTCAGGGAGCACCTAGGGTGAAGTGAGAGGATGGAAGTTGTATAGCGGATAACGGAAACTATACCGTGTTTTCTTGTATATAATGCGCACTTTTTTCCCAGATTTTCTTCCCCCAAAAGGGGGTGTGCATTATACACGAATAATATAACTTACATGGTATGTCTCCACGTGTATGGTCAGATTGTGCATGGCAGAGTTGGCAACATCTCTTAAAACTGGCAGGCTTGAGTCTAGTAATAGTAAAATAAAATTTACTGGTAATTTGGTTCGCAGTTTTCACCCCTTCTCCTTCAGTTATTTGTTCACACTGTAGACTTATAACAGTACTCTGTTGTAGCATTCTGTTCCTGTACTTGTTTGTCGTCATTAGTTGTAACGGTACAATCCGGTACCTATAGAGGTTTTGGGGAAAAACATGTATAAATTTTATTATTTCATTCAAAAGCATAAATACTGGTGAAGTTTCGTGAGGTTTTGTAACGACGTAGTAAGCTCAGTGCAGGAATTGTACCAAGGTCAACAGTGTACGTGCAAAACAGCAACTAGATTTTGCCAGACGAACTCTGACCTATTATGTCTTCAGGCCAATCCTGTAAAACGTCACAACAGGAATGCAACGCGCAGTTCGCCTCGCCTTAAAAGCTAGTGTGTCATATGTAAAAGACAATGAGATTGGTGACGTGACACCCTCTCCACCTCAGAATTGAAGCCGTTCATCTCACTCTCAGTCATGTAATACCAGCTGTGCCGGACGGACACGTACAAAAGTTCCGAAACTAAATCTCGGGTGCACCCAAACAAAATGTGAAATTCGGAACAAGATTTGTAAATTAACAGTTAATCGTCAGTTATCATGTAGAATATTATTTCAAAAAGTGCGTGCGACCATCAAATAATAGGGATGTGCGCAATAAGATTGGACTCACATGTAACCAGATAAGTACAACTACAAAACAGCAGACAATTTCTTCAATCAGATAAATTCAAACCACTAAAAATGCAATTAAAGAAATGTATATTTAAATGAGCTCAATTTGGGGAATCTAGAAATTGTATAGCATGAATGAGAGCGTGATCGGGTGAATGAAAAAATCTATCTTTAAGAAGTGCTGGGTTGTGTTTTAATATGATTCATTATACGTTATTATGATTTATTATACTTTCTATTGGTGTGAATACAAAATGTTAATGGGAATAATTTTTAACTTGATTTGATAAACTATGCTGAGACTCTATGTTATTATTCAAATGATAATACCTTACCTTCGGGTTTCAATCCAGGTTTCTACAGACGAAAAGTTGCAGAAGGATTATTTGTGTTGAGGGGTGAACATATAATAACACCGTTTATATTGGTTAGAACAACTGATTTGAATTTTATTTAATACGCAAAATGCTTATTGGCATATTAAGACATTAATAAACAAATTTACAAATTAACAGCACAAAAATCATAAAAAAGTAATTGGCGAACCAATCTTACTTAACTATGACAGTTATAACTAACAATTTATGTGTTTACTGAACCAGTACGTAATTTATCCCCATTCTCCTACCCATTCATTCTTTTACATGAACATTCTATTTAAACCCCTTTCCCTTAGAGATCTCATGATTATTTGAAATGTTCCCAGGTATAAATTTTAAGGTTGTTCAAATTTTGGAATTATAAGAAATTGATTATACGAGTACTCAGCCTGGTTGTAGACCTGGTCCAACTGTTGCGGCACTTATTTCACTCCGCACTCCGAAAGTCAATGGAAGATAATTAAAGTTATTTTTTCTTGTGACGGGCGTTAATTATTCACTGGTTGAATGATATTACTCACTGATTAGAACCGTGTTTTATCACATTTCGCTTTTTGTCGGCCGACTTTCCTTTGCTCGAGCACTTAGGTTTGGAGTTAGTTGACCGCGCGGTCAGAGTTACGAGCTGACTAACTCTTAAACTGGCATTAGGGCCATGATTCACAAGGGTGAGTCTGGTCACGTGATCGCCAGTCTGCGTTCCCATTGGTTCTTTTAAAGGTGTTCTATAAGCTGGACATCGAGTTTGGCAACATTTTGCCGCCTGGTGAAATCTATGCTTGGCGTCATTTTTTCCGTGATTCACGGCTGCCACAAACTGTATGTCATTACGTAATGTGTCCGGCCTGTCTGAGTCCAGAGACAAAACACAGACGTGTTGTTTTGTAATAACACTGCATGCGTGGTTGATGAAATCGAGGTTCCAAAAAGGTGAACACTGACTACATTGGGATTACAATCGATTTAAATTATTACTTTTAACATACAATTCTGTACCATTACAATACCCCCCCAATGAGAGGTTTTATGCCGAAGCATAAAAACTCTCATTGACTAAAACCTAAGAGGATCAGTGAAGATATGGCGCCGCAACCCCCTTAGCTCTTTACTAAAATCATGGGTACTTACCCCCCCTAGTCCGGTGGTTGTGGCTGCACCCATCCGACCTTACTGGACTTCTCTATTCGAGATCCCAACACCATAAAATCAGATAGGCACCCACCACAGTATCACCTGACTCTGAAACATTCAATTCAAATATCAACAAATGGACTTCCATTATTCCATATCCCCAACTGATTTGTTTCCTCTTAGTCATACCGGTTCATTATTAGCAAAGTACTGATTTTTTTTTTTTACTTCCATATTCCTTAAGGAAATGGAAGTATGGTGATGGCAAAAAAAATCGTGTTCGAGATTATTGCAGATTCTGATTGTACTACACTCAAAACATGAAAAAAAGTTGTTTTCCAAAGTGTGTGTGTGTGTGTGTGTGTGTGTGTGTGTGTGTGTGTGTGTGTAGATTTTTTTCTATGGCAAACGATAACAGCCGCAAATTCAAACAGAATCAAATAATTTTTTGCATACAGCTCTGATTTGCAGAGTACTCACGACCTACTGTTTTTGGTGAAGATCGGTTGAGGGAAAGGGGTAGTTTACCTGCAACGGTTTTTTTTATCAAGGAAATTTTTTTTTTTGGCAAACGATAACAGCCGCAAATTCAAACAGAATCAAAAGATTATTTGCATACAGCCCTAAATTGTAGAGTTCTCAAGACCTATTGTTTTTGGTGAAGATCGTTAAAGGGAAAGGGGTAGTTTACCTGCAACGTTTTTTAACAAGGGTATTTTATATGGCAGACGATAACAGCCGCAACTTCAAACAGAATCAAATAATTTTTTGCATACAGCCCTGATTTGTAGAGTACTCAAGACCTGTTGTTTTTGGTGAAGATCGGTTACGGGGAAGGGGTAGTTTACCTGCAACCTTTTACGTTTTAACAACAGTAAAGTATTTGAAAATTCATTTAAACTTTTTCAAACAATGGTAATTGTTAAAAATAAAATAATTTTGTTGCCAGGCAATAAAATTATAATTTTTTCATTTTAATGTAAATTATGTATGAGTTAATATACATATATAAAATAATATATCGTTCGTGGCAGGTAAGCATATCTGTTATGTAATGTTTACGTTTCCATTTTATTATTATGACTACAGCAATAAAAAGGCAGGGAAGACACACACACACACACACACACACACACACACACACACACACACACACACACACACACACACACACACACACACACACACACACACACACACACACACACACACACACACACACACACACACACAAAATTCGCGTTATTTCTGGCCTCACTCATGTTTATTTTCTTACATTTGCACGCTTTTTAAATGGAAAGTGCCGAAACCCACACCAACATAACGCGTGCAAGCCGAAAAAATGGACCTCAATTTGCGTCCTGTGGATCGCTGGGCAGTGTAACTGCACGTGTTTACAGAGGAACATACACAGACTTTTCGTCTTTAGGGAATGAACCCTCTGCAAGATGCTGAGGGTCCATGAGTGACTTCGGAGCGCTCCTTCTTTTTCGCGTGTTTGTTCTGTGAAACATACAAGGTAGATTCACAGCTTTACTCTAAGCAACGCTCAATAGGAAATGTTGAAAATTTTTGTCCACGGTGTACCCTCATTCACACTAAACCTGCTCTGATGTTTTAATTACGGACATCATAATATTAAAACTTTGGAAACTTGAGCACTACTTAATGGAGATCAATCATTAACTTATACAAGCCATTAATTTTATGCATATTTTTTATATATATGTGTACAATGTTATCGGCAACAAAGAAGTAGTTTTTGTTAAAATTCCCTCCTGGGATATTTGGCCGTAGTCCAATGTTTTCTACAAAACCAGACGTTTCGGCAATGCCATCGACTTCCATCATCAGTGAAAATCGAGTGCGATAACATGAGGTGGTATACGTTAGTGACCACAGTACTGTGGTTAAGGCTGAAGCAGTAAGTAGAAAGAAGTAGTTTCTAAGGTAATATTTCATTTCGAAAATGATTTTAAATATAAATCTTAGAATATGGAAGTCATGTATGGTTCTCCATACCGATATTTTTATACAAATTACTGGTTTTACATTTAGTTTGGTTGGCATACAATGACAGTTGTTCTATATTTGTACACAATTACATAAACAGGATATAACCTAATAAACATTTCAAATGGACATTACTATTTTTTCCTTGAGTTATAAACAAAACATTACCACCTTATTCATTACACGTCAAAAATAAATTATTCCCATTTATTAGATTGTCCATTTGTTAAATCAATTAATTGAACTTCAATTATTTCGCAATACTCTTACCCTATTACAAAGATTTCAATTTATCATCAACAAGTTACATTGGTTTCAATCAACCCTATACCTGGCCTTCATAAAATACAATGTCCCCATGGGCATATAAACTTACGGTCTACTTACATCTAAATCATATGAATTCCATACATATTAAATAGTGTTCACAATACACTATTACCCCTCCAAAATAACACATTGATTATATAGAATACCAGTAAATCATAACAATCATAACTATGAAATTTTTTTTTCCAACACCCCCTTCTAATCCCTTAACCCCTGATACCCGTTACAATTGACTGTGTTCTGCACTAGGCTTCTTGACCATCGCCGGCCTCATCCTAGCCATAAACCTAGTCTCCCTCGTGGCCTGTAACTTGGTCACCTCCTATCCACACTCACTATTACCCCCCCTGGACTGTAGCGCCCAGTTGCTTCCACAAGGACTGATGCGAAAGGGGTGGACATTTTTTTCTTTTATTCCACCCCCATCCTTGCTTTGGCGTTACAATAAAACTTCAGTAACATACTTACTAACAATGATTGATACGTCCCTAATGGACTACCACCCCTATATGGGTGAAAATAGCCCTGTTCCAAAAATTGGTAGATTCCCCCCAAAATAACCCCCCTACTAAATCTAACAAACCACCGGGTTAACAAAACAAAAACACCACATGCCGGTTATAACAATTAAAATTTATGATTTGTCATAATTAACTACTTTCACGGTCATGATCCGGTGAGGTCATGGCCGCACTTAGGTGGGGAATCTACAGTATAAAACATAAATTGACTATTTATAAAGGTTTACATTAACAGTTGTATGCACATCTTGTTTTACAAACACTATCTCAGCCTAAACATTTTTGATTAGATTCCCACAAAAATTTCCTTCAGTTTTCAATTTAAATATTTTAATCATTGCGTTTTCATCAATTATTATTTATTTTACAATTACAGTTAAGCTTCAGGTAAAAATAAACTTAAACGCATCACTAAAATTCACGTTGTTAAGTTAATCCAAGGCCAACTCAAATTTAATTTAGTTTCGTCATTTGTTCAAAACAATTTCAGTTACTGTAATTACATTTTTTAAAATGATTCTAGTTAGTTTAATGTTTAATTTCACCTTGGTATTTCAATAAAGTTTACCTGCATCACATCGTTTGGTTCAAACCTCTCCTTAAATTCCTCCATAATCACATTCTAACTACCATTTATCTCTACTCATAACCTAACATAGCAGGTACCACAAAATAATAATTTAACCCTTAGGTAATATAACTTTTATTTTAAAATATTTTCACAAATTATTTTTCTTTAATTACCCGTGAATAGGTTATATATTGTATGTACAGAATTATGGTATACAGGGATGCGATTGAAGACGAACAGAACCCAGTGTCATTGAATGTGAACCAAACCCTGTTGGCAGCCCTGAATTCCTTACCTGCCCCCTTTTTCAGATATATAAAAAAAAACCCAATCGCTAATCTACGACCCCATCCCTGTAGGCCATAATTCTATTAAGACTACACGGAAAATTTGTTATATAGGTTTGTCTCCTCAACCACAAAACTTCTCCACTACCTACCTATTAAGGGATGAGTTTACAATCCGCAAATAACACCAGTTTATTAACTTGAGGATTACCTTAATACATTATTTAGAATTAGGGCAATCAATGGTCCGTGGGGTGTGCCAATTTGTGCACCTATTTTTCTGTTTCTTTAAACACGGACTTTAGGGGTCCCCCTCCCCGTTAAGTATACTATGTAAAATTTCTAGTTTCTACCAATTTGGTAGGGAAAGACCATCCTTGTCCCACCTCAATGGGAGGTGGCTACAACCATGGCCTGTCCCTATGTGTCCAAAATCCACGACCAGGGCTGGTGAGACTGTGGCCGCCCAAAAGTGGGGGAGGGTCCCTTCTGAAAACAATACATTTTTTTTATACAATTACATGATTTATTTTAAAATTTTATTTTGACCAATACTTTTTTAAATTGGCGGCGTTATGTGTACCCACTATCTCCCGTGTCACTTGATTTCGTAAAACATATGCGTTATCCATTTTAATTTCAATTACTTCATACGGTCCTTCATATAACAAAAAGAATTTCTTAATCTCTTTCCTGTGCACTTCATAAATCATGTCTTCTCACTAATACCAACTGACCTACCTCATACTTAGTCCATTTGCCTTAGCATCATGCCGCTGTTTTCTTTTTTCTCCCTTAGTTAATAAATTTTCATTTGCGAGTTTTAATTTTACCTCCAAACCTCGTGTGTGCTGTCCGGTGGGTAATTGAACAGCTATTCCAGAATTCTAGGTGGGCGTGTCCCCTTGACCAGCTCGTAAGGTGTAAACCCAGTTGATTCATGAGTAGTATAATTAAACCATTCTTCAAATTTTCCCACATACATTGGCCATTCGCTGTGTTTGGCATGGCAATATGCCCGAAAAATCCTCCCTAATTCCCGCATAACTCTTTCGGCCTGGTTCGACTGACGATGGTATACCGCCGTGTGTTTAGGTATGATGCCTTCCCAACCCAAAGTTTGTCGCCAAGTTCCACTAATGAATTGGGGTCCATGATCAGATAGTATTATTTTGGGTTTTCCGGTTTTAATCATATAATCCTTCGTTAATTTTTCACTTAATACTTTACTGGTTGCCTTTTTGACACTATATAATCTTACAAATTTCGTGAATGTATCTAATACCACAAAAATGTACATTGCGCCTCCCCTTCCCTTTGGTAGAGGGCCAAACAAATCCACCGCAACTAAATCAAAGGGTCGCTCGACTCTAATGTATTTCATTTCTCCCTCTAATCGGTAATTAACTACCTTCGACTTCTGACATAAATCGCACCCCCGGAGTAAAGTTCTATTCCTCCGTTCCATATTTTTAAATAAACATGATTCTTTCAGTACATTTACACACTTCCTAGCACCGAAATGCCCATATCAAAAATGGCAGTCCCATATTATCTTATCTACCAACCCTTCCGGTATAACTAACCTCCAATCACGCTCTCCCCCTCTACTTTCTTAAACAGACTCCCTTGATAGATCTGAAAATATCGGCTATACCCTAACTTATCTAAGTCGGACTCTAAGCTAGTTATTATTTTATTCAGTTTAATATCTGTCCTTTGCATGCTATTAATGTCTTTCAACTCCTCCCCAAACAGTCTATCTTCCCTACTAAGTCTAAAGATTTCTATTTCTTTTAAGTCTCTTCCGGTTCTCATTCCCTCCGTATCTACCCTAGATAAAGTGTCAGGTATCTTATTTTCCACCCCTTTTATATACTCCCAAGTAAAATTATACTCTTGTAACGCTAGCACCCACCTGGTTATTCTGCTGTATGTTAATTTACAGGTGTTTAAAAAAGATAATGCCGTGTGGTCAGTCCGGATGATGGTAGAATTTTCCAACAGACAGGTTCGGAATTTCTTTACGGCAAAGACAATGCTTAGTAATTCCTTCTCGGTGGTTGTATAATTCCTTTCGGCAGCTAGCAACGTCCTGCTGGCGAAAGTGATCGTGTGGTGTTCCTTGTTGTTGTCCTCCTGGTACAACTCAGCACCTAAAGCGATATTACTGGCGTCCGTCTGTAAATAAAATGTGCGTTCAAAGTTAGGGTGATTCATCATGATCATTTTAACAAAAAAGTCCTTTATCTCATTAAACGCATCTCGTTCTTTTTCCCCCCATCTCCACTGCTTATTCTTTTGTAACTCAACTTTGAAGTTATATGGGCATAGTTTTTCTGAAATTTTCTATAAAAATTACATAACCCTAAAAAACTTTGCAATTGCTTAATATTTCTGGGTTCCGGAAATTTTAAAATTGATTCTACTTTCTCTGGGTTGGCTTTTATCCCTTCTGGTGTTATTATGAAACCTAAAAAATGTATTTCTTTCTGTAAAAATTTAGATTTCTCCCAGTTGACAGTCAACCCCCCTTTATGCAATCTATCTAATACATATTCTAAACGTTCCACGTGTTCTGAGAATGTTCGTGAGGCTATCAGTATATCATCTACATAAATAGTTAAAAAATCCAAATTTTGTGGCTGCTAAATCTCATCTAGACATTTTATAAAGCTGGCCATGCTGGTATTCAGCGCAAAAGGTAACCGTTTAAATTGGTAATTCTTCCCATTGAAAAGGAATGCTGTATATTTCCGGCTTTCACATGCTAACGGGACTTGCCAGTACCCCGTGGTTAAATCTAATGAGGTCATGTATTTAACTCCACTGAATTTTTGGAATATCTCGTCTATTGCTTCGGGCGATTCTCGATCCGGAATAATTATTTGATTAATCCTGCGGGCGTCTAAACATAATCTGACTCGACCATCTTTTTTAATAACTACTACTAACGGGTTAGAATACGGTGAAACTGATCTCTCTATTATGTCCCCCTCTAACATTTTATCTAATTCAGCCTGAACCGCTCTTCTCTTTGAATATGGCACCAGATAGCTTCTTTGTACATAGGGTGCGTGTTCCCTCACCTTTAATTCACATTCATAATTTCTTGCCCTCCCGGGTACTTCAGCAAACACTTCTCTAAAACACTCTACTACCCGCCACAACGATTTACGTTGAGAACTCCCTACGACGCCACCCTCACTACAAAACTTCACCACTCTATCCTCCCAAATTCGTTCATTTATGTCACCCCCTAACTCTCTCTCTACATACATACATATTAACTTCCGTTTCTAGTTTACTACCCCTATTTAGTATCACCTTAACTCCTGAAATTCTCACTGTGTCTACTACCCGCTCAAAACTAATCTGAACTGGTTCAATTTCATTATTCAGTACTAACAGCTGCTTCTGAAAATCAATTACCGCCTTATGCTTTATCAAAAAATCGTTCCCCAAAATAACCTCCAAATTTAACCCCCTTAATACTAGAAATTATTATCATACCCTACCCCATTAATTACCATATTCAAATGTACCTGTTTAGTTACACGTTTACTCCTAACCCCGGTAATACCTACAATAGTCACCCCCGCAACTGGCAAAGATGGGATATTTTTGTTTGTTTCTTGCAATTCCTCGAGTATGTGTTCGGAAATAACTTCACTACCTGTATCTACTAAGGTTTTTATTTTCTTACCTTCAATTTGGATTCTTACTTCGATCAGTCCGGTCTCTGATCTTCCTGCCTCTGTGTTATCCTCCTCCATCAGTTCCTTGGACAGGTCAGTGCGGATAACGTTACTTAGGTAGCCGTTGTTGTCTTGGGCCCCGCAGTCCTTTGTCGACAATGGTGGGGTCCCTTCACCCACTGTCCTTGCTAGTTTTCCATTTGAGTTGTACGGCCTGGAGTATACCCACCACGGCCTCAGTTAGCAATTCCACTACTTCCCGGTGCTCCTCGGTTGCTGCTCCCTCCTCTCTGTGGTTGATTGTTTTGGTTATGCTCGGTGTTATTTCGTTGACAGTTCCTCTCTTTATGGCACCTATAACAGGTCGTTCTGCTGGCGTAGTTCTCACAATGACACTCTACACACCTCCAATCCTCCCTTCTATTATTATTAATTCCCCGTTCCCCTCTATAATGGGTTGATGTCCCCCTGGGGTGATAATGGTTTCCGTTTGTATATGGTGCGGGCGGATTCGGACGCCAACCCGTCTCTCGGTCTCTAATGTTTTGGAAAATATCTAGTATTTGCTCGAGTTCATTTATATTTAATATTCATGTTTAATATGATAACCAAATCACTTGTACGAATTAATAAATTATTTACCTTAAATTATCCGCCGTGTGATTTCTTGTGCTTCGTCTATGACGCGTTTCAGAGCTTATGCTCCATCATCAGATATTAAAAAGGTAAAACTATCACTCTTGCGAGATCGTTAAGAAGTTAAAATATCAAAATTTGCATTTGATATTTTAACTTCTTAACGATCTCGCAAGAGTGATAGTTTTACCTTTTTAATATCTGATGATGGAGCATAAGCTCTGAAACGCGTCATAGACGAAGCACAAGAAATCACACGGCGGATAATTTAAGGTAAATAATTTATTAATTCGTACAAGTGATTTGGTTATCATATTAAACATGAATATTAAATATAAATGAACTCGAGCAAATACTAGATATTTTCCAAAACATTAGAGACCGAGAGACGGGTTGGCGTCCGAATCCGCCCGCACCATATACAAACGGAAACCATTATCACCCCAGGGGGACATCAACCCATTATAGAGGGGAACGGGGAATTAATAATAATAGAAGGGAGGATTGGAGGTGTGTAGAGTGTCATTGTGAGAACTACGCCAGCAGAACGACCTGTTATAGGTGCCATAAAGAGAGGAACTGTCAACGAAATAACACCGAGCATAACCAAAACAATCAACCACAGAGAGGAGGGAGCAGCAACCGAGGAGCACCGGGAAGTAGTGGAATTGCTAACTGAGGCCGTGGTGGGTATACTCCAGGCCGTACAACTCAAATGGAAAACTAGCAAGGACAGTGGGTGAAGGGACCCCACCATTGTCGACAAAGGACTGCGGGGCCCAAGACAACAACGGCTACCTAAGTAACGTTATCCGCACTGACCTGTCGAAGGAACTGATGGAGGAGGATAACACAGAGGCAGGAAGATCAGAGACCGGACTGATCGAAGTAAGAATCCAAATTGAAGGTAAGAAAATAAAAACCTTAGTAGATACAGGTAGTGAAGTTATTTCCGAACACATACTCGAGGAATTGCAAGAAACAAACAAAAATATCCCATCTTTGCCAGTTGCGGGGGTGACTATTGTAGGTATTACCGGGGTTAGGAGTAAACGTGTAACTAAACAGGTACATTTGAATATGGTAATTAATGGGGTAGGGTATGATAATACATTTCTAGTATTAAGGGGGTTAAATTTGGAGGTTATTTTGGGGAACGATTTTTTGATAAAGCATAAGGCGGTAATTGATTTTCAGAAGCAGCTGTTAGTACTGAATAATGAAATTGAACCAGTTCAGATTAGTTTTGAGCGGGTAGTAGACACAGTGAGAATTTCAGGAGTTAAGGTGATACTAAATAGGGGTAGTAAACTAGAAACGGAAGTTAATATGTATGTATGTAGAGAGAGAGTTAGGGGGTGACATAAATGAACGAATTTGGGAGGATAGAGTGGTGAAGTTTTGTAGTGAGGGTGGCGTCGTAGGGAGTTCTCAACGTAAATCGTTGTGGCGGGTAGTAGAGTGTTTTAGAGAAGTGTTTGCTGAAGTACCCGGGAGGGCAAGAAATTATGAATGTGAATTAAAGGTGAGGGAACACGCACCCTATGTACAAAGAAGCTATCTGGTGCCATATTCAAAGAGAAGAGCAGTTCAGGCTGAATTAGATAAAATGTTAGAGGGGGACATAATAGAGAGATCAGTTTCACCGTATTCTAACCCGTTAGTAGTAGTTATTAAAAAAGATGGTCGAGTCAGATTATGTTTAGACGCCCGCAGGATTAATCAAATAATTATTCCGGATCGAGAATCGCCCGAAGCAATAGACGAGATATTCCAAAAATTCAGTGGAGTTAAATACATGACCTCATTAGATTTAACCACGGGGTACTGGCAAGTCCCGTTAGCATGTGAAAGCCGGAAATATACAGCATTCCTTTTCAATGGGAAGAATTACCAATTTAAACGGTTACCTTTTGCGCTGAATACCAGCATGGCCAGCTTTATAAAATGTCTAGATGAGATTTAGCAGCCACAAAATTTGGATTTTTTAACTATTTATGTAGATGATATACTGATAGCCTCACGAACATTCTCAGAACACGTGGAACGTTTAGAATATGTATTAGATAGATTGCATAAAGGGGGGTTGACTGTCAACTGGGAGAAATCTAAATTTTTACAGAAAGAAATACATTTTTTAGGTTTCATAATAACACCAGAAGGGATAAAAGCCAACCCAGAGAAAGTAGAATCAATTTTAAAATTTCCGGGACCCAGAAATATTAAGCAATTGCAAAGTTTTTTAGGGTTATGTAATTTTTATAGAAAATTTCAGAAAAACTATGCCCATATAACTTCAAAGTTGAGTTACAAAAGAATAAGCAGTGGAGATGGGGGGAAAAAGAACGAGATGCGTTTAATGAGATAAAGGACTGTTTTGTTAAAATGATCATGATGAATCACCCTAACTTTGAACGCACATTTTATTTACAGATGGACGCCAGTAATATCGCTTTAGGTGCTGAGTTGTACCAGGAGGACAACAACAAGGAACACCACACGATCACTTTCGCCAGCAGGACGTTGCTAGCTGCCGAAAGGAATTATACAACCACCGAGAAGGAATTACTAAGCATTGTCTTTGCCGTAAAGAAATTCCGAACCTGTCTGTTGGAAAATTCTACCATCATCCGGACTGACCACACGGCATTATCTTTTTTAAACACCTGTAAATTAACATACAGCAGAATAACCAGGTGGGTGCTAGCGTTACAAGAGTATAATTTTACTTGGGAGTATATAAAAGGGGTGGAAAATAAGATACCTGACACTTTATCTAGGGTAGATACGGAGGGAATGAGAACCGGAAGAGACTTAAAAGAAATAGAAATCTTTAGACTTAGTAGGGAAGATAGACTGTTTGGGGAGGAGTTGAAAGACATTAATAGCATGCAAAGGACAGATATTAAACTGAATAAAATAATAACTAGCTTAGAGTCCGACTTAGATAAGTTAGGGTATAGCCGATATTTTCAGATCTATCAAGGGAGTCTGTTTAAGAAAGTAGAGGGGGAGAGCGTGATTGGAGGTTAGTTATACCGGAAGGGTTGGTAGATAAGATAATATGGGACTGCCATTTTTGATATGGGCATTTCGGTGCTAGGAAGTGTGTAAATGTACTGAAAGAATCATGTTTATTTAAAAATATGGAACGGAGGAATAGAACTTTACTCCGGGGGTGCGATTTATGTCAGAAGTCGAAGGTAGTTAATTACCGATTAGAGGGAGAAATGAAATACATTAGAGTCGAGCGACCCTTTGATTTAGTTGCGGTGGATTTGTTTGGCCCTCTACCAAAGGGAAGGGGAGGCGCAATGTACATTTTTGTGGTATTAGATACATTCACGAAATTTGTAAGATTATATAGTGTCAAAAAGGCAACCAGTAAAGTATTAAGTGAAAAATTAACGAAGGATTATATGATTAAAACCGGAAAACCCAAAATAATACTATCTGATCATGGACCCCAATTCATTAGTGGAACTTGGCGACAAACTTTGGGTTGGGAAGGCATCATACCTAAACACACGGCGGTATACCATCGTCAGTCGAACCAGGCCGAAAGAGTTATGCGGGAATTAGGGAGGATTTTTCGGGCATATTGCCATGCCAAACACAGCGAATGGCCAATGTATGTGGGAAAATTTGAAGAATGGTTTAATTATACTACTCATGAATCAACTGGGTTTACACCTTACGAGCTGGTCAAGGGGACACGCCCACCTAGAATTCTGGAATAGCTGTTCAATTACCCACCGGACAGCACACACGAGGTTTGGAGGTAAAATTAAAACTCGCAAATGAAAATTTATTAACTAAGGGAGAAAAAAGAAAACGGCGGCATGATGCTAAGGCAAATGGACTAAGTATGAGGTAGGTCAGTTGGTATTAGTGAGAAGACATGATTTATGAAGTGCACAGGAAAGAGATTAAGAAATTCTTTTTGTTATATGAAGGACCGTATGAAGTAATTGAAATTAAAATGGATAACGCATATGTTTTACGAAATCAAGTGACACGGGAGATAGTGGGTACACATAACGCCGCCAATTTAAAAAAGTATTGGTCAAAATAAAATTTTAAAATAAATCATGTAATTGTATAAAAAAAATGTATTGTTTTCAGAAGGGACCCTCCCCCACTTTTGGGCGGCCACAGTCTCACCAGCCCTGGTCGTGGATTTTGGACACATAGGGACAGGCCATGGTTGTAGCCACCTCCCATTGAGGTGGGACAAGGATGGTCTTTCCCTACCAAATTGGTAGAAACTAGAAATTTTACATAGTATACTTAACGGGGAGGGGGACCCCTAAAGTCCGTGTTTAAAGAAACAGAAAAATAGGTGCACAAATTGGCACACCCCACGGACCATTGATTGCCCTAATTCTAAATAATGTATTAAGGTAATCCTCAAGTTAATAAACTGGTGTTATTTGCGGATTGTAAACTCATCCCTTAATAGGTAGGTAGTGGAGAAGTTTTGTGGTTGAGGAGACAAACCTATATAACAAATTTTCCGTGTAGTCTTAATAGAATTATGGCCTACAGGGATGGGGTCGTAGATTAGCGATTGGGTTTTTTTTTATATATCTGAAAAAGGGGGCAGGTAAGGAATTCAGGGCTGCCAACAGGGTTTGGTTCACATTCAATGACACTGGGTTCTGTTCGTCTTCAATCGCATCCCTGTATACCATAATTCTGTACATACAATATATAACCTATTCACGGGTAATTAAAGAAAAATAATTTGTGAAAATATTTTAAAATAAAAGTTATATTACCTAAGGGTTAAATTATTATTTTGTGGTACCTGCTATGTTAGGTTATGAGTAGAGATAAATGGTAGTTAGAATGTGATTATGGAGGAATTTAAGGAGAGGTTTGAACCAAACGATGTGATGCAGGTAAACTTTATTGAAATACCAAGGTGAAATTAAACATTAAACTAACTAGAATCATTTTAAAAAATGTAATTACAGTAACTGAAATTGTTTTGAACAAATGACGAAACTAAATTAAATTTGAGTTGGCCTTGGATTAACTTAACAACGTGAATTTTAGTGATGCGTTTAAGTTTATTTTTACCTGAAGCTTAACTGTAATTGTAAAATAAATAATAATTGATGAAAACGCAATGATTAAAATATTTAAATTGAAAACTGAAGGAAATTTTTGTGGGAATCTAATCAAAAATGTTTAGGCTGAGATAGTGTTTGTAAAACAAGATGTGCATACAACTGTTAATGTAAACCTTTATAAATAGTCAATTTATGTTTTATACTGTAGATTCCCCACCTAAGTGCGGCCATGACCTCACCGGATCATGACCGTGAAAGTAGTTAATTATGACAAATCATAAATTTTAATTGTTATAACCGGCATGTGGTGTTTTTGTTTTGTTAACCCGGTGGTTTGTTAGATTTAGTAGGGGGGTTATTTTGGGGGGAATCTACCAATTTTTGGAACAGGGCTATTTTCACCCATATAGGGGTGGTAGTCCATTAGGGACGTATCAATCATTGTTAGTAAGTATGTTACTGAAGTTTTATTGTAACGCCAAAGCAAGGATGGGGGTGGAATAAAAGAAAAAAATGTCCACCCCTTTCGCATCAGTCCTTGTGGAAGCAACTGGGCGCTACAGTCCAGGGGGGGTAATAGTGAGTGTGGATAGGAGGTGACCAAGTTACAGGCCACGAGGGAGACTAGGTTTATGGCTAGGATGAGGCCGGCGATGGTCAAGAAGCCTAGTGCAGAACACAGTCAATTGTAACGGGTATCAGGGGTTAAGGGATTAGAAGGGGGTGTTGGAAAAAAAAATTTCATAGTTATGATTGTTATGATTTACTGGTATTCTATATAATCAATGTGTTATTTTGGAGGGGTAATAGTGTATTGTGAACACTATTTAATATGTATGGAATTCATATGATTTAGATGTAAGTAGACCGTAAGTTTATATGCCCATGGGGACATTGTATTTTATGAAGGCCAGGTATAGGGTTGATTGAAACCAATGTAACTTGTTGATGATAAATTGAAATCTTTGTAATAGGGTAAGAGTATTGCGAAATAATTGAAGTTCAATTAATTGATTTAACAAATGGACAATCTAATAAATGGGAATAATTTATTTTTGACGTGTAATGAATAAGGTGGTAATGTTTTGTTTATAACTCAAGGAAAAAATAGTAATGTCCATTTGAAATGTTTATTAGGTTATATCCTGTTTATGTAATTGTGTACAAATATAGAACAACTGTCATTGTATGCCAACCAAACTAAATGTAAAACCAGTAATTTGTATAAAAATATCGGTATGGAGAACCATACATGACTTCCATATTCTAAGATTTATATTTAAAATCATTTTCGAAATGAAATATTACCTTAGAAACTACTTCTTTCTACTTACTGCTTCAGCCTTAACCACAGTACTGTGGTCACTAACGTATACCACCTCATGTTATCGCACTCGATTTTCACTGATGATGGAAGTCGATGGCATTGCCGAAACGTCTGGTTTTGTAGAAAACATTGGACTACGGCCAAATATCCCAGGAGGGAATTTTAACAAAAACTACTTCTTTGTTGCCGATAACATTGTACACATATATATAAAAAATATGCATAAAATTAATGGCTTGTATAAGTTAATGATTGATCTCCATTAAGTAGTGCTCAAGTTTCCAAAGTTTTAATATTATGATGTCCGTAATTAAAACATCAGAGCAGGTTTAGTGTGAATGATTAAAAAGGTAAAACTATCACTCTTGCGAGATCGTTAAGAAGTTAAAATATCAAAATTTGCATTTGATATTTTAACTTCTTAACGATCTCGCAAGAGTGATAGTTTTACCTTTTTAATATCTGATGATGGAGCATAAGCTCTGAAACGCGTCATAGACGAAGCACAAGAAATCACACGGCGGATAATTTAAGGTAAATAATTTATGAATTCATTTATATCTTCCACTTCCCGCGTCATTAAGTTGATCTGAATTTCTCTTGGTAAGTGTTTACTTACATACCGTACAAACGATCGGAACGATAACGGGGGCTCTAAATATTTCACCTCATTGTATGACCGCATCACGTACAGTGTCACATTATCCCCCCGGGCCCCGAAATTACCTTTTCCCTTAATCTTACTGCGTAGCCCCTCTTGCTCCTCCTCCGACCAGTATTTGCTTCGGAAGGCACTCTCAGAACTTTGATAATCTCCCCATTCTGCTTTATGTACTTCCGCCCACACTGCAGAACTCCCTCTGAAGCATTTCATTATTTTTAATAACTTAACTTCCCAATTACTATTGCAAAACTGATTATATTCTTTTACTCTGTTTAAAAATTGCATGGGGTGTACTCCCCTACTCTCACAACTAAATGACTCTAGTTCGATGTCGTTTTTACTTCTCGCGTTATTAATGTTCGTTCCGTGACACTGTTTAGTTTTTTTGCTTATCTCCCCACTTAATTCATCTTTGGTATTGATCAATTTTTGTTCGATCAAGTTAAACTTGTTATTAGTTACGCATTCGGATTGAATGCTGGCCTCATTTACCATTTCTACCGCGCCTTTTAATAACTGTATTTCGGACTTATGGCTATTTTCCATCTCATTAATCTTGCTATCAATATTAGTTTCATATATTTGTATATCTCTAAGGTTTTCAATTTTATTTCTAGTGTTATTTTTACACTATCTATTTTGGTTACAATGTCACTATTGTACTCATCTATTTTGCTTTCTAAATTTTCATTAATTATGTTAATTTTTTCATTAAACTGTTCGTTCACTAACTCTATCACTTTATTATTATTATCACTAATACGATTATCTAATTGTGCATTAATGACACTTATACGCTCATCGAGCTGTTGTATTAACATTCATTTCATTTAGTTTATCATCAATATTCTTTTGTGACTCTGTCACTTTTTTATTTATTTCATTCATTTCCCCCTTAATTTTGTTAAACTTGACATTCTGTTCATCTAATTTTACGTTAATATCCCCCTTTATTTCATTAAATTTGGCATCGAATTTTTTGTCACTGTTGTCAAAACGATTATTTATTTCATTAAATTTAAAATTCTGTACATGAAATTTAACCTCATTATCACTTTTCATTTCAGCAAAATTATTTTGCTGTACCTTGAAACTACTTTTTATCAAGTTATATAGGTCATCTATTGACATTTGTCTTTCTTTTATTTTGGTTGCTACGGGAGTAGATTTTGCTCCTGCCTCACTAATTACTACGGATCGCGTTAAATTATTTTCATCTATTCGGCTTGGAGTTGTCTCCAACCCCGAATCATTCGCTACAGCTGATTCATTTAAAGCATTTTCTTGGACCATAATTGGGGTTAAGCTGTAACGGTACAGAATTGTGCACTACCCCAGTTTAATTTTATTTTATGTCAATTCAGTTAATTTTCAAATTGTCAGACTTCACCTGTGAGGAGCCCCAGTATAACATACACTGTTAGTCTAAACAACAGTCCAGACGTATTGCGTAACCGCCCAGTAAGCAGCAGTCCTTGTGAAACAGTATGCAGTTTGTCATCAGAGAGGGTACAACCGGAGTAAGCAGCATCAGACAGTAAAGTTTGTGATTTAAAATTAAATGGTGGCCTCGGGTGCAAGATAGGCCGTAATAATAATTAATAGTCGGCCTATCTTTTAAAGTACTAAAACTAGTATAAAAAAGCGTATAAACAGTATAACGCGCGGCCAGTTCTATTACAACTCACGGCCGCGCGGCCAACCTAAAAGATCTAAGTGTTCGAAAAGTTATGTCGGCCGACAAAATAAAAAGAAATGTTATTCTAAAGTGGATTAAAATAATAGTGACGCATCAACATAATACGAACCAATCAACAACAGTACCACAGTTAAACAGTGTCAAAACTAATTTATGGTGTGTTAACCAAAAAACCAGTGCATTCACAGCAAAGGTGCAACACAGCGGAGTTCTTCAGTCGTTAAGTATCAACTGAGTTTTAACTAAAATCATTTTACCCTTTTTTCCGGAGTATAATTCAACATAAATAAATTGTAAATTTAAAATGTATATCAGAGATCTCGAAGTGGGGTTTAAATAAAATGCCAAAGTCAAAGAACGAATGTGTGTGAGTGTGGGGTTAAATCACGTATTGGTTCATTACAAAAATTAAATAGTTGTCATAAGCTAGTTAAGTAAGAAATATTCATTTTGTCATTTTGTTTGATTTTTACTAATTGTTACTCATTCAATGAGTATTTAATATAACCGAAAAGAAATAAGAAATTTAAATGTCAGAAAAGGGAGACTAAGTAATTAATTTGCATAATAAACTAGAAGCAATTTGTTTTAGCACAAACTGTGTATTGATCTTTACACCTTGTATCTCAAATAATCCTTTCTGCAGCAGTTTCGTCTGTACGACTCTGGGAAAAACCCTAAGGTAAGAATTAATTATTAATAAGAATTAATTGAGTAGTTTCAAAGCAACCTCCTGACTCACTCGTAACTGCCGAGTCGGTCATTTTTATTTCTTTAGTGTCTTCCATCTTTATCAAATTAAGTAACCAATAAACTGCCTATGCAATTATAAACCTCTTAAATTAACATTTATAAACTCCATTACACGTTTATATAATTTACAAAAACGCCCTCACTCCCAAATAATCGTTTCTGCAACTAGAATTAGGTCTGGTTTGTGTAATAAATTACACTCACCATCCCTGTTCGGGCGCCATTGAGACTCTATGTTATTATTCAAATGATAATACCTTACCTTCGGGTTTCAATCCAGGGTTCTACAGACGAAAAGTTACAGAAGGATTATTTGAGTTGAGGGGTGAAAATATAATAACACCGTTTATATTGGTTAGAACAACTGATTTGAATTTTATTTAATACGCAAAATGCTTATTGGCAAATTAAGACATTAATAAACAAATTTACAAATTAACAGCACAAAAATCATAAAAAAGTAATTGGCGAACCAATCTTACTTAACTATGACAGTTATAACTAACAATTTATGTGTTTACTGAACCAGTACGTAATTTATCCCCATTCTCCTACCCATTCATTCTTTTACATGAACATTCTATTTAAACCCCTTTCCCTTAGAGATCTCATGATTATTTGAAATGTTCCCAGGTATAAATTTTAAGGTTGTTCAAATTTTGGAATTATAAGAAATTGATTATACGAGTACTCAGCCTGGTTGTAGACCTGGTCCAACTGTTGCGGCACTTATTTCACTCCGCACTCCGAAAGTCAATGGAAGATAATTAAAGTTATTTTTTCTTGTGACGGGCGTTAATTATTCACTGGTTGAATGATATTACTCACTGATTAGAACCGTGTTTTATCACATTTCGCTTTGTGTTGGCTGACTTTCCTTTGCTCGAGCACTTAGGTTTGGAGTTAGTTGACCGCGCGGTCAGAGTTACAAGTTGACTAACTCTTAAACTGGCGTTAGGGCCATGATTCATAAGGGTGAGTCTGGTCACGTGATCGCCAGTCTGCGTTACCATTGGTTCTTTTAAAGGTGTTCTATAAGCTGGACATCGAGTTTGGCAACATTTTGCCGCCTGGTGAAATCTATGGCTTGGCATCATTTTTTCCGTGATTCACGGCTGCCACAAACTGTATGTCATTACGTAATGTGTCCGGCCTGTCTGAGTCCAGAGACAAAACACAGACGTGTTGTTTTGTAATAACACTGCATGCGTGGTTGATGAAATCGAGGTTCCAAAAAGGTGAACACTGACTACATTGGGATTACAATTGATTTAAATTATTAGTTTTAACATACAATTCTGTACCGTTACAACGCCTCATGGCCGGATAGCAATGTTCACATTTTTTTTGTAGGATTCAATGTAAATGTATGTTCTAAGTAAAATAAAAGGTAATGTCATTGGTAAACAACAAAACTAGGAGTAAAGTTACTGAAAATGACCTTGTTTTTACTGCTAATTTTCAGTTCGCTTAAACGAAGACTGGCCCGAAGGTAAGATATAATTTCATGTTTCAGTATTGGTATCAATAAAGATGGCATCTGGACGAAATGTTTACCGTAGAAAGTAAACAATATTTAAATCAAATATAAAGTAATAAAGTAATTAAAGTTACATAGTCTTGTTTTTACAGTCTTTCAATACCTGTATTGCATATGTTATCAAGAAACATATACTGTATAGTCATAATGAGTGAAATAACATTTGTCATCCTATGTGGCTTAGTTTAGATTATCTGTAATAAAATTCAGAGAAGAACATGGTAATCACACCGCATCACGTATATTTGATGTAGCGGAATCTAATGTTCGGGAACGGGAATAAAAAGGAAATTAAGTGTAACTACTTTAGAGCGTAGGTTAGTGTATCCCCCCCCCCCCCGGTGGGAATTTCTGACTCACATATTTTTTTGTTGGTATTGCCATCTAGTTTAAGTTTTTAGTTGTTTGCCCCTTATCAATTACAGCATATGCCCGGAAAATCACGGAAATACGGAGAAAATGACTTTTTTTGAATTCATTCCCATTTCAATCAAATTTTTAGTTAAAGAAGATATATTTATAACCAATATTTCGTGCAGAAGTTCTTCCCCTAGTTTTCCCTGGTTTCTAGGAAAATAGCTGGAAAATGAAATTATTAGTCACATATTCTTCCATTTTTTTTATTGTCAATATGAACCTTAACACAAAATTCTTATTACATGAGTATAAATGAAAATATCCAAGTTATAATAATGAAAATTCAAACTTTTAATCTCAAAATTAAATAACATCATTTAATTTTATAACAGCATTTGTAATCAGCAGTCTTCTTCTTCATTCTCATTTAGTATATCGGCTAAGTTAACTAGTTCTGGCTCATCTTCATCCTCAAACTCATCTGGATTAAAGCTTTCCATAACGTCGGTTAGTTCATGTGTCAATGGATCCCCTTTAATCCAATCAAACTTAAGTTGTCCATTCTCCAACTTCCAGCCATGTTCCACTGGAGTTGGTGTTATGGGTTTATCGATGTGTGCATTATTCCATATGTAGCACTGGTAGTTTACATGGCTGATGTGGTTTTCAAGTGAAGCTTTGCAAGGAGGTAGTAGACTCAGATCGACACCTTGTGTATTTGGCTGTGCAAATGTCATTGTGGGAGAGTATTTTTGTGTGAACAAATCGTACCGTAGCTTATTTATATCTGTGTATTCCTGATTACTGTACATGCAACAGATGAATTCCTCTAGGCCTGTCAGTAACATGTCTGTAATTGTAAGTGATGATCCTAATGATCTAAAAATAGGTACGATTTTTGGAAACTTTTCCAATTTAGATTTCACTGACAACTTTCCACGATGAACAAAAGAACTGGTAGTGTCGCATCCGGATAATGCATGCATATTCAGCATAGCATGGCTCATTGCTACACCTAAATCCCGAGAAATGAAGGTGACATTAATGACTCTTCGTTTGTTTCCAGTTCCTGTATCAAACAGTAACACGTTTTTAATTTCGTTGGCGTACCTTAATAACAACATAAAAATATCTGTGTCTGGTGACCTAATTCTGATAGGCAAATTGTCTTGACAGGATTGAGAAGCATGGAAGCAATGTAATATAATTTTAGTATCTGCTTCTTCTTGTGAAGAACATAGCTCTTCTTGTATAGTATACTTCACAGTTGAACCGTCTTCGCTAGCAAACAATGTGCAATGATCATTATGTGATGAGTAAATGCTTGTACCATGAAAGTAGTGGGCATATTTGTCTTGCTTCCATTCATTATGTAAAATGTTGACAAGTTGTTCCTTATTTTTGCCATTACTAAGGAATTTTTTCCAATCCTGAGGAATCTTGGTTTTAGGCCCTTTTATTAAGAATGTCTCTCCACAACCTCTTCTTAGTCTCTCAATGTTTTTAATAGATACATTTGAGTAAGTATCCGCCACGAAATCTATCCTTTTACATTTTGGAAAGTGGCTTAAGACAATTTCGGCGAACTCTCCAAAGGTTTCTGGAATGCTAATGAGAGCCTGAAAGCAAGCCATGCCATCAATCATATAAATGCATTCTTCAACCTTAGGAGGGTCGTCTACCACACCCTTGATCTCCAAAGCATGGAGTAGTTTGGCCTTGTCTGTTGTTGTAGGACACCCATCAGCAGTTGCTAATGCCTATGGTACTGGACCTAATGGATAGGACATGTGATGGTACAATTCTGGTACAATACTAAATTTATAAAATATGGTACAAAAGACCATAATTATTGTATTTATTTATTTTTAACAATTATTTGGAAATAATTATTTAAATATTTCATAATCCCTGTAAAGTTTTGGTGAGTGGACTATATAATTATTTTATAAAACGCAGATGTGAATCGACAGGATTTCGATCGCTTTTATTGTGAAGCAGCAAACACAGCAAAAAATCGTATGTAACATATAGCGATAATGTGACGAGCCCTGATGATGTCAGTGGAAGGAATGCACTTTTCTGTAAACAACTCGAGGCTGTAAACAACAAACAAAAGCCTGGTGACGTAGTTTTTGCCCCACCTACGCAATGCTAAACAAAGACTCTGGGTCATTTCCTTCTGGATTGTGAACGCAGCCGGCCGGCAAGAGGTTCACCAAGTGTGAATTTTAACTTTTACACCACCAAAAGTGGTTAACAACAAAAGTGTTTAATTAACAGTGACACCTTACCATTCGGTAAGGTGTAATCAGCTAAGATGTGACCGGTAGCGTAGTCGACGAACTCGCGGTGTGCGATGTTCTACAGGAAAAACAACCGCAGCTAAATATTAGCTGTCCGATATTGGTGAGATCGCTCCAGTATTTTTCAATATTATTCAAGTAAATCAACATCATAAAAGAATGACCAATTCAAAATTCAATAATGAGCTCAAAATAAAATAAATTGTACCAGAGAGAGAGAGAGAGAGAGAGAGAGAGAGAGAGAGAGAGAGAGAGAGAGAGAGAGAGAGAGATAGAGTGTGAGTGAGAGAGAGTGACTTAAATATTTATAGTGCTGGGTTGTGCAGGTATTATATTTGTTTTGGTTTTAGCATATTATACTCTATTTCATTGTGTTTATTATATTTACAATGTTTATTTCTTATTAATGTTTACAAAATAAATAGGACTACGCCCCGAGGCATAGTAACGTGCGTGTTTGGCACATAGTTCAGTAGAATCATCTTTATATGTATGTAGAGTCTTTTTGATAATAAAAGGTAAACATTGGTAACCATTTCAAGTAATAGTAATTATTTCAGATAACACTTTCCGCTATCATATCGTTCGTTTAACACGAATTCTGGACCGCAAGGTAAGCCTAATATTTATGTTGTTGTACAATCTGGCAACATGGCGCCTGTAATTATTCAATGTTTATTAGTTAATTTTATGTGACACAGTTAGTAGCTTCACAAATGGTCGCCTTGCGAACAGGGACTCTACATAAAAATTTTATGTGGGGTAAGCCTACGAAGAGAGCGGAAAAGTTATCTGAGGTAATAAACACAATTTTAAATACGTAAACATAACCCAACTTTCACGAGGTTATGTTATAAGGTAATATTAAAATAAGTAAAATGAATACCAATAAAGGTGATAATGTAGAGGAAATAGTTGAGAGTGAGATGGATGTTAAACTGGACCAAGTTAGTCAAACCAGTGTTACTGAATTAAACCCAGTTACAATAACCCCCATCTCAATTCAAGACGTAAGTAAACCAGATGGTACGGCTGCAATGATGCAGTTATTATTAAATAAATTCGATGAACAAAGTAACAAATTCGATGTAAAGTTAGATGAAATAAAAAACGAAAGTAAAAGCCAAAATTCTCACTTTGATAAAAGAATAGACGAAATGCATGCTCATTTCGATAAATTGACAAAACAAACAGTAACGTTAGTAGACGAGATATTTGATATACCGAAGAGTAAAGTAGACGAGAATTACAAGTATAATAGTGGGGGTGGTATTGATGATACATTCACAGAAAATAATGTTAATCTAAGTGCTAATAAAGTAAATAACAGTGATAATTTGAATAATGAGTTTACAGGTAGTAAGAATATGGTGTTAGAAGAAGATAATGAGGTGTTTGAGTGTACTGAGTCAGAGAGAGAGCTTGGAGAAAGTATTTTTGTAACAGGGGTGCAGGGGTTAGAATTTTCCTTTGATGTTGTGTTAGGGGGTGAAGAAAAGTCTTCACATATTTTTAATAAGGACGAGAGTTCCTTAAATGTATATTTGGGAGACGAAAGGTCTACAAATAGAGTTCCTTGGTGTTTTTGTGCACCTCATAAGTGGTACAGTAATTTTGAGTTAGTGACCCCCGCATATTTGGAGAGAGAGAGTGTAATTTGGTGTTATGGTGAGAAATATATTAAGAGAGACAGTGTAGAGAAGTATTGTGAGAGATATGGTGAGAAAAAGAAAGTAATCAAAATTTTTAAAGTAAATAGAAAGTACAGAGAACTTGTAGAAAGGTTAGGAATAGAGATGGTGTATGATTATGACAAATACAAACCTTATAATGAAATTGAAATAATAATAGATAATGAGAATAATGGTATCAAGCACTTACCTTGGGAAGTAACGGGTGTAGTGGTAGAAAATGATGATGATAATTACAATATGACTAACAAGATTATAACATATGATCTTACTGATGTAGACAGAACCATACTCGATCGTGACTTGATATATGATATTGAAATTGTGAATGAATATGAAATGTTTGATAATTATTATGATTATAATGTTTCTAATAATAAAATTTATTCACTAAAAAATAAGATAAATAGACCTAAGATTAGAATGCTATTCAACGATGGAGGATAGATTGTTTTAATTGTGTAATGAACATTTAATATATGTGAAAAGTGGTTTTGAATTAGACTGCATATGGACTGATTTTGATTAATGACAAAATAATGAGTTGGATTGTATATTTTTTATTGTTTTATATGTGTTTATATCAATGTATTTATGTATTTTGATGTTGTGTATTACAGGTAACTTTTATAGATTTATGTACACCATGTATGTAACAGCAAGTTTAATTGTTTCAATAATTAACAGTTAACATGTTTTTGGTTAACTAAACAAGTTTAAATAATTGAATAATAATTAAAGATTATTACTCTTAATTACTTAATTAATATGGTACAAAAGAAAGTTGTACCAACTTTGTAACTGAAGTTGTAAATTATTAATTGTAATAGAAAGTTTCTAATGAAGTTAATTATTAATTTGTAATGAAGGTAATTCTTAATGAATAATAATAAATGATTAAGTAAGAATACATATATTTGAAAAGTGAGATGTACTGTTATGAGCAGGTGAGAGATGAATTACAATTGTCAATGATTACAGTAAGGTAGAATGCTTAAAAAGGGAATAGAGCCTAGGTGTATTAAAATAGAGGCAGGTGAGTTATTTAATTGAAGTTAATGGGAGTTAGATAGTTAAGACTTTTAAAGAAAATAATACAAAGAGAGTATTAGATATTTAGGGACACAGTAGTTAGTGATTATTTGTAGAGATGAGTAAAGTAAAGGTTAAACATATATTTGTTGCTGATGATATTTTGTAGTGGGGGTGAGGTGATAAGGAGTAGCCAACGTATAGCGTTGTGGCAGGTAATAGCGTAGTTTAAGGGAGTGTTTGCCGAATTTTTTGGAAGGGCAAAATATTATGAATGTATATAGCCAGGTAGGGGACACCCATCTCTGTACAAAGACACGCGGTGCTATAGGATTTATCGTTGGAATGAAATTAGTGAAAGGTGTTTGTAATTGAGAGATTGGTGTCATGATAGGTAAATTTGGTTGTTAGTTAGAAGAAAGGTGAGTAAGATTAAACTAAGTAAAAGCATAGAGAATACAGGAGTCACCCAGACTAAACAATGGTAGAAGGTGAAAGGTTAGGTAGTTAGTTAGGTGGAAAGTTCAGAGTAGAAAGGAAATAGGGAATGAATTGAAATAATAATAATGTAATATGAATATTAATAATAAATTTGAAATAATTTTATAATTATAATAAATAATTGATGTCTAATTAATTAATTAATTGAAATTGTAACTTAAATGATTTAAATGCAACTTTAAATAGATAGAATGTGTAAATTCTAATCAAGATTAAATGTGAATTCACTATTTCAATGTATTACTGTATTAATATAATGTGTTTATGATGTATTATGTTTTATGTATTAATATAAAAATTTTAACATGATGTATAGGAAATAGTGTGTGTGGAGGAGAAAGAGGGGTAAATATTGTTAACAGCGCCAATTATTACCTGTTGATAATAATAATAATAATAATAATAATTTTAATTTCAATAAGATTTTATTAATTATTCTTTTTTCTATAAAATGTTTTATCCATGTTTGAATATTTGGGAGATTTATATGGGGATTTCCATGTTTTATTTAAATATTTGTTTCTTTTATAATTACATTAATTATGAAACAGAAAGAGTTAATTATTATCGATGGGAATCGAAACAATTTTTACAATTCAGGGTAGTCCATGAAGAGAATGGCAATTCTATGTAATTCTTGTATTTTATATTTTTTTTTATATTTGTATTTCTAGTAGTTCAAGCACACCCAGTGCTTCTTAACACAAACCAGCACGTAGCTAAGGGGAACCAGATCAGTTAAGGATAGAGTAATATACCAAGCCACTATTTTGATATTTTAATTTATTGTTTCAGTGTTTGGTGATGTTATGACGGCAGTCCTGAGCTGGCCAGCGCGTCAGAGCAGGAGCTTTACGCGCCTGATTGGCCTTATGGTGTTGGGATCTCGAAGGAGAAGTCCAGTAAGGTCATGCAGGTTCTGTCATCGTCATCAGACCACGGGTGAGTTATTGTTTTTTTTTTAATATAAATTGTAAGGGGGTTGTGGCAACCTATCCTGGCTGATCCCTTTAGGAAGTATGAATGTGTCAATGAAAGTTTTTATGCTTCGGCACAAAATCTTTCATTGAGGGGGTTTTGTGATGGTACAATTCTGACACAATACTAAATTTATAAAACATGGCACAAAAGACCATAATTATTGTATTTATTTATTTTTAACAATTATTTGGAAATAATTATTTAAATATTTCATAATCCCTGTAAAGTTTTGGTGAGTGGACTATATAATTATTTTATAAAACGCAGATGTGAATCGACAGGATTTCAATCGCTTTTATTGTGAAGCAGCAAACACAGCAAAAAATCGTATGTAACATATAGCGATAACGTGACGAGCCCTGATGGCGTCAGTGGAAGGAATGCACTTTTCTGTAAACAACTCGAGGCTGTAAACAACAAACAAAAGCCTGGTGACGTAGTTTTTGCCCCACCTACGCAATGCTAAACAAAGACTCTGGGTCATTTCCTTCTGGATTGTGAACGCAGCCGGCCGGCAAGAGGTTCACCAAGTGTGAATTTTAACTTTTACACCACCAAAAGTGGTTAACAACAAAAGTGTTTAATTAACAGTGACACCTTACCATTCGGTAAGGTGTAATCAGCTAAGATGTGACCGGTAGCATAGTCGACGAACTCGCGGTGTGCGATGTTCTACAGGAAAAACAACCGCAGCTAAATATTAGCTGTCCGATATTGGTGAGATCGCTGCAATGTTTTTCAATATTATTCAAGTAAATCAACATCATAAAAGAATGACCAATTCAAAATTCAATAATGAGCTCAAAATAAAATAAATTGTACCAGAGAGAGAGAGAGAGAGAGAGAGAGAGAGGGAGGGAGAGAGAGAGAGAGAGAGAGAGAGAGAGAGAGAGTGTGTGAGTGAGAGAGAGAGACTTAAATATTTATAGTGCTGGGTTGTGCAGGTATTATATTTGTTTTGGTTTTAGCATATTATACTCTATTTCATTATGTTTATTATATTTACAATTTTTATTTCTTATTAATGTTTACAAAAAAAATAGGACTACGCCCTGAGGCATAGTAACGTGCGTGTTTGGCACATAGTTCAGTAGAATCATCTTTATATATATGTAGAGTCTTTTTGATAATAAAAGGTAAACATTGGTAACCATTTCAAGTAATAGTAATTATTTCAGATAACACTTTCCGCTATCATATCGTTCGTTTAACACAAATTCTGGACCGCAAGGTAAGCCTAATATTTATGTTGTTGCAGAATCTGGCAACATGGCGCCCGTAATTATTCAGTGTTTATTAGTAATGTTTATTAGTTAATTTTATGTGACACAGTTAGTAGCTTCACAGACAAAAGCATCTCTAGGCTAATTTCACGTTCCTGGGACAGGAGCAAAGCTCGACCAAAAATATTTCTTTCTGCTCTTATCTCAACTAATCTGTTTTGTGAGGATGTAACAATTATCTTCTCTTGAATACTCTTAAAAGTTTGAATAAATCTGTCTTGTAGGAAAGTGTTGTAGACTGCTTTCCCCATACTGTCTACATTTAGTAAATGCTCTTCCACCGATTCAGGTACAGGTCTTCCAGATGATAAACAGAACAGAGTATCCTTGTTGTCAACGTCAAATGGATTGATATATAGCTCAATGGCTTCAATTACTTTCAAGACACTTTGCTCACTTCGTTTCATTTCTCCTGGTTGCAGGTCATGGTGAGAGGCATCTGATGTATATAACATACTTGCTCTTTCAAATGACAACTCTACATATTTAGCATGTTCATGTCTTGTAATACACCATCGTGCATATGCCCAGAAATTTCTGCTGTAATCCACTATCCCGCCAGTACATTTGGCATATCGGTTGATTGTCTGTTCTATCGTGATGTCCACATAATTTCTAGAACTTGGAACTTGTGATCTACAGACACTGAAACCGTTATTACGAAGTAATTCTTCTGCTCCAGGGTGTGTCCTTTGCAGGTTCAAAAGGGTGAGTATGTGGATATATCTGGTGTATCCACTCCACGACTTTCCTACAAAAAAAAATAAAAAAATTAAATTTTTCCCTATTATAACATAGATTATTTTGGGACAGGAGCGTTTTCATAAGAAACTGATACCACCGCATGATTCAGCATTAAAAAATACATAAATATCATGTGTCACACGTTGTAATTGAGAAAATCACGTTTTTCGGCTATTGAGCACGGTTTGCGCATGCTGAATATAAAAATCGTCCGATCGACTCGTGCAACCATTCATTTTTTTCAGCGTCCCGAGACAAACAACAATGGTTATATTCAATTTTTGCGTAGGAGAACGGTTTAGCCGATATATCAATAAACAGGTAGAAAATATGAAATTTCATTTGGGCCTAACTTTTTTCCTGAATTTTTTGGGAGATGCAACCTTTTGGAAATGGTCAAGGGCTTCTAGGAGAATACTTTAGGCAAGTTTCATCAAAATTGTTAGAGCCGTTTTGGCGCTACAGTCTATAGAAAAACAAGTTTTCGGCTATTGCGCAGCGGGTATTGCAGCAGGGTGTCCGATTTGGTACACAGGCATCGGAGGCTGTAATTGATAAGAGGCAAACAACTTAAACCTTAAACTAGATGGCAATAGCAACAAAAAAATATGAGAGTCAGAAATTCCCACGGAAGGGGGAGGGTTTCATATTGGTAGCTCATGGTCTACTTGTGATTGGCATTCCTTCTTTAGTAAAAAGGCTAAGTTTCCAGAAGTAGGAAATTACCTAGTCGAGTTTTTATAAAAATGGGGCTTTCACCATTATTACTGAAATGGTACAGGCTCAACGTTTGCCACGGGGTATGAAAATAAAATTATTGAGTTTCATCGATTTATTGTATAAACGAAGCATAGTAACAAGTTGGGAAAATGCAGGCAGAGTTTTGTCTTTTGCGATATGCCGATGGCCACGAGTAATCTTGTAAAAGGTGTGAAATCTGTGTGTCAGATCAACAGGACACGACAAACAACGGTGCATCAGAAGAGGAGTGTAATTCAATATTGCTTTCCTCAGTAACAGATGAAGATGTTAATAAATGGAAATGCTATGTGATAGTGAAAAACTAAAAATATAACAAACTAAACAAAAACTATGACTTGTGTAAGTTTGAAGTTGTTTAAAATTTTATGATTTTTATATTTCTGTTTTATGTTTACAAATAAATAGGCATGGTAAGTACATTTTTTCTATTATTTTGTATGAAACACTTTTTCTGCACAGTCTAATATTCAAACAGTGTATATTTTTCTGCGTCCTAATAAATTTGTTCAACTATTTGTCATCAGAAATATGGATGCGCCTTATACATGAATTACTTTTTTTCCTGGAAAATGTTACGATAAAATGGGGGTGTGCATTATACACAAAAAGTGTGGTATTATTCTAAAATAGAGTTCTTACTGATAGTCTGGAAAAAATTACACAGTAAGTGTGATATTGGTATTTGTTTCAGAGTATTTTCAGACAAGCCTGTTTTCTTAGTGGCCGCAACATTACGTCCTGAAACAGCTTACGGACAGACAAATTGTTGGTTGAGGCCAGATATGAACTATGTCGCTTTTGAAACAGCCGATAAGGAAATATTTGTTTGCACACAGAGGTCTGCTCTCAACATGGCGTATCAAGGTTTCACACCTGAAGAAGGAAAATTAGAAGTTGCTCTTGAATTAGTTGGTCAGGTGTGTGATTATGTAACTGTAGTCATGTATCTTTTAATGGTACAAAGGACATAATTTGTTTATTAATTAGTACATGTCTTTCAGTTGTATTTGGTGTTTGTGCTGGCTATTTTACTATAAACTCTGTATGTGCATGTTTTATTTTGATAATCTCATCGCAGTTTTAGTTTCCATGAAATTATGGAATGTATTTGTGGAATTGTGAAGCTAATAAAGTTTATACTTGTTTGTAGGATATTATGGGTATTGGACTGAAAGCACCTCTTACTCCACATCCAGTAATCTACACACTACCAATGCTGTCAATAAAGGAAGATAAAGGAACCGGAGTTGTAAGCAGTGTTCCATCTGATTCCCCTGATGATTATGCTGCACTGCAAGATCTCAAGAAAAAGCAACCTTTCCGCCAGAAATATGGACTGGCTGATCACACGGTTTTACCCTTTGACCCTGTGAGTGTTTTCTGTGTTATCTGAGTGTACCATGTATTTGAGTTAGGAATTTTTACCTCAATATCTGTTTGTAAAGTTTTACATCAATATCTGTTTGTGAACTCTACTATTGCTGTCTTAATTTGTTGTCTGTGTAGTTGTTTCAATTTTATGCAAATACTCATTTTTTATATCATGTATTATAGACCTGGATAAAATTTAGTTGCCAGTGAACATTTTAACAAGATTTTTATATGTTTACATGTACTTGAAGTAATTATAACTTATTCTGCCTTATAGGAAATTAAAAGCTTGTTGCAAATTATAAAATCAGTTTACTTGAAAATACATTTTTTGATAGATTTGAATTAATTTAATAAAACTTGTCGAGCGTGGAGTCTTGAAAGACTGTTTTGTTAAAAGTACAATTATCTAATTTTTCAGATACCTATAGTCGATGTTCCAGACTATGGAAATCTTTGTGCAGTTGTTGTTTATGATAAGCTGAAGATACAGAGTCAAAATGATAAAGATAAGTTGCAGGAAGCAAAAGAAATGGTTTATCTTAAAGGTTTCTATGATGGGGTAAGCATTCAAATTATTTTAAATGATTTGTTAGTTATATATACTATGATAATATAAAGATATAACACATCTGTGACTTTTTTCTACAAAATTACTGATTTTGAGTATCGAGAACAGCAGGTTGTACAAGATTGGTATAATATACTAGCCAATTAGGAGGGCCTTCCTTTGTATATGTGAACAGCAAAACTCCTGTAACTATGTAGTCGGTAGAGAGTCATGGTTGCGTACTGTGTGATAGCCGTATTCACAAATTACCAAAAAAGTAGCTTATCAAATCAGTATCGAGTGTGTTACTTTAAACATAAATATTCATCAGGTATAAGTTATAGGTTTCAAGCTGTGTCCTGACATTTTTTTACTATAGCAGTAATGGTCACATTTAAGTTGAACTGTAAATGCTTTAAAATCTCAGGTATACTATACCTAACTACTGAATTATATGGAATGTTAATGTTTCCCTTGACAACAATGAATTCTGTATACTGCATGTTGACTAGCACGTTATCCCTCACCTCAGAAGTTCCAGCTTCTTTTTTAGAGAAGAATGTTAAAAATATAGGTCTTGAACCAGTAAACTGACTTGTTGTGGATTTTGTGAACAGCGTATCAAGATACAAAGTGTTGGACAGAAATATTACCCAAGTGCAAAAAACAAGTGTATCAAAAATTAAAATTTTTAATTGCAATAGATTTTTATTCTCAGAAACCCAAATTTTTTAAGTGCATCTTGTGAATGTGTATAGTTAGTAATATGATGGTGTGTGACAGTATTGTTCTGTTATATAAGATATAACTACTATATTTTCACCTTCTTTAATCATCTGATCATTGAAATCAGTTATTGTTCAGTTATGTCAGCAATTTGGACAAAGAATTCATGTTGTCTACATAATGTTGGAATACTGTTAAACTTCTTAACCCTAGAAGTGGCAACTATAATTTTGTAGTGGCAATGGATTTCTCACTTTTAGGCATGCTTAAAATAAAAAGGTGTAAAACTTTTATTTGTACTTGGAATTTGCCACGTTGTATATCAAATTAAAGATAAAATTCAGGAGAACACAATAAAGGATATAAATGTACATGTTACAAAATTTTATGATTTATTAAAAAAATTTGTGTAAGGGGAAATATTATTATAATTGACACCTATTAGAAAATATCGGTATGGAGAACCATACATGACTTCCATGTTCTAAGATTTATATTTAAAATCATATTCGAAATGAAATATTTCCATAGAAACTAGTTCTTTCTATTGCTTCAGCCTTAACCACAGTAGTGTGGTCACTAACCCACCTCACGTTTTCGCACTCGATTTTCAATGATGATGGCAGTCGATGGCACTGCCGAAACGTCTGGTTTTGCAGAAAACATTGGACTACGGCTAAACAGCCCGGGAAGGAATTTTAACAAAAAACTACTTCTTTGTTGCCGATAACGTAGTACACATATAAAAAATTCTCCCCTCCCTCTTCAACTATAATTTTCATTAATAGAAAATTACCCCCACCCCCGTTCAACTAGCCTCTTCATTTATAGATATTTCATCTACGTTTCTACAGTGGATTATTATGAGCTTCTTATCAGGATACTTTGTTTATCAAAATTAAGTACTTTACTCTTGTTAAAACATAAAACGTTGCAGGTAAACTACCCCTTTCTCTTAACCGATCTTCCCAAAAATCAATAGGCCTTCAGTCCTCTACAATTCAGGGATGCATGCAAAAAAATATTTGATTCTGTTTGAATGTGCGGCAGTTATCGTTCGTCATGGCAACATTTCTCTTGTTACAACTTAAAATGTTGCAGGTAAACTACCCCTTTCCCTTAAATGATCTTCACCAAAATGAACAGACCTTGAGTTCTATAGAAATCAGGTAAGTGTGCAAAAACTTATTTGATACTCTCTGAATTTTCGGCAGTTATCGTTGGTCATAAAAAATTACCCTTGTTAAAACATAAAACGTTGCTGGTAAACTACCCCTTTCCCATAACCGATCTTCAACAAAATCAACAGACCTTGAGATCTCTATAATTCAAAAAGGTATGCACAAAAGTAGTTGATTCTGTTTTAATTTACGGCAGTTATCGTTCGTCATAGAAAAAATTACCCTTGTTAAAACATAAAATGTTGCAGGTAAACTACCCCTTTCCATTAACCGATCTTCACCAACACCAATAGGTCTTGAGAACTCTACAATTCAGGGCTGCATGCAAAACATTATTTGATTCTCTTTGAATTTACGGCAGTTATCGTTCGTCATAGAAACAATTACTCTTGTTAAAACATGAAAAGTGGCAGGTAAACTAACCCTTTCCCTTCACTGATCTTCATAAAAATCAACAGGCCTTCACTTCTTTACAATTCAGGACTGTATGCAAAAAATTATTCGATTCTATTTGAATTTACGATAGTTATCGTTCGTCATAAAAAAATTACCCTTGTTAAAACATAAAATGTTGCTGGTAAACTACCCCTTTCCCTTAACCGATCTTCACCAACAACAATAGGTCTTGAGAACTCTACAATTCAGGGCTGTATGAAAAACATTATTTGATTCTCTTTGAATTTACGGCAGTTATCGTTCATCATAGAAAAAATTACCCTTGTTAAAACATAAAACGTTGCAGGTAAACTACCCCTTTCCCTTAACCGATCTTCATCAAAATCAACAGACCTTGAGCACTCTATAATTCAAAAAGGTATGCAAAAAAGTAGTTGATTCTATTTGAATTTGGGGCTGTTATCGTTTGCCATAGAAAATACCCTTGTTAAAACATAAAACGTTCAGGTAAACTACCCCTTTCCCTTAACCGATCTTCATAAAAAACAATAGGTCTTGAGTACTCTACAAATAAGGGCTGTGTGCAAAAAATTATTTGATTCTGTTTGAATTTGCGGCTGTTATCGTTTGCCATAGAAAAACATAACCCTTGATTAAAAAAAAAAATGTTGCAGGTAAACAACCCCTTTCCCTCAACCGATCTTCACCAAAAACAATAGGTCTTGAGAACTCTATAATTTAGGGCTGTATGCGAAACATTATTTGATTATGTTTGAATTTGCGGCTGTTATCGTATGCCATAGAAAATACCCTTGTTAAAACATAAAACGTTCAGGTAAACTACCCCTTTTCCTTAACCGATCTTCATAAAAAACAATAGGTCTTGAGTACTCTACAAATAAGGGCTGTGTGCAAAAAATTATTTGATTCTGTTTGAATTTGCGGCTGTCATCGTTTGCCATAGAAAAACATAACCCTTGATAAAAAAAAAAATGTTGCAGGTAAACAACCCCTTTCCCTTAACCGATCTTCACCAAAAACAATAGGTCTTGAGTACTCTATAATTTAGAACAGTATGCGAAACATTATTTGATTCTGTTTGAATTTGCGGCTGTTATCGTATGCCATAGAAAATACCCTTGTTAAAACATAAAACGTTCAGGTAAACTACCCCTTTCCCTTAACCGATCTTCATAAAAAACAATAGGTCTTGAGTACTCTACAAATAAGGGCTGTGTGCAAAAAATTATTTGATTCTGTTTGAATTTGCGGCTGTTATCGTTTGCCATAGAAAAACATAACCCTTGATTAAAAAAAAAATGTTGCAGGTAAACAACCCCTTTCCCGTAACCGATCTTCGCCAAAAACAATAGGTCTTGAGAACTCTATAATTTAGGGCTGTATGCGAAACATTATTTGATTCTGTTTGAATTTGCGGCTGTTACCGTATGCCATAGAAAATACCCTTGTTAAAACAAAATGTTCTGGTAAACTACCCCTTTCCCTTAACCGATCTTCATAAAAAAAAAAGATCTTGAGTACTCTACAAATAAGGGCTGTGTGCAAAAAATTATTTGATTCTGTTTGAATTTGCGGCTGTTATCGTTTGCCATAGAAAAACAACCCTTGATTAAAAAAAAATGTTGCTGGTAAACAACGTCTTTCCCTTAACCGATCTTCACCAAAAACAATAGGTCTTGAGAACTCTATAATTTAGGGCTTTATGCGAAACATTATTTGATTCTGTTTGAATTTGCGGCTCTTATCGTATGCCATAGAAAATACCCTTGTTAAAAGATAAAACGTTCAGGTAAACTACCCCTTTCCCTTAACCGATCTTCATAAAAAACAATAGGTCTTGAGTACTCTACAAATAAGGGCTGTGTGCAAAAAATTATTTGATTCTGTTTGAATTTGCGGCTGTTATCGTTTGCCATAGAAAAACATAACCCTTGATTAAAAAAAAAAATGTTGCAGGTAAACAACCCCTTTCCCTCAACCGATCTTCACCAAAAACAATAGGTCTTGAGAACTCTATAATTTAGGGCTGTATGCGAAACATTATTTGATTATGTTTGAATTTGCGGCTGTTATCGTATGCCATAGAAAATACCCTTGTTAAAACATAAAACGTTCAGGTAAACTACCCCTTTTCCTTAACCGATCTTCATAAAAAACAATAGGTCTTGAGTACTCTACAAATAAGGGCTGTGTGCAAAAAATTATTTGATTCTGTTTGAATTTGCGGCTGTCATCGTTTGCCATAGAAAAACATAACCCTTGATAAAAAAAAAAATGTTGCAGGTAAACAACCCCTTTCCCTTAACCGATCTTCACCAAAAACAATAGGTCTTGAGTACTCTATAATTTAGAACAGTATGCGAAACATTATTTGATTCTGTTTGAATTTGCGGCTGTTATCGTATGCCATAGAAAATACCCTTGTTAAAACATAAAACGTTCAGGTAAACTACCCCTTTCCCTTAACCGATCTTCATAAAAAACAATAGGTCTTGAGTACTCTACAAATAAGGGCTGTGTGCAAAAAATTATTTGATTCTGTTTGAATTTGCGGCTGTTATCGTTTGCCATAGAAAAACATAACCCTTGATTAAAAAAAAAATGTTGCAGGTAAACAACCCCTTTCCCGTAACCGATCTTCACCAAAAACAATAGGTCTTGAGAACTCTATAATTTAGGGCTGTATGCGAAACATTATTTGATTCTGTTTGAATTTGCGGCTGTTACCGTATGCCATAGAAAATACCCTTGTTAAAACAAAATGTTCTGGTAAACTACCCCTTTCCCTTAACCGATCTTCATAAAAAAAAAAGATCTTGAGTACTCTACAAATAAGGGCTGTGTGCAAAAAATTATTTGATTCTGTTTGAATTTGCGGCTGTTATCGTTTGCCATAGAAAAACAACCCTTGATTAAAAAAAAATGTTGCTGGTAAACAACGTCTTTCCCTTAACCGATCTTCACCAAAAACAATAGGTCTTGAGAACTCTATAATTTAGGGCTTTATGCGAAACATTATTTGATTCTGTTTGAATTTGCGGCTCTTATCGTATGCCATAGAAAATACCCTTGTTAAAAGATAAAACGTTCAGGTAAACTACCCCTTTCCCTTAACCGATCTTCATAAAAAACAATAGGTCTTGAGTACTCTACAAATAAGGGCTGTGTGCAAAAAATTATTTGATTCTGTTTGAATTTGCGGCTGTTATCGTTTGCCATAGAAAAACATAACCCTTGATTTAAAAAAAATGTTGCAGGTAAACAACCCCTTTCCCTTAACTGATCTTCACCAATAACAATAGGTCTTAAGAACTCTATAATTTAGGGCTGTATGCGAAACATTATTTGATTCTGTTTGAATTTACGGCAGTTATCGTTCGCCATAGAAAATACCCTTGTTAAAACATACAACGTTCTGGTAAACTACCCCTTTCCCTTAACCGATCTTCATAAAAAACAATAGGTCTTGAGTACTCTACAAATAAGGGCTGTGTGCAAAAAATTATTTGATTCTGTTTGAATTTGCGGCTGTTATCGTTTGCCATAGAAAAACATAATCCTTGATTAAAAAAAAATGTTGCAGATAAACAACCCCTTTCCCTTAACCGATCTTCACCAAAAACAATAGGTCTTGAGAACTCTATAATTTAGGGCTGTATGCGAAACATTATTTGATTCTGTTTGAATTTGCGGCTGTTATCGTATGCCATAGAAAATACCCTTGTTAAAGCATAAAACGTTCAGGTAAACTACCCCTTTCCCTTAACCGATCTTCATAAAAAACAATAGGTCTTGAGTACTCTACAAATAAGGGCTGTGTGCAAAAAATTATTTGATTCTGTTTGAATTTGCGGCTGTCATCGTTTGCCATAGAAAAACATAACCCTTGATAAAAAAAAAATGTTGCAGGTAAACAACCCCTTTCCCTTAACCGATCTTCACCAAAAACAATAGGTCTTGAGAACTCTATAATTTAGAACAGTATGCGAAACATTATTTGATTCTGTTTGAATTTGCGGCTGTTATCGTATGCCATAGAAAATACCCTTGTTAAAAGATAAAACGTTCAGGTAAACTACCCCTTTCCCTTAACCGATCTTCATAAAAAACAATAGGTCTTGAGTACTCTACAAATAAGGGCTGTGTGCAAAAAATTATTTGATTCTGTTTGAATTTGCGGCTGTTATCGTTTGCCATAGAAAAACATAACCCTTGATTAAAAAAATGTTGCAGGTAAACAACCCCTTTCCCTTAACCGATCTTCACCAAAAACAATAGGTCTTGAGAACTCTATAATTTAGGGCTGTATGCGAAACATTATTTGATTCTGTTTGAATTTGCGGCTCTTATCGTATGCCATAGAAAATACCCTTGTTAAAACATAAAACGTTCAGGTAAACTACCCCTTTCCCTTAACCGATCTTCATCAAAATCAACAGACCTTGAGCTCTCTATAATTCAAAAAGGTATGCAAAAAAGTAGTTGATTCTATTTGAATTTGCGGCTGTTATCGTTTGCCATAGAAAATACCCTTGTTAAAACATAAAACGTTCAGGTAAACTACCCCTTTCCCTTAACGGATCTTCATAAAAAACAATAGGTCTTGAGTACTCTACAAATAAGGGCTGTGTGCAAAAAATTATTTGATTCTGTTTGAATTTGCGGCTGTTATCGTTTGCCATAGAAAAACATAACCCTTGATTAAAAAAAAAAATGTTGCAGGTAAACAACCCCTTTCCCTCAACCGATCTTCACCAAAAACAATAGGTCTTGAGAACTCTATAATTTAGGGCTGTATGCAAAACATTATTTGATTCTGTTTGAATTTGCGGCTGTTATCGTATGCCATAGAAAATACCCTTGTTAAAACATAAAACGTTCAGGTAAACTACCCCTTTCCCTTAACCGATCTTCATAAAAAACAATAGGTCTTGAGTACTCTACAAATAAGGAATGTATGCAAAAAATTATTTGATTCTGTTTGAATTTGCGGCTGTTATCGTTTGCCATAGAAAAACATAACCCTTGATTAAAAAAAAAAAAGTTGCAGGTAAACAACCCCTTTCCCTTAACCGATCTTCACCAAAAACAACAGGTCTTGAGAACTCTATAATTTAGGGCTGTATGCGAAACATTATTTGATTCTGTTTGAATTTGCGGCTGTTATCGTATACCATAGAAAATACCCTTGTTAAAGCATACAACGTTCAGGTAAACTACCCCTTTCCCTTAACCGATCTTAATAAAAAACAATAGGTCTTGAGTACTCTACAAATAAGGGGGTGTGCAAAACATTATTTGATTCTGTTTGAATTTGCGGCTGTTATCATTTGCCATAGAAAAACATAACCCTTGATTAAAAAAAAAAATGTTGCAGGTAAACAACCCCTTTCCCTTAACCGATCTTCACCAAAAACAAAAAGGTCTTGAGAACTCTATAATTTAGGGCTGTATGCGAAACATTATTTGATTATGTTTGAATTTGCGGCTGTTATCGTATGCCATAGAAAATACCCTTGTTAAAACATAAAACGTTCAGGTAAACTACCCCTTTCCCTTAACCGATCTTCATAAAAAACAATAGGTCTTGAGTACTCTACAAATAAGGGCTGTGTGCAAAAAATTATTTGATTCTGTTTGAATTTGCGGCTGTTATCGTTTGCCATAGAAAAACATAACCCTTGATTAAAAAAAAAAATGTTGCAGGTAAACTTCCCCTTTCCCTCAACCGATCTTCACCAAAAACAATAGGTCTTGAGAACTCTATAATTTAGGGCTGTATGCGAAACATTATTTGATTATGTTTGAATTTGCGGCTGTTATCGTATGCCATAGAAAATACCCTTGTTAAAACATAAAACGTTCAGGTAAACTACCCCTTTTCCTTAACCGATCTTCATAAAAAACAATAGGTCTTGAGTACTCTACAAATAAGGGCTGTGTGCAAAAAATTATTTGATTCTGTTTGAATTTGCGGCTGTCATCGTTTGCCATAGAAAAACATAACCCTTGATAAAAAAAAAAATGTTGCAGGTAAACAACCCCTTTCCCTTAACCGATCTTCACCAAAAACAATAGGTCTTGAGTACTCTATAATTTAGAACAGTATGCGAAACATTATTTGATTCTGTTTGAATTTGCGGCTGTTATCGTATGCCATAGAAAATACCCTTGTTAAAACATAAAACGTTCAGGTAAACTACCCCTTTCCCTTAACCGATCTTCATAAAAAACAATAGGTATTGAGTACTCTACAAATAAGGGCTGTGTGCAAAAAATTATTTGATTCTGTTTGAATTTGCGGCTGTTATCGTTTGCCATAGAAAAACATAACCCTTGATTAAAAAAAAAATGTTGCAGGTAAACAACCCCTTTCCCGTAACCGATCTTCACCAAAAACAATAGGTCTTGAGAACTCTATAATTTAGGGCTGTATGCGAAACATTATTTGATTCTGTTTGAATTTGCGGCTGTTACCGTATGCCATAGAAAATACCCTTGTTAAAACAAAATGTTCTGGTAAACTACCCCTTTCCCTTAACCGATCTTCATAAAAAAAAAAAGATCTTGAGTACTCTACAAATAAGGGCTGTGTGCAAAAAATTATTTGATTCTGTTTGAATTTGCGGCTGTTATCGTTTGCCATAGAAAAACAACCCTTGATTAAAAAAAAATGTTGCTGGTAAACAACGTCTTTCCCTTAACCGATCTTCACCAAAAACAATAGGTCTTGAGAACTCTATAATTTAGGGCTTTATGCGAAACATTATTTGATTCTGTTTGAATTTGCGGCTCTTATCGTATGCCATAGAAAATACCCTTGTTAAAAGATAAAACGTTCAGGTAAACTACCCCTTTCCCTTAACCGATCTTCATAAAAAACAATAGGTCTTGAGTACTCTACAAATAAGGGCTGTGTGCAAAAAATTATTTGATTCTGTTTGAATTTGCGGCTGTTATCGTTTGCCATAGAAAAACATAACCCTTGATTAAAAAAAAATGATGCAGGTAAACAACCCCTTTCCCTTAACTGATCTTCACCAATAACAATAGGTCTTAAGAACTCTATAATTTAGGGCTGTATGCGAAACATTATTTGATTCTGTTTGAATTTACGGCAGTTATCGTTCGCCATAGAAAATACCCTTGTTAAAACATACAACGTTCTGGTAAACTACCCCTTTCCCTTAACCGATCTTCATAAAAAACAATAGGTCTTGAGTACTCTACAAATAAGGGCTGTGTGCAAAAAATTATTTGATTCTGTTTGAATTTGCGGCTGTTATCGTTTGCCATAGAAAAACATAATCCTTGATTTAAAAAAAATGTTGCAGATAAACAACCCCTTTCCCTTAACCGATCTTCACCAAAAACAATAGGTCTTGAGAACTCTATAATTTAGGGCTGTATGCGAAACATTATTTGATTCTGTTTGAATTTGCGGCTGTTATCGTATGCCATAGAAAATACCCTTGTTAAAGCATAAAACGTTCAGGTAAACTACCCCTTTCCCTTAACCGATCTTCATAAAAAACAATAGGTCTTGAGTACTCTACAAATAAGGGCTGTGTGCAAAAAATTATTTGATTCTGTTTGAATTTGCGGCTGTCATCGTTTGCCATAGAAAAACATAACCCTTGATAAAAAAAAAATGTTGCAGGTAAACAACCCCTTTCCCTTAACCGATCTTCACCAAAAACAATAGGTCTTGAGAACTCTATAATTTAGAACAGTATGCGAAACATTATTTGATTCTGTTTGAATTTGCGGCTGTTATCGTATGCCATAGAAAATACCCTTGTTAAAACATAAAACGTTCAGGTAAACTACCCCTTTCCCTTAACCGATCTTCATAAAAAACAATAGGTCTTGAGTACTCTACAAATAAGGGCTGTGTGCAAAAAATTATTTGATTCTGTTTGAATTTGCGGCTGTTATCGTTTGCCATAGAAAAACAACCCTTGATTAAAAAAAAATGTTGCTGGTAAACAACGTCTTTCCCTTAACCGATCTTCACCAAAAACAATAGGTCTTGAGAACTCTATAATTTAGGGCTTTATGCGAAACATTATTTGATTCTGTTTGAATTTGCGGCTCTTATCGTATGCCATAGAAAATACCCTTGTTAAAAGATAAAACGTTCAGGTAAACTACCCCTTTCCCTTAACCGATCTTCATAAAAAACAATAGGTCTTGAGTACTCTACAAATAAGGGCTGTGTGCAAAAAATTATTTGATTCTGTTTGAATTTGCGGCTGTTATCGTTTGCCATAGAAAAACATAACCCTTGATTAAAAAAAGGTTGCAGGTAAACAACCCCTTTCCCTTAACCGATCTTCACCAAAAACAATAGGTCTTGAGAACTCTATAATTTAGGGCTGTATGCGAAACATTATTTGATTCTGTTTGAATTTGCGGCTCTTATCGTATGCCATAGAAAATACCCTTGTTAAAACATAAAACGTTCAGGTAAACTACCCCTTTCCCTTAACCGATCTTCATCAAAATCAACAGACCTTGAGCTCTCTATAATTCAAAAAGGTATGCAAAAAAGTAGTTGATTCTATTTGAATTTGCGGCTGTTATCGTTTGCCATAGAAAATACCCTTGTTAAAACATAAAACGTTCAGGTAAACTACCCCTTTCCCTTAACGGATCTTCATAAAAAACAATAGGTCTTGAGTACTCTACAAATAAGGGCTGTGTGCAAAAAATTATTTGATTCTGTTTGAATTTGCGGCTGTTATCGTTTGCCATAGAAAAACATAACCCTTGATTAAAAAAAAAAATGTTGCAGGTAAACAACCCCTTTCCCTCAACCGATCTTCACCAAAAACAATAGGTCTTGAGAACTCTATAATTTAGGGCTGTATGCAAAACATTATTTGATTCTGTTTGAATTTGCGGCTGTTATCGTATGCCATAGAAAATACCCTTGTTAAAACATAAAACGTTCAGGTAAACTACCCCTTTCCCTTAACCGATCTTCATAAAAAACAATAGGTCGTGAGTACTCTACAAATAAGGAATGTATGCAAAAAATTATTTGATTCTGTTTGAATTTGCGGCTGTTATCGTTTGCCATAGAAAAACATAACCCTTGATTAAAAAAAAAAAAGTTGCAGGTAAACAACCCCTTTCCCTTAACCAATCTTCACCAAAAACAACAGGTCTTGAGAACTCTATAATTTAGGGCTGTATGCGAAACATTATTTGATTCTGTTTGAATTTGCGGCTGTTATCGTATACCATAGAAAATACCCTTGTTAAAGCATACAACGTTCAGGTAAACTACCCCTATCTCTTAACCGATCTTAATAAAAAACAATAGGTCTTGAGTACTCTACAAATAAGGGGGTGTGCAAAACATTATTTGATTCTGTTTGAATTTGCGGCTGTTATCATTTGCCATAGAAAAACATAACCCTTGATTAAAAAAAAAAATGTTGCAGGTAAACAACCCCTTTCCCTTAACCGATCTTCACCAAAAACAAAAAGGTCTTGAGAACTCTATAATTTAGGGCTGTATGCGAAACATTATTTGATTATGTTTGAATTTGCGGCTGTTATCGTATGCCATAGAAAATACCCTTGTTAAAACATAAAACGTTCAGGTAAACTACCCCTTTTCCTTAACCGATCTTCATAAAAAACAATAGGTCTTGAGTACTCTACAAATAAGGGCTGTGTGCAAAAAATTATTTGATTCTGTTTGAATTTGCGGCTGTTATCGTTTGCCATAGAAAAACATAACCCTTGATTAAAAAAAAAATGTTGCAGGTAAACAACCCCTTTCCCTTAACCGATCTTCACCAAAAACAATAGGTCTTGAGAACTCTATAATTTAGGGCTGTATGCGAAACATTATTTGATTCTGTTTGAATTTGCGGCTCTTATCGTATGCCATAGAAAATACCCTTGTTAAAACATAAAACGTTCAGGTAAACTTCCCCTTTCCCTTAACCGATCTTCATAAAAAACAATAGGTCTTGAGTACTCTACAAATAAGGGCTGTGTGCAAAAAATTATTTGATTCTGTTTGAATTTGCGGCTGTTATCGTTTGCCATAGAAAAACATAACCCTTGATTAAAAAAAAAATGTTGCAGGTAAACAACCCCTTTCCCTTAACCGATCTTCACCAAAAACAACAGGTCTTGAGAACTCTATAATTTAGGGCTGTATGCGAAACATTATTTGATTCTGTTTGAATTTGCGGCTCTTATCGTATGCCATAGAAAATACCCTTGTTAAAACATAAAACGTTCAGGTAAACTTCCCCTTTCCCTTAACCGATCTTCATAAAAAACAATAGGTCTTGAGTACTCTACAAATAAGGGCTGTGTGCAAAAAATTATTTGATTCTGTTTGAATTTGCGGCTGTTATCGTTTGCCATAGAAAAACATAACCCTTGATTAAAAAAAAAATGTTGCAGGTAAACAACCCCCTTCCCTTAACCGATCTTCACCAAAAACAATAGGTCTTGAGAACTCTATAATTTAGGGCTGTATGCGAAACATTATTTGATTCTGTTTGAATTTGCGGCTGTTACCGTATGACATAGCAAATACCCTTGTTAAAACATAAAACGTTCAGGTAAATTACCCCTTTCCCTTAACCGATCTTCATAAAAAAAAATAGATCTTGAGTACTCTACAAATAAGGGCTGTGTGCAAAAAATTATTTGATTCTGTTTGAATTTGCGGCTGTTATCGTTTGCCATAGAAAAACAACCCTTGATTAAAAAAAAATGTTGCTGGTAAACAACGCCTTTCCCTTAACCGATCTTCACCAAAAACAATAGGTCTTGAGAACTCTATAATTTAGGGCTGTATGCGAAACATTATTTGATTCTGTTTGAATTTGCGGCTCTTATCGTATGCCATAGAAAATACCCTTGTTAAAACATAAAGCATTCAGGTAAACTACCCCTTTCCCTTAACCGATCTTCATAAAAAACAATAGGTCTTGAGTACTCTACAAATAACGGCTGTGTGCAAAAAATTGTTTGATTCTGTTTGAATTTGCGGCTGTTATCGTTTGCCATAGAAAAACATAACCCTTGATTAAAAAAAAATGTTGCAGGTAAACAACCCCTTTCCCTTAACCGATCTTCACCAAAAACAATAGGTCTTAAGAACTCTATAATTTAGGGCTGTATGCGAAACATTATTTGATTCTGTTTGAATTTACGGCAGTTATCGTTCGCCATAGAAAATACCCTTGTTAAAACATACAACGTTCAGGTAAACTACCCCTTTCCCTTAACCGATCTTCATAAAAAACAATAGGTCTTGAGTACTCTACAAATAAGGGCTGTGTGCAAAAAATTATTTGATTCTGTTTGAATTTGCGGCTGTTATCGTTTGCCGTAGAAAAACAACCCTTGATTTAAAAAAAATGTTGCAGGTAAACAACCCCTTTCCCTTAACCGATCTTCACCAAAAACAATAGGTCTTGAGAACTCTATAATTTAGGGCTGTATGCGAAACATTATTTGATTCTGTTTGAATTTACGGCAGTTATCGTTCACCATAGAAAATACCCTTGTTAAAACATACAACGTTCTGGTAAACTACCCCTTTCCCTTAACCGATCTTCATAAAAAACAATAGGTCTTGAGTACTCTACAAATAAGGGCTGTGTGCAAAAAATTATTTGATTCTGTTTGAATTTGCGGCTGTTATCGTTTGCCATAGAAAAACATAATCCTTGATTTAAAAAAAATGTTGCAGATAAACAACCCCTTTCCCTTAACCGATCTTCACCAAAAACAATAGGTCTTGAGAACTCTATAATTTAGGGCTGTATGCGAAACATTATTTGATTCTGTTTGAATTTGCGGCTGTTATCGTATGCCATAGAAAATACCCTTGTTTAAGCATAAAACGTTCAGGTAAACTACCCCTTTCCCTTAACCGATCTTAATAAAAAACAATAGGTCTTGAGTACTCTACAAATAAGGGGGTGTGCAAAACATTATTTGATTCTGTTTGAATTTGCGGCTGTTATCATTTGCCATAGAAAAACATAACCCTTGATTAAAAAAAAAAATGTTGCAGGTAAACAACCCCTTTCCCTTAACCGATCTTCACCAAAAACAAAAAGGTCTTGAGAACTCTATAATTTAGGGCTGTATGCGAAACATTATTTGATTATGTTTGAATTTGCGGCTGTTATCGTATGCCATAGAAAATACCCTTGTTAAAACATAAAACGTTCAGGTAAACTACCCCTTTTCCTTAACCGATCTTCATAAAAAACAATAGGTCTTGAGTACTCTACAAATAAGGGCTGTGTGCAAAAAATTATTTGATTCTGTTTGAATTTGCGGCTGTTATCGTTTGCCATAGAAAAACATAACCCTTGATTAAAAAAAAAATGTTGCAGGTAAACAACCCCTTTCCCTTAACCGATCTTCACCAAAAACAATAGGTCTTGAGAACTCTATAATTTAGGGCTGTATGCGAAACATTATTTGATTCTGTTTGAATTTGCGGCTCTTATCGTATGCCATAGAAAATACCCTTGTTAAAACATAAAACGTTCAGGTAAACTTCCCCTTTCCCTTAACCGATCTTCATAAAAAACAATAGGTCTTGAGTACTCTACAAATAAGGGCTGTGTGCAAAAAATTATTTGATTCTGTTTGAATTTGCGGCTGTTATCGTTTGCCATAGAAAAACATAACCCTTGATTAAAAAAAAAATGTTGCAGGTAAACAACCCCTTTCCCTTAACCGATCTTCACCAAAAACAACAGGTCTTGAGAACTCTATAATTTAGGGCTGTATGCGAAACATTATTTGATTCTGTTTGAATTTGCGGCTCTTATCGTATGCCATAGAAAATACCCTTGTTAAAACATAAAACGTTCAGGTAAACTTCCCCTTTCCCTTAACCGATCTTCATAAAAAACAATAGGTCTTGAGTACTCTACAAATAAGGGCTGTGTGCAAAAAATTATTTGATTCTGTTTGAATTTGCGGCTGTTATCGTTTGCCATAGAAAAACATAACCCTTGATTAAAAAAAAAATGTTGCAGGTAAACAACCCCCTTCCCTTAACCGATCTTCACCAAAAACAATAGGTCTTGAGAACTCTATAATTTAGGGCTGTATGCGAAACATTATTTGATTCTGTTTGAATTTGCGGCTGTTACCGTATGACATAGCAAATACCCTTGTTAAAACATAAAACGTTCAGGTAAATTACCCCTTTCCCTTAACCGATCTTCATAAAAAAAAATAGATCTTGAGTACTCTACAAATAAGGGCTGTGTGCAAAAAATTATTTGATTCTGTTTGAATTTGCGGCTGTTATCGTTTGCCATAGAAAAACAACCCTTGATTAAAAAAAAATGTTGCTGGTAAACAACGCCTTTCCCTTAACCGATCTTCACCAAAAACAATAGGTCTTGAGAACTCTATAATTTAGGGCTGTATGCGAAACATTATTTGATTCTGTTTGAATTTGCGGCTCTTATCGTATGCCATAGAAAATACCCTTGTTAAAACATAAAGCATTCAGGTAAACTACCCCTTTCCCTTAACCGATCTTCATAAAAAACAATAGGTCTTGAGTACTCTACAAATAACGGCTGTGTGCAATAAATTGTTTGATTCTGTTTGAATTTGCGGCTGTTATCGTTTGCCATAGAAAAACATAACCCTTGATTAAAAAAAAATGTTGCAGGTAAACAACCCCTTTCCCTTAACCGATCTTCACCAAAAACAATAGGTCTTAAGAACTCTATAATTTAGGGCTGTATGCGAAACATTATTTGATTCTGTTTGAATTTACGGCAGTTATCGTTCGCCATAGAAAATACCCTTGTTAAAACATACAACGTTCAGGTAAACTACCCCTTTCCCTTAACCGATCTTCATAAAAAACAATAGGTCTTGAGTACTCTACAAATAAGGGCTGTGTGCAAAAAATTATTTGATTCTGTTTGAATTTGCGGCTGTTATCGTTTGCCGTAGAAAAACAACCCTTGATTTAAAAAAAATGTTGCAGGTAAACAACCCCTTTCCCTTAACCGATCTTCACCAAAAACAATAGGTCTTGAGAACTCTATAATTTAGGGCTGTATGCGAAACATTATTTGATTCTGTTTGAATTTACGGCAGTTATCGTTCACCATAGAAAATACCCTTGTTAAAACATACAACGTTCTGGTAAACTACCCCTTTCCCTTAACCGATCTTCATAAAAAACAATAGGTCTTGAGTACTCTACAAATAAGGGCTGTGTGCAAAAAATTATTTGATTCTGTTTGAATTTGCGGCTGTTATCGTTTGCCATAGAAAAACATAATCCTTGATTTAAAAAAAATGTTGCAGATAAACAACCCCTTTCCCTTAACCGATCTTCACCAAAAACAATAGGTCTTGAGAACTCTATAATTTAGGGCTGTATGCGAAACATTATTTGATTCTGTTTGAATTTGCGGCTGTTATCGTATGCCATAGAAAATACCCTTGTTAAAGCATAAAACGTTCAGGTAAACTACCCCTTTCCCTTAACCGATCTTCATAAAAAACAATAGGTCTTGAGTACTCTACAAATAAGGGCTGTGTGCAAAAAATTATTTGATTCTGTTTGAATTTGCGGCTGTCATCGTTTGCCATAGAAAAACATAACCCTTGATAAAAAAAAAATGTTGCAGGTAAACAACCCCTTTCCCTTAACCGATCTTCACCAAAAACAATAGGTCTTGAGAACTCTATAATTTAGAACAGTATGCGAAACATTATTTGATTCTGTTTGAATTTGCGGCTGTTATCGTATGCCATAGAAAATACCCTTGTTAAAACATAAAACGTTCAGGTAAACTACCCCTTTCCCTTAACCGATCTTCATAAAAAACAATAGGTCTTGAGTACTCTACAAATAAGGGCTGTGTGCAAAAAATTATTTGATTCTGTTTGAATTTGCGGCTGTTATCGTTTGCCATAGAAAAACAACCCTTGATTAAAAAAAAATGTTGCTGGTAAACAACGTCTTTCCCTTAACCGATCTTCACCAAAAACAATAGGTCTTGAGAACTCTATAATTTAGGGCTTTATGCGAAACATTATTTGATTCTGTTTGAATTTGCGGCTCTTATCGTATGCCATAGAAAATACCCTTGTTAAAACATAAAACGTTCAGGTAAACTTCCCCTTTCCCTTAACCGATCTTCATAAAAAACAATAGGTCTTGAGTACTCTACAAATAAGGGCTGTGTGCAAAAAATTATTTGATTCTGTTTGAATTTGCGGCTGTTATCGTTTGCCATAGAAAAACATAACCCTTGATTAAAAAAATGTTGCAGGTAAACAACCCCTTTCCCTTAACCGATCTTCACAAAAAACAATAGGTCTTGAGAACTCTATAATTTAGGGCTGTATGTGAAACATTATTTGATTCTGTTTGAATTTGCGGCTCTTATCGTATGCCATAGAAAATACCCTTGTTAAAACATAAAACGTTCAGGTAAACTACCCCTTTCCCTTAACCGATCTTCATCAAAATCAACAGACCTTGAGCTCTCTATAATTCAAAAAGGTATGCAAAAAAGTAGTTGATTCTATTTGAATTTGCGGCTGTTATCGTTTGCCATAGAAAATACCCTTGTTAAAACATAAAACGTTCAGGTAAACTACCCCTTTCCCTTAACGGATCTTCATAAAAAACAATAGGTCTTGAGTACTCTACAAATAAGGGCTGTGTGCAAAAAATTATTTGATTCTGTTTGAATTTGCGGCTGTTATCGTTTGCCATAGAAAAACAACCCTTGATTAAAAAAAAAAATGTTGCAGGTAAACAACCCCTTTCCCTCAACCGATCTTCACCAAAAACAATAGGTCTTGAGAACTCTATAATTTAGGGCTGTATGCAAAACATTATTTGATTCTGTTTGAATTTGCGGCTGTTATTGTATGCCATAGAAAATACCCTTGTTAAAACATAAAACGTTCAGGTAAACTACCCCTTTCCCTTAACCGATCTTCATAAAAAACAATAGGTCTTGAGTACTCTACAAATAAGGAATGTATGCAAAAAATTATTTGATTCTGTTTGAATTTGCGCCTGTTATCGTTTGCCATAGAAAAACATAACCCTTGATTAAAAAAAAAAAAGTTGCAGGTAAACAACCCCTTTCCCTTAACCGATCTTCACCAAAAACAACAGGTCTTGAGAACTCTATAATTTAGGGCTGTATGCGAAACATTATTTGATTCTGTTTGAATTTGCGGCTGTTATCGTATACCATAGAAAATACCCTTGTTAAAGCATACAACGTTCAGGTAAACTACCCCTTTCCCTTAACCGATCTTAATAAAAAACAATAGGTCTTGAGTACTCTACAAATAAGGGGGTGTGCAAAACATTATTTGATTCTGTTTGAATTTGCGGCTGTTATCATTTGCCATAGAAAAACATAACCCTTGATTAAAAAAAAAAATGTTGCAGGTAAACAACCCCTTTCCCTTAACCGATCTTCACCAAAAACAAAAAGGTCTTGAGAACTCTATAATTTAGGGCTGTATGCGAAACATTATTTGATTATGTTTGAATTTGCGGCTGTTATCGTATGCCATAGAAAATACCCTTGTTAAAACATAAAACGTTCAGGTAAACTACCCCTTTTCCTTAACCGATCTTCATAAAAAACAATAGGTCTTGAGTACTCTACAAATAAGGGCTGTGTGCAAAAAATTATTTGATTCTGTTTGAATTTGCGGCTGTTATCGTTTGCCGTAGAAAAACAACCCTTGATTTAAAAAAAATGTTGCAGGTAAACAACCCCTTTCCCTTAACCGATCTTCACCAAAAACAATAGGTCTTGAGAACTCTATAATTTAGGGCTGTATGCGAAACATTATTTGATTCTGTTTGAATTTACGGCAGTTATCGTTCACCATAGAAAATACCCTTGTTAAAACATACAACGTTCTGGTAAACTACCCCTTTCCCTTAACCGATCTTCATAAAAAACAATAGGTCTTGAGTACTCTACAAATAAGGGCTGTGTGCAAAAAATTATTTGATTCTGTTTGAATTTGCGGCTGTTATCGTTTGCCATAGAAAAACATAATCCTTGATTTAAAAAAAATGTTGCAGATAAACAACCCCTTTCCCTTAACCGATCTTCACCAAAAACAATAGGTCTTGAGAACTCTATAATTTAGGGCTGTATGCGAAACATTATTTGATTCTGTTTGAATTTGCGGCTGTTATCGTATGCCATAGAAAATACCCTTGTTAAAGCATAAAACGTTCAGGTAAACTACCCCTTTCCCTTAACCGATCTTCATAAAAAACAATAGGTCTTGAGTACTCTACAAATAAGGGCTGTGTGCAAAAAATTATTTGATTCTGTTTGAATTTGCGGCTGTCATCGTTTGCCATAGAAAAACATAACCCTTGATAAAAAAAAAATGTTGCAGGTAAACAACCCCTTTCCCTTAACCGATCTTCACCAAAAACAATAGGTCTTGAGAACTCTATAATTTAGAACAGTATGCGAAACATTATTTGATTCTGTTTGAATTTGCGGCTGTTATCGTATGCCATAGAAAATACCCTTGTTAAAACATAAAACGTTCAGGTAAACTACCCCTTTCCCTTAACCGATCTTCATAAAAAACAATAGGTCTTGAGTACTCTACAAATAAGGGCTGTGTGCAAAAAATTATTTGATTCTGTTTGAATTTGCGGCTGTTATCGTTTGCCATAGAAAAACAACCCTTGATTAAAAAAAAATGTTGCTGGTAAACAACGTCTTTCCCTTAACCGATCTTCACCAAAAACAATAGGTCTTGAGAACTCTATAATTTAGGGCTTTATGCGAAACATTATTTGATTCTGTTTGAATTTGCGGCTCTTATCGTATGCCATAGAAAATACCCTTGTTAAAACATAAAACGTTCAGGTAAACTACCCCTTTCCCTTAACCGATCTTCATAAAAAACAATAGGTCTTGAGTACTCTACAAATAAGGGCTGTGTGCAAAAAATTATTTGATTCTGTTTGAATTTGCGGCTGTTATCGTTTGCCATAGAAAAACATAACCCTTGATTAAAAAAATGTTGCAGGTAAACAACCCCTTTCCCTTAACCGATCTTCACAAAAAACAATAGGTCTTGAGAACTCTATAATTTAGGGCTGTATGTGAAACATTATTTGATTCTGTTTGAATTTGCGGCTCTTATCGTATGCCATAGAAAATACCCTTGTTAAAACATAAAACGTTCAGGTAAACTACCCCTTTCCCTTAACCGATCTTCATCAAAATCAACAGACCTTGAGCTCTCTATAATTCAAAAAGGTATGCAAAAAAGTAGTTGATTCTATTTGAATTTGCGGCTGTTATCGTTTGCCATAGAAAATACCCTTGTTAAAACATAAAACGTTCAGGTAAACTACCCCTTTCCCTTAACGGATCTTCATAAAAAACAATAGGTCTTGAGTACTCTACAAATAAGGGCTGTGTGCAAAAAATTATTTGATTCTGTTTGAATTTGCGGCTGTTATCGTTTGCCATAGAAAAACAACCCTTGATTAAAAAAAAAAATGTTGCAGGTAAACAACCCCTTTCCCTCAACCGATCTTCACCAAAAACAATAGGTCTTGAGAACTCTATAATTTAGGGCTGTATGCAAAACATTATTTGATTCTGTTTGAATTTGCGGCTGTTATCGTATGCCATAGAAAATACCCTTGTTAAAACATAAAACGTTCAGGTAAACTACCCCTTTCCCTTAACCGATCTTCATAAAAAACAATAGGTCTTGAGTACTCTACAAATAAGGAATGTATGCAAAAAATTATTTGATTCTGTTTGAATTTGCGGCTGTTATCGTTTGCCATAGAAAAACATAACCCTTGATTAAAAAAAAAAAAGTTGCAGGTAAACAACCCCTTTCCCTTAACCGATCTTCACCAAAAACAACAGGTCTTGAGAACTCTATAATTTAGGGCTGTATGCGAAACATTATTTGATTCTGTTTGAATTTGCGGCTGTTATCGTATACCATAGAAAATACCCTTGTTAAAGCATACAACGTTCAGGTAAACTACCCCTTTCCCTTAACCGATCTTAATAAAAAACAATAGGTCTTGAGTACTCTACAAATAAGGGGGTGTGCAAAACATTATTTGATTCTGTTTGAATTTGCGGCTGTTATCATTTGCCATAGAAAAACATAACCCTTGATTAAAAAAAAAAATGTTGCAGGTAAACAACCCCTTTCCCTTAACCGATCTTCACCAAAAACAAAAAGGTCTTGAGAACTCTATAATTTAGGGCTGTATGCGAAACATTATTTGATTATGTTTGAATTTGCGGCTGTTATCGTATGCCATAGAAAATACCCTTGTTAAAACATAAAACGTTCAGGTAAACTACCCCTTTTCCTTAACCGATCTTCATAAAAAACAATAGGTCTTGAGTACTCTACAAATAAGGGCTGTGTGCAAAAAATTATTTGATTCTGTTTGAATTTGCGGCTGTTATCGTTTGCCATAGAAAAACATAACCCTTGATTAAAAAAAAAAAGTTGCAGGTAAACAACCCCTTTCCCTTAACCGATCTTCACCAAAAACTATAGGTCTTGAGAACTCTATAATTTAGGGCTGTATGCGAAACATTATTTGATTCCGTTTGAATTTGCGGCTCTTATCGTATGCCATAGAAAATACCCTTGTTAAAACATAAAACGTTCAGGTAAACTTCCCCTTTCCCTTAACCGATCTTCATAAAAAACAATAGGTCTTGAGTACTCTACAAATAAGGGCTGTGTGCAAAAAATTATTTGATTCTGTTTGAATTTGCGGCTGTTATCGTTTGCCATAGAAAAACATAACCCTTGATTAAAAAAAAAATGTTGCAGGTAAACAACCCCTTTCCCTTAACCGATCTTCACCAAAAACAACAGGTCTTGAGAACTCTATAATTTAGGGCTGTATGCGAAACATTATTTGATTCTGTTTGAATTTGCGGCTCTTATCGTATGCCATAGAAAATACCCTTGTTAAAACATAAAACGTTCAGGTAAACTTCCCCTTTCCCTTAACCGATCTTCATAAAAAACAATAGGTCTTGAGTACTCTACAAATAAGGGCTGTGTGCAAAAAATTATTTGATTCTGTTTGAATTTGCGGCTGTTATCGTTTGCCATAGAAAAACATAACCCTTGATTAAAAAAAAAATGTTGCAGGTAAACAACCCCCTTCCCTTAACCGATCTTCACCAAAAACAATAGGTCTTGAGAACTCTATAATTTAGGGCTGTATGCGAAACATTATTTGATTCTGTTTGAATTTGCGGCTGTTACCGTATGACATAGCAAATACCCTTGTTAAAACATAAAACGTTCAGGTAAATTACCCCTTTCCCTTAACCGATCTTCATAAAAAAAAATAGATCTTGAGTACTCTACAAATAAGGGCTGTGTGCAAAAAATTATTTTATTCTGTTTGAATTTGCGGCTGTTATCGTTTGCCATAGAAAAACAACCCTTGATTAAAAAAAATGTTGCTGGTAAACAACGCCTTTCCCTTAACCGATCTTCACCAAAAACAATAGGTCTTGAGAACTCTATAATTTAGGGCTGTATGCGAAACATTATTTGATTCTGTTTGAATTTGCGGCTCTTATCGTATGCCATAGAAAATACCCTTGTTAAAACATAAAACATTCAGGTAAACTACCCCTTTCCCTTAACCGATCTTCATAAAAAACAATAGGTCTTGAGTACTCTACAAATAACGGCTGTGTGCAAAAAATTGTTTGATTCTGTTTGAATTTGCGGCTGTTATCGTTTGCCATAGAAAAACATAACCCTTGATTAAAAAAAAATGTTGCAGGTAAACAACCCCTTTCCCTTAACCGATCTTCACCAAAAACAATAGGTCTTAAGAACTCTATAATTTAGGGCTGTATGCGAAACATTATTTGATTCTGTTTGAATTTACGGCAGTTATCGTTCGCCATAGAAAATACCCTTGTTAAAACATACAACATTCAGGTAAACTACCCCTTTCCCTTAACCGATCTTCATAAAAAACAATAGGTCTTGAGTACTCTACAAATAAGGGCTGTGTGCAAAAAATTATTTGATTCTGTTTGAATTTGCGGCTGTTATCGTTTGCCGTAGAAAAACAACCCTTGATTTAAAAAAAATGTTGCAGGTAAACAACCCCTTTCCCTTAACCGATCTTCACCAAAAACAATAGGTCTTGAGAACTCTATAATTTAGGTAGGGCTGTATGCGAAACATTATTTCATTCTGTTTGAATTTGCGGCTCTTATCGTATGCCATAGAAAAACCCTTGTTAAAACATAAAACGTTCAGGTAAACTACCCCTTTCCCTTAACCGATCTTCATCAAAATCAACAGACCTAGAGCTCTCTATAATTCAAAAAGGTATGCAAAAAAGTAGTTGATTCTATTTGAATTTGCGGCTGTTATCGTTTGCCATAGAAAATACCCTTGTTAAAACATAAAACGTTCAGGTAAACTACCCCTTTCCCTTAACCGATCTTCATAAAAAACAATAGGTCTTGAGTACTCTACAAATAAGGGCTGTGTGCAAAAAATTATTTGATTCTGTTTGAATTTGCGGGTGTTATCGTTTGCCATAGAAAAACATAACCCTTGATTAAAAAAAAAAATGTTGCAGGTAAACAACCCCTTTCCCTCAACCGATCTTCACCAAAAACAACAGGTCTTGAGAACTCTATAATTTAGGGCTGTATGCGAAACATTATTTGATTCTGTTTGAATTTGCGGCTGTTATCGTATGCCATAGAAAATACCCTTGTTTAAACATAAAACGTTCTGGTAAACTACCCCTTTCCCTTAACCGAGCTTCATAAAAAACAATAGGTCTTGAGTACTCTACAAATAAGGAATGTATGCAAAAAATTATTTGATTCTGTTTGAATTTGCGGCTGTGATCGTTTGCCATAGAAAAACAACCCTTGATTAAAAAAAAAATGTTGCAGGTAAACAACCCCTTTCCCTTAACCAATCTTCACCAAAAACAACAGGTCTTGAGAACTCTATAATTTAGGGCTGTATGCGAAACATTATTTGATTCTGTTTGAATTTGCGGCTGTTATCGTATACCATAGAAAATACCCTTGTTAAAGCATACAACGTTCAGGTAAACTACCCCTTTCCCTTAACCGATCTTAATAAAAAACAATAGGTCTTGAGTACTCTACAAATAAGGGGGTGTGCAAAAAATTATTTGATTCTGTTTGAATTTGCGGCTGTTATCGTTTGCCATAGAAAAACATAACCCTTGATTAAAAAAAAAAAATGTTGCAGGTAAACAACCCCTTTCCCTTAACCGATCTTCACCAAAAACAAAAAGGTCTTGAGAACTCTATAATTTAGGGCTGTATGCGAAACATTATTTGATTATGTTTGAATTTGCGGCTGTTATCGTATGCCATAGAAAATACCCTTGTTAAAACATAAAACGTTCAGGTAAACTACCCCTTTTCCTTAACCGATCTTCATAAAAAACAATAGGTCTTGAGTACTCTACAAATAAGGGCTGTGTGCAAAAAATTATTTCATTCTGTTTGAATTTGCGGCTGTTATCGTTTGCCATAGAAAAACAACCCTTGATTAAAAAAAAAATGTTGCAGGTAAACAACCCCTTTCCCTTAACCGATCTTCACCAAAAACAATAGGTCTTGAGAACTCTATAATTTAGGGCTGTATGCGAAACATTATTTGATTCTGTTTGAATTTGCGGCTCTTATCGTATGCCATAGAAAATACCCTTGTTAAAACATAAAACGTTCAGGTAAACTTCCCCTTTCCCTTAACCGATCTTCATAAAAAACAATAGGTCTTGAGTACTCTACAAATAAGGGCTGTGTGCAAAAAATTATTTGATTCTGTTTGAATTTGCGGCTGTTATCGTTTGCCATAGAAAAACATAACCCTTGATTAAAAAAAAAATGTTGCAGGTAAACAACCCCTTTCCCTTAACCGATCTTCACCAAAAACAACAGGTCTTGAGAACTCTATAATTTAGGCCTGTATGCGAAACATTATTTGATTCTGTTTGAATTTGCGGCTGTTATCGTATACCATAGAAAATACCCTTGTTAAAGCATACAACGTTCTGGTAAACTACCCCTTTCCCTTAACCGATCTTAATAAAAAACAATAGGTCTTGAGTACTCTACAAATAAGGGGGTGTGCAAAAAATTATTTGATTCTGTTTGAATTTGCGGCTGTTATCGTTTGCCATAGAAAAACATAACCCTTGATTCAAAAAAAAATGTTGCAGGTAAACAACCCCTTTCCCTTAACCGATCTTCACCAAAAACAATAGGTCTTGAGAACTCTATAATTTAGGGCTGTATGCGAAACATTATTTGATTCTGTTTGAATTTGTGGCTCTTATCGTATGCCATAGAAAATACCCTTGTTAAAACATAAAACGTTCAGGTAAACTTCCCCTTTCCCTTAACCGATCTTCATAAAAAACAATAGGTCTTGAGTACTCTACAAATAAGGGCTGTGTGCAAAAAATTATTTGATTCTGTTTGAATTTGCGGCTGTTATCGTTTGCCATAGAAAAACAACCCTTGATTAAAAAAAAATGTTGCTGGTAAACAACGCCTTTCCCTTAACCGATCTTCACCAAAAACAATAGGTCTTGAGAACTCTATAATTTAGGGCTGTATGCGAAACATTATTTGATTCTGTTTGAATTTGCGGCTCTTATCGTATGCCATAGAAAATACCCTTGTTAAAACATAAAACGTTCAGGTAAACTACCCCTTTCCCTTAACCGATCTTCATAAAAAACAATAGGTCTTGAGTACTCTACAAATAACGGCTGTGTGCAAAAAATTATTTGATTCTGTTTGAATTTGTGGCTGTTATCGTTTGCCATAGAAAAACATAACCCTTGATTAAAAAAAAATGTTGCAGGTAAACAACCCCTTTCCCTTAACCGATCTTCACCAAAAACAATAGGTCTTAAGAACTCTATAATTTAGGGCTGTATGCGAAACATTATTTGATTCTGTTTGAATTTACGGCAGTTATCGTTCGCCATAGAAAATACCCTTGTTAAAACATACAACGTTCTGGTAAACTACCCCTTTCCCTTAACCGATCTTCATAAAAAACAATAGGTCTTGAGTACTCTACAAATAAGGGCTGTGTGCAAAAAATTATTTGATTCTGTTTGAATTTGCGGCTGTTATCGTTTGCCATAGAAAAACATAACCCTTGATTAAAAAAAAAAAGTTGCAGGTAAACAACCCCTTTCCCGTAACCGATCTTCACCAAAAACAATAGGTCTTGAGAACTCTATAATTTAGGGCTGTATGCGAAACATTATTTGATTCTGTTTGAATTTGCGGCTGTTATCGTATGCCATAGAAAATACCCTTGTTAAAACATAAAACGTTCAGGTAAACTACCCCTTTCCCGTAACCGATCTTCATAAAAAACAATAGGTCTTGAGTACTCTACAAATAAGGGCTGTGTGCAAAAAATTATTTGATTCTGTTTGAATTTGCGGCTGTTATCGTTTGCCATTGAAAAACAACCCTTGATTAAAAAAAATGTTGCAGGTAAACAACCCCTTTCCCTTAACCGATCTTCACCAAAAACTATAGGTCTTGAGAACTCTATAATTTAGGGCTGTATGCGAAACATTATTTGATTCTGTTTGAATTTGCGGCTCTTTTCGTATGCCATAGAAGATACCCTTGTTAAAACATAAAACGTTCAGGTAAACTACCCCTTTCCCTTAACCGATCTTCATAAAAAACAATAGGTCTTGAGTACTCTACAAATAAGGGCTGTGTGCAAAAAATTATTTGATTCTGTTTGAATTTGCGGCTGTTATCGTTTGCCATAGAAAAACATTATCCTTGATTAAAAAAAAATGTTGCAGATAAACAACCCCTTTCCCTTAACCGATCTTCACCAAAAACAATAGGTCTTAAGAACTCTATAATTTAGGGCTGTATGCGAAACATTATTTGATTCTGTTTGAATTTACGGCAGTTATCGTTCGCCATAGAAAATACCCTTGTTAAAACATACAACGTTCTGGTAAACTACCCCTTTCCCTTAACCGATCTTCATAAAAAACAATAGGTCTTGAGTACTCTACAAATAAGAGGTGTGTGCAAAAAATTATTTGATTCTGTTTGAATTTGCGGCTGTTATCGTTTGCCATAGAAAAACATAACCCTTGATTTAAAAACAAAATGTTGCAGGTAAACAACCTCTTTCTCTTAACCGATCTTCACCAAAAACAATAGGTCTTAAGAACTCTATAATTTAGGGCTGTATGCGAAACATTATTTGATTCTGTTTGAATTTACGGCAGTTATCGTTCGCCATAGAAAATACCCTTGTTAAAACATACGACGTTCAGGTAAACTACCCCTTTCCCTTAACCGATCTTCATAAAAAACAATAGGTTTTGAGTACTCTAAAAATAAGAGGTGTGTGCAAAAAATTATTTGATTCTGTTTGAATTTGCGGCTGTTATCGTTTGCCATGAAAAACAACCCTTGATTAAAAAAAAAATGATGCAGGTAAGCAACCCCTTTCCCTTAACCGATCTTCACCAAAAACAATAGGTCTTGAGAACTCTATAATTTAGGGCTGTGTGCGATACATTATTTGATTCTGTTTGAATTTGCGGCTCTTATCGTATGCCATAGAAAATACCCTTGTTAAAACAAAACGTTCCGGTAAACTACCCCTTTCCCTTAACCGATCTTCATAAAAAACAATAGGTCTTGAGTACTCTACAAATAAGGGGTGTGTGCAAAAAATTATTTGATTCTGTTTGAATTTGCGGCTGTTATCGTTTGCCATAGAAAAACATAACCTTTGATTAAAAAAAAAATGTTGCAGGGAAACAACCCCTTTCCCTTAACCGATCTTCATCAAAAACAATAGGTCTTGAGAACTCTATAATTTAGGGCTGTATGCGAATCATTATTTGATTCTGTTTGAATTTGCGGCTGTTATCGTATGCCATAGAAAATACCCTTGTTAAAACATAAAACGTTCAGGTAAACTATCCCTTTCCCTTAACCGATGTTCATAAAAAACAATAGGTCTTGAGTACTCTACAAATAAGGGCTGTGTGCAAAAAATTATTTGATTCTGTTTGAATTTGCGGCTGTTATCGTTTGCCATAGAAAAACATAACCCTTGATTAAAAAAAAAATGTTGCAGGTAAACAACCCCTTTCCTTAACCGATCTTCACTAAAAACAATAGGTCTTGAGTACTCTACAAATAAGGGCTGTATGCAAAAAATTTTCGTTCTGTTTGAATTTGCGGCTGTTATCATTTGCCATAGAAAAAAAATCTACAGACAGACACACACACACACACACAGACACTTTTCGAAAAATGACTTTTTTTCATGTTTTGAGTGTAGTACAATCAGAATCTGCAATATTCTCGAACACGATTTTTTTTTGCCATCACCATACTTCCATTTCCTTAAGGAACGTGGAAGTAAAAACTGTTGATAGCACCAATGCTTTTCATTATATACAAAACATTTTCCAGAATATATTCTTTTAGTACAAAACAAGAAAACTGCCAAAAAGTTTTGAAATTATGACAATTTGCATATCTTTATTATAACTGTACATAAACTGAAAATTCAATTCCAGTAACTCATAAATTACATGTTGTATTCTTTATTTCACTCTTGGTTAGACATATTTAATCAAAAATATTAAATCATACATGGTAAATAACTTGTGAAAAGCACTCTTAAATAAAAAAACTACACAGTAAATGCGTACGACATAACCAAAAATTTAGACATAATCACTCATAACTTACATGTTTTTGTTCAATTTTACTTCCATATTTCCTTAAGGAATGGAAGTATGGTGATGGCAAAAAAAATCGTGTTCGAGATTATTGCAGATTCTGATTCTACTACACTCAAAACATGAAAAAAAGTCGTTTTCCAAAAAGTGTCTGTGTGTGTGTGTGTCTGTGTGTCTGTCTGTGTGTGTGTCTGTCTGTAGATTTTTTTTCTATGGCAAACGATAACTGCCGCAAATTCAAACAGAATCAAATAATTTTTTGCATACAGCCCTGATTTGTAGAGGACTCGCGACCTATTGTTTTTGGTGAAGATCGGTTGAAGGAAAGGGGTAGTTTACCAGCAACGGATTTTTTTTATCAAGGGAAATTTTTTTTTTTGGCAAACGATAACAGCCGCAAATTCAAACATAATCAAATAATGTTTCGTATACAGCCCTGAATTGTAGAGTTCTCAAGACCTTTTGTTTCTGGTGAAGATCGGTTAAGGGAACGGGGTAATTTACTTGTAACATTTTATGTTTTAACAAGGGTATTTCCTATGGCAAACGATAACAGCCGCAAATTCAAACAGAATCAAAAGATTATTTGCATACAGCCCTAAATTGTAGAGTTCTCAAGACCTATTGTTTTTGGTGAAGATCGGTTAAGGGAAAGGGGTAGTTTACTTGTAACGTTTTATGTTTTAACAAGGGTATTTCCTATGGCAAACGATAACAGCCGCAAATTCAAACAGAATCAAAAGATTATTTGCATACAGCCCTAAATTGTAGAGTTCTCAAGACCTATTGTTTTTGGTGAAGATCGGTTAAGGGAAAGGGGTAGTTTACCTACAACGTTTTTTTAACAAGGGTATTTTATATGGCAAACGATAACAGCCGCAAATTCAAACAGAATCAAATAATTTTCTGCATACAGCCCTGATTTGTAGAGTACTCAAGACCTATTGTTTTTGGTGAAGATCGGTTGAGGGGAAGGGGTAGTTTACCTGCAACATTTTTTATCAAGCGTATTTTCTATGGCAAACGATAACTGCCGCAAATTCAAACAGAATCAAATAATTTTTTGCATACAGCCCTGATTTGTAGAGTACTCGCGACCTATTTTTTTTGGTGAAGATCGGTTGAGGGGAAGGGGTAGTTTACCTGCAACGGTTTTTTTTATCAAGGGAAATTTTTTTTTTTGCAAACGATAACAGCCGCAAATTCAAACAGAATCAAATAATGTTTCGTATACAGCCCTGAATTGTAGAGTTCTCAAGACCGTTTGTTTTTGGTGAAGATCGGTTAAGGGAAAGGGGTAGTTTACTTGTAACGTTTTATGTTTTAACAAGGGTATTTCCTATGGCAAACGATAACAGCCGCAAATTCAAACAGAATCAAAAGATTATTTGCATACAGCCCTAAATTGTAGAGTTCTCAAGACCTATTGTTTTTGGTGAAGATCGGTTAAGGGAAAGGGGTAGTTTACCTACAACATTTTTTTAACAAGGGTATTTTTTTTGGCAAACGATAACAGCCGCAAATTCAAACAGAATCAAATAATTTTCTGCATACAGCCCTGATTTGTAGAGTACTCAAGACCTATTGTTTTTGGTGAAGATCGGTTGAGGGGAAGGGGTAGTTTACCTGCAACGTTTTTTATCAAGCGTATTTTCTATGGCAAACGATAACTGCCGCAAATTCAAACAGAATCAAATAATTTTTTGCATACCGCCCTGATTTGTAGAGTACTCGCGACCTATTGTTTTTGGTGAAGATCGGTTGAGGGGAAGGGGTAGTTTACCTGCAACGGTTTTTTTTATCAAGGGAAATTTTTTTTTTTGGCAAACGATAACAGCCGCAAATTCAAACAGAATCAAATAATGTTTCGTATACAGCCCTGAATTGTAGAGTTCTCAAGACCGTTTGTTTTTGGTGAAGATCGGTTAAGGGAAAGGGGTAGTTTACTTGTAACGTTTTATGTTTTAACAAGGGTATTTCCTATGGCAAACGATAACAGCCGCAAATTCAAACAGAATCAAACGATTATTTGCATACAGCCCTAAATTGTAGAGTTCTCAAGACCTATTGTTTTTGGTGAAGATCGGTTGAGGGAAAGGGGTAGTTTACTTGCAACGTTTTTTTAACAAGGGTATTTTCTATGGCAAACGATAACAGCCGCAAATTCAAACAGAATCAAATAATGTTTTGCATACAGCCCTGATTTGTAGAGTACTCAAGACCTATTGTTTTTGGTGAAGATCGGTTAAGGGGAAGGGGTATTTACCTGCACCGTTTTTTTATCAAGCGTATTTTCTATGGCAAACGATAACAGCCGCAAATTCAAACAGAATCAAATAATGTTTTGCATACATCCCTGAAGTGTAGAGGTCTCAAGGACTTTCGATTTTGGTGAAGATCGGTTAAGGGGAAGGGGTAGTTTACCTGCAACCTTTTACGTTTTAACAAGAGTAAAGTACTTGCAAATTTATTTAAACTTTTTGAAACAATGGTAATTGTTAAAAATAAAATAATTTTGTTGCCAGGCAATAAAATTAAAATTTTTTAATTTTAATGTAATATAATATTTTTCATTTAATACGGCAATAAAAAGGCAGGTAAGACACAAACACACAATTCACGTTATTTCTGGCCTCACTCATGTTTATTTTCTTACGTTTGCACGCTTTTTAAATGGAAAGTGCCGAAACCCACACCAACATAACGCGTGCAAGCCGAAAAAATGGACATCAATTTGCTTACTGGCGAAGCTAGTAGTTAATGAATGGGTAGGCAAAAATCTTATCTTAAATTTTTTTTAAGGAATCACTAAAAGGACGGTGGGTCAAATCGGACGCTGAGGTAGAGTTTGCTGTAACCGAATGGTTCCACAAACAGCCGTAAGAATTTTACTAGCAGGGAATCTACAGGTTAGCGCAACAGTGGAACTCATGTCTTAATGTTATTGGAGACTTCTTTTAAAATCGTTGAATAAAAAATGCTTTACAGCTCTATACGTGTGTCTATTGAACAATCCTTGTATTAGTCATACACAATAATACAACTGATTGAACTTCAAATTTTTAAACTTGGTTAGTTTCTATATATATGTTTAATGTTACAAATAATTCAAATAACAATCTTGATCATCTGTTAGTTCAGCGGAATAACAGTGACACTTTTAATAACCGCATAAAATAAACACTTAGAAACAACACAGGCGCTTTAACTTAACTGTTTGGACCACAGAAGTGAGGCATGCCTCAACGCTCTATGTGTACAGCGCGGGACAATCCCCCCTCCCTACACTTCCCTATCACACCACTACATTGCTTACATACGATGTATACAAAAAACGCTGAGGCAAGTTCAGGTTGCCTCATTCGCTTTAAACGAACTATGCCGAATCTCACCTGTCACCATCTAGCGGTCGCTCAATAAAGCACGTTTCGGTTTAATAAATTTGACAGTCACAGTAACAATGTATAATCTTTACGTTATGTAGTTCATACGTATTTATAATTTTTATTCTACAGAATTTGTTAGGGTAGGCATTGCCTCAATTGCCTTCATGTAACTTCGCCACTGATATATATGTGTACAACGTTATCGGCAACAAAGAAGTAGTTTTTGTTAAAATTCCTTCCCGGGATATTTGGCCGTAGTCCAATGTTTTCTACAAAACCAGACATTTCGGCAATGCCATCGACTTCCATCATCAGTGAAAATCGAGTGCGATAACGTGAGGTGGTATACGTTAGTGACCACAGTACTGTGGTTAAGGCTGAAGCAGTAAGTAGAAAGAAGTAGATTCTATGGTAATATTTCATTTCGAAAATGATTTTAAATATAAATCTTAGAATATGGAAGTCATGTATGGTTCTCCATACCGATATTTTTTTATAGTTTTCTCGCTCTGTTTAACACATTCCAGGACTATATGAAAAATGCATTCATTTACCGTACAGACTGGGCTTTTTTGTGTTTTTTCAAAAGCTTATACTTCTGAACCATATAATATTTAAACATATAAAGCTATATTATATTATAAAACCAAGCATTCTCATTAATTTAGTGCAAATTTTATATCAGTAGCTTATAAAATAAATAAAATATTAATTTTTAAACTTACCCTGTTTTTAGCGTTGAAAAAAAAATTCACTTTGGCAATTTGACTTATGTCACTTTTGCTATTGTTCAATTTTTCAGTTAAAATTAAGAAAATAATACTAAACACTTTTTCTGTACATTATAACAAAAAAATTAAGTAATTTTCATTTTTGTGTGTAATCTGCTTTTGTGTGAAACACATAAAAACAATCTGGCACACAGAGTCCCACATCACATGATGGACAGTAAAATGTTGTCTCTTTCCTAGCCCACTTTCTTGATTCTTTCTTCTGTTAATCCCCACATACCTGGCAAGAATGGCAAGGTGTTGCTTTTTTATCTATAGCAGGAATTTTCTGAGGAAAATGTCTTTCTGTAAGGCGATCTGCAGTCGAAGATGTTTGTCCGCTCAGTGTAGCAGGTATTTCTTGACCAGACATGTTAGCAAGTCCTTCTCCAATAATGGTCATGAAAGTTTCAAGTGGCATTTGATTAGAGCTTGTTTTTTGTATAATATATGAGCATCTACCACTGATCTCATGAACATGCGGGAAAACATTTTTTTCCACCATTTCAAAGTTTTATGTTTGAAAGGGTAGTAGCTAACAAGTTGGTCATTTCGGTCAACCCCGACTTTATTTAGATTATAATCTAACACTGCATCCGGTTTAACCTTTATCTCACTACACCCTTACATTTGACTCTAACTTCACTGCATGATGCACCGTGTTTTGTAGAAAGAATTATAACATCCCGGGTGTCTTTCCACATACAGAGAGTCAAATGTTGAAAATGGCGGAATGTAATTTCTCCCTTCCTCAGTTTTTCCAATTTCAAATCTTTAGGCATGAACTTTCTGTTTATTTGGACTGTGTCTACTGCCAAAGTCTTGTTTTGTCACAAGAAATCATGAACTAATGGACTTGAATAGAAGTGGCCCATATAAATGGTATGCCCCTTACCAAGGTAGCCAGTGAGGAGTCGACGCAACAATGAAACTACAGAATTGTTTTCATTTCTGCCTGTGTATGGTTCAAAAACCAAAACGTAACCGGAGTTAGATTCCGCTAAACTATATATTTTCATTCAATAGTTTTCAGGCTTATTTTTCATATAAATCGTGAAATGTATACGGCCACGAAAAGGACACATGGCTTCATCTACGGTCAGGTTTTCTGAAGGAATCAAAGAATTTCTGAATTTGTTCTGAAGGCAATTTATGTATGGCCTTATTTTGGATAAGGGGTCATGATTTGGTTCATTATGGGGCACGTATTTTTCATTGTTGTTGAGATGATGTGATCATCTAATTAAATACAAATAGAAATAAATACACAAAAATTATTTATTATTACACTTACCTTAACACATGTTCTCTTAGCCCAGGGTTACGTCACGCGAATGTTTGAATGCAAGCATGATTTAAGGTTGTGTGAATAACTTACACAACTCGCATTTTGTGAAAAGATTAAAAAACATTTTTAATATATAATTATTTCTTGCCACTCCTCTCAAACAATTATTTCTCCAAAAGTAAAATAAAAATTAAACACATAACATTTTTTTTTTCTGAAATTTACGACATGATTAAGTTACCTTTATAAGTATACTAAACATCTTACCTTATTTATACCAGACAGCCCAGTCTGCTCGCACACACACATTCAATTTTAAAACCCCTTTAATTTTAAAACCCCATTTTAATTAACATTGATATATGTATACCCCTGCCGGCCACGTGGAGTCACCCCGACTTGGCGTTGCATCGCTCACAATTTTTTCTGGTATGTCCGAAAACGATTTTTTTTAGTTCATTTTTTGTTTTTTCTGAACCTGTTCTCACTATGGGATTTTGACAAAATTTCACTCACTATTGTTTGATGTTAAAAAGTTACTTTTTTTTAAACCCTGGTTGCCGGGCAGCCTGCGCAGGCGAGAGCCGGTAAGGAACTGGTAGCGTCTATAAGTCCCCTCTCTACTAGATATTTTTGTTGAAGAAGACGGAAACCATGCCTGGTATTTTTTAGTCATAGTGGTGACACATTCACCACATAGGTTTTTCGCGTTTTTGGACGTCGACGATATTAAGTGAACACTGGTCGACGTCACAAAAGTACGCTGGACTGAATTTTTCGTTTCCGTCAACTCGGACCATGTGGCAAAAGAATATTGTCTCAAAGCCATATTGTGTTTGCTTCTTGGCGTGGGTCTGCGCACATGCTGGTGTAGTGCGTTTGGGCGCAGGTGTCACACAGCCGCAAAGTTCTAAGAATTGTGTCCCCCGCATATTCCTTTACCATTGTTTCACTACAATTCCTTTGTTAGAAACTACGCTTTAGATTCAACCGGGGACTGGCCACACAGACGGAAATGAATTGTTGATATTTAATAAAAGAAAACCCCATTTTTAATAAAAATAAAAAACCCCTCATATTTACCCCGTTACAATACCCCCCCAATGAGAGGTCTTCTGTCGAAACAGAAGAAATCTCATTGTTAAACCCCTAAGAGGATCGGTGAGGATATGGTGCCAACAAACCCCCATTAGTTCGTATACATCATGGGTAAACTACCCCCCTGGCTCAGCGACTATGGCCGCATCTGAACGAGATTACTGGACTTCTCTATACGAGATCCCAACACCATAAAATTGAACAGACACGCACCACAGCGCATCTAACCGTTTAACATGCTACCCCAAAATCCAAACCCCTGGTCTTATACCATGCCAGATCCTCAACCGATATGTTCCCCCTTACCATGCACACTGGGCTGCCTTTATCAGTTACTGGGCTCGTACATACTCTTATAATATCTCATAAACAAACTCATCATTTAAAAGTCACAAAATATTTATCTTTAAATTCACCATTCTTTTAAGCTCAAAATCAGATGGTTATATTATTATTATTTTCATCGAAACCAAAAGAAATCTTTTATCTACCTTTATCAATTTTTTTCATTCCTATTAATACTCAGAAAAACAAACAAATTGAACATTTAATTAGAACATGAACTCACTTATCCTAACATGTGATTATATATACATTCTAAACAATATAATTCAATAAAACCCTAGTAATACATATAAACAACACTACAATCAAAATTCAAAACATCAATTAGATGGCAGGCACAAAAAATAGAATTTTTTTTTTTTCAAAAAAAATTCAAATTTATTAAAATGTACTTTTCTCAATATTAAGAATATTTGAAATTATTTATTAATTAAATAACAAAATTGGCATTATTTCATTGCCAAAACTGGTTTAGTTTACAACATCACCCATCAGCTGATCAAACTGGGTCAAGTCAGCAACCTTGACCTACACAGGTTATACAGAGGCTACATCATAAAATACATTAATCATCTTTAAAATTTTTTTACCTTCAAACATAATAAAATAAGACATTTAAAATTACCAAAGTATTAATACAATTAACAATAAAATTGACATTTAAATTACTCAAAATTACACATTTTGCAATCTTACTTTATTCTCAAATTCTATTCAAGTTTGTCACTTGTTTCAATGAAAATTCTGTATTTTTACTATGACTCTCTTTCTTTAATATTCTCATTCTCCATTAGTTTGGGTGATATAATTATTCAAAATAACTTGATGGTATCAACATGGCATTTATACATTTATAATCTCCCCTCTGACTCTAACATTACTAACAGCTTTAACTAACATGACACCCTTCTCTATCAAAAACATCTATCAAACATCTCTAAACCCAACTTACTACTCAACTCAATTCGCCTCATTCTACTCTAAAAAAATATACTCTCTACCCCTTTGTACTCAGGATGTGTGTTTCCCTCCCAAAACTCATTCCCTTATTTGGTCCCTGGATTCTACCTAAGGCGACCCTTTCCGGCGCTAACGGTCCCTTCCCGTCCCAACCCTTTTGTTGCGGACTCCTACACCACCCCCTCTTACAAAACTCCCATCAACTAATTACCATTCTCCCTACATCACTTCAACTACAACAAAATATCTCCACTTATTTATTACATCAATATATGAATCAATACTCTACATACATTCCCCATATCTACTGTGTCACTATCACATCTCGAATTCTACATTACATTACTTCATAACAATATTTATTCATCTCTATTACCACTTTAAACTCAACTTGGACTGATCTACATGTCCCAACAAAATATTACTCACCCAAAATCTCCCTTTTACAATCTTTTACAAGTCATTTAAAATTCTTAACTATATCAATTTATTTTCATCATTTAAAATAAACTCTTTAACACATTAAAATCACTATATTCAAACATTAGTTGCCTTGGAAATTAGTAAACAATTTATATATGACTACAATCATATTTTTTAAAAAATTTCAAATTTATTATTAACATTTGTTTTATCTCATATTTCAGTTATTATTACTTTTTAATTAGAGTTTCTATTTCGTACAATTATCTCAAATTATTTTCATTATTGAGTTAAAACTTTTCAACCTGTAAACATTTTATTCTATCTAATTGGTATTATAAATTTTATACTTACAGTACATTATTCACCTACTGACATAAACACAAAATATACACATCACACACACCAATACCTCCATGTAACCTCTGAAACATTTAACAACAGTGTTATTTCATACCAAACAATTTAACATTTATCTATTTATTACTATCAAATTCACATCTCGTAAAATATTTTAAACTCATTAGAAAAATTTAATTATATAACATTTAAATCAATCAAAATATTTAAACACCTCCAATTATTTTAATTAAATTAATTATTCAAAACACAACAATTTTAATTACTCTCACCAATTACAATAATTACAATTCATTTGTTATCCTCTTCCCAATTATTGTTTGTTGTTTATTTAGACTGCAAAAATATTATTATTACCCCAACAATTTCTACTACATACACACATTGTTTACATAACATTTTACAATACACACAATTAATTTCACTATCAATTATTATAATTCTTCACCGTTAATTATTCAGTTTTATCACACTTCATTGTCCAAGTCTGCAAGGTCAGAACCATAAACTAAAATGTTTAGAATGTCCATTTATGAATTTAATGTTCAGCCTCCATCATCAAAAATTAGTCTGGGTTTCACATAACAGTTTTCAATTTTATTTACATACCTCATATGGCTATCCTGTGTGTAATAACCATAAAATTTTAGTTCATTCATTTTACCACAATAATTCTATATAGGGTTACTTCCCATTATAATTATTTTATCATAAACCAAGTCAACATTAATTATTTTTGTCCAGTCTCCATCAGTAGTTATATTCAATCTAAGGTCAGTTATTTTCTCATCATAAGGTAAATTATTATTACAACAGGTATCATCAAAATAATTCTCCCTCTCTCTTTTAACAGGTAAGTATTTAATATCATTTATCTCTATCACTTCCAACATTTCTTTCAACTCATTATAATCTCTCTTTAATTTATATAATTCTATCTCTCTCTCAACACACAACTCTCCAACTAAATCTCTCTCATCATAACACCATCTCTCACTTTCTACACCATTCCACACAGAGGGTACTAATTCATACAAAAAGGCACAACAACTCAAATCTTCCACTAACAAGGGACTCTTGCCCTTCAACAACAACACTTGTGAACACCCTGGTTCATCACAAATAAGGGGAACATTTACCCTCTGCCCTACATACTCATCTAATCTCTCTTTCCACTCATTCTCTAATTCAACAACACTAATTACTACTCCGTTACAACCTATTACTCTCTCTCTCTCACTCACTATCTCACTCTCTATTTTCAGCGTCTCACTCTCTGATATCACATTCTTAATCATATCATCATTTTTCGACATCATCATTATCATTTGTTACTTTATTCTCTAATACCACATTTTTATACATTTGTGTTTCTACTGACTCTACCATTTTCTCTATACTCTGTTCTAGTCTGTTGAAGCTAGTTTCTATTATCTCATGAGTATTCTCTAAACGTTTATTAATTTCGTTAATATCATTTTTTAATTCATCATTCTGCTTTTTCAATTCATCAAATTTATCATTGAAATTATTATTTTGCATGTCAAAACGACTATTTATAGCGTCAAATTTGTTATTTACTTCATCGTGTTGTTTCTCTGAATTTTCTTTCATACTACATATCAAACTATACAAATTTTTTAACATGCTACTGTCGTCAACGTTTTTATTTTGATTCATTGGAATAGGTGTTAATTGATTTTCTGTTGTATCGTCAGTGAAGCTGACTTCATCGTTATTATTTTTACTTTCTCTACACGATTTTGGGGTTATTTGAATCCCCGAATCATCTGTACTATTTGTTTCATTTTTAATATCTTTTGTTTTATTTTCCTGACTCACGTTTGAAGTCAAGTGGATTTCAACGTTATTCATAATATTTGAATCATCACAGTTTTCGACACTAGTCATTTCATTTATATTGTTTTCATTCTTTCCTGCCATATTTATAAGTTTCTTAATCTAGATTTTCTTACATAAAAACATCTACCACTTAACTCTTAACCTCTGAACATTGATGTACTATTTTATATGTGCTGCGTAATTTTTACGTAGTTACTTAACCTTCAAATCAAACTTGCATTCTACTTGTAGGTGTGGTTTTTATATTTAAATTTTAATTGATAAAAACAGTCCCTGTTCGGGCGCCAATTGTGATCATCTAATTAAATACAAATACAAATAAATACACAAAAATTATTTATTATTACACTTACCTTAACACATGTTCTCTTAGCCCAGGGTTACGTCACGCGAACGTTTGAATGCAAGCATGATTTAAGGTTGTGTGAATAACTTACGCAACTCGCATTTTGTGAAAAGATTAAAAAACATTTTTAATATATAATTATTTCTTGCCACTCCTCTCAAACAATTATTTCTCCAAAAGTAAAATAAAAATTAAACACATAACATTTTTTTTTCTGAAATTTATGACATGATTAAGTTACCTTTATAAGTATACTAAACATCTTACCTTATTTATACCAGACAGCCCAGTCTGCTCGCACACACACATTCAATTTTAAAACCCCTTTAATTTTAAAACCCCATTTTAATTAACATTGATATTGTAACGGTACATAACCCAGTCCCAATAAATGATAACTCTTGTACTACCATAAAGGTCAGAAATGGGTAAACTATAACTAGCTAAAAATTAAGTTGTATCACTAAACATTATAAACAATATTGAAGTGATATACAGTGACAAGTGAGTTATAGTGTACCCAGTGAGGTAATAAGTAAAGGTGAAGGGAACTTCTTACAGAATTGTGCTGTAGATGTGAGAATTATAGACTATAATAGTAGACTATGATGCTACCAACTAATTATGTATTTTGTTTAGTTATTGTAGGATTTATATTGTGTAGGCAACAAAATTTAGTACCTATGTTAATTTTATATTTTATAAAATAATTGTGTTATTATATAAGATAACCCAGGGTTTTTTTAAAAAATAAAAGATTTAAATATCAGATGATAATAAAAATTAAAATAATACTGTATGAGGGAAATGGCAGAAGAAAATAGTGCAGTGTAAGAATACTATAAGAGATTAATAAGTAATATATAAATTCATTTAAAGTTAATAATAATATTAAAGACTTATATCGAAAGTTATAAGAAAATAAACAGAAAACTATTATGTAAATCAAATTGGGAAAGAAACCAAAATTAAAAAGAATTATTTTTCTGTAAATCAAAAATAAATTTATAATAATTACAAACCGCCTATATACTAAAAAGTAAATAGCAGCACCAATAAAAAAGGATATAAAAATTATGGGTTACTAAGAGTAACGAAATAACAAGTATTGTTTAATCGAATTTGAGATTGAAAACCGTTCGGTTGAAAAATGATGAGACAGAAATTGTATTAAAAAATCCTTTAGAAATCTTTTGAACAGCACAAAATTGTTACAGAATTTAAATAACAGTATAAACATTATGTACCACTACCTTAAATATCAAAGGTAACTTGCTATACTCCATAATAAAAGTGAAAAACCATTTGGACGATCAGGCCTAGCCTAGCCACGTTTCGAGTTGTTTTGACGAGATAGTATCTGACAGATGGTCATGAAATTACCAAACAACTAAGAACACCACCTGAGAAACAGCTTCACATAAATAAGAACTTCGAGAAAAGAGGTATAATAATATTCTTTTAATATTTCACGAAGAAAACTCAAATTAAATTGTCGTGCAGTACAGAAACGGTTAAAGTGTAATCACATGTTTTAGTAAAAAACAATCTGCTCTCTTACGGACAAATCCGGAACTACAGTACTGTGCGAATTAATGTGAACACATCATAATTATCACAATTTTACTTTTTTTTCACAGTTGGCAACACATTTATGTCAAAGTAGCGGCCATTTGGTTTTACTGTTCTGACAGTCAGTGAGTAATGAGACATAGCAAGCTACAGACGCGTTGCATTTTGTTTTATTTTTTAGAATTATTGTGTTTTTGCTGAAGTAAGCTGAACTAAGGCTTTATTTGCTTTTTACTTTTGAAGATGGATATTACTCCCAAAAAGCGCACTAAAATTATTACTTTGAGTGAACACACATCAATGACTCAAAGAGGTATTGCCAAGGAGTGTGGTGTGAGTTTAGGAGCTGTCAACAAGATTTTGAAGCAAAAAAGGGACACTGGGACGATTGAAGTGATGAAGTGAACAGAAAAGGGAAATGTGGAAGGAAAAGAAAGACAACAGAAAGGGATGAAGCTTTTTTAATAAGGGAAAATAAATTAAACCCTAGGAAAACCAGCCAAGAACTTCAGCAAGACTTAGCACACGCTGGAGTTATTGTTCATGACTCCACCGTACAAAAACGACTTATAGAAGGAGGAAGAAAAACAGTCAGACCTCAAAAAAACAGTTATTGACAGCTGCCATGATGACAAAACGATATGATTGGGCAAAAAAATATGTGAGCTGGACTGTTGAAGATTGGAGAAAAGTGTTGTTCTCAGATGAGAGCCATTTTTTTGGACAAGGACAGCGATCTCGTTTCGTTAGAAAAAGTGACAACGAAAAACTTACGACAGCTCATATTGATCAAACAGTTAAACATCCGTTAAAGAAGATGTTCTGGGGCTGCTTTTCTTATAAAGGTACCGGATGCCTTGTGCCGATCGAAGGCATGATGAACTCGCAAAAATACAGACACTTGCTAGAACACAGATTGGAAGCTGAACTAAGAAAAGTTGATGCCAACGGTCAAGCAGTTTTTCAACAAGATTCGGCTCCATGTCACGTGTCCAAGAACATGATGAAATATTTCAAGGACAAAAAGATATCATGCCTTGAATGGCCAGGAAACTCACCGGACCTTAATCCGATTGAAAATCTGTGGGCTATTGTAAAAGCTAGACTTCGTAAAATAGATTGCACAACAAAAACAAAACTGATTGAGGCTGTAATCCACACATGGTTTCGAGACCAGCAAGTATCAGAAAACTGTAAAAAACTTGTTGATTCTATGCCAAAACGTGTTGAAGAAGTTATAAAAGCCAAGGGAGGACATATTTCCTATTTAAAACAATTTAAATTGTATTCTTTTCTCTTTTTTCGTCTATAACTAATAAATGTTGTTTTTTTCAAATTATCACTTGTGTTCACATTAATTCGCACAATACTGTACGTACTAAGAGAATAAACAAATTTTCGAAGTTTTTCTATTTTGTAAAGCGTAGTATAATTATCCATTTCTGACCATCTCATAACAAAAAGAACTTACCCTTAACCCTGGGGAAATAAATAAAAGAATTATATGTTGATTGATGTTTAAATAAAAGATAAAATTGTAAAATCGGTCAAAACCAGATTTTATGACAATTCCATGTTTACTCAATGAAGTCGATATCATGTACTAGTTAATGAAAATATCGATTGTAATATTTGTGTTTTGGCGGAAGAGAAAACCCAATAATATTATAAATAAATATTATTGAGAAATGATATTGAATAATAAAATGTGTTTCCTTTATTGTAGTGGGTAGTTGTAGTAGATTTCAGAAAAAATAAGAAGAGGACGATCCACCAGGTCGTATTCAGCAACAGTGTCGTTTGGTTAACCTATATTTGGAGACTAATGTCAAAATCAGCTGATTCGGTTCACGGCAAATATTTGAAAAAATTTAGAAATCGTCTAATCCGAGGATAAACAAACGGTACTTGCTCTCTCTTCAAAAGAAGGCTAAACAACTTTCCTACTTGACCCAAATCACACACACTCGATTTCTGCTTTGTTTGGGTAACATTACCACCAACTTTATTTAAACTTCAGTCTTTATAATTCATAAGTGGCGATTGCTAAGAGGTGTTCTGACCGATCCGAGACTGTAAAAAAGACGGACGTCACACACACACACTAAAGGAGTTGTTACGTTACAAAATTGGCGCTTACAACAGTGGGGCTTAATTAAATAAGACGAGCACTCAATAGGCCACATACAAAGACTCCGCGGAAAGCACCTAACATAGCAGTTACGTTACAATATATGTATACCCCTGCCGGCCACGTGGAGTCACCCCAACTTCGCGTTGCATCGCTCACAATTTTTTCTGGTATGTCCGAAAACGATTTTTTTTAGTTCATTTTTTGTTTTTTCTGAACCTGTTCTCACTATGGGATTTTGACAAAATTTCACTCACTATTGTTTGATGTTAAAAAGTTACTTTTTTTAAACCCTGGTTGCTGGGCAGCCTGCGCAGGCGAGAGCTGATAAGGAACTGGTAGCGTCTATAAGTCCCCTCTCTACTAGATATTTTTGTTGAAGAAGATGGAAACCAATGCCTGGTATTTTTTAGTCATAGTGGTGACACATTCACCACATAGGTTTTTCGCGTTTTTGGACGTCGACGATATTCAGTGAACACTGGTCGACGTCACAAAAGTAGGCTGGACTGAATTTTTCGTTTCCGTCAACTCGGACCATGTGGCAAAAGAATATTGTCTCAAAGCCATATTGTTTTTGCTTCTTGGTGTGGGTCTGCGCACATGCTGGTGTAGTGCGTTTGGGCGCAGGTGTCACACAGCCGCAAAGTTCTAAGAATTGTGTCCCCCGCACATTCCTTTACCATTGTTTCACTACAATTCCTTTGTTAGAAACTACGCTTTAGATTCAACCGGGGACTGGCCACACAGATGGAAATTGTTGATATTTAATAAAATAAAACCCCATTTTTAATAAAAATAAAAAACCCCTCATATTTACCCCGTTACAATGAAGCATTGACAAAATAGAAGAAAATCTGTCGCATGACATTATTTTTCCAGCAAACGGAGTATGGATAAATGGTCTTTGGCTCCAGTATTTTTTCAAGTCTGATTTGTGTACAACAGACTTGTGCAGTATTATTGAAAAGAACCCATACAACTCATGGAGTTTGACTGTTGTCCATTTCTGCCATATACTGTGTGGTTTCAGTTTGAGTGCCTGAGCCTTGCTATGGTAGTGCTAGCATATCTGTTTGTTTCACTTTTTATTTTGTTTACAATTTCTGAATCAAAAAAGTGTAAAAAGCAATCAAGGGGTGAAGATTGAGAACCAAGTGGGGCAGAGATATAAGAATCTTCCTCTAATATGGGTCTGTCTAGAGCGTTGTGGATAGCTTGGGAAGACCATTCGACATTTCCTGGAAATGAGTAGTCTTCTGTAGAGACATACGAAATTTGTACTGGCCCCCCCCCCATGCTGTGTACCATTACATTGAGAAACATGACTCTCGTAGTTTACAGAAATATTGGATATTGGATGGACCATCTGACACACCAGGAAGCTCTTCTGCAAAGAAGAAAAGAAGTGAGATAAGCATTTGATTATGAAATGGTTATTTTCAATTGTATGTCTAATTGTTTTTATAGGGGCGAATATGATTTGTAAGTTAATAATAAAAAAAAAAAAGCGTGGATGTAAAAAGCCTGCAGTTATAGGCCTGTAACTAACAATCGTTTCTAATGAATTCAGGTAGAGAATAATAGTCAGTAGGCCTAAATTAGGAACTATACATGTTTTTTATAAATCGAAGGTGAGGACATCAAGCTGTACTTTTACCTATATTTATAAAAGTATTCAAAATTTCTGGTGTAACAAAACAGCCTACTAATTTTTATAGGGAAAATAGTTCTAATAAGGATAGGTGTAGTGAACATGGTGGAGTCGTATAACAAACAATGAAATGGGTCAATTTATAAGCAACAGACACAAATTCAGACATAAACTTACCAATACAATCTTCAACTTCTTCATCCGTATCAAAACTGTCACTAACAAAGCCTTCAGAACCCGAATCTTCACACAGAATATCACGTATTTCATCTTCTGTTAAGTAGTGAGAAGCCATTTTTCGCGCGCCGACCACATGGCTTGGCTACATACAGTGTGTTGGATATGGCATATAAAAAAAAGTTACTTTTGTGTTCAGACTCTGATTGCTGCTGCCGTCTACATTTACAAATGTTAACTACTAATACTGCTATCGTTTCAATGCGACTAACAGTGAGCGGGAGCTGTATTACATTTATTACGCAGTTAGGTACACGACTGCGAGCTATGCCCGCACCTCGTCTTTATGGGACGCTATGGTTGAAGTGTTATTCAGTAATTGAGTAATTAAATTTGTCCCTGTGAGGGCGTCAACTGAAGTGTTACTCAGTAATTGTTTATTAAAATGAATATGATTATATGTAATGTTTGGTCCAGGGATTCGTTTAGTGTACTTAGGCAGAGAACAGTTGGCAAATACAAATAACAATGCGCAAATCAAGTAACATATAACATTATTTATTTTTCTTCGAGAACATAAAGAAGATCATGAACACACTTATTCCGCCTTAAGGCGTAAAATTGATTTCCAATAATTATTACAAAATATGAATACATATATAAAAAGGTTATGCAAACTCAACACTTCTGGTTAGGCCTATATGCATATTTTTCACACACACACAATCATACACCTTTACATACTTTTTGATTTTGGTTGAGCTCAACTTTATAATTTATGAAAAAGCCAGTATTTGAATTATTTTGAAATGTCTACTTTCCTGTTGATGCGTAGAAATTCGACACCTGGGGCGTCTCCTCGTGGCGTGCACTGTTTGCTGTTTTACACATTTATATCTTACGGCCGAACTGTTTGTTTATTTTATTTATCACTGGTTAATACATTATTTATACTTTTTGAAAAGTCTAAAACTGGTTGAAATCTCACGTTGTTCAATTTACGTCTTATGCTGTTTATGCGGGCGCCCGCGATTGCTGCTGCAGACAGCAAAAGATGGAACTCGACTGGTGTCCAGTATTACAAATTTCCGTTTGTTGTGTCTACAAACTGCTTCACCCCGCTCCCTACTATTCGTCTTGTCCTCAGCATTGACGAGTTTTGCTGATCTTAACATCACCTTTTTAACTTCGTCACGAAATGTTTTTCATCAACAAAACACTTGATGTGTTGGTCACTGGCTAAAAATAGACTTTCGAAATAATCTCATAACCATATATGGCCATGGAAATTATTTACTGGCTATCGCGTCACCTCAAAGGGCCTCATCTTTGCATGTTATAGAATTTATGAAATTACACAATAATATTTAGGTAAATTTAGACCCATTACATGGTACTGTGGGCAGTGCCTGCAGCTCGTCTCGAATGTGTTAAATTTACAGTAAATGTAATAACTTAAAAACATTAAAACAAACAAAATAAAACCCTTAAAAAGGCATAGTAAACAAACACACTTTACAGTAAATACATACAACATAAACAACGAAACTTGCTAGCTCACGCTGTTTTTGAAATAATTTTGAAGCAAAACTAACAGAATTAAATTATCATATTATTTGCTAGAATATCCCTTGAACCTTGTAAAAGTATCATGTTAGAACATGGGACAGCCTGGTTGCCTATAAAACAAACAAAAACAACCAAATCTGAGATTGGAGAACAATCTAATTTTGAGATGTTGGCACTTTAGAGTTAGGCAACATCTAAAAATCAATGGTATAGTAAATTCAGTGTATTGTGTTGTATTATATGCATACTTAACATATTATTTTTCATTCTCTCTTATATGAACATTTTTAAAATGTACTTTATTTAACTGTACAGGTGATGTTAGTGGGAAAATACCAAGGCAAAAAAATTCAGGATATTAAGAAAAACATACAGAAAGATTTAGTTGACAGTGGAGATGGTCTTGTCTATTATGAACCTGAAAAACAGATTATATCAAGGTAGTTATGCCCACCACTCTTAGTACAAACATACTAGTGTGGATGTTATAATATGTGTATTGAAATTTTGTAGGTTAGATATAATGTAAACTCATGCAGGTATATGAAATTGTATGCCTCCCTTCCCATTTTATTCTGTTAAAAAAAATATGCTTGTTTAAAAAGAAGCCTGTCATAGGAATTCAGGTTGTTCACATTGTGGCCTATTGTTGAATTTGATTGTCTAGTTTAATATTGCTACAGTGATTGTTTTCTTTTTTGCTATTTTATCACAGCTTGTAGGCCTAAATTAAAACAGTGTTTTAGAAGTGAACTTATTTCATGGAATTTACACATCATAAGTCGATAATGTGTGTAAGCCGATAAATAATTAAAAGTTGCGTTTTCTGTAAGTAAAGAGGATATGAAGCTAATAAGATTCATTAATGTGGTTACAATATTATTCATGGTGGTTATGTGCATTTTATTTTGACTTTAGTGCCATTTTATATAGTAATTTTTTGAATTTACAAAAAAAAATATTTTTTAGGTCTGGAGATGAGTGTGTTGTTGCACTTTGTAACCAGTGGTACCTAGACTACGGTGAACCATCATGGAAAGCCAAAGCTGTGAAATGTCTTGATAACATGAACACATATCATGATGAAGTGAAGAAAAACTTCATGTCTTGTCTTAATTGGCTGCATGAGTATGCATGTTCTCGAACATATGGCTTAGGTGAGTTTTAACACTTAAAAAAAAAAATTGATTAGAAATTTAAAATGACTATCTAATAAAATACTTTTTACAGATAACAAGTTTTAATCTTTGTTGTATGTTGTTGTGACAGGTACAAAGCTACCATGGGATGAACAATGGCTTATTGAATCACTGTCGGATTCTACAATTTATAATGCATACTACACAGTTGCTCATCTATTACAGGGTGGTACATTTAAGGGTGAAAAAGGAAATTGTCTCAATATCAGGTTAGTATTCAAATCATACAAACCTATTTAATTTTGTTCTGAAATTTCAGTGTACTGTTACGTTTAGACAGTAACAAAAACATCATCAAGTGGGTTCTACATAAACTTTTGATGAACATTAAGGATTTGTAAGTTCTGAGGATGTCTAAGGTTCTGTGACTTGATTTGGCACATTGTTTGTACGCTTTGCCTTGTTGCAGGTTTGGTTCCCCAATTGGAATTTGTTACCGTAACCTTCATAGCGAGAAGCTTGCAACATGACTTTGGTTGTGTACTTTAACACTTTGAAGTTTAGCCTCCTTCTCCTAGGCCAGGTTTTATGCATTTTGAAAAAAAAACTGGTAACTGTGTTATGAAGATATGTTTTTCCTATATTGTTATAAAGTTTTAGTCTTCTTTAAAATAATGTACATGTGTCTATGAATTTTTTTGTAACTTTCCTGTAATTGTTGTTTCACAAACGGATGTTTGACAAAATAAAAAGTTGGCTGGAACACATGTAGTTACTAGAAACTCAGAATAGTATTTGTTATAAAGACATTAAACAATGTTTGTAATGGGGCGAATTAGGAGGTTTTTTATTTTATTAATTTGGGTTTGATTTGGTTAAAATTGCACAATTCACTTCATATAATATGTGGCCAGCCCCAGTTTGAATATAAAGCGTAGTTCTAACCAAGGAGCAGTACGCAATAGCTGTTATGAAATATTTATAAAGGAATGTCATGTTGTCAACTGTCACGATTCTAAGAACTTTGCGTCTGTGTGACGTCCACTCACAAACGCACAGACACCAACATCTGCGGAGCGCCTAACTTTACATATACGAAAGTAAAGGCAGTGAAATTTCGTCGCCATCCAACACACATAAAAACCCATGTGTTATGAACAGTGACGAACGATTCGATCATGAGGCATTGTAAGTTTCGCTATGCCTAACTTATGGTGGGAGACTTTGTTAGTAACTCTCAGCCCATTTGAACAAAATTCTCAGCCCGGCCGGGTGCATGAAAAATCGTGTGCACATAACAGTTGCACTTTCTTTTATTATATATCAGTTTCATAAAATTACATATTATTAAATTCAAGGGCTATACAAAACTTTTATTTTACTCCGATTAACTGGTAAAGAAAAAATAAAATGTAGCAAAATATTATATACAAAAACTACACACATATATGTACTATACAGTGGAACTTGGTTATAACGTCATTGAAGGGACCAAAAAAATAATGACGTTATGTCCGAGTGACGTTATAAAAGAGTCGTTATAAAAGACCCTTTTTAATCACTAGTACGGAAGGAGAAATAAAAAAAAAGATCTTTGGATTATTAACATTATTCGTGATATTTATTCTAAAGTTTACAAACTGCATTTCATTTATACAAACAGCATGAAGAATATTTTAAAATATCAAAAAGAAAGTACATGTAACTTACATTTAGGCTTACTGTCGAAAGTAACCCGTAATTTTCTTTTGAACGCTCCTTTCTGAAAAATAAATTCTTTCTGTTGTGCTGTGGAGATGCTGCACTGCATTGAACGTGTCGTCAGGCGAAAGCAGTAAAATTGTGAAAGAGTTTCGGCAGCTCTCATTGCTTCCTGTACTGTCGGACAAACGATGTTGGCATCCTCCTCTTGCTCAGCATCTTCTTCAACACTATCTTCTGCTTCTATGTTTTTTACTTCCGCGATAATTTCTGCGTCACTCAACACTTGGAATGTTTCTACTTGGTCATCCACTGATGCATAGGATCCAAGTTCATTTCCAAATTCATTTACGTCGAATTTCTTAATCGACTTCGAGAGCGGCAAGTCGTCGTCTTCGTCATCATCGGGTAAATTTTCATGTACGAGTTGTGCTTTACTAAAGCATTTTGCTATCGTCTTCTGTGTTACACTCTTCCAAGAGTCGTCTAGGAATTGTATTGCATCTAAGAGTGAAATTGTGGCAGGTTGCGCCGTGTCCATACAGAAAATAATTTTTTTTTAAAGTTGCTTGCGGTAGTGACACTTTAGGCTTCTAATGACGCCTTGGTCCATAGGTTGCAGGACACTCGTACAGTTGGCCGGTAAGAAGACCAGATTAATGTTTGTCAAATTTAACTTTGGATGGGCTGCACAGTTGTCAACTAGAAGTAGAATTTTTCTGTTTTTCGATGACAGTTCTTTATCTTACTTTCTTAGTTCATCTTCAAAAATACTAGAAGTCATACACGCTTTTTTGTTGGCAGTGTAACTTACAGGAACTTTTTTGATGTTTTTAAAACATCTAGGATGCAAACTTTTCCCGATAACTAAAAGTTTCCTTTTTTCGGTTTCCGTCATGTTCGCACAAACAAAAATGGTAACTCTTTGTTTAGAGAGCTTCCCACCAACGCACTTTTCATTTTTTAATTTGAAAGTCTTAATCTGGAGTTAATTTATAAAAAATTCCGGCTTCATCTCCATTAAAGATGTCTTCATCTTTATATGATCGTCTAATTTCTGGCCAAGTGTTACGCACCCAATCGCCTGTAACGTTCAGATCTACGCATTTTGCCTCACCACAAATTTTTGCAAAGGAAATCGAGTGTCGGGCCTTAAATCGATCTAGCCATCCGTTGGAGCACGTAAAATCAATACCAAACAATTTTCCGAATTCTGTAGCTTTCTCTTTCAGAATTGGTCCACTCACAGGAATATCTGAACATCGACACTGTTTGAACCATTTCAATAATGCTGCATCCACATCACCATGTTCGCATTTCCTAATTTTTTTAATTTTTCACCATCTTCCTCAAATTTTTTAAAATTTTGTCCTTGTTTTTTAAAATTGAACCTACAGTAGAATTCACTAAACCAAACTCACGGCACACATCAGCTATTTTACGTCCGCTTTCATATTATCTAATTACACGTACTTTCTCTTGAATAGACGGAACCTTTCTTTTTGTACTAGAAATTGCCATGATTACTGTATAAAAATGTAGACCTATGTATAAAATTCTATAAACAGTGGTTATAGTGCTGTTACAGTGCTTATCGCTTGCATACAATGTATGTCTGTAGCCATGGGCGTAGCGCGCGCACATATATACGTTTATATGAAATTTAGAGTAAAATATCTGAGAAATTTTTGACGCTATAACAGAGTAGTATTTAGTGACGTTAAAACCGGGAATTTTTATAATGTTAAAGATATCAGTTTGACCGGACTTATGACAAAATAACGCTACACCCGAGTTGACGTAACAGCCGAGGCCGTAATAACCAAGTTCCACTGTATTTGCAGTCATCCACATACAGACAGTCATTGTTACACCAGCTTTTGTAGTCCTTCATAGAAAAACACTATGCTACCAAGGTACCCTGTGAACATACTAAATATTGATCGAAATATATTAAATAAATAAATTAAATATACTGCCAGAATGTAACATGTCAAAATTTTTTTTATTTCCTACAGTATGGGGTATTCGTCTTTTTATTTATTTCATTTTGGGTGGGATTTTATAAATTTATTGTGAAAGTTTTATTTCCCGGCGAACGTTATTTCCATTACAACAGAACACGTGGTGAGAAACAGCGGTGTAGCGAAGCAGTAAGACGCAGTTTGTGTTGAGTGACTCGCTGAGGAATGCGTCACCTTAAAAATTCTAAGAACTCTGTATATGTGTGTCGACGCCCGCACGTAACCATCAAGACGGGGCGCTGTTAGTGACGCTGTAAAAACTCCAACATCGAGGAAAAACATGGCGATGGAACGAACAGTTTGTAGCAGCAACCAGCCAACTACAGGAAATGTCGTTAAGTCACGCCTACTACTAGTGACATCAGTGTGGCAGATGCAAATATCGTCCTCGGTTACCACACATATATCGACCATGTGCCATGCATAAAAGGAATACACCACAACAAATTAAGCATGAACGGCGACTAAAACCTGGTGGCCGTGAATACGAAGTTCTGCCCGCTCAGAGAAGCACACTGCCCAGTTACGCCATAGTTGCCGGCCGGCACGGAGCTGCATAAGCTCTCTCCAAAGTTTTTTCAGTTTTCCAGTAAAAAGGTGTAACAACAATAAGTTTTAATGTGACCGCGGTCGAGTTGTAAAAGCAGAAGAGATAAGTTGATACTTTCGGACAGTAACCAACCAGTAAATTACACAAACGATGAGTGCGCGCGCGAACACGTGGCCGGCGGTTTAAGTGCAAGGGTTGGGGGGTTTTATTATAAAATGTTAAGGGATAACTAAATTTTGTGTGTGTTTGAGTGAGTGTATAAAATATGCAGGCTGGGCAGTTTTGAGTGTGTGTGTATAAAAAATTAAGGTAAGCGATAGTATAAGTTAGATTAAGTACGATTATCATACGCTGATTATGTAACCACGCAATAGGTTTCCACAAAATTACATCAGATGCAGTAAAGTATATAAAGAAATTGTAAATGATTTAAAGTTAAAGTAAAAGATAATTCTCTTCATAAAAAATGTGTTGTGCAAATTATTCACACAACCCTAAGAAATTACACCTGTATCCTAACGTACGTATGACGCAACCCTGAAGCCGAGGTTAATGAGTGATGGTAAGTAGAAGTTTCTTCACTCTTATTTTGCATTTTTATTATGTATTAATATAGAACATCTCAATGGCGCCACGAACCGGAACGAATTTAATAAAATGAAATTCCATACCTACAAATAAGATACAGGCGTAATTTAGAGGTTAGAGTGAAAATACGTAAAGTTACGTAAAATAATACTTGTTCAGATAGTAAATAAATTACACATTTAAAAGTATAACATTGGAAAATAAAGATGAGAAAGTTATGAATATGTTGCAGTTAATTTTGGAGCAACAAAGTATTAAATTTAATGAAGTACAAAGTGATTCTGACGCTAAATTTAATATCCAGAATAACAAATTTGACGAGTTGAAATATGAGATTCAAGAAATGAATAAACATGTTGAAAATAAGAACGAAATAATAAGATCTAGTTTAAATAAATTAGAACAGAGTGTGGAGAGAATGGGAGTACATGTGATGAATCCAGAGAAAAATAAAACAAATGAAAATTGTAATGACAAATGTAAAAATACGATACCAGATAAAGAATTAATAAATAACAATGATGTTGTTGAAAATAATGAGAATAATAATATAATTGAAAATGTCATAACAAATAGTGATGATGAAGTTTGTGGTGAAATAGAATTTAATAATGAAATGTTAGTGAGTGTGGATGAAATTGAGAGAGAGTGTGATGAAAGGTTAGGGTGGCAAAGGGCAAATTTTCCCCGTGATGTAAGTGGAGTAAGGACTCCGCTAGTAGTGATTTTTGAGGACAGAGTTTCCTCCGGTAATTATGTGGAAGACAAGGTGTCTTCAAGCAGTCCCCTAATTTTTTGTAAACCTGGAAAAGCCAGGAAGTGGTATAGTAAGTTTGTTGTGCCCTTTGCATGGAGTGAAGTAGGTCAGTGGTGTTGTGACAGGTATTGTGATGAAAGTGATTATGAGAGACAGAAAGAGTTAGAGTGGTTCAAGATAAATAGAGGTTATGTAGAGCTGATAGAGCACATGGATATTAAGAGAATTATGATAAATAATGTAGACATACCTTGTGTAGTAGTAGACAGTGATTATATCGATGATAAATATGTACCTGTAGGAAGAATTAGTGTACTTGTAGTGGAGGAATATGATGAGAAAATAACTTACCTGGGGGTAACAACAAATATTCACGGAGGCTGGATAAAAACAAATAATAGTGACAAGTCTTATGAAATAATAAAAGGGAAGATGAATGACATAGAGGTAATGGTTTATAATAAGAATAATAATAATAAATTGGATGTAAATAAAAATGGTTTATGCTATAAATATGTGAGGTATCTTTTTGACGATGGAGGATAAACCATAAAACAGTAAAAGATGGTTAAATATTTTTGTTTTAAGGGTTTTGACTTAGCTGAGTTGGACATTGAAATGTGATAACTGAATAAATAAGGAATCAGATTTGTAAATAAATATGTAGTAAAGCCAATTGTATGTGTTGTGGTTAAGTGAACAGTGTATGTAGGTAATTAATTGTTGTAATAATAATATTTTGCAATTTAAAGAAATAATAACAGTAATTTTGGAAACAGTAATTGGCTAATTTGTATAATGGCAGATAATAATAATGGAATTTATATTTTAAATAATGAATTTAATTGAAACAGTTTGAAATATTTGAAATATTTGGATTGATTTAAAAGTTATATAATTGAATTTTTGTTTGAAGTCAAATGGTTATACGAGATGAATTTTGTAATTAAAGGAATTGTTGGATTTAAACTAAATTTTGTGCTAAATGTTTCAGATGAGGTGAAAGTATTGTGATCTGGTGATTATGTTTTGTATATATCGTGTTAAATGGATTGTAAGTATAGAACTTTTACACTATGAATCATGTATAATAAAAATGTTTACAGGTAACTAAGATTCTAATTCAATAGTGAGAAGTAATGATAAATAAATATATATATATTTCATGTAATTTGTTCAATTTTGAGATGTGTTTTCATTGTGTGTTAGGAGATCAGCTGATCAGCAATAGGATGTCACTGGTATATTGGTTTATAAATGTTCTAAGTAATTAATGTTCAATGCAGTGTTTTAATGTAGTACAGATGTTTTAAAGTAATGATAAAAATAACTTGATAAAGTGAGAAGTAAAGTAGTAATTTATGCCAGTCAATAAGAGATAGTTTTGGGTGATAAATATTTTATGGGACACATAGATCTGTCCAAGTTGAAGTCAAAGTTAGAGAAATAGTAGAGATGAAAATAATGTAATGTTGTTTTGAGTTAATATATGTTGTAGAATTTTGAGAAGTATTGATGTTGACACAGTAGTTGTGGAGAATTTATGTGGAGTTTTGAGTGATATATTGTTGTTTATAATTAATGATGTTATTTTGTTGTAGTTGTATTAAGGTGATGAGATTGAGATTTTTTGGGGATGGCAATTTTGTAGTAGGGGGTAGTGTAATGTGGGAGTCCGCAACATAATGATAAGTTGGGACGGGATAGGTACCGATTTTAGTGAGGAGGGGCCGCCTTATGTAGAATCCAGGGGCCAAATAAGGGAAATTGAGTTTTTGGGGGCGGGGAAACACGTATCCTATGTACAAAGGGTTAGAGAATATTTTTTTATATATAGAGAGAAGGCGGCGTTTTGAGTTTAATGATAAGTTGGGGTTAGAGAGTGTTTTGGGATAGATATTTTGATAGAGTTGGGTGTCATGTGAGTTACAGTTGTTAGTAGTAGAGTCAGAGGGAGAAAGATTATATATGTATGCAGATTAAGCAGTAAATTAAATGAGAATAAATAATTTACATCACCCACAGTAAGGTAGAACAAGATTGTTAAGCAAAGAGAGAGGTTTATAATAAAGATATAAAAAATTTTTCATTTTTGAAACCAGTGACAGAATTTTGATAGAATTTGGTAATGTAAAATTAAGAATTGTTTATTTTGAATAATTTAAATGTCAATTTGCTTATTATTTATATTAATATTTTGTTAATTTTAAATATTTTATTTTATTATGTTTTGTGTTTCCAATTAGGATATTACTGATGTGAATGTATTTTCAGAAAGTATACATAACATATGTAGGTCAAGGGTTTTGGACTTGACCTAGTTTCGATCAGCTGATGAGGTCATACACCCACTAAGCTTGTGTAGTAGGAAGTCAATTTAATTTGTTTATTTTATCAATTCAAACAAATACTAAATAATTTCGATATATAAAGGAAACATTTTCATAAATTTAAATATTTTTTTGAATTTTAAAATTCTTTTTTGAAAAAAAAAAAAAATCTTGATTTTTCGCCTGCCAGCGTATGAATATTTGAAGTATGGATTATTTTATTATTTGTGTGTTAACCATGTTTATTTTATTGATTTCTTTTGTATTACATTGTATTGTTAGACTCTAAGTGATTACATGTTAGGTTAAGGATATGTTCAAGTAGAAAAAATGCTTAACTTAAGTCATTTTAAAGAAAACAAAAAATAATGAAGAGAATATTTTAGACTTTATTCAACATTTATGAATTAATTTTATCTGAAAACGTGTTGTAATTTAAAGAATTTTTTTAATTTTTGCAATTTTATACTCTATAATGTCAGTGTGTAATATGAGAGTGTGTGAGCCCAGCATCTGCTAAAGGCAGCCCAGCTTGCATAAAAGGGGAAACATATCGGTGGAGGATCTGGAGTAATTTAAGCCAGGGATTGAGGATTTTGGGGGGTAGCATGTTAGACGGCGAGGTGGACGGTGGTACTAGTCTGTTCGATTTTTCGATGTTGGGATCTCTTACGGAGAAGTCCAGTGATCTCGTTCAGATGAGTCCATAGTCGCCAGGCCAGGGGGGTCGTGTACCCATGAGGAGTAAGAACGAGGGGGTTGTTGGCACCAGTTCCTCACCGGTCCTCTTCGGGGTTTATCAATGAGATTTCTTCTGTTTTGAACAGCAGAATTCTCATTGAGGGGGTATTGTAACGTGTCAAAATTTGGGTCATTTTATTTCCTACAGTATGGGGTATTCGTCTTTTTATTTATTTCATTTTGGGTGGGATTTTATAAATTTATTGTGAAAGTTTTATTTCCCAGCGAACGTTATTTCCATTACAACAGAACACGTGGTGAGAAGCTGCGTAAGCTCTCTCCAAAGTTTTTTCAGTTTTCCAGTAAAAAGGTGTAACAACAATAAGTTTTAATGTGACCGCGGTCGAGTTGTAAAAGCAGAAGAGATAAGTTGATACTTTCGGACAGTAACCAACCAGTAAATTACACAAACGATGAGTGCGCGCGCGAACACATGGCCGGCGGTTTAAGTGCAAGGGTTGGGGGGTTTTATTATAAAATGTTAAGGGATAACTAAATTTTGTGTGTGTTTGAGTGAGTGTATAAAATATGCAGGCTGGGCAGTTTTGAGTGTGTGTGTATAAAAAATTAAGGTAAGCGATAGTATAAATTAGATTAAGTACGATTATCGTACGCTGATTATGTAACCACGCAATAGGTTTCCACAAAATTACATCAGATGCAGTAAAGTATATAAAGAAATTGTAAATGATTTAAAGTTAAAGTAAAAGATAATTCTCTTCATAAAAAATGTGTTGTGCAAATTATTCACACAACCCTAAGAAATTACGCCTGTATCCTAACGTACGTATGACGCTACCCTGAAGCCGAGGTTAATGAGTGATGGTAAGTAGAAGTTTCTTCACTCTTATTTTGCATTTTTATTATGTCATTTATTAATGAACATCTCAAGAACTTAAACCTGCAGTCTTGTTCACTTACCTGCTGCATAAATTTTTTAATCAGAAGCCAGAGTCGCCACGGTATTTTTATAGGTTATAATACCGAAACCTCAACACTCCACCTTAATTAAAACAAGGGACAATTTAGCAATCTGACCACCCCCAATAATAATTCAGAAGATACCCGGAACGTTTAGACGAATCTTGCAGCACAGAAATGAGAAAGTGGTAATGACGAAATAACTTAGACTAACACATTTTTATCTTATGAAATGATTACGTTTAATGTTCTTCTCTTCGAAAATTAGATAAAATAAAAATATGATCAATCGTATAGTATAAACATGTTAATTGAATTATTATATTATATTTATATCTGAAACAATTACGTTTACTGTTCTTCTCTTTGAAAATTAGATAAAATAGAAATATGATCAATCGTATAGTATAAACATGTTAATTGAATTATTATTTTATATTTATATAAAATTATAAGTACAGCCCAGCCTGCTCATTCTCTCATACTATTTACAATACCTTATTTTTTTTTTGAAAACCCCCATTTGTTTTAAAATTCGCACATATATCGAGACATCGCCCAAACACGCGTTCTCGCTTCGTTATTCACGGCACTTTGAATATTTCACTCGCTGACCACTATACTTCTCTCGTTATATATGCATTACTTCCTCGGGTCCCGGTCGGTATGAAGGCATTATTACATTTGGTTATTCATATTTAAACAGTTCAACCCGACCGGGCCCGCGTGGCACCAACTACGTCTGTAAGTTGTTGTCGTTGCTCGTGGACTGCCTATAGCATGCGGGCGGATATTAATGCCATGCTGGCGAACGAATTTCGTCGTCGTTCATAGCCGGAGTTGTTGCAGTTTATTCGCTTTATGCCTGATACATAGGAGTTTTTTCTGTGTTTCATGCCGACGATATTTAGGCGCTTATGGCTCGACGTCACAAAAGAGGCGGGACTTAAGTTTTATATCCGTCGCCTGGTAGATGAAGGCGACCAAAATTTGCTTCTTGGCCATCTTGGTTTCATAAGTCGGCTTTGGTCCGCGCGCATGGATGTATAATGCGTATGGGCGCGCTGTCACACTCAAACAAAGTTCTTGGAAATGAGGCTTGGTAAATTCCTCTACCGATTGCACAACGTGATATTACTGCGCCTTTGTTAAAAACTGCTCTTACACCACGTGGTCTGTCTCTGTTGAAATTAGGTTTCACAAATATTTTTATAAATCCCCGAAAAATGCAATAAAATAAAATAACCATAAATTTGGCCCGTTACAATACCCCCTCAAGGAGAGGTCTTCTGTCCAAACAGAAGAAATCTCATTGATAAAACCCCTAAGAGGACCGGTGAGGAACTGGTGCCAACAACCCCCTTTTGTTCTTACACTGCATGGGTAAACGACCCCCCTGGCTCGGCAACCATGGACGCATCTGAACGAGATCACTGGACTTCTCTGTGCGAGATCCCAACACCGAAAAATCGAACAGACACGCACCACAGCGCACCTTACATTCTAACATGCTACCCCAAAAATCCAAATCCCTGGCTTAGATCATGCCAGATCCTCAAACGATATGTTTCACCTTTTTCTGCAAACTGGGCTGCCTTTAGCAGATACTGGGCTCACACACGCAACTATTCTACATATTGTAAAATTAAAATATTCTTCAACAATTTATTAAGCGAATAATTATTAGCTGCTTTCCTTGAAAATCAAAACACAAATTTTGCATCTATACTGAATAATTCTCTGCATTAGTTTTTTGTTATTAAAAAGTAATCAAATTAAACATCTCTTAAAATAAGAACATACTTAACTTAATATGTGATTACACCTATATTCCAACAATACAATTCAATAAAATAATTCAATAATAATAAACACGATTAGTACACAAACAATAACATAATCAAAATTAAAAATATCCATTATCTGGCAGGCGCAAAATCAAGAAATATTTATTTTATTTATTTTTTTTTCCAAAAAATTTTCAAAAAAAAATTTTAAATTCAAAAAATTTAAATTTCTTAAAATATTTTCTTTCCATATTGAAATTATTTAAAATTTGTTCAGATCAATTAAAAACAAAAGTTGGATTAACTTCCTTGCTAAACATGCCTAGTATATGACCTCACCCATCAGCTGATCAAAACTGGGTCAAGTCAAGAACCTTGACCTACATACTTTATACACAAGTTACACCTGAAAATACATTGTACCTCTGTAAAATTCTATCTTGAAACACAAAAACATAATAACATAAAACTTTTAAAAGAACAAAATATTATTATAAATAACAATCAAATTGATATTTAAATTATTCAAATAAACACTGTCTAACTTTACATTTCCAAATTCTATCAGAGATTTGTCACTGGTTTGTGATGTTTCTCACCTTCTGCAATTATATTTACTGAATTACACGCATCATGAAATAATACTTACCGCTGCCAGAATTTCACTTACCGTCAAGGTCCCCGTAAAACTTACCTTTTGAAACTGCCCAGGTCGCCACGATATTTTTTCTAAAGGTTAAATATCGAAACCTTTTACACTCTTGCCCTTATAAAAAAAATCCCGCTATCTGACTGTAATAAAATTTCAGAAAACCCCCAATTTCGTTAGACGAATTTCTTCAACACAGAAATGAGAACGTGGTAATGGCGAAATAACTTAGTCTAACACATTTTCATAGTAAACTAAATCACTTTACTGAATTAAGTCAATTTTCATGGTTATTAGTACAAAAGAATTAGATATAATTACTTGTTATAAATACCAGAATGAGAATGTTACACAACCAAATTTTAATTACATTGAACTATACTTACAACTAAGGCAGCCCACTCTGCTCACGCACGCTTCCATACATTTTTTTATACCTTACCCTTTATTTATTCAATTTTACACATTCCGATTGTTACCCGCGATACCCGTCCACGAACACGATGCCGGCCGAACACGTGCTTAGTCCCGTAACTTCAATATCTGTTTTATCACTTTAATTCCTCCACATCACTGTCCTGATTTCTCACTGTGGTATGTTTATTACTTTCTGGGGTCCCGGTCGGTCTTATTGAATTAAATACATTTACGAAAACTCGACCAACCGGGCCCAAACCGAAACTTTAGATGTCTGTAGCGGTACGCTGTTTTCAGTAGACCACTTAGCGCCTCTGCTTACTGTAGACTGGGGACAATAACGTAACAGGTATTACTGTTGTGATCTCATACTTGGTACGGAAATCACTGCCTTGATCTTCGTCGTCGAAGCTGCGTCCCATGCTCTACATGTAGTTTTTTGGAGTGAATATAGCCTGCGATCTCAGCTAGGCATTGGCTGACGTCATAAAAGGGGCCGGACTTAAGACATTATTTCCTGCTGTTCCCCGACCATGTGCTCGTATAGTTTCTTGTTTTTAGCCATTTTGAGTTTTTTACGGCGTCACTTCAGCGCTCCGCCCGACTAGGTTACGTACGGGCGTCGACACACAGATACAAAGTTCTTAGAATTTCGTGGAGATGCAAATTCTTTTGACGAGTTACACAACATTAATTGCGTCTCGCCTTTGTTCCAAACTCTGTTCCATATGCCATGCGTTCTGTTATACTGAAATAGCGTTGCACAATAATTTTATGAAATCCCGCACCAAAACTAAATAAATAAAAATGTAAATACCCCATCCAGAAAGAAAAATAAAATGACCCAAAATTGACACGCTACAATACCCCCTCGTTGAGAATTCTGCTGTTCACAACAGAAGAAATCTCATCGATAAACCCCGAAGAGGACCGATGAGGAACTGGTGCCAACAACCCCCTCTTGTTCTTACTCCTCATGGGTACACTACCCCCGTTGGCTCAGCGACTATGGGCTCACCTGAACGAGATCACTGGACTTCTCCGTAAGAGATCCCAACACCGAGAAATCGAACAGCTAAGTACCACAGCGCACCTCGCCTTTTAACATGCTACCCCCAAAAATCCTCAATCCCTGGCTCAGATTATGCCAGATCCTCCACCGATATGTTCCCCCTTTCATGCAAGCTGGGCTGCCTTTAGCAAATACTGGGCTCACACACACTCACATTACATGTTGACATAACACATTGTAAAATTGAAAAATTCTTTTAAAATTTATGAAAAATTCAAAAAAATTCAAAATTTAAAATAATATACTCAAAAAATTCTCATCCTGGTTTTCTGTTTTCTTTAAAATGATTTAAGTTAAACATTTCAAAACACATCCTTAACCTAACAGGTAATCACTTATAGTCTAACAGTACAATGCAATACAATCAAACAATAAAAATAAACATGTTATGTACACACATAATAAAATAATCATTACCTAAAATATTCATTCGCTGGCAGGCGAAAAATTAAAGATTTTTTTTTTTCAAAAAATTAAAATTTCCAAAAATTTTAAAATTCAGAAAAATTTTAATTTATTACAATGTTTCCTTTATATGTAAAATTATTTAAATATTGGTTCAAATTAATTAAATAAACAAATCAAATTGACTTTCTACTATACAAGCTTAGTGGGTATATGACCTCATCAGCTGATCGAAACTAGGTCAAGTCCCAGAACCCTTGACCTACATATGTTATGTACACTACATCTGCAAATACATTTAACATCTGTAATATCCTACTTTGAAACACAAAACAATACAATAAAACATTTAAAATAAACAAAATATTAATATAATCATCAAATTGACATTTAAATTATTTAAAATAAACAGTCTTAATTTTACATGATTTCCAAATTCTGTCACTGGTTTAAAAAATAAAAAATTTTATATTTTTATTATAAATCTCTCTCTTTTTGCTTAACCATCTCACTCTACTTTACTGTGGGTGATTTAAATTATTTGTCTCATTGACTGTACTAGATCTGTATACATATATAATCCTTCTCCCCCTTGACTCTAACTAACAACTTCAACTACCATGACACCCATCTCTATCAAAATATCTATCCCACAACACTCTAAACCCAACCTATCATTAAACTCAATTCGCAACCTTCTCTCAATATATATAAAAAAATGTTCTCTAACCCTTTGTACATAGGATACGTGTTTTCCCCACCCAAAACTCAATTCCCTTATTTGGCCCCTGGATTCTACCTAAGGCGGCCCCTCCTCACTATAATCGATACCAATTCCCGTCCCAACATATCATTTTGTTGCGAACTCCTACATTACTCTATCCCCTACTACAGAATAGCCATCCCCAAAATCTCACTCTCATTACCTTACTACAACTACAACAAAATAACATCATTAATTATAAACAACAATATATCACTCAAAACTCCACATAAATTCTCCACAACTACTGTGTCAACATCAATACTTCTCAAAATTCTGTAACATACATTAGTTCAAAACAATATTACATTATCTTCATCTCTACTATTTCTTTAACTTTCCACTTTGACTTGGACAGATCTATATGTCCTACAAAATATTCATCACCCAAAAACTATCTTTTGTTAACTTGCATAAATTATTACTTTTTTTCTCATTGTAGCAAATTATTTTTCCCATTACTTTAAAACATCTGTAATACATTAAAACATTGCATCAAATCTTAATTACTTGAAACATTTATAAACCATTTTACCAGTGACCTGTTATTGCTGATCAGCTGATCCTACTAACACAATTAAAACACATTTCAAAATTGAACAAATTACATGAAATATATATATATTGTAACATGACATAAGGTAGCAAGAATTCAATGGTATTTAATTATAAAATAAACAGCTGAAAATAAGAGTAAAAGGCAAAAAACTTATGAACTTAAAGATCAATAACCCGATAACCCAATAAATGACAAAGGACTATTAACCCGACAGACTTGACACAATAGATCGGATAGGAACCAAAAGAAAACCAAGAGACAGTGAAGAAGAAGTTTAAGTACAATTCAGTCATCCCAAAAAAGTGAACAGAATATTGTAAATTTAGTAATGAATTGATGTCTGTAGCATATGAGATGTAGCTAGGACAATAAGATTAATGAAGGGTAATAGTATCACATGTATATTATTATTTAAAGAATGTAATAGTATAATATAATGTAGGGGGGTTAGAAGCTAACCATACCCCAAACTAATTGTAGTAGTAATGGCCAAAGGCTATAAACAATACTTTGAGCCCAAAACAAAAGCAATATTAGAATGATGACCAAAAGTGATCAGTGTGATTTGGAGGTAAATAGTTATAAATGACCATAATCACACAGTGATGTAAAGTAATCAGACAACCATGAATAAGCGTGAATAAGCCCAAAAGTGTGTGTGTAAAACTAAATAAGTAGTGAAAGTGATAGGTATAAAATAATGAAACAAAGTGAGCAGGGTAGTAATTATAGAAACTTTCTAATGAAAGAAAAGTGTAGTGAGAGTGTAGAACTAAATATTATGTAAGCTAACTATGTTAAACAGATAAACAATTTGTGATAAACTGTGCACTAGTAGGTAAGATTGAACTAATTGTAGTATTGTTAATTTAGGTAATAAGATATCAAGATTATATATTAAGATAAGAGTTAAGGTATCAGAGTGTAGCAAATTAAGAAGGACTAACACTGTGTTAAAGTGAAGGGAATAGTAGATAGGACATAGTATACAAGGAACAGTTTGTCAATAGTATTATAAGAGTTTCTTTAAGTAAGTATTAAGGATTTTATTTGTGTTTAGAAAATCATAGCATAGAGTAAATTGTAGGATAAGCAGATAACAGCAATTAAAAGTTATTTCAGGGTAGAACCTGAAAAGAAATGTTTAATAGTAAGAATTAGAGTTAGGGATACTGATGTTTATTGTTTGTTTTGTTTGTAAATTATATTAGAGTTACCAGGAATGTTAGTAAGAAATGTTAAATGGTAGTAGAATGGAATCTAGGCTCTAAGCCAAACTGTTGAACATAAATTTATTAATTTAAGAACAAATAATAATCTAAAGTTAAAGCAGAACGTGCCAAATGATTAAACCATGTAAGTGGGAATTCATAGTACCAAAATATGTGGTTAACAACTAATTTTGAATAAATTATATGTAAGATATAAAATTGGGAAAATAGTAAAAATGTAATTAGCTATCCAAAGATAGGCATGAGGGGTATTAAAATGTTCATCATAAAAATTTAGGAAGAATGGTACTAATGTGATGACCATAGATATTAGAACAAAGTAGTAATCTTCAGTTGAAGATATTTTGGTAAAAATAGACGAAAAAAGACGATAAATCTTAACAATAACCTGAGTTAATAACCAATGAAAAATTAGCATAATTTCTTAAGTAACCATAGCAACAAGAAAAATAACGCCAAAAAACCGTTAGATTTTGAGTAAGTCATTATTAACCAACGCCAGAGGGTGGACCGAGTAGCTCTCGTATTAACATTAAATTATTATTCTTCAAACAATTTCAAAACTATTTAAAACTAATAGAAGACAAGTACAACGGTACAGGGAATCCTGAAACGTAAATTTTATTTATAAAAAATTAATTTAACAAACCGTAGTGATCCAAAGAAGACGAAGCGACGCCGTGACGAAGAAAGACGACACGGACACTATATGAAGATCAGTAGAACCTCCCAAAAGAAGAAGATGACACCAACTGAAGAATTACGAGGCCTGAAGTAGCAAAGAAAAGTGCCGAGACGAGGGAAACAGATGACAGGAATTATCCATAGAAGAAGACGACAGCCCAGGAGTTATCTATCGAAGAAGACGACGTCAGGATCTTCAGCAACAAGTAACTGATGAGTATAAACATTATCCCTTAAAGCGTATTCACAAATTTTGGTCTGAATTAAATATAACTATTTCAAAATCACTGATCACTATTCCGAGTCAAAATAAATGCTGATTTAAATTCACTATTTTACTATACCAAATTAACGATTATTAAGAAAGTAAATTATGATAACTAATTAACGAATCTTCTAATAACGAACTTCTGGCAAATGAACATAACCAAAAATTGCTTCACAAGTTTTCATTGGTGATTACTTAGTCAAATGTAAAGAGATATCGATTTATTTATGTAATTAGTTGTAAGAATTACTATAACTTTGTGTGTGTTAGCCGTAAATATATATTTCTGTAGCCAAAAGGACTTTACACCCCTGAGAAAAAACGATAATTTTTTACTGTAAACTAGAGTAACTGATGACTGTATACAACTGAGCTGAGCGTACCAACTACGCAATTGTAATAGCCGGTGCCGAAAACGAATTTTAATGTATAATAAACCAAGTGAAATATTCTAAAGGATTAATAAATGTTCTCAATCTGCAATGCTGTATGTTTGATTCCGTTAATTTAGAATTACGACTAGTAATTATTGAAGTGAAGGCGTTAAAGCGAGACGCAAGCTGGGTAATACTGCAGAGAGCTGTACGCCAATCAGGTGGCGAGGCGGCAACGTTTGCAACGTTTGAATGCGGCAGAGCAGAATACGGTTTACCCGTACATGACTGAGAGCATACATTTTGACACGTTTAACAACATTCTAAACTTTATACATTAAATTTTTACAACAGCCACGTAAACATTTTTGTAACAAAGTGGCGCGCCAACTAGTAGGGCTAGAATAGGTAAGGAAACATGTCTTTAAACTTTACAGATTCTAGCGGCGACTACGGAAATGGAACGGGAACCAATCGGCACAAGAAAGGCCGTGCTACGCGAAAAGGAGGCAGAAGAGAAAGCAAGAAGATTAGAAAAGGAGATCGAGAAAGATGCCAGAATGGAAGAAAAGGAAATAACTTCGGTGGAAGATGTCGAAGAAATACTAACCCCAATGGAATCGGAGAAACCTACACAACAGGAGGAAGCCAGAGGAGGCCTGGATTTACAAAAATTATGGGAACTGATTAAAGAGGAGAATCGACAAACTAATGAAACCTTGAAGGAAATGAATGAGAAAATGGACCGAACTAAGGAAGAATTAAATGACAATTCCAAGAAACAGAACGAAGTATTGAATAAGAAATTTGAGTCAATTAATGACAATTTCAAGAAAATGGACAAAAATAATGAGAAGATGGAGAAGAAATTGGACAGCACTAAAGAAGAATTGAATAAGAAATTCGAGTCCATGAACGAAAAATTTGACAGGAATGAGGAGAGTAACAAAAAGAATATCGAAACTTTAGAACAGAAGATGAAAGAGGAGAATAAGCTGATAGGAGAAAAAATAGAGAAGAGTAATGAGAAAACCAGTGAAACCTTGAGACTCATGAAAGAGGACATTGAAACACTGAATGATAAAATTGAATATAACCAAGACACATTACAGCAGCAGTTGACAGAGTACAGAGAAGAACTGAAACAAACTGTAATGGAAACGGAAGAGAAGATAGAGAAAACCAGCGAAGTAGTGATGCAAGTCAGAGAAGAAATTTTAATCAAGGTGAATGAAGTTGAAGGTGAAGGTAAGAGGAGGGTTGAAGGACTCCAAAAGGAAACCAACAACAAACTAGAACAGATACAAACCAGAGTAGAGGAGAACTATAGCAGATTGGACGCGTCAGTAAGTGAAGTGAAAGACACCACAACCGCCCAAGAAGGGAAAATAGCTGAATTTAGGGCTAGAGAGTTACGCCTACAAGAGGAGATCAACGCATTGAAGGATCGACCAATTATGACCTCACATGTGTTATGTAGTGAAAATAGGGAGGCTATAAACTTTAAAAACTATAAACGTAATCCAATTGAGTTTATAGAACGAGTGGAGGAAAACTTAGCCCGAACCAGAGAGACAAGGTGGACTGTAATCAAAAGCATGATAGATGACATGTTTAAAGAAGTCCATGATAATTGGTGGACGGCGGTGAGACCAGACATAAATAATTTCAATGAATTCAAGAAGTTATTCAAAGATAAATACTGGTCGGAGGCAACTCAGCACGTGGTGAGGAACAATATAAGCAATGGCAGATTCGACCCTTACCTAGGACAGTCACCAACCGCTTACTTTTTAGGTAAGGTGAGCATAGCAAGGAACCTTGAACCCAACATCCCGGAAGAGTGCCTAGTGACGCAATTGGCGTATCACTATGACGGCGAGATCACGAAAAGCCGTTTAAGCGGACGCATTAAAACTATACAAGAGATGGCCGCATTATTGGGGGAGTACGAGCGGGAGAAACACTATGTCTTGAACAGACAAAAGAATTCACCAAACTATAGAAACTATGACAACCGAAATCAGCCAAGTGGACCACAGGGAAACCACATCCCGGCCAACCATCCGCCACCTAACCCCAATAATTATCGAGGGTTCCATAATCAAAACAATAACAATAATTACCCAAGAAACCACAATCAGAATTACCCCAATAACAATAATAATGGTAACCACCCTTACAATAGGGGAAACAACCAAAATGGAGGTGGGTATAACCGACCAAATAACCAGTACCATAATAATAGCCCATCGACACAGAATCAACCACACAGGCGACAAGTAAATTATGTCAGTGCCCGAAACGACAGAAGACGTGATTACAGAAGAAGGAGCAGGAGTCCGGAAGAAGATAGGAGAAGCAGGGAACGAAGAGGAGACGCGCCCGCAATAAATCAGCCAAGCAATGACCAGGGAGTCCAGTATGTTCGAATAAACCACATCCTGGCTGAGGCCGGGGATGACCAAGAGGGATATCATGGAAACAATGAACCTAATCCAAATTCCAGGAATGCTGAGGGAAGGAACAGACGGAACGAAGATGAAATAGAACCATATGTATATGATCCGTACTGTGACGATCCCATAGAGAGATTTAACACTGCTTATAACTTACGGAATCCTCCGGAAAATCATATTGGCAGAACAGCCCGCACAGCGGCCAGTACCGGAAACGGATAAAACTAAGTCAAAATACTATCTGAAAGGGGACTGATTTTGAGTAAATTGACCATGCAAACCAATTAATGTAAATAAATGAGAAGATTAACTTATAAGAAAAATGAATGTATATAACAGGGTCCATTATATAACAAAATAAATACCCTACCTCATAATGAAAGATAATAAAAATAATACCTATGTCGTAAGTGAAATCACAACTAAAAAGATAAAAGGGACTTATAACCAGTCTTCTTTAAAAAAGTATTATGAACCAGTGTCTGAAAATTAAAGAGAATTTTGTAAGTAACTGTTATCAAAATTCAAAAGTAATGTAAGCACAACTTACAGTAAGTATTTGATTGGAACCATTATTATTATAAATGAGAGGGAATTTAGAAGAAAGATAAGCTAAGTTCAAAACAAAGTAAGGCTAAACTTACGACCAAGTGTGAAACAAAATGTGTAAACACATGCAAATTTTGAAAATGTATAATGAAATATCATAAAAATTGAGATATAAAATAATTAAATATTACACAAATAATGATGACGCTACATAACATCATTAACAAACCCTATCACAAAAAGGGGATAAATAGAAATTAATGTTTCACAAAAGAAGAAACCAAAACAATCAAATAAAAAATAACACTGGCAGATTAGCTGAGTTATCAATGAAAAAATATAAATGAGTCAAAACCAGCTACAATGTTAATTAAATATCAATGAGCATTAGAGTGATGACAAATAGAATCACTACCATATAGAATAAGCTCTTAAAACAATACAAAATGCCTATTAAATATCGCCACAAGCTTAAAACAAAGGAATCCTAATAAGTTATTGAAATGAAAGGTCATCAGTTGTATGAAAGAAAGAATAATTAATCCCAAAAGTGTTTTATTGTATTAATATTATGTGAGTCGGAAATGAACGACTATTATTATAATTATTATGAATATTATTATGTGACGATTTTATGTTGAGATACGTCCAACATATGTTATTGAGCAGATAGGCAAGGCCTCTGAACTCAAAATGTGTATAAATGGATAGCAGAGTAATAGAGCCACACGTGCCCTCTGACTATTACCAATTTATATGAAGGAGAGAGAAGAAAAATTTTAGGGAAATAGAACATAAGGGGGAATAAAGAAAAAAAAAATAATACCAATTATTATATTATGAACCATGACTTAATAAAGAATGAATACAGAAGAAGTAGCGAGGGAGGAATTCCTGAATCATAATAACTTGATAAAATGAACTATATTGATGATTTCAGAAAAAATCTAATAATCTTTGTTTCGAAATAATCAATTTTGGTGGCGATGCATTATGCAACATGACATAAGGTAGCAAGAATTCAATGGTATTTAATTATAAAATAAACAGCTGAAAATAAGAGTAAAAGGCAAAAAACTTATGAACTTAAAGATCAATAACCCGATAACCCAATAAATGACAAAGGACTATTAACCCGACAGACTTGACACAATAGATCGGATAGGAACCAAAAGAAAACCAAGAGACAGTGAAGAAGAAGTTTAAGTACAATTCAGTCATCCCAAAAAAGTGAACAGAATATTGTAAATTTAGTAATGAATTGATGTCTGTAGCATATGAGATGTAGCTAGGACAATAAGATTAATGAAGGGTAATAGTATCACATGTATATTATTATTTAAAGAATGTAATAGTATAATATAATGTAGGGGGGTTAGAAGCTAACCATACCCCAAACTAATTGTAGTAGTAATGGCCAAAGGCTATAAACAATACTTTGAGCCCAAAACAAAAGCAATATTAGAATGATGACCAAAAGTGATCAGTGTGATTTGGAGGTAAATAGTTATAAATGACCATAATCACACAGTGATGTAAAGTAATCAGACAACCATGAATAAGCGTGAATAAGCCCAAAAGTGTGTGTGTAAAACTAAATAAGTAGTGAAAGTGATAGGTATAAAATAATGAAACAAAGTGAGCAGGGTAGTAATTATAGAAACTTTCTAATGAAAGAAAAGTGTAGTGAGAGTGTAGAACTAAATATTATGTAAGCTAACTATGTTAAACAGATAAACAATTTGTGATAAACTGTGCACTAGTAGGTAAGATTGAACTAATTGTAGTATTGTTAATTTAGGTAATAAGATATCAAGATTATATATTAAGATAAGAGTTAAGGTATCAGAGTGTAGCAAATTAAGAAGGACTAACACTGTGTTAAAGTGAAGGGAATAGTAGATAGGACATAGTATACAAGGAACAGTTTGTCAATAGTATTATAAGAGTTTCTTTAAGTAAGTATTAAGGATTTTATTTGTGTTTAGAAAATCATAGCATAGAGTAAATTGTAGGATAAGCAGATAACAGCAATTAAAAGTTATTTCAGGGTAGAACCTGAAAAGAAATGTTTAATAGTAAGAATTAGAGTTAGGGATACTGATGTTTATTGTTTGTTTTGTTTGTAAATTATATTAGAGTTACCAGGAATGTTAGTAAGAAATGTTAAATGGTAGTAGAATGGAATCTAGGCTCTAAGCCAAACTGTTGAACATAAATTTATTAATTTAAGAACAAATAATAATCTAAAGTTAAAGCAGAACGTGCCAAATGATTAAACCATGTAAGTGGGAATTCATAGTACCAAAATATGTGGTTAACAACTAATTTTGAATAAATTATATGTAAGATATAAAATTGGGAAAATAGTAAAAATGTAATTAGCTATCCAAAGATAGGCATGAGGGGTATTAAAATGTTCATCATAAAAATTTAGGAAGAATGGTACTAATGTGATGACCATAGATATTAGAACAAAGTAGTAATCTTCAGTTGAAGATATTTTGGTAAAAATAGACGAAAAAAGACGATAAATCTTAACAATAACCTGAGTTAATAACCAATGAAAAATTAGCATAATTTCTTAAGTAACCATAGCAACAAGAAAAATAACGCCAAAAAACCGTTAGATTTTGAGTAAGTCATTATTAACCAACGCCAGAGGGTGGACCGAGTAGCTCTCGTATTAACATTAAATTATTATTCTTCAAACAATTTCAAAACTATTTAAAACTAATAGAAGACAAGTACAACGGTACAGGGAATCCTGAAACGTAAATTTTATTTATAAAAAATTAATTTAACAAACCGTAGTGATCCAAAGAAGACGAAGCGACGCCGTGACGAAGAAAGACGACACGGACACTATATGAAGATCAGTAGAACCTCCCAAAAGAAGAAGATGACACCAACTGAAGAATTACGAGGCCTGAAGTAGCAAAGAAAAGTGCCGAGACGAGGGAAACAGACGACAGGAATTATCCATAGAAGAAGACGACAGCCCAGGAGTTATCTATCGAAGAAGACGACGTCAGGATCTTCAGCAACAAGTAACTGATGAGTATAAACATTATCCCTTAAAGCGTATTCACAAATTTTGGTCTGAATTAAATATAACTATTTCAAAATCACTGATCACTATTCCGAGTCAAAATAAATGCTGATTTAAATTCACTATTTTACTATACCAAATTAACGATTATTAAGAAAGTAAATTATGATAACTAATTAACGAATCTTCTAATAACGAACTTCTGGCAAATGAACATAACCAAAAATTGCTTCACAAGTTTTCATTGGTGATTACTTAGTCAAATGTAAAGAGATATCGATTTATTTATGTAATTAGTTGTAAGAATTACTATAACTTTGTGTGTGTTAGCCGTAAATATATATTTCTGTAGCCAAAAGGACTTTACACCCCTGAGAAAAAACGATAATTTTTTACTGTAAACTAGAGTAACTGATGACTGTATACAACTGAGCTGAGCGTACCAACTACGCAATTGTAATAGCCGGTGCCGAAAACGAATTTTAATGTATAATAAACCAAGTGAAATATTCTAAAGGATTAATAAATGTTCTCAATCTGCAATGCTGTATGTTTGATTCCGTTAATTTAGAATTACGACTAGTAATTATTGAAGTGAAGGCGTTAAAGCGAGACGCAAGCTGGGTAATACTGCAGAGAGCTGTACGCCAATCAGGTGGCGAGGCGGCAACGTTTGCAACGTTTGAATGCGGCAGAGCAGAATACGGTTTACCCGTACATGACTGAGAGCATACATTTTGACACGTTTAACAACATTCTAAACTTTATACATTAAATTTTTACAACAGCCACGTAAACATTTTTGTAACAAAGTGGCGCGCCAACTAGTAGGGCTAGAATAGGTAAGGAAACATGTCTTTAAACTTTACAGATTCTAGCGGCGACTACGGAAATGGAACGGGAACCAATCGGCACAAGAAAGGCCGTGCTACGCGAAAAGGAGGCAGAAGAGAAAGCAAGAAGATTAGAAAAGGAGATCGAGAAAGATGCCAGAATGGAAGAAAAGGAAATAACTTCGGTGGAAGATGTCGAAGAAATACTAACCCCAATGGAATCGGAGAAACCTACACAACAGGAGGAAGCCAGAGGAGGCCTGGATTTACAAAAATTATGGGAACTGATTAAAGAGGAGAATCGACAAACTAATGAAACCTTGAAGGAAATGAATGAGAAAATGGACCGAACTAAGGAAGAATTAAATGACAATTCCAAGAAACAGAACGAAGTATTGAATAAGAAATTTGAGTCAATTAATGACAATTTCAAGAAAATGGACAAAAATAATGAGAAGATGGAGAAGAAATTGGACAGCACTAAAGAAGAATTGAATAAGAAATTCGAGTCCATGAACGAAAAATTTGACAGGAATGAGGAGAGTAACAAAAAGAATATCGAAACTTTAGAACAGAAGATGAAAGAGGAGAATAAGCTGATAGGAGAAAAAATAGAGAAGAGTAATGAGAAAACCAGTGAAACCTTGAGACTCATGAAAGAGGACATTGAAACACTGAATGATAAAATTGAATATAACCAAGACACATTACAGCAGCAGTTGACAGAGTACAGAGAAGAACTGAAACAAACTGTAATGGAAACGGAAGAGAAGATAGAGAAAACCAGCGAAGTAGTGATGCAAGTCAGAGAAGAAATTTTAATCAAGGTGAATGAAGTTGAAGGTGAAGGTAAGAGGAGGGTTGAAGGACTCCAAAAGGAAACCAACAACAAACTAGAACAGATACAAACCAGAGTAGAGGAGAACTATAGCAGATTGGACGCGTCAGTAAGTGAAGTGAAAGACACCACAACCGCCCAAGAAGGGAAAATAGCTGAATTTAGGGCTAGAGAGTTACGCCTACAAGAGGAGATCAACGCATTGAAGGATCGACCAATTATGACCTCACATGTGTTATGTAGTGAAAATAGGGAGGCTATAAACTTTAAAAACTATAAACGTAATCCAATTGAGTTTATAGAACGAGTGGAGGAAAACTTAGCCCGAACCAGAGAGACAAGGTGGACTGTAATCAAAAGCATGATAGATGACATGTTTAAAGAAGTCCATGATAATTGGTGGACGGCGGTGAGACCAGACATAAATAATTTCAATGAATTCAAGAAGTTATTCAAAGATAAATACTGGTCGGAGGCAACTCAGCACGTGGTGAGGAACAATATAAGCAATGGCAGATTCGACCCTTACCTAGGACAGTCACCAACCGCTTACTTTTTAGGTAAGGTGAGCATAGCAAGGAACCTTGAACCCAACATCCCGGAAGAGTGCCTAGTGACGCAATTGGCGTATCACTATGACGGCGAGATCACGAAAAGCCGTTTAAGCGGACGCATTAAAACTATACAAGAGATGGCCGCATTATTGGGGGAGTACGAGCGGGAGAAACACTATGTCTTGAACAGACAAAAGAATTCACCAAACTATAGAAACTATGACAACCGAAATCAGCCAAGTGGACCACAGGGAAACCACATCCCGGCCAACCATCCGCCACCTAACCCCAATAATTATCGAGGGTTCCATAATCAAAACAATAACAATAATTACCCAAGAAACCACAATCAGAATTACCCCAATAACAATAATAATGGTAACCACCCTTACAATAGGGGAAACAACCAAAATGGAGGTGGGTATAACCGACCAAATAACCAGTACCATAATAATAGCCCATCGACACAGAATCAACCACACAGGCGACAAGTAAATTATGTCAGTGCCCGAAACGACAGAAGACGTGATTACAGAAGAAGGAGCAGGAGTCCGGAAGAAGATAGGAGAAGCAGGGAACGAAGAGGAGACGCGCCCGCAATAAATCAGCCAAGCAATGACCAGGGAGTCCAGTATGTTCGAATAAACCACATCCTGGCTGAGGCCGGGGATGACCAAGAGGGATATCATGGAAACAATGAACCTAATCCAAATTCCAGGAATGCTGAGGGAAGGAACAGACGGAACGAAGATGAAATAGAACCATATGTATATGATCCGTACTGTGACGATCCCATAGAGAGATTTAACACTGCTTATAACTTACGGAATCCTCCGGAAAATCATATTGGCAGAACAGCCCGCACAGCGGCCAGTACCGGAAACGGATAAAACTAAGTCAAAATACTATCTGAAAGGGGACTGATTTTGAGTAAATTGACCATGCAAACCAATTAATGTAAATAAATGAGAAGATTAACTTATAAGAAAAATGAATGTATATAACAGGGTCCATTATATAACAAAATAAATACCCTACCTCATAATGAAAGATAATAAAAATAATACCTATGTCGTAAGTGAAATCACAACTAAAAAGATAAAAGGGACTTATAACCAGTCTTCTTTAAAAAAGTATTATGAACCAGTGTCTGAAAATTAAAGAGAATTTTGTAAGTAACTGTTATCAAAATTCAAAAGTAATGTAAGCACAACTTACAGTAAGTATTTGATTGGAACCATTATTATTATAAATGAGAGGGAATTTAGAAGAAAGATAAGCTAAGTTCAAAACAAAGTAAGGCTAAACTTACGACCAAGTGTGAAACAAAATGTGTAAACACATGCAAATTTTGAAAATGTATAATGAAATATCATAAAAATTGAGATATAAAATAATTAAATATTACACAAATAATGATGACGCTACATAACATCATTAACAAACCCTATCACAAAAAGGGGATAAATAGAAATTAATGTTTCACAAAAGAAGAAACCAAAACAATCAAATAAAAAATAACACTGGCAGATTAGCTGAGTTATCAATGAAAAAATATAAATGAGTCAAAACCAGCTACAATGTTAATTAAATATCAATGAGCATTAGAGTGATGACAAATAGAATCACTACCATATAGAATAAGCTCTTAAAACAATACAAAATGCCTATTAAATATCGCCACAAGCTTAAAACAAAGGAATCCTAATAAGTTATTGAAATGAAAGGTCATCAGTTGTATGAAAGAAAGAATAATTAATCCCAAAAGTGTTTTATTGTATTAATATTATGTGAGTCGGAAATGAACGACTATTATTATAATTATTATGAATATTATTATGTGACGATTTTATGTTGAGATACGTCCAACATATGTTATTGAGCAGATAGGCAAGGCCTCTGAACTCAAAATGTGTATAAATGGATAGCAGAGTAATAGAGCCACACGTGCCCTCTGACTATTACCAATTTATATGAAGGAGAGAGAAGAAAAATTTTAGGGAAATAGAACATAAGGGGGAATAAAGAAAAAAAAAATAATACCAATTATTATATTATGAACCATGACTTAATAAAGAATGAATACAGAAGAAGTAGCGAGGGAGGAATTCCTGAATCATAATAACTTGATAAAATGAACTATATTGATGATTTCAGAAAAAATCTAATAATCTTTGTTTCGAAATAATCAATTTTGGTGGCGATGCATTATGCAACATGACATAAGGTAGCAAGAATTCAATGGTATTTAATTATAAAATAAACAGCTGAAAATAAGAGTAAAAGGCAAAAAACTTATGAACTTAAAGATCAATAACCCGATAACCCAATAAATGACAAAGGACTATTAACCCGACAGACTTGACACAATAGATCGGATAGGAACCAAAAGAAAACCAAGAGACAGTGAAGAAGAAGTTTAAGTACAATTCAGTCATCCCAAAAAAGTGAACAGAATATTGTAAATTTAGTAATGAATTGATGTCTGTAGCATATGAGATGTAGCTAGGACAATAAGATTAATGAAGGGTAATAGTATCACATGTATATTATTATTTGAAGAATGTAATAGTATAATATAATGTAGGGGGGTTAGAAGCTAACCATACCCCAAACTAATTGTAGTAGTAATGGCCAAAGGCTATAAACAATACTTTGAGCCCAAAACAAAAGCAATATTAGAATGATGACCAAAAGTGATCAGTGTGATTTGGAGGTAAATAGTTATAAATGACCATAATCACACAGTGATGTAAAGTAATCAGACAACCATGAATAAGCGTGAATAAGCCCAAAAGTGTGTGTGTAAAACTAAATAAGTAGTGAAAGTGATAGGTATAAAATAATGAAACAAAGTGAGCAGGGTAGTAATTATAGAAACTTTCTAATGAAAGAAAAGTGTAGTGAGAGTGTAGAACTAAATATTATGTAAGCTAACTATGTTAAACAGATAAACAATTTGTGATAAACTGTGCACTAGTAGGTAAGATTGAACTAATTGTAGTATTGTTAATTTAGGTAATAAGATATCAAGATTATATATTAAGATAAGAGTTAAGGTATCAGAGTGTAGCAAATTAAGAAGGACTAACACTGTGTTAAAGTGAAGGGAATAGTAGATAGGACATAGTATACAAGGAACAGTTTGTCAATAGTATTATAAGAGTTTCTTTAAGTAAGTATTAAGGATTTTATTTGTGTTTAGAAAATCATAGCATAGAGTAAATTGTAGGATAAGCAGATAACAGCAATTAAAAGTTATTTCAGGGTAGAACCTGAAAAGAAATGTTTAATAGTAAGAACTAGAGTTAGGGATACTGATGTTTATTGTTTGTTTTGTTTGTAAATTATATTAGAGTTACCAGGAATGTTAGTAAGAAATGTTAAATGGTAGTAGAATGGAATCTAGGCTCTAAGCCAAACTGTTGAACATAAATTTATTAATTTAAGAACAAATAATAATCTAAAGTTAAAGCAGAACGTGCCAAATGATTAAACCATGTAAGTGGGAATTCATAGTACCAAAATATGTGGTTAACAACTAATTTTGAATAAATTATATGTAAGATATAAAATTGGGAAAATAGTAAAAATGTAATTAGCTATCCAAAGATAGGCATGAGGGGTATTAAAATGTTCATCATAAAAATTTAGGAAGAATGGTACTAATGTGATGACCATAGATATTAGAACAAAGTAGTAATCTTCAGTTGAAGATATTTTGGTAAAAATAGACGAAAAAAGACGATAAATCTTAACAATAACCTGAGTTAATAACCAATGAAAAATTAGCATAATTTCTTAAGTAACCATAGCAACAAGAAAAATAACGCCAAAAAACCGTTAGATTTTGAGTAAGTCATTATTAACCAACGCCAGAGGGTGGACCGAGTAGCTCTCGTATTAACATTAAATTATTATTCTTCAAACAATTTCAAAACTATTTAAAACTAATAGAAGACAAGTACAACAGTACAGGGAATCCTGAAACGTAAATTTTATTTATAAAAAATTAATTTAACAAACCGTAGTGATCCAAAGAAGACGAAGCGACGCCGTGACGAAGAAAGACGACACGGACACTATATGAAGATCAGTAGAACCTCCTAAAAGAAGAAGATGACACCAACTGAAGAATTACGAGGCCTGAAGTAGCAAAGAAAAGTGCCGAGACGAGGGAAACAGACGACAGGAATTATCCATAGAAGAAGACGACAGCCCAGGAGTTATCTATCGAAGAAGACGACGTCAGGATCTTCAGCAACAAGTAACTGATGAGTATAAACATTATCCCTTAAAGCGTATTCACAAATTTTGGTCTGAATTAAATATAACTATTTCAAAATCACTGATCACTATTCCGAGTCAAAATAAATGCTGATTTAAATTCACTATTTTACTATACCAAATTAACGATTATTAAGAAAGTAAATTATGATAACTAATTAACGAATCTTCTAATAACGAACTTCTGGCAAATGAACATAACCAAAAATTGCTTCACAAGTTTTCATTGGTGATTACTTAGTCAAATGTAAAGAGATATCGATTTATTTATGTAATTAGTTGTAAGAATTACTATAACTTTGTGTGTGTTAGCCGTAAATATATATTTCTGTAGCCAAAAGGACTTTACACCCCTGAGAAAAAACGATAATTTTTTACTGTAAACTAGAGTAACTGATGACTGTATACAACTGAGCTGAGCGTACCAACTACGCAATTGTAATAGCCGGTGCCGAAAACGAATTTTAATGTATAATAAACCAAGTGAAATATTCTAAAGGATTAATAAATGTTCTCAATCTGCAATGCTGTATGTTTGATTCCGTTAATTTAGAATTACGACTAGTAATTATTGAAGTGAAGGCGTTAAAGCGAGACGCAAGCTGGGTAATACTGCAGAGAGCTGTACGCCAATCAGGTGGCGAGGCGGCAACGTTTGCAACGTTTGAATGCGGCAGAGCAGAATACGGTTTACCCGTACACGACTGAGAGCATACATTTTGACACGTTAAACAACATTTTAAACTTTTATTAAATTTTTACAACAGCCACATAAACATTTTGTAATAAAGTGGCTTCCATCGCGGGGCTTAAACGGTAGCGGCCACACCCCATAAAACATTTTGTAATAATATATATATCTATTTATCATTTTTATTGAACACAATTATTTCAAATAACATCTCAATTACACCTGTAAACATTTCTGTTATACATGATTATAAAATTTTATACTTACAGTTCAGTTAACATGATATATACAAAACATAATCATCATATCACAATACTTCCACCTCATCTCTGAAACATTTTACAAAAATTATTAGTTTACATCAAATAATCTATCATTCATTACCAAATTTCCATCTCGTAAAATAAATTAAATTCATAAAAAATTTAATTAATTAACATTTAAATAAGCAATCAAAATATTTAACATGTATCAAATTGTTTTAATTACATTAATTACCAAAAATATAAATTATATAGTTATCAAAACAATTACCATTAATCAATTACTGTTTTTACAATTCATTCTAATATTTATTTAACTTGCAAATATTTCAATATTATTATTACAACAATCATCTTGCGTACACGCATTATTTACTTAACATTCCACCATGCACACAAATAAATTCACTATATTTTATTTACAAACTCTTGTTATTAATTGTTCAGTTTTCCGCACTTTACTGTCCAAATCTGCCATGTCAGAACCATTAAAACAAAATGTTTATACTGTCTTTTATTGTTTTAATAGTTTATCCTCCATCGTCCCAAATAAGTCTTGTTTTTACATAACATCGTTCAATTTTATCACTACACAAATAACTGTTTTGTGTGTCGTAACCATACAAACTAAACTCATTCATCATACTCAAATACTCATGAAACCAGTCTACGTTAGGTATTTTTGTTAAGTCTCCGTTGGTATATACATTCGTGATCGGGTCAATTACTTTAGTCAAATCCTTATAATCATTGTTACTCAAATATACTTTTAAACTTTCCTTCCATTCATCATACTTTCTATTTAAGTTATATAATTCTGTTACTTTCTCCACACACAATTCTCTGTTTAAATCTCTTTCATCACCATACCAAATCACACTTCCAACATCATTATTACCGACAGAGGGTACAACATTACATAACAAAAATAAACACCTCAATTCATCTATTACTACGGGACTCTTGCCCTTCCACAACACTTGTGACCACATTAAATCATCATCATAAACATCATAAATAATAAAGGGAAAATTTCCCCTCTGTCCCCACTCTACTACAACATTATTTTTCCTCTCTCTCTCTAACTCCCTGACACACATTAACATTTCATTATCACTACATTCCACCAACTCATCAGTACTCTCATTCTTTATTTTTACCGTATCCGTCTCCGATACTAATTCTTCAAATACATTACTATTATTCTCATTATTTTCAACAACATCATAATTATCTATTAATTCTTTATCCAGTATCATATTTTCACACTTGTCATTACAATTTTCATTTGTTTTATTTTTCTCTGTACTCATCACATGTACTCCCATCCGCTCAACACTCTGTTCTAATTTATTCAAGCTGGTTATTATTGTTTCATTAGTACTTTCTAAACATTTATTTAATTCTTGAATCTCATGTTTCAACTCATCAAACTTGTTATTAATTATTGAATTTTGCATATTGAATTTAGCATCAGAATCCCTCTTCTGTTCACTGAATTTTAACTCTAACATTGTTTGTATCATTTTAAACATTTCGTAATTATCGTCAGACTTTTTATTTTGGATAGGTGTCGCTAGACTCTATTTTGTCGTCAGCGAAGCCGACTTCGTTACTTTTTGACATTTTTTATCTGGTACTTAACTCATAACACAAACCTAACCTACGTGCGTAATTATATACGATAAATCATATTTATAAATTCGTCATTACCACGTTCTATTTTCTGTGCATTAAAACAGGTCTAGTTCCTATAAAATTTATATACGAACATCCTGGAAGGGTCGTCGCTGTGATGTTTCTCACCTTCTGCAATTATATTTACTGAATTACACGCATCATGAAATAATACTTACCGCTGCCAGAATTTCACTTACCGTCAAGGTCCCCGTAAAACTTACCTTTTGAAACTGCCCAGGTCGCCACGATATTTTTTCTAAAGGTTAAATATCGAAACCTTTTACACTCTTGCCCTTATAAAAAAAATCCCGCTATCTGACTGTAATAAAATTTCAGAAAACCCCCAATTTCGTTAGACGAATTTCTTCAACACAGAAATGAGAACGTGGTAATGGCGAAATAACTTAGTCTAACACATTTTCATAGTAAACTAAATCACTTTACTGAATTAAGTCAATTTTCATGGTTATTAGTACAAAAGAATTAGATATAATTACTTGTTATAAATACCAGAATGAGAATGTTACACAACCAAATTTTAATTACATTGAACTATACTTACAACTAAGGCAGCCCACTCTGCTCACGCACGCTTCCATACATTTTTTTATACCTTACCCTTTATTTATTCAATTTTACACATTCCGATTGTTATCCGCGATACCCGTCCACGAACACGATGCCGGCCGAACACGTGCTTAGTCCTGTAACTTCAATATCTGTTTTATCACTTTAATTCCTCCACATCACTGTCCTGATTTCTCACTGCGGTATGTTTATTACTTTCTGGGGTCCCAGTCGGTCTTATTGAATTAAATACATTTACGAAAACTCGACCAACCGGGCCCAAACCGAAACTTTAGATGTCTGTAGCGGTACGCTGTTTTCAGTAGACCACTTAGCGCCTCTGCTTACTGTAGACTGGGGACAATAACGTAACAGGTATTACTGTTGTGATCTCATACTTGGTACGGAAATCACTGCCTTGATCTTCGTCGTCGAAGCTGCGTCCCATGCTCTACATGTAGTTTTTTGGAGTGAATATAGCCTGTGATCTCAGCTAGGCATTGGCTGACGTCATAAAAGGGGCCGGACTTAAGACATTATTTCCTGCTGTTCCCCGACCATGTGCTCGTATAGTTTCTTGTTTTTAGCCATTTTGAGTTTTTTACGGCGTCACTTCAGCGCTCCGCCCGACTAGGTTACGTACGGGCGTCGACACACAGATACAAAGTTCTTAGAATTTCGTGGAGATGCAAATTCTTTTGACGAGTTACACAACATTAATTGCGTCTCGCCTTTGTTCCAAACTCTGTTCCATATGCCATGCGTTCTGTTATACTGAAATAGCGTTGCACAATAATTTTATAAAATCCCGCACCAAAACTAAATAAATAAAAATGTAAATACCCCATCCAGAAAGAAAAATAAAATGACCCAAAATTGACACGCTACAGGTTTCCATCAAAATTTTATATTTTTTAACTATAAATCTCTTTATTTAATATTCTCATTCTACATTACTTTGGGTGATTTAATTATTTATCTCAGCTTGGTTTGCCATTTGGCATTTATATATATATAATATTTCCCTCTTTCTGACTCTGATACTACTAACAACTTAACTATCATGACACCCAACTCTATCAAAGTATCTATCAAACAATCTCTAAACCCAAGTTACTATTAAACTCAAATCGCCACCTTCTCTCGATATATAAAAAAATTAATCTCTAACCCTTTGTACTTAGGATAAGTGTTCCCCCCCCCAAAAAGCTCATTCCCTTAATCTGGTCCCTGGATTCTACCTAAGGCAACCCCTTCCCACCAAATTGGTCCCTTCCCATCCCAACCCTTTTGTTGCGGACTCCCACATTACACTATCCCCTCTTACAAAATTGCCATCCCCAAATCTCAATCTTATTACCTCACTTCAACTACAACAAAATAACATCATTATTTAATAATATCAATATATCACTCAATACTCTACATATATTCCCCATAACTACTGTGTCAACATCAATATTTCTCAATATCTATTACATTAACTCACAACAACATTACATTAATTCAAAACAACATTATTCTCTCAATTACCCCTTTAACTTTAACTTGGACTGATCTACATGTCCCAACAAAATATTCATCACCCAACATCTTTTATTATTTCTCACAAATCTATTACTTTATTTCTCTCTTTATCAAATTACTTTTCTCCTTCTTGGAAATAACATCTTTAGCACATTAAAACATTATATTTAACATTAAATACCTTGAACATTTATAAACAATTTAACAGTGACATTTTACTACCGATCAGCTGATCTTCCTAACAAATTGAAAATACATTTCAAACTTATACACATTACAGGAAATACATATGGTTATCAATCCTTACATCTACCATCAATGTTTCCCCTCTTTCTGACTCTGGTACTATTTAAACCGCCTGCCAGTCGGTTTAATTATTTACTTTATCTCAAAATTACACAAATTATATAGCACACATTTTTATCAATTCTTACCTCTAACACAATAAAATAATACATTGAACACCATTTTCAAATTCATTATTAATAATTATTATATATCATCTTTCAGTTATTATTAAATTTTTTAATTATTTTTATTTAACACAATTATTTCAAATCATCTCATTACTGAATTAAAATCTTTTCATCTGAGTTACACCTGTAAACATTTTTATTATAGCTGACTGATATTATAAAATTTTTTATACTTACAATCCATTTAAACTGACATACACAAAATATATACACCCTACACCAATACTTGCACGTAACCTCTGAAACATTTAACAAAAGGTTATTTCATATTCAACAATTTATCATTTAATTACCAAATTCACATCTCGTACAATAATTTAAATTCATTAAAAATTTCAACTATATAATCTTCAAATCAATCAAAAATATTTAAAACATCTCAAATTATTTTAATCAAATTAATTACTGAAAATACAACTTCCATTGCCATCACAACAATTACAATTAGCCAATTACTGTCTCCAAAATTAATTTTATTATTTATTTAAATTGCCAAAATATTAATATTATTATTACAACAATTACCTGCATACACATTGTTTACTTAACATTTTACAATACACACAAATAAATTTATTAAACACTTATTTACAAATCTTCATCATTACTATTCAGTTATATCTCACCTCAATGTCAAAATCGGCTAGGTCATTACCATATATTAATATACTTAAACTGTTCCTTCCCCGATTTCTTAATCTACCCTCCATCGTCATGTAATAGTCGTACCTTTTTATAACATTTCTCTTCCTTACTTATACTCGATTTGTTATTATTATTATAATAAACCATTATTTCTAAGTTCTTCATTATACCATTCATTAGGTCATAAAATTTGTCACGATCAATTAATTTTGTCCAGTCTCCGTTAGTAAATCGTCTCAATACCCAGTCAATTATTTCATCCTCATAAATTATCTTATTGTTATTTAAACGTATTTCTAACCTTACTTTCCACTCATCATAATCTCTCCTTAAATTATATACTTCTATCTCTTTATCAACCCACAGATCTCTCTCATCATAATGCCATTTCACACTTTCTCTCTCATTCCATGCAGAGGGTACTAACTTAATTAAACATTTCCTAGCAACAAAAAACTTCAAAAAATAATTATTCGTAGAACCCTTGTCTACCCAATATATGCGTGAAGATCTTTCTTCACCCCCAAGAACACCTCGTAAAAATTTTACCCTCTGTTTCATACCCATAATATAACTCTCTTTCCACTCATTGTCTAATTCATCAATATCAATTACTACGACTTTACAATCTATTACTTTCTCTCTCTCACTCACTATCTCTATCTCACCACTACCCAATACTTCATTATTATTGTTTAACATTATTCCATCATTGGAATTAATTATATTAACATTACCACTTACCTCAGAATTGTAATCCCCATCATTATCTTCATTATTCAACACTACTTCTTCCACTATTTGGTCACAGTTATTTATGAATTCATTATTTGAATTATCACTCACCTGGTTAATTATTTCTTCACTATCATTAACAACATTGTTACCACTTACCTGTTTCAATTCAACTTCTGTACTCTCCTTTAATCGACATCTATCTCCTTCCCCCTTCTCGTCCTGTTTATTAAGAGCATTTTTTACTTTATTGAGACCCTTATCCATTATTTCCTTTGTTTTGTCTAATTCTGTGTAACTCATCAAAACGTTTATTCATCATTTCCTCCCTCTCATCAAATTTTTTCTGAATCATTCGCAACATATCCATTATCATTTTATAATCAGATTCACTCCTCTCATTACTTACCTTATTCTCTGCCACCTGATCGACTTTATTCTTGTTAACTCGGTCTGTCTCTCTACCTTTATTTACCACTAATACACTCTCATCATTATCACTAGGCCTATTTATTGTCTTATTTTCTACCACTGTTATTTCAACTATCTTACCTTTATCGTTCGTCATCTTACTACCAATATTAATATCATCACTATGCCTTTTAATTTCGGCAAATATTCCCTCTTCTTGTTCTTCCATCCGCGTTAAATTGTTATCTAAATTACCCCACTCCTCGTCTGTCATCTCACCTACAACCCCTCGAAATTCACTCTCCCACTCATCCCATGCAAAATCAATATCATTACCTTGTATTTTTGCCATATTTAAAGTTCATTTATATAACACTTTTTATATATAAAAACCAATATTTTTCTACAATCAAAACACCTACCACAACTGTAAATCACAATAACATAAACATAACCTACTCACACGTGCGTAATTATACACGATAAATAATTTTTATAAATTCGTCATTACCACATCCTATTTTCTGTGCGTTAAAATAGGTCTATCTCATATAAATAAAATTAAACGAAAATCCTGGCAGGGTCGCCAATTGTGAACATACAAAAATTAGTCGAAATATATTAATAAATAAAATATACTGCCAGAACTTACCTGCAGTCTTGTTCACTTACCTGCTGCATAAATTTTTTAATCAGAAGCCAGAGTCGCCACGGTATTTTTATAGGTTATAATACCGAAACCTCAACACTCCACCTTAATTAAAACAAGGGACAATTTAGCAATCTGACCACCCCCAATAATAATTCAGAAGATACCCGGAACGTTTAGATGAATCTTGCAGCACAGAAATGAGAAAGTGGTAATGACGAAATAACTTAGACTAACACATTTTTATCTTATGAAATGATTACGTTTAATGTTCTTCTCTTTGAAAATTAGATAAAATAGAAATATGATCAATCGTATAGTGTAAACATGTTAATTGAATTATTATTTTATATTTATATAAAATTATAAGTACAGCCCAGCCTGCTCATTCTCTCATACTATTTACAATACCTTTTTTTTTTTTTGAAAACCCCATTTGTTTTAAAATTTGCACATATATCGAGACATCGCCCGAACACGCGTTCTCGCTTCGTTATTCATGGCACTTTGAATATTTCACTCGCTGACCACTATACTTCTCTCGTTATATATCCATTACTTCCTCGGGTCCCGGTCGGTATGAAGGCGTTATTACATTTGGTTATTCATATTTAAACAGTTCAACCCGACCGGGCCCGCGTGGCACCAACTACGTCTGTAAGTTGTTGTCGTTGCTCGTGGACTGCCTATAGCATGCGGGCGGATATTAATGCCATGCCGGCGAACGAATTTCGTCGTCGTTCATAGCCGGAGTTGTTGCAGTTTATTGGCTTTATGCCTGATACATAGGAGTTTTTTCTGTGTTTCATGCCGACAATATTTAGGCGCTTATGGCTCGACGTCACAAAAGAGGCGGGACTTAAGTTTTATATCCGTCGCTTGGTAGATGAAGGCGACCAAAATTTGCTTCTTGGCCATCTTGGTTTCATAAGTCGGCTTGGGTCCGCGCGCCTGGATGTATAATGCGTATGGGCGCGCTGTCACACTCAAAGTTCTTGGAAATGAGGCTTGGTAAATTCTCTACCGATTGCACAACGTGATATTACTTCGCCTTTGTTAAAAACTGCTCTTACACCACGTGGTCTGTGTCTGTTGAAATTAGGTTTCACAAATATTTTTATAAATCCCCGAAAAATGCAATAAAATAAAATACCCATAAATTTGGCCCGTTACAACCCTACCAAGAGTTGATTCCATTGACAATGCCCTCATTGGTGTCAAAGCATTGGGTAGCCAACCAGACTGTCACCTAGATGAAACTGTGATACTTCTGTCTGGATTGAGTTTGGCAGTGTGCTGATCACATTTGGGTGTTAAGATAGCACTCGCACAATTGTCTTCTTCTCCTATGTGTGAATTTTCTTGAAGTCTGAGCCTTTCAGGTATATGGAGCGTGCCGTCTGGCCTGGAACAACAGGTCCCTGACCAATGGAGTCAATTGCGTGGTTGGAATAATAGTCAATTCGGCAACTTGGTGCCACCTTACAACTTTTGACAAAATCTGTATAATATATTTACCTTATTTCTTCCGTCGTGTGACTTCGTTTTGTGTTTTGATTTGCTGTACGCGTTTCGAGACATATGTCTCGTCATCAGAAATAAATAAAATAAAAATTCACTCTTAGCGAGGTCGTTACATATTAAAATACAAATATTCGAAAACGATTACACACATACCCACTTTACTTGAGTGCGCACTCGAGTCGGACCGATCGGACACTAATTATCAATAGCTACCACGTAGACAGGTTTATTCGGTATCGTAGAGCGGGTTTGATTTAAAATTTAAATGATCGTTTAGCACTAAGTCACGACTGTGTACGTCATTGTACGCCCTATATATCTCAAATTTTTCCAAGGCGTTCATGTAAGTGCCTTTATTACAAAAATGCATGGGTTTCAAGTTGGAAACGAAGCTTGTATATTTATGATTTTCGTTTATCAAGTGATGTACATAGTTGGATTTTATGTTTGATGGTGTTGTCTGACCCTTCAGATTGTGCTTAGGTGTATGTTCAATAAAATGTTTTTGGAAACCCCTTCCCGTCTGGCCGATATAGAAGCATTCACAATCATCGCACAATAATTTATACACCCCATTTTTCTTTTCTAAAGGGATAGTTATTCTGTTACGGAGTATGTTCATAAGATTATTGTTAGTTTTAAATATTACGGTTCTATTGTTATTATTTAACACACTAGTTAAAATTTTTTGCATTATGTTGGTGTACGTCGTTGAAATAAAAATGGTTTTAGTGTCTTTTTCTATACGAGGTTTAGATAGCTTGTGCTTTTGTTTCCTGAGGAGGTTGTCAATCAAGGAAATAATTGTAGCCATTGGCTTGAGCTATGTATTTTATTGTACATATTGTGTTGTGGTCTCCAAGTTGCATATAACTAACTATATTTAATATTACCTTGTGTATCCAGGTACACTGGTGCTCCTCCTTGCAACTTCAATGTTTCTTGCAACTTTTTGTTTTTTAAAGAAACATTGAAGTTGCAAGGAGGAGCACCAGTGTACTTGGATACACAAGGTAATATTAAATATATTTTATTGTGTTTAGTTCGTCATTAAAATCCTCGTCGTCAAGATGTACTGTTAAAAGTCTGTGTATAAAGTAATTAAAGGCTGCCATTTTTTGCGAAAAGGGGTGATGTGAGTCGACAGGTATGGTTACATCGGTGTTGGTTAGTTTCCTATAGATATTGAATTTCAGTTTATCAATGTGTTTAGTAACTGTTAAGTCCAAAAAGTTTAATTTATTATTTGTTTCAGTCTCAAGAGTGAAACAATACGATACCGCAATAAACCTGTCTACGCGGTAGCTATTGATAATCAGTGTCCGATCGGTCCGACTCGAGTGTGCACTCAAGTAAAGCGGGTATGTGTGTAATCGTTTTCGAATATTTCTATTTTAATATGTAACGACCTCGCTTAGAGTGAATTTTTATTTTATTTATTTCTGATGACGAGACACATGTCTCGAAACGCATAAAGCAAATCAAAATGCAAAACGAAGTCACACGACGGAAGAAATAAGGTAAATATTATACAGATTTTGCCAATAAGTGACTTGGATACCATTTCAAACATGTCTTACAACTTTTGGTTTGATAGTGATTGACTGGGGGCAACTGCCATCCACACTGAGTGATTTGGGGCACAGTTTCACTCAACCCTAGCGATACTGAATGGTTTTTGCCCCCAGTTTTCCATCGATTGAGAGCCTCATTATCGATTACCAGGGACATTTCAGGACATTTGAATGAATACTACAACATACATTACAGCTTCATGGTTGTTGTACTACAAGATCTGTTTTCACTTGAAAATATGTGAAGATGCACTTGCAGGTTCAGCTTTTATATAAGTAGTACAAATTTCTATGTTTCCTAGAATCAGTAGTATAAATTGATGTGTGTTGTTTTCCGTGGAAGTTCAAAGGACTTGCCATGACCTCTTTTAATTCAAAGTTCTAAAGTACAACAGCTCTTTGTTGTAACGTTTGAGTGGACCTAAATGAGTAAGAGTTTTTAGTACTTATAACAGCCTTCTATTCACATATTTGTGTATCCATTTCTGTCCCCCCCTTGTGTATTGTTTCTGTTTATTGTTGACCTTGTGCTATACACTAACAGGTAGCAACACATTTGAGCCTGTTCTAGTATTTAGAATCATGTAGGCCATCAGTTGTCTTGTTATCCTGTCAGCTCCTCTGCAGGTATTACGTGCATGGAATGCATGGAGTAATACGTACGTTCTCTGCAGCTCAGTTTCTGTATAGTATATATAATTTATTGTACATAAGTGATTGTACAACAAAACATGGTTAAATTTGCTACAAAATAGCAAATTTTTTGACTTCAGAGTTATAATTTATAGTCTGTACTATTTTTTAGTTATGGGCTTCTTTGCCAAATTGAAAATCATTTGAAGTAAATTCTCTGAAATTTTTTACCACATGTTTTTCCTGTCACTTCGATTCACAAAATTTATAAAATGATTGTGAGTACAGTGTATGTGTTATAATTATCTTTTGCGTATGTTTCAGAGCAGAGCAACTGACGCCTGAAGTGTGGGATTATGTTTTCATTCCAGATGCCCCTTTCCCCAACTCTACAAGTATTCCAAAAGCCTCGTTAGATCGTATGCGTAAAGAATTCCTATACTGGTATCCAGTAGACTTAAGATGTTCAGGGAAGGACTTGATACAAAATCATTTAACATTTTATATTTATGTGCACTGTGCTATTTGGTCAGATCATGAAGAACTATGGCCAAAAGGTATACGGGCTAATGGACATCTGCTTCTAAATTCTGCTAAGGTAGTAATAATAATAATAATATGTTATTTTTTAACAGTATAATATTTTGTTCCCCGCTTTATCCAGATATTTCAAGACATATTTAGAGTTTGAGTTCATACTTGGTTTTTTTAAGATAACTTAAAACATATTGATACCGTTACTGGCAATTAAAATATTGATATAATAATCATTGCATAATTCATTTTTTATATATTTTGTATTCAGTATATAATGTTATACAAGTGATTTGGAGTCAGGCTAGGTTAGCGATTGTCATGATTTATAAAACCTCCTTTTATCAATCTATTTAGATTTAACTGTTGAATGTACACATTAATTCTCTAATCATCAATTCTCTAATAATTTAAACTTTGGGCAGTTTAAAAATGTATATTTGGGGCACTAATGGCATTCATAATTGTAATAAATTTGAGAATTGATGTGTGGATTTGTGGGCAGATGGCGTATTATGAGGGAATTGACAAATTTTGTTAACCTCTTAAATTTTAGGCTGTTTTATTATTTTTTCAGCTGTGTGTATGCTAATATAGTAGTAACTCTTTTCTAATATACAAACAGGTTTATTACAGAGCATGAGCATATACGTTTGAAATATGTATGCGACCCTACGTACAGGCGCTGTGTGTGGCCTATAGGAAAATCAATTCAGTCAATAGCCTAAGTATCTTGTAAACAATGTTTCAGTAACATGAATTTTTATTATTTTATTACCTGTTATATTTATTATGTTATACTTTAATGGGACTGATTTCAGCCACTTTAAAGATTGTCTTAGTTGATTAGTTGTTTAGGTCTAAACTTGTTTTTTCTTTTGTATGAAGCCTCCCCCCCGGACCTCCCCCCCCAGGCCAAATTGTAGATATGCCGCTGTTTGTGACATTTTTCTGCACCCATCGTAATGGCAAATTGATACTGGGATCTTCTGACTACAGTGTGATGACATTGTTATATTATTTTTATTACTGCTAATAAAATATAACTTTACACTTTACACTTAGCCAATAATTGTATTTACTTTCAAATGTCGGGCGCCATCTTGTGATATATTCAAACGTAAATATAAACATGAAGTTTTACTTACCTTTAAGGGCAGAAATTCGTTTAAGCGAACTTGAGTAGCGGAAAGTGTTATTTGAAATAATGACACTTTGTTAAATTGTTTACCATATGACATTACCCTGTTTATTTATAATATGGAATTTAATTACATGACAAAAACAAGCTATTCTCAGCCAGGTGGCGACATTGAAATTAAGTTAAATTTCCCTTTCACAAGCCCTCCAAAATACATAGTTATTACCTTTATATATTTATATTTTTTAAACTCTATGAAACATTAAACATTTTAATATGTGTATAGTTATATATATATGCACCGACTTTGCACAACCCAGCACTTGTTAATAGTCTTTCATTATTCTCTCTCTCTCTCTCTCTCTCTCTCTCTCTCTCTCTCTCTCTCTCTCTCTCTCTCTCTCTCTCTCTCTCTCTCTCTCTCTCTCTCTCTCTCTCTCTCTCATTTTTATTTAGATTAAATGAATAATTTTAATTGAAATGAATTTACTGAATTTCGGTCATTTTAAAATTTCTTTGATATAAAATGGTTGTAGCTGATACTTAGCTTCAAATTTGGGTTGATGACATCGCACTACTCGAATCCTTCGATTGCACGTGCAAAATCTGACTGTCACATCGTCTTAGGGCACACACTCTCGATGTAGTATCCCCCCTCGGATCACACTTTGGCCAGATTTTTTTATCACGGTTTCACTCGGCCGATGACATCCACTCAAGATTTGTTACGGTACCACCATGTAACGTGTCTAAAATATGGGGTATTTCATTTCGGGAATTTTGTAAAAAATATTGTGAAAGTTTTATTTTTCAACAAACCAGAACACGTGGCAAGTAAAACAGTGTTGAAACAAAGGAGCATCGTAGTATTCAGTTGCGAAACCAGGCAAAGAATTTGTACCACCCTCGAGTTCAAACAGTTGGTCAGAAGTGCGACGGAACTGTTAACAGTGGAAACTTTGTAAAAGACTAGTGTAAACTGTTATTAATCTGTAAACATGGATGCCAGTCAGATGATGGAAAATTTCCAGGCACTGCTGTTACAGACAGAAAAACGACAGGATGAAAAACACAGACAGAAGGCGGAAGAAGCGGAAAAACGACAGGATGAAAAATGTAAGCAGGAAGCAGATAAAACACAAGCTCTTTTTGAAGCTATGCAAAAACAATTCCAAGGACATACTGCCGCAGAGTTGTGTCTCCTACGTGGTGACTTAGGGGAATTATGCAGTGATCTGATCATCTACAGTCGAAAAATCTGTATCAAATATAGAACATACAATGTCAGAAAACATATCTGCAGCGGAAGACTCAATTACAAACATAAGAGAACAAATTAAAAGTGAAGTTAAACAGTTCATGATGATACAACCAAAACAAATTTCTGAACAGACTGAACCAATGATAAAGACAGAAAAGACAATAGAGAAAGTCACCTTGCCTGCGGTTGGAACAGTTCGTCCAGGCTCCAACCTTTGACGGAAGCACACACTGGGCAATGTACCTTAGGCAACTTGAAGCCGCCTAAATAATTGGACAGAGAAAGAGACGACAGTTTCACTCGTTCTCGCATTAAAAGAACCTGCCGCAAAGCTACTACAGAAAGTGCCACCTTCCAGCCAGAATGTCTATGACAAATTGATCAAAGCCCTAGAATTATGGTATGGTGATAAATATTTGTGAGATATGTACTACGCTCAGTTGAGAACAAGACAACGTTCTAGGGAGAGTCTTCAAGTGAAGCAAGTATCAACAGACTAATTAGACTGGCCTATCCAGAAGCACCAGAAGATTTCAAACGAGGTTTGTGATGCAAATATTTACTGATGGCATTGGAGATTGTGAACTTCAGCAAGTGTTACAAATGGCAAGACACCGAAATAGTGCAGAAGCTCTTGTTCACTCCCTAGAGTTTGAAGCTGCCAAGTTAGCGTCCCGCTACATTTATGGCTTTATGTTGTGACGGTACAATTCTGGTACTATCATAATTTTGTAAACCTATGGTCCTAAAAACCATAATTATTGTATTTTTATTCTCTAACCGTTTATTTTTTAATAATAATAATTTTATTTCATAATCCCTATAAAGTTTTGGTGAATAAACTATAGAATATTTTAAACAACGCACATTTGAGTTAACAGGATTTCTGTCGAATTCGCTGGAAAGCTACAAATGTCGCAAAAAACTGTTTGTCACAGATAACAAGTAAACAACCAAGCCCAATTACGTCAGAACTAAGGAATGCGAGCCGCAGTGTATTCGACGAGGCTTGGCGTTTGAACAAAGGGCCAGTGACGTATTTTTGCCCCACCTCCGCAATGTTTAACAACGAAACTGTGTCATTTTCGTCCGGACCGTGAAGTGTGCCAGCCGGCGATTCACGGCCGGCGTATTCACTGTGTTTATTTAAATTTTACACCACCAAAAGTGGGTTAATAACTGTTAATAACATAATAATGGTTGTTATACTCTACTCCAATTTGAATATATTAAAATACAAAAAAAAACACAATTTCCACCTACCTGCAGGCTTCTATTAGGGTCCAGGATCCAATCACATGTACCTCAGATGCAAACCTGTGTTAAGGTTATCGAAATAATTGACTCTACACATTTTTATGAAGAGAAATAATTAGTTTTAATAATCAACTATTGCAATTTTAAATTTCTGTTTACCAAATACATCATCTTACATGTTTTCCAAATATGGTGTAATTCTTGTTCATACCTCTAACTACAATACTTAACCATAATTACTTACTTTAACGAAGATAGCCCAGTCTGCCTTTCTTTCACTCACACATTTATACCTACTATTTATAAACCCCTCCACATTTTAGAAATTTCAGTTTAACTCGGGGAACCGCACTATCGCAATGCCGGTCAAACACGTGGTTATTGTTCTGCGCTCCCGAAAATGTCCGTACTGAACGGTTTTCACTGCCTCCGATGTAACAAAATTTTCACTGTGATGGATTGATTAATTTCTTGGGTCCCGGTCGGTATTAAAACGTTATTACACTGAATTTGTTCATATTTAAAAGTTCGACCCGATCGGGGCCCGCGAGTCGTAACTACGTCTGTATGTGTACCCTGTAGCTCGTGGACTGTGTAAAAGTACTGCCAGCGGGCGGAAGCTGTGGTTCACTGCCACCTTTCGTCGCCGTTTAAGGTTGATTTGTTACAGTTTATTGGCTCTATGCATGATACATAGTGGTGGTATCAGCAATATGCGTCGACGATCTCTAGGCACTGCTAGTCTGTCGTCACTATCAGTAGGCGGTCCTTAGCCACGTTTCCTGTAGACCGCATGTTGATCGCACAAATTGTTCGCTCCAGCGCCATTTTTTACAGCACCGTTTGAGTTTCCTGGCGTCCCTACAGCGCGCATACTTGAGTCGTTGCGTACGTGCGCACTGTCACATTCACTCACAGTTCTGAGAAATCGAGGGTGGTACAAATTCTTTGCCTGGTTTCGCAACTGAATACTACGATGCTCCTTTGTTTCAACACTGTTTTACTTGCCACGTGTTCTGGTTTGTTGGAAAATAAAACTTTCACAATATTTTTTACAAAATTCCCGAAATGAAATAAAATGAAATACCCCATATTTTAGACACGTTACAATACCCCCCCCCCCCCAATGAGAATTCTTCTGTCCAAAACAGAAGAAATCTCATTGATAAAACCCCTAAGAGGACCGGTGAGGAACTGGTGCCAACAACCCCCTTGTTCTTACTCTTCATTGGTACACGACCCCCCTGGCTTGGCGACTATGGACGCATCTGAAAGAGATCACTGGACTTCTCCGTAAGAGATCCCAACACCAAAAAATCGAACAGACAAGTACCACAGCACACCTCGCCGTCTAACATGCTACCCCCAAAAAATCCTCAATCCCTGGCTTAGATTATGCCAGATCCTCCACCGATATGTTTCCCCTTGTATGCAAGCTGGGCTGCCTTTAGCAGATACTGGGCTCACACACACTCACATTACATACTGACATTACATATTATAAAATTGAAAAATTTTTCCAAAGTTATTTCAAGTACAACCCATTGGTTGTTTTCAGGTAAAATCGATTCATAAATTTTGTATAAATTTTAAATTATTCTCTTCATTGGTTTCTGTTTTTATTTAAAATAAGTTGATTTAAACATTTCTTATAATTAAGAACATCCTTAACCTAACATGTGAATACTTAGAGTCTAACAATACAAGTCAATACAATAAATCAATAATATAAACATGGTTAGTACACAAACAATAAAATAATCAAAGCTTAAAAATATTCATTAGCTGGCAGGCGTAAAATCATTTTTTTTTTTTTTTCAAAAAAATATTTCCCAAAAATTTTTAAAATTCAAAGAAAATATTTAAATTTATTAAAATGTTTCCTTTACATATAGAAATTATTTAAAATTTGTTTAAATTGATCAAAAAAACAAAAGTTAAATGGACTTCCTTCCTCAACAAGCTTAGTATGTATACGACCTCACTGTCAGCTGATCAAAACTAGGTCAAGTCCACAACCTTGACCCACATACGTTATGTACAATGTTTATCTGAAAATACATTTGACATCTGTGACCATCTAACTTGAAACACAAAACATAATAAAATAAAACATTTAAAATAACAAAATATTATTGTAAATAATAAGCAAATTGATATTTAAATTATTCGAAATAAACACTTTCTGACTTTACATTGTTTTCAAATTCTATCAAAGTTTGTCACTGGTCTCAATAAAAAATTTTATTATTCTTGTTATAAATCTCTGTCTGTATTTGACAATCTTACTCTCCATTACTGTGGGTGATCTAAATATTTATACCAATTTAATTGACTACTTGATCTGTATACATATATAATCTTTCTCCCTTTGACTCTACTACTAACAACTTTTACTAACATGACACCCATCTCTACCAAAATATCTATCACAACACTCTCTAACCCCAACTTATCATTAAACTCAAATTGCCACCTTCTCTCTATATAAAAAAAATACTCTCTAACCCTTTGTATTTAGGATACGTGTTTCCCCCCCCCCAAACTCATTTCCCACTATCTGGTCCCTGGATTCTACCTAAGGCGACCCCTTCCCACTAAATCGGTCCCATCCCGTCCCAACCTATCATTATGTTGCGGACTCCTACATTACACTACCCCCTACTACAAAATTGCCATCCCCAAAATCTCAATCTTATTACCTTACTTCAACTACAATAAAATAACATCATCAATTATAAACAACAATATATCATTCAAAACTCTACATATATTCTCCATAACTAATGTGTCAACCTCAATACTTCTCAAAACTCTATAACATACATTAACTCAAAACAACATTACATTATTTTCATCTCTACTATTTCAACTTCAACTTCAACTTGGACAGATCGACTTGTCCCATAAAATATTCATAACCCACAAACTATCTTTTATTATTTCTGACAAATTATTACTTTATTTCTCATTACTTTAAATAGCATCTGTAATACATTAAAACATTACGTTAAACCTTAACTACCTGGAACATTTACAACCAATATACCAGTGACATTTTATTGCTGATCAGCTGATCTTCTTAACAAAATGAAAACACATCTCAAAATTGAGCAAATCACATGAAATATATATATTTATCAATCCTTACATCTACTATGTTAACCGCCCGCCAGTCGGTTTAATTATTTATTTAGGTTCAAAAATACACACATAATGAAAACACATATTTTTATCAATACTTATATCTAACCTACGACAACAAAATAATACACTTAAAATTATGGAATGAACACCTTATAGTGAATGTATGAGCATCTAGTTATTTAAACAGAACACAAGCATTTTTATAGGATCAAAATTTGAGTTACCAATTTTTACGTTATAAAATTTAAATTTGTGACTCACCTGAGTCACCTCCCATCCACACACTCTATTGCAAGCTATGTAAGGCTGTGGCGCCTTTTCGCTTCCACAAAGACGGCATATTTTGGAATAGTTTGACCTCTCCGTGTCTTTGCTTCGGCAGTTACATGTTAATATTATGAATATCAACATATTCTTGTCTATAATTAAACGCCCTTAAACGGGTCTACCACCTGGCTTTGCTGCCCCCATGCGGACAGAGTGGTAGCCGCTGTTCCATAGTACCTGGATTTCCCCTAAATTTCACCCCCATTTAATTTCTACTATATACCAATTTCAAGTCAGCTATGGTCAAGGGACTTGGTATGGCCATAGCTAACCGCTAGCCAAATCCACGATTAGTGCTGGTAAGGCAGTAATCGCCCGAAAAGTCGGGGAAATCTAACTTGCATTTCAATGCCTGTTACGCTCATCATTGATATGTGCGACACGAGCGTCTATCAGTGTGCAAATTGAATTTGCACGAAAAAGGTGTGTCGCACATTTTCGCCATTTGGCCTCCGATGGAGGTAACACTCTCTGTTACCACCAACCCATTTCACTATCTACGAGAGCACAGGCCACCCCCGCAATAGCAACTTAATAACTAACAATTTAAATTTTTATATACGTTCTAATATAATATTTTCATTAATAATCGTTTAACTCATTCATAATTTTCTACCATTGGACTTTCTTAAAATTTTCAAAATTTATTATTAATAATTAGTATATATCATCGTTCAATTATTATTAAATTTTTTAATTATCATTTTTATTTAACACAATTATATCAAATCATTTCAATATTGAATTACAATCTTTCCCTCTGAGTTATACAGGTTAACATTTTTATTATACTTGATTTGTACTATAAAAATTTTATACTTACAGTCCATTTACATTGATATACACAAAACATATTCACCATACCACATTACTTTCACCTCACCTCTGAAACATTTGACACAAATATTAGTTTAAATCAAACAATTTATCATTTAATTACCAAATTCACAAACCTCGTAACAACAATTTCAATTCATTGGAAAATTTAATTATACCATTTAAATAATAAATCAAAATATTTAAAACATAACAAATTGGTTTAATTAAATTAATTACTGAAAATACAAATTACCTAGCTATCAAAACAATTACACTTGGTCAATTACTGTTTTTCAAAGTTAATTCTGTTTATTTTTTAAATTGCAAAATATTATTATTATTATTATAACAATTATCTTACGTACACACATTATTTACTCAACATTCTACAATGCACACAAATAAATTTACTACATTTTTATTTACAAACTTTTGTCATTAACCGTTCAGTTTTCCGCACTTCAATGTCCAAATCTGCCATGTCAAAACCACAAAACAAAACTGTCTTTTATTGTTTTATAGTTTAGCCTCCATCGTCATAGATTAACCTTGGTAGAAATGGTATAATAGATAATCCAATGGTAGAAAATTATGAATGAGTTAAACGATTATTAATGAAAATATTATATTAGAACGTATATAAAAATTTAAATTGTTAGTTATTAAGTTGCTATTGCGGGGGTGGCCTGTGCTCTCGTAGATAGTGAAATGGGTTGGTGGTAACAGAGAGTGTTACCTCCATCGGAGGCCAAATGGCGAAAATGTGCGACACACCTTTTTCGTGCAAATTCAATTTGCACACTGATAGACGCTCGTGTCGCACATATCAATGATGAGCGTAACAGGCATTGAAATGCAAGTTAGATTTCCCCGACTTTTCGGGCGATTACTGCCTTACCAGCACTAATCGTGGATTTGGCTAGCGGTTAGCTATGGCCATACCAAGTCCCTTGACCATAGCTGACTTGAAATTGGTATATAGTAGAAATTAAATGGGGGTGAAATTTAGGGGAAATCCAGGTACTATGGAACAGCGGCTACCACTCTGTCCGCATGGGGGCAGCAAAGCCAGGTGGTAGACCCGTTTAAGGGCGTTTAATTATAGACAAGAATATGTTGATATTCATAATATTAACATGTAACTGCCGAAGCAAAGACACGGAGAGGTCAAACTATTCCAAAATATGCCGTCTTTGTGGAAGCGAAAAGGCGCCACAGCCTTACATAGCTTGCAATAGAGTGTGTGGATGGGAGGTGACTCAGGTGAGTCACAAATTTAAATTTTATAACGTAAAAATTGGTAACTCAAATTTTGATCCTATAAAAATGCTTGTGTTCTGTTTAAATAACTAGATGCTCATACATTCACTATAAGGTGTTCATTCCATAATTTTAAGTGTATTATTTTGTTGTCGTAGGTTAGATATAAGTATTGATAAAAATATGTGTTTTCATTATGTGTGTATTTTTGAACCTAAATAAATAATTAAACCGACTGGCGGGCGGTTAACATAGTAGATGTAAGGATTGATAAATATATATATTTCATGTGATTTGCTCAATTTTGAGATGTGTTTTCATTTTGTTAAGAAGATCAGCTGATCAGCAATAAAATGTCACTGGTATATTGGTTGTAAATGTTCCAGGTAGTTAAGGTTTAACGTAATGTTTTAATGTATTACAGATGCTATTTAAAGTAATGAGAAATAAAGTAATAATTTGTCAGAAATAATAAAAGATAGTTTGTGGGTTATGAATATTTTATGGGACAAGTCGATCTGTCCAAGTTGAAGTTGAAGTTGAAATAGTAGAGATGAAAATAATGTAATGTTGTTTTGAGTTAATGTATGTTATAGAGTTTTGAGAAGTATTGAGGTTGACACATTAGTTATGGAGAATATATGTAGAGTTTTGAATGATATATTGTTGTTTATAATTGATGATGTTATTTTATTGTAGTTGAAGTAAGGTAATAAGATTGAGATTTTGGGGATGGCAATTTTGTAGTAGGGGGTAGTGTAATGTAGGAGTCCGCAACATAATGATAGGTTGGGACGGGATGGGACCGATTTAGTGGGAAGGGGTCGCCTTAGGTAGAATCCAGGGACCAGATAGTGGGAAATGAGTTTGGGGGGGGAAACACGTATCCTAAATACAAAGGGTTAGAGAGTATTTTTTTTATATAGAGAGAAGGTGGCAATTTGAGTTTAATGATAAGTTGGGGTTAGAGAGTGTTGTGATAGATATTTTGGTAGAGATGGGTGTCATGTTAGTAAAAGTTGTTAGTAGTAGAGTCAAAGGGAGAAAGATTATATATGTATACAGATCAAGTAGTCAATTAAATTGGTATAAATATTTAGATCACCCACAGTAATGGAGAGTAAGATTGTCAAATACAGACAGAGATTTATAACAAGAATAATAAAATTTTTTATTGAGACCAGTGACAAACTTTGATAGAATTTGAAAACAATGTAAAGTCAGAAAGTGTTTATTTCGAATAATTTAAATATCAATTTGCTTATTATTTACAATAATATTTTGTTATTTTAAATGTTTTATTTTATTATGTTTTGTGTTTCAAGTTAGATGGTCACAGATGTCAAATGTATTTTCAGATAAACATTGTACATAACGTATGTGGGTCAAGGTTGTGGACTTGACCTAGTTTTGATCAGCTGACAGTGAGGTCGTATACATACTAAGCTTGTTGAGGAAGGAAGTCCATTTAACTTTTGTTTTTTTGATCAATTTAAACAAATTTTAAATAATTTCTATATGTAAAGGAAACATTTTAATAAATTTAAATATTTTCTTTGAATTTTAAAAATTTTTGGGAAATATTTTTTTGAAAAAAAAAAAAAAATGATTTTACGCCTGCCAGCTAATGAATATTTTTAAGCTTTGATTATTTTATTGTTTGTGTACTAACCATGTTTATATTATTGATTTATTGTATTGACTTGTATTGTTAGACTCTAAGTATTCACATGTTAGGTTAAGGATGTTCTTAATTATAAGAAATGTTTAAATCAACTTATTTTAAATAAAAACAGAAACCAATGAAGAGAATAATTTAAAATTTATACAAAATTTATGAATCGATTTTACCTGAAAACAACCAATGGGTTGTACTTGAAATAACTTTGGAAAAATTTTTCAATTTTATAATATGTAATGTCAGTATGTAATGTGAGTGTGTGTGAGCCCAGTATCTGCTAAAGGCAGCCCAGCTTGCATACAAGGGGAAACATATCGGTGGAGGATCTGGCATAATCTAAGCCAGGGATTGAGGATTTTTTGGGGGTAGCATGTTAGACGGCGAGGTGTGCTGTGGTACTTGTCTGTTCGATTTTTCGGTGTTGGGATCTCTTACGGAGAAGTCCAGTGATCTCTTTCAGATGCGTCCATAGTCGCCAAGCCAGGGGGGTCGTGTACCAATGAAGAGTAAGAACAAGGGGGTTGTTGGCACCAGTTCCTCACCGGTCCTCTTAGGGGTTTTATCAATGAGATTTCTTCTGTTTTGGACAGAAGAATTCTCATTGGGGGGGGGGGTATTGTAACGTGTCTAAAATATGGGGTATTTCATTTTATTTCATTTCGGGAATTTTGTAAAAAATATTGTGAAAGTTTTATTTTCCAACAAACCAGAACACGTGGCAAGTAAAACAGTGTTGAAACAAAGGAGCATCGTAGTATTCAGTTGCGAAACCAGGCAAAGAATTTGTACCACCCTCGATTTCTCAGAACTGTGAGTGAATGTGACAGTGCGCACGTACGCAACGACTCAAGTATGCGCGCTGTAGGGACGCCAGGAAACTCAAACGGTGCTGTAAAAAATGGCGCTGGAGCGAACAATTTGTGCGATCAACATGCGGTCTACAGGAAACGTGGCTAAGGACCGCCTACTGATAGTGACGACAGACTAGCAGTGCCTAGAGATCGTCGACGCATATTGCTGATACCACCACTATGTATCATGCATAGAGCCAATAAACTGTAACAAATCAACCTTAAACGGCGACGAAAGGTGGCAGTGAACCACAGCTTCCGCCCGCTGGCAGTACTTTTACACAGTCCACGAGCTACAGGGTACACATACAGACGTAGTTACGACTCGCGGGCCCCGATCGGGTCGAACTTTTAAATATGAACAAATTCAGTGTAATAACGTTTTAATACCGACCGGGACCCAAGAAATTAATCAATCCATCACAGTGAAAATTTTGTTACATCGGAGGCAGTGAAAACCGTTCAGTACGGACATTTTCGGGAGCGCAGAACAATAACCACGTGTTTGACCGGCATTGCGATAGTGCGGTTCCCCGAGTTAAACTGAAATTTCTAAAATGTGGAGGGGTTTATAAATAGTAGGTATAAATGTGTGAGTGAAAGAAAGGCAGACTGGGCTATCTTCGTTAAAGTAAGTAATTATGGTTAAGTATTGTAGTTAGAGGTATGAACAAGAATTACACCATATTTGGAAAACATGTAAGATGATGTATTTGGTAAACAGAAATTTAAAATTGCAATAGTTGATTATTAAAACTAATTATTTCTCTTCATAAAAATGTGTAGAGTCAATTATTTCGATAACCTTAACACAGGTTTGCATCTGAGGTACATGTGATTGGATCCTGGACCCTAATAGAAGCCTGCAGGTAGGTGGAAATTGTGTTTTTTTTTGTATTTTAATATATTCAAATTGGAGTAGAGTATAACAACCATTATTATGTTATTAACAGTTATTAACCCACTTTTGGTGGTGTAAAATTTAAATAAACACAGTGAATACGCCGGCCGTGAATCGCCGGCTGGCACACTTCACGGTCCGGACGAAAATGACACAGTTTCGTTGTTAAACATTGCGGAGGTGGGGCAAAAATACGTCACTGGCCCTTTGTTCAAACGCCAAGCCTCGTCGAATACACTGCGGCTCGCATTCCTTAGTTCTGACGTAATTGGGCTTGGTTGTTTACTTGTTATCTGTGACAAACAGTTTTTTGCGACATTTGTAGCTTTCCAGCGAATTCGACAGAAATCCTGTTAACTCAAATGTGCGTTGTTTAAAATATTCTATAGTTTATTCACCAAAACTTTATAGGGATTATGAAATAAAATTATTATTATTAAAAAATAAACGGTTAGAGAATAAAAATACAATAATTATGGTTTTTAGGACCATAGGTTTACAAAATTATGATAGTACCAGAATTGTACCGTCACAACATAAAGCCATAAATGTAGCGGGACGCTAACTTGGCAGCTTCAAACTCTAGGGAGTGAACAAGAGCTTCTGCACTATTTCGGTGTCTTGCCATTTGTAACACTTGCTGAAGTTCACAATCTCCAATGCCATCAGTAAATATTTGCATCACAAACCTCGTTTGAAATCTTCTGGTGCTTCTGGATAGGCCAGTCTAATTAGTCTGTTGATACTTGCTTCACTTGAAGACTCTCCCTAGAACGTTGTCTTGTTCTCAACTGAGCGTAGTACATATCTCACAAATATTTATCACCATACCATAATTCTAGAGCTTTGATCAATTTGTCATAGACATTCTGGCTGGAAGGTGGCACTTTCTGTAGTAGCTTTGCGGCAGGTTCTTTTAATGCGAGAACGAGTGAAACTGTCGTCTCTTTCTCTGTCCAATTATTTAGGCGGCTTCAAGTTGCCTAAGGTACATTGCCCAGTGTGTGCTTCCGTCAAAGGTTGGAGCCTGGACGAACTGTTCCAACCGCAGGCAAGGTGACTTTCTCTATTGTCTTTTCTGTCTTTATCATTGGTTCAGTCTGTTCAGAAATTTGTTTTGGTTGTATCATCATGAACTGTTTAACTTCACTTTTAATTTGTTCTCTTATGTTTGTAATTGAGTCTTCCGCTGCAGATATGTTTTCTGACATTGTATGTTCTATATTTGATACAGATTTTTCGACTGTAGATGATCAGATCACTGCATAATTCCCCTAAGTCACCACGTAGGAGACACAACTCTGCGGCAGTATGTCCTTGGAATTGTTTTTGCATAGCTTCAAAAAGAGCTTGTGTTTTATCTGCTTCCTGCTTACATTTTTCATCCTGTCGTTTTTCCGCTTCTTCCGCCTTCTGTCTGTGTTTTTCATCCTGTCGTTTTTCTGTCTGTAACAGCAGTGCCTGGAAATTTTCCATCATCTGACTGGCATCCATGTTTACAGATTAATAACAGTTTACACTAGTCTTTTACAAAGTTTCCACTGTTAACAGTTCCGTCGCACTTCTGACCAACTGTTTGAACTCTTCTTGCGTGACAGTTCTTGTTGATAAGATACATTGAACTGTGGAACTTGTTACGACGGTCTACTTGGTTATCATATGGTACAGTGGAAAACAAAATACAAGACACCAATTAAGTAATTAATCACCAGCTTTAATTATCACAATTAAACAGTTTGTAATCAACAAGATAGTCTCTTACAACAAATCAAATAAAAATTGTTCACATGTCAGCTGAAATTCCAGAATAATCCATACTACATGTCAGCGTTACACTAGAGTGTAATTGCTTGCGGCCTTGACACAGTGTGCGCTCCCGGTGAAGTTGTAACTTTACGTTTATTGCTGACAATAAATATACGATATACGACATAGGTTAAACGTATAGACACTGTTTTCAAAAGTCGGGCGCCATCTTGATTACATATGTTTGTCATTTTACTTACCATTGCTAAATACTATAGGGCAGGAATTCGTTACGCGAACTTTTGAGAAACGGAAGTTATTTGAAATAATAAAATACCTGGTTAAAATTGTTACCAATGATATACCCTGTTTATTTTATAGACTTACATCTTACATAATGCTGCATTCAGCGAACTTTTAAACCCTCCAAAATCATGATACATGTAATATAAAATGTGTAATTATGTAATAGTAGATAATTAGTTAATAAATATAGATATACATATCTTTCGCACAACCCAGCACTTAGAACTTATACACTCGTCCTCTCACTCTCTCTCTCTCTCATTCTGGTACAATTCTTTATTATTTTTATGAGCTCATTTTGAAAATTAAAATTTTAAATACTTGAATTTACTTTCTGCTATTTGTTATTTTGGTCATTTCAAATTAAGTTTGATGTGGAAATAAAATATATGTATGTGTGTTGATGGAACGTTCTCACCAAAGTTTCGTATAGGCCTCCTCGCACATCTAGAATCGTCTCTATATCCGCACAATCGGTAGTGTTTTACTTCGATTTACGGCGCACCGTCGTGTCGACCCACGAAAACTCCTCGGACCGATTCTACACGCTAGATCTATGTGGGACGATCCATCGGCCGATGACGCCTATACGATGCCGAACTATTAATGTTCTTCACAACATTGTTTTATATTTTATATAGTTTATTAACCACTTCTAGTGGTTCAAAAGTTAAAATTCACTTATTAGTGAACGAATTGCCGGCCGGCTGCGATCACTGTTGCTGATGAAATGACATCGAGTCTTTGTTACATATTTCCGAGGTGGGGTGAATCTACGTAACTGCCTCATTGTTCAGTTGTTGACAATATATGTTGTTTACAAAAACAAATTCTTGGCCGCTGACATCATCAAGGATCGTCGCTTTTATCGCAACAAATGACATACTGTTTTTTGTGATGTTTCACGTTTTTTGCTCCGAATTGGTCAAAATCCTGGCAAATATTATATAGTCCACTCACGATATATTCATACGGGTTATTAAATGTTCGTTTAATTTTGACCAAACTAAGTAATACAATATTTATGGTTTTTTATACCATATTTAGGGTAATTACAAATTGTACCATAATTGTACCATTACAAAGTCTGGAACAGTCTGGCTAACACATGTTGAGATCAAGTACGCACACAACATTATACTGGGCTAGAACGTACGGGGTTACAACATTAGTGGGGGGCTCCGCTGGAATAGCTGAGAAACACATAGCATGTTCTGTAATGTCGTAACAATATTTTGTATACTTAATGACTATAGTTATTACACAGTATAGTACCATCATATTAGTATGCATGTTGCATGTTGGCTTGCAATTGCTCTTAATGCCGTATTGGCCTGAATATAACATTGTGATTTTTTCCTCAAAATTATCTTCCAAAAATGGTATCCATCTTATATGTACAACCAACATATAAAAATTTCGTGTTTGTATCTGCAAAACTGTACTGTATTTTGTATGATTCTCCAGCTGCACAGGCTTGCCACATTTGTTGTGTGAATCAACAGGCACTTGTTATGAGTTCAAAGATTGTCCACGAAACACTACAACAAACTCTCCCTTGATCACTTGGGAGTTAAACGAATTTGTTTTGTTGAATTTGTTCATAGAGTTTCTGCAAGACATTATACATCTGCCAGCTCTGTCCACCAGGGAGTTTGATGAATCCGTTTGGCTGGATTTGTTCAACGATTTTCCACATAACTTAAAACCATTTTCCCCACTCCTCTTTTAGGGTTAATTGACAAACTGTTTGGCTGGATTTGGGTGCAGATTTTCCATCCAACTGACAGCTTCTCATGTGGAACCTTGTGTTTCCTTAATAAATCGGCTACCAATCGCCATGCAAACGCGAGACTGGTACCATTGTCTTAGTTTTGAACCACCTACTACCTCCAGTATGCCATCAAGTGTTACTGTGAACAAGAAGGGTGCAAAATCGATTATTATTAGATCTTCAGGTTTTATTCATTTTAATAATAATAGTGGCTCCCATGTGTACCACCGAAGCAGCTTAGGAGTCATGCAGGGTCAGGCACTGCCATATGCGAGCCGTACGGCATACAAGGAAGGCAGTGTGGCCAGCACTACGCTTCAGCCGCCCATTATTATCCCCAGCATGTTATCCCAGGTACTCATTTTCAACAGGCTGAATCGACCTGGGGGCTGAAAAACGCACCTGGATTTTATGGTGTGGGCTCGGGAATCGAACCCGGAACCTCTAGATTAGTAACCAGGTGTCATACCCAATTGGTCTACTGAGCTGCCGTTTTATTAATTTTATTTTTTTTATTATAAATGCGTATGTTTACTATTTGTCTATTATTTGTCCCAAACAGATGTCAAAGTCTGAAGGCAATTTCTTAACACTGACAGAAGCTGTACAGAAATTCAGTGCAGATGGTATGAGATTATGTCTTGCTGATGCTGGAGATTCAGTCGAAGATGCAAATTTTGTAGAGAGCATGGCTGATGCAGGTATAACTTAGAATATGAAATTAAAAGTATTTGTTAATAATGTGTGAATTTGTGTGTTTTATTTTATAAAATAAATGGTGAATAATTATAACGCATTTACTGTATTTGTTAAATCTAGTGCTTTTTGTTAAGCTGTGACTTGTTAGAACAGCGTTACAGCATATTTTTAGTGTAGTATGTGTTATTTTCTTATATAGATTCAGAAATTTTGCAATAGAAAAATTTTGGACTATGTTGTTAGGACTTACTTCTATTTAAAATTCATGATACTAGATTATTGTTCTTCCCCTTGCACTTACCTTGGCCGGTTGCAGGTCACATCGGGATACTTCTCAAACATACATACAGACGGTGACTTACTCTTGCTTACACAGTCCCAAATCATCGTCCTTGTCTTTAAGTCTTTGTGCATGTGCAATATGTATTTGGAGCCACAGTACACTAAAGTGGGGGGTTCATCAACTACTAGTGCTAGTAGTGGTAGGCCCTAATTATAGATTTTAAACAACAGTTATAGAGGATGCTGAGTGTTGTTAAGTACAAAATCTGCCAAGCTCATTTCTGTTATCCAAGCCTAGCATTTGTAAAAAGTTGTATACTGAGTCTCCTTTTATGTTAATATTAATAGCAGTAGTTCTTTGTAAGTGCCCTAAGTTTTTTGTGATCATGGCCTTGCCTACACTAACCTCTCATATGTGGTGGTTCACCGTGATGGATTCAGAAAATTTGCTCTTTCATCTGCACACCATAAGTGCACATCCTGGACTGATCCAGAGCATCCTTGTGAGAATCAAAGTTCACAACTAAGACGTGGACAATGAAGTGTCAGTTGGGATGCAAAACATTTTGCAACACTGGAGTAACGGTTGAAATTTATAGTTTAGGGTCATTCCATATCAAATCAACCAGGGGTCTGAACCTCAGTGTCTCAAATATTGGTAATTTTTTGTATATTTGTTGTACTTATAAAGTACTTCAAAAATACAAAGTTTCAAATTTTTTTGTTGGGTAGTTTTTTTTTAAAGATTTTTTAAAAACTGCACAAAACGCCATTTTTCACATTGTTTTGAAACAGAAAACTGTGTATAATTAAGGAACCGTTAGACCTAGAAAGCTCGTTTATAGCTCATTTTAAAGGTCTTTGTAAGGGCTTATGTAACACAACCTACTTTGAACAAAAACCTTTTTTTGGCATGTTTTCAAAAAACGTTTTTTTTTGAAAATTTCAAAAACACCATCATCGAATTTTTTCAAAAAAATATATGTTATTTGTAAAGACATTGACTAGAAATATGCAAAGTTTGAAAGTGGAGAAATGATGGGGTTTTTTTTAACAAAAATTTAAAGGCATCAGTGTGGAGGTCGTATTCACGTAAATTTGCATTACAATACCAACAGTTACATTTTATGTCATTTTACTTCCATGTTCCTTAAGGAAATGGAAGTATGGTGATGGCAAAAAAAATCGTGTTCGAGATTATTGCAGATTCTGATTGTACTACACTCAAAACATGAAAAAAAGTCATTTTTCTAAAAGTGTCTGTGTGTCTGTCTGTGTGTCTGTAGATTTTTTTCTATGGCAAACGATAACAGCCGCAAATTCAAACAGAATCAAATAATGTTTTGCATACAGCCCTGATTTGTAGAGTACTCAAGACCTATTGTTTTTGGTGAAGATCGGTTCAGGGAAAGGGGTAGTTTACCGGCAACGTTTTTTCTTTTAATCAAGGGTAATTATTTTCTATAGCATACGATAACAGCCGCAAATTCAAACAGAATCAAATGATTATGTGCGTACAGGCCTAAATTGTAGAGTTCTCAAGACCTATTGTTTTTGGTGAAGATCGGTTAAGGGAAAGGGGTAGTTTACCGGCAACATTTTACTTCCGTGTTCCTTAAAGAAATGGAAGTATGGTGATGGCAAAAAAAATCGTGTTCGAGATTATTGCAGATTCTGATTGTACTACACTCAAAACATGAAAAAAAGTCATTTTTTGAAATGTGTGTGTGGATTTTTTTTCTATGGCAAACTATAACAGCCGCAAATTCAAACAGAATCAAGTAATTTTTTGCATACAGCCCTGAATTGTAGAGTCCTCAAGACCTGTTGGTGTTGGTGAAGATCGGTTAAGGGAAAGGGGTAGTTTACCTGCAACATTTTATGTTTTAACAAGGGTAATTTTTTATATGACGAACGATAACTGCCGTAAATTCAAACAGAATCAACTACTTTTTTGCATACTCTTTTGAATTATAGAGAATTCAGGGTTTGTTGATTTTGTTGAAGATCGGTTAAGGGAAAGGGGTAGTTTACCAGCAAGTTTTATGTTTTAACAAGGGTAATTTTTTATATGACGAACGATAACTGCCGTAAATTCAAACAGAATCAAATAAGGTTTTGCATACGTTCCTGAATTGTAAAGTACTCAAGGTGTGTTGTTTTTGGTGAAGATCGGTTAAGAGAAAGGTGTAGTTTACCAGCCACCTTTTATGTTTTAACAAGAGTAATTGTTTCTATGACGAACGATAACTGCCGCCCATTCAAACAGAATCAAATAATGTTTTGCATGCATCCCTGAATTGTAGAGGACTCAAGACCTATTGATTTTGGTGCAGATCAGTTAAGAGAAAGGGGTAGTTTACCAGCCACCTTTTATTTTTTAACAAGAGTAATTGTTTCTATGACGAACGATAACTGTCGTAAATTCAAACATCATCAAATAATTTTTTGCATACATTCCTAAATTGTAGAGAACTCAAGGCCTGTTGATTTTGGTGAAGATCGGTTAAGGGAAAGGGTAGTTTACCTGCAACATTTTATGTTGTAACAAGAGAAATTTTTTCATGACGAACGATAACTGCCGTAAATTCAAACAGAATCAAATAATTTTTTACATATGTGCCTGAGTTGTAGAAGACTCCATGCCTATTGATTTTGGTGAAGATTGGTTACGGGGAAAGGGTAGTTTACGTGAAACATTTTTTGTTGTAACAAGAGTAAAGTACTTAGTTTTGATAAATAAAGTATCCTGATAAGAAGATCTTAATAATCCACTGTAGAAACGTAGATGAAATATCTATAAATGAAGAGGCTAGTTGAACGGGGTGAGGGTAATTTACTATAATTGAAGCGGGAAGGGATAATGTTTATATGTGTACTATGTTGTCAACAACAAAGTAGTAGTTTTTTGTTAAAATTCCTTCCCTGGCTGTTTTGCCGTAGTCCAATGTTTTCTGCAAAACCAGACGTTTCGGCAGTGCCGTCGACTGCCATCATCAGTGAAAATCGAGTACGATAACATGTGGTGGTATACGTTAGTGACCACAGTACTATGGTTGAGGCTGAAGCAATAAGTGGAAAGAAGTAGTTTCTATGGAAACATTTCATTTTGTAAATGATTTTAAATTTAAATCTTAGAACATGGAAGTCATGTATGGTTCTCCATACCGATATTTTAGTTTGCCTTAGTACCATAATGATAAATTACAAACAGTTACTAAGACTCACCTACAAATTCTCTTGAATAAAGTGTCCCATATTGATCTTGCAGTGAAATGATTGTAAGCAACAAAACTCATTTATTAGTTGTATATTTTACGAATTAAAACATATCTGTAGAAGATTCTAGTCTATATATACACTACACAGTGCAGTCTTATAATAACAAATCATGTTTGTAAATTAAAATAGTGCTTTTGAATATTAATCATTTAGAGTTCACACATAAGTTAATAATAAGTTGGTCACATTTTCTTCAACTGTTGTTCAAGTAAGTGAGATGAGTCTGCCATTTCTTCTGTGGTCAAAGTATACGTTCTTCCTGTAGCGGTTCTAGGTTCAACCTTTTTCAGAAGGGTGTCTGTTGACACATCCAAAATATCCAACTGTGGTTGAGGATAGAAAAATTATGCTGCAGGTCCTCGGGGATGTAAAAAGCTCACTTTAACTTCATTTGTCTCGTTGTTTTTCCCTAGGATGCATGCAAGCCACCAGAAGTTATCATACATGACAGTTACAAAACCTGATTCAATTTCTTCTAATTCAGCTGTTACACTATCTGTTATAACTGGTGCTTGTAGTTTTCTTTCAGTACTTGAAGAAAACAATTTTGTTGCCATTTGTGTGTCAGAAATAGGGATAACTGCATGTAAATTATGGGTCCCTTTTATAGTTTTTGTTTTATGAAAACGTGTTGCTAACCTTTCTTCATTTTCATTGTGTTCTTCTATTGTACAGTATTTAAACTTGATGCCTGGTATGTTGGTTGCTGCATATAATTGATGCGGTGTCATTATTTGCTGGTCATACGGTCGCTGTAAACTTGCTTTCATAGCTAATCTTTTAACAGTCCCCCCTAGACCATCACAGGCACTTTTACCATGTGATGTGGCAAAGAAATGCCACTCAGCATCAATCCCAAAGTCTTTTTTGTGCAAACAAATATTCTGGAAATTCTTACGGTTTTTATATTGTCCTGCACAACCATCTGAGAAGTAATAAATTATTTTAATCCCTGGGATGTCTTCTTTTAGGGCATTAATCAGGTGCGTCTGAAAGAGATTGAATGCAACAGTGTTGTGGGTAAGGCACTCTGATATAAAAACGTAATTTAAGTGCTGTATTTTACTGTCTTCTCCTCTATAGTAGACAACAAAGGGATGGAGTGTTGCCTGGCTATTGGTCCAATGGTAAAATTGAACCTCATCTTGGAGGACAAATGAATAATTTTCTGAAAAATCACAGGTTACAACCACTTCACCTTCCTCTAAGTTAGTTTTTGTTTCACGGTAAAACTCTTTTTGCATGTTTGCTAAAAAAGAGTGTGTCTTTAACTTTAAAATAGCTTCACTGAAATCTTCTATGAATTCATCCTTTTCTTTTACAACAGTCTCTAATGTACATCTATCTACAGACATCCACTTTTTAATTGTTACACTATCTATCATCTCATCTTCAAACTTCTGGCGCAGTAAAGCTTTCAAAGGTTCTATCCCGGGACACTCTTTGCATGTGTTCAGATAACAGATAGGAGATGCCGGGTTGCACATAATTTTGTACAGGCAGGTTTGGTAGTTTTTTAATGCCACTTCATCTCCATCCAGTACAAAGCTGTGCATTTTTGATCCATTCATCATCAATTTTACATTCTGATGAATTAGACAGACACATACTGTATGGGTGCCACTCTTTCCGGCCAAAATGCAATTTTTTGGACGCAAATCACAAAATTTTGAAAAACCTATTTGGTGGCCTGGGTTTTCTTCCTTAAAAATTGTATTCAAATTGAGTAAAATTAATCTTTTTTGAAGATGAAGTTTGTCCTCTTTCCCTCTACGCACTGTGACAACATCTTTCTTACCAGGCATCACTCTACTTATGTCATCACAATTGTAAAAATCAATAACTATCTCTACTGTTGTTGTGTCTAGGGTTTTACCTGGTTTGGGATTAGGAGTTGAAAGGACACCTTTTTCTTTAACTAATTTTTTCACTGCTCTTGCCATATAATCACTGACACCAAATTCATTTGTAATTCTACTTCAGCTCCAGCTTTGTGGCAAAACCGAAAGTATCATCATTTTTTCACTTCCCTTTGTAGTAGTCAAGAACTTTTTTTTCAACTGTGTTATTATTTCCGATTCATCTTTTTCAGCCTGAATTTCTTTAGTTTCAGGCTTGGCAATTTTAGTACTGACAAAATTCTTTTCAAGAGATAGTTTAACTTTATCAAATTTTTGTCTAGCATATGAGTCTGTTTTCAGTTTTTTTTTCTTTATTGGGGACTCGCCTACCAATTCCAGTGATTTATTCAAATAGTCTAATGATGAGGTGGGATCTGTATAGCTACAATCTTCCTGACTATTATCCCCTGTCAATTTATCATCATCATTTGAATTTGAATTATTTTTGTACCGTTTGCAAATTTTAAGCCTGCAACCATCACAAACCTTCATTCCTTCCTCAACACCTTCGAGGCCTAAAGTACACATCCAGTTAGTTACATTCCGCAGGTTGCGGGACTTAAAATGGTGTGTCTCCTTTAAAGGATTACAGCATTTTACTGAAAACACAGCCCAGTTGGCTAATTTTTTTAGTTTATCATTGTCAGCCATTGTAAATAAATGAGCACAAATATAAAATGAACCCAAAATGTAAATATTTTCAAAATAGAACTGTTTTCCAAAAAATTTTCACTAGGTCACGTTCACAATCGGAATAAACACGTACTACACCAACAGCTATAATGAAAATTAAGAGTACATTTCTTAAAAAAAAAAAACAGTACAATTTAACACTATATATTATACCTATATTGTACCACAACTCACAACTAACTTGGGCAGAGAATGAAACACAACTGATCTGAGTGAAAGAATTTGCGTCGTTATCGATATGTGCGCATTATGATCGCTTACACAACTTTGTTGTTGTATACATTTCACTCTCGCATTCATGTTTGGATTTCTCCTGCCACTCTGCCTATAGAAGCGGCCTCGCCATAACGTCTCTACGTTTTAACTCTATTACTATAGATTCTTTGCTGGTACGTTTTCAAGATTTTTTCAACACCGGTACTTTTTCGAGATTTTCTCGGACACCGGTACTTTTTGGTTGATCTACCGGCCGCTCGGCGCGCTCGAGAACATGGCGTTCTAGCGTGCGTGGCATAGAAAAATAAATCAATTGGTGTCATAAACTTTTAAAACTGTGATTAATTTCATCAAACTTTTTTTAGGCAAGTCTTAGTAATTGTTTGTAATTTATCATTATGGTACTAAGTCAAACTAAAAATGACATAAAATGTAACTGTTGGTATTGTAATGCAAATTTACGTGAATACGACCTCCACACTGACGCCTTTCAATTTTTGTTAAAAAAAAAAACCATAATTTCTCCACTTTCAAACTTTGCATATTTCTAGTCAATACAAATAACATATATTTTTTTGAAAAAATTCGATGATGGTGTTTTTGAAATTTTCAAAAAAAGTTTTTTGAAAACATGCCAAAAAAAGGTTTTTGTTCAAAGTAGGTTGTGTTACATATCAAATTAAAGCCCTCACAAAGACCTTTAAAATGAGCTATAAACAAGCTTTCTAGGTCTAACGGTTCCTTAATTATACACAGTTTTCTGTTTCAAAACAATGTGAAAAATGGCGTTTTGTGCAGTTTTTAAAAAATCTTTAAAAAAACTACCCAACAAAAAAATTTGAAACTTTGTATTTTTGAAGTACTTTATAAGTACAACAAATATACAAAAAATTACCAATATCTGAGACATGAAGTTTCAAATTAAATTCTTCATTGGTTGATTTGATATGGAATGACCCTTTAGCAGTAGAGATGGGTACTTGTATTTACGTAACTGGCATTACATACTAGATTAAAATATGAAGTAGAAAGTAGAGTCAGTGGCTTTTTGTAAAATTTGGTGACTTATTCTTTTAAAGTAAAGGAAAACTACTTATGTTTAAATGTACTTTCAGAAAGGGTTCAAAGTGTAGATTATAAGTATACCTTTAACCAACATGGTAAAAATCTGAAAACACTTTTTAGATAGCATGCAATGTAGATGTTGGATAGTTTAATATGTAACTACACAAGTGAGATATCAAACATTTCTCGTGATTATGTAGGTGGTGGTGGTGGTGTGTGTGTTTTGTAGTAACATGGTTGAATTTTCTCTTCTGCTTCTTCATTGTTTGTCCTGTATTGTTATCATCCACTAAAGTAATTTAAAAGCATCGATTTAATAACTAACAAATTATTCTTTATTTTATACATTTTTCAGGAATCTTACGCTTATATACATTTATAGAATGGGTGAAAGAAATTCTGAACACAAAATCAAGTCTGCGAATAGGGACACCAGATTCATATCATGATAAAGTGTTCCTGAGGTAGGTAATTTTATAGTTTTATGTTTTTATGTGTATTTTATGTTTTTAAGGAATGAACAAAGCCAAGTTCTCAGTTTAAACTTGATCAGTTGGTATTTGTTTGTCTGTTTGGGTTACATGTCACAGTAACTTTTGACAGCACCAACCAATTTTTGTAAAACATAGAATACCTTTACCCCAAAGATCCTTATTGTTTTTGGGTTTGATCACCCTAAAAATAGGGAGACAGGAGGCAAAAATGTGAGAGGAAAAACTTGAAAAATTATAAAATCCATGCTGGCTTTCAGAGTAAAAGGGGATTTACCCCAAACCTGAATGTCATGTTTATTTTGAAGTTTTATATTTTTAGGATGCACAAACCAAAAAAGGAAGACAGAATTTTAATACTGTCAACACCATGCTCATATGCCATGCAGGTGCTTGGTTTTCTTTTTTTAAACACATTTACCCGTATGCTGTCCAATCAGAGTCTGAATTAGTCTTGAGACTAATTCATTCATTACATAGCGTCATGCTATAATTTAATTTGATATTTTTCCCATAGATGTCTTCTACAAATCAGTTACATAATCAGTGTTCAGGTTCAGCTGTTTCATATTCTAAGGGTATCGTGTTTCTTACATAAACAAAGTGTCAAAAACTAGTGATTTTTTACTTGATGAATCAAGAATATGATGAAAATTCCTCCCAAAATTGATTGTATGGATAAAAATATACTTTCGAACCTAATGAATCATCCGATGATGAAACCTAAATGAGTTACATGTATTTTCTCATTTATTTTATTTCTGTTCTTTCATCCTGTGGTAATGGTTTCCTTGTATGCAGATGCATAGTAAAAAAAAACAATGCTGCAAAAAGAGGAGGAAATCATGACAGTGACCTTTGATAATTGGACTGATAATGACATCCAGCCACCTATCCCTGTTTTTAAACAAGAAGCTAGTGCCAGATGAAATTTGTTCAGAGTTTGACTGCTTTTCATTATTTTTTGATAGACTAATTAAATTAGCAATTAGAGTGTCCATACAATCGCCATACATTTAAATAACAAAGATTACAATTTTTTTCAATGAAAGAGTATTTTAAGTTCTGATTGGTTCTCTTCAAAAACCTCTTGCATTACTTCATCTTCAGCAGCGTTTTCCATGGGTTCTTCCATTAACTCAGGAACAAGCAAGAGTCTTTTCTTGATGCTCATAGTTGGCTTTCCATTGACTTCTTTTGTTGTGTTGCACATTCGTACTTCCTCTGCTTGTTCATCTTCCATTTCCGCTTGCAATTGGAAGGGTTCTTCTTGATCACACGTGTTGACTTCTTTTTTTGGCCATGCCACTTGCTTGAACGAATGGTTGGCAGATACTGTCATTTTAGCCATGCAAAACTTTATCTTCTCCTGGCCAACCCTCATGACATTCTCTCTTAAGTCCACAACGAATCCGTAGGTATTCATAATGTCCGTGTCAAGAATCACTTGATCGACAATGTCTGCAATGAGCATTTGGTGGCTAAACTCGATAAGACCCAGGCGTACATGTTCGTCTACCTTTCCTGACACTTTGAGAGGGCTTCCAGTCAGTCTGTATTGTACAAGAGCTAATTTGAGGCTGACGGTCGCTGATTAAGTTTGGATGCTCAATGGACACTGTTGCGTCCGTGTCAACTGTACATGATGGTCTATCTTCCACAAATCCATTAATGATCAAATTTCCACTGGGCTTATGTCACGTGGAACTGTGCTGTTGTGGGGCTTTACTTCTCCAATTGGTGCGATCACTGTCTTATCTCAGTATTTTCTTCTCCCAACAGTCTATTTGTAGATGACCACGTTTTCTACAATTGTAACACTTCGGTCTTCTGTCTTTTTTTCCATCATTCAAATTGTTGCGGCGCTCTTGAACTTCTGAATTGTTTGTCCGACAACATTGTTTTTTTGCACCCATCATAACGGCAATGTGGATACTATGATCTTCTGACTACAGTGTGATGGCATAAACAACCTGTTAATGTAGCGGGACACTGACTTGGCAGCTTCAAACTCTAGGGGGTGAACAAGAGCTTCTGAGTTATTTCAGTGTCTTGCCATTCGTAACACTTGCTGAAGTTCACAATCTCTGATGCCATCAATAAATGTCTGCACCACAAACCTCATTCGAAAATCTTCGAGTGCTTCAGGATAGGCCAATATCATCAGTCTGTCGATACATGCCTCAAACTCTTGAAGACTCTCCCCAGAACGTTGTCGTTTTGTTCTTAACTGAGCGTAGTACACATGTCGCAAATCTTTATCACCGTACCATAATTCCAGAGTTTTAATCAATTCGTCATAGGTGTTCTGGCTGTCAGGTGACACTTTCTGTAGTAGCTCTGTGGCAGGTCCTTTTAAAGCGAGAACAAGCGACACTACCTTGTCTTTCTCTATCAAATTATTTGCGCATGTGGCGGCTTCAAATTGCATTAGGTACGTTGCCCAGTGTGTGCTTCCGTCAAAGGTTGGAGCCTTGAGATGAACTGTCCCTACTGCAGCAAAGTGACTCTCTATTTCTGTGTCTTTTTCTCGCTTTATCATTATTACAGTCTGTTCAGAAATTTGTTTTGGTTTTATCTTCATGAACTGCTCAGCTTCACTTTTAATTTGTTCTCTTGTGTTTGCCATTGAGTTTTCTACTGCAGATATTTTATTTGACACGGATTCTTCAATGACAGATATTTTTGTAGACATCGATTCTTCTATGACAGATATTTTTGTAGACATCGATTCTTTCACACTGAAGACAGATTTTTCTACTTCAGCTATTTTTAATGTCGATGATTCTTGTACTTCTGATATTTTAGTAACTTGTTTATTGAGCTCACCTCGTAGGAGACCCAACTCTGCACCGGTTTGTTCTTGTGTCTGCTTTTGCTCCTGTATTAACTCTTTGATGTCGTCTGTTTCGCGCTTCCGTTCCTCTGCCTGCCATCCTTCCGACTCGAGCATCAGTACTTTTTGTCTTTCTTCTGTTTCCAGCATTAGTGCTTTCTGATGTTCTTGTGTTTCCAGTATTAGTGCTTTCAGTCATTCTTCAGCCTCTTCTCTTTCTTGTCGAAATTGTTCCACTGCTTCCAGCAGGAGGGTTTTCTGTCTTGCTTCCGCTTTCCTATCTTGTCCTGTTTGTAGTAGAAGCGCTTGGAAAGCTTCCACCATCTGACTGGTATCCATTGTTTATGATTAATTACAAATTACACTAGTCTTGTACAAGTATCCACTGTTTCCACTGTTAATGGTTCTGACGCACTGATATGACGGTCTACTGATCATTGTATGGTACAGTGGAAAACAAAATACAAGAAACCAAATAAGTCACTAATCACCAGCTTTAATTATCACAATTGAACAGTTTGTAATCAACAAGATAGTCTCTTACAACAAATCAAATAAAATTGTTCACACGCAAAAATAATGTCAACGAGTATAAAAACAGTTGTATTACAATTGCCCTGCAAACACATAACACTTATGTACGCACACACACATTACAACTGGAATAGCCGAGAAACACGTAGCATGTTCTGTAATGTCGTAACAGTATTATTTTGTTAAAAGATAAATTTGCTAAAATTTTTTGAAATAATGCTAAAACAGTTCTTCACCAGGGAATGTCATGAAAAAATGGTGGTGCTGAAAACGTTAGCAGTCTGCATAAGGCATATATAAGATGACTCCTGTTCATTCAAGTACCTTGAGATTTCCGTTATGTACACAGAATAATTAACTTTGATACTTATCATAATACTTGTAATCTCTTGATGTGCATATGTATACAACAGCAATAAAAATTAAAAAACAAAAACAAAGAATGTATGAGAAATGATGTACCATCACCTCCTTGTAACGTTTCTGGACTCATTCTAATTACAAGGTTTGTATTTGTACATATGAAGAACTTTACTCACAGCTTGGAAAAAAAATGTATTAATTTTATTTTATAAGAAGTATATTTTGTTCAAAATAGTGAATGAGTTATGCACCTCAGGGAGCTTACTAGTTTAAATTTATTAAAATTTTTGTTTTAGATGTTTAAAAAATATGTGTACCTATTTTAATTGTACACCCGCACGAATGTCCGTGCGAGTTTATATGTGTGATTAAAATAGCTTGCATATTCAGAGAGTTTGAAATGGCGTATAAATCCTACATACATTTTTAAGTAACAGGATTTTTGTTCTCAGGTCTGGTTATGTTTTCGCCAAGTTTGATTCTTTGCTGTAAATATTAGCAATAGAGTAGAAGGTATATTAAAAATTATAACTAACAGATAGTCACTGTTCCACATTATGAAGTGACAAGTTCAGAACTTTCTCCATATCTTTGAAATGTTTTGTTTGAATCGTCTGAAGGTGATAACTTTATATGTTTGTACTTTTGACGATTTAAATTGTTTTAATTGAATTGTACTGAGCATGCAAAAGTTGAAGTTATCGGACTTGGTGAAGTGGAAATTAACCATTGATCTTGGGTAAATGAATTAAATATTTAAAACTGTAAACAAAACGAATATGTACATTCAAGCCATTTATAGTATTTTGTATTTATATGTAAAATTTTGTGATTTTATTTTAGGATGAGTGTAGAGTTATATAAAATAATTCATTGAAAACAAAGATTAATTTTATCGTGTGTGTGTAAATATTGTAATGTTGTTCGTATTAAGAAATAACAGATTGTCGCAGTAATTATGATCTTCCCATTGTTAGTGATTGATGTGGCTAGTGAAATTTGTTTTTGGTTGTGACACTGTTGTTGACAATATTGGTTCCATTTTTGTTGCTATGAACAGGGAACGATATATAAACTTTGCTGACATATGTGTCAATACGTGCATATATATAAAAGTCAGTGTTTTTATCTGTTAAATATAGCAGATATGTCAGTGTGTAGCTGTATTGTTTTGTACATAATATTTTAATGAGTTTTTGTAATTTTTAAACCAGTGAAATAAATTTGAAGACACAAGAGACAGATGAATACTACAATAAAATGTTATTTAAAGAAGCACTAAGAACTGGCTTCTTTGAACTACAAGCAGTCAGGGATAAATATAGAGAACTTAGTCAGATTCATGGAGGCATGCACAGGGACTTAGTTTTAAGGTAAACTTCTTAACGGTTTCTATTCTGTAATTAATTAATAAATGCTTTTATTAACATGAGTTTCTCCATTGTAGTATTTAATTAAGTATGCATCATCATATGATTTTTAAAATGAAATGCTTGGAAATTTTACACAAAATATTTTAATGTCCCCACCCCACAATATATTTCTCCAAGCCTAGTCTGTATATACTATCGAGAGAGTAAAGAGAGGAGAGTGGAGAAAGCAAGTTAGTTCTCTATTCTCCCGTATTCACCAGCTGTCAGCAGACGAGCGCTGAGGGTTGCGATTGACCAGTTATTATAGGTTAAGTCGTTCCGCTTGCTGTATTTCTCACGTTCCTTTGTCTGTAACTTACAACCTATTCGAAATACACTAATTATTCTACAAATAACAAGAAATCGTCAAATTCAAGAAGGATTCTTTATTTTATATATTTCTCAATTCCAACAGATGCTTCCTCTTGCCACTAATACACCATATCGATTACACAATACGTAATCGATTCGTCATTGAATTCGGGTTTTAGATGTGTTACAATTTAATTATAATTTTTAATTTGTTTTTTACTCAGGGTACATGTAGTTCTTTTAACTATTAGTAAGGTCAGGTAATGCAATTTTTAAGGTTACTAGGTATTACAATTTTGTTATAAAATCTTATTATATAAAATTCAAATGTAAGCAGGTTTTTTACCAACTTTGACAGGATACTTAGTATGGCTGTGTTTCGCTACGCCGAGACGAGAGCAGAATGGTGATTCAGCTCTTGAATAATAACAGCCTCCAGCTTCTCAATAAAAGTTTGGTATTGATGTCCCAGGATGTAGTAGAAGTTTCAGTTCTGATCTTCGTTAATCTTCACTGTTCTGGTAGTTGCCGGTCCCATTGGAAATTGTGTAGTATTAAGACTTCGTTCGGTGGTGAAAAGTGAGGTTTAGTACGTTATTTAAAATTTCTTCGTTTGTTTTTAATATATTTTTAATTAATTTGGCATCTCTCGGCTATGGATCATCTTCATTTAAATATAGTTAATCATCATTCTTACTCTTTTGCTGTTAATAGGTTGGACGATTTATTTTTTTTAATTCATTTAACTTTAATGGTATATCGAATTATATTTGCTGAGAGATAGATTAGGAAGTCACTACTCAGTCCTTTTTAATAGATTTCTGCTTATGAAATTTGATTTATTTTAATTTGATTCATTTAGTTTGGTTTTCTTTTTTTAAATTTGTATTAACTGAACTCTACCCATTCACATATAACAATTAAGTGTTGAAATCAACAAGATATCTTGCATTCAGTCGTCCCTGACAACCATCTTCTTCTTCTGTTATTGGATAATATTTGGTTATTTTTTGGATATTATTATTTAGATATATTATTTGGATAATATTTGGATATTATTTGCTATCCTAGAGCCGTGAAACAATATTAATTAATTGCCAATATATTACAATCTCTTTCTCTTACCTTCGGATTAGGGTCCAAGAGTCGTTCAGACGAAACTGCTGCAAAAAGGATTATTTGGATTTGATATGGGCAAAGATGACGCTAACACATTTTCGGCTGTCTAAAACACATACTTATTTTATTTATCGAAAATCACCCCCTTCTTCTACTTCTACAAATGACAGTATCTTGGTTAACTTTGGTTTTTAAAATACTATGATAATTAACATTACTAAATACGTATAAGAAAATTGAAAATGAACCAGTATATAACCACGCGCGCACACACACACACACACACACACACACACACACACACTCTCTCTCTCTCTTTCTTTTTTTGTTAATATTTAAACAAACTCCCCTCTATTAGAGATCTCTGTTCCTTATTAAAGTATTTATAAAAGCAAATTTTATAACATAATAATTGAACTTTAAAAGGTGGTACTCATCCTGATAATAGCTTCCCTCCAGTGCACCCTCGTATTATTCACGTGTAATAACCGTGACACAAGTTCACTAGCTGACCGATTTCTGAGTTCTCTCGCACCACGTCACTGTTAGTACTGATTCTGCGATTTTTATTTCATGGTTCTTATTGATTTACTGATTAACATCTCACGTTCTAAAAGATGATCAAGTCGGCCGACATAACTTTTTACACTTAGGTGTTGTTGTAGGCTGGCCGCGCGGCCGAGAGTTACAATAGCACTTTTAATATTTATAAATGCTTACACACTTTCTTAGATAGGCTGTATTTGTCTTAACTGCCTATCTGTAAACCCGAGGCCACTGTTTTTTAATTAACAAACTTTTTACTGTCTGATGCTGCTTTTACTTCTGTTCACTCTCTGATGACACACTGCAGACTGTGTTTCACAAAGACCCTGCTGCTGGGCGGTTATGCAATACGTCTGGCAATTGTTTAGGCTAGCTGTATGTATTGCTGATTACTGGGGCTCCTCACAGGTGAAAGTTAATTTATTAATTACTGAATTACATACTGATTAAAACTGGATCACACACTTCTGTACCGTTACAATACCCCCCCAATAAGAGATTGAAGGCCGAAGCGTTCAAACTCTTATTGCCTAAACCCTAAGAGGATCAGTGAGGATATGGCGCCGCAACCCCCCTGAACACTCTACTAAAATTGTGGGTTCTTACCCCCCTAGTCTGGCGACTGCGGCAGCACCCATCCGATCTTACTGGACTTCTCTGTTCGAGATCCCAACACCATAAGCTCGGACAGATACCCGCCCCAGTATCGCCTGACTTTGAAACCTTTAATTAAAAAATCGACAAGCGGCCTTCCATCACTCCATATCCCACAACGGATTTGTTTCCTCTTAGCTGTACTGGCTCATTTTATATTATAGAATATCTCTTAACCCTAGAACATAGTGTTACTAAAACAATATAGGTTTACACAATATATATATACAATAGTACATATAGGTTTCGGTCAAAATGACACATTAATTATACAAAATTACATTTACACAAAATTTCCTTCAGTTTTCACTTTTAAATAAAGTACATCTTTCATCTATTTAACAATTACAGTTGAAATTTGAATCAAAATGAATTTAAATTTATTATTAAAATCATCTTGCCAATTAATTTAATTACCAAATTAATTTAATTATACTTATTATCTCAAACTCTAAGTTGCAATAATTACCTCATTATTATTGTGTCTGTAAAAAATTAACTTCAATTCTTTTATGTCACAATAAGATTTTGCTCAAGATACTGATTCATCAAGCTACAACAGTTATCAGCTTCCACACCTGGCTATGCATATTAGTCAAAACATTCAACACCTCTGTTTACATAAACAATGGTCTGCCAGACTGGTGTAATAAACACAGTGATAAACACTCTTAGTTTCAACATTCATAGTTACATTATATACTGACATATATACTTCCTTCAAATTTTTTGGTTTCTATAAATTTTTTGATATTAACGTATTTGTCAAAGTCTATTTATTACAGTTCAAACCAAATATGATTTTAATTCACCATTTTAGTTATTATTACTTTTTAATTACAATTTCTATTTAATACCATTATCTCAATTCATTTTTTATTATTGAATTAAACTCTTTTCACACCAGTAAACATTTTATTTTATCTAATTGTATTGGAAGCTTTATACTTACAGTACATTATCCACCTATTGACATGAACACACACACACACACACACACACCAATATCTTCACGTAACCTCTGAAACATTTAACAACAATGTTATTTCATACAAACAATTAAACAGTTATTTATTAATTAATATCAAATCTCATAAAACAATTTAAATCCATTGGAAAATTCAATTATACAACCTTTAAATTAATCAGAAATATTTAAACATCTCAAATTGTTTTAATTAAATTAATTATTGAAAACACAACATTTTAATTACCTTCACTCATTGCAATGACTATAACTCATTCATTATCTTCTTCCAAATTATTTTTATTATTTATTTAAGCTGCAAAATATTAATATTATGATTATCATCACAACAATTTCTACTACATACATTGTTTATCTAACATTTTATAATGCATACAATTAATTTCACTAAACATGTATTTACAATTCTTCAGCAATAATTATTCAGTTATATCACACTTCATTGTCCAAATCTGCCAGGTCAAAACCAATAAACAAGCTGTTTAAAATTGTTCATTTGTGAATTTAAGGCTCACCCACCATCGTCAAAATTTAACCTTGGTTTCAAATAACAATTTTCAATTTTATTTGCATTCCACATATGGTTATCTTGTGTATAGTAACCATAAAATTTCTGTTTATTCATTTTACCATAATAATCATATACCAGGTCAACATTATTTATTTCTGTCCAGTCTTCATTAGTAATTATATTCATTATCAAGTCAGTTATTTTTTCATCATAAAGTAAATTATTATTCTTTAAACATGTATCATCAAAATAGTCTTCACTCTCTATTTTAACAGGTATGTACTTCAAACCATTTAACATCTCTTTCCACTCATTATAATCTCTCTTTAGTTTATATAATTCTATCTCTTTGTCAACACACAACTCTCCATCTAAATCTCTCTCATCAAAACACCATATTACACTTTCAACATCCTTCCACACAGAGGGTATTAATTTATACAAATAAGAAAAACAACTCAAATCTTCCACTAAATAGGGTCTCTTGCCCTCCAATAGTGACATTTTTGAACACCTTGGTTCATCACAAATAAGGGGAACATTTACCCTCTGTACACTCTCTTCATTTAAACTATCTTCACACTCCCTCTCATTATGATCAACTACATTTTTATCCTCAAGGTCACTACTACTATTTGCTGTACCACTTTTTGATACCGTGTTTTCATATTTATTGTCTACCACACACACACACACACACTCTCTCTCTTAACTCACCTGTTTCTCTTTTTGTTTCACTACGTATTTCATTAATTCGTACATCAATACTACACAATGAATTGGTTAATTCGTCAAGCTTTACGTTTATTATATTTTCACATCTCATATTCTGTTCTTTATATTGTTCAAATTTAACATCATTTATGTCAAAGTGTTTATTTAAAGCATCCAATTTCTTATTTTGTTCATTGAACTTGGTATCACTCATGTCAAAGCGATTATTAATATCGTCCCTTAATTCACTCACACTTTTACGCAAAAAATCATCATTAGCATCAAATCTCTTGTTATTATCATTAAACATTTGTTTTATCTCCCCCATTGTCTCACGAAACCAAGTTAAATCAATAGTGTTTTCCATTATGAACTTATGTTTAATTAAATAATTAATTAATCTAATTTATTTAAATTAGTTTTACTTTAGTAAATTTACTCTCTACGATCTAAAAGCGTTCTAACCACACCCTCACTTCCAAATAACCTGTTCTGCAGCTTAATTAGGTCTGGCGGATATAGGTTATAAAGCCTACACTCGCGTCACTGTACGGGGGCCAATGAAACTATATTAATTAATTGCCAATATATTACAATCTCTTTCTCTTACCTTCGGATTAGGGTCCAAGAGTCGTTCAAATAAAACTGCTGCAAAAAGGATTACTTGGATTTGATACGGGCAAAGATGACGCTAACACATTTTCGGCTGTCTAAAACACATACTTATTTTATTTATCGAAAATCACCCCCTTCTTCTACTTCTACAAATGACAGTATCTTGGTTAACTTTGGTTTTTAAAATACTATGATAATTAACATTACTAAATACGTATAAGAAAATTGAAAATGAACCAGTATATAACCACACACACACACACACACACACACACACACACACACACACACACACACACACACACACACACACACACACACACACACTCTCTCTCTCTCTCTCTTTCTTTTTCGTTAATATTTAAACAAACTCCCCTCTATTAGAGATCTCTGTTCCTTATTAAAGTATTTATAAAAGCAAATTTTATAACATAATAATTGAACTTTAAAAGGTGGTACTCATCCTGATAATAGCTTCCCTCCAGTGCACCCCCGTATTATTCACGTGTAATAACCGTGACACAAGTTCACTAGCTGACCGATTTCTGAGTTCTCTCGCACCACGTCACTGTTAGTACTGATTCTGCGATTTTTATTTCATGGTTCTTATTGATTTACTGATTAACATCTCACGTTCTAAAAGATGATCAAGTCGGCCGACATAACTTTTTACACTTAGGTGTTGTTGTAGGCTGGCCGCGCGGCCGAGAGTTACAATAGCACTTTTAATATTTATAAATGTTTACACACTTTCTTAGATAGGCCGTATTTGTCTTAACGGCCTATCTGTAAACCCGAGGCCACTGTTTTTTAATTAACAAACTTTTTACTGTCTGATGCTGCTTACTTCTGTTCACTCTCTGATGACACACTGCAGACTGTGTTTCACAAAGACCCTGCTGCTGGGCGGTTACGCAATACGTCTGGCAATTGTTTAGGCTAGCTGTATGTATTGCTGATTACTGGGGCTCCTCACAGGTGAAAGTTAATTTATTAATTACTGAATTACATACTGATTAAAACTGGATCACACACTTCTGTACCGTTACAGCCGTAATTAGGAAATATTCTTACACTTATTTAATAAAATACTCCCTTATTAAAATTACATTAAATCATATAAAACTTTCTTCTAATATGCATTATTAAACCATATACATTTCTCTACATTTTCTTCTTGACCGACTTAGTTTAACAGGTATTATTTTCCTTTTACAAAATACTAATTTTAGGCCTATTTGTTTTATTACATGTGTTATAATTTTTTATTTAACTTTTCTGACCTGACCTACTGTACAGTGAGTCACTGGCTTATGGCCAATTATTCTAATTTTATTTTATCCTGATTTCAATTTATTATTATTATTTATTTTATCATTGAACCCTTCATCTGTTTATAACATAATTACAATGACCCCTTGACAATTTATTAACAATTATTGCCTTCCTGGCCAAGTTTACAAATATTATCTTACGATATCTTTATTAATTACTCAAAGTAAATACACAAATAGTTATTCTTATAAAGTTTAACATGAATGAAATTAGTATCAATTACTTAATACTTTCTTAAAGCAATTGCTTCACACCTGCTACATACAAAACACAGAATAAATATCATGTAAACAAAATATCATGATAAAGCACAACAACATGTACATCATTGTAAAACATTAAATATCAATTAAACAGTCTACTCTTAGGTCAAACTGTCTATAGTAATTCCATATCATTAGACACTATGTTTATTGTTTACATCTTCCACTGATCACTCCATATTTTATATTTATAGACATTTTTATTATTTTATTACCTAGTAACCTTACTAGGTATTATTAATATATTTATTGTGTGAGGTTTACCTTCCTGACCTTAATTATGGCACACATTGGGTATTGTTTTAATTTGATAGTAACAAAGTTTTTATGTAACGTATGGGACCTTAACTTCGTTACGTTACAATATAAATATTTTTTCTGAAGAAGATAATTGTGATACAGACATACAGTTTATACAGAAATATATAGCATAGCATGTAGAACATCAGTAAAATTTTAAACTTTAAAATTTTTACTTCAGATTTAGTACAAATGGGAACATTGCAAAGACACAAAAGGAGAGAAGTATAAGGGAACAGAGCATGACAGCTTCCATATGAGCCACTACTGAAAATTAAACCTGAGATGGTCTGTTCATGATAGCTTCAACGTCTTCCATAATACAGTATGGAGAAACTGTGGGAAGGCCTTGAACAGTCTACTCCCATAGAGAACCTAACCTACTTCCATTAACCTAACAGAACTATAATATAAATTGTCTGTTGCTGTATTCTTAATTTTTTTAAATACATTTTTGTGCTTCTCAGTTTTAAGAAATTTATAATTTTAAAATAATGTGCATGGAGGTTTTGAAACATTTAACTACTACATGTAAACGAAGGTGAAACATTAACGTTTTCTGAACACAGACACTATCTTAGGAATACATAGTACTGTCAAGAGCTCAAAGATGTATTCCTTGTCATTACAGCACGTTTGATGATCAGAATGAAAAAAATTATAACAATTGAATCACAGCTGAATGTGTGTGATTGAGTAGTCACTCACTAATCACTAGAATGGTATTCAGTTGGCTTCTATTCCAGACAGCCAGCAAGGAAATATCTAGTGGCAAGAAAAATTGGGAGTCATATATTACGTTTATGTAATGTGTATCCATAATTCTCATATGGTCTGTAATTTGTATTTTGAGTATTAAGTAGCTCTGTCTGAACACATTTAGTAAACTTGTATTAAGTGCTTAGAAAAGTATAATAATTAGGAAGTATGAGGTAAAATGTGGAGATTATTAATGCAAAGTTATCTTATTCTAATAACAAAGGATTGTTTAGTTTGTCTTCTTCTTCCATCAGGGTATAGGAGTTCAAGAGAATTGACTGTTCCGAAATTATAAGAAAATATTTTGTTTGTTCTTCAAATCTAAAATTAAAACATTTGTTTTGCTGTTGTAATGTAGAACTCAAAATACCATTCTGTTGTTCTAAGCTGTTTTTCAATGTAGTTAAAATCTCTTTATTCTCTTTTTAATATCTTTAATTTGAGCATTTGTTAACATTGTATTATAATAATTGAGAAGTGAGGTACTCAGTTGTAAGCATCTTATCTTATTTGTATGTTCAGGACTCAGTTAGTGTAAAGTGATGTTAAATAGAATATGTAAACAAATAATATTAAAAAAAGAAATATAGAGATATTTTTATTAAGGATTGAACTTGTAAATGTTATATAATAACTGAAAATGTTATGATCCAGTATCAAAAGCTTATGATCCACTATCCACTTTTGTCCATGGTCCATGGTTGTCCAGTAACATAAAATGTGGAACTAATAACAACTAGAGTTCAATTATTAGTTGAACAATACATTATTAACAAATAATCACTGTACTAAGGAAGAACTCTAAAACTGTTAAAAAAAAATTAATATGCAGGTTCACAAAAAACATACTGCAAATAGCAGATACAAAATGGAATGCACTGTATGTATTGAAAAGTAAGGTGTGTGTATCTGGCAATAAGAACTGACAGCATTAATCTCTTGCTATGGGAAGAGCATCTTAAATATCAGGAATGAATGGCTAGTTCAAAGAACAACGAATCCCTACTCTTAGTGTTTACAAATGTCAAAACAAGTTGTACGAAACTGATATTGATAAGATGAGTAATCTAAAAAAATTCGAATGTTAATATAATGTGTACTGCTTGTGATATGAATTTGCTTTTAACAGTGAATAGTACTGTCCATTTTATATAAATAAGAAGATGCAATTATTGTTGAGAACATCAGTTTTATAATTATTGCTTACAGGTTCATAGAATTACAGGCGCTTCTGTTATCACCTATTTGTCCTCATGTATCTGAACATGTGTACTCTCTTTTGGGAAAGGTAAGGAAATTTATTGTGTGTGTGTAAATACTATGAATACATAATTTCAAGTCAGATTAAGAATATTAGAATAATTTTATATACATATAATAATTTGTCAGTAGTCAAAACTAATAGACAGCAGGCTACATTAACCTTTTGGTGCTCAAAGCAGATATACTTCTAAATATTATTATATACATACCACCAAAATCAGTAAAGTTTCAATTTTTTTAAATTATTGAATAAGGCCTTTTCGAAATTAATATAATTTCATCATCAGTTCACACTAAAATGTTCTTGTTGTGATGTCTTCTTATATATATATAAATGTTATCTGTGTCCATTATATCTCACTGCACTTCATATTGAATTAGCATATTAAATTATTGAATATTGAAATATTCAATAACATATTGAATTAGCAAAATAATACTTCTAAATGTTTATGTGTCTCCAGTGCTCAAGTGAATTGTTGTATGTGCTTTTTAAATTTGAAAAATTGCTTGAAATAAGTTTGTTCCCTGTACCTATAACTTGCTTGTAACGGTACGTTCCCTATGAGTGGAAAATCTGTAAAAATCCTTTTTAGCGGGAAATTGTGTTTTTAAGTATTTTTTGTTTGTTTTTTAAGTTGTTTTAATGGTGATAGTAAAGCAGTTTCCTCCACATACCACCTGTGAAAATGTGGTGGCAACCTGGTCTTTTGGGATTTTTTAGATAAGTATGGTAGATCTTGGGACCTTACAATAGACCTAACCTTATGTGTTGAATACACATTGTGCACGAGGTCAACATCTTTTTAATGAGATGATTACAAGCTGTGATGTTATTTATTAACCCTTTCGGTGCTCATTAATTTTCTCTTATGTTGCTGAAAAGTTGCATTATTGGCCAAAAAATTAAAATTATTTTTTCTATCTGATATTTTTTTCTTGAATTCCCACATATAGTACCTAAGTCATGGTACACTTATTTTGCTCTAAAAATGTTTACTTTTACACACACACACACACACACACACACACACACACACACACACACACACACACACACACACACACACACACACACACACACACACACACACACACACACACACACACACACACACACACACACACACACACACACACACACACACACACACACACACACACACACAATTGCATACACTTATATAGAAAACCTACCTCAAAAACAATGCAGTTCTTCAATCTTGATGTTTTCTCCAGTTTTATATTCTACTTTTAACTATTCACACGTTGTTTATACAGAATAATTTCACCACTTTGGGGGAAAAAAAAAAAAAAAAAAAAAAAAGGTTTAACTTTCAAACTTAGAGATTGTTTTTTTATTATTATGTATTATTTATATAATTAAAAGTTTTTGCTACAGTTTATACCTTACACTGACACATTTTCCTATAAACTGTTTGCGTGTGGTATATTCTAAAGCAAGGTGTCACACACAATGGAGGGGTGTCCCAACAATCAGGGCAATAAAACGTTGTTTGCTTCCTTTTGCATCCACCTTTTCCTTTCTTTTTACAGGAGGACGGCATAATGCTGCATACAACACAGTTAGGTTTATGAGTTTTATCTTAAAATTGTGTTGGAAAATGTCGTCCTACAAGTCTTTCATTACTCGCAATGCTGATTTTTTGCCCTTTCCTCTTGTGTATGCTTAACTTTTTGTAGTCACTTACAAGTCCATCTATTACCATTTGTCTAAAGTCTTTGTTAGTACATACACGAGATTGGTTTTGCATGTTGTAGGCAATACAACCATTTACAAGCGCAACTTCAATAATAAAATGCCAAATTGTCTGGTACCACTTTCTCGATCTACGACCATATGGATATGTTGAACAGTACTGGTCAAATTTGTCTACCCCTCCCATGTTTTTATTATAAAGAACTTGCACATTTGGTTTATAGACACTTCGATTACCTTTCTTAGACCGGACGTCAACTTCTGTAATTCCAGTATTCCCAACAGTAGATATCGTACTTACTTTACCAGTATCTTGCCAAGAACATGCTAAAATCTGACTCTGGTTATTAATCCATATGTCTGGTAAGTCTCCTTTCTTCTTTTTTATATTTTTCATGTCCTGTGGAAGTTCTTTTCGATTAACACGCACTGTTTCACATGCACCAAATCCCATTCCTTGTAAGTCTCTAAATAAATCTACACTGGAATAAAAATTATCAAGATAGATAACATGGCCTTTATTTTGAAGTCCTTCTAACAAAGATTTTACAATATGATTATTTTCTAAAACTTCCGGGCTGAAAGGCCGTGGTCGAGTGCTTGATGTACTGCTAAACGTTTCGGCCGCACCACCAGTGGCCATCTTCAGTAGCGAAAAAATTGTGTTCGAATAGATGACACGCCGAACACGTCTCCCAATGAACTGGGAACAAGCAACAGTGAGTTACGGCTACGATGCCTCTATTTATAACTTTTTGGCCGCTTAAGGTGTATCACGCGGACCAATGAGAAGCCAGCTCGTCATTCTCGATTCTGATTGGCCATGGAAAATAAACCATGCCAGACACTATTTAAGGAGATGCTTTCACCTCGGCGGTTCATAGCGACAGACGCATTCTTATGAATGTGGATGGACTCCAGATGCAGGCGAGTGAAGTAACCTCGGACAGAAGACAACACGCGGGCTTCATCGAACATCACCCGGTGATCGTCGTGGGAAAGAGCGTGTTCAGCAACTGCGGACTTTTCTGGCTGGCCCAGGCGGCAGTATCTCCGATGTTCAGAGAGGCGCGTCCGGACACTACGCTTCGTGGTGCCTATGTAGACCTGGCCACACGTACAAGGAATACTGTACACCCCGCACGACGAGAGTGGATCCCTGGCGTCTTTCACCGGTCGCAGGAACTGTTGGATCTTTTTGGTTGGCTTGAAGATCGTCCTGACGCCCCGCTTACTCAGCAACTTGCCGATGCGGTCAGTCACGCCACGGATGTAGGGCAAGACAGCAGAGCCAACAACCTCAGGCGACACCGACTCGTCCGGCCTACCAGATCTTCTCGGCCGGGCAGCTCTCCTAACCTCCGCAGCAGAATAGCCGTTGGACTGCAGTGCTTCCTCGAGATGCCGAAACTTATCTTCGAGATACTGGGGCTCACAGATTCTTTTGCCTGGTCTACCAGAGTCTTCAGCACCGCCCTCTTCTGCCTAGGATGATGATTGGAGGACTTGTGCAGATATCTGTCGGTGTGCGTTGGCTTCCTATAAACTTTATGTCCCAAGCTGCCATCGGTCCTTTTCAGGACCAACACATCCAGAAAAGCCAATTGATCACCACTCTCGCGCTCCATCATAAACTGTATGCGCGGGTGCACAGCATTCAGATGTCCAAGGAAGCGTTCCAACTCTTCATCCCCATGGCTCCAGACCACGAAAGTGTCGTCCACATACCGCAACCAACACTTCGGCTTCAGAGGCGCAGATGAAATTGCCAACTCTTCAAATTTCTCCATGTAGAAGTTTGCAACCACAGGGCTGAGAGGACTTTCCATCGCGACGCCATCCAACTGTTCATAGAAGCCGCCATTCCACTGGAAGTAGGTCGTTGTTAGGACCTGCCGGAACAAAGCAGTGATGTCCGCCGAGAACAGGTCACCCAAATACCCCAAGACCTCCTGAACAGGGACCATGGTGAAAAGAGAGACCACATCAAAACTCACGAGAACGTCGCCAGGCTCCAGCACCAACTCCCGGATCCTCCGGAGGAAATCAGAAGAGTCCCGGACGAAAGAATCCGTCTGCCCGATGTGCGGCTTGAGCAATCCAGTGAGGTGCTTTGCCAAGTTGTAAGTAGATGAGCCAATAGCACTGACGATGGGCCTCAGCGGAACGTCTTCCTTATGGATCTTCGGTAAACCATAGAGACGAGGGGGAAGGGCCTCCGAACACCGGACAGCCGTCTTCACATCAGGCGCCAGAGAAGATTGCTTAACCAAAGAATCCGTTTTTCTTAGAACAGTAGTAGTCGGATCTTTGTTCAGCCTCCGATAAGTGGCCGGATCTAATAAACCTTCAATCTTCCGCTGGTAGTCTTCGGTGTTCAAGACCACAGTGGCGCTCCCCTTATCCGCCGGCACAATGACAATGGAGTCGTCCCTTTTCAATTCCCTCAAGGCTCGCAACTCCGCCGACAGAAGATTGCATTTTGGCGGAGCGGCCCTTCTAAGAGCCCTAGAAGCTTCCAAACTTATTTCATCTGCCTGATCTCGGCGTAGTCCTCGGATGTCTGCCTCCACGCTCGCAACTATTTCCTCCACCGGTACTGTCTTCGGGATAACCACAAACTTCTCACCTTTGGCTAACACCGAGGTCTCATGTGGTGTTAGTTGACGGTTCGATAGATTCACAACCATCCTGTCACGATCTAGTATTCTTCCCCCGATGTTCTGGGAACCAAACCGCTCGAACTTGTCACGCTGTCTCTGGCTGGTACTGGCATAACACGCCTCAAAAGCATTATATGTGAGCCCATCCAACATCTCCCAATCATGTCGTTGGAGGGAACTGCTGAGATGTAAATGCAGCTTTAACAGTTCTTGATCATTTAGCGCCAACTCTTTCCTCGTGTGGTGTATGCGCTCACGCAGCATGGCATTTTCCGTTCTCCTGTATATCCTATTGGCCTGTGGCGTATTAAAAACGTGTCTCTGTCGTAGGAACCTAGGAACGGTTCCCGAGTCTCTACAGCGAAGTAAAAAGGCCAAGGAACACAGCAGACTGGCTTTCTTCTTACGTAGCGTCTCCAGCTTTTTAATTTTCTTGAAAACCTCCTCCCCGTAGAGGTTCTTAATCTTAGTATGTAGGCTTTCACGGCCGGTGTCATTATGATTATTTTCTAAAACTTCCGGGCTGAAAGGCTGTGGTCGAGTGCTTGATGTACTGCTAAACGCACCACCGGTGGCCATCTTCAGTAGCGAAAAAATTGTGTTCGAATAGATGACACGCGAACATGTCTCCCAATGAACTGGGAACAAGCAACAGTGAGTTACGGCTACGATGCCTCTATTTATAACTTTTTGGCCGCTTAAGGTGTATCACGCGGACCAATGAGAAACCAGTTCGTCATTCTCGATTCTGATTGGGCATGGAAAATAATTCTTCCATCGGCGGAGTTGCGAGCCTTGAGGGAATTGAAAAGGGATGACTCCATTGTCATTGTGCCGGCGGATAAGGGGAGCGCCACTGTGGTCTTGAACACCGAAGACTACCAGCGGAAGATTGAAGGTTTATTAGATCCGGCCACTTATCGGAGGCTGAACAAAGATCCGACTACTACTGTTCTAAGAAAAACGGATTCTTTGGTTAAGCAATCTTCTCTGGCGCCTGATGTGAAGACGGCCGTCCGGTGTTCGGAGGCCCTTCCCCCTCGTCTCTATGGTTTACCGAAGATCCATAAGGAAGACGTTCCGCTGAGGCCCATCGTCAGTGCTATTGGCTCACCTACTTACAACTTGGCAAAGCACCTCACTGGATTGCTCAAGCCGCACATCGGGCAGACGGATTCTTTCGTCCGGGACTCTTCTGATTTCCTCCGGAGGATCCGGGAGTTGGTGCTGGAGCCTGGCGACGTTCTCGTGAGTTTTGATGTGGTCTCTCTTTTCACCATGGTCCCTGTTCAGGAGGTCTTGGGGTATTTGGGTGACCTGTTCTCGGCGGACATCACTGCTTTGTTCCGGCAGGTCCTAACAACGACCTACTTCCAGTGGAATGGCTGCTTCTATGAACAGTTGGATGGCGTCGCGATGGGAAGTCCTCTCAGCCGTGTGGTTGCAAACTTCTACATGGAGAAATTTGAAGAGTTGGCAATTTCATCTGCGCCTCTGAAGCCGAAGTGTTGGTTGCGGTATGTGGACGACACTTTCGTGGTCTGGAGCCATGGGGATGAAGAGTTGGAACGCTTCCTTGGACATCTGAACGATGTGCACCCGCGCATACAGTTTACGATGGAGCGCGAGAGTGGTGATCAATTGGCTTTTCTGGATGTGTTGGTCCTGAAAAGGACCGATGGCAGCTTGGGACATAAAGTTTATAGGAAGCCAACGCACACCGACAGATATCTGCACAAGTCCTCCAATCATCATCCTAGGCAGAAGAGGGCGGTGCTGAAGACTCTGGTAGACCGGGCAAAAAGAATCTGTGAGCCCCAGTATCTCGAAGATAAGTTTCGGCATCTCGAGGAAGCACTGCAGTCCAACGGCTATTCTGCTGCGGAGGTTAGGAGAGCTGCCCGGCCGAGAAGATCTGGTAGGCCGGACGAGTCGGTGTCGCCTGAGGTTGTTGGCTCTGCTGTCTTGCCCTACATCCGTGGCGTGACTGACCGCATCGGCAAGTTGCTGAGTAAGCGGGGCGTCAGGACGATCTTCAAGCCAACCAAAAAGATCCAACAGTTCCTGCGACCGGTGAAAGACGCCAGGGATCCACTCTCGTCGTGCGGGGTGTACAGTATTCCTTGTATGTGTGGCCAGGTCTACATAGGCACCACGAAGCGTAGTGTCCGGACGCGCCTCTCTGAACATCGGAGATACTGCCGCCTGGGCCAGCCGGAAAAGTCCGTGGTTGCTGAACACGCTCTTTCCCACGACGATCACCGGGTGATGTTCGATGAAGCCCGCGTGTTGTCTTCTGTCCGGGGTTATTTCACTCGCCTGCATCTGGAGTCCATCCATATTCATAAGAATGCGTCCGTCGCTATGAACCGCCGAGGTGAAAGCATCTCCTTAAATAGTGTCTGGCATGGTTTATTTTCCATGGCCAATCAGAATCAAGAATGACGAGCTGGCTTCTCATTGGTCCACGTGATACACCTTAAGCAGCCAAAAAGTTATAAATAGAGGCATCGTAGCCGTAACTCACTGTTGCTTGTTCCCAGTTCATTGGGAGACGTGTTCGGCGTGTCATCTATTCGAACACAATTTTTTCGCTACTGAAGATGGCCACCGGTGGTGCGGCCGAAACGTTTAGCAGTACATCAAGCACTGGACCACGGCCTTTCAGCCTGGAAGTTTTAGAAAATAATCATAATGACACCAGGCGTGAAAGCCTACGTACTAAGATCAAGATTTTACAACTCGGCTTGCCAGTCCTTTTTCCTGCTGCCCTGTTTGTTTGTCTTTCCCTGTGTACACCGAAAACCGACAGAGAAATCCTGTGTCTGCATCACAGAGTGATCACACTTTAATGCCCCACTTAGTTGATGGTTTTGATGGAAGGTATTGTTTAAACGACAACCTACCTTTAAATTTTCCATGGTCTCATCAACAGACAATGCTTCCCCAGGTTCAAAATGGTTTAGGTATGTATTTTTGGTCATATCAATTATTGGTCTGACCTTGTATAATGGATCGTAACCATCAGTTCCCTTTGGCATCTGGTTGATATTATTATTAAAATGTAAAAAAGATTTAAGAAGAAAATATTTATTTTTAGTAAACAGCTGCCTAAAACCTGGTGTATGAGTTAGCCAGAATTTATTTTCAAAATAAGAAAATATTTCAGTTTTATTGCACAGTCCCATCCCTATTTCAGCAGCCACAAATGCTTTTATGTCAATGGCAGTAACTTCTGTCCATTTATGGACCCTTGAGTGTGGTGGAAAATCAAATGTCTTATCGACACACTGAATGAAATATAAATTTGTTTGTTCTGCTACATGATCAAAAATTTTTTGTGGAAAAAACTTATAAAAACAATCGACTGGTTCAAGCCCTTGAAAGTCTTTTACAGCCCGGTGACCACTAAATTCAGGGATAGAATCAAGTTCTATCACATTTCTTGATAAAACATCACTAACGTTTTGCCAAATTTGATTGGTGTCACTGTTACTTAAATTATTTTCATCGTTAGACTGCAACTCATCGTCACAGATATCTACCGTACAGTCCAAGTCACTGTCACTCTCATAAAACGAATCATCATCACCCAAAAAGAAATCTGGATCATCTAAAATTTGTCCTATTTGTGTGTCAGTAAGTGGTGTATGCGCCATTATAAAAATATTAAAAAATTACAACTAAAACTGTACCTTAAAGAACAAAGAAATTCTCAAAACGTCACTATAAGGTTAACAAATACGAAACTGTAAACATACGTAAAATGAAACACTATACACCATATATACGACACTTGCACAACAAAAAATCCAGTATATATATAATATTATAAGGTAAATACCAACAATTATGCACAATACGAACAAAATAATGAAATTAAACAAACCAAACTACAACCGTTAACAAACACTTGCGTCTATGAAAATCAGCTGGGCCAACAGAACAGCTGTCACACCTTGTAGTTTCAGTGCCGCTACAAGAGCGCAGCACCATTAAATAAGGTGAAACTATGTTTTTATGCATTACGAGACTATAGTCGAATAAAGCAGCCAACGGAAACAAAAATTGGCTGATGTGGACTAAAGTCGAATTAAGCACGTAAGGGTATGATATGTCAATTCGACTATAGTCGAATAAAGCACCGAAAGGGTTAATACATTTATATAATAATACATATATCCTTCTCACCTACCTTAACTTAGCCCAGGGTTCTTCGCACGAACTGTGACTACAAGCATTGTTTCAAGGTTATATCAGTAACATACTCGACTTGCATTTGTGTAAAACAACTAAAATTTTATTTCATTCTTTATACTCCTTTAAATTCCTTGATTACTCATCGTTTATCTCAAAATTAACATATTGCTGTTTCTTTTAAACATGAATAACATAAACATTTATTTTGACATTGTATACTTATTCTAATATACTTATTAATTAATCAAGGCGAACCCAGCTTGTCACACTCTCTCACTCATTCTCTTTACCCCCTTTTTAAGTAAAATAATGATAATAAATTGTCGGAATACAGTTACATGTTATGGCGTCGTCGCTCACGACCGCGTGGTGCGTCACACAGAGTTTGCTTATTCACTGTCCAAGAGATTGTTGTTTCATTCTTTTTGGATAAAATTTCACTAGTTAACACTGTTCCATATGTATTTAGATAATTTTTATACTACTTCACATATTTTTGGTGTACACTGGTTTGGTCGCTATTTAGTTAGACTCACTTACTACAGGTAAAGAATTCCTTAGGGCCCACGCATCTTAGTGTACGTCTGGGAAGACGTACGCTATTTTGTCGACTGCCGCTGTTTATTATTTTCACATTTTTAATAATTGATAAAACTTTGCCCGGCCAGCGACGCCCGCCACTACTCGCGTCCGTTACGTAGAGCTGTTAATCGTCAACTCTCGGCAACTGTGCACACAGTTCCCCACTACAACTCTGTTAAACAGACGGAAACGCACAGCCTTTATGCTACGAAGTTTTCATCGTCTTTCCCAGTGCATGGATTTGTTTATAGACCACGTGCTCTAGAGTGGTCAGACGGAGACGATATATGAGGCTTTGGTGGGAGGAGCCTTTACGGGTTTCCATCGTCTTAAAAGCACATGGCAAGGAAATGTTACAGTTTAGCCATTTTCTCGTGGCGTCGCTTTTACTGGGTACGCGTCACATCTGCGCACATGCTGGTGTTGCGCATACTAGTCCGTGACAAACACTTGATTTTAAAACAGCATTGCGTTCTATTACCACACCCCACTCACAAAGCTATGTCACTGTTCATTGTCTGAATAGAACCGTAGTTCGCATGGGACTTGCAGTATTGACCACAAACAAGTTTAAATAAATTTAATAAAAATAAAATCCCCCTTTTTTGCCCCATTACAATACCCCCCCCAATGAGAGGTTTTATGCCCAAAAGCATAAAAACTCTCATTGCTAACCTAAGAGGATCGGTGAGGATATGGCGCCAATAACCCCCCGTTAATTTCTAAACACATCATGGGTAAACTACCCCCCTAGCTCGGCGACTATGGCTGCACCTCCCCGAGGTGGACTTCTCTGTTCGAGATCCCAACACCATAAAATCGGACAGATACTCACCATAGTACCCCTAACCTTCTATCATTCCACCCAAAAATCAACACACTGGCCTTATACCATACCAGATCCTCAACCGATATGTTCCCCCTTACATGCATACTGGGTTACCTTTAGCAAGTACTGGGTGCGTACACATACTCATTATTACTGAATATAATATTTATACACTACTTTGTTGATTTAAAATTTCTAAACACATGTCATACTTGAACTTCAATTACCTCTCTTAATATTCTATCGATTGGACCTTACAGTTTCAACTCAAAAGAAATTAAACAAATTCATTTAAATCATTTAAATTCTGTTAACTCAAAGAAATTAATCTAAGTCCAATATCAAAATGTTATATTACCATTAATTTCAGCAAAACCGCAAAATCTTTTACTTGAATCTACCCTTCTTCTTCACTAACTACTAACAATCATAAAAACAAATAAACTGAACATCTTATTAAATCATAAATTCACTTATCATTACCCTTGTTTACAACACATATAATATGAATAACATAAATCAATTAACACACTTTTTTTTCCAAAAAATTTTGATTCCCAAAAAGAATCATTTTGTCAACAAAATTTATTCTTTAATCATTTCAGTATGAATACACAAATAAAATCTACGAATCAATTGTAAAAAACACTATATATCAAACATCAGTCATCAGCTGATCTCTCTGGGTCAAGTGAATGACCTTTCCCTAATACATCTCAAAATTATACAAGGTAAAATACATCACATGTTTATAATTTTCCATTCAAACATAGTACGACATAATAAAACATAGAACACTTATCATTAACATTGTTGTTATTACTTTACAATAAACAATTCAAATTTAATTTTGATCAAAATTTACACACCTTACAGCTTTAATTTGTTTTCAGATTCTATCAAATTTTTCACTTGTTTCATTTATAACATTTATAACCATGGTTTTCTCTTTAACATTTTCATTATCAATTCTTTTGTGTGACTCTTTGTTAACTCGTAAACTTTTATCACTTTATTTCTTAATTTATAAATAGGCTTTGTTTATGTTATACACTTACGGCTAGTGCCACCATGTCATGTTGCCAACTTAAATTATTTTACCTACCGTATCCAGGATTTGTAATTGGACGAGTGGAAAACAAGATGGTTGCTTGGAATAATTAATCATTTTCTAGTATGCAAATTAATTTTAGTTTATTACATAAAATTTATCTTTTTCCAATCAAATAAAACTTTATACATTCCCTTTAACCCCAACATTACATATAAAATCTTCTTTCTCCCTTTCTTACATTTTGTTTCAATAGTATTCCAAGTAAAATATAGATATAAAATGGATCATTTGCTTAATGTGAATATAATTTGTTCAGCAATAGTCAAAATAAAACATGAAATATAAATACAAAATAATTCGCTTAATACTTAATAACTTAACTAACACAATGGAAACCAGTGCTTGCACTCACACACACATATCTACCCCAGGATTTTAAGAGCTCTCCATTAATTGTGAAAATATTTAAATTTGAATATTGAAAATTTTGAATATTTTCCTAATTGAAAGTTTTGTTTTTTATTCTTGTATGTTACTTAGCTGAATTTGAGTCCAGGAGACGTCACATTGCTCCACGCACACATTTTATTTTAACTGTTAACTCGTTTTACATCTCTGAAACTGTTATTATATAAAGAAAACTGTTCATTTACGTTATTTATGTATAAATTTCGATTTTATCACATTTTATTGATCTGCGGGCGCGACGAAAACTACGCCCGGTCGGCAGACACGCGGACTGTTCGCGTCCTTATTTGTTAGCTGTTCATGGCCGACTGACTAGACGAACGGCACTATTTTGTGAAGTGGCCGCGGCTGTTTTACAAACTTTCATTGTTCTAAATGTTGTATCACTACGCCAGTATAAGGTTTGGCCGACACTCCTGGATTCCAGCGTGATGCAAGCACTGACGTAATATCGTCTGACTTGAGGTTACATAATACCTAACTGTTTTCTTGCGTCTGTATGTTGACCTTGACACAAATCCACATGCCGGTTTGCTGTGTCGTTTCAATTCATGAATAATATTTTACAATCACTCTTTCTAATTTGGTCCCAATAAAATTTACCATATGATGAATTTACGTTTATGTCTCCCAAAATTATTATTACATCATCAAATTTTATTTACTTTTTATTAAACACCATAAAATTTATTTATTACCCCGGGTAGGCCTGAATGTCCCGTTACAATACCCCTCAATAAGAGTTTTTATGCTTCGACACACTCATACTTGCTAAAGGGATCAGTCAGGATACGTTGCCACAACCCCCTGTATGATTTATATAAAAAAATATAATTAACTCACCCTTGGTCCACTGACTGTGACCGCACCTGAATGACCTTACTGGACTTCTCTCTCGAGATCCCAACACCATAAAGTCAGCCAGGTACTTAACGCCCCTGCTCTGACGCGCTGGCCAGCTCAGGACCGCCGCCACAGCGTCACCAGACTCTGAAACAACAAATCAAAATATTAACTAGTGGCCTTATACAATACTATATCCTTAACCGATCTGTTTCCCCTTAGCTGTGCTGGTTTGCGTTAAGAAGCACTGGTTTTTTCTCTTAACCTCTAACACATATATATGAATACATAACACAACATGATACATATTTTAAAATTCCATACTAACATCCTGCTGTGCCGTACCTAGGAAGTACGGCGAATTCTGAAAATTGGTTATATCGAATCGGGGTGAGAGACTCCTTAATCTGTATAGTTTGCGCCCGTGGACTCTCCCGCCATCTATGAGACGTTATGGCGACTGTTTGTTATATCGTGTCTGAGAATTGGACTGTGGACTCTCCCGCCATCTAGGAGACGTTACTGTAACTTGGGTATATGTTTGGGGCTATCTGTCTGAGATTTCGGACTACTGTACCTTTCGGTCCCGCGTCTAGAGTGAGCCTACAGTACTTCGTCGTGGTGTATGGTGAGCCCGCGGAAGTCGGTTGGTTAGTTATCAGCTGTGGAGAGAGATTGTTTCTTAATCAAGTAGTGGGTTGGCCTATGGTTTTTTTTTTCTTTCGTTGAGTGGAGAGTTGCGTTTTTGACTCGATGGGTTGGTTCCGGTTCAGCTGTGTGGAGATATACCGGGTTGTTGGTTGGTCAGCTGTTCACGACACAACGTGTTGGTCTCAATTGTAGAGAGCTGGAAAAGTTTTGTGGTTTTCTTTTTATGCCGTGGTTTTGTGAATTAATAATGTCAGGCTAAGGAAAAGTGTGCCAACGGGTCTCTAGGCCGGCGGCCGTGATCCTGTGAAGGCCAAGATGTGATTTATGTGTGAGTATTGAGGAACACGGCACATGTGAGTATGCATGCCCAGCACATGTGCATGCACTATGAACAGGTATGGAAAAATAAAAAATTATTAACTTTTGCCCTGGGACTTTATGGGTCAAGTGGTGCCTGGCTGGTTTTTAACACAGAAATAAAAAAAAAAAAGAACAGTTGCTTAATTCTGGATATTTTTTTTTAACTTATCTGTCTACTGGGAATATCACAGGCAGGTCGCTGCAGTCATTGCAAGCTCTTGAACACAAGTTTTTTTAACAGAAAAGTCTGGTGACCTTTACTAGTTTCTTATGTGACTAGTTTCCTATGCTACAGTAATATCTCATGTGCAAAATTCTTTTTACCTACAAAAAAAAAAGGAAAAAAAAACAAACAAAAATATAAAAAACTTCTGAAAGTGTGTTGGAAATTGGCCAGTGTATTCATGTGGCCGAATGCAGCAAAATTAAGCCGAGTTCCTTAAATGCCCATCTTCAGTGTGTTCATATAATTGTCTTGTGTTGAATTGTCAAAGCATGTAATGTCCAGTAAAATTTTTTTTTACTATAATCTGTGTGGAACTTATACTGTGGCTGCCTTTATTGGAACTTTTAAATCTAATTATGAAAAGAGTTGCAGATCACCTACAATTGTAATAAGACATTGTCCTGTATTGGAACTGTAATTCAGAAGTTTTCAGCCTATTAATAAAAATGACTGAACTGTTGTACAAGATGAAATTTTCACTATTTATATATTTATAAGATTTGTATATTTATATATTCATATTTAATTTCATTCTCTATCCATTTACAGTCATTGTAAAAATTCTTTTGTATATGTATTTTCTCATAATTCCATGCACACAACATATTACATGGCTGAGAGATCTATGTACCCGACTCTTTGTTAGTTTTTTAAATAATGGTGCACTCTGAAATCTGCAAGCCTTTGTGCTACTCAAGTTTATGCAGGTTTAAGGAATATTGAGCGTATGCACTTCTGAATTCCACACAGAGTATATAATCACCTATCTTATGTTTCTATTATATTTTCCTAATTATATGATTCTCCTTTTCAATTTTTGAATTAGATTTCAGAGGGCACATGTTGTTATGTAATATGATTGTTTACATTGTTGTGGCTGTAATAATTGTTGTAGGATAGAATTGCTTGTTAAATGGTTTATAAAGTTGTTATATTATTGAAAGCTGCATGTCGATGGTGATTTGTATCCCATGTAAGAGATTTTAAATGTTTTATATATTTTATATAATTTTCATGGAATATTTCTTAAATATTAAATTTTGAATATTTTGAAATTTTAAATTCTGGATACCCTGTCTTAGATTTTAAATATTTACATCTTTTCTATAGTTACAATCAGAATGATCACAGTTGCACACCACTATGTAAAAATTATCCCAATTAGCGCTTTCAAGCTTCACAGCCCATCGTCAGATTGGAATAGACACAAAATAAGCGGAACCAACCCCTTCACCCCTCTCCCCCACCATGCTCACACACAACAAGCTATAATATGAATGACCCTTCCCCACCCCCTAAACCCTGTCACACCATCTGTAGAGTTACATATTTTCTAGCAAATTCCTTGTGTTTCAGTGTTGTGTGTGTGTGTGTGTGTGTGTGTGTGTGTGTGTGTGTGTGTGTGTGTGTGTGTGCATCCTTTTAAACTACCCACTTCCTCTCCACACACGTGGGTCAGTCAACACCCTTATTTTAAAACATCCAAATAGTACTATGCAAAATAATTCTTAATATTATCTATCTGTCCTCTATCATTTACTTCTTAATCATGTTATAAAATATTTCTTCATTATCAAATTTAATTTTAATATTAATTAAATTGTCTAACCCTTTTTCTCTCTCTTTCAATATTTCTAACTCCTCTCTAAGCTTCCTTTCAACTGTGTTATTCACTACTTTTACAATTTCGTATTCTTCCAAAGGATTAACAAACTTATGGTTGTCTTCTATGAAATGTCTTGCATATAACGAATTGGTTGTTCTATTACCTTCTCCACGTTTGTGGTCAGACAACCTGCATACGAATTTCCGTCCTGTCTCTCCTAGGTACACCTTGTTGCAGTCTTTACATTTTAATTTATAAATTCCGCTTTTCTGTAATACTGGAATTTTTTCTATATTCTTATTCCTTATCTTATCAAATACCGTTTCACATTTTTTAATAGCTATATCTACTCCATATTTATTAAAACATTTTATAATTTTTCTAGTATGTGAACCTATGTATGTCAATGACCCTGCATAATTCTTTTGTTCTGGTTCTATTTTATCTTTTTGCATGTTAACCCTTTTCATAACTTTATCCACTATGTTGGTGTTATAATTATTATTCCTTACAATTCCCTTTATCGTTCTTAACTCCCTATCTTTTGACTCGGTCTCTTTTAAACACTTCTGAGCTCTGTAACAAAATGAATTGATTGCCGCCATTTTATATCTATATGGGTGGTAAGACTCTCTTGGTATAATTATATCAGAATACGACTCTTTCCTAAATATCCCAAACTGTAGTTTCTCATTATCTCTAATTTCTATGTTTAAATCTAAGTAATTTATTTTCTTACCTCCTATCTCTTCTTTAAATTGTAAGTTTTTATCCTTACTATTTACCTCATTTATAAACTCATGCACTTCTTCTATGCTTCCTTCCCAAATTACTAATACATCATCAACGTATCTAGACCATAATTTTATATTGTTTTTATACTTAGTGGAAGTTATTAATTGCTTTTCAAAATCATTCATGTATATTTCAGCAAGAATAGGGGATAATGAAGACCCCATAGGTAAACCTTTTTTCTGTATATAAAACTTGTTATTAAACCTAAAATAGTTCTGATTTACACATTCTTTAATTACTTTCATCAACTGCTTTTTATACCTGTATTCTCCCATATTATTATCGTTTATTAACTTAATATGTATATGTATATGTATATGTATTTGTAAGGAAGTTAGCAAAGTACTGAAAGAGAAATATGAATTTGGGACAAAATACAACATAGAGAATAATGTAAAATTGATAGAAAAATTAGAAAATATTAGGATTAATGTAAATACAAAATTGATATCACTGGATGTTAAGGACATGTTTACCAATATCACAGTAAATAAAGTTATTAAGTTAATAAACGATAATAATATGGGAGAATACAGGTATAAAAAGCAGTTGATGAAAGTAATTAAAGAATGTGTAAATCAGAACTATTTTAGGTTTAATAACAAGTTTTATATACAGAAAAAAGGTTTACCTATGGGGTCTTCATTATCCCCTATTCTTGCTGAAATATACATGAATGATTTTGAAAAGCAATTAATAACTTCCACTAAGTATAAAAACAATATAAAATTATGGTCTAGATACGTTGATGATGTATTAGTAATTTGGGAAGGAAGCATAGAAGAAGTGCATGAGTTTATAAATGAGGTAAATAGTAAGGATAAAAACTTACAATTTAAAGAAGAGATAGGAGGTAAGAAAATAAATTACTTAGATTTAAACATAGAAATTAGAGATAATGAGAAACTACAGTTTGGGATATTTAGGAAAGAGTCGTATTCTGATATAATTATACCAAGAGAGTCTTACCACCCATATAGATATAAAATGGCGGCAATCAATTCATTTTGTTACAGAGCTCAGAAGTGTTTAAAAGAGACCGAGTCAAAAGATAGGGAGTTAAGAACAATAAAGGGAATTGTAAGGAATAATAATTATAACACCAACATAGTGGATAAAGTTATGAAAAGGGTTAACATGCAAAAAGATAAAATAGAACCAGAACAAAAGAATTATGCAGGGTCATTGACATACATAGGTTCACATACTAGAAAAATTATAAAATGTTTTAATAAATATGGAGTAGATATAGCTATTAAAAAATGTGAAACGGTATTTGATAAGATAAGGAATAAGAATATAGAAAAAATTCCAGTATTACAGAAAAGCGGAATTTATAAATTAAAATGTAAAGACTGCAACAAGGTGTACCTAGGAGAGACAGGACGGAAATTCGTATGCAGGTTGTCTGACCACAAACGTGGAGAAGGTAATAGAACAACCAATTCGTTATATGCAAGACATTTCATAGAAGACAACCATAAGTTTGTTAATCCTTTGGAAGAATACGAAATTGTAAAAGTAGTGAATAACACAGTTGAAAGGAAGCTTAGAGAGGAGTTAGAAATATTGAAAGAGAGAGAAAAAGGGTTAGACAATTTAATTAATATTAAAATTAAATTTGATAATGAAGAAATATTTTATAACATGATTAAGAAGTAAATGATAGAGGACAGATAGATAATATTAAGAATTATTTTGCATAGTACTATTTGGATGTTTTAAAATAAGGGTGTTGACTGACCCACGTGTGTGGAGAGGAAGTGGGTAGTTTAAAAGGATGCACACACACACACACACACACACACACACACACACACACACACACACACAACACTGAAACACAAGGAATTTGCTAGAAAATATGTAACTCTACAGATGGTGTGACAGGGTTTAGGGGGTGGGGAAGGGTCATTCATATTATAGCTTGTTGTGTGTGAGCATGGTGGGGGAGAGGGGTGAAGGGGTTGGTTCCACTTATTTTGTGTCTATTCCAATCTGACGATGGGCTGTGAAGCTTGAAAGCGCTAATTGGGATAATTTTTACATAGTGGTGTGCAACTGTGATCATTCTGATTGTGATTTCAACCACTAACACAAATTTCTTCATTAATTTTCTATAGTTCTAATAGAATACTTTCAGTCTGGACACTATGAATCATTGTGAGAAAAACATGTAATATTTTGCAGATATTTTACAGATTTTATATATTTCTCATGGAATACTTTTAAATATTAAATTTTGAATATTTTGAAATTTTAAATTTTGAATTTCATGTAATATAGTGAATATTTCACATACTTATATATTCTAATGGAATACCATCACAGCCTGATTTTAGGAAATTTCATTGTAACAAAACAAAATATGATAGCCTCAATAAACTTGTTATTTTTTGAAATTTTAAAATTGAGGTCACCTCATTCGTCCAATTCCCCAATGGTTACCCAGCATGTGGACATTCTTCCACTAGGAGGCCTCTCCTAGTTCAAGTGAACAAGTGAGCCGGTCATCAAGGTAAGTTGTAGATTTTTTTTTGTAATTTTTTTTAGGATGTCAAACTTGGAAAGTTTAAAATTTTGTTGTGACGTCATGGGTGATGAGCGGCTCACAAATTGGTAGCAGAGCGTGGTTGGACGTTGTCCTGGCCACCTCTGAACCGAAATTTGGAAATGGATGAGGTGACCTCCATATCTTAGTTGGACATGTTATGTCAGTTGTGATGTGTTACTAGTGTTGTAAATCTTGGTCTTTGGGTGCGGTTGCCAGGCCGGGACTCCGGGGGGGGGGGGTTGCGCACAGCCTGGTGATTTCGGATTGTATCTTGGGGGTGTTGTTAAGTGTTTATCTGTTTGTTTGTGTTCTTGTGTTGTCTTTGTTGTCTTTTAGCACTTCATCTTGGTCTCGGTTGTTGGTCCGGTGTCGGGTCGGGACACCCCAACTAAATTTGTTGTTTTATGGGGATACGAGAATCCTTGTGCAAGGGTATCTTGTGGTATGCTGAATTCAGGTCGAAAATGGTGAAATATCGAGCCTGCGAAAACCAATCAAAGGCCGAATGCAGGTCCGGGAGGGGCACCGACTCAACTTCAATATTTTGGTTCAATTTTCGATAATCAATGACCAGCCTATGCTTCCCTCCCGGTTTAGGCACCAGGAATGCTGGACTGGCATAGGCCGACGTGGAAGGTTCAATAACCCCCTGGTCCAACAATTCTTGCACCTTCTCACGCAAGATGGTCATTTTGGGCGGAGCGAATTTATACGGGTGCTAACGGACAACCGCGGAGTCGCACAGACGGATACGATACTCCAAATTGTGAGTGAGTCCGAGGTTGGCGGTCAGCACCTCGGGGAACTCGTCACACAATTTACGGAAAGTGGTCTGTAGAGATGGGCTCAAATTAGTAATGTACGCCGGGGGTTGAAGTTCTTCAAGACCTTCCCCCGCCTCATCCCGATATCCAAGAAAGGGGATGCGTACAGCACGGTTGAACTTGAAGAAACATACGTGCCCCTGGATATCGAGAACCAGGCCACACAATAAAATCGCACCCACAATACAGTCCATGCTCAGATTCGGAGCCACAAGAAACTCCCAAACCCACGAAAAATAATTTATTTTAAATTTAAAAGCCACCAATTTGGAGGTCGGCAAAACCTCCCTCGAGGCCGTCCAACACACCACCGACGAAAGAGTACATGACTGGATCAATGACTCCCTGACCAACTGCTGGTAAACACGGGAGGAGATAAGACACCTTGCCGATCCAGAGTCCACCAGGGCCCTAACCCGGCCCTTCCCAACCTCCAGCTCCAAAAATGGACACACGGAGAGACCCGGACGAATCGGCTTGGGATCGGACTCCCCGGATGGGTGTCCCGTCTCCACGGCACATAACGGGACCTGGGATGTGCCAACGCTACCACACGTGGGGAGGGACCGGCGTCCCCTCAATCCCACCCACGCAGGCCGTTTTTTGACGGACGGTTCTCCCGCGAGACCTCCGATCGTTTGAGAGGGCAATTCCGGGCCAAGTGCCCCATCTTACCACAGGAATAGCAGCGGAATTCTCTCCTCTCAGAGTTGCTACCACGTTGCTCCCGGGTAGGCCGCTGCTGACCAGATGAGGAACAGGGGACAGGGAAATCGGAACGGCCGGAGCGAGCCTCATCGTTCATCTGGATGGTGCGGGCGAAGACACAAGCTCCGCTAAGATCAGCGAAGCTACGCGGTCGCTCCAAAAACACCAACCTTGACCTCTCCTGCGGATTGAGGCCCTCCAAAATAACCCGCACCACCTCAGCCTCCGACACGTCCACCCGCAGCACACGGGCAGCACTTTTGATGGAATTGATAAATACGTTCAACTGTTCCCTGTGGCCCTGAACTCTGTAAAATAATCGTTGCCGCATGTGGTCACGCAGCCTCCCAGGCATAAACAGTTCCAAAACATCCTTGTGGAACGCCTCAAAATCCCCGCCCGCGCCCAGATGCCAGACCACACGATCCAGCAGGGGCGCCCGACAATACGGGTAAATCATATTTAACAAGGCAATGCCGGTCACCCCAGGGAAATCAAAAATGCCCGTGGACTCTCCCGCCATCTATGAGACGTTACGGCGACTGTTTGTTATATCGTGTCTGAGAATTGGACTGTGGACTCTCCCGCCATCTAGGAGACGTTACTGTATCTTGGGGGTGTTGTTAAGTGTTTATCTGTTTGTTTGTGTTCTTGTGTTGTCTTTGTTGTCTTTTAGCACTTCATCTTGGTCTTGGTTGTTCATCCGGTGTCGGGTCGGGGACCCTGAGGCACCTTGATTGTCAGCACTTGTTGTTTGAAACTATGACAGAGCCGGGGCAGAGTAAGAGTCGGCGTGAAGGCCGCGGTCTGGTGCCCGAATATTTCACGAAGGGCGAGCTCCAGTTCGAGATACGTTTGCGGGGTGGGGTTCCCCAGAGGGATGTGGCGTCCTTGTGGCGTCAACTGCGGGAGCTGCTGGTGGGGGACGCTCCCACCCGGAGAGTCGAAATTGAGGATTTGGAGGAGGAGCTGGCCTTGTGTGCGGACAAGTGGACCAAGTTCTCCACCTTGATGGAGGACTCGGAATATATGGGGAGTTCCACCCGTGTTTGGCAGCGGGTGACCCAAAGGATGCACCACTTGTCCGCTCGCCTGAGTAATTTGCTGTTGCAGGATGATCTGGAGGAGGAGGGTAGGCAGACGGCGTCGGCCCTGCAGTCAAAGATTGGTCTACCTGGGGAGGCTCCAGAAAGTCCTGGTAACCTTAAGGAGATGCCCACGCGCCAGACCGTGGCCACTGAGCGGGTGGATCTCCTGGGGGAGGCTTGTAGCGCTCTGGTGGAGGAATGTCCGTCTATTTCGGTGGGCAGTCGCCCCCAGGGATTTCAGGGGGATCATGTGGAAGTCCCTCGAGGGTTGGGTACAGCCCTTGCCAGTGTTAAGTATGAATCGTTGCCGAACCCCATTTATGACCTCCTCCGTCGACTTCCAGTGGTCGACGGTTTGGACCTTGACCAGCTTGTCAAATTCTTTGAAGGGGTTTTCGGCATTTTTGATTTCCCTGGGGTGACCGGCGTTGCCTTGTTAAATATGATTTACCCGTATTGTCGGGCGCCCCTGCTGGATCGTGTGGTCTGGCATCTGGGCGCGGGCGGGGATTTTGAGTCGTTCCACAAGGATATTTTGGAACTGTTTATGCCCGGGAGGCTGTGTGACCAGATGCGGCAACGATTATTTTACAGAGTTCAGGGCCACGGGGAACAGTTGAACGTATTTATCAATTCCATCAAAAGTGCTGCCCGTGTGCTGCGGGTGGACGTGTCGGAGGCTGAGGTGGTGCGGGTTATTTTGGAGGGCCTCAATCCGCAGGAGAGGTCAAGGTTGGTGTTTTTGGAGCGACCGCGTAGCTTCGCTGATCTTAGCGGAGCTTGTGTCTTCGCCCGCACCATCCAGATGAACGATGAGGCTCGCTCCAAAAATACAAAACATTGCCCTGATTCCCATCAGAATTTAAATAAACATTTCCCATTACAATATTACAAATACCTTTCCTCCTAGGATTAATATTGCAAAACAATTAAATTCATCTAAAATTTCTTATATATGACATAATCAACTACATCTAAACACATTATTTCCTTATATCTTTCTCAAACTTGGTTAAACATTTCCATATTCTATATCATAATAAACGTTGTTATTACATTAAAATAAACAATTCACATTTTAATTGGCATATAAAATTATAAACATTACATTTTAATTTCAATTGAACTTTTATTAATTAATCATCAATTATTTATCACTTACTATACCATTAATTTTTCCACAAAAATTCAAATTCATTATCAACCTTTATTTTACATAACATTTCATTTATTATTACATTTTTAACTCTGATTTTCTATTATTTATTTCCATCATTTATTAGTTTGGGTGCTTCTCAGTTATTCATAATTCACTTTATCAACTTGGCAGTTACCTATAATCTTACCCCTTTTATGACTCTAACGCTCACTTACAAATTCTTTATCTAGTATGCCACCCATCTATCAAAACATCTACCAACCATTCTCTACCTCTAACTTACTACTCTAATTCATTTCGAATCATTCTACCCTTATAGCAAAATACTCTCTACCCCTTTGTACTCAGGATGTGTGTTTCCTTCCCTATGCTCATTCCCTTATTTGGTTCCTGGACCCTCCCTAGGTAACCCTTTCCGGCGCATATCAGTTCCCCTCCCGCCACAACGCTTTTCGTTGAAGACTCCTCATCACACCACCCCCTTACAAAATTCCCCTTTCAACTAATTACTCTCCCATTACATCACTTTCATCTACAAAATATCACCTGGTTTATGACCCCAATATATTACTCTCATTGCTCTACATATTTTCCCCATAGCTACTGTGTCACTATCAATACTCAAATTCTACATTAAGTTTATTCACAATAATATTGTTCGCTCTAACACCCCTTCAAAATTTATTTGATTGGCTTAAATGCCCTACTTAAACAATTACTATCACCCAAATTCTATCTTTTACAACTTTATATTTATTCACTAATTCTTATCTAGTTTAAATCTCATAAATAATTTAAATTCATCTTTAAAATCTCTTTATATAGCATTTTAACTCAATTAAAATATTTAAACATCCCAAATTATTTTAATTCCATCAAGTATTGAAAACACAAGTTATTTTAATTACTCTACTTCAAAACAATTATAATTCATTTATTACCACCTTCATAATTATTCTCATTATTTATTTAGTCTGCCAAAATATTATTATTATTATTATTATTATTATTAAAACTATTTCTACTACATACATATATTGTTTACATAAAACACCTGTTACAATACACACAATTAATTTCACTAAAATTTATTTACAAATCCTTGTCATTAATTTTTCTGTTTACCACACTTCATTTCATAATCTAGCCAGGTCATAACCGTAAACTAAAATATTTAAAATGTCCATTCACTTATTTTAATTTCAATCACCGTCATCGTATGAGTCTTACTTTTATATAATAATTACCATCCTTACTCACACTCGTTACACTATTATTATTATTGTAATGACTACTTTCGTTAATTACATCAACACAATAATTAACTACATTTTTGTCTACCATTAATTCATAAAACCTGTCTCCATCAGTAATTTTGTTCAACATACAGTAAGTTATTTTATCATTATACTCCTCTACTACCTTCATTACAACATCAGGTAAGTTTTTATCATTTACAACCTTATTATCAAAATAATCATCAATCTCTGTTTCACAATGTAAGCATTTTATATCATCTATTTCCTTCAATTCTAACCTCTCTTTCAACTCTTTATAATTTCTCTTTAACTGATATAATTCTATCTCCCTATCTACACACAACTCTCTATCTAAATATCTATCATCATACCACCATATCACACTTTCTCTCTTAATATATGCAGGGGACACTACAACTTTATTGCTGCACCACCTATCAGGTGCACAAAAAATCCAGGGACAACTATTTGCAGACCATATGTCTCCCAAATATACTCGTGAAGCCTTTTCTTCACCCCCAACTTCAACATCAAGGGAAAAATCTACCCCCACTATATTCTCTACCTGTATACTCTCTCTCCACTTTCTCTCTGACTCATAAACACACCTTAACATTCCATTATTACATTCTAAACTTCATAAGTACTCTCAATATTTACCCCATTACTCTTTAACACCATATTTTTACTTATATTGTCATAATTCTCACTCCTACTTACCTCAGAATTGTAATTAACATCATTATCATCACTATTCAATACTTTACTATCTAACACTACCTCTTCCACTATTTTGTCATTATTATTATTGGTCATAGCTGTAACATTGTCACCTAACTTCTTGTTTATTATCTGATCTAATTTACGTTCTAAATTTTTATTTATTTCATCAATCTTTTTCTCGCAACTGCTACTTATTGATTCTAATATTTGTTCTTTAACTGTATTCAAACGTGTATCAATCTCATTCAGGCGTTTATTCATGTTAATTTCAAATTTAACATTTTGTGTATTCATTTCATCAAATTTACTGTTCTGTTCATCGAATTTGCTGTTTTGAACGTCAAATTTTACGTTAATACTACACTTACTTATATTATACTAAGTTACGAACTACGAATTTACTAACTAATATTATCAAGTTATCAGATATTGCTTTCATGAAATTATATATATCGTCCATTGATAATTCTTTTACTTTAGCTGTTGTTGGAGTAGACTGTGCTGCTACATTATCGATTATCATTGACTCTGTAAGAGTGTTTTCTAAATTTATTTCTTTATTTTCCATTTTGTAATGGTAAAATTATTACTTTTACATCAAAATACTAACATATAGTATCACACAATTTTTTCTCTAACAAAGGATTATACTTACTTATATTACATATGCTCGTAACATAACCTCATCTTTTATTTTCTATGTTTCTAATTACATATCAGTTCCCCGCAACCATATTGTTCTTTCAACAGGTCCATATTTGCAAAATTTTATTTATGCAAACGGTCCAGCTGCTTCGGGCGCCATTGTTAACTCATAAACTTTTATCACTTTATTTCTTAATTTATTTATTTCTTAGGCTTTGTTTATATTGTACACTTACGGCTAGTGCCACCATGTTGTCATGTTGCCAACTTAAATTATTTTACCTACCGTATCCAGGATTTCTAATTGGACGAGTGGAAAACAAGATGGTTGCTTGGAATAATTAATCATTTTCTAGTATGCAAATTAATTTTAGTTTATTACATAAAATTTATCTTTTTCCAATCAAATAAAACTTTATACATTCCCTTTAACCCCAACATTACATATAAAATCTTCTTTCTCCCTTTCTTACATTTTGTTTCAATAGTATTCCAAGTAAAATATAGATATAAAATGGATCATTTGTTTAATGTGAATATAATTTGTTCAGCAATAGTCAAAATAAAACATGAAATATAAATACAAAATAATTCGCTTAATACTTAATAACTTAACTAACACAACGGAAACCAGCGCTTGCACTCACACACACATATCTACCCCAGGATTTTAAGAGCTCTCCATTAATTGTGAAAATATTTAAATTTGAATATTGAAAATTTTGAATATTTTCCTAATTGAAAGTTTTGTTTTTTATTCTTGTATGTTACTTAGCTGAATTTGAGTCCAGGAGACGTCACATTGCTCCACGCATACATTTTATTTTAACTGTTAACTCGTTTTACATCTCTGAAACTGTTATTATATAAAGAAAACTGTTCATTTACGTTATTTATGTATAAATTTTGATTTTATCACATTTTATTGATCTGCGGGCGCGACGAAAACTACGCCCGGTCGGCAGACGCGCGGACTGTTCGCGTCCTTATTTGTTAGCTGTTCATGGCCGACTGACTAGACGAACGGCACTATTTTGTGAAGTGGCCGCGGCTGTTTTACAAACTTTCATTGTTCTAAATGTTGTATCACTACGCCAGTATAAGGTTTGGCCGACACTCCTGGATTCCAGCATGATGTAAGCACCGACATAATATCGTCTGACTTGAGGTTACATAATACCTAACTGTTTTCTTGCGTCTGTATGTTGACCTTGACACAAATCCACATGCCGGTTTGCTGCGTCGTTTCAATTCATGAATAATATTTTACAATCACTCTTTCTAATTTGGTCCCAATAAAATTTACCATATGATGAATTTACGTTTATGTCTCCCAAAATTGTTATTACATCATCAAATTTTATTTACTTTTTATTAAACACCATAAAATTTATTTATTACCCCGGGTAGGCCTAAATGTCCCATTACATCTTAATTATTCATAATAATTTAATTCATTGAAAAGGTATTAAAATATACTCTTACCCCCCCCTTCTGACTCTACCACTCACTGACAGATTTACATAGTATGACACCACTCTCTCAAAATATTTATCAATAATTCTCTAACTCCATTCACATCATTCTACCCTTATACCAAAATACACTCTACCCTCTTTGTACTTAGGACGTGTGTTCCCCCCTATGCTCGTTCCCTTATTGGTTCCTGGACTCCCCCATGGTAACCTCGCCAACGCACATATAGTTCACCTCCCGCCACAACGCTTTTCGTTGAGGACTCCTTGTCACACCACCTCCCTTACAAAATTTCTCTATCACCTAATTACTCTCCCCTTACATCACTCTCATTTCTCTACTTTTACTCACTATCGCTACGGTGTCCCTATTAATACCCAGCTTTCAAGACTAATTTATCCCAAGAATCTTATTCTGTTTAACACCCATTCACTCTGACTGATTCAAATGTCCTATTAAAACAGTTATCACCCAACTTCTAACCTTTATTATCCAATGAAAATCCATAACTATCTCAAATTAATTTCATTTAAAACCTTTTAAAATTCATGTAAACATTTCACTTTATTTACTTGTATTATAAACTTCATACTTACAGTACATCACTCATATACTGTCCTAGACACAAAATATAAACATTTATTACCACCAAATCATGTACACAACTCCATGTATCTTCTGAAACATTATAACAATCATATGATTCCACAACTAAATACATTTTACATTTATTCATTTATTATTTATTATCAAGTTCCAATCATATAAAATCTTTTCAATTCGTTAGCAAAATCTCTTTATACAACATTTTAAATTAATCAATTACTTTATCTCAAATTATTTTAATTCCATCAATTATTAAAATTAACATATTTTAATTACCTTACTTCCAAACAATTACAATTCATTTATTATCACCTTCATAATTATTCTCATTATTTATTTAGTCTGCCAAAATATTATTATTATTATTAAAACAATTTCTACTACATACACACATTGTTTACATTAAATACATTTTACAACATAGACACAATTAATTTCACTATAAATTTATTTACAAATTCTTGTCATTATTTTTCTGTTTACCACACTTCATTTCATAATCTAGCCATGTCATTACCGTAAACTAAAATATTTAAAATGTCCATTCACTTATTTTAATTTCAATCACCGTCATCGTATGAGTCTTACTTTTATATAATAATTACCATCCTTACTCACACTCGTTACACTATTATTATTATTGTAATGACTACTTTCGTTAATTACATCAACACAATAATTAACTACATTTTTGTCTACCATTAATTCATAAAACCTGTCTCCATCAGTAATTTTGTTCAACATACAGTAAGTTATTTTATCATTATACTCCTCTACTACCTTCATTACAACATCAGGTAAGTTTTTATCATTTACAACCTTATTATCAAAATAATCATCAATCTCTGTTTCACAATGTAAGCATTTTATATCATCTATTTCCTTCAATTCTAACCTCTCTTTCAACTCTTTATAATTTCTCTTTAACTGATATAATTCTATCTCCCTATCTACACACAACTCTCTATCTAAATATCTATCATCATACCACCATATCACACTTTCTCTCTTAATATATGCAGGGGACACTACAACTTTATTGCTGCACCACCTATCAGGTGCACAAAAAATCCAGGGACAACTATTTGCAGACCATATGTCTCCCAAATATACTCGTGAAGCCTTTTCTTCACCCCCAACTTCAACATCAAGGGAAAAATCTACCCCCACTATATTCTCTACCTGTATACTCTCTCTCCACTTTCTCTCTGACTCATAAACACACCTTAACATTCCATTATTACATTCTAAACTTCATAAGTACTCTCAATATTTACCCCATTACTCTTTAACACCATATTTTTACTTATATTGTCATAATTCTCACTCCTACTTACCTCAGAATTGTAATTAACATCATTATCATCACTATTCAATACTTTACTATCTAACACTACCTCTTCCACTATTTTGTCATTATTATTATTGGTCATAGCTGTAACATTGTCACCTAACTTCTTGTTTATTATCTGATCTAATTTACGTTCTAAATTTTTATTTATTTCATCAATCTTTTTCTCGCAACTGCTACTTATTGATTCTAATATTTGTTCTTTAACTGTATTCAAACGTGTATCAATCTCATTCAGGCGTTTATTCATGTTAATTTCAAATTTAACATTTTGTGTATTCATTTCATCAAATTTACTGTTCTGTTCATCGAATTTGCTGTTTTGAACGTCAAATTTTACGTTAATACTACACTTACTTATATTATACTAAGTTACGAACTACGAATTTACTAACTAATATTATCAAGTTATCAGATATTGCTTTCATGAAATTATATATATCGTCCATTGATAATTCTTTTACTTTAGCTGTTGTTGGAGTAGACTGTGCTGCTACATTATCGATTATCATTGACTCTGTAAGAGTGTTTTCTAAATTTATTTCTTTATTTTCCATTTTGTAATGGTAAAATTATTACTTTTACATCAAAATACTAACATATAGTATCACACAATTTTTTCTCTAACAAAGGATTATACTTACTTATATTACATATGCTCGTAACATAACCTCATCTTTTATTTTCTATGTTTCTAATTACATATCAGTTCCCCGCAACCATATTGTTCTTTCAACAGGTCCATATTTGCAAAATTTTATTTATGCAAACGGTCCAGCTGCTTCGGGCGCCATTGTTAACTCATAAACTTTTATCACTTTATTTCTTAATTTATTTATTTCTTAGGCTTTGTTTATATTGTACACTTACGGCTAGTGCCACCATGTTGTCATGTTGCCAACTTAAATTATTTTACCTACCGTATCCAGGATTTCTAATTGGACGAGTGGAAAACAAGATGGTTGCTTGGAATAATTAATCATTTTCTAGTATGCAAATTAATTTTAGTTTATTACATAAAATTTATCTTTTTCCAATCAAATAAAACTTTATACATTCCCTTTAACCCCAACATTACATATAAAATCTTCTTTCTCCCTTTCTTACATTTTGTTTCAATAGTATTCCAAGTAAAATATAGATATAAAATGGATCATTTGTTTAATGTGAATATAATTTGTTCAGCAATAGTCAAAATAAAACATGAAATATAAATACAAAATAATTCGCTTAATACTTAATAACTTAACTAACACAACGGAAACCAGCGCTTGCACTCACACACACATATCTACCCCAGGATTTTAAGAGCTCTCCATTAATTGTGAAAATATTTAAATTTGAATATTGAAAATTTTGAATATTTTCCTAATTGAAAGTTTTGTTTTTTATTCTTGTATGTTACTTAGCTGAATTTGAGTCCAGGAGACGTCACATTGCTCCACGCATACATTTTATTTTAACTGTTAACTCGTTTTACATCTCTGAAACTGTTATTATATAAAGAAAACTGTTCATTTACGTTATTTATGTATAAATTTTGATTTTATCACATTTTATTGATCTGCGGGCACGACGAAAACTACGCCCGGTCGGCAGACGCGCGGACTGTTCGCGTCCTTATTTGTTAGCTGTTCATGGCCGACTGACTAGACGAACGGCACTATTTTGTGAAGTGGCCGCGGCTGTTTTACAAACTTTCATTGTTCTAAATGTTGTATCACTACGCCAGTATAAGGTTTGGCCGACACTCCTGGATTCCAGCATGATGTAAGCACCGACATAATATCGTCTGACTTGAGGTTACATAATACCTAACTGTTTTCTTGCGTCTGTATGTTGACCTTGACACAAATCCACATGCCGGTTTGCTGCGTCGTTTCAATTCGTGAATAATATTTTACAATCACTCTTTCTAATTTGGTCCCAATAAAATTTACCATATGATGAATTTACGTTTATGTCTCCCAAAATTGTTATTACATCATCAAATTTTATTTACTTTTTATTAAACACCATAAAATTTATTTATTACCCCGGGTAGGCCTAAATGTCCCATTACATCTTAATTATTCATAATAATTTAATTCATTGAAAAGGTATTAAAATATACTCTTACCCCCCCTTCTGACTCTACCACTCACTGACAGATTTACATAGTATGACACCACTCTCTCAAAATATTTATCAATAATTCTCTAACTCCATTCACATCATTCTACCCTTATACCAAAATACACTCTACCCTCTTTGTACTTAGGACGTGTGTTCCCCCCTATGCTCGTTCCCTTATTGGTTCCTGGACTCCCCCATGGTAACCTCGCCAACGCACATATGGTTCACCTCCCGCCACAATGCTTTTCGTTGAGGACTCCTTATCACACCACCCCCCTTACAAAATTTCTCTATCACCTAATTACTCTCTCCTTACATCACTCTCATTTCTCTACTTTTACTCACTATCGCTACGGTGTCCCTATTAATACCCAGCTTTCAAGACTAATTTATCCCAAGAATCTTATTCTGTTTAACACCCATTCACTCTGACTGATTCAAATGTCCTATTAAAACAGTTATCACCCAACTTCTAACCTTTATTATCCAATGAAAATCCATAACTATCTCAAATTAATTTCATTTAAAACCTTTTAAAATTCATGTAAACATTTCACTTTATTTACTTGTATTATAAACTTCATACTTACAGTACATCACTCATATACTGTCCTAGACACAAAATATAAACATTTGTTACCACCAAATCATGTACACAACTCCATGTATCTTCTGAAACATTATAACAATCATATGATTCCACAACTAAATACATTTTACATTTATTCATTTATTATTTATTATCAAGTTCCAATCATATAAAATCTTTTCAATTCGTTAGCAAAATCTCTTTATACAACATTTTAAATTAATCAATTACTTTATCTCAAATTATTTTAATTCCATCAATTATTAAAAGCAACATATTTTAACTACCTTACTTCCAAACAATTACAATTCATTTATTATCACCTTCATAATTATTCTCATTATTTATTTAGTCTGCCAAAATATTATTATTATTATTAAAACAATTTCTACTACATACACACATTGTTTACATTAAATACATTTTACAACATAGACACAATTAATTTCACTATAAATTTATTTACAAATTCTTGTCATTATTTTTCTGTTTACCACACTTCATTTCATAATCTAGCCATGTCATTACCGTAAACTAAAATATTTAAAATGTCCATTCACTGAGTTTTTATGTAACCCCTGTCATCATATAATAATCTAATATTTTTATAACACAAGTCGTTCTTATCCACATACATCACATTCTTATTATTAATGTAATAACCCATTAAATCTATGTCATTCATTATACCATTATAATTTATAGGATTGTCCCTTTTTATTATTTCATCAACCTTGTCAACATTTGTTAATTTTGTCCAGTCTCCCTTAATATTATTTGTTATTCCCATGTCATTTGTATCATCATATTCATTTACTATATCAATCACAACATAAGGTAAGTTTTTATCATTTACAACAGTATTATCAAAATAATCATCAGTCTTCATTTCATAAGGTAAGCATTTCATATTGTTTATCTTCTCCACTTCTAACCTCTCTATCAACTCTTCATACTTTCTCTTTAACTGAAATAATTCTATCTCCCTATCTGCACACAACTCTCTCTCAAAACATCTCTCATCATCATAACACCTGTCACTACCCCCATGAACCAACTCATTCCATGCAAAGGGCAACATAAAATCACTAAAATACTTCCTGGTTTACCAGATACATCACAACAACAACTTAAGGGACCCTTTGGAGACACCATGTCTCCCACATAACCTCTGGAGGAACCTTTGTCCTCATAAAACACATGTGGAGTATTTACTCCACTTATACTACAAGGAAAATTTACCCTTTGCCCCCCATATTCACCTAACCTCTCTTCACGCTCTCTCTCACTCTCATTACCAACTACTCCCTCATCACTAATTTCTACTCCTACTAAACTCTCATCGCCACTATCATTATTCAATGTATCACTCTCTGATACCACATTTTCAATTACATCACCATTTTTAATATCATTGTTATCACTTGTTAGCTTATTACTATAATTATCGTTATTACTCACCTTGTTAATTATTCCTTCACTAATTTTCGTCATATTACTACCACTGTTACTTACCGTTGTATTAACTATCTGATTTACCGTATTTGTAATCTGTTCCTCTACTGACTCTACCACTTTCTCTATATTGTGTTCTAATTTGTTAAAGTTAGTTTCAAGTATTTCATTGGTTTGCTCAACATTTTTATTAACTTGTTTTATTTCATTTCTAATTTCGTAAAAATTATTTTCGTTTATATCGAAACGATTAACAAAGTCATTGCTTAATTTATCAAGATTATTATTCAAACTGCACAGCGTGCTACATAGATATTTCATCATATTATTTTCGGGTTGATTACTTTCCTTAATTAATTTTGGGGTCATCTGAATCCCCGAATCATCTGAGACATTTATTTTACTTGTAACATTGAATTCACTTGTCTTATTGTCTTGACCCACATTTGGAGTCGAATAGGTTTCAAGGCCGCTCATAACAGCTGATTCACTCATTTAAATTTCACTCTCGTTAGTAGCCATTATTTATTCTTTATGAGATTTGTTAATCTTAACATAATTTCAATCTTACATATATTTAATATTTTTTCTCTTTGTATGTTTTATTTAACTATAGCATACACATCGCTTAACCTGTGCGTAATTTATGTATTCTTACCCAACCTCCAAACCATGCTTGTATTTATCGTAGGTGCAGTTTTTGTATAAATTTTACTTTATAAAACTTGTCCTCAGTTTGAGGCACCATTTGTGATGTTATTTATTAATACATTTATATAATAATACATATATCCTTCTCACCTACCTTAACTTAGCCCAGGGTTCTTCGCACGAACTGTGAATACAAGCATTGTTTCAAGGTTATATCAGTAACATACTCAACTCGCATTTGTGTAAAACAACTAAAATTTTATTTCATTCTTTATACTCCTTTAAATTCCTTGATTACTCATCGTTTATCTCAAAATTAACATATTGCTGTTTCTTTTAAACATGAATAACATAAACATTTATTTTGACATTGTATACTTATTCTAATATTGTAATTAAACCCAATTACAAATGATTAATAATGTATTATGTAGATAAGGAAAAATTATGTTATGTCTATTAGTTTAATAAAAAAAAATTTTTTTATTAATGTTTTATATTGAATCTTTTTTTTTCTATTTGATTAATTAATTACTTTCAAGGGAGTAATTTAGTTATTGTGTTTTTAAACTATTTGTTCACTAGAGATAATCTTGTTATGTAGTCGGATCAAATATTCTCTTTTCTAACTTAGCTCCTCTTCTTCTCCTTCTTCTTGATATATTTCTCTAATAATTCTAAATTATGTTTAGAAAAAAGAAAAAGCTAATATTTATCATACAAATAATTATGAACACAAAGTAATTGAGTAATTCTGACTTTGACATTGGTTGAGATCCACTCAGGTCGATTGTGAAAAAAAATGACAAAATATAATGTTACAAAATTAATTATTTCGAGTTCTTTTAACTGTCGAAATGTTCAGAGAGGGCAAGGAACAAGATACAATACTTACAATTATCTTAAAATAAATTATTATTTGCTAAAAAATAACAGGATTCTGAAAATTGTTAATTATTAAGTAAAGATTCGAACCAATTCGTAGAATGACGTCACTGGCTCGTGGAGGCTGTGCCTATGCTGGTCGCTATGCAAATGGAAATGGCTGCCGTCACCTCGGACTCTGCTACACACGCCGGCGACTATGTTTGGTCTGCTCCCTCAAATATAAAGGTGTATTCCTTCCTCTGCGATGTCGTAGTACCTCTGGAAAATTGTGTGAAGTGTTCTTCCCTCCTCGGCGATGTTGTTCTGTGATAGTTTATTGGTGCAGTGTTCTGTGTTCAAATCTGTTGAGTTCGTGTCCAGATAATATTTGTTGAATTATTCTCAAAATGGCGGTTGATTTCTCATACACGTACTGAATATTAGTATTGCTGTTGTTCTGGTTCAGTTTTGGTGTTATTTATGGTGTAGTGGTGTTATTTTCCATTTGGTAACCTCTATAACATTTTTCTAGGTTGTACGTCAAAGTTTTTTGCACTATTTATATTTTTAGATCTTCCGTCCGTAAATTCTGATCTGTACACATTCACGAGTAACAATAGACTGATGACTTAAAGTCGTCGTTTTTATGGTAATTTATAAAATGTCTTATTCCTCTTCCCATTGTTTTTACAAATTTACATGTCTTGGATTTGATTTCAACTCATAAAAATATATGACAAGTTTTCCTATTTATTGCTGTAACTTAATTATTTATTAATTTTATGAAAATCTAACTATTCAGCAATATTCTTAAGCTAATTTTACATAATTTGATATATAACTGGGTCTGTTTTAAGTTCAGATAAGCCTAAAATTTACAGTTTTTGATATTTATTATAGGCCTTGTATTTTTTACAATTTTAGTAATTAAACGGTTTACAAGTGATTTTATGTTAATATTTCCTTTAAATAATTTTACTCACTCCATGATTATTGCTTGTTGTTAATAATTTGTTGTTATTATACTCCAATATTGATTAATTTACTTTTTATCTGAGTTGAGTACCCCTTAGGCCTAGTATTACATATTTCCAAATAAAGTTAATTTTATTCTTTTGTCATCACATTTGCTAATATTTGTTTCTGTACTGATTACATTTTCATATCTTTGTTTTGCATGGATTAGTTTCTATTCATTATATACAGTTTGATTGAATTTGTTTATTTGGGTTTGACTCTATGATAGTTGATTTTGGTTTAAAATGCTGTTTTGTTTTTCTATTGGGATTTGTTAGTTATTTTGCCCTATTACTCTTTATATGGTTTACAGTTTAATAATAATACAATTTTCATATTACCTACTTTGCCTTCTCTGCCTTAACAAACTTGGAAATTATTGAACATTATTTCAAATACAACAGAATATCTTATATCTACTAATTTTTTTTTTATATCACTTAATTATAACAAAACTATCTTATGTCTATTATTTTTTTATATATCATAGAACTATAACAGAAACATCTTATTATTAGCAATATTTTCAGTCATTGACTGTCCTTTGTTTTTTGTTTCCTTTTATAACAAATTTAATCATATTAAAACATCTTATTACTAATGACACTTTCAGTTATTAACTGTCTTTTGTACTTACTATACCTAATTTGATAAAACAATAAAATAAAAACATCTTATACCTATTATATTTTTATTATGCCTAATCTTTTAAAACACTCTTATCACTAAAACTATTCTTAGTCATTAGACTGTCTTTTATTCTTAGGTTTTTTTATAGGGTATTTCTCACACTGATGGTAGTCTTTTTAAATGACTTCTATTTCCTACACTATTCTTTATTATAGTGTGTCACTTATTATTCTCTACACTCACTGTAGTCTCTAACTTGTATTGTTTTTATTATGGTATTTCACCTTACATTTCCTACACTAATGGTAGTCTTTTTAAATGATTTTTTACACTATGGTAAGTTTTGGTTGGTTTCTACACTATTGGTAGTCTTTTGGTTTGTTTTCACTCTGTTCTTAAATTAGGCTTACATTTTAGTTTACAATTTTATTTTAATTGCATTGTATCCTGTAACTTGAGTTATTTGGTCTGACATTTATCATTAGTTTCAATTATGTAAAAATTGGGTATATTCATTCATCATAATGTTTTAGTGAATATCCTTTCTTGTTTCTATATTGCTTTTATGAACCTTGACGTATTTTGTCTCTTCCTTCTTATTATATAAGTATTTCCTTATCTGGTGGTTTCATGTCCTTATATTATTAATTCAATGAATCTGATTTGATTGTTCGGTTTCATTTATTTTCTCATTTACAGCTCCTTATTAATTTGTTACTGGTTTTGTATCTTGGGGTTTTCTGCTTCTTAATTTAATAAATTTCCCCTTATTAATATTTTGTTTACTTTTTACTTTTGTCTTTTCATTTACTGCTCCCCACCCTACTGGGTATACTGCTGTTGTACTGGGGTTTTATATGGTTGGTTATTTATATATGGACCAAGAGTTTTCTTTATTATTCAGTTTAATTTTATTAACATTTTATCGACTTAATGATCAGCTTCTTTAGTTTATTTTTTAACCATTTATTCTTTCTCACTCACTATTGACATTTTCTTCTTTATTCATGTTGTATTAAGTTAAATTTTAAGGTGATAATTCTGTTATGCTACAATATACTTATTAATTAATCAAGACGAACCCAGCTTGCCACACTCTCTCACTCATTCTTTTTACCCCCTTTTTAAGTAAAATAATGATAATAAATTGTCGGAATGCAGTTACATGTTGTGGCGTCATCGCTCCCGACCGCGTGGTGCGTCACACAGAGTTTGCTTATTCACTGTCCAAGAGGTTGTTGTTTCATTCTTTTTGGATAAAATTTCACTAGTTAACTCTGTTCCATATGTATTTAGATAATTTTTATACTACTTCACATATTTTTGATGTACACTGGTTTGGTCGCTATTTAGTTAGACTCACTTACTACAGATAAAGAATTCCTTAGGGCCCACGCGTCTGGAATTCCTTGCCAGACGTACGCTATTTTGTCGACTGCCACTGTTTATTATTTTCACATTTTTAATAATTGATAAAACTTTGCCCGGCCAGCGACGCTCGCCACTACTCGCGTCCGTTACGTAGAGCTGTTAATCGTCAACTCTCGGCAACTGTGCACACAGTTCCCCACTACAACTCTGTTAAGCAGACGGAAATGCACAGCCTTTATGCTACGAAGTTTTCATCGTCTTTCCCAGTGCATGGATTTGTTTATAGGCCACGTGCTCTAGAGTGGTCAGACGGAAACGATATAGGAGGCTTTGGTGGGAGGAGCCTTTACGGGTTTCCGTTGTCTTAAAAGCACATGGCAAGGAAATGTTACAGTTTAGCCATTTTCTCGTGGCGTCGCTTGTACTGGGTACGCGTCGCATCTGCGCACATGCTGGTGTTGCGCGTACTAGTCCGTGACAAACACTTGATTTTAAAACAGCATTGCGTTCTATTACCACACCCCGCTCACAAAGCTATGTCACTGTTCATTGTCTGAATAGAACCGTAGTTCGCATGGGACTTGCAATATTGACCACAAACAAGTTTAAATAAATTTAATAAAAATAAAATCCCCCTTTTTTGCCCTATTACAAAGCCTGTAGACATAACATGTAGCAGACAATACAAACGCTGCTCTTAATTTCATTTGAAATTATTGTTACTCCATTTTTCTAAAATCAGTCATATTAGTTTCTAAGCAGTGAATGGACATGATATGTCTATCACAAGCCTGTGGTTATTACTGTCTCAGCATGAAGATTAACATTCAGAAGATAATGTGTTCTTAATTGCACAGCACTTCATGGAACTTTTCTGTTCACCACTCAGATTCCACTATTAGTAAATGAGATTATTATTCTGTGTCCACATTGCCGCTGGGTTACCACAATTAGTATTCACCAACTGCAGCTTATTGCCTTCAATGGAGTTAACCTATTCATATGCAGAAACATGTCAACACCTTAACTGCATGATGTGATATAAAATTAATTATCACTGATTTTGTTTTTGAAGCCACCTGTCACCCTTCTACACAAGAAAAGTATTACCTGTTGCTGATTTTTGTACATAATCTGTTTCTCCTATGCCATATCTAGACATTAACAAACATTTTATGTTTTAGTGAATGTAATACTTTGTGTATATTAAGATTCAGGGAAAATATAGTAATGTTTAACCATCAGTACACACTCACGTAGTAATTTGGTAGTATTTATAACATCCATGCTTGTTTTGATTTTACAATACATTCTTGTGTATTGGTGTTTGGTTGTGTATTTAACTACAGTTACTGTATGTAAATTACTTTATGTAAAGGCAAGTAAATCATTTTTGTTATTCAGTCATATATATTGTAATAAAAAAAATTATTACTAATACCAATTATAATGATATAATTATGAGTAGTTTGTTTCTTTACAGTTCAGTATTATTTACTTTATTCTATTAATTGTTAATTCATTTGTCGTGGTATCGTACTGTTTGCTAATTTTATTTATAAATTATACAGGTTGGGTTGGTTTGTAATTATGGTGGAGTGGTCCCTTGTGTTCACTGGTATGAAACCAGATTGCTCTGATAGTCTTTTATTTGTTTGTTGCTTGTAACTGTTCAATAAATGCCCTTGTTTTGTTTATTATTAATTGAGATCTTAAAAGTTTGTATTAATTGTTATTTGTAAGTTTTATTTAATTTATTCTTTTTACTTTATTAGAGTTCATCGATCTAGTTAAATGATTTAAAAAGCACGTATTGTTCCACAATAGGTACGGCCAACTTATTCTTCTTGAGTTGATTTAGACACTATGTTCATATATTTCTAATGAAATGTTAATTATTAAAATGATAATTCATACACCATTCATTACTTTCACTTTTCCTTTATTATCTTTTAGAATTATCTTCTATTTTTCTGATATAAAAATGAATAACATTTCTTGTAATAATAATTGACCAGGCTTGTTTCAGTTATCGCTCAACAGTTGGTAGCATGAGTTCAGATTTTCAGAGATATAGGTTACAATTTACGTTTGGAAAAAATAACCTTTTGGGTTCTTTTGACTACAATAATTAACAAAAAATGCCTTTTTGAAGAACAAAACATTACATTAATTGTAATATTATACAAGAATAACTAAAATCTAAAGTGACAAACAGTTCTTATAATGGACAGAGTTCGCTTTTGAGGTTATCCACGGGTAGCGAGGTTATTCAAGTTTAAATATTACGTACAACGAAATAATAGTTAAAAACAAAATAATTATAATAGTGTTAGTGTTTCTATACTATGATGGTATTAAACTGAGTTCACAAGTGTATAAAAAAGTTGCCGTGGTATAGTGATACTTAAATATTCAGTTGGGTTATACATTTTTTAGATGCACTATATACTTTCCTTTTCTTTATACATTTATTATAATTCACTGTTATTATATATTCACTATAATGTCCTTTAAATATAAAAAATGACTTCACAACACTTGTTCACTGTTAGGTTACTGTTAACTAACTCTTACTTTATTTTTTATTTGACTTTGACTTACCTTTTAAAATCTTGTTAACACTTATACTTTGTTTACATGTTGATTCACCATGTGGTGTTGTTGCCAACCTAACATGTTTGGCGTTCGGGTCCAGGTTCTTAAGCAAGCGCAGAAACGGAATGGTTATTTAGAAATAATCGACTCTGATATCATTTGGTAAAACTTGTGTTTTAATAACCTGAATTTTTTTTAATATTTGAACAAAACAAAAACAAGATGGAGTCGTCCTCCTTTGCCAAAGACAAAACAAAATGGCAGCGAAATATTTTCGCTACATCAGCCTTACGTTTGACACAATTACATAACATATATTTTATCTCCAATTTACTCTGATTAACTATTAAATGAATTTAGAACATACTGCAGTTTACTAGTTCAAATTGTTACGTTGTCTGAATCACGTAACGTTAACCAGTGCTTGTGATTCTTATATATATTGTAACATGACCAAGTGTTACATAACCTAGACATATACCAATAGAATTAATAAATACATGAAAGTAATGTAAGTGAATAACATGATGATGAAAGTAGCGAAGAAGAGAAGGACCAACGAAGAAGAAAGAAGAAGAAGTACCACAAGAAGCAGTAAGCAATACACTGCTTGACACTACAACCAATACTGTAACTGACACTAACTAATGGACAAGCCAAGTTCACTATAAGCTGTCAAGCGAGCCAGTGACTGACTTAAATGTAATTTCACATGTTAATAGAAGTAATTAAAGAATGACAAGAATAATACTATCAGCAGCAGTATTTGGGCTGAGAATAAATAAACAATGACCAGTAACTATCAATGCCTATGACTAAGACTAGCTATGGCCACAATATAAAATTGAAACTTGTATTACAATCCCAAATGTAGTCATAAGAAGTAAGGATAATTGTAAGAGGGAACCTTATATGAATAAGTTACCTCATCAATGTACCAAATGTAACTAATGACCATTATTAAGGCATAAACCCGATGTGAAAGGTATGCCTAGGCTACGCCTAAAACAAACGATTGTCAGTAATTTGATAAGTAGAAAGGACTACTAGTGTAAAGAAAATACACTGAACAATCATTACACCAAGTGTAACAGTGACTACTATTAATATATTATAAAAGTAACAACTCCATTATTAATGGGTAGCATAGAATGAAATAGGATAGACAAAATGTAATTAGGAAGTAAGGCTTATTCATAGTAATGTATTGCCCTAGTTAGTTAAGATTTAATAATTATATTCACTGAATAGGTATTAAGTATAAAGACGGATGTATCAGTGTTCCGACAAGAACGTTTAAACAAAAACGCGATGTGAAACACAAATAATTTATTGATAAGAAAGAATCGTGTCTGGCGTCACTAGCAGACGACAGCGCGAAGCCATGTATCTGAACGTTATTTATATAGAAATGTCAGTGAGAGTGCGAATAAAACCAGTGTCAAACTATATCAAATTAAAGCGCATAAAATATCCTTTAATTTGATAGCGATATTAACCCCGATCGCAACTATAATAAGTGCGTGACATGCGTTAGCATCATTTGTAAATAGAAAGTAAGGAATTTGTTAGTCAATACTAACAACAACGTTAACTGTCAATCATCTTTGCCAAATGACGGTTAATGACGGTTGGAAAACAATGCATCATTTTCGTAACGTCTGGTTGAGCCAATCAAAAAATAGCTTACTAAATGAAACCATCGCCTAAGCCTCATCAAGACAGGGGGTATATAATCGGAATGCGAGTAATTACGACACACTTTATTGTCATTAGCGAGGGCGAAAGGTTGCCGCTCGCCGCCTCAAAATACGTTATTAACTTATAGTATCATGTAACAGTGCATCCATTGAACCATTTCGGCAACACCAAGTAACTACAATACAGTTTACCTAGAATCAGTGCATCGAAGTGAAGTATTTATTTTATTTAGTGCGGGATAAATCGAACAAGAGAAAATAATTAACCAGTATTTCAAATAGTCCAATTTAGTCAGAAGCGGACAATTATTCTCTGTTCATAGTGCGTGTGCAGTGTAATAAACCAGGGTCACTATAATCCGACTGCTGGAGTGTTCAATTAAATTTTAATCTATAAGATTAAAATAAAGAGGTAACATCGTGACAATTTATTTCATTAATCTGAGTATACTGATATTTTTTCAACACAAAATTTGTACTGACACATAACACCAAAACTTTTTATATGTTACACAGTGATTGAATTTATTTAGTGGATTTTTTAATCCTACCTAAGATTTATTTTAGTCTTAAGTAGTATATAATATTTGTGAATAATTAAGCAAGCGTGACGAACGCATAACCTATAAATAGGTTTGATTTTTTAATAAGTAAGTATATAATAAGTATTAGTAAATATTGTTTTATGAAATAATTAACTTCTGTATAGGCATGAACGTTCTTTCTTGTGTTTAAAAGAATTTACGCCCGAGATATATAAAATTAATGTTTAAATTTTATCTGGGAATAACCAGAAAAGTTGTTTATGCTTTGAGCTAGCTAGTAGGGTAAGTGAACGAAATAATTTCAATTGTATATCAATGTATTTTTCTTACTGATGTTTGTTTGAATTCATTATCAAGGGTACAAATAAAACCCAGTTATTAGGAGCATAACTTTGACTTAATTTATTTCAAAAAGTAAATAAATAATTAATTCAGAATAACCAAAGGAACTCTGATTAGAGATCATACGTTGTTAAATTTGAATTGCCATAAGGGCAATAAACATCAATATCAGTTTTTTTTTAAGGAAAATTAACAATTATTTGATTCTATTAATTGGTTTTGCACGGGATTTTCCTAAAATAAACCTGTGTGGCGCCCATTATTAAACAAGGAATAACCTAACCTTGTAAGTAAAGCAAGTTGGTTTTGGAAACCGTCTTGGCAGCTTATTAGTTTATAAAAAGTGAACTTCCGAACTTCCAGAATCACGACCAGGTACGTGGAAGTGTATTTTTATTAATTTTATTGTCCAGACGTGACTTGACTTTACGTACTTAGACGATGGTTAACCTGGAGGAGGAGTTTTGCTGCCAGAATCGACGCGACAGCTACCTTCATCAATCGACCAGCTAGTACGCTTTATTCATTAAATAGAGAAACATTACTGTTCAAACAAATTTACTGCAATCATTTTTATTTAAAGGAGTTCTTTTAAGATAATTATAATTTTTTTCGATTCATCATAACTTGTAATTTTGACTTTGATTTTCAATACTAAACACATAACTTAAAACTTATAACACATTATTAAACACACCTAATATAGTTTTATTACAAATTGGCGACCAGCAACGTGAGGCTGAAAAATATTAAACAAAAATATTTTTAATATTTATAATAAGCCCGGCAAACACAAAAGAACAACCATGCCACACACACACCAATACGACACAAGATACAAGGACAGCCGAGTAGAAGGGATACAGACAAATACAGAGACGCCGGAGACACAACCAACGCCCGAAATGGAAGTCACAACAAATAATAACATAGAAACTCGACCAGAAGAAACACCCCATGCAGAACCAGAAGTGGAAGTAATGGTCAGCGACCAACCAGCCAAAACAACCGAAGGGGCAAGAATAGAGAACATGCTGATGATGATGATGATGGAACAAATGAACAGACACCAGGAAGAAGCAAGGGAAACTTCAAAGAAAGATAAGGAAGACTTAAGGAAGATGGAAGAAACCTTGAATAAAAATAATGACTCAATAAATAAAAATATGGAATCGATCAACCGGAAGATGGACGACAACCATAAAAATAATGAATTATTAAATAAAAATATAGAATCGCTGAAGGAAGATAATCGTGATATGAACAAGAACTTAGAGTCATTGAAAGCAGATTTACATACACGATTAGACGACAATAATAAGAACTTCGAATTATTGAAAGAAGACTTGAATAAAAAGATAGACGATACCAGTAGATCCATGGACGCGTTGAACAATAAAATCGACGACAACAACAGAGCGTTGAAAGAAGAGTTGAATACCACATTAAATGATATTAGCAGGAAGATGGAGGAAAGTAATGAAAAAATTAATACCAGAATAGACACGGAGATAACAGTCGTGAGAAAAGAAATTACAGAAGTGAACGAAAGATGTGAACAGCACGGCCAGAATTTAAAATGGACGAGAGAAGAGGTCGACGGGAGGATTGACAACATAGAGGAGATAACCGAAGCCCGGATCGAGTCGCTGAAAAGGATGAGCCAAGACGAAATCAAGCAGGTGAGAACCGACGTGGGTGAGCGATGCGAAGAGATAAGTGCGTCGGTGGACACTGTAAGAACTTTGACAGTCGCAAACCGGGAAAAAATAGAAGAGCTACGACAACGTGAGATCGTGCAAATGAGAGAGGAGATTGAAGTCATCTGTAACCGTCCTGTACAGGGTCAGTACATACAACCGACTGACAACCGTGACGTCATCAACTTCAAAAACTACAGGAAGAATCCAATCGAATTCTTAGAACGCTTCGACGAAAACTTGGCCAGGATTCGAGAAAACAGGTGGAATGTAATAAGGAGCCTAATCGATGAATATTTTAAGGAGATTTATGACAATTGGTGGACTGCCACACGCCATGAAGTCAACAATTATGAAGAGTTTAAAACACAATTCCGTGCGAAGTATTGGTCGGAGGCCACACAGAATATAGTGCGTGACAACATCTGCCATGGTAAATATGACGCAGGTAGAGGAGCGACTATGACATCTTACTTCTTAGGTAAGGTGTGTTTAGCGCGTAACCTGGAACCGAAAATACCAGAGGAGTGCCTCGTTACCAAGCTTTCTTACCATTTCGAGGAGGGAGTCGCCAAAGCACGCCAGTGGGGGACAAGTGAAGACGATACAAGCCATGTCAGCCTTACTTGAAGACCAGGAGCACGAAGGTTATTACAGAAGAAGCCGCCGAAGGAACGAAAACTTCCAGGACAGGGGCGGTAATACAAATAACAACAATGCAAATTTCAGAAATTACCGAGGCAATTTTAATAACAATAGTAACAACTCAAATCAAAATCACGCTAATAATAATAATAATGACAATAACTATAGACCCGGTAACCAATATAATAACAATAATAATAATACTGGTAACTACAACCATAATAATACGAGACGACAGAATTACAACAACCAGCCAAGAATTACACCCCAGAACCAAGGCGGAAATAACCCACCGCAACAGTACCGCAGGGCTAATTATGTTCAGGCCAACTACGAACCAAGTAGAAGACGATACTACCCTCGACGAGATAGTTTCAGTGGGGACAGAAGAAATGCAAGAGGCGGACGGTGGAGGAGTAATAGCATCGAGGGCGACAGCCGCAACAATGACTATCGGCCGCAAGTTCACTTCGCTCCAGACCATGAACAGAACCATCATGGAGGACGGCCAGAAACTGACGAAAGAAATCAAGTAGACACTCAAGACAGGCGCCATGAAGAGAATGCCATCTCTTTAAACGCCTCGCGGCAGTGAGAAACTATGTAGACCCCTCGCTGATCCATTCTATTGGGTACAATTACGGCACAACTTCGAACAAAATTACTATATTACACAGTCACTACCTTAAGAATATAAGACAAGAGTTGTTAGAAGAGGAAGGAACTGATCACCGTCAGTGCACCCATGATATTCTTGATAGCAACAGGATTGCCATTTCGCAGTTTAATCGGCTGCGACATCTTACAAAAATACTCAGCTGTAATCGATCTAAATAGAGAAAAGTTAACTCTAAATATGTCAGATACGGAGTGGACGGCAGATATTATTGGGAGCATGGAATCTCCTCAAGAACGAACCATTTACCACATCCAAGAAATAAACAATCCAAGGTATCAAATGCCCAGTCATGAAATTGAGTATCCGACAACTAACGACAGTTTGTGGGAGGAGAAGATCATGGAGATACGACAATTCCAGTCAACCAACAGAACCCATTCACCAAGTCCAGATCAACTCGAAATGTTAGTAGACATATATTACCAATACAGACATGTGTTTTCAGACCTTCCTGGAAAAGTAAAGAACTATCAGTGTGTGTTAAGTTTTAAGGAACCTGTCAACTTCAATCGCAAATCTTATCCAATTGCATACTCTCTGAAAGAAGCAGTTCGCACAGAAATTAACCAGTTGTTAAAAGACGATATTATAGAGTACAGCCAATCACCTTATACCAGCCCCATTGTTGCAATTAAAAAGACGAATGGGAAGGTGAGACTCTGCTTAGACGCAAGAGAAATAAATAAGCATTTAATTAATAACCGGACATCTCCGGGTGAAATCGAAGAAATTTTGAAAAAGTTTCATGGAGTACAGTTCATCAGTTCGTGGGACACTGTCTGCGGCTACTGGCAGGTGGAGCTGCACCCCAACAGCCGGAAATACGTCGCATTTATATTCGAGGGGCGCAACTACCATTTCAAACGGTTGCCCTTCAGATTAATAAATTCTGTAGCGATATTTATACAATGTATGGACCAAGTATTAGGTCAGGAAGCGCTCAAGTTCACTACTGTTTACGTGGACGACCTATTGATTACATCTACGAACTGGGAGGAGCATTGTCGGAGAGTAGACCACGTACTGAACAAACTGTCCGAAAACCACATTACATTAAAACTAGAAAAGTCCCAACTCATTGCTAAAGAAGTGCAATTTCTAGGATTTCAACTGACAGAATTGGGAATAACACCATCAAAAGAAAAGATTGAGGCCATACAAAAGTTTCCCACACCCAGAAATAAAAAACAACTGCAGTCATTTTTAGGTTTATGTAATTATTACCGCAAATTTCAGAATAATTACTCAGAGTTAACAACCAAATTATCTCCACAGTTATCCTCAAAAGACAAATGGACATGGGGACCAACTCAAGAAACTATATTTCAACAAATCAAAACAAAATTCTTGGAGACAGTGATACTACATCACCTCGACTTCAACAAACATTTCTATCTCAACTGTGACGCAAGTGACATCAGCCTAGGTTCTACTCTATACCAAGAGGATGAAGACAGGAACCATCTTGTTGTAAGTTTCGCTAGCCGAACCCTAAACAAATGCGAAAGGAATTACAACGTAACAGAGAAGGAGCTTTTAAGTGTGGTATTTGCATGCGGAAAATTCCGAACCTATATACTAGGATATTCCATTACTGTCCGGACGGATCACAAGTCCATATCCTTCTTAAAAAACTGTAAGCTAAGTCATGGCCGTTTAGCAAGATGGACCTTAGTCTTACAGGAATACAGCATCAGCTGGGAATATGTCCCAGGGGAAAAGAACATAGCAGCTGATATTCTATCACGTGTTAATATTACCAACCAGACTTATGAAGGAGAGAAAGAGACAATTGCAAAGGTTTACAACATCTTAAAGAGTCGGACAGAATTGGAAGATATAGTCAAGGAAGTGGAACAACACCAAAAACAAGACAGTAAGTTAGTACAAATTTTCCAAAGACTAAATGATCAAGACGATAGAATAACCCTGTATTACTGTGTACTGAATAATGTATTGTTTGTCAAACTAAATGCCACTATAACACCTGGAAACTAGTCATAACCAAGACACTAGAGAAGGACATCATAACGGACTACCATATTCGTTATGGACACATAAGGGCAGTTAAGGTAATAAAAGCACTGGAGGAGCACATGTACATCAAAGACATCAATAGAAGGGTGAGGAATTATATTAAAAGTTGTCAAATATGTCAAATGGTGAAGTGCACCAACGAAAGAAAGGAGGGGCAGATGATTCCCATAACCTCATCAGACAAATTAGAGAAAGTTTTTGTGGACATCTGTGGTCCATTTCCCAGAAGTGGAGGTCGACGACAGTATAAGTATTTGCTAATAATGTTCGATCATTATACCAAGTTCATAAAGTTGTATCCGATAAATCGTGCAACTACCAACAAAATACTTAACATAATCACACTAAATTATATACCTGAAGTGGGCTGTCCGAAGACAGTAATAACGGACCATGGTACCCAGTTCAAGGGACGGAGATGGAGAGACACACTGCTGGAACATGGGGTAAAAACCTATTAAACCTCAGTGTACCATCCCAGCAGTAATCCATCTGAAAGAGTGTTGAGGGAAGTGGGAAGGATTCTCAGAACCTATTGTTCCAGTCAACAAAGGAAGTGGAGTGAATACATCCCAGCTACTGAAGACTTTTTTAATTTAGCACACCACCAGTCGATTGAAACAACCCCTTATAACGCAATGTTTGAGAAGCCTCCGCCTAGAGAGATTAGTGACATAATTCAATTCCCCCAAGGTCAAGAATATCAGTTTAACAGAATCCACTACCATAACAAAATTATGGAAAAATTAGAACAGCGAAAAAGGAAATATCAACAACAAGTGCCAACACGAGTAATACAATATAACTTAGGAGAACAGGTACTACTGAAGAACAGGGAGTTGCCCAGTACAATGGAGGGTATCACCAAAAAACTACTAGTACTGTACATAGGCCCTTATACCATAACAAAGGACCATAAAAATAATACATATGAAGTTACGGATACCATAAATAAAAAGGTCAAAGGTACCTATAACCAAGCATCTTTAAAGAAATATTATATGTAAGGAAATTTGTTATGAGATGTTATTATAGGGTGCCAAATATAAACATGTCATACTAGAGATAGGTATAAAAAAGGGTACCTGTGAAACGTAATTGTCCCAAACAATGAACCCAATAGAATGGAGAAGCCCAAGAGAACCCCAACATATAAACTATAAATGTAATTATTATTATAAAAGGACGAATTATATTATTGTGCGACGATTACCACAAGAATGTTTAGTGTATAAGAAATTTTAAAAGTGTCTAACATGAAAAGATTAAACTAATGATCAAGAAGATCATTTATTATACCCAGTGTACTGAAAGTGTCTAATTTCCTATAGCCATCCTGTTTACCATATTGTGTTATAAAAAAGAGTGTGTATTATAGGTATATGTACCAAAACTATATGTTATATATTGAATAAGAACCAGGTTTGTCATATTAGATGATAGAGAAAAATGTGTATTATAAACCAAATGATTTTATGATAAGAAAAATATCTATTGTATAGTATAGAACAAAAGAGTATCGTATAACAAAAATGTATATAAAATAGTGATATAATGTTACCCTAATACTCCTATATTAAGGTCAACCAATGAAAATATATTAATATCATCCAGAATAAATGATTTCAACAACTATCATTTGAAGGAGTAGAGAGGAAGAATACCAAAGAGAGTTAATTAGAAAGAAGGCTATTATTATTATGGAATGAAGAGAGAGAAAACTGTTATTTAATCGTTAAATAAATTTAATTGTCAATGAAGAGAGAGAAAACCCAATCTTGTCTATTAATATGTTATTATTATATCGTTATATTGTACCTTAATTATCAAATATTGTCCGATCCAAGAAGTATATTAAAATCATCCAGAATAAGTGTTAAAAGATTCCAACACTTGAAGGAGTAGAGAGGAAGAATATCAAAGAGCAGAATAATAAAGGAGAAGGCATGAATAAGGAATAGAATAATTAAATAAGGTATAAATAAAGGTATTTATCATACTATAATACGGGAAAAAGTGTATCATATCGAATGTACCAAGACCATGTAGCATTTTAAGTAAACTATTAATGAGAATGATTATTATCTGATATAATAGAGAAAAATGTCTATGAATAAATAACAAAAATAATTGTCAAAATACTACTGTTATCGAGGAGTATAAAAAATATTAATTAAACGATGAAGAAAGTATCTAATTGTATTTACCAACAAGAGATGTCAGAGGATATCTAACAAAAAAATGTTTACTATATGAATACTGTAAACCCTGATAATTCAGGATAATTGTAAACTATTGATGAGCGTAAACTTATAAACTATGAATAAGAGTGAAGTATTGTAAACTCAATAGTTAAGAAACGACTGCATAATTGTATGATGATCAATAAGTGTGTAACTTTAAGAATATTCAGAGAAACCAAAACAAATTACCAACTAGTATAGAAAAGTAACAACAAGGCTAATAAAGAACATAGCCAATATATCAAGTCTGAAAAGGAATAATTACCTGTGAAAAGAAGTATGTTAGCTAAAGTATACAAGAATGAAATGTGATACAAATGAAACCTCTAATACCTTGAATGTTATATTGAATATGTTATATTATTGAAAAATGGATGATATGTTATATTTTATGTGTTGTGATAGTGCAACTGTTGCTACGTGCAGTTTTTATTTTGTCCCAGACAGAGATGAGGATTCCTCTGATTCTGAGGACGTGTAGTTGAGGAACGACGGAGAATGGATGCCAAATAGAGCCCCTCTGACTCTGAACCCACTACAAATGTTAGGGAATTAAATGATAATATATCAAGGATTATTAATAAAAAACCTGTGAGGTAAAAAATGAAAGAACCATTGAGTTTATCACGAAAATAAAGATGTGCAATGAGAAAGAAAAATGTATTATTGTAAGACAGGAAATTGTTAGTTTAAGAAATGAAACCTATTGTAACTAAATGACTTAGAATATAAGAAACTTGAAAAATACTAGTAAACTAAAAATTATATCACTAGCCAAGAACTCAATCTAGTGCAACACACTAACAGAATGTTGAATTCAATGCACAAAGAAAAAAGCAGTAATAGTATAATAAAACTAAACTGAAATGATAATTTCTTCAAATGTAAAATTTCTCTCAAATTATCAATTTTGAGAGGGGAGTATATGTAACATAACCAAGTGTTACATAACCTAGACATATACCAATAGAATTAATAAATACACGAAAGTAATGTAAGTGAATAACATGATGATGAAAGTAGCGAAGAAGAGAAGGACCAACGAAGAAGAAAGAAGAAGAAGTACCACAAGGAGCAGTAAGCAATACACTGCTTGACACTACAACCAATACTATAACTGACACTAACTAATGGACAAGCCAAGTTCACTATAAGCTGTCAAGCGAGCCAGTGACTGACTTAAATGTAATTTCACATGTTAATAGAAGTAATTAAAGAATGACAAGAATAATACTATCAGCAGCAGTATTTGGGCTGAGAATAAATAAACAATGACCAGTAACTATCAATGCCTATGACTAAGACTAGCTATGGCCACAATATAAAATTGAAACTTGTATTACAATCCCAAATGTAGTCATAAGAAGTAAGGATAATTGTAAGAGGGAACCTTATATGAATAAGTTACCTCATCAATGTACCAAATGTAACTAATGACCATTATTAAGGCATAAACCCGATGTGAAAGGTATGCCTAGGCTACGCCTAAAACAAACGATTGTCAGTAATTTGATAAGTAGAAAGGACTACTAGTGTAAAGAAAATACACTGAACAATCATTATACCAAGTGTAACAGTGACTACTATTAATATATTATAAATGTAACAACTCCATTATTAATGGGTAGCATAGAATGAAATAGGATAGACAAAATGTAATTAGGAAGTAAGGCTTATTCATAGTAATGTATTGCCCTAGTTAGTTAAGATTTAATAATTATATTCACTGAATAGGTATTAAGTATAAAGACGGATGTATCAGTGTTCCGACAAGAACGTTTAAACAAAAACGCGATGTGAAACACAAATAATTTATTGATAAGAAAGAATCGTGTCTGGCGTCACTAGCAGACGACAGCGCGAAGCCATGTATCTGAACGTTATTTATATAGAAATGTCAGTGAGAGTGCGAATAAAACCAGTGTCAAACTATATCAAATTAAAGCGCATAAAATATCCTTTAATTTGATAGCGATATTAACCCCGATCGCAACTATAATAAGTGCGTGACATGCGTTAGCATCATTTGTAAATAGAAAGTAAGGAATTTGTTAGTCAATACTAACAACAACGTTAACTGTCAATCATCTTTGCCAAATGACGGTTAATGACGGTTGGAAAACAATGCATCATTTTCGTAACGTCTGGTTGAGCCAATCAAAAAATAGCTTACTAAATGAAACCATCGCCTAAGCCTCATCAAGACAGGGGGTATATAATCGGAATGCGAGTAATTATGACACACTTTATTGTCATTAGCGAGGGCGAAAGGTTGCCGCTCGCCGCCTCAAAATACGTTATTAACTTATAGTATCATGTAACAGTGCATCCATTGAACCATTTCGGCAACACCAAGTAACTATAATACAGTTTACCTAGAATCAGTGCATCGAAGTGAAGTATTTATTTTATTTAGTGCGGGATAAATCGAACAAGAGAAAATAATTAACCAGTATTTCAAATAGTCCAATTTAGTCAGAAGCGGACAATTATTCTCTGTTCATAGTGCGTGTGCAGTGTAATAAACCAGGGTCACTATAATCCGACCGCTGGAGTGTTCAATTAAATTTTAATCTATAAGATTAAAATAAAGAGGTAACATCGTGACAATTTATTTCATTAATCTGAGTGTACCGATATTTTTTCAACACAAAATTTGTACTGACGCATAACACCAAAACTTTTTATATGTTACACAGTGATTGAATTTATTTAGTGGATTTTTTAATCCTACCTAAGATTTATTTTAGTCTTAAGTAGTATATAATATTTGTGAATAATTAAGCAAGCGTGACGAACGCATAACCTATAAATAGGTTTGATTTTTTAATAAGTAAGTATATAATAAGTATTAGTAAATATTGTTTTATGAAATAATTAACTTCTGTATAGGCATGAACGTTCTTTCTTGTGTTTAAAAGAATTTACGCCCGAGATATATAAAATTAATGTTTAAATTTTATCTGGGAATAACCAGAAAAGTTGTTTATGCTTTGAGCTAGCTAGTAGGGTAAGTGAACGAAATAATTTCAATTGTATATCAATGTATTTTTCTTACTGATGTTTGTTTGAATTCATTATCAAGGGTACAAATAAAACCCAGTTATTAGCAGCATAACTTTGACTTAATTTATTTCAAAAAGTAAATAATTAATTCAGAATAACCAAAGGAACTCTGATTAGAGATCATACGTTGTTAAATTTGAATTGCCATAAGGGCAATAAACATCAATATCAGTTTTTTTTAAAAGAAAATTAACAATTATTTGATTCTATTAATTGGTTTTACACGGGATTTTCCTAAAATAAACCTGTGTGGCGCCCATTATTAAACAAGGAATAACCTAACCTTGTAAGTAAAGCAAGCTGGTTTTGGAAACCGTCTTGGCAGCTTATTAGTTTATAAAAAGTGAACTTCCGAACTTCCAGAATCACGACCAGGTACGTGGAAGTGTATTTTTATTAATTTTATTGTCCAGACGTGACTTGACTTTACGAACTTAGACGATGGTTAACCTGGAGGAGGAGTTTTGCTGCCAGAATCGACGCGACAGCTACCTTCATCAATCGACCAGCTAGTACGCTTTATTCATTAAATAGAGAAACATTACTGTTCAAACAAATTTACTGCAATCATTTTTATTTAAAGGAGTTCTTTTAAGATAATTATAATTTTTTTCGATCCATCATAACTTGTAATTTTGACTTTGATTTTCAATACTAAACACATAACTTAAAACTTATAACACATTATTAAACATACCTAATATAATTTTATTACAATATATATATATATATATATATAAACCGGCACACACACACACACACACACATACACACACACACACAAACTCACACATAAACTAATTCAACGGTACATTTTTAATTTTTACTTGAGCTCAAAATATTTTAGAAAGATTGGTATTTTACAGTAGGTAAAAGGTTTACTTCCCTGCCTCGCTAGCTGAAGATGCCGTCAAGCGTCCCTCATGTTGTGCTTATACGATCTATTTGCAAATATATAAAGTCCCTAGTTCTGGGCGACATTTTTACTATTCTATTTAATACACAATATTATAATAATAATTCTTTTTCACCTACCTTGACATGAGCCCAGGATACGTCGCACGAACCTGTGAATGTTAAGCGTGACTTAGGGTTATACTATTCAAGTACTCAACTCTCGTTTTGGTAACATAACTCAGATTTTATTTCATTTCTATATTCTTGTTTAATAATCTTATAGTGTTTTACTTTTCTCTTTTCTTCTAGTATCAAAACATGTACATATATTTATATATAAAAAAAACTTTAAACTTCAATTAACTTATTCAATATTTTGTATAAAACGACCCAGTTTGCTGCACACACACTCTCATTCCATTATAAAACCCCTTTTGTGTTAATTACTTTACATCCCCCTTTAAAACATGATTATAATAATTTTGATTTGAGTACCGTACAGTTTACCGTGGCATCTACGTCGACTGCATGGCGCGTCACTCACACTACTCCCTTTTTGATGAAAAACTGTTATTGTTCCGTTGATTTTGTACACTACACTTGTTCACCGATTCATATTATTTTAATTTAATTACACTTTTTATTCAGACATCCTGTTATAGTCGGCTGACCTTTATATTGCCCGGGCAGAAAATTTAGTTGGACCACGCGTGGCAGATTTTATTAGTCGAGTGGGGGGAGCGCTACCAACAATTTCTCCCACCAGAAAACTAGGCATAACTGAATTACAATGCCTTAGGCGTTAAAGTCATCGTCACTGTTCAGGTAACACGTGCAACTCCCGTGTGTTGGACGTCGACGAAATCTGGTGTCCACTGGTTTACGTCACTGAAAAGGTGTGTCCTTAATCATGCATCCGTCGTGTTCCACGCACATGTTGAACAAAATTCGCAAAAAGCCATTTTGCTCGACTTCTGTAAGCGTCGGTTATGGGCTCCGCAGGTGTTTGTGCGCATTACACAGTACTGAGGTTCTGCGAATTAAACTGTTGTTGACAACACGCCACATTCCATTATAACGACTTCACCTCACAGCTCCTTTGTTTGAACCACAATTTATATTACCATGGGACTGATCACGCAGATGAAAATGAATTTACAATTTTTTAATAAAATAAAAACCCCTCCCTTTTAGCCCCGTTACAGTACCCCCCATGAGAGATCTTCTGCCGAAACAGAAGAAATCTCATTGCTAAACCCGTAAGAGGATCGGTGAGGATATGGTGCCAACAACCCCCCACTAGTTCTTACACGTCATGGGTAAACTACCCCCCTGGCTCGGCGACTATGGCTGCACCTGAGCGATATTACTGGACTTCTCTGTACGAGATCCCAACACCATAAAATCGAACAGACACGCACCACAGCGCACCTAACCTTGTAACATGCCAACCCGAACTCCAAGTCCCTGGCCTTATACCATGCCAGATCCTCAACCGATATGTTCCCTCATGTCATGCATACTGGGTCGCCTTCAGCAATACTGGGCGCATACATATACTTATTAATACGTCCTAAACAAACTCCTTAAACATTTTAAAATCATTCTTCAAATTACGATATAGCAAACAAATTAAATTCCAATCATTAAATTTGGTTAAAATTTCATCTAAGTTCCAAATCAATCTGTTCTGTTACCATTTCTTTCTTCAAAATCAAAAATAAAATCTTTTACATGACTCTATTAAATCTATCAATTCTCTTCAATATTAATAACAATCCTAAAGAAAACAAATTGAATACCTTATTAAACATGAATTCACTTACTCTAACATTCGTTTACACATATATTCTAAACAATATAATTCAATAAAACACTAGTAATACACATAAACAATAATACACTTGAAATTCAAACATCACCTATATGGCAGGCATAAAATTCAAAATTTTTTTTTTCAAAAAAAAATTTTAAATTATCACAATATTATTTTTTCAATTTTCAGAAAACAAAAATATTTAATTCAATTAAAAAAAAACAAAATGGCATCAATCCATTGCTAGAAACAGGTCTTGCCCATAACATCAACCATCAGCTGATCTCTCTGGGTCAAGTCAATGACCTTGACATACCTATGTTATACAAAGCTACATCATGAAGTACATAAGACATCTTTAAAATTCTTTATCTTCAAACATAATACAATAAGACATTTAAAATTAACATGGTGATTATTACGAGTAACAATAAAATTGACATTTAAATTGACCAAAATTTACACATTTTATAGCTCTAATTACCTTCAATTTCTATTAAAATGTGTCACTTGTTTCAATTAATTTTATACATTTTGACTATGACTTTCTTTCTTTAATATTCGCATTCTCAATTAGTTTGGGTGACTTAATTATTCCTAATAACTCATTTTATCAACTCGGCATGTATACGTTTATAATCTTCCCCCTTTCTGACTCTAATACTCATTAACAGCTTTAACTGATATGACACCCCTCTATCAAAAAGTCTAACAACCATTCTCTAAACCCAACTTACTACTCAACTCAATTCGCATCATTCTACCCTTATATAAAAAAAATACTCTCTACCCCTTTGTACTCAGAATGTGTGTTTCCCTCCCAAAGCTCACTCCCTTATGTTGGTTCCTGGACTCCCCCTAAGTAACCCTTTCCGGCGCTAATCGGTCCCTTCCCGCCACAACGCTTTTCGTTGAGGACTCCTTATCACACCACCCCCCTTACAAAATTCCCATCAACTAATTACTCTCCCAATACATCACTTTCATTTACAAAATATCTCCATTTATTTATTACCTCAATATATCAATCATTACTCTACATATTTTCCCCTAGCTACTGTGTCACTATTACATCTCAAATTCTACATTACTTTTGTTCACAACAGTATTATTCTCTCTAGTACCCCTTTAAACTCAACGTGGACTGATCTAAATGTCCTAACGAAATATTAATCACCCAAATTCTACCTTTTACAAACCATTTAAAATTCTTAACTCCCTCAAATTATTTCCATCATTTAAATTAAAATCTTTTAACACATTGCAAATCTATTATATTCAAACACTAATTATCTTCAAACAGTTAATGGCATTGAAAAATTTGTAAATTGTTTGTAAGTGATATACTACATTTATAACTCCAGCAATCAGCTGATTTTCTTGGCAAGGTAAATGACCTTACTACTGATACATTCTACAATTATATGAAATACATATTTTTAGAATCCTTATATCTAACATACTACATACAATTAATACACATACACAAAATTATATGGTTATCCTACAATGTTATTTGAATTCATTACAAGTTATATCTGGTACTTAAAATGGTTTTGCTCTCATAGGGATATAAATCGCTACTCATTGAGACATAGTCATAGCAACAGTTACTGAACAGCTCTATGGATTGTCAACCCCCAACTCTCTCTATAGAGTCATGTTATAAGTTGACCGCCCGCTGTTTACAGAGGTCGTCACCCTCTCACTGCAATTTACAGCTACACTCCCACTACCTCGTTACTTAAAGTCCCCCCTTTACCCAGTTACAATTAGGTAAACCACCTGCCGGTCGGTCTAGGTATTTACCTTGTGCACAGATGCTATATCTGTGCCCCTGGCTTGTAACTGCCAGCTCCTTTACCACACACACTATTGTTTATTGATGGTGGACTGTTGCGTCCATTTGCATCCCCAAGAACTGAAGTTACATATATAAGGTATAATCGCTGACTATACCGTTCTTGGTTCAGCGTTACATAAAAATTCGGTATTACTGATGTCCGAGGACACCAGTAATCCTACTAAAATGATTCACACACCCTTAAAGACGGCACTATCGACACCTTCGACGATAGCCGCTGTTCCATAGTTATGTAGTTTCCCCTGTTACCCCCCTGGTTCAACTTCAAAATTCACCAATTTTGTAACTACTTATATAATTCCACGGCCAGGGCCTGGTGAAACCGTGACCGCCCGAAATGTGGGGAAACTACCAAAAGACATATAAGGCCAACGCTGACACCGCTACTGCAATTCACGGAAGGTCAACTCTTATATTTTTGGGTATATTAATTACTTGATTGATTTTTCATTCTTAACATAACACATACAATATACTCATAATTAACATGGCGATTACTTCATTAAAACAAACAATTCACATCCTTACATTTACATATAAAATTATAAACATATTTTAATTTCACTTGAACTTCTATTAATTAATTATCAATTCTTTATCATTTACTATGTTAAATTTTTCTTTGTTTTTAACCTTCCTTTTACCTAACATTTCATTTAAAATTTGCTTTTTTAGACCTTGAACATTTTACTTTGTTTAAATTGCATTATAAAATTTATACTGTAGCATGACAGATATTCCACCAATAATTAATTCATTTAAGATCATAAAAATAATTAAATTACATATACTCAAAGAATGTCAAATAAAATTCAATTATACTTCAAAGGAAAACACCACTATAAAAGAAAAACAATAATTAAATAATAAAAATGCAACCATAAAAGTCAAAGAAAATAAACTAAATGAAACTCATATTAAAAAATCAGGAGAATACCCAGGAGGTTAGGAGCAGGTGATAAAGAAAATACCCCAAACACAAGAAGACACAAGAAGAGGAAGATTAGTATCAGGTGATAAACAAGATATCCCGAAACAAGAAAGAAGAGTAAAGTTAGTATCAGATGATAAAGAAGATACTCCAAACCCAAGAAGAAAAGCAGATAATAAAGAAGATACTCCGAACCAACCATCGGACAAGATAACACTGAGTACCTTGGTTTACCCAAGAATGAACACAAGAAGGAAGACGAGAAGAAAGGAAGAAATAGGATGGAAGAACCACCATAAAAACCTATTATTAACTACCATTAACCCCAAACCAAATGATACCATTAAAGAAAGTATAACACCCCAAAACCTGATGAAATTGTAATTATTTATAAACAAAAGTATTGTGTAGTATGATAAGAGGTGCACCAACTAAAGTTATTATATGATAAAAAATAAACAAATCTTTACAGTCCATGATGACTAAAGGTCTGGTCTGAGAATAATAAAACTCAAATATAAGTCAGAACCAACAGTGAAAGTGTACTAGTGGAAGTGTTTTGAAATGTAATAAATTTCAAGTTGTAGTGTATCTATAACTTAAACAATGTGCTATAAAATAACTTTTATATTTTATAATTAACAAGAAATGAAATATTAAAATGGAAAATATTTCCAATATTTCATTAAATAAGCTCACTTTGTTATCTCTAGACATTCAAAGGAATGCCAATAACAAAGAAAGTGTGGGTGGAAATGTTTACTGTATAAGGGGATGTTAGATAATAATAGTAAAATCAGAAAGGACTGAACATAACTTAGGTTTTAATAGAGTTAAGAAGTTTAAATGGCTGATATTGTTCAAAGCCATGAACTCCATATTTCAAAAAGAGTTCCAATAGAATAAGGTACCTATATGTTTAGAGTAAGATGTTTTAGTCATATAACAGCATACATACTAATTAAAATGTTTAAGTATTGTAACAGTAAAATAGCTCAATACTTTGTCGAAATCAGGCCTGATCAACCTGAGTATTGTTATCATTGTTGTGCATGCAAACAATGTCGATATCTAGAGCACAGCTGTTACGATCTACCCAGCCGGTCCGTTCTTATCAGCAACTGATAAGACCCCAACTCAGTAGGGAGCCTAACTATGTAGGAACCCAAGATTGTGGCAGTCTTGAAATGAGTCATTGCTGGTCAAGTTCGCCTACTACTGAGAGTCAACGTTTCGAGCGCTGCAGTACAACCCTTTTCTCGACGTGAGGATCTATGCACTTAGCCAAGTGCGAAAAGGGTTTAATTTTGATTCCTGAACTATCTGGGACCCTGATTGCTGTTACTTTGGAGCATTTTCACACCTGGGGCTTGGTGCCGTCATCTGGAGACTTCTTTCTGCCGCCGCGTTCCGCGACCGACCTGGACTTCCGATACGCTTACTGTTCGATTGTGCGTGCATTACGCGGAGAACTTGTGGTGAGTGTATCTTTTCCTTGATTAATTTCCTAAACTGTGTCACGACTGGTGTTTCGACACGGACTTGCGGAGAGTTACTCTTCGAGGGATTATCACTTCTGCGCCACATAAATACTGTATACATTAGTATAGCGTATTACATAAGTTATTTAGATTTAAGTTGTTGTCAGTTTAAACATTTATTATTATTGCGGCATCAGCTAATGATATACAGTCATTTACTCTCATTGTTATTTGGAGATATAAGCAAAACTTAATAAAATAGAATATGATTTCTTATTTTGTATATTTTGTATGCCTTACATGATTGGTATAGTAAATTTGAGCAAACTGCCTTATCAAGTGGTTTAGTGATCAACCTTATTGGGACGGGATTGAATCTCCGTGTTCGCCCGTTGGTTTTCCCTGCACGGAGTGGCGCCCTTAAAAAAAAAAAAAAAAAACTATATATAAGTGAATTGGATTTCTGGTTACCACTCACACTTATTGATACGGACGTAGGTGGTGTTAATATCTACCAAGGAACCCCACCCCTTCTCCACTAGCTAGCCTGGGTAAATTCGGCGGGTAGCGAATGACGCAAAACGTGGGGCCCTTCTCTCTGGTGAAGACATCTATATCCGTAACATCTGAGATAAATCTATACCAATTGTGTGGGCATTTTTTTTCAGGTTTATTTTATGCTTGAAATCTTTGAATTCTTTACAGATTTTTTATTGTAAATGTTTTGAGTTTTGATAATTTTGAAATATCTATTGGGACTGTATTTAGCTGTAGAATTGCGGTCCACCTTAAAGCTACATCTTGTAAAGTTGAACTTGGACATTCGTTATCAGATTTTTGGATAAGAACTTGTCATTGGCTTGATATATAGCCATTGGTTTTGTGTATAACTTATGAGCATTTCTCCTTCTTTGTTAAATTTGGTTGCTACTTTAAATATGTCTGCCTACAAGTTGAGGAAAGTAGAAGTTGCGTATGAGCTCAGGATCCGAGGCCTTTCAACTGATGGTTCGGCTAATGATCTTAGGAAACGGTTGACGCAGGCGATGTCGAAAAACACTCCAATAAATGAGGCTTCCGTCAATTCACTTCAATTTGATGAAGAGCTGGAAGGGTGTACTTTAATTTTAGATGATTTGGAGGACCTAGTACAACAATATGAGGGAAACTTCAAAGATGACGAATATCAGAGGATAGTGGTGAGGCTGTGGCATCTCTACCCTCGAGTTGAACGCATTCCGATTCCAGATGCTGAGGACACCCAAGAAGAGGAATCGCAGGAGAAGAGGATGGAGCTACAACGCAAGGTGAAGAGTCTATTGGATTCTTTTGTCACACCTGAAGTGGAGAAACCGAAGATAGGTGAAGGACCAGCCAGAGCTACAGCTACTCAAGAGACTCTACCAATTAGAGAAGCCTCGGTTGCTGGTCACAGTAAGAAGTCATCACTAGGACCCAGCACTCTCCCTTTGGCGAAACCAGTTGATACTACAAACCGGCACAACGGCACACCGTCTGAACTTGTACTAGCCAACCAGGATAGACCCCAACTGATCCAGCAATCTCAGAGCTTGGCAGCAAACACAAAAACTGTTCCCGTGTACAAGTGGGGACTAAGATTTGATGGTCAGGGTGGTCAAAGTGTGGGTGCTTTTCTTGAGAGAGTAGAAGAGATTCGTAGAGCTAGGGGCGTAACCCATGAAGAACTCTTTAAATCAGCTGTTGATTTATTTGCTGGACAAGCATTGGTTTGGTATAGGTCAACCATATCTAGGGTTAAATCGTGGAATGATTTATGTCAGGAGATGAGAATTGTTTTTAGAACTCCTGACTATGACTTTAGGTTGCAACAAGAGATATTTTATCGCCTCCAGGGAGAGCAGGAGTCAATCGATATGTTTATTGCTGCCATGGAGGGGTTGTATAGCAGACTGTCAATAAACACCCCAGAATCAGTCAGACTTGCTCAGATTCTGAACAATCTGCACCCTACTCTTCAAGATCGACTAGCACTGTGTGACATAAAAACTCTGAAAGATTTACGCCTGATGGGACGTAAGGCAGAAGCAGGACGTTTTAGGGTTACTGTACCTCGCAATGTAGATCGAACTATGGGTGTTTTAGAACCAGATTTAGCATATGCTGAACCCCATAAAAGAAGAACCCCACAAATTTCTTGTATCAGACAGGTTGCACCAACTAAAGGAAGTGTTAAGTGTTGGAACTGTGGAGCAAGAGGACATCGATATGCTACTTGCAAGGAGGCTAAAAAGAAATTTTGCTACGGCTGCGGAGAGCCAGATACCATCAAAAATAAATGCCAAAAATGCGGGCCAAAAAACGTGTAGACGAGGAAGTCAGCTTGATTCCTGAAGTTGGCTTCCAAGACAGTTTAATTAATATAAAAATCAATTACATTCTCTATTCTAAATCTGGAGATCCCCGACCATACTTGGAAGTGCGGGTATTTGGTAAAACAATTAGAGCCTTACTTGATTCAGGAGCTTCACACTCAGTTTTGGGTAAGGAAGGACTTTGGATATTAGAAAGGTTCCCAGCCAAATTGAAACCTATTGAGAACAAATATGTGGAAACAGCGGATGGCCAAAAACATGTGATTGAAGGAATTGTTGACCTTCCTGTTACTCTTGAGGCTAGGACAAGAAACCTAGGAGTCATTGTTGTACCGAGTTTGAACCAGTCACTTATCCTAGGCATAGACTTCTGGAACCTTATGCAAATTGTCACAGACGTTTACAACAGGACTTGGGAATTTGCACCGACAAAAGTGGGACTGGCATCGATTTGGACAAAAGGGGGACTGCAGTCTGAGGAACATCTTGATCCTGAGCAGAAGAAAAGGCTAGAGGAATTTATTGAAAACCAATTCAAACAACAGACAAAACCATTAGGACGGACAAGTGTAGTAGAACACCGGATTGATACGGGCGACGCCCAACCCGTAAAACAAAGGTATTATCCGATGTCCCCTAGTATACAGAAGATTGTGAATGAGGAGCTGGACAAAATGTTGGAATTGGGAGTTGTTACCCCATCAAAAAGCGGATGGTCTTCACCGATAGTTTTGGTAGACAAGCCTGACGGATCGAAAAGATTTTGTGTTAATTTTCGTCAATTGAATGCTGTAACAAAAAGAGACGCATATCCTCTACCTCAGGTTACGACGATTCTTGACAGACTAAGAGATTCTAGATACCTCTCCTCATTGGATATAAAATCTGCTTATTGGCAAATCCCGCTTGCCGCAGACAGTAGAGAAAAAACAGCGTTTACAGTACAGGGTCGTGGACTGTTTGAATTTGTGACAATGCCGTTTGGCTTACATAATGCGCCTGCCACTTGGCAAAGGTTCATTGATCAAATCATAGGAGCGGACCTAGAACCACACGTTTTCGTGTATCTGGATGATATAATTGTAGTGACTCAACATTTTGACCATCACTTGGAAGTTCTGGAGAAGATATTCAATCGACTTCGAGCTGTGGACGTGACTCTCAACCAGGAAAAGTGCTGCATTTGTCGCCAGGAGTTACGCTACCTCGGATACGTGGTTGATAGTAGAGGTTTACGCGTGGACCCAGAAAAAGTTCAGGCTATTGTTCAGATTCCCGTGCCCAGAAACCAAAAGGAAGTTAGACAATTTTGCGGAACGGCCTCTTGGTACCGCAGGTTTATCCCTGACTTTGCAAGTAGACTTTATCCACTCACGTCCCTGCTAAGGAAAAACAAGAGGTTTACGTGGACAGATGAGGCCCAAAATGCTTTTGAAGACATACGCAGTTGCCTGGTTAAAGCTCCTATATTGACATGCCCTGATTTTAACAAACCCTTCTTTATATCATGTGATGCGTCAGGTGTAGGATTGGGAGCTGTTCTCACTCAAGAAGGAGAGCAAGTAATCGCTTATGCATCTAGAACTCTGTCAAGAACTGAACAAAAATTTTCGGCGACAGAAAGAGAGTGTTTGGCCGTCATATGGGCGGTGGAAAAATTCTGACCTTATGTTGAGGGAAGTCACTTTACAATTATTACTGACCACTACAGCCTTTTGTGGTTGCATAACTTAAAAGACCCCCAAGGTCGGCTAGCCAGATGGGCACTTCGACTTCAACCATACAGCTACGCTCTAGTCCATAGAAAAGGGAAAGAGCATGTGGTTCCAGATATGTTATCAAGATCTGTGGAGCAGGAGCAGGAGATGGTTCCAGTGGTCTCCGAAGTTCTGAAAGTTGAAGATGGATGGTACAAGAAGATGCTACGGGAGGTGACCGAAAAGGGTGACCAGTATCCCACTTGGAGAGTGGAAAAGGACCTTTTATGGAAACACATCCCTAGTCGAACAGCGTTATGGGATATCACTTCAGAATGGAAGCGAGTCATCCCCAAAGAGGATAGAGCCAAAATCATCCATATGTGTCATGACGAACCTACAGCAGGTCACCTAGGATCCTTCAAGACATTTTCACGAGTACAAAACCAGTTCTATTGGCCAAAGATGCGACAGGACGTTTCGAAATACGTTGCACGCTGTCGAGTCTGTCAGACCACAAAGAGTGACAACCAACGACCAGCGGGAATGATGGGATCCCGAAGAGGAGTAGATCGACCATGGAAAATGATTGCGGCGGACCTGTTAGGGCCACTACCTCGGTCCACTTCAGGCTATAAATACATTCTTGTGGTCACTGACACCTTTAGCAAGTTTACTGTTTTGTTTCCCCTGCGAGCGGCAACTTCATCTCTCGTAGCCAAACACCTGGAACAGAATATTTTCCTCATGTTCGGTATTCCCATGTATCTTATTTGTGACAATGGAGCGGAATTCTCTGGAAGAGCACTAAAGACTTTGGCGACCGAATACAAGACCAAGATATTGTACAATGCTAGTAGGCATCCCCAAGCAAATCCAACTGAAAGAGTCAATCAGACAATTGAAAATATGTTGAGGGCTTTTGTCGGCGACAACCACCGTTTGTGGGATCAACAGCTGCCAAAGATTGGGTTTGCGTTGAGGACGGCCAAGCATGAAGCAACGGGATATACTCCAGCATTTCTCAACTTCGGGCGAGAGCTGACATTAAGGACCAAGGAGGCGGAAGAAAATGGAGAGACACCAGAAGTAGACGAGACAGAATCTTATGGGCGCAAGATGGAAGAGTTGAAGAATGTGTACCAGGAGGTTGAAACCCGGCTTAAATCAGCACACCGGAAGAACGCAGTGAGGTATAATCTACGGAGAAGACAACAGGACTTCAGAGTAGGTGAAAGGGTTTTGAAGAGGAACTTTCCCCAGTCAAACGCTGTATACTACTTTTCCACCAAGCTGGCACCAAAGTTTACAGGTCCGTTTATCATTTCTAAGAAGGTATCACCACTGGTCTATCAACTTAAAAAGGAAGATGGATCGAACTTGGGAAATTGGCATGTTTCTGATCTGAAGCGATTCATTGCTTAAGGAAATTTCAGGAAATTTTCTTCGAGTTGGGGGGTAATTTGTAACAGTAAAATAGCTCAATACTTTGTCGAAATCAGGCCTGATCAACCTGAGTATTGTTATCATTGTTGTGCATGCAAACAATGTCGATATCTAGAGCACAGCTGTTACGATCTACCCAGCCGGTCCGTTCTTATCAGCAACTGATAAGACCCCAACTCGGTAGGGAGCCTAACTATGTAGGAACCCAAGATTGTGGCAGTCTTGAAATGAGTCATTGCTGGTCAAGTTCGCCTACTACTGAGAGTCAACGTTTCGTGCGCTGCAGTACAACCCTTTTCTCGACGTGAGGATCTATGCACTTAGCCAAGTGCGAAAAGGGTTTAATTTTGATTCCTGAACTATCTGGGACCCTGATTGCTGTTACTTTGGAGCATTTTCACACCTGGGGCTTGGTGCTGTCATCTGGAGACTTCTTTCTGCCTCCGCGGATTTCCGCATTCCGCCGCCGCGTTCCGCGACCGACCTGGACTTCCGATACGCTTACTGTTCGATTGTGCGTGCATTACGCGGAGAACTTGTGGTGAGTGTATCTTTTACTTGATTAATTTCCTAAACTGTGTCACGACTGGTGTTTCGACACGGACTTGCGGAGAGTTACTCTTCGAGGGATTATCACTTCTGCGCCACATAAATACTGTATACATTAGTATAGCGTATTACATAAGTTATTTAGATTTAAATTGTTGTCAGTTTAAACATTTATTATTATTGCGGCATCAGCTAATGATATACAGTCATTTACTCTCATTGTTATTTGGAGATATAAGCAAAACTTAATAAAATAGAATATGATTTCTTATTTTGTATATTTTGTATGCCTTACATGATTGGTATAGTAAATTTGAGCAAACTGCCTTATCAAGTGGTTTAGTGATCAACCTTATTGGGACGGGATTGAATCTCCGTGTTCGCCCGTTGGTTTTCCCTGCACGGAGTGGCGCCCTTAAAAAAAAAAAAAAAACTATATAAGTGAATTGGATTTCTGGTTACCACTCACACTTATTGATACGGACGTAGGTGGTGTTAATATCTACCAAGGAACCCCACCCCTTCTCCACTAGCTAGCCTGGGTAAATTCGGCGGGTAGCAGTATGGATGCTGTATTAATTTACAAATGTGTTAAATGTATGTTCAAAACAGTTTAAGCAAACATGTCTAACTTTAAAGACTGCTGATTAATGTTAATTATTATTTTGTAACAGTAGCATGAATTAGATGCTACACATATCAGTAATTATGTAAACAATTTTATTTCACGTTGTGTTAACTTTTAAGAGTCAGAGGAGGAGTAGAATTAAATTTATTTGAAAAAACCATATATATAAAATACTAAACTCTAGGCCAAATAATGAATTCACAAAAATTAATATAAACCAGTTAATTCACCAATGAACCATGTAAACTAACAAGATTTATGTAAGGTAGGTCAATTAACAACTACTGTAAATGATCCTATGATTTAAAAGAGTAATATAGAAAAATATCTTAAATTATTGAAAATTTTTGAAATGTAAAAAATAACTATTTTTAAAGAGGAATGGTAAATTCAGAAATTATCACTAAAAGACAGTTCAAATGTTAAATTTATAAGGAATAGTTCAAATGTTAAATTTATAAGGAATTAAGGAAAGCAAAGATTTGTGACCATTTGAAATTTATTATTATATTAATAACACTTAAAATGGCAGTAATTGTGTACAAGAACGGAAACAGGTTTTTTGGGCCTAGATTTCCAAAAAGACAGAAATTTGGTAATTTTAACAAAAATCTCAACAAATATGGACTATGACATATCAAATTAAACAGAATGAGATAAATAAACCAATTATATGGTTAATAGTTCATGAAAGCGAACAATAAACTAAAAATATTCCATATATAATGTACTTTGGAATTATGTACATGGGAAGTGAAAATTATTTTAACAATACTTTTCCAATATTAACTTGGCAAGATATTTCCTAAGGTGAAGGAAGTTAGTTAGTTCTTTGTTAACATTCAAACGGAACAGTCGATGCAGAATCGCGTTCTTAAAACCGTATAATGGAGTGTAATGGTTAAAGCCTAGAATCAGTGAAAAAACGGGAGTTACATAAATTAACACTTTTCGAGTCAAAACTTATGAAATACTCTACGACAACGGTGAAAACGAACAATACACCATATAATACTAGTGATTTAAACCATTAAAACTCCCTACTAATAATAATTCACTCTACAACATATTAACAATTCTTCGCCATGAACAGACATTAAGTGAACACTTCTAACAGAAAACTATTAACACCAGTGAACACTGAACACTCATCCAGGATACCTCAAACAACATAATAGACAGTATACACGATTTCAGAGATCCATAAAACAATTTTAAAGGTGAATTTATTGTGAGATTTTCCAGCGACCAAAGATACGTATAACCTCATCAATTCAGCTAGCCGCCATGATGGTCCCATGATGCACTGCAACCTTCTTCGACTGATTTCATAGAAGCAGCATTGGTTTGAGAATTCAAATATATTAAACATTATATATTATTCACAATTTGTTAAATATTAATTATTAAGATTATTTCTTGTATATGTTATACTTTCTAGTCCTGCTCTTCTCTGACTATATAAAATAATCATTGAAAGAACCTTTTTTAATACTTATATAAAAATTTAACCTGTAATCACATATCGATATATCCCTGTGACGGAGTCGAACAATTGCTCTAAATCGATTTAAAATCGATTATTATTAATTATTGTTAATACATCAATTTATTTCAACTATTTGGATTATAAAATTATTTCACATTTTAATTTAAGGGTTTAATTAACTACGAGACTTCCTGGAAGACGAGAAATATTAACTAAAAGTGAGATACTGGAGCAGCACTGAAAATCATTAATCGATTGCTGAAAGGAGATAATCTGATTAACTCCAGATTTTGTTAAGCTCTACCAGAAGTGTAAATTAAACCAAAATAATTCTCAGAATTTCGAAATTTTCAACAAAACAAATTTAGGATTAATCCTAAATTTTAACCATAACAAACAAACATAAAATTTTTTGTTGAAAAACATTTTTTTTTAAATAATTTTTTTTTCTTTTATTTGTAACCCGTTAACAGGTCTTGTTACAATACTTACAGTATATCACTCACATACTGTCATAAACACAAAATATCAACAGCGATAACTCCATGTACCTTCTGAAACAATAACGATAATATGATTCCACAACTAAATCCAATTTAACATTTATTTATTTATTAAGTATTATCAAATTTAAATCTCATAAAATAATTCAAATTCATCATCAAAATTCAATGATATAACATTTTAAGTCAATCAAAAATATTTAAACATCTAAAATTATTTACCTCAATTAACTCTTAAAAACACAAGTTATTCTGATTACTTTACTTCCAGACAATTACAATTCATTAATTACCAATTCGTTATTTATTTTGTTTGATAAAATATTATTATTATTATTAAACAAATTCTGCTACATACACTCATTGTTTACATTACATACTTGTTACAATACAAACACAGTTAATTGCACTAAAATTTATTTACAAATCTTCATCATTAATTGTTCAATTTTACCACACTTCATTTTCAAATTCAGCAAGGTCACAACCATACATTAAAATATTTAATATATTTAAAATGTCCATTTATTGATTTCTTATCTAACCGCCATCGTTGTATAGATATCTAGCATATTTAAAACATAAATCATTTTTATCGACCTTCCATTTATTATTATTATTATAATGACCATTATCAACATAATATATGACACCATTATTATCTATTGACTCATATAACCAGTCTACATTGGTAATTTCAATTCTGTCTCCGTAAGTATTTTTATTCAACATCAAGTAATTTATTTTCTCATCATATTCATTGACTCTATTCATTAAAACCTCAGGTAAGTTATTATTATTTATACTGGTATCATCAAAATAATTATCAATCTCTATTTTACAAGGTAAGTATTTTATATCATTTCTCTTCAACTGATATATATTATTATCTCCCTATCTGCACACAACTCTCTCTCAAAACATCTTTCATCATCATAACAACTGTCACTACCCCCCTGAACTATCTCATTCCATGCAAAGGGCCACACAAACTTACTATATGTCTTGGCACTTCCAAGATCATCACAAAAAATAAAGGGACCATTTTGAGACACCATGTCTCCCACATAACTACTGGAGGAAACTCTGTCCCTCATTAAACATCGATGAAACCTCTGTTTCACTATAAACTTGGGGAAAATTTGCCCTTTGCCCATCTACATTTTCATTACACTCTCTCACACTTTCATCAGCACTCGCTAACAACACTTCGTTACTAAATTCTACTTCAACATCTTCCTTAATCACCTTACTCTCTAATACCACGTTTTTACACATATCATTATAATTTTCACTTGTTTTACAGTCATCACTTAGCTTGTTATTAATTATTATTTGATTTGCTTTACTTTTAATTTGTTTCCCTACTGACTCTACCACTTTCTCAATATCTTGTTTCAATTCGTTACACTTACTCTCATACTGAATTTTGACCTCATTAATATCAAATTTAAGTTCGTTAAACTGTCTACTCTGTTCCTCAAATTTAGCGTCAAATTTATTATTTTGTTCATTGAATCGACTATTCTGTTCATCTAATTTCTCATTGACACTACTTTTAATTTCTTGGATTTCGTTTTTCTGTTCATCGAATTTGCTATCAAATTTATTCAATAGTAACTGCATCATAATTATCATATCGCTGTTATTTTCTTTCTTAACTAAGGTTGGCGTCGACTGACTCGTCACGCCTTTATTCTCAATTCGGTCAACTGACTTTCTAGATTACTGTCATTTGTTTGAATTCCCGAGTCGCTACTTGTCTGAATTTCTGTTTGACTGTCAGAGAAGCTGACTTCGTTATTAATACTCTCATTAGTATCCATTATTTATTCTTTATAATATTTGTTGATTTACTCTAATCAGTTTAATTAATCATAAAATCATTTCAATCTGGTATAATTAAGTATACTACATATCGTTCAAGTTGTACTTAATTTACGCAACCTCCAAATCACGCTCACATTTACTGTAGGTGCGGTTTATTAAAATTTATCTTTTTATAAACTTGTCATTGTTCGTGGCACCATTTGTGTTTATACGATCTATTTGCAAATATATAAAGTCCCTAGTTCTGGGTGACATTTTTACTATTCTATTTAATACACAATATTATAATAATAATTCTTTTTCACCTACCTTGACATGAGCCCAGGATACGTCGCACGAACCTGTGAATGTTAAGCGTGACTTAGGGTTATACTATTCAAGTACTCAACTCTCGTTTTGGTAACATAACTCAGATTTTATTTCATTTCTATATTCTTGTTTAATAATCTTATAGTGTTTTACTTTCCTCTTTTCTTCTAGTATCAAAACATGTACGTATATTTATATATAAAAAAAAACTTTAAACTTCAATTAACTTATTCAATATTTTGTATAAAACGACCCAGTTTGCTGCACACACACTCTCATTCCATTATAAAACCCCTTTTGTGTTAATTACTTTACATCCCCCTTTAAAACATGATTATAATAATTTTGATTTGAGTACCGTACAGTTTACCATGGCATCTACATCGACCGCATGGCGCGTCACTCACACTACTCCCTTTTTGATGAAAAACTGTTATTGTTCCATTGATTTTGTACACTACACTTGTTCACCGATTCATATTCTTTTAATTTGATTACACTTTTTATTCAGACATCCTGTTATAGTCGGCTGACCTTTATATTGCCTGGGCAGAAAATTTAGTTGGACCACGCGTGGCCGATATTATTAGTCGACTGGGGGGAGCGCTACCAACAATTTCTCCCACCAGAAAACTAGGCATAACGGAATTACAATGCCTTAGGCGTTAAAGTTATCGTCACTGTTCAGGTAACACGTGCAACTCCCGTGTGTTGGACGTCGACGAAATCTGGTGTCCACTGGTTTACGTCACTAAAAAGATGTGTCCTTAATCGTGCATCCATCGTGTTCCATGCACATGTCGAACAAAATTCGTAAAAAGCCATTTTGCTCGACTTCTGTAAGCGTCAGTTATGCGCTCCGCAGGTGTTTGTGCGTTTGTTTGTATTACACAGTACTGAGGTTCTGCGAATTAAACCGTTGTTGACAACATGCCACATTCCATTATAACGACTTCACCTCACAGCTCCTTTGTTTGAACCACAATTTATATTACCATGGGACTGATCACGCAGATGAAAATGAATTTACAATTTTTTAATAAAATAAAAACCCCTCCCTTTTAGCCCCGTTACAATGTTCTCGTTGGTTTTCTGCTGAACTGTTACACTGTTCTTTTGTTACTGCACTCACTGTCTCTACATTTTTACTTGTTGATTTATTTAAAGTTTAATTTCACATTTTTGTTATATTTGGTTGTTACTTTTAACTACTTGCTGACCAGCAATTTGTGTAGCATGCAGTTCGCATGGATGATCTTCTTCGACTGAGAACAACAATATGGCACTTAATTCCCAAGTGGAAGGGTTGTCGCGTCATCAAATTCTATTGTTTTCGTCGATGACGTCTTGGTTTTTAAGGTGCAGCGATTACGTCTGGCATACTTTTGATGATGTATTTAGGAGTGGCCGGTTGTTGTTGTGTCTGAATTGCTGTCAATCGTCACGTACGCCACTTGACCTTGACGCCAACTCTTCGTTGCTTATTGCGTTGTATTATGTGTTTGGAAAATTTTACCCTCACATATTTTAACATTGGATTTACAATAAAATTATATTTGTTATGTACCCAAAATCCCTATACGGACCTATTGTACCGTTACACTACGTCCCCGCTTGAAGGTTAGCTCACCTTTTGTTTACACTCCACCTAATCTCTCTTGGGTTAGAGACTTTGGGGACAAGACTAATTACACTTTCGGTTGGAGACTATTTACAATTTCCTTGTCACAGAGGAGGTGTTCTTTACTGTATGATGACCGGCGAAAGACTCTCTTTTTGGCGGTGCATTCTGGGTGGATTCACCTGACAGGTGAAGGCTTCTGATTGGTGGAATTTACCAAGCATTCCGTTTTTAATCACAAAAATTCCGTTTTATGGTTTGATGCTCACCAACAGACACCAACCTAAGCGTCCCTTTTTTGATCAAATATATTAAAAAATCTTAAGATTGACATATTTTCCTTATGCTACTGAATATAACAAAGATATTACCACCATTAAACTGCATATTTTATGCTGATCGTTTTGAGATCTCTTAAGCCATATTTCTGTTCATTAATAACAAAAATAACATTTTTAACTGATGGCCTATTCTAACATTTTTGTGTAAAACTAGTCCTATTTGTACATACCTAAATTTTTGTGGTTGTACCTTCTATCTTATGCTAATAAAAGACATTTTAATTGTAACGGGACAAACAATTGGGATTTATTTCTTCTAAAATAAATGTAAAATGTAATGGCCACTCAAGCTGAACAACATTTGAATCATAAACGCTGGACAGTTTTTTTTTTTACACCTTGCAGTCAGTGCGGTTCCAAGCCAAGCCGTACGTAGGTGTTGTTGTTGCACAAAAGCCATTAACGAGTCTGGGAATGTGAAAGTTAGCAGCGAGGGGGGCGTATTCGCGTGTACGCACGCATGAGTGTGATGCTGAGAACAGAGTGAGAGACACGTACGAAACATTCCAGAGCCAAAAGGGTGATGGAAACAAAGAACGCAACGCACTACAATCCGCCCAGTTGAAATTACACTCTTAAACCAGCCGGTTGAAAGAACAGTTCCGGAACAAAAAAGCGGGCCCGTATAATAAAAATGTGATTTTAATTCAAATTAATAAGTTTTACAGTTATGAAGTGAAATGAAGTGACAGTTTCGAGTGACCCGGCGAAAATTACGGCAAAGAACGAAATGTGCAGCGTGGTGAAAGAAATAGAAAACGGACGGAGGCTGGACTGAATTTTAGGGACGAAATGGCAGATAAGAGAATCAATAATCTTATTCAATTATATTGATAAATTAGGAAAAGAAGAAATTTAAAGCAAAATTTTATAACCATTCAAAATTGAAACTTTTTTTAAAAAATTTAAATGAGCTCATAAGGGAAATTTAAATATGTATCGTGAGAGAGTAAAAGGGCGTGTGTAATAATCATGTAACAAAATTAAGAGGCGCTGGTTTGTGATAAAATGGGGTATAACTATTTCTATGTTATTTTAAATATGTCTATTGTAATCAAGGTAATACCAGTATATACGAATAAGTAATCAATATAATTTTTGTTTAAGATGATATCAGAATTTAAAGTGAGAAGGGATATTTCATTTATGATGGGGTTGTAACAGCATCTAAAATTTTCTGTTGTTTATTTAAATGCAATTGAATTGTTTTGAGGTAATAAAGAAAAAGATGAGTATAAGAGTAACAAATATGTTTAATTTCAAAAACCAGTTCTGATTTTCCCGTTCGCTGATTCGAACCCTGGCGAGTGAAAAATCAGGTTGGCAGACAACAACATGGCGTCTACAGAGCCAAAATACATAATAAATAAACAAAACCTATTTATTAATTTATAAAAAGTAAGTAAGATAACATAATATTAGTACTGATAACTATAAATAGTGAATTGTGAAACTGTTCAGTGTTTAAATATTCAATTTGTCCTTAGTTCAGACTCCAACTGAAACTGTATTTTCTGTGTTTAATAATGTATTACTTAATAATTGATTTTACGTGTTAAGGTTGTAATATAACTAAATACGGGTTAATTGTTTTTAAAATAAAGTTTAAATTACGTTTAAAAGCCACACTGTTGGGCTAGTCAAATTGTAACGTAACGAAATACGGTGTGTATTTATCTGCCACACGGTGTATGCGTTAGCTTGTAATAAAATAAAAGTGTTGCTGTTGTTATTTAAAATTATGTTTATGTTTAAAATATTAAAGGTATTAATAATATTAAAGGTTGTGTTTAAATACAATTCAATTATGTGTGTAATATTATTTAAATGTGGTGGTTGAAGGTTACTAATTTTGTAAAGCGATTTAAAATGTAACATTCAAGGTTACTCACAGTGTGTTTACAATTGTGTAATTATACTTGTCTGAAAAGAATTCCCTTATATGAAACAAATAAAATAGTTGGGTTGATAATAATTAAATACTAATTTTGCTTAGGTTTTAAAAGTAAAGTTCAATAGTTGGTTGCTTGATGATGATGATCGTCTTGTTGATACTGGCTGTGGAACTTCTCTTCCAGGTTGCTGATAGTCTAAGTACGTTACGTCTCGTAATGTCAGGACAATATAATAAACAAAATATACTTTCATGTACCTGGTCGTGTTTTCTAGAAGTTCTATTATAAGCTGTCAACTCAGTTTACAAACACCAACTTACTTTAGTTGCAAGGTTAGATTGCCTTGTTTGTTAGTGGGCGCCACACGGATTTATTTAGGGAAAATCCCGTGTAAAACCCACAAATAGAATCACTGAATGATTAAGAAAATTTAAAATATTTGTTTACTACTTTTATGGCAATGCTATTCCAAAATATTTGAACACAACTGAAGGTTGTTTAAGTTTGCTAAATAAAATATTTGACTATCTATTAGAAATAAATCAAGTCGAGTTATGCTGTTAATAATGGGTTTTATTAATACCCTTGATTGAGAATTCAAAACAAATATAATTAAAACATACAATGTTGTACAATTGTAAATAAGTTGTCATATACCTTATAAGGCTTGCTCAGAGCACAAGTAGCGAATCTGGCTAAGTCCAGATATTGGTTATTTTTAACATTAATATCATTAAAATCTCAGAAGTGAGTTCTTTGAGACACGAAAAAGAAAGTTATGCCTACACAATATCTAATAATTTGCTGATATAAAATTGATCAATAATGTTTTGACGTTACTTTTATAACGTAAACAAATAAAAATAACCTATTTGATAGGTTATGCGTTCGTCACGCCTGGTTCATGAATTACAAAATTTATAAATTGAGAACACTTATCACTAACATTCAGTTTAATTACTAATAACAAATTCATCAAATAAATTGAGACATGGTGTAATATTGAAATGTTTCTATGGTTTGCGTCAGTACAGATCAGTGTATATAAAAACGTACAGGTTATAGCGCTCATAGAAAAAATGAAATAATAGTTACACTGTTACCTTTTGGTTTTAATCATTTAATTAAAACTCATTTTAGCACCTTGATAATCGGATTATAGTGATTATCATGATTTCACTGCACTCGCACAAGAACAGAGTATTTCGATCCTCTTCTGACTTAATGGATCGTGGATAATATTATTTTAATTACTCTTGTTCATTATCTTCCCGCACAAAAAACGAAATAATACTGCACATAATCACTGTTGTTTTCTGTAGAATAATTTGAAGTAATCGTAGGTTATTGTCGAATGGTTTCCTTCGCTGAGTTCTCGAGGTGACGCTATCGGTTATTAAACAATGTTGAGACGGCGAGCACACGTTCTGCACTGAATGAAGTTGATAAATGTCTAATGAGAATCGGTTACTTCCTCTTATATACCCTCCTCGTCGATCGGTCTTAGGAAAAAATGTTAATTACTAACTAATTTTGTGATTGGTCCTGGCCGGTGTGAAAAGTATGACGTATTGTTCGTTAGCCGTTAAAAACGGTTTTTTAACTGTCAAACTCTGAGGTGGCAGATAGCTTTCATTGTTGTTGGTATTGATAAATAAATTTCTGATGCATATTTGGCAAATGATGCTAACATCCTTCCCGCACTTAATACAGTTGCGATTGGGTCGATATCGCCATCAAATTAAAGATTATTTTGTCCTCTTTAGTTTGATATCACTCGATATCGAATTAATTTCACTTTTACCGACATTGTTATAAAATCAATGTTCGGGTACACTATTTTGCGCTGTCGTCTGTTTACTTGAATCGACGATTTTACACTTTGATTAATATTGTTTGCGTTCACATAGCATTTTATTACTCAAACGTTTATGTGGGAACACTATTAACTCTGTACTGACCTTCAATTATTGAACATTATAAATACACCTTAACTTTATACATTGTGATGAACGATTCTTATTACTATGACATTTTCGTTTACGCTAATTCGTTCTATTCTACTACTTAACAATTGAATTATGATTAAATATATCATTTTAATAATGTTTTTTGCTATGTTGGAGCATAACGATTGTTCTGTGTATTTAATTTACACTTACGTTACCTCCCAATAATTTACTCACTGATTATTGCTTTGTCTAGGCCTGGTTAAGACATTATCGTCTAGACTGGAATTTTGCCTTGACAACATTTATTGGTTCTCAATTCGGTAATTTGTTGAGGTACCTTCTTTGTATAATATTCCCTCATACAAATGGTTTTTCTTTCTCATAAGTATATTTGATATTGAAATATATCTTTGTTCTCACTTTGTAGCCATTGCTAATTTTAGTTTTGGCATTCATAATTTACTAGTCATGGTTAAATTTGTTATCAGCAAAATGCTAATTCTGATTTCACAGTATTCAGATTCTTATTGATTCACTTTTTATTTACATATAACATTCTGTTTACATTATCTACTGACTTGATTGACAGCTTAATGTAAATTTACTCTCTCCATCAGTTTGAGTTAGTCATTGTCTGGTTGTAGTGTCAAACAGTATTTGGGTTTACTGTTTCCTATGGTACTTCTGCTTCATTCTTCTTTCTTGATTCCTCTCGTCTTGTTTATTCTTATTACTATATTCCCTATTTACATTATTGTTCTGTCCTTATAAAACCTGATAATATACGTTTAGGTTAGGTAACATTTTGTTATGTTACAAGGTTAACCAGGATATCGTTTAGAGTACTTGGCAGAGAATAATACGCAAATACAATTAAACAAATACATATTCATAAAATTAAAATAAAATATTTTATTTTATTCAACATGACATTCTCTCTTTACTGAATCTGTGGTTATACTCCCATCTCTCATCATCAAATTACTTAACACACATGTAATGGGCTTTTGCATCTCGCAACTCCCCCTAATACAAACAATTTACATTTTATAAAATCTTAATTACAAAAAATAGAAATATTCTCTATATTCATAAGACGAACCAATACTTGGTAATTTCACACACCACTCACATTCCAATCACCCCCTTTTCTAGATCTTGTTTAACAATGAGTTTGATTTTGTAATTTATTTTCTTTAGCGATTGATTATTTTTAGGCCTTTATATAAAATGTTGAGTACTCATCCTTTCGTAGGTTCTACGTCATTACGCTACCACGTGTTAAGCACTGTTTTCACTATAGTTTCAGAAATTAGTTGTTCCTTTCATAAATTTAGCTATTTGCTACTCATTATGAGTTGTTTCGTGATCACTTTTAGTTTTTCAACACATTTTATTAATAATTCGGCTTGACGACTTATACACGCGACCGGCCGGTCCTGACACTGGGTGTAGAGAGACGCCTCGCTATAATGGCTGGCGAGGATTTTTCTTTGGCCTTGTCCACTAGATGTTGGCGGAAATACGATGACGTCCAAGCTCCTTACTGTGACGTTTCGACGGTTCATTGGTTCTTTCGAGCATCGACAATAGTCGGTGGTGATACCACAGGCCGTGGTTCACCATTTTCTTCGTCTTCACAGACACACGATGCAAATTTGTTGTCTCACGCCATTTTTTGTTATTTACAGTTACAGTTACTTAGTGTCCTTTTTAATTGTTCGGCGCAGGTGAGGCGCCCGTGCGTGTGGACTCACATTCTGTACGTGACAGTTCTCGAATTTTGTACCGCGCACACCGTTCCAGACTAACGTACGGTTAAAAAGCTCTGATGTGGTCCTTTGCTCAGGCTGTCATGGGAATTTGCAGTGTCAATTTTAATACAGAAATTAATAAAATAAACCTCCTCATTTTGTCCTATTACAATACCCCCCCCCAATGAGAGGTTTATGCCCTAAAGCATAAAAACTCTCATTGCCTAACCTAAAGGGACCAGTGTCGACATGGAGCCATTACCCCCTTCAATTCTTATTACAGTAGAACTTGGCTAATTCGAAGCTGAAAGGACCAGTAAAAAATTCGAATTATCCAAAAATTCGAATTAGAAAAACTTTTAATAAGGGTAGAAAAATCAAATCAAAAACCGAAATTCAGTAAAGCAATATGTTATTTTATTAAACAATTTCCTTATACATATGTATTACAAACGTATAAACACGTTTCAGTACAAAATATAGCATTTACGGTTTTTTAAAAAAGCTAGAAACTTTTGATTGCATTTTGCAGTTAATACACTGAGTTGTAGTAAACTCTTCAAGTTTATTAAGTGCTTGGAAAATAGCATCACTTACGTTCTGCTGTCCTTCAACGAACCGTCTCAAGTCTTGAATGTAATTTGATGCCTGTGAAGCCGTTGGAATCGGTATCTCTGGAAGTTCTAACTGGTCCCCTTCTTCATCTGAAGATGTACCATCATTTCTTTTGTTCATAACATCAGCCACGATCTCCGCATCTGTCTGTTCACCGCACACCGCCAAGTCTTCATCCATGTTTACAAACACTTCGTAACGAATGCCTGCGTCATGTCCAACATCTTATCCATAGTGGGTACGACTTCTCTAGCAGCTTTATTCTCCTCTTCACCTTCAATGTGGCAGAAACTACCTTTACGAAAACAATTAGCAATTGTTTTTTGCGTAACTTGGTCCCAAGCACTGTTGCACATGCGGGCAGCTTGAAGGATGTTAATCTTGATATTTTCGTGCTCATCTAAATAAGCACCTGACAATGTTTTGGACCACAAGCCGTCTGTAAAAATGCTTACAATTTTTTATTACACCTCGGTCCATAGGTTGAACTACTGAAGTCATGTTTGGAGGGAAAAACACAACCTTTACATTTTCCATCACAGGAATAGTGTTGTGCGCTGTACAGTTGTCAATAAACAAGACGATTCTTCTGTTTTGATTCCGAAATTTCTTGTTGATTTTCAAAAGCCATCATTCGAAAATTTCACCTGTCATCCAAGCTTTATTTGTTGATTCATATTCAACTGGTTTTGTTTTTACATTTTTGAAACAACGTAGGTTGGCTGACTTCCCTATCATTAGCAAAGGCAGTTTTTCCGAGCCATCCATGTTTGCTCCGAATAAAAGTGTTATGCGATCCTTGCTGTGTTTGCCGCCACTACAACTTTCTCCTTTAAAAGCAAGTGTTTTGTCGGAGGTGCATTTGAAGAATAAGCCCGTCTCGTCTACGTTAAAAATGTCTTTAGCGTCTCTGTCAGAAATCATTTGCAACACATCGTCTTTCCATGAATTTGCAGCTTCAACGTCAACAGATCCACTTTCCCCACAAACAGTTTTGAAAGACATGCCACTCCTTTCTTTAAAACCATCGAGCCAACCAGTGCTGGCCTTAAAATCATTTTTCCCTAAGCTAGATGCGAATTCCTCAGCTTTGGCTCTGACGAGGGGCCCACTGACTGGAATTTTTTTGTCCCTTGCTTGCTTAAACCACTTCACTACACATTCATCCATGTCAGGATTTTCTGGTCCTCGCGCTCTTTTCCTATCTTTGTCGCTGGCTTTACACACACTATTCAAAATATTCTCTTTATTTTTTAGATACGTTGACAGCGTATTTGGCGGTATCCCGAATTCCTTGGCAATTTCAGATTTCTTTTTTGTCCCTTTTCCACTTCCCGTATAACGGTAACTTTTTCGGCAAATGTCAATGGTTTGTATTGGGTCCGTGTTGGTTTTGAAAGGGCCATGATGAACACACAACATAATAAAACTGCACAATAAGCGTCACTAAACACACCAGTCTGTATATACAGTACTGTATAAAGAAAGGAACGGTCTCTCACTACAGGACACAGCTCGCGCAGTAGAAATTCAAAAAGACTTAACACATCCACGAATGCAGGCAGACTGAACTGAAAGCAACAGTGAGGGTGGCTGACTGACGAGGCGTGGAACAAGGGACAATGGCGGACGGTACCGTTACACGAGCCAGTCATGTGTCATCGCCAGATACTGACGGCAATTCCACGAATTTGACACAAAGGACAAGCGTCTGTTCACAAAGGGCGATGCCTGCTTGTCTCTTTCCAGTCGTGTCTCTATTGTTACTTGGTCTAGCCCATACAGCAGGCGATTTTTTGTAGTTTGAGCAAAATTTTTATTTCGAATTAACCAAAAAAAGTTCGAATTACAGACGATGTTTTTGCATAGTTTTATATAGGATATTCAAGGGACCACGGTAAAAGTTCGAATTATCCACGAATTCGAATTATGCACGTTCGAATTAGCCAAGTTCTACTGTATAATCATTATGGGTTTATCCACCCCCCTAGTCAGTTGGCTATGGACGTATCTATCCGTCTTTGCAGGACTTTCTACCTGAGAATCCCAACACCGCAAAGCCGAACAGACACGAGAAATAGCTGCTCCAACACGCCGGCCAGAACAGGTACGCCCCCCAGAACCACCTGACTCTTAAACATGCCGTCAAAATATTTAATAAAAGGTTCTTTTAATCTTCCATATCCTCCACTGATGCGTTTCCCCTTAATTGTATTGGTTCGCCTTAGGCAAAGCATTGGTTCTTGTTTTTAATTCTAGTACATAAAAACAGTTGATTATAATCTATATTTCATTTTGTTTTTATATAGTATCCAAGTCACCTTTTCACAATAATTTAATTACCTTGTATCCGTCAGTGACTTCGTTCTAGCGTTTTTTATATAGACGCGTTTCGTGACATGTGTCACATCATCAGTAATCCTCGTCAAATGTTAAAATTCACATAAACACATAAAAACACATTCGCACATATTTACTAAATCACAATAACAACACACACATAACACGATGTAAGTTCGGCTCCGTTGGACCGGTCCGACCGCGCGTGTAGTTGCCGAACCACTAATTAAACTAAGTCAATCCTTATCACCAGTCATTACCGTCATGCGCGATTATATTTAGGGCTGTATCACATAGTGAGTGAGATTGAAACCTTAATTGTTCGTTTAATATACTGTTATTGTTGATATTCTTGTCTTTAAATGATTTATAAATCTCAAACTCCTCGAGAGCGTCCATTAACCTACCCTTACCGCATACATGAATTGCTTTGAAATTAGTATTGAAATCTGTGTAATTATGGTTATGCATCATTAGATGGCGCGCATAATTAGATTTGGTCTTGTCTAAATCATTCCTTGGTAGATGTTCTTTGTATCTTTTCAAGAAGGACCTGCCAGTTTGACCCAGATAGAAACAATCACAATCATCACATGACATCCTGTAAACACCTGTTTTCTCTTCTAACGGGAATGGTTGTTTTATGCGTAACAAATTAGAAATATTATTATTTGTTTTAAACGCGACTTTTATATTAAATTTAGAAAACACATTGGATATAATGTTAGGTAAAAGGCTACCGTACACTGTCGTTATATACTTTTTATTATTATTTTTATTTTTGTTAACTTTATTATCATCGATGGTATTATGGTGGGATCTAGTTTTATATAGGTGTCGCTTAAGAAGTCTATCTATCATCGAACTCTTGTACCCATTCGCTATTGCTATGTGCCTTATTATATCCAATTCATCCTGAAAGTCCTTTTGGTTAAGTGGAATCGTTACCAACCTATGAACAAAACTGTTGTAAGCCACCATTTTCTGACTATATGGGTGATGAGAATCGGTGTGTATTGTAATATCTGTTGCGGTGGGTTACCTATATATTTTGTATTGAAATTTATTAAGATACTTTGTAACAGTCAGGTCCAAAAAATTGAGTTTATTGTCAACCTCTGTTTCGAGGGTAAATTGTATGTTCTTGCTAAGGCTGTTCAAATAATGTTTCAATTTCTCTATCTGTCGTAGCGTGCCATTAAAAACTATAAAGGTGTCATCTACATATCGTGCATAGAATTTAATATTATTATAACATTTGTTATTCTCTGAGAACATGTAAGTATTTTCATGAGAGTCTTCCCACTCGTACTTTAGCATTTGAAAGTGAACATCAAGCCGCAGGTCACAAAAGTAGCAAGGAAAGAATTACAATCTTGCCATGCAGCAATGCTGCGGGTAGTCACAAACTTAGGCTTCTTGTAATCGGTAAATCTAAGAAACCGAGGTCTTTTAAGGGGACAAGAGCAGAAAATTTACCAGTTGATTATTTCAACCAAAAAAAAGGTTGGATGAACCAGCAGATTTTTCAAGAATGGTTTGAAAACATTTTTGTGCCTCAAGTACGTAACCATCTTGACTCAAAAAATTTGCCAAAGAAGGCTGTTTTGTTAATTGACAACGCGCCTTCACACCCAGCTACATGTGTACTTAAATCTTCTGACGGGCAAATCTTCACAAAGTTTTTGCCCCCAAATGTTACTGCGCTGATACAACCTATGGACCAGGGAGTCATTGCAACCATGAAGAGAACATACAGAACAAAGTTGTTACTGTCAAAAATCGAAGAAGGCTGCGATCTCAAAGAATTTTGGAAGAATGATACAATTTTGGATAGCATTTACGATATTGCGTCTGCATGGGATTACATCAAACCCTCAACCCTTGTTAAATCATGGAGAAAACTCTTTCCGAGTATCAAAACAAATGTCAACCAAAACATTTGTGAAGAAGAGAATGAAGTCATGCCGACCGCTACACTTGTTGACCTAGTGACATCCGTTCCGGGAGGTGAGAATGGCGACGAAGAGAACATAGAAGAGTGGCTGGAATGCGACGCAAGTGAGCTGGGGTTTGAACGACTGACTGACGTAGAGATAATGAACAAAGCAATGGGAGTGAATGAGAACGAAGAAGAACAAAGTGAAAGTGAAGAAGACGAGGCACCTGCGCGGATGACACACGAAACTGCTTTGCAGCACGTAGACGGATTGCTTCAATATTTAGAGGAACAAGACGACGACGCACATCTGGCAGAAAAACTCATGTTAAGGAAAGTACAATCTAGAATAAAGAAAAGGTGTTTCCAAAGCAAGAAGCAAAAACGAGTGACTGATTTTTTTAAAAAGGCGTAACTGAACACTTTTTGTTAACAGTACAGTATTGTTTTTTGTTTACTGTTCTTTATTTTAGTGATTTAGACGTAGAGCAAAGGTTTCTGCTGTACTGTACGTATTTTAAAAGTTTTACATATTATGTTTTTTGTACAATAAAACATAGTTTTTATGCTGAAATTTTTTTTTCGTGTTTACACCTCATTTTTAGTATTTTTTCGGGTTATCCGCGATTTTCACTATCCGCGGTGCCCTTACCACCCAATTTCGCGGATAATCGGGGCTTTACTGTACTTCACCTTGCTACATCATTACATTTAACATCAACAGAAAAGTATATACAATCCACATTATTATCTGTTATCGTTTACCACAAATCATTTCGTAATACAGTCCATTTCAAAACCACTACTCCCATAGTTACACGTTCATAAACACTAATTGTTTACCCCCCATCATTGAACAATAACCTGGACTTACGTCTACACAGTTCATTTTTTATTAAATACCTATTGTTATCTTGATTATAACAACCATCATCATTAATTTTATCTGTTGTATCAATATAGTATTCATAGACATTATTGTATACTGTTATTTCCAAAATCCTGTCGACATTTGGTATGGTCAATTCTCCTTTAGTATTATCTGTTACGATTAAATCTTTTATCATTTCTTTGGTATAGTAATCATCTACTACTAGTAACCCCATCTTAGATACAGGTAAGTCAACAACATTATTATCACCTCTGGCTGCACTAACCACATCACCAGGTAAGAATTCAATATAATCATCAACTCTCTCAATCTTCACTCTTAACTCTTTATATCTTCTACCAATCTCAAACAACTCCATCTCCATCTCAAAATACAACTCTCTCTTAAAATACCTCTCATCATAACACCATTTCACACTTGTTCTATCATTCTATGCAGAGGGTACTACTACATAAAAACACCTCCTGACTTTTCCAGGAACCACCACTAAGACTCAAGGGACAATTATTTGTAGATCTTTCATCTACGGGTCATTTCATATCAACTCAACACAGTGACTTTACCTCACCATCTCAGAATTTGATGAAATTTGGTACAGAGATTACCTTCATATAGACTAAGAAAAATACCAAATTTTTTTGAAATATGTCAACCGGTTTGGAAATTACAGCTATGAAAATTTTTCAAAAAACGCTGGTACGTGACATTTTTGAACTGCGATTGTAGCTCTCCTAGTTAAGATAGAAAGCTGGGAGAGGTGTCACTTTTTAGCATTTTTCATGCTCTTTCACATGCAATTATAAAAAATAGGGGTCAAGAGGAAACATTTTTTTTCCAAATTCAAAATCAAAATTTTGATTTTGAATTTTTCAAAATGCACCCCTCAAAAATTTTGAAAAAATTCATAAGTTATCTTTATATGGTTTTCAATTGTTTTTGTAAGTTTCATAGTGGGATCATAATGGGAACATATAATAAAGTCTTTTTAAAAAAAGCTTTGCATTAGATTTTGATTTAAAAAAGCCTATTTCACGCACAGTGCAAAGCTTACCACCTGTCCATTTTAGGTGTTTATACCTGTAAACCTGTAAAAGTAACTAACTTTAGGTCTAAATAAATAGTTCTATATATATTTTTTTAATTTTTATTTGTTCTACCTACTTTTAATAGACCTAACAGTATTTTACAGGAAACAATAAAATCAAAATTTAAATACAGTAAAATCAAAATCTGTATGAAAAATGATAGTCCAGAAGTTTTTAGATTAAATGAAACCCAAACCTAGGCCTCCCCTACAAAACCAAAGTGCAATAGAAACATGTTTTTTTAAATAAAAAAATTGTTACATTGTGAAAACAAACTTACAGTGTAAAGAAAGTCTTTTGTAGTTCTCAGAACTCCTTGTAGTAGTCTGTGAAGTACTGAACAGTTTGTTGAACTTCACTATCTTTAAGCTTATATACTCTTCCAGTCAGCGTCACTGGGTTTACTTTGCACAGTACATGTGTTACAGGGAGCCAAAGGATGTCAGCTTTTCTGGGGTAAGCGAAAGATGTTGATGGACCAGCTGGATGCAGAAAAGAAACCTTAACTTCGTCTATGCTTTCTTCTTTTGCTAGTACATATGCTAACCACCAGTTATTTTCATAAATGATGGTTATGTATCCGCTAATTTCTGTCAGTTGCAGCCTATCTTGTATAGTGGTCACTTTCTCAGTAGTTGACATATCTGATTCAGAAAATACCTTCACTTTAACCTTTGAGATACTAGAGGGGATATGTATAAAGCCATGAAGTTTTTGGGTTCCTTGTATTGCAATGGACCTGCTAAGACGATCTTTCAAAAAGTTGTCAGTGTTAATGTATTCATCATGTGTTACATATACAAAGTTTACAGAAAAAATGTTTTGCAGTGCACACTCATACAACTCAAATGGGGTTTGCATTTGATTCTCGTATGGACGCTGCAAACTTGCTCTGGCTGCTAGTCTTTTTACACTGCGACCAGCACCGTCGCATGCTCCTTTCCCATGTGCTGTAGCTAAGAAATGCCATTCAGTATCAATACCAAAATCAGTTTTATGAAAACACAAGTTTGTAAAATTCTTTCTGTTTTTGTAATGAGCTGCTGATCCGTCAGAGAAGTAAAAAAATCTTCGAAATATTGTCATCAAATTTGGTTTTCATAAAATCAATGAGCTTTCTTTGAAAGCAATACACAGCAACTGTGTTATGCTCCAGACATTCTGAGATGACAACAAAACTTACATGTTCCGTCTTTTCTTCTCTCCTGACAAATGGATGAACAGTGGCAAGCCCACTACTCCAATGATGGCTCTGGGCTTCATCTTGAAGAATGAAACTATAGTTTTCAGAAAAGTCACAAACAACAAGAAATTCTGAGGTCTGCAGATTTTCTTTAGTGTGGTTCATGAAGGAACTCTGTTGTTTGGCAATGAAGTCATGTCTAACTAAATCAGAAAGGTTTTCACATAACATTTCAATGAAATCTGAAGGTGATTTTTGTAATGTTTCCAAATTACATCTGTCAGCTGAAATCCAAATTACATCTGTCAACTGAAATATATAGAACTATTTATTTAGACCTAAAGTTAGTTACTTTTACAGGTTTACAGGTATAAAAACCTAAAATGGACAGATGGTAAGCTTTGCATTGTGCGTGAAATAGGCTTTTTTAAATCAAAATCTAATGCAAAGCTTTTTTTAAAAAGACTTTATTAAATGTTCCCATTATGATCCCATTATGAAACTTACAAAAACAATTAAAAACCATATAAAGATAACTTATGAATTTTTTCAAAATTTTTAAAGGGGTGCATTTTGAAAAATTCAAAATCAAAATTTTGATTTTGAATTTGGAATAAAATGTTTCCTCTTGACCCCTAATTTTTATTTTTGCATATTAAAGAGCATAAAAAATGCTAAAAAATGACACCTCTCCCGGCTTTCTATCTCAACTAGGAGAGCTACAATCGCAGTTCAAAAATGTCATGTACTGGCATTTTTGGGCGTTTTTTGAAAACTTTACATAGCTGTAATTTCCAAACCGGTTGACATATTTCAAAAAACTTCGGTATTTTTCTTAGTCTATATGAAGGTAACCTGTGTACCAAATTTAATCAAAATCTGAGATGGTACAGAAAAAAAGTATTTTTTTGTGTGTGTTGATTTGACATGGAATGACCCGGACCCAATACACTCGTGAAGCCTTTTCTTCACCCCCAACAACACCACGGGAAAAATTTACCCCCTGCAACCTCTCTACCTGTAAACTCTCTTTCCACTCTTTCTCTAACTCATCAACACTGATTTCTACCCCTTCACAACCCCCTACTCACATTACTCTCTCACTCTCTCTTACTATCTCTATATTTTCGTCGTCACTATTAATTTTCACTGTATCACTTTTATATATCTCGTTTTCAACTATTGTTACAACACAAATAAGCCACCCCAATACCCGGGATAAAAAAGATGAATCTGAATAAAAAAGTAATTTGTATAAAATAAAATGTTTAATATAAAGTGTAATGGGGCAAATCAAAAGGGTTTTATGTTTATTAATTTTGGTTGTCATTTTATAAAACATTTTAAATTCATTTCATATATGTGTCCAGACCTTGGTGGAATTTAACTCGCAGTCTAAACAAAGCAAAGGTACGTTGTGACTGTGTTGAAATATTTGAAAAGAATGTGTTGTCAACTGTAGCACACTTCCTAGAACTTTGCGGTTGTGTGACATCCACTCACAAATGCACAAGCACCCACATCTGCGGAGCGCCTACTCCACGCTAAACGAAAGTAAAGGCAGTGAAATATCGTCGACGGCTAACACTTAAAAATCGTGTATGCCAGGTGTACAACTACCAAGACATTGACAATGCAGGCTGTGTGCGGCGACGAAATTTGTTCGCCGGCAAGGCAGTGATGCCCGCCCGCATGTAACATCGTCAAGTAAAGTTTTCTCCCCAGTCAACTAACCTCCGTGGCCGCAGCCGGATGAATACAGCCGGCTGTAGGGCCCGAAATTATAACCGACTAACCAAGTTTATATCGGAGTTGTAAAGCAGTATAAAAAAGTGAGATTGACATGTAACGCCATAAAATCAAGTGAGTTCGGAGTAAAAAATGAACTAACAACAGTTCGGACATAGTGCAAGAAATTTACAGGATGCGCCATGTGGTTGACAGCGACGCTGTTTCGGAAAGTAACACTATTCCTTTATACGTATGTTCTATAAAAAGGGGTTTTAAAGGTCTGAATGTGAGAGTGTGGCAAGCTGGGTTCGCCTTGATTAATTAAAAGCATATTAGAATAAGAAAAATGTTTAAATAAATGTGCATGTTGTATCTGTCTTAAAAGGAGAGAAAGTTGAGTTCTAATTGAAATTTTATTTAAAAGGAAATAATTAGATAATAAAATTTTGAATTCCATCAACCAAATGAGTGTAGCGTACGTTTGTTGGGTAACCTGATAATCACACTTGCATCTTAACGTTCGTGTGCCGAACTCTGGGTTGGAGGAAGATTAAAAGGTAGGTGGAAGATAAAAATAATTTCAATTTTATGTATTTATATTTGTATATATTAAAATGTAATTAACGTTACAAAAGAAAATAAAATGACGATGACACGAGAAACGATGACATGACCTAACCCAAGTGATTGACCAAATAAAAAGAACCAAAGGAAGAAGGGAAAAGACGAGAACAAATAAGAAAGTGATTGACCATATAAGAAGAACCAAAGAAAGAAGGGAAAAGACGAAACCAAATAAGAAAGTGATGACCAAACAAATGAAGAAGGGAAAAAACTGACACCAAACAAAAATGAAACAAATTGAAGGAACTGAATGACTCAATGCAACATAATAAAATAAACCCAAAAGAGAAGGTGGAAAACCAAGATATAAATAAAATACACTGAAAGTGAAGAAGGAAAAAGAAACAAACCAACGATAAAGGGAAATAAAATGAAATCAAGTGATACGGCACAAACAAGTAATAGAGAATACAAGCAGGAGAAATGGTACACTCAAATGTAATATTGGAAATGAAACGAATAACTAACCTAAGTAAATAATAAATATTATTATCAATTAATTGATAAAGATAACTGATATGTGATGAAACCCCATTAAATACTATTAGAAATAAAAATACACTAACCCACAAATTAGAGTTAGATATAATGATGAAATCGATAGAGACATCAACTTGTTAATATTATTAATGATATTTGTAATGAAAGAGATAGTAAGGTAGTGAGAAAATAAACTTTAGTAAATAAGAAAGAGAAAGTAATTACAGGTATTACCCATTTAGAAACACTTAAAATAAAGACATTTAAGGAGTGCAAAAGTGGAAGTGTAAAAACCCCAAAGTAAAGTGATAAAGAAAAAACACTAAATAAATTATAATAAACAATAGATAATTTAAAAGTGAAGGTAATGAAAAAATAAGAATAGTGTAAATGATAGTGTTATAAAAAATAGTGAAGGATAGAAAAAACACTTAGTAAATCAATAAGAAACACTAAATGATTAATGGTGAACTATATTAGTAATTAAGAATGTTGTTAAGAATAGTATTAGATGTAAACAATTGGTTAAGACGTAATGAACACTGAAGAGTGATGATAACAGTATTAATTAAAAAAGAATCTATTTGTTAAGTTTAATTGAATACAATCGTAGTTAAAAGGGAGAATCTCATGAAAGAGGAAACAGATAGTGTTATCATGGAGTGAAGGTAAAGATTATTTAAAAAAATAAGAAGTTAAAAACAAAATCAATAAACGCCCCATGTTATAAGGGATAATTATTTAAGTTAATTCAAAAGGTGTGATGTTGATTAACACCCATAAAATAGTATAAAAAGAAATGAATTGTAAACTAACACTACATAATAATTGTTAAATAATTGTTTAATCAAATTTATGAATGGGATATGGCTGGAGGAATTGTACAGACCATAGGCCTAGATGTTATATTTTATAGTAAGTAATAGCCATATTGTTAGCAATGGCAAGTTAAATAAACATGCAGAACTTAGAAAACGAGAAAATCAGATAGTAAATAATTAGCAATCCATGATGTGTAAAATAATAGTAACCTACGAGTAACACAAAAACAGATCCAAAACACATCAACAAATAACACAACCAATTATAATAACAAAACAAAACTCATTAGGTTAAAATGAAATGTAATTTGTAGGAAATAAGTAAATATAAGCAATGGCTACTTAGGCCTAGGAAATGCCTAACTGTCAAAAAACAAACAACTACAAATTGTAACAAATTAACAAAGAAATTAACAAATCCGAGGCAAGTAATTAACCAAGGATATTTTGTAAATCATATTAAAAGCAAAATGTTAGAATAAGGACTTAAATTAAAAAAGAAATGTAATTAACAAATGTTAACATAATTATACAATAGTTAATATCTTATAGAACACAGCCTTATGTGGTATCAAAACAATCTTTGAAAGGAAATAGTAACAGTAGTGATAATATTTAATATGTAGGGAAGAAGACAGAAGAATATAAGCAATCAGAAGATATACAGCTATTTTGAATAATAATTCAAATTTGATAACAATGGTAATAAGCCAAGATTAACCAATCAGAATTAGCATGTATCCATGACAACACACGTTGGTTATGAATTTTTCCGTTAATTTCGGATACTCTCAAAGTTACGCTCGTCAAGATTAGACGCCAATTATTGAATGACCTAAATTTTCATTTTTAAACGTATAAAAGTAATCAAAATTCAAAAATATGTACCAATAAGAAGAAGACGAGGGACCATAATGTTTAACTTACTTACTTACTTACTAGCCAACGCCCACCCTTGGCTGTTGGGCCAATAATGTTTAACTGATGCCAAGGACCATTTTGCACGAGAATTAAAAGAAAAATCGTGTACAACTAACATGAAAAGGACGCAAGACATACTTAAGCCCCAAGATTATTGAAAATTGATGACTAATGCAGCCCAATTACCTTTTTGGCTGATGACTGTTAATACCAAGTCGTCTGATTTGATAAGTATAATTGAATTACCCAAATTCCAGGAATAAACTCACATTAAATATTTCTCACAGTAAATTGAACTCTCACTATAAACCGTATATTCTCTTTCAAAGATTAATTAAGAAAAATAAAACACTGAAAATTTGTTAACTTAGAATATAACCTGTTGATCGAATACGAACTTTAGAAACACACTTAACTACACTACAGAACAAATTATAACCAAACACCTTATTATTTAAGTACAAATAATGTAAGGTAATGTACTTTTTATTGTAATCATAATTAACATTTGTCTTGTAATCAAAAGAACTCCAGATTTTGAATGAGTACAATTGTAAACCAACAAAACCGTCACCATACTGGACTGAATAACTCGTTACAAAATCGATTTCGTCAACCTGAGAGAAATTGTTTCATAACTAATGTCGGTGCAAATTTATTAATAAACAAGTATAATTTTCTTGTCAGACTGAAACATTACAAATCAGTAATTAAAGTAACTAGTACAGAGTGTAACCATTGTTTTTATTTCATAGGGAGTGTATTGTATAATTTGTGCTTGTTAACGAAAACTAGATTTGACAGCCAGTGCTCACGCTGCAATTCGACAAACTACCTGCTCGATTCAGGAGGTCGAACAGGCGGGAATAAATTTGAATGCCCCGGCCGTCATCGCTGAGAACACCTTTTTAACATATTATGTAATAAGTTTAATTGTTTTAGATAAACAATTTGGCGCCACCCGGGATTCACAAAACCCTATTTAATAACAGGTAAGGTTACTACTGCGTTGTACTGGTAATTGAAACATCGCTAATGACTTCGTTAGCGCAAAGATTGAAGTAACGACACCAGTGTGAGGCGAACACACTACCTATACACTTTTTTACAGAGACGACCGAGTCTCTTCGTTACAGATTGGCTTCCATCGCGGGGCTTATAAACGAGGCGGACGCCCCAAATAGATCCGTTACACTATCTTACCGCTACTACATGTTAAACTCATTTTTATGACTATCACGTACCTCGTTAATTATTTCTTCATTATTATTCGTCATCATATCATCATCATTATTTTTGATACCATTATCACCACTTACCTTATTATCTGTACAATTTTCTACCCCCTCCTTTCTCTTTCTACTTTCGTTTATTTCGTTCTTGTATTTTATTTATATTTATAGTCATTTCAACTTTCATTCCAGCAATAATCTCACTCTGTTTCTCTAGTTTATTATTTATTTCTACGAACTTCTCACTCACTCCATTAAAACTCTCACTTATACTTTCAAATTGGTCATTCATACTTAAATTATTCATTTTTATTTCGCTTCTTATGTTCACAAGTTCGTTATTTATGTCTCTTAATTTCTCGTCTTGTTTATTAAATCTATTATTTATTTCATTTTCTCTGCTTTTATTTCGGTTTTCATCTCTACGCTACTTGCATTTATTTCTGACTTGATTTCAGTTTTAAATTCATTCAAATTCTTGTTTTGTTGGTCAAATTTATTATTCATCATTTCCATAATCATTGATAATTGATTAAATATATTTGCATTGTTACTTCTACTACTCTCAGCTTCTACCATTTCAATTACATTTGTTATTTCGTCTACACTCTCATTGACATTTTCATTTGTGAATGTTTTAGTGGATGGTTAGTGAGGATCGGTCAATAATACAACTTTTAGTTATTTTGCGTCGACGTTTCGACAATATTTATTGTCATCTTCAGGACCTGTGTATGAAATACAATAGAAATATCAAACATAACGAAACAATTAAATATTTGGGTGAACGTGTTGGTGATGTGAGTGTGTGCGTGCGTATGTATGTATCATTTTTTATGTGAAGACTTATGATAGTTTGTTTACATCTTCAAAATATCTTTAAGAAAGGATGAATACATTCACTGATTGATGGTCACTAAAACTTTAAGGATTTTCATTTGTGGTTACTACATCATTTTGTGTGGCATCCAAGAGGGACCCCACATCTGCATTTTCATATAAATTTGTATTTGTATTCTTCTCTGCCATTTTTGACTAAGTTGTAAATTTTTTAACTTTAATTTACAACGTCCCTGTTCGGGCGCCAACTAAAATTGTTCACTGTTTAAATATTCAATTTGTCCTTAGTTCGGACTCCACTGAAACTGTATTTTCTGTGTTTAATAATGTATTACTTAATAATTGATTTTACGTGTTAAGGTTAACCAGGATATCGTTTAGTATACTTGGCAGAGAATAATAGGCAAATACAATTAAACAAATACATATTCATAAAATTAAAATAAAATATTTTATTTTATTCAACATGATATTCTCTCTTTACTGAATCTGTGGTTATACTCCCATCTCTCATCATCAAATTACTTAACACACATGTAATGGGCTTTTGCGTCTCGCAACTCCCCCTAATACAAACAATTTACATTTTATAAAATCTTAATTACAAAAAATAGAAATATTCTCTATATTCATAAGACGAACCAATACTTGGTAATTTCACACACCACTCACATTCTAATCACCCCGTTTCTAGATCTTGTTTAACAATGAGTTTGATCTTGTAATTTATTTTCTTTAGCGATTGATTATTTTTAGGCCTTTATATAAAATGTTGAGTACTCATCCTTTCGTAGGTTCTACGTCGTTACGCTACCACGTGTCACGCACTGTTTTCACTATAGTTTCAGAAATTAGTTGTTCCTTTCATAAATTTAGCTATTCGCTACTCATTATGAGTTGTTTCGTGATCACTTTTAGTTTTTCAACACATTTTATTAATAATTTGGCTCGACGACTTACACACGCGACCGGCCGATCCTGACACTGGGTGTAGAGAGATGCCTCGCTACAATGGCTGGCAAGGATTTTTTTTTGGCCTTGTCCACTAGATGTTGGCAGAAATACGATGACGTCCAAGCTCCTTACTGTGACGTTTCGATGGTTCATTGGTTCTTTCGACCGTCGACGATAGTCGGTGGCGATACCACAGGCCGTGGTTCACCATTTCCTTCGTCTTCACAGACACGTGGTGCAAATTTGTTGTCTCACGCCATTTTTTGTTACGGCGTCTTAGCGTCATTTTTAATTGTTCGGCGCAGTGTAGCGGGGCATTTTTTGGGCATACCTGGAGTAATGACATAATTTGTATTTTTTTTTCATAAATAAAAAATTAACTAATTGAGGGATAGAAAGATTTTATGACCGAGAGGTAAATTTGTTATGTGGAAGCGATCGCAACGTGGCTGCACTGCTGTTGACTGTATGAATTGTTTAATAATATTGTGTGGACAGTTTTAATAACCGGCAAACTGTGCCAAGGGCAATTCAAGGACAATGACGAACACGGAAAACGTAAACACGTTATGTAACAAAATCTGTAAACCAATTATGCAACCAGAGATCAGGCGATGTGTTGCGTTAGCAACTTATATAACGATGTGTGTCACCAGTTTCGTCAACAGGCCAAAAACAGTCCACTGGCGAACGAATACAAACTGTAAACCAATAAGAGTTGTGCGAACAACAGCCGCTTCACAAAATAGCGCCTGTAAATCTCGCCAGTCCAATCTCATCGCTCGCGCGAGCAACAGCTATGTAAAAGTTTCGGAACATAAGTGCGGGCCCGCAAAGCAAGTAAAATGTGAAAATTTTAATACAGATATTTTGATCTAATAGTATTACAAAACAAGTAGAGACAGTGAGAAAAATTGCGATAAAATAACCGTTCAGCCATGAAGTGTAAAAGTGAGAAATACGAGAAACAGCAAACAATGAACCACGATTTGACGCCCCAGTTCTACACAACAGCAGGAAAGTAGACATTCAAAATTATTTAAATACAGACACTTTTAAAATTGAGCTCAATAAAATAAAAATGTACTGTATGAAATAGCGTGAGTGTGTGTGTGTGAAAGCGCTGGTTTTCGTTATGTCGTAGTTGTAGAGAATGGTCTATATTTATGTTATATTCTAGTTTGAAACTGCTTAAGCAAAATTATCATTTTTACGAATACTTAAACATACTAAAATTGCGAAAGTAAAAAAAAAATATGAGGGAGAGAGGAAATTTGGTGTTTTGTATCAACAATATAACTTGATGATGTTTTCTTTTCTTTTTTGAAATTAATAAAGTAATAGTGATTATAACATTCAATGTGAAGTAATAGTTATTTCAGACAACCATGTGGTTTCCAACACGTCTAACGAGATCCTGGACATGATGAGTTTAAGTTGGTACTCAACAATATGGCTGCTACTCCAGCCTAAAGTATAAAAAGTTTTACAAAGTGTAATAATAAATTTAAATAAAAAAGACGATTAATTATTAATATAACAATGGCGCCCGACCAGCTGGACCGTTTGCATAAATTTAATTATGCAAATGTGGACCTGTTGTAGAAATAATATGGTTGTTGAGGTAAAATATATTTTTTTTTGCATACGTAAAATAGCCGTATAGAATAAGGTTATATCATGTTTTGTAGTATGAGTGAGCAGAACATTTTTTTTTTCTCCTTTTCTCAATAATAATTAGGTATGACAAAATAATATTTTGCTAAGAAATATATATAAAGAGTTTTAAGAAAAATGGCAGATAATAGTGCTGTCAGCTTATCTGACAGTCAGTTTAGTAGCGATTCGGGAGTTCAAACGAGTGATAGTAATGTAGAGAGTCAGTTGACCGAATCAAAAATAATGAAAGATGTCGAATATCAATCGACACCTATCCAAAATAAAAAAAATGACGATACGTGTGAGGTGTTGAAAGCAATACAAGCAATGATAGAAAACCAGAGTGTAAAGTTAGACGAACACAAAAACGAAATGCAAGATTTTAAAAGTAGTATAAATAAGAAGTTCGATATTCAAAAGAATAGTTTTGAGGAGTTATTAAAAGATCAGAATAATGAGTTGAAATATGAGATTAAAGAGATTAATGAGAATTTGAACCAGATTGATGACATAATAAAAAACAGTTTAAATAAGTTAGAACAGAAGTTCGAGAAATTAGGTAACAATGTTTTAAATATGACAAAATGTAAAAATGACGAAATAGTAGACAAATCTGAGAGTATAGTGGGGGTGAAGAATAATGTAGAAGCAAATGATGAAAATATAATAACAAATAGTACTGATGAAGTTTTAGAATGCGATAATGAAATGTTAATGAGTGTTTATGAAATAGAAAGAGAGTGGAAGAATAATGTAGTAATTGAATGGGGACAGAGGGCAAATTTTCCCCTTATTGTTTATAATTATGATGATGATTTAATGTTGTTTTTTCAGGGCAAGAGACCCTTATTGTTAAATGAAGTAATGTTGTATAATGTTGTACCCTCTGTCCGTAATAATTGTGAGAGTGTGATGTGGTGCTATGAAGAAAGAGAGTTATATGTTGAGAATGAAATAGAAATATATAAGTTAGAAAGAAAGTATGATGAATTGAGAAAATTACTAGAAGGGGTGACGATGAATCATGTGAAATACGTACCTGTTGAAAGAGAGACAGAGAATAGTTTTGATAATATCTTACCTGACTATAATGACTTACCTGACGTAGTAGTTGAGGAATACAAAAATGAGAAAATAATTTACCTGACGTTAACAAATAACACTGATATAGACTGGACAATCCTAACTTATGGTAACAAGATTTATAGTGGTACAATGGATGAAATAGAGTTGATAGATTATTATGATAGTAATGATTATCATAATTTGTGTGTTGATAAAAATGATGAATGTTACAAATATGTTAGATATATATATGACGATGGTGGGTGAGCTAAAAGATCAGTGTTGGGACATTTTTAAATATTGTAAATTATTGGTAATGACCTTGCTGATTTGGACATCTGAAGTGAGATACACTTGAACAGTTTTGACGCATATTTTGTAAATAATATTGAATTCATTTGTGTATTGTGAAATGTTAGAAAAGTAATGTGTATATGTTTTAGAAAATGTTGTGTTAATAATAATAATATTATTAATATTTTTGCATTCTAATTAAATAATAAAATAATTTTAAGACAATAATAAATGATTTATAGAATGTTGATAATAATTGAAATATGTTATTTTAATAATCAAATGAATATTCAATTTTAATAATCAATTGAATTAAATAAGTTGAGATGTTTAGATATTGTGATTGAATGTTATGTGTTTTAATTTTATAAGGAATTTAAATTGTGTGATGAGATTTTAATTTAATAATCATGAATAAATAAATAAATGTTAAATGGTTTATTTTGTGGAATTTTGTGGAACATAATGATTAAAAATATGTGTTAATAATAAATTTAGAATTTTTGAAAATCTGATTGCAACACAGGATAAATTCATAATGATGAGAAATAAAAGAGTTAATGAAAAATTTTAAATAATAATGTTTATAAAATTTTATATAAATTATTTATAAGAGACTTGTTTGTTTAATATTTTTTGCTAATAATCCAGGGTGATTGCCATTTGTGTATTGTGTTATGTGATGTATTATAACAGTGTAGTGTGGAACTGCTATGGGGGGAGGTTGTAAATTTTGTATTTAATATTTTAGGTTAATAATGGTTAAGCTTCCATATAAAGTGGGTTAAAACCCCATCTAAATTAATATTGTCATTTAAATATAAATTCTTAAATTTAATATTACGAAAGATATTTTACTTGTGATTCCCCAAATTTTCGGGCGGTCACGGCCTCACCGAACCCTGACCGTGGAATTGGTTTAGCTTTAACAGCTATGGTTGGGGCTCATTGCGTCACGTTCTGCCTTAACTGGCCATAGCTGTTATTGTTGTAAAGGTGTATTTTGAAATTGATGGGGGGTAATGAAAGGGGAATCACCAAACTATGGAACAGCGGCTGCCACTCTGTTCGAGGAGGAACAGCAGAGCCAGGTGGTAGATCCGTTTAAGGGTGCATGATTATTAACAAGAACATGTTGATGTTCACCAATTTTAAACTTAACAGCGGAAGCAGAGACACGGAGAGGTAAAACCCTGCTCCAAAATATACAGTCTCTGTGGAAGCGAAAAGGCGCCACAGTCTTACATAATTGGAAATAGTGTGTGTGGCTGGGAGGTTATCCAAGGGGATAACGTATTAATAATTTGCTATATTTTAATTAATAATGATGATTTGCTACTCAATAATTTTGTTTGAATTTAAAAAATAGATGCACTAAATACTTCTTATATTGTGTTATTATGTCTTATTGTGTTGATTGCATTTAGTATGTTAGGAATAAGAATTATAAAAATATGATGATAGGTTTTCAATGTGTTTATAGATTTTAAAATAAAATGAAAAATAGTTGTGATAGGTAAAATTTTCAATGGGTTGTAAAAGATAGAAATGGGTGATAGTAATTATTTGAATAAAATGTTTGAATCAGTTCAAGTTGAATTTTGTGGGACATATAGATCTGTTCAAATCGAAGTAAAAGTTAAAGAGAATGAGAGATGAAAATAATGCAATGTTGTTTTGAGTTAATGTAATGTTATAGAATTTTGAGAAGTATAAGTGGAGACACAGTAGAATTGGAGAATTTATGTAGAGTCTTGAGTGATATATTGTTGTTTATTTTGTTGATGTTAAGTTGTTGTAATTGTAGTGAGGTTATGAGATTGAGATTTTTTGGGGATGGCAATTTTGTAGTAGGGGTAGTGTAATGTGGGAGTCCGCAACATAAGGGTTGGGACGGGATTTGGTATAGTTTTAGTGGGAAGGGGCCGCCTTAGGTAAAAATCCAGGGGCCAGAGAACGGGAATTGAGCTTTTTTGGGGGGGGGGGGAACACGTATCCTATGTACAAAGGGTTAGAGAGTATTTTTTTTTATATAAGAGTAGAAGGTGGCGATTGGAGTTAAAATAGTAAGTAGTTAGAGGTAGAGAAGGGTAGGGTTAGTAAAATTTTGATAGAGGGGTGTCATACTAGTTAGAGATTTTGTAAGGGAACGTTAGAGTAATAAAAGGGGTAAGATTATGAGTAAATGCCAAGTGGATAAAGTAAATTATAATGAATAACGTAGAATCACCCAAAGTAATGAAATGGAATAATGATGGCCATAATTGAAAAAAAAAAAAAAAAAAATTTTTTTGTAATTTTGAGAAACGAATTAATAAGAGTAAATCAAGTTTAAAAGTAATTTTTTGATTTTATATGCCAATTTAATAATGTAAAGTGTGTAACATTTTAAATACCAGTTGTTTATTTTAATGGGAATTAGAAGTGTACTATGTTTCTTATTTTATGTTTTATGTCTATGTTTTCTTATGTTATGTTGTGTTTGTTAGTGTAAGAGAATCTTATCATGTTGTAGTTAGGTATTCATATATATGTTAAATATAAATAAAGAACAAAACCAGTGCTTCTTAGCGCAAACCAGCACCGCTAGGGGGAAACAGATCAGTTGGGGATATGGTGTTGTATAAGGCCACTATTTGATATTTTGATTTGTTGTTTCAGTGTTTGGTGGTGCTGTGGCGGCGGACCTGAGCTGGCCTGCGCGTCAGGGCAGGGGCGTTGAGTATCTGTCTGACTCTACGGTGTTGGGATCTCGAGAGAGAAGTCCAGTATTGTCATGCAGATGCGGTCACAGTCGCCGGACCAAGGGTGAGTTGATTATATTTTTTTTTTTGCAAACCATACAGGGGGTTGTGGCGACATATCCTGGCTGATCCCTTTAGCAAGTATGAATGTGTCAATGAGATTTTTTATGCTTCGGCATAAAATATCTCATTGAGGGGGTATTGTAGCGGGGCATTTTTTGGGCATACCTGGAGTAATGACATAATTTGTATTTTTTTTCATAAATAAAAAATTAACTAATTGAGGGATAGAAAGATTTTATGACCGAGAGGTAAATTTGTTATGTGGAAGCGATCGCAACGTGGCTGCACTGCTGTTGACTGTATGAATTGTTTAATAATATTGTGTGGACAGTTTTAATATCCGGCAAACTGTGCCAAGGGCAATTCAAGGACAATGACGAACACGGAAAACGTAAACACGTTATGTAACAAAATCTGTAAACCAATTATGCAACCAGAGATCAGGCGATGTGTTGCGTTAGCAACTTATATAACGATGTGTGTCACCAGTTTCGTCAACAGGCCAAAAACAGTCCACTGGCGAACGAATACAAACTGTAAACCAATAAGAGTTGTGCGAACAACAGCCGCTTCACAAAATAGCGCCTGTAAATCTCGCCAGTCCAATCTCATCGCTCGCGCGAGCAACAGCTATGTAAAAGTTTCGGAACATAAGTGCGGGTCCGCAAAGCAAGTAAAATGTGAAAATTTTAATACAGATATTTTGATCTAATAGTATTACAAAACAAGTAGAGACAGTGAGAAAAATTGCGATAAAATAACCGTTCAGCCATGAAGTGTAAAAGTGAGAAATACGAGAAACAGCAAACAATGAACCACGATTTGACGCCCCAGTTCTACACAACAGCAGGAAAGTAGACATTCAAAATTATTTAAATACTGACACTTTTAAAATTGAGCTCAATAAAATAAAAATGTACTGTATGAAATAGCGTGAGTGTGTGTGTGTGAAAGCGCTGGTTTTCGTTATATCGTAGTTGTAGAGAATGGTCTATATTTATGTTATATTCTAGTTTGAAACTGCTTAAGCAAAATTATCATTTTTACGAATACTTAAACATACTAAAATTGCGAAAGTAAAAAAAAAATATGAGGGAGAGAGGAAATTTGGTGTTTTGTATCAACAATATAACTTGATGATGTTTTCTTTTCTTTTTTGAAATTAATAAAGTAATAGTGATTATAACATTCAATGTGAAGTAATAGTTATTTCAGACAACCATGTGGTTTCCAACACGTCTAACGAGATCCTGGACATGATGAGTTTAAGTTGGTACTCAACAATATGGCTGCTACTCCAGCCTAAAGTATAAAAAGTTTTACAAAGTGTAATAATAAATTTAAATAAAAAAGATGATTAATTATTAATATAACAGCAGGTGAGGCGCCCGTGCGTGTGGACTCACATTATGTACGTGACAATTCTCGAATTTTGTACCGCGCACACCGTTGCAGACTAACATACGTTTAAAAACATCTGCTGTGGTCCTTTGTTCAAGCTGTCATGGGAATTCGCAATGTCAATTTTAATACAGAAATTAATAAAATAAACCTCCTCATTTTGTCCCATTACAATTGCCCTCTAATGTCCATTGTTCTATGGACTATAATTCTTTTCTTTAAACAAAATTATTTAACTCTAATACAGTTCAACAGTTATTAATTATTCCTCATGAACTACACAAACTTTTACTATATATATCTTATAAACTAATACACTCTTTATTCCGTGTGATGTTCATTACTAACTTATACAGTCTGTGTAAGTTGGTTGCCCAAGTTGATTTGTTATTATTTACATTATGTATGGTACATTATTACCACCTTTGATTACTAATAACTTACTCTACTGACATACATATTCTTTTAATCTGTAGAGTATGATTTAACATGTTTTATATATACAGTTTGTTTCCTTTTTACTTCGATGTTCCATAAGAAAATGGAAGTATGGTGATAGCAAAACAAATCGTGGTCGAGATTATTGCAGATTCTGATTGTACTACCCTCAAAACATGAAAAAAAGTCATTTTTCGAAAAGTGTCTGTCTGTCTGTCTGTCTGTCTTGTGCTGTAGATTTTTTTTTCTTTGGCAAACGATAACAGCCGCAAATTCAAACAGAATCAAATAATTTTTTGCATATAGCCCTGAATTGTAGAGTACTCAAGACCTGTTGTTTTTGGTGAAGATCGGTTAAGGGAAAGGGGTTGTTTACCTGCAACCTTCTATGTTTTAACAAGGGTAATTTTTTCTATGGCAAACGATAACAGCCGCAACTTCAAACAGAATCAAATAATGTTTCGCATATATCCCTGAATTGTAGAGTTCTCAAGACCTATTGTTTTTGGTGAAGATCGGTTAAGGGAAAGGGGTAGTTTACCAGCCACATTTTATGTTTTAACAAGGGTTATTTTTTCTATGACGAACGATAACTGCCGCACATTCAAGCAGAATCAAATAATTTTTGCATGCATCCCTGAATTGTAGAGGACTGAAGGCCTTTTGATTTTGGTGAAGATCGGTTAAGGGAAAGGGGTGGTTTACCTGCAACGTTTTATGTTTTAACAAGGGTAATTTTTTCTATGACGAACGATAACTGCCATAAATTCAAACAGAATCAAATAATTTTTTACATATGTGCCTGATTTGTAGAAGACTGAAAGCCTATTGATTTTGGTGAAGATCGGTTACAGGGAAAGGACAGTTTTCCAAAACATTTTTTGTAGTAACAAGTGTAAAGTATGGTACTTAATTTTGATAAATAAAGTATCCTCATAAGAAGATCTTAATAATCCACTGTAGCAACGTAGATAAAATATCTATAAATGAAGAGGCTAGTTGAACGGGGTGGGGGTAATTTTCTATAAATGAAAATTATAGTTGAAGTGGGATGGGATAATTTTTATATGTGTACTACGTTATCGGCAACAAAGTAGTAGTTTGTTGTTAAAATTCCTTCCTGGCCTGTTTGGCCGTAGTCCAATGTTTTAAACAAAACCAGACGTTTCGGCAGTTCCGTCAACTGCCATCTTCAGTGAAAATCGAGTGCGATAACGTGTGGTGGTATACGTTAGTGACCACAGTACTGTGGTTAAGGCTGAAGCAATAAGTGGAAAGAAGTAGTTTCTATGAAACATTTCATTTTGTAAATGATTTTAAATATAAATCTTAGAACATGGAAGTCATGTATGGTTCTCCATACCGATATTTTCCTACCCAGTATGTGTAGGCTTTTGGTGTAACATGAGTTTCTTACTATTTATATTATTATTGGTTATACTTTCTATTATGACATTCTTTACATTACTATCTTCTTCATATTCTTCTCTTTCTTTAACATATAACAATGGTTCTTAACCTAACCTACATTGTAACATGTTCATACAAAATTAAAACTGTTATTACTCTTATCTTATAATAATTAATCTCTGAATTGTCTATGTGTTTTCATTCACACTCAGGTAGAATTATTCTCTAGCTTTATTGTTGGGTTTCATTAAATTCTTATTTAGTTTATATTCACTTTCCTACTTGGTAACCCAGTTAGGTTCTGTTGAATAGGCCTTCACTTATTTTGTCATATTTCTTATTCATTCTACTGTAGTTATTTGTTACAAAGTTCCAGATAGTTATATCTAGTATCTTGGTCTTATTATTTTATTTTACAATGATCTTAATTTATTGTTTGACCTTTATACCTCATGATATAAGTTAAATACTCAATTATTGTTTTGTCCTTCATTATTTTAATACTACAATTTTCTATATTAATGTATATTCTTTATGTTGAGGGAAACATCACGTTACAATATTTTATCACAATTCATGCTGATTGGTTTGTTTTTATGGTGCGCCTATTGTTGCTGAGTTTTACTTCCATGTTCCATAAGGAAATGGAAGTATGGTGATGGCAAAAAAAATCGTGTTTGTGATAAGGGCTGATCTGATTGTACTACCCTCAAAAGATGAAGAAAAGTCATTTTTCAAAAAGTGTCTGTGTGTAGAATTTTTTCTATGGCAAATGATAACTGCCGCAAATTCAAACAGAATCAAATAATTTTTTGCATACAGCCCTGAATTGTACAGGACTCAAGGCCTATTGATTTTGGTGAAGATTGGGTAAGGTGAAGGGGCAGTTTACCTGCAACGTTTTATGGTTAAACAAGAGTAATTTTACTTCCATGTTCCATAAGGAAATGGAAGTATGGTCATGGCAAAAAAAAATCGTGTTTGAGATAATGGCAGATTTTGATTGTACTACCCTCAAAACATGAAAAAGTCATTTTTCAAAAAAAGAAAAAAAATGTGTGTGTGTGTAGAATTTTTCTATGGCAAACGATAACTGCTGCAAATTCAAACAGAATCAAATAATTTTTTGCATACAGCCCTGAATTGTAGAGGACAACATGTGCTCTACAAATTGTACATAATGAATCGTTTTTTGTTAGTCACAAAACGAATACTTGTCGGAAAACGGATTTTACCAAAGAAACGAGTTCTGCCACAAAAAAGTGACATGTAGGCCTACAATAATAGGCAAGGGGTTGACCCTTGGGCCACTCCCGCCTTACTTCGAGTTGGGTTTTTCATGGTTTTAGAAAAAAAATAGTTTTACATTACACACGTATTGGTTTCCATGTAGGCCGATAATTTCAGTTTTCATGTTAACCTAACATAATCAATTTTTGGTGTCACAGCCATGACCCGGTGATAAATTACTACTACAGTCATTTTCCATTAAAAAATGACAAACGAAATCAATTGCAGTCACCAGCCAACTATTTTGCAACATACAAAATTAAAATTTGTATAATTCTTTCACTACATAAAATTATGTGTGATATTCACTACATATCGAAGCCCAAAAATCGCATTATCGAAATAACTGCGGGTACGCATAAAGACAGTACCGGATGATTTTATATATAATCTGAGAACATGGAAGTCATGTATGGTTCTCCATACCGGTTTTTTTCTATGGCGAGCGATAACTGCCGCAAATTCAAACAGAATCAAATAATGTTTTGCATATGTCCCTGAATTGTAGAGGACTCAAGGCCTATTGATTTTGGTGAAGACTGGTTACTCTTAACCAGTCTTCACCAAAATCAATAGGCCTTGAGTCCTACAGGGGTAGTTTACCTGTAACCTATTGTTTTAACAAGAGTAAATACTTGAAAATTCATTTAAACTTTTTCAAACAATGGTTTTTTTTTTTTTTTTTTTTTTTTTTTAAGGCATCCTTACTATTTCTTTTATAAAGTTGCTAACTGCTACAATTTTTGTTTAGACAAAGCTTTTCATCATCTCTGACCTGATGATGTCAGAGATGACGAAAAGCTTTGTCTAAACAAAAATTGTAGCAGTTAGCAACTTTATAAAAGAAATAGTAAAATAATTTTGTTGCCAGCCTATAAAATTATATTTTTTTCATTTTAATTTAAATCATGTATGAATGAAAATATATCATTCCTAGCAGGCAAGCATATCTCAATTACCCAATGTTTACGTTTCCAAAGTTTTATTATTATGATTACCGTATTAAAAAGGCAGGCAGGACACACACACACACACACACACAATTCGCATTATTTCTGGCCTCACTCATGTTTATTTTCTTACATTTGCACGCTTTTTAAGTGGAAAGTGTTGAAACCCACACAAACACAACGCTGCAAGCCGAAAAGGTGCAAACCTATGGACAGCGATTTGCTTCCTGTGGATCACTGGCCAGTGTAACTGCACGTGTTTAGAGAGGAATGGTTCATAGACAGACTTTTCGTCTTTAGGGAGTGAACCCTCTGCAAGATGCTCAGGGTCCATGAGAGACTTCGGAGCACTCCTTCTTTTCCGCGTGTTTGTTCTGTGAAACGTACACTGTAGATTTGCAGCTTTATTCTGAACAACGCTCCATAGGGAATGTTGAAAATTTTTGTCCACGGTGTACCATCATACTCACTAAAACCTGCTCTGATGTTTTGATTAGGGGCATCATAATTTAAAACTTTGGAAACTTGAGCACTACTTAATGGAGATCAAACATTAATTTTTATAAGCCATTAATTTTATGCACATTTTTATATGTGTACTACATTATCGGCAACAAAGAAGTAGTTTGTTGTTAAAATTCCTTTCCGGGCTGTTTGGCCAAGTACCAATTGAGAATTTACATACTTATTTGAAATTAATATTTTTTAAAACAATACATACAAACTCGCAATTCCCTTACCTGTATCGGGCCAGAGTCTTCACGTGAACTAGTACCTATAAGTGATTTAGGGTTAAGTGTTCTTTAATAAATTACTCTCTCAATTTCGGCATTCGATAGTTATATTTTATTCAACAATTCTTTTTAAATTTTACTAGTTTTTCATTTATTTATACTCAAAACTATCATTGACCTTTTTAATTACTTTCAAAAAAATACCAACAAAACATGGTAATTTACTTGTTCTGATAACTACTTCAAATATTCTTTATTACTTGTGAGTTGTTTTTTCCAGAGTTATACTCCAAAAAATATTTAAGTCAAATACATATACGACACATACTATCAAAGTTCACTTCCTACTGAATAAAATATAATGGTTAACTTAATCTATACAAAGGCGACCCAGCATTGCACACGCTCACTGTCATTCAGTTTTACCCATAATTTTAATTTTGAGATCTCATTTTTTCAATTTGTTTCCCCCAAGATGAATCAAAATTTTTCATTGTCTTCTTCGCCCATATATAAAATAACTGTACACAACTTACGTGGTCTGACGCGTGTTCACGCACTTTCAAAATTTTAGTTCATGTCTCTGGTTTTATTCACTTTTTGATAATGTTTGAAGAATAATTATATTTTGTGAAATTAATGATCTTTTATAACAAGGAGACTTGCTTTTATTTTATAAGTCGAGTCTAAAACACCCGGCCGGGGTTGTGACTGAGCGGAGACTGCCCACAAGACTCCCCACTAAAGCTTGTTGGTGAAAAAGGAAGCCACTGCCTTCAAGCTGTGACTCTTTCGTCGCTGTACACGAAGTAGGGACTGTCTATGTGCCAAGTGAGCTAATGTTGTTAAGTGGTGACGATATAAGAGGCTTAGGTGGGTGGAGCCTCTAATTGATTTCCTCCGTCTCCAGAGCACATGGCAAGACAATCTTTCTGCTTCGCCATTTTCTTAGCGTCGGTTCCGCCTGTTGTGCGTAGATGCTGCGCCCGGGTTTGTGTACGCGCACAGTCGTCCGTGACAAACATTCAGTTCACAAATAAGTATTGCGTTCTCTGACAACACCCAGCCCAAAAAGTTATGTTAGCGTTCATTGTTTGACTCCAATGCTATTTCATATGGGACTTGCCATGATGATACAAAATAAATTTCAATAAATTTAATGAAAAAGAAAAGCCCCCTTTTTTGACACATTACAATACCCCCCCCCAATGAGAGGTTTTCTGCCGGAACAGAAAAACTCTCATTGCTAAACCCTAAGAGGATCAGTGAGGATATGGCGCCAACAACCCCCCTTTAATTCTTAACACATCATGGGTAAACTACCCCCCTAGCTCGGCGACCATGGCTGCACCTGAACGACATTACTGGACTTCTCTGTTCGAGATCCCAACACCATAAAATCGGACAGATACACACCATAGTACCACCTAACCTCCAATCATTCCACCAAAAAAATCAAAACTGGCCTTATACCATACCAGATCCTCCACCGATATGTCTCCCCTTACATACATACTGGGTTGCCTTTAGCAAATACTGGGTGCGTACACATACTCATTATTACATTAATTACACATTTACGTTCTACTTCTTGATATCAAATTCCAAAAATAATTTCTATTTTATTTTCAATTTCATTTCTCAATTTAATTGGTTTGACGTTATGGTCTCAAATCAACTCATTATGTAAATTTTGTTCGATAAAGCCATAAACCCAAATCCCTTATCAAAGATTCCCCTTTTAAGATGATTCATATTATTTACTTTAATTAATGACTTTAATCATAATTTTCTTTAAAATTCTAAAATTCTTCAAATGCCTTTATTTTATATCTACTCTTACTAACTAGATGCTCACAATCATAATAAACAAATAAAAATAAACAACTTATTTCTACCATAAATTCAAAAATAGCTACACTTGATTACAAACATAACCTAAAATACACATCATGAATCAGCTAATCTCTTCTCTACTTATATTGAAACGTAAAATTTTATATAAAATTCTTTACTGCCAAGAATAGATTTTTTTTTTTTTTTAACTTTAATTTCCCAAAAATATTTCTTTTAACAATTTCCAAGAAGAGACAAAATTATTTAATTACATTAACTGACAAAAGAATCCATGAATCAATTACTAGAAACATATGATGTCTCTGACATCAGTCATCAGCTGATCTCTCTGGGTCAGGTGAATGACCTTACCCTAGATACACTACACAAACCTATACCATGAAAAATACACAACATAGGTTTATAATTCTTACACTCTAGCATAGTAAAAATAGTAACATAATAAATTCATTAGCATCAGTCTTTTCAAAATCAGTAAGCTCGTCTACAAAATTATCATATGGAGCAAAACATATTTGAATCAATTCCTTCTGAACAACTTATCTACTGTAATCATTTCTTGGATCAAAAATAAAATAATTTCTTTAGCTTATCAGCTAGTCAGCATCATTAAGTTTCAAATTTTAGTTTGTTACTCCCCTGAGTAACCTCCTTGCCACACACACATGACCCCCCACTGAACTGTGGCGTCCAGCTGCTTCCACAAGAACGGAAGGTTGTTAGGGGTAGACGCTGCCTACCCCGTTCTTGCTTCAGCGTTATAAAAAAATTCGGCATTACTGATGTCCGAGGACACCAGTAATCCTACTATAATGATTCACACACCCTTAATACGGCACTACCACCACCTTCGATGATAGCCACTGTTCCATAGTTATGTAGGTTCCCCTGCGTTACCCCCCCCCCCCCCGGTTAATTTCTAAGTTCACCAATTTAGAATATTTTTATATTATAAATCCACGGTCAGGGTTTGGTGAAGCCGTGACCTCCCGAAAATGTAGGGGAAACTACTAAAAGACATATAAGGTTTACGCTTATACCGTTACTACAATTCTCAGATGGTAAACTCTTATATGTTGGGTTATTTTATCATTTATCACCTCTAAGACTCAAATACTTTAACAATCAAACATTTTACTTCATTTAACTCGTACTACTCATACTACAAACTTCATATTTATGTATGGTCAATTATTCCCTTAAAATAAAATACGGCTACTGACATAGATTCAAAATTATAAACATTCCGAATTATATATTGATAATTATTTACATTTGGAGGCTAACTATTATCCTTAATGCTAATCAGCAATCACCCGAAAAGATGGGGGTTTTGTTGGCACAAGGCAGGGGTCGCGCAGACAAACTACGTGAATTCACGTTTCCCTTTTACTAGCATTAAATGACATCACACTACACTAACTTCAACACAAGATCTACTCTCCTTACTCTCCCATTTATTCAAACCCGCCGTCTGCTCATCCCCTACCCCGTTCCAGCAAAACCCATCTTTTTAAATACGCTGAACTTCTGTCATTTGCTAAATTTTTCATCCTTCAAATGACACTGTTAAATTTTATTTGGATACACTGCCTCACTAAAACTTCCTCACTAAAGTTATTTACGTACACTCCTAGGCAATGTTGGTACGTGGTGTTGTGCACCTTGAGTGAAAAACATTGTTACCACGTACCTTAGAGGTCCCCCTCCTCGTTCAATAACATAGTTAAATTTCTAGTCCTATACCAATTTTATGGAGCCGGACCATTGTCGTTTCACCACCCGAAGGAAGTTCCGCCAACTGTGGTCCGCCTCCAAGTGCCAAAACCCACAGTTAGGATTGGTAAGGTCGTGACTGCCCGAAAATGGGGTAGGATCCCTTCTGAAACATACAATACATATTAAAATTCAAATTCTTACTTTGACCTGTATAATTTCAAGTTTGTAGCATTCTGTGTACCCACTATTTCTCGTGTCGCCCGGTTCTGCAAAACATATGCATTATTCATTTTAATTTCTATTATCTCGTAGGGGCCTTCGTATAGCAAAAAGAACTTTTTTATCTCCTTGTCTTGAGCATTTGATAAATCATGGCGTTTTACTAACACTAACTGCCCAATTTCATATTTCACGCACTTACCTTACATATCATGTCTCCGTTTCCTCCTTTCTCCTTTCGTCAATAACCTTTCATTTGCCATTCTCAATTTTACGTCCTGGTTTATTGTACTCGTCTCTGGTGGATAATCGAATAACTGCTCTAAAATCCGGGGTGGACGCTTTCCTCTTATCAACTCGTAAGGCATGAACCCTGTCAACTCATGTGTTACGCTGTTCAGCCAGTTCTCAATTCTTTGAACGTATAAAGGCCACTCGCTATGTTTGGCGTGACAGTATGCTCGGAAAATTCTGCCCAATTCCCTCATGCCCCTCTCCGCCTGGTTGGACTGCGGATGATATACTGCCGTGTGTTTAGGGATGATACCTTCCCATCCAAGAGTCTGGCGCCATTTTCCACTGATGAACTGTGGTCCGTGGTCTGACAGAATTATTTTTGGCTTTCCGATGTTGACCATGTAGTCGCGTGTGATTTTCTCACTCAGCACCTTACTCGTCGCTCTCTTCACACTATACAATCGGACATATTTGGAAAAAGTATCAAGCACAACGAAAACATACATAACACCACCCCTACCCTTTGGCAATGGGCCATACAAAGCTACTGCTACTAAGTCAAATGGTTTCTCCACCTTAATGTAATTTAACTCACCTTCTACCCTATAATTCACCACTTTGGATTTTTTACATAGTTCACAAATTCTAAGTATTTTTCGTACGCGCCTTTCCATATTTCTAAATATACAAGATTCTCTTAGTACACTAACACACTTTTTTGAACATTTTTTGCCCCAAAATGTCTATATCTATAGTGACAGTCCCATACTATTTTTTCTATCAATTCCTCCGGTATTACTAGCCTCCAATCCCTCTCTCTTCCCTCTACTCTTTTAAATAAACTCCCATTAAACACTTGAAAATATTGTCTATACCCAAATTCATCTAATTCCGACTCTACACTTGTTATAATCTTGTTTAGTTTGCTATCGGCTCTCTGCATTATGTTTATGTCTTTTAATTCTTTCCCAAAAAGTTTATCTTCCCTGGACAACCTATAAATCTCTATTTCGTTAATATCTCTACCCGTTCTATTTCTATCTGTGTCTACCCGTGATAGTGTGTCTGGTATTCGGTTTTCTACCCCCTTAATATATTTCCAAGAGAAATTATACTCTTGTAGAACTAACACCCACCTGGTTATCCGGCTGTGTGTGAGCTACAGGTGTTTAGAAATGACAGAGCTTTATGGTCCGTCCTGATACTGGTGTTACTACCCAGCAGATAGGTCCTGAATTTCTTTACTGCAAACACTATGCTGAGAAGCTCCTTTTCGGTAGTCGTGTAGTTTCTTTCTGATGCTAGCAGCGTCCGACTGGCGAAAGCGATGGTGTGGTGTTCTCTCACATCATCCTCTTGATATAGTTCGGCCCCTAGTGCTATATAACTAGCGTCTGTCTGTAAATAAAAATTATTATTGAAATTTGGGTGGTTCATCAAAATCATATCGGCAAACTTATTCTTAATTTCGCAGAACGCTTCCCTTTCATTTTCCCCCCATTTCCATTGTTTGTTTTTCTGCAACACGGCACTGAGTCTTGCTGTCGTCTGGGCGTAGTTTCGCTGGAACTTCCTATAAAAATTACATAGACCAAGAAAACTTTGTAATTGTTTTATGTTTTTCGGCTCAGGAAACGTCATGATGGATTCCGCTTTGTCTGGATTAGCCCGAATTCCTGTAGGTGTTATGATGAATCCTAAAAAATGTATTTCGGTCTGCAAAAATTTAGATTTATCCCAATTCACAGTTAAACCTCCCTGATATAACTTATCCAACACATATTCCAAATGTTCTACATGCTCCTCGAATGTTCTGGAAGCTATCAGAATGTCATCCACATATATAGTCAAAAAATCTAAATTGTGAGGTTGCAAAATTTCGTCAAGACACTTAATAAAACTAGCTACGCTGGTGTTCAATCCAAACGGTAGGCGAGTAAATTGATAATTTTTACCGTTAAATAAAAATGCGGTATACTTGCGGCTATGTTATGCTAGCGGTACCTGCCAATAACCTGCCGTCAAGTCCAGCAACGTCATATATTTTACCCCACTAAACTTCTGAAAAATTTCTTCGATTGCTTCAGGGGACTCCCTATCAAAAATAATAATTTGGTTGATCTTTCTTGCGTCTAGACATAATCTAACTCTCCCGTCTTTCTTTATAACTACCACTAAAGGGTTAGAATAGGTTGACACCGATCTCTATAATACCACCCTCTAACATTCTATCCAATTCTAACTGCACTGCCCCCCCCCCTTCGAATATGGGACCGGATAACTTCGTTGTACATATGGCACATGCTCCCTCACCTTTAATTCACACTCATAACCTTTTGTCCTTCCTGGTTCCCCGGCAAACTCCCCTAAAACCCTCGACTACCCGCCACAACGCTTCACGTTGAGAACTCCCTATTGCGCCACCCTCTTCACAAAATTTAACCGCTCTATCCGCCTATATTCTCTCCTCACTCTCATCACTCACTCTCTCTACATATATTCATACTAACCTCCGCGTCCCTATCTATGACCCTATTCGGTATAACCCTTATACCCGAAATCTTCACCGTATCTAACACCCGCTCGAAATTAACAGTTATCTGTTTCCCTTCATTATTTAATTCTAAGACTCTCTTTTTAAAATTGATTATCGCATTATTCCTGATCAGAAAATCATTACCCAATATTACTTCTAAGTTTAATCCCCTTACAACTAAGAATGTATTTTCATAACTTCCCCCATTTATTACTATACTCAACTGGACTTGTGTTGTCACCCTTTTACTTCTAACACCCGTAATGCCTACAGTGGTTATCCCCGCAACTGGCAAAGATGGAATATTTTTATTATTTTCCCTTAATTTATTTAATACGTGTTCCGCTATTACTGATACTTCACTGCCTGTGTTTATTAGTGTCGTAACTGGCTTACCTTCAATTTCCAGCTTTACCTCCATCAACCAGGCTTCCGGTCTTATCGTTCCCATCTCCTCTTCTTCCATTAATTCGGTCGCCATATCGGTGTGAATGTGTGATTCCTGTATCTATCTCCATGGACCCCGCAGTCATCTATCGACAATGGCCGGGCCTCCTCATCCATTGTCCTTTTCAGTTTTCCGCCCGCTTGGCCGTACCTCCTGGTGTGTACACCCTGTCCGCTTGCTGGTGTCCTTCATTTCTGGGTATTTCTGCTCGCCCCTCACCGGTTCTCTGATGTGTGTTGTTATATCTCTGCTGCGTCCGGTGCTGATGACCGGGCCTCGCCTTCCTACATCTATAACAGAAATTACGGTCAGCATAATTCTCCATGGGACACCCATCGGATATCGTCTACTCGGTTCTCGACCATTGTACGTAGTTCCTGTGTGTTGTCCTCCTCTTTGTGTGTAACTCCCTCCGCTGCTCACATTGGGTTGTTGTGGACGTCTGCTGGCTTCCTGGTCCCTAATATTCTGAAACACATCCAACACTTTTTCTAATTCATTTATATTACTCACCTCCCTCGTCATCAGCGTAATCTGAACCTCTCTCGGTAAGTGTTTGCTGACATGGCGTACGAATGACTGAAATAGCAACGGTGGCTCTAAGTATTTTGCCTCGTTGAAAAGTCTCATTGTATATACCGTAATATTACTGTTATTTCTCCCAAAATTTCCTGTTCCCATTATTTGACTGCACAATATCTCCTGCTCCTCTTCTGACCAATATTTATTACGGAACGCGGTTTCAAAATTTTCATATCTCCCCCACTCGTTTCAATGCACCTCCGCCCATATCTCAGAATTGCCCTTAAAACATTTTAAAATTTTTATAAGTTTTATTTCCCAACTACTACCGTTAAACTGATTAAACTCCCGTACTCTGTTTAAAAACTGCATTGGATGCACTCTGCAGTTCTCACTACAAAACGTTTCAAGTTCTATTTCATTATTAACGTCTCGCGTAATTACTACTCGTTCGGTAATATTGTTTAACTTCTGGTTTATTGCTATACTCAACTCATCTTTAACACTACTAACGCTCTGCTCAATTGAATACAATTCCTTATCATTAATACATTCGGACTGAATGCTATTTTTGGTTATTACATTAACTGACTCTTGTAACGATTGTATTTCCGTTTTACAAGTACTTTCAATTTAATTGATTTTAATGTCTGTATTACTTTTATATTCATCAATATTTTGATTCATTTTTTCAATCTTAACCACTACACTGCTATATTTATACTCAGTGTCAGTATTACATTTATTTATTTTAAATTCTATTTCATTGTTGTACGCATTTATTGTACTTACTAATGTTTTGTTACTCTCGTTTATTTGTTTATCAATTCTTTCTGACATATTACTGTCTATCTCATTTATTTTAGCATCTATATTCTTTATTGAACTATCTAGCTTGGTATCTAATTCGTTAAACTTATTGGCAAACTCTTCATTGATACTTTCACAACGCTTGTTAATTTCGTTAATATCGTTTTTTAATTCATTATTTTGCTTTTTTAATTCATTGAAATTCCCTTCACATTTTAATTTTTGTTCATATATTTCATTACTTAATTTATCAAATTTATTATTCTGTTCATTAAATTTATCATTAAAATTACTATTAATTTCATTGAAGGACACCAACTAACTCTTGTTTTAACGTTTGGTCAGAGAACATGTAAGCAAAAGAGTGCCCTTAGATGTGAAAAAAATCCATTCTGTACTTTTGAGTAAATGTAGAGCTGTATGTATCACTTTAATTATTTTGGAGTGACTTACGGAAATATTGTCCGCTCTGGATGTACATACTTGCCACTGCTGTGGACACTGCACAATGTTTACTTATATTATGCTTCAAAATGGTTAAGATAGTGTGATCACTATATTAAGAAAGCACTGTTACCATGTCATTTGAGCAGGTTCATTCATAGTTCAGTGTTATAAGTGTGCAGATTATGATCGCTCCTATATAGGAAACAGTTGTTACCAGATCTTTTCAAATGTTTATGTGATTAATGTACACATAATAGGTGCTGCTGTGACATGTTGGTTGGCTTCTAGTAGATGAGGAGCAGCCACTACATTCTCTTAGATGATATAATAATGACTACTAAAAAAAATGCTTGTTTATTATTATTTTTTGCTATGATTTATTATTATGATTATTTAATTATGATTTATTATTATTATTTTTGTTGCTAGCAAATTCTGTTACCAGATTTTACATGATTTAGTGGTGCCTACGAATTTACTGTATCATATGCCATAGTAAACACATCTGCAGGTCAGCTCATGTCTGGTATAGCTCGCAAAATTTGATTGAGATTTTTACTGAAATTTTGTAGCTCTACAGTGCTGAAATTTTATAACTCTGTAGGCACAGCCATAAATGTTAGTTGAAACATTTTCCTGTTAATAATTTTGTTATTGAGTTTCCAAAATCTTCATTTAATAGTGATTAATCCACATATATTTGCTTGCAGAATGGAAGTATAGTTAATGCTAGGTGGCCAGTTGGAGGCCCTGTAAATGAGTCTCTAGTTAGATCGTCAGCATATCTAATGGAAGCTGCACATTCGTTCAGACTTCAGCAGAAGAATCAGGCACAGGGTAGAAAAGGAAAACAAAAAGATAACCAACCACCAGTAAAGCCAACTCATGCGACAATATGGGTAGCCAAGACTTTCCCTCCGTGGCAATCAGTAGTTCTTACTACCATGAAAGAGATGCACACGGTAAATTAAAACTTGAATCTGTATTTAAATACTAATCAGTTTTTGAAGATGATAGTCTTAAGTTTAGTGAAAGGATTTATGAACAGTTATTTTAGTCTAGTATTGAAACATATTTTGTTCCAATTTAAATTGTTTTCACTCAATCAAAGATCTTATTTTATCCTTTATTATATTATTTTTGTCAGATTATTACTTAGTTATTCATTCTCTCAGTACAGCTAATAAACTCATTACAATTAAATTAGGTAAGGGTAGTTTCAATATAAGTGAATTGCACATTTGGCTAATGTAAACATGTTGAAAGTTTGAGTTTCAAGGCAGTATTCCATGTGTAAGTTATCTAAACATTTTATTAAGATTGTTTGGTAACAACATACTGAGACCTCTCCACATACCAAGAATGTATTAATAAAACCCAACAAGGTTTTGTCTGAACTATTCACCAAGCAGGAACAGAACATGATTAAATCAAAACAGTTAAACAGTGCAATGGATACAACAATCCAGACTACTTTCCTGAAATGTGAAACATGTCTAATTCATGAAATTTGTGAGTAATTTGAGCTTCTTCTTTCTCTCCATCTTTTCTTTCTCCTTTCTCTTTTGTTCTGCCTGCAGGTACTAATCACCTTAATTTCGGTAGTCACAGCTTCATTCGTTTATTCTTATAGTTGTATCCTCTTACAATTTGAATTTGGATATTTACTTTGTTATTTATATGTGCATTATCAATTCTGGTCTTTCTTCCTTAATTCTATGTGCACTGTATTGCTGTAATTTGTCACAGTAGAATAAACCTTGTTAACTTAATTGAAAATTGTAAAGTTTGTAAAAAGCGTAGGTTATAGAAAAGCAAGAAGGCTTTCAGCCATGTTGGATTGGGTGAAATGTCATCTTGTAGTATAATTAGAAAAAAAAGCAATGATTTAAAATAAAAATAATAATGCAATCAATGTATATAAAATACTGTAAACAATTAACATAAAGTCATGTATGTAATAGTGCAAATAAGTGTAATTAAAGAATGTTGTGAATATAAAAAGCCCTGTTACAGACAAAAATAAGGATTTTAAAAACATTATAGTGTAAAATGAAGAAAGAAGAAAGTTGATTTTCTAACAGTGCTATATTCTAGAAAGGACACCAACTAACTCTTGTTTTAACGTTTGGTCAGAGAACATGTAAGCAAAAGAGTGCCCTTAGATGTGAAAAAAATATTAAATAATCATCAATCATTGTAAATCTGATAGTTAAAAGTAAAGAAGAACTGTTGTATTGAATAATAATAGTGTTGAAATGGTCAAGAGAAAATAATTGGCAAGGAAAATGTTGTTAACAACATATAAAAGAAAGCCTAGTAAGAAATAATTATCTAAGTATTATTACAAAGAATACGTACCAGGCAAAGAGTAATATTATACTTAAAACATATTATTTTGAGTTAACCTTCATTGAATTGCAATTGCAACACTTGGACACTGATATTGCGTCTGTATAACTAAGTGATAAAACCAATCATTTAAGCATGTATGTTACTGTATGACATTAATAGTGTTGATTTGCAAATAATACACCTTAAAACTAAACTGTAAAATAAACATTCATGATTAAACTGTAGTGGAATGAAATATTAGCTTAGAATTAGTTTTGGCATCTGCCATTATATCAGTATCTAATGTTGACAAGATGGTGCTGTCTGGTGACGTGTGTTGAAAGAAGAACCATTTTGAGTCTGGTAACTTTTAAAACATTTTGAACAAACTGAATATTAATAAATTGTTATAGTAATTTAAAAAAATAAAATTAAATGAATTGTACTAATTGTTTGTAAATTTGTTTTATTATATGCACTACATGCCCTGAGGTTGAGAATCTGTATGTGCCTGATTTAAAATAAAAAATGATGTTAATTGAACGTTTTGTTTGATTTCAAGTAGTAGTATTTATGTAATATTTATATATACGTCTTCATAAAAAAGAATTTGTTTTTAAGTCATTGCTTGTTTGTAAAATATATTATACTTTGGCCAATTCTGTTAACGTGGTCTTCCTTATGTTTACCAACTGTTTAAGGAATTTTGAACTTTTAGTCAGATATTCAGACTACTGCTTATTTTGAAGTGATCTGGTTTAGTGCATTTACTAATTTTTTTGTAGTCTGTCAAGACTGTTTCTTTTTTTGTCTCCTTAAAAGCATACACTACTTTTACACATTTCGAGTTGTACTTCATCCTTATGATAAATATTTGCTTGTTTATCAACAAATGTATAACTGTCAGATTATTTGTCAATTTTCTTTTTTAGTAAAAAAATTACAGCTGTCTTATAATGCTTGCTTTTTTATCTGTTTGTCTAGCCCATTCCGTGTCATAATAGCCTATATGTCTGTGTCGTTATGTCCTCTTTGTTTTCTCATTCTCGTAGTAGTAAACATTGTAGTATTATCTCTCCTCTTAGTTCATTCTGTAATTCTTGTTTGCACTCAAGACTTCTAACATTACACATGCATACAAAAGAGGCCAAGTTTATGTTTCATTATCCCAGTTTATTCATCTGAAAATTGCTTGGTTGTATTTCCATTATAGCCATCTAGCTGATTTACTTGAGTATACGATGTGCTACCCAAAATTTCATGAAATGTATTTACAAAAAATTGTATGACTACAGAAAATAGTAATTGACTTAATACCATTCAAAATTCCCCGCTGCATTGATGTATCTGTCCCATGGCAATTGTAATTATAGGTAACACTGCAGGAAGTCATTTTGTATTAGACTCTTCGATATATCCTGTGATACCTTTTCAGTTTCCTCTGTAATGTCAAATTGATTCCTCTTGAGTTCAGAACAAATAGAAGTTACATGAGGCTAATGCGGGTGATTAAGGGGAATGGGTATTGTAATCATGTCCATAAAGTTAAAAACTCATGCACAGTGAGTGATGAATGAGCTGGATTGTAATAGTGCCACATTGTAGAATCCTTCTGTTGGATTTGTTTTGAAGCCGACTCAAAACATCAGAGTAGAGTTGCCCATTGATGATCTAGCCCATGGAACAAGTTCTTTGTGAATAATGCCTTCGATGTCAAAAAACAAATCGATGTTGACTTCATATTGGTCCGAAGTTGCCTACTTGTTTTGGTTTCTTGTGACTTTCAATGAATGATTGTATTTTTGTTTCTGGCTCGTACTCATAAACCCATGTTATATCACCAGTAATGATCTGTGACATGAAGTTTGGGTCATTTCCACAATGATCTGTGAGCTTTTTGTAACTTTCTTTTATTAGTTACTTTATTATTATTTTGTAATATCGATAATTTTGAAATTTTCATCGGGCGCCATGTTGTCACACAGTACAACAAAATATGTATACTTACCTAAGGTCAGAATTCGTGTTAGCGAACCAGTACTTGCGGAATGTATTACCTGAAATAACTCACTCTGGCTTATATTGTTTACCAATGACATTACCCTTTATTATCAAAAAGACTACGCACATATGAAAATGACTCTACTGAACTATGTGCCAAACACGCACGTTACTATGCCTGAGGGCGTAGTCCCATTTATTTTGTAAACATATAATAACCCTCAAACATTTTATAAGGCCTCCAAAATAACATGTTTTATACTTATTACATAATAAACATAATATATAGTTATTAAATAATGACTTCACAACCCAGCACTTATTAATTATTGTAATGAAATATCCTCTCTCTCACTCGCACTCTCATTCGTGGTACAAAGTTTTAGTTAATTGACTTCCCCAAAATTGAGCTCATTTTAATGAATCGAATTTTAATAGAAAAGATTATCTAAACCCTTAGTTGGACTTTTTTGACCCCCCCCCATTTTTATGACAGCTGGAAATTCTTCGAAGATGTCCCATCGTTGATCTCACACTCTCGATGTTGTCGTAACCCAAAATTTGGGGTTTACATCGAACTGTTATTTTAAAAAATACTGCACTTTCACATATTTAACAAACTCTGGGTTGTGTAAAATTTAGATATAAGTAGCTTTTACAGAATTGTAAACTCTGAAGAGACGAGACTGCTGGCTGTTAGTAGTCTTTATAGTGTGGAGGTGGGGCAAACTGCGTCACTAGTCCTTTGTTCGAAATGGCCGAACCCTGTTGTTTACAAATGTATTTATTGCGTATTGCATTCCTGTAGCTGATGTCATCATTGGGTTAGGCTTGTTTACTTTAATATGACAAACTGTTTTTTGCTATTACTGGGATTTTCCCCTGACCTCGACACAAATCCTGTCCGCTCAATATTACGTCGTTGAAAACTTTTGGACAACTTTACGCTGTTTTCTTTATAGGGCTTTAAAACAATTATACTTTATAACAATTATTTCCCAAAATATTATAGGACCAGAATTGTACCGTTACAAAACCCCCTCAATGAAAGGTTTTATGCTGAACCATAAAAATTGACACATTCGTACTTCCTAAAGGGATCAGCTAGGATATGTCACCACAACCCCCTTACTATTTATATGAAAAGAATACAATAACTCACCCGTGGTCCGATGATGGTGACAGTACCTGCATGACCTTATTGGACTTCTCCTACGAGATCCCAACACCATAAGGCCAATCAGGGTCTTTACGCTCCTGCTCTGACCCGCTGGCCAGCTCAGGACCTCTGTCACAATATCACCAAACACTGAAACACTAAATCAAAAATATCAAAATAGTGGCTTGGTATAATGCTATATCCCTAACTGATGTTTCCCCTTAGCTATGTGCTGGTTTGTGTTAAGAAGCACTGGGTTTGCTTCAACTCAACAAGAATTATATAGAAGTGCCATTCTCTTCATTGACTACCCTTAACATTATAAAATTTTTCGATTCCCATCGATAATAATTAACCCATTTTTGTTTTCATAATTAATACAATTATAATAAGAAACACAAATCTTTATACTACAATTGAAACATATAATCCACAATTTATGGATACAATTACCAAAATCTCCCCTCTTCCTAAAACATTTTATAAAAAAAAATTTACTATTATTATTATTAATATTATCATTAACAGTAAGTAATCCGGCGCTGTTAACAATATTTACCCCTCTTTCTCCTCCACACACACTATTTCCCCCCCTGAACTGTTGCGTTCAGTTGCCTCCACAAGGACTGAGGCAGAAGGAGTGAGCACTTTTTTCTTTTCTCTCTCTCCCATCCTTGCTTCGGCGTTACAGAAACTTCAAGGTCAATACCCCTACTTATTATTTTATTACACACCCCTAAGGTCTACCACCCATACTTAGGTGAAAATAGCCTATGCAAACAAATAATCTTAGATTCCCCTGAATCTCCCATTAAATTTCTAAGTTGAACCAATTTCATAGGCAACCAACTATGGTCAGGTTTTACAAATTCTGCCCACAGCTGGTTGTCGTCCAAAACCACGATTAGTGCTGGTAAGACAGTAATCGCCCGAAATATGGGGAATCGCAATAGTTTGACACGTTGTGTCATATGCAGTTACATTTGTAACTACCCTAAAACTATCAATTTATACATACATATAATTCATGTTTAAATTCCTATGCTAATACATAATAAACATAATACATAATAATACACTCGTAATTAACATTGCAAGTATTACATTAAAACAAACAACTCACATTTAACTTTGATCAAAATTTACACACCCTACATCTTTAAATTTGCGTATAAAATTATAAATTACCTTTTAATTAATTAATACTTTTAATTATTCAACTTTTATTAATTAGCCATCCATTATTTACCATTTACTACCATTTAATTCTTCACAATTTCAAATTTATTATTAATATTCATATTACATTATTATTATTTCATTTCTTATTACCTTTCTACTATGAATTTTCTACTTAACCCTTCAGATTTTTATCATTGATTAGTCTGGGTGACTCCTGTATTCACTATGATTTGACTTATTATATAGGCACTAACATTTATAATCTTACTCACCTTACTTCCTACTAACCACCACTACTAACAACCAGATTTACATATTATGACACCAATCTCTCAATTATAATCCACTTCACTAATTCCATTTAAATCCTCTGGCACCGCTCGTCTTTGTACTAGGATGTGTGTTCCCTACCTGGCCCTATGCATACATAATTTTTTGCCCTTCCAAAATATCGGCAAACACTCCCTTAAACTACGCTATTACCTGCCACAACGCTATACGTTGACCACTCCTTACACCTCACCCCCACTACAAAATATCATCATCAACAAATATATGTTTACCCTTTACTTTACTCACCTCTCTACATATAATTACTAACCACTGTGTCCCTAATAATCTAACACTCTCTTTGTTTTTCACTGGTATTTGAAAATTCTTATTTATCTAACTCCCATTAACTTTAATTGACTAACTCAAATGCCTTTATTTTAATAATTCTCACCCAATCTCTGTCCCTTTTTAAACACTTTACATTTCTGTGATCATTGACAATTGCATTAGAAAATTCATCCCTCACCTACTAATAACAATACATCTCAATATTCAAATATATATTATAATCCTCCTCGCTTCCCGTAGTATCTTAATGTTATGATAATTTGCCCGTGTTATTCCTTGTATATGTTAAATTGTAATAAGTAGTTGTAAATAGTGTATCAGTTGATTGTGGAATATTTATGTTGTGTGTTTACGAATGTGATTTAAATATATAAGTAAAAGAATTGAATTATTCTGCCTTGGTTTCTGAATCAGAATTATAATTATTCCAGTTCAGTAGTTAGAACTCCAAAAATCAATTCAAAAATAGCGGTCGAGTCATCCCAAACAATTTTCAAGTCACCTTCGATATTAGGCTTTAACCTATTATTTGAGGTTAATCTTGGTTTTTGCAGTTTGCGTACTTCCAATGACTCCCCGAATTCTTCTCATCCTTGTTAATTATAAAATAAATGCTGATAATATATTACGTTCCTGAAATAATAACGCATGGATGTGATTTAATAACATAATGGTTTAATCTTTGTAATGTAAGTTCAAATTATTGGAAAATTCCATTCGATACATACGGTTGTCACAATCGATATTTATCTCAGGATTTACTAATTAAATAATGTTAATATATTTCGTGGGAATTCTTGTGGCTGCTACGAAAAGTTCCTTTACATGATAATTAATAATATAGAGTACCTTTACAAACAATCTATTACTTATAATCTAAAAAATTACAAAAATTATATATTAAGTAACATACAAAGTTTGACGAGATTCAATACGCTTCGTAAAAAGCATGTAGGTTAGAGTGACTTCAACATCATGGCTACGATTGTCCGTCTCAGAAAATAATGAAGTTTATTAATGTGTACAATAAATGTTTTCCTTGTAATCACTGTTGCGTTCAGATATTGAATTTGTTTTCACTTTAAAATGTTTACTAGTGATTGGTGTTAGTGTAAATTGGTATATCGTCTAGTGGTTGTTCCTTGTTGGATAAAAGTATTGTCAAATTATACTTTACACATCTTGACGATATTGCTGAAGGTTTTCTCGTTTATTCTGGATAATTTCTTGATTGTGTGTATTACTGGTTCATGAAATGATTGTAGTGGAGGGACTATTTATCTTCGACGGTGGTCATTCAGATCTTCCTTCACAAACGGGTTAACAATTTTTATATTTTTATTTTAATTACATCTCGACACGCACTATTAAACTGTTCATCACAATTAACAATTAAGTGTTATTTCTTCTTTTTTAGTCACCGAACTCGTACAAACTTCTTAAATTTTGATTGGTCATTTATGTACAGGTTAAATGTTATATGATCGATTCCCATTAATTACTTTACATTTTTATAAGTTACCTTTAATAGATAATTGTATGATTATACTCTAATGATACATGCAATGTTTATATGATGATTAATTAGATAATTATAAACAATTTGATACTAAACATGCCTCAGTTTATAACTGTAAAACCTTATTAATTTGAATTTCTATGATATGTGGTGGAACAATTTGTAATGGTTGATTGTAATTTCTACCTTGACTACCTGAGATAAATATATTCACATAAATTAACTGGTGACATAAAATCTTATAACATACAACAAAACTCTTAATAATAATAATTGTTTTTGACAGTTTTAGTTTATTTATACTGCTAAACTATTGTCTGTGTGATAAACTAAAACACTTTTTATAAATAATAAATAGCACACTGTTTAACTATAGTTTGTGCCACTATTTATTATTATATCACTCATATCACTGTAAAGGTTTGTGTCCCTTTTTCTATCCTTAATTATATGCCTATACAATTTTGTTAATACAATTTTAATTTATGATTAGGTACTCTTTATTGGGTTTAGTTGTGGTTCAGGGTAATTTGATTATTTAGGCCTACTAGGTTTATTTATTTAATTTTGTCTGTTTACTGCCCTATTCTACTGGGTTATTTCTGGGTTTCTTGATAATATTAAATAAGTCAAACCAACTAGTTTCCTTTAATTTGCTATCAATTATTATTTCTTGTTTCCTCTCTGGATCGGATTTCACTATTATTTACTATTCTTTTTGTAACATTTTGTTTCGTTACAATATATATGCTTAATCATTTAACTTCATTATCAAAATTTTCTGTTGTACCACCTTAATTAAGTAATTAATCTTCAATTATTTAATTCAATTATTTAAAATTTCACCATTACTTTCACTTGTTTAGTCAAAACTAAAACATGTTAATTGTTATTATTAAATCAATTAAACTATAATTTACTGTTATATACATGGCGTACATGAAATTTACCTGTAATACACAACATCAAAAATACACAAATACATTGACATTAATACACAAAAAAATATACAATCCAACTTATTATTTGTTACCATTTACCAAAATCAGTTCATAAGCAGTCCCTTTCAAAACCACTGTTCACATAATTAAATGTTCATTACACAATAAACACTCTACCCTCCATCATTGAATAACAGTTGAATCTTAGGTCTATACAACTTATTTTTTATTAAATATCTGATATTATTATTATCAGTATAATATTTATCTAACTTTTTATATTCTTCCACAATCTCGTTTGAATTAATAGGTTTATTCCATATCAATTTATCATGTACCATGTCATCATCGGGTATGGTTCTGTCTACCTCAGTATTATCTGTCATAATCATGTCAGTCATAAAGTCATTTCTATCGTCATCATAATTATCTACTACGACACCCGTTACTTCACAAGGTAAGTAATTGTTATCCTTATTATTATATTCTACTATTATTGCTATCTCAATTTCACTATAAGGTAAGTATTCACTATAATTATCCACCATCTCTACTCCTAACCTTTCTACAAATTCTCTATACTTTCTATTTATCTTAAAAATCTCTATTACTCTCTTTCTCTCTCTCTCTCAATATATTTCCCACCATAACACCAAGCTACACTCTCTCTCTCCAAATATGCAGGGGTCACTAACTCATAATTACTGCACCACCTATGAGGTACACAAAAACACCAGGGAACTCTATTTGTAGACCTATCGTCTCCCAAATATAAATCTAAGGAACTCTCGTCCTTCTTAAACATACGTGAAGACTTTACTTCAACCCCAACTACAACATTAAGGGAAAATTCTACCCCCTGCATCCCTTTTACAAATATACTTTCTCTCAGCTCTCTCTCTGACTCAACGCACACAAACATCTCATTATCACTCCCAATATTCTCATCATCATTTTCTAACACCATGTTCTTAATTATATCATTGTTACTACCTGGAAACTCATTAGTCAGATTATCATTGCTACTCACCTTGTTAATTAGCATCTCGTTTGCACTTAAACTAGCACTATTTTCCGTAAATGTATCATCATTACTACCTCCACTATTCTCTACCCCCCTTTTATTCTCGTAATTCTCGTCTACTTTATTCTTTGGTATATCAAATTTCTCATTTACCAACGCTACTGTTTTTTCTTTTATTTTATCGAAATGTGTATGCATTTCATCGATTCTTTTGTCTAACTTAAAATTTTGTCTTTTAATTTCATTTTTTATTTCGTCAAACTTTACGGTGAAATCACTTTTAATTTCATTTTTAGTTTGCATATTTTGTGTTTTAATTTCATTTTTTATTTCACTTTTGAAATTATTAAAATTTTCATTCTGTTTGTCACATTTACTATCGATCTTTAATAGCAACTGCATCATTGCCGTTATGTCATCTGTTTTATTTTCATGACTTGAGATGGATATCCTGTTACTTTCTCTACCTCTACAGATTCAGTCGCACTCGACCCACCAATCTGACTAATTTGTGTTAATGGAACATCCATCTCACTAGTCAAATTTTCATCAGTTGCACTGATTTCTATTGTTTTATTGTCATTGGTACTCATTTTATTTTGTTTATTATATCTCTAACACATACAATACTGCTAACACATGTATGCTTATAGCCTCGTAACTTAACCCTACCTTACGCACATGTTTACATACTTTCAAAATATTACTCCAGGTAATTATTCCACTTTTCTGGTAGGCACACCCCACATAAAATTATATTTTATGTCGAGTCCCTGTTCGGGCGCCAATGTTACTTTCTTTTATTAGTTAATTTATTATTATTTTGTAATATCGATAATTTTGAAATTTTCATCGGGCGCCATGTTGTCACACAGTACAACAAAATATGTATACTTACCTAAGGTCAGAATTCGTGTTAGCGAACCAGTACTTGCGGAATGTATTACCTGAAATAACTCACTCTGGCTTATATTGTTTACCAATGACATTACCCTTTATTATCAAAAAGACTCTACGTACATATGAAAATGACTCTACTGAACTATGTGCCAAACACGCACGTTACTATGCCTCGGGGTGTAGTCCCATTTATTTCACTGTGGTTTCAGTGTGTGGCAATAAGTAACCAGATTTTATTTTAGAGTTGTCTCTCCTAAATGGGAACAAACTGGTATATAAGAACTATTGGGGCATATTCATTCTCTGTACCACATACAAAGTATTCACGACGATACTCCCAAGAAAGATTAATGCCGCTAGCAGAAACAACTGTTGGAGAATATCAGTCAGGTTTTAGAACAGGAAGATCAACAATGGACCAACTATTCACAGTCAAACAAATCCTGAATAAGTGCTGGGAGTTTGATAGGGGTGTGTATTAGTTGTATGTGGATTTCCATCAGGCATATGACAGTATAATTTGTTTCTACACATTATATGATATGATGGTAGGATTTGGAATACCAACAAAACTGGCCAATCTAACAAAAATGACCATGACAGAAACACTAGCACAGGTGAGAATACAAAATGAACTCACCAAACCATTTGAGCTCACCAGGGTCTAAAACAGGGTGATGGGGTGGCCCCTCTCCTCTTTAACCTGTTTCTAGAATATGCTGTAGGAAAAATGAGTGTAGATTACTCAGGAGTACTTTATTATAAATTAGTACAAATAGCAGCATATGCTGACGATATAGCCATCATAACCCGATCAAGGGCGGCTGCAAGGGAGACGTACTTAAACCTGAAAGTAAGTACAAAAGAAGTAGGACTATCAATAAATGTGGGTAAAACCAAAATGATAAGTCAGGCAAGGTCTACCCAACCCAGGCAAAATTTGACCATAGAAGAAGACTACAGAAGCAGTCAGAAGTTTCACATACCTAGGAATGACGATATCTGAAGATGTGAATGAAAAGGGAGAGATAAGAAGAATAACTCTAGCCAACAAGGCCTACTTCACGCTTATCACCACCTTTAAGTCAAGAGTTAGTCATAGGTAGACAAAAATCCGCATATACAAAACTATCATACCCATTTCCTGTGTTTTCCTTTCCTAATGGCAGTGAAACCTGGATAATAACACAAAGAGCAACTGAACACCTGAAAATATTTGAAAGAAAGCTCCTGAGATTGGTCCTGGGCCCCATAAGTAGAAATGGGGAATGGAGGATACAGCATAATGATGAGGTATATTGTCACTTCAATGAACCAACTGTAGAAGTCTGTAAAACTGAGGAGGCTGCAATGGGCTGGCCATGTCATAAGAATGAACGACAAACAAACACCTAAAAGTCCTTATGGGGAGTATGGATGGCAAAAGACCAACAGGCCACCCAAGGAAAAGATGGGAAGATACTGTCGCTGTGGATGCAAGAGAGATGTTGGGAGTCCGAGGATGGAAGTCCTTTGCTACTGATAGAGAGAGGTGGAGGGTCAGGATAGAGGAGGCGAAGGCTCGACTTCGGGCTGTAGCACAATAGGAGGAGGAGTTGTCTCTCCTAGATAGATTGCTTTCGCTATATGTTTAGACTGACTACCTTTTGGCATGTCGATTTAGGAACATTAATAAGCTGATTTAACATCATCGTACAGTATTCTATTTCTAAGGTTTTCATGGCAAACATCAACAGTGTTGGAAATAAACTCCAGTCTATTGGGCCGTGGTCCACTAAAGTTATTATTCTCAGGTGTTTCAGCCTCACCTGTGGAGGCCATCCTCAGTACGTGGTTACTGACGAACATCGCGTCAGTTGTGTTGAATCGTTTTCTACTCTGAAGATGACCTCCAGAGGTGAGGCTGAAAAGTATGGAAATAATTACTTTAGTGGACCACGACCCAATAGCCCAGAATTTATTTCCAACACCATTAATCAGTTTTTTGGTCCACCCACATTAGTGAAAGTTTCCCGTTCCCTAGAACCTAGGAAATAATGTACCTAAACCCTAATCCTCTCTTTGCCCTCTAAAAAGGTGTTGGCACACAATAGAGGAAGACTCCTTGTTCTGTGAAAAGCTCTGTCGTCAGGTCATGGAGAGTGTTGTTCACAAAAAAACCGAGTGAGTATATTAATAAAAATGCCTAACACCTAATGAAAATTGATGTTGTTGGCTAGGTAGGAGAAGCTCTGGTATTACTACATGTCTCTGTAGAGGATTGACCAGCTCAGTAAGAATACAAATATTTATCAGTCATGCTGAAACATCATTCACCAATTATTTGTTCTGTGCAGTATACTGGCCTAAAGTCCAATACATTGAAACTGAAAAAAAAGGAAAGAGACATGGTGACCAGCAATACAAAAAATGACAGACATAAGAGGTATTTTTACCCTGTTACTAAATCATACTTGTATCATAGGAAAATTTATTGTAAATTTGTACTGTGCTGGTATATATTTAATCACTCTGTGACAAACAATACAAAAATAAATCTACTAGAGTTAACTGCATGGAAGTAGTACCGTCAAGGTCACTCACTTTCACTGCTTCTCCCTGTCACCTCCACGCCCCTCGCCCAGCGTTGTTGCCGGCTAGTACAGTATGTGGCGTTTTAGCAGTGTTACAAAAGCAAATTTCATACATCCACCTTATATTGCTCGTTTCAAATTTATGTATGCGTATCGCGTAAATGAATTTTTTTTATCAGGAATAATTAGTTGTGGGTAACATTACTCAGTTAAATTCTGGGCGCCAGTATTTGAGCTATAAAAATTTGTGCGAGTCGGCAACATATTTTTTGTTGTCGCGTAAATATCTACAGAATTTCTATCTTTGCGTTTCTTCTCTTTCTTTGGCTTCTTTTGTTACGATTTGCAGTTCTCTGATCTATGATTTATACTGTGCTGGTTTTTCTTATGTTGGAATCTAAAGCTTTTAGCAATATACTCCCTAACTTTACGAAGTACCATTAGGTCAGTTATTTTGTGTTTTCCGTACAGTGAACTTACTTATTTAAAGTTTTACTGTTTTCTTCATGGGTGGTTATCCTACAGACTGACAGTTGTCTGAGAACGCTGACCTTGCCTGCTGTTGTCGCTCTAATTTTTTCATACTCACGGTCTTTTCCCTTTTGTAAATGAATCTGTTTTGTTCTCTGCACGGTCGTTCCTAATCCATATGGTTCGGAAGTTCTGTTAGGTATGCAAATTGCGTGTACCCTGTCAGCATGTCTTTTCGGTAAATATTGCTTTCTGACACTTTTATGAATGCCTTTGTCATTGTACACTCCCCTCAAAAATGTGTATGTTTACTGGCCGCGCTACTACCTTTCTTCCGTTGCACAAAGATAAATAGGACTGAGCAATTTCTGTAAACAAATTTGTCGCTGTTGTGGCAAAAGCCAATCCCATTTCAGTTACAGTACTGACTATTATTTATAATACTCATAAGGAATTCTATAGTTTATAAAATAAGGAAATTATAAAATTTGTAAGGACAATTCATAAAATATAGAATTATAAATTTAATTTCTATATTTAAAGATTTATAATATATTAATATATGAATAAGGAATTTTAAATTTATTTCATGAGGCATTTGTATTTGTTGTTTATAAAATTATCCTTATTTTCTTAAGACATCCAACTCGTTTCACGTTTATACATACGATTATTTTTATGCTACTTGTGCATGTAACGTCTTATAGTATAGTTCTATTTTTTTACTTAATTATTAATAAGCAGTGCAGGAAATAAAAATAGAATATTTTTAGAAGTCACGAATAGTGCGGTGTCTCTTCAATAATTAAATGGAGCAAGCTTAAGACACAGGATGCGTATGACAATTCGTTCAAACAAACTATAGCTGACGCATTGTAACGTATTTCCGCGTTACAAATCCAGGGAACCCATCTTAACTGACCTCTGCCAATTACATGGGCTGCCTACGTTGTAACGAACTGTATTTAAAGTCAAAATTAATTGAACAAATTAAACACTATGAGTGTAAGGAAACAAGGGAAGGTATTTTACTGATTTATGCACTCATTTTCATGTGTAACAAGACGACTTCTCTTTATTTAACAACAGTTACTGACAGATCCCATGACATCATTATTTAAACTAAAATATTTAAATGCTTTTCATAAAACTATGGGATCAAATTGATTATATATTCTTATACCTCGGATCCGAGTTTACTTTCTGTATATTTATAGTAAAGACTTCTAAATATTTTCAGTTCATTTTAGAAGCTTGCAAGACTTCTTTAACCATTTGAAGAATGGTACTATTACTTGGAACGATAATAAGTTACATTAACACTTAAACCATTACAACGTATGATAATTGAATTTTTACAGTAAACTCTTAGATTTTCTCATTATAATGTTTACATAAAATTAATCGTCTTTGAAAAGTCTCTTTTAGAAGTGAGTAGTGTAACAAATATGATTAACTCTCGATAGCAAGGCTATCGATGCTATCGAGTCACCTTTACAATTGAACGTAGAAACCTCGTCGTGGGGTGTCCGTCTAGGGAATCCTTGTAGTCGGCGTCATCATCTGGGTCATGTCTTCGGCAAGAATATGTCGGATGTTCACAGAGGAGATTGAAGCTTCTTTGGTGTAAGTATATGTAGATTCTCGGATGTCCTAAGCAACGTCTTAAGCATGGTATACGTGTCTTTGTGAAGTTTCTGCAGATCACATCTTCAGGAGTGATGTTGTAAATGGAGTTACCTCTTGAAGGGAGTCGTCATCTTGCTTACCACTAGTTCTGTTTTTGTGTTACATTTTCTATCTTCTTCTTACCACATATTTATGTTATTGATACATGACACACGCTTTCCACTTTTAGCAGTGGTAGTTAATATACTACATTTAAATAAAACAAACAAATTAAAACATTTAGGTAGAGCTTTCGCTCGTACGTCTGTACTGTGTGAAGGCAACATAGCGAGAGACTTTCTGCTCGCTTCAACTGGTACTTAACAAAGGAGAGGGCCAACTACTCCGCGACAATATAGTCCCTATTTTTATTTAAGTTAACATTCTTATTACCAAAAACTATACCTTAATTATACATATATAATTTAAGTGAGTTATTTTAACGACTATTTGTGTCTTCAGATTTCTAATTATAAACATTATGATTTTTATATCTTCCTAAATTACAGACGACTCGGTAAACACGTCGAGTCCGGAATCAACAGGTCACCGCATGATGACAAGCAAAGGGTTAATTATGATAATAATAACTTTTTTACAATTCGCCCTTTTTATTAGTGTTTCTTTGGATCTCTTAATTACTTCTCATTCTCATACTGAGTAAATACAGGGGTTTTAGGTATTATAGTGAGATTTACAATTACTTAATCGCTCGCAAACTTAATTTTTTGTATTTACGATTACAGTTAAACTTAAGTTTCACGTTACTTTTTTTTTTTTTTTTTTTTTTTTTTTTTTACGCACAACTGGGGACTTGGAGTATGAAAGGGGTCAGTGTGTGTAATTTCTTGCCAATAGTTATTGGTTAGAGGTTATATCTCTTGCTTCTTCTCCATAACACAGTATACTTTCATACTTTCTTATTAACTACCTTTTTTTTTTTACATACTATTCACACTTAATATTTACAAAATAAAACACAAAACTCTTTCTTATCTCTATCACTTAAATCTACTACCGGTTTTTTTTTTTTGGTTGTCTTACTCTTTCTCTGTAGAGTAATTTTCTAAATCTTTGCTATTTAGAATTCAGTCTAATTTTCATCTAGTACTAGTTTTCATCTAGTAAATGAGTACTCATTAACGTATTCTTCGCAGAACTGGATCTCAGGTTGATCAGGCCTCATTTCCAAACTCTACGTTTAACATTTTCCACGGTTTCAGAAGTATAATATACTTCACTACCTAGTATTCCCTTTTCTATTTTGGGTTATACTATTCCGTCTCTTCTTCTTATACAATTTTAGCTGCGAAATATGCGTTCTCTGCACATATTTTCGAGTCGCAGGTTCGTACAGGGCTACTGTAACTGGAGTTAGGTCCTTCTGGATTTGGTAAGGGCCACACCATCGGTATGATAGTTTAGAGGTGGTCTTATCAATTGCACTACTAGTGGGGTGAGTCTTATACATTACTAAGTCACCTACTTGGTACCTAATTGAATTGTTATGAATACCTTTCTCGTGGTATTTTCTGGATTTCTCTAAGTTTGCTCTTAAATTAGAGCGGGCTTTATTCCATATTTGCTTTATCTGCTTATCCGTTATTTGCGGAGGCAGCAGGTCGTGTATATTCCATCTTGTGGACAAAGGGTGGTTTGGTCGGTATTTGTACAGTAACTCAAACGGGGTCGACTTGTGACCTTCGTGATAAGCTGAATTAAAAGCGTATTGAATCCAGGATAGGTTTTGGTCCCACGACGTGTGATAGGCGATTAACACAGATTTGAGGTTTCGTAGATACCTTTCAGCAATATTGCCTTGCGGTCGATACTCCGTAGTGGTTATATGGTCTATTCCTAACTTGAAACAGATATTCCTAAATTCTTTCGCTTTAAACTGTGGTCCATTATCTGATACTATACGTACAGGTGTACCGTAGTCTTTAAATAATCTTTCCTGTAATATTTTTACAGTCGTCGACGCTAATGCTCGTCGCATGAGATACATCCAAACAAATTTGGTGAAAGAATCTACACAGATGAGTAACATTGTATTACCTGATTTGGATTGTGGATATGGACCTGAAAAGTCTAGATAAAGTTTAGAAAAAGGGGTCTTAGGGATTTCTGAAATCAGTTGGCTTACTTGAGTATTTCTGGCTGGTTTACTGAGGGCACATAATGTACATTTCTTCACGAAACTGGCTATTTCGCTGTTCATATTGTTCCAATGATATTCCTTTCGAACACGATGTATTGTCTTATTGATTCCCATATGGGCTCCTATGGTAGATGAATGGAAGTATTCCATCAGCATGGGCTTAATTACATCAGGGGCTATTATTCTTAGTTCCTTTCCACTTAGAAAAACACTGACACTGTGTATCTTGTGACATAGTACATTTTTACTCAATACGTATTTCTCGGATTTAATACCTTGCGTAAGTTGTTCTATAATAGGCTTCAGTAAGGGGTCTTGTTGTTGATACAGAGCAATGTTTGTAAAGGCAAGGGGGAACTCGGTAATTACGGCGTTAGCAAGTGCTATTTCCGGATTCTCCTTGCTTTCGGGAGCTTTAGTGGGCGACTGGAACATACGGGACAGGGTATCAGCGACTACGTTTTGGGTACCTTTTATATGCTGCACTCTGAATTTGTAGCAGTTTAACTTCAATATCCATCTTCCAATACGTCCCAACTGTTTAGGGTGATTCAATAACCAAGATAACGCTTGATTGTCAGTTTCCAAAAGGAATTCTTTATGTTCAAGGAAGGGTTTAAACTTCTCGAATGCAAAAACAATTGCTAAACATTCCAATTCATATGCGGAATACTTTCTTTCTTGGTCGCTCAGTGTTCGCGATGCATAACTAATAGGTAGTCTACAGTTTTCTATCTCTTGATATATCACTGCACCTAACGCTACACTGGAACTGTCGGTCTGCACTACGAAAGGTTTCGTGAAATCCGCTAGTTGCAAAACTGGGGGAGATATAATACTTTCTCTAAGTTGCTCAAACGCGTTTTGATGTAGTGAGCTCCATTCAAACTTCGTTCCCTTCTTTCGTAAGGAATTTAGGGGTGCTGCTATTTCGGCAAGATGGGGAATATATTTGTGGAAATAATTTACCATTCCCAAAAATCGGGCTATACCTTTTGCATCTCGTGGGGGTGAAAATTCTCTAATAGCGCGGGTTCGTTCGGGGTCAATGCTTACCTTTCCATTCGCTTTCACGATGTGACCTAAGAATGAAAACTGTGGCAGAGCAAAACTTACCTTCTTTGGGTTAACAGTTAATCCTGCTCTTAGTAACCGAGATAACACTTCGCATAGGTGTTTAAGATGTAGTTCCATAGATTCGCTGTATATAACGATGTCGTCCAAATAGTGATACACATATTTAAATTTAATATCGTGAAATATCCTTTCTAATAGTCTACTACATACGGAACTTCCTTGAGATATTCCAAAGGGTACTCTAGTAAATTGGTACAAGTTAAAAGGAACTGCAAACGCGGTTAGACGTTTTGATTCGTCAGAAAGGGGTATTTGGTGAAAAGCTTGATTCAGATCCATAACTGTAAAGACCATAGCTTTAGTGAAGTAATGGAAAGCACTATGGATGTCTGGAAGAGGGATAGATTCAAATTCTGTTCTTTTGTTTAAATGCCTGTAGTCCACAACTAGTCTGTGTTTATCGTGACCTTTTGGTACTAAAAACGACGGTGAAGAATATGGGGACGTAGAGGGTTCAATGACTCCTTGCTCCAACAACTTGTTGATATGGTTTCTCATCACTTCCATCTTGGGAGGCGACAACTTGTACGGAGGTAGGCGTATTACTTTCTGATCACTCAGATTAATTTTATACTCTATTAGTTTAGTGAGTCCTAGTTTAGGTGTAAGAACTGAGGAAAATTCTTTTATTAATTTCAGTATTCTCACTCTATCTCTACTTTCTAGATGAGATAAATCTGACTCTTGGTGTATTACATGTGCAGTAGATGAACAATTTTTTTTCTTTTTCTCATTATTACAATCAAATCGATATTTCCGTGTACGGTCAAATCGGAAATAATATTTTTGCTCATAGATGTCAAGAATCATTCCCGTTTTACTAATAAAGTCTGCTCCTAATATTAAATCGGGTCCTAATTCCTTACATACTAACATTGTAAACATCCAGGTTAGGTTCTTGATTTTAACCTTAACGGTAATGCTCAGGTTTATGATTATATTACGTTTATCGGCGGTAGCACACTTTATATTCACCGGTTGACTCCGTTTTACTAGATGGTGTTTCGCTAATTTGTCCGCTAATTCTTGGCTGATTAAAGTTCTACTAGATCCCGAATCAATTAAGGCGATGGTGGAGGTAACGCCTAAGTCAACTCATATTAATGGTAATAGATTTTTAGTCCAGTTACATTTATTAATCGCGTTACATTTTTCACGAAATTCTCTCACATAGGGATCTATTTCTTTCGAACTTCTTTTCCTTCCACGTTGGTTACAAAATATTTTATTATTATTATTTTTTTTTTTATTATAAGTTTCTTTGGGTTCACCAGATTTCGAGTAGCTGCAGAAGACACAGGATTTCGGGTCTCCCTGCCTTACATGTTTTTTGGAGTTGGGTGATTCCGTTCCAATGGCTTACTCTTGCAGTCTTTTCTTATGTGCCCATATTTGCCGCAATTGTAACAGATGGGTGTATTGCGAGGTGGGTACTTAGTTTCCGCTTTATATGGTGTTACACTTAACTTACCAGATTGGCGCACATTGTGAGGTCTACTGAAAACTTGCCTTTCATGTGAGGTTGTTACATCAGGCACTAGTGCTCGCAATTCATTTCTATTAGTTCCAGCGGTTTTCATTGCTTGTCTATTTTGATCGGAGTACCATACATTTGACGAATGGATACTGCACTGTTCTAGATCAGCAATTGTGTTGGGTCTATTTATCAACGATAAACGAGATCTTTCTTCAGGTGACAGTCCTATTAAAATGGTGTCGACCATTTGTGTCTCATTCCAGTCTACACGTAGTAGTCGAGGTGACTCCCTGATATCGGAGATGTAATGAGCTAATCTCTCCTGATTTCCTTGTACTCGGAGTACAGTCTTTCTTTTAATTTCTTCGTAAATACCGGTTGGGATAAAGTACTTTATTATCGAGCTATGTAGCTCTTCTACTGGAAATGTAGAGGTTAGAGCTTCTATGACACAATTCTTTAACGGGGGTTTACATTTCGGTAGCAGAACTTGCAAAATTTGCCAGTCATTCAGCTGCTGTAGATCTTTTATCTGCAGAAGATAGCTAATGAAAGTTAGTAGTTTGGAGACATTTAATCCATCTGTGTAAGGAATTTCAGTTAAGATTTTCTCCACAGGATGAGTCATTTTACCGTATAGGTCCGCGTTATGGTTCATGGTTGGCATTCCTTTACGAGAACGATTTGATTCATTCGGGGTGGTCAATTCATGATTTCCGGGACGAAACTGAAAACGCTCGGGAGGAGGGGCATTTAAATCTCTATCAGTATTTTGCTCTTGGTTCGCTTGCATTTGCGATACGGTGGGTGAGTTCCGATCAGTGTTAGGCGGAGGTAGATCAGTAGTAGGTGATTGGTACTGGGGAGATGTGTAATTTCTTTAAGGACTTCTCTATTTCGTCCATCCTGAATGAGTCGGATCTTCTTCTTAAGTCGTTAATAATTGTGGGTAAGCGGGGTAGAGCTTCGTCAGCTAGGTTTTGTACTTCAAGAGGTATTTCCGTGAGATTAGGCCAGATCAACAAATTTTTCATTCGCCGGGTTAAATGCTCTATTCTCTGGGTAGTCCGCAAAATTATCGCCGGAGATTTCTTGTCTTGGAGGGTTTGAGACAATAAGGTAAGCTCACTATACTTGGCATTACAAATTTCTCTCTCGCTCTCATAATCGAGTTCGCTTAGGTTGTTTAATTGCACGGGTGTATCAAATCCACATTCGCGAATTGACCTACGTAATTCCGCGACTGTTACATTCGCATGGGGTAGTCCACGCAAAAGAGCTTCGTAAGACAGCTCGTCTTTTAATAACAAATCCGTATTGAATTGGGCCATTTTTATCTTAGTTCTAACACATTAAAACATACTTAAAACTAATTCTACAACACTACACATATATTACACATATATAAGATAAATTCTTGAGTAAATAATTTACATAATTCAGAAAAGAACAATTTCTGTTCTAAGTGAGAGACAGAAATTCCACACATATATTTTTCAAAATTAAATAGCCGATCAGCTGTTTTCTGGAATGTAGGTCACCCTTTTTGTTTAGTAAACAAAGGTAGGGTCAGTGTGTCCGTGAGAACGCGGGGGGTTTGACGCTCACGTATTGTTCTCTACACAGTGCCACTGATTAACTTCCGTAACAGGTCATAACTGGAGGAGACAGCTGGCACGCATAGGGTGAATCTTATTCAACAATGCACACCTCTTCAATTTACACTAGTATAACGCTTTATAACAGTTTGACTTTATTCATTCATGTACTTTCCCCAATTTAATTTAATTATTTATTTTGGTCACAATTTCAAGTTACAAAATTCTTTCCACGTAATTAACTGGGTCTACTTTACACAGGAGCATTATTATTAACAATGTTTTTCTTTACCGTGACAACAGACATACATTAACATATACTATGCAGATTGAATAATTATAATGCAGGATTATTCAAGAAACAACAGGTCTTGGATTGTCATAATACAAACCTGTTAAAGACTGATCAGTTGACCAAACATTACAATTCATGTATGCAAGTAGATACATGCATATATCTTCCTACAATGATATTTCAATTTATACAGACTATCTTTTACGTATGTCAAAACAAATTCTTTTTTTTTTTGAAAATTAAAGTTCCATTAATTACATTCTCTGAGTGCATAGATCAATAACTGATTGCCGTGAGTTATTTAATTTACTAATAAATTAAGTGTGCAGAGTGGCGCAATTTTGTTTGTGTATTTCCGCGTTACAAATCCAGGGAACCCATCTTAACTGACCTCTGCCAATTACATGGGCTGCCTACGTTGTAACGAACTGTATTTAAAGTCAAAATTAATTGAACAAATTAAACACTATGAGTGTAAGGAAACAAGGGAAGGTATTTTACTGATTTATGCACTCATTTTCATGTGTAACAAGACGACTTCTCTTTATTTAACAACAGTTACTGACAGATCCCATGACATCATTATTTAAACTAAAATATTTAAATGCTTTTCATAAAACTATGGGATCAAATTGATTATATATTCTTATACCTAGGATCCGAGTTTACTTTCTGTATATTTATAGTAAAGACTTCTAATTATTTTCAGTTCATTTTAGAAGCTTGCAAGACTTCTTTAACCATTTGAAGAATGGTACTATTACTTGGAACGATAATAAGTTACATTAACATTTAAAGCATTACAACGTATGATAATTGAATTTTTACAGTAAACTCTTAGATTTTCTCATTATAATGTTTACATAAAATTAATCGTCTTTGAAAAGTCTCTTTTAGAAGTGAGTAGTGTAACAAATATGATTAACTCTCGATAGCAAGGCTATCGATGCTATCGAGTCACCTTTACAATTGAACGTAGAAACCTCGTCGTGGGGTGTCCGTCTAGGGAATCCTTGTAGTCGGCGTCATCATCTGGGTCGTGTCTTCGGCAAGAATAGGTCGGATGTTCACAGAGGAGATTGAAGCTTCTTTGGTGTAAGTATATGTAGATTCTCGGATGTCCTAAGCAACGTCTTAAGCATGGTATACGTGTCTTTGTGAAGTTTCTGCAGATCACATCTTCAGGAGTGATGTTGTAAATGGAGTTACCTCTTGAAGGGAGTCGTCATCTTGCTTACCACTAGTTCTGTTTTTGTGTTACATTTTCTATCTTCTTCTTACCACATATTTATGTTATTGATACATGACACACGCTTTCCACTTTTAGCAGTGGTAGTTAATATACTACATCAGGGTTCATACGCGTCCTGGAAAACCTGGAATACCTGAAATTTGATAAATGTCCTGGAATACCTGGAAATGTCATGGAATTTTCTGATTTGTCATGGATTTTTGTTTTTTGTCATGGAATTTTCTTCATATTATTGCTAAGAGTTGAAAAGGATGTTTTTTCACTCACGTCCCAGAAAAATTATGTTTTCTTGTATACAAGTTAATTGACAGCAGTTCATGTGCTAAATATGGGAGGATGGTTGGGTGATCAACAGAATCAAAGAAGCTAGTTTGTCAAAATATTTCCATTTGTTTTTACCAAAAAATTCTTGCAATGGCCTCAACAACCTTTTTTCAGCAATGTTTCCTGACAGTGAAATTGCCAAAAGCTTTTCATGTGCACCAACTAAGTGTTCATACTTACTTTGTTTTGGGATTGCACAGTACTTTAAAGACAAATTGTATCAACACATTTCTAAGTGTGAATTTTTCTCGTTGTGCTTTGATGGCAGTATAAACAAGTTTATTCAAAAAGATCAAGTAGATATTATCAGGTCTTGGGATGAAGAAGCGCAGATAGTAACAAGCAGATACTTGGATTCTCAATTTCTGGGACATGCCAAAGCCGCTGATTTAGTCAAAGCTCTTCAAGGGGCCATGGAAAAATTGAATTCAGCAAAGTTGCTTCAAATAGGTATGGACGGGCCAAATGTAAATTTAAAAGCATTGAAGGATCTTATTATGAATAGAGAAACCATGTACCCTGAATACCCCCGGCTCATTGATATTGGTAGCTGTAGCATTCATACTCTTCACAGATCCTTTGAAGTTGGAGCTGAGCATACAGGTTGGGACTTAGCCACCCTCTTGAGAGCATTGTGGCAAATATTGAAAGATTCACCTGCTAGGAGAAGCGATTTCTTAGCTCTCAATGAAACTGGGTTGATGCCACTTAAATTTTGTGCTACAAGGTGGGTTGAGGATGTAGCTGTGAGTGACCGAGCCATAACAATTTGGCCTTCTGTAGTAAAGTTTATTGACTCTTATAAAGACAAACCACGGTCTGAGGTGGTGTCAAAATCTTTTCAGATTGTAAAAGAGGCAACTAAAGATCCTCTAGTAGTTGCCAAGCTTAGCTTCTTTTCTTTTGTAGGCAAACAAATGCAGCCTTACCTGAAAGGTTATCAAACAGATGAGTCTATGTTACGTTTCCAAGCTATTGATGTTTTGAAATTGCTCTACAACCTCATGTCTCTATTTGTTAAGAAGGACGTTCTTGATAAAAGTAATACTGATTTTGCTCTGTGTTCAGTTGATTTTGATAAAAAAGAAAATCTGCAATTCTCTAACAAAGTTGAGACAGGGTTTGCCATCAGAGAAATCTTAAGCAAGCTTTAGAAAGAAAAGAAAGTCAATGAAAAAGAAGTGTCGGTGTTTAAGTTGGAATGCCAAATGTTTTTGAAGGCTGTAGTAAAGAAAGTAATAGACAAGAACCCCTTGAAATATCCAGTCGTCAGATTTGCCAGGTGTCTCGAACCTAAGTCAATGGTAGTAGATAAATCAAAAACCATTGAAACTTTCACAAAATTACTACAAGAACTTCAGAAAAGAGAAATTATGCTCCCAATAAACTATGATAGTGCTCTATCTGAACTGAAGCTGCTTTTTACAGAATGCCCAATAACAGAGTTCAGCAAGTTTGAAAAGTCCAAAGACAGGATAGATTCCTTCTACTATGACGTCATTGGGGCTAAGAAACAATATTCCCATTTGTGGAAGGTTATTAAGATAGTCTTAACCCTCTCCCACGGACAGGCTTTGGTTGAACGAGGGTTTTCTTTAAATAAAGAAATAGTTGTGGAAAACTTCAAAGAAGAAAATTTGGTAGTTCTTCGATTGGTGTGTGATGAATTGAAAAGTGTTGATTTACATGAAGTTCCTATTACCAAAGAACTTCTGTCATATGCCCGATCTGCGAGAATGAGATATCAAAACTATCTAGATGACCAAAAGAAGAAAGAGGAAAAAACCAAGAAAAGAACTTCAAAAACTGAAAAATTAAAGTCTATGAAGAAAAGAAAGTTGGATCTTGAAAATGCCATTGAGACAATGACAAAAGAAGCTGATGCAGTGGCACTGAAAGCTGAAAACAAGAAAGACTTTACATTGCTGGCTAAATCAAATTCTTTTAGGTTAAAGACAACTCAAATGGCAGCTGATGTTGAAAAAATAAACAAAGAGATTATTGAGCTATCCAAAGAATGTTAAGTTGTGCAATACTGTAGCAATTTAAGTACCGGTAGCCTGATATCTCCCTCCTTTAATTAAAGACTAAAATAACGTGATGTAGTTAAGTCGTTCTAGAATAATAAGAAGGGTACCTTTAAGATATTAAGATTTTAATTAAGATGTTTTTGAATAATAAACTTTCCCTTGGCCATACCCCATCCAGAAACAAAATTTCAATGACTTGCCCATTTTATCTTTTAAAGATCTTAGTTGTTATGTATGAATATAATAATTCCTGTAATTCTTGAGTCTTTCAGTTATATGTCAGCCAAACCAGTTTCCTATTTCAACATTAAACTCAATGCAATATTCTTATATTCAAAAATTAAAAAGAAAAGTTTGTAAAGTGCATTGAAATTTTGTTTTCAACCGGCCTCTTATGGTTGGGGATATTTTATAAAAAAAATATTTTTATTTTTGACTTAAAATAGCTTGACTGATATAGATGTATCTTAGGTTTGTATATAATTATATACAATGCAAGAAATAAAACTATTTATCATTAAATCTTTGACTTTGGGTATTTTGAATGTCGCGAGTGTGTATTTTGAGTGCCGCGAGTGTCCTTGAAAATCTAGATTTTGTCATGGAAATGTCCTGGAATTGTCATGGAAAAAATATTTGTTAAACCTGTAAGAACCTTGTACATTTAAATAAAACAAACAATTTAAAAACATTTAGGTAGAGCTTTCGCTCGTACGTCTGTACTGTGTGAAGGCAACATAGCGAGAGACTTTCTGCTCGCTTCAACTGGTACTTAACAAAGGAGAGGGCCAACTACTCCGCGACAATATAGTCCCTATTTTTATTTAAGTTAACATTCTTATTACCAAAAACTATACCTTAATTATACATATATAATTTAAGTGAGTTATTTTAACGACTATTTGTGTCTTCAGATTTCTAATTATAAACATTATGATTTTTATATCTTCCTAAATTACAGACGACTCGGTAAACACGTCGAGTCCGGAATCAACAGGTCACCGCATGATGACAAGCAAAGGGTTAATTATGATAATAATAACTTTTTTACAATTCGCCCTTTTTATTAGTGTTTCTTTGGATCTCTTAATTACTTCTCATTCTCATACTGAGTAAATACAGGGGTTTTAGGTATTATAGTGAGATTTACAATTACTTAATCGCTCGCAAACTTAATTTTTTTTATTTACGATTACAGTTAGAATTTAAATCGTCACAGCATCGCATTGAATGTTATATATAAGTTACGGAAATTCATTGTTAATTAATTATTAACAATGTATTAATTGTGATGTAATTATTATTAAGAATTATTGACAATGTATTCTAATGTATGTATTAGAAACTTTCTCCCTGTAAAATTTTACTTAAAAAAATACAGTAAAACGCAAGTTAACCTTACATTACACTCTCTTACAAAACCAGAACAACTGTGTGATACTCGTAAGATTTTAAAATGTTTTTTACTCTAAATAGCATTAAATTTTATCTATAAAATTTCTGCAGTAGGCATCTATGAACCTTCAAAATGTATCGTTGTTTTTTCAGTCTTCTATTGTCATTGATTTTAGAATGTTCAAGAGTTTAAAGCACAAAAAATGATTTTAATGGAAGCCTTATTGATAACAACAAAGTAAATATTTAATTTAAAAATCACTTTGTTATATTCTTTACATTAAGTAGGCCTACTTACTAGTGTAGCATTTTTCGGAAGAAAGGGAAACTGTTGCTTAGTGGCAACGCTGTAAGGAAGCGGTGTGACCTTGACGATACTACTTCCATGCAGTTAACTATAGTGTTAATAAAATCATAATCATATTCAGGTCAGTACCAAGAAATGTACAAAAATAACATACTACCAGGGGATGTCCATTTCAGTATTGGTGAAGTGTCACTACACGCATACAAGGGAAGGAGTTGTTTGTAATTAATATAAATAATTAGCATGTTTAATGTTTTACAAACTGTTATTTTTGTGTAATGTATATACTTTATTTTTTTTGTAGGCAAATGGTGGAAAGTTTCCAGACAATAAAGAAATTTCTGTGGTGCTGTCTTCTAAACCAGAACTGAAAAAGTATATGAAACGGGTAATGCCATTTGTTCAAGCTACACGTGATAAGGTTAATTCTACAGGATTAAGTGCACTCAGGCTAACATTGGACTTTGATGAGATGGCTGTACTTGCCACAAATAAGGCTTATTTGGAGAATACGTTGGATGTAAGTTATTTAAACTTTGTTACATTAAGTCTTAGACAACAAAATTGACAAAACAATACTTATTGCAGGTTTTTCAAAACAGTAGATTTTTATTATACTAAAGAGTGAGATAAGACGTTTTGTGCAAAATAATTTACTTATTTGTTTATAGTTAGAGGAGTTGGAGTTGCAGTATTCAACAGTCCCTGAAACACCCGAAAACATTAAAGAAGACTGTTGTCCAGGTGCTCCATATATTACATTCAAACCCCCACCTCCTAGTGTAAAGCTAACTCTAGTCAACTCACAGGCTCAGAATGGTCATTTTACACAAACAGTTGATGTAAGACCTGGTGATACAGTGGCAAAAGTGATTGGCCGGCTTGTGCGTGGAGACAGGCATATTAAAGGTTTGTTAATTTCTATATTATTACCTGGAGTTAGTATTTTAATCCAATTGTGGTCTGGACTGTGTTTTGTACTATTCTTTTATCTATCAAGTTTTCTTTTATAGAGGGTCTAAGACAATATTTAAGACTGGTTTTTTGTTTATCATCATTGTGGTTTTTTTTCAGATACATTTCTTATTGTATCTTTTTGAAATTTTGTGTTTGTGTTAAAAGTAATTGGTTTGTATAATATATGCAGATCAGATATATACAAGCACATACTTCTCCATGCTTAACCTCAAAAATTTTGAGGTTGTGGATGTATATATTTTTTACTTCCATGTTCTATAAGGAAATAGAAGTATGGTCATGGCGAAAAAAATCGTGTTCGAGATAACGGCAGATTCTGATTGTACTACCATCAAAACATGAAAAAAAGTCATTTTTCGAAAAGTGTCTGTGTGTAGAACTTTTTCAATGGCAAACGATAACAGCCGCAAATTCAAACAGAATCAAATAATTTTTTGCATACAGCCCTGAATTGTACAGGACTCAAGGCCTATTGTTTTTGGTGAAGATCGGTTAAGGGAAAGGGGTAGTTTACCTGCAACGTTTTACGTTTTAACAAGAGTAAAGTGCTAAATTTTGATAAATAAAGTATCCTGAAAAGAAGGTCATAATAATCCACTGTAGAAAGGTAGATGATGAAATATCTATAAATGAAAAGGGTAGTTGAAGGGGGGAGAGGGTCATTTTTTTTTATAAATTAAAATGGTAGTTGATGATGGAGGAGGTAAATTTTTATAAGTTTTATATGTGTACTACGTTATTGACAACAAAGAAGTAGTTTCTATGGAAACATTTCATTTCATTTTAACAAAATTGTATATTTTTCATTTTAATTTAAATCACATATGAGTAAAAATATATCGTTCCTGGCAGGCAAGCATATCTCAATTATGTAATGTTTACTTTTCCAAAGTTTTATTATTGTGATTACCGCAATAAAATGGCTGGCAGGACACACACACATACAAAATTCACGTTATTTCTAGCCTCACTCATGTTTATTTTCTTATGTTTGCACACTTTTTAAATGGAAAGTGCCGAAACCCACACCAACACAACGTGTGCAAGCCGAAAAGATGGACATCGATTTGTTTCCTGTGGATCGCTGGGCAGTGTTGTTGTATTAAAGCAATTAATACAATCTGTGTACTTATTTCTATTATGATATGAGAATTATAAACTAATATGTGCATGTGTGTATGTATGAAAAATATATAAATATTTTTCTCCTTTGGAAAATAGTTTGCCCTCCTTGAAAATAGTTTGACCTCCCTGATGGCTAGTTATTTACTAGCCTGTGGAATATAGCGTTATGACATGGTTCAGAATGGTGGGTGTTAAGCAGGAGACACAAACGTATTAAGGAAGAAATGTTTTGCTGAGAAATTTATAATTATACGGGTGAACAGAATAGTCGTTCAGGAAATCAGAAGACAAATGGAAAGAAAGAAATCAAGACTCTATTTTAAAAAAGAAAAATGACTAGTATAGTATTAACAGGAAAGACTTCGATAACACTATAGACATCCCTCGGCCCCTCACAGCGAGAGTCCAATTTCATTACAGGAATCAGATCGCAGCTACCTTTAGCTAGCCCTTCGTTCGACCTACAGACATTTTATCCAAAAGTACAGTCCTTCCTCACGAAGGTTGAGGATAGTCTTAATCCACCTGACATGGTGGTACCATTTTAGCAGGTACGTAATTTCTTCAGAACTCAAGCATCCACTTATTTAATTAATATGTAAATGATTTTAAATATAAATTTTATGACATGGAAGTCATGTACGGTTACCCATACCAATTTTTTGTATTTGTGATAATTTACAAACTGTAATTTTTCTTTTACTGTTTATCTCTGAGGTGACCATTTATACTTCCATGTTCCATAAGGAAATGGAAGTATGGTCATGGTGAAAAAAATCGTGATCGAGATAACGGCTGATTCTGATTGTACTACCTTCAAAACATGAAGAAGTCATTTTACTTACCATTTTCCATAAGGAAATGGAAGTATGGTAATGACGAAAAATATCGTGTTCGAGATAACAGCTGATTCTGGGGTTGTGCTACCCTTAAAACATGAAGAAAAGTCATTTTTTGAAAAGTGTCTGTCTGTCTGTCTGTCTGTCTTGTGTAGATTTTTTCTATGGCAAACGATAACAGCTGCAAATTCAAACAGAATCAAATAATTTTTTGCATACAGCCCTGAATTGTAGAGTACTCAAGTCCTATTGTTTTTGGTGAAGATCGGTTAAGAGAAAGGGGTAGTTTACCTGCAACGTTTTATGTTTTAACAAGGGCAATTTTTTCTATCACGAACGATAACTGCCACACATTCAAACAGAATCAAGAAATTTTTTTGCATACCTTCCTGAATTGTAAAGGACTCAAGACCTATTGATTTTGGTGAAGATCGGTTAAGAGAAAGGGGTAGTTTACCTGCAACGTTTTATGTTTTAACAAGGGCAATTTTTTCTATCACGAACGATAACTGCCACACATTCAAACAGAATCAAGAAATTTTTTTGCATACCTTCCTGAATTGTAAAGGACTCAAGACCTATTGATTTGGGTGAAGATCGGTTAAGGGAAAGGGGTAGTTTACCTGCAACACTTTATGTTTTAACAAGGGTAATTTTTTCTATGACGAACGATAACTGAACACTAACACACATGACAAACAGAATCAAATATTTTTTCTGCATACGTTCCTGAATTGTAAAGGACTCAAGGCCTGTTGATTTTGGTGAAGATCAGTTAAGAGAAAGGGGTAGTTTACCTGCAACGTTTTATGTTTTAACAAGAGTAAAGTACTTAATTTTGATAAATAAAGTATCCTGATAAGAAGATCATAATAATCCACGTAGAAACGTAGATGAAATATCTATAAATGAAGAGGCTAGTTGAACGGGGTGAGAGTAATTTTCTATAAATGAAAATTATAGTTGAAGTGGGAAGGGATAATTTTTTATGTGAACTAAGTTATCGGCAACAAAGAAGTAGTTTGTTGTTAAAATTTCTACCCGGGCTGTTTGGCCGTAGTCCAATGTTTTCTGCAAAACCAGACGTTTCGGCAGTGCCATCGACTTCCATCATCAGTGGAAATCGATTGCGATAACGTGAGGTGGTATACGTTTGTGACCACAGTACTGTGTTTGAGGCTGAAGCAATAAGTAGAAATAAGTAGTTTCTATGGAAATATTTCATTTCAAAAATGATTTAAAATATAAATTAAATCTTAGAACATGGAATGGAAGTCATGTATGGTTCACCATACCGATATTTTCGAAAAGTGTGTGTGTGTAGATTTTACTTCCATATTCCATAAGGAAATGGAATTATGGTGATGCCAAAAAAAATCGTGTTCGAAATTATTGCAGATTCTGATTGTACTACCCTCAAAACATGAAATTAAGTCATTTTTCGAAAAGTGTGTGTGTGTGTGTGTGTCTCTGTCTGTAGATTTTTTCTATGGCAAACGATAACAGCCGCAAATTCAAACAGAATCAAATAAGTTTTTGCATACAGCCCTGAATTGTAGAGTTCTCAAGACCTATTGTTTTTGGTGAAGATCGGTTAAGGGAAAGGGGTAGTTTACCTGCAAAGTTTTTATGTTTTAAGAAGGGTAATTTTTTCTATGACGAACGATAACTCCCGCGCATTCAAACAGAATCAAATAATTTTTTGCATATGTCCCTTAATTGTAAAGGGCTCAAGGTCTTTTGATTTTGGTAAAGATCGGTTAAGGGAAAGAGGTAATTTACCTGCAACATTTTATGTTTTAACTTGGGTAATGTTTTCTATGACGAATGATAACTGCTGTAAATTCAATCAGAATCAAATAATGTTTTGCATACCTTCCTGAGCTATAGAGAACTCAATGTCTGTTGATTTGGTGAAGATCGGTTAAAGGAAAGGGGTAGTTTACCTGCAACATTTTATGTTTTAACAACGGTAATTTTTTCTATGACGAACGATAACTGCCACACATTCAAACAAAATCAAATAATTTTGTGCATATCTTCCTCAATTGTAGATAACTCAAGGTCTGTTGATTTTGTTGAAGATCGGTTAAGGGAAAGGGGCAGTTTACCTGCAACATTTTATGTTGTAACAAGAGAACGTTTTTCATGAAGAACGATAACTGCCGTAAATTCAAACAGAGTCAAATACTTTTTACATATGTACCTGAGTTGTAGTGGACTCATGGTCTATTGATTTTGGTGAAGATCGGTTAAGGGAAAGGGGTAATTTACCTGCCACTTTTAATGTTTTAACAAGAGTAATTGTTTTTATGACGAACGATAACTGCCGCACATTCAAACAGAATCAAATAATGTTTTGCATGCATCCCTGAATTGTAGAGGACTCAAGACCTATTGATTTTGGTGAAGATCAGTTAAGAGAAAGGTGTAGTTTACCTGCAATGTTTTATGTGATAACAAGGGTAATTTTTTCTATGACCAACGATAACTGCCATAAATTCAAACATAATCAAATACGTTTTTGCATACATCCCTAAATAGTAGAGTACTCAAGGTCTGTTGATTTTGGTGAAGATCGGTTAAGGCAAAGGGGTAGTTTACCTGCAACATTTTATGTTGTAACAAGAGGAATTTTTTCATGACGAACGATAACTGCTGTAGATTCAAACAGAATCAGGTAATTTTCTACATATGTGCCTGAGTTGTAGAAGACTCAAGGCCTATTGATTTTGATGAAGATCAGTTACGGGGAAAGGGCAGTTTACCAGAAACATATTTTGTTTTAACAAGAGTAAAGTACTTAATTTTGATAAATAAAGTATCCTGATAAGAAGATCTTAAAAATCCACTGTAGAAGTGTAGATGAAATATCTACAAATGAAGATGCTAGTTGAAGGGGAAGATCTTAAAAATCCACTGTAGAAATGTAGATGAAATATCTATAAATGAAGATGCTAGTTGAAGGGGGGGGGTAATTTTATATGTGTACTACGTTATCGGGAACATAGTAGTAGTTTGTTGTTAAAATTCCTTCCCGGGTGTTTGGCCGTAGTCCAATGTTTTCTGCAAAACCAGACGCTTCTGCAGTCCCGTCGACTGCCATCATCGGTGAAAATCGAGTGTGATAACGTGTGATGCTACATGTTAGTGACTACAGTACTGTGGTTAAAGCTGAAGCAATAAGTGGAAAGAAGTAGTCTCTATGGAAACATTTCATTTCGTAAATGATTTTAAATATAAATCTTTGAACATAGAAGTCATGTATGGTTCTCCATACCGATATTTTTCTATGGCAAACGATAACAGCCGCAAATTCAAATAGAATGAAATAATTTTTTTGCACTCAGCTCTGAATTGTAGAGTACTGAAGACCTATTGTTTTTGGTGAAGATCGGTTAAAGGAAAGGGGTAGTTTACCTGCAACATTTTATGTTTTAACAGTGATAATTTTTTCTATGACGAACTATAACTGCCACACATTCAAACAAAATCAAATAATTTTGTGCATATCTTCCTCAATTTTAGATAACTCAAGGTCTGTTGACTTTGTTGAAGATCGGTTAAGGGAAAGGGGCAGTTTACCTGCAACATTTTATATTGTATCAAGAGAACGTTTTTCATGAAGAACGATAACTGCCATAAATTCAAACAGAATCAAATACTTTTTACATATGTGCCTGAGTTGTAGAGGACTCATGGCCTATTGATTTTGGTGAAGATCGTGTAAGGGAAAGAGGTAGTTTACCTGCCACTTTTAATGTTTTAACAAGAGTAATTGTTTCTATGACGAAGGATGACTGCCGCACATTCAAACAGAATCAAATATTGTTTTGCATGCATCCCTGAATTGTAGAGGACTCAAGACCTATTGATTTTGGTGAAGATCAGTTAAGAGAAAGGTGTAGTTTACCTGCAATGTTTTATGTGATAACAAGGGTAATTTTTTCTATTACCAATGATAACTGCCATAAATTCAAACATAATCAAATACGTTTTTGCATACATCCCTAAATAGTAGAGTACTCAAGGTCTGTTGATTTTGGTGAAGATCGGTTAAGGCAAAGGGGTAGTTTACCTGCAACATTTTATGTTGTAACAAGGGGAATTTTTTCATGACGAACGATAACTGCCGTAGATTCAAACAGAATCAGGTAATTTTTTACATATGTGCCTGAGTTGTAGAAGACTCAAGGCCTATTGATTTTTATGAAGATCAGTTACGGGGAAAGGGCAGTTTACCAGAAACATATTTTGTTTTAACAAGAGTAAAGTACTTAATTTTGATAAATAAAGTATCCTGATAAGAAGATCTTAAAAATCCACTGTAGAAATGTAGATGAAATATCTACAAATGAAGAGGCTAGTTGAAGGGGAAGATCTTAAAAATCCACTGTAGAAATGTAGATGAAATATCTATAAATGAAGATGCTAGTTGAAGGGGGGGGGTAATTTTATATGTGTACTACGTTATCGGGAACATAGTAGTAGTTTGTTGTTAAAATTCCTTCCCGGGTGTTTGGCCGTAGTCCAATGTTTTCTGCAAAACCAGACGTTTCTGCAGTCCCGTCGACTGCCATCATCGGTGAAAATCGAGTGTGATAACGTGTGATGCTACATGTTAGTGACTACAGTACTGTGGTTAAAGCTGAAGCAATAAGTGGAAAGAAGTAGTCTCTATGGAAACATTTCATTTCGTAAATGATTTTAAATATAAATCTTAGAACATAGAAGTCATGTATCGTTCTCCATACCGATATTTTTCTATGGCAAACGATAACAGCCGCAAATTCAAATAGAATGAAATAATTTTTTTGCACTCAGCTCTGAATTGTAGAGTACTGAAGGCCTATTGTTTTTGGTGAAGATCGGTTAAAGGAAAGGGGTAGTTTACCTGCAACATTTTATGTTTTAACAATGGTAATTTTTTCTATGACGAACTATAACTGCCACACATTCAAACAAAATCAAATAATTTTGTGCATATCTTCCTCAATTTTAGATAACTCAAGGTCTGTTGACTTTGTTGAAGATCGGTTAAGGGAAAGGGGCAGTTTACCTGCAACATTTTATGTTGTATCAAGAGAACGGTTTTCATGAAGAACGATAACTGCCATAAATTCAAACAGAATCAAATACTTTTTACATATGTACCTGAGTTGTAGAGGACTCATGGCCTATTGATTTTGGTGAAGATCGTATAAGGGAAAGAGGTAGTTTACCTGCCACTTTTAATGTTTTAACAAGAGTAATTGTTTCTATGACGAAGGATGACTGCCGCACATTCAAACAGAATCAAATAATGTTTTGCATGCATCCCTGAATTGTAGAGGACTCAAGACCTATTGATTTTGGTGAAGATCAGTTAAGAGAAAGGTGTAGTTTACCTGCAATGTTTTATGTGATAACAAGGGTAATTTTTTCTATGACGAACGATAACTGCCATAAATTCAAACATAATCAAATAAGTTTTTGCATACATCCCTAAATAGTACAGGACTCAAGGTCTGTTGATTTTGGTGAAGATCGGTTAAGGGAAAGGGTTGTTTACCTGCAACATTTTATGTTGTAGCAAGAGGAATTTTTTCATGACGAACGATAACTGCCGTAAATTCAAACAGAATCAGATGTAATGTTCTACTTATATTAAAATCAATAAACCATTTATTAATAAAATTAAGTACTCTTTATACTCTTAACTTTATGCGGTCCCGGGTCCCTCACACGAACTCTAGGCCTATAAACGTGATTTAGGTTTACTTGATAATAATTACTCTCTCATAAACTGTTTAAATCTCTCCTTTTTTATTTAACATTTATTCATTCTCATTTTGTTTTAATCTCTTTATATTCAAAAATTTCTGTTTGGCTTTATCACTGATACATTTCTTTAAAGTAATTTGTTAACAATTGGTTGACTTGAATTTTGATTTTACCTAAAGTCTGGCTTATGATTTAATAAACTACAATAATTAATTCATTATGTCTTAACTACTATATAGATTATATATATAAAGGCCACCCAGCATTTGCTCATTCACGCATTCATTCAGTTTAATTATCCCATTGATTTAAAACAAGAGATCTCTATTGTTGTGAACTTACGTTTATTTTGATTTATAGATACGATATATTATATCTCACAAATGTGGTTATGTATACAAAAACTAGGACGCCATCTTTGTTACATAAATCATGGGCCAGAATTTCGTTACGCGAAGTTATTAGGAAACGGAAATTGCTTGAAATAACAAAACAGCTGTTCTAATTGTTACCAATGAAATACCCCTTTTTATTCTTTACTTTGTTACATAACAGTTTTTCAAAACCAACTTTAACCCTTCCAAAAACATAATGTGTAATAATAAATTTGATTAAGTTTAATGATTATACAATAATAATATATATATTTATATAGTGGTGCTCAACCCAGCACTTAGGAATTACTACACACACACACAACCACTCGCTCTTCCATACTCATGGTACAAACTTTTATGAATTGCGGAGCTCCTTTTAAATATATTGAAATTTTAAATAATTTTGTAAATAATTGATTTCTACAATAAAATTTTATATTGGGATTTAATGTGTACAAGGAACGCTCTCACCCATTTCGTGTCGGTGTTGTAGTTCTTTGCGGTAAAACTTCGCGTACGTTACCGCGAGTTTTACGTATATACGTTACGGTCACATTTTGGTAGTTGACGCACTTATAATGTTTATTAACCACCTTCAGTGGTCTAAAAAGTTAAAATTCACCCGTAAGTGACGGGTTGCCGGCCGGCGTTGATCAGAGCTGCAGATGAAATGACGACAATTCCTTGTTGGATTTTGCGGAAGTGGGGTGTACTGACGTCACAATCCCATTGTTTAAATTGTTGACCACGTCGTGTTGTCGTTGTCAACACATTCTCCGCCTCTGACGTAATTAAGGTTTGGCTTGCTTATCGCAATAACTGCACACTGTTTTTGTGATGTTACACAGTTTTTTGCTATGAATTGTTTCAAATCCTGACAAATATTGTGATATAGTCCACTCACTGCAGATTCGTATCGGGTGTTTAAGGTTGGGTTTAGTATGACAAAATAGAAAAATACAATATTTATGTTCTAGTTACCATATTTAAGGTAATTCCAAAAATGTACCATGATTGTACCATCACATTGTGAATTTTGGATAATAGATTTGATGTAATACAATTACGTTCAGAAGCGTCGTCACTGCTGACCACATGCTGCGTCCTGCATTTTCCCCCCACGATGTCCAAAATAAGGTTATTGTTTTAATTTTGAAAAAGGTTCACTTGATTTCACTCGGTTCCATGAAGTTCCATGTAGCACTGTTTTCCGGTTTCTAAGTTCACATTTTACAATAAAAAGATTTTCTTTCAGCGCACGAGACTATTAGACAGCCGGCCGGCTATTGGTGTGGTAACAGACAAAATGACGCTAACAACGGCGTCACTCATGGCCACTTCCGCTCCATGTTCACAGCTTGCGCTGTGATTCGTCAATACACTCGCGTGACATGGTCATTAGTTAAACTTCAGTTTCCTTTTTGGAAGCGAGTCTGGCCGATGTATTATAGTCCAGAGGCTCGCAAAAAAATTCGTGCTTTTTTAGTAAAAAATTTCACCAACGGAGGCGCAATCATCCGCGCACAGGTTCGCATTCCAACGCCTCAGGAAACAGAGCTTATTGCAGGGCGCTGATAAAATGTTCGTCTTGGTGCCCCGACAAAGAATGCTTATTGTTCAAAACTGAGGCCCTGTTTGGGTAAACCTTGTGTTACATTTATAATTGCAATTAAGAAAACCCCTCAAATTCGTCCCGTTACAATACCCCCCAATGAGAGGTTTTCTGCCGAAACAGAAAAACTCTCATTGCTAAACCCTAAGAGGATTAGTGAGGATATGGTGCCAACCACCCCCCTTTAATCCTTAACACATCTTGGGTAAACTACCCCCCCTAGCTCGGCAACTATGGCTACACCTGAACGAGATTACTGGACTTCTCGGTTCGAGATCCCAACACCATAAAATCGGACAGGTACTCACCATAATACCACCTAACCTTTTATCATTCCACCAACAAATCAGGAACTGGCATTATACCATACCAGATCCTCAAACTGATATGTTCCCCCTTTCATGCATACTGGGTTGCCTTTAGCAAGTACTGGGTGCGGACACATACTCATTATTATACTGAACACAAATCTATGTCCTACTTACTGATCTAACATTCATAAAATATTTTATATTTTAACTTCAATTCCTTTTCTCACTATTTTATCGGTTTGACGTTACTGTTTCACATAAATGGCAATTTATGTCACATAAAAATAAATCAAACAAATCAAACTAAATCATTTAAATTTTGTTCACCTAAAGGAATTAATCTAAGTTCCATATCAAAATTTCATATTACCATTAATTTGATCAAAATCCCAAAATCTTTTAAATGAATTTACAATTCTTCTTCCCTAGCTGCCAGCAATCATAATAAACAAAATACAACAACACCTTAGTCTATCATAAACTCTGTGATGGTACAATTCTGGTGCAATATTAAATTAATAAAAAAACATGGTACAAAAGACCATAATTATTGTATTCATTTATTTTTGACAATTTGGTAATAATTATTTAAATATTTCATAATCCCTGTGAAGCTGTGGTGAGTGGACTATATAAATATTTTATAATACGCAAATGTGAATTGACAGGATTCTGGGGTGAAAATGGGGTGTTTGAGTGTATTGAGTCAGAAAGAGAACTGAGAGAAAGTCTTTTTGTACAAGGGGTGCAGGGGTTAGAATTTTCTTTTGATGTTGTGTTAGGGGGTGAAGAAAAGTCTTCACGTATTTTTAATAAGGACAAGAGTTCCTTCAATTTATATTTGGGAGACGATAGGTCTACAAATAAAGTTCCTTGGTGTTTTTGTGTACCTCATAAGTGGTACAGTAATTTTGAGTTAGTGACCCCTGCATATTTGGAGAGAGAGAGTGTGTAACTTGGTGTCATGGTGAGAAATATATTAAGAGAGAAAGTGTAGAAAGGTATTGTGAGAGAAAGAAAGTAATAGAAATTTTTAAAGTTAATAGAAAGTACAGAGAATTGGTAGAAAGGTTAGGGGTAGACGCGGTGGAGGAAAATAATGAATACTTACCTTGTAGTAACGGTAAAATTGAAATAATAATAGGTGATGATAATAATAGTATCAAGTGCTTACCTGTGGTAGAAAATTATGATGATAATTACAAGATGAATAACAAGATTATAACATATGATCTTACTGATGTAGACAGAACCCTACTCGATCGTAACTTGATATATGAAATTGAACTTGTGAATAAATATGAAATAGTTGATAATTATTATGAATATAATGTTTCTAATAATAAAATTTATTCATTAAAAAATAAGATAAATAGACCTAAGATTAGGATGTTATTCAATGATGGAGGATAGACTGTTGTATTGTGAAATGAACATTAAATATATGTTAACAGTGGTTTTGAATTGGACTGCATATGGACTGATTTCGATTAATGACACAATAATGAAGTTGGATTGTATATTTTTCATTGTTTTATATGTATTTATGTCAATGTATTTATGGGTTTTGACAATTTTTGTGTATTACAGGTAATTTTTATATATTTGTGTACACCATGTATGTTTTAATAATTGTGTTAATAATTAACAATTAACATGTTTTGTTTAACAAGTTTAAATAATTGAATAATAATTAAAGAGTAATTATTCTTTATTACTGAATTAAAATGGTACAAAAGGAAGTTGTACTAACTGAAGTTGTAAATTATTAATTGTAATAGAAAGTTTCTAATGAAGTTAAATTATTATTTAATTTGTAATAGAGGTAATTCCTAATGAATAATTAAATAAATGATTAAGTAAGAATATATATTTGAATTTTGAGAGGTATTGTTATGAGTAGGTGAGAGATGAATTTTATAAGACAATTGTCAATGATTGCAGTAAGGTAGAATGTTTAAACAGGGATAGAGCGTGGGTATAGATAAAATGCAGGTGAGTTTAATTAAAGTAAATGGAGTTAGATAGTTAAGAATTTTTGAAGAAAATAAGAGAGTATTAGATATTTAGGGACACAGTAGTTAGTGATTATTTGTAGAGGTGAGTAAAGTCAAGGTTAAACATATATTTGTTGTTGATGATATTTTGTAGTGGGGGTGAGGTGATAAGGAGTAGCCAACTTATAGCGTTGTGGCAGGTAATAGCGTAGTTTAAGGGAGTGTTTGCCGAATATTTGGAAGGGCAAAATATTATGAATGTATATAGCCATGAATGTAGGGAACACCCATCTCTGTGCAAAGACGCGCGGTGCTATAGGATTTATCGTCGGAATGAAATTAGTGAAAGGTGTTTATAATTGAGAAATTGGTGTCATGATAGGTAAATTTGGTTGTTAATTAGAAGAAAGGTGAGTAAGATTATAATAAGTAAAAGCAGAGTGAATACAGGAGTCACCCAGACTAAACAATGAGTAGAAGGTGAAAGGTTAGGTAGTTAAATAGGTAGGAAGTTCAGAGTAGAAAGGTAATAAGAAATGAATGATGAAATAATAATAATATAATATGAATATTAATAATAAATTTTATAATTATAATAAATAATTGATGGCTAATTAATGAAAGTTATTAATTAATTAATTAATTAATTAATTAATTAACTGAAATTGTAATTTTTTTTAAATGCAAGTTTAAATAGATAGAATGTATAAATTCTAATCAAGATTAAAAATAATTAACTATTTCAATGTATTAATGTAATGATAATGTGTATTATTATGCATCATGTATTATGGTATTATGTTATGAAATTTTAACATGTATAGGAAATAGTGTGTGTGGAGGAGAAAGAGGGGTAAATATTATTGACAGCGCCAATTATTACCTGTTAATAATAATAATAATTTTAATTTCAATAAGATTTTATTAATTCTTTTGTTTTTTCTATAATTTGTTTTCTCCATGTTTGAGTAATATTGGAGATTTATATGGGGATTTCCATGTTTTCTTTTATAATTATTTAGAAATCTTTTTTATATAAATATTTGTTTTTTTTATAATTACATTAATTATGAAACAGAAAGAGTTAATTATTATCGATGGGAATCGAAACAATATTTACAATTCAGGGTAGTCCATAAAGAGAATGGCAATTCTATGTAATTCTTGTATGTTACATTTTTTGTATTTATATTTTAGTAGTTCAAGCAAACCCAGTGCTTATTAACACAAACCAGCACATAGCTAAGGGGAACCAGATCAGTTAAGGATAGAGTAATATACCAAGCCACTATTTTGATATTTTTAATTTTATTGTTTCAGTGTTTGGTGATGTTATGACGGCGGTCCTGAGCTGGCCAGCGCGTCAGAGCAGGGGCGTTACGCACCTAATTGGCCTTATGGTGTTGGGATCTCGAAGGAGAAGTCCAGTAAGGTCATGCAGGTACTGTCATCGTCATCAGACCACGGGTGAGTTATTGATTTCTTTTAATATAGATTGTAAGGGGGTTGTGGCGACCTATCCTGGCTGATCCCTTTAGGAAATATAATGGGTCAATGAAAGTTTTTATGCTTCGGCACAAAATCTTTCATTGAGGGGGTTTTGTGATGGTACAATTCTGGTGCAATATTAAATTAATAAAAAAACATGGTACAAAAGACCATAATTATTGTATTCATTTATTTTTGACAATTTGGTAATAATTATTTAAATACGAGGGCTATCCAGAAAGTAACAGACGTTTTGAAATAAAAAATTTACAAAATGAAAAAACAAAATTTTATTATATACATTTGAAAGGTACACTCTTAAGCTATTTTTCTACATAATCGCCATTCAAATTAAGGCACTTATCATACCGTGGCACAAGTTTTTCAATACCGTCTCTGTAGAAATCTGCCGCCTGCGATTTCAACCACTGGTTTACACCGGCATGCAGTTCGGCGTCAGTATCAAAGCGTTGTGTAGCGAGCCATGTCTTCATCGCTGGGAAGAGGTGATAGTCGCTCGGCGCCAAATCCGGGCTGTATGGTGGATGATCGAACACCTCCCATCCAAAACTATCGAAGAGCTCTCGGGTACGATTGGCCGTGTGTGGACGTGCGTTGTCGTGAAAAAACAAAACCTTCGCACTAAGTTTTCCCCGACGCTTGTTTTGTATCGCGCGCCTTAACTTTCTCAGTGTTTCACAATACCTCTCTGAGTTAATTGTTGTGCCACGTTCAAGAAAATCAACGAGAATCACTCCTTCAGAGTCCCAAAACACAGTAGCCATGATCTTTCTTGCTGACAGCGTTTGCAAACACTTCCTTGGTTTCTTGGGAGAATTTGTGTGTCCCCATTCCATCGACTGCCTTTTTGTTTCACTATTGACATGCTTCACCCAAGTCTCGTCCCCAGTTACGATACGATCGATAACTTTGTTACCATTTTTGTCGTAATCTTCGAGGAAAGTTAGTGCTGCAGCCAGTCTCTGTTTTTTGTGGTCTTCCGTTAGGATTTTCGGAATCCACCTAGCACAAAATTTGTGGTAACCAAGCTTTTCCGCCACAATTTCATGCACCAAACTCCGTGAAATTTGGGGAAATTGTTTCGAAAGTTCCGTAATCGTGAAACGACGATCTTCACGAATTTTGTCGTTGATTTTCATCACCAGTTCATCAGTCACATGGCTAGGTCTACCACTGCGGTCCTCATCGTGAACATTGGTACGGCCATTTTTAAAATCAATGCACCATTGCCTCACTCGGCTTTCACTCATTATTCCTTTTCCGTACACATCACAAAGTTGGCGATAAATTTCAATTGGTTTGTGATTTTTTGCGAACAAAAACCTAATCACAGAACGCACCTCACAAGTGGCGGGATTTTCTATTGCAGCGCACATTTTAACACGTCACAGAGAGCAAAGTAAGAGGGGCACAGACCGCACGCTACCACAGCTGGTTGCGTACTGAGTGTAGGAACGTTCCGACACCAAGATGGCGGCTCTATCCCCGCCCACCGCCGCGGTCGGTCAAAACGTCTGTTACTTTCTGGATAGCCCTCGTATTTCATAATCCCTGTGAAGCTGTGGTGAGTGGACTATATAAATATTTTATAATACGCAAATGTGAATTGACAGGATTCTGACCGTTTTTCATTGCAAAATGACAAAACACAGCAAAAAACGTATGTCACATACCGAGATAAAGTGACGAGCCCTGATGACGTCAGCGGTGAGGAATGCATTTCCGTAAACAAATCAAGGCTTGGCTAGATGAACAATAGCCTGATGACGTAGTTTTTACCCCACCTACGCAATGTGAAACAAAGACTCTTGGTCATTTCATCAGAAAGCGTGAACGTAGCCGGCCGGCAAAAGGGTTCACCAAGTGTAAATTTTAACTTTACACCAACAAAAGTGGTTAAAATTAACTGTATAAACTATCAGAAATGTTGGGGTGGTAAAGTGCAGTACTCCAAGATGTGACCGGTAGCGAAATCGGTAAACTCGCGGTGTGCGATGTTTTACCGGACGAACAACCGCAGCTCAGGAGCGGTCAAATTTGGTGAGAACATTCCAATATTCTTTATTTCAAGGAAACCAACATTATTCAAATTTATAATGACCAATTTATATTTAAATATTATATTTCAAAAATTCAAATGAGCTCAATAATAAAATAAAATTGTACCAGAGTGAGAGAGAGAGAGTGACATAAATCATGCTGGGTTGTGCGAGATATATATATGTTTAATGATTAATAATCATTAATCAATGTTTCATGTTTATTGTTTATTTTGGAGTGTTTGATGTTTACTTTGATGTTTGCTAAACGCACCATAGCGTAATATGTACGTAGAGTCATTTTGGGAAATAAATTGGGTATATCATTGGTAAAAATTGTAACAAGGAATTATTATTTCAAAGAACAATTTCCGCTACTCAAGAGTTCGCTTAAACGAATTCCTGCCCTATAGTGACTTTGAAAGGTAAGTAAAATTACAAGTTATTTACGTCTATATTTACTTATATCAAGGTGGCGCCCGACCTTTGAAATTAAATTAAATTAAAGCAAAGACGTTATATCGTATATTTTATTGCGCCAGAACAGGGACTATTATATTTTATAGCAACTCCCTTATCACTATCTTTGTCTACAACACAATATAAATCAATTAATACAATCGCAATACACATAATCAACAATATATACTGAACATCAGAATACCTGTACTTCAAGCAAAATACAATTTTTTTTTTATGTAATAATGTTTTATTAAACCTCTATTGTGACAATAAAAGAAAATTATAAAAGAAAATACAACTTGAACTTATATTGATTATTAAAAGAACATAGGAATTGGTTACATTGACCATTATACAGTTCATACCAGTCATCTGTTGATGTCTTACCAACAGGTGAATAACCTTTCTGTAGGCACACTACATACAAATAATACAATGTAAAATACATAACACCTGTTTATAATCCCTACCCTCCAACATAATAACACAATAAAACATAAACATTCACAAATAATACAAAACTCATTTCATTACAAAAAACCTCTCCTCTGCATCTGAATAAAATTTACAACATTTTGGGTTTAGTTTCAAATTCTATTAACTCTTTATTTAGTTACTTTTTTATTATTACATTTGCATTATGAATTTCTACTAACCATTTTTATCCTCAATTGGTTTGGGTGATTCCCAATTATTCACAATAATCTAATTCATTGAAAAGGCATTAAAATATAATCTTACCCCCCCTTCTGACTCTAACACTCACTAACAGATTTACGTAGGATGACACCAATCTCTCAAAACATTTATCTCCACTAACTTACTACTCTAGCTCACCTTGAATCATTCTACCCTTATAACAACATACCCTCTTTGTACTTAGGATGTGTGTTCCCTCCCTATGCTCATTCCCTCATTAGTTCCTGGTCCCCCCCCCAGGTAACCCTGCCAATGCACATACGGTTCACCTCCCGCCACAACGCCTTTCGTTGAGGACTCCTTATCACACCACCCCCTTAACAAAAATCCTCCATCATCTAAATACTCTCCAATTACATCACTCTCATTACTCTACATATATGCCCTATCGCTACTGTGTCCCTACTATTAACCCGTTTCTGTCTTACTCATATTCCCAAGAATCTTATTCTGTTTAACACCCATTTAAAGTTAACTCTGACTGATTCAAATGCCTTATTGAAATATTTATAACCCAGTTCTAACTTATTACAAGTTACATGAAATTATCCATTGAAAATTCATAACTATCTCAAATTAATTTCATCACTTAATTTAAAACCTCTTAAACACATTGAAAATTTATTATTCAAACATTTAATTATATTGCTAAAAAAATCTGCAAATCAATTATAAGGGACATACTACATATATAACACCAGTAGTCAGCTGATGTCTCCTGGTCAGGTGAATGACCTTACTATAAATACATTTCAAACAATTATACAAGGTAAAATGCATCACATGTGTACAATTCTTACACTCTAATGTAGTAAATGTAATAACATAATAAAACATACTAAACAAAACATAATAAACACCTTCTCTACTCGAAATAATCTTTTCAAAATCAGTAAATTCATTTATAAAATATCATAGAAAGCATAACATAATTAAAGCAATTACTTCTGAACAAATTATCTACTACAGTAGTATCTCTTGAATCAAAATAAAATCATTTAATTAGCTTATTAGCTCATTTAGTTTACGCCAGTTTAAGATTTCAATTCGTTACTCCCCTGAGCAACCTCCTTGCCACACACACTATGACCCCCCACTGGACTGTGGCGTCCAGTTGCTTCCACAAGAACTGAAGTTTATTGGGGATAGACGCTGCCTACCCCGTTCTTGCTTCAGCGTTATATAAAAATTCGGCATTACTGATGTCCGAGGACACCAGTAATCCTACTATAATGATTCACACACCCTTATCACGGCACTATCACCACCTTCGATGATAGCCGCTGTTCCATAGTTATGTAGATTCCCCGTCTTACCCCCCGGTTAATTTCTAAGTTCACCAATTTAGAATATTAAGCCAAATCCACGGTCAGGGTTCGGTGAAGCCGTGACCGCCCGAAAATTGGGGAAACTACTAAAAAGACATACAATTCGTTTACACTCACACTGCTACTACAATTCACAGAACGTAAACCATTATATGTTTGGATATATTATCACTAGCAAAATACCCGTGCTTCGCTACGGAGTTTCACGTTGTACGTAATTGTACAATTATTGCTCGCTTAATAGTATAGCATTAGATAGATTGTACAAATTCTCAACTCTTAGTTTGTTTATTTACATTCATAGCAACAGCTATTTATTATTTATTTCGAGAAAATCGTTAAAGCCGTTTCCGAGAAAAAAAAAGGACATACATTTATTAATTAATTGAACTTCGAAATTTTCTCGACTGTAAGAACCTGCAAACAACGAAGTTTTTCAATTTAAAACAATGATTAAAAACTCAGAACTAAATGTATTCGGGGTTTCCAATAAACTGAGATGTCAACCACTTCATTTACAAAGTATGCAATTCCCGCGATAACTTTCATTATTTGGTTTTTTGCCCCTTAGGAGTGAAAGTTTTTAAAACCGTTTCTTAGTGAGCACCTAAGACCTATGATGAAGCTACGTTCAAAGTTTCATTGATATCCATTCAGTGGTGTCAGAGATATCGTGATCAGTGAGTCAGTCAGTGGTATTTGGCTTATATAGATATCTATATCTAGCCGATTTACCCAGCGTTGCTCGGGTTCATAATTTATTCATAGGCTCATAGGCACCTAGTCTTGTTCTAACGTTATATTACTTGTATATTGTATAATCTTCCTTATAATGTTACGTTCGCATTCTCACTGGCGGAATACTCTGTAGTGCACCTGTTTAAGAACATGTCATAAACTGTATTCTTATATCTGGAGAAGAATTTTGTTGTGCGTGATGCTCCTGCTCGATTTCTAACTCTGGGAGAGGGCGAACAGCTAAATTAGTTTTCAATAAAATGTCTACAATACTTGCACGCGCTGCGTATTTACTGTCTTTTATAATTCATTGTGTTAATGTTGAATTAAGGCATTTGTTAAATTAGTGTCTCCTAAACTTATTCTAACAATACAATACCTCTATAGATTACAGCTTATCAATTTTTAAATTCAAACTGAAGCAAGTGCATTTATATTGTCTGAACACTATGATCTGAATACATTTGCTATCAAAACTTTGTTTTTTATACTAGCTTATAACTTACTTCGATCTTAACTTATCCACTTTTAAATTCAAACTGAAACAACTCTGAATTCACACACTGTTAAGAAGTTTCTTAAGATGCATACACCACCTTTGATATCATAACCTATATCTTTATTTATAAGAACCGTGGACTCTGGCCACGCCGTCTTTCACGGGATCCGACCTAAGACTCCCCGGGTTCCGTGGATGAACTCCGGGGAAGGCCCGTCGGACGACTCCCGCGCTATTTCCAACGCGGGAGACTTCCACCGATGCTATGGTAACCAGAATCTATTCTATTGGGTTGCCATAGTAACCAGATCTAATAGTTTTTAAGACCCAAAGGACCCCCCAAAGGATCGTATCGAAAAAACACTTGTCCTATGTTGGTTCTCCCGTTGCGTAAAATATTTGTGCCACGTTTGGTTGAAATCGGTCCAGTGGTTTAGGAGGAGATGTGGAAGACCCCAAAGGACGGATCGTATCGAAAAAAAACACCTACCCTATGTTGGTTCTCCCGTTGAGTAAACTATTTGTGCCAAGTTTGGTTGAAATCGGTCCAGTGGTTTAGGAGGAGATGTGGAAGACCCCAAAGGACCCCATCGAAGAAAACACCTATCCTATGTTGGTTCTCCCGTTGCATAAAATATTTGTGCCAAGTTTGGTTGAAATCGGTCCAGTGGTTTAGGAGGAGATGTGGGACCCCAAAGAACCCCCCAAAGGACCCCATCGAAAAAAACACCTATCCTATGTTGGTTCTCCCGTCGCGTAAAATATTTGTGCCAAGTTTGGTTGAAATCGGTCCAGTGGTTTAGGAGGAGATGTGGAAGACCCCAAAGAACCCCACAAAGGACCCCATCGAAAAAAGCACCTCCTCTATGTTGGTTCTCCCATCGCGTAAAATATTTGTGCCAAGTTTGGTTGAAATCGGTCCAGTGGTTTAGGAGGAGATTTGGAACATACATACATAGATACATACATACAATAGGGGGGGGTTTGCCCCTTAGGAGTGAAAGTTTTTAAAACCGTTTCTTAGTGAGCACCTAAGACCTATGATGAAGCTATGTTCAAAGTTTCATTGATATACATTCAGTAGTTTTTGCTCTACGTTGATTCTATGTCAGTTAGTCAGGCAAACTTTCCCCCCTTTTTCCCCCTTTAAAGGTCGAATTTCCAAAAATCCCTTCTTAGCGGATACCTACATCACATAAGGAACCTACATGCCAAATTTCAAGTTTCTAGGTGTTATAGTTTCGGAGATTTCGTGATGAATCAGTGAGTCAGTGGTATTTCTCTTTTATATATATAGACTAGCAAAATACCCGTGCTTCGCTACGGAGTTTCTACTCGTAGTTTGTTTATTTACATTCATAGCAACAGCTATTTATTATTTGTTTCGAGAAAATCGTTAGAGCCGTTTCCGAGAAAAAAAGGACATACATTTATTAATTAATTGAACTTCGAAATTTTCTCGACTATAAGAACCTGCAAACAACGAAGTTTTTTTCAATTTAAAACAATGATTAAAAACTCAGGACTAAATGTATTCGGGGTTTCCAGTAAACTGAGATGTCAACCACTTCATTTACAAAGTATGCAATTCCCGCGATAAATTTCAGTATTTGGTTTTTTGCCCCTTAGGAGTGAAAGTTTTTAAAACCGTTTCGTAGTGAGCACCTAAGACCTATGATGAAGCTATGGTCAAAGTTTCATTGATATCCATTCAATGTCTTTGTTATTACTTTTTATTGTTTGAACACTATGATCTGAATACATTCGCTATGAAAACTTTGTTTTTTATACTCGCATATAACTTACTTCGATCTTAACTAATCCACTTTTAAATTCAAACTGAAACAACTCTGAATTCACACACTAATAAGAAGTTTCTTAGGATGCATACACCACCTTTGATATCGTAACCTATATCTTTATTTATAAGAACCATGGACTCTGGCCCCGCCGTCTTTCGCGGGATCCGACCTAAGACTCCCCGGGTTCCGTGGATGAACTCCGGGGAAGGCCCGTCGGACGACTCCCGCGCTATTTCCTACGCGGGAGACTTCCACCGATGCTATGGTAACCAGAATCTATTCTATTGGGTTGCCATGGTAACCAGATCTAATAGTTTTTAAGACCCAAAGGATCGTATCGAAAAAACACTTGTCCTATGTTGGTTCTCCCGTTGCGTAAAATATTTGTGCAAGTTTGGTTGAAATCGGTCCAGTGGTTTAGGAGGAGATGTGGAAAACCCCAAAGGACCCCATCGAAGAAAAACCTATCCTATGTTGGTTCTGCCGTTGAGTAAAACATTTGTGCCAAGTTTGGTTGAAATCGGTCCAGTGGTTTAGGAGGAGATGTGGAAGACCCCAAAGAACCCCCCGAAGGACCGTATCGAAAAAACACCTACCCTATGTTGGTTCTCCCGTTGCGTAAAATATTTGTGCAAGTTTGGTTGAAATCGGTCCAGTGGTTTAGGAGGAGATGTGGAAAACCCCAAAGGACCCCATCGAAGAAAAACCTATCCTATGTTGGTTCTGCCGTTGAGTAAAACATTTGTGCCAAGTTTGGTTGAAATCGGTCCAGTGGTTTAGGAGGAGATGTGGAAGACCCCAAAGAACCCCACAAAGGACCCCATCGAAAAAAGCACCGCCTCTATGTTGGTTCTCCCATCGCGTAAAATATTTGTGCCAAGTTTGGTTGAAATCGGTCCAGTGGTTTAGGAGGAGATGTGGAAGACCCCAAAGAACCCCAAAGGACCCCATCGAAAAAAACACCTATCCTATGTTGGTTCTCCCGTTGCGTAAAATATTTGTGCCAAGTTTGGTTGAAATGGGTCCAGTGGTTTAGGAGGAGATGTGGAAGACCCCAAAGGACCCCATCGAAAAAAACACCTATCCTATATTGGTTCTCCCGTCGCGTAAAATATTTGTGCCAAGTTTGGTTGAAATCGGTCCAGTGGTTTAGGAGGAGATGTGGAAGACCCCAAAGAACCCCCAAAGGACCCCATCGAAAAAACACCTATCCTGTGTTGGTTCTCCCGTTGCGTAAAATATTTGTGCCAAGTTTGGTTGAAATCGGTCCAGTGGTTTAGGAGGAGATGTGGAAGACCCCAAAGGACCCCATCGAAAAAAAAACCTATCCTATGTTGGTTCTCCCGTCGCGTAAAATATTTGTGCCAAGTTTGGTTGAAATCGGTCCAGTGGTTTAGGAGGAGATGTGGAAGACCCCAAAGAACCCCCCCAAAGGACCCCATCAAAAAAAGCACCTCACCTATGTTGGTTCTCCCGTCGCGTAAAATATTTGTGCCAAGTTTGGTTGAAATCGGTCCAGTGGTTTAGGAGGAGATGTGAAAGACCCCGAAGAACCCCCCAAAGGACCCCATCGAAAAAAACACCTATCCTATGTTGGTTCTCCCGTCGCGTAAAATATTTGTGCCAAGTTTGGTTGAAATCGGTCCAGTGGTTTAGGAGGAGATGTGGAGCATACATACATAGATACATACATACAATAGGGGGGGGGGTTGCCCCTTAGGAGTGAAAGTTTTTAAAACCGTTTCTTAGTGAGCACCTAAGACCTATGATGAAGCTATGTTCAAAGTTTCATTGACATCCATTCAGTAGTTTTTGCTCTACATTGATTCTATGTCAGTTAGTCAGGCAAACTCCCCCCCCTTATTCCCCCTTTAAAGGTCGAATTTCCAAAAATCCCTTCTTAGCGGATACCTACATCACATAAGGAACCTACATGCCAAATTTCAAGTTTCTAGGTGTTATAGTTTCGGAGATTTCGTGATGAATCAGTGAGTGAGTCAGTGGTATTTCTCTTTTATATATATAGATTTAATTTAACACCTCTGAGACTCATATACAATTTACCATTCAAACATTAAACATTTTATTTTATTAAAATTACCCTATCAACTTCATATTTATATATATGGTCAATTATTTATGAATTATAATTACGACTCGTGTCATCACCTCAAATTTATAAACATTCAGAATTATATATTGACAATTATTTACACTTAAAAACTAATTATTATCCTCATTTCTGATGCAACAGTAATCACCCGAAAAGGTGAAGATTTGTTGAGATGGGGTAGGCGATGTCCAGACACACTACGTGAATTCACGTTCCCTTTCTCTACCACTGAATTACATTGCCTTCCATTAGTTGCAATACAAAATTTACTCTCCCATTTATCCAACCTGCCGTCTGATCATCGCCAATCCCATCTCCACAAAACCCATCTTTTTTTGAATACTGAAACTGCTGTCATTTGCTAATTTTTATTTTTGCAAATGACACTAGTGAATTTTATTTGAACACACTGCCTCACTTTAATTTTTTATTTTAATATACTCTTAGGCAATGTTGGTACGTGGTGTTGTGCACCCTTTTTATGCACCTTGAGTGTAAAAAAAAAATATTTCTTACCACGTACCTTAGGGGTCCCCCTCCCCGTTCAATAATATAGTTAAATTTCTAATTGTTACCAATTTTGTGGAGCCGGACCATCATCGCTTTCACCACTCGAAGGAAGTTCCGCCAACCATGGTCCGCCTCCAAGTGCCAAAACCCACGATCAGGATTGGTAAGTTCGTGACCGCTCGAAAATGGGGGATGATCCCTTCTGAAAACAAACAAAACATATTAACATTCAAATTCTTACTTTGACCAATATAATTTCAAATTTGTAGCATTCTGTGTACCCACTATCTCCTGCGTTGTTTGGTTGCGTAGTACATAAGCGTTATTCATCTTTATTTCCACTATTTCATATATCAGGAAAAACTTCATATAACAGGAAAAACTTTTTTATTTCTTTCTCTTGTGCACTAGACAAATCATGTCTCCTTACCAACACTAATTGTCCTACCTCGTATTTGGTCCACTTGCCCTTTTCGTCGTGTCTCCGCTGTCTCCTCTCCCCTTTGGTGAGTAGACTCTCGTTCACTAGCTGAATTTTTACGTCTCTGTCGATGGTCTGTTCTTCCGGGGGATATTCGAAAAGTTGTTCTAATATTCTTGGCGGCCTGGTTCCCTTTATTAGTTCATATGGCGTAAACCCGGTAGAATCGTGGGTTGTGCTATGTAACCATTCTTCCACTTTCTTCACGTACAAAGGCCATTCCATATGTTTAGCGTAACAATACGCCCGGAATATCCTACCGATTTCTCTCATCACCCTCTCTGCCTGATTAGACTGTGGATGGTATACTGCCGTATGCTTGGGTATGATGCCTTCCCAGCCAAGAGTCTGTCTCCACCTACCGCTGATGAATTGGGGTCCGTGATCGGATAAGATTATCTTCGGCTTACCTACGTTTATCATGTAGTCTTTGGTGATCTTTTCACTCAGCACCTGGCTCGTAGCTCTCGTCACGCTGTACAACCTAACAAACTTAGAAAAAGTGTCCAAAACAACAAAAACATACACTACTCCACCTCTACCTTTGGGCAATGGCCCATACAAATCTACAGCCACTAAGTCAAACGGTCTTTCTACTTTAATATAGTTCATCTCCCCTTCTACCCTATAGTTCACTACTTTTTATCTCTGACACAAATCGCATACCTTTAACACTCTTCTAACTCGCCTCTCCATGTTCTTAAAAACACAAGATTCTTTTAACAAATTCGTACACTTTTTCGCCCCAAAATGCCCATATCTTACATGACAATCCCAAATAATTTTATCTATCAATTCTTCAGGTATAACCAACCTCCAAACACGTTCACCCCCCTCTACTTTCTTGAACAGAATTCCCTGATATATTTGGAAATGTGTATTATATTCAGACCCATTTACATCGTCTTCTAAACTAGCGATTATTTTACCCAATTTATTTTCTGATCTTTGTATGTTTTTAATCTCCCTTAATTCCTCACCAAAAACTCTATCTTCCCTGGTTAACCGAAAAATCTCTATTTCTTTAAGATCCCTCCCTGTTTTGTTTTCTATGACATCTACCCTGGAAAGAGTGTCTGGTACTTTATTATCTGTCTCCTTAATATACTCCCATGAAAAGTGATATTCTTGTAATGCTAACACCCACCTGGTTGATCTGCTATGAGTTAGTCTGCAGGAGTTCAAAAATGATAGTGCTTTGTGATCCGTCCTGATAACTGTGTTATTCCCCAAAATCTATGTGCGAAACGTCCCTACAGCAAACACGATACTGAGCAACTCCTTTTCCGTAGTTGTATAATTTCTTTCTGTTGCCAATAGGGATCTGCTGGCGAAAGCTATTGTGTGGTGTTCTTTGTCGCTATCCTCCTGATACAACTCCGCTCCCAGGGCGACATTACTGGCGTCAGTCTGTAAATAGAAAGTTTTCGAAAAATCAGGGTGATTCATCATTATCATATTCGAAAATTTTTTCTTTATGTCCTCAAAAGTCTCCCATTCCTTCTCTCCCCAATTCCATTGTTTATTTTTCTGCAGTACGGTACTTAATCTCGCTGTCGTCTGCGCGTAGTTCTGAAATTTTCTATAAAAGTTACAGAGACCCAAAAAACTTTGTAGCTGCTTAATATTCTGTGGTTCAGGAAAGCGCATAATAGCTTCTACCTTATCCGGGTTGGCTAGAATTCCCTCTGGAGTAATAATGAAACCTAAAAAGTGTATTTCTGTTTGTAGAAACTTGGACTTATCCCAATTAACCGTTAGACCCCCTTGTTGTAATTTATCTAACACATATTCAAGATGTTCTAAATGTTCTGAAAATGTTCGTGATGCTATTAATATGTCATCAACATATACCGTTAAAAAATCCAAGTCCTTGGGCTGCAATATCATATCTAGACATTTTATGAAACTTGCTACACTAGTGTTAAGTCCAAATGGTAAACGTTTGAACTGATAATTCTTACCATTGAAGAGAAATGCAGTATACCTCCGGCTCTCTGGTGCTAGCAGAACTTGCCAGTATCCTGCTGTCAAATCTAACGATGTCATATATTTGACTCCGCAAAATTTCTGAAAAATTTCATTTATGGGTTCCGGTGACTCCCGGTCAGGTATTATAATTTGGTTAATCTTTCTAGCATCTAAACACAACCTTACCTTTCCATCCTTCTTGATGACCACTACCAGTGGATTCGAGTATGGCGATATCGATCTCTCAATAATGTCTCCTTCCATCATTCTGTCCGACTCCTCTTGTACGGCTCTCCTCTGTGAAAACGGCACTGGATAACTCCTCTGCATGTAGGGTGAGTGTTCTCAAACTTTCAACTCGCATACATAGTTCCTGGCTTTTCCAGGCAACTCCACAAACACTTTTCTAAAATGTTCCACAACTGCCCAACAACGCCTGTCGCTGGGGACTCCCTACAACTCCACCCTCATTAAAAAATCTATCCGCCCTATTTTCCCATACTCTCTCATCACTCACATACATCTCTCTCCCCTCATTCTCTACATTTTCACTCTCTCGACATATATTCACTCTTGTTTCTATGTCTCCATCGCCTACTCGTTTATGTATTAATTTTATTCCCATAACTTTAATCTCATTTGTCACCCTCTTAAAATTAACCCTGACTGGTTCACTCCCATTATTAAATTCTACTATTCTCGTATTGAAATCTATTACTGCTTTATTTCTCTCCAAAAAATCATTTCCCAAGATTACATCTAAACTCAGTCCCTTAACCACTAGAAAAGTATTTTCAAATTCTGTTTCATTAATGTATATATTTAATTGTACTTGTCTAGTAACCCTTTTACTCTGTACTCCGGTTACCCCCACTACTGTTACACCTGCAACTGGTAATGATGGAATGTTTATTTACCCTTTGTAACTCTACCATTACATTTTCTGAAATTACTGATATCTCACTTCCTGTATCTATTAATGTTTTAAAGTTCTTACCTTCTATGTTGACGATTACCTCTGTCAACCCGGTTTTGGTCTCCATCATTCCCGCGTCGTCTTCCTCCAACAACTCCTTCGTCATGTCCATTTGTATTACGTTGTTTCTATATTCCTCAATTACCTGTACCCTGTCGTCATCTGTGGACAATGGTGTGGTCCTGGCTCCCATTGTCGGCCTCAGTTTTTCGTTCTGGCAGTGGTACTGCCCTGCTGATTTCCCCTCTCGTCCCGATTGCTGTTTCCCCAACTCCTTGATACTACTCCACGGTCATCTCCTGCCCTCTGTGGTATATTGTTCTGCGCCGATGTAGTTCCACCCCGCTGTCCCGGCCTTGACACCTGTAACAAAAATTTCTGACGGCGTAGTTCTCTCCCGAGCATCCTGTACATTTCCTATCCCCATCTCTATTATGATACTCTTGTCTATTATACACATTTACTTGTTGTGACCCTCTTTGTGGTATACAATTACCTCTATTATTGGTACTTGATTGGTTAGGGTGCCTACCTATTTCGCAGTCCCTAATGTTTTGCAATACATCTAACATGTTTTCTAGTTCGTTAATGTCTGCTATCTCTCTCGTCATTAGAGTAATTTGTGCTTCTCTTGGCAAGTGTTTACTAACATGTCTAACAAATGATCGAAACGGCAACGGCGGTTGTAAGTACTTTGCCTCGTTGAATATTCTCATTACATACATGGTGATGTTGTTGTTTATTCCCCCAAAACTCACAGTTCCCATGATTTTACTACGTAAAATTTCCTGATCCTCTTCGGACCAATATTTATTCCGGAACGCGAACTTGAATTTTTCATAGCTACTCTACTCTGTATTATGTACTTCCGCCCATATTTCGGAACTACCCTTAAAACACTTTAAAATCTTTAATAATTTTATTTCCCAACTACTGCTATTAAACCGGTTAAATTTCATTACCCTACTTAAAAATTGCATCGGGTGCACTCTACGGTTCTCACTACAAAAAGTTTCAAGCTCTATCTCGTTATTAACATCTCGCGTAATTACTACTCGTTCGGTAATATTGTTTAACTTCTGGTTTATTGCTATACTCAACTCATCTTTAACACTACTAATGCTCTGCTCAATTGAATACAATTTCGTATCATTAATACATTCGGACTGAATGCTATTTTTGGTTATTATATTAACTGACTCGTGTAACGATTGTATTTCCGTTTTACAAGTATTTTCAATTTCATTGATTTTAATGTCTGTATTACTTTTATATTCATCAATATTTTGATTCATTTTTTCAATCTTAACCACTATACTGCTACATTTATACTTAGTGTCAGTATTACATTTATTTATTTTAGATTCTACTTTATTGTTGTACTCATTTATTGTACTTACTAATTTTTTGTTACTCTTGTTTATTTGTTTATCAATTCTTTCTGACATATTATTGTCTATCTCATTAATTTTAACATGTATATTCTTTATTGAACTATCTAGCTTGGTATCTAATTCGTTAAACTTATTGGCAAACTCTTCCTTGGTACTCTCACAACGCTTGTTAATTTCATTAATATCGTTTTTTAATTCATTATTTTGCTTTTTAATTCATTGAAATTTCCTTCACATTTTAATTTTTGTTCATGTATTTCGCTTCTTAACTCATGGAATTTAACATTCTGTTCATCGAACTTGCTATTAATTTTATTGAATTTAATGTCAGAATCACTCTTATGTTCATTGAATTTGCTATCAAAATTGTCACACTTACTATCTATCTTTAACAGCAACTGCATCATTGCAGCAATCTCATCGGTTTTGTTTTCATACCGAGTTGAGATGGGTGTGGCTTGTACTGCATTTAATTCAACAGATTCGGTGGTACTAGACTCGCCAATCTGACTAACTGGGGTTGAGTGAATGCCCATCTCACTCGTAAATGTTTCGTCAGTGATGCTGACGTTTTCGTCATTATCTTTATTAGCACTCATTTTTATATTATTTACTAGATTCTAATCTCACAAAATTTTAATCTTATATGTATTCAGCATTAATTTACTGTTATACTCATTACTTAACTATGGTATACATATCACATAACCTTTACGTAATTTATACGTATTTCCAAATCACATTTATCTCCCGTGTAGGTGTGGTTTATATAAAATTAAATTTATAAAAACAGTTCCAGTTCGCGGCGCCAAATGTAATGTTCTACTTATATTAAAATCAATAAACCATTTATTAATAAAATAAAGTACTCTTTATACTCTTACCTTTATGCGGTCCCAGGTCCCTCACACGAACTCTAGGCCTATAAACGTGATTTAGGGTTACTTGATAATAATTACTCTCTCATAAACTGTTAAATATCTCCTTTTTTATTTAACATTTGTTCATTCTCATTTTGTTTTAATCTCTTTATATAAAAAAATTTCTGTTTGGCTTTATCACTGATACATTTCTTTAAAGTAATTTGTTAACAATTTGTTAACAATTTGTTGACTTGAATTTTGATTTTACCTAAAGTCTGGCTTATGATTTAATAAACTACAGGAATTAATTCATTATGTCTTAACTACTATATAGATTATATATATAAAGGCCACCCAGCATTTGCTCATCCACGCATTCATTCAGTTTAATTACCCCATTGATTTAAAACAAGAGATCTCTATTGTGAAGTTTGGATAATAGATTTGATGTAATACAACTATGTTCGGAAGCGTCGTCACTGCTGACCACGTGCTGCGTCCCCGCACGATGTCCAAAGTAAGGTTATTGTTTTAATTTTGAAAAAGGTTCACTTGATTTCACTCGGTTCCATGAAGTTCCATGTAGCACTGTTTTCCGGTTTCTAAGTTCACATTTTACAATAAAAAGATTTTCTTTCGGCGCACGAGACTATTAGACAGCCGGCCGGCTATTGGTGTGGTAACAGACAAAATGACGCTAAGAACGGCGTCACTCACGGCCACTTTCTGGTTACGGAAAAAGGGCAGTTTACCAGAAACATTTTTTGTTGTAACAAGAGTAAGTACTTAATTTTGATAAATAAAGTATCCTGATAAGAAGATCTTAATAATCCACTGTAGAAACGTAGATGAAATATCTATAAATGAAGAGGCTAGTTGAACGGGGTGGGGTAATTTTCTGTAAATGAAAATTATAGTTGAAGTGGGAAGGAATATTTTTATATGTGTACTACGTTATCTGCAACATAGTAGTAGTTTGTTGTTAAAATTCCTTCCCGGGCTGTTTGGCCGTAGTCCAATGTTTTCTGCAAAACCAGACGTTTCTGCAGTCCCGTCGACTGCCATCATCAGTGAAAATCGAGTGTGATAATGTGTGATGCTACACTTTAGAGTTAACTGCATGGAAGTAGTACCATCAAGGTCACTCACTTTCACTGTTTCTCCCAGTCACCTCCACGCCCCTCGCCCAGCGTTGTTGCCGGCTAGTACAGTGTGTAGCGTTTTAGCAGTGTTACGAAAACAAATTTCATACATCCACCTTGTATTCCTCGTTTCAAATTTATTTATGCGTATTGCGTAAATGAATTTGTTTTATCAGGAATAATTAGTTGTGGGTAACACTACTCAGTTAAATTCTGGGCGCCAGTATTTGAGCTATAAAAATTTGTGAGTCGGCAACATATTTTTTGTTGTCACGTAAATATCTACAGAATTTCTATCTTTGCGTTTCTTCTCTTTCTTTGGCTTTTTTTGTTACGATTTGCAGTTCTCTGAAACTACTATTTATACTGCGCTGGTTTTCCTTATGTTAGAATCTAAAGCTTTTAGCAATACACACTCTAACTTTACGAAGTACCATTAGGTCAGTTATTTTGTGATTTCCGTACAGTGAACTTACTTATTTAAAGTTTTACTATTTTCTTCATGGGCGGTTATCCTACAGACTGACAGTTGTCTGAGAACGCTGACCTTGCCTGCTGTTGTCGCTTTAATTTTTTCATACGGTTTTTCCCTTTTGTAAATGAATCTCTTTTTGTTCTCTGCACGGTCATTCCTAAGCCATATGGTTCGGAAGTTTTGTTAGGTATATGTACACTTTTGGTATGCAAATTGCGTATACCCTGTCGGCATCTCTTTTCGGTAAATATTGCTGTCTGACACTTTTATGAATGCCTTTGTCATTTTACACTCCCCTCAAAAATGTGTATGTTTACTGGCCGCGCTACTACCTTTCTTCCGTTACTGCAGGAGTGTTAAAAAGTGTATATAGGTGGTAAACGTGTCTATAGCGAAGCGTAGTATTTTATATTTTTATTGAAACATAAAAAACCGTGTGTGCGTGTTTTCTTCAGGAGTGTTATGAATGTGCTCTGTGCTATCACTTTGCAAAGTGATAATTGTGTGACTAACCTTATTTAAGGTGAGTTTTTCAACATACTGCTTATTTATAATAGTCATAAAGAATTCTATAGTTCATAAAATAAGGAAAATTTTAATTATAAAATTAGTAAAGACAATGCATAAAATATAGAATTATAAATTTAAATTCTATATTTAAAGATTTATAATATATAAATAAGGAATTTTAAATTTATTTCATGAGGCATTTGTATTTTTTGTTTACAAAATTATCCTTATTTTCTTAAGAAATCCAATTCATTTCACGTTTATACATACCATTATTTTTATGCTACTTGTGCATGTAACGTCTTATAGTATAGTTCTAATTTTTTACTTAATTATTAATAAGCAGCGCAGGAAATAAAAATAGAATATTTTTCTGAGTCGCGAATAGTGCGGTGTCTCTTCAATAATTAAATGGGGCAAGCTTAAGACACAGGATGCGTATAAAAATTCGTTCAAACAAACTATAGCTGACGCGTCGCATTGAATGTTATGTATAAGATACGGAAATTAATTGTTAATTAATTATTAACAATATATTAATTGTGATGTAATTATTATTAAGAATTATTGACAATGTAACAATGTACTCTAATGCATGTATTAGAAACTTTCTCACTTTGTTATATATTCTTTACATTAAGTAGGCTTACTTACTAGTGTAGCATTTTTCGGAAGAAAGGGAAACTGTTGCTTAGTGGTAACGCTGTAAGTAAGCGGTGTGACCTTGACGATACTACTTCCATGCAGTTAACTATAGTGACTACAGTACTGTGGTTAAGGCTGAAGCAATAAGTGGAAAGAAGTAGTCTCTATGGAAACATTTCATTTCGTAAATGATTTTAAATATAAATCTTAGAACATGAAGTCATGTATGGTTCTCCATACCGATATTTTTCTATGGCAAACGATAACAGCCGCAAATTCAAATAGAATGAAATAATTTTTTGCATTCAGCTCTGAATTGTAGAGTACTCAAGGTCTGTTGAGTTTGGTGAAGATCGGTTAAGGGAAAGGGGTAGTTTACCTGCAACATTTTATGTTTTAACAACGGTAATTTTTTTTATGACGAACGATAACTGCCACACATTCAAACAAAATCAAATAATTTTGTGCATATCTTCCTCAATTGTAGATAACTCAAGGTCTGTTGATTTTGTTGAAGATCGGTTAAGGCAAAGAGGCAGTTTACCTGCAACATTTTATGTTGTAACAAGAGAACGTTTTTCATGAAGAACGATAACTGCCATAAATTCAAACAGAATCAAATACTTTTTACATATGTGCCTGAGTTATAGAGGACTCATGGCTTATTGATTTTGGTGAAGATCGGTTAAGGGAAATGGGTAGTTTACCTGCCACTTTAATATTTTAACAAGAATAATTGTTTCTATGACGAACGATAACTGCCCCACATTCAAACAGAATCAAATAACGTTTTGCATGCATCCCTGAATTATAGAGGACTCAAGACCTATTGATTTTGGTGAAGATCAGTTAAGAGAAAGGTGTAGTTTACCTGCAATGTTTTATGTGATAACAAGGGTAATTTTTTCTATGACTAACGATAACTGCCGTAAATTCAAACATAATCAAAAAGTTTTTGCATACACCCCTAAATAGTAGAGTACTCAGGGTCTGTTGATTTTGGTGAAGATCAGTTAATGGAAAGGGGTAGTTTACCTGCAACATTTCATGTTGTAACAAGAGAAATTTTTTCATGACGAACGATAGCTGCCGTAAATTACAGAATCAAATAATTTTTTACATATGTGCCTGAGTTGTAGAAGACTCAAAGCCTATTGATTTTGGTGAAGATCGGTTACGGGGAAAGGGCAGTTTACCAGAAACATTTTTTGTTGTAACAAGAGTAAAGTACTTAATTTTGATAATAAAGTATCCTGATAAGAAGATATTAATAATCCACTGTAGAAACATAGATGAAATATCTATAAATGAAGAGGCTAGTTGAAGGGGGAGGGGAAATTTTTATATGTGTACTACGTTATCGGCAACATAGTAGTAGTTTGTTAAAATTCCTTCCCGGGCTGTTTGGCCGGAGTCCAATGTTTTCTGCAAAACCAGATGTTTCTGCAGTGCCGTCGACTGCCATCATCAGTGAAAATCGAGTGCGACAACGTGTGGTGGTACACGTTAGTGACCACAGAACTGTGGTTAAGGCTGAAGCAATAAGTGGAAAGAAGTAGTTTCTATGGAAACATTTCATTTCGTAAATGATTTTAAATATAAATCTTAGATCATGGAAGTCATGTATGGTTCTCCATACCGATATTTTTTGTGGCAAACGATAACAGCCGCAAAGTCAAATAGAATCAAATAATTTTTTGCATACAGCCCTGAATTGTAGAATACTCAAGGCCTATTGTGTTTGGTGAAGATCGGTCAAGGGAAAGGGGTAGTTTGCCTGCAACGTTTTATATTATAACAAAGGTAATTTTTTCTATGACAAATGATAACTCCTACACATTCAAACAGAATCAGATAATTTTTTGCATACATCACTAAATTGTAAAGGTATTTTACTTTTGGTGAATATCAGTCAAGGAAAAGGGGTAGTTTACCTGCAACGTTTTATGTTTTAACAAGGGTAATTTTTTCTATGACGAATGATAACTGCCGCACATTCAAACAGAATCAAATAATGTTTTACATGCATCCCTGAATTTTGAGGACTCAAGACCTATTGATTTTGGTGAAGATCGGTTAAGAGAAAGGTGTAGTTTACCTGCAATGTTTTATGTGATAACAAGGGTAATTTTTTCTATGACTAACGATAACTACCATAAAATCAAACTTAATCAAATACGTTTTTGCATACACCCCTAGATAGTAGTGCACTCAAGGTCTGTTGAGTTTGGTGAAGATCGGTTAAGGGAAAGGGGTAGTTTACCTGCAACATTTTATGTTTTAACAATGGTAATTTTTTCTATCACGAACGATAACTGCCACACATTCAAACAAAATCAAATAATTTTGTGCATATCTTCCTCAATTGTAGATAACTCAAGGTCTGTTGATTTTGTTGAAGATCAATTAAGGGAAAGGGGCAGTTTACCTGCAACATTTTATGTTGTAACAAGAGAACGTTTTTCATGAAGAACGATAACTGCCGTAAATTAAAACAGAATGAAATCCTTTTTACATATGTGCCTGAGTTGTAGAGGACTCATGGCCTATTGATTTTGGTGAAGATCGGTTAACGGAAAGGGGTAGTTTACCTGCAATGTTTTATGTGATAACAAGGGTAATTTTTTCTATGACGAACGATAACTGCCGTAAATTCAAAAATAATCAAATAAGTTTTTGCATACATCCCTAAATAGTAGAGTACTCAAGGTCTGTTGATTTTGGTGAAGATCGGTTAAGGGAAAGGGGTAGTTTACCTGCAACATTTTATGTTGTAACAAGAGAAATATTTTCATGACGTTTAACGATAACTGCCGTAAATTCAAACAGAATCAAATAATTTTTTACATATGTGCCTGTGTTGTAGAAGACTCAAGCCTATTGATTTTGGTGAAGATCGGTTACGGGGAAAGGGCAGTTTAACAGAAACATTTTTTGTTGTAACAAGAGTAAAGTACTTAATTTTGATAAATAAAGTATCCTGATAAGAAGATCTTAAAAATCCACTGTAGAAATGTAGATGAAATATCTATAAATGAAGAGGCTAGTTGAAGGGGGGGGATAATTTTTATATGTGTACTACGTTATCGGCAACATAGTAGTAGTTAGTTGTTACAATTACTTCCCGGGCTGTTTGCCCGTATTCCAGTGTTTTCTGCAAAACCAAACGTTTCGGCAGTGCCGTCGACTGCCTTCATCACTGAAAATCGAGTGTGATAACGTATGGTGGTACACATTATTGACCACAGTACTGTGGTTAAGGCTGAAGCAATAAGTGGAAAGAAGTAGTTTCTATGGAAACATTTCATTTTGTAAATGATTTTAAATATAAATCTTAGAACATGGAAGTCATGTATGGTTCTCCATACCGATATTTTCCTATGGCAAACGATAACAGCCGCAAATTCAACTAGAATCAAATAATCTTTATCATACAGCTCTGAATTGTAGAGTACTCAAGTCCTATTGTTTTTGGTGAAGATCGGTTAAGGGAAAGGGGTAGTTTACCTATAACATTTTATGTTTAACATGGGTAATTTTTTCTACGACGAACAATAACTCCTGCACATTTAAACAGAATGAAATAATTTTTTCGTACATCACTAAATTGTAAAGGTCTTTTGATTTTGGTGAATATCAGTCAAGGCAAAGGGATAGTGTTACCTGCAACGTTTTATGTTTTAACAAGGGTAATTTTTTCTATGACGAACGATAACTGCTGCACATTCAAACAGAATCAAATAATATTTTGCATGCATCCCTGAATTGTAGAGGACTCAAGACATATTGATTTTGGTGAAGATCGGTTAAGAGAAAGGTGTAGTTTACCTGCAATGTTTTATGTGATAACAAGGGTAATTTTTTCTATGATTAACGATAACTACCGTAAATTCAAACATAATCAAATACGTTTTTGCATACACCCCTATATAGTAGAGTACTCAAGGTCGGTTGATTTTGGTGAAGATCGGTTAAGGGAAAGGGGTAGTTTACCTGCAACATTTTTTGTTGTAACAAGAGTAAAGTACTTAATTTTGATAAATAAAGTATCCTGATAAGAAGATCTTAATAATCCACTGTAGAAACGTAGATGAAATATCTATAAATGAAGAGGCTAACTGAACGGGGTGGGGGCAATTTTCTATAATTGAAAATTATAGTTGAAGTGGGAAGGAATATTTTTAAATGAGTACTACGTTATCGGCAACGTAGTAGTAGTTTGTTGTTAAAATTCCTTCCCGGCCTGTTTGGCTGTAGTCCAATGTTTTCTGCAAAACCAGACGTTTCTGCAGTGCCGTCGACTGCCATCATCAGTGAAAATCGAGTGCGATAACATGTGGTGGTACACGTTAGTGACTACAGTACTGTGGTTAAGGCTGAAGCAATAAGTGGAAAGAAGTAGTTTCTATGGAAACATTTCATTTCGTAAATGATTTTAAATATAAATCTTAGAACATGGAAGTCATGTATGGTTCTCCATACCGATATTTTTCTACGGCAAACGATAACAGCCGCAAATTCAAATAGAATGAAATAATTTTTTGCACTCAGCTCTGAATTGTAGAGTACTGAAGGCCTATTGTTGTTTGGGTGAAGATCGGTTAAGGGAAAGGGGTAGTTTACCTGCCACTTTTAATGTTTTAACAGGAGTAATTTTTTCTATGACGAACGATGACTGCCACACATTCAAACAAAATCAAATACTTTTGTGCATATCTTCCTCAGTTGTAGATAACTCAAGGTCTGTTGATTTTGTTGAAGATCGGTTAAGTGAAAGGGGCAGTTTACCTGCAACATTTTATGTTGTAACAAGAGAACGTTTTTCATGAAGAACGATAACTGCCGTAAATTCAAACAGAATCAAATACTTTTTACATATGTGCCTGAGTTGTAGAGGACTCATGGCCTATTGATTTTGGTGAAGATCGGTTAACGGAAAGGGGTAGTTTACCTGCCACTTTTAATGTTTTAACAAGAGTAATAGTTTCTATGACGAACGATAACTGCCACACATTCAAACAGAATCAAATAATGTTTTGCATGCATCCCTGAATTGTAGAGGACTCAAGACCTATTGATTTTGGTGACGATCAGTTAAGAGAAAGGTGTAGGTTACCTGCAATGTTTTATGTGATAACAAGGGTAATTTTTTCTATGACGAACGATAACTGCCGTAAATTCAAACATAATCAAATAAGTTTTTGCATACACCCCTAAATAGTAGAGTACTCAAGGTCTGTTGATTTTGGTGAAGATCGGTTAAGGGAAAGGGGTAGTTTACCTGCAACATTTCATGTTGTAACAAGAGAAATTTTTTCATGACGAATGATAACTGCCGTAAATTCAAACAGAATCAAATTCTTTTTTACATATGTGCCTGAGTTGTAGAAGACTCAAGGCCTATTGATTTTGGTGAAGATCGGTTATGGGGAAAGGGCAGTTTACCAGAAACATTTTTTGTTTTAACAAGAGTAAAGTACTTAATTTTGATAAATAAAGTATCCTGATAAGATCTTAAAAATCCACTGTAGAAACGTAGATGAAATATTTATAAGTGAAGAGGCTAATTGAACGGGGTGGGGGTAATTTTCTATAAATGAAAATTATAGTTGAAGTGGGAAGGAATATTTTTATGTGTACTACGTTATCGGCAACATAGTAGTAGTTTGTTGTTAAAATTCCTTCCCGGGCTGTTTGGCCGTAGTCCAATGTTTTCAGCAAAACCAGACGTTTCTGCAGTGCCGTCGACTGCCATCGTCAGTGAAAATCGAGTGCGATAACGTGTGGTGGTACACATTAGTGACTACAGTACTGTGGTTAAGGCTGAAGCAATAAGTGGAAAGAAATAGTGTCTATAGAAACATTTCATTTCGTAAATGATTTTAAATATAAGTCTTAGAACATGGAAGTCATGTATGGTTCTCCATACCGATATTTTTCTATGGCAAACGATAACAGCCGCAAATTCAAATAGAATCAAATAATTTTTTGCATTCAGCTCTGAATTGTAGAGTACTGAAGGCCTATTGTTTTTGGTGAAGATCGGTTAAGGGTGTAACGGGACAGATTTGAGGGGATTTTCTTTATTTCAATTGTGAATACGACGAGGTGTAGTTACCCACGCAAGGCCTCAATCTGTAACAATAGAAATTTCTGAAGGTGACACCCAGCCGCATGTTGGTCCAGAACGTCTGTGAACAAGTCGTGCTAACAGTTACTGTGGAATGCGAGAGCGCGCGGAAGTGCCCATTCGTACAGTTAAATTGTCACGTACATGGCTGGTTGATCAATTACAGTGGATGGACTATATGCAGTGTTACATATTTGCCATGTCACGTGGTTCCTTCCTGGACCAATGAAATACCAAGTTGCCGCGGGATGAAGCGGCTGGCCATCTTGAAAAAGACTGTTAGCGTCCTCTTGTCTTACTACAGCCAGCGGACCATGCGGTCGTATGAAAACTTAACTCGAGCAAATTAGGGTCGGCCGACCAGTAAATCCTGCTATTTTAATTGAAAACAACAGTCAATCATGTTATAGTGATCAAACAGAAGTAATCTGCAAGTAATAACAGTCTAAACTTATTTTCGGAGTGTGTCAGCAAAATCAAGTGTTAACAGTGATAGCGTAACCACGTGGATGAAAGGATGAGTACCTAACATAAGCAGTTTGAACAGACAAAAACATTTCAGTTTTAATTAATTTCAATTCACCAATATTAATTATGAAAATTAAATAAAAAGCGCTTTACGATATAAAAGATATGATGAATGAATGAGAGCGTGAGCAAACTGGGTCGCCTTCCAAAGTAGATATAATTTAGTTAAATACGTAAATATAATGTTATAGGAATTATCTTTAACTATATTACAGAATCTATTTTCAGAATACAAAATGTAGAGAAAGACGAAATTGTTGAGGTGGTAGTTGATGACAGAGTAAGACGAAATAAAATAATGTGTTAAGTGAACGTATAAATATGTATTTGTTAATGCATTTACCTGTTTTTCTCTGCCGAGCACCCCAGACGACAGTTTGGTTAATTTACACAAGAACGTCAAGGTTTAAGTTTATTTCAGTTGATGTCAAATAAAGGTAGGTGACACAATTTTCAATATTTTAAACATTTAATTCACGTGTAAGACTTCAAGGGAAAGGGATAGTTTACCTGCAACATTTTATGTTTTAACAACGGAAATTTTTTCTATGACGAACGATAACTGTCACACATTCAAACAAAATCAAATAATTTTGTGCATATCTTCCTCAATTGTAGATAACTCAAGGTCTGTTGATTTTGTTGAAGATCGGTTAAGGGAAAGGGGCAGTTTACCTGCAACATTTTATGTTGTAACAGAGAATGTTTTACATGAAGAACGATAACTGCCGTAAATTTAAACAGAATCAAATAAGTTTTTGTATACACCCCGAAATAGTAGGGTCTGTTAATTTTGGTGAAGATCGGTTAAGGGAAAGGGGTAGTTTACCTGCAACATTTTATGTTGTAACAAGAGAAATTTTTTTCATGACGAACGATAGCTGCCGTAAATAACAGAATCAAATAATTTTTTTCATATGTGCCTGAGTTGTAGAAGACTCAAGGCCTATTGATTTTGGTGAACATCGGTTACGGGGAAAGGGCAGTTTACCAGAAACATTTTTTGTTGTAACAAGAGTAAAGTACTTAATTTTGATAAATAAAGTATCCTGATAAGAAGACCTTAATAATCCACTGTAGAAACGTAGCTGAAACATCTATAAATGAAGAGGCTAGTTGAAAGGGGAGGTGATAATTTTTATATGTGTACTACGTTATCGGCAACAGTAGTAGTTTGTTGTTAAAATTCTTTCCCGGGCTGTTTGGCCGTAGTCCAATGTTTTCTGCAAAACCAGATGTTTCAGCAGTGGCATCGACTGCCATCATCCGTGAAAATCGAGTGCGATTACGTGTGGTGGTACACGTTAGTGACCACAGTACTGTGGTTAAGGCTGAAGCAGTAAGTGGGAAGAAATAGTTTCTATGGAAACATTTCATTTCGTAAATGATTTTAAATATAAATGTTAGAACATGGAAGTCATGTACGGTTCTCCATACTGATATTTTTCTATGGCAAACGATAACAGCCGCAAATTCAAATAGAATCAAATAATTTTTTGCATACAGCTCTGAATTGTAGAGTACTCAAGGCCTATTGTTTTTGGTGAAGATCGGTCAAGGGAAAGGGGTAGTTTGCCTGCAACGTTTTATGTTTAACAAGGGTAATTTTTTCTATGACAAAAGATAACTGCTGTAAATTCAAACAGAATCATAAATTTTTTACATATGTACCTGAGTTGTAGAAGACTCAAGGCCTATTGATTTTGGTGAAGATCGGTTGGTATCCGGGAAAGGGCAGTTTACCAGAAACATTTTTTGTTGTGACAAGAGTAAAGTACTTAATTTTGGTAAATAATGTATCCTGATAAGAAGATATTAATAATCCACTGTAGAAACGTAGATGAAATATCTATAAATGAAGAAGCTAGTTGAAGGGGGAGGTGATAATTTTTATATGTGTACTATGTTATCGCCAACATAGTAGTAGTTTGTTGTTAAAATTCCTTCCCGGGCTGTTTGGCCGTAGTCCAATGTTTTCTGCAAAACCAGACGTTTCTGCAGTGCCGTCGACTGCCATCATCAGTGAAAATCGAGTGCGACAATGTGTGGTGGTACACGTTAGCGACCACAGTACTGTGGTTAAGGATGAAGCAATAAGTGGAAAGAAGTAGTTTCTATGGAAACATTTCATTTCGTAAATGATTTTAAATATAAATCTTAGAACATGGAAGTCATGTATGGTTCTCCATACCGATATTTTTCTACGGCAAACGATAACAGCTGCAAATTCAAATAGAATGAAATAATTTTTTGCACTCAGCTCTGAATTGTAGAGTACTGAAGGCCTATTGTTGTTTGGGTGAAGATCGGTTAAGGGAAAGGGGTAGTTTACCTGCCACTTTTAATGTTTTAACAAGAGTAATTTTTTCTATGACGAACGATGACTGCCACACATTCAAACAAAATCAAATACTTTTGTGCATATCTTCCTCAGTTGTAGATAACTCAAGGTCTGTTGATTTTGTTGAAGATCGGTTAAGTGAAAGGGGCAGTTTACCTGCAAAATTTTATGTTGTAACAAGAGAACGTTTTTCATGAAGAACGATAACTGTCGTAAATTCAAACAGAATCAAATACTTTTTACATATGTGCCTGAGTTGTAGAGGACTCATGGCCTATTGATTTTGGTGAAGATCGGTTAACGGAAAGGGGTAGTTTACCTGCCACTTTTAATGTTTTAACAAGAGTAATAGTTTCTATGACGAACGATAACTGCCACACATTCAAACAGAATCAAATAATGTTTTGCATGCATCCCTGAATTGTAGAGGACTCAAGACCTATTGATTTTGGTGACGATCAGTTAAGAGAAAGGTGTAGGTTACCTGCAATGTTTTATGTGATAACAAGGGTAATTTTTTCTATGACGAACGATAACTGCCGTAAATTCAAACATAATCAAATAAGTTTTTGCATACACCCCTAAATAGTAGAGTACTCAAGGTCTGTTGATTTTGGTGAAGATCGGTTAAGGGAAAGGGGTAGTTTACCTGCAACATTTCATGTTGTAACAAGAGAAATTTTTTCATGATGAACGATAACTGCTGTAAATTCAAACAGAATGAAATACTTTTTTACATATGTGCCTGAGTTGTAGAAGACTCAAGGCCTATTGATTTTGGTGAAGATCGGTTACGGGGAAAGGGCAGTTTACCAGAAACATTTTTTGTTTTAACAAGAGTAAAGTACTTAATTTTGATAAATAAAGTATCCTGATAAGATCTTAAAAATCCACTGTAGAAACGTAGATGAAATATTTATAAGTGAAGAGGCTAATTGAACGAGGTGGAGGTAATTTTCTATAAATGAAAATTATAGTTGAAGTGGGAAGGAATATTTTTATGTGTACTACGTTATCGGCAACATAGTAGTAGTTTGTTGTTAAAATTCCTTCCCGGGCTGTTTGGCCGTAGTCCAATGTTTTCTGCAAAACCAGACGTTTCTGCAGTGCCGTCGACTGCCATCGTCAGTGAAAATCGAGTGCGATAACGTGTGGTGGTACACATTAGTGACTACAGTACTGTGGTTAAGGCTGAAGCAATAAGTGGAAAGAAGTAGTTTCTATAGAAACATTTCATTTCGTAAATGATTTTAAATATAAGTCTTAGAACATGGAAGTCATGTATGGTTCTCCATACCGATATTTTTCTATGGCAAACGATAACAGCCGCAAATTCAAATAGAATCAAATAATTTTTTGCATTCAGCTCTGAATTGTAGAGTACTGAAGGCCTATTGTTTTTGGTGAAGATCGGTTAAGGGTGTAACGGGACAGATTTGAGGGGATTTTCTTTATTTCAATTGTGAATACGACGAGGTGTAGTTACCCACGCAAGGCCTCAATCTGCAACAATAGAAATTTCTGAAGGTGACACCCATCATCCGCATGTTGGTCCAGAACGTCTGTGAACAAGTCGTGCTAACAGTTACTGTGGAATGCGAGAGCGCGCGGAAGTGCCCATTCGTACAGTTAAATTGTCACGTACATGGCTGGTTGATCAATTACAGTGGATGGACTATATGCAGTGTTACATATTTGCCATGTCACGTGGTTCCTTCCTGGACCAATGAAATACCAAGTTGCCGCGGGATGAAGCGGCTGGCCATCTTGAAAAAGACTGTTAGCGTCCTCTTGTCTTACTACAGCCAGCGGACCATGCGGTCGGATAAAAACTTAACTCGAGCAAATTAGGGTCGGCCGACCAGTAAATCCTGCTATTTTAATTGAAAACAACAGTCAATCATGTTATAGTGATCAAACAGAAGTAATCTGCAAGTAATAACAGTCTAAACTTATTTTCGGAGTGTGTCAGCAAAATCAAGTGTTAACAGTGATAGCGTAACCACGTGGATGAAAGGATGAGTACCTAACATAAGCAGTTTGAACAGACAAAAACATTTCAGTTTTAATTAATTTCAATTCACGAATATTAATTATGAAAATTAAATAAAAAGCGCTTTACGATATAAAAGATATGATGAATGAACGAGAGCGTGAGCAAACTGGGAAGCCTTCCAAAGTAGATATAATTTAGTTAAATACGTAAATATAATGTTATAGGAATTATCTTTAACTATATTACAGAATCTATTTTCAGAATACAAAATGTAGAGAAAGACGAAATTGTTGAGGTGGTAGTTGATGACAGAGTAAGACGAAATAAAATAATGTGTTAAGTGAACGTATAAATATGTATTTGTTAATGCATTTACCTGTTTTTCTCTGCCGAGCACCCCAGATGACAGTTTGGTTAATTTACACAAGAACGTCAAGGTTTAAGTTTATTTCAGTTGATGTCAAATAAAGGTAGGTGACACAATTTTCAATATTTTAAACATTTAATTCACGTGTAAGACTTCAAGGGAAAGGGATAGTTTACCTGCAACATTTTATGTTTTAACAACGGAAATTTTTTCTATGACGAACGATAACTGTCACATATTCAAACAAAATCAAATAATTTTGTGCATATCTTCCTCAATTGTAGATAACTCAAGGTCTGTTGATTTTGTTGAAGATCGGTTAAGGGAAAGGGGCAGTTTACCTGCAACATTTTATGTTGTAACAGAGAACGTTTTACATGAAGAACGATAACTGCCGTAAATTTAAACAGAATCAAATAAGTTTTTGTATACACCCTGAAATAGTAGGGTCTGTTAATTTTGGTGAAGATCGGTTAAGGGAAAGGGGTAGTTTACCTGCAACATTTTATGTTGTAACAAGAGAAATTTTTTTCATGACGAACGATAGCTGCCGTAAATAACAGAATCAAATAATTTTTTTCATATGTGCCTGAGTTGTAGAAGACTCAAGGCCTATTGATTTTGGTGAACATCGGTTACGGGGAAAGGGCAGTTTACCAGAAACATTTTTTGTTGTAACAAGAGTAAAGTACTTAATTTTGATAAATAAAGTATCCTGATAAGAAGACCTTAATAATCCACTGTAGAAACGTAGCTGAAATATCTATAAATGAAGAGGCTTGTTGAAAGGGGAGGGGATAATTTTTATATGTGTACTACGTTATCGGCAACAGTAGTAGTTTGTTGTTAAAATTCTTTCCCGGGCTGTTTGGCCGTAGTCCAATGTTTTCTGCAAAACCAGATGTTTCAGCAGTGGCATCGACTGCCATCATCCGTGAAAATCGAGTGCGATTACGTGTGGTGGTACACGTTAGTGACCACAGTACTGTGGTTAAGGCTGAAGCAGTAAGTGGAAAGAAATAGTTTCTATGGAAACATTTCATTTCGTAAATGATTTTAAATGTAAATGTTAGAACATGGAAGTCATGTATGGTTCTCCATACTGATATTTTTCTATGGCAAACGATAACAGCCGCAAATTCAAATAGAATCAAATAATTTTTTGCATACAGCTCTGAATTGTAGAGTACTCAAGGCCTATTGTTTTTGGTGAAGATCGGTCAAGGGAAAGGGGTAGTTTGCCTGCAACGTTTTATGTTTAACAAGGGTAATTTTTTCTATGACAAAAGATAACTGCCGTAAATTCAAACAGAATCATAAATTTTTTACATATGTACCTGAGTTGTAGAAGACTCAAGGCCTATTGATTTTGGTGAAGATCGGTTGGTATCCGGGAAAGGGCAGTTTACCAGAAACATTTTTTGTTGTGACAAGAGTAAAGTACTTAATTTTGGTAAATAATGTATCCTGATAAGAAGATATTAATAATCCACTGTAGAAACGTAGATGAAATATCTATAAATGAAGAAGCTAGTTGAAGGGGGAGGTGATAATTTTTATATGTGTACTACGTTATCGGCAACATAGTAGTAGTTTGTTGTTAAAATTCCTTCCCGGGCTGTTTGGCCGTAGTCCAATGTTTTCTGCAAAACCAGATGTTTCAGCAGTGCCGTCGACTGCCATCATCAGTGAAAATCGAGTGCGACAATGTGTGGTGGTACACGTTAGTGACCACAGTACTGTGGTTAAGGCTGAAGCAATAAGTGAAAAGAAGTAGTTTCTATGGAAACATTTCATTTCGTAAATGATTTTAAATATAAATCTTAGATCATGGAAGTCATGTATGGTTCTCCATACCGATATTTTTTGTGGCAAACGATAACAGCCGCAAAGTCAAACAGAATCAGATAAGTTTTTGCATACATCACTAAATTGTAAAGGTCTTTTAATTTTGGTGAATATCAGTCAAGGCAAAGGGGTAGTTTACCTGCAACATTTTGTGTTTTAACAAGGGTAATTTTTTCTATGACGAACGATAACTGCCGCACATTCAAACAGAATCAAATAATGTTTTGCATGCATCCCTGAATTGGTAGAGGACTCAAGACCTATTGATTTTGGTGAAGATCGGTTAAGAGAAAGGTGTAGTTTACCTGCAATGTTTTATGTGATAACAACTGTAATTTTTTCTATGACTAACGATAACTACCGTAAAATCAAACTTAATCAAATACGTTTTTGCATACACACCTAGATAGTAGAGTACTCAAGGTCTGTTTAGTTTGGTGAAGATCGGTTTAGGGAAAGGGGTAGTTTACCTGCAGCATTTTATGTTTTAACAATGTTAATTTTTTCTATGACGAACGATAACTGCCACACATTCAAACAAAATCAAATAATTTTGTGCATATCTTCCTCAATTGTAGATAACTCAAGGTCTGTTGATTTTGTTGAAGATCGGTTAAGGGAAAGGGGCAGTTTACCTGCAACATTTTATGTTGTAACAAGAGAACGTTTTTCATGAAGAACGATAACTGCCGTAAATTCAAACAGAATCAAATACTTTTTACATATGTGCATGAGTTGTAGAGGACTAATGGCCTATTGATTTTGGTGACGATCGGTTAACGGAAAGGGGTAGTTTACCTGCAATGTTTTATGTGATAACAAGGGTAATTTTTTCTATGACGAACGATAACTGCCGAAAATTCAAAAATAATCAAATAAGTTTTTGCATACATCCCTAAATAGTAGAGTAGTCAAGGTCTGTTGATTTTGGTGAAGATCGGTTAAGGGAATGGGGTAGTTTACCTGCAACATTCTATGTTGTAACAAGAGAAATTTTTTTCATGACGAACGATAACTGCCGTAAATTCAAACAGAATCAAATAATTTTTTCATATGTGCCTGAGTTGTAGAAGACTCAAGGCCTATTGATTTTGGTGAAGATCGGTTACGGGGAAAGTGCAGTTTACCAGAAACATTTTTTGTTGTAACAAGAGTAAAGTAGTTAATTTTGATAAATAAAGTATCCTGATAAGAAGATCTTAAAAATCCACTGTAGAAATGTAGATGAAATATCTATAAATGAAGAGGCTTGTAACGGGGCTAAAATGAGGGGTTTTTTATTTTTATTAAAATATTTTTAAATTCATTTTCCGCCTGTGTGATCAGCCACGTGTTAAAAGTTTTGTTCAAACAAAGAACGCATAATGCGAAGTTAATACAATGGAATGCGTCAACGTGCGACCACGCCATACCATTCTGAGAATTTTGAGACTGTGTGACACATACCCACAAACGCGCAAGCACCAACATCTGCGGAGCACCTAAACGACGCCAAGAAGCGAAAAAACAAAATGGCTTGAAGAAGAATTTTGCTAAACACGTAGTCAGAGACATGACGGAAACAAAACTAGACCACACCCTTACCGTGACGTAAACCTCTGGACACCTAATTTCGTTAACATCCAACACACAGGAATTGTACGTAGTATCATGAACAGTGACAATGAAATTGAGGACTAAGGCATTGTAATTTCCGTCATGCTTAACTGCAGGTGGGGGAAATTGTTGGTAGCGTTCCCCCCAGTCGACGAAGTCACACGTTCCCGGCCGGGACGAGTTTCGCAGTTCGCGAACTTTAAATTTTGTATTTTAACATATTCCGAAGTGTAACAGAAAGTTTGAAGAGAAACAGTTAAATCCGGCAGTTTAGTCGAAGTTAGCGGAGTGGGCAGGAAAATCGAGAAATGTGACAAATAAACGAAACATCCGTATACATACGAGATGCAGCACGCGGTCATCATAAGGACGCGGGTTAAGTAGTCGACTCAAAATTAAATTAATCAAAGTTTCAAGTTTATAAAAATGAGTTATAATCAAATTAATAGGGGGGGAAATTGATGTGAATGTGTGTGTGCAGCAATCTGGGTCGTTTTAATTAATTAAATATAGAATATACCAATTACGATGTGAAGTAAATGTTTAAATAATATCAAGTAGTAATATGTCAATGTTGAAAGAAAAAGTAACAAATTCATGCCTTTTTTGAAAGTACAGATAATGAAATAAAATCTCAGTTGTTTTCTATATAAGCGAATCGAGTGAATTATTAAATAACCTTGAACCTCACTTGCATTTCCATGTCCGTGTGACGAATTCTGGGCCATGAGGGCAATACAAGGTAAGTGAAATAATTTATGAGATGAATAATGTGATTTTTAATTTTTTAACAAGAAAAGAGATATCAGATTTGGCGCTTCTGAAGCAGGGACTGTTTTTATAAATAAAAATAAAAATATAAAAACCACACCTACGGAAATGCAAGTATGGTTGAAAGGTTAAGTAACAGTACGAAAAATTATGTAAAGTACATAAACTTGTGTGTATATGTTGTAGATGTAGATTAAGAGTAGTGAAACAAAATTTAGTAAATCTACAATTTAAAAATGGCAGGAAATGAAAGCGATATAAATGAAACGACTAGTGTCGAAAATTGTGATGAATCAAATATTATGAGTAATTTTAAAATACATTCGACTCCAAGTGCGAGTCAAGATAAAATAGAATTAAATTTAACAGATCCCAGTAATGTGACTGAGGACTCGGGAGTACAGTTGACTCCAACCTCAACAAAATATAGTAAAGTAGAAAACGATATGATGAGTGTTATACTAAATCAATTCGAGAAAATGAACTGTAAATTTGATGAACAAAAGAGTAGTTTTGACACCAAATTCAACGAGCAAAATAATAAATTTGATGAATTAAATAATCGTTTTGATAATAATGATATGAAATTGGATGAACAGAGTAGAAAGTTTAGCGAACTTAAATTTGACATCAATGAGGTAAAAATGAAATGTGAAAGTAGTTGTAACGAATTGAAACGAGATATTGAGAAAATAGTAGAGTCAGTAGGGAAACAGATTAAAAGTAATATTAATAATGATAATAAAAAAGTAACAAGTGATAAAAATAATGTTGGAAATGATAATTAATTAAGAATGTCGTATCAGAGAATGGTACGTTGATAATAGATAGTGAGTGAGAGAGAGAGAGTAATAGGTTGTAACGGAGTAGTAATTAGTGTTGATGAATTAGAGAAAGAGTGGCAAGAGAGATTAGATGAGTATGTAGGGCAGAGGGTAAATTGTCCCCGTATTTATGGTGAACCAAGGTGTTCACAAATGTTATTGTTGAAGGGCAAGAGTCCCTGGTTATTGGAAGACATGAGTTTTTTGTGTTGTTCCCCAAGTTTTTATGAGTTAGTACCCTCTGTGTGGGATGGTGTCGAAAGTGTGATATGGTGTTATGGTGAGAGAGAGTTAGATAGAGAGTTGTGTATTGATAGAGAGATAGAATTATATAAGTTGAAGAGAAATTATAATGAGTTGAAAGAGATGTTAGAAGTGATAAAGATAAATGATATGAAATACTTACTTTGTAGAGTAGAGATTGAGAATTGTTTTGATGATACCTGTTTAAATAATAATAATTTACCTTATGATGAGAAAATGACTGACTTGATATTGAATAAAACTACTGATGGAGACCAGACTAAAATCACTAATAATATTGACAGGTTTTATGATTTTATGATAGTGGAACAACTTGAAATATTAGAGATAATAAATAATAATAATAATAATAATAAATGGAGTGTAAAAAAGAATGAGGAATGTTATAAAAAAGTAAGATTGTTATTCGATGATGGAGGCTGAACATAAACTTAATAAATGGACATATTAAATATTTTGATTTATGGTTCTGACCTTGCCGAATTTGGAAATGAAGTGTGGAAAATTGAACAATTAATGATGAAGAGTTGTAAATAAATTGTTAGTGAAATTAGTTGTGTGTATTGTAACAAATATATAATGTAAACAATGTGGGTAAGTAATTGTTTTAATAATAATAAGATTATTTCAGTAGACTAAATAAATAACAAAAATAATTTTGAAGACAGTAGTTAATGAATTGTAATTGTTTTGATAATAATTGAAAAATGTTGTGTTTTCAATAATTGATTTAATTAAAATAATTGGAGATGTTTAAATATTTTTGATTGATTTAAATGTTATATACTTGAATTTTTCTAATAAGTTTAAATTATTTTATGAGATGTGAATTTGATAAGAATTAATAAATAAATAAATGTTAAATTGTTTAGTATGGAGTAACATTGTTGTTATTGTTTCAGAAGGTACAGGGTGTTTGGTTTTTATATTTGTGTATTTAGGACAGTGTATGAGTGATATTCTGTAAGTATAACTTTCCTAATACAATATGTAAAGTAAAACTTGATATAATTTTGAAATGTGATTATAGTAAGGTCATTCACCTTGCTAAGAAAATCAGCTGATCAGCAGTGAAGGGTAACTTATAAATTGTTTGCAAGATTCCAATGTAACTACTGTTTGAATATAATGATTTTAATGTGTTAAAAGATTTTGATTTAAATGATGGAAGTAATTTGATATAGTTAAGATTTTTAAATGATTTGTAAAAGATAGTAGATGGGGGATTTTGGGTGATTAATATTTTGTTAGGACATGTAAATCAGTCCAAGTTGAATTTAAAGGGGTACTAGCAAGACTAATATTGTTGTGAATTAATGTAATGTAGGATTTGAGATGTAATGTTGACACAGTAGCTATGGGGAAAATATGATGAGTACTGATTGATATATTGATGTAATAAGTAAATGGAGATATTTTGTTGTAGTTGAAGTGATGAATTGGGAGAGTAATTAGAGTTGATGGGAATTTTGTAAGGGGGGTGGTGTGAGGAGTCCGCAACGAAAGGTGTTGGGACGGGAAGGGACCGTTTAGCGCCGGAAAGGGTTGCCTAGGTAAGTCCAGGAACCAACATAAGGGAATGAGCTTTGGGAGGGGAACACACATCCTGAGGGGTAGAGAGTATATTTTTTTTATATAAGGGTAGAATGATGCGAATCGAGTTGAGTAGTAAGTTGGGTTTAGAGATTGTTTGATAGATGTTTTTGATAGAGGGGTGTCATATTAGTTAAAGTTGTTAGTGATGTTAGAGTCAGGAGGGGATTATAGTGTATACAGGCCAAGTTGTGAATCAAGTTATTATGAATAATTAAATCACCCAAACTAATGGAGACTGAGAATGTTAAAGAAAGAGAGTCATAGTAAAAATATAAACTTAATGGAAACAAGTGACCACTTTTAATAGAAGCTGAAACCAATTAAAGCTATAAAATATGTAAGTTTTTAATTAATTTAAATGTCAATTTTATTGTTAATTGTAATAATAACCATGTTAATTTTAAATATCTTATTTTATTATGTTTTATTGTGTTTAAAGAGAAAAAATTTTAAAGATGTCTTATGTATTTTATGAACATAGGTATGTCAAGGTTGTTGACTTGACCTAGTTTGATCAGCTGATGGTTGATGTTATAAACTAGACCAGTTTTGGCAATGAAGTGATGCAAATTTTGTTGTTTAATTGATTTAAATAATTTTAAATTTTCTGAATATTGTAACGTAACGCTTAAGAGGTGTTAGCGGAACGTCTGTCTTATGCAATTCCCAATGTTGGGTTCGCCAATTCTGTAACGTTATCGCTTATATCAAAGGTTTCCGCCTCTCCAAGAGTGTATTGTAATTACGGGTTTGTAGTTAATTCAGCCCCACTGTAGTAAGCGCCTATTTTTGTAACGTACCGCCTTTAGAGTGAGGGTGTGACGTCCGTCTTTTTTACAGTCTCGGATCGGTCAGAACACCTCTTAGCAATCGCCACTTATGAATTATAAAGACTGAAGTTTAAATAAAGTTGTTGGTAATGTTACTCAAACAAAGCAGAAATTGAGTGTGTGTGATTTGGGTCAAGTAGGGAAGTTGTTTAGCCTTCTTTTGAAGAGAGAGCAAGTACCGTTGGTTTACCCTCGGTTTAGACGATTTCTAAACTTTTTCAAATATTTGCCGTGAACCGAATCAGCTGATTTTGACATTAGTCTCCAAATATAGGTTAACCAAATGACACTGTTGCTGAATACGACCTGGTGGATCGTCCTCTTCTTATTTTTTCTGAAATCTACTACAACTACCCACTACAATAAAGGAAACACATTTTATTATTCAATATCATTTCTCAATAATATTTATTTATAATATTATTGGTTTTTCTCTTCCGCCAAAATACTAATATTACAATCGATATTTTCATTAACTAGTACATGATATTGACTTCATTGAGTAAACATGGAATCGTCATAAAATCGGGTTTTTTGACCAATTTTATCTTTTATTTAAACATCAATCAACATATAATTCTTTTATTTATTTCCCCAGGGTTAAGGGTAAGTTCTTTTTGTTATGAGATGGTCAGAAATGGATAATTATACTACGCTTTACAAATATAGAAAAACTTCGAAAATTTGTTTATTCTCTGAGTACGTAGTTCCGGATTTGTCCGTAAGAGAGCAGATTGTTTTATTTTTATTAAAACATGTGATTACACTTGGAAAGTTTTGTATTGAACGACAATTTGATTTGAGTTTTCTTTGTTAAATATTAAAAGAACTGTTTATATTACATCTCTTCTCGAAGTTCTTACTTGTGTGAAGCTGTTTCTCAGGTGGTGTTCTTAGTTGTTTGTAATTTCATAACCGTCTGTCAAATACTATCTCGTCAAAACTCAAAACGCGGTTAGGCTAGGCCTGATCGTCCAAAATGGTTTTTTCACTTTTATTATGGAGTATAGCAAGTTAACTTTGATAATTAAGGTAGTGGTACATAATGTTTATACTGTTATTTAAATTTTGTAACAATTTTGTGCTGTTCAAAAGATTTCTAAAGGATATTTTAATACAATTTTTGTCTCATCATTTTGTCAACCGGACGGTTTTCAATTTCAAATTCGTTTAAACAATACTTGTTATTTCGTTACTCTTAGTAACCCATAATTTTTATATACCTTTTTATTGGTGCTGCTATTTACTTTTTAGTATATAGGCGGTTTGTAATTATTATAAATTTATTTTTGATTTACAGAAAAATAATTCTTTTTAATTTTGGTTTCTTTCCCAATTTGATTTACATAATAGTTTTCTGTTTATTTTCTTATAACTTTGGATATAAGTCTTTAATATTATTATTAACTTTACATGAATTTATATATTATTTATTAATCTCTTATAGTATTCTTACACTGCACTATTTCCTTCTGCCATTTTCCTCATACAGTATTATTTTAATTTTTATTATCGTCTGATATTTAAATCTTTTATGTTTTTAAAAACCCTGGGTTATCTTATACAATAACACAATTATTTTATAAAAATATAAAATTAACATAGGTATTAAATTTTGTTGCCTACACAATATAAATACTACAATAACTAAACAAAATACATAATTAGTTAGTAGCATCATAGTCTACTATTATAGTCTATAATTCTCATATCTACAGCACAATTCTGTAAGAAGTTCCCTTCCTTCACTTATTACCTCATTGGGTACACTATAACTCACTTGTCACTGTATATCACTTTAATATTGTTTATAATGTTTAGTGATACAACTTAATATTTAGCTAGTTATAGTTTACCCATTTCTGACCTTTATGGTATTACAAGAGTTATCATTTATTGGGACTGGGTTATGTACCGTTACATAAAGCCCCCCACTAGAACAAATTTATTTTTGTTTTACTGGTTTACTAAAATAAATTGTTGATTGCTTCTACTTTCAGAATATTCCTGGTTTTATTCTTCATAATATCTTCCTTTATTTCAAACTGGTTGTAAACTGACTGGTAATTCAGACTGGTGGTAATTGCTGTTTTCTTACTCTACTCTCTCTCTCTCTTGGAGGCAAATTCATCAATTATTTATTTCTCTGGGTAGTGGTACTTCCACATTTTATTTGATAAGGACTGGTCACACTAATCATATTAAACTTGTTTTAACACTCATTTCTATTTACTTCTATAAATTAGCTTTATCAATTAAGCTTCGGTCTGCTATCTTCCTTCTATTTTCTTCATCTATACTTCTGGAATCTAATATCAATCTATACAACTATTTTATAATTTTTATCCCCTAAATATTCAATTCCCTAACATTTTTCCCTATCTTGTGCGGTGGTACCAGTCGGGTGGCCACTTTTGGGTCCATACTCCTCTGTCCATCCTTACACCTTCTGAGACCAGGCGAACATCATCCCTGCTCAGGAAAATTATTGCCGGAACATTTCTACGGTCAATACATAAAATAAAAAGATTATAAGTAGTAGTCAATTAGCGACTAGTACTAAACACTTTTGGGATTCTTCATACTGTAGCTGTTTACATTTATTTATATATTTCTTCTTCTTCTTGATTCCTTCTTCTTTTCCATTAACTAATAGCACATAACATTATTGATAGGCATTATTTTAAAATTCTTTTGACTTTACTTCTTGTGACATATTTCTCCGTATCATTTCTTCTTATATAATCTTCAATTCCGAGAAATTCTAATTATTGTTAATTATCATCCTCCTTCAGTTTCATTGGAGTCATTAAATTATTCTTTATTCTTCTTATCTGAGCACGTTACCATCAATTGTTTTTGTTCATTTAATTTTTCTTCTGTTTGTTACCATTAAAAATATTACTTTTTCCTATTATTTCATTTTAAATCAATTCTTTATAACTCTTATTTACTAATCTGTTCTTATTTTTTGTTAAATCAAATGGTTTCGAAATATCTTAAGTAAGTTGTACTTACATAGTTTTTATTAAATCGTCTTGTTCCTGAATAAATTGTTGAGTAAGTTGTCCTTACATGCTTTTTAGAATTTTGGGGTTTTCTTCCGCTATTCAATGGGTTGCTTGGTCGATTTTCAAAAATTCAGTCCCCTTTTTTTCTGGTTTGTTATTATTTAGGTTAACCATGGTCCATTAACTCAGGTACTCCATGTTCTCGGATTACTGCAGTGTCCATAATGATTTTTGTCCTTGTTAAATATCTCTCGTGTATCTGGTACTGTAACTCGGCTGATACAAAGTCTTCATTTAAGTCACGGTTTTCGGTCATATTTAGATCAGGAATATAGATCAGAAAATCCTTCTTAATTAATAGGTATTGTATCTCCTCTATTTTAATGTAATCACTCATATATGCCACTATTCCATTCTCTTTGACCTCTGTATTATTTACACAATGTTCTGTTGGTATACTCCGTCTTGAAAATATAATTGATGTGGTCAGATACTCTTTGATCATCGATATTTTTAACTGATATTTAAATTTATTCAAGTTTTTTGTTATTATTCTATGGTGGTTTACCTTTGATATTTTTGTTGAGTTTTGTCTACAATTTCTAACTTTATTTAACTCCCTTCGTTTATTAATGGGAGGGTTAAATATATTAATTAATCCACCCTTCCTCATCTCCATTTCTTCTTTTGTATTGAATATTTTCTTTCTCCATATTTTCCTTATTTTCTTGATATTCTCTTCCATGTTCGTACTTACTTTAAAACCTTCGGAAGTGCTGTCTAACGTTTCATCCAAATTATTATAACCACTGTCCATTTGCTTATTCGTCTCCTCCTTGTATGTATCTGCTTTTTGAATAAGCGTATTAACATTTTCAAACTTCTCTCCGAAAGTTTTCCATATCTCCTTATTGAACTTCTCCATCTTACCCTCAATCCGCTTTAAACTGTCTTTGTTTATTTTCTCAATTTGTTTTAAACTGTCCCTCAAGGTTTCATTTTGCTTCCTTGAGTTCTCTTCCTGTTTCTTAAAATTCTCATCTATTTTGTCAAATTTTTCGCTCAAGGTTTCATTTTGTTTCCTTGAGTTCTCATCTATTTTATCAAATTTTTCGCTCAAGGTTTCATTTTGTTTCCTTGAGTTCTCATCTATTTTATCAAATTTCAATAAAATATGAAACACATTTTATTATTCAATATCATTTCTCAATAATATTTATTTATAATATTATTGGTTTTTCTCTTCCGCCAAAATACTAATATTACAATCGATATTTTCATTAACTAGTACATGATATTGACTTCATTGAGTAAACATGGAATCGTCATAAAATCGGGTTTTTTGACCAATTTTATCTTTTATTTAAACATCAATCAACATATAATTCTTTTATTTATTTCCCCAGGGTTAAGGGTAAGTTCTTTTTGTTATGAGATGGTCAGAAATGGATAATTATACTACGCTTTACAAATATAGAAAAACTTCGAAAATTTGTTTATTCTCTGAGTACGTAGTTCCGGATTTGTCCGTAAGAGAGCAGATTGTTTTATTTTTATTAAAACATGTGATTACACTTGGAAAGTTTTGTATTGAACGACAATTTGATTTGAGTTTTCTTTGTTAAATATTAAAAGAACTGTTTATATTACCTCTCTTCTCGAAGTTCTTACTTGTGTGAAGCTGTTTCTCAGGTGGTGTTCTTAGTTGTTTGTAATTTCATAACCGTCTGTCAAATACTATCTCGTCAAAACTCAAAACGCGGGTAGGCTAGGCCTGATCGTCCAAAATGGTTTTTTCACTTTTATTATGGAGTATAGCAAGTTAACTTTGATAATTAAAGTAGTGGTACATAATGTTTATACTGTTATTTAAATTTTGTAACAATTTTGTGCTGTTCAAAAGATTTCTAAAGGATATTTTAATACAATTTTTGTCTCATCATTTTGTCAACCGGACGGTTTTCAATTTCAAATTCGATTAAACAATACTTGTTATTTCGTTACTCTTAGTAACCCATAATTTTTATATACCTTTTTATTGGTGCTGCTATTTACTTTTTAGTATATAGGCGGTTTGTAATTATTATAAATTTATTTTTGATTTACAGAAAAATAATTCTTTTTAATTTTGGTTTCTTTCCCAATTAGATTTACATAATAGTTTTCTGTTTATTTTCTTATAACTTTGGATATAAGTCTTTAATATTATTATTAACTTTACATGAATTTATATATTATTTATTAATCTCTTATAGTATTCTTACACTGCACTATTTCCTTCTGCCATTTTCCTCATACAGTATTATTTTAATTTTTATTATCGTCTGATATTTAAATCTTTTATGTTTTTAAAAAACCCTGGGTTATCTTATACAATAACACAATTATTTTATAAAAATATAAAATTAACATAGGTATTAAATTTTGTTGCCTACACAATATAAATACTACAATAACTAAACAAAATACATAATTAGTTAGTAGCATCATAGTCTACTATTATAGTCTATAATTCTCATATCTACAGCACAATTCTGTAAGAAGTTCCCTTCCTTCACTTATTACCTCATTGGGTACACTATAACTCACTTGTCACTGTATATCACTTTAATATTGTTTATAATGTTTAATGATACAACTTAATTTTTAGCTAGTTATAGTTTACCCATTTCTGACCTTTATGGTATTACAAGAGTTATCATTTATTGGGACTGGGTTATGTACCATTACAATATTGAGAAAAGTATATTTTAATAAATTTAAAAATTTTTGGAAAAAATATGTTGATTTTTGTGCCTGCCATCTAATTGATGTTTTGAATTTTGATTATATTATTGTTTATATGTATCAATAGTGTTATTGAATTATATTGTTTAGAATATATGTATAATCAAATGTTAGGATAAGGGAGTTCATGTTTTAATTAGATGTTCAATTGATTTGTTTTTCTGATTATTGAGAGTAATGAAGAAAATTGATAGATTCAGATAAGAGATTTTGTTTTGATTTTTTGAGAAAGAGTAATGGTAATATAAAAATTTGGTTTTAATTTAAATGAAACTTTTAAATTTGAAAATAAATTTTGTTGGTATGTATTAACAAGTATATGTATGCGCCCAGTATTGCTGTATTGCTGAAAACAACCCAGTATGCATGATACGGGTGAACATATCGGTTGAGGATCTGGCATGGAATAAGGCCAGGGATTTGGAGTTTGGGGGATAGCATGTTAGAAGGTTAGGTGTGCTGTGGTGCGTGTCTGTTCGATTTTATCGTGTTGGGATCTCATATAGATATCCAGTAATCTCGTTCAGGTGCAGCCATAGTCGCCGAGCCAGGGGGGTAGTTTACCCATGATGTGTTAAGAATTAAAGGGGGATTGTTGGCACCATATCCTCACCGGTCCTTTTAGGGGTTTAGCAATGAGATTTCTTCTGTTTTGACAGAAGCTCTCATTGGGGGGGGGGTATTGTAACGGGGCTAAAATGAGGGGTTTTTTATTTTTATTAAAATATTTTTAAATACATTTTCCACCTGTGTGATCAGCCACGTGTTAAAAGTTTTGTTCAAACAAAGAACGCATAATGCGAAGTTAATACAATGGAATGCGTCAACGTGCGACCACGCCATACCATTCTGAGAATTTTGAGACTGTGTGACACATACCCACAAACGCGCAAGCACCAACATCTGCGGAGCACCTAAACGACGCCAAGAAGCGAAAAAACAAAATGGCTTGAAGAAGAATTTTGCTAAACACGTAGTCAGAGACATGACGGAAACGAATCTAGACCACACCCTTACCGTGACGTAAACCTCTGGACACCAAATTTCGTTAACATCCAACGCACGGGAATTGTACGTAGTATCATGAACAGTGACGATGAGTTTGAGGACTAAGGCATTGTAATTTCCGTCATGCTTAACTGCAGGTGGGGGAAATTGTTGGTAGCGTTCCCCCCAGTCGACGAAGTCACACGTTCCCGGCCGGGACGAGTTTCGCAGTTCGCGAACTTTAAATTTTGTATTTTAACATATTCCGAAGTGTAACAGAAAGTTTGAAGAGAAACAGTTAAATCCGGCAGTTTAGTCGAAGTTAGCGGAGTGGGCAGGAAAATCGAGAAATGTGACAAATAAACGAAACATCCGTATACATACGAGATGCAGCACGTGGTCATCAGAAGGACGCGGGTTAAGTAGTCGACTCAAAATTAAATTAATTAAAGTTTCAAGTTTATAAAAATGAGTTATAATCAAATTAATGGGGGGGTAATTGATGTGAATGTGTGTGTATAGCAATCTGGGTCGTTTTAATTAATTAAATATAGAATATACCAATTACAATGTGAAGTAAATGTTTAAATAATATCAAGTAGTAATATGTCAATGTTGAAAGAAAAAGTAACAAATTCATGCCTTTTCTGAAAGTACAGATAATGAAATAAAATCTCAGTTGTTTTCTATATAAGCGAATCGAGTGAATTATTAAATAACCTTGAACCTTACTTGCATTTCCACGTTCGTGTGACGAATTCTGGGCCATGAGGGCAACACAAGGTAAGTGAAATAATTTATGAGATAAATAATATGATTTTTAATTTATTAACAAGAAAACAGATATCACAGGCTAGTTGAAGGGGGGGGATAATTTTTATATGTGTACTACGTTATCGGCAACATAGTAGTAGTTACTTGTTAAAATTCCTTCCCGGGCTGTTTGGCCGTACTCCAATGTTTTCTGCAAAACCAGACGTTTTGGCAGTGCCGTCGACTGCCTTCATCACTGAAAATCGAGTGCGATAACGTATGGTGGTACACGTTAGTGACCACAGTACTGTGGTTAAGGCTGAAGCAATAAGTGGAAAGAAGTAGTTACTATGGAAACATTTCATTTTGTAAATGATTATAAATATAAATCTTAGAACATGGAAGTCATGTATGGTTCTCCATACCGATATTTTCCTATGGCAAACGATAACAGCCGCAAATTCAAATAGAATCAAATAATCTTTTGCATACAGCTCTGAATTGTAGAGTACTCAAGTCCTATTGTTTTTGGTGAAGATCGGTTAAGGGAAAGGGGTAGTTTACCTGTAACATTTTATGTTTTAACATGGGTAATTTCTTCTGTGACGAACGATAATTCCTGCACATTTAAACAGAATCAAATAATTTTTTCATACGTCACAAAATTGTAAAGGTCTTTTGATTTTGGTGAATATCAGTCAAGGCAAAGGGATAGTTTTACCTGCAACGTTTTATGTTTTAACAAGGTTTATTTTTTCTATGACGAACGATAAGTGCTGCACATTCAAACAGAATCAAATAATGTTTTGCATGCATCCCTGAATTGTAGAGGACTCAAGACATATTGATTTTGGTGAAGATCGGTTAAGAGAAAGGTGTAGTTTACCTGCAATGTTTTATGTGATAACAAGGGTAATTTTTTCTATGACTAACGATAACTCCTGCACATTTAAACAGAATCAAATAATTTTTTCATACGTCACTAAATTGTAAAGGTCTTTTGATTTTGGTGAATATCAGTCAAGGCAAAGGGATAGTTTTACCTGCAACGTTTTATGTTTTAACAAGGTTTATTTTTTCTATGACGAACGATAACTGCTGCACATTCAAACAGAATCAAATAATGTTTTGCATGCATCCCTGAATTGTAGAGGACTCAAGACATATTGATTTTGGTGAAGATCGGTTAAGAGAAAGGTGTAGTTTACCTGCAATGTTTTATGTGATAACAAGGGTAATTTTTTCTATGACTAACGATAACTACCGTAAATTCAAACATAATCAAATACGTTTTTGCATACACCCCTAAATAGTAGAGTACTCAAGGTCTGTGATTTTGGTGAAGATCGGTTTAGGGAAAGGGGTAGTTTACCTGCAACATTTCATGTTGTAACAAGAGAAATTTTTTCATGACGAACGATAGCTGCCGTAAATAACAGAATCAAATAATTTTTACATATGTGCCTGAGTTGTAGAAGACTCAAGGCCTATTGATTTTGGTGAAGATCGGTTACGGGGAAAGGGTAGTTTACCAGAAACATTTTTTGTTGTAACAAGAGTAAAGTACTTAATTTTGATAAATAAAGTATGCTGATAAGAAGATCTTAATAATCCACTGTAGAAACGTAGATGAAATATCTATAAATGAATAGGCTAATTGAACGGGGTGGGTGTAATTTTCTATAAATGAAAATTATAGTTGAAGTGGGCAGGAATATTTTTATATGTGTACTACGTTATTGGCAACATAGTAGTAGTTTGTTGTTAAAATTCCTTCCCGGGCTGTTTGGCTGTAGTCCAATGTTTTCTGCGAAACCAGACGTTTCTGCAGTGCCGTCGACTCCCATCATCAGTGAAAATCGAGTGCAATATCGTGTGGTGGTACACGTTAGTGACTACAGTACTGTAGTTAAGGCTGAAGCAATAAGTGGAAAGAAGTAGTTTCTATGGAAACATTTCATTTCGTAAATGATTTTAAATATAAATCTTAGAACATGGAAGTCATGTATGGTTCTCCATACCAATATATTTTTCTATGGCAAACGATAACAGTCGCAAATTCTAATAGAATCAAATAATTTTTTGCATACAGCTCTGAATTGTAGAGTACTTAAGGCCTATTGTTTTTGGTGAAGATCGGTCAAGGGAAAAGGGTAGTTTGCCAGCAACGTTTTATGTTTAACAAGGGTAATTTTTTCTATGACGAACGATAACTGCCACACATTCAAACAAAATCGAATAATTTTGTGCATATCTTCCTCAATTGTAGATAACTCAATGTCTGTTGATTTTGTTGAAGATCGGTTAAGGGAAAGGGGGAGTTTACCTGTATCATTTTATGTTGTAACAAGAGAACGTTTTTCATGAAGAACGATGACTGCCATAAATTCAAACGGAATCAAATACTTTTTACATATGTGCCTGAGTTGTAGAGGACTCATGGCCTATTGATTTTGGTGAAGATCGGTTAAGGGAAAGGGGTAGTTTACCTGCAATATTTTATGTTTTAACAATGGTAATTTTTTCTATGACAAACGATAACTCCTGCACATTCAAACAGAATCAAATAATATTTTGCATACATCATTAAATTGTAAATGTCTTTTGATTTTGGTGAATATCAGTCAAGGCAAAGGAGTAGTTTACCTGAAACGTTTTATGTTTTAACAAGGGTAATTTTTTTCTATGACGAACGATAACTGCCGCACATTCAAACAGAATCAAATAATGTTTTGCATGCATCCCTGAATTGTAGTCCAATGTTTTCTGCAAAACCAGACGTTTCAGCAGTGCCGTCGACTGCCATCATCAGTGAAAATCGAGTGCGATAACGTGTGGTGGTACACGTTAGTGACCACAGTACTGTGGTTAAGGCTGAAGCAATAAGTGGAAAGAAATAGTTTCTACGGAAACATTTGATTTCGTAAATGATTTTAAATATAAATCTTAAAATATATGTAGAGTAAAGTACTTAATTTTGATAAATAAAGTATCCTGATAAGAAGATGAGTCTACCTAGAGCTGTTGGCCGGGTAGGGTGCGTCACTTTTTATGGCAATTTTGCTTGTGAATTTCACCGTTATTTATACATCTATCAAAGTGATTTCTTCACCACATCATCATCTGTGTTCATCATCATCATTGTGCATTGTGCAGCATCATCAGTGTGTTTTTGTGACTCGTGTGCAGTGCGCGTCAGGTGTTCGTGTTCTTTGTCTGTCAGTGTAGTGATTCACTGCATTCAGTGCTGGTGAAAGTCACTCTTTCCTAGCCCTTTTTGCGTCTTCGACGTTCATTTCGGTTCATCCCGAGATGGCGTCGAACGCAATGCCTGTTCCTTTGCCGGCACCGCTGGTAACCTTAATGGAAACCCGCGGTACTGGTCCTCATTCTACCCATACATTTAGTGAAAGTGATGTTTGTGCGTCGATGTGTAGTGTGGGGACGGGGGACGGTGAATTTTCGCTTGTGGAGGGCAAGTCTGCCAAACGCAAGCGAAAATTAGTCGCCAGCCCGCCACCGGCCACTCCTACGCTTCGGGTATCTAGTCCCGGTAACAGCGCCAGCCAACCTACTCAGCCACACTCCAAATCTGTCCCCAAACCAAAAATTCCGCCGATTGTTATTCCAGACAATCGTAACTACAGGGAAATTCTCCGTTCCCTGCAGAATCTGCTTCCTTCGGCCAAACTCGAGGCCAGGTGCCGAGGCGCCTCGCTTCGAATTGCGGCCACAACAGTCCCGGACTTCTGATCGGTCCAACAGTTTCTTACCGATCGGAAGATCTCCTTTCATACTTTCGCGCTTCCTTCAGAGCGCGAAATTAAAGTAGTCCTTTCTGGTCTTCCTTCCTGGACCGCCCCCGATGCCATCAGGCAGGAGCTTGTCGCTTTAGGCTATTTGCCGACGGCGGTAAGTGTACTGCATGCTGGCAAGGGGGAAGAGCGCCGTCCTGTGAATAGTTTTCTAGTGAAACTACTCAAAGTAGGCCAGTTCGAGGAGGTCTATGGCCTCCAAAACTTCCTGCACCTTCGGGTGCACGTTCGTACTTTTGACCCGCGGCCAGGCCCCTCGCAGTGTTTTAACTGTCAGAGGTTTGGCCACTCCAGCTTATTCTGTAATCACCCTCCGCGTTGTGTGCGATGTACTGAGCCTCATCGTGGGCGTGATAAGCCCAAGACGGGGACGGCCATTTGCTGCAACTGCGGTGGGGACCATCCGGCTAGTTATAGAGGATGTAGGGACTTTATATCAGCCATGAAGCTGCAGCGGACTCCTGCTCGCCCTGGCGCGCAGGCAGGCCATGTTGCAGGTCCCCTCCCTAACCGCAGAGAGGCCTTCACACCTCTCTCCGGAGCATCATCTCAGGCCCCGGCAGCAGTTCCGGCTGCTCCCAGGGCCCCAGTTCCGCCTGCAGTCGACGTTTCGGCGCCGCCTGCAGTCCCTTCAGTCCCGGCGCCTGCCGGAGCGCCCGGTCCTTCATACCCGGCTGTGGCCGCTACATCGGTCCCGCCTTCCGCTCCTCGGAGCTCCAAACTGAAGCGCACTCGTCGCCGTCAGCGACAAGTTCCACAGGCCTTGCCTGTATAACCTCAGCGGGCCCCGCCCGCCCCCAGCCATCAACCTAAGCTCCCAACTGAGCAGACCCCACGTCCGTCCCCGAGCCCTGCGCCATCTGCAACACCGGCCAAGGCCAGCCAGGTCCGTCTTCCGGAATCTCGGGAATCTTCCCGGGCCCCGGTGGACCCCCTGACTGCCTGGGCTGAATCTTTGGTAAACAACATCAGGTCTGCTCCAGATACAACCACGGTTCTCGCCCTGGTGTTTCAATCACTGTCTACCCTCTTTCCTCTTCTTCCTTTGAATGGCTAGGAGTCTTAGGATCGTTGCGTGGAATGCCCATGGGGTAGTCCCTCGACGATCTGAACTGATGACTTTCGTAACAGAGTACGACGCTGATGTCGTCCTCCTTTGCGAGACTCATCTGGCTCGCTACCATACCTTCAACCTGCCATCTTACATCTGTTTTCGTCAGGATCGTCCCCAGCGGCCTGGCTGTCGCCCCTCGGGGGGGACAGCCGTCTTAGTCCACAGGCGGATATCCCACAGGCCACTACCCCCTTTAGATACATCTCTTGTTGAAGGTTGTGCGGTGGCGATAGACGCTGGCAGATCGGAGTTGCGCGTTGTTGCGGCGTATCTCCGGCCCGGCCTGCGGCTACCTCCACCGCCCGAGGAGTGGGACGCTCTCCTCGATCATCCCCTACCAACCATTGGAGCCGGCAACTTAAATGCCAAGCATCCCTCCTGGAACGGCAGAGTAGCCAACGTCATAGCCAAGGACGTGACCCATCACATCCAGGTCTCGTCAGTGTCGGATCTCTCATCCGATCACAATCCCCTTTTTATAACTGCCCGTGAGCTGTTGGCCTCACCCCGACCTCCCGCTCAGATTGTTAGGAGAGTCAACTGGCGCTCCTACCATGATGAGCTCTCACGGCGGTTACCATCACTCCCCGCGGACCCGATCGTCACTTGTGACGATTTGGATCTCCGAGCCACTCAGCTTCAGGAGTTGGTCCAAGGTGTCATGGATCGACACACATATGCTCTCGAGGTGAATCATCGTAAATCGGCTTTACCTGCGGAAGTACTCCACGCCATCTGGCTACGGCGCAATCTCCGCTGCAGATGACAAAGAACCCGTGATCCCGGCGTCAAAAGGCGCTTTCAGGCCCAGTCTCTTTACGTCCAGCAGCTACTGCGGGACGTAAACTCTGATCGATGGGACTCATACCTTGAGTCTCTTGAAGTCGACCACGCCTCCGTCTGGAGAGCGGCGAGTAGACTGACCCACGAGAAGAGAACTCGCAACCCACTTGAAACTCCGAACAGGGTTGTATCTTCATCGGTAGGCAAGGCTGAGGTCTTCGCCGACTGCATGGAGGTGCAATTTACTGTTCACCAAGGCACATCGGACCCTGCCCACTCGGCGGAAGTCCGTGACTTCCTATCTGGACATTTTTCACGCCCTCCCGAAGTCCCAGCCCTCCCGTTCGACAGGGATGAACTAGTTTCATCTATCTGCCGACTAAATCACCGTCGCGCCCCCGGTCCTGACCGGATCGGAGCCGCTGCTCTACAAAATCTCCCGGCCTCAGGCGTTGACCTCGTTCTTGAGCTGTTTAACTCCTGTCTCCGGCTACAGTACTTTCCCCGCCTGTGGAAATCAGCCAACATCATAATGATTCCGAAGCCTCGCATGCTTCCTGAAAGCTATCAACCAATTTCTCTCTTGCCAGTCATCTCGAAGGTGTTCGAGCGTCTCCTGCTGGCTCGCATCTCGCCGCTGCTAGATGGTTTCATCCACTGGCTCGCATCTCGCCGCTGCTAGATGGTTTCATCCACAGCGAACAGTTCGGGTTTCGCAGAGAGCACTCGACCACGCTTCAATTGGTCCGCGTTGTTACGCACTTGTCAGACGCCACCAACAGGCGAGCGGCTACGGCCGCCGTACTGTTGGACGTGAGCAAGGCCTTCGATAAAGTCTGGCACGAAGGTCTTCTCTTCAAACTTGCCAATTCCCCTCTACCATCGCCCATAGTGTTTTTCCTCCGGTCGTATCTCAGCGACCGAACCTTCAGGGTGAGCGTCGATGGGTCCTGTTCTACAGTTCGACCCGTCGCCGCCGGCGTACCTCAAGGATCTGTCCTCGGCCCCGTTCTGTATCTTGTGTACACGAACGACCTGCCTGTCTTGCCCGGAGTCACGTTGTCTTTGTTCGCTGACGATGCTATGTATCACTGCAGCTCCCTGTCCCCGCGATTTGCGAGTACAAAGCTGCAGCGTCAGTTGAACCAGCTTCCGGACTGGCTACGGAAATGGCGGGTGACGATCAACACGGAGAAATCCGAGGCGATCTGCTTCACCCGTAAGTCCATCTCCCGATGCCAGCCCCTCTCCCTAGCAGGGAGGCCCATCGCCTACAAAGAATCGGTGAAGTATTTAGGCGTTCGGCTAGATTGTCGCCTTTGCTTCAACACCCACGTGACGGAAACCCTTGCCAAGGCTCGCGGCGTCTGAGCCAAATTATCTCCTTTCCTCTCGTGTCGCAGCCGCCTGGCCATGCGCACGAAACTTACACTCTATCTACTATTTCTCAGGTCTGTATTGACCTATGCGGCACCCGCCTGGTGGTCTCTTTTATCCACCACCAACAGATGTAGGCTGGAAGCTTTCCAGTCCCATACACTCCGATCCTTGACGGGGTCCGGTTGGTTTGTAAGGAACGACGTGATTCGAAGGGGTCTCCGTGTTCCTACCTTGACTTCCTTTGTCCGATCGGTGGCTCTAACTCTCTTTGCTAAAGCCTCGACCTCCACCTTCCCGTACCTACGAACCATCAGTGCATCAGAACCACCACCGCCCATTCGGGTCAAGCGCCCACGGGCGCTTCTTGACGACCCGCCATAACGCCATCCTCTTTAAATTAAATAAAAACAAATTGTAATCATCAGCCCTAGACCAGAGTATTTCACCAAACTGTCCTTCTTTCCTTCCTGCCTACCTCCTAGCACGCTGAGCCGGCTGCTTGTCGCTGTCATCAATCACTAGCACGGAGGCTCTCCGCCTCGCGGGGAGCGACCGACGCCCTCAGGGCGTCTGCTGACTGGACTTGAAACGGGCAACATCTGTTGCTCGAATCGGTACCAGCGGCAGTGCACCAAACAATAAAGTTATACTCCCCCGCCTTCACAGTTAACTGGTTGGTGGTTTCATTTTCCAATCTTAGGTAACCAGTCGACATTGTACCAGCACTACGTTCACTTCTGGCAGCCATTGGACACGTTCCAGATGCTGCAATCAAGCCAAGGGTGCAAAGACACCCTGCATCCATAATGCAATGCAATGATAAGAAGATCTTAAAAATCCACTGTAGAAATGTAGATGAAATATCTATAAATGAAGAGGCTAGTTGAAGGGGGGGCATAATTTTTATATGTATACTACGTTATCGGCAACATAGTAGTAGTTAGTTGTTAAAATTCCTTCCCGGGCTGTTTGGCCGTACTCCAATGTTTTCTGCAAAACCAGACGTTTCTGCAGTTCTGTCGACTGCCATCATCAGTGAAAATCCAGTGCGATAAAGTGCGGTGGTACACGTTAGTGACCACAGTACTGTGGTTAAGGCTGAACCAATAAGTGGAAAGAAGTAGTTTCTATGGAAACATTTCATTTCGTAAATGATTTTAAATATAAATCTTAGAACATGGAAGTCATGTATGGTTCTCCATACCAATATATTTTTCTATAGCAAACGATAACAGTCGCAAATTCTAATAGAATCAAATAATTTTTTGCATACAGCTCTGAATTGTAGAGTACTGAAGGCCTATTGTTTTTGGTGAAGATCGGTTAAGATAAAGGGGTATTTTACCTCTCCCTTCCCCCGTGCCTGTATCGAACAAATGAATCGATTGAGCGAGTAGGTTCTTTCAGTCATTTGCTCGCCGGCGCCGGTCTAGTCAATCATTCAAACAAATCTAGCTCGTTCGTTGTTTATTTTCGAACATAAAGTACCTAGTTGTAAAGTGATTTGTGTTACTTGTTATGTAAGTAATAAAAACTTTATATTTTATACTTATTTAACTATTAGTTTACAAGTTTTATTGTACTATAATATTGGTGTAGTCTTGTAGTATATTTTCGTAAATTCATATGCTTAACCTAACACACATAACCCCATCTTTATTCAACTTAAGTGTTCCTATTTTTTTATTAAATTAATTTTACGTAAGGATACGAATGTTACGCAATTTTTTTTAAAATTTTGATGTCTTATTCTACAGGTACAAATGTGCAATTCTACGTGTTCTATGTGCAATAACATTTTGAAAATAAGTCAACGATCGACGAAAGGTTTGAAGTATCATTTGAAGTCTAAACATTGCATAGATTTAGAAACTTCTAGAACTCAAGCATCCGTACAACCACGACCATCAACTTCAAAAGATGACTCAATAAAAATGGTTGATCTTCGATGTGATGTCGAAGATCCAATTATACCAAAGAAAAAGCCAAAACAATTAATAGTGTTGATACCTACAGTATTTAATCAAAGAGCACTCTAAAGAGTATGTGATATCTAGAATGGTGGCAAAAGACGGTATCTTTCAATTGTCTCTGCACTTCTGAAGATTTAAGATATTTATTTTCGAAAAGCGGGTTTAGTCTACCTACATCTCCTAATACTATAAAATCGATTGTTGAAAATTTCTCAGAAACAGTTAAAGCTGACATCATTAAGAAACTACAAAATCTTAAAATATGTGGCCAAAAATTTTCTTTGACTTTCAATGAATGGACGTCTATAAAATATATGCGCGTGAGTTGTAGAGGACTCAAGCTCTTTTGATTTTGGTGAAGATCGGTTAAGAGAAAGGGGTAGTTTACCTGCAATGTTTTATGTGATAACAAGGGTAATTTTTTCTATGACTAACGATAACTACCGTAAATTCAAACATAATCAAATACGTTTTTGCATACACCCCTAAATAGTAGAGTACTCAAGGTCTGTGATTTTGGTGAAGATCGGTTTAGGGAAAGGGGTAGTTTACCTGCAACATTTCATGTTGTAACAAGAGAAATTTTTTCATGACGAATGATAGCTGCCGTAAATAACAGAATCAAATAATTTTTACATATGTGCCTGAGTTGTAGAAGACTCAAGGCCTATTGATTTTGGTGAAGATCGGTTACGGGGAAAGGGTAGTTTACCAGAAACATTTTTTGTTGTAACAAGAGTAAAGTACTTAATTTTGATAAATAAAGTATGCTGATAAGAAGATCTTAATAATCCACTGTAGAAACGTAGATGAAATATCTATAAATGAATAGGCTAATTGAACGGGGTGGGTGTAATTTTCTATAAATGAAAATTATAGTTGAAGTGGGCAGGAATATTTTTATATGTGTACTACGTTATTGGCAACATAGTAGTAGTTTGTTGTTAAAATTCCTTCCCGGGCTGTTTGGCTGTAGTCCAATGTTTTCTGCGAAACCAGACGTTTCTGCAGTGCCGTCGACTCCCATCATCAGTGAAAATCGAGTGCGATAACGTGTGGTGGTACACGTTAGTGACTACAGTGCTGTAGTTAAGGCTGAAGCAATAAGTGGAAAGAAGTAGTTTCTATGGAAACATTTCATTTCGTAAATGATTTTAAATATAAATCTTAGAACATGGAAGTCATGTATGGTTCTCCATACCAATATATTTTTCTATGGCAAACGATAACAGTCGCAAATTCTAATAGAATCAAATAATTTTTTGCATACAGCTCTGAATTGTAGAGTACATAAGGCCTATTGTTTTTGGTGAAGATCGGTCAAGGGAAAAGGGTAGTTTGCCAGCAACGTTTTATGTTTAACAAGGGTAATTTTTTCTATGATGAACGATAACTGCCACACATTCAAACAAAATCGAATAAATTTGTGCATATCTTCCTCAATTGTAGATAACTCAATGTCTGTTGATTTTGTTGAAGATCGGTTAAGGGAAAGGGGGAGTTTACCTGTATCATTTTATGTTGTAACAAGAGAACGTTTTTCATGAAGAACGATGACTGCCATAAATTCAAACGGAATCAAATACTTTTTACATATGTGCCTGAGTTGTAGAGGACTCATGGCCTATTGATTTTGGTGAAGATCGGTTAAGGGAAAGGGGTAGTTTACCTGCAACATTTTATGTTTTAACAATGGTAATTTTTTCTATGACAAACGATAACTCCTGCACATTCAAACAGAATCAAATAATATTTTGCATACATCATTAAATTGTAAATGTCTTTTGATTTTGGTGAATATCAGTCAAGGCAAAGGAGTAGTTTACCTGAAACGTTTTATGTTTTAACAAGGGTAATTTTTTTCTATGACGAACGATAACTGCCGCACATTCAAACAGAATCAAATAATGTTTTGCATGCATCCCTGAATTGTAGAGGACTCAAGACTTATTGATTTTGGTGAAGATCGGTTAAGAGAAAGGTGTAGTTTGCCTGCAACGTTTTATGTTTAACAAGGGTAATTTTTTCTATGACAAACGATAACTGCCGTAGATAACAGAATCAAATAATTTTTTACATATGTGCCTGAGTTGTAGAAGACTAGAGGCCTATTGATTTTGGTGAAGATCGGTTACAGGGAAAGGGCAGTTTACCAGAAACATTTTTTGTTGTAACAAGAGTAAAGTACTTAATTTTGTAGAAACATAGATGAAATATCTATAATTGAAGAGGCTAGTTGAAGGGGAAGGAATATTTTTATATGTGTACTACGTTATTGGCAACATAGTAGTAGTTTGTTGTTAAAATTCCTTCCCGGGCTGTTTGGCCGTAGTCCAATGTTTTCTGCAAAACCAGACGTTTCAGCAGTGCCGTCGACTGCCATCATCAGTGAAAATCGAGTGCGATAACGTGTGGTGGTACACGTTAGTGACCACAGTACTGTGGTTAAGGCTGAAGCAATAAGTGGAAAGAAATAGTTTCTACGGAAACATTTGATTTCGTAAATGATTTTAAATATAAATCTTAAAATATATGTAGAGTAAAGTACTTAATTTTGATAAATAAAGTATCCTGATAAGAAGATGAGTCTACCTAGAGCTGTTGGCCGGGTAGGCTGCGTCACTTTTTATGGCAATTTTGCTTGTGAATTTCACCGTTATTTACCGTTACCGTTGTTTGATAGATGTATATCTATCAAAGTGATTTCTTCACCACATCATCATCTGTGTTCATCATCATCATTGTGCATTGTGCAGCATCATCAGTGTGTTTTTGTGACTCGTGTGCAGTGCGCGTCAGGTGTTCGTGTTCTTTGTCTGTCAGTGTAGTGATTCACTGCATTCAGTGCTGGTGAAAGTCACTCTTCCCTAGCCCTTTTTGCGTCTTCGACGTTCATTTCGGTTCATCCCGAGATGGCGTCGAACGCAACGCCTGTTCCTTTGCCGGCACCGCTGGTAACCTTAATGGAAACCTGCGGTACTGGTCCTCATTCTACCCATACAATTAGTGAAAGTGATGTTTGTGCGTCGATGTGTAGTGTGGGGACGGGGGACGGTGAATTTTCGCTTGTGGAGGGCAAGTCTGCCAAACGCAAGCGAAAATTAGTCGCCAGCCCGCCACCGGCCACTCCTACGCTTCGGGTATCTAGTCCCGGTAACAGCGCCAGCCAATCTACTCAGCCACACTCCAAATCTGTCCCCAAACCAAAAATTCCGCCGATTGTTATTCCAGACAATCGTAACTACAGGGAAATTCTCCGTTCCCTGCAGAATCTGCTTCCTTCGGCCAAACTCGAGGCCAGGTGCCGAGGCGCCTCGCTTCGAATTGCGGCCACAACAGTCCCGGACTTCCGATCGGTCCAACAGTTTCTTACCGATCGGAAGATCTCCTTTCATACTTTCGCGCTTCCTTCAGAGCGCGAAATTAAAGTAGTCCTTTCTGGTCTTCCTTCCTGGACCGCCCCCGATGCCATCAGGCAGGAGCTTGTCGCTTTAGGCTATTCGCCGACAGCGGTAAGTGTACTGCATGCTGGCAAGGGGGAAGAGCGCCGTCCTGTGAATAGTTTTCTAGTGAAACTACTCAAAGTAGGCCAGTTCGAGGAGGTCTATGGCCTCCAAAACTTCCTGCACCTTCGGGTGCAAGTTCGTACTTTTGACCCGCGGCCAGGCCCCTCGCAGTGTTTTAACTGTCAGAGGTTTGGCCACTCCAGCTTATTCTGTAATCACCCTCCGCGTTGTGTGCGATGTGCTGAGCCTCATCGTGGGCGTGATAAGCCCAAGACGGGGTTTACGGCCATTTGCTGCAACTGCGGCGGGGACCATCCAGCTAGTTATAGAGGATGTAGGGACTTTATATCAGCCATGAAGCTGCAGCGGACTCCTGCTCGCCCTGGCGCGCAGGCAGGCCGTGTTGCAGGTCCCCTCCCTAACCGCAGAGAGGCCTTCCCACCTCTCTCCGGAGCATCATCTCAGGCCCCGGCAGCAGTTCCGGCTGCTCCCAGGGCCCCAGTTCCGCCTGCAGTCGACGTTTCGGCGCCGCCTGCAGTCCCTTCAGTCCCGGCGCCTGCCGGAGCGCCCGGTCCTTCATACCCGGCTGTGGCCGCTACATCGGTCCCGCCTTCCGCTCCTCGGAGCTCCAAACCGAAGCGCACTCGTCGCCGTCAGCGACAAGTTCCACAGGCCTTGCCTGTATAACCTCAGCGGGCCCCGCCCGCCCCCAGCCATCAACCTAAGCTCCCAACTGAGCAGACCCCACGTCCGTCCCCGAGCCCTGCGCCATCTGCAACACCGGCCAAGGCCAGCCAGGTCCGTCTTCCGGAATCTCTAGAATCTTCCCGGGCCCCGGTGGACCCCCTGACTGCCTGGGCTGAATCTTTGGTAAACAACATCAGGTCTGCTCCAGATACAACCACGGTTCTTGCCCTGGTGTTTCAATCACTGTCTACCCTCTTTCCTCTTCTTCCTTTGAATGGCTAGGAGTCTTAGGATCGTTGCGTGGAATGCCCATGGGGTAGTCCCTCGACGATCTAAACTGATGACTTTCGTAACGGAGTACGACGCTGATGTCGTCCTCCTTTGCGAGACTCATCTGGCTCGCTACCATACCTTCAACCTGCCATCTTACATCTGTTTTCGTCAGGATCGTCCCCAGCGGCCTGGCTGTCGCCCCTCGGGGGGGGGGGGGACAGCCGTCTTAGTCCACAGGCGGATATCCCACAGGCCACTACCCCCTTTAGATACATCTCTTGTTGAAAGTTGTGCGGTGGCGATAGACGCTGGCAGATCGGAGTTGCGCGTTGTTGCGGCGTATCTCCGGCCCGGCCTGCGGCTACCTCCACCGCCCGAGGAGTGGGACGCTCTCCTCGATCATCCCCTACCAACCGTTGTAGCCGGCGACTTAAATGCCAAGCATCCCTCCTGGAACAGCAGAGTAGCCAACGTCATAGCCAAGGACGTGACCCATCACATCCAGGTCTCGTCAGTGTCGGATCTCTCATCCGATCACAATCCCCTTTTTATAACTGCCCGTGAGCTGTCGGCCTCACCCCGACCTCCCGCTCAGATTGTTAGGAGAGTCAACTGGCGCTCCTACCATGATGAGCTCTCACGGCGGTTACCATCACTCCCCGCGGACCCGATCGTCACTTGTGACGATTTGGATCTCCGAGCCACTCATCTTCAGGAGTTGGTCCAAGGTGTCATGGATCGACACACATATGCTCTCGAGGTGAATCATCGTAAATCGGCTTTACCTGCGGAAGTACTCCACGCCATCTGGCTACGGCGCAATCTCCGCTGCAGATGACAAAGAACCCGTGATCCCGGCGTCAAAAGGCGCTTTCAGGCCCAGTCTCTTTACGTCCAGCAGCTACTGCGGGACGTAAACTCTGATCGATGGGACTCATACCTTGAGTCTCTTGAAGTCGACCACGCCTCCGTCTGGAGAGCGGCGAGTAGACTGACCCACGAGAAGAGAACTCGCAACCCACTTGAAACTCCGAACAGGGTTGTATCTTCATCGGTAGGCAAGGCTGAGGTCTTCGCCGACTGCATGGAGGTGCAATTTACTGTTCACCAAGGCACATCGGACCCTGCCCACTCGGCGGACGTCCGTGACTTCCTATCTGGACATTTTTCACGCCCTCCCGAAGTCCCAGCCCTCCCATTCGACAGGGATGAACTAGTTTCATCTATCTGCCGACTAAATCACCGTCGCGCCCCCGGTCCTGACCGGATCGGAGCCGCTGCTCTACAAAATCTCCCGGCCTCAGGCGTTGACCTCGTTCTTGAGCTGTTTAACTCCTGTCTCCGGCTACAGTACTTTCCCCGCCTGTGGAAATCAGCCAACATCATAATGATTCCGAAGCCTCGCATGCTTCCTGAAAGCTATCAACCAATTTCTCTCTTGCCAGTCATCTCGAAGGTGTTCGAGCGTCTCCTGCTGGCTCGCATCTCGCCGCTGCTAGATGGTTTCATCCACTGGCTCGCATCTCGCCGCTGCTAGATGGTTTCATCCACAGCGAACAGTTCGGGTTTCGCAGAGAGCACTCGACCACGCTTCAATTGGTCCGCGTTGTTACGCACTTGTCAGACGCCACCAACAGGCGAGCGGCTACGGCCGCCGTACTGTTGGACGTGAGCAAGGCCTTCGATAAAGTCTGGCACGAAGGTCTTCTCTTCAAACTTGCCAATTCCCCTCTACCATCGCCCATAGTGTTTTTCCTCCGGTCGTATCTCAGCGACCGAACCTTCAGGGTGAGCGTCGATGGGTCCTGTTCTACAGTTCGACCCGTCGCCGCCGGCGTACCTCAAGGATCTGTCCTCGGCCCCGTTCTGTATCTTGTGTACACGAACGACCTGCCTGTCTTGCCCGGAGTCACGTTGTCTTTGTTCGCTGACGATGCTATGTATCACTGCAGCTCCCTGTCCCCGCGATTTGCGAGTACAAAGCTGCAGCGTCAGTTGAACCAGCTTCCGGACTGGCTACGGAAATGGCGGGTGACGATCAACACGGAGAAATCCGAGGCGATCTGCTTCACCCGTAAGTCCATCTCCCGATGCCAGCCCCTCTCCCTAGCAGGGAGGCCCATCGCCTACAAAGAATCGGTGAAGTATTTAGGCGTTCGGCTAGATTGTCGCCTTTGCTTCAACACCCACGTGACGGAAACCCTTGCCAAGGCTCGCGGCGTCTGAGCCAAATTATCTCCTTTCCTCTCGTGTCGCAGCCGCCTGGCCATGCGCACGAAACTTACACTCTATCTACTATTTCTCAGGTCTGTATTGACCTATGCGGCACCCGCCTGGTGGTCTCTTTTATCCACCACCAACAGATGTAGGCTGGAAGCTTTCCAGTCCCGTACACTCCGATCCTTGACGGGGTCCGCTTGGTTTGTAAGGAACGACGTGATTCGAAGGGGTCTCCGTGTTCCTACCTTGACTTCCTTTGTCCGATCGGTGGCTCTAACTCTCTTTGCTAAAGCCTCGACCTCCACCTTCCCGTACCTACGAACCATCAGTGCATCAGAACCACCACCGCCCATTCGGGTCAAGCGCCCACGGGCGCTTCTTGACGACCCGCCATAACGCCATCCTCTTTAAATTAAATAAAAACAAATTGTAATCATCAGCCCTAGACCAGAGTATTTCACCAAACTGTCCTTCTTTCCTTCCTGCCTACCTCCTAGCACGCTGAGCCGGCTGCTTGTCGCTGTCATCAATCACTAGCACGGAGGCTCTCCGCCTCGCGGGGAGCGACCGACGCCCTCAGGGCGTCTGCTGACTGGACTTGAAACGGGCAACATCTGTTGCTCGAATCGGTACCAGCGGCAGTGCACCAAACAATAAAGTTATACTCCCCCGCCTTCACAGTTAACTGGTTGGCGGTTTCCTTTTCCAATCTTAGGTAACCAGTCGACATTGTACCAGCACTACGTTCACTTCTGGCAGCCATTGGACACGTTCCAGATGCTGCAATCAAGCCAAGGGTGCAAAGACACCCCGCATCCATAATGCAATGCAATGATAAGAAGATCTTAAAAATCCACTGTAGAAATGTAGATGAAATATCTATAAATGAAGAGGCTAGTTGAAGGGGGGGCATAATTTTTATATGTATACTACGTTATCGGCAACATAGTAGTAGTTAGTTGTTAAAATTCCTTCCCGGGCTGTTTGGCCGTACTCCAATGTTTTCTGCAAAACCAGACGTTTCTGCAGTTCTGTCGACTGCCATCATCAGTGAAAATCCAGTGCGATAAAGTGCGGTGGTACACGTTAGTGACCACAGTACTGTGGTTAAGGCTGAACCAATAAGTGGAAAGAAGTAGTTTCTATGGAAACATTTCATTTCGTAAATGATTTTAAATATAAATCTTAGAACATGGAAGTCATGTATGGTTCTCCATACCGATATTTTTCTATGGCAAACGATAACAGCCGCAAATTCCAATAGAATCAAATAATTTTTTGCATACAGCTCTGAATTTTAGAGTACTGAAGGCCTATTGTTTTTGGTGAAGATCGGTTAAGATAAAGGGGTATTTTACCTCTCCCTTCCCCCGTGCCTGTATCGAACAAATGAATCGATTGAGCGAGTAGGTTCTTTCAGTCATTTGCTCGCCGGCGCCGGTCTAGTCAATCATTCAAACAAATCTAGCTCGTTCGTTGTTTATTTTCGAACATAAAGTACCTAGTTGTAAAGTGATTTGTGTTACTTGTTATGTAAGTAATAAAAACTTTATATTTTATATTTATTTAACTATTAGTTTACAAGTTTTATTGTACTATAATATTGGTGTAGTCTTGTAGTATATTTTCGTAAATTCATATGCTTAACCTAACACACATAACCCCATCTTTATTCAACTTAAGTGTTCCTATTTTTTTATTAAATTAATTTTACGTAAGGATACGAATGTTACGCAATTTTTTTTAAAATTTTGATGTCTTATTCTACAGGTACAAATGTGCAATTCTACGTGTTCTATGTGCAATAACATTTTGAAAATAAGTCAACGATCGACGAAAGGTTTGAAGTATCATTTGAAGTCTAAACATTGCATAGATTTAGAAACTTCTAGAACTCAAGCATCCGTACAACCACGACCATCAACTTCAAAAGATGACTCAATAAAAATGGTTGATCTTCGATGTGATGTCGAAGATCCAATTATACCAAAGAAAAAGCCAAAACAATTAATAGTGTTGATACCTACAGTATTTAATCAAAGAGCACTCTAAAGAGTATGTGATATCTAGAATGGTGGCAAAAGACGGTATCTTTCAATTGTCTCTGCACTTCTGAAGATTTAAGATATTTATTTTCGAAAAGCGGGTTTAGTCTACCTACATCTCCTAATACTATAAAATCGATTGTTGAAAATTTCTCAGAAACAGTTAAAGCTGACATCATTAAGAAACTACAAAATCTTAAAATATGTGGCCAAAAATTTTCTTTGACTTTCAATGAATGGACGTCTATAAAATATATGCGCGTGAGTTATAGAGGACTCAAGCTCTTTTGATTTTGGTGAAGATCGGTTAAGAGAAAGGGGTAGTTTACCTGCAACGTTTTTTGTTTTTACAAGGGTAATTTTTTCTATGACAGACGATAATGATGCACATTAAAACAGAATCAAATAATTTTTTGCATGCTTTCCTGAATTGTAGAGAACTCAAGGCCTATTGTTTTTGGTGAAGATTGGTTAAAGGAAAGGGGTGGTTTACCTGCAAGGTTTTATGTTTTTACAAGGGTAATTTTTTCTATGACGAACGATAACTGCTGCACATTCAAACAGAATCAAATAATTTTTTCCATACGTTCCTGAATTGTAAAGGACTCAAGGCCTGTTGATTTTGGTGAAGATGGGTTAAGGGAAAGGGGTAGTTTACCTCCAACATTTTATGTTTTAACAAGAGTAAAGTACTTAATTTTGATAAAGTATCCTGATAAGAAGATCATAATAATCCATTGTAGAAACGTAAATGAAATATATATAAATGAAGAGGCTAGTTGAACGGGGTGGGGGTAATTTTCTATAAATGAAAATTATAGTTGAAGGGGGAGGGGATATTTTTTGATGTGTTATCAGCAACAAAGAAGTAGTTTGTTGATAAAATTCCTTCCCGGGCTGTTTGGCCGTAGTCCAATGTTTTCTGCAAAACCAGACGTTTCCGCAGTCCCATCGACTACCATCATCAGTGAAAATTGAGTGTGATAACGTGAGGTGGTATACGTTATTGCCCACTACTGTGGTTGAGGCTGAAGGAATAAGTAGAAATAAGTAGTTTCTATAGAAATATTTCATTTCGAAAAAGATTTCAAATATAAATCTTAAACGTGGAAGTCATGTATGGTTCTCCATATGGATATTTTAAATAATGTTCTTTCAACAATTGCAGTAATTAGTTGTAGGGCTACTTAATGATGCCTTGAACATACCATGTCTTCCACATTACTCCATCTGTGTTTATTGTACTATTGTAATGCTCTTCATGAAAAAAATTAAACATGTAAACTTTGTAAATATTTTGACGTGATAACGTCTTATAAATTGATGAACACCGGCTGCACGCACGAAAAAGTGTCACGTTCCGTCTGAGCCTGAGCGTGCAAGAGAGAGCGCGCAACAAGCGATAGAGAGGCACGATCGGCCCAATATATTATTTAAACCCGCGGCTTCGATCGCAAAAAACGATAGGTTAAAAAGTACCGAAGTATATAAAAAAAACTCATTTTTTTAATCCCGCGGCTTCGATCACGAATATTTGTGTATGTTTGTTGTGGTAACTGTCGAGTTGGTAAATTGCTAATGGTACATCTATATTAATAATATTCTTATATTGTAAGTTATGAATATCCAAAAAGTGCGAAGCAATAGATCCATCATTCATGTGTCCTCGATACGTAAAATCAAAATCTGATAATTTAGTAGATATTTACAAACATGCAGTAACACAATTACTAATTTTGTCTGAATCAGCTGTGAAACAACAATTCTATGAAATCAGCTGTGCTTTCCTGTAGCACTGAAAAATATTAATGTTTGCTACTAAATACGATAACAGTTCTACCAACTTACTGTATCTTTAACATGGTGCAGATTTCCTATCATCGTCCTATCCTTAACAGAATAACGCAGATTGGAGGATCTTAAATATAACACATGTATATAAGTTGTAAATAAATTGTTAATAGCACATTGTTACTTGTAATTAATCTGTATAATTTAAGTAAAAAAATATTTGAATTAACGAATGTAAATAAATGTTAATTTATCAAAAAAATTGTAATTTTCAATTAACTCCTTCTTTGTATTATACAAAATAATGATAATTCAGTGATAATAATTCAATTCAATTCATAAAAGTATGCAATTTTTCATCAATGTTTCTTTATGACGTTATCACGTAAAACTATCGTCCGTAAACCGACTTTACAGACAACCAATTGATTTTTTAGTAGAAATTTTAAAACATAAAAATAGCTTACAGCAGTGTATTTTTAGATATTTTGGCACAGAATAATTCACAGTTAAAAGTTGCCAAAAATTCATAGCCTGCTACTCTTATTTGGAGATCCACCATCTCAGAATAATCTACTTACTTCCAAGACTGTATGTTGGTTCTGTCAGGAATATTTAGAAACTTTTGCCAAGCTGTATGGTCAGTCAATTTCATGTTACTTAAGTATTTATGAGTGTGTATAATAATTTTTTAACATTTGTGTAGATACACAAACCAAAAACAAAAACATTTGTTTTTCAGATACAAACAAAATAGAGCTGTGGAGATGGGAAGACCCTGTGATGGGACCAAGACGTTTTCCAACATTCAATGATCCCACAAGTGGCCGAGTTCAGCTGAAACCAGACGATATTTTGATTGTCAACATCAGCACAAATTCAGTTGCTGTACAGGCCAGTGGAATAAATGTGTCACTAGGCGATAGTATTTCATATACAGTACAGACAAGTTGAAAAAATGTACTTTTTTATTTGCATAATTTTCCCCGGTGATGGTGATGGTATAAATGTAGGAATTGATACATTATTAGTGTGTGTAGTTCCTGAATTTTCTATTTGTTTTTTATTGTTTTCCGTTATTTATTTATTTAAACAAATTTTTTATTGATATTTTTTGATTCTATTCTATGACAGTTGCGTGTTGATTTTTTTTTTTGAGATTCGTGAAACGTTGAGTAGAATTTATATCATATTTGATAAAAATAATGGTAATTACATTGGTGGATATAATGACCGTGATTAAGAAAGGACAACTTTGTTACAATAGCATATATAGTTACAATATAACAAGTTAAATGATTATTTGTTATACAAGTTAAGGTTGACATATTTGTTATGTTTCAGATTAATAATGTAATATTCATATCCACATATGGTATATGTGTCTCACAATAACACAATTTACTTTTAACTGTGGAACTTTCGAAGTGTGACTTAGTTTAATGTAACACATATTCTGTATTAAATCAACTACCAAATACTGTTGATTATGACAGCTACCGAAAAAAACAAAGGCAGTTAAAAGAGAGTGTGCATATGTTCTATAAAATATTTGTACTTCACAGTTAGCTGTGATACTTATGTAACGCTTTTTTCTTGCAGTACTGAATTTCCATAAGAGGCCAAATAAACATATGACAAACAATTTAAAGTATCAAGATTTCTGTAATTGAAATTTTCAGGCTGACATTTAATTTGTTTGTAGAAGTACAAAAAAAGGCACATAATGTACAGAATGAACAGATATGATATTGTAATAAGTTGTTTCTAGTCTGTGATAGTCAACTGTTAACTTAAAAGGCATTACCCATTCATAACAACTTTTAATCGCTGATAGTAGTAATCCTTCACCATCACAGCTATAAACATAATTCTGGCTTCATATTAATATTTTGTTGCATTTCAACAGAAAGAAATTTCTTGTTTAAATTTTGTTGAAATGTATACAGCATGTTTTTAGTGATCAGTTAATAAGTAAGTGCATTTTCTAAAAACATAATGAAGAGCTGTTTATGGAATAATCAATTTATGGACTGAAAGTGATTTTGTTAAGTGAGCAACATCAACTTGAACTGTACAACAGTATATAAAATGTCACAATTTTAAGAAATTGGATCATTTTGTTGTTTTGTTTTGTTAATTCAGCATTCATTAAGCATTTTCAGATTTTCTTTTTTTATTATTCATTTTTTTATTCATTAATCACTTTGTGTGACTGACTTGGTTATTCATCCATAAATTTACATCTCATTTTGTTTCCATCTCAACATTTGTGAAGTGTCTGTATGTCTTTAATTTATACTTTTTATTTATTTATTTATTCTAGATAGTTTTTGTTTTAACTCAAGTCTTTCCTTGTAAAATATAATAACAAGAGTTTTTTTAATGGATGCGGGATTATTTTAAGTATGAAGTATATAAACTTTATACCTTCTTTTGTGTGATCATTTTATTGTGTTGCACTGGCATTTGTTACAGCACTCTTCTTTGTCACATAAAAGTATTAATGTTTTTTTAAGCTTTTTAAGAGATAAAGTGTTGATATAATTAAAAAAGTTTTTATATTATTTATTTGAAAAAAAATTGTTCTATATTAATATGTCAACCCATTGTTAAAATTCGTATAATGATTGTAAAATGACTTAACAAAAAATAAACCTTCAATAAAATTAATATTGATTATATAATTGTGTTATATGTTGCTGATCTCTTTAAATGTGAAAGATTTCTTAGAAGTAAACTGGAAGATATACAACACCATTACTGAGCACTTGTGCACGCGTGTGTGGGCCCTCCCCACACACACACCAGATGTATTTAATATTTGTGGGAGATACAGATAACTTGCAAAGAACCAGCTGGTTTTAAGCTTTTTTTAATCTGTGTACCTGTTGAAAAACGTGTAAAAGAAGATTATTTCTGTGTGTGAAGTAAATTTTATTAGCACAGTGTCTTTTTAATAAATGTAAGTGAACAATGTTGCATTGTAGTAATTGTTTCCTTATGAAAGTTATTCTTGCTCATACCACGTAGATGAGACATAATCCTAATAAGAAAAGGTGGAAACAAACATTCATATTTTATAAATACTTGTTCACTTACTTTACATTCAGTTTTATGCACTTTTAAGCTTATCATAGATTGTATTCTGTAGTAAATGTAACGAACCTTTATAATGACACTTTAGAAGTGCTCAGTCGGTTAAAAATATTTGTTATTCTAAAAACAATACCCTCCCAGTAATCCAGTTTGCCCACTGATAGTTAGGTCTACAGATGTGAATGTACTGTGTTTCTTACATATTACTGTGTTTGAATTTACACCTGAGACCTTTTTTCTTTTTACTAAAGTATAGACAAAAATTCGGGTGGACACCATCAGTATAGTTCTATACATCTAGACATATTGTCAGTTACACAACAATGGTAATGTCACCACAACTGCTCGCCCATTCCTTGCAGCTTTACATAGCACACACACACACACACACACACACACACACAATTGCATGATCTCCCTCTCTCTCTGTCTACTTCTCAACACTTGGTCCACACTAGCATTCATATCCCTTATTGTCTTTATCGTGTGGCTGAAGGAGGCTTGTGCCCAAATCAGCGTGGGACTTGTGTCTTTGCACAAGTTTCAAAGATCACAAAACTATGAGAATAATGACATTTTCTCATTCTTCTTTAGCCACTATTGCATTCTTCATCAGCAACAAGTTTTTGTTTTGTTCACGTACTGAAAATGAAACAGGTCATGAAAACGTAATCAACATTGTTGTTTTGGTACACGCAAAAATACTGTCAAAGAAGAATGTTAAAAAATTCCTGGAAAAGATGGTTAATCAGCATGGACAGTTTGCTATACATATGATGGTCTGGAAAGTAATTCTCATTTCTGCATACATAGCGTGCATGGTTCCTTGCATGTCTATTCCTAATCAGTCATTCTCATTGTTGTGTCTATTCAATGTGAAGTTTCATTGCATTCTTAACTTTTTTTTTTGAGTCTGTGCATATTTGAAATGTTAAAAAAAAAGAGAATCCTGGTGTGTGGGAGGTGAGATCTGTGATTTGATTTCTTCATGGAAGAAATATGCGACTGTGCGAGATTTACCGTCAGATCAATGAAGTGTACAGTGATGTGATGGATGAATCATCAGTACAGCGATGATGCTATATAGTTTTAATGAAGTGAGGGAAAACGTCTTTGACGAAGAACAAACAGGATCGGCATGTCATTCTCAATGAAATTAGTGACAGTTTGTGCAAGGTGGTTTCTACAGTCTTAGTGATAACCACAAAAAAAAAACATTAGGGTGCTGCATTCTTTTTTGTATCGTTACTCAAAGGAGGGAGATGGATTCCTGACACACATCATAACAGGAGATGAAACCTGGGTTTGATATGCTGTGCCAGAGAGTAAACGTAAGTCTGTGGAATGGTATCGCCCACGTTCACCAGCCAAACCAAAAAAATTTAGGCAGGCATCCTCAACTTGAAAGGTTATGGCTACTGTTTTCTGGGACCGAGGCCCACTTCTTGTTGACTTCCTGCCCTGTGGAGCCACTATCAATGCTGACACGCAAAACGTTAAAAGAATTGTGGCAGGTCATTCAAAATCGCAGGAGGCGCTTATTGTCTAGCGGTTCGAACATCCAGCGTACAGTCCCGACTTGCCCCCCAGTGACCATCATCTGTTGTGCAAACTTAAAGAATTTTTGGGAGGAAAGTGTTTTGCAAGTGATGAAGAATTAAAGGAAACGGTGACAACTTTTTTCTCAGAACTGGTGGTGGAGGAATATGGAGGTGGAGGAATACGATAAGTGCTTAAACACAGAAGATGACTACATAGAAAAGTAGATTTAGGTTATTTTATGTTAAATAAAAAGTTTCTTTCAAAAATAGTTCTCAGTTATTTCTTTTATTATAAAACGGTTATTACTTTCCGGATGACACTCATGCATGTACAAATTTGATTAATACAGTTGATTAACTTACCTGAGTAATGTATTATGCACGATAGGTTTCTGAAACTTATACTGTAAATGTTTTTATGTAAAAGAGAAGATTTCTCAAAACTGCAGAACAGGAGATGGTGCGGATTGTTGCATTTAACTCTTTTAACTATGCCACTTAAAAAAAAAAAGGGAATTGACCCTGTGAATTGAGTTCTATACCTGTCCAAGCTGTTAATCTAAGAGTTTAATTTCAGCCAAGCAAGTAATTTAATCAAAAACACTATTCCCATACCACAAATGAAAGTAATACATTCGGATAAATACAAATAGACAGTAGTATTATGTTTTAACTTCTGTTTCATCTGCACCATTTCACTCATAGCAACAGTATCAAGGTCAACCTTGCAAATCAATGGTAAGCAAGGCACTAGTAACCGGTTTGCTAAAATTTTCAAACCACCCTCTTGGAACACTATATAAGTAAATAGGCCTATTTCTACATGTCGTAGACCTGATGATAGATTTTGAATAGTCACGTTGAGATGTGCAGTGGACAAAAACATCACTGTGAGGCTCCAAAATTTTCCTTCAGTTCGCACATGCGCAGTAAGTCTTGTACAGTGTTCTGTAATATGGAATCAGACTAAACAAATGCGGTGTGTAGTCATTATACTGTGGTGACAATAATATTTGTGTTAATGAAATTAGTTATACTTATTTACATTTTATTACAGAACGTATTACTATATTTTACAAAAGTGTTAAACTACTTGTAGCGGGTCAATTTTTGGGTGTTTTTATTTTTACCGTATGGGGCAAGTACATTTTATTCAGTTCATTTTCGGGCGGGTTTGGATAAAATATTACGAAATAAATGTATTATTGTGCAACGTTATTTTCCAAGCAACAGCACGATATTGAGAAACAGCGTTTGGAACAAAGGCGATGCGCAATTTCAGTGGTGTAACACGGCAGAAGAATTTGCATCTTCACAAAATTCGTAGAAATCTGTACTGGTGTGGCAGTGCACACACGTCACTACTCGCGCATACCCAAGCGAGGTTGAAAACCCAAGATGGCCAGAGGGTAAAAAATATTCGTCGTCTTCTTCAAGATCTCCCGGAAACACTGCTAAGAGACCGGCCTTTCCAATGACGTCAGCGGAACCAAGTCCAATATCGGCCTCTGGACACACACTCATACCGGCTTTAATCCATATATAAAGTGGTTACTTCCCAACAAATGAGGCCGGAGCGACGAAAACATCGTGGCAGTAGAGAACCAGCTTCCCTCCAGGAACAGGTACATGTACCTGTTACGTTCACCGTGACGGAACAGTCGACATTAAGTAGAGACGCCTTACAGTCAACAGGACGCCAACACCGCTACAGACAATTACAGTTTCGTTTCGGGCCCGGTTGGTCGAGTTTCGTAAATGTAATTAATTCAAGAAGACCGACCGGGACCCGAGGGGATAATTAACGCATCTCAGTTACAAAATTGTTGCAAGTGCGAATCGCAAATAGTTAAATTACGGACATTGGAATCGAATTGGGACAAAACACGTGTTCGGCCGGCAACGCGTTTAGTGAACAGTTGTAAAACAATAAAGGAGTTTGTAAAATATAATAAATAAGGGTAAAGTATGGTGTGAAAGTGTGCGTAAGCAGAATGGGCTGCCTTATAGTTAAGAATATTTAAATATGATACCTAGGAATATATTTCAACATTTGTTCTTTAGCATTCTTGTTCTAATAATTAAAACGTTTTTTCAGTAATTAAAACTATTCAGTCACTACAAAACAATGTGTTAGACTAAGTTATTTCGTCATTACCACTGTCTTATTTCTGTGTTGAAAAAATTCGTCTAAATGTTCCGGAATCTTCTGAATTATTAATTGGGTGGGTCAGATTGCTAAATTGTCCGTTTTATTAAGGTGAAGTGTAAAGGTTTTCGATATTTTGTCCTATATAAAAAATAATCGTGGCGACCTTGGTTTTCTGGTAAAATTTCAATAACAGGTAAGTGTTGTAATTGCGTGCAGGTAAGTCCTGGTAGTGGTTATATTTATTTTATATATTTCGGCTTCTTTTTTATTGTTACATACTGGTATTTCATTAAGTGCTAGCATATGTTTTAATAGTAGTATGACACTTATGAACATCTCCCCAAAATTTCTAAACTAAGTTCAAAAACATTGTATAGCCAGACTTGTAAGGTAGTGCAGAATGTGTATAATTTGATTAAAATTTTCTTAATTTTGATACCTACATGGATTTTTAAAAAATGTTGACCCCTCACTGCCCCTTTTCTTGGAGGGCATCTTTCAAAACCATAGTGATCTGTACAGTAAAATTGTGGACATGCGTGCAAAGTTTTATAAAAATCAGTTGATCTATTCAAATTGTGAGACATTAGTAGACAGGCAAATACCAAATGGTCAAGTTAAAACTGGGAACTCACTTTGCTCATTCAGTTATTAACCAGTGTTTGGATTGTATAGGCCTGACAGTCGTTCCCGAACAGTAAGCTGTGCCGACCAAGCAAATGAATTACCCCCACTTACAAGTATTCCTAAGTTGTCTTGAGAGAAGAGAAGGGAGACGATGCGATAACAGTTTACTGACTCACTTCCCTTTTATCTCCCTTATTTCAATGTGTTGGATGGCGATGTTTTTTTTTTAGGAAATACTGTAAAAGAGGCAAATCGACACACTAAAAAAATTATGTAGGGTGTTACTGTGGGCCAGTTAGTACAATATAAAGAATTAACTGTGCACAAATTAGAGTTTTTATCGGGCTGTTATTAAACATGGAGACAATACGCATGAACAGGTTGGAAGACTACTGGAAAAAACACTAACTATTCAATAATCAGTGTTTTGGTGAACATATGAACAGAGACCGGCTTCTAAATACTTTATGTTGTCTCCATTTTAATAGAGACAATGAAAATAGTGCAGATCGATTACAGAAAATCCATCCATTTGATTGACGGATTCAATACTATGAATTCTGTACATTATCCTGAAAAGAACTTTTTCTCAACGAATCCATGACGCTCTGGCAAGCATGCGTATTTATTCGCCAATATATAAAGGGAAAGCGCCACACACTTTGTGTAAGGTTGTATACTTTGTCAGATGTGCTTAATATAAAATTTACCATATGCAGGAGACGTGATGATATCGTTAACCTCTCTAGGAAAGACCATACTATAAAAGCGGTTTTACACCTCATGGAGGGAAAACTAAACCGCTGGCATTCACTGTATATAAACAACTAATACAACAACGTGGGCCTGGCATCCACATTACAGGCGATAAACATTTATTGTACAGGGACATAGTGTGGAAACAGAAAATACAATGCAAAGGAGGTGATCGGAAACCCACTGACCAAAGGGGAAACCACAGCACAGTTTGCTGATGGGATCATTGTTGACTAGTGAAAGCACAAACAAGCTGTAACATATACATAAATGGAATCTGAAAATTAACTAGCCACTTTTGTAAACTCCAAACATGACAGTCAATATACGAAACCGTTGCCTCTTATCCAATATAACTGATACATGAAAGGTGTTGACCCTACCAACCAGTTTCTGTCGTATTACCCATGTGATTAGAAGACTTTGTGATGGTATAAAAAAGTCTTTGTGCATGTTTTGAAATCATGTTGGTCAACAGCTTTTTTTTACAATATGAATACCCTGTGGTCAGGCCCGTATTTAGGTATTGTGTGCCCCTGTGCTCTAAGTAATATACCGCCTCCCACGCACCACGCCCCCACCCACACAAACTTACGACTCAAACAAGGAAACAAGCCGTGATTTTACAGACATACCAGCTCAAGTTGAGTAAACATAAACATATGATGGTAGTCTGTTGTAGCGTTGTAGGTATTACAAGTTACAACGTAATTTTAAATGGCGTAATTCTCTCGACATTGACATATCATTCATGTAGGATGTAGTCTACAGAAAATTTATTCTTTTTACTCTTAACCACAGTTATGTCATATTTTTTTATACTTCACAGTTTCACTTAAATTATGATAGTATTTCTTAAATATTTACTCTTAACATTGTAATAATTAGACATGGAATTAAAAAGTGGGCAGTGTTTTTGACATTGTTTATTTTTAATACATTACAGAATTACAGTAAGTTCAGTGAAAAGCATTTAACTAAACCTGATATGTAAAAATGTATCTTAGCTTATATAATGAACGGTTTTCATCTGGCTTGACTGTGAGTAAAATCGTTGATTATTTCTGTCTGCGAGCCAGACCAGAGCGGCAGCCGACAGCACAGTGTTGCCAACAAAAACCTTCCCTACCTCATTTATACAGACTAGTAGCATTAGTAGAACAGCAGCGGAATACTGGATTTGGAATGGCAATATGACATATGAGTAAGCGGAAATAACCAAGTGACGGACAGGAATGCAACGTTTGCTTCCTCAACAGTATACACTGCTCGCAACAATCTACATGAATGGCATTGATTATTTGATTTCATAAATCGTTGCAATTACATTGGAAATTATTTTAATAATTTGATTCTTTCAATAGTTGACCAAATGTTATTATTATTGGTGACGAGACGATTAATTGCCAATTATTCGTCACCAATAATGATTTTAATGCATTGGAAATATCCTTTCATTGTGAATCTAAAAAATAAAAATCCAAAATTTTGCCGCCCCCCAAATCTTGCCACCCTGTGCACGAGCACAGAATAGCACGTGCCTAAATACGGGCCTGCCTGTCTGCCTGTGGTAGATAAAATGTCCCTCTATGACTTTAGACTGGAAATTATTAAATCCCTTCTTTCAAAAACAGAAATACTAGCACGGCCCCCACACAATTATGGAAACGAAAGAGTAATACAGTTGCACATAGCCTCATAAAAAGTGAAGATCATGATGCCTGGAACCGTCTAAAAAGAAAAAGGTGTCGCTTTGCTTTAATAAAGGAGTCCAAAACTGTCACACGGCCTTTTACTGTTCTAACTGCTCCAACAAACCTGGCCTATGCCCCGGTAACTGTTTCAAAGAGTACCACAAGGATTTGTAAAAAAAAAATTAATAATAGACAATAAAATAGTTGTAATAATAACACCAACAATGAACTAGTCCTATATGTTCGAATTTCGTTGAGTGGCCGGACTTTGGTACATAAATGTGTTGTGGTAAAACATTTCAGAAACATAATACAATGCAAAGTGATAATGGAATATACACAAGCAGTGAAATAGTTACTAAAAGTGTTTATAATGTAAGATAAATAATTTTAGTCGGGCAGAAACACCCCCCAGGAGCAGAGGTATGCTGGCGTGCCACAGAAAATGACTTCACATTTTTGCCAAAACAATTCTTGGAAAATATTTATTCTTGACATTACCTATTCAAGGCAAAAAAGTTCGTGTATCAACAAAAAAAAATTTCAGCTCCTCTAGTCAAGTTTAGGGTCCTGCAGTGAATGTTAAACAAACTGCTGCTTCATTGTTATAGCTTCACTAGTGGCCTTGTATGAGTCAGCGTGCACGTTGTAGTTTCTGTGTTCAAATTTTGATTATCTGAAACCCAGTTCTTACCTGACAATGGGACCTTGTCATTGATTCAGTGTAATCAGTTTGTTCATGAATGATGCAACGAATGCTTTATTTTCTTTTTTTGCTTTAAAGATTAATCTTTACACACAGTTCATTTTCAGAACATAATCTAATTAGCTTTATTTTCTTATAAGCTTCAAGAAACTTGTCTGTTACTTTTTTGTTAGTCCTAATGAAAAAAGCAATCTAAGTACAAAAACTGAAAAGTTTTAAATTTCCCCACTTCAATGATGGTAATGTTTTCTACTTTTCCACATTATTCCATTAATCTGCGTCTTTCATTACTTCCAACATCATTAATTATGTTCCAGATATAATACCCACAAGCAAATCTGATATACTGGTAACTTTACCCTGAATACACCACGTAGTCTGTCTGAATATTTAAGAAGTCAAAAGGACGTGTTTACACTGGTTCAAATATGGGACAACACACATCACATTATATTAACTTTTATTTCTCACTTTTTGTTACCTTAATACATATATCCGTGTAATGTATAACATAATTTAAAGCATACGTTCTAAATAAATTCCAAGCATAGCAGGAATGAAAAGCACAGCTTTCATCTTTTCTTAAAAACGTTTTTTCTGTTCATTAAATCTTATATTAAGAGCACTTTCAATCCAACAAAATGTAGTACATCTTATATTATTTTTAATCAGCTGTGTGTTTGCTTTTTTTATGTATTTCATAAAATGTTGGAGAGATTGTATTTTATAACTTTTTTTAACACATAAAGCTGACAGTAATAAAAGTTGAACATAATAGTCAAACAATAAAAAGTTTCTTTTCATACCTTCCCTGTAACTTTAATAATTTTATATAATTATTATGCTGTTGATTCCATAATAATAATAAATGCATTTGTTATATATAACTAATTTTTAGTAACATATTATTTAAAACACAGTAACACTGTATGAAAGTTTCATGTGTAGGTACCTCATACAAAACTGTTATAGTTATCAAAAGCATGGAAGAATGCTATACAAATATAAATTTTTCATGATTTAAAGTAAATTGCAATATTCATAAAATAAATCTGTTAGTATGTGACCAACATACAAAAAATATGTAAATTTGAATGTTTCTAAATAATTTATGCTCCAACAATGTAAGCTACAAATCCTAACACTGTCTTATTTTACACATAGTATAATACAGTAAGAGCACAAATAAATGACACCCTTGGAAGTTACTGGTACCTCTATATGAAGAAAATATGCAGTTTTTCTTACCTAAGCAGCCTTTCAGTCATCTATGCTGTAATATCTGCACACAAGTAGTATACTCAAATAAACACAACTTTTAGTCTATTATAACTTCCTTATCACATACTTTTTACTCATTACATTTGGATCACAGGTAAGCAAGTTAATATTCAAGTCACTATGCAATAACTTCAAAAATTACATAAAAATGTACCTAACTTTCTTATTACCAATTATTATGAATCTAAAAAAACTTGCTAATTTTAAATGGTGAAACTGTGATATTAATGCATAAATAAACAAACAGAAGACATTTTCAAGACTGTATATAATTAATATTATTTTAAAATACTATTTTGGTTATTATGTGTTATGATCTAATTCATCAAATCAATCTTTTCATGTTCGGAAAGAACTGATAAAATAAGAAACACAGGTATTTGGTTATATGAAAACATTTAGTTTATGTTAGTATTTGGAATAATAAAAAAAAAAATCACTCTAATTTAATAAAGGAATAAAAACGGAAAACTACGGTGTACAATGGAAGCACATAGTAAGGTATATTTTTGAAGATAGTAAATGCACATTATGTGGAGAAGTTACTATTACGTTTTTGGTTTGACATCACAGCATAAACATGGAAATTGTTTATTTTTAAGTACATTCTAACACCAGTAAACTACTGACAGTAAAACATAAGACTGTACTACACTTCCTTCAGAATACAGTAAAAACCTATAATAATATCAAGCACTGCATTTTTAAAAAATCGCAGCCGTATCCTAGTTTACTATATTAATAATAATTGTTATTAAAAAATATAATAAAAATTATTCTTAATTCTTAGTTCACACTTGTAAAAAATTATCTATGCTAATAATTAAACAAAAGGAAACAATAATGTAATAAATATCTTCTAATGACTTATAAAGATAATATTTGGTAGCAGTAAATTTTCTTTAAAAAAAGAGGAAAAATTTGCCGTGATGATAATTTATTCTTCAGATGCGGCAGCAGCAACTTCTTCAGTAGGTTTTTCTTTCTCTGTAACGTCATCGCTTTTCTCGCCATTTTTTTCGCTGTCGCCATCACCTTTGAAAGATGGTCCTGGTTCTGAGTCATCATCAAGTACAATCTCTTCTGGATCTGGGGCTCGAGGAAGGAATTCACAGTCTGGGTACATTTTTGTAAATATTTCTTTGGCCTATAACATCACAATTACAAAACTACTGCAATATTTACAATATACATATAAAATATATACATATCATGTTTAAAATCAAAGTTATTCATGTCTTTTGGAATATATGTTCCATTATTTGATGTATATTACTCTTGCAAGGTTGTCATAACATTATGATACACTTACAGACACACAAAATGCTATAGTGAAAGACAATTATAAAAAAGTTCTGAGAATATCTATCCTCAAAAGTTTGAAAAACTAAATTTAATTTTGAGTACCCTATGATGAACAGGCCACACAAATATGTTTGAGGACACATTTTAAAACATACATGTAAAGAATACTTTTGGAGAATTTTAAATATATGATCTGTGTTTCAAAAGTAAGGGCCATAAAGTCATTAAAGAAAATTCAGTATGAGAAAATCAGTATTTGACAAAAATATTGAAATACAATATGGGCTTGAAAATGAATTAGTTTTTAATATCTGTGTACATACTTTCTACACCTATTTTATTTTTCTACATACTCACCATCATCATCTAAGCACTTCTAGTATCTAAGAACAACCCTTTTTAAACCCTGTTCTCAAAAATCTGTCACCTGCGATTTCAGCCAGTTCAACCAATACTGTTTTCAACTCCTCCTCTCTGTCTTCATACCACTGAGATAAAGCACTTCTTGAAATGAAGGAAGAACATGGAAATCACTACATGCAAGGTCCTGGCTGTAAGGTTGTGATCAGTGAAAAGGTTTCTACTTTAATTTATGAATCTTCTCAACAGTGCATGTGGCAATGTATGGGCATGCATTGTCAGGAACAAGAACAATTACCAATGACAGAATCCCACTTTGCTGGTTCTGAATTGCATGCCTCAGTGTTTCACAGTAAACATCTGCTATGACCATTGTTCCTGGCTCCATGAAGTCCACCAATAGGACATTTTTGTACCAGAAAATATTGTCCATGATCTTTCACACTTCATGGACCTGTTTGAATATTTTTGAATTCAGTAAACTTGAAATGACTCCACTGCATGGATTGTTGTTCTTTATGACAACAACATGCTTTATGAAACTCCGACTTTTTTGATTGAAATAAAAGAAAACCTCTCATTGGGGGGGTATTGTAACGGGACAGAATTGGGTGATGGATTTTGATTTAATTGTGAATGTGACGAGGAGTTACCCACACAGGGCCTCAGTCTTTGACAATAGACATTCCTTGTCGGGGCACCTAGTTGTACATTCGGTCTGTCTGCCCTGCAATAAGCTACGTTTCCAGGTGCTCTGGAATGTGAAAGCGTGCGGACATGCTTGCTTGCACGTTTGAATAATCACGAACTTTTTAGCGAGCCCCAGGTCGTATGTTGCTCAGCTAACTACGGTAGACTCGCTCTCAGAAAGAAAAATTACGGTGTGACGTGATGCCCTTTTAGCCAATCACAGAGCAAGTTGGTGCATGAAGAAGGCTTTGGCCATCTTGGACGCTGGCGTTTGGCGTCTGTTGTCTCGTAGCTGTAGAACCGCGCGGTTCAGCATAAAGGCTTTCAAGCCGAACTATATTAAAACTTTAAAAAATGTGTTCTAAATATAGCAAAGAGTGGTAAAGAAGGACTGCAAACTACAATTAAAATGTAATACAGTGTAAACAACGAACAGTGAGCAAAATTTTAATCAGTGAAAACATTTTGGAATAACAGTGAGCAAAAAACCGGCTGATTTTGACACGTGCCTGAGGTGACCACAGGGAAGTAAACATTATGTAAATCAACAATTTCTATTAAACAACTCAAATTAAAGGTCATAATAAATGAAGAGATCTCTTAGTAAAAAAAGGGGGTAAAATGTGTGAAAGTGAGAGCGAGCGGGTACTGGGTTGTCTTATAAAATAAGAAGAAATATTTCATCTAATTATAGTAAGTAAATATATTAATTTTTATGTTACGTAAGAATCAGTAAAGAAATTTAAAAAATAAAAAAGAGTATACAAAGAAATGTTAAATAAAACTGAGCTATTAACAAACACAATGAGAGTGGAGTATATTAATGACGTAAACCCTAAGTCACGCTTATAAATCATGAGTTCGTGTGAAGGACCTTGGGAACCCAGAGAAGGTAAGTGATGAGTTTTATTATTAATTAAAATGTGGTAAAGTGAAGGTAATATTATATTGGCCCCCTGAACTTGGACTGTTTTATAAAATCAATTGTATGTATTTTATGTAAACCACACCTACAAATGGATATAAGCGTGATTTGGGGGTACGTATAAATTACGTGCATGTTATGTGATGTACATACGAGAGTTACGTAATACGTATAATATTAATTAATACTGAGTACATGTAAGGTTAAATTTTTTTGTAAGATTAAAATCTAATAAAGAATATAAAAATGGATAATAATGAAAATAAAGTCAGTATGATTGATATAACTGTCACGGATGAGGTAGAAATTAATTCAGACCCTAATGTGGTCAAAGAAAGCGTTTTAAATGAATCAGATGATATAAATGATTCAGGAATGGAGACCACTCCAAGCCTAATAGATGATAATAATTTAACACAATCTGTAATAATTAGTGACGCGGGAGCAAAATCGACTCCCGTAGTAACAAAAACAAAAGAAAAAGAATGGTCAATGGACGATATCATAAATTTTATGAGTAGACGTTTTGATAGTAGTGATAAAATTTGATGAACAGAGTAGAAATTTTGAGGAAGTAAATGTTAAATTTAACGAACTTAAAATTGATATTGATATCAATGATGTTAAGAATAAATGTGAGAGTAATTTTAACGAATTAAAATACGAATTAAACGAAAAATTGAGTCAGTCATTAAAAAGTATGAATAATAGAATTAATGAAATAGATAGTAGTATGTCAGAAAGAATTGATAAACAAATACATGAGGTGACTGAAAATTTTGAATCTAAAATAAATAAATGTAATACTGACACTGAATATAAGTATAGTAGTGTAGTGGATAAGATTAAAAAAGTTAATCAAAATATCAATGAGTATAGAAGTAATACTGATGTTAAAATCAATGAAATCGAAAATACTTGTAAAACAGAAATACAATTGTTACAAGAGTCAGTCAATATAATAACCAAAAGTAGCATACAGTCTGAATGTACTAATGATAAGAAATTCTGTTCAATTGAGCAGAGCATAAACAATGTTAAAGACGAATTGCAAGTGGCCATAAGCCAGAAGATGAATAATATTACGGAGAGAATATTAGCAACGCGAGATGTCAACAATGACATAGAACTAGAATCATTTAGTCATGATAGTAGGGGGGTACACCCTATGCAGTTTCTAAATCGGGTGAGGGAGTTTAACAAGTTTAACCATAATAATTGGGAAGTACAATTGTTAAAAATAATCAAGTGTTTCCAAGGGAGTTCCGCGATATGGGCGGAGGCTCATAGAACAGAATGGGAAAATTATTAGAGTTTTGAAAGGGCATTCCGCGAAAAATACTGGTCGGAAGATCAGGAAGTTTTGAGAAGTCGAATTATGGGCCCGGGTAATTTTGGGGGTCATAATAATAATGTCACCATATATGTTACAAGACTATATAATGAGGCTAAATACCTCGAACCTCCGCTACCTTTCAGATCGTTTGTGAGACACATCAGCAAACATTTACCCTGGGAGGTACAAATATCATTAATGACACGGGAGATAGCTGAGATAAATGAACTAGAAAAAATATTGGATATTTTTCAGAGCATCAGAGATACGGAGGTAGGCAGGCATCCGAATCCACCGGTAGCATTCAATAACGGAAATCATAACCAAACAAGGGGGTACCCTACAGCATACAGGGGCGCGAGGGTGGATAGTAGTAACCATAGAGGCGAGATGTGGAAATTGCCGAATTGTGAGTACGAAAATTTTGCTATCCGAACAGTATGTTACAGATGCAACAAGGTGAGAGATTGCCAACGGAGCAACATGGCCTCCACTCATCACAGTTAACGACAACGAGGCGGAGGTAATGGCAGAGGAGGTGGAGATGCGATGAGAGGTAGAGGAGGATATTCATCGAACGGCGCAGCAGTACCACAGGGAAACTAGGGGGGACAGTGGATGACAGGACCCAACCATTGTCAGCAGGTAGCAGTGGGGTCCAAGAAGAATGTAACTACCAGAGCAATATCAATATCACAGACATGTCAAAGGTGTTGTTGGAGGAAGACAACACGGAGATTATGGAAACAAAAACCGGGTTGACAGAGATGATTGTCAACATAGAAGGTAAGAACTTTAAAACATTAATAGATACAGGAAGTGAGATATCAGTAATTTCAGAAAATGTAATGGGAGAATTACAAAGGGTAAATAAACATATTCCATCATTACTAGTTGCGGGTATAACAGTAGTGGGGGTAACCAGAGTATGGAGTAAAAGAGTTACTAGACAAGTACAATTAATTATATTCCTTAATGAAACTGAATTTGAAAATACCTTTCTAGTGGTTAAGGGACTGAGTTTAGATGTAATCTTGGGAAATGATTTTTTGGAGAGAAATAAAGCAGCAATAGATTTTAATAAAAGAATAGTAGAATTTAATAATGGGAGTGAACCAGTCAGGGTTAATTTTAAGAGGGTGAAAGATGAGATTAAAGTTACAGGAATAAAAATAATACAGAAGCGAGTAGGCGATGGAGACATAGAAACAAGAGTGAATATATGTCGAGAGAGTGAGAGGGTAGAGAATTATGAGAGAGAGATGAATGCAAGTGATGAGAGAGTATGGGAAAATAGGGCGGATAATTTTTTTAATGAGGGTGGAGTTGTAGGGAGTCCCCAGCGACAGGCGTTGTGGGCAGTTGTGGAACGTTTTAGAGAAGTGTTTGCGGAGTTGCCTGGAAAAGCTAGGAACTATGTATGTGAGTTGAAGGTCCGAGAACACTCACCCTACATGCACAGGAGTTATCCAGTGCCATTTTCAAAGAGGAGAGCCGTGCAAGAGGAGTTGGACAGAATGATGGAAGGGGACATTATTGAGAGATCGATATCGCCATACTCGAATCCATTAGTAGTGGTAATCAAGAAGGATGGAAAGGTAAGATTGTGTTTAGACGCTAGGAAACTTAATCAAATTATAATACCTGACCGGGAGTCACCGGAACCCATAAATGAAATTTTTCAGAAATTCAGCGGAGTCAAGTACATGACATCTTTAGATCTGACAGCAGGATACTGGCAAGTTCTGCTAGCAGCAGAGAGCCGGAGATATACTGCATTTCTCTTCAATGGTAAGAATTATCAGTTCAAACGTTTGCCACTTGGACTTAACACTGAGTGTAGCAAGTTTCATAAAATGTCTAGATATGATATTGCACCCTAAGGACTTGGATTTTTTAACTGTATATGTTGATGACATATTAATAGCATCACGAACATTTTCAGAACATCTAGAGCATCTTGAATATGTGTTAGATAAATTACAACAAGGGGGTCTAACGGTTAATTGGGATAAATCCAAGTTTCTACAAACCGAAATACACTTTTTAGGTTTCATCATTACTCCAGAGGGAATTCTAGCTAACCCCGAGAAGGTAGAAGCTATTATGCGCTTTCCAGAACCGAAAAATATTAAGCAACTACAAAGTTTTTTGGGACTTTGCAACTTTTATAGGAAATTTCAGAAAACTACGCACAGACGACAGCCAGATTGAGCGCCGTTCTACAGAAGAATAAACAATGGAATTGGGGAGAGAAGGAAAGGGAGACGTTCGAGGAGATAAAGAAAAAATTTTCGAATATGGTAATGATGAATCACCCTGATTTTTTGAAAACTTTCTATTTGCAGACTGACGCCAGTAACGTCGCCCTAGGAGCGAAGTTATACCAAGAAGATGATGATAAAGAACACCAGACGATAGCCTTCATCAGCAGATCCTTTTTGGCGGCCGAACGGAATTACACGACTACAGAGAAAGAACTGTTGAGTATCGTGTTCGCTGTAGGAAAGTTTCAAACCTACATCTTGGGCAACCAGACAATCATCAGAACCGATCGCAAAGCATTATCATTCCTAAACACGTGCCGATTAACCCATAGCCGGCTAACCAGGTGGCTACTAACATTACAGGAATATAATTTTTCATGGGAATATATATATTTTTCAGGTAATAAGGTACCAGACACTCTTTCCAGGGTAGATGTCATAGAAAACAAAACAGGGAGGGATCTTAAGGAAATAGAGATTTTTCGTTTAACAAGGGAAGATAGAATTTTTGGTGAGGAATTAAGGGAGATAAAAAACATACAAAGATCAGATAATAAATCGGGTAAAATAATCGCTAGTCTAGACACAGATATAGATGGGTCTGAATATAATACACATTTCCAAATATATCAGGGAATTCTGTTCAAGAAAGTAGTGGGGGGTGAACGTGATTGGAGGTTGGTTGTACCTGAAGAGTTGATAGATAAAATTATTTGGGATTGTCATGTGAGATATGGGCATTTTGGGGCGAAAAAGTGTACGAATGTGTTAAAAAAGTCTTGTATTTCTACGAATATGGAGAGGCGAGTTAGAAGATTGTTACGAGTGTGCGATTTTTTGTCAGAGGTCAAAAGTAGTGAAATATAGGGTAAAGGGGATTTAAATTATGTTAAAGTGGAAAGACCGTTTAACTTAGTGGCTGTAGATTTATATGGGCCATTGCCCAAAGGTAGAGGTGGGGTAGTGTATGTTTTTGTTATTTTGGACACTTTTTCTAAGTTTTTTAGGTTGTACAGTGTGAAGAGAGCTACGAGCCGGGTGCCGAGTGAAAAGATCACCAAGGATTACATGATAAACGTAGGTAAGCTGAAGATAATTTTATCTGATCACGGACCCCAATTCATCAGCAGTAGGTGGAGACAGACTCTTGGCTGGGAAGGCATCATACCCAAGCATACGGCAGTATACCATCCATAGTCTAACCAGGCAGAGCGGGTGATGAGAGAGATTGGGAGGATATTTCGGGCATATTGTCACGCTAAACATACTGAATGGCCTTTGTACGTAAAGAAAGTAGAAGAATGGTTGAATAGTACTACTCACGAATCCACCTAGGATATTAGAACAACTTTTCGAGTATCCACCGGAAGAACAGACCATCAACAGAAATGTGAAGATCCAGCTAGCGAATGAGAGTCTACTCACCAAACGGGAGAGGAGAAAACAGAGACACGATGAAAAGGGTAAGTGGACTAAATACGAGGTAGGACAATTAGTGTTGGTAAGGAGACATGATCTGTCTAGTGCACAAGAGAAAGAAATAAAGAAGTTTTACTTGCTATACGAAGGACCTTATGAAATAATAGAGGTAAAAATGAATAATGCTTATGTATTACGCAACCAAGCAACGCAGGAGATAGTGGGTACACAGAACGCAACAAATTTGAAATTATATTGGTCAAAATAAGAAATTGAATCTTAAAATGTTTTGTTTGTTTTCAGAAGGGACTCTCCCCCATTTTCGGGCGGTCACGAACTTACCAATCCTGACCGTGGGTTTTGGCACTTTGGAGGCTGACCATGGTTGGCGGAACTTCCTTCGGGTGGTGAAAACGACGATGGTCCGGCTTCACAAAATTGGTAACAACTAGAAATTCAACTGTATTACTGAACGGGGAGGGGGACCCCTAAGGTACGTGGAGACAATAAATTATACTCACGGTGCATAAATGAGCACAACACCACGTACCAACAATTGCCTAAGAGTGTGTATTAAAACCAAAAATAAAGTGAGGCAATTTTCAAGTATTATTTACCAGTGTCATTTGCAAAATAAAGTCACAAATGATAAATTTTTCCATAAAAAGCACAAATTAATGTAGTTGATAGTAATAAAAGTAAGGTAATGTAATTTAGTGGTAGATTAGGGGGGACGTGAATTCACGTATGGTGTCTGCCCATCTCCAACCCCATCTCGATAAAACACATTTTTGGGTGGTCACGAACTTACTAATCCAATGCAATTGAAATAGAGTAAAATGTTTGAATAATAAATTTTAAATGAGTTTCAAAGGTTTAAATTAAATGATAAAATTAATATGAGGTAGTTATGAGTTTTCTAGTGTAGTTTTCAATGGTTAACTTAATGTAAAATGTTGTAAAAGACAGAGTTTGGGTGATAATAATTATTTCAATAAGGCATTGAGTCAGTCAAAGTTAATTTTAAATGGGTGTTAGACAAAATAAGAATATCTGGAATAAAAAAATAATACAGAAACAGGTCAGTAGTAGGGACACAGTAGCGATAGTGCATGTATGTAGAATAAGGGAGAATAATGTAATTGGAGAGTAAATAGATGGTGGTGAAATTTTGTAAAGAGGGTGGTGGGTGTGGTAAGGAGTCATCAACGACAGGCGTTATGGCGGGAGGGGAATAGTTGTGACGATTTAAATTGTACCAATAATCAAGAAAATAAAATTTTTTAAAAATTAAGGTTGCGAGCTCTTAAGCCATTTAAATCTCACTGTATTAATATAAAATACCTGTATGTACTCAGTATGAGAGGAAGCAGTAATTAATTAGTTATAAGATACTCTAATAAAAAGATAAATTGTAAAGAGTTATTAATATCGTATTTAACCCTTTGCTTGTAAGCAGGCGCTGTCCTGTTGATTCCAGACTCGACATACTTTCAGAGTCTTGTGTGAGTTAGAATAAGATAAAAAAAATTAATGTTAATAATAAAAAAATCTGAAGACATAAATAGTCGCTAACACAACTGATATAAATTATGTATATTTGTTTAGGGATAGTTTGTATAAATAAAAATGTTAACTTAAATATAGTTAGGAACTATATTCTCGCGCGGAAATTGTCCCACTAACTTTTGCCCAGTACCAGGCGAAGGGAGCGGAATTTCTCTCTCTTGCAATGGTGACTTCGTACAGTATAGACGTAGGAGCTGTGCGTTTAAAATATGTTAACGATATTTTGTCTCACCTTAAGAAGGTGTACCAGATGTAGTTGTTTAAAGCATCTGGATGTGTTAATTAATATAGTCATGTAAATAGACAAGAAATTTTAAGTAAAAAAATCGAAACGTAAAAAGGAGTGTAACACAAGATGACTTCGTGCTTCAACAAATAACAACAATTCCAAAGTCGTACCCGGAGATGTGAACTATCAGAAGCCACAAACTCTACTGCACGTGACAGAATATGCAGATCAGGACATCAGAGAATCTACAAGATCATCGTAGATATCTATACCACATATTGTTCAACCTGCGAACTTTTGGAGCCCTTTACAGAGGAAGGCCAGACCGAGATGACGACGTAGCTGTTCCTGTTTCCCAAGGCGGATACCCCAGGACGAGTCTTCTGCATACCAATTAAAAGGTGACTCGATAGCCTGTCTATCGAGGGTTACTAATATTTGTTACACAACACATCTTGAAAGATACTTTTCAGAAACTATTAACTTTGTAAAGACTTATAAATTAAATCTAAGAATTTCATGTAACTATTCTAACTTCATACGTTGTAACAGTTTATATGCTAATGTAGAGTAATATAATTCAAGCAATGATACCATTCTTCCAATGGTTGAATAAAAGAAAGTCTTGCAAGCTAATATCATGAAATGAGTATAATTAAAAGTCTTAATTACAGAAATACAGAAAGTTGACCCGGATCCGAGGTATAGCTATATAAAATCAAGTTTGATCTCAAAGTCTAAAGAAACCTTTCAAATAACTTAATAATTGAATTAGTAATGTCATGGGATCTGTCAGTATATGTTTTTTTAAATGTTAAATAAAGAGAAGTCTTCTTGTTACACACATATGAGGAGTGCTTAGATCAATTGTATACCTTGCCATTGTTTCCTTACACAGTTAGTAAGTAATTTGTTATATTAATTATTTGTGATCAATTCTGTTACAACGTAGGCAGCCCATCTAATTAACGGAGTTTAATTACGAGGGGTTCCCTGGATTTGTAACGCGTAAAAAAGCCGTTACATAGTTTTAAATGGGGTTTGGCGGAGTTACCTGGGAAAGGGCCAGGAACTAACAAGGGAATGAGTATACGGGAAGGGAACACACATCCTCGGTACAAAGAGGGTATCAGGTATATTGTAATAAGAGGAGAATGGTTTAAGTGGAGTTAGAGAATTAGTGGAGGTAAAAAAAAAAAAAAATTATTGAGAGATTGGTGTCATCCTATATAAATCCGTAAGTGGTTGTTAGAGGAAGAAGTGGGGTAAGGTTATATTTAAATGCCCATTCGATAAATCAAATCATTGTGAATGACTGAAAATCACCCGAACCAATTGATGATGAAAATGATTAATAGAAATTCATAATTGAAATGTAATAATAAAATGTAACAAGGTAAAAAGTTAATAGAATTTGAAACTAAACCTAAAACTGAAATGTTTGTAATTTTATTCAGATGCAAATTAAATGTTTATTTTAATGGAAGGAGAGAGAGTAAATTCTTTTTATTAAATTGTAGTTAAGGATTTAATCATTAGTTGGTGCTAGATTGTGTAAGTAGGAATAGATTAGTTTAGGTGAACAAGTAAATATTTTGTTGTATTCACTATGTTATGTTTGTGAAGTCACAATAGGGAAAGTTAAGAAAGAAAATGTATGGTGGTAGAGCACATAATCAAGACTAGGAACCTCATGTAATGAAAATTGTAAAATTTCAAATTTAAATATATCACAAATATATATTTTACTTGTGATTCCCCACTTTCGGGCAGTCACGGAGTCACCAAGCCCTGACCGTGGATTTGGATTATTGGTAGCAAGTGTGGTTAGGCAGATTGTATCCTAGCCATACTTGTTATTATTTTCAAAATTGGTGAATGTAGAAATCAACCGGGGGGTAAATATAGGGGAATCACCAAACTATGGAACAGCGGCTATCATCGTAGGGGGTGGTAGTGCCATGTTAAGGGCTTGTAAATAATATTTAGTAGGATTACTGGTGTCCTCGGACATCAGTAATGCCGAATTTGTTATAACGCTGAACCAAGAACAGTATAGGCAGCGTATACACCCTTAATAAACTTCAGTTCTTGGGGATGCAAATGGGCGCTACAGTCCACCATCAGGAAACAATAGTGTGTATGGAAAAGGAGCTGGCCGTTACAAGCCAGGGGCACAGATAACGCATCTGTGCATAAGGCAAACGCTCGATCCGGGTTATCCGGCGGGTGGTTACCTAATGTAACTGGGTATAAAGGGGGGAAATTAAGAAAATGATGGAAGTAAGAGGAGTAGCTGAGAAATCAGTGAGAGGTAATGACCACTGGAACAGTGGGACAATCAATTTCACTTGCTCTAAAGAGAGAGTTGGTGGTTGATGACCCAGTTCCTGTTCAGTAATGGTTACTATATCTATGATTCAATGATTAGTGATGAATATTCACTTATGAGAACAACCGATTTTAAGTATTAGACTCTATATTGTAATGATTGTATGATCGTCAAGGACATGATATGATTTAAATTGAATAATGTTGTGTATTTGTGTTATTTGTATGTGGTGTGCCTAGGGTAAGGTCATTCACCTGACAATGAGGTATCACCTGATGACTGGTGTGGACTATATAAGGTTCAATGTAATCAATTCATATGTTCTTTGAGTAATTAATTTAATTTAATGATTTGTTTCTTTTATTAATTATCAGAATATATATTTCTGGAATTTAAATTCATTTAATTATTGGGAAAAAAAATTTTTTATTTTAATTTTTTCAGTACAGATTGTGTCATGTTCATGTTCTCGATATATCGATGATTGTGTGTATTGGTAATGTATTAACTGATTCATAGTGTTCACATTATATGTTTTGAAACCAAATGTATTGATAAGGGAATTTATGATAGAAATAAGTTGTTTATTTTATTTTGTGTACTATGATTGTTAGCACGTAGTTAAGAGGAGTTATAAAGTAAATTCATTTAAAGGATTTTGGAATTTTGAAAAATATGAATTGAAAGAGATGATGTAAAGTAACCTCAATGTAAATCTTTGATAGTGGACTTACATTTATTTCACTGTTTGAACAAAATTTAAATACTTTAATTTGATTTGAAACAGTAACGTCAAACAGACAAAATTAAAGGTTGAGAAATGGGAATGAATTTTGTTTGGAAGCAAATATAAAATATTTCTGTGAATTTTATATTAATAATTAATGTGGAGATAGTGTGTTTAATGTAGTAATGAATGTGTACGCACCCAGTACTTGCTAAAGGCAATCCAGCATGTATGTAAGGGGAGATATATCGGTTGAGGATCTGGTTTGGAATAAGGCCAGTTATCGAATTTTATTGAAATGTTACAAGGTGAGGTGGTACTGTGGAGAGTACCTGTCCTACTTTACGGTGTTGGGATCTCAAACAGAGAAGTCCAGTAATGTCGTGCAGGTGCAGCCATAGTCGCCGAGCTAGGGGGGTAGTTTACCCATGATGTATTAAAGATTTAAGGGGGGTTGTTGCTGCCATATCCTCGCTGATCCTCTTAGGGTTAGCAATGAGAGTTTTTCTGCTTCGGCAGAAAACCTCTCATTGGGGGGTATTGTAACAGGACAAAATTGGGTGATGGATTTTGATTTAATTGTGAATGCGACGAGGAGTTACCCACACAGGGCCTCAGTCTTTTACAATAGACATTCCTTGTCAGGGCACCTAGTTGTACATTCGGTCTGTCTGCCCTGCAATACGTTACGTTTCCAGGTGCTCTGGAATGTGAAAGCGTGCGGACACGCTTGCTCGCACGTTTGAATAATCACGAACTTTTTAGCGAGCCCTAGGTCGTATGTTGCTCAGCCAACTACGGTAGACTCGCTCTCAGAAAGAAAACAAATTACAGTGTGACGTGATGCCCTTTTAGCCAATCACAGAGCAAGTTGGTGCATGAAGAAGACTTTGGCCATCTTGGATGCTGGCGTTTGGCGTCTGTTGTCTCATAGCTGTAGAACCGCACGGTTCAGCATAAAGGCTCGCGAGCCAAACTGTATTAAAACTTTAAAAAATGTGTTCTAAATATAGCAAAGAGTGGTAAACAAGGAGTGCAAACTACAATTAAAATGTAATACAGTGTAAACAACAAACAGTGAGCAAAATTTTAATCAGTGAAAATATATTTCGGAATAACAGTGAGCAAAAAACCAGACTGATTTTGACACGTGCCTGAGGCGATCACAGGGAAGTAAACATTATGTAAATCAACAATTTCTATTAAACAACTCAAATTAAAGGTCATAATAAATGAAGAGATCTCTTAGTAAAAAAAGGGGGGTAAAATGTGTGAAAGTGAGAGTGAGCGGGTACTGGGTTGTCTTATAAAATAAGAAGAAATATTTCATCTAATTATAGTAAGTAAATATATTAATTTTTATATGTTACGTAAGAATCAGTAAAGAAATTTAAAAAATAAAAAAGAGTATACAAAGAAATGTGAAATACAACTGAGCTATTAACAAACACAATGAGAGTGGAGTATATTAATGACGAAAACCCTAAGTCACGCTTATAAATGGTAACGGGGCGTAATGGGAGGTTTTATTTTTTATTAATTTTATTTGGTTTCGATGATGATTCCCATGTGGAGTATGACAGTGTTCGAGCAGTGAGCGCGGTGGCATGGCTGTGAGAGCGGAGTGTTGTAATGGAACGCAGTACAATTCCGAGAATTCAGTGTTGTATTACACCCAGAGTACGCGCAACACCAGGAATGCGCGCAGACGATGCTACGCAGCCTGAAATGAAGCCAACAAAAATGACTAAATTATAAAATTTGGTTCGCCACATGGTTTGATGCTGACGGAAGTACCGTGATGACTCCACCCACTGGGGTCTTGTGACTAGTGGCAGTGAAATATCGTCAATGCCTAACACCCATGGACAACACCGGACTTGGTGCAAGTTGATGAACAATTTGTAGCAAGCAGGCTGTGCAATTTCCGTTTTGGGTAGCAGTGGAGTGGCGCACGTTGGTAACGCTCTGGGCAGTCAACTTATAGTCGCGGTGTCGGCCCGACACACGCTAAGACTTGTGGGCCCCAAGAAATCTTTTAAATTTTAACTGAAAGTAATATACCTTCCCAAATAAGTGAAACAGTATACCAAAATGAAGTGAGTGTAGTGCACCAGAAAAAACAATCAACAATATGGTAAATCACAAAAACTTTCGGACATACAACGTAGTGCAACACGTGGCGATGTTAAGTAAACAACCAATAATTCAACTATATAAATGATTGCATTTTTTAAAAAAAAGGACTAAATTAAGTAAATAGGGGGGTTTTGTATGAATGTCGTGTGTGAGCAAACTGGGTCGCTTTATTTAGAATAATAATTAGTATAAGTATTCAATGCAGAAATCAACGTTTTGTTTGATTAATTTTTTGGAAGAAACCGTAACATTTTAAAGAGAGAGAGAAGTTGAGTTTAAAGGAATATAAAATGAAATAATTTTTTAATAAAATTTGAGTTTTATTATATTTTGAGAGAGTAGTGTACGTTATTAAAGTAACCTTGAAATCACGTTGATATTCACCGTTCGTGCGAAGAATCCTGGGCTAAGGTAGGTGAGATGTTTAAATATTATTTTATAATTGTGTATAATATATAATATCACAAATGGCGCTTCCGAAAAGGGACAAGTTTTTATAAATTAAAATTTACATATAAAAACCACACCTACAGGTGGATAACATGATTTGAAGGTTAAGAAAAAATACGTACAAATTACGTAACAGACGTAAGATAGTATGTCATTGTTAGGGTAAGTGTAAGATGTTTTGTATGCAAGGAAATTTGTATAAATTTATAATTTAAAATGGCAAGTAATAATAACAAGAATGATATAAATGAAATTACCAATTTTGATGAATCAGCTATTATGAATAGCCTCGAAATACATTCAACTCCGAATGTAGGTCAAGACGATAAAGATACGAATATAAATATTACAGATGAAATACACATCACAAATGATTCGGGAATACAATTAACCCCGAAGTTAGATAGTAAAAATAAGAAACCAAATGAAAATATAAATACAGTAAAGCCCCGATTATCCGCGAGTGCCGCAAAAAATGTTTAATTACGAACCTCAAAAAAAAAAACAATTTTAATCCAAGCCAACAACAGGGAAAATACAGTGCGAATGTCGAAAATTTCTGACAGGTTTATTGTGCATCGTAATCCTATAGGCCTTCTCGGAATTTTGTTTTGGCTCTTGCTCTTTTGTTTTGGTCAAGTTCACTAACCTTCCCCTCTACGTACATATTCTCTCGGTCTGCCAGTGGTGTCAGTTGTCAGTAAGCATGCTTAGTGATCAGTCGTGATCAGTTCGTTAGTTCCTGAAATTAATAATGGCTGAAAAACGAAAGAAGGTTGTGTTAACGACTGCAAAAAACTTGAAATGATTTCTAAAATAGAAAATGGCGCTTCAAGGAAGCAGATGTGTTTGAATTACGGGATCGGGGAAACAACAGTGCGAGACGTTTTAAAGCAAAAAGACAAACTGTTAGCCTTTGTATCAGTGTCGGACAGTGCTTCTGGGATGAAAAAACGAAAAACTGAAGAAATCCACCTATAATGAACTTGACTCGGCATTAGCGGAATGGTTAGCTCAGGTGCGAAGTGAGGGCACCCCCGTGTCTGGTCCTACCACTGCAGCTAAAGCAAAAATCTTTTTTTATTTGTTAGGCCTAGAAGGAAATTTTGATGCGTCGTCCGGTTGGTTACATCGTTTTAAGAAACGTCATGGAATTAGAGATATTGGTCTACACGAAAAGAAGCTGAGTGGTGATCAACAAGCAGCTGATGATTTTCAACGTGATTTTGAAGAGTTTGTGTTGTCTGAAGATCTGTCATATGAACAAATTTATAACGCTGATGAATCAGGGCTTTTTTGGAAGTGTCTTCCCACTCGTACTTTAGCATTTGAAAGTGAACATCAAGCGGCAGGTCACAAAAGTAGCAAGGAAAGAATTACAATCTTGCCATGCAGCAATGCTGCGGGTAGTCACAAACTTAGGCTTCTTGTAATCGGTAAACCTAAGAAACCGAGGTCTTTTAAGGGGACAAGAGCAGAAAATTTACCAGTTGATTATTTCAACCAAAAAAAAAGGTTGGATGAACCAGCAGATTTTTCAAGAATGGTTTGAAAACATTTTTGTGCCTCAAGTACGTAAACATCTTGACTCAAAAAATTTGCCAATGAAGGCTGTTTTGTTAATTGACAACGCGCCTTCACACCCAGCTACATGTGTGCTTAAATCTTCTGATGGGCAAATCTTCGCAAAGTTTTTGCCCCCAAATGTTACTGCGCTGATACAACCTATGGACCAGGGAGTCATTGCAACCATGAAGAGAACATACAGAACAAAGTTGTTACTGTCAAAAATCGAAGAAGGCTGCGATCTCTAAGAATTTTGGAAGAATTATACAATTTTGGATAGCATTTACGATATTGCGTCTGCATGGGATTACATCAAACCCTCAACCCTTGTTAAATCATGGAGAAAACTCTTTCCGAGTATCGAAACAAATGTCAACCAAAACAGTTGTGAAGAAGAGAATGAAGTCATGCCGACCACTACACTTGTTGACCTAGTGACATCCGTTCCGGGAGGTGAGAATGTCGACGAAGAGAACATAGAAGAGTGGCTGGTATGCGATGCAAGTGAGCCGGGGTTTGAAGGACTGACTGACGTAGAGATAACGAACAAAGCAATGGGAGTGAACGAGAACGAAGAAGAACAAAGTGAAAGTGACGAAGACGAGGCGCCTGCGCGGATGACACACGAAACTGCTTTGCAGCACGTAGACGGATTGCTTCAATATTTAGAGGAACAAGACGATGACGCACATCTGGCAGAAAAACTCATGTTAAGGAAAGTACAATCTAGAATAAAGAAAAGGTGTTTCCAAAGCAAGAAGCAAAAACGAGTGACTGATTTTTTTAAAAAGGCGTAACTGAACATTTTTTGTTAACAGTACAGTATTGTTTTTTGTTTACTGTTCTTTATTTTAGTGATTTAGACGTAGAGCAAAAGTTTCTGCTGTACTGTACATATTTTAAAAGTTTTACATATTATGTATTTGTACAATAAAACAGTTTTTATGCTGAAATATTTTTTTCGTGTTTACACATCATTTTTAGTCTTTTTTCGGGTTATCCGCGTTTTTCACTATCCGCGGTGCCCTTGCCATCCAATTCCGCGGATAATCGGGGCTTTACTGTAGTGAGACGGGAGCAAAATCGACTCCCAAAGTAACAAATATAAAAGAAAAAGAGATGTCAATGAATGACCTATTTAACCTTCTCAGTAAATGATTTGATAGTAATGACAAAACATTTAATGAACAGAATGACAAATTCAATGAATTAAATCAACGTCTTGATAATAATGACAAAAAATTTGGTAAATGGAGTAGTGAAATACATGAACAGAAAGTCAAATGTGAAAGCAATTTCGATGAGTTAAAAAAGCAGAATAACGAATTAAAAACGATATTAATGAAATTAATAAGCATTTAGAAAAAACCAATGAAATATTAGAAACTAACTTTAACAGATTAGAACAGAGTATTGAGAAAATGGTAGAGTCGGTAGAGGAACAAATTAAAAGTAAAGCAACTCAAATAATTAATAACAAGGTAAGTGATGACTGTAAAACAAGTGAGAATTATAATAATAATAATAATATATGTGTAAAAACATGGTATTAGAGAGTAAGGCGATTAATGTTGAGAGTGATAAGGAAGATTTTGTTGTAGTAGAATTTAGTAACGAAGTGTTGTTAGCGAGTGCTGATGAAATTGAGAGAGAGTATGATGAACGGTTAGATGGGCAAAGGGCAAGTTTTCCCCAAGTTTATGGTGAAACAGAGGTTTCACAGGTATTTTATGAGGACAGAGTTTCCTCCGGTAGTTGTGTGGAAGACGAGGTGTCTTCAAATGGTCCCTTTATTTTTTGTGATGGTCTTGGAAGTGCCAAGACATATAATAAGTTTGTTGTGCCTTTGCATGGAATGAGATAGTTCAGGGGGGTTATGAGAGATATTATGAGAGAGAGAGAAAGAGAGAGAGATAGAGATTTTTGAGATAAATAGAGGTTATGAAATGTTAGTGCAGAGTTTAAATGTTGAGAGAGGTGACTTACCTGGTGAAAGAGAGATTGATGATTATTTGGATAATACTGTTGTAAATGATAATAACTTACTTGATGTTGTGATTGATATAGTAAATGAATATGATGATACAAATGACGTGGGAATAACAAAAAATACTAACGGAGACTGGACAAAAGTAACTAATGCAGACAAGGTTTATGAAATAATAAAAAGGCCCAATCCTATAAATTATAATGGTATAATGAATGACATAGAGTTAATGGGTTATTATAATAATAATAATAGTGTAACAAGTGTGAGTAAGGACGATAATTATTATATAAAAGTAAGACTAATACATGATGATGGAGGGTAAATATAAACTCAATGAATGAACATTTTAAATATTTTAGTTTATGGTAATGACATGGCTAGATTATGAAATGAAGTGTGGTAAACAGAAAATTAATGACAAGAATTTGTAAATAAATTTATAGAGAAATTAATTGTGTTTGTATTGTAACAGGTGTTTGATGTAAACAATGTGTGTATGTAGTAGAAATTGTTGTAATAATAATAATAATAATATTTTGGCAGACTAAATAAATAACGAGAATAATTATGAAGGTAATAAATGAATTGTAATTGTTTTGGAGTAAAGTAATTAAAATATGTTGTGTTTTTAATAATGGATGGAATTAAAATAATTTGAGATGAAGTAATTGATTAATTTAAAATGTTATATAAAGAGATTTTGATAATGAATTTAAATGATTTCAGGAGATTGGAATTTGATAATAAATAGTAAATGTCAAAATGTGTTTAGTTTGTGGAATAACATGGTTGTTAAAATGTTTCAGAAGATACATGGAGTTATGTACATTATTTGGTGTTTATATTTGTGTGTCTATGACAGTATGTGAGTGATGTAATGTAAGTATGAATTTTTTAATGCAGTAGGTTAGGGATAAGGATTATAAAAACGTGTACTTTATATAATTGTTGAAATGTATCTATAGAAAGGTCATTCACATGACAGTGAGACATCAGCTGACTGCTGGGGTTATAAATGTAGTATGTCACATAAAAGTGATTTGCAGATTTTGTTAATGTAATGAAATGTTTGAATATAATATTTTCAATGTGTTTAAAAGGTTCAATGGGTCTAAGAGATTTTATGTCAAGTGATGAAATTGATTTGAGATAGTTTTGATTTTTCAATGAGTAATGTAGTGTAAAATGTGGTAAATGTTAGAATTCGGGTGACAAGCACAAAGAAGGCATTTGAATTAATCAATCCAAGTTAAGTTTAAAGGGGTGTTAAACAGAATTAGAGTCTGGGGAGTAAAAGTAATGTAGAATTGAGAATTAACAGTGACACAGTAGTGATAGTGGGTATATGTAGAATATGAAAGTGATGTAATGGGAGAGTAATTAGTTGATAGGGGAATTTTGTAAGGGGGGTAGTGTGATAAGGAGTCCTCAACGAAAAGCGTTGTGGCGGGAGGTGAATAGCTTAAATGGGGTTTGGCGGGGTTGCCTAGGGGAAGTCCAGGGACCAATAAGGGGATGAGCATAGGGTGGGAACACATGTCCTTAATACAAAGCGGGTAGAGGGCATTTTGTTATAAGGGTAGAATGATATGAAGGGAGTTAGAGAATTATTGGTAAATATTTTGAGAGAGGGGTGTCAGACTAATTAAATCTGTTAGCAAGTGTTAGAGTCAGAAGGGAGATAAGGCTACTGTATATTTAATCACCCATTTACAAGTTGAATTATTATGAATAATTAAGTCGCCCAAACTAATTGAGAATGGAAATGTTAGAGAGAATCATAGTTAAAAATAATAATAATTGAAACAAGTGAAAGATTTTAATAGAATTTGACAATAATATAAAGCTATAAAATGTGTAAATTTTGGTCAATTTAAATATGAATTTTATTGTGTATTGCAAGGTAATGGTAACAATGTTATTTTTAAGTGTTCTATGTTTATTAGGTGGTATTATGTTTGAAGGTAAACATTTACAAACATGTTTCACGTATTTTATAGTGTAGCTTTGTGTAGGATATATATGTCAATTAATTAAACTATAAAGTTTTACCTTAATCCGTCTATGTGATCGCTTAACTTTTCTTCTTTTCTTCTAACGCGTTTCGGATTGTTAATCCATCATCAGAGGTTAAAATAATTCGTCGGTTAAGACTTCGTTAAACATTAAAAGTTGCGTAAAAGACATTTAAAAATTACACTAAAAGAACATTTAAAAATATAGTCCACAAACACAGCGACGTAGCGGATGCGAGTGCGCACTCAATACCGGTCAGCGACGTACTCAATATTGAGTGCGCACTCGCATCCGCTACGTCGCTGTGTTTGTGGACTATATTTTTAAATGTTCTTTTAGTGTAATTTTTAAATGTCTTTTACGCAACTTTTAATGTTTAACGAAGTCTTAACCGACGAATTATTTTAACCTCTGATGATGGATTAACAATCCGAAACGCGTTAGAAGAAAAGAAGAAAAGTTAAGCGATCACATAGACGGATTAAGGTAAAACTTTATAGTTTAATTATAATAATTGTGACGCGGATACCAATACAATGACTTTAAAATATATGTCAAGGTAATTCACATGACCCAGAGAGATCAGCTGATGGTTGATGTTAGAAACAGAACCAGTTTCTAGTAATTAATTCACGCAATTGTGTTACTTAATTAAATTAAATAATTTCATTTTTTCTTGATACTGCGAAAAGAAATATTTTAAGATTAAAATTTTGAAAAAAAAAAAAATTTTTATTTTTTTTATACCTGCTGTATAGATGGTTGTTTTGATGTTCAGAATATTTTGTGGGTTGTATGTATTGTTAGTGTGTTAACTGATTTATGTTATTCATATTATATGTGTTATAAACAAATATTAGAATAAGTGAATTTATGATCTAATAAGATGTTCCTTTTATGTGTTTTTATGATTGTTAGTAACAGTCAAGAAGAAATGTAGATTCATGTAAAAGATTTTGAGATTTTAATGAAATTAATGGTAATGTAAAAGTTTGATTTTGAACTTAGCTTAATTTTGAACAAAATTTAAGTGATTTGGGCTGCTGTGTTTTGATTTGAAACGTAACGTTAAATTGAGAAAAGAAATTGAACTTGGAAAGATACAATATTTTATGGAGTTTGTGAAAAATGTAATAATAAGTATGTGTACGCACCCAGTACTTGCTAAAGGCAACCCAGTATGCATGTAAGGGGGAACATATCGGTGGAGGATAGGGCATGGTATAAGGCCAGGGTTTTGATTTTGGGGTGGAATGTTAGGTTAGGTGTACTATGGTGAGTATCTGTCCGAGTTTATGGTGTTGGGATCTCGAACAGAGAAGTCCAGTAATCTCGTTCAGGGGCAGCCATAGTCGCCAAGCTAGGGGGGTAGTTTACCCATGATGCGTTAAGAATTAAAGGGGGGTTGTTGGCACCATATCCTCACCGATCCTCTTAGGGGTTTAGCACTGAGAGTTCTTCTGTTTCAGCAGAAGACCTCTCATTGGGGGGGTCTTGTAACAGGGCGTAATGGGAGGTTTTATTTTTTATTAATTTTATTTGGTTTCGATGATGATTCCCATGTGGAGTACGACAGTGTTCGAGCAGTGAGCGCGGTGGCATGGCTGTGAGAGCGGGGTGTTGTAATGGAATGCAGTACAATTCCGAGAATTCAGTGTTGTATTACACCCAGAGTACGCGCAACACCAGGAATGCGCGCAGACGACGCTACGCAGCCTGAAATGAAGCCAACAAAAATGACTAAATTATAAAATTTGGTTCGCCACGTGGTTTGATGCTGACGGAAGTACTGTGATGACTCCGCCCACTGGGGTCTCGTGACTAGTGGCAGTGAAATATCGTCAATGCCCAACACCCATGGACAACACTGGACTTGGTGTAAGTTGATGAACAATTTGTAGCAAGCAGGCTGTGCAATTTCCGTTTTGGGTAGCAGTGGAGTGGCGCACGTTGGTAATGCTCTGGGCAGTCGAATTATAGTCGCGGCGTTGGCCCGACGCACGCTAAGACTCGTGGGCCCCAAGAAATCTTTTAAATTTTAACTGAAAGTAATATACCTTCCCAAATAAGTGAAACAGTATACCAAAATGAAGTGAGTGTAGTGCACCAGAAAAAACAATCAACAATGTGGTAAATCACAAAAACTTTCGGACATACAACGTAGTGCAACACGTGGCGATGTTAAGTAAACAACCAATAATTCAACTATATAAATGATTGCATTTTTTAAAAAAAAGCCTAAATTAAGTAAATAGGGGGGTTTTGTATGAATGTCATGTGTGAGCAAACTGGGTCGCTTTATTTAGAATAATAATTAGTATAAGTATTCAATGCAGAAATCAACGTTTTGTTTGATTAATTTTTTGGAAGAAACCGTAACATTTTAAAGAGAGAGAGAAGTTGAGTTTAAAGGAATATAAAATGAAATAATTTTTTAATAAAATTTGAGTTTTATTATATTTTGAGAGAGTAGTGTACGTTATTAAAGTAACCTTGAAATCACGTTGATATTCACAGTTCGTGCGAAGAATCCTGGGCTAAGGTAGGTGAGATGTTTAAATATTATTTTATAATTGTGTATAATATATAATATCACAAAATCGCGAGTTCGTGTGAAGGACCTTGGGAACCCAGAGAAGGTAAGTGATGAGTTTTATTATTAATTAAAATGTGGTAAAGTGAAAGTAATATTACATGATTGCTGAAAATTCACAGACTTGATACGTTCTTCCACACTTACAGTATTTGAGAAAAACTATCCATAGCAGTGAACAGGAGTGGGAGACATGAAACAAAATCATAACATATATATCCTATCCTTTCATAGTATTTCTGTTGAAAGCATTCCTCAATCCTTTTGTATTTGGTTACACCTACAGTTCCCGCTACAGCAACAACAGTTTTTTTTTTTAATTTTGTATTTCCAATCATATAATTCTCCTATCTCTGAATAGTTTTATAGGCATTCATTTGGTCTGAGTTTCTTTGTCTTCAGTTAACTGTAAGTTATTTGGCACACTGTGGTTGCTGCTGCAAGTGATATATGTGCTTTATACAGTTTCATTAAATACCATATTGGCCCAAATATAAGCCAATGATATTTTCCTTAAAATGTTCTTCCAAAAATCATACTCATCTTATATGCGCAACCTAACATTTAAAAATTTCGTTTTAAGTGCCTAGCATATTTTGTAACACTCGCCAGCTGCACAGGCTTGCCATATGCGTAGCGTGGATCAACATGCGCGTTTTATAACGAGCTCAAGGTGAAAATCCCAAACATACTTTCACCACTACGCTGAAGTACCGTTTGTGTCAGACGTTAAAAAGTTGTTCACTTTAAGCTCCTTTTATGCATCCGATTCAAATCATACGATAAAATATCGTATGACAAGTTTTGCATCCCAGTTGACTCCAATTTTTATCATGCGTCAAAAATATTGGAAGTGGGAGTGAACAAACTCCGTGTTGCCATCAACAGTACTGAAAATGAATCCGTGTGTGTTGTATGCCGCTTATCGGTTCATTTTTATGGGCTACGGAAATGGGATCCCATAGTGCTTTCCTGTTCTGAATTTCGTCAGTTAGCCTTTCTGTATTAATGTCTTACATATTTACAAAACAAATTAATAAAATCGCACCACGACATGAATACCACCGATTACTTGGCATAACTGGCCTCGCCGACGCTAGGCAAGAAGGTTGACAGCACTGATGTCTGAAAGTCATACGATAAAAAACTCGTGAGAGTGCATAAATGAAACCATTATGGCCCATGTATCTAAACAGCTCGTCCGATATTTATCGGATGCGTTTCCTAGGACATTGCAATATGTTTTTGAGCACAGAACGATAAATTTATCGTACGACAGTGCATAAAAGAGCCCAATTGTTTCTGTTGTTCTACATGATGTAAGAGTTTTTATCGTAGGTTATCGTACGATATAAATCGGATGCATAAAAGGAGTCTAAGGTTAAGTCAACAAAGTGAATATTCATGGCCAATCCACAAATAAAGGATAGTGTTGAACAGAGGATGCTGTTGGCGTGTTGAACAGAAATGACACCAAGCATATCCAATACCCCGGGAAGTTATTAGAATGAAGACACTGGAGTGGCATGTGAGTTGAAATTTCCAATTACTGAATTTAAAGCAAGCTTGGGTTGGTGTAAACACATGATGTGGCGTTTGGATGTGTTTACGATTGTAGCGGGTCATTTTTGGGTGTTTTTATTTTTAACCGTTTGGGGCATTATTATATTTTTACTTATTTCGTTTTCGGGCGGACTGGTATAATAAATTTGAAAAAACTGTAATTGTATTGTGCAACGTTATTGTCCAAGCAACAGCACGAGGTTGAGAAACCGCGTTTGGAACAAAAGGCAATGCGCAATTTCAGTGGTGTAACACGGCTGAAGAATTTACCTCCACCAAAATTCTAAGAACTCTGTGCATGTGTTTTGACGCCCGTATGCAACTCAGCCGGGCGGGGATCGGCACTGACGCCGTGAAAGACACGACAGTTGAGACAAACATGGAGCTGGGACGAACAGTTAGTAGTTCCAATCGACCGACTACCGGAAAACGGCGTTAAACTCCGCCTACTGTGAGCGACATCAGCCGAGCAGATGCCAATATCGGCCTCTGGACACACACACATGCCAGTTATGATCCATGCATAAAATGGTTATGCCACCGCAATTAATCACCAACGGCGACTAAAACTTGGTGGCATTGAATTGCCGCTTCCGCCAGTTTAACCCAGCACATTAGGCAGTTCCACTACTGAAGCCTGCCGGCTAGGAACGAATTAGGCTACACGCAGAAGTTTTTCTATTATTTTCACTTTAAATTCAAATATCAGTGAAGAAAAGTATGTGACGATAATACATCCGTGCGGTAGAAACTAACCGAGTGTTATTTCGGACCTCAACATTATAACATTTCATAGAAAGATGACTGTGCGTGAAGACCGCGTGGCGGCCGTGGGGGAAGTTTTAATAATAAAATGTTAAGGGGATTTTAAATTGTGAATGAGAGCGTGTGCGAGCAATGCTGGGCTGTCCTATATATATATATATATATATATATATATATATATATATATATATAGGTGTGAATGAAGTTATATAATTGTCCAAGATAAGGTAAGCAATAGTCAGTAAGGTGCAAGAGTTGCACAACATGTAACAAGAAGATTTAACATTTCAACATTTCTGAGTAATAAAAAAGTCTGATTTCTCTTCCATACAATTGAGAGTTAAATTCTTTCAATGCCTTATTTCGTTATATGTATCGTCAGAGTTCGTCGAACGAAATGGGTTAGTCCACACTATGCAATCCGGCCAGATCAAAGTCGTAAGGTAAGTGGAAGTGTTAACTTAATTTGAATAAAATAATTTAACCGAGGAAAAGGTAAAAGTTACAATTGGTGCCGTGACCAGGATGTAATATAACTGAAGAGGGGTTATTTTAACACCGGCCTACATCTGACGATGCATAGCGAAGTAGGGTTATGAAAGCAAATTGATTTGGTAAAATATCAGTTTTGAAATAAAATTACTAATTGACAGTTGTTACGTAAGAAAAAATAGATAAAGTAAAAATGTCCGAGAATACAGAAAAAAGTAGTATAATAAATTCAATTATGAGTGAAAGTGGCCTTGAGTCGCAATCGCTGGATGAAAGTGGTATGTTGAGGGGGGAGACGGGTGCTGTTACAGAAACAGCTGGCGGCAGTAATGTAATAGTTCATTCCACTCCGATTGCGTCTCAACCACAACCAAACGAAATAGACGTTGATTCGGGGATTCAATTGACCCCCGTTTCAACTAATAAAAGTAAACAATCAGAGGAACTAGATATAATGAGTTTTTTACGAAAAATGGACAACAAATTTGACATGCAGAATAATGAATTAAATAAGCGTCTTGAGATTTTAAGTAACGAATTCAAAGAACAGAAAACAAAATGCGAACAGCAGAATATTAAAAATGATGTTATTTTTAATGAAATTAAAGAACAGAATATTCAGTTTCAGCAGAATATTAATATGCAATTTGATAATTTGAGCAGTGTATTAGACAAACATATTGATGAACGTTGTGAAAGTATGAAACTACACCTGTCAGAGTCATTAACTGAGCAATTAGAGTGCCGTGTTTCTGATATTACCAATAATATAACTAATAAAGTAGAGAAACAGATCACGGAACAATATAGTGTCATAAACACAATTGTTGAGAATCAAATAAGTGAGTGTAAAACCAATACTGAATGTAAGGTTGGTTATGCTATGAGCCAGATTGAAAATAATAATAGTAGAATAAGAGAAATAGAACATAATTATAAGATTGAATTTAAGACCATACATGATACAATAAGTGACCTTGAATGTGATAATAACCTTAAACTAATGAATGTTAAAAATGAATTGAGCAAGGCCATCAGCCAACAAGTTAACACTGTTACCGAGCGAGTAATTATGACTCGTGACGTAAGCAGTGAAGTTGAGTTAGAGACATTCAGTTGTGATAACAAAAAAGTACACCCTATGCAGTTCATAAGCAGAGTGAGAGAGTTCAATAAGTTCAGTACTAATAACTGGGAAGTCCAATTATTAAAAATTTTAAAATGCTTTAAAGGTAGTTCGGAGATATGGGCCGAAGTACATAAAACGGAATGGGAGTGTTTTGAAAATTTTGAGTATGCATTTATAAATAAATATTGGTCGGAAGAAGATCAAGAAGTGTTACGAAGTAGAATCATGGGAACAGGGAATTTCGGGGGGCCCAATAATAATATAACAGGGTATGTAATGAAAATATTTAACGAGGCGAAATACTTAGAACCGCCATTGCCATTTAGATCCTTTGTGAGGCATATCAGCAAGCATTTGCCAAGGGAAGTACAGATAACACTTATGACAAGGGAGGTAGCTAATATTAGCGAACTAGAGAATATTTTAGATGTGTTTCAGAATATCCGGGACCAAGAATTGAGTCGCCGTCAGAACCAGCAGAATGGAAATAATGGAGGTAATCAGGGACCGCCGAGGGGACCTACAAATGGGCCAGCATACCACAGACGAGAACAAAATAACCGAGGACCAAAATGGACTTGTCCAGCATGTTCACAAGAGAATTATGCGACACAAAATTTTTGTTTTAGATGCAGGAGAGAGAGACCGGGTCAGCGACAGGGACCACCACCCGCACAGAACCAGCATGCATACCAGCGAAGGGGAGAGGGCCCAGGAGGAGCACAGAGAGGCCAAACTCATGAACCGCGAGGAAACCAGCACGAGCGAGGATACAACCATGCAGTGGCGAGCACCTCTGCGGGAAACTAAGTGGGACAATGGAACACCGGACCCGACCGTTGTCGCCGGAAGTTTCTGGGGTCCAAATGGATGATAGATACCAAAACAACATTGTGATTACAGATTTATCTGAGGAATTATTGGAGGAGGAAGACTTCGAAGCAGTGAGACGGGAGAATGGACTGACTGAGGTGAAAATCAACATAGAAGGTAAGGAGATTAAAACTTTAATCGATACGGGTAGCGAAATCTCTGTTATTTCTGAACATGTATTAGATGAATTAAAAGAAATAAATAAAAATATTCCGTCTTTACCAGTAGCTGGGGTGACGATTGTAGGTATTACGGGAGTTAGAAGTAAGAGAGTCACGAAACAAGTGCATTTAAACATGATAATTAACGGGGTAGGGTATGATAATACATTTCTAGTTGTACGGGGACTAAATCTTGAGGTTATACTGGGAAATGATTTTCTGATTAAACATAAGGCGTTGATTGATTTTCATGAACGGGTATTAGAATTAAATAATGAAGGGGAACCAGTCCGTATTAATTTTGAACGGGTGTTAGATGCGGTAAGAATTTCAGGGGTAAGGGTGATACACAATCGGAATGATAAACAAGACATGGAAATTAGTATGAATGTGTGTAGTGAGAGTAAGATAGAGTATGAGGAGAATGGGGATCACTTATGGAATGAAAGAGCACTGAAATTTTGTAGTGAGGGTGGCGTGATAGGGAGTTCTCAACGTGAATCGTTGTGGCGGGTAGTAGAGAATTTTAGAGAAGTGTTTGCCGATGTACCAGGGAGGGCAAGAAACTATGAATGCGAGTTAAAGGTAAGGGAACATGCACCCTATGTGCAAAGAAGTTATCCGGTGCCATATGCGAAGAGAAGAGCGGTCCAGCTTGAGTTAGAGAAAATGTTAGACGGAGATATAATTGAGCGATCTGTGTCACCATATTCCAACCCCTTAGTAGTCGTGATTAAAAAAGATGGTAGAGTTAGGTTATGTTTAGATGCCCGCAAAATCAATCAAATAATTATTCCCGACAGGGAGTCACCCGAAGCTATTGAAGAAATATTTCAGAAGTTTAGCGGTGTACAATATATGACCTCTTTAGACCTAACCGCCGGGTACTGGCAGGTGCCATTAGCAGCAAATAGTAGAAAATATACAGCTTTTTTATTTAATGGAAAGAATTACCAATTTAAGAGACTACCGTTCGGTTTGAACACAAGTGTAGCTAGCTTTATCAAGTGTCTTGACGAAATTTTGCAACCACACAACTTAGATTTTTTAACTATTTACGTTGATGACATTTTAATAGCATCCAGAACATTTGAAGAGCATGTAGAGCATTTGGAATATGTTTTGGGGAAGTTATATCAGGGAGGTTTGACAGTGAATTGGGACAAATCGAAATTTTTGCAAACTGAGATACATTTTTTAGGTTTTATAATAACACCTACAGGAATACGTGCTAACCCGGATAAAGTAGAATCCATCTTGACATTCCCGGAGCCAAAAAATATAAAGCAGTTGCAAAGTTTTCGTGGTCTTTGTAATTTTTACAGGAAGTTTCAGAGGAACTACGCACAGACGACGGCCCGACTCAGCGCAGTGTTACAGAAGAACAAGCAATGGAGATGGGGCGATAACGAAAGAGCGACGTTTAATGACATCAAAATTAAGTTCACAGATATGATACTAATGAACCATCCCAATTTTAATGAAAAATTTTATTTGCAGACAGACGCTAGTAATATAGCATTGGGAGCGGAGCTTTACCAAGAGGACGAGGCAAAAGAGCATAAAACCATCGCCTTCGCCAGCCGGACGTTACTGGCCGCAGAGCGCAATTACACTACCACCGAAAAGGAGCTCCTCAGTATAGTGTTCGCTGTGAGGAAGTTCCGAACGTATCTGCTGGGTAACAGAACCATCATCAGGACGGACCATAAAGCGTTGTCGTTCCTGAATACTTGTAAACTCACACACAGCCGGATAACCAGGTGGGTGTTAGCTCTTCAAGAGTATAATTTTTCTTGGGAATACATTAAGGGGGTAGAGAACAGGGTGCCAGACACACTATCACGAGTAGACACAGACAGAAATAGAACAGGTAGAGATATCAAAGAGATAGAAATTTATAGACTATCCCGGGAAGATAAACTTTTTGGGGAGGAATTAAAAGATATAAATGTAATGCAAAGAGCTGATAATAAATTAAATAAAATAATTACTAGTATAGAATCAGATATGGACGAATTAGGGTATAAGCAATATTTTCAAGTGTTCAAAGGGAGTTTGTTTAAAAAAGTAGAGGGGAGAGAGAGAGATTGGAGGTTAGTCATACCTGAAGGGTTGATAGAGAAAATAGTGTGGGACTGTCACTTTAGATATGGGCATTTTGGGGCACGGAAGTGTGTGAATGTATTAAAGGAATCTTGTTTATTTAAGAACATGGAGAAACGAGTCCGGAGAATACTTAGAGTTTGTGAGTTATGTCAGAAATCCAAAGTTGTAAATTATAGGTTAGAGGGAGAACTAAATTATATTAAAGTAGAAAAACCATTCGATTTGGTAGCTGTAGATTTGTACGGCCCATTGCCGAAAGGTAGGGGTGGAGTGATGCATATTTTTGTTGTACTTGACACTTTTTCCAAATATGTCAGACTATATAGCGTGAAGCGAGCAACGAGCAAGGTGCTGAGCGAGAAGATCACACGCGACTACATGATCAACGTGGGAAAGCCGAAGGTGATATTATCCGACCACGGTCCGCAGTTCATCAGCGGAAAATGGCGCCAGACTCTTGGATGGGAAGGTATTATCCCAAAGCACACTGCCGTATATCATCCACAGTCGAATCAGGCTGAGAGAGTCATGAGGGAGTTGGGAAGAATTTTTCGAACATACTGCCACGCCAAACATAGCGAGTGGCCATTCTATGTGCAGAAGATTGAAAACTGGCTAAACTGCACCACCCACGAGTCGACGGGGTTCACGCCTTACGAGTTAATAAGAGGAAAGCGCCCACAGAGGATTTTGGAACAATTAATTGAATATCCACCGGAAACCAACACTATTAGCAACGATGTTAAACTTAGACTAGCGAATGAGAGTTTGTTGACGAAAGGGGAGAGGAGAAAACAGAAACATGACATGAAAGGTAAGTGGACGCAGTATGAGATTGGACAACTGGTATTGGTACGACGACACGATTTATCAAGTGCACAAGATAAGGAGATCAAGAAGTTTTTCTTATTGTACGAGGGGCCGTACGAGGTAGTGGAAATAAAAATGAAAAATTCATATGTGTTACAGAATAGAGAAACCAGGGAGATAGTGGGTACGCACAACGCTACAAATTTGAAATTATTTTGGTCAGCATAAGTACTTTGTTAATTTGTAAAGGTATGAATGTTATTTAATTATTCTTGTATGTTTTTAGAAGGGCTCCCCCCCCATTTTCGGGCGGCCACGATCTTACCAGTCCTGGCCGTGGAATTCGGAAATCGGAGGCGGGCCATGGTTGGCAGGATCTTCCTTCGGGCGGTGAAAACAACGATGGTCCGGCTCCACCAAAATTGGTACAAAATAGAAATTTAACCACATATATTTGAACGGGGAGGGGGACCCCAAAAGAGGTACGTGACGAATTAAAATTTTTTATACACTCTGGGTACAACAATTTTGAGGTACCTGTCACGTGCCTGCACTGCCTTAGAGTGATTATATAAAGTGAGGCAATGTTTCAAGTATTATTTCACCACCGTCATTTGCAAAATAAAAATTTAGCAAATGATAGAAGTTCCAGTATATTAAGAAAAATGGATTTTGTGGAGATGGGTTAGGGGATGGACAGACGGCATGCATGGATGAATGAGAGGGAGAGTAGATTTGTATAAATTGTAATTCAGGTAGTGGGGAAAAAAAAAAAAAAAAAAAAAAAAGGAAATGGGATTTAATGGTAGATTAGGGGAACGTGAATTCACGTATGTTGTCTGTCCGTCGCCTATTCCATCTCGGCAAGACCCCCGTTTCAGGCGGGGATACTGACCACTTAGTTATAAATTATAATTTTAAATTTAAATAAATTTTAGCATTAAGTGACAGAATATAATTGTCGAGTTTTAGTAGCAGTGAGTATGGGAACGTTTTGAAACGATGTGTAACAAAATAAAAACTTGTTGTCAATACAAGAAGTGGGGATGACTTTGGGGGGTAGTTTGGTGCTAAATGAAGTGATAATAACAATGGAGTGTTGAATTGCATTGGTAGAAAGATTAATTTCATTTATTAAGTAATTAGTTAGTTATTAAGTGGCTACTGTGGGGGTGGCCTGTGCTCTCACAAGTAGCGAAAAGGGTTGGGGGTAGCAGTGAGTGTTACCTCCATCGGAGGCCAAAATGGCAACAAATGTGCGGCACACCTTATCCGTGTAAAGTCAAAAATTTTACACACATTACTAAATGACAGTGTCGCACATAAGAATATTGATGCATAACAGGCAGTGAAATTAAAGTTTAGATTTCCTCGACTTTTCGGGCGGTTACTGTCTTACCAGCACTAACCGTGGTTTTGGCTAGCGGCCAGCTATGGTCATATCAAGTCCCTTGACCATAGCTGACTTGAAATTGGTATATATTTGAAATTTAATGGGGGGACCTTAGAGGAAATCTCCGGAACTAGGGAACAGCGGCTGCCACTCTGTTCGAGTAGGAACAGCAAGACAGGTGGCAGATCCGTTTTTAAGGGTGCATGATTATTAACAAGAACATTATGATGTTCAGTAACTTTAAAACTTAACAGCGGAAGCAGAGACACGGAGAGGTAAAAAACCTGCTCCAAAATGTACAGTCTCTGTGGAAGCGAAAGGGCGAGACAGTCCTCCATAATCTGAAATAGTGTGTGTGGGAGGGAGGTGACGTAAAGGAGTCACGAATTTAAAATTTTATGACACAAGTTTTTGCTTATTCAAAGTGTAATCCAATCAAAAATGCTTGTGCACTGTCCACATAATTATATGCTCAGACTCGTAAACTAAGGTGTTCATGCTATAATTTTAAGTGTATTATAGTATTGTTGTCTATTAGATAAGCCTTGATAAGAATAGGTAATTTTATTATGTGTGTATTTGTTTAAGCCAATAAGTAAATCGTCTGGCAGATTAACATAAGCATCAGAATCAGAGAAATGGGAAACAATGAGGTGAGAAGGGAGAATAAATAAAAATAAATATGTATATTCCATGTACTTTGTTCTATTTTAAGATGTATTTTTATTATGTTAGGATATCAGCTGATCAGCAATAACGTCACTGGTATATTGATTTGTCAATGTTACAAGTAATCAATGTTTAGTGTACTACAGATATTTTGGAGTAAAGATAAAAAGAATATGCAAATTAATAAAAGATAATTTATGGGTGATAAATGTTTTAGGGGACACGTAGACCTGTCCAAATTGAATTAAACGTTAAATGTGAAATGATAGAGATGAATATAATGTAATGTTGTTTTTGAGTTGATGTGATATAACAGAATTTTGTGAAATATAGATGTTGACACAGTGGTAATGGAGACTTGATGTAGAGTTCTGAATGATATATATTTATGTTTATAATTAATGAGATTATTTTGTTGTATTTGTAGTGAGGCAATGAGATTGAGATTTTTGGGGATGGCAATTTTGTATTAGAGGGTAGTGTAATGTAGGAGTCCGCAACAAGGGTTGGGACGGGATAGGGATAGATTTAGTGGGGCTGGGGTCGCCTTAGGTAAAATCCGGGGGCCAAATAAGGGAAATGAGTTTTTGGGAAGGAAACACGTATCCTATATATACAAAGGGTTAGCGAGTATTATATATGTAGAGAAGGCGGCGAAGTGTGTTAAATGATAAGTTGGGGTTTAGAGTGTCCTGATTAGTAGATATTTTTGGTAGAGATGGGTGTCATGAGAATGGAAGTTGATTAATATTAGAGTCAGAGGGAGAAAGTTTATATATGTATAGAGATCTAATACAGTAAATGAGAATAAATGAGTTACAACACCCACAGTAATGTAGAATTAAACTGTTAACTAAAGAGAGGAATTTATAACAAGGAATATACAATTGTTTTTTCAACCAGTGACAGAATTTTGATAAAATTTGAAAATAATGTAAAGTCAAGAATTGTTTGTTTTAAATAATTTAAATGTCAATCTGTTTATTATTTGTATTAATATTTTGTTTGTTTTAAATATTTTGTTTATTATGTTTTGTATTTCAAGGTAGGATATTGAAAATGTTCAAGGTGTTTTCAGAAATCATACATAACATATGTAGGTCAAGGGTTTTGTACTTGACCTAGTTATGATCAGCTGATGAGTTCATACACCTACTAAGCTTGTGTATAGTAGGAAGCCAATTGTGATTTGTTTGTTTAATTAATTCAAACCAATATTTGAATAGTTTTAATAAATATTTAATAAATAAATTTAATAAAAAATTTAATGAATAAATTTAAATTTTTTTTGAATTTTAAAATTTTTGGAAATTTTAAATTTTTTTTGAAAAAAAAAAAAAAACTAGATTTTTCGCCTGCCAGCGAATGACTATTTTAGATAATGAGTTTTTATTATGTGTGTATTAACCATGTTGCTTTTATTGTATTGCATTATATTGGTAGACTATAAGGGATTCTCATGCTAGAGTAAGGATGTATTTGTATTATTAGAAATGTTTAGGTTAAGTCATTGAAACAAAAAATTAGAAAAAAGAGGAAGAGAATTTTTTGATAAACGATTATTTTTTGAATTTTGAATATTTTAAATTTTTGAAAAATTTTAAAAGAAAGTTTTATTCTTATGTGTTATGGTAATATGTAATGTTAGAGTGTGTGAGCCCAGTATTTGCCAAGGGCAGCCCAGCTTGCAAAAAGGGGATCCACATCGGCGGAGGAGCTGGAATAATTTTAGCCAGGGATTGAGGATTTTTGGGGGTAGCATGTTAGAAGGCAAGGTGGGCTATGGTGCGAATCTGATCGATTTCTCGGTGTTGGGATCTCTTACGGAGCAGTCCAGTGATCTCGTTCAGATGAGTCCATGGTCGCTGAGCCAGGGGGGTCGTGTACCCATGTAGATTAAGAACCAGGTGGTTGTTGGCACCAGTTCCTCACCGGTCCTCTTCGGGGTTATCGATGAGATTTCTTCTGTCGTGGACAGCAGAATTCTCAGCGAGGGGGTATTGTAGCGGGTCATTTTTGGGTGTTTTTATTTTTAACCGTTTGGGGCATTATTATATTTTTACTTATTTCGTTTTCGGGCGGACTGGTATAATAAATTTGAAAAAACTGTAATTGTATTGTGCAACGTTATTGTCCAAGCAACAGCACGAGGTTGAGAAACCGCGTTTGGAACAAAAGGCAATGCGCAATTTCAGTGGTGTAACACGGCTGAAGAATTTACCTCCACCAAAATTCTAAGAACTCTGTGCATGTGTTTTGACGCCCGTATGCAACTCAGCCGGGCGGGGATCGGCACTGACGCCGTGAAAGACACGACAGTTGAGACAAACATGGAGCTGGGACGAACAGTTAGTAGTTCCAATCGACCGACTACCGGAAAACGGCGTTAAACTCCGCCTACTGTGAGCGACATCAGCCGAGCAGATGCCAATATCGGCCTCTGGACACACACACATGCCAGTTATGATCCATGCATAAAATGGTTATGCCACCGCAATTAATCACCAACGGCGACTAAAACTTGGTGGCATTGAATTGCCGCTTCCGCCAGTTTAACCCAGCACATTAGGCAGTTCCACTACTGAAGCCTGCCGGCTAGGAACGAATTAGGCTACACGCAGAAGTTTTTCTATTATTTTCACTTTAAATTCAAATATCAGTGAAGAAAAGTATGTGACGATAATACATCCGTGCGGTAGAAACTAACCGAGTGTTATTTCGGACCTCAACATTATAACATTTCATAGAAAGATGACTGTGCGTGAAGACGGCGTGGCGGCCGTGGGGGAAGTTTTAATAATAAAATGTTAAGGGGATTTTAAATTGTGAATGAGAGCGTGTGCGAGCAATGCTGGGCTGTCCTATATATATATATATATATATATATATATATATATATATATAGGTGTGAATGAAGTTATATAATTGTCCAAGATAAGGTAAGCAATAGTCAGTAAGGTGCAAGAGTTGCACAACATGTAACAAGAAGATTTAACATTTCAACATTTCTGAGTAATAAAAAAGTCTGATTTCTCTTCCATACAATTGAGAGTTAAATTCTTTCAATGCCTTATTTCGTTATATGTATCGTCAGAGTTCGTCGAACGAAATGGGTTAGTCCACACTATGCGATCCGGCCAGATCAAAGTCGTAAGGTAAGTGGAAGTGTTAACTTAATTTGAATAAAATAATTTAACCGAGGAAAAGGTAAAAGTTACACGATGTCGTACTACACTTGCCCAATGCCTACCTGCAGATTATACTGAGAAATTTATAGCTTATCAACGATATATTATAGGACTGAGGAGGAAAGCCCACAATTACCTGCTTGGCCAAATGTCAAATGCTGACCAAACACCAGTGTTTTTCAATATGCTGTCAAATGTTACTGTGGACAGAAAGGGTGCAAAATCAGTCATAATTAAATCTACACACAACGAAAAGTCATGCACTACTGTGATGCTAAGACTAACTGCTGATAGAAGAAAACGTCCGCCGTATATTATTTTGAAGAGAAAAATGCTTCCGAAGGAACAATTACCAGCTGGGATTGTTTTTACAGCACAGAAAATGGGGTGGATGACTGAAGAATTCATGGCAGATTGGCTTAAGGTTGTTTGGGGACGTCGACCAGGCACTTTACTAGGGCAGAGAGGTAGTTCTTTCATGGTCACAAAAGTGAGAAAATAAAGAAGCTGATTGCAGAAATTAACAATGATCTTGTTATAATCCCTGATGGAATGACTTCTCATGATGACATTTTGTGGAAAGACTCCAGTTTGAATCAGATTCCAGTACCAATTCTGAAGATGAACTTAGAGAAGAAGAAGAAAATGAGAATGATGACTGGAACCAAAAAACAGTAAGGTACTTTTAACACTTATAATTTCACCTTTAATGTAAAATAGCCATATTTACTTAGTGTGACTTCAAGGTATGATATTTAGACCATTTAATTGTCTTTCTCATACAACATCTCAAAAAATTCAGTGCCGTCTTATGTGCAGGCCTTTTTTTCCTGAAAACACCTTCAAAAATCTAAGGTTGTCTTATATTCAGGCCAAACCGGTATTAATAACTGCACTTCACAGCTCGTACCTGATTTTCTCATTTTTATATTTTACATCATTTCGCATAATATATTTTTTGTATATTTGTTATTAGTTTTCTTAGTGATTAACTGTACTTTCACTTGTGAAAACTTACGTTTCTTATTGTCCTCGAACGTTTCGGTGTGGTGTACACCTTCCTCAGCGAGGTTTGAATACAGAATGTCGTGAACAATTGTAACGGTTTATTCACAGGTTGGTGGGATGTGGGGGGGGTTGGTGGGAGAGGGTTGGCGCTGGGATTCAAAGTATAGTTTGGTTTGTGTATGATTGTGTCAAATAGTACATGTGATTTAAAGTGTAGTTGGTCATTTAATATGTTGTTTGGTTGTAGCATGTGGTGTTTATATATTTCATACTGTTCAGCCGTGTTAAGTTTCCTACATTTTGGTAAGTAGTGTAGTATTTCGAGGTTGTTTTCTATGTTGGTGTAGCTGTGGTTTTCAGTCTGTATGCGTGTGGCGAATGCGGAGTGTATGTAGTTATTAGAAAGGGCTGTGTACACCCCCGAGTTAATAAATAATCTACACAGACACATCCTACACAAAAACACCAAAACACAAAATACCAACAACACACAACCTAATAAATACATCACACTTACATACTACAACTCCAACACACACAAAATCACAAACACATTCAGGAAACACAACTATAAAATAGCTTACAGAACTAACAACACCATCAAAAAACACATAAACGATACAAACACAGACACTGACACATACAACAAAACAGGAGTATACAAATTAAACTGCAGTGATTGCAACCATTTCTACATAGGCCAGATGGGAAGATCTTTTTCTTCAAGATTTTCCGAACATTTAAAAGCCCTTTCTAATAACTACATACACTCCGCATTCGCCACACCCATACAGACTTAAAACCACAGCTACACCAATACAGAAAACAACCTCGAAATACTACACTACTTACCAAAAAGTAGGAAACTCAACACGGCTGAACTGTATGAAATATATAAACACCACACACTACAACCAAACAACATATTAAATGACCAACTACACTTTAAATCACACGTACTATTTGACACAATCATACACAAACCAAACTATACTTTAAATCCCAGCGCCAACCCCCTTCCACCAAACCCCCTCACATCCCACCAACCTGTGAATAAACTGTTACAATTGTTCACGACATTCTGTATTCAAACCTCGCTGAGGAAGGTGTACACCACACTGAAACGTTCGAGGACAATAAGAAACGTAAGTTTTCACAAGAGAAAGTATAGTTAATCACTAATATTAAGTGCGTGAATGAAGAGAATGAACCATCAAAACAGCTGTTAGTTTTCTTATTATTCACATATACATCTTTTACCACATTAGATTTATGAGTTTGAGTATATCTCACACACAACTTCATGTTATAGTGTTTTATTAGCCTGATATAAGTAGCAGTCAAATATTGGAACCTGACGTGTTATTAGACGAAACTAGAGATGAGAGAATTTATAGTTTAGAGTTTATAGAGTTCACCTGTTTTAATAATAAAGATCTTTTATTTAATTTATTTGATGTATTTATTATATTTATTATGCTCGGCTCCCTTTTATTTTTAAATTGTCGATGTTCAATTGTTATTATTATTATTATTATTATTATTATGTAGAGTTGTGTAAAGTCAACTGTAGTTGATCCTATTACGAGATTTATTTGAATATTTTCCGCAGTGTTTACTACGCTGGTGATCGATTCTGACGTAAACATGCCCCTTATAGGTTAGTTGTCCTTCTCGTTGTTTACGAAGCTTGGTTTACCTGCGTATTCTCCAGTCTCCACTATTTCCTGTAAACAAATCCCTTAACCTATTCTTAATTCTCAAATAACAACTCCTTTGACTGTAATTAATGGTCTTTGTTGTCCGTCAATTTATTCAGGGTTCAATAAGTTGGTCATGGGTCGACCTCAACAATATTCGTATCGACTCTAGGGTTAAATTAGATTTTTTCGAAAGGTTCAATTATTTATAATACAAAATTCTTTTCTCAGAGCTCGGGTCCTTTGAGGCTGTTAGGAAGGTCAGAAATGCTTAAAGAGAGTACAACACATTACAATTATCTAAAAACAAAATCTTACTCACTAATAATAAAAATTAACAATTATGTTTTGTTTAATTTGGAACAATGAATGATTCCGCCAGCCCAGCAATGCAAATGGCTGCCAAGACAAAATGGCCGTCTATCAGTCAGATGTTGTGTAAAATATGAACTTCCCAAGTTTCGTTAAAATAAAATGTTTTATATTGTTTTTTCACTGTATTTAGATTTAGTGGTCTTTTTAGTTATCACTGGTGGTGGTTTTAATAGTGTCTGAGAAGTTAATCTGAGTGTTGTGTAGAGATAACTATGATTTGTAGGATACAGTTACTTTCCTGGAAGCAGATGAATTGTTCACACTCCTAGTTTTTTAATATTTTGTTTTCTAATTTATTCTTCCGTCTTCTGGTTGTAATTGGTTTATATGATCTGCAATTTTGGTTACGTTATATAGTTCCTATAATTACGAGTTTGTCTCTACTTCTAACTTAGATCTGATTCTTTATTATACTTCAGGCTGTAACGGGCCTATTTTTGGGTAATAAAGCAGTTTATATTTTTTTTTTATAAAGTAAATAACATTTTTCGATGATAGGGACAAAATTTATAAACAAAAGGTAAATTTAGTGGTGACGACGGAAGTGACAGTGGCAGCACTGCGGGGTGACATTGTTTATTCAGTAATGTTTTATAAAACGAGTTTTTATGAACTTACCAACCGACGGAACTGTGCCAAGGTCAGACAATGACACACGAAAAACTGTCAACAAATTATGTAACCACATCAGACCATCTGACGTCAGAGCCTATCCTTGCTGTGGAATTCGGGTGTGTAAATGAACAACAGTCTGCTGGCGTAGTGATACAAACTAAGAACAATAAGACTTGGCCATATAACCACGGCGACTTCATAAAATAGCGCCGGTGGCTTATTCCCAGTCTAACTTCATCACCACTCGCGAGTGGTATACGTAAAAGTTCCGGAACGTAATTTTGCGGGCCCGCATGCAACAAAAATGTGATTTAAATTCAAATTAATAATTAACAGTCATGAAGTGACAGTTTCGAGTTATCTGGCGAGAATTACGACAAAAGTACGAAATGTGCGGAGTGATGAATGAAAGAAAAAAAAGTACGGAGGCTGGACTGATCTTTAGGGACGCAATTGCAGATAAGAGAATAAATTATATTATATTCAATTATATTCATACCTTTTAAAAAGAGAATAAAAGAAGAAGTTTTAAAAACAAAGAATTACAACCATTCAAAATTATAAAATATGAGCTCTTAAAATCTGGGGGTAGTATGTGAGCGAGTGTGGAGGTTTTTGTTTAATTATATATATATATATATATAATGAAGTGCTGGTTTCCGTTGCAAAACTAATCCTAGGTGTATAAAGATTATTTCTATTTAATATCTTGATTCTTTTTATACTAAAGTTTTTTATATTAAAGGTTTATACTATATTTCAATTTTATTTTCATGTGAGTTTTTAGAATGAGAATTGAGAATATCTAATTGTTAATAAACTTTAAATCATGGGAAACCATATAAAGTTTTCTTTATTTTGAACAACCAATTCTGATCTCCTGTTCACCGAAAAGAACCCGAGTACTAGTTTTCTTTGTATTATGTTTCTTGTAGTTAATAAAAACAAGATGGCGCCCGACAGTAAACAGTGAACAGTATCTTTAGAATAAATTCAAAGCAATTATCAATAAAACGATATATCTCAATATATTCGATCCCCAGGTTTCCCTCATCAAAAAATCCGGCTTTTCAGGCGACTGCGACCTTCCTAGACGTGTTGAAAGTCAAGATAGAGTAATAATAATTCAATGTAAATAGAATTTATGGAAAAAAAAATATACCAAAATAATTTTGGATGTGTATAATTTTAAATTTAAATAAATTTTAGAATTAAGTGACTAAATATAATTGTCAAGTTTTAGTATCAGTGAGTATGGGAACGCTTTGAAAAGATGTGTAATAAAATAAAAACTTGTTATCAATACAAGAAGTGGGGATAATTTTGGTGGGTAGAATGGTGCCCAAAGAAGTGACATAACAGTGTAGTGTGGAACTGCCATGGTGGAAGGTTGTAAATTTTGTATTTAATATTTTATGTTCATGATGGTTAAGCTTACATATAAAGGGGGTTAAACACCATCCAAACTAATAATGTCATTTAAGTATAAATTCTTAAGTTTAGTGTTATAAAAGATATGTTACTTGTGATTCCCCAACTTTTCGGGCGGTCACGGCCTCACCGAACCCTGACCGTGGAATTGGTTTAGCTTTAACAGCTATGGTTGGGGCACATTACGATTACGCGCTGACCATACTGGCCATAGCTGTTATCGTTGTCAAGGTGTATTTTGAAATTGATGGGGGGTGAAATTAAGGGGAATCACCAAACTAGGGCACAGCGGCTACCACTCTGTCCGAGTAGGGACAGCAAAGCCAGGTGGTAGACCCGCAGTAAGGGCGCATAACTATAGACAGAGATATTATGATATCTAAATCTTTAAAATGTAACGCAGAAGCAAGGACACGGAGATGTCACATTCCTCCAAAACCTCAGTCCTTGTGGACGCCACAGTCCAGGGGGGGGTCATAGTGTGTGTGGCTGGGATCCACAGGGGGATAACGTATTAGAAAATTGTTGTATTTTAATAATGATGATTCACTACTAAATAATTTTGTTTTGATTTAAAAAATAGATGCACTACATACTTCCTATATTGTGTTTATTATGTCTTATTGTGTTAATTGCATGTAATATGTTAGGAGGATTATAAAAATATGATAATATGTTTTCAATGTGTTTATAGATTTTAAAATAAGAATGAAATAAATTTGTGATAGTTAAAATTTTCAATGGGTTGCAATAGATAGAAGTTGGGTGATAGTAATTGTTTGAATAAAACATTTGAGTCAGTCCAAGTTGAAAAATATTGAGGTATTAAAGAGAATAAGAGACGAAATACAAGTAATGTAGAATTTGAGTATAAGTGGAGACACAGTAGTAATGGAGAATTTATGTAGAGTTTTGAGTGATATATTGTTGTTTATAATTGATGATGTTAATTTATTGTATTTGTAGTGAGGTAATGAGATTGAGATTTTGGGGATGGCAATTTTGTAGTAGGGGGTAGTGAAATGTGGGAGTCCGCAACATAATGGTAAGTTGGGACGGGATTAGAATAGATTTAGTGGGGAAGGGGTTGCCTTAGGTAGAATCCAGGAACCATAGAACGGGAATTGAGTTTTTTGGGGGGGGGAGAAACACTTATCCTATGTACAAAGGGTTAGAGAGTATTTTTTTTATATAAGGGTAGAAGGTGGCGAATTGAGTTAAAGTAGTAAGTAGTTAGAGGTAGAGAAGGGTTAGTAGATTTTTTGATAGAGAGGGGTGTCATACTAGTTAAAGATTTTGTAAGGGAGCGTTAGAGTAATGAAAGGGGTACGATTATGGGTAAATGCCAAGTTGATAAAGTGAATTATGATGAATAACTGAGAATCACCCAAATGAATGAAATGGAATAATAATTGCAATGAAAAAAAAAAAAAAAATTTTTGAGAAACGAATTAATAAAAGTAAAGTGAGTTTAAAAGGTAATTTTATGATTTTATATGCAAATTTAATGATGTTAAGTGTGTAACATTTTAAATACAAATTGTTTGTTTTAAGATAATAATAATAATGTGAATTATGAATGTACGATGTTTTCTTATGTTATGTTGTGTTTGTTAGTGTAAGAGAATTTTATGAATTTAAATATTTTTATTCAATTTGGGAATAAGAGAGATGTATAATTTTGTAAGGGGAAATGTTTATTTAAATTCTGATGGGAATCAGGGCAATAATTTTGAATTTTGGGATAAAAGTTAACAAGAGAAAGTAGATAGAATGAGATTATGGAATTTTAAAAGGAGTATCATGTTGTTGTTAGGTATTTTGATATATATGTTAGAAATAAGTAAAGAACAAAAACCAGTGCTTCTTAGCGCAAACCAGCACCGCTAGGGGGAAACATCAGTTGGGGATATGGTGTTGTATAAGGCCATTATTTGATATTTGATTTGTTGTTTCAGTGTTTGGTGATGCTGTGGCGGCGGACCTGAGCTGGCCAGCGTGTCAGAGCAGGGGCGTTAAGTATCTGTCTGACTCTACGGTGTTGGGATCTCGAGAGAGAAGTCCAGTATTGTCATTCAGGTGCGGTCACAGTCACCAGACCAAGGGTGAGTTGATTATATTTTTTGTAAACCGTAAAGGGGGTTGTGGCGACATATCCTGGCTGATCCCTTTAGCAAGTATGAATGTGTCAGATTTTTTATGCTTCGGCATAAAATATCTCATTGAGGGGGTATTGTAACGGGCCTATTTTTGGGGTAATAAAGCAGTTTGTATTTTTTCATAAAGTAAATAACATTTTTTCGAATAATAGGGACAAACGTATAAACGAAAGGTAATTTCAGTAGTTGCGACAGAAGTGACAGTGGCAGCACTGCTGTTGACATTATACGTGACCATTATTCAGTAATATTTTATAAAAGTTGTGAAACAACCGACGGAATTGTGCCAAGGTCAACCAATGACACACAAAAACTGTCAAATTATGTAACGGATCGTCAGGCGACATTACGTCAGAGACGATCCCCGTTGTGGAATGCCGTTATGTAACGAAACAGTCTGCTGGCGTAGTGATACAAACTTAGAAACAATGAGAATTGGCCATATAACCACGGCGACGTTATAAAATAGTGCCGGTGGCCTGTTGCCAGTCTAACTTCATCGCTCGCGCGAGTGGGACCTAAAAGTTCCCGAACGTAATTTTGCGGGCCCGCAACATATAAAAAATGTGAAGTAAAATTAAAAATGTAAAAGTAGCTAACAGTTTGTCTCTTCATTACAAGAACAGTTTTCTTTTTTCGGAAATTATTCATTAAAACTGAACAATGTGCGCGTAAAAGTGTGACGCCGTCAACTCAACTGAACAGCTAAGTAGCAATGTATCCATAAAATTTTAACAAAGGTTTTTTTTTTTCAAAATTAAGTACATAATGGGGAGATAAATTTTAATAAAATATAAAACGAGAGCTCTCAGGTTAAAAAATAACTGTGTGTGTATGAGTGAGTGAAATTACGTAAATTAAGAAGGCTGGTTTGTGTGTATAAAAATTAGTTCTATTTAATATCTTGATTATTTTTTTTTGGTAATTAAAAGGTTTATACTATGTTTCAATTTTATTTTATGCGGGTTTTTAGGTAATGTGAGTTATTGTATAATAGCTGAGGGAGGTAAAGAGGTAGTTTGTCAATGATCTTTAAAGTTAAATGATGAGAATACCTAAGTGTTAATAAAACTTAATTATGGGAAACAATATAAAGTTTTCTTTATTTTGAACAACCAATTCTGATCTCCTGTTCACTGAAAAGAACCCCAAAAATGATAAGTACATTTTTTTTTTTTCTTGTGTTCTGTTTCTTGTAAAGCATAAACACAAGATGGCGCCCGGAGAAACTCTAAACAGTGAACAGTAACCTTAGAATAAATTCAATTAATTATCAATAAAACGATATATCACATTTGGCGCCCAAACAGGGACCTGTTCGCCGAAAAGAACCACAAAATGATAGGTACAATTTTTTGTGTTTTGTTTGCTTGTAAATCATAAAACAAGATGGCGCCCGATAATTATACAATGTATGTTAGTAAATTAGTTAGTTTTATGTGACACAAATTTAGTAGCTTCACATTTGGCTTCCGAACGTAGGGACCATTTATATAAATACATTTATATAAATATAGGCCACGTGGAGAGCAGAATGGTTGTTTGAGGTAACGAAAAATGTGTTAACATACGTAGTAAGGTTATGTCATGGTTATGTGTAGTATGGGTGAGTAGAATATTTTTTTTTAATAATAATTATATGTTACATATAAAACTATTTTGCAAAGAAATATATTTAAAAGATCTTAAGAAAAATGGCAGATAATAATGATATTAGTTTATCTGACAGTCAGATAGAAAGTCAAATAAGTAGCGACTCCGGAATTCAAACAACTGACAGTAGTCTTGAGGAGTCAAAAATAATACAGACAGTTGAGATTCATTCAACACCTATTTTAGGAAATCAAAATAAGAAACCTGATAATGATACTATGTTAGCAAGATTGTATGATATGATGTACAATAGTGTAGAAAAACAAGATAGTAATTTTAGAGAATTAAAAAACCAAATCTATAACAAATTAGATGAACAGAAAAACGAGATAAATGAGAAATTCGATGTTCAAAAGAATAGTTTTGACAGTAAATTAGATGGACAAAATGTTAAATTTGATGAATTAAAAAACCAAATTAACGAAATAAAGAGTGATTCTAACGCTAAATTTAATATCCAGAATGACAAATTTGACGAGTTGAAAAGTGAGATTCAAGAATTAAATAAATGCTTAGAAAGTACTAATGAAACAATAAGAACCAGTTTAAATAAATTAGAACAGAGTGTGGAGATAATGGAAGTAGTTGTGACGAATCCAGAGAAAAATAAAACAAATGAAAATTGTAATGACAAGTGTGAAAATATGATATTGGAGAAAGAAGTAGTAAATAATAATAATGTTGTTGAAAATAGGGAGAATAATGGTGTAATTGAAAGTGTCATATCAGAGAGTACTGATGAGTTTGTGGAGTGTGATTATGAGATGTTAAGGTGTGTTGATGAAGTAGAAAGAGAGTGGAAAAATAATATAGTAGTTGAATGTGGGCAGAGGGTAAATTTTCCCATTAAGTTTCTTGAACCAAGGTGTTCACAAATGTTATTGTTTTTGAAGGGCGAGAGACCCATATTAGTAGATAAATTGAAGTGTATATTGATGTTGTATAATGTTGTACCCTCTGTCTGTAATAATTATGAGAGTGTGATGTGGTGTTATGAAGAGAGAGAGAGTTGTGTATTGAGAGAGAGATAAAATTGTATAAGTTAAAAAGAAATTATGATGAATTGAGAAAAATATTAGAAGGGGTGAAGATGAACCATATAAAATACTTACCTGTTGCAAGAGAGATAGAGAATTATTTTGAGAATATTTTTATAAACGATAATGACTTACCTGACGTAATAGAGGAATATAAAAATGATGAAACAACTTACCTGACATTGACCAATAATACTGATGGAGACTGGACCATAATAACTGATGTTGACAAGGTTTATGAAACATTAATAGGGAATAACCCTATGAATTATAATGGTATAATGAATGGAATAAAGTTAGTGGATTATTATAATAAGGCTTCTTAGCTTCACAGAGCTGATCTGTTCTCTCTTGGATGTAACAATCAACTAAAAACTTTCTCGTCTATGTCAACGGTCCTGACCAGCAATATCTGGCTTGCTATTGGTTAATTCCCATGAACCCTGGGTCATGCGGCACTTAGTACTGAATAATAATATTCTTACATCTTAAGTCAAAAAATATTTCCTTGTTAACTTTTATGTTAAAATTAAGTTACATAGTGTCGTTCCTAATAAAAAGATATGCATTTTGATGCCTCATTTGATATAAGTTGGCCTTATAATAGGTGTTTTTACATCTTTATAAAAGTTCTAATTATGGACCATTACAATGCCCTAACATTTATTATATAAGATTTTCATTTATTAAACTAATTTAATATGTGTTATAATCATTCCAAGAATTATGTTTATCACCTAAATTTTGGTCCCTTCTCATCATTTTCTTACCTTGATTTGCTAACTTATCATTTCTGACATTACTTTATTTTATATTACATGTTTGGCCTAGGCCTTAAATTTTACTTCATTATCATGTTCTGACTGACATTAATAATTAACTGGATGTCTGTTTTGAACCCTTGCCTGATCATAATTGTTTATAATTTGTTACATGAGCTTTGACATTTTAAAATACCTTAACACTATCTATAAATTACAACAAAATATTTTAATATACTAACTTACAATGTTGCCTTCATGGCCCAGATTGTATTATTTATGAATTAACAAACAGTAACCCAAATTATTTAGTGTACCACAGTCCCATCCTACTAATTCTATCAAACTCTATTAGCTGATTATTATAGTATTGTCTGTATGGGCCCTTTACAGGTATTATATAGTAGTAACACAAAATTCCTGTTTTGTCTACGGCTTATTACAATTAACAACATGGCTTACTAATAATGATAAACATAGGCCTTTATATTAGAACAAACACAATGAACTACTGTTTAGGCCTTCAGTGACATCTCATTTTAAGGTGAGACCTTTTAACATACTTTATTGTCAATATGATTTCTCGCCTTAACTAATAGTAGTTGACACTGGCAAAATAACTAATAGGAGTTAACACTGTTAAATTCCAATTGATAAATATTGTTTTTATACAATTGTTTGTTTTGCACTGGCATACAGTTTGCCTAGTGCTCGTTTTTTCTTTCACTTTGAGTAACTGGAATTCAAAATAATAATTGGAAGGATCATTAATTTATACAGTCCTCTCTGTTTAATTAATGATTGGCAATGCTTTTCACTTTCTTATAATTATTCACTTTTACATGTTTATTACTTATCAACTATAGTACATGGTTCTTATTTATACCACCTGACTGTGTTGTACTTCTTTTTACATTTTACAAATCTATTTACTTAGTCTTTTCTTGTTTATTTATATATTTGATTTCATTTATTTGGGTCATATTGTTAGTTATTCAGGGCTCCCATTATGTCACATTACATAATACCTCCCCACCAAAACATGCTTATTTTACTAAACTGGGGTTTAGGGAAAATAAGTTGTTAAATCACAAAAAAAATCTTCATTTACTTTCATTCATAAAATGTCTTCATTTCTTATCGAATATAGGCACCTTTATCTTGTTGGTACTTGTATTGCAGGAATTGGACTGGTATTTTGAGATGAACTTTATTCAATGCTGCCTTACTCCATCATATTCTGGACCTCCTTCTTTACTGCTAATTTCAGGGATTGGCCTGTGATAAATTTACTTGTAGAATGAATTGGGTTATGATATAACAATTCACAAATAATCTCCTTTTCTTTTCTGGGCAAATCTAAAAATATATTATTTTTTCTTATATTTCTTATATAGGTGGTTACAAAATCTTTCTTTCCTCTGGGTTTTTTTTTCTTTCTTCCTCTGCTTTATCTTCTGTTCAGGTCGATTCTATGATTGGTGTTATAAATTCTTCCCTAACTTTAAATGGCACGGTGAATGCATGTCGGTTGTGAGTGGCACAATTGCGGCCTATTCCTCACCCGACCATTCACCCGTGCATGGTACAGTGCACTTTTGGCCACTGCCCATAATAAATGACCTTTGAGTGGCGCCATAGCATTCTACACTCTGTCATACTTTAAAACGGTAACTATTGCGTTACTTTGAACACCCTCAGAATCCTGTTGCCTTCTTAACACTTCTCATTATTATATTTTGCCTCCCAGTAGCTCCCATTATTTTTATATTATTTATCATCAGTGTGGATATAATCTTGTTGTATTTTTATTTCATTCTATTTGCCTTTACTTTGTTGATTTATGGCACATTTGCCCTGGTATTAATCATTCCATCTTTCCATATCCCTTATAATGCAGTGTTTATTATTGTTTTGTTAACTTATTACCAGAATGTAATTCATCTTCTGTCAGTTCATCCTTCCAGTGTTTTTTCAAGTAATTGTTTTCTCTTTAATTATTGTAATTTTCTCACATCATTCTTAACAGTCATGTTCTCTTCTAATCCCTGTTTTGATGGGCTTTTGGTTATTTTCATAGTAGCGCTCAGTTCCTCATATCTTCATTTGTATTGTTCATTTTCTCAATTAATATTCTTCCTTAAATCTCGGTTTTGTTTCTTTATTCTTTATTCATATTATTTTTTTCTCAATTATCATTATTTTTCCTTCTCTTTTAAATGGTTTTTGCTGTAGTCGGTTCTCAGAAAATCAGTCCCTTTTCTTGATAGTGCATTGTATTTAGTTTATCTGTGGTCCATAAATTCAATTGCCCTTATTTCTCGGATTACTCTTGTATTCAGAATTATTTCTGTCCTTGTTAGTTCTCTCGCTACTACCTTGTTTTCTGATTTTTCTGTTGTTAAATCTTCACTTGTTTCAAGGCCTACTTGAATCGCTTTAACATCTATTTTACTAAGCAAATATGGCAATGGTATATCCCTCATTGATTCTATCACTGACATTTTACTACACATATCTACTTCTGTTATATTTAATTTAAATATAGATTTTCTGAAGTTTTTACTCACTGTTTTATTGTGAGTCTTTTCTGAAGTTTCTATCAAGCTTCTCCTACAATTTTTAAAATTAATTATTTCTGTTTGGTTGGTAATTGAGAGATTAAATACATTAACCAGTCCATTCTTCATCATCTCCAATTCTTCCCATGTTTTTATTAGTTCTTTTTTACATATTTTTCCTGTTTTCTTCGTCTTCTTTTCCGGGTGCTTAATATTCTTTTTGTTTCTGTTATTGGGGTGTAGTTCATCAGTTTTGATGACCACATCAATTTTCCGGCTATTTTCTTCCCTCCTGTATTCTATTTTTCATTAATACCTTCGGAAGTACTGTCTAGTGTTTCATTCAATTTCTTGAAACCACTATCTAATGTTTCATTAAGTTGATCTAATTTTTTATTAGTCTCTTCCTTTATGTTCCTCAATTCTGTGTGTTGTATTTTCTCAATGTTCTCTTTGTTATGAACCACTTGGTTTCTTACTTGATCCATTTCATCATTAATTTTTATAATTTTTTCAGACATGTTGTTCTGTATCCCGTCCAATTTCTCATGCGTTTCTTGCCATATCGCAGTCACTCTGACTGGGTTGTTTTCTACTTGGTCTATTTTGGCATCTACTTCCACTCTGAGCTGTACAATGATTTCAATCAGTTTTCTCTAGCCTTTCCTTGGTCTCAGCTATTTGCTGTTTTACTTCCTCCTTGTACTCATCCACCCTCTGTCTAAATGTGTCACTGACATTTTCAATCTTCTTGTTGATAGTTTGTCTTAGCTCTTCATTTTGTTAATTGATAGTTTCCCTTAACTCCTTGTTAGAGTTCTCAGTTTTCTCATTAACTTGCCTAAAATCTTCCTTAGTACTCTCTTTAATGCTGTCTATATTTTCATTCATCTGTCTTAAACTTTCTTCATTTCGGTCAAACTTTTCATTTTGTTTTCTAATGTTTTATTACTTTCTTCAAATTTCTCGTTAATTTGTTTCAGATTCTCATTAGTGTTCTCATTTTGTTTCCTAAAATTTTCATTAGTTTCGTCTTTATTCTTGTCAAATCTTTCCTCCATTTGTTTTATTAAATTTTCACTCAAAGCCTCGTTTTGTTTCTTTGAATTTTCCTTTATTTTTTCCTCCATTTTAACATACTTTATTGTCAATACGATTTCTCGCCTTAACTAATAGTAGTTGACACTGCAAAATAACTAATAGGAGTTAACACTGTTAAATTCCAATTGATAAATACTGTTTTTATACAATTGTTTGTTTTGCACTGGCATACAGTTTGCCTAGTGCTCGTTTTTTCTTTCTCTTTGAGTAACTGGAATTCAAAATAATAATTGGAAGGATCATTAATTTATACAGTCCTCTCTGTTTAATTAATGATTGGCAATGCTTTTCACTTTCTTATAATTATTCACTTTTACATGTTTATTACTTATCAACTATAGTACATGGTTCTTATTTATACCACCTGACTGTGTTGTACTTCTTTTTACATTTTACAAATCTATTTACTTAGTCTTTTCTTGTTTATTTATATATTTGATTTCATTTATTTGGGTCATATTGTTAGTTATTCGGGGCTCCCATTATGTCACATTACAATATTTGAATATGTCAACAACCTATTATTATTAAATAATAGGCTTAGTCTCATGTACAGTGTTGATCTTACCTTTACCACTGACACATCACAGAATGTCAAAATGTTTGGCGTTAATATCAAAAGGACTGGTTACTACCTGAAAAATCTGGTTATTAATACCATTATGTTTTTTATTTACACACACCTGTTTTACAGCAAATTCAAAGTCGAGATCAAGATCTGGTCCAGAACAGAGATGAACATTTTCAGGCACATCAGCAGAAAGATCACATTCAGATGTTTCTGGGCAATTAAAGTAGAGAGACCATAACAACTGTGGTTTCTGGCTGTGACTCTCGGACTGACTGATCTCGCTCTCTTCACAATGAACAGTTCCATCCTGGAATTTATTTAAGTAAGATACTGTTAAATGATGAAAACAAATTCGTTACTGTTTATTGTTGAATTAAAATTAAACAAATACTACATCGTACACACTGTATTACACTGTTGTGTTCAAAGAAAATATATCAGGCTGACTCATCTCAAAATAATTGTAACAATGTTACAGGCACATGCTATAATAACGGAACAATAATAATAAAATAATAAAAACACTACATATTCTTTACTAAATGGTATTTAATGTTTCATTTATTATGTAGATCTTATATACAGAATAAGAAACACAAAAACAAAAAAATTTAATTTCTATTCCATTCTAAACACTAAAAACACCTAGACAATATGTTTTAGTTGTCAAACAATTCTCTAGTCACTACATTCACCAAATGTCTGAGGATGGTATAAGAAATGATTCTTGAATATTTACTATACTAAGCTAGGGCAGGCAGGCAACTTATTAAAGCTCAGATGGTATGATAGGAGTTAGTTATATTGTAACGGGGCTAAAATGAGGGTTTTTTTTATTTTTATTAAAATATTTTTAAATTCATTTTCCACCTGTGTGATCAGCCACGTGTTAAAAGTTTTGTTCAAACAAAGAACGCATAATGCGAAGTTAATACAATGGAATGCGTCAACGTGCGACCACGCCATACCATTCTGAGAATTTTGAGACTGTGTGACATACCCACAAACGCGCAAGCACCAACATCTGCGGAGCGCCTAAACGACGCCAAGAAGCGAAAAACAACATGGCTTGAAGCTGATATTTTTCTAACATGTGCGTTTGTGACGGCGGAAGTCTTGACGAAGTCCCGCCTATTTTGTGACGTAAACCTCTGAACACCCAATTTCGTCAACGTCCAGCACACGGGAGTTTGCACTTGTCAAATGTGCCACAGCTATGACTTTAACGCATAAGGCACTGCTTTCCGCCTTGCCCGACAGAAATGTAAGTGGTGGGGACTTGGAGAACGCTCTTCCCAGTCTCTTACTTACGCTCGCCTGCGCAGGCAGCCGGCCAAACAGGGCTCATTAATAATTTTTCAATATCAAAATGAAGTGAGTACAGTTTAAAAAAAAAAAAAAAAATGCAGTCGTGAGAGCAGTGTCGCAGAAAAAATGAATTAACAAATTGTTTCGGACCAATATAGTGAACTTTGTAAGTGCGGAGCCACGAGGTCGGAAAACACCACGTTGCCGGCAAGGGTGTTACGTAAAGTATTCAACATGTTAAATAAATAAAAAGGGGGTTTGTTTTGTTTTGGAATGGTTTGTGTGTGTGTGTGAGCAGGCTGGGCTGTTTTCTTTAGGATAAGATGTAATAGAATTTTAGTAATATACAACCATGTCATAAATATCGTCAGAATGTTTTGTTTATTTTAAATTTTGGCAAGAAGTAATTAAATGGTTAAAGAGGTGAATAACCAACATGTTAAAAATCTAAAGAATTTAATAAAATTTAATTTGTTTTTCTCTGCCTAAATGCGAGTTATTAGTGTAACCTTGCAATCATGTTTGCATTCACAGTTCGTGTTGGAATCCTGGACAGAAGTTAAGGTAAGTGAAAAGAAATACAATTTTATAATCCGTAATAAAAACATAATATCACATTTGGCGCCCGAACAGGGACGAGTTTTAGAAATTCGATAATTAAAATTCCACACCTACAGATGAACGCAAGAGTGATTCGAGGTTGATGAATGCAAGAGTGATTCGAGGTTAAGTGACAGTACGAAAAATTATGTAAAGTACATAAACTTGTGTGTATATATTGTAGATGTAGATTAAAAGTTAGTGAAATAAAAATTTTGTAAAATTACCACTTAAAAATGGCAGGAAATAACGAAAACAATATCAATGAAACAACTAGTGTTGATAATTTTGATGAATCAAACATTATGAGTAATTTTGAGGTACATTCGACGCCAAGTGCGAGTCAAGATAAAATAGAAGTAAGTGTAACAGACCAAAGCAATGTAACTGAAGATTCGGGTGTGCAATTAACCCCGACTTCAACAAAATGTAACAGTCAATTTAATAATGATGTGATGAATATGTTAATAGCGATATCAAAGGATATCAATGAACAAAATAATAAATTTGATGAACAGAATAATAAATTTAATGAATTAAATAACCGTTTTGATAATAATGATATGAAATTGGATGAACAGAGTAGAAAGTTTAACGAATTCAAATTTTATATTAATGAGGTCAAAATTAAATGCGAAAGTAATTTTAACGAATTGAAATTTGAAGTAAACGAAAAGTTGAGTCATTCATTAAATATTATGAATAATAGAATTGATGAAATAGAGAGTAGTGTGGTAGAAAAAATCGATAAACAAATACAGGAAGTAACTGAAAATTTTGAAAGTAAAATAGATGAATGTAATGCTAGTAGTGAGTACAAGTTTAATTGTGTAGTTGATAAGATTGAAACATATGAAACTAGTACCAATGTCAAAATCAATGAAATCAAAAATAATTGCAAAACAGAGATACAAGCTATACAAAATACAGTGAATATTATCGATAAACGTAACGTACAAATGGAGTGTTTAAATAATAATAAATTTACATCTATTGAGCAGAGCATAGTTAATGTTAAAGATGAATTGAATGTAGCCATAAATAAAAAACTTAATAGTGTTACTGAACAAATAGTCATTACTAAAGATATGAATAGCGATACTGATTTGGAGTTGTTTAATTGTGAAAATAGGGGGGTACACCCTATGCAGTTTTTAAATAGAGTTAAAGAATTCAATCAGTTTTGTAGAAGTAGTTGGGAAGTACAACTGTTGAAAATAATGAGGTGTTTTAGAGGGAATTCCGCGGTATGGGCGGAGGTACATAAAGTAGAGTGGGTAAATTATCAGAGTTTCGAGACGGCATTTAGAGAAAAATATTGGTCGGAAGAAGAGCAAGAAATATTGCGGAGTAAAATTATGGGACCAGGTAATTTTGGGATCCAAGGGGGAAACGTAACCATGTACATAATGCGATTATACAATGAGGCCAAATATTTAGAGCCACCGTTACCGTTTCGATCATTCGTCCGTCACATAAGTAAGCATTTTCCTAGAGAAATACAGATTACACTAATGACCCGCGAGATTCTAGAGATTACAGAACTAGAGAAAATATTGGATATTTTTCAAAATATAAGAGAACGTGATATGAGTAGGCGGATAAACACACCAGTAACACATATGAATGGTAATTATAATCAATCCCGGGGAATACCAAATTTTCACCGAGGGGCATGTGGGGGAAATAAAGATAATCGAGGCGAGGGTTGGAAATGCGCCGACTGTAATGTTGATAACTATTCAATAAGAACCACTTGTTTTAGATGTCACAAACCAAGAGAATGTCAACGCAGTGAGAGAACGTATCAGCCACAAAATCAACCGCAGAGAGGAGGCGAGAACACTAGAGGAGCTCCGAGGGGAAATGGAAGTGGAAACCGAGGCAGAGGGGCAGTAGCAGGTCCATCCATGGGAAACTAGTAGAGACAATGGGGAACAGGGTCCATCCATTGTCGGAGGAGAACCTGGGGGTCCAAGAGGAGTATAACTACCGCAGCAACATAATTATCAGAGACATGGCGGAGGAGTTACTGGAGGAGGACGCTGCCGAAATGACAGAAACCAAAACGGGACTGACGGAGGTATTTGTAACCATAGAAGGTAAGGATTATAAAACATTGATTGATACAGGTAGTGAGATATCAGTAGTTTCAGAGAATGTACTTGGTGAATTACAAAGGGTAAATAAGAATATTCCATCATTACCAGTTGCGGGAGTAACAGTAGTGGGGGTGACTGGAGTACGAAGTAAACGAGTTACTAAAAAAGTACAATTAAACATATACATTAATGAAATAGAATTTGAGAATACTTTACTAGTAGTTAAGGGTTTGAATTTAGATATAATTCTGGGAAACGATTTTTTGGAGAGAAATAAAGCAATAATTGATTTTAACAAGAGAATAGTAGAATTTAAGAGAGGGGATGAACCAGTCAGGGTAGATTTTAAGAGGGTGTTAGATAAGGTTAGAGTTACGGGTGTAAAGATGATACAGAACCGAGTAGGTGAGGGAATTATAGAAACAAGAGTGAATGTGTGTCAAGAGAGTGAGAGTTTGGAGAAGGATGAGAGAGTATGGGAAAATAGGGCAGATAAATTTTTTAATGAGGGTGGAGTTGTAGGGAGTCCCCAACGACAGGAGTTGTGGGCAGTGATTGAACGTTTTAGAGATGTGTTTGCTGAGTTGCCTGGAAAAGCCAGGGACTATGAATGCGAGTTGAAGGTTCCGGAGCACTCACCCTACATGCAGAGAAGTTATCCAGTGCCATTTTCGAAGAGGAGAGCCGTTCAAGAAGAGTTGGACCGCATGATGGAAGGGGATGTCATTGAAAGATCCATATCGCCTTACTCGAATCCATTGGTAGTGGTCATCAAAAAGGATGGAAAGGTAAGATTGTGTTTAGACGCCAGAAAAATTAATCAGATTATAATACCTGACCGGGAGTCACCGGAAGCCATGAACGAAATTTTTCAAAAGTTTAGTGGAGTCAGATATATGACGTCCTTAGATTTAACAGCGGGCTACTGGCAAGTTCCATTAGCGCCAGAGAGCCGTAAATTTACTGCGTTTCTTTTCAATGGTAAAAACTATCAATTTAAACACCTGCCATTTGGACTAAACACTAGCGTAGCCAGTTTTATAAAATGCTTAATATGATTTTACAACCCAAGGATTTAGATTTTTTAACCGTGTATGTTGATGATATACTAATAGCGTCAAGAACATTCTCTGACTACTTAGAACACATAGAATACGTTTAAATAAATTGCAACAAGGGGGATTAACCGTAAATTGGGAGAAGTCAAAATTTTTACAAACCGAGATACACTTTTTAGGTTTTATTATCACTCCAGAGGGTATTTTAGCAAACCCAGACAAAGTAGAAGCTATCATACGTTTTCCAGAACCAAAAAATATTAAACAGTTGCAGAGCTTTTTAGGATTATGCAATTTTTATAGAAAATTTCAGAGAAATTATGCGCATGTTACCTCTAAGCTAAGTGCGGTTTTGCAAAAGAATAAGCAATGGAAATGGGGAGAGGAGGAGAGAATTGTTTTCAATGAAATTAAAGAGAAATTTATAGACATCATAATGATGAATCACCCCGATTTTCAGAAAAAGTTTTATTTACAGACGGATGCCAGCAACATAGCCCTCGCCGCAGAACTTTACCAGGAGGGTGAGGATCAGGAGCACCGGACCATCGCTTTTGCCAGCAGAACCTTATTGGCGGCAGAGAAGAATTACACCACTACAGAGAAGGAATTGCTGAGCCCCGTCTTTGCGGTGAAGAAATTCCGCACTTACCTGCTAGGAAACCAAGCCGTCATCAGGACCGATCATAAGGCCTTATCATTTCTAAACACATGTAAGCTGACGCATAGCAGATTAACCAGGTGGGTATTAGCTTTACAAGAGTACAACTTTTCTTGGGAATACATAAAGGGGTCAGATAATAAAGTACCGGACACTCTGTCCAGGGTAGATACTATAGATAATAAGACAGGTAGAGATCTGAAAGAAATAGAAATTTTTCAATTAACAAGGGAAGATAGAATTTTTGGGGAAGAATTAAGGGAAATTAAAGATATACAAAGGTCAGAAAATAAATTAGGTAAGATAATAACTAGTTTAGAAGCAGATAGTAATGGTTCAGAGTATAATACACATTTCCAGATATATAAGGGAATTTTGTTTAAGAAAGTAGAAGTGGGTGAACGGGATTGGAGGTTAATGATACCGGATGAATTAGTAGATAGAATTATTTGGGATTGCCACATAAGATATGGTCATTTTGGTGCGAGAAAATGTACAAATGTATTAAAAGAATCTTGTTTTTAAAAATATGGAGAAGAGAGTTAGAAGAGTATTAAGAGTTTGCGATTTGTGTCAGAAGTCTAAAGTAGTAAATTACAGGGTAGAAGGGGAAATGAAGTATATTAAAGTAGAAAGACCTTTCGATTTAGTTGCAGTAGATTTATATGGGCCATTGCCTAAAGGTAGAGGAGGAGTGGTATATATTTTTGTTGTTTTAGATACTTTTACCAAGTTTGTTAGGTTGTACAGCGTGAAGAGAGCTACTAGCAAGGTGCTCAGTGAAAAGATCACCAAGGACTATATGATCAACGTAGGGAAGCCGAAGATAATTTTATCTGATCATGGACCGCAGTTCATCAGCGGCAAGTGGAGACAGACTCTTGGCTGGGAAGGCATCATACCCAAACATACGGCAGTTTACCATCCACAGTCGAACCAGGCAGAGCTGGTGATGCGAGAAATTGGCAGGATATTCAGGGCGTATTGTCACTCCAAACACTCAGAGTGGCCTTTGTACGTGAAGAAAGTGGAGGATTGGTTGAATAGCACAACCCAATTCGACCGGATTTACACCGTACGAACTAATCAAGGGAAACCGTCCACCCAGAATATTAGAACAACTTTTTGAATATCCACCTGAAGAAAGAGTTCTAGACAGAGATGTAAAAATACGACTTGCCAACGAGAGTCTGCTCACAAAGGGAGAGAGGAGAAAGAGTAAACATGATGAAAAGGGTAAGTGGGTCAAGTATGAGATAGGGCAATTAGTATTGGTAAGGAGGCATGACTTGTCTAGTGCACAAGATAAAGAAATAAAGTTTTTCCTCTTATATGAAGGACCTTATGAGATTGTAGAAATAAAAATGGATAATGCATATGTACTACGTAATCAGGTAACACAGGATTAGTGGGGACGCATAATGCTACGAATTTAAAATTATATTGGTCTAGGTAAAAATTTTTTTTTTTTTGGTTGAATTTTAACATGTTATTTATGTTTTCAGAAGGTACTCTCCCCCATTTTCAGGCGGTCACGACCTTACCAGTCCTGGCCATGGTTTTCGGCACTTGGAGGCGGGCCATGGTTGGAGGATCTTCCTTCGGGTGGTGAATACAACGATGGTCCGGCTCCGCCAAAATTTGAAATTTACACCACATTGAACGGGAAGGAGGACCCATAAAGGTACGTGACGTAAATTATTTTTTTATACACTCAAGGTGCAGCGGGCAGGTGTACCTGTCACGTACCTGCACTGCCTCAGAGTGTTTGTAAATAATGGAGGCTGCACATATAACAAAGGCAGTGCATGTAAATAAAATTTTAGTGTTAATGGCGAAAATAAAAGTAGCCATTGACAATAGTTTCAGTGTAATCTGAAAAGATGAGTTTTGTGGCAAGGGGGTTGGAGGGAAAATAGACAGCGGGTTTGAATAAATGGTAGGAGAGGGGGTAGGTTTGGTTTAGAGGGGGAACGTGAATTCACGTAGTGGATCTATTTTGCCTCCTATTTTCCTTTGCAGCAAAACCCCGTCTTTCAGGACGATTACTGCCTTACTACCACTTATCCTAGTAATATTAGACAGCCTCCAAGTGTAAATAGATATCAAAATAATTTGGAATGTTTATAGTTTTAAATTTGTATCAATTTTAGTAATTGACCAAATAATTGTAAAGTTCATAGTATCAGTGAGAGTTGGAATGTGTTGAAATGTGTAGAGTGAAATAGAAACTTGTTATCATACAAGATATAGGGGCAATTTTGGGGGGTTGAGTGGTGTTAATAGAAGTGCTATACTTAGGGAGTGTAGAAACTGCAAGTGAAGAAGGATTAATTTAGTTATTAAGTGGCTAGTACCGTGGTGGCATGTGCCACGGTAGGTAGCGGTAAGTCTTGGGGGTAACAGAGAGTGTTACCTCTATCGGAGGCCAAAATGGCGTAAAATACATGGCACACCCTTTTATATAATTTTATATTATATCCTGATAGATTGCCGTGCCGTGTATATTAATGATGTAGAGAACATGCTTGAATTTAGAGTTGATTTCCCTGACTTTTCGGGCGATTACTGCCTTACCATAACGCTGAAGCAAGGACACGGAGATGGTAAATTCCTCCACCAATGCCGTCCTTGTGGAGGCAAACGGGCGCAACAGTCCACCATAAAAAAAAAAAAAATAGTGTGTGTGGCAGGGTGGTTGCTCAGGGGAGCAACAAATTAAAATTTTGTAACTTAATAATGGCAACTCACTCCTGAAGTAATTAAATGGTTGTAGCTTGTTTTGAGAAATAGGTGCATTAGATGTTTGTTACGCTGTGTTTATTATGTCTTAATGTGTAGTTTGTATAATTTTGAAATGTGTTTAAAGTAAGGTTATTCACCTTGTCAAGAAAATCAGCTGATCAGCTGTAGAATGTCACTTATAAATTGTCTGCTAATTTTCAATGTAACTAATGTTTGAATATAATGATTTTAATGTGTTAAAAGATTTTGATTTAAATGATGGAAGTAATTTGATATAGTTAAGAATTTTAAATGATGCGTAAAAGATAGTAGATGGGAGATTTTGGGTGATTAATTTTTTGTTAGGACATGTAGATCAGTCCATGTTGAATTTAAATGGGTACTAGAGAGAATAATATTGTTGTGAATTAATGTAACATAGAATTTGAGAGGTAATAGTGACACAGTAGATATGGGGAAAATATGTAGAGTATTGATTGATATATTGATGTAATAAATAAGTGGCAGGGTGTCTACCAACTCATCATAAAAGAATTCGCTGAATATTCCCTGATTTTTCCAGGATAAGTAAGAAAATTCCCTGAGTAACATAAGTGACCAAAATACAACGCATTTACAAAACAAAGAACTTGAGTGGACTACTGATGACCACACGATCAGCCACATTGTAGTCGTGAGCAACTAAAGGTCAACTGCACTGAACACATTTAGCTCAGTGCGCTAAGGTGTGACTTGTAGCGTGCAGGTTGTAGCAGGTTCGAATCCTGCCTCGGCTAACCCGAAGATGGTTTTCTGTTTTCAACACCAGGCAAATTCTGCGTCAGTATGCTAAGGACAAATTCCCCCCCCAATCCCTCCTATTTCTAACCATGGAGAATGTCACCAAACTGAGTGCACCCCGTAAAAGATGGATTAAAGAAAAAAAACTCAACATTTTCAGCTTTTGTTACAGCTATTGACCGCTACATTGGGCAGTAAAGTGTTCCAAGACAAGACGAATGGAAGATTTGAAAACAGAGCAGAGTAGGTTATTTAGGTACCGTATTTATGGATATTCAGGGCTTCGCTTAAAATCATTTTAAATTTTTTCCCACCAAAGGTCAAACTGTGCCAATGTGTTCCATTTCTCTCATCATATATGCTACAAGAGGAATCAACACTCAAAACTGCATTTATTTTAAAATATGTATTCATATGAGAGGGGCCTTTCACTAATGTCATGGCAATTTCTCATGATCATATTTTTCATAATGACAAAAGTAACATGAACAAGTGGCCTGTGGCCGGGAGTATATGTAAGCGATTTTATGAGAAGGCATGAATATTTATTAATACCGGTTATTTGCCTTGAAGATGAACAATAATAGATGAAGATCGATTGACAACATTAAAAGCTATTAAAAAAATAAAATGATACTTACATCCTACCTGTGTGCTACGCGGCCGCTTTTGTTATGTCCGTCGATGACGTTCGTCACCAGACGCGTGCGCGTAAATTTAAAATCGTGCGCTCTCTTAGTGTTGTAGTATTGTGGCGTGTAGTCTGTGTGTGTTTAACAGAGACGTAGATGAGAGTGTGTCTCTACCCGCGCGTGAAAAGATATTGTAGACGAAACGCGTAGCACATAGACGTAGATGAGAATCTGCCTCTTACCTGCGTGCGAAAAGAAATATTTTACCTCCCGCCCCGCTGTTATAGTAAAAGGCGTTTGTGAGTGGTATCGCTGCATCCTAGGTAGTATGGATGAAGGATACGCACCAGGAACCATCGGCTAACGTCGAAAGAAAATTAACCTGTCCAGCATGAGTTACACTGAAGAGAGAGTGGAAAAAAAAGAAAAACGCAAACGTACAATGGTTTAAGTGGCGCTGTGAATGCTCAGTATCGGCGTGTATGTCAGCACTCATCAGGCGAGAGGAGGGAGCGATGTTCGACGAGTTCCCACAAAACGACGCCGCTTGTGTCGCGTCAGACTGTCCTCACGCGCGTAATTGATGTTTTTTTTTTAAATTGAGAAATAACTGATTATTAGATAAGAAACGTGTTTAACAAAAAATAACGCAACAGGGTGCGTAACGGCAGTTCCGAAAACGAACAGTCAACACTGTCACTGTACACTGCTGATGGAGTTGCCAAAGTGGGTATTTTGTAGTGGCGAAAAAACGGGAAACGGCGACGTCAATGAATTCACCGACATTGAGGATGTTAGAATGAAGCTTTCTGCAGCGTACGGCGTAGGAAGCGTACACTTTGCATCTGTTGTAAAGCATTTTTGGCCCATTTCTGCAAACGGTGTCACAGAGACGATGGAACTGTCGCCGACTTGGAGTGTGTGTGCAGCGGTCGCCGTCTTAGCGCCTGCGACGGGATCTGCCTGGGTCGTTAGTCCGATATGTCTGGAATGTTGTTTTGTGTTTCAGAGAATATACTGGCGTCGCGTTTTCTCAAAACCCGGCGCGAAATCGACCCTTTAACATGACGCCGGACGAACTACAGCGTTCACAAAGTCCCGGGACGAGCGCGCTTTTAATCAAGGTAACACAGGGTTTAATAATATCACCGAATCGTGACTGACGAGATGGCAGACACAGGTACTACCGCTACACCGGCTCCCGCCGCTACGCCCAAGAAGTCTAAAGCGTCGGCCGCGGCCAGCAAGAAGCCTAGGACGAAACCGTCGCATCCGCCGACTTCGGACATGGTGAACAATGCTATCAAGAGTCTGAAGGAACGTGGTGGCTCGTCACTGCAGGCGATCAAGAAGTACATCGCCACCAATTACAAGGCGGATGTGGAGAAACTCACTCCGTTCATCAAAAAGTATCTGAAATCGGCGGTGGCAATGGGCGCTCTAGTCCAACCGAAAGGAAAAGGCGCGTCCGGCTCTTTCAAGCTAGACACCAAGGGCGAGGGAGGCAAAACGACCGCCACCGTGAAGAAAGCCACTCCGGCCAAGCCGGCTTACAAGGAGAAGAAGGAGACCGCCAAAGCCGCGGCTAAGAAGAAGCCGGCCGCCAAGAAAGCGAAAGCCGCTTCCGAAAAGAAGAAGTCCGCCGCGAAGCCGAAGACTCCGTCGAAAGCAAAAAAAGTCAGCAAACCGCCGACAAAGAAGCCCAAGAGCCCGAAACCCAAGAAGGCGGCGGTGAAAAACAACTGAAAGCCTCGCCAAAGAAGGCTGCCGCAAAGAAAAAGTAGACAGAACGACGTACGCGCCGGTTCTGTAGGTAATGGTCCTTATTAGGGCCGCCAATCGGTTCGGAATGGAGATCACGCAAGCCTCGCTTACATAGGATCTCGAAGGAGGGCGGCACAACGCAGAACTACGTTAAACAGCACGCACAAGACTTGACCCGCGGGGCCTCAAGTGGTTAGCGTGGGGCGAGAGACCAACTCGATTTGAACGGATTGTCGAAAATTCAGCCAAGTCATTCGGTAATTATACATACATATGTCCAAAAGTAGTTTGAAAGCTACGTGTAAATCAAAATAGCCGAAAGTACAGTGGTTAACAGACGTAAGATACGTATCTAGCACTCGTAAATGTGTGAAATTGGAAACGATTTTCATTTTCTGTGTCGGGTCCGTGTGGACAATATTTGCGCGGACGCGCTGGTAGGAACCCCCCCTCCTCCACGAATATATAGCTTAGCATTCTTCCGTTTGATAACCGCAATGATGATTTCATTCTCTCTTGTCATGAAGCGAGCGAGCTTTGTGTCATATCGTAAGTCAGTTGTGGATCTGCTGAGAACTCTCTGTCTGCCTCTCTCTCTCTCTCTCTCTCTGTGTGCGCGCGCGTGCGCGTGTGTCCCCAATGTAAGGTTTCGAATTAGATTAATTCTGTTTGTTTCAAACTGATTTCTGAAATTCAACTCGATTGAAAAATAAGTTAATTAAACGTTATTGTAATTGAATGTAATTAATTTTTTAAATTAATAGGGTTAATAATCAATTAACGGATGTAGTACAACAGATTCCTGTTAATTACTGTTCAATTCACTGTGAGTGATACAGATATGTTGTGCCGCAGTGGTAAGATACTCCCGATTCAGCAGTAGTTATTATCGACGAACCTAGTAAACGAAGGTCTTGGTTGGAGAGGATGCTATTGTTGCGCTGCGTCGTTACACAAGGGGCAGGATTGCGACATCTGGGTTGAGCCCAGTGGCTGACAGATGATGACCACAGTGCTGGTCAGTAAGTTTATATATTTCACGGATATAGGCCATACATATATCGGGCAATTTTAAATCGCACAAACGTGTCAGCGCAGTGGTCAGATATTCCCGATTCACTGGTTATTATCGACGAACCTAGTAAACGAAGGTTTTGGCCATAGAGGATGCCACTGAATGAATCCACTTGGTATTACGAAATTCAGCACACCGGTACTAAGAGGCGTCGACGTATGGGTCGATACCAGTTTTTCTGCCTGCTGTATTTGTAACGAGTATTCTGATTGTGTAAACTGTGTAAACAAATCGGGCTTCTACGCGCTTGTCAGCTCTTGGCGACTAGTTGTTGCCTTTCTAGAGCCGCAAATATTCCAGTCGCTTAGTCGTTCTATCGGCTGCATACCGACATAACCTACAACTCGCCCGAAAAGGGCTGTCTTTCACTGCTTCTAGCCATGATTTAAACTTTGGGTCATTCAACCACTCTGACTGAAAATGAGTTTTGCACGCCATAATAAAACGGAATTTTCAAGCGACTTTGCACAGTCACGAATTTGGATGCCCACGTGTTTTTAACAACGAACGCACATCACACTAAAAGCATTTTAATCCGCACCACTAAAGAATTAAGAGCACGCAATTAATTGCAAAGCTTCTGCTTTAGATTTCGCGCACAACGCAACAGATTTCAAGAATTTCAAATCACAATAACACACTCAAGCGTGAACGCAACACATACAGTAAGCACCGGTAAACAACAAATGAAGAGATGTAAACACTATTACGGCGCGAAATCACAAAAGTGTAGCCAACACTCAAAACTTTTCAACGTTGTGAAAATAGTTGAAGTTCCGATAAAACTCTATATTCACAATATAAATAACAATATTCTTCCCGCTGTGGAAGGTCGAAAATCCATTAAATCCCTACACTTTCAATGTTAAATTTCCAAAACGTCCCCGCTAAACAAAAACTTAAATCTGCAAGATTGAGCGGGAAACCCGCTAAGTTGACAATACTGAACAGACAACCCGCGCAAGGTTGGGTCAAATACCAATCCGCGCTGGGAACCAATCAAATAGCATACTTCAGTCCCGCGCTGGGAACGAGTGTTCATTGGCTGACTACGGGAATCGAGTAGCGATCGATTATGTCCCGCGAAATTCGAAAGTATCGCTACTACGTTTACGGAGAGTAGCCCAAGAGGAAAATCCCTGATTAACGAAGAAATTCCCTGATTTTCCCTGAATATTCCACAAATTCTTAATTCCCTGAAAATTCCCGGGTTTCCCGGGTCGTAGACACCCTGAGTGGAAATATTTTGTAATAGTTGAAAGGGATGTATTGGAAGAGTAATTAGAGTTGATGGGAATTTTGTAAAGGGGGTGGTGTGGTAGGAGTCCGCAACAAAAGGGTTGGGACGGGAAGGGACCGTTTAGCGCCGGAAAGGGTTTCCTAGGTAGAATCCAGGGACCAGATAAGGGAATGAGCTTTGGGGGGGGGAACACACGCCCTGAGTACAAAGGGTTAGAGAGTATTTTTTTTATATAAGAGTAGAATGATGTGAATTGAGTTGAGTAGTAAGCTGGGTTTAGAGATTGTTTCATAGAGATGGGTGTCATATTAGTTAACGCTGTTAGTGATATTAGAGTCAGAAGGGGAAGATTATAAATGTATACATGCCAAGTGGTAAATTAAATTGTTATGAATAAATGAATCACCCAAATTTATTGAGAATGTTAAAGAAAGAGAGTCATAGTAAAAATATAAATTCAATGGAAACAAGTGACAGATTTTAATAGAAGTTGAACTAATTAAAGCTATAAAATGTGTAATTTTGAGTAATTTAAATGTCAATTTTATTGTTAATTATAATAATACTATGTTAATTTTATTTATTATGTTGTTGTGTTTGAAGATAGAATTTTAAAAGATGTTTAATGTATTTTATGATGTAGCCTCTGTATAACCTATGTAGGTCAAGGTTGTGGACTTGACCCAGTTTGATCAGCTGATGGTTGATGTTATAAACTAGACCAGTTTTTGGCAATGAAGGGATACAAATTTTGTTGTTTGATTGATTTAAATTTTTTTAATATCGAGAAAAGTATTAAAAAAAAAAAAATTATTTTCTGTGCCTGCCGTCTAATTGATGTTTTGAGTTTTGATTATATTATTGTTTATGTGTATCAATAGTGTTATTGAATTATATTGTTTAGAATACATGTATAATCAAATGTTAGGATAAGGGAGTTCATGTTTTAATTAGATGTTCAATTTATTTTTGTTTTTCTGATTATTAATAGTAACGAAGAGAATTAATCAATTCTGATAAAAGATTTTTATTTTTGATTTTGAAGAAAGTAATGGAGATAGAGCAGTTTGCTTTCAACTTAAATGAACTTTTTGAATGCGAGAATAAAATTTTGTTTAATGAGTATTTATAAGTGTGTGTACGAGCCCAGTAACTGCTAAAGGCAGCCCAGTGTGCATGAAAAGGGGGAACATATCGGTTGAGGATCTGGCATGGAATAAGGCCAGGGTATGGAGTTTGGGGGTGGCATGTTAGAAGATTAGGTGCGCTGTGGTGCGTGTCTGTTCGATTTTATGGTGTTGGGATCTCGAATAGAGAAGTCCAGTAATATCGTTCAGGTGCAGCCATGGTCGCCGAGCCAGGGGGGTAGTTTACCCATGATGTATAAGAACTAATGAGGGGTTGGTGGCACCATATCCTCACCGATCCTCTTAGGGGTTTAACAATGAGATTTCTTCTGTTTCGACAGAAGATCTCTCATTGGGGGGTATTGTAACAGGGCTAAAATGAGGGTTTTTTTATTTTTATTAAAATATTTTTAAATTCATTTTCCACCTGTGTGATCAGCCACGTGTTAAAAGTTTTGTTCAAACAAAGAACGCATAATGCGAAGTTAATACAATGGAATGTGTCAATGTGCGACCACGCCATACCATTCTGAGAATTTTGAGACTGTGTGACACATACCCACAAACAACATGGCTTGAAGCTGATATTTTTCTAACATGTGCGTTTGTGACGGCGGAAGTCTTGACGAAGTCCCATCTATTTTGTGACGTAAACCTCTGGACACCCAATTTCGTCAACGTCCAGCACACAGGAGTTTGCACTTGTCAAATGTGCCACAGCTATGACTTTAACGCATAAGGCACTGCTTTCCGCCTTGCCCGACAGAAATGTAAGTGGTGGGGACTTGGAGAACGCTCTTCCCAGTCTCTTACTTACGCTCACCTGCGCAGGCAGCCAGCCAAACAGGGCTCATTAATAATTTTTCAATATCAAAATGAAGTGAGTAGTTTTCAAAAAAAAAAAAAAAAAATGCAGTCGTGAGAGCAGTGTCGCAGAAAAACTGAATTAACAAATTGTTTCGGACCAATATAGTGAACTTTGTAAGTGCGGAGCCACGAGGTCAGAAAACACCACGTTGCCGGCGAGGGTGTTACGTAAAGTATTCAACATGTTAAATAAATAAAAAGGGGGTTTGTTTTGTTTTGGAATGGTTTGTGTGTGTGTGTGAGCAGGCTGGGCTGTTTTCTTTAGGATAAGATGTAATAGAATTTTAGTAATATACAACCATGTCATAAATATCGTCAGAATGTTTTGTTTATTTTAAATTTTGGCAAGAAGTAATTAAATGGTTAAAGAGGTGAATAACCAACATGTTAAAAATCTAAAGAATTTAATAAAATTTATTTGTTTTTCTCTGCCTAAATGCGAGTTGCGTATGTTATTAGAGTAACCTTGCAATCATGTTTGCATTCACAGTTCGTGTTGGGATCCTGGACAGAAGTTAAGGTAAGTGAAAATAAATACAATTTTATAATCCGTAATAAAAACATAATATCACAATATTACACAATATTTTTATTTTCTATGGGGTTAAGTAACCATCTGGTACTGGTGCCTCACTACTAATCTAGAAGTTCTGGGATCGATTCCCAGACAACACCACAACAATCTTGGTGTAACTTTCAGTCCCTGATATTCAGCCTTTAAGTGAGTCTTGTGGTAATAATGAACAGGTGAAGCAAACACACTGCCTTCACTGTTTGCTGTATGACTCAAGCTGAAAGCTTATTCTGCTTGGACCTTGGTTAGCAGAATTTTTAAGCTACTATGGTATTATTGAAAAGGAGCTGTTATTATTTTTATTATTATATTTTCTAGCAAGTTACATACTACGTTATTATCAGTTTACAAATAAAAATTCATAAAACACACACCTGTTTAAGAGTCTGGGTAGCCTGAGAGTCAGTGTCAACTCGTGCAGATCCATCACTGGGTTCTAAGTGAAGAAGCTTGGAAACAGCAACAGCTAAATCCTCACGAGCTGTCTTTTGTTGTCGACATGTCATGTGCAGCACATCTAAAACATGAAATGAAGAGTTACTTGTAATTATTGATATCAATAACAGTTATAATGTGACAAAACTACTGATTCAAAAGTACATTTACTACTTAAATTTGTTTATTACATCCATGTTACCAAGTGGCACTTACATAAACCAGGAGGACAAGCGTTGGTAGAAGGCCCAACTTCAAGCACTGTAACAGGTTCCTGTACACCTTCCACTGGAGGAAACTGCAGCAGAGTGAGCATTTCTTTGTTTGCAGCAAGTATAGACCTAAATGGAAATGCATTAAAAAAGATGAAAACTATGCTTATTAACTCCAACTACCACAGGTACGGGAATAAGTAGGACCCTGGAATTTTTGTGAATGGATTTTTTCATGATTTTTGTTTATTAAAGGACTCTATACTTATTCTCCTGGTTAGGGAAGTATTGCAAATCGTATTTAAGTTGTTTTTTATATATGCAAAACTCATTGAAATTTTGTGAATATGTGCTTTCTGTGATATTTCAAGATTTTTAGTCCTTTGTGTGATGGATACTTCACACAAAATAGTACAATTACTTCGGATTTTACAGACTTACTTTAATTCTGTGACGAATTAACCCTGGAAGTGCCAAACGTTGATTCTGAGACGTTATTGCCTAACTTTAAAGTGCCAACACCTCAAAATAGGATTTAATCTCCCATCTCAGTGTTTAAATGCTTTCATTTATTTGCAGACAATAGATTGCACATTATTATATGATACTTTTAGAATGTTGTAGGGAAAGTTTGTTATGGATCAATCCAAGTCAAATCATCCAGGGGTGTTCACCCCACCCTCTCAAGATTTTCATGAAATGTTTTTTACAGCATCTATGGACAAATATAACAACCCGTATTTTTCATTTTTGCCAAATTCGCTTTAGTTTTTTTAACAATTTTTTGAAAAAAATCCATTTTTAGCCAATTTGTTAGTCCCAGTGCGATATCTAAAGGGCCCTTTCAATAAAAACTAGTTGTATGGTTATTATTTAATATTAAGTTATGAAACTCACAATACTTACTTAAAATTTCACAAGGGTTCCAAATATAAGTCAAAAATAACATTTAGACTCATATAAAACTCGTTTTTCCACTTCAAAGTTGGCAATTCTGAATTTTTTTTCTCCGTGCAGGCTTTTATGTAAATGTTTATAACTTTTTTCTGTCTGGTCTTATGAGGCCGAAAAAGGTCTCATTTGAAAGAGGATGAAATGTGATACAATAGCATAAAATAAAAGTCATGGGTATTTAATGACATCATTTCATAATTTAAGTACAAAGTTTACATTTGATATTTCATTGAAATATTTTGCGTAGTACCCTATCTTGTGTGGCCAATGAGGATTTTTTTACTTAAGGTATACTTTTTTTCTGTACTAAAACATTCAGTTAAAATTAGGCTTATCAGTGTAACAAGGCCCAACTACCTGTCAAAACTAAAAAAATATAGATTTTAAAGATTTGTCCATTTTTTTTAAAATAATAACTTGCTTAGGTATTTACTTGTTGAGTTAGCTTACCTTTTCAGTCTTAAATGGTATTACAGGATATTTAGGCTATAATATATACAGGTGATTCTTGATTGATATAAAACTTAATTTTTCCTTGGCCAGGCAGCATTAATATTTTGAATACTTTTTTTGGATAGTCTGAAAACCATTCTGCTCATCTGAGCACTTAATTCAGGTACATGTATGCAGCAAATTATGTTTGTAAAAGGGACCCAGCAGTTATCCTCTCTCCCAACATTTCTGTGTTCTGGGCAAAAAAATGTTTTTGATGGCCAGTGAGGATGCATAAAATTGATTTAAGCATCTTGGTTCTCACCATCTAGCTCCAAAATTAGTCCAATATAACTTTTCTTTATAGGCATAGGATGAAATGTGCTATAATAGCATAAAATAAAAGTCATGGGTATTTAATTTCATCATTTTATAATTTAAGTAGAAAGTTTACATTTGATATTCCATCAAAATATTTTGCATGAGTGACTTACAACAGGGCAGGACAAGTTAGAACATGAATACTACATGTCTGTACAGGCAGCCAGTCAGAGGTACATTGAGCCTCAGTTTGCTCTGTGACACTGTTGTGACGGTTGCAGTAGCATATAAACAGTGCATAATTAGTTCATTGTAAACAAGTGTATACATTGAAGTGATTTTGTGTAAAAGTTTTTTTTATAATCTATAAATTTATACAGTGTAATAGGGGACAGTAGTGTTTGGACCAAACATACAAACTACAGTGAGTAGTCTGATTCATCTCATTCTGGTTCAGCCAGTGGTGGCTGGTGTTATGATTGCAGCGTTGCACAACCACCAATATAGAATAACTAAACTATAAAATAATAAATGAAATCATTAAGCAGTTAAAACTGTCATCAATTTCAACGGAAAACGTATTAGATTCTATGCGGCAATGTTCACGTGCAATTCAAATGTGGCGCGCAGGCTAGTGGTTGTAGCCCGCTTGCAACTGGAACAGTATATGGCAGAGCTTACTACACAAACATATGGGAAGACATGCGTTACTCTTCACAGTTGCCCTATGTTCCCAATGTAAGCTAGGTGGTTGCAAAGTTTCCGCAACATTCCACTAACAGCGCTGTAGTGCATCTTTAATTCTGTCATGAAGCCAGCACGGCCTTCTTGATTGTGTGAGGTTTAGTGTTTACATTGGTTCAAAGTAAATGTGTGCTCGTTATTTTTGAGGTTATGAAATTATAGTTATAATTTTGTATAACTGTGATTGTGATAATTACGTGTCAATCAACTCTTATTAATTAACTGTACGTTAAGTATTTTTTTTACTTGTTAAGTGCTGCTGTGTGCTTTTAAACGTGTTTTTTATTAGTTTAAAATGAACAGTGTTAAGAACCTTTTAGAAATTCCTTTTCTGCAAAGACCAGTGGAGGAAAAAATTGAAATTAAAAGACATTTTATGTTATAAAGTTATTCTTTTAAAAATTTAAAGATTTGTGAAATTTTTAATATTGTGTACTGATTTATTTTTTCTTATTGTTCGTAAATCAAAGCAGACAGTATTCATCTCACTTCTCTTTTAGAGTAGAGTTTTCAAGTAATATTTTATGTAGCTGAATTTATGCGCCTTGCATTTTATATTGTAAGGGTACATATCTTCAACATGCATTAATGAAGCAACATGATAAGAATAATACACTAAATGATTAACACTATGAATTAAAAGGGATGAGTCAGAGATAAAGGAATGGGTAATTAACATAATTATGCGATCAAACAAATAATGTGACGGTACAGAAGTCCGTATAAGGATTTATTGGTACAGGAAAATAATTTTATTGTGTTTTCATGTGTTAAAAATGGTTAGGTTAACTTTTCCCAATATTGTACATACAATGCAGTTCGCCAGAGTAACTCAACGTCAAGGTCATGGGCGTACGTGACTTTCAACACATATTTGGATACTGCACTAGTCGAACAATGTTAAAAAACGTCATAACCAATACGAAATCGCAACAACTGAGGCGTAAGACAATGCCATCATCCGTTTTAAACAAAAGAATGATGACGGAGTAACCCCTTCCACCTGGGTGAATTGTACAAAGATGTCCGGCCCAGTCTGCAACATACGCTCAGAGCGTTAGCACGCTAAAATATTCGCTGGCAAAGTTTTGCCAGTAAAAGTGTTTTTGGAACAGTTAAAATGTGATTAACCAGTAATCAGTACCTGGTAATGTAACCAGTACATACAATGTAAATATAAATTCAGTGCAACAAACGGACAGACTAAACAGTAAAGTTCGCCGACCACCTGGATTGAGATGGAGAACATCTGAGTGGAAACTACAGCTACAAACTCAGGAAAGTTACAAACCCTATAACCATTATTCATTTGATCAAAATTGAGCTCTAAATTCTAATCAAAATAAAAAACAAAAATGTAACAATAATTAATGTATGGGGAAAGATAGAGTGTGAGTGCATGCGAGAGGATGCCGGCATTTATAAGTAAATGAGGCGTTGGTTTATGTTTAAGAAATTTAGTAAATCAACTCAAAATTAACTGCAGTCTATTTAAAATGCTTTTGTAGCAAATTAAGTACAAAAGTAAATGATGAAAATTAATGAATAATTAGTTGGGCGGAAGTACATAGCCGCCGTCTTGTTTTGGGAGTATAAAACTCCATTTTGTTTTCTGGATATTAATAATTGCAATTCTGAATTAAACCACAAGTTTTTGTTTAACCAAATGCTGTTGACATATTATTTCAAAAAATCCCAAACTGTTTCTGTTTCTCGCTTAATAAAGAACTCTGGACCCTTAGTAAAAAAAAGTAGTGTGGCAGAAGCGCCACGTGCACAGACCGGATGTGTTGTAAATTATATGGTAAGTACAATAAAAATATAATTATTATTATTATAAAAGGTAAAGTAAAATGGTAATGAAAGTAACAATGCCGCCCAGAACAGGGACTTTATATCAAGTTTGTGACGGTACAAACGTCCGTCTTAAGGAATTATGGTATTAAGGAATCTTGTATTGTATTTTTATTGTGTTTTCATATGTAACAAAGAGTTAGGTCAACTTCCCCCATGTTTAAATAAACGACGCAGTTTCATCGGTATAATTCGTCTCAAGGCCAAGAGCGTACGTGCGAAATGAGGCACACTCGATGGTTGCACTAATCGACAATGCTGACCTGTCATAACAAAATATGACACCACGTAATAATGGTGACGAAAAACAATACCGTCATCTGTCTCAGACAAAGGATTATTAAGGGTTAATCCCCACCACCTGTCGATAATACGACAATATCTCTGCCCAGTTGGCAGAAGAACTTCATGAAGTGAGCACGTTTAAAAGTGTGCTGGTATAAATTTTACCAGCCAAAGTGTTATAAATCATTAATATGTAACTGTTATCAGACAAATATCTAGAAAATTAATAACAACTAATAATGTAGAGTCAGTGCCAACAAGACAGACAATCAGAATCAAAGTACGCCGAACATCGGGCGAACCATGGGCTGCATCTGAACTACACGGAAAGTGCAACATTTTAAATAATACCTTTTTTACAAATTAATCGAGCTCGAGATAATATGAACAGCAAAATTTAGTAAATCAAAAGTGTTAAAAATGTAATGAGAGAGAGAGAGAGAGAGAGAGAGAGAGAGAGAGAGAGAGAGAGAGAGAGAGAGAGTGAAAGAAAGTGTGAGAGAACAGGCGGCCGCTTCTTTTAAAAGAGGCGTTGGTTTGTGTTTAATAACCTTTCAATGGTAATATTAGAGAAATTAAATACTGCAGTATAAAATGTCTTTTTGATGTAACAGAAGTGAAGGGAGAATAATTATTGGAAACGTAAGATATTAATAAGGTGTGGAAGTTAAATGGCCGCCATGTTGTAGGTGCGGTATAAGCCGCCATTTGTATTTTGAATATTAACTATGCAAAGAAGTAACAATTAAACCAAGTTTTTTACACCTTTCAATGGTAATCAGTCTTATTATTTCGTACAACCCCTATGTTTCTGCGCTTTCGCTTATAGAACTCTGGACCCTGAGCATAAAATAGTGTGCGTGTGTTGGAAGCACGTGCTTACCGGAAATGTTACAAACACGTGGTGAGTAGCCAGAAATATGTATGTATGTATTATTTATGTATTTGTATTAATAGAAAATATGAGTAAATACACAATGTCGCCCAGAACTGGGACTTTATTATTTATAAATATATGAGTAAATAAACAATGGCGACCGAACTAGTGACCTTATATAAAAATTATTTTATATAAAAATAAGCCAAAGAGCAGAGACAGACGGGTAGCGAAATACGCATAATGCATAAATAACCTAGGTTACAAGTATAGGTTATGTTATTGTTGAGTTAAAATATAAAACAACAATTGAGTTAAATTGACGAAATATTTTATTCAATATGGCAAACAATAGTGAAAATAGCAGCCTCACTGCGAATGAAAGCCAAGCGAGTATGACAGAATCGCTGATTATGAGCGAAGGCTATCAATCAACACCAGTCATAAGCAAAAGAACTGAAGAGAATGAGATAGTAAAAATAATGCAAACACTTTTCGAAATACAGAACAACAAATTTGACGAGAAATTTAGCGATTTAAAAAGCGATGTTAATGAAATCAAAGACAAAATTGTAATCTTGATAGACGAATAAATGAAATAGAGACACGTTTAGATGAAATAGAGTTAGAAAATAAGAGAGAAATAGACAAATTAAACATAAATAAAGACAAGGTAAGTAGTGGTAAGAATTATAATAATAAAAATAAGAGTATGATATTAGAAAATGATTATATGAACATTGATAGTGATAATGAGATTTTAAGGGGAGTAGAATATGATAGTGTTGGAAGGTTAGTGTGTAATGAGTTAGAGAGAAAGGGTAGAGAAAGTATAATTGTAGGGTGGAATTGCAGGGGGTAAATTTTTCCCTTAATGGTGTAGTAGGGGGTGAAGTAAAGACTTCACATGTGTTTAGGAAAGACGAGAGTGCCTTCAATATATATTTGGAAGACGATAGGTCTGCAAATAAAGTTGTCCCTGGTTTTTTAGGGCACTTCACAGGTGGTGCAGTAATGGTGAGTTAGTGTCCCCTGCATATTCTGAGAGAGAGAGAGATATTGTGAGAGAAAGAGGGAGAGAGATTTTTAAGATCAGTAGAAACTATGAAGAATTTATGGAAAGATTAGGTGGAGAGAGAGAGAAGTAATAAAAATAAGAACTTACCTTATAGTGAAACTGAGGTAGTAGATGATAATGAAAATAATGACTTTGTAACTTACCTGATTGTGACTAATTATACTGAAGGTGACAGGACCATACCTGATTGTGACAAGTTGTATGATAAATTGATATGGGATAACCCTATTAATTACGATAGTTTTGTAGAAGAATATAAGAATTTAAATAAGTATTATATTAATGATGCTAATATAATGTTTTCAAGGAAAAATAAGTTGTATAGACCTAAGATAAGATTATTGTTTGATGATGGAGGATAATTATTTTATTGTGTTATGAACATTTAATTATGTGATAGTGTGGTTTCAAGAGGGACTGTTTTATGAACTGATTTATGGTCAATGATTAAATGATAATTTGGATTGTATATTTTTGTGTGTTGATGTCAATGTATTTGTGTATTCTTGATGTTGTGTATCATATGTATTTTTATGTAAACCATGTAGGTAATAGAAATGGCTTTAATAATACTTATAATGTTTATTTTGTTAACTGTAGAATTTTAAATAATTGAAGAATAATTAATTGTTATGATGAATTTAAATAATTATGAGATCTAGATTCTAATGATTAGTAAATGAGTAAACATAAATATGTTCAGATATTGAGTTGTTTTATTATTGTAAGGTAAGTGATGAATTTTCTAGCGTTATAGTAAAGTGAAATGTTGTAAAGAGGTTTGGGTGATAATGATAAATAAGGCATATGAATTAGTCAGAAGTAACTTTATTGGGAGTTAGAGAGAATAAGAAGTTGAGACACAGATAATACACAAAGAGGGTGTTAGATATTTTAGGGACACAGTGTAGTTAGTGATTATATATAGAGAAGATGAGTAATGTGTAATTAAAGAGTAAATAGTTGATGGTGATATTTTGTAGTAAGGATAGTGGTGTAAGGAGTGATCAACGTGCGTCGTTGGGCAGTTCCCGTAATTAGAGAAGGGTAAGAGTGTTTGCCGATATTTGGTGGAGGGCAAAAGGTTATGAACGTGTATATTGCCAGGTAGGGTACACACATCTTAGTACAAAGAGGTAATAGAAATTTCACTTACAGAAGTGAACGGTATAAATAGAATTAAGGTTGAAGGGGTTTGTTATTATAGAGATATTGGTGGCATGATATGTTAATGGTTGGTAGTAGGAAAGAAAGGTGAGTAAGGTTAGGTAGATAAATGCCAAAATAAGATATAGATAATAGTGAATAATAGAGAGTCACCCAAACTAGATAAGTATTGGTGAAAAGGTTAGAAAAGAAAATTCATAGTAGAAAGGTGATGTAACAGAAACGTTAATAATAAATTTGAAATTTTTTATAGAATCTAATGATACAATAAATGTTAACTAATTAAAAGTTGAATATAGAGTTGATAATAATAATGTTATAAAGTTTTGATACAAGTTATTTAAATGTGAATTATGTAATGTAAATGTAACAATGTTAATGTGTCATGTTCAATGTTTTATTATGTTTTATTGTTATTGGTAGGAACAGTAACAAATATTAAGTAAAGAAATAACATTGATATTGGTGTTGGATATAAAAATATAATTACGATTCTGTTGCAAAGAAATATAAGTATCAGGAAAGCTGAGTAAAGAAAGTTTAAAATGTTTGAAGTGTTTGCCATAATAGTATATTTTTAATTTTATATAATAAAGATGAATAGTTGTTGTTGTTGCGTTTAGGAATTAAAATATTGTTTTATGTGTTATGCTTAGTATAGGCATGTTTTCTTGTGATGACGTAAGAAAGGTAATATTGACTGGAGTCAGAAAGTTTAAATAAATGTAGGAATGTGAAAAGGGAAATGGATTTTCTATTCTAAATCTTGTTTGTTTTATTAATAAAAGAATTTTAAGTTGAGCAAACTAATGCCTCTAAACACAAACCAACGCATCTAAGGAGAGACATATCAGTTGTGGATATGGGAATAGATAAGGCCACTATTTTAAATCTTTGTATTTCATGTTTCAGAGTTTGATGGTGTTGTGACGGCGGTCCTGAGCTGGCCGGTGCATCAGAGCAGGAGCGTTAAGTGCCAAATGGCCTTACGGTGTTGGGATCTCTCCTGAGAAGTCCAGTACGGTCAGGCAGGTACAGTCACCATCATTGGACCAAGGGTAAGTGATGGTATTTTTTGTTGTGTAAACACTACAGGGGGTTGTGGCGACATATCTGGGCTGATCCCTTTAGAACGTGTGAATGAGTCAATGAGAGTTTTTGTGCTTCGGCATAAAACCTCTCATTGAGGGGGTTTGTGACGGTACAAACGTCCGTCTTAGGGAATTATGGTATTAAGGAATCTTGTATTGTATTTTTATTGTTTTCATATGTAACAAAGAGTTAGGTCAACTTCCCCCATGTTTAAATAAACGACGCAGTTTCATCGGTATAATTCGTCTCAAGGCCAAGAGCGTACGTGCGAAATGAGGCACACTCGATGGTTGCACTGATCGACAATGCTGACTTGTCATAACAAAATATGACACCATGTAATAACAATACCGTCATCTGTCTCAGACAAAGGATTATTAAGGGTTAATCCCCACCACCTGTCGATAATATGACAATATGTCTGCCCAGTTGGCAGAAGAACTTCATGAAGTGAGCACGTTTAAAAGTGTGCTGGTGTAAATTTTACCAGCCAAAGTGTTATAAATCATTAATATGTAACTGTTATCAGACAAATATCTAGAAAATTAATAACAACTAATAATGTAGAGTCAGAGCCAACAAGACAGACAACCAGAATCAAAGTACGCAGAACATCGGGCGAACCATGGGCTGCATCTGAACCACACGGAAACCTCAACATTTCAGGAAAGTGCAACATTTTAAATAATACCTTTTTTACAAATTAATCGAGGTCGAGATAATATGAACAGCAAAATTTAGTAAATCAAAATTGTTAAAAATGTAATGAGAGAGAGAGAGAGTGAAAGAAAGTGTGAGAGAACAGGCCGGCCGCTTCTTTTAAAAGAGGCGTTGGTTTGTGTTTAATAACCTTTCAATGGTAATAGTAGAGAAATTAAATACTGCAGTATAAAATGTCTTTTTGATGTAATAGAAGTGAAGGGAGAATAATTATTGGAAACGTAAGATATTAATAAGGTGCGGAAGTTAAATGGCCGCCATGTTGTAGGTGCGGTATAAGCCGCCATTTGTTTTTTGAATATTAACTATGCAAAGAAAGTAACAATTAAACCAAGATTTTTACACCTTTCAATGGTAATCAGTCTTATTATTTCATACAACCCCAATGTTTCTGCGCTTTCGCTTATAGAACTCTGGACCCTGAGCATAAAATATAGTGTGCGTGTGTTGGGAGCATGTGCTTACCGGAAATGTTACAAACACGTGGTGAGTAGCCAGAAATATGTATGTATGTATTATTTATGCATTTGTATTAATAGAAAAGGTGAGTAAATACACAAGTTTTACTTATATAAATGAGCCAGAAAACAGAAGCAGATTGGGTATCGAATTAGTATATAACATAACACGTGATTAAGTGGTTAGAGTGATTGTTAGGTTATATTGTTGTTAGGTTAAATATACATAGAATAACAGTTTGAAAGAAACAACATTTTCTTTTCTTTTCTTAAAATGGCAAACAACAACGAGATTGGAGTTGAAATAAGCGAGTCGGCTGGTGTGGGGGAACCAGGGGTTCATTCAACCCCAGTAAAGGAATACAGCTTAACTGAGTCAACAATAGACGACTCGAATACTCACGCAACTCCAACCTCAAAGAAAGATAACAATCAATTTTACAATGACATAATGAGTATGTTAAGAACAATATCAAAGGATATTCATGAACAGAAAGCAAAGTTTGATAACCTTGATGAGAAATTTGATGAGGTAAAAAAGAAATTAAATAACAAAATTGTAATTATGAAAAACAGATGAAGGAAATGCATGCACGTTTCGATAAAACAAAAGAGAAAATAGTAGCATTAGTTAATGAGAAGTTTGATTATAGATGTGGGCCGGGCACAAATGCCCAGTGGGCAGGACATTTATAAATGGGCATTTGCCTGGGAAATTGCCCAAAGCAATTTTAAGCACCCAAAATCTGGGCATTTATAAAAAAAAGTATTGCTTTAACTTTTGACTGCTTATAATAATTACTAGAGCTTATAAAATATCATAAAAACCATTATTAAAGGTAGATTTCATGAATAAACTTGAAACGGTTGGAATAAAATGAGATTCTTTGTAATCTTTGATATTTTCACTAGGGCGTTCGCCAAAAAAAAACATGTTATAATGCCTTAATATTGCTAATAATTATCATAGCTTCTAAATAGCACCCTAACAATATTATGAAAGATAACTAAATGGGAGAATAATTAAATGGGCTAAGGAAAATATGTACTACTTAGGGCCTATGCAGTTTATAAATGTTATTAAGATTAACTTACAATAAATTAGATTTATTAGGTAATATACTGGTAACAAAAATATATTAAAAAAAAAATATTTTAGATATTAATTATGAGTCAATTATCAGGTAATTATATTTTCATTATGAATTTTAGAAAAAAGAACAGAAATAGACCTAAACAGAAAACTAACAGAAAAATAACTTTATAATTTTTACAGGTTTTAAGAAAAACTTTGAATTACTCATCGAGGAGTGGGAAATTAAGCTAGGAGTTGGATTTACTAATAGTAGGTGAGGATTTCTGGAGGGGGAGATTGGGGCAGCCATTTTGTTGTGGACTTGGAGGGGGGAGATTGGTGGCAGTCTGGCAGCCATTTAGTTGTGGAATAGGGCTGTCTGTGAGTGGTTGAGTGAGATAAGCTAACCCCTTCTTTGTGTTATTTGAAGTGTTAGATTGAATAATTGCAAAATGGTTAAGAAAAAAGGACCTGTTTGGAACTTTTTCAATTTGAAAGGGAAAGGAGTATCTTGTAAATATTGTTTTAAGGAGTACAAACAGTCACATTCCAACAAAATGGAAAATCATATAAAAAAGTGTTTCAAGTGCCCTCAGGATTTAAAAAAAGTGCTTGAGTTAAGTACAATGATTGAAAAACCTATTAAAAAGAAAAGCCCTTATGAACCCTTAATAGTTGAAGTGGAGGATTTCAACAAACCCGGACCAAGCTCAGGATCATTTAAATCAAGTTCTTTCAGCGAGTTTCTTCCGCAACCTGTTTCGTCCTCAACTCCAAAAGGAATCGCTTCATTTGTTGACCACATGGATATTCAAACCAATGTAAGTAAACATTTAAAAAATACACAAACATTATTAGACCTACTTCAAATGTTGGCTATAGGCTTTAGAGAAAACTAGGCCTAAGGCCTAGTATATTATCCATCCAAAAGGTTTTACTTAAGTTTGTAAATGAACAAACATGAGGGTTACGATGTGCAAAATATATATATATTATTATAACAAATTTCTCACTTCTAGATCTAGGCTACCTGGCTACCTCATCTTCTACATATCCTAACCTCATCAACAAATGTTAAAACAAACTAGGCCAAATGTAATTTTAAGCTTTAAGGATGTTTGATGTTTAAGTTAAATAGGCAAGTAGGCCTGTAAAGGAATATTTTTGCTGCAAATTGTTAATGCATGTGTTTATTCGGTACTTGCGTATCATATAGTAGACTACCTTTAGCCTACCTTGCACCGCGGTGGTTAGATTAGGTTAGGATGCTATTTTGTTTAACTAATCTTTGTTGACCTTATAATTTGTTAAGAAGCTACGTTATTTAATGATTGAACTAAGTTAACTAATTTACAACATTAAGACAAGCCTACTTTTTGAGTCTAACGGTATGTTGTATTTTTTCAGGAGATGCTGAACCAAAGCCTCGCCAAGGCCATATTCGTCAGTGGATCTCCCTTGTCCATGGTAGAACATCCACTTTGGATAGATTTTTTCAAAAGAATCAGGCCTTCCTTCCAGTTGCCTTCAAGATATCGGCTATCCTCTACTTACTTAGATGCTCAGTACACAGAAACGCAAGGTAACATAAATAAGCAACTAGAGGAGGCAAAAAATCTCCATCTGCAGTGTGATGGCTGGAGTAACCTCAAAAATGAATCGATTATTAACTTCATAATTTCAAAGCCTGAACCAATTTTTGTTGAGTTTGTAATGACTAACAGCAACAGTCACAATGCTGAGTACCTTGCTCAGCTTATCACAAATTTAATGGAGAAGTATGGACCAGAAAAGTTTCTGGTGGCGATTGGTGATAATGCTGCAAACATGAAAGCTGAATTGAATCTGGTAAAGGTTAAGTTTCCTCATATTGTTCCTCTCGGGTGTCTAGCTCACCTATTAAACTTATTGTGCTCAGATATTTTAGGCTGTCAAACAATCAAAATTTTCATGGCAAACGCAGTTGAGGTCAAAACAGTAAAACACAGCCGCATTTTACAAGCATTGTTTGATGAAATATCAGCTGAAAAAAATTCAAAGATAGGATTTCACTGAAGTTCCCAGGAAAGACTAGGTGGGGGAGCCATCTTTTCTGCCTTGAGAGTTTGCAGTCAAAGTTGTCCTACAAACCTTAGTTGTCAACGAAAAGGCGCAATCATACCTGAAGCCTGAAATAAAGAAGAGAGTTCTTGATGATGATGTTTTCTGGGTGAGAGTTGACAAAATGATAGATCTGATGAACCCAATCGTTCATTTGATTACGGCTTTTGAATCCAATAAGCCTCAAGTTCATAAAATAGCCAAAAAGTTCAATGAGTTGGAGGCAATTCTCATCGAGAAGCTACCGTCCTCTCCACTGCAATATGCAGAAGAAAAGCCAATCTTGGCTAAATTCCAAGCTAGGAAGGAATTTGGTGTATCGTCTATTCACCTTGCAGCTAATCTTCTTGATCCAGCAGCACAAGGTAGTAATCTGAAGCCTATCGAGATGCTTGATGCAATAAGCTTTGTTTGTGATACAGCAAAGAACACAGGATTAGATGTTGTTCAGGTTAGAGAGAACTTAGTTGATTACAGGGATAAACAAGGAATTTGGTCCAGACAATTTGTGTGGGAAGGAGTGGGTCTTGATGAAGGGAATCGTGTAAATCCTTTACTGTGGTGGCGAGGTTTGAGAGGAACTTGTGAACTGGTGGAAGTTGCTATAAAAATTCTTGGGGCACCCGTTACGTCTGCTGCCACAGAGCGAACTTTCAGCACTTTTGGCTGGATACATAGTAAGAAAAGAAACAGACTTACATCTGAGAGGGCAGAAAAGTTAACATATCTCGCATACAATTGGAAATTGATGCATGGAACACCAGAGTCTTTTTTCTGGACTCCAGACAAAGACAAAGGGGGAAAAACCCCAGTATGCAATGAAGAACAAATTATAGGCCTAGAGTTTGAGGAATCAGAAGAATCTGAGCCAGAACTTCATGGCACTTCATCAGAAAAAAGTGATGAAGATCAGGAAACTGAAGAAAGTGGATTAAAAAGTGATAATGGACAATTTCATTAATTTTTTTCGCAGTAGATAATCTACCTATCTGCACTACCTAATATAAGACAATTATACTTCATTTCAAATTAATTTATCAACCTAATTTGTTTTCTTTTTTCAATAGTTACTATAGCCTATTATGTATTATTCATAAGCCAATTAAAGTATTGAACCCATTAAAGAAGTAAAAAAGTTACGTTTAGTCCAACATTTTTTTCCCAATAACAAAACTAACACTCAAGCAACATTTTCAATATGTCTACCAAACCACTAAAGAAGCAATATTGCAAAACAACTTTTCCAATACAATATATCAGCTTAAAAAAATTATTTATAAGCGTTGCCTTATCAATATATCTTTAAAATGAATAAATGCCCGGGCATTTATGGATTTTGGGCATTTGCCCCAACTTACAAATGCCCGGGCATTTTACATCACTAAGTTTGATAGACAAAAGAATAAAGTAGACGAAAATTAGGAGAGTAAAATGGGGGTAGAGAATAGTAAAGAATCAAATAAATTAAATGAAAATAAAGACGACAAGGTAAGTAGTAGTGAGAATTATGATAATAGAAGTAAAAATCGGGTATTAGAAAATAATGGTGTGAGTATTGATAGTGATAATGAAATTTTAGAGAGAGTAGAATATAATGATGGAATGTTAGTATGTGTTAACGAGTCAGAGAGAAAGTGGAGAAAGAATATATAGGTAGAGGGGTTGCAGGGGGTAAATTTTTCCCATAATGTTGTAGTCAGGGGTGAAGAAAAGGCTTCACGCACGTATTTGGAAGACGAAAGGTCTGCAAATAGCCGTCCTTGGACTTTTTGTGCACCTGATGGGTGGTACAATGATAAAGTAGTAGAGTCCCCTGCATATATTGAGAGAGAGAGTGTAACTTGGTGTTATGGTGAGAGATATTTTGAGAAAGAGAGGTATTGTGATGAGAGAGAGAGAGAGAGAGAGAGAGAGAGAGAGAGAGAGAGAGAGAGAGAGAGATAGAGATTTTTAAGGTAAATAGAAATTATGAAGAGTTTGTAGAAAGGTTAGGTGGAGAGAGAAGTGATAATAATAGCAAATACTTACCTTGTATTGAAACTGAGGTAGTAGGAGATGATGTTATTAAAGATGATAATATAATTTACCTGATTATGACAAATTATACTAAGGGCGACAGGACTATACTATATGATGACACGGTGTATGATATAATGATATGGAGTAACCCTATTCATTACAATAGTTTTGTGGAAGAATATGAGAAAAGAAATAAGTATTACATTGATGATACTAATATAATGTATTCAATGATAAATGATTTGTATAGATATAAGATTAGACTGTTATTTGATGATGGTGGATAATTATTTTATTGTGTTATGAACATTTAACTATGTGGACAGTGTGGTTTTAAAATGGATTGTTTTATGTACTGATTAATGGTCAATGATAATAAATAATACGTTGGATTGTATATATTTTTGTGTGTTAATGTTAAAGATATTTGTGTATTACATTGTGTTGTATATTATATGTATTCTTATGTAAACCATGTATGTAATAGAAATGATTAGTAAATGATGAAACAGAAATATGGTCATAGAGTGTGTGGCTAGGAGGTTGCTACAGGGGTAGCAACGGTAACAAATATTAAGTATTAAATATATGATGTTGATAATGGTGTTGAATAAAAATATAGTTCTGATTCTATTGTAAAGAAATATTAAAATCAAGAAAACTGATTAATAAAGTTTTAACTAGTTAGATTGTTTGCCATAATAACGTTGTGTTTTGAATTCCATGTATTAGCGATATAGATAAGTTGTTGTTGCTTTTTGAAAACTTAAGGAATTATTTTACGCGTTATGATCTTAGTACAAGAATATTTTTTTTCTTGTGGTGAAAAGAATGAAGTAGTATTGACTGGAGTCAGAAAGTTGGTAAATGTAGGAATGCCTAAGGAGAAAGACCTTCTGTCATAAATCTTGTTTGTTTGTTATTTGAACTTAGGAATTAAGAAAACCAATGCCTCTTAACATAAACCAATGTAGCTAAGGGGAGACATATCAGTTGTGGATATGGGATTATACCAGGCCACTATTTAAATTTTGTATTCGATGTTTCAGAGTTTAGTGATGCTGTGATGGCAGTCCTGAGCTGGCCAGCATGTCAGAGCAGGAACGTCAAGTGCCTAAATGGCCTTGCGGTGTTGGGATCTCAAATGAGAAGTCCAGTAAGGTCAGGCAGGTACTGTCGCCATCATTGGACCAAGGGTGAGTTATTGATGTTCTTTTTTTATACAAACACTACAGGGGGTTGTGGCGCCATATCTGGGCTGATCCCTTTAGAAAGTGTGAATGAGTCAATGAGAGTTTTTATGTTTCGACATAAAACCTCTTATTGAGGGGGTTTTGTGACGGTACATAAGTCCGTATAAGGATTTACTGGTACAGGAAAATAATTTTATTGTGTTTTCATGTGTTAAAAATGGTTAGGTTAACTTTTCCCAATATTGTACATACAATGCAGTTCGCCAGAGTAACTCAACGTCAAGGTCATGGGCGTACGTGACTTTCAACACATATTTGGATACTGCACTAGTCGAACAATGTTAAAAAACGTCATAACCAATACGAAATCGCAACAACTGAGGCGTAAGACAATGCCATCATCCATTTTAAACAAAAGAATGATGACGGAGTAACCCCTTCCACCTGGGTGAATTGTACAAAGATGTCCGGCCCAGTCTGCAACATACACTCAGAGCGTTAGCACGCTAAAATATTCGCTGGCGAAGTTTTGCCAGTAAAAGTGTTTTTGGAACAGTTAAAATGTGATTAACCAGTAATCAGTACCTGGTAATGTAACCAGTAACATACAATGTAAATATAAATTCAGTGCAACAAAAGGACAGACTAAACAGTAAAGTTCGCCGACCACCTGGCTTGAGATGGAGAACGTGTGAGTGGAAACTACAGCTACAAACTCAGGAAAGTTACAGCCCTATAACCATTATTCATTTGATCAAAATTGAGCTCTAAATTCTAATAAAAATAAAAAACAAAAATGTACCAATAATGTATGGTGAAGATAGAGTGGGAGTGCGTGCGAGAGGATGCCGGCATTTATAAGTAAATGAGGCGTTGGTTTATGTTTAAGAAATTTAGTAAATCAACTCAAAATTAACTGCAGTCTATTTAAAATGCTTTTGTAGCAAATTAAGTACAAAAGTAAATGATGAAAATTAATGAATAATTAGTTGGGCGGAAGTACGTAGCCGCCATCTTGTTTTGGGAGTATAAAACTCCATTTGGTTTTCTGGATATTAATATTGCAATTCTGAATTAAACCACAAGTTTTTGTTTAACCAAATGCTGTTGACTTATTATTTCGAAAAATCCCAAACTGTTTCTGTTTCTGGCTTAATAAAGAACTCTGGACCCTTAGTAAAAAAAAAGTAGTATGGCAGAAGCGCCACGTGCACAGACCGGATATGTTGTAAATTATATGGTAAGTACAATAAAAATATTATTATTATTAGTAAAAAGTAAAAATGGTAATGAAAGTTACAATAAAAGTAATAGTAAAAGTAACCTCTGATAAGAGAAATGTAGCAAGCAACAAAGCTAACGTTGAAAACGATAGTACAATGCGATTTAACCATAATAGACAAACCATAATATGGAAACTAATAAAAACATACAATTATTATAAAACAGACCCAAAACAATTCAACAAGTAATGTAGCATGACAGATAAGCCCATAAAAATGAATGGTAAAATGATCATAAAAATAAAATAATAACATTGTTAAATCCGAGAAAGCAAAATAAAGAATTAATTAATAACCACCGTGAAGTACAATCATTGATTAAAATAAAAGTTCATGTAAAACAAATGTTACAAGGAGTGATGAATCATCAAAACCAATTTGAAAAACTACATATGAAAAAAAGGTAATAACCAGGTAGGATAGGAGTAGGTAAGGAAGAAACCCAAAAAATGACTAAACCTACAATAAGAAAAGAAAATATGTTATAAGAAACAAGAAGAACAGAAGGGGCCAATGAAGGAACATCCACAAGAAGATGAAGGAAATAATTTTATAAGAAACGAGAAGAACAGAAGGGATCAATGAAGAAACAAGAACAAGACAGCATCCACAAGAAGAAGGAGTGCTCTTATAAAAAAAAACCCAAACCCCAAAATAAATATAATAATAATAAATAAAAGTATAACAAAATATCAAATGTAAAAACCACATGTACAATAGATGTAAGCCAAAAAGTGTATAGAGTAAGTATTGAAAGTGAACCGAGGTGAGATAATAATATAATACCAAAAAACAAACCTTCATTATATTCTATAAATAGATTTCTTGATTCTAGTAGAACTATATAACTATTTAGAAATAAAATCAAGGAATAAAAAGAGAATCAGTGCAAGTTTTAGTGTTATAAAAAATAAACCTTATGTTTCAATATTGAAGTTCACAAACTAAGTAGATGGTGAAATATTACAACTTTAAAGTGCTTTAATTTGTGTTCATGAATAATGTAAATAAAGTATTATCATGACCGATAATACATGTGTTTTTTAGATAACTGCCACTCTTTTTATATAACATTCATTAGAATGACAAAAATAAAACAAGAGCAGGCCATAATAAAAGTGAAGTAACAAAATATCATTACCCCAATAACAAAAAGAAACAGATAAAAACTGATATTTGAACCTAGAGTAAGAAGTAGAATAAGATTATAATAATTATGTTTTGTTTATACAGAATAAGGTATTAGAAATAATAAGCAAATTTAAAAATGTCAGAACAACATCATTTATTTATAATATATTTATTATGTTAATCATTGAGTATTAAATGTCTGATTTGGAAAGACAAATGTTAATTTGAATTAGGTGTTATGTATTAATAGTATGAACCATATACTAATTGTTATTTTGTTTACAATAAGAAAATATTAATTTATGTCACAATAGCAATGAAAGTCAGAGAGGGTATAAATCAATATGTATTATTTAAAAAACTTTGTATGTAAAAACTGTTAGAAATCTAGGCCAAATGTTAAAAACTAAACAGCATCAAATTTGATTAAATAAGTACAGAAAAACAATTAAACTGAAGGAATTTATATAAGGTAAATCAGTAATAAAGTCATGTAATTGGAAATATAAGTAAGGAAGATTTTGTAAAATTATAGCCACAATTATTGTTAAAAATGGAAATGTAAAAACTCAAAATTTAGAGAGGGGAGTCATATATTACTGTATAATATTTTAAAACATAACCGATTAATCTAATTGCAAGAAATTAAGGGAAGATAAACCTTTTATTACAATCTGAGATTTAATATAATCATTAATATAACTTATAATATGGCATCATTTGGGAAGGCAAGGACAGGAAGTGATTATAAAACTTACCATTACAAAATGAAGTAAAAAATACCATTTTAGATAAAAAACTTAATAAAACTGCATTATTTGGTATCAAATTATGCAGAATGAACTGAAGAAGAAGATTAAGTATTTACTAGTTAATAAATTTGAAGAATAACAAAAATATAATCAGTTATATAATGTAACTCTCTCACATGCACAGGATGCAAATAAATTTGGAACAATGTATTGAATAAGATTGGTTTGGCTAAGACTTTAGCCGAAGGCGGAGGAAGTAAATTAGTTGATTATTAGATGTTGAATAGCACACTCGATCCGAGTACTTTGTAAACCTTAACCTAATTTCTGCTACCGTAATGGCGAATGTTTTATAAGCCTAAAGTGCAAAAACGAGAGTTTCGGTAAAAACACATTTTTAAACGGAGACCAAGTGAAATAAATACCTACAGACATTCAATTAATACTACACAGAACGGAACACCAGTGAAAATAACATTTAAACAATTAAAACAGTAAAAACACTTCACCACACAAAAGTGCGAATATCGCCCTAACAGACAAAAGTGAAATTGACTTATTACTACACTATTTTTCAAAGTACAACACTAAAACTGAACCAGAGACACTCCACCAACACAAGAAGGAAGAATTGTAGCCACAAGGACGAAAATTCAAAGGGAAAGCATCTTTTATTAAACTCTGAAACAGCGAAGTGAGACCGTTTTGCAACTATACACGAGGAGCAGCCATCATTGATTACCCACAATACAACGCAACACTGCCTTTACAACCGAATGGTTTGAAATCTGCTCACTTACCATTATATATTAACTATCATATCTGTATTTTAATCTTTAAGGTGATATATTTGTAATGTTATACTTTATAAACTTTGCCCTTATTTCTCTGACTTTACCTAAAATAACGGCTAAAAGAATCCTAATATAAATAAATGTACAAATTAACGATACCCTGAGAATCGATTTACATATCGATAAAGAGTCGAATGATAAATAATTGTTAATAAAGTTTCTTATATATTACATAATTGAACATTTTTTCATTCCTAAAATATAATTAACTTAATAGGTAAATTTAATAGTTAACTACCAGAATCTGACCACCTGAAGGAACATAACCTCCAAATAAGAAAAATATACAAATCGATTGTTATTGGAGACAATTCTATCAAGTGGCGAGAGGATTTTAAAAATCCTGAAAAGGCATTAAAATAATAAAAACAAATAACAAAAGTTTCGGAACACGACAGAACATAATTAATTAATTGATTTTGATTAATTATAAAATAATAAAAAAATGTTATAAACAAATTTTTTTTTATTCAAACAAAATTTACAAATTTATATATTTATATATTTAGAATTTGTAACCGTATCGTTACAGTAAACAAATCATTTATAACACAAAACAAAACATGTACAAGGGTAAAATAATATGTAATCTGTACAAAATAAGAAAATATGGCCAACTACTACCTAGGCCTATGAAATGCCTAACTGTATAAAACCAATAACAACAAATTGTAAGAAATTAACTATAATATTAGCAAATCAAAGGCAAGTAACTAGTCAATGATAATTAGTGGATCATATTAAGAGATAAATGTTAAATTAAGGACATAAAATAAGAAAGAAATATAATTAAATAATATCAACATGATTGTTCAAACATTAATAAATAAGCAAACCCAGCTTTGTGGGATGTCAAAATGATCTTTGAAAGAAATTATGAACAGTTGTGATATCTCATACTTAAATAAGAAGATCAAAGAATACTAGCAATCAGAAGATATTTAATCATTTTGAATAAAAATTCAAATATTCTAACAATGGGCTTAAGTCTGTACAGCCAATCAGAATCAATCAGTTACCATGACAACTGAACGTTATGTATGAATATTCTGTTAGAAACTGTTAATTCCATAGTGATGCTCAAGAGGAAGAGACGCCAAGCCGTAAATGTCCCAATTTTTTATTTAAAACAGTCAAAAGTAACCAGATTTATTAAAGTGAAGAACCAACTTACCTGATGAGGACCTAATACATTCAACCTAGGCAACAGACCAGATTAATTAATTCCAAATTAATTAAATTCGACCAACACAGACGAACAAGATGCAAGACGTGATTGAATCCCAAGACGATTGAAGATTGAAGACCAACAACGATGACCCAACCTAATTCAACTGTATGACACTGCACCTTAAGTCAACTGATTGATAAGTATTGCTGAATTACCGGAATTCAAATTAAAAATCCTCTTTAATTTCTCTCATAACACTTTGAACTCTCACTATAAACTAACGATATTATTTCTTTCAAAGATTAATTAATAAAAAATATTTATGAATACCAAGTAACTGAATTATAACCTATGTATTAAACGAATAACACTGCCACACACTTTTAACACCACAGAGTTGAATTTAATGTAAACCTCTTTCATAATTAATTACCACAATTGTAAGGTGGTGTACTTTATTTAAATATCTTGTTCTAAACTTTTTTATCGTACTTAAAGCAATTCATTGGCAATTTTATTTTGTATAAGTAAGAAGACGGCGTCCATCATGGCGTCTAACTAACTTCTACTGCCACCATGCTCTCTGCTGAGTGAACAAATAATTTATTGCCGAGGCTAAAAACTATAATATTAATCTCATTTGTACAACCATTATTGAAAATTAGTAAGCTATAAAGCCAAATAAATGTGAATCGTTACTAGCTGTCCTGTAATTATTTCAAGTGTATTATGTATGTTGTGTTCTGTAGCAGTGAATAGAATTAGCCAACAACATTTTATGTTGGCAACACGTCCGCCCACCCAAGCGAAATTCGAGTTCCCGCCAGTCGGCAAATAATTTGAATCACTCATTACAGTACCGTAAACAACTGAGATAGAATCTTTTGTTTTTCTGCAAAACAATTTGGGGCCTATCAGGAAGAAAAAACTAGTGAGTAAGGACAGGTAAGGACTAACAGACTACACGAAGCGTTAGTAACACAGTGACGCATTCAACGTGCGACTAAATAAACGCACCGACAGATAGAGGTTTATTACAAAGTGACACCAACGACAGTGGGACTTTTAATACTTATCACAAATTAACACGACAGAACAAAGGTTTTATTACAAAGTGGCGCACCAACTAGTGAGGCTAGATTTACAAGAAGAATAATATCTAGCGGCAAGTACGAAAAAAGAAGAACAAGATGCATAAGAGGGCGTCATCACTGAGACGGACGAAGGAGGCCGAAAAAGAGGTCAGAGTGGAAGAAAAGGAAATAACATCGATTGAAGACGTGGAACTGGTAGTAAGGGAGGAAACTAGAGGAGATCCAAATTTGCTGAAATTTATGGAACAAATGAACGAAAAACGACAGAAACGATGAGAGTCTGAAACAAATTAAGGTCGATAGTACAAATTAATGAACGAAAAATTGAACAAAGACATAACGTCATTTAAGGAAGATTTTAAGAAGATGGAAGAAAAAAATGGACAACAACAGTAAGAAGATGGAAAAAAAATTGACAACAACAGCCAGCAAATGGCCGAAAATAGTAAGAAAATGGACGAGAACATGGAAAATTTAAAAGAAGAATTGAAACAGAACAACCAGAAAAACCTGGAGGAGTTGAAAGAAGAATTAAGCAAAACTATCGAAAATAATAACGAACAGATAAATAAGAAGATCGAGGAGGAGATGACGGGGGTCCGACAAGAGATTTCCGAAATAAACGGAAAATGGAAAAACACGAGTCAGGAGTTACAACAAAAGAAGGAAGACTTCGGCAACCGAATGACTAACCGTGAAGAAGACAGTCAGATTCGAATGGAGTCCATACGAACCACAACCGAAGAAAACGTAACCCAGGTGCGGACAGACTTCGGAAAGAGATGTCAGGAGACCGACACCGCCGTAAGCGAAGTTCGCGGGCAAGGTCAACACAACAAGGATAAAATTGAAGAGATCCAGAAACGGGAGATCGCCAAAATCAGAGAGGAGCTGGAAATTATTAATAGCAGACCACCCATAATATCGCAATTCCAACACATGGACAACCGGGAGGTCATCAATTTTAAACAATACAAGTGAAACCCGATGGAATTCCTTGAGAGGGTTGATGAACAGCTGGCAAAGACTCGGCAGAATCGATGGACCATCATCCGAGGATACTTGGACGAATACTTCCGGGACATAAATGACAACTGGTGGACGGCAACAAGACACGACCTCACGAGTTACGAGGAGTTCAAGGATGTATTTAAAGGAAAATACTGGTTGGAGGCAACCCAGAGCATCGTCCGAGATAACATATGTTTCGGCAGATATGATGCCAGCAGAGGGACGACTTTCACCGCCTATTTTTTGGGGAAGGTCTGTCTAGCGAGGAACCTGGAGCCGAAAATTCCTGAAGAGAGTTTGGTCACAAAACTCGCCTTTCATTATGAAGAGGGTGTCTCCAGAGCGCGACTCAGCAGTCAGATCAAGACAATACAATCCATGGCAGCCCTGTTAGCAGATTATGAAAGGGAGCGATACTATCACAGAAGTCGGCAACGGGATGACAAGGGTGACAACGGAAACTTCCAGAACGGTAACCAATACAATAACTACAATTACCGCTCGAAATATGACGGCCGTAATAACAATAACAACCACACTAATGAGTCGTATAACAGACAAAATAATAGCCATCCGGCCAATCAACCAAACAACAGCTATAATGGTAACAATCGGCCAAACAACCAAAATAGTCAATACAACCGGCCAAATAATCCACAGCATCAACCCTGGAGGCCGAATAACCCGAACTACAACAGGCCAAATATCAATAATAATAATAACGATAATAGAAATCGAAATAACCAGGATCGTAACTATCGCCAAGTACACTATGTGAGGGCCGAAGATGACGGGAGAGGCAGGTCATATTATCAAGGATGACGAAGTACCGACCGAAACGCATATGGACACCGGTACAGTAACAGCAACTACGGACGGGATACCCGAAACAATGTAGGCCGAAGTTGTAGTTAAGAAGTATACCGGCGTGACCACTATGAAGAAGAGCGTAACCAACCTGAACCCCGACCGTCAACAAGCGGAAGTCAGCCGACAAGTCAACAAGACAGGCGTGACGAATAGCCCGAGCCGGCTTTAAACTAAGAGCGGCAGTGAAAAATCTACTTGTACCCTCACTGAACCAATCTATTGGGTTAAATCGCAACTTTGCTCATGCAAACAATAAACTCACAATTCGATCGTACGGAATAATTATTTAAAGAATATAAGGGAGGAATTCCTCGAAGAAAAGGTCAACCAATCTGATAATAATCACAACAGTGAAATTCCTTATATCTCGATGAAAGTTAACTGAGTACCAACGCGAGTAATGATAGACACGGGATCCAACATTTCATTAATCGACACTATCGAACTGCGTAGAATACAGGAAAAGAGTACGATGACTATACTTACGTTACCCATCAGCAACACTGTCCTTGTAGGAGCGACCGGACGACAGAATAGAACCGTCCGAAAACAGGTATAACTCGAACTGCCGAGCGACAGACAAACCGTAACAATGACATTCTTAGTAGCCAGTAGATTACCATTCCAGATGCTAATTGGTTGTGATATGCTGTGCCAGTACTCAGCCATAATTGACCTAAGTAAATCTAAACTATTCTTGAAGAAGGGTGACTTGCAATGGGCAACAGAGTTAACCAGTAGTGACGAAAGTCGAACAAAACCATGTACCATATCCAGAAATACCGAGACGCGAAGGAACAAACACCAAATAATGGAATTTGCGACGAGACCGACAATGAACAATTATGGCACGAAAAAATCGAAGAAATCCGAACTTTCCAGAGAGAGAAGACGAACGCACAATTAACCGTTCAACAAGCGGAACAACTTATAGACGTGTACAACAGATACCGACACGTATTTTCAGATACACCTGGGAAGGTCACAGATTATCAGTGCGAAATTGAATTCCGAGAGCCTGTCAACTTAAATAAAAAATCTTACCCGATCGCATTTTCAGTGGAGGAAGCGGTGAGAAGAGAAATTTCTTAATTAATCCAATTTCCCAATGGAGCAGAATACCAATTCGATAACGTGCAATTTCACAACAAGATACTCGAGAAGACGGACAAGATAAGACAACGGTATGAGCATTTGCAACCAAAACCCTTAAAATATAAGATCGGAGAGCAAATATTAATCAAAAACAGAGAGTTAACAAGTACCATGGAAGGAATAGACAAGAAGCTATTGCTACTTTACACCGGACCTTATATAGTGAGTAAAGATAATCAGAATAACACATATGAGATCGTAGACCCAAATACACAAAGAAGAAAGGGAACATATAACCAATCTTCAATGAAAAAATATTATTAAATGCAAGAAAAGCATCCTGAACCCGATTAATAAAGCATTAGTGTCGAAAGAGAAGGAATAAAAAACTAATGATAATAATATCATGTGTATCGTACCCATCAATAATATCGTATCACTAAGAGCTAAAGAGTATGAGTCAGAAGAAAAAGAAAAAAAAACTATAATTTGAAATAATGTATTGTATAAACTAAATAACAATAATGTGAAGAATCCCATAATGATATTTATTTATAGTTGTACTTAGAATACTTATATAATTTATATAATTTTGTTAATGATTGACTGTAGATGATCCAGTAATCATATGCCTGGGCAGACGATACGTTCCTCTGTACCCAGATGGTATAATTGACGGCGGAGCAAAGGAGTCAAAAGTACCCTCCTTCGGTCCGAATCAATATAATTTTAGGGAAGAAATGTTAGGGAATTAGATATTATAGGGATAAAAAACATTAAACAAGAATATAATACAGAAACCAAGGAGAATACGGACACTAAATAAAGCATTAAGAACCGATAGCTCAAAACTAACAAGTGATTAAGAAAATAAATTAAATAAGTGATTGATAATTTCAATCAAACACCTGAACAATATTTGCTGAAATAATCAATTTTAGTGGCAGGGCAATATGTAAGGGTACATATCTTCAACATGCATTAATGAAGCAACATGATAAGAATAATACACTAAATGATTAACACTATGAATTAAAAGGGATGAGTCAGAGATAAAGGAATGGGTAATTAACATAATTATGCGATCAAACAAATAAAAGTAATAGTAAAAGTAACCTCTGATAAGAGAAATGTAGCAAGCAACGAAGCAAACGTTGAAAACGATAGTACAATGCGATTTAACCATAATAGACAAACCATAATATGGAAACTAATAAAAACATACAATTATTATAAAACAGACCCAAAACAATTCAACAAGTAAACAAATCATTTATAACACAAAACAAAACATGTACAAGGGTAAAATAATATGTAATCTGTATAAAATAAGAAAATATGGCCAACTACTACCTAGGCCTATGAAATGCCTAACTGTATAAAACCAATAACAACAAATTGTAAGAAATTAACTATAATATTAGCAAATCAAAGGCAAGTAACTAGTCAATGATAATTAGTGGATCATATTAAGAGATAAATGTTAAATTAAGGACATAAAATACGAAAGAAATGTAATTAAATAATATCAACATGATTGTTCAAACATTAATAAATAAGCAAACCCAGCTTTGTGGGATGTCAAAATGATCTTTGAAAGAAATTACAAACAGTTGTGATAATATCTCATACTTAAATAAGAAGATCAAAAAATAATAGCAATCAGAAGATATTTAATCATTTTGAATAAAAATTCAAATATTCTAACAATGGGCTTAAGTCTGTACAGCCAATCAGTTACCATGACAACTGAACGTTATGTATGAATATTCCATTAGAAACTGTTAATTTCATAGCGACGCTCAAGAGGAAGAGACGCCAAGCCGTAAATGTCCCAATTTTTTATTTAAAACAGTCAAAAGTAACCAGATTTATTAAAGTGAAGAACCAACTTACCTGATGAGGACCTAATACATTCAACCTAGGCAACAGACAAGATTAATTAATTCCAAATTAATTAAATTCGACCAACACAGACGAAAAAGATGCAAGACGTGATTAAATCCCAAGACGATTGAAGATTGAAGACCAACAACGATGACCCAACCTAATTCAACTGTATGACACTACACCTTACGTCAACTGATTGATAAGTATTGCTGAATTACCCGAATTCAAATTAAAAATCCTCTTTAATTTCTCTCATAACACTTTGAACTCTCACTATAAACTGACGATATTATTTCTTTCAAAGATTAATTAATAAAAAATATTTATGAATACCAAGTAACTGAATTATAATTTATGTATTAAACGAATAACACTGGCACACACTTTTAACACCACAGAGTTGAATTTAATGTAAACTTCTTTCATAATTAATTACCACAATTGTAAGGTGGTGTACTTTATTTAAATATCTTGTTCTAAACTTTTTTATCGTACTTAAAAGAATTCATTGGCAATTTTATTTTGTATAAATAAGAAGACGGCGTCCATCATGGTGTCTAACTAACTTGTACTGCCACCATGCTCTCTGCTGAGTGAACAAATAATTTATTGCCGAGGCTAAAAACTATAATATTAATCTCATTTGTACAACCATTATTGAAAATTAGTAAGCTATAAAGCCAAATAAATAAGTGTGAATCGTTACTAGCTGCCCTGTAATTATTTCAAGTGTATTATGTATGTTGTGTTCTGTAGCAGTGAATAGAATTAGCCAACAACATTTATGTGGCAACACGTCCGCCCACCCAAGCGAAATTCGAGTTCCCGCCAGTTGGCGAATAATTTGAATCACTCATTACAGTACCATAAACAACTGAGATAGAATCTTTTAATTGTTTTTTCTGCAAAACAATTTGGCGCCTATCAGGAAGAAAAAACTAGTGAGTAAGGACAGGTAAGGACTAACAGACTACACGAAGCGTTAGTAACACAGTGACGCATTCAACGTGCGACTAAATAAACGCACCAACAGATCGAGGTTTATTACAAAGTGACACCAACGACAGTGGGACTTTTAATACTTATCACAAATTAACACGACAGAACAAAGGTTTTATTACAATATACAGGAAAAATCTGTTCTTATAGCTCAAAAGAGTCTTTTAAAATAACTAGCCTATTATTATAAATTTGCTGTTCTTATTTTTTTATTTCTTGTAAACACAAGGATCGCTTTCAAATCAGTGTATTATTTTATAGGCATAAAAAGCACGATTCTGTTTAACTTTTTCTTTTCTCTGTATATTCTCTGTATATATTGTTACAACACAAATAAGCCACCCCAGTACCACGGATAAAAAAATGATAATAAATATAAATATATTTCATATAAAATAAAATATTAAATATAGATAAAATATAAAGACGGTGACACGACAAACGACGACATGATCTAACCCAAGTGATTGACCAAACAAACAGGAAACGACAAAGAAGGGAAAAAACCAAAACCAAAGAAGAATAAAGACAATTGAAGGAAGTGAACGAATTCATACAACCAAATAAAGTAAAACCAAACGAGAAGGGGAGAACCGAATTAAAATAAAGCCAATTGAAAATGAAGAAGATGAAGGAGAAGAAGAAAAATGAAGAGGAAACGAATACCAGAAATAAATATTATTATAAATGAAATAATTCATATAACTGTTATAACCAAAACAGTAAAGTAATATTGTAAAAAGAAAAAGTACACTAACCCAAAAATTAAAGTTAGATATAGTAAAAAGCTATAGAAAAATAACATTAATAATACTGTGCATAATTTGCAATGAAAGAAATAGTGAGAAAGTGACAAAGAGAAATAATTATAGGATTACCCACTAAGAAACACTTAATGTGAACAGTTAAAAAGTGCTATAGTGAAAGTGTGAACCCCAAAAATGGTTAACAACCATAATAATAAAACACTCAATAATCAATCAGAAACAATAATTGATTAATAGTGAATACAATAATCAGTAAGAGTAAGGTTTTTAGGATAACATTAGATGTAAGCATTTTATAATGTGAAATAAAACACTGAAGAGTGATAAGAAAACACTGTGTGAATAAAAGTGATACAAATTAATAATTATAAATAAAAAGTTGAATAATAATAGTAAGTGTAAACAATTAGTGATATGAAACGAACACTGGAAGGTGATAATAACATTGTCCATTAAGATTAGTTATAAACGATTGTATTTAAAAGGGGAGTATCCGAAGTAAAGATAAACAGCTAGCATTAACATGGATTGAGAGGAGAGTTTAATTAGGAAATAAGCAAGCAAGAATGTAATTAATAAACACCCTATGTTATAAGGGAAAATATAAATTAAGTAAGTTTGAAGGAAGTGATGATGTTTCTCACTCAAAATAATAGTAAAATAATGAAAGGTATGTTAAACCAACAGTAACTAATGAATTGTAAAGAATTGTTCAAAAGGTAATGTTAGTTAACACCAAAAATAGTAATTAATGAATAGAGTTGTAAACAAACCTTACTTAATAATAGTTAAAGAATTGTGTAGTTATATTTATGAATAGGGTATGACTGCAGAATTTGTACAGAGCATACGCCTAAATGTTATGGTTTTGATTGAGGAAGAATAGGGAGTAGAGTAGCCATATTATTAACAAAAGCAAAATAGATGATTAAGAAGACAATCCAAGTCTAATTACAATAGAAATTCAATAAATGTAGAAAATACAGAACCACTAATCAAACAAAATACATTAGAATCAAATGAAACATCATTTATATAAATTCAGTAGATATAGTTAATGGATAGTGCATCTGAAAAGCCTAACTGTCAAAACAATAATTACAAATTATATAAAATCCACAAGGTAATTAACAAATCTAAGGCAAGTAACTAGCCAAAAATAATGTATAAATCATTTTAAAAGAAAAATGTTACAATAAGAGCTTAAATTAAAAGAAATATGTAATTATCAAATGTTAACATATTTAGACAAAAGTTAATGTATAATAGAACATGACTTTATGAGGTATTATTTTAATCTTTGAAAGGAAATAAATACAATAGTGATAATACTTAAAACCCAGGAAGGAAGACAGAAGAATAAAATCAATCAGAAAATATATAATAAATTTGAATTAAAATTTCAAATATGATAACAATACTTTTAATCTAGGCCTTAACCAATCAAAGGGTTTCAGTTACCATAGAAACGGGCCATTAGTTACTAATTTTCCGTTAAATTTTGTTTACTCGAAAAATGACGCTTGGGTAGTAGGGACGCAAGATTTTGTATGACCGAAATTTTACTTAAAAAGTTTTAAAAAATATTCAAAGGTCGAAAACATGTACCAGTGAGAAGGAGAAGAAGAGGATTAACGTTTAACTGATGTCCAGGAACAATATAAAAGAAAATTGAAAGCAGAAATTCCCAAGACAAATTAGAAAAGATGCTAGCAGCCTAAGTCACTCCAACATTGATAAATTTTCCATTACCCAAGAACAACGATCTATCACAACCTTCTGATCTGATAAGTATCATTCAAATACCCTAATCCCAGGAATAAAGCACTTTATATATTTCTCACATCAATATAAACTCTCACTATGAATTAAAAATAATTTCTTTCAAGGATTGAATAAAATAAACTTACTTAGAAAAAACTTGTTAACTAAAAAATAACCTCGCACTAATTTGCAAACATTTGTAACAAAATACTACACTGCCGAACAATTTGTAACCACACTTTATATTATTTAAGTACGGATAAGGTACGGGGTAGTGTACTTTTTTATTGCAACCATATTTTATGTTTTCTTTATAATCTCAAGAACTCCAGATTTTGGGCGAGCTGACAAATAATGTACAAACAGTAGCCATAATGGCGTCAGAATTGGTCGTTTCAAAAATAATTTCGTCACCTTGAGATTTTGTGTTTCATGTTTTATGCCGGAGCAATTTTATTGAATACTAAATTATAATATTATTGTCACATTGATAAATTACCAAACTATAATTAAAGATACAGTACAGAGTGTTACCATTGTTTTATTTCATAGGAAATTGTATTATATATGTGTGTGTTAGCAAATTCACTGAACAGACAGCTAGCGCTCTTGCTATCTGTGCAATACAGTAAGCTGTACAGAGGCGGGAACCATTCAAACGCTCATCACCGCTGAAAACACCAAACTAACTTATTAATTCACAAATTTAATTGTTTTCAATAAACAATTTGGCGCCACCCGGGATTCACAAACCCCTATGAAGTTACAGGTAGGTTGTACTGATAATTGTGATAATGCTACGGACTTCGTTAGCAACAACCTTTAAAGTAACGACAGGTGTGAGACGAACACACTAACACTTTCTACACATAAAAAATCTGGTGTAGACATTTTACAGATACGACCAGAATATTTCGTTACAGATTGGCGACCAACGTATTGAGGCTAGAAAAGGACGACTAGCGGCGATTATGAAAAGACATCATATGGTTACAAGATTCGACATTAAGAAAGGAACCAACCTGGAAGAAATTGAAGAAATGATCGGAGGACTGTTCGAAGAGGATCTCCAGGAAAACCAACCAGAAAACCCAAAGCAACCAGAACCGGAAGTGGAAGTAATGGTAGGGGACCAACCCAGCAAACCCACTCAGAAAGAAGACCTGAGCACGCAGGAGATGTTCAGGATTTGTAACGTGTCAAATTTATGGGTATTTCTATTTATTGCATTTTTTGGGTTTTATAAATGTATTGTGTAAATGGGATTTCAACGGTGACCAGAACACGTGGTGAATAGAACAGTGTTGTAACGAAGCAGCAACGCAATATCACGTTGCGAAATCAGTAAAGGAATCCGCGCCACCCTAGATTTCCAAGAACTTTGCTTGTGTGTGACCATGCGCCCGTATGCATGAGACGGGTATACGCGCGGACTGACGCGGTCGTGAACCGCCAAGATGGTGAAAAGTAATTTTCTGTTTCGTCTCCTTGACTGAGTCGACGGATATGCAAATTAAGGTCCGCCCATCTCGTGACGTTAGCCAGTGCCTCACTAATATCGTATACTGTCGTCACCTCAACAACTACATGGATTGCATGGGACGAAACTACTGCGACGAAACAAAAGGCATTGGTTTCCACCAAAAGTATGAGATCACGTTAGCGGCACCTGCTACATTCGTTCTCCCAGTTCGTTAACTGATTGTTCCGGCGCCGGACTGAGCCAAGTAGGCTCTTTATAAAATTTCACATTGTACCAGAAAAAAGTGAAATAACAATTAAAACCATGTGACCGCGGTCGATTAAACAGTGGAGAATATGTCTAGCTAATTTTCGGACATTAACAATAAATTTAAAAAGAGTGATAATGAGTGCGCACGAAAACCACGTTGCCGGCGGTGAAGGTTACGACAAATGTTTAAAAGTTATGGGGTATTAAAAATGATTTGGGGTTGTTAAAAATAAATTGCATGTATGTGTGAGTGTGAAAAATTGCAGGCTGGGCTCTGTCTGTGTATATATTGATGTGTAATAAATAAGGTAAGCGTTAGTGTATAAGTAGAAATGATGTAAGAACATGTTTCAAGAAAATTCCATTTAAAGGTCAAGTAAGAATAATAGATGTTTTACAAGCATACAAAAAATGAATAACAATTTATTTGATACCAAGTCTAATGACTAAAAATAAAGTAAAATAATTTCTCTTCATAAAAATGTATTGTGTAAATCATTCACACAACCTTAAAAATTACGCTTGTATCCTAACGTTCGTATGACGCAACCTTGGACCCGAGAACACCGATTGACGGTAAGTGGAAGTTTATAAATTTTGTTTGGTATTTGATTATTTGGTTGATTAATAAGTTAACAAGTGGCGCCTCGAAAGGAACGAATTTAATAAATTAATGAAATTCCATACCTACAAATAAGATACAAGCGTGATTTAGAGGTTAAGTGAAAATACGTAGCGTAAAAAATAGTTAAAGAGTTAAGATATGAGAGTTGGTTCAGATAATAAATAAGTATATAACAATCAATAGTAAAGTTATAAAAAAGAGACTAAGTAAATTTATAAAAATGGAAAATACAGAGAATGAAGTTGTTTTGTCCGACTTAACTGTTATGAGCGAAATAGCTGAATTTGATGAATCAGCTGTTATGAGTAATCTTGAAGTACATTCAACACCGAATGTAGGTCAAGACGACAAAATTACAAATATAAGTAACACGAATGAAACAGGTAGTACAGAGGATTCAGGGATTCAAGTAACCCCGACCTCAACAAAATATAATAAGGTGGATAATGATATAATGAGTATTATACTTAATCAATTAGAAAAAAATGAATAGTAAATTTGATAGTCGTTTTGACAGTAATGACATAAAATTAGACAGACAAAGTAGGGATTTTAATGAGCTAAAAAACCAAAATAACGAAATTAATAAATGTTGTAAAAATACCAGTGAAGAACGTACTAATAAAATTAACCAAGTAGATACCAAGTTAGATAATTCAATACAGAAGATAGATGTTAAATTTAATGAAATAGATAGTCAGATAGATAGAGTTGAGAAGCAGATAAATGAGAATAATGAAATATTAATAAATTCAATGAATGAGCACAACAATGAAATAGAATATAAAATAAATAAGTGTAATACTGAAACTGAATGTAAGCTGAGTAGCGTAGTAGTGACAATCGAAAAAATGAGTCAGAGTATTGATGAACACAAAAATAATGTAGACTTTAAGGTCAATGAAATTGAAAACACTTGTAAGACAGAAATACAAGCATTAAATGAATCAATTAATGTAATATCAAAAAATAGCATACAGTCTGAGTGTAATAACGACAAAAAATTATATTCACTTGAACAGAACATAGATAGTGTGAGAGACGAATTAAGTTTAGTAAGAAACCAAAATTTACACAATGTTACTGAACGTATATTAATTACAAGAGACGCTAATAATGAAGTTGAACTCGAGACCTTTTGTAGTGAGAATCGTAGAGTGCATCTAATGCAATTTTTGAATCGAGTACGGGAATTTGACAGATTTAATGGTAGTAGTTGGGAAGTTAAGCTTATAAAAATTTTGAAATATTTTAAGGGTAATTCGGAGATATGGACGGAAACACATCGAAACGAATGGGAGAGGTATGAAAATTTTGAAAAAGCCTTTCGGAATAAATACTGGTCGGAGGAGGAGCAGGAGATACTACGAAGTCAAATAATGGGAACCGGGAGCTTTGGGAGAAACAACCATAATATTACCGTCTATACAATGAAGCTAAGTACTTAGAACCACCGTTGCCATTCCAGTCGTTTGTACGCCACATCAGCAAACATCTACCGAGGGAAGTACAGATCACGTTAAAGACCAGAGAGGTAAGTGATATCAATGAATTAGAAAAAATATTGGATGTTTTTCAGAATATTAAGGACCAGGAAGACAGCAGACGCATACAACAACCTAATATGCACAATGGAGGGAACTATACACCAAGAGGAGGACCAAACGGGGGAACCACACACAATGGTCGAGAACGGGACAGACGATATCCGATGTGGAAATGTGACGGGTGTCTGGTGGAAAATTATGCTGACCGTAATTTTAGTTATAGATGTAGAAGGGCGAGGCCCGGACAGCAGCCGAGGACACAACAGAGATTCAACAACCCACAGCAGAGGAACGGGGACAGACAAGCAGAGAATACAAGAAACGAAGGAGGAAATCAGCATACGGGCAGAGTGTATACGCCCCGAAATGCAGACGAGAGGACGGGAAACTAAGGAGGACAATGGATGAGGAGGCCCGGCCATTGTCGAGGAATAACCACGGGGTCCATGAAAGTAAATACAGGAATAACACTATTCACACGGACTTGGCTACGGAATTGATGGAAGAAGAGGAGGCGGAGACGAGGAGACAAGAGGCGTGGTTGACTGAGGTAAAACTGGAAATAGAAGGTAAGTCAGTCTTGACACTTATAGACACAGGTAGTGAAATATCCGTAATAGCGGAACATGTACTAAATAAATTAAAAGAGACTAACAAAAATATTCCGTCTTTGCCAGTGGCGGGAGTAACAATTGTAGGCATTACGGGTGTTAGAAGTAAACGGGTTACAACACAAGTCCAGTTGACTATGTTAATAAATGGGGAAAGTTATGAGAATACATTTTTAGTTGTAAGAGGTTTAAATTTAGAAGTAATTTTGGGTAATGACTTTCTAATCAGGAATAATGCGGTCATAAATTTTAGAAAAAGAATTTTAGAATTGAACAATGAGAATAAACGAATAACGGTTAATTTTGAACGGGTTTTAGACACAGTAAAGATTTCGGGTATAAGGGTTATACCAGATAAGACCATAAATAGGGATATGGAATTTAGTATGAATATGTGTAGAGAGTGAGTGAAGAGAGTAAGGAGAGAATATGGGCGGACAGAGCGGTTAAATTTTGTAGGGAGGGTGGCGTAATAGGGAGTTCTCAGCGTAGGGCACTGTGGCGGGTAGTCGAGGAGTATAGGGGAGTGTTTGCCGGGGAACCAGGAAGGGCAAAAGGTTATGAATGCGAATTAAAGGTGAGGGAGCATGCGCCATATGTCCAACGTAGTTATCCAGTACCATATTCTAAAAGGGGGGCCTTACAGTTAGAATTGGATAGGATGTTAGCGGGGGATATTATAGAGAGGTCGGTATCAACTTATTCCAACCCTTTAGTAGTAGTGATCAAAAAAGATGGGAGAGTTAGGTTATGTCTAGATGCCCGCAAAATTAATCAAATAATTATTCCAGACCGGGAGTCACCCAAAGCCATTGAGGAAATTTTTCAGAAGTTCAGCGGTATGAAATATATGACCTCTTTAGACCTAACTGCCGGGTATTGGCAAGTTCCGTTGGCAGCAAATAGTAGGAAATATACCGCGTTCTTGTTCAACGGAAAAAATTATCAATTCAAAAGACTACCGTTTGGATTGAACACCAGTGTAGCCAGCTTTATCAAGTGTCTTGATGAGATTTTGCAACCTCATAACTTAGATTTTTTAACCATATATGTGGATGATATTCTAATAGCTTCTAGAACATTTGAGGAGCATGTCGAACATTTAGAGTATGTATAGGAGAAGTTATACCAGGGAGGTTTGACGGTGAATTGGGACAAAACAAAATTTTTACAGACAGAGATACACTTTTTAGGTTTCATCAAAACACCTACAGGAATACGGGCTAATCCGGACAAAGTAGAATCCATCCTGACGTTCCCGGAGCCTAAGAATATAAAACAGTTACAAAGTTTTCTTGGTCTCTGTAATTTTTACAGGAAGTTCCAGAGAAACTACGCACAGACGACGGCCCGACTCAGCGCAGTGCTGCAAAAGAACAAACAATGGAGGTGGGGAGATAACGAAAGAGCAGCGTTTAACGAAATCAAGAATAAGTTCACTGATATGATTTTAATGAACCATCCGAATTTTAATGATAATTTCTACTTACAGACAGACGCCAGCAATATAGCACTTGGAGCGGAACTGTACCAAGAGGACGAGGCAAAAGAACACAAAACCATTGCCTTCGCCAGCCGGACGTTGCTAGCTGCAGAACGTAATTATACCACCACCGAGAAGGAGCTCCTCAGTATAGTTTTTGCTGTGAAGAAGTTCCGTACGTATCTGCTGGGCAATAGAACGATCATCAGGACGGACCATAAAGCGTTGTCGTTCCTGAATACTTGTAAACTCACACACAGCCGGATAACCAGGTGGGTGTTAGCTCTTCAAGAGTATAATTTTTCTTGGGAATCCATTAAGGGTGTAGAGAACAGGGGGCCAGACACACTATCACGAATAGACACAAATAGAAATCGAACGGGTAGAGATATTAAAGAAATAGAGATTTATAGACTATCCCGGGAAGATAAACTTTTTGGGGAAGAATTGAAGGATATAAATGTGACGCAAAGAGCTGATAGTAAGTTAAATAAGATAATCACTAGTGTAGAATCAGATGTAGACGAATTTGGGTATAAACAATATTTTCAAGTATTTCAGGGGTTTATTTAAAAAAGTAGAGGGGAGAGAAAGGGATTGGAGGTTAGTTATACCTGAAGGGCTAGTAGAGAAAATAGTGTGGGACTGTCACTTTAGATACGGGCATTTTGGGGCACGGAAGTGTGTGAATGTATTAAGGGAATCTTGTCTATTTAAAAGTATGGAAAAACGCGTCCGAAAAATACTTAGAGTTTGCAAGCTATGTCAGAAATCTAAAGTTGTAAATTATAGGTTAGAAGGGGAATTAAATTACATCAAGGTAGAGAAACCATTTGATTTAGTAGCTGTGGATTTGTACGGCCCATTGCCAAAGGGTAGGGGTGGAGTGATGCATATTTTTGTTGTACTTGACACTTTTTCCAAATATGTAAGGTTATATAGCGTGAAGCGAGCAACAAGTAAGGTGCTGAGTGAAAAGATCACACGCGACTACATGATCAACGTGGGAAAGCCGAAGGTGATATTATCCGACCATGGACCACAGTTCATCAGTGGAAGATGGCGCCAGACTCTTGGATGGGAAGGTATCATCCCAAAGCACACCGCTGTGTATCATCCGCAGTCCAATCAGGCGGAGCGCGTCATGAGGGAGTTGGGAAGAATTTTCCGAACATACTGCCACGCTAAACACAGCGAGTGGCCATTATATGTTCAGAAAATTGAAAATTGGCTTAACTGCACCACCCACGAGTCGACGGGGTTCACACCTTATGAGTTAATAAGAGGGAAGCGGCCGCAGAGAATTTTGGAGCAATTAATTGAGTATCCACCAGAAACCAACACTATTGGTCGTGATGTAAAACTTAGACTAGCGAATGAAAGTTTATTGACGAAGGGGGAGAAAAGAAAACAGAGGCACGATAGGAAAGGTAAGTGGATGCAGTACGCGGTTGGACAGCTGGTATTGGTGCGACGACTGAAACTTTCTTTATTATTAAAAAGAATGATATCGTAATAATTTAAAATTAATGTTAATTCACTCCTACTTACCATCGCGTGGCTTCAAGGTTTCGTCATACGTATGTTTGGGATGCAGACGTAATTTCTTAAGGTTGTGAGAATAACTTGCACAACACATTTATATGAAGAGAATTTTCATTTAATGTTTTGCTATTATTTAAATTTTTTTTTTTACAAACTTTACTACATCTGAAATATTTTCGTAAGAATTGATCCTTTGCTTGGGTTACATGATTATCACTCCTATTCTATCTTATACTACAGCTTACCTTATTTTATATACACACACAAGACTGCCCAGCCTGCAATTTTGCACACACACAAACACACAAAAAATTATAGAACCCTTAACATTTTTTAATAATATCCCTCCCCGTCGGCAACGTGGTCCTCGCGTGCACTCCTCATTCCTTTGTATTTCTTTTTAGTGTCCGAAAAATATATATATTGTAGCGGGGCATTTTTGGGGCCTACCTGAGACAATGTAAAGAAGTTTATATTTTATTGATAATAAATAACATATTTTGTATTTTTTTTTATAAATAAATAATAATAACTTTATCCCTTGTTGAGTGATAAGGACAGAAATTATAAATTTTGTAACCGAGAGGTAAATTTGTTTGAAATGAAAACAACCGTGGCAACATTGACTGGGCAGAATTGTTTAACAATGTTTTGTAAAACCAGTATGAACGTATTTGATAGCCGACAAGCTGTGTCAAGGTCAGACAATGACGAACACAAAACCAGTAAACACATTATGTAACGGTAAACAAATTATGCAATGAAACATCAGGCGAGCGTTACGTCAGAGCCTATCCTTGATGAGTAATTCCGTTACATAACGGTGACATGCAGCTGGCGGAGTAATACAAAATGTAAACCAACGAGAATTGAAAGAACAACGGCGCCTGTAGCTCTCGCTCAGTCGGCTATGAACATCCAATAAATATGGACACGATGTGACTGTGCGTTCGCCGGCTGTGCGTGATTTTTGCGCCCGCACCAAAAAATGAAACATAACGCTTTTTAACTCTAAATCAGAGTATAATAACAGCTTTAAGAACATGTAGAAATCGGAATACATATACAAAATGTAGAGACATTTTCGGAAATCATCAGTTTAAAAAATATAGCAAATGTGCGTGTAAAATAGTGTGACGCCTTCAGGACTCATTTGAACAGATAAGTAAAAAGAAAAAAAATGTGTATCGAACTATTTAACAAAAATTAACCAAAATCATAAAATAACAAAAATATGAGATCTCACGGGGTATAAATTAATTGGGTGTGTGTGTGTGTGCGTGAGTGTGTGAGAATATAGTTTTACTATAGTTTATAGTAATAAGAAGGCTGGTTTGCGTCCCCATTATAATTCTTAAAAATGTATTTCAAGAATCTGTTATTGTAATGCGAGTAAGTAAATTAAAAGAGATTCAAGGTAATCAACAACTATTATTCACGTTTTGTCAATTATTAATTCAAATTTTGTCTGTATGATTTTATTAACATGAAATATGAATAATAATAAAATAATAATAACGTTTAATTATTGATGAACATAAATGATTGTAATTATTTCAGCAACCACATTCTGCTCTCCTAGTTCGCTGAAAAGAACCCTCATAAATTATTTTCTTGCAGTTGGCAAGATGGCGCCCGACAAATATACAATGTTTATGTTAATTTTATGTGATACAAAAAGGTAAGTAGCTTCACATTTGACGCCCAGAACTAGGGACTTAATTCGTAGCATCACATTTGGTCGCCTCGCGAACAGGGACTAATTTGTAGCATCACATTTGGCGCCCGAACAGGGACGATTTATATAATAATATTATATAAATATAGGCCCACTGGGAAAGCAGAATGGTTGTTTAAGGTAAAATAAATTTTTTTTTCTCGTACGTAAAATAGACGCAAGTATGGGGTTATGTTTTGATAGGGTTATGTATGTAGTGCATTATTTGTTTATGTGTTTATGAGTATTGTGAGGGTAATTAGTGTGTATGAGATGAATTATATTATATAAAAGGTATTATAATAAAATTTTTTAATATGGCTAAGATACAAGAAAATGATAGTGGCTTCGTATGGAAGGAGTGGGAAAGCGAATTTAGAGGGGTTGTAGGTGAAATGACGGACGAGGAATGGGGGAGCTTAGAAGATAGTTTAACACGAATGGAAGAAATGGAAGAGGGAATATTTGCAGAAATTAAGAAGCACAGTGATGATATTGATAGTGAGGTGCCAAGCAATAAAGGTAAGATCGTCGAAGCGACAGTGGTAGAGATTAAGACGGAAAATAGGCCTAATGATAACGGTAGTTTAGGGGTGGAAGAAAAAGAATATACAGTATATGACCTATTTAACCTACTAAATGAGTTAAATGCAAAAATGGATAAGAATTTTGATATGATGAATAAATGGCTTGATGAGAGGGGGGAAATGATGAGTAAACATTTTGATAATATGAACAAGGGTTTTGATGAGTTACATATAGGATTAAACGAAACAAAGGAAATAATGAGTAAGGGTTGTGATACAATAAAAAATGCTTTTGATAAACCAGACGAGAAGTGGGAGGGAGATAGATGTCAGGTAAAAAAGAATACAGAAGTTGAGTTAACACAGGTAAGTGGTGTCTTTGATAATAGTGAAGAAATAAGTAACCAGGTGAGTGACAATTCGAATAATGAGTTAATAGCTAACAGTGTTCAAATAGTGGGAGAAATAGTGTTGACTAGTGATGATAATGGTAGTAATTACAATTCCGAGGTAAGTAGGAATGATAATTATGACAATATAAGTGAAAATATAATGTTAAAAAATAATGGAGTAAATATAGAAAGTACTGATGCATTTTAGAATGTAATCATGAGATGTTGAGATGTATTGATGAAGGAGAAAGAGAGTTATATACTGAGAGCGAAATAGAACTATATAAGTTAGAAAGAAAGTATGATGAATTGAGAGAAAGAGTAGTAGGGGTGAATTATTTTGATAATGTTTTTATAAATGAAAATGACTTACATGATGAAAAAGCAAATTACCTGGCGTTAAACGATAATACTAAGATAGACGGGACAATCCTAACTGATGTTGACAAGATTTATAGTGGTACAATGGATGAAATAGAGTTGATAGATTATTATGATAGTAATGATTATCATAATTTGTGTGTTGATAGAAATGATGAATGTTACAAATACACTCGATATATATATGACGATGGTGGGTGAGCTAAAAGACCAGTGTTGGGACATTTTTAAATATTGTAAATTATTGGTAATGACCTTGCTGATTTGGACATCTGAAGTGAGATACACTTGAACAGTTTTGATGCATATTTTGTAAATAATATTGAATTCATTTGTGTGTATTGTGAAATGTTAGAAAAGTAATGTGTATATGTTTTGGAAAATGTTGTGTTAATAATAATAATATTATTAATATTTTAGCACTCTAATTAAATAACAAAATAATTATGAAGACAATAGTTAATGATTTGATAATAATTGAAATATGTTTTAATAATCAAATGAATATTCAATTTTAATAATCAATTGAATTAAATAAGTTGAGATGTTTAGATACTGTGATTGAATGTTATGTGTTTGAATTTTATAAGGAATTTAAATTGTGTGATGAGATTTTAATTTAATAATCATGAATAAATAAATGAATGGTTTATTTTGTGGAATTTTGTGGAACATAATGATTAAAAATATGTGTTAATAATAAATTTAGAATTTTGAAAAGCTGATTGCAACACAGGATAAGTCAATAATGATGATAAATAAAAACAGTTAATGAAAAATTTTAAATAATAATGTTTATAAATTTTATATAAATTATTTAAAAGAGAATTGTTTGTTTGATGTATGCTATAATAATCCAGGTGTATTGCTATTTGTGTATTATGTTATGTAATGTATTATACAAGTGTGTGTGGCTGGGAGGTTATCCAAGGGGATAACGTATTAAAAATTTGATATATTTTAATTAATAATGATGATTTGCTACTCAATAATTTTGTTTGAATTTAAAAATTGAATGCACTAAATACTTCTTATATTGTGTTATTGTGTCTTATTGTGTTGTTTGCATTTTGTATGTTAGGAATAAGTATTATAAAAATATAATAATATGTTTTCAATGTGTTTACAGATTTTAAAATAAAATGAAAAAGTTGTAATAAGTAAAATTTTCAATAGGTTGTAAAAGATAGAAGTGGGTGATAGTAATTAGTTGAATAAAATGTTTGAGTCAATTCAAGTTGAATTTTGTGGGACATAGATTTGTCCAAATCGAAGTAAAAGTTAAAGTAATAGTGGAAATGAAAATAATGCAATGTTGTTTTGAGTTAATGTATGTTATAGAATTTTGAGAAATAAGTGGAGACACAGTAGTTATGGAGATTTTATGTAGAGTTTGGAGCGATATATTGTTTATTTGTTGATGTTAATTTGTTGTAATTGTAGTGAGGTTATGAGATTGAGATTTTTTGGGGATGGCAATTTTGTAGTAGTGGTAGTGTATTTGGGGAGTCCGCAACAAGGGTTGGGACGGGATAGGGACCGATTGGCGCCGGAAAGGGTTACCTAGGGTGAGTCCAGGGACCAACATAAGGGAATGAGTTTTGGGAAGGAAACACGTATACTATGTACAAAGGGTTAGAGAGTATTTTTTATATAAGAGTAGAAGGTGGCGATTGGAGTTAAAGTAGTAAGTAGTTAGAGGTAGATAAGGGTTAGTAAAATTTTGATAGTGGGGTGTCATACTAGTTAAAGATTTTGTAAGGGAGCATTAGAGTAATAAAAGGGGTAAGATTATGAGTAAATGCCAAATGGATGAAGTAAATTAGAATGAAATAATGAATAACGTAGAGTCACCCAAAGTAATGAAATGGAATAATGATGGCCAGAATTGAAAAAAAATAAATAAAATAAAAAATTTTTGTAATTTTGAGAAACGAATTAATAAGAGTAAATCAAGTTTAAAAGTAATTTTTTGATTTTATATGCTAATTTAATGATGTAAAGTGTGTAACATTTTAATTGTAAGTTGTTTATTTTAAAATGAATTATTAATGTACTGTGTTTTCTTATGTTAAGTTATGTTAGGTATTCTGATATATACATGTTAGTAATAAGTGAGTAAAAACAAAACCAGTGCTTCTTAGCGCAAACCAGCACCGCTAGGGGGGAACAGATCAGTTGGGGATATGGTGTTGTATAAGGCCACTATTTAATATTTTGATTTGTTGTTTCAGTGTTTGGTGATGCTGTGGCGGCGGACCTGAGCTGGCCTGCGCGTCAGGGCAGGGGCGTTGAGTATCTGTCTGACTCTACGGTGTTGGGATCTCGAGAGAGAAGTCCAGTAGTGTCATGCAGATGCGGTCACAGTCACCAGACCAAGGGTGAGTTGATTATTCTTGTTTGTAAACCGTACAGGGGGTTGTGGCGACATATCCTGGCTGATCCCTCTAGCAAGTATGAATGTATCAATGAGATTTTTTATGCTTCGGCATAAAATATCTCATTGAGGGGGTATTGTAGCGGGGCATTTTTGGGGCCTACCTGAGACAATGTAAAGAAGTTTATATTTTATTGATAATAAATAACATATTTTGTATTTTTTTTTATAAATAAATAATAATAACTTTATCCCTTGTTGAGTGATAAGGACAGAAATTATAAATTTTGTAACCGAGAGGTAAATTTGTTTGAAATGAAAACAACCGTGGCAACATTGACTGGGCAGAATTGTTTAACAATGTTTTGTAAAACCAGTATGAACGTATTTGATAGCCGACAAGCTGTGTCAAGGTCAGACAATGACGAACACAAAACCAGTAAACACATTATGTAACGGTAAACAAATTATGCAATGAAACATCAGGCGAGCGTTACGTCAGAGCCTATCCTTGATGAGTAATTCCGTTACATAACGGTGACATGCAGCTGGCGGAGTAATACAAAATGTAAACCAACGAGAATTGAAAGAACAACGGCGCCTGTAGCTCTCGCTCAGTCGGCTATGAACATCCAATAAATATGGACACGATGTGACTGTGCGTTCGCCGGCTGTGCGTGATTTTCGCGCCCGCACCAAAAAATGAAACATAACGCTTTTTAACTCTAAATCAGAGTATAATAACAGCTTTAAGAACATGTAGAAATCGGAATACATATACAAAATGTAGAGACATTTTTCGGAAATCATCAGTTTAAAAAATATAGCAAATGTGCGTGTAAAATAGTGTGACGCCTTCAGGACTCATTTGAACAGATAAGTAAAAAGAAAAAAAATGTGTATCGAACTATTTAACAAAAATTAACCAAAATCATAAAATAACAAAAATATGAGATCTCACGGGGTATAAATTAATTGGGTGTGTGTGTGTGTGCGTGAGTGTGTGAGAATATAGTTTTACTATAGTTTATAGTAATAAGAAGGCTGGTTTGCGTCCCCATTATAATTCTTAAAAATGTATTTCAAGAATCTGTTATTGTAATGCGAGTAAGTAAATTAAAAGAGATTCAAGGTAATCAACAACTATTATTCACGTTTTGTCAATTATTAATTCAAATTTTGTCTGTATGATTTTATTAACATGAAATATGAATAATAATAAAATAATAATAACGTTTAATTATTGATGAACATAAATGATTGTAATTATTTCAGCAACCACATTCTGCTCTCCTAGTTCGCTGAAAAGAACCCTCATAAATTATTTTCTTGCAGTTGGCAAGATGGCGCCCGACAAATATACAATGTTTATGTTAATTTTATGTGATACAAAAAGGTAAGTAGCTTCACATTTGACGCCCAGAACTAGGGACTTAATTCGTAGCATCACATTTGGTCGCCTCGCGAACAGGGACTAATTTGTAGCATCACAATATATAACTATGTTCTGCACTTTTACTTGACCGCGGTCACATACTTTGTTATTGTTAGTTGTTACATTAATTATAAAAATTTGTTTCTGAGCCCGGTTGACGGGCGGCCTGCGCAGGCGGGAGTCGACAACGAACTGCCGGCGTCTCTCAGTTCCCCACTCCGGGAGCATTTTAGTCAAGACGACGGACATCAATGCCTTCCAGTTAGTCGTCCCAGTTTCGACTCATACTAGTCACGTAGTTGTTGGAGTGACGATAGCAGACGATTTCAAATAGGCACTGGCTAATGTCATAAAAGTGGGTGGGACTTAAAACAGCATTTCCGCAAGATCTTGAAGAAAACGACAAAGATTATTCTCTCTAGCCATCTTGGTTTTTTGTTATAGCGTCCTTTGAGCGTGATTGAGCAGTTGCGTATGTGCGCTGCCACACACAGGTACAAAGTTCTCAGAATTTTGTGGAGATAAATTCTTCAGCCGTGTTACACCACTGATTGCGTTTCGCTTTGTTTCCAACTGTTTCTCAACACTGGTCTGTTATACGAACAAATACGTTGCACAATGACAATCCGCCCAAAAACGAAATAAATAAAAATATAAATATATGCCCCAAACGGTTAAAACAAAAACACCCAAAAATCGACCCGCTACAATACCCCCTCGATGAGAATTCTGCTGTCCACGACAGAAGAAATCTCATCGATAAACCCCGAAAAGGACCGGTGAGGAACTGGTGCCAACAACCCCCTGGTTCATAATCTGCATGGGTACACGACCCCCCTGGCTCAGCGACCATGGACTCATCTGAACGAGATCACTGGACTTCTCCGTAAGAGATCCCAACACCGAGAAATTGATCAGACTCGCACCACAGCACACCTCGCCTTCTAACATGCTACCCCCAAAATCCTCAATCCCTGGCTAAAATTATCCCAGCTCCTCCGCCGATATGTTTCCCCTTTTTGCAAGCTGGGCTGCCTTTAGCAGATACTGGGCTCACACACATTAACATTACATATTATCATAACACATTAAAAGAAAACTTCCTTTAAAATTTATTATAAATTCAAAAAAAATTCAATATTCATGAAAAAATCGTTTATCAAAAAATTCTCTTCCTCTTTTTTCTAATTTTTGTTACAATTGACAACCTAGACATTTCTACTAATACAAATACATCCTTACTCTAGCATGAGAACAATTTATAGCATACCAATATAAAGCAACACAACAAAAGGAACATCATTAATACATACACAATACAATAATAATTATCTAACATATTCACTCGCTGGCAGGCGACAAATCAAAAAAAAAATTTTTTTTTTTTTTTTTTTCAAAAAAAAAAATTGTTAATTTTCAAAATTTTAAAACTCAAAAAAAATTATTCATTAAATATTTATTAAATTTATTTATTAACTAACATTTATTAAAATTATTCAAATATTGGTTTGAATTAATCAAGCAAACAAATTAAAATTGAATTCCTACTCTACAAGCTTAGTAGGTGTATGAACTCATCAGCTGATCATAACTAGGTCAAGTCCAAAACCCTTGACCTACATATGTTATGTATGATTTCTGAAAACACTTTAAACATCTGTAATATCCTACCTTGAAATACAAAACATAGTAACATAAAATATTTATAATAAACAAAATATTAATATAATCAATCATCAACTTGACATTTAAATTATTTACAACAAACAATTCTTAACTTTACATTATTTTCAAATTTTATCAAAATTCTGTCACTGGTTAAAAAAAAATAAACAATTGTATATTCTTTATCATGAACCTCTCTGTCTTTTCAACAATCTTACTTTAATATACTGTGGGTGATGTAAATTATTTATTCTCGTTTTTCTGTATGAGATTTCTATACATATATAAACTTTCTCCCCCTGACTCTAATATTTATCAACTGCAACTCCCAAGACACCCAACTCTATCAAAAATATCTACTAATCAGGACATTCTAAACCCCAACTTATCATTTAACACAATTCGCCGCCTTCTCTACATATATAAAAAAAAATACTCTCCAACCCTTTGTACATAGGATACGTGTTTCCTTCCCAAAACTCATCCCCTTATGTTGGTCCCTGGACTCCCCCTAGGTAACCCTTTCCGGCGCCAATCGGTCCCTATCCCGTCCCAACCCTTGTTGCGGACTCCCCAAATACACTACCCCCTAATACAAAATTGCCATCCCCAAAAATCTCAATCTTATTACCTCACTACAAATACACAAAATAACCTCATTAACTATAAAAACAACCATATATCATTCAAAATCTGCATAAAGTCTCCATTACCACTGTGTCAACATCAATATTTCACCAAATTCTATAACATACATTAACTCAAAAACAACATTACATTATATTCATCTCTACTATTTCACATTCAACTTTTAATTCAACTTGGACAGGTCTACATGTCCCATAAAACACTTATCACCCATGAATTATCTTTTATTAATTTGCATACTCTTTTTATCTTTACTTCAAAATATCTGTAGTACACTAAACATTAATTACTTGTAACATTTATAAACCAATATACCAGTGACATTATTGCTGATCAGCTGATATCCTAACATAATTAAAACACCATGGATACCTTTCAAAATTGAACAGTTACATGTAATCTATTATCAACACTTACTTCTATTATGTTGATTGCCTGCCAGGCGTCTAATGATTGGCTTAGAAAAAAATTATACACATAATGAAAATACATTTTATCAACAACTATATCTAACACACAACAATAAACTGATACCTTTAAAATTATAGTATGAACCTTATTTTACGAGTCTGAGCATATAATTATGTGGACAGAGCACAAACATTTTTGATTGGATTAAACTTTGAATAAGCAAAACTTTTACGTCATAAAATTTTAAATTCGTGACTCCTTTACGTCACCTCCCAGCCACACACACTATTTCCGATTATGGAGGACTGTTTCGCCCTTTCGCTTCCACAGAGACTGTATATTTTGGAGTAGGGTTTTACCTCTCCGTGTCTCTGCTTCCGCTGTTAAGTTAAAATTGGTGAACATCATCATGTTCTCGTTAATAATCATGCACCCTTAAACGGATCTACCACCTGGCTCTGCTGTTCCTTCTCGAACAGAGTGGCAGCCGCTGTTCCATAGTTTGGTGATTCCCCTTTTTACTACCCCCCATCAATTTCAAAATACACCTTTACAACGATAACAGCTATGGCCAGTTATGGGCAGCGCGTAATCGTAATGTGCCCCAACCATAGCTGTTAAAGCTAAACCAATTCCACGGTCAGGGTTCGGTGAGGCCGTGACCGCCCGAAAATTTGGGGAATCACAAGTAAAATATCTTTCGTAATATTAAATTAAAATTTAAATGACAATCTTAATTGAGATGGGGTTTTAACCCACTTTATATGGAAGCTTAACCATTATTAACCTAAAATATTAAATACAAAATTTACAACCTCCCCCCATAGCAGTTCCACACTACACTGTTATAATACATCACATAACACAATACACAAATAGCAATAAACCTGGATTATTAGCATACATCAAACAAACAATTCTCTTTTAAATAATTTATATAAAAATTTATAAACATTATTATTTAAAATTTTTCATTAACTCTTTTTATTTATCATCATGATGAATTTATCCTGTGTTGTAATCAGATTTTCAAAAATTCTAAATTTATTATTAATACATATTTTTAATCATTATGTTCCACAAAATAAACCATTTAACATTTATTTACTTATTAATTATTATTAAATCAAAATCTCACCAAACAATTTAATTACCTTATAAAATTCAAACACATAATATTCAATCACACTATCTACACATCTCCACTTATTTAATTCATTTGATTATTAAAATAACATATCTCATTATTATCAACATTCTACAAATCATTAACTATTGTCTTCATAATTATTTTGTTATTTAATTAGAGTGCAAAAATATTAATAATATTATTATTATTAATACAACATTTTCTAAAACATATACACATTACATTTCACACTACACACAAATGAATTCACTATTATTTACAAAATATACGTCAAAATTGTTCAAGTGTATCTCACTTCAGATGTCCAAATCAGCAAGGTCATTACCAGAATTTACAGTATCTAACAAGGTCTATACACTGATATTCTAGTTTAGCCACCATCGTCAAAAATTAATCTTGGTTCTATATAACACTGTTGTTTTTTATTTACAAACAAATGGTTACTTTGTGTGTCATAACCAGAACAACCAAATTCACTCATTTTACCAGAATACTCATTAAACCAGTCTACGTTAAGTATTCTTGTTAAGTCTCCGTCATTACATTCATCCACTATCGGTCTAATTGTTTTTATCAAATCATTGTAATCATTATTATTCAAATATATTTCTAAGCCTTCTTTCCATTCATCATATTTTCTATGCAAATTATACAATTCTGTTACATACCATTCTCTATTTACCTCTCTCTCTTCATAACACCACATCACACTCTCACAATTATTCCGGACAGAGGGTACACAATTACTCCACAAAAATAAACACCTCAATTCATCTACCAATACGGGACTCTTGCCCTTCAACCACAACACTTGTGGACTCAATAAATCATCATAAATAATAAAGGGAAAATTTGCCCTCTGTCCCCACTCTACCACAACATTATTTTTCCACTCTCTCTCTAACTCATTAACACACATTAACATCTCATAATCACTACCTTCCACCAACTCATCAGTACTCTCATTCTTTATTTTTACCGTATCAGTCTCCGATACTAATTCTTCAAATACATTACTATTATTCTCATTATTTTCAACATTATTGTTATCATTTATTAACTCTTTCTCTGGTATCATATTTTTACATTTGTCATTACAATTTTCATTTGTTTTATTTTTCTCTGTCCTCATCACATGTACTCCCATTCGCTCCACACCCTGTTCTAACTTATTCAAATTAGTTCTTATCGTTTCATCAGTACTTTCTACACATTTATTCATTTCTTGTATTTCATTTTTTAACTCATTAAAATTATGATTTTGTATTTCAAATTTAATACTTTGTTGCTCCAAAATTAATTGCAACATATTCATAATTTTGTCATCTTTATCTATCTCTTGTTTACTTTGGACAGGTGTCACTAGACTTTCTATTTTATCGCCAGTTAAGCTGACTCCCTTGTCATTACTTTTATTTTCATTATTTGATTTTGGGGTCGTATGGATCCCCGAATCATCTGTATTATTTGCTTCATTTATACTACTTGCGTTCAAAGTTTTGTCGCCTTGACCTACATTCGGCGTTGAATGTACTTCAAAACTATTCACAACAGCTGATTCATTTAATTCAGCTATTTCGCTTATCACAGTCGAGTCGGACAAATCGACTCCGTTCTCTGCTGTATTTTCCATTATTATTTTTATTTTTAGGTATTTATTCTGTTTACAATATAAATAATATATATTTTAAATATATATTTATATTTTAAATATTCTTTACTTACTTAGCGTAACTTAACTTTACATAAGTATCTTTTGCGTATTCTCACACAACTTCCAAATTACGATTGCATCCCATTTATAGGTATGGAATTTATTTTTTAAATTCGTCCCTTTCGTGGCGCCAATGAAACTTTCTATACTATTAAAAAGAATGATATCGTAATAATTTAAAATTAATGTTAATTCACTCCTACTTACCATCGCGTGGCTTCAAGGTTTCGTCATACGTATGTTTGGGATGCAGACGTAATTTCTTAAGGTTGTGAGAATAACTTGCACAACACATTTATATGAAGAGAATTTTCATTTAATGTTTTGCTATTATTTAAATTTTTTTTTTTACAAACTTTACTACATCTGAAATATTTTCGTAAGAATTGATCCTTTGCTTGGGTTACATGATTATCACTCCTATTCTATCTTATACTACAGCTTACCTTATTTTATATACACACACAAGACTGCCCAGCCTGCAATTTTGCACACACACAAACACACAAAAAATTATAGAACCCTTAACATTTTTTAATAATATCCCTCCCCGTCGGCAACGTGGTCCTCGCGTGCACTCCTCATTCCTTTGTATTTCTTTTTAGTGTCCGAAAAATATATATATATAACTATGTTCTGCACTTTTACTTGACCGCGGTCACATACTTTGTTATTGTTAGTTGTTACATTAATTATAAAAATTTGTTTCTGAGCCCGGTTGACGGGCGGCCTGCGCAGGCGGGAGTCGACAACGAACTGCCGGCGTCTCTCAGTTCCCCACTCCGGGAGCATTTTAGTCAAGACGACGGACATCAATGCCTTCCAGTTAGTCGTCCCAGTTTCGACTCATACTAGTCACGTAGTTGTTGGAGTGACGATAGCAGACGATTTCAAATAGGCACTGGCTAATGTCATAAAAGTGGGTGGGACTTAAAACAGCATTTCCGCAAGATCTTGAAGAAAACGACAAAGATTATTCTCTCTAGCCATCTTGGTTTTTTGTTATAGCGTCCTTTGAGCGTGATTGAGCAGTTGCGTATGTGCGCTGCCACACACAGGTACAAAGTTCTCAGAATTTTGTGGAGATAAATTCTTCAGCCGTGTTACACCACTGATTGCGTTTCGCTTTGTTTCCAACTGTTTCTCAACACTGGTCTGTTATACGAACAAATACGTTGCACAATGACAATCCGCCCAAAAACGAAATAAATAAAAATATAAATATATGCCCCAAACGGTTAAAACAAAAACACCCAAAAATCGACCCGCTACACGACATGATTTATCGAGTGCTCAGGATAAGGAGATCAAGAAATTTTTCTTGCTCTACGAAGGGCCGTATGAGGTAATAGAGGTTAAAATGAAGAATTCATATGTGTTACAGAATAGAGAAACTAGAGAGATAGTGGGAACGCACAACGCTACAAATTTGAAATTATATTGGTCAACATAAGGATTTTATCACTGATTAATTGTATGAATGAAATTTAATTGTTTTCCATATGTTTTCAGAAGGGATCCTCCCCCATTTTTGGGCGGTCACGATCTTACCAGTCCTGGCCGTGGTATTCGGAACTTGGAGGCGGGCCATGGTTGGCGGATCTTCCTTCGGGTGGTGAAAACAACGATGGTCCGGCTCCACCAAAATTGGTTGAAATTAGAAAACTTGCAACACATTTGAATGGGGAGGGGGACCCCAAAAGGTACGTGACACGCATTAATTTTTTTGATACACTCCAGGTGCAGCGGTCTTGGTGTACCTGTCACGTGCCTGCACTGCCTTAGAGTGTTTGTACATAATGGTGGCTGCACCTAAATAAAAGGCAGTGCGTGCAAATTTAAAAATTTTCAGTGTCAATGGCAAAATTAAAGTTGAGCCATTGACAGTAGTTTTGTTTAAGCCGAAATGAAGAGTTTTGCTGAGAGGCGGATTTGGCGATAGGTTAGACGGCGGGTCTGAAGAAATGAGAGCGGTAAGGGAGTAGAGTTGAGTATAAGGGGAAGTAATTTCACAAAGTAGATCTAACTTATCACCAAACTTGCCTCATAGCAAGAACACCCCCATTTCAGGCGGTCACGATCTTACTATTATGGTTTTGGAAGGATAGTCAGTCTCCAATGTAAATAGAATTTTGAAAAAAAAAAGACCCAAAATACTTTGGATGTTTATAATTTTAAATTTAAGTAAATTTTAGAATTAAGTGACCAAATATAATTGTCAAGTTTTAGTATCAGTGAGCACGGGAACGTTTTGAAGAATGAGAAATAAAATAAAAACTTGTTGTCAATGCAAGATGTGGGGATAATTTTGGGGGGTAGATTGGTGCTCAAAGAAGTGATAGAACAGTGGAGTGTGGAACTGCAATTATCGAAAGTTTTAGTTCATTACTTTTAATTATTTAGTGATTAAGGTGCTATCGCTGGGGTGGCCTGTGTCCTAGTGGATAGTGAAATGGGTTGGGGGTAACAGAGAGTGTTACCTCCATCGGAGGCCAACATGGCGAACATGTGCGGTACACCTTTTGTACAAATTTAATTTGTACCCTGATAGACGTTCGTGCCGCACATCACTAAGATAATGTAGAACAGGCATTGAAATGAAAGTTTGATTTCCCCGACTTTTCGGGCGATTACTGCCTTACCAGCACTAATCGTGGATTTGGATAGCGGTCAGCTATGGCCATAATCAAGTCCCATGACCATAGCTGACTTGAAATTGGTTTATAATAGAAATTAAATGGGGGGGTGAAATTAGGGGAAATCCAGGAACTATGGAACAGCGGCTGCCACTCTGTCCGCGTGGGGACAGCATAGCCAGGTGGTAGACCCGTTTTAAGGGTGTTTCAATATATACCAAGGATATGTTGATATCCAAAATCGTTCAAATGTAAATGCCGAAGCAAAGACACGGAGGTGTCCAATTCCTCCAAATATGCAGTCTTTGTGGAAGCAAAAAGGCGCTACAGTCTTACATAAATTACAATAGAGTGTGTGGATGGGAGGTGGCTCAGATGAGCCACGAATTTAAATTTTATGTCATAAAAATTGCTAACTCTAATTTTTGCTCTAATAAAAATGCTTGTGTTCCGTTTAAATAAACAGGTGCTCATACATTCAGTATACTGTCTTCATTCTAGATTTTGTTATGTTCAATGTATTATTTCATTGTGTTAGATGTAAGAATTGATAAAAGGTATATGTTTTGTATAATTTGTGTATTTTGTAACCAAGTAGATAACTAAACCGACTAGCAGGCGGTTAACATAAATCACTAGAGTCAGAAAAAAGGGGAAACAAGGATGTTAGAAGTAAGAATTGATAATCCTATGTATTTAATGTAATCTGCACAATTTGGAAATGGGTTTACAATTAGCTAGGAATGTCAGCTGATCAGTAGTAAAATGTCACTGTTATATTGTTTGTAAATGTTCAAGGTAATCAATGTTAAATGTAACGTTTCAATGTATTACAGATGCTATTTAAAATAATGAGAAAAGTAATTTGATAAAGTGAGAAATAAAGTAATAATTTGTGAAAGCTGATAAAAGATTTTGGGTGATTAATAGTTTTGGGGCATATAGAACAGTCCAAGTTAAAGTTAAAGTTAAAATAGTGTAACAGTACAACGATATCTGTATAGATATAGTGTATAAGTGTGTTGATTGTATGTGATTGTGTCGATTGTAGATACGCTCCGGTATCCACAACAATGCTGTATAATAAAATTTCCAAAATGTAATTATTATTAGCAGTTTGATTGTTATTAATAGTTGTGTGGGTACTCCCGTTTAAATCCTTCAAATTAAAAAATATTTTCACACTCCACTGTTCACCTCCCCACTTACCATATGTGGATGATATTACAGTTCTGTTGGGTGACTGCTTCTGCTGTAACATACACTATACATACAAGTGGATATTCTATTTGAATATCATACGTGATAAGCATGCACAATAAAATAAAATAAAAACTGAATTATGATTTGAATTATAAGGAATATTCAAATTCTTCCGCCACCTTCTGATAGAACTAGTTATGATAGCTAAACTATTTTAATTTTGAAATTAAACACTTTTTTCACTGGTAAAAAATAATTGAGATTTATTAACAGTTCTGGAATGCCATTAACTCTTTTAAAATCAACAATCAATCACTAATAGTTTTAGAAAAATAATTATTATGAACAATTTTTATAAAAAGAAACTCTTTTTAACCTCAAGGCTGGTAACACTGAAGGTTAATACAATAATTTTAGTTAGAGAGGTTATGTCCTCTTTACATAGTTAAATTACCAAGTTCGTGTGATCTTTGAAGTGGCATGATACCAGATACAAGATGTTGTGTTTTATAACAATACTAGCAAAATACCCGTGCTTCGCTACGGAGTTTCACGTTGTACGTAATTGTACAATTATTGCTCGCTTAATAGTATAGGATTAGATAGATTGTACAAATTCTCAACTCTTAGTTTGTCTATTTACATTCATAGCAACAGCTATTTATTATTTATTTCGAGAAAATCGTTAGAGCCGTTTCCGAGAAAAAAAGGACATACATTTATTAATTAATTGAACTTCGAAATTTTCTCGACTATAAGAACCTGCAAACAACGAAGTTTTTTCAATTTAAAACAATGATTAAAAACTCAAGACTAAATGTATTCGGGGTTTCCAGTAAACTGAGATTGTCAACCACTTCATTTACCAAGTATGCAATTCCCGCTATAAATTTCAGTATTTGGTTTTTTGCCCCTTAGGAGTGAAAGTTTTTAAAACCGTTTCTTAGTGAGCACCTAAGACCTATGATGAAGCTATGTTCAAAGTTTCATTGATATCCATTCAGTGGTTTCAGAGATATCGTGATCAGTGAGTCAGTCAGTGGTATTTGGCTTATATAGATATCTATATCTAGCCGATTTACCCAGCGTTGCTCGGGTTCATAATTTATTTATAGGCTCATAGGCACCTATTCTTGTTCTAACGTTATATTACTTGTATACTGTATAATCTTCCTTATATTGTTACGTTTGCATTCTCACTGGAGGAATACTCTGTAGCGCACCTGTTTAAGAACATGTCATAAACTGTATTCTTATATCTGGAGAAGAATTCTGTTGCGCGTGATGTTCCTGCTCGATTTCTAACTCTGGGAGAGGGCGAACAGCTAAATTAGTTTTCAATAAAATGTCTACAGTACTTGCACGCGCTGCGTATTTAACTGTCGTTTTATAATTCATTGTGTTAATGTTGAAATAAGGCATTTGTTAAATTAGTGTCTCCTAAACTTATTCTAACAATACAATACCTCTATAGATTTCAGCTTATCAATTTTTAAATTCAAACTGAAGCAAGTGCATTTATATTGTCTGAGCTCTATGATCTGAATACATTCGCTATCAAAACTTTGTTTTTTGTACTCGCTTATAACTTACTTCGATCTTAACTTATCCACTTTTAAATTCAAACTGAAACAACTCTGAATTCACACACTATTAAGACGTTTCTTAAGATGCATATACTACCTTTGATATCATAACCTATATCTTTATTTATAAGAACCGCGAACTCTGGCCCCACCATCTTTCGCGGGATCCGACCTAAGACTCCCCGGGTTCTGTGGATGAACTCTGGGGAAGGCCCGTCGGACGACTCCCGCGCTATTTCCTACGCGGGAGACTTCCACCGATGCTATGGTAACAAGAATCTATTCTACTGGGTTGCCATAGTAACCAGATCTAATAGTTGTTTAAGACCCAAAGGACCCCCCAGAGGATCGTATCGAAAAAAAAAAACACCTGTCCTATGTTGGTTCTCCCGTTGCGTACAATATTTGTGCCAAGTTTGGTTGAAATCGGTCCAGTGGTTTAGGAGGAGATGTGGAAGACCCCAAAGGACCCCTCGAAGGATCGTATCGAAAAAACATCTACCCTATGTTGGTTCTCCCGTTGAGTAAAATATTTGTGCCAAGTTTGGTTGAAATCGGTCCAGTGGTTTAGGAGGAGATGTGGAAGACCCCAAAGGACCCCATCGAAGAAAACACTTATCCTATGTTGGTTCTCCCATTGCATAAAATATTTGTGCCAAGTTTGGTTGAAATCGGTCCAGTGGTTTAGGAGGAGATGTGGAAGACCCCAAAGGACCCCCCGAAGGATCGTATCGAAAAAACACCTATCATATGTTGGTTCTCCCGTCGCGTAAAATATTTGTGCCAAGTTTGGTTGAAGTCGGTCCAGTGGTTTAGGAGGAGATGTGGAAGACCCCAAAGGACCCCATCGAAGAAAACACCTATCCTAAGTTGATTCTCCCGTTGCGTAAAATTTGCGTGCCAAGTTTGGTTGAAATCGGTCCAGTGGTTTAGGAGGAGATGTGGAAGACCCAAAGAACCCCCCAAAGGACCCCATTGAAAAAACACCTATCCTATGTTGGTTCTCCCGTCGCGTAAAATATTTGTGCCAAGTTTGGTTGAAGTCGGTCCAGTGGTTTAGGAGGAGATGTGGAAGACCCCAAAGGACCCCATCGAAGAAAACACCTATCCTAAGTTGATTCTCCCGTTGCGTAAAATTTGCGTGCCAAGTTTGGTTGAAATCGGTCCAGTGGTTTAGGAGGAGATGTGGAAGACCCAAAGAACCCCCCAAAGGACCCCATTGAAAAAACACCTATCCTATGTTGGTTCTCCCGTCGCGTAAAATATTTGTGCCAAGTTTGGTTGAAGTCGGTCCAGTGGTTTAGGAGGAGATGTGGAAGACCCCAAAGAACCCCCAAAGGACCCCATCGAAGAAAACACATATCCTATGTTGGTTCTCCCGTTGCGTAAAATATTTGTGCCAAGTTTGGTTGAAATAGGTCCAGTGGTTTAGGAGGAGATGTGGAAGACCCCAAAGGACCCCCCCGAAGGACCCCATCGAAGAAAACACATATCCTATGTTGGTTCTCCCGCTGCGTAAAATATTTGTGCCAAGTTTGGTTGAAGTCGGTCCAGTGGTTTAGGAGGAGATGTGGAAGACCCCAAAGAACCCCCAAAGGACCCCATCGAAGAAAACACATATCCTATGTTGGTTCTCCCGTTGCGTAAAATATTTGTGCCAAGTTTGGTTGAAATAGGTCCAGTGGTTTAGGAGGAGATGTGGAAGACCCCAAAGGACCCCCCGAAGGACCCCATCGAAGAAAACACATATCCTATGTTGGTTCTCCCGCTGCGTAAAATATTTGTCCCAAGTTTGGTTGAAATCGGTCCAGTGGTTTAGGAGGAGATGTGAAAGACCCCAAAGAACCCCCCAAAGGACCCCATCGAAAAAAACACCTATCCTATGTTGGTTCTCCCATCGCGTAAAATATTTGTGCCAAGTTTGGTTGAAATCGGTCCAGTGGTTTAGGAGAAGATGTGGAACATACATACATAGAAACAATGGGGGGGGGGGTTGCTCCTTAGGAGTGAAAGTTTTTAAAACCGTTTCTTAGTGAGCACCTAAGACCTATGATGAAGCTATGTTCAAAGTTTCATTGATATCCATTCAGTAGTTTTTGCTCTACGTTGATTCTATGTCAGTCAGTCAGGCAAACTCCCCCCCCCTTTTTCCCCCTTTAAAGGTCGAATTTCCAAAAATCCCTTCTTAGCGGATACCTAGATCACATAAGGAACCTACGTGTCAAATTTCAAGTTTCTAGGTGTTATAGTTTCGGAGATTTCGTGATGAGTCAGTGAGTGAGTCAGTGGTATTTCTCTTTTATATATATAGATTTAATAAAGAATTAATAGAAAACAAACATACAAATATTAAAATTAAAAGTCGGTACCATATAATCGATAATTATCGTACGCGGGACACAGTACACATTAGTTACTTTAAAAACACGTGCATTGAGATGCACTGCTAAAAATTACTATTATTATTTAATAGTTGGCTATAAAAATTATTTATTGACAAGAGAAAAAGTTTATAATAAAAAAAAAACTCTTGTGATAGCTTTCATTTGGTTTGTATTACTTGAGAACAGAATTATGAAAAAGGTGACAAGTTGTTGTTATTATTTCTAGGTTAGCTAATAACGTAAGTACTTATTATGGTTAAATATACTATTCATTGAGTTCTTAATAATCTAAACATATATATACTATTCATAATACATCTGATGCGTAACTATCAGTTAACTAGAATATTTTTTCGCAAAAAATAGAAATATTTATTTTCATTAGTCAAATTGAAACGACATGAGTCAATTGAGCGACTATTCGTGACACTCATATTTTGTAATATTTAAATTAATATTGACTCCTTTAATTATGGTAAGTCGTAAAAACATTTATTTCTTGAGTTAATAAAATGCGAAATAATTCTTTTATTAATTCTGATAACTTTCATCAGAATTACTACACTTCGGTACTACTGATTAGAGTAGTACCCAAACAATAATTAACAGGAATTATTAATTCCGTTTTATTTTTTAAATAATGAAAATATAGTACTCCCTGGTTTTTTATAAACACAAAACTCGAAAATACGACCGATATTATACACTGGTCGTATTTTATTATTATCTTCACTCCGCACTGTACACTCGTTAATTGTTTGTTATGTGTAGGTTAGGTGTGTGTAGAGTGACTCATGTATATGTCGCGCACAATTCAAATAAAACTTCTTCATCGACCTTGCCCGTCGAATTATACGTGTTGACTCCCTGATGATTGAAAGATGACTGTGACGCTTCTCCTAAGCATCTCTGGCTTGTCTGCCGGTTTTCATTCATTTGATTGGTTCAATTTTTCGAACTCTCCGACCCAAAACACCTCGGTTTAGTAAAACTTTTAATTTCTTACCAATTTCGTATATGGGTTGGAGATTAAAGTGACGTAAACGTTGATGCACTAAATGATTAAAAAGTTTATAATCTTTATAACTTTTTTATTAGTTGTCATATCGTTGAATAGTTGGTGGCAATAGATCGCGGACATCCTGGGCTTTAAATAAAGTTCAAACAAGAATGAAATCCGTCCATTATTAACTCACTACAACGATTTCACAAATTCCTATGGTGAATCTTAAAATTAATAAGTTTATTTCACCAAATCTTATCTAATTACACAATAACACTTCTTATTAAACGTTTTGAGTCCATTTCTCAATTGCTTAATACGAAATTTGGGAGTAATTATTATTCAAACAATGTTTGATAATGGCGTCTCAAGCGTCCATATTCGATTATTTATAATCGCCTATAATACTATTATTCCTTATCTAATGACATTTGTTTTGTATTCTAACAATAATATAAATATCTATTTACATCGGTTTACACTTTATTATATGAACAATGTTGTGTTTCATATACTAGTAGTCTTATCTAACTACCTTCTGATCTCTTCTCTTTTAAATTGTCACTTTGTTTTTGTTTTTCCACATAATGTATATAATGTTGAAAATGCAAATAGTGTACAACTATAGTACCTAGTTTATTTAATATATTTGTTAGTCTTTCGCTATCTGAAAACCTTTCAATTCCTAGTATTGGGTTTGTTTACATCAGGTTATGACATGGTAGTCAGTTATTTTTTAATAAATCAATAACTAAATTGTTATTATTACATTTGATATATATTCTCATAGTAGTATCAGATATCCTTCTGACTACTGATAACATTTTTATTTACCTTTGAACAAGTTTGGATGGTGCATTTTGCTTAAATAACTTGCTACATAGTGTTTGTTTACATTCTGATTCCACCATCATAGTCATTTAGTTTTCAATAATTTGTCTATAAAATTACTATTCTTATGCTCATGATCTGTTCTCATAGTAGTATTAGATGTCCTTCTAACTACTGGTAACACTTTCATCAATCTCTGTGTAAGTTTTAATAAGGTATTTTGCTTAACTAGTTTGTCACATTGTCTTTGTTTACATCTGGCTATTCATTCATAGTCAGTTAGTTTCCAATATTTTGATCAAAATACTATTATCATTACACTTATAATCTGTTCTCATAGCAGTACTAGATGTTTTTCTAACTACTGGTAACATTTTCAGTGATCTTTGTACAAGTTTTAATAATGCATTTTGCTTAACTAATTTGTCATATTGGGTTCCCTTTCATCTAGCTTTGTGCTATTATATTTAATCTGCTTTATGTGCAGTGCCTTTCAGTATAAGACATTATTTATTAGCGTGCATCATTATTTATAATGAATCTTTGATTGAAACAATTGTTGATGATTGCTTGGTTCAATTAACATATATGATTTTTTGTTTTATAGGTGCATTTCCTATGGGGTTATGTATCAATGTACAACGTATTCTTATGCAGTATTTGCTACTACTATTATGACTTCATTATGGTATTCTATTACAATGGTTTAATTGTTGATTAATACACATGTTTACACTATTTTTTCTAAACAATAACACAAATATTCTTAAACTAATGGTAATACATTTCTTGTTGTGTTTTGTACCTAATCTCTGGTACAGTGTTGTTTGATACTTAACAAACTAGTTTGTTTGTTATTATTTTTTCTGGCCTTTCTTTATATTGTATTCTGTTTTGCCGTGGCATTCAGTTACATTTCTTTTAAAATTTACAAAGTTTTTTATTATCAGGTTCTATGAACAATGATTTTACTGTTCTATCTTACATTTCTTGGTGGTCTTATGATTATCTATTTGGATTACAATCTTCATTAAATTAGTCACACTAACTGTCTGTGTATTTTTAACTATTTAAGCTTTGATGTTTCCACTATAAAGGTAACACATTTTCTTCTGCTATAAACCTTATCACTTAAATTGTCTGTGGGGTTTATTAGGTTAAAATTGGTTAACTGGTCACAGGTTCTCACACTTACATTAAGTATTCACTATTACTGTTTGTGATTTCTTAAATATGTTAAACACTGTTTCTTCATAGTTGACAATCGCTATTCTTCTTCCGGCTACTAGTATTGTCTCTAGTATACTTGGTGAATGGTGATTTCTTGTATTGTCTATCCATTATCTTCACTCTTCATGTCATGTTTCCTTGTCCTTCTTCTTCCTTTCTTCTTTAGTTTTAAACGTCTTCTTCAATATTTCCATTGTAGTAGTCGTTGTTCCATAGTATTTATATTTATAAATATATTGGTTTGTCTGCCTTCATTGTGGTTGCTCTTGAGTTGTCTCTTCTTTTTATTTTATATAGTTATTGTTTTGTTGGTTCCCCTCACTGTTGGAATCCTGTTGTTTTCTTCTTCATTTTATTGTTTTGTTGGTTCCCCTCACTGTTGGAATCCTGTTGTCTTCTTCTTCATTTTTATATAGTCATTGTTTTGTTGGTTCCCCTCACTGTTGGAATCTATTGGGCCTGGTTTCTAACATTTTATATTGGCTCATGGTCATTTTCTTTCTCTATTTTGTGTACGATGCTGCTATGTTACACTTCCTTCTTCTTTGTTGGAATTTTACAATAATATATCTGTAGATATACACTTTTTTTTACATAATTTTACTTACTTAGAAATATTTTCATGCTTTCCCGTCACTTGACGTAATAATTGCTTACTTTATGTAACTACCAAATTTGGTAACGTTACAATAGTTGTGGAGAGAAAAATATTGCTTTGAGTTAATGCAACGTTGTTGTGAGTTAATGTTATAGAATTGAGAAGTATTGATGTTGACACAGTAGTTATGGAGAATATATGTAGAGTATTGAGGGATATATTGATGTTTATAATTGATGATGTTATTTTGTTGTAGTTGAAGGGAGGTAATAAGATTGAGATTTGGGTATGGTAATTTTGTAATAGGGGGTAGTGTAATGTGGGAGTCCACAACAAAAGGGTTGGGACGGGATGGGACCGTTTGGCGCCGGAAAGGGTTACCTTCGGTAGAATCCAGGAACCAACATAATGGGATGAGCTTTTGGGAGGGAAACACACGTATCCTAGGTACAAAGGGTTAGAGAGCATTTTTTTTTTTTATATATTGAGAGAAGGTGGCGAATTGAGTTTAATAGTAAGTTGGGTCTAGAGATTGTTTGTTAGATATTTTGATAGAGATGGGTGTCATGTTAGTTAAAGTTGATGAGTATTGGAGTCAGAGGGGTAGAGATTATAAGTGTAAGCCTACCAAGTGATAAATTAAATTGTTATAAGTATTTAAATCACCCACAGTAATGGAAAATAAGATTGTCAAATAAAGAAAGAGATTTATAACAAGAATATAAAATATTTAATTGGAACCAGTGACAAATTTTTGATAGAATTTGGAAATGTAAAGTTAGAAAGTGTTTATTTTGAATAATTTAAATGTCAATTTGATTGTTATTTGTAATAATATTTTGTTGTTTTAAATGTGTTATTTTATTATGTTTTGTGTTTCAAGACCGAATTTTACGGATGTTAAATGTAATTTCAGAGAACTTGTATATAACCTATGTAGGTCAAGGTTCTTGACTTGACCTAGTTTTGATCAGCTGATAGTGAGGTCATGTACTAGGCATGTTTAGCAAGGAAGTTAATTCACCTTTTGTTTTTAATTGATTGGAACAACTTTAAATAATTTCAATATGGAAAGGAATTTATTTTAAGAAATTTAAATTTTTGAATTCAAATTTTTTTTGGAAAATATTTTTTTTGAAAAAAAAAAAAATTTTTTTGATTTGCGCCTACCAGATAATTGATAATTTGTAAACTTTGATTATTTTATTGTTTGTGTACTAACCGTGTTTATTATTATTGACTTATTTTATTGAATTGTATTGTTAGACTCTAGGTGTAATCACATGTTAGGCTAAGGATGTTCTTATTTTTTGGAAATGTTGAATGGATTTATTTTAAATAACAGAAAAATTAATGGAGAGAATTATTCAATTTGGGTAATGGATTTGTAGTTTGATTTGAAAGGAGGCAATTGTTGATTTTAACTTAGAGAAATTTTGCAGCAATGTTTCAATGTTCATAACATGTAATATAAGTGTGTGTGAGCCCAGTTTCTGCTAAAGGCAGCCCAGCTTGCATATAAGGGGGAACATATCGGTTGAGGATCTGGCATGATCTAAGCCAGGGATTAGGATTTTGGGGAAGAATGATAGAAGGTGAGGTGCGCTGTGGTGCGTATCTGTTAGATTTTTCGGTGTTGGGATCTCGCACAGAGAAGTCCAGTGATCTCGTTCAGATGCGTCCATAGTCGCCGAGCCAGGGGGGTCGTTTATCCATGTAGTGTAAGAATAAAAGGGGGTTGTCGGCACCAGTTCCTCACCGGTCCTCTTAGGGGTTTTATCAATGAGATTTCTTCTGTTTTGACAGAAGATCTCTCATTGAGGGGGTATTGTAATGTGTCAAATTTATGGGTATTTCTATTTATTGCATTTTTTGGGTTTTATAAATGTATTGCGTAAATGGGATTTCAACGGTGACCAGAACACGTGGTGAATAGAACAGTGTTGTAACGAAGCAGCAACGCAATATCACGTTGCAAAATCGGTAAAGGAATCCACGCCACCCTAGATTTCCAAGAACTTTGCTTGTGTGTGACCATGTGCCCGTATGCATGAGACGGGTATACGCGCGGACTGACGCGGTCGTGAACCGCCAAGATGGTGAAAAGTATATTTTCTGTTTCGTCTCCTTGACTGAGTCGACGGATATGCAAATTAAGGTCCGCCCATCTCGTGACGTTAGCCAGTGCCTCACTAATATCGTATACTGTCGTCACCCCAACAACTACATGGATTGCATGGGACGAAACTACTGCGACGAAACAAAAGGCATTGGTTTCCACCAAAAGTATGAGATCACGTTAGCGGCACCTGCTACATTCGTTCTCCCAGTTCGTTAACTGATTGTTCCGGCGCCGGACTGAGCCAAGTAGGCTCTTTATAAAATTTCACATTGTACCAGAAAAAAGTGAAATAACAATTAAAACCATGTGACCGTGGTCGATTAAACAGTGGAGAATATGTCTAGCTAATTTTCGGACATTAACAATAAATTTAAAAAGAGTGATAATGAGTGCGCACGAAAACCACGTTGCCGGCGGTGAAGGTTACGACAAATGTTTAAAAGTTATGGGGTATTAAAAATGATTTGGGGTTGTTAAAAATAAATTGCATGTATGTGTGAGTGTAAAAAATTGCAGGCTGGGCTCTGTCTGTGTATATATTGATGTGTAATAAATAAGGTAAGCGTTAGTGTATAAGTAGAAATGATGTAAGAACATGTTTCAAGAAAATTCCATTTAAAGGTCAAGTAAGAATAATAGATGTTTTGCAAGCATACAAAAAATGAATAACAATTTATTTGATACCAAGTCTAATGACTAAAAATAAAGTAAAATAATTTCTCTTCATAAAAATGTATTGTGTAAATCATTCACACAACCTTAAAAATTACGCTTGTATCCTAACGTTCGTATGACGCAACCTTGGACCCGAGAACACCGATTGACGGTAAGTGGAAGTTTATAAATTTTGTTTGGTATTTGATTATTTGGTTAATTAATAAGTTAACAGATTCTTATGGAAGGAAACAACAAAATTCAGGACAATAACAAGAGAACAAATGAAAAAATAGACCAGCTGAAGGCTGAAACAAGAGAACAAAGGAGAGAAGACAAGGAAGAATTGAACAAAAAATTAGAATCATTACATGAGAGAATGAAAGAAAATAATGAGAAGAATCGTGAAGAACTACAGAAACAAATCAAGGAGGATATAGAGCTCCTGAATAATAAATTGGAAAGCAACCATGAGGCTTTGAAGAGAAGCCAGGAGACGCTAGAAAAGAAGTGCTGAAGAAACAGATCAAGAAAGATCTGGAGATAGTGAATTAGAAGATCAAAAATAGTAATGATACGCTCCAACGAAAATTGAAGGAAGACAGTGAAAAAACCAAGGAGGAATTGAAACAACTGGTAGAATGTCGGGAGGAGATCAAACAAACGGTAACCGAAACAAATGAAACTGTAATACAAGTCCGGGAGGAGCTAAACAATAAAATCAGCAATGTCGAGGAGGAAAGTAGAATGAGAGCGACAGAACTTTATCAAGTCACCACCGAAGAATGCCAGAAAAATAAACAGGAGGTGCTCAAGAAGCTGGAGGAGAGGCATCAGGAAATACAAATAGATGTCAATGATCGTGTAGAAAGGGTATACACCGCCATCAACAAAGCAGACGGACAGACACAAGAGAACAAGGAGAAGATCCAGGGAATCAGCCAAAGGGAGAGGCAAATGCAGGAAGAACTGGACGCACTGAGGGAGAAACCTTGTCACAATACCCACATTATAACCAGCGAGAACAGAGATATGATCAACTTTCGCAGTTACCGGCGGAATCCAATGGAATTCCTCAAAAGAGTAGAGGAATTAATAGAAAAGAACAGGGAAACAAGGTGGACAATCGTAAGAAGCCTCATTGATGAGATGTTCAAAGACACCCACGACAACTGGTGGACGGCTACTCGACCAGAGATAAACTGCATACAGGAATTTAGAACACAGTTCCGGGAAAAATACTGGTCTGAGTCCACCCAAAACATAGTCAGAAATGACATCAGCAATGGGAGGTATGAACCGCAAGCAGGACACACCCTAACATCCTACTTTTTAGAAAAAAGGTATGCTTGGCAAGGAACCTAGAACCAAAGATACCTGAGGAATCTCTAGTGATACAGCTTGGGTACCATTACGAGGAAGCAGTACAAAAAGCCAGGAGACAAGGGCAAATTAAGACAATCCAAGGAATGGCAAGCTTGTTGGAGGATCACGAGAACGATGGGCAATATAAGAAAAATCGACTAGTGAACCAACGATATAATAGGTGGAACGATAATAATAATACACCCAATTACAACCTGCCCTACAATAACACACAAAACGGCAACCGGAACAATGGAAACCGGAATAATAACAACTATCAAAATGATCAGCCATACAACAGGAATCAACCGAATCACCCTCAAAATAACCAGCCATTTAACAGAGGCCCACCAAACAAAAATCCGGGAAACCAACCAAACCACAGGAACATCCCAAACAATAATCCACCAAACAATAGCTACAGGGAAGCTGAACTGGACCATCAATGGTCACCCCAACAATAATAACTATTATGGCAACCGGTACAACCCTAATTATCAGTACAACCGGGGGAAACCAAAATAGAGGTGACGGCAGACGCCAAGTAAATTTCATTCATGGACGAAGACAACATAACCACAGGAGGTATGGTCTGAACTGGCAGACAAACCCACGGTACCACGAATCCAATACTAACAACAATCAGTTCTCAGAGAGTACAACTACAGAACCACGAAGGAATGAAGTAAACCATCAACAAGGACCGAACAACGAGACGGATGACCAGTCGAATAGTCTGGCCACAAATCAACAACAACCTTTAAACTAAAGAGGTCAGTGAAAAAACATAAATACCCTTCACATGACCAATCACTTGGGTTAATACGTCGTATAACGTCACAAGATAAACACAAAGTCATTACGATAATATCTAACAACTATCTCAAGAATATCCGAGAAGAACTTCTCGAAGAAGAGGCTAACCAGTTACAACAAACTAACAGCGAAATTGTCCATATAAAGGCTACCATAAACGGAACTATAACAATAATCATGGTTGACACGGGATCTAACATCTCTCTAATAAACCAACCCGAATTAGAGCGAATTCAAGCCAACTCTCGAACACCAATCCCCACACTGCCAATAAACAATATTATAATCATTGGTGCCACAGGCAAACAAAATAAGACGGTAAGAAAGCAAGTATCATTAGAATTAGACAATCAAAACTCAACCATCCCTATTGTATTTCTTGTAGCCAATGGGCTGCCATTTAGCATGCTCATAGGATGTGACGTGTTAAGAAGATATTCGGCAGTTATCAACCTGCAAAAGGGAGTCGTATTGCTAACTTCTGAACAGGGAATCTGGTCTGCAAATATCATAAATTGTAATCCAACTCCAACCGCTCTGAATCAAGACCCAGGATTGAAAAGTTACTACTGTCAAACGCATGAACCGTCCATCATTATGGCCGATGAAGAGGAAAGTAGGGGACTGTGGGAACAGAAAATAGAAGAAATAAGAAATTTCCAAAGAGAACGGCCTCAACAAGAAATCAGTAAACAACAGTCTGAAAACCTCATTGCCATTTACAACAAATACCAACATGTTTTCTCGAATACTCCTGGAAAAGTTAAGGGGTACCAGTGCAAAATTAACTTCAGGGAACCTGTAGACTTCCACAGGAAATCATATCCCATAGCGTACTCCCTGAAAAATGAAGTCAGGACGGAGATTAACAGAATGATTGCGGAGGACATTATTGAATATAGCCAATCTCAATACACAAGCCCAATAGTAGCTATACCCAAAAAGAATAGCAAAGTACGGATTTGCTTGGACGCCCGAGAAATCAATAAAATTATTGTCAATGACCGGACCTCACCGGGAGAAATTGAGGAAATTTTAAAAAGATTTCATGGAATAAAATACATTAGTACCTGGGATACTGTATGTGGGTACTGGCAGGTGGAGCTGCACCCACACAGCAGGCAATACATGGCCTTTATATTTGATGGCAGAAATTACCAATTTAAAAGATTACCTTTTGGACTCATCAATTCCGTAGCAGTGTTCGTCAAGTGCATGGACCAAGTCTTAGGTCAAGAGGCACTGAAATTCACCACAGTGTACGTTGACGACCTGCTCATAACGTCTTCAGACTGGGACGAACACTGCGAACGAGTCGAACATGTATTAAAAAAGTTGTCCAATAATAATATTACACTTAATTGGATAAGTCAAAATTTATTGCCAATGAAGTGAAGTTCCTAGGGTTCAACTTGAAACCCTATCAATCTCTCCCTATGGAATCTCTCCATCCCAAGAGAAAGTTGAAGCCATCCAAAAATTCCCCTCACTAAAAAACAAGAAGCAATTGCAGTCATTCTTGGGGATATGCAATTATTATAGAAAATTTCAAACGAACTATTCCCATCTCACAGCGAAATTTTCTAAACAACTTTCATCAAAGGAAAAATGGACTTGGGGAACTGAACAAGAGGAAGTACTAACTTCAATCAAACAAAAATTTTTCAAAACTGTCATGTTACATCACCCCAATTTCGAACAACCATTCTACCTAAATTGCGACGCTAGTGATGTCAGTCTAGGTGCAGAATTGTACCAGGAAGACAAAGAAGGAAACCACCTGGTCGTTAGCTTTGCCAGCCAAATACTAAACAGTTGCGAGCGTAACTACAATGTTACAGAAAAAGAGCTGCTCAGCATAGTATTCGCGTGTGGCAAGTTTAGAACCTACATACTAGGGTATCCTATCACAGTCAGACGCGATCATAAGTCAATATCGTTTCTCAAGCAATGCAAATTGAGTCATGGTCGACTTACCCGTTGGATACTTGCTCTGCAAGAGTACCATATTACGTGGGAATATATTCCAGGCCGAAAAAACTTGGTGGCCGACGTCTTATCCAGAATAAATGTAGAAGATCAAACATTTGAAGGAGAAAAGGGGAAGATCGCAAAAGTGTATTATATATTGAAAGATAGGAAGGACCTGGAAAAAATCGTAAACGAAATAGTGTTACAACAAGAGCAAGATACCAAAATATTAAACATATGAAAAAGACTTATGGAATCTGAAGCAATTATAAATAAATTTTACTGTATATACAAAGACATATTATTCATAAAAACAAAAATGAACCAAGACACATGGAAACTAGTAATTCCTCATTCTTTAGAAAACCAGATCATCAAAGATTACCATGTCAGATACGGGCACATGGGAACACTCAAAATAGTAAAAGCTTTAGAGGAAGATTTATTTATTAAAAATATCACAAGATAGGTAAATAAAAATATAAAAACCTGCACGTTATGTCAGATGGTCAAAACAAATAACGAAAGGAAGAATGAACGATGATACCCATCACGTCAAATGCCAAACTAGAGAAGGTGTTCCTCGACATATGTGGACCATTCCCATGTAGCGGAGGAAGGCATGGATACAAGTTCATCGTAATTATACTTGACCATTACACCAAGTACACCAAACTATACGCTATAAACAGAGCCACAACAGATAAAATATTAGATATTATCAAAAATAAATACATTTCAGAAATTGGAAAACCGTACATGATTATAACAGACCACGGGACACAATTTAAAGGGAAAAGGTGGAGAGACGAATTAATGAAACTGAACATCAAAACATATAAAACTTCCGTATACCACCTGTACAGTAGCGCGGTAATTTTTGCATTTATAGGTTGGCTAATCTGCGCTTTTAATTTGCTCAATTCATGTCTGTACAACTGGACAGTGCGTTACATACGTTCGCTAGCGGCGGTCGCCCTTGCGCTCGCTGCTATCCTGTCACATTCATTTCTTCTTTGTCGCGACAATTAATGTAGGCCTTAGGCCCAAGACTTTATATATGGCCTTCTATAGGCTTTCTCACTAAATTAATTCTTACATATAACATTTTATGACTTGTATTTACGATGCGCTCATTAGCCAATCTTATATTCAAAATTGACACCTAACCATTTCAATGCTGTAATAATCTGAATAATTTTCAATAAATGTATTAACTACAGTCCACTCTCTCTTCATCATTTCTGCATCCTGGCGAATTAATTACACCAGTAAATCGACAATTCACGAACACTTCATACTTAACATTTTTTTGGTCGCTCCGGACCTGGATTCCCGGATACATCAATCACCTATTTATTATTTTTCTGCCCCAATTTCTGGCCATCACGGGCGACTCAGCATATCCGCTGATACGACCGTGGCGTGATTCAACCAGCATTTCGCTCGTCGCCTTTGAGCCTCCTGACGACATCATTGCAAGAGCTTACACCTGCTAGCTTCAGTACGTCAGTCAAAGCAGTCATCTCTCCGAGCTGTGTGTTTGCCATCTTCTCCACGGCCTCGACGCTTCAGGACATCGCCCACAAGGTATCACCTCACGCACATCATTTCAAGGTGCGTACAATGGCTGAAGAAGGTCTCAAAGTGTTAGTCAGAAAGAGAGGCGGCTTAAAGTCCGCAATAGTGCGTATACAATCAGCTGTCAGTAACTTTGATAGAAACTCTAATACCAAACACTTTTTAACAGTCAGACTTGAAAGTTTGAAAGGCTTGGCAACGAAATACGATGAGGTACAGTCCGAAATCGAACTTATTTGCAAAGACATAAACGCTGCTCAAGAAGACCGAGTTGAGGTCGAAGAAATGTTATACTCCACAGAAGCTAATATTTTACAATTAATTGATACCTTTAATGTTCAGACTGTACCTCCCGTATTAACGGCCATGTGCAATTAAAACCGATAAGTTTGCCCTGCTTCACAGGCAATATCTTGGAATGGCAGCCTTTTTATTCAATTTTTTTGGACTTCGTGCATGCAAGATCCGATCTAACATCAGTGCAGAAACTACATTATTTGCATTCTTCTCTAAAAAATGAGCTGTTAGACTTAATTAAATCACTACCTATTTAACTATATTTAATATTACCTTGTGTATCCAGGTACACTGGTGCTCCTCTTTGCAACTTCAATGTTTCTTTAAAAACTACGCGTTTCGGGACTCATGGTCCCATCATCAGGTTGATAAAAAACAAGAATCACTCACATGGAGTACGTCAACTTAATAAGAAATAAATAAAAAGTTTCACTCGCACATACCGCGTGTATACAATTACACAACTACACGATGCGCATCATATCGGAACTTGCAAGCGACTAACCGTTACGCGTCGGACTATCTCTACCTTTATCTATGTGTTGTTCCAACACGCGTATGGCCGTGTCATACAGCCCGTTGGACTTAAAAGAAAGCTTGTCGTTCAAGAGCTGATTACCTTGGGTTTTTGAGGCCTTATAAATTTCAAATTCTTCCAGCGCGTCCATAAGCCTGCCCTTTTTACAGAAATGCAACGGCTTGAAGCTACTTTGAAAACTCGAGTAATTATGGTTCTGGTTGACTATATGCAAGGCAAAGTTTGATTTTATCTTCTGGATATCACCTCTAGGGAGATGTTCTCTGTACCTATCCAGAAATTTCCTGCCCGTTTGTCCAACATAAAAATTATTGCAGTCCTCGCATTCTATTTTATAAATACCAGAACAGTTTTCTACTAGTCTGTTGGTCACTGGTCTCAAAGCGTTCAAAATACAATTATTCGTTTTGAAAGAAACTGCGAAACCGTGTTTTTTAAAAACGTTCTTAATAGTATTAGGCAAAAGATTTGTAAATTCCGTTGGTATATATTTAATGTCACTGTTGTGTGTTTTGTTTATGCTCCTATTTTTATATATGTTCCTCCTCTGCCTCGCTACTATTTTGTCTATAACTGTACTACTGTAACCGTTGGCCACCGCGATATACTTTATCGTATTAAGCTCATCGATGTAGTCTTTCGCCTCTAACGGAATTTTTAGTAATCTGTTAACCGAGTTGAATGATGCCATTTTTTGTGCAAATGGATGAAATGAAGAAGCGTGAATAGTAATATCTGTGGCAGTTGGCTTCCTATAGATGTTGAACCTAAACAAATTATTTATTTTCCGCACAGTTATGTCCAGAAAATTTAGGCTACTGTTATTTTCCATCTCCAACGTGAACTTTATTTTTGAGTGTATACTATTTATGTATTTACTCAAGGTTTCTATTTGTCTATGTGTGCCATTAATAACAAGGAATGTGTCATCCACATACCGAGTATATGAGATGATATTTTTGTAAAGCTTGTTTTTATGTGATAATATGTATTCATTTTCAAAATAGTTAAGATAAAGATCGGCCAAGAAACCACTAAGTGGCGATCCCATTGCAAGGCCGTCGTCCTGCGCAAAAAATCGGTTATCAAAAGTGAAATAATTCTGGCCTAATATTATTCTTAGTAACGCGATAAGTTCATGGATTTTTTGCTGATCCAAAGTGCCTGAATCCTCCAGGTTTTTCTGTAAAATATCAATCGTTTGGGGCACAGGAATATTAGTGTAAAGGTTCGTAACGTCAAAGGACACCAACTTATATTGTGGTAATACTACTAACGATTTCACTCTGTCCACAAACTCAATACTATTTCTGACGCTGTGGTTAATGTCTATTTTAATATTACTTTTTAAAATCTGTAAAAGTTCCTTAGCTACCTTATACCCAGGTGCTGTGGTAAAATTAACCACAGGACGTATGGGCATATTCTCCTTGTGTAATTTTGGGAGGCCGTTAAGTGCAGGAGCTTGGGCGTGTATTGGTTTTAGCAGACGCATAGTGCGTGTATCAAAGAGGCATGTGGATCTATTAATACAGTTGTTGATATCCCTAACGTATTTTGTAGTGGGGTCTCTAGTCAAAGTACGTATGTTATTATCGTGGATAAACTCATAAACTTTCTGTTTGTATTCGTCTTGATTTAAGATTATAATCGTATTGCCTTTATCAGCTTTAGTTATGATAGCATTATTGTTCTCGAGTTTTTGCTTAATATTGCGTACAGTTTTTATATCCCTGCGATATTTGTAGTCAGGTGGACACTTTTCACTTTTTAACATACGGTTCAGTTTGTTATTAATGAACACGCGAGCCTCGTTTTGTTTATCTTGATCACTTAGTATTTTTACGGCTGCTTCAGCATTAGTTACTTCGCGAATATAAAAATGCGGTAATATCGCAGGGATATAAAAACTGTACGCAATATTAAGCAAAAACTCGAGAACAATAATGCTATCATAACTAAAGCTGATAAAGGCAATACGATTATAATCTTAAATCAAGACGAATACAAACAGAAAGTTTATGAGTTTATCCACGATAATAACATACGTACTTTGACTAGAGACCCCACTACAAAATACGTTAGGGATATCAACAACTGTATTAATAGATCCACATGCCTATTTGATACACGCACTATGCGTCTGCTAAAACCAATACACGCCCAAGCTCCCGCACTTAACGGCCTCCCAAAATTACACAAGGAGAATATGCCCATACGTCCTGTGGTTAATTTTACCACAGCACCTGGGTATAAGGTAGCTAAGGAACTTTTACAGATTTTAAAAAGTAATATTAAAATAGACATTAACCACAGCGTCAGAAATAGTATTGAGTTTGTGGACAGAGTGAAATCGTTAGTAGTATTACCACAATATAAGTTGGTGTCCTTTGACGTTACGAACCTTTACACTAATGTTCCTGTGCCCCAAACGATTGATATTTTACAGAAAAACCTGGAGGATTCAGGCACTTTGGATCAGCAAAAAATCCATGAACTTATCGCGTTACTAAGAATAATATTAGGCCAGAATTATTTCACTTTTGATAACCGATTTTTTGCGCAGGACGACGGCCTTGCAATGGGATCGCCACTTAGTGGTTTCTTGGCCGATCTTTATCTTAACTATTTTGAAAATGAATACATATTATCACATAAAAACAAGCTTTACAAAAATATCATCTCATATACTCGGTATGTGGATGACACATTCCTTGTTATTAATGGCACACATAGACAAATAGAAACCTTGAGTAAATACATAAATAGTATACACTCAAAAATAAAGTTCACGTTGGAGATGGAAAATAACAGTAGCCTAAATTTTCTGGACATAACTGTGCGGAAAATAAATAATTTGTTTAGGTTCAACATCTATAGGAAGCCAACTGCCACAGATATTACTATTCACGCTTCTTCATTTCATCCATTTGCACAAAAAATGGCATCATTCAACTCGTTGGTTAACAGATTACTAAAAATTCCGTTAGAGGCGAAAGACTACATCGATGAGCTTAATACGATAAAGTATATCGCGGTGGCCAACGGTTACAGTAGTACAGTTATAGACAAAATAGTAGCGAGGCAGAGGAGGAACATATATAAAAATAGGAGCATAAACAAAACACACAACAGTGACATTAAATATATACCAACGGAATTTACAAATCTTTTGCCTAATACTATTAAGAACATTTTTAAAAAACACGGTTTCGCAGTTTCTTTCAAAACGAATAATTGTATTTTGAACGCTTTGAGACCAGTGACCAACAGACTAGTAGAAAACTGTTCTGGTATTTATAAAATAGAATGCGAGGACTGCAATAATTTTTATGTTGGACAAACGGGCAGGAAATTTCTGGATAGGTACAGAGAACATCTCCCTAGAGGTGATATCCAGAAGATAAAATCAAACTTTGCCTTGCATATAGTCAACCAGAACCATAATTACTCGAGTTTTCAAAGTAGCTTCAAGCCGTTGCATTTCTGTAAAAAGGGCAGGCTTATGGATGCGCTGGAAGAATTTGAAATTTATAAGGCCTCAAAAACCCAAGGTAATCAGCTCTTGAACGACAAGCTTTCTTTTAAGTCCAACGGGCTGTATGACACGGCCATACGCGTGTTGGAACAACACATAGATAAAGGTAGAGATAGTCCGACGCGTAACGGTTAGTCGCTTGCAAGTTCCGATACGATGCGCATCGTGTAGTTGTGTAATTGTATACACGCGGTATGTGCGAGTGAAACTTTTTATTTATTTCTTATTAAGTTGACGTACTCCATGTGAGTGATTCTTGTTTTTTATCAACCTGATGATGGGACCATGAGTCCCGAAACGCGTAGTTTTTAAAGAAACATTGAAGTTGCAAAGAGGAGCACCAGTGTACCTGGATACACAAGGTAATATTAAATATAGTTAGTTATATGCAACTTGGAGACCACAACACAATATGTACTACCTATTTGTAATGAAAACTACTCGATAGCGTTGAGTTTGCTGTCCGCAAGGTATGACAACAAGTTCATACTAGCAAATAGCAAAGTACTACATTCAAAATTTACTTGAAGTCAAGTCAACAATTAAAGACTCTGTCCAAAGTTTGGCAGAATTCACAAATACAATAACGTTTTCCGTTAATTCACTGGCGGCAATGCAACTGTCAATGAATTCATTCGAGCTTATCACTATACAATTATTATCAGCAAAACTTGACCACACTATGTTTAAATTATGGAAGGAGTCTATAGACCCGGATAACCTTCCCAACTTTCAAGATTTTACTCACTTTTTAAACGCACGTAGGCAGTTGTTAGAAAATACACTGCCTATCGATGCTGGACAGCAACTCAACAAAGTAAGCTGAAGATTCAAAAAATCTGACAAACATAATTCACGAAGCGCTGCTGGCAGCACTACATTTAAGAGTTATCACTCAGCGTCAAGTAATTATTCATGTTTGTGCTGTAAATCTAATCATCCAATTTACATGTGTGATAAATTTCGTGCACTAAGCACCGCTGAGCGAGGACAATTTATATCAAATCACAAATGTCGTACCAATTGTCTTAGATCAGATCATTTTGTATCTAATTGTAAGATTAAGCAGGCATGTAAAATCTGCTCAAAACGACACCATACATTGTTGCACATAAACAATGTGCTGAAGCCAGTCTTTGCCAGCCGCAGTAATTACTGTTCACTCAAATTACAATCCACAAATAATATTCTTTTATCAACAGCAATTGTGTTTGTCATTGACCAGGCTGGCAACAGGCAAACCGCAAGAGTTCTTTTGGATGCGGGTTCACAAATAAATTTTTGTACGGAATCATTTGCCAAGAAATTATGGCTTAACTTGACTAAATCCAACATACCGATTACAGGTATAAATAATACCGCGTGTCATGCCACTAATCTCGCGTCTATACGCATTATTTCTCGTTCTCAAGGATTTAGCTTCGAGGCAAATTGTGCGGTTTTATCTGCGTTAACCCATAAACTGCCAGCACAATCTTTTGATATAAATCATTTCAACATTCCAGATAACGTGTTCTTAGCTGACCCACATTTTAACATTTCGGCTGACATCGACATACTTTTGGGAGCGCAATTCTACCTAGATTTAATTTTAGCCAACAAATACGTACGCGGTCCTCATTTTCCCTTTATTCAGGAAACAAAGTTAGGCTACATTTTGGCAGGCAATTTGCCCAAACATTGCCGTTATAAGGGTCCTGCTGTTTCGTTCCTAGCTAGGAACAACGACGGTCAAATTTTGCAGTCTCTCGAAAAATTCTGGGAAGCAGAAACTATCCCTGATAATACACCTGATAATGAGTCAGCTTGTGAGGAGCATTTCGTGTGGTCTACTCATCGCAATCAAGAGGGTAGGTTCGTTGTTTCACTACCATTTAAGTCCGACCATCTCCAGTTGGGGGAATCTTATACCAATGCTGAGGCAAGTATAGTTGAATTACATGGTTTTTCGGATGCTTCTGAAAAGAGGTTTGGGTGCTGTATTTATATTGAGTCATTTATCAAGATTCATCGGCCTCTTGTCATCTCCTGTGTTCTAAATCTCGCGTGGCTACCCTACGACAGGTGTCATTACCTCGCATCGAACTCTGTGCTTGCTTGTTGTTATCGCGACTATTATCTAAGGTCGTTCCTGTGCTTTATTCGTTTATTAATAGTGTTCATTTATATTCTGACTCCATGGTGTCTCTTTACTGGATTCATGCCCAGTCCACGAGGTGGAAAACCTACGTCGCTAATCGTGTTGCCAAGATTCAGTGTCTTACGCAAGCCTATACATGGCATCACGTCAATTCTAGACACAATCCTGCTGATATTATCTCTAGGGGGTGTCACCCTGATGTTTTGCGCGATTGTTCGCTTTGGTGGCACGGTCCCGCTTGTTTGTCTCAATCTTCCGAGTCCAATCCTTTTCCACCCTTTTTACCTTCTAATCCATCGTCTTCTGAAATCACTGCGGAAGAGAAACAAACCCCCAACCTTTCTCTAATATCTACCCTGGCTATTGACCTTTCTAAGGACTTTTCTTCGTTGCACCGTCTGACACGCGTATACGCTTACTGTTTTCGGTTCATCAAAAATATTAGACTCTCCAGTGCTGACAAAATAACGGGCGCTCTTACCCCCATCGAAATTCATCATGCTCTTAATTTCTTCATAAAACAATCTCAGTCGATCCACTTTGCTGCCGAGATTAATTGTCTTCGTAATGGGTCTTCTGTTTCTATCAGGAGTAAGTTGTCTTCTCTCGACCCGTTTCTTGATGAGTCTGGAGTAATACGCATTGGCGGGCGATTACAGCAGTCGCAACTACCTTACGACACTAAGCATCTTATTGTCTTCCATCCATCGGCTCATATTACTCGCCTTATTATTGAACGCGAACACATTCGTCTACTTCACGCTGGTGCTCAACTCGTGCATCAATCACTTCGTCAACGTTGGTGGATTATTAATGCCAGGTTAGTCATTCGCTCCATCATTCGTAAATGTGTCAAGTGTCTCAGGTTTAGTGCCAAACAGCAGGTTCAGAGGCTTGGTATTTTACCAACTCCTAGAGTCACTCCATCGCGGCCGTTTCTATTCTGCGTGGTTGATTATGGTGGTCCCTTCATGATTCGTCATGGCGGGCAGAAATCCAGAACTCTCTCTAAGGCATACGTGTCTTTGTTCATTTGCTTAGCAACCAGGGCCATTCATTTGGAATTGGTTTCCGACCTTACAGCCAATGCGTTTATAGCTGCCTTACGTCGTTTTATGTCCCGCAGGGGCATACCCAGTCAGTTATATTCTGATAATGGCACAAACTTTAGGAAGGCCCGCAATGTTTTACATGACCTCTACAATCTTTGGCATAATAAGGGTGCCACCTCATAAATCAAATCATTCACGGCCTCTCAGGGTATTTCATGGTCATTTATTCCGCCCTCGTCACCTCATTTTGGTGGTCTTTGGGAAAGCGGCATAAAGAGTTTAAAGTTTCATTTGCGCCGCGTGGTAGGCAAGTCTATACTCACCTTCGAGGAGTTTACGACAGTTTTGTCTCAGATAGAGGCATGTCTAAACTCTCGCCCTTTATTTGCCATCTCATCGGATGTAAATGATCCGGTGCCACTTACACCTGGCCATTTTTTGATTTGCGCACCATTAATGGCGATACCGGACCCAGACTTATCTCATGTTCCTATCTCTCGTCTTGGACGTTGGCAACTTCTCCAGAAGTTTGTCCAAGTCATTTGGAAGGCTTGGTCTCGCGACTATTTACACCAATTACAACAACGTCACAAATGGAAATTCGCAAAGGATAATGTTTCCATTGGGGACCTAGTTTTACTTATTGAGGATAACCTACCTCCATTAGCCTGGAAATTTGGTGTAATTACCGCTACATTTCCCGGCCCAGACAACTTAATTAGAGTCGTAGACATTCGCATGCCTACTGGTATTTTGTGGAGACCAGTACATAAGCTATGTCTGTTGCCAGCGCGGGATTAGACTTAGCCACAAGGTTATTATGATCATTTAGCACAATGCTATTTTACTCGGCCATTGGCTTTATTACTTTATTATATGACCATTTGGTCAACTTAATTGTGATATGTATCATCACAACATTTTCATGACAATTTACACCACTGCGTGTTTCTATACTAAAATTGCATGTGACTTGTAAGTTCACAACCATGCACTGTGCTATCATCTCTATACTCATCATAGTTTCACGGTGGTATATTTTGTATTTTGTATTTATATGTTAATATTTTGTGTGGCATACTATGTCCTACACATTTACATTTTGATTGGTATTGGGTATGTGTCATGTTATCGGTGGTATTGTTTTATAAAAATTTGTTACATAATATTCGCATGGTCTGCAGTTATACAACCATGTATGCATTTCTTGCACAGTTGTTAATATGTGTGATTTATTGTTCTATGAATGTATTTCTCAATTGTTCAACTCATGTATTACATTTGTAACCACAGTGTCGTATTTGTTACTTATGCTATTGCGCTTATTCATATTTGTAATTAACTAAATTGTTGTTTATTGTATTTATTATATAACTTGCATTTATATAAAACATATTGTTTTTTGCGTCTACTGTCTGTAACCACGCCACGCCTAGATTTTATTTTTATATTGTATTTTGTATTTTGTGATTATGCATTGCACAATTATTATTCCTGCTTAATTATGACATACATGTCATTACATATGTGCTCGCAATCAGTCAGCTATCTATAGCTTGTTTTCACACAACAATATATTGTAAATTCCTGAAACTTCAGGTATAGCATGACTCGTTCAACTTTATGACGCCATGCTAGATTTACGTCTAAACATGTATAATTTGTGACAATTTATTTGTTCATTGTATGCAATACTCTGTACAGGTCTACTGGCCTCAACTATTTCACGTTAACCATCTATGACTTGCATAGGGTTACAATTTATCGGGCCATCTTGGGATGAGTTTCCAATCATTCATTATTAAACATTGTCCAATTATGTACTTTCATGTTTTATATCGTTCAATATTGTATACATACAATATATTTGGGCAATACATTGCCCAGCGCTTACATTTTCAATCATGCATAAAATCACTTTGCACGCCAACCTTGGCCTACTAAACGCTTATCTTTATTCAAGCTTATCGCTAAACAATTAATGCACAACTGTTATCTAAGATTACAACTGAAGGTTCAATAAAGCCTATTGAGATTAACTTTCATTATTAAGAACTCTGTATTTTATATAATAAGTTACTAAAATGTATTAAAAAATCTATTGATTTTTTGCGGGCAGTTATGTACAGTACCGCGGTAATTTTTGCATTTATAGGTTGGCTAATCTGCGCTTTTAATTTGCTCAATTCATGTCTGTACAACTGGACAGTGTGTTACATACGTTCGCTAGCGACGGTCGCCCTTGCGCTCGCTGCTATCCTGTCACATTCATTTCTTCTTTGTCGCGACAATTAATGTAAGCCTTAGGCCCAAGACTTTATATATGGCCTTCTAGGCTTTCTCACTAAATTAATTCTTCAATGTAACATTTTATGACTTGTATTTACGATGCGCTCATTAGCCAATCTTATGTTCAAAATTGACACCTAACCATTTCAATGCTGTAATAATCTGAATAATTTTCAATAAATGTATTAACTACAGTCCACTCTCTCCTCATCATTTCTGCATCCTGGCAAAGTAATTACAACAGTAAATCGACAATTCACGAACACTTCATACTGAACACCACCCTAGTAGTAATCCAGCAGAAAGGATGTTGAGAGAGGTGGGATGCATTTTAAGAACTTATTGTCATGATAACCAAAAGGAATGGCAGAAATATTTAACTTCAACCGAAGTATTTTTAAATATCAGCTATCACCAGTTTACTGAGAATACACCATACTTAATGATGTTCGAGAGGAAACCAAATAGAGAGATACAAGAAATAATAGAATTCCCAAAAAAATCCAGAAGACCCGTATGATAAAAACAAATGGTACAGCCTAATTATGGAGAAGATTGAGAAACAAAAAGCCAAATATGTTAAAAACCAGCCCAAAATAATCAAATATAAAGAGAGAGAAAAGATATTGATAAAAAACTGTGAACTGCCAAGTACACTGGAAGGCATAGCAAAGAAATTGTTATTGCTCTATACAGGCCCCTATGTCATCACAAAAGATAATGGTAACAATACTTACCAAATAAGTAATATAAACACGAAAAAGATAAAAGGAGTTTACAGCCAAGCTTCAATAAAAAAGTTTTATGAAGAAAAATAAATTACAATAAATAAAATGAAAAAATTTCATAATTCATAAAGTTTGTAAGAACAACTTACTACCTTATTTAGATGACATATGAGGAATGGAAAAAATAAAATAAATGAATAAAAATACAAAAAACAAAGGAATAAGTTACAAAAGTTTCTACCAAATAAAATCAACTTACAGTCAAATAAAGTTGATATATGAAGTATAAAATAAAAACTTATAATAAGGAATAAGCTACACAAATTCCTATGAAAAAGTAAGAACCACAAACTTACGATAATATTTTTTTAAACAAAAAATACCAAGAAAGGAATATGTTACAAAAATTCCTATAAAGTAAGAAAAACTAACTTGCAAAAATTATTAAAAAATAATGTTTCAAACAAAATAAAATAAACAAAAATAAAATCAAGCAAAACTGCTGAGATAAATACCTGAAACATTAATGAGTTAAAAAAAAAAAAAAAAAAATCTGAACTGGTACAAGGAAGAAAAAGAAATTATGTATAAAACAAATATACAAGAAATGGCTAAAGCAGAATATTGCTAGACAACCAAGAAAAAGAATAAAGATGTCTAAGATAATTAAAATGATCACAATAAGAATAGAAAAACAGACTAATGAAAAGTTAGATATGATGAAATTAACATATGAATAAATAAAAAAACAATCAACTGTATGAGTAGATGACAGTATATAGCAAAGGTACAGCGGAAGGAAGAATGAGTAAAAGGCCAAAGTGATCTAAAAACAAACCACAAGGTGGACAATCCCAAAATATATTATTATTATTAATTTAAGTCACAAGTTGACAAAAAAGGTATTTAAGATTGACTGTTGAAAAGTCCAGCAATCCAAATAAACTGAGCAGAGATGATGTTCCTCTGGTCTCAGAAAAAATGAGTAGTAATGGAAAAAAACCAGCTACTGAAAAGTTAGGGAAAAAATTGTATAAAAGGGAGAACACACTAAGGGAAATAAATAAAAACAGATCCAAATAAAATGGAAAGAATCAAGTAAGAAGAGAAATAAAGAATGGAGAAACAAACAAGAGAAAAAAGGAAAAAATAATATATAACTGATAATTTCATAAAAAACTATGTTAGTGTTTTATTAAAATGATCAATTTTGAAGGAGAGGCATTATGTTACAACACAAATAAGCCACCCCAGTACCACGGATAAAAAAGATGATAATAAATATAAATATACTTCATATAAAATAAAATATTAAATATAGATAAAATATAAAGACGGTGACACGACAAACGACGACATGATCTAACCCAAGTGATTGACCAAACAAACAGGAAACGACAAAGAAGGGAAAAACCAAAACCAAAGAAGAATAAAGACAATTGAAGGAAGTGAACGAATTCATACAACCAAATAAAGTAAAACCAAACGAGAAGGGGAAAACCGAATTAAAATAAAGCCAATTGAAAATGAAGATGAAGGAGAAGAAGAAGAAAAATGAAGAGGAAATGAAGTGAAACCAAGGGATAAGAAACACCACAAATATAAAAGGGAGAAATGGTACACTCAAGTATAATATTGGGAATAAAACCAATAATTATCCAATACCAGAAATAAATATTATTATAAATGAAATAATTCATATAACTGTTATAACCAAAACAGTAAAGTAATATTGTAAAAAGAAAAAGTACACTAACCCAAAAATTAAAGTTAGATATAGTAAAAAGCTATAGAAAAATAACATTAATAATACTGTGCATAATTTGCAATGAAAGAAATAGTGAGAAAGTTACAAAGAGAAATAATTATAGGGATTACCCACTAAGAAACACTTAATGTGAACAGTTAAAAAGTGCTATAGTGAAAGTGTGAACCCCAAAAATGGTTAACAACCATAATAATAAAACACTCGATAATCAATAAGAAACAATAATTGATTAATAGTGAATACAATAATCAGTAAGAGTAAGGTTTTTAGGATAACATTAGATGTAAGCATTTTATAATGTGAAATAAACACTGAAGAGTGATAAGAAAACACTGTGTGAATAAAAGTGATACAAATTAATAATTATAAATAAAAAGTTGAATAATAATAGTAAGTGTAAACAATTAGTGATATGAAACGAACACTGGAAGGTGATAATAACATTGTCCATTAAGATTAGTTATAAACGATTGTATTTAAAAGGGGAATATCCCAAGTAAAGATAAACAGCTAGCATTAACATGGATTGAGAGGAGAGTTTAATTAGGAAATAAGCAAGTAAGAATGTAATTAATAAACACCCTATGTTACAAGGGAAAATATAAATTAAGTAAATTTGAAGGAAGTGATGATGTTTCTCACTCAAAATAATAGTAAAATAATGAAAGGTATGTTAAACCAACAGTAACTAATGAATTGTAAAGAATTGTTCAAAAGGTAATGCTAGTTAACACCCAAAAAATAGTAATTATGAATAGAGTTGTAAACAAACCTTACTTAATACTAGTTAAAGAATTGTGTAGTTATATTTATGAATAGGGTATGACTGCAGAATTTGTACAGAGCATACGCCTAAATGTTATGGTTTTGATTGAGGAAGAATAGGGAGTAGAGTAGCCATATTATTAACAAAAGCAAAATAGATGATTAAGAAGACAATCCAAGTCTAATTACAATAGAAATTCAATAAATGTAGAAAATAACAGAACCACTAATCAAACAAAATACATTAGAATCAAATGAAACATCACTTATATAAATTCAGTAGATATAGTTAATGGATAGTGCATCTGAAAAGCCTAACTGTCAAAACCAATAATTGCAAATTATATAAAATCCACAAGGAAATTAACAAATCTAAGGCAAGTAACTAGCCAAAAATAATGTATAAATCATTTTAAAAGAAAAATGTTACAATAAGAGCTTAAATTAAAAGAAATATGTAATTATCAAATGTTAACATATTTAGACAAAAGTTAATGTATAACAGAGCATGACTTTATGAGGTATTATTTTAATCTTTGAAAGGAAATAAATACAATAGTGATAATATTTAAAACCCAGGAAGGAAGACAGAAGAATAAAATCAATCAGAAAATATATAATAAATTTGAATTAAAATTTCAAATATGATAACAATGCTTTTAATCTAGGCCTTAACCAATCAAAGGGTTTCAGTTACCATAGAAACGGGCCGTTGGTTACTAATTTTCCGTTAAATTTTGTTTACTTGAAAAATGACGCTTGGGTAGTAGGGACGCAAGATTTTGTATGACCGAAATTTTACTTTATAAAGTTTAAAAAAATATTCAAAGGTCGAAAACATGTACCAGTGAGAAGGAGAAGAAGAGGATTAACGTTTAACTGATGTCCAGGAACAATATACAAGAAAATTAAAAGCAGAAATTCCCAAGACAAATTAGAAAAAGATGCTAGCAGCCTAAGTCACTCCAACATTGATGAATTTTCCATTACCCAAGAACAACGATCTATCACAACCTTCTGAACTGATAAGTATCATTTAAATACCCCCAGGAATAAAAGCACTTTATATATTTCTCACATCAATACAAACACTCACTATGAATTAAAAATAATTTTCTTTCAAGGATTGAATAAAATAAACTTACTTAGAAAAAACATGCTAACTAAAAAATAACCTCGCACTAATTTGCGAACATTTGTAACAAAATACTACACTGCCGAACAATTTGTAACCACACTTTATATTATTTAAGTACGGATAAGGTACGGTAGTGTACTTTTTTATTGTAACCATATTTTATGTTTTCTTTATAATCTCAAGAACTCCAGATTTTGGGCGAGCTGACAAATAATGTACAAACAGTAGCCATAATGGCGTCAGAATTGCTCGTTTCAAAAATAATTTCGTCACCTTGAGATTTTGTGTTTCATGTTTTATGCCGGAGCAATTTTATTAAATACTAAATTATAATATTATTGTCACATTGATAAATTACCAAACTATAATTAAAGATACAGTACAGAGTGTTACCATTGTTTTATTTCATAGGAAATTGTATTATATATATGTGTGTGTTAGCGAATTCACTGAACAGACAGCTAGCGCTCTTGCTATCTGTGCAATACAGTAAGCTGTACAGAGGCGGGAACCATTCGAACGCTCCAGCCATCACCGCTGAAAACACCAAACTAACTTATTAATTCACAAATTTAATTGTTTTCAATAAACAATTTGGCGCCACCCGGGATTCACAAACCCCTATGAAATTACAGGTAGGTTGTACTGATAATTGTGACAACGCTACGGACTTCGTTAGCAACAACCTTTAAAGTAACGACAGGTGTGAGACGAACACACTAACACTTTCTACACATAAAAAATCTGGTGTACAAATTTTACAGATACGACCAGAATACTTCGTTACAATATGTATGTTTGATTACTGCACAATTAGTGATGCTTGTAGCATCATTCATGAGTATGTGGAACATGGAATCTGACATACTGATAGAATCATTCCATTATCATTAGCAGCTCTCTTTTGGGGGAAAACAGTAACTTTCTATTTTTTTCCATATGACAGCGGTATGTATGATGCAGATATGTTGGTCTGCGCCCTGTTTAATGTGTCATTTTACCCCCTCCCCACCCTCTCCACCCACCAACTCAACCAACTATTGCAACCACCAAAATTTGGAACCACCAGCCGCCACTGGGTTCAGCAATCGTTTTGTCTGATTTTAGTACTATTATGTGTCATTGATAACCATTAATGTAGTTTAAAACAAAGATTGGCATTTTTATATCTTTATTACTGTACTATTTATGTATAATCATGAGTTCAGATGAAGAGTTGTTAGTACCTAAAGAACAGTGTAATGTGGTGCTGATCACTCATTCTGTTTGTCATAACACAAATTATACAGATAAGAAAGAAATACTGTTGGTTTCAAATTTACCAGATGAAGTTAAAGCAATTCTTATGGAGGTTAGGAAAAACATTGACACCTAGTTCCAATTTATGTTTACATCATTATCTCTACTATACTGAATGTTATAAAAATAACCAAAAAAGTGTTTGCGACCCAAGAATGTCCACAAAAAGGTCATGAAAGCAGGTTTAAGACCAATATCTCTTAAATATGCCAAAGTAAAAAGAAAAAAAGGTATAATATTAATTCCTGGAAAAAAGATTTGTGACAACTGTAGAAAAAAATTGCCGTATAAAGACCAAATTTGTACACCAGAAGAAATGTTCAAGATTTGTGACCAGTATTCTTCAAAAATAACATTTCAATTCATCAATACAAAAAATGTAGAACCTATGTTAACTCTGCGTTTTAGTGATCATAAAACTGTTATTGGCACAAGATCCTTCCATTATTTCCAACCACTATCCAAAACCTAAATAGCAGCGAAACGTATCAGCAGTGACAAAGATTTTTCCTTAAGATATAGATTTTCGCAAGAACTGCAACTTGCAAATCTCCAACCAAGTACCTATGTAGGCTGTGTCTATGAAGAAAAGTGTTATATTGGACTAATTATGGAGCTAGATGATGACAACCAAGATGCTTACATCAATTTTATGCATCCTCACTGGCCATCAAAAACATTTTTTTGGCCAGAACACAAAAATGCTGGGAGAGAGGATAACTGCCGGGTCCCTTTTACAAACATAATTTGCTGCATAGATGTACCTGAATTAAGTGCTCAGGTGGGCAGAATGGTTTTCAGACCACTGGCGGCTGGTAATGGTTTTGACTGTGGGGGGGGGGGGCAAAATTTTGTTGTATCCATATATAAAAAAAAGTCACCAGTAGAAACTAAATTATTGCTATTATCATCAAATAATTATAAAATTGAATCTTTTGCTTCACTACTAAAAGTATTGTTAATATCAAAAACCTACCTTGCAAACTACCAATATTTAAACAGTGTTTGAAACTGAAATTATTTATAACCCTAAGCAGTTCACGTTCCTAAACTTAAATATTTAATAAATTATATTATTAAATGCATGCATTACTAAATAAAATATATTTGTTCCCTACCTTGGATTAGTTTATTTGCTTACATGAAATCCATTCTCCTCTCCTTTTGTTTGGCAAAATGGTCAATAACTAATTCATTGAAGTTAGGAGTTATTTCTAACATTTTTTTTCTATTGAACACATTCCCAGAGCACTTAGTCTGTCCTCTTTCATTGTATTACGTGTAAATGTTTTCATGCGTTTGAGAGTGGAGAAACATCGTTCACTTTCTGCTGTAGTCATAGGGATTGTACAAATAATTTTTAATAGTTTTACCAGTTTGGGAAAAACAGTAACTAGATTGTTTTCATATACAAAATTGAGTAGAACCAATGCGCCAGTTGCCTTTGTGAAGTCAGGCCTGCTGTATAGAACTACCAGTTCATGTCTTAATGGAGTTTCAATTAAATTAAATTGTTTATCAGCAATTTGTAACTGTGTTTCTGGAAAGATAAGCTGATGTTTAGAAAACAGGGTTGGTTGCAACAAAACTGCTATTGCTAAATGGTCTGAAAATGAAAATCTGTCGTCTGTGTTGGTAACTATTATGTCACAAACTTCTTTAGCTGCAGTCTTCTTGCTTTCATCAAAACGTGACCTTTTTGGATTTTGTGATGATTCTCCAAAATCATTTGTTGCAGACAGACTGGCATCAAAATCAATATAATCTCTGACGTTTTGAATGTGTGACTTGAATGAGGCAACATACTGGTGTGTGTTTTAATACTGTCAATTTCTACTTGCTGTAATTGATTAAACAAAATGTCACAGGCTGGCATAATTTTGTTGAAAAATGTTAACCAAAAATTAAAATCATCATTAATTTTTCAGTCCTAGTGCTTTCTGAACAGTGGACTTGTCACTCTCGTCATCATCTATGATTTTTTCAAGAACAGCGGAAATATCATTTTTATGAATGACTGTTGTCACACAACGGGATTTTAAATTCCACCTGGTATTAGAACATTTTGGGAGACGTTTCTTTACTACTTCATCAAGTATGGCAGTTCGCTTGGAAGATCTTGAAAAAAATGTTGTAAAGCCATCTAAATTACAGAAAAATATTTTTACTTGCTTGTTTTGTGATTCAGCACGCTCAATAATTAAGTTTAGTTGATGGGCATAGCAGTGTATATACTGGGCATTCTTGTACACAGCTTTAACTTTTGCTTGAACACCATTATGTTTTCCACTCATTACTGCTGCCCCATCGTAACTTTGTACAATAATTTTACTAGGCATCTTATCAAGTTCTAATTTTGCTAATTCTTTAAAAATAGTATTACTAATACCTTCAGCGGAGTGATCTTGTGGACTGACAAAACTGATAAATCTCTCTTGTAATTTTCCGTTCAATTCATACCTCACAACTAACACAATTTGTGACAGAGTGACACAATCCGTGGTTTCATCTGCTTCAATTGAAATGTAGTCAGTTTCATTTATTTCTTTTTTTATCAGTCAAATGCACACTGCATAAATAGAATCTAAAATTTCATTTTGAATTGTTTTAGAAAGACCAACAAAAACCCTATTGTTTGTTTTCAATATGCTCTCTTAAGGTGCTATCTAGGCCTGCCATTAAATTTACTAAGCCCCTAAAAATACCTGGATTCTCAGATGTGTTTGTTTCATCACGTCCCTTTAAAGCTAGTTCAAATATTCCACAAAACTTTACACAGTCAATTAACTTACTTAAGATGTATCTGTTCTTAGAGACTTCTTCATTATGCTGTTTAATTTTTAATCTATATGTACTGTCTAACTGGCAACTAATATTGACTTTTACTAACAATGAATATTCAATACAATTGTTCATATGAGTTTCACTAATTTTGTTTTTTAATTTTTTCTCTCAAATGTTTCAAGTCCTTAATTCCATTTTCAGTCCAGACTGAATCACTGTTTAGGTTCATCACCCAACATACATAACAAAAAAAGGAATTCATCACCTCACATCCACATATCCAATCACCATGTAAGTAACAGTTTCTATTAAATTTTCTTGTGTAGTTTTTTTTATTTGATGCTGGTCTGTCCGTTTTATAATTTTGTTGTGTAATATCTAAATTCGGTTTTGGTGGCCATAACTTTTTTAGTTCTATTTTCTTTTCGTTTAAGTAAGTGAATTTGAAATAATAAAACGTTTAATATTACTTACTGAATTCATAGCCATTTGAATCGTTTCTAACACGGACAGAACACTGTAAAGTTTATTTTTCTTTTATTTATTTGATTCGGTACACTTTCACTTTACCTGTTTGTTTACTTTCCCATTTCGGACGCCATCTTACACTGTTGCCAAATTTACTTACCCAAGGTACACCAGAGTTCGGTTAAGCGTGTTTGGGAGAACAAATAATGGTTGTGGAAATAACCAAATTGTTTATTAGTTTACTAAACATTAAACTTTATTAATCCTTTATTATTTTTCATATTTCTTTTACTCAGCCCCTTTCAATTCAAGTAATTCTTAATTTTTTACATAGAATTAATTGTCTTCTCTCTATTACCCCAGTTAACACATTCAAAAGAAAATCATTTCAGACCAAAATTTGTTAAGGAACAATAATTATTTATATATTTAATTTTCTTATATGCGAGTTTATCTACACTCCAAATAAAACAATAGGCTCTTAAAACTCCAATCAATTTAATTTACTATTGGAACACAAACCAGCGCTTCACTCACACATATATACTCTTTCATAACTTATATAATTATTTTAAAAACCCCTTTAGTGAGCTCACTACCTTTAAATTAAACATATATTTTAGGGTGCCATTTTTTCTCTTTAATTTTGAATGGTTGTAAATTATAATTTCTTCTTTTATTTTCTTTTCAAGTTTTTACTTATCTGCAATTGCGTCCTAAAAAATCAGTCTATCCTCCATACGTTTTCTTTCATCACTCCGCACATTTCGTTCTTTTGTCATAATTCTTGCCAGATAACTCGAAACTGTTAATTGAAACACAACTGTTCCTTCATTTTATTTAGCTAACACTCAGGTTGTGGATCCACGTATTTTTTACATTTTTGATTATTACGGGCGCACACTGTATTCAGCCGGCGGGCGAGCGAACGGCTCGCGTCCATTGTCGTGAGATGTTATTTTCCGATTGCCTTTGTTCTTAATACATAACGCTGTCGATGCTGCGTCCACGCCTTACATTCCAAGTCACGTTTCGCACTGACGTCATATGGCATGACCTTTGACTTATATAATTTACATGTCACGTAGCTAAAAATAACTGTTCCTCATGCGTCTGGAGTTGACCTTGACACGAATTCACTCACTGCATATTCCGTCGTTATAATTTGTGAATAAAATTTTGCAATTATTATTTATTCTTTTATGTTTCCAATAAAATTTACCCTTATTATATATTTATGTTTTATGTTTCCCAAAATATAGGTGGGCTGAACTGTCCCGTTACAACACACAGGCTCAGGCCTACACAGAATAAGTTACACGTTTATGTAGGCCTACGCAAGGTTCGACAAAAACACTATCGTACACAGAATACACTGCCTAATAAAGAATAAATTATTAGAACATTACGTTTACACAAAAAATACAACAAGAACACAATCAAAACTATATAAAACACAAGAGAAAATATATGCACTTTAAACAGCAACAGAGAAGTTTTGAGCAATGCTCCGGTTCTCTATGAAAATAGATGCGAAATCAGACAGCGGGCAGAGCCCCTCTTGTAATGGCTGATGCTGATTTAAAAGCATATACATGTGTACACGTCGCTTTCCCCGCTCCCTGCAAGACTGGCCTATGCAGGGAGGACGACAGCGAAAACGTCCAGCTGCGGGACCATGCCGAAAACATCCGGTGATCCCTATTAGTCACCCCAAAAATATTTTTGAATAAGGATACTACACATTATAGCTATATTACTGACAAGTTTAATTTGCAAATTTAGTAGGAGGGCTGCGCCCTTTTGCCCTCCCTGTACCAGCCGCCACTGTTTCAGACTATCAAAAAAAAAAGTATTCAAAAAATTAATGCTGCCTGCCCAAGGAAAAATTAAGTTTCATATCACTCAAGAATCACCTGTATATATTATAGCCTAAATATCCTGTAATACCATTTAAGACTGAAAAGGTAAGCTGTAACAGTACAGAATGGGGTAAAACCACTTTTAATCATTGTTCAGTATTGGGCAATAACACAAGTTATATAAAAACAAATTAAATCTAACTTTCGGAGTCGGAGCTGGCAACACTTTTAGATCACCAAATGTGTGACTTTTGTGAACACCCGGTAGTCAGTTCGGTGCCCTGCTGTGCAAGGTACAAAAGAAATTAGAACATTGGAATGCGTAAGAGCGCACGTGTGCCGCCTTTTGCGACGTAAAAGTCATGCACCTGGTCTCCTTACCGCTTTTCACGAGATGTCAAGAAAGGCACGAGACATTCACCAGCCAATCAGGGAGCTAAATTCTTCAGTTGGCTAAAATTCTTCAGACCGCGCGTCATATAAAAAGTGCTCGAGCAAAATTAAAGTCGGCCGACAAATAATGTTAGTGAATTCAATATAAAAACAACCGGAAAGAATGTCAGAGTGAACCAGTAACAATAGTCTTACAAATTTAGCTGTTCAAAACTTATTTTCAGTGTTAAACAAAAAAGTGAATCAACAATCGTGGTGAAACCACGTGGAGATGACTACAACAGGGATGAGTACCTAAAATAATAAACTAATTAACTTGCACAGCATTTACCATTTTAAATGGGTGATCAATAAATTAGTTCAGAGAGCTCTATAAAAAGGGGGTTATTACAATGTAAATCAGTAGAGGTATGAGAGCGTGTGTCATGAAAGCACTGGTTTGTCTATAAAAAGAAAAACTAGTTACGTAAGATTGTGTTTATAACTATTGGTTGGGGAAAAAATTGTAAGTTTAAAGGTTTAGAGTGACGCAACATCACGTTGCCCAATCGTTTGTAAAGTAATCAAAACGGAAAGTTACAACAACAGAAAGAAGTTAAAATTTGAAAACAAATAAAAATGAGCTTGGTTTATCAGAAAAATGTGTTGGTAATTATTACGCAGCAAACCCCAGTAACCACTTTTACAGGTCACGAGTTCGTATATAGAATCCTGGACTAACGTGTGAAGGTAAGAGCTAAAATTAAATATTGGAAGTTTTTTTATTTTTTCAAAAATTTATTATTAAAGTAAAGTTACTTGAAGCTAACTCAACAAGTAAATACCTAAGCAAGTTATTATTTTTAAAATATGGACAAATCTTCTTTAAAATCTATATTTTTTTAGTTTTGACAGGTAGTTAGGCCTTGTTATACTGATAAGCCTAATTTTAACTGAGATAAGCCTAATTTTAACTGAAGGTTTTAGTACAGAAAAATATAAGTATTCCTTAAGTAAAAAAATCCTCATTGGCCACACAAGATAGGGTACTATGCAAAATATTTCAATTAAATATCAAATGTAAACTTTGTACTTAAATTATGAAATGATGTATTACATTTCATCCTCTTTCAAATGAGACCTTTTTCGGCCTCATAGGACCAGACAGAAAAAAGTTAGAAACATTTACATAAAAGCCTGCACGGAGAAAAAAAATTCAGAATTGCCAACTTTGAAGTGGAAAAACAAGTTTTATATGAGTCTAAATGTTATTTTTGACTTATATTTGGAATCCTTGTGAAATTTCAAGTAAGTATTGTAAGTTTCATAACTTACTATTAAATAATAACCATACAACTAGAGTTTTTATTGAAAAGTGCCCTTTAGATCTCGCGCTGGGACTAACAAATCGGCTAAAAATTGACTTTTTTTTCAAAAAATCATTTAAAATAAACTAAAACGAATTTGGCAAAAATGAAAAATACGGGTTGTTATATTTGTCCATAGATGCTGTAAAAAACATTTCATGAAAATCTGAGAGGGTGGGGTGTAACATTTTTTTCTGACTGGATGACTTGATTTGGAATGACCCTTATATAATATGATTATTTTTGTTTTGCTCGAAAATTATTCCAAAAACATCAGCTAACAACTTTTGTTGGTTATGTTCTATGTATTTATTGTGAACTGTGCTTAAATTGCCTTAAAAAAAAAAAGAAATTACGTAGATACTTTTCTGTTGTCTATGTCTTCTTCACTATCACGGATTAGAAAATCTGCTGTTCCAGCCTCAAAATTTATGTGAGTATACTTTTTTACTAATAACTGAGAAAAATTATATTGTATGAAAAATTAAATATTACAAATGCAAACTTTAATTTAGCTGATATTATTCTATATACTACATATAATTATACACTTAACTAAAAATGAACGTTTTTCATGTGAAATACTTACTAATTTTATTGGACGCGTTTCGGCTTAGTATCCGCCTTCTTCAGCTTTGGTAACAGACTACCAGTATTTTGTAACGGTTGTGTGGAAGGTGAAGTGGGGGTGGTGTGTGGAGGAAGGGGATTGGCGCGGGGATTCAACTTGCTGTTTGTTTTCTGTATAATTGTGTCAAAAAGTACAGAAAACAAACAGTAAGTTGAATCCCCGCACCAATCCCCTTCCTCCACACACCACCCCCACTTCACCTTCCACACAACCGTTACAAAATACTGGTAGTCTGTTACCAAAGCTGAAGAAGGCGGATACTAAGCCGAAACGCGTCCAATAAAATTAGTAAGTTTTTCACATGAAAAAAGTTCATTTTTAGTTAAGTGTTAGTGCTGTGAAAGAAGAGATGAATAATCAAGACAAATATAATTATAATTTATACACTTGACAAATACCTGTCAGTAACAAAAATTCCTCTTGACAAGCCACCCTTCGGAGCAGACTTCAGGAATGTTGCAGGTGCATCGGAAACAGCTATCACTAAATGTTCAGTTTTAAGTCGTTGTGAACCTGACACTATCCCTGTGCATGCTGTACCTCCTCCTTCCTTTTCTGCTACTATCACATGGTTGGCCGCACGTTTCAAGTGGTAGACACCGCCAAATACTGCACAAAGTCTGTACATGCAATAAAAACAACAATTATATGTACATATACGAAGTATAAAAGACGTTATTGAGCAACTATGAATACAGAACTCAAATACACTGATTACAAGCTTTTGCTCAACTGACTGATTCAATCCAATACTAATTAAAAACTATTAAAATCTGAATTCCTGTTTATATGATATTTTTCATACTTAATTTGTATATTCAATAAATATCTGCACAGAGTAATAACGGTTAAATAAACTTGCTCTAAACAAAGTATATAAACACTTAACAATTAGAACCATGATACATAAAAAACATCCAAAACATTTTATAAAACAGAGTCAATATGGTTACTTCACCTGCAAAAGCACTGTGGTAATTCACCGCTGCCATACATGGGCCACAAGAATGGAGTGTTTCCATAGCGACCAAGACTGTTTAAGAAACGCTGAGTCCTGGACACACCTTCCATGCATGGCGTTTTTTCAGTGGACATTGCAATAGCATATAATACATAATGAAGTAAGTTTGGTGTCAGCTTTTTTGAGTTTAGATAGTCAACAAAGGTTTTATCTTCAAACCCTGGAAAAATGCAATGAATTGCAGCATATTATGCAATTTATTATCCTTTCATATCCTTTTAAAAGTTATAATATTTAGAACTTACAAATAAAACTAATTTTTTTAAATGTTTTATGGTTAAGTGGAGGCATGAGTTTATCGTAAGTACAAGACCTCTTTATCTCATACATGGAGAGCAGTTTTACTGGTTAAGGTGCAATTATTTTCTTGCAAGTATGTTGTTTTCTCATTCAGTAAACAGATTTATTCATGTTTTAATTGAACTGATTTAAAATTTTCACAATTAACTGCCTATTATTTTTTAATACCTTACTATTCATTTCATACTTAATACCATGTTTTTTGAGGACAGCTAATAAAAGTGTGCCTGAAATCTGAAGTGTCCTCTCTAATCTACACTAAATCATTTTCCTGAATTTTATTTTACAAAGAATATTTAATACATATTATTTACAAACATGATGTTTACATATTCATTCCCTGCTTTCTTTCGTCAGCCTAGATAAACTTATCTTTCTATGGTTGTTGATGTTTTACAAATAAAAGTGTATTTGATTTTTTTCATACTTTAGAAGTACTGCTGAATTTAAAAAAATAAGTTCTGGGTCTTGTATGCATTTGTAACATTGCTGACAATTAACAAATACTGTTTCTTGCTCAAACACATAACCCAGTTTCTCCTAACCAGAATTCAGTTGGGCATAAGAGTATAAAGATTCCCACTGCTTGAGTTTTGTAACAATGGATAGGTTATCAAAAAGAAAACACATATATAATGAATAATACCTACAGGGAATTGTGTTGATGTGCAGAGTTCAATAACACTGGTCACATATTGAACCCTAACAACATGATCAATGACAAGTAATAAACTGACAATGCTTTGGCATCATTCTTATTATAAAGAACAAAAAGACAGATGTAATTAGAATAATAGATTAACATTATGTGTATGTGTGTGTATATAAAAGTATTTCTGATGACAAATGGTGGTTATAATAATGACACTTGTTTCATAAAAGTGTTACATTATTATTAACACCAAACATTTCATTTGTACTAAGGTGCAGAATCCTAAGCAATAAAGCTGAAACTAATTGTGCACAAGCTTCAGCTTGGTCACCAAGAATGCTGTATCACATAATGGATAAACTTACTGTTATTAATAGTATCAATACCATGTGGATGCCAACTAGCAAAATGTCGTTATTAAAAATTTTGTCCGTACAAGTTACGAATGAAAATGTTATTTTTATTTATAAAAGGAATATTCCTGTCATAAAAAGAAAAGATAACCAGTCAAGCAACAGTTGGAACACTAACGAAAGGGAGACACAAGAGAGGAGGAAGATGAGCAAATTATACCTTCGTGTGAATGCTGGAGCAGTACGATACACATAATAAAGATGTTCAGACTTAAACTTTGTTTTACATACCCGTACAGGTTGAGCAAAGGAAAACACTGTTTCTTAGTTGGTTAAAACAAACAATTCAAGGAAACTTCTTTCCTAACTGTTTTGTCAACAAATGTTTCAAGAACTACTGAAAAAAAACTTCCTAAATTAAAGAAATATAATTTTTATATGTCCACCCAAGTTTCATGAAAATATGTCCATATGCCCACAAACATTACATTCAATGAGTTAACATTTCAGATTTAACTGCTTATATTCTTTGCAGTATCAGCATGTCCTCACATTCACATTATACGAAATGTTACATATTATAATGTAGAAATTTATACTTTACTGTAATTACATGATTGATAAACACCGAATAAACATTCTTCAAACACACTTGAAATTTAAGAAGTGCCAAAATAATGAAGTTAGCATGTCTGATAAATGATAAAAATTATCAGATCTGAACAATAAAAAAGAAAGCAATACGTAAAGTATTTTGATTTAAATTTACACAGAGTGCCTCGAAACATGTAAACACGAAAAAACATTACGGAAAGGCCATAGACGGTGAGTACAGTGTATTTGGTTAACAAACACGTGGCTTGGGACTACAATAGGATTTATTCCATTTAAATCAATACGTAAAGTTTTAAAACATTTTCAGTTTCTACTATACGCCAAAATCTCAATTATCTTAACAATACATTTACTTATAGGCTTGTTAATGTTCATTTTCTAATTCACTCTACAGCTCCAATTTTATCATGCACCAATTGTAATTTTTGTATAATTTCACTTTAAAAGAAATATTTGCACATTTTTTTTTAAATAAACTAGCTATGTATGAATGGTACAATTAATAACATACATATTAAGAACAATATATTAATTATAATGCCCACATGTGTGTGTGTCACACACACACACACACACACACACACACACACACACACACACACACACACACACACACACACACACACACACACACACACACACACACACACACACACACACACAGTAAACAAATCGTTATATGATAGTATTTGAACATTAATGTTAAATGTTTGAATAAATGTTTCCTCAAGATATGTTTTTTACAGTTTTTGAGATATGGCTATTCATTTTTTGAAAGCAACTTTCTGAATAAGCCATACTCATGTAGTTTTATTGACCACAATAAAAAATTCGAATTTTTATTAAATTTCTATTTGCACACCCAGAACCAAGTTAATTTTGTTCCAACATAAATGTTCACATTGAAGAACCACTATCATAACTTTACAGCAGAAATAGTTATTCAAATAACAATCATTTTGCATACATTTGTGTACTCATTCTCAACATTTTCAAGTATTACTGAAAACTATTAGGTTAATCAGGGTAATCTGAAAACTGAAAAGACTGCCATCACATTGTAACACATTAACACCAGACAGGTATCCGATGCATCGTAGTATAAAATTAACAAATTACATTATAAAAAATAAAACAATTTAAGATATTACATATCAAAATCTTATGGTTTTTTCCAAGCATTTATCAGAATGTTGTGGCATCAAATTAACATGGCCAACAGACAGGTTGACACTCTTGAATACTTCATATGGTTTTATAGAGTTATACTGAATAAGAGTGGAAGCTCTATGATCTTAGAATGAGTACACAAACATTAGATGTACATTCACATTTAAAGAATTAACTATTTGAAATAACAACATACTAAAATATAAAACACAGTAAAATTTACCATCAAACTCGTTAGTATCAGGTGTGTATTCAACACACAAGGTGAGTAATTTCATAAGCATTCTCTTCTCAACTACAGTAACATGCTTAGTAGCAAAGACATCGGCTCTAGAACATGGTACTGTTTCAAGGCGGCCATCGAGCCATGTTAGAACTCTAGAAACGCTACGGAACTCTGCATAGCGAGCAATGTTAGATGAGATTAACAGCTCCACTAGTGAACCACGTGCAAACAGAAGCTATGCCACCAAACATCCCATCACAAAATTAACAATAATTCAATATAAAATAAAAAATTTCTAATTTAAAAATGTTAAAATACTATACAGTCAACTTTCCATCATCTTGAAGATATTAGTTTTACAGGAAACCCAAGGCAAAGTTTCGTTATACTAAATGTTCGAGTTCAAGAAACAACAAAGACACAGTACATTATGTACAATATCATTTGTTAATTACGAATGAACTGCACGCAATAAGTATAAAAGGGGCATGGCATTTTCACAACAACATAAAGTTAACAGAATTAAAAAATCTGAGAACCCTTAATAGATAGAGAGCCAGCAACGTGATCATTTAACCGGAAGATGTAAAGCTAGAAACCCTCTAGATCGAATGTACTTACTGCCATGAAACATGAAATGACCGTCAGCTACTCCTCACCGGTGCTTTACTTTTGAAAATTCGAATTGAAATTGCCAAAATTTTGAAGTTAATTTAACCAAGAGATAAATGGGCAATTATTTTGTCAAAATGTTGGGCTTTGATTACTGGTTGAGGATTCAGGACGACTGACGGTCTAGCTCGTTGCAATTTTAAAACTGACGGGTTCAAATTTGGTTAAATTTTGCATCTAATTTAACTGAGACATAAATGGTCGGAATTTACATAAAAATGTTCAGCACACTGCCCTAAACGTTATTCTAGGACGACTGACGGTGTAAACAGTTGCAATTTCAAAACTGACGACAATTTGAATTTAGGTCGAAGGAAATTTACTTAAGCGTTAAAGGCCTGGAAGTTCCTTTTTTTTTTTTTTGCAAAAACAACTTTATTTGAAATCTACCTTGTGCACTCATTACCTGGAAGGTCCGAATTTCTTTCAAAATGTTACTTTTAGTTTGCCTAATGAATTCCAGGTAAGTATTCAAAATTCACGTTAACGCTTCTTTGAAGAAGCCGAATTCCCCGCATTGGATTATTAGGTTATTATTCTAGGAACTCGATACTGAGAACTCCGTGCTTTTCTGCGTAGCTACAATTCTTCATAGAATGCAGCTGCAGGTGTGCTGACGGACTTCCAATTTTCTCAGAATCCCCCATCCCCTGAATACTTTCCCCTTCTTTTTCATATTGTAAAATCATCAGTAGTGTACATGACAGCAGTTGAAACAGATTAATAAACTTTTTGTTCTTCGTCATGTCTGAAAAATGCGGTTTTTGCGGGTTATCAAACAACAAGCTTCTCCATTTCAATCCCGTTCTTTTAAGGAAATGCTGGGAAGTCCTGGAGATATGAAAAAGAAGGTAAATGACGTAGATTGGTTTTATAAATGTAATCACTCCGTCAGGCCCAGATTTAGGTGTCCTGCCACCCCTAGGCACTATTGTTAGCCCCCCCCACAACAAGTAACTTCTATAATTCAATTCTCCTTGACTGCTGAAAAAAAGTTGCTGAAAATAGTCATTTCAACTACCTCTATTGCAAATATCTCATTTGATCTTAAATCTAAAAGGGAAATGTGATGGAATTGTGAAAAAGACTACATTTTTTTAACTTTTATTAATATTTATTTACGTGTAGACTTTAGTAACACACAGATTAGTTTTATAACAAGTAATATACGTAGGCCTACTTTCTTTTTAAAGGTTTATTTATAAACCTACATGATTTGGTTTTATCATCAAACATAATAAAATCAATGAAAGTAATGTAAATTGGGTAAATAGTACAAATAAGAGTGATTGATTTAATTTAATTTAATTTAAGAACTTGATACATTTAATTTAGTTAATATAAAACTAAATTAAATGTATCAAGTTCTTCCCTTCATTTAAACAACATTTTCTATTATGCTTTGAATATATGATCATGCGCAGTAGGGACTGACTTCTAGATCAAGGCGCCCTAAGCAATATCGAAACAAACTATTTTAGTCAGCAAAAAAGCAGACAAGAATTTCAACGGAGTGTTCAGACATGTACATATACGACCGTGCTCCGCTCCGACCACCGCTATTGATAGGTCCAGTGTCAATACCGTGTTATTCAATGATATAATTAAAGGTTATTTCAAAACCATTTTCTTCAATTTGGCCATAATGCAAGTGCCCAATACAAATACTGTAATTAAAAAACCGAAAACATGGAATTTTAACAAATAATTTTTCACCTCGTGCCGCCGCCCCTAGGCACATGCCTAGTGGGAAACCCGGGTCTGCACTCCGTTGTACCTAAGTAGGTACCGTTTATTGTACCTACATGGGACTGTCATCTTTTCATTTAAATTTACATTAATTTCTTACTTAATTCATTCCGTTATTGAGTATCGATAACTAATCTCAACTTAGCTACAATTATTTTACAAACCTCATTATTGTTTATAATAATTACGTCACCTACTAATTGATACTATAATTATTACTTAATTATTAATCATTATTTATTATTACTTCAGTAATATGTTCTTTCTACTTGAGTACCTATTTCATTTATTACTTGCTTGATAGGTATTATTCATTATTCATCACAGCAAATTCGTTACTTGAGTTTTTATTCCATTCACAGGAACCTTGCCCACCATGACATAGCGCTCCCATCACAGCCAGATGATTCTTCAGGTTCTGTGGTAGGGAGTTATCACTCTTCTTGCTATCGAAAATGCACTGCCCTGCCCCAGAAACCAAGAACACAGAATGCGGAGGAACCTCAATCCAGGCAAGATCCTAGTGGACAAGGTACATCATCTAGCACACGGTCAGGTACAACAGCCTTGTTTTCAAAAAAGTCACGTACGTTGCACAAAAAATGTATTTTTTGTGGTCCAGATAGGAAACAAGTTGGTGGTCAACCACAGAAATTGATTCAGTGCTTGACACACGAGTTTGCCACAACCCTGAAGAAAGAAGCTCTAAAAAAATCAAGATTTCGATTTACTTGGTCTCCTTGAAAATGACCTGATAGCTAAGGAGGCATACTATCACAATTCCTGTCGGTTATCGTACTTTTCGAAAAAAGAGGCTCCAACTCAACATGACAATGCTTTCACACATGCTTTCAAATCTGTGTGTGATTTTGTCCAGGAGAACATAGTGGAAAAGAAAAAAGTTTTGTACTCCACTGAATTACTGGCCTTCTTTTGAAGCGCCTTTATTGACCTTTCCGTATCCAATAATGAAGAGGTCGAACTTGATACATTTTCATATACAGTCCAGAAACTTGAGCAGAAGCTTCTGAGGCAGTTCAAAGATCTTAAGATTGCCCAAATAAAACACAAAAATGTCATATTCCATAAATGTTTGAATGAAGCCACCTTGCACGTTGATGAAGTAGATGACTTCGAAAATTCTCTGAAAAATGCTGCCCTCGTGATCCGTGAAAAAATATTTCGTGCACCTATCCATAGGATGAAGTCTCCGTGAGCGCTTTAAGCACAGGTGAAATCGAAATCCCTCCTACTCTTATCACTTTCCTGACCCACTTCATTGGAGGGACCGATGTAAGAAGACGAAACAATCCCAAAACAGCAAGATTAGTTGAGTCTATTGCGCAAGACATTGTCTATGCGACCACAAATGGACAACGTCGGCCGCAAAAGCACTTGATGCTAGGGATAGCCATGAAAAGTTTGACAAATAGCCATAAAGTCATCGACATTCTAAATAGGTATGGTCATGTTGCGAGCTATAAGAACTAGAGACGAGTTTATGCCCATCCACGAATCAGATTTCTCCAGTTGGAATAGCTATGAATAGTAATGTAGCCATAGGTTGGGATAACTTCGATCGATATGTAGAAACATTATCCGGTGCAGATACTTTGCACGACACTCAAGGTATCTGCTGGCAGAATGCGGAGTTAGTGAGCAATGTTACTCAGCTTCCACGAACTTCAACTGATTCGAATTCTGGTGGCACTAGAAAGAGAAAATGGACCATCGAATTGCCTGATAGTACTCTTCCTTTTTACCACAAAAAACCTCGCCTTCTCCCGAACTTCAATGCTAACGGTCAATCACGTGTTTCAAACCCTGCTAATTTGCTTTCTGACCGAATGCTCGATTTTGCTTGGTTGCTGTCAGTTACGGTTGGGGTGAAAGATACCCCTATGTGGGTTGGTTTCAATTCAAAAATTCTTATGGATTCAACTCGGCTTCAAAAAATTCATTACTTGCCAACCATAAATAAACTGCCAATGTCATATGATGTCGTTTACGAGACAATGAAGCGTTCATTGACAATCACAGATGAATGTGGTCAGAGGTTTATTTGTGTGACCTACGATCTGGCCATCGCTAAAATGGCCTACGCTATTCAATCTGAAGAGAGTGATCAATTTAATCGACTGTTTATTCAAATGGGAGGTTTTCACCTCAACATGGTGTATTTCAAAACGCTTGGGGAATTCATTGAAGATTGTGGTATTTCACACATTCTTGTCGAGAACGAAATTTTGGCATGCGGTTCTTTCTCAGGTTTCATATCAGCCACCCATTACAACAGGTGTAGACGCCTGCACCAAATTTGCTCAGTGGCCATCCACGGTCTCTTACTTGATTCTTTTTTAAGCACACGGGCAAACACATCACAGAGGACATTAAATGCCAGCTAGAAACCTTCACGCAAAACCGAATCAATTTCAGAGAGCCTCATCTTTCACCCGAATTGAACAACATTTTCTTGGAGTACGAGCATTTTTTCCAAAGAACCCTTACTAGGGAATTCGGGAAAACTGCTCAGTTTTATTATGTATACCTGAAGTTGGTGGGTTATTACTTCATCCTCCAACGTAGCATTCGGATAGCTGATTATGAACTCTACACTTACATTTTCCCCAAACTCACCAACCTATTCTTTGCCTTTAACTTACCAAACTATGCATGCTGGACCGTTCTCCACGAATTCCAAATGGTCAATATTGACTCGACGCACCCTGGTCTGAAGAATGTGTTCTTAGAGGAAGGGTCTTTTGCAGTAAGACGAACTCATAATAATTTTTCAAGATCGCCGGCTGATTTGGCGCTCGAACAATCGATCAATGCTGACACATTGCGTACTCTTAGAGGAAATCGACACTTTACCAATTCGTTGTCATGTCACGAAAGATGGGCCAGAAACCACGGCACCAGCACTGAGGTTATTTCCTTTGTGATGCAGGAAACCGGTATCAAGAAAGCAGACAATTCAGTCGCTGACTTGCAACCAAGCACAATTGTCAAGAACATTAATGCTGTGAAAAAAATCAAAGAGTCTTTTATAGGCTACACGAACCCGTTTTCACCTGAAATAGGCAAAAATAAATTATTCAATGTTGTGACAGGAAGGGCAGCCAGTCAAGAAACTTGTGAATTTCTGCTCAATGTGGAGAAAATCGGGGATGATCAAAGAGAAACATTCATTTTGGACACGAGTAACAGACCCGAGAGGTTTTCAGAGAGAATAAAGCAAAACAAGGTCTGTACTTTTGCCAATGAAAACAAACAAATCGTTAAGAAAATAGATGGAAAGTGTATTTCTTTGAAAATGGATAAAGACCTGTTTGCGAGGATGTTGGCGCTCTCTCTCTCTCTCTTTCTCTCAAAAAAGATTGACCTTGCATATGTGTTGACCTTCCCATTGACGCCTGTTCCATGAACATCATCTCACCCTGATGGTAGATTCATAAAAACTCAAAAGTCTACCCTTAGCAGGCATCTTGAAGCTTGAAGGTAAATTAGATTCCAAATATCCTGAACCACAAAATTTTAATGCGGTATTCTTGGATGGATTTTTTTGTATCCGCTTACTCGTGACTACGTTAAGTCACCAGCCTGCTAAGGTGGTGCATCTCATTTTTGACAGATATGTAAACCCATCATTGAAGGATGCGGAGAGACAGCGGCGAGGTAGTGTTCCAGTTGCTTACCAAATCTAGAGGCCTGACCAACAAAGGCCGGCTGATTTTATGAAGGCCCTATCTAATCCTTTTTTCAAAGAATCATTCGTCAAGTTTTTGGTCAATTACTTGGAGTCCAAAAAAATGGCACCATTCTTGGAGGAAACTCGCTCGTTGTATATAACAAGCAGGACACAGTGTTTCTCGTTCCAAAATGTGGACGAGACAATAACGAGGAAAGAAGAGACGGAACTCGAATACGACCACAAGGAGGCTGATAGAGGTTGTCAACGATAGAGAAGCGCATGCGCAGTGAAACACGAGAGTGGAGTAGTGGGGGGAGTGGGTATACCTACCAATAGTGTCGTGTAAATCTTTCTCCCTAACAGCGCAAATTGAGCTTCTCTAACGTTGACAATCTCTACACGCATAATTTTCTATCTAGCATGAATGCATCAGCATGAAAATGTGCTGGTCAGATCTTCAGACACGGATGTTATAGTTGTCCTCCTTTCCAATATGTGTAAACTGCCGGTGAACATCAAGAACGTTTACCTTCAACTCGGGAACATCACTTCCCGTTCCAAAAGACTTTTAAATGTCACTGCATTGTATAATACCCTCGACAATGACTTATCAAGGGCCTTGACAACCTTTCACATGTTAACTGGAAGCGACCACACCCTGCCTTTTTCAGGAGGAGTAAAATACAACCTTTCAAGGTATTGTCAAGTGATTCTTGTTTCATGAAGGCATTCATCAATCTTGCCGATAATGTTGTGAATGACAAAACATTCACGGTGATTGAGGAATTCATATGCAGGATGTATGGGGTACGGGGATGCAAAACTGTCAATGAAGCACGGTACGAACTTTTCTGTAAAGCATATAAGCCCAAAAAAAGCAATGAACCAGTACTAAAATTCACTAGGTCATTTAGCTCCACCAACATCCCTCCAAGCAAAACAGAACTATATGAGCAAATCAAAAGGGCCCACTTTCTCAGAGGTTTGTGGAGCAATGCTAACTGCCTGTTTGGCCCAATAAGCAACGCAGATAACAATGGATGGAAAGTCACAGAGGATCACATAGAGGCTGTTTGGTTCGCTGGAGAGATGGGGCCATCGAGCATTGATGAAATTTTGGGTAACACTGACGACCATGATGCAAATGCGGACGACGATTATGACGAAAAGACAATTTCTGAGTCAGGTAAGATGTACAGAAGAAAATATTTCTTGTCATAGTACAGGTAATTTTAGAATAGATAATTTATTTTACAAGTATAAAAAGTTGGTTATTATGTACGTTTATTATTTGACGCATTTATTCATGTAGCATTGTCGTTCAGCCATGAATGTAATTAATATTACATTGAAGCTTTCTCTTTGAATAATGATGATGAATAAATAATAAAAACGACTAATTAAAATAACAATAATAATGTCTTGTTTGAATGTTTCAGATTATTCATCGTCAGATGAAGAATGAAGAAAATTCAAATACTTCTGTTGAAGAAATAATAATTATTATGTTCTGACCAATTTTGAAAATATTATTTGTAGATTTATTAAAACATTATTATTAAACCAAAACTCTTCTTTGAAACCAATTTTCCAAGTCGACTTAGTAAACTATCTAACACCCCTACAGAAATTTCAAATACCATTATTTGTATTCTAATCAAAATAAGTGAACAAATTAATTAAATTTACACTCGTCAGTTTTGTAATAGCAACGTGATTTGAACGTCAGTTGGTTTTATTCTAACTCATTGACCAAAACGTGAAAAAATATCAGAATTTCCAGGCGTTTGTCGCTCAGTTAAATTTCCTTCAACTGAAATTTAAATTGTAGTCAGTTAAGAATTTGCAACTGCTTACACCGTCAGTCGTCCTAGAATAACGTTTAGGGCAGTGTGCTGGACATTTATCATTCCGACCATTTATCTCTCAGTTAAATTAGATGCAAAATTTAACCATATTTGAACCCGTCAGTTTTAAAATTGCAACGAGCTAGACCGTCAGTCGTCCTGAATCCTCAACCAGTGATCAAAGCCCAACATTTTGACAAAAAAATTGCCCATTTATCTCTCAGTTAAATTAACTGCAAAATTTTGCCAATTTGAATTCAAATTTTCGAAAGTAAAGCAACCGGTGAGGAGTAGCTTACGGTCATTTCACGTTTCATGGCAGTAAGTACATTCGATCTAGCTTTACATCTTCCGGTTAAATGATCACGTTGCTGGCTCTCTATCTATAAGAACAATTCAATCATTGCAATCCAGAAAGTGGTAACACAGTACTGAAAGATTTTCTTCCTTCACTTTCTGTTGGAGTAACACTACCTCCCTTCTGTTCTCTCCAAACTTGAAACTTGTTTCATAAGGACAACTGCAGAAATATCCTCACTTCATCTACATCTATCAGACAGCCCTTAACTTTGTGGTATGTATGTTTCTGGCAATTAGCCATTATGTGGTGTCTTCTATGTAACCCATTATTATTCAGAGCACACCTTGGTTTCATTTTTATTTGTCAACTTTTCTTCCTTCATGCTGACAAAATGCTCCTTTTTGCTTGGAATTGTCTCTTGTTTCAATTACAGTTTCTCTTATATTTTTATATCTTTGCCAGGAACTGTCATCTCTCCTTTCATTATTTGTCTTTTTCTTGGACAACTGTTTACCTCATTCTTCACATCATCGGCCGTTTCAGCGTCTTCAGTTATTTAATCTGTAGCATTCTTCTGCAACAGCCAATGCTTCTCATTCTCTAACCCCAAAGAAAGGTAACATTTCCCTCATCAATTCCTTAACATTGTATCAGTTTTGGACTAACTTCTGTTTCCATTACAGATTTTTCTTTCATTGCTATCTCTTTATTGAAAACCATTTCTATTACTTCTCTTTGTATTCTGCTTCATTCCATATTTGGATTAAATTTCTAATTCACCAATATCTGCAATGAAAATGTTATTACATTTAACAGCTTTGAGAACACTGCACCTTTGTAATAATAAACTGACTATATAATTAAAAAAAAAATTATCTTACAATACATGGATTCTACGGTTTCCATACATTTTTCTTCTTCTTTTTTGGTCCTAACCCTTTGTAGATTTTAGACCCCTTAAAAATTATTTTCCACTTCTCTCTACTATTTAGTTCTTTACCAGATTTCTCTCTCCCATATCTTCAATTACATTTTTCCACTTACTTTTTGGACTCCCCATCAGCCTTTCAAGTACTGGTGTCCACACACCAAGAATTTCCTTACAGATCAAGTTTTGTGCCTAATCCAGGCAGATCGTAGTGATTTTATCTGTCTTACATATTTTCTCCCTCCACTACCTGTTCATGATCCATTCTGATGCAGGAAGTTCCACATCATTTCTATGAGGGCCATATTCCTTATTAATTTTCTTTTAAAAACCTTTTATTAGTTCCTCTCCATTCTGGCCACTGCCTTATATTAATACTAGTCTAATCAAATTTCTGTATATCTGCAGTTTTGCATGTTTGTTTAGAGTATCTGAGGTCATCAATTTCTTGTGTCAGCAATAACTGATTGCACTTAAAATTTGTGAATGTGTGGTGTCTTTGGTTTAGAGTCATCTACATGTTGTAAAGCATTATTATTAGTTGTCTGTTTTTTTTTTAGCATAATAATAATTATTATTATTTCACCTTTTGAATTTTACCTTTCACCTTTAAATTTTTTAATTTCTCCTTTTGCTGCTGATCTCATTTGTACATAATTCTATTGCTGTGTTTTAGTCAATCTATCCAATTTTTCTTGTAAGCAGTAGATATTTCTGCTGCGCTGTGAAAATAATCTTTGGATGAAAAGCAAAATGACAGCAACAATTAGTAAAACAATCACACATTTTTCTAAATGTTACTTATACACCCAAGCTAAAAATTTTATACATAACCGTACATGCAAAACTCTCAATATTTTTTTGTCATAATGAAACAATCTCACTAAATTCATAAACAAATAATCACTTGATACTGTGTTTCTTGGACATACTACCAACACTCGGTTACTACTGCTGCACCCACTGCAAATTCTATATAAATCCATGCTCTCTGAAGGACCATAGGTAAGCACCTTGGCATTGTAGTACATAATTTATACCATCCCTTCATCCCTTTCAAGACAATTATCTATTTCGACACTAATAATCACAAAAGGGGATAGATGTTTCTTTTTAATGCTTCTATGGCAAGTTTGATACACTTTAATAACATTCAACTATAAGTCAATAGAAGTTTAATGAAGAAAGTTGTGTTAGTGGTTGAAATCACAAGCAGAATGATCACTGTTGCACACCACTATATAAAATATATAAGTCAATACTTATAATACTGTTTAATACTTTTTCTTACCTATGAAATACACTTAATCTACCTTCAAAATAATAGAAAGCTGACTCTGTTTCAGTGTCAAAATTATTACAGTATAAAGGATTCACACATATAAGTACATCAATGATCAAATAAGTGTTAAAATTTTATTTAGTGTCTACATTCACAAGCTTTCATTGTGGAATTATCTATAGTACACTATAACTTTATGGTAATATCAAGTAATAATAACAATTTCTCAATAAAAAAATCAATTTCCATTATTATTCTAATTTCAATTAGTTTTATAAACTTGACTGTATGAGGCCTAAATACAAATAGTAGTGAAAAAATCATACAACAGTCTGGAAATATTCATATGACACCACATTCATATAAATTATTGTTACACCAATATCCAGAATTCAATATAATTTTTTACATTCATGTTACTTGAGTACAGTTGATGTAGTAAGAGTTTTAACATTTTTAAAATTTTAATTAAAAATATAAATTAAATATGAATAAAAAATCTGATATTCTAAATGTATATAAAACGTATTTTAATAAACATACTTTTGGAGCTAAATCCAGGTTAAATTTACGATATGCTGCCTTAATTTTATTTTGGCTCCAATTTCTGATATCAGTCTGTTCTTTCTGCTTTTCTCCTTCAGTCTCTTTTTCTCCCTTTTCTTGTTCACCACCATCAGACTTGGCATCTGCTTCTCCTGATTTCGATGCTTCTGTTCCTTCCGACTCTGTCTGGGTATCTTTAGTAGATTGAGCATCTGCATTTTTTTCAACTTCAACTAAATCCCTGTACAAAATGACAAAATATAAAGGCACTATAATGTTAGTTACTAATGTAACACTGAACTCATGCTAAAAAAAAAGTATCATCATATTGTTACACATTCACCTCCTCTTTGTAATTATCAACCCGAAGCTGTTAGATAAGCTATAAATGAAGTATGTTCACCAAACGCGAATGAGACCAGCTTCAAAAAACTCACTACACTGCTCTTCTATGAGTATTTCCTGTACACTCTACTAAGTACTCCAGAGACAGATTGGTATTACTAAAACAGCAAGAACGTTAACATTCACAAACCTTTCATGTAATGTGTTCTTAATTGCACAGCACTTCCTGGAAATGTCTGTGCATCGATTAGAGTGCAGCATTAGTAGGATGAGCTTACTGTTTTGTATTCATGTTGCTTCTGTGTTGTCACAATTAGTATCAATCAACAGCAACTTATCACCTTCAGTGGTACCAACCCACTCATGTATAGAAACATGTCAACAATGTGACTACACTGATGCAGCAGACTTCAGATGCATACAGTTTTCCTGATATGTACAGTGATAACAACGATTAGTGCAATTTTGAAAATGATAGAGGAAAGCAACCAGAAAGAAAATGGTATTAAAAGTGGTCATTCGTATTTCAGAAATTATGCATGTACTTTTTTGGCAAAAAGAAAGGTAATCCTTTTTTTGATCTATTGTTTTTGACCAATTGATTGCTCTATGAAAACTAAGGGTACGCCAAATAATTAACATATAATACTACCAATAATTTCAAAAGTGCTAATCTAAAGCACCACATTTTGAATCACCAGAAGTCAAAACACAATGCTACAAAAGCACTACACAAGTGGAACAATGTTAAAATTATGACAAAAAACATTATTAATTAAATCCTTAAATTTTTAGTGACCGTCAATCAGTGAATGTTTTAGTGGATGGTTAGTGAGGATCAGTCAATAATACAACTTTTAGTTATTTTGCGTCGACGTTTCGACAATATTTATTGTCATCTTCAGAACAATTGTTGCTGACGCCAAACAGATGTGTGTTTGGCGTCAGCAACAATTGTCCTGAAGATCTGAAGATGACAATAAATATTGTCGAAACGTCGACGCAAAATAACTAAAAGTTGTATTATTGACCGATCCTCACTAACCATCCACTAAAACATTATTAATTAAGTACAACACTACCGACTCGGAACATAAAGTTTTTTATTGGTAAAAAACTTTTTAGTTTTACTTAAAGTTTTTTTTTATTGGTAAAAAACTTTGTGTTCCAAGTCGGTAGTGTTATACTTATAATTAGTTAATAAACGGACATGTCATGAACAACAAAATCCAAGAAAAACATAATACTAATACCAAGATGTTGATACTAATGTCATCTTTGTTTATCTATAGGAGCAAACATTGAAAAGAGTTTTAAATTCCTGTGTTCAACGATTACGTATAAGGTAACTACAAGTTTGGTGTGTGGCATTTGAGATTGGCAAGAGAGGGTTTAGCTTTTAATTTAGTATCCTAAAATAAAACACACAGTTCCTTTAAAATAACAGAGACTGTTAATTCATAATCTATTAATAAGAGACTTTTCCGTTGCATGTACAAATTTTTGTAGGAAACACTTTTGTAACACAAATTAAACAAAAATGAAAAACCATCATGGTAACATGTTTAACTCAAAAAGAGAGTTGTTATACGTCACACACTACTATTAACTGTTCTTGTATATGTGTTACCAATGTTAAGTATACATAACATATACATAATATGCAGTATGCATTTTTTCCTAACACTGGTTGTTTTATGTAATGGAACAAGCACATTTTATATTTACTGTATAATTAAAATTGTAATCTAACCTGAATTAATTAACACATATGCAAAACAAATTACTCATGTATAGTCAAATTTATAACACGAATTTCACTGTCTATCGAAGTCCTCCATCCTGTCTAGAAGTTGCGAACACTCCAAACAACATTTCTGAATTGTGTCGTTTATGGACAATACCTGAAGCTCATTCCTAATGTTCTCATTATGCAAACAATATCACCTTGTACAACCCCCCTTTGTTCATCTCAGAAAACTCATTTCTGAACTTCGAATTTGGTTTATAATCTTCCTTGTAGGCACCCACGATTCACATCCATACATTACTGCTATTGTTTTATAACATTGAATACTTGTTTCTTTCCTTGTTTTATTCTTTACTGTCCTATGTATGATGCCATGCACCATATGAAACTGTAACGGTACAAACCGAGGAGACTATACAATTTAAAGCTTTTATTTAACCAGAGTATATTTTTGGGTCACCGACTATAGCTCCGTGTGAGGTACGGAATGCAGACTATCAGCAAGGGTGCGTATTCATGCGTACGCGCGCACGTGTGGGCCGACTTTCCCAGCGTGAAAGAAACGTACATACATTCCAGAGCCGAACATGTGATGGGAACAAAGGAGTGCGAGCTGATGACAACGCCTAATACCTGGCGGGTAGGCAACCAAACACACACAGTATAGTTCAATAGCAGCAGTCGGCAATATATCGTCAAACAGAGTGGACACAAAATTAACCGTAGCCTCGGACGATATTTTTGTAGACCGAAAAGTTCTAAGTAGGTCTACCAAAATGCGATTTTAAACCGTATAACAACAAACATTTTATAATACCGCTGGAAAAACCGTTCAGAAAGTGAATGTGGATAGTTCTGTGAAGAATACGAAAACAACATAGTGTACCATAGTTTGAACCCCGTGCCTCTAAATACAAGGAGGAGATAAATTTATATGTTCGTTTATTTTTGGCCAGAAATGCGTCGATAAAGGGAAGGGGTAATGAGCTCAATAAATGGAGTGTAACAAGTGTAAAGATAACGAGAGAGTGAGTGATGTAATAAAGAGGGAGAAAGAAAACGTTAAAGAGAATACTGGTTTGTATAATAATAGCCTATATAGAATTTACATATTTTGGTATTGTAACATCATTAACAAAAGTGTAGAAAAAGTAGAGAAGGGAAAGAAAGAATTTAGTTTTTATAGTAAATAAAATAGTATTTGAATTTTACATAAATATGTGTTAGCGTAGTTATTTTGCCGTTACCATTTCCTAGTGTTCTGTGCTGAAAAACTCGTCTAAATGTTTCCATGGAATCCTCTGAATTGTGGGTAGTTAGATGGCAAAATTGTCCAGTTTTAATTAAGGTAATGTATAAAAGTTTCCATATCTGTCCTTAAAAGATATTGGTGGCGACTCTGAACTTCTGTTGGCGTTTTTTAAAAGGTAAGTAGCGAGAAAAAGATCGCAGGTAAGGTTCTGGCAGAATATTCTTTTTATTTTAAGTTAATAAATTTGGTTGTAACTTCACAAATGGCGACTACTGCCAGGATCCGAGTATAACTTTATACGAGGTAGACCTGTTTTAAGCACAGAAAATAGGAATTGGTAATGGCGTACTGGTAAGATTTATCATATATATTTACGTATATGACTAGGTTATGTTTGGGTAGTGTAACGTTGTAATGTGTCAAAATGGGGGCTTTTATTTTTTATTAAATTTATTTAAATTTCTTTAGTATCATCATTGCAAGTCCCATGTGAAATAGTGTTGGATTCAAAGAATGAACGTTAACATAACTTTTTGGGCTGGGTGTAGTCGGAGAACGCAATACTTAGTTGTGAACCGAATAATTGTCACGTACTGTGAGCGCATACACAGCCCGGGCGCACTTTCTATGCACAACAGTTAGAACCAATGCGACAAAAATGGCTAAGCAGAAAGATTTTCTTGCCATGTGCTTTGGAGATGGAGGAAATCAAGGAAGAGGCTCCACCCACCTAAGCCTCTAATATCGTCACCGCCTAACGTCGCTGGTTAACTTGACACATGGACAGTCCATACTGACGGCAGTGCCTTCCCGTTCATCAAAAAGGTATAGTGTGGCTTGTTCTCACTCTCAGCCCAGTCATCACCCTGGCCGGTGGTATTAGACTAGACTCATAAAAAACCGAGTCTAATTTTAATAAAATGTATTAAATTTCATCAAATGTGATAGCAGAATAAATTAGGAGTTAATAAGACAAGAACAATGAACAAAGTTTAATGATATTCAATGAAAGTGCGTAAACACGCGTGATGCAATGGCATTGGACCACGTAAGTTTTGAATACGCAACAGTTTTTTTTAATAAATGGGCGAAGAAAGTAACAGTTAAAAATTAGATTCATTTTGGGCATAAACTAAAAATAAAATAAAATGAGATCTCAAATAATTCTGTATGTGAGTCGTGTGTGTATATAAGAAAAAATAAAAGGTATTGGTTCTCTTAGAATGATAGATATTAGATAGTTAAAGTTTTTATGTAGATAAAAATGATAATGATGTATTTAATATGTTAAAATTAATAATGTGAAAGGGTTTACAGTTTTTTTTATATTTCATGCATGGAAAGAAGTTTGAATACTAAATGTCACATTAAACAAAATAAAATGTTATCTACTATATTAAATAATTTGTTAAACAAGTTATTTACAAACACCTCATTTCATTTGCTGCACTGATCAGTTCGTCGTACGAACGGGGTTAGTCCACCACCAGAGATCCGGCCGACACATATATAAGAACTTAAGGTAGGTGGAAGTGAAAAATTCATTTATTAACAAATTTAAAAATACAGTTACAATGGTGCCGACAGTGCAGGGAGTGAAATCCGGTTGTGAAAGCAGCAATATTTAATTTACGTAAAATTTATGTAATTATGGTGTAAGATTTATGTGATAGTATAATGTTTTGAAGGGAGGATTCAGCAATTGTAGTTATATCATAAGTAAAAATAAGTTATAAATCAGTTAAAAATGTCTGATAACGAAAAAGAAATTAATTTGTTAGACTCGGCTACAGTGAGAGTGGCTTTGGGTCAATGAACCCGTCACTGAGTGTGAGTGAGGTAGGGCAGTCAATTCAAACAGCTGATTCAAACAGTCAATCAGTGACGGAAAGTAACGTAACTGATTACATAATGATAGATAATGCTGAAGCAAAATCGACTCCTGTAGTTACAAAAATAAGAGAACCGTCATTGGCTGATATAATGAATTTTATGAGTAAACGTTTTGATGCCAATGACGAAAAGTTTGATAGTAAATTTGATAAACTGAGTAATGATATTAATGAGCAGAAAATAAAATGTGAAGAACAGAATATTAAAAATGATACTAATTCTGAAGAACTTAAAGAACAAAATATTAAGTTTGAGAAGAGTATAAGTATAAAGTTTGATGATCGAAGTAATGCATTATGTAAACGTATTGATGAACGTTTCCAGACAGCTATAAAACAAATACAAGATGATGTAGATAACGTTACAAGAAATACCGGTAAGTGTAGTGGGAATGTAATTAATGAAGTAACTGAGAACAAGGTAAGTGGTAATTACAGTAATGAGTCCAATATTGCAGTAAAAGGGGAGAATAACAATAATATAATTAAGAATGTGGTGTTAGAGAATAAAATTGTGAATATTGAGAGTGCTAATGAAGTTTTAGTTGAAGTAGATTGTAACAATGGAATGTTAGTGAGTGTTAATCAGTAAGAGAGAGAGTATGAAGAAAGTTTACAGGTAGAGGAGTTGCAGAGGGTAAAGTTTTCTCATGGTGTTGTGGGGGGTGAAGAAAGGTCTTCACGAATGTATTGGGTAGCCTACCAATAATTGTCCTTTGAATTTTTGTGTTGTTCCTGGAAGAACCAGGAGGTGTTTTATTATAGCAGTACCCTCTGTATGGGATGGTAGAGAAAATGTGATATGGCGTTATGGTGAGAGATATTTAGAGAGAGAGTTGTTTATAGATAGGGAGAGAGAGATATTCACATTAAGTAGAAGCTATAAGGAGTTAAAAGAGAAGTTAAAATTTGAAAAAATAGATGATATGAAAGACTTACCTTGTTATGAAGATAGTACAGTGTAACGGGGCTATTTTGAAGGGTATAATTTTTATTCAATTTGATAATTATTTGGGGACGATCTGTTTGGACACCTTTTGCGGACAATAACACATGCTTTATTGGACACCCTGTAGACAATTCAGTACCAGTCTGTGCCTAGTACACAACGATAACAGCATCAGAATGCGAGCCGGTGCGTGTATGCTTGTATTTTCCATTGGGGAGAAGTAACAAAAATTTCGTAGCTAACAACCAGATATAATGGAATGTGGCGGTGAGTGTGCGCTCGTGTGCCACTACCTATACTCTCGACACCAAAGTCGATCACCGGAACCTGCCATGTAAGAGCCGCAGCCAATCACAGCGCGAGCTGACGGAAATGAATGTGACCGACGCACTTTGGTAGCAGTAGCCACTCCACCACAACACGAGACCACGCGTGGTTCTATAAAAATTTGTTTTTAGCTAAATACGGTCGGCCGGCCAAAACACCAGTATAGTTTTAATGTGTACAAAAGTGCAGTCATAATGTAACAGTAAACGCAGTAAGTCATCAAAAGTGCGGGCATAATTTTGAACATCGAAAAAGAGGAATAAGTGTGTGACGTGCCATGGGGTCGGTGGGGGCTCCACTGCAACAAGTAACAGTATCTCATTCAAGTATTTCTTTAATAAAGGCCTAAATTAAGTAAAGGTGGGGTTCTGAAATGGTATGAATGTGCGTGTGAGCAATCTGGGTCGTTTTTGATAAAAAATAAGTTAGTATTTAGATTATAGCCAGTAGTAGGTAAATTTTAATAGCAGGCATATACGAATTAAATATTGGTCGGAGTACTAACTCAACAATGAAAGTCATAATGTGAAGTAGTTTCACAATTCATTATGTATCATATTGTACGATAAAAAGAACGAGGTGCATTTTAGTAAATTTAAACTGGAAAGAAAACAGAAAAAATGTCATGCTAAACAAATAAAATATCATTTTATTTGAGTTTGTAAAATATGTGTTTGTTAATTTGCATTCACCTGTGTTTTTTCTCTGCCAAGAGTACATCAGACGACACCTGGTAAATTATCGATAAGGTAAGTAACTAGAGTCTCAATATTTTAATTTAAAAAACAAGTAAAGCTTCAGTTGCCGCCTATTAATAGGTACAGATTTATAGATTTTAATAATTAATTAAACTCGTACTGCTTCAGTTGGCGCCCGATTAACAGTGACGTAAATTAATTTTTAATTGAATAGAAACTAAATTAATTTACAACCTGATCGAAAATGGCAGAGAAAAATAAGAATGCAGATTTATGTGAAAGTAGTGTAGAAGAATCTATTTTAAACGTTACGCAAGACAATTTAATTTCAACAAACGAAAATAGTGATGAGAATGTACAATTAGAAATACTGAAGGTACACGAAACAGTCGAAGTTGAGTGTAGTAGTAAAAGCAATAGTGTAGATATATTTAATCAATTAGCGTTGATTATGGAAGAAATGAAAAAGAATAATGAGAATTTGAATGAGTTTAGAACGGAAGTCAAATTAGAAATAAACATAGTAAATGATAAACTTGACAAACAAGATGAGAAAATCAAATCAGAAAATAATTTAAAATCTGAAATCAAATCAGAAATAAATGCTGTAAATATTAAACTTACCGATTTAAATAACGAGTTCATGAATGTAAGGAGCAAATTGAGAGTGAGTGAAATAAATATGACTAGCCGCTTAGAAAGTATGAATAAAACTATTGCGGGCATGAAAGGTGAGATAATGATAAATATAAATAAAATACAAGAGGAAATAAACGAAAGTAGAACGCTGAAGGAGGAGGTAGAAAATGACAGTTACGAGTGATTGTGACGAAATAACAGACAACCAGGGTAATAATAAAATAACAAATAATTACGAAAATGAATTAACAACCGATAGTAGTAAGATAGTTGAAAACGAGATATATAAAAATAATACCGTGAAAATAATTAGCGACCATAATAATATAGAAACAGTGAGAGAGAGAGAGAGAGAGAGAGAGAGAGAGAGAGAGAGAGAGAGAGAGAGAGGAGAGAGTGTTTGTAAGTTAGAGAGAGAGTATGAAGAGAATGATTTTGTGAATATAAGGCAGAGGGTAGATTTTCCCCAGTTTTATGGTAAACCAAGCTGGTTACAAATGTTTTTGAAGGGCAAGAGTCCCTTAAAGGAAAGCGATGTGTTTCTACGTAATTTTTTAATTTTTAGTAGGCGTTTTTATGATTTAATACCCTCTGTACGGAATGATAGCAAAAGTATGAATTTGTGTTATGGTGAAAGATATGTTGACAAGAAGGTAAAGTTATTTAAGGTTAGTAGAGGTTATGACAAATTAATACAGAGATTAGACATTGAAAGAGTTATTGATAATAAGTACTTACCTTGTGAAATAGTTAGTACAGCAACTGATGTTATAGACTACTTACTTTATGACAAAGCAAATACAGCAGCAGATAATAATGATAATGAAACTGTAATTGACATAACTATGACAGATCGTACTAAAGGCGACTGGACTATACTCGATGATAATAAATTACATAATTTAATAACAGGGAATAATCCTGTTGATATTGTGGAAGAATATAAAAATTTGGATAATCTTATATGAATAAAAATAATATAATGTGTTTAGTAAAAAATCAACTGTGTAAACGTAAAACCAGATTTTTGTACGATGATTTGGGGTAAAGACAATGAATGTTTATGAACGTTTAATCATGTAATTAATAGTTTTGGAATGGACTGCTTTACAAAATGAAGTGTGGTAAACTGAAAAATAATGACAAAGATTTGTAAATAAATTTTAGTGAAATTAATTGTTTGTATTGTAACAAGTATGTAATGTAAACAATGTGTGTAGGTATTAGAAATCAATTTAATAATAATAATAATAATAATATTTTGAGCAGACTGAATAAATAACAAGAATAATTATGAAAGTAATTAAGGAATTGTAATTGTTTTGATAATAATTGAAATATGTTGTGTTCTTGAATAACTGATGGAATTAAAGTAATTTGAGAGGTTTAAATATTTTTGATTGGTTTACAATGTTATATAATTGCATTTTGATAATGAATTTAAATTATTTTATGAGATTTAAATTTGATAACAGTTAATAAATGAATAAATGTAGGATGTATTTAGTTGTGGAATCATATTATCATTATTGTTTCAGAAGGTAATGGAGATGTATTGTTTTGGAATCATATGTTTTGAATGAGGTACTGTGAGTATGAATTTTATAATACAAGTTAAATAGAGTAAAATGTCTACATGTGTTGAAAAGATTTTAAACTCAATGATGAAATTCTGATTTTCTGATGAAAATCTCAAATGATGAAACTAATTTGAGATAGTTGTACTAAATAGAAACCATAGTTAAAAGGTAATAATAACTGAAATGTGATGTAAAATAAAGGTTAATAATAAATTTGAAATTTTTGAAGAATCTAAGGGTAGTAAGTGATAAATAATTAAATGATGATATATAAAAGAGTTAATAAAAATTACAAGTTATAATGTTTATAATTTTCTATACAAATTATTTATACAAGATATATGGGCAATTTTGAGGGGTTGTGTGGTGTTGATAGAAGTGATATAATTATGGAATGTAGAGACTGCAAATGTAGAAGGACATTAAGTTTAGCTATAAGTAGGCTAGTACAGTGGTGGCATGTGCCACTGTAGATAGCAGTAAGTGTTGGGGAGTGACAGAGAGTGTTACCTCCATCGGAGGCCAAACTGGCATAAAATACACTGCACAACTTTTATATAATTTTATATTATATGTTGATTTGTTGCCATGCAGTGTATTATAAAATGGAGTTAAGCACGCCTGAATTTAAAGTTGATTTCCCCGCCTTTTCGGGCGATTACTGCCTTACCAGCACTAATCGTGGTTTTGGACGACGGCCAGCTATGGGCAGAAATTGTAGAACTGACCATAGCTGTGCTTGAAATTGGTATAAATTTGAAATTAATGGGGGGTGACTTTAGGCGAAATTCCCGGAACTATGGAACAGCGGCTGCCACTCTGTTTGTGTGGGGAACAGTTAACCAGGTGGTAGACCTGTTTTAAGGGCGTAAATATGAAACAATAGATATTATATCTAATTAATTTAAAAAAATGTAAGGCCGAAGCAAGGACACGGAGATGCCAAAATTCCTCCACCAATGCCGTCCTTGTGGAAGCAGCTGAACGCCACGGTTCAGTGGGGGGTACAATAGTGTGTGTGGAAAAGGAGGTTACTCAGGGGAGTAACGAATGTAAAAATTTGTTTTTATAACTAAATGACACTGACCAGCCAATTCCATTTTTGACTTGAGAAGTGGTTACTGTAGACGACTGACACGTATTATACTCTGTGTTATGTTTTATAAATAACGTTACGGATTTTGAAAAATGATTCCAGTAGATAAGGTGTTTATGGTGTTTTATTTTGTTTGTTAGGTTTGAGTGTGTCATTGTTGTTATTCTGTTAGTGTATAAGAATTATGAGCATATACCATGTATTTTGTATTGTATAATTTTGTGTAGTGTAGGTAGGTCAAGGTCATTTACCTGACACAGAGAGATCAGCTGATGGGTTGTATCCTGGTCCATATGACCCATACATATTTTTATCCACATAATTGCTAGTTATATTTTTTAATAATTTTCTTTAGTTACCAGAATAACCATTTAATAAAAAGTTATTAAATTTTAATAAAATTTTTGAACAAAAAAAAAATTTGCATTAAGGTACGTTGTTGAAAATTGTAAGGTTCCTTATAAGTGGGGAAGGTGCCAGCTGATTTATGAGGTATATTTTATGTTCTCTTTTGTACTCAAGGGCTTTTATGGTGAATTTTGAATTTATAGTAGGAATAAGTTGTGTATTTTATTTGTTCATTATTATAAAAAGTAAGAGAGTTATAAATTCCATTAAAAGATTTTGAAAAAGTAAATTGAGAAAGGAAATGAAATTTAAAAGTTAAAATGTTTTAATTTTGAGTAGGGAGCTATGTACAATACAATAATGAAAATGTGTACGTACCCAGTAATTGCTAAAAGCGACCCAACGTGCATGTAAGGGGGAATATATCGGTTGAGGATTTGGCATGGTATGAGGCCAGGGGTTTGATTTTGGGGGTAGAATGTTAGAAGCTTAGGTGCGCTGTGGTGCGTGTCTGTTCGATTTTATGGTGTTGGGATCTCTGACAGAGAAGTCCAGTAATATCGTTCAGGTGCAGCCATAGTCACCGAGCTAGGGTGGTAGTTTACCCATGATGCGTTAAGAAATTTATGGGGGGTTATTGGCACCATATCTTCACCGATCCTCTTAGGGGTTTAGCAATGAGCGTTCTTCTGTTTCAGCAGATCTCTCATTGGGGGGGGGGGTATTGTAACCGGGCTATTTTAAAGGGTATAATTTTTATTCAATTTGATAATTATTTGGGGACGATCTGTTTGTACACCTTTTGCGGATAATAAGACGTGCTTTATTGGACACCCTGTAGACAATTCAGTACCAGTCTGTGCCTAGTACACAACGATAACAGCGTCAGAATGCGAGCCGGTGCGCGTATGCTTGTATTTTCCATTGGGGAGAAGTAACAAAAATTTCGTAGCTAACAACCAGATACAATGGAATGTGGCGGTGAGTGTGCGCTCGTGTGCCGCTATCTATACTCTCGACACCAAAGTCGATCACCAGAACCTACCATGTAAGAGCCGCAGCCAATCACAGCGTGAGCTGACGGAAATGAATGTGACCAACGCACTTGGGTAGCAGTAGCCACTCCACCACAACACGAGACCACGCGTGGTTCTATAAAAATTTTGTTTTTAGCTAAATATGGTCGGCCGGCCAAAACACCAGTATAGTTTTAATGTGTACAAAAGTGCAGTCATAATGTAACAGTAAACGCAGTAAGTCATCAAAAGTGCAGGCATAATTTTGAACATCGAAAAAGAGGAATAAGTGTGACGCGCCATGCGGTCGGTGGGGGACTCCACTGCAACAAGTAACAGTATCTCATTCAAGTATTTCTTTAATAAAGGCCTAAATTAAGTAAAGGTGGGGTTCTGAAATGGTATGAATGTGCGTGTGAGCAATCTGGGTCGTTTTTGATAAAAAATAAGTTAGTATTTAGATTATAGCCAGTAGTAGGTAAATTTTAATAGCAGGCATATATGAATTAAATATTGGTCGGAGTACTAACTCAACAATGAAAGTCATAATGTGAAGTAGTTTCACAATTCATTATGTATCATATTGTACGATAAAAAGAACGAGGTGCATTTTAGTAAATTTAAACTGGAAAGAAAACAGAAAAAATGTCATGCTAAACAAATAAAATATCATTTTATGTGAGTTTGTAAAATATGTGTTTGTTAATTTGCATTCACCTGTGTTTTTTCTCTGCCAAGAGTACATCAGACGACACCTGGTAAATTATCGATAAGGTAAGTAACTAGAGTCTCAATATTTTAATTTAAAAAACAAGTAAAGCTTCAGTTGCCGCCTATTAATAGGTACAGATTTATAGATTTTAATAATTAATTAAACTCGTACTGCTTCAACAGAAATAAGTAATGATAATGTTGATAATTATATTGAATGCTTACCTGTGCATGTATCAATAATAGATGATTCTGAAATTGAGAGGTTAGATTATAATAATACAGAGGTGACAGATAATAATACAGACGGTGACAAGACCAAAACTAATGAAGTAGACAGGTTATATGATTTAATATTAATGTGGGACAGTCCAGTAGATTATTATATGGGTTTTGCGGGACAAGTTGAAATATTAAAGAATTATTATATAAATAATAATAATGAAATGAGTGTGAGTAAAGATGATAATTGTTATATAAAAATAAGACTAGTTTACGATGATGGGGGTTAGAAACAGTGAATGAACATTTTATTAGTTTAGTTTATGGTGATGACCTGACTAGATTAGGAAATGAGGTGTGGTAAACAGAAAAATGACAAGAAATTGTAAATAAATTTATAGTGAAATTAATTGTGTCTATGGTGTAAAATGTATTTTATGTAAACAATGTATGTATGTAATATTTTAGCAGACTAAATAAATAATGAGAGTTGGTGTAACGGGGCAAAAGGGGTGAGACAGGTTTTGATCATTTTAACCAGTAAACCAATCTATTTGAAAGTTACTATTCGGAAACAATCAGTACAAGGTACGCCTTGGGAATTGTGACAAAGGAATGTGCAGTTATCAACGAGGGTGCGTATTCACCTTCATGCGCGCACTCCCTCGGCCAACGTTCTCATGGTTTCGGCATGTATGAATACATTCTTTCGCGGCGAGTGCGCAGAAAACAGCGTCAGTCGGCAAAAAACATCTCAACGTAACGGACGCGAACAGTGGTGTGTGTCCGCCGGCTACCAGTTTGCATCTCGTTTGCATATAAAAATATAAAGAAAATAGTATCTATCATCAACAGTAGGCTCGTGGCCAGACGAACACGGAGTCCCCGCGAGCCGAAAATTCATTAAAAGTATTAGAATGTGAGTTCAACTTAACAGCAATTTAACATGGACTAACTGTGAGATATTAATTCATCATCAGTGATATCAAAATTAAATCGTCAGTGATAACTTGATTCGGACAAACCTGTGAACAAAGAAAAGTACGGAGTGCAACACGTGATCTGCAAGGACACCCAAAACCAAGTAACCGTATAATATATAAACTTTTACAGTCATGAAAACTGTAACGTAAAGAGATCTCTAAAGTATGGGGAATAATTTAAATACCGTATGAGAGTGTGCGTGAGCAAACTGGGTTGCTTTGTATAATTGATTAGAATAAATAATTGAACCTTAAGTATAAGAATTAATAGATAAATGGTCTTTGTGTTTTTGTTTAAATTGATGTCATAAATTTTATCAAACGGGTCGACCGCCCCACAGTCATGTTGTTTATTTGAAGATAACGAAGGAAGGAATATGTGGTTAAATCATAAAAGATAACTATAAGAAATAACTAAATCGAGTTGAGTTAGTTAACTGTCAATGAGCGTAGTTCTTACTATACAAAACCCTGAATCACGTTTATAGGCCACATGGTTCGTGTGAAGGACTCTGACCTGTAATTGGCTTGTAAAGGTAAGTTTATTATTGTGTTTATTAATAATAAAAATGAGATAAAAAGAATAATACTACAATTGGCCCCCGAACTTGGACAGCTTTTACAAATTAAATTTTGTACAAGCCACACTTACTCGTGGGTATAAGCATGATTTGGAGGTTAAGTGGTATGCGTACTAATTACGTATAAATGATGTTGTTATAGTTAAGTGATACGTATAGAATACAGTTAAGACTGATTTTGGTGTAGAGGAAAATCTCATAAATAAGCTAAAAATGGATAATAATGAAAGTAAAGTCAGTATGATTGATGTAACTGTCACGGGGGAGGTAGAAATTCATTCAGACCCGAATGTGGTCAAAGAAAATGTTTTATGCGAAGTAGATGATGTAAACGATTCAGGAATGGAGACAACTCCAAGCCTGATAGATGAAAGTAGTTTAACACAATCTGTAATAATACATAATGCAGAAGCAAAATCTACTCCAGTAGCGACTAAAATAAAAGAAAAAGAGTATTCAATGGATGATATATTCAATTTATGAGAGCAATATCTGATGATATTAAGCAGAGTGTGAATATCAAGTTAGAAAGTAGCTTTAGCGAAGTCAAGAGTGATTTCGATGTAGTAAATAGTCGTTTTGATGTCAATGATAAAAAATTTAATGAATTAAGGGGTGAGATTGAACAACAAAATATCAAATGTGAAAGTAATTTCAATGAGTTGAAAAACCATATTAATGAAATTAGTCAGTGTTTAGAAAATATAAATGAGATATTTACCAGTAACGTTAACAAATTAGAACGGAATATTGAGAAAATGGGAGAGTGGAGAACAGATATAGGTAAGTGCAAAATAAATGAAAATAACGGAAATATAAGTGTTAGTTTAAATGCAAAACAGGTGGCGGTACACAAGGTAAGTAATAATGATAATTCTAATAATGAGTCAACAAGTAGTAGCAAAATAAAGAGTGATAACAATGATATAGTTAAAAACGGGGTTGAAACTCTATGAATTAATTAAATTATAATCAACTCTTACCTTAGGGTTTTATTCCAAGGGTCGTTCAGACGAAAACAGCTGCAAAAAGGATTATTTGGATTTGATATAGGCAAAGATCAAATACACCGTTTGTGCTAACACATTGCCTCTGATTTATTATTCAAAATGACTACTTCGTCTCTCTTTCATAACATTTAGAGCAAATACTTGTAGAAGGAGCAACAATTTGTGAAATCAAAGTTAGTAACAAAATATTTCCTAATTAGCTAGCTTATGACAACTATGGTATACCACAACTATTTATTATTTGTAATGAACCAATACGTGCTTTGGCTACACACTCACACACATTCGTTCTTTGATTTTATCGTTCTATTTAAACCCCACTTCGAGATCTCTGATGTACATTTTAGATTTAGATTTATTTATGTTGAATTATACTCTGGGGAAAAAGGTAAAATAATCTTGGTTAAAACTCAGTTAATACTTAACGTCTGAAGAACTCCGCTGTTTTGCACCTCTGCTGTGAATGCACTGTTTAACACACCATGATTTAGTTTTTCACTGTTTAACCGCGGTACTGTTATTGCTTATTTCAAATTAAGTTGATGCGCCACTATTACTTTAGTTCACTTTAAAATAGCATTTAGTTTTGTTTTGTCAGCCGACATAAATTTTCGAACACTTAGCTCGCTTAGGTTGGCCGCGCGTTATACAGTTTTTTGTATTAGTTTTAGTATTTTCAAAGATAGGCCTACTCTTAACTGCGGCCTATCTTACACCCGAGGCCACTATGTAGTTTTTATCTGCACTGTATGCTGCTTATTACCACTCTCTCTGATGACACACAGCAGACTGTAGACTGTTTCACAAGGCTGCTGCTGGGTGGTTACGCAACACGTCTGGCAGTTGTTTTGGCTGACTGTATGTGTGTTGCATTGCTGTACTGGAGGCTCCTTACAGGTGAAGTCTGGCAATTTGGAAAGTGCTTAAAATGATGATTTGAATTAATATGAAATTAAGCTGGGGTGGCTCACAATTCCGTACCGTTACAATACCCCCCCAATAAGAGGTTGAAGGCCGAAGCATTCAAACTCTTATTGCCTAGACCTAAGAGGATCAGCGAGGATATGGCGCCGCAACCCCCCTGAACACTCTACTAAATCATGGGTTCTTACCCCCCTAGTCTGGGGACTGCGACAGCACCCATCCGATCTTACTGGACTTCTCTATTCGAGATCCCAACACCGAAAAATCGAACAGATACCCGACCCAGTATCGCCTGACTTTAAAACATGTAATTAAAAAAATCAACAAACGGCCTTCCATCACTCCATATCCCACATCTGATTTGTTTCCTCTTAGCCGTACTGGTTCATTGACAACGTACTGGCTCATTTTATATTATAGACCCTAAAGAATAATATTAATAAAACAATATTGGTTTACAATGATACACATAAATTCCAATTAAATTAAATAATATTCCCCATACAATGTTGCCCATCCAAAATAACGCCTTAATTATACAAAATGACATTAACTCCATTCATACCTACCTAGCTATTCTAAAAAAATTTTTTTTTTTTTATATGTACATATATAACCCCCTTTTAATCCCTTAAACCCTGATACCCGTTACATTTTAATGTGGTCTGCACGAGGCTTCTTGGCCTTTTTCAGCCTCATCCTCGCCGTAACCCACATCTCCCTCGTGACCTGTAACTGGGTCACCGCCCATCCACACTCACTATTACCCCCCCTAGACTGTGGCGTCTAGTTGCTTTCACAAGGACTGATGCGGAAGGGGTGGACATTTTTTTCTTTTATTCCACCCCCATCCTTGCTTCGGCGTTACAATAAAATTCGGTCTTGCACCTACTAATAAAAAATGAATGATACGCCCCTAATGGACTACCACCCCTATCTGGGTGAAAATAGCCCTGTTCCAAAATTTGGTAGATTCCCCAAAAAATAACCCCCCTACTAAATATAACAGACCACCGGGTTAACAAAATAAAACAAACCACAAGCCGGTTATTATATCAAGTAAAATTTATGATTTGTCACAATTAACTACTTTCACGGTCATGATCCGGTGAGGTCATGACCACACTTAGGTGGGGAATCTACAGTTAAAATATAAAATCTAGATTAGCATTGATACAAGTTACTTGGGCAGTAATATACACATCTTATTTTCCAGACACTATCTCATCCTGAACATTTTCCATCAGTTGTCAGTGTTAAATAAATGTTTTAATCATTATTGGCATCAATTAGCATTTAATTTATAATTCCAATTTGAATTTAAATGAAAAGTTAAGTTAAATTTAAAAGTTAAGTTCATTGTTAAAAATCATTGTTTCTATTAATTTTATTACTAAATTAATTTAATTGTATTTAATTTACTTTAACTAATTCAATTAATCTCAAAAGTTACAGTAATTGCCTCATTATTATTTGGTCTGTAAAAAAATTTAATTTCAATTCTTTTCTATCACAATAAGGTTTTACTCAAGATACTGATTCAGCAGACTACAACATTCTTTGTTATTGTCACCAAGCATGACTACAGACATTAGTCTCAACATACCACACCTGTTTATATAAACACTAGTTTGCAAGACTTGTTTAGTAACTGTAAAGGTCTGAGTTGATCACCAGTCTGAGTTGATCAAATGACGTCACTGGCTTATGACATCAGAGAGGCCCTGGTAGCTGGTTTCCGCTGTCTCTGTGTACATGTACGTTGACGAATTGGAACGTGTGGAAAAGCATTGCATTGCAAAAAAAAAATATCGGTATGGAGAACCATACATGACTTCCATGTTCTAAGATTTATATTTAAAATCATATTTTAAATATGATTTTATTGAAATGAAATGTTTCCATAGAAACTACGTCTTTCTACTTATTGCTTCAGCATTAACCACAGTACTGTGGTCACTAACGTATACCACCTCACGTTTTCGCACTCGATTTTCACTGATGATGGCAGTCGATGGCACTGCCGAAAAGTCTGGTTTTACAGAAAACATTGGACTACGGCTAAACAGCCCGGGAAGCAATTTTAACAAAAAACTACTTCTGAGTTGCCGATAACATAGTACACGTATAAAAAATTCTCCCCTCCACCTTCAAATATAATTTAAATAATAGAAAATTACCCCCACCCTGTTCACCTAACCTCTTCATTTATAGATATTTCATCTACGTTTCTACAGAGGATTATTATGAGCTTCTTATCAGGATACTTTATTTATAAAAATTAAGTAGTTTACTCTTGTTAAATCATAAAATGTTTCAGGTAAACTACCCCTTTCTCTTAACCGATCTTCTCCAAAATCAATAGACCTTCAGTCCTCTACAATGTAGGGATGCATGCAAAAAAAATATTTGATTCTGTTTGAATGTGCGGCAGTTATCGTTCGTCATAAAAAAACTACCCTTTTTAAAACATAAAGCTTTGGTGATAAACTACCCCTTTCCCTTAACCGATCTTCAACAAAATCAACAGAACTTGAGTTCTCTTTAGTTCAAAAAGGTATGCAAAAACGTAGTTGATTCTGTTTGAATTTACGGCAGTTATTGTTCGTCATATAAAAAATAACCCTTGTTAAAACATAAAGGGGTAAACTACCCCTTCCCTTAACCGATCTTCAACAAAATCAACAGACTTTGAGTTCTGTATAATTCAAAAAGGTATGCAGAAGAGTAGTTGATTCTGTTTTAATGTACGGCAGTTATCGTTCGTCATAAAAAAATTTACCCTTGTTAAAACATAAAATTTTGCAGGTAAACTACCCTATTCCCTTAAACGATCTTCACCAAAACTAACAGGTTTTGAGAACTCTACAATTCAGGGCTGTATGAAAAATATTATTTGATTATGTTTGAATTTTCGGCTGTTATCGTTTGCCATAAAAAAATACCCTTGTTAAAACAAAAAACGTGGACGGTAAACTACCCCTTTCCCTTAACCGATCTTTACCAAAAACAATAGGTCTTGAGTACTCTACAAATCAGGGCCTTATGCAAAAACTTATTTGATTCTGTTTGAATTTGCGGCTCTTATCGTTTGCCATAGAAAATACCCTTTTCAAACATAAAACGTTCTCAGTAAACTACCCCTTCCCCTTAACCGATCGTCACCAAAAACATTAGGTCTTGATCGTCAACTCTACAATACAGGGTTGTATGCAATACATTGATTCTGTTAGAATTTGCGGCTGTAATCGTTTGCCAAAAAAAATAATTAACCTTGATAAAAAACCGTTGCAGGTAAACTACCTCTTTCCCTTAACCGATCTTCACCAAAAACAATAGGTCTTGAGTACTCTACAAATCAGGGCTGTATGCAACAAATTATTTGATTCTGTTTGAATTTGCGGCTGTTATCGTTTGCCATAGAAAATACCCTTGTTAAAACAAAACGTTGCAGGTAAACTACCCTTTTCCCTTAACCGATCTTCACCAAAAATTACAGGTCTTGAGATCTCTACAATTTAGGGCTGTTTGCAAAAGAGCAGTTAATTCTGTTTGAATTTGCGGCTGTTATCGTTTGCCATAGGAATAAATTACCCTTGATTAAAAAAAAACCGTTGCAGGTAAACTACCCCTTCTTCTTAACCGATCTTCACCAAAAACAATAAGTCTTGAGTACTCTACAAATCAGGGCTGTATGCAAAAAATTATTTGATTCTGTTTGAATTTGCGGCTGTTATCGTTTGCCATAGAAAATACCCTTGTTAAAACATAAAACATTGCAGGTAAACTACCCCTTTCCCTTAACCGATCTTCACCAAACACAATAGGTCTTGAGATCTCTACAATTCAGGGCTGTATGCAAAACATTATTTGATTCTTTTTGAATTTGCGGCTCTTATCGTTTGCCATAGAAAATACCCTTTTAAAACATAAAACGTAGCAGGTAAACTACCCCTTCCCCTTAACCGATCTTCACCAAAATTAATAGATCTTTAGAACTCTACACTTTAGGGCTGTATGCAAAAAATGATTTGATTCAGTTTGAATTTGCGGCTGTTATCGTTTGCCATAGAAAAAAAATCTACAGACACACAGACACTTTTCGAAAAATGACTTTTTTCATGTTTTGAGTGTAGTACAATCAGAATCTGCAATAATCTCGAACACGTTTTTTTTTGCCATCACCATACTTCCATTTCCTTAAGGAACATGGAAGTAATAAAAAACAGTCGCTCTGAGACGTTTTTAAAGTGTGGTTGACTACGTTCGGCTAAATCGTGTCTTTAAACATCGTCGCTTTGTTATAAATCAACGATATTATTATTTTGTTGTTGTGTTATATTAGTATTTGTGTTTACAGTGTTTTAAGTATCTTACTTAATATTCGACAGTTGTTCGTATTTTGTTTGCATATTCAGATCTCAGTTGGGATAATTAAAATGAGGGTTTTCGAAGGAGGAATAACACCGCTGGATATACAAAGGTTTTTAATTACTGGAGCAATTCCTGAAAAGTGTACAAAATCGTATCAATGTAGAAACTTTAAGAGACGATGTAAACTTTATGTTATTCGTGACAATAAACTGTTTTATCGTAAATGTGACAGGCTAAGAGGTACAGAAAAATTAATAGAAATTGTTCACGATAATAAAAAAAAAAAAAAATTGATGGGCGTAGCCCACAAAGGTGCTGATACTAGCAAACAAGCGATTGGTATGTCTGCACATTGAGGAATTAATAGCACCGTGGACTGGACATACTTTCACAACGGTACTACTTTAAAAATATAAAATTAAAGGTGACAGATTTTGTAAAAAATTGTGAAGTGTGTCAGAAAGTTACACCTCCATGGGTGTCTTGTGTACCTGAAATGAAGCCAATTCCTGTTCCTAAGAGAGTCATGGAACAAATTGGAATAGATGTTATGCAGTTACTAGAAGTGCAGGGCAAAAAATACATAGTGGTGGCAGTAGACTACTTTTCAAAGTGGGCTGAGGCGAAAGCCCTTAAAAATAAGACTGGCATTGAAGTGGCTAAATTTATTTATGAAATTATATGTAGACATGGTTGCCCTAAAATACAAATTAACGATAATGGTCGCGAGTTTGTAAATGAAGTTTCTAAAGAATTGCATAGACTGACGGGGACAAAACAAAGATTAACATCACCCTACCATCCACAGGCTAATGGATTAGTAGAACTGTCAAAATAGGACAATAAAAGATAAACACATGTATTAGAATCGGTCATAAATTAGCACTTGCAAAACCACACGGTGTGAAGAAAATTGTGGGTGACGGAAATTGTTGGTTTAGGGCAGTTTCCTACGTAATTACTGGCAGTGAAGGTTATCACATGGACGTTAGAAACATAGTTGTCAATTATATGGACAATGAATTGAACAACAACCAAGCCAATGATTTATTTAAAGGTAGGACGTCACTAAAAAATATGATAAAAGAAGGCACATGGGCAACTGAAAGTGAGATTTTGGAACTGCATCACTTTTGAATACAAACATTTTTGTGTACACAAAGATAAACTCAAAAAATGGAGAGAAGTGGGACTGGCAGTTATTTACAGCAGGTGCTTCAGCAAATTTAAAAAAAAGTGAAATTCAAAGCCAAAAAAATACATACATTACAAATGAAAGTGGTTGTCATTATGAAGTTGTTATTTCAGTTCATGGAATGGGTGTAGTTTAAGCAATACCTACGTGTCTACAGAAAAGTAAGTAGGCTACTATACTATTATTTTATCTCTTACTGTATATAAAGTGTAATGAAAACTAAAGACATCTTTTTATAGTGTAAATAATTAATAATTTTGTTTTTATTGTTTAAAATTAATTAATTGATACAGCTTTAAACAATTCGTTATAAAAACGAATTTTAAAAAGATTAATTATTATGGCAACTTAAATTTAGTTTCATGAAACAGATAGAAACTAATTTTGTACTGAGAATCCCCGAAATACTCCACTCTGTGCAAGCCGAAACATAACGTTTATTGCATACTGCAAAAATATTTTTGCTATTAGTCTTGTCTTTCTGATTGCATATAATTTACTTTAAGGAATAATGGTTAACACACAAACTAAGTTATTTTTTCATTCAAGTGAGTTTACGTTAAATTCGAATACTTTTAATCCTATAGTCGTTTAATTCTACAAGACCGAAGGAAGTGACAATAAAAGTAAGCGACGATATGACCATCCAATTTTGAATGCTTCATTCGCCGTGTTTAAAGATGAGCTTCTGGAATTTGGAGCTACCAACCACGAAAACATCAGCTGGCACAGTTCGGCGAAATTGGTAAGAAACCTGTAACATTTACTCTGAAATAATTAAGAGCGGGAAGGGGCGCATATACGGGGGGGGGGAATGGGACCGGACCCCACCCCACAAGGTCGACAGTTGACAAGAAATTTTGTTAATCTCCTAATTTTTAAGCTGTTTTATTAATTTCACAGCTGTATACGCTAATACAGTAGTACCCCTTTTTTAAATAGAGGTCTAAAAACAAATTTATTACACAGAATATGCGTGTACGTTTGAAATATGAAATATAGGAAATTCAAGTAAGTCAATAAGTATCTTATGAACAATGTTGCAATAGCGCTTATTACTTCCATATTCCTTAAGGAAATGGAAGTATGGTGATGGCAAAAAAAATCGTGTTCGAGATTATTGCAGATTTTGATTGTACTACACTCAAAACATGAAAAAAAGTCGTTTTTCGAAAAGTGTGTGTGTGTGTGTGTGTGTGTGTGTGTGTGTGTGTCTGTCTGTCTGTCTATCTTGTGTAGATTTTTTTCTATGGCAAACGATACCTGCATCTTCGAAGAGTTGCTAGGCTCAGTTGGGGAGGCTTCGATGGAGGCATTTGAGAATGAAGAGGAAGCAGGAGAATTCGAGGATGATAGAGAGGAGTTGGTGCCATCCTATGACGAGGTGTATGAAGCTCTAGAAAAGCTTAAAAATAACAAGGCAGCAGGTTCCGATGGTTTACCAGGGGAACTATTAAAGAGTGCAGGAGGAGATTTCATAAACGAATTTGCCCATCTCATAGAGCGAATATGGCTGGAGGAGGTAATGCCTGATGAGTGGAACAATGGGGTGGTGTGTTTAATACATAAAAAGGGTGATCCGCTCATATGTAAAAATTATAGGGGCATCTCTCTACTTAATGCAGCGTATAAGGTATTGTCCAACATCATATTTTCTAGGCTGCTTCCCTACGCTGAGGAAAACATAAAAGAATATCAATGTGGATTCACTAGGAATAGGTCAACAACAGACCAAATATTTACACTAAGGCAAATCCTAGAAAAAACGTTGGAATATGGAGTGGCCACTCACCATCTCTTTGTGATTTCCAGTCGGCATATGATTTAATCAACCGGAAAATGCTATATAGAGCTATGAAGGAATGAAGGAGTTGAATATACCATCTAAGTTGGTGCGTATGGTTGGAGTAGTTATGTCCAATTCTAAGTGCCAAATAAGGATACAATCAAATCTATCTAACTCCTTAAAAACATTGAATGGGTTGAAACAAGGAGATGCCTTAGCGTGTCTGTTGTTCAACATAGCTCTAGAAAAGGTCATCAGGGATTCAGGAATTCAAACTAGCGGACACATATTTCACAAGGAGGTACAGCTTCTGGCCTATGCCGATGACATTGACGTCATAAGTAGGTCTGAATCTGGCTTAAAGGAAGCCTTTCGGGAACTGGAGTTGTCCGCTAAGGCTATGGGCTTGGTTACAAACCAAAGCAAAACCAAATATATGGTTGTAGGTGCCAACACTCGTGCCCTGTCCCTGCGCATTAACGATTATGAATTTGAAAAGGTTAGCACGGCAGGTCCTTCTGCGACTGCACCCAAAGCGCGCCTCTTTAAGTGTTTGTTGAATTGTTACATTGCTGCAAACAGATTACTCAAGTATGAGTGTGTAGTCTAAACGAACACAACGAATGATAAACAAACAACGCACACTACCTTGGACAGGCACAGAGACAGCGGAAACCAGCTACCAGGGCCTCCTTTATCTTTGATGTCATAAGCCAGTGACGTCATTTGATCAACTCAGACTGGTGATCAACTCGGACCGCCACAGTAACCACAGTTATAAACATTCTCAGTATCAGCATTCATGGTTACATCATACACTGGCATATATACATCCTACAAAATTTTTATTTCTATAAATCTTCTTGTTAACATATTTGTCAAAATCTCTTTCTTGCAATTCGAACCAAATATAATTTTAATTCACCTTTCAATTATTATTTCTCTATTTATTATTATTAATTACAGTTTCTATTTAATGCTATTATCTCCATACCATTATTATTATTATTACACTCTTTTCACACTTGTAAGCTTTTTATTCTATCTGATTAGTATCATGAACTTTATACTTACAATCCACTTATTGACATGAATACAAAATACACACCACACACACACCAATATCTCCGTGTAACCTCTGAAACATTTAACAACAATGTTATTTCATACAAACCATTCAACATTTTATAATACATACAATTAATTTCACTACACATGTATTTACGACTCTTCAACAATAATTATTCAGTTGTGTCACACTTCAATATAAAAATTCAGCTAGGTCATTACCATATATTAACATATGTAAAATGTTCATTTATGAATTTCAACCTCCATCGTCAAAAATTAATCGGGGTTTCAAATAACAATTTTGAATTTTATTTACATTCCGTATACGGTTATCTTGTGTTTTGTAACCATACAATTTCTGTTTATTCATTTTACCATAATAATCATATACCAAGTCAACATTGAGTACATCGGTTAAGTCTCCATCAGTAATGTTCATTATCAAGTCAGTTATCTTTTCTTCATAAAGTAAATTATTATTGTTTGAACATGTATCATCAAAACAATCTTCCTTCTCTATTTTAACAGGTAAGTATTTCGTCTCTAACATCTCTCTCAACTCATTATAATTTCTCATTAGTTTATATAATTCTATCTCTTTGTCAATACATAATTCTCCATTTAAATCTCTCTCATCATAATGCCATATCACGCTTTCTCTCTCATTCCATGCAGAGGGTACAAAATTATTCAACAAAAATAAACAACTCAAATCTTTCACTAATAAGGGTCTCTTGCCCGAAAATAACACTTTTGAACACTCTGGTTCATCACAATTAAGGGGAAAATTTACCCTCTGCGCTACACATTCATCTACTCTTTCTTTCCATTCTTTTTCTAATTCAACAACACTAATTATTACTCCATTACAACTTATAACTTTCTCTCTCTCGCTTATTGTCTCACTATCTATTTTCAGCATAGCACTCTCTGATACCACATTCTTAATTATATCATCATTTTCAGCATTATTTCTCTCACTTGTTACTTTTTTATTGTCATTATTACTATTACTTTTAATCTGTTCTCCTATTGACTCTATTATTTGTTCTTTAAATGTATTGAAACATTCATTCGTCTCATTTAAACGTTTCTTAATATTGTCTTCTAACTTAACACTCTGTTGTTTCATGTCATATAAACGCTCATCAAATTTTGTATTCATTTCACATAAACGCTTATCAAATTTTTGGTCAATATTATTTATATCGCCCTTTAACTCATTGAATTTAACATTCTGTTCATCAAAATTACTATTCACTTTACTGAAATTGTTTTTCATAAAATCAAATATATCTTCCAATGACAATTCTTTTTCTTTTATGTTTGTTTTAATTGTAATAGGGGTGGAAGTTACTCCCCCCTCACTAATTACTACAGATCCGTTTACATTACTGTCACTGATTGACAGCGACTCTGTCTGAATACCTGAATCGCTTTTATTGGCCGATTCGGTTGACATATTTTCATTTACTACCGTTTCGTTTACTCTTGTTCTTATTTGATTTTCAGCACTAGTGCTAGTTAAATCAATATTGTTTTCCATGTTTTCAAGTATTTACTTACACACAATTTATATACTTATACTGACAATCGCCCTCACTCCCAAACAACCCGTTCTGCAGCTTGGTTAGGTCCGGCGAATATAACCACAAATTATATTCGCTGTCCCTGTTCGGGCGCCAATGAAACTCTACGAATTAATTAAATTATAATCAACTCTTACCTTAGGGTTTTATTCCAAGGGTCGTTCAGACGAAAACAGCTGCAAAAAGGATTATTTGGATTTGATATAGGCAAAGATCAAATACACCGTTTGTGCTAACACATTGCCTCTGATTTATTATTCAAAATGACTACTTCGTCTCTCTTTCATAACATTTAGAGCAAATACTTGTAGAAGGAGCAACAATTTGTGAAATCAAAGTTAGTAACAAAATATTTCCTAATTAGCTAGCTTATGACAACTATGGTATACCACAACTATTTATTATTTGTAATGAACCAATACGTGCTTTGGCTACACACTCACACACATTCGTTCTTTGATTTTATCGTTCTATTTAAACCCCACTTCGAGATCTCTGATGTACATTTTAGATTTAGATTTATTTATGTTGAATTATACTCTGGGGAAAAAGGTAAAATAATCTTGGTTAAAACTCAGTTAATACTTAACGTCTGAAGAACTCCGCTGTTTTGCACCTCTGCTGTGAATGCACTGTTTAACACACCATGATTTAGTTTTTCACTGTTTAACCGCGGTACTGTTATTGCTTATTTCAAATTAAGTTGATGCGCCACTATTACTTTAGTTCACTTTAAAATAGCATTTAGTTTTGTTTTGTCAGCCGATATAAATTTTCGAACACTTAGCTCGCTTAGGTTGGCCGCGCGTTATACAGTTTTTTGTATTAGTTTTAGTATTTTCAAAGATAGGCCTACTCTTAACTGCGGCCTATCTTACACCCGAGGCCACTATGTAGTTTTTATCTGCACTGTATGCTGCTTATTACCACTCTCTCTGATGACACACAGCAGACTGTAGACTGTTTCACAAGGCTGCTGCTGGGTGGTTACGCAACACGCCTGGCAGTTGTTTTGGCTGACTGTATGTGTGTTGCATTGCTGTACTGGAGGCTCCTTACAGGTGAAGTCTGGCAATTTGGAAAGTGCTTAAAATGATGATTTGAATTAATATGAAATTAAGCTGGGGTGGCTCACAATTCCGTACCGTTACAGGGTGTTAGAGAGTAAGGTTGTGAGCATAGAAAGTGTTGATGAAATTGTGAGAGAGTGTGAAGAGAGGTTAGGTGGGCAAAGGGCAGATTTTCCCCAAGTATATGGTGAAACAGAGGTTTCACAAGTGTTTTATGAGGACAGAGTTTCCTCCAGAGGTTATGTGGGAGACATGGTGTCTCCAAATGGTCCCTTAAGTTTTTGTGGTGATGTACCTGGTAAAGCCAGGAAGTATTTTAGTGATTCTGTGTTGCCCTTTGCATGGAATGAGATAGTTCAGGGGGGTTGTGAGAGGTATTGTGATAAGAGAGAGCGAAAAAGAGATAGAGATTTTTGAGATTAATAGAGGTTATGAAATGTTAGTGCAGAGTTTAGATATTGAGAGTGGTGAGAAAATTGACTTACCTTGTGAAATAGAGATGGATGATTATTTTGATGATACGGTTGTAAATGATAAAAACTTACCTGATGTTGTGATGGATATAGTAGAAGAATATGATAAAATAACTTACCTGATGTTGACCGAAAATACTGATGGAGACAGGCCCAAAAATAACAAAGTAAACGGGTTTTATGAGTTAATAGGGGAGAATAATCTGGTGCATTATTCTTGTGATAGAGAGGATAAATTAATATGCAAGGGTTATTATATAAATAGTTATAATGTTAGGAGTGTAATTAAAGACGATAATTGTTATATAAAAATAAGACTATTGTACGATGATGGGGGTTAAATAAACAATCAGTGAATGGACATTTTAATTATTTTAGTTTATGGTGATGACCTTGCTAACTTATGAAATGAGGTGTGGTAAACAGAGAATTAATGACAAGAAATTGTAGATAAATTATAGTGAAATTAATTGTGTAGCTGAAATTGATTTAATAATAATAATAATAATAATAATAATAATAATAATATTTTATCAGATTAAATAAATAATGAGAGTTGGTAATAAATGAATTGTAATTGTTTTGGAGTAAGGTAATTAAAATAACTTGTGTTTTAAATGATTGATTGAATTAAATAATTTGAGATGAATTAATTGATTTAAATGTGGTAGAAATAAATCTTGATAATGAATTTAAATTATTTTATGAGATTTGAACTTTAAAATAAATAGTATATGAATAAATGTAAAATGTGTTTAGTTGTGGAGTCACATGATTGTTATAATGTTTCAGAAGATACATGGAGTTGGGTACATTATCTGGTGGTGATAAATGTTTATAATTTTGAGTCTATGACAGTGTTAGTATTTTTATTTAAGTGAATAATTGACCATATGTAGGTAAGAATTTTATAATGCAATGTAAATAAAGTAAAATGTTAAATGTTTGAATAATAAATTTTTAATGAGTTTCAAAGGTTTAAATTAAATGATGAAACTAGTTTGAGGTAGTTATGAATTTTCTAGTGTAATTTTCAATGATCATATTAATGTAAAATGTTGTAAAAGTTAGGGTTTGGGTGATAATTATTTCAATAAGGCATTTGAGTCAGTCAAATTAATTTTAAATGGGTGTTAGACTAAATAAGAATGTTGGAATAAAAGTAATATAGAAACTGAGTATTAGTAGGGACACAGTAGCGATAGCGCATATATGCAGAGTAATGAGAGTGATGTAATTGGAGAGTAATTAGATGATGATGAAGTTTGTAAAGAGGGTGGTGTGGTAAGGAGTCCTCAACGAAAGGCGTTGTGGCGGGAGGTGAACCGTATGTGCGTTGGCGGAGTTACCTGGGGGAGACCAGGAACTAATAAGGGAATGAGTATAGGGAGGGAACACATCCTAAGTACAAAGAGGGTAGCGGGTATTTTGTTATAAGAGTAGAATGATTCAAGGTGAGCTAGAGTAGTAAGTTAATGGAGGAAAATTTTATTGAGAGATTGGTGTCACCCTATGTAAATCTCTCAGTGAGTGTTAGAGTCAGACGGGGGGTAAGATTACATTTTAATGCCTTTTTAATGAATCGAATTATTATGAATAACTGAGAATCACCCACACCAATAGATGATGAAAATGATGAATAGAAGTTCGTAATTGAAATGTAATAATAAAATGTAACAAAATAAAAGTTACTAGAATTTGAAACTAAACCTAAATTTGAAATGTTTGTAATTTTTATTCAGATGCAGATTAAATGTTTATTTTAATGAAGTTAGAGAGAGTAAATCTTTTTTATTAAATGGTCAATTAAATTGTCATTAAAGATTCAATCGTTAGTTGGTGATAGCCTAATCTAGTAGGAATAGATTAGTTCAGATGAATAAGTAAATATTTTGTTGTACTCACTATTTTAAGTTAATGAAGGAGTGTAGGAAAAGTTAAGAAAGAAATGTATGGTGTTAAAACACACAACCAAGACTAGAAATTTCATGCAATGCAAATTGTAAATTTTAAATGTAACTATATCATAAACAAATATATCTTTTACTTGTGATTCCCCAACTTTCGGGCGGTCACGGCGTCACTGAACCCTGACCGTGGATTTGGATTATTGGTAGCAAGTGTGGTTAGACAGATTGTATCCGAGCCATACTTGTTATTATTTTCAAAATTGGTGAATTTAGAAATTAACCGGGGAGGTAAATTCAGGGGAATCACCAAACTATGGAACAGCGGCTATCATCGTAGGGGGTGATAGTGCCGTGTTAAGGGTGTGTAAATCATTATAGTAGGATTGCTGGTGTCCTCGGACATCAGTAATGCCGAATTTGTTTTATAACGTTGAACCAAGAACGGTATAGGCAGCGTCTATACCCTATATATATATTGTAATGAAATGTTTTAATGTATTTATTGAATTATATTATGTTCAAAAGCCCCAACGTTGTCGGCGTCAATTTGTAATGAAATGTTATTTAATTACGAGTGTAATACGGTTGCAGGTTTATAGTTAATTCAGCCCCACATTGGATGCGTCAATTTGCAACGCACCACTCTTGGTTTTTTATTTATTGAATTTGATAATGCTCAAAGGCCCCACTGTTGGGTTCGCCAATTTGTATCTAAATCGTGTATCAACGTTGATCTAATTATAAAGAAAAATTATTTTTTATGGATTATATTATTCGATTATGGATAATATATCTGCATTAAGTAGTTATTAAGTGTTTTACAAAAGAAAAACGCTCTATTCCAGTTAATATATTGTGTAATTCAATATATTTCTCCAAGCCTAGTCTGTATATACTATCGAGAGAGTAAAGAGAGGAGAGCGGAGAAAGCAAGTTAGTTCTCTATTCTCCCGTATTCACCAGCTGTCAGCAGACGAGCGCTGTGGTTTGCGATCAACCAGTTATTATAGGTTAAGTCGTTCCGCTTGTTGTATTTCTCACGTTCCTTTCTCTGAACTTACAACCTATTTGAAATACACTAATTATTCTACAAATAACAAGAAATTGTCAAATTCAAGAAGGATTCTTTATTTTATATTTTTCAATTCCAACAGATGCTTCCTCTTGCCACTAATACACCATATCGATTACACAATACGTAATCGATTCCTCATTGAATTCGGGTTTTAGATGTGTTAAAATTTAATTATAATTTTTTAATTTGTTTTTTATCTCAGGGTACATGTAGTTCTTTTAACTATTAGTAAGGTCAGGTAATGCAATTTTTAAGGTTACTAGGTATTACAATTTTGTTATAAAATCTTATTATATAAAATTCAAATATAAGCAGGGTTTTTACCAACTTTGACAGAATACTTAGTATGGCTGTGTTTTGCTACGCTGAGACGAGAACAGAATGGTGATTCAACTCTTGAATAATAACAGCCTCCAGCTTCTCAATAAAAGTTTGGTATTGATGTCCCAAGATGTAGTAGAAGTTTCAGTTCTGATCTTCGTTAATCTTAACGGTTCTGGTAGTTGCAGGTCTCAATGGAATTTGTGTAGTATTAAGACTTCGTTGGTGGTGAAAAGTGAGGTTTAGTACGTTATTTCAAATTTCTTCGTTTGTTTTTAATATATTTTTAATTAATTTGGCATCCCTCGGCTATGGATCATCTTCATTTAATTATAGTTAATCTTCATCATTACTCTTTTGCTGTTAATAGGTTGGATGATTTATTTTTTTGAATTCATTTAACTTTAATGGTATATCGAATTATATTTGCTGAGAGATAGATTCGGAAGTCACTACTCAGTCCTTTTTAATGGATTTCTGCTTATGAAATTTGATTTATTTTAATTTGATTCATTTAGTTTTGGTTTTCTTTTTTTAAATTTGTATTAACTCAACTCTACCCATTCACATATAACAATTAAGTGTTGAAATCAACAAGATATCTTGCATTTAGTCGTCCCTGACAACCATTTCTTCTTCTGTTATTGGATAATATTTGTTATCCTAGAGCCGTAATTAGGAAATATTCTCAACTTATTTAATAAAATACTCCCTTATTAAAATTACATTAAATCATATAAAACTTTCACCTAATATGCATTATTAAACCATATACATTTTACTACATTTTCTTCTTGACCGACTTAGTTTAACAGGTATTATTTTCCTTTTACAAAATACTAATTTTAGGCCTATTTGTTTTATTACGTGTGTTATAATTTTTTTATTTTTTATTTAACTTTTCTGACCTGACCTACTGTACAATGAGTCACCGGCTTATGGCCAATTATTCTAATTTTATTTTATCCTGATTTCAATTTATTATTATTTATTTTATTATTGAACCCTTCATCTGTTTACAACATAATTGCAATGACCCCTTGACAATTTATTAACAATTATTGCCTTCCTGGCCAAGTTTACAAATATTATCTTACGATATCTTCATTAATTACTCAAAGTAAATACACCAATAGTTATTCTTATAAAGTTTAACATGAATGAAATTAGTATCAATTACTTAATACTTTCTTAAAGCAATTGCTTCACACCTGCTACATACAAAACACAGAATAAATATCATGTAAACAAAATATCATGATAAAGCACAACAACATGTACATCATTATAAAACATTAAATATCAATTAAACAGTCTACTCTCAGTTCAAACTGTCTATAGTAATTTCATATCATTAGACACTATGTTTATTGTTTACATCTTCCACTGATCACTCCATATTTTATATTTATAGACATTTTTATTATTTTATTACCTAGTAACCTTACTAGGTATTATTAATATATTTATTATGTGAGGTTTACCTTCCTGACCTTAATTATGGCACACATTGGGTATTGTTTTAATTCGATAGTAACAAAGTTTTTATGTAACGTATGGGACCTTAACTTCGTTATGTTACAATATATATAAACTTTAGTTCTTGGGGATGCAAATGGGCGCTACAGTCCACCCTCAGGAAACAACAGTGTGTGTGGAAAAGGAGCTGGCCGTTACAAGCCAGGGGCACAGATAACGCATCTGTGCATAAGGCAAATGCTCGATACGGTTTATCCGGCGGGTGGTTACCTAATTGTAACTGGGTATAAAGGGGGAATTAAGAAAAATGATGTAGTAGGAGAGTAACTGAGCAATCAGTGAGAGGGTGATGACCTCTGCAAAACAGCGGGACATTCAATTTCACTTACTCTAAAGAGAGAGTTGGTGGTTGGTGACCCAGTTCCTGTTCAGCAACAGTTGCTATAACTATGATTCAATGATTAGTGATGTATTTCACTTATGAGAATAACGAGATAACGAATAACGATTTTAAGTACTAGATTCAATTGTAATGCTCTTAATATACAAGAACCTTTATAATTGTAATTATATAATTTTGCGCATGTGTGTTAGTTGTATACGGTGTCTAGAGAAAGGCCATTCAACTGGAAGTAAGACATCAGCTGATGACTGGTGTGAACTGTATAACGTTCTTTTAACAATCAGTGTAATGTTATTTTATAATTTTCTTTCTATGAATTGCCAGAGTATATGTTTAAATAAAACATTATTACATTTTATTACATTATTATGAAAAAAAAAAAAAATTTTTGTTTTGAGGTTTAGAGATACAGTCTGTTGTGTTCTCATGTTCAAGTTATATTGCTAATTGAGTGTGTTGATACTGTATATTAACTGATTTATATTGTTCATATTATATGTTTGTAAACAGATGTAGTGATAAGGGCATTTATAATAGAAAGAAGTCGTTTGTTTTGTTTGTTAATGTCTAGGTAAGAGTAGATATGAAATAAATTCATTTGAAGAACTTTGGAATTTTAAAAATTATGATTAAATTCATTAATTAAAGTAAATAATACGAATTATCTTAAAAGGGGAATCTTTGATAAGGGACTTGGGTTTATTGCATTATTTGAACGAAATTTAAACACTGTAATTTGATTTGAAACAATAACGTAAGTCAAACATTTATAAGTTGAGAAAATGGAATTGGATTTAAAATATAAAATATTTCTATGGCTTTTAGATCAAGAAGTAGGATGTAGATGTTGTGTTTAATATAATAATGAGTATGTGTATGCACCCAGTACTTGCTAAAGGCAACCCAGTATGTATGTAAGGGGAGATATATCGGTTGAGGATCTGGTATGGTATAAGGCCAGTTTTGGAATTTTATTCAGAATGTTACAAGGTAAGCTAGTACTGTGGTGAGTACCTGTCCGATTTTATGGTGTTGGGTGGGATCTCTCACAGAGAAGTCCAGTGATGTCGTATGGGTACAGCCATATTCGCCGAGCTAGGGGGGTAGTTTACCCATGACGTGTTAAGAATTAAAGGGGGGTAGTTTACCCATGACGTGTTTAGAAATTAAAGGGGGGTTGTTGGCGCCATATCCACACTGATCCTCTTAGGGTTTAGCAATGAGAGTTTTTATGTTTCGGCAGAAAACCTCTCATTGGGGGGATATTGTAACGGGGAAAAAGGGGTGAGACAGGTTTTGATCATTTTAACCAGTAAACCAATCTATCTGAAAGTTACTATTCGGAAACAGTCAATACAAGGTACGCCTTGGGAATTGTGACAAAGGAATGTGCAGTTATCAACGAGGGTGCGTATTCACCTTCATGCGCGCACTCCCTTGGCCAACGTTCTCATGGTTTTGGCACGTATGAATACATTCTTTCACGCTGAGTGCGCAGAAAACAGCGTCAGTCGGCAAAAAACATCTCAACGTAACGGACGCGAACAGTGGTGTGCGTCCGCAGGCTACCAGTTTTCATCTCGTTCGCATATAAAATTTAAAGAAAATAGTATCTATCGTCAACAGTAGGCTCGTGGCCAGACGAACACGGAGTCCCCGCGAGCCGAAAATTCATTAAAAGTATTAGAATGTGAGTTCAACTTAACAGCAATTTAACATGGACTAACTGTGAGATATTAATTCATCATCAGTGATATCAAAATTAAATCGTCAGTGATAACTTGATTCGGACAAACCTGTGAACAAAGAAAAGTACGGAGTGCAACACGTGATCTGCACGGACACCCAAAACCAAGTAACCGTATAATATATAAACTTTTACAGTCATGAAAATTGTAACGTAAAGAGATCTCTAAAGTATGGGGAATAATTTAAATACCGTATGAGAGTGTGCGTGAGCAAACTGGGTTGCTTTGTGTAATTGATTAGAATAAATAATTGAACCTTAAGTATAAGAATTAATAGATAAATGGTCTTTGTGTTTTTGTTTAAATTGATGTCGTAAATTTTATCAAACGGGTCGACCGCCCCACAGTCATGTTGTTTATTTGAAGATAACGAAGGAAGGAATATGTGGTTAAATCATAAAAGATAACTATAAGAAATAAATAAATCGAGTTGAGTTAGTTAACTGTCAATGAGCGTAGTTCTTACTATACAAAACCCTGAATCACGTTTATAGGCCACATGGTTCGTGTGAAGGACTCTGACCTGTAATTGGCTTGTAAAGGTAAGTTTATTATTGTGTTTATTAATAATAAAAATGAGATAAAAAGAATAATACTACACTGGTAATAAATGAATTGTAATCGTTTTGGAATATGGTAATTGAAATAACTTGTGTTCTAAATAACAGATTGAATTAAAATAAATTGTAGATGAATTAATTGATTTAAAAGTGGCAGAAATAAATTTTGATAATGAATTTAAAGGAGGTTTCTTAGATTTGAACTTTAAAATAAATAGTAAATGAATAAATGTAAAATGTGTTCAGTTGTGGAGTCATATGGTTGTTAAAATGTTTCAGAAGGTACATATGGTTGTACGGGATATTTGTGGTGATGAATTGTTTACATTTGGAATTAATGACAGTAATCATGTATTTATTAGATGGAGTGATTGACCATATGTAAGTATGAATTTGATAATGACCTTGAAGTAAAGTAAAAGAGTCTTATAATGGCACCTAAATGAGTTTGAAAGAAGCTAACTTCGGTAAAATATTATTGTGAAACGTTATGCAAAATGAAGGTTGATAATAGATTTGAATGTGTGGAGAGTTTAATGGTACAATAAATGGTAAATAATTAAAGGCTGATACAAAAAGAGTCAGTAGAAGGTTCAAGTTGTAATGTTTATAATTTTATATGCAAATTTAAAGGTCAATTGTTTATATTAATGTAATGATGTTAATGGTCAATTTGAGTGTCAATTATGTTGTATATTATTATGTATTATGTTAATGTGTAGGAATCTTAAACATGAATTATTATATGTTGTTTTTTAAAGTGATTCCCCATTTTCGGGCGGTCACGGCCTCACCGAACCCTGACCGTGGAATTGGCTCAGCTTTGACTAGCTATTGTCAGGGCTCATTGCGTCTCGTTCTGCCGAAAACTGGCCATAGCTTGTTATCGTTGTCAGAGGTGAATTTAGAAATTAACTGGGGGGTAAATCAGGGGAATCACCAGAACTATGGAACAGCGGCTATCCATCGAATGGGATGGTAGACCGTTTAAGGGCATATACTTAAGTTTAGTAGGATTACTGGTGTCCTCGGACAATGTTTTGTGAGGCCGAAGCAAGAACGGGGTAGGCAGCGTCTACCCCCAAAAAACGTCCGTTCTTGTGGAAGCAACTGGGCGCTACAGTCCAGGGGGGCCATAGTGTGTGTGGGAAGTTACTCAGGGGAGTAACAAATTTAAACCTTAGACTGAATGATGTTGATGAGTTGATGAGATAACTAAATGATTATTGTGCTCATAGCAATGAACACTACAGATACTGTTCAGTCGGTATTGTTGTCCCAAATTGTATTGATGGTCTGATTATTGCTACAATTGCTGTTCTGTATGGCTTATGACGTACATTATATTCACTTACCAGAAATAACTATTTCATGACCTAGAGATTTTAAAAGTAGAATATTTTAAGTGTATGCATTTGTTTTTATGTACTTAGCCATTTCAAGTAATTAATATTTTATGTAACTTGTTTTTATGTACCTAGTATTTTTAGTAATTAATATTTCCTGATGAGTTTTTCTTTTTTATTCAGAGTATGTATAGTAGGTCAACATGATTGTATGATATGCTCATGGCATGGGGAATTGATATGTAATTATTTTGAAATGTAATCTATGTTAGATTAAGTTGTATTTTTGTGTGTTTTATATGTATAACATGTACCTACAATTTTGTTTAATTTTGGTGTTTTAAGTAATTTACTTTGAACCACATGTATTATGATGAATTTATGTATGTACACCACATTTGAAAAGTAGTTTGAAAATTATTTGGATTTAACGTTGCTAATGAAATTTGAGATGGAACTTAGTGTACTTTGAGAAGCAGTTAAATAATTTTAGATGAGTTAATGGAAATGAAAATTTTTGAATGACATCATTAATTTAGACCAGTTAATTAAAAAATAGTTGATGTTTTTAAAAATTATTTTGAAAATTTTAGTTTTTAAATTTGAGAAATTAGAAAAAAAAATTGAAATTTGGTAATTGAAGATGATAGTTGACAGGTTAGGATTGAATTTTTCATTTGAATTGGTAACTGTATTTGATTCATTTTGAAGCAAATCTGAAGATTTTGGAATTTTTTATTTTTTTAAATTTTTTTTTATGTTTCAGACCGGACAGGTCACCTGTATAGTAAATAACAAATGTTTACATTACTGTTAAGAATATATATATATATTGTAACGAGACGCGTTTCATACGCTGTTACAAATAATTAATTCTTTGTGAATGTTCAAAGAAAAAAAAAATTTTATTTAAAAAAAAGTTTGTTTGTTTAAAGGTCTAATAATTTATAAATAATTCTTGTTTTGTTTCGTTAAATTTTAAAATTCGGTGAGTTGATTTGGTCAATATAAAAGCACTTCTGGTAGACCTTAAATGAATCTGGAGTTAAACAGATTGTCCTCTTACCATAATCGATTTGCGATTTTCTGTTCTGCTCCAATATATCACTTTCTTTTAATGTTTGTCGTCTCCCAGTAAGTCCTGTAGTTAACTCGAACTCTTATTTTAATATTTGAAATAATTTTAAATACTGGTAGTTGAATTAATTTAATTTATTGACAATATTTCTAAAAGATCGATTTAAAATCGATATTATTCAAATGTTCGACTCTTTCACAGGGCTTGGTCGATTTTACAATTACAGGTTATATTATATAAATGTTAAAATGGTTCTTTTAGCGATTATAATTATATAGTCAGAGAAGGGAGCAAATATAGAAAGTATAACATGTACAAATAATTCTTAATAATTAATAAATGACAATGGATAATAATTTATGTTTATAATAGTAAATAATTCAAACCAATTTAGTTGGCGACGATTCTCGGCTGATATACACTTTGCATCACGGGAGCTCAAAATGGCGGCACGTCTCGTAGTTGAAGAAAATACAGAAACGATGGTTATAAATTCTGTTAACAAAAACGCCTTCACTACCGTTTTATTGTCTCCGTATTATTGTATATTGTCTATTATGTGGTTAAAGGTGTCCTGAAGAAGTGTTCTGTGTTCACTGGCGTTAATTGTCTGGTGTTAGGTGTGTTCGATTATATAGCATATATGGTGAAAAATGTCAAAATTCCTTGTAGAGTGAATTATCAATGTGGTATAGTTTTATTGGTTGTGTTCACTTATATTCTGATAGTTATTGTTCGTTTTCACTTTTTGTGTTGTTGTAGTGCACTGATTTTAAGTTTAAAGTAAATAATTTGTTAACTCTCGTTTTCAGTTCATAACCTTATGCGCCATTACTCAGTACGTTTTACAGATTCTTAACGCGATCGAGTATCAACCGTTTACGTTGAATGTTAATAAAGAACTGTTTTACTTCCTTCGTCTTAGGAAATATGTTGCCAAGTTAATATGAAAAAAGTATTGTTTAAATATATTTGACTTCCTATTTATGTAAATATAAAATACATTACATACAGAATATTTTTAGTTTATAGATTGCTTTAGTGAACTATTAACAACATAATTGGTTTATTTACCTCATTCTGTTTAATTTGATATGGCATAGTCCATATTTATAAAGATTTTTGTTAAAATTGCCATATTTCTGTCTTTTTGGAAATCTAGGCCCAAAATCCTGTTTCCTGTTCTTGTACACAATTCCTGCCATTTTAGGTGTTATAAATATAATTTTAATAAATTTCAGATGGTCACAAATCTTTCCCTTTCCTTAATTCTTATAAATTTAACATTTGAACTGTCTTTTAGTTATTATTCATGAATTTACTATTCCTCCTTTAAAATAGTTAGTTATTACATTTTGAAAATTTTTAATAATTTAATATATCTTTTTATATTACTCTTTTAAAGTATAGGATCGGTTATAGTAGTTGGTTATCGATCCACCTTACATAAATCTTATTAGTTTACATGGTTCATTGGTTAATTAACTAGTTTATATTAATTTTTGGGAATTCATTATTTGTCCTAGATCTTAGTATTTTACTTATACTGTTTTTTTCAAATAAAGTTATTTCTACACCTCCTCTGACTTTTTAAAGTTAACATAACATTAAATAAAACTGCTTACATAATTATTGATACCTGTAGTATATTATTCCTGCTACTAATACAAAAAATAATATTTAACATTAACTAGCAGTCTCCAAAGTTAGACATGTTAGTTTGAATTCTTTTTAACATACATAATAAATATTTTATAATCTGGTACAGCATCCATACATAAACATTTTAAGCTGTATGCATACTGTTATGTAACTAAACATTCTTATACTAAACATAAATCTTATTCTATTAGAACTCTTGGAAAAGTGGAGTTCATAGGCTCTAAACATAATTAGCCATTTAAAATTTATTAATTTTTATTAAACCTAAGTCAATCACAGTCTTTTCTGTTTATATTGTATTTTAAATTAATTCCCTTTTTGTGTAATTATTCCCCCACATACTCTCTTTATCCTTTGCATTTCTATGAATGTTTTTAAGATAAAAAGTGACCTCTTTTATGAAACATTAGAAATATTTTTCACTTCAATATTTCATCACTTGTTAATTCTGTAATTATATAGAATATAAAAGTTATTTAATAGCACTTTGTTTAAGTAACAGTTACACATTAACTTGAAGTTTATTATATTTAAAATCACTTACACTGGTACACATTCACTGTTGGTTCTGACTTATATTTGAGTTTTACTATATTCACAGACCAAACCTTTAGTCATAATGGACTGTGAAGATTTGTTTATTTTACTATATAATAACTTTAGTTGGTGCACTTCTTATCACACTACTAAATACTTTTGTCTATAATTAATTTACAATTTTATGAGGTTTTGGGGTGTTATACTTTCTTTGGTGGTATTAACATTTGGTTTGGGGTTCATTGTCGTTAATAATAGGTTTATTAATGGGTATTTCTTGTAGTTCTTCCATCCTATATCTTCTTTTCTTCTCTTTTTCCTTCTTGGGTTTACCAAGGTACTTGGTTTTATTTTGTCCGTTGGTTGGTTCGGGGTATCTTCTTTATTATTTGCTCCTAAACTTCCTCTTCCTTCTTGGGTTCGGGGTATCTTCTTTATCACCTGCTCCTAAACTTCCTCTTCCTTCTTGGGTTCGGGGTATCTTCTTTATCATCTGCTCCTAAACTTCCTGGGTAATCTGATTTTTTATATGAGTTTCTTTTAATTTATTTTCTTGAATTTTAGTGTTGCATTTTTATTATTTAATTACTTTTTTCCTTTTATAGTGATATTTTTCTTTGAAGTTTTAATTATTTTCATTTGAAATTCTTTGAGTTATTTGTAATTTAAATATTTTTATGACCTTAATGGAATTAACTTTTAGTGGATCATCTGTCATGCTACAGATTGCCCTCCTCCAGAAGTGATTTTTTCAGACTATACTTGGTTTGTCTGAAATAATTGCTTATGATAATTATTATATTTTTTAGTATTCTTGACTTCCTTCCATTTCAAAATTTTTCTTATATATATTTGAGCTTACATTTATTTCATTCTTACTTGATCTTCCTTGATAGTAATAGTCATCTGAGTTTCATATTTATTATTTTATTTTATTTTTTCTTCTTGGTGTTTTATCCTTGGGATATTTATTCCCTATCATTCCCTAACACGTGAGCTGGTGCAGTTCAGAGAGGCACTGTACGCTACTTCCTCTGCTGTCCAATACTTCACTTCTATTTGAGTACAGAGGCAAATCATCTCAGCTCAAAAAACATATTAATACTGCTGGACTTATCTACAGACAGTTATTAAAAAAATTATTTCAGAATAGTACACTTTTGTTACTATTTAAAAAATATCTTTGGATACTTCACTTCGTATATTGCTCAGAGATTTTAATATTCCTATCTCAGTTATTCTCCTGACTTGTTAACTTGATGGTTATTTCAACTGGTATTATGGTGGGAAGCTCTTTTATTAATATAATTATTAATGTTTATTATCATATAAAGTTTTTGTTATTAGTTCTTTATTCTTCTCTGGTTTTTATTACAATCTGCTTTTGTTTATGGTAGCATATATTTCTGATATATTTGTTTGTTTCTCAGTTTTTATTTGTTCCACTTGTTCCATGTTCTAGAACTTTCTTATAATTGTCTTTATTACATTTGACACTTATTTCATGATCATTTCATTATTGATTTATTTAATTACATTTATAACTTTGATTCTTTTCTCAAATTACTTCTCTCTGGTTTTTTATTCAAATGAATGTCTTAATTAATTTTTTAATGAGGTCATTGTTTCTCTTTATACCACTTCAAAGTGTTATTATTTTTATGTCCACACAAGTTTATTCAGTTAATCATATCACTGGTTTTTATTTCTTTTTATATAATTTCATAGAAGGTTTTTACAATTTATTGGTTGAAATTAGACATTCCTATATCCTTTAGAATTGATTTGTTTTACATCTCTAAATTCTTTTCCTTTTATTCCATAAAGTTTTTATAAATAGTTTGTCAGTAAGTTGATATTACTTTATTTTTGGAATTTTGACGGTTAATCAAAATTCTTTCTTTTTATTCCATAAAGTTTTTTATTCATAAATTATGTCTGTAAGGTGATCTTACAATTCTTTTGAATTTAGGGGGTTTTTAACAAAATTCTTTCTTTTTTGTTTCTAAATAGTTTTCATAATAATGGTAGTAAGGATCTTACAATGTTTTTGAATTTTGAGATTTCTTTAATTCAAAATTCTTTTTATATTATATTTCCAAAATGTTTCTTTCAAGATAGTTGTAGTAAGTTGTTCTTACTTATATTTTTGAATTTCGTGGTTTTATTCTAAATTCATTTTATATTATATTTCCAAAATGTTTCTTTCAAGATAGTTGTAGTAAGTTGTTCTTACTTATATTTTTGAATTTTGTGATTTTTTATATTCAAAATTCTTTTTATATTACTCCTCATGATACTTTTTCATGGATGCCTGGTTATATACACCCTTGATTTTACCAGAACCCATCTCCTTTATCTCATACGTGTTATTGTTTTTGTCTTTGGAGACTATATAGGGTCCAGTGTATAATAGTAATAATTTCTTAGTTATCCCTTCCAGTGAACTTGGTAATTCCCTATTTTTTAATAATACTTTTTCACCACTGGTATAGGTAATTATTTTACCCATACCTTTTTGATATTTATTTCGCCGTTTCTCCTGGTCTTCGGCCACCTTGTTATAAAACTTGATTCTGTCAAAAGTATAAATATTTTCCCTCGGGAACTCCAATATTTCTCCGATCTCCCTTGGGGGTTGCTTTTCGTACATGGCGGAGTATGGGGTAATTCCTATGGCTGGGTGGTACGCCAAGTTGAGGAATTCTTCTGTGGCCTCTAGATAGTCTTGCCACCTCCTCTGTTGATTGTGGCAATATGTTCGTAATATTCGCCCCACCTCTCGTAATACTCTCTCTGCCGGGTTACTGCTCGGGTGGTATACCGAGGTTTTATAAGTACGAACACCCATAGACAGTAGGGTATCCCACCATTTTTCCCCTTGAATTGGGTTCCGTGGTCAGTAATGATCGAAACTGGTTTTCCGACGTTTGGGAAGTACTGGTTGGTTAATATGTCGAGAATTTTATTTGTAGTCGCCCGATTTGCTGGGTATAGCTTGATGAACTTCGTGAAATGGTCCATCACGATGACTAGATACTTGTATCTGTGACGACCCCCACTGCGGGGAAATGGCCCACAGATGTCCAAAAATACTTTTTCCAACTTTGCCTGAGATGTTATTGGAATCATTTGCCCTTCCTTTTTCTCGTTATTCGATTTAACGAGTTGGCAAATGCGGCAACCCTTTATATATTTCCGGACCTTCCGGTTGATATCTTTAATGTGGCAGCTCTCTTCCAGGGCCTTTATCATCTTTAAGGCACCCATATGCCCATATCAAATATGATAGTTACTTACTATCTCCTTTTCGATATGGGTTGGAATGATAACCTTCCATTTCTCCTTCCTCAAAGATGGTTGTATGAACAATACATTGTTATGAATTTTATAATATCGGGCGATAGTCTCGTCCCCTGCTTCCAATCTCGTCTTAATGGATTGTAATTTCGGGTCTGCTTGTTGGTGGGTGCTCAGGTTTTCCAATAATGAGGCTAGATCGGCTCTGGTACTAAGAATGTGGTATATTTTGAGTACACTTTCTTTCTCCCCCTCGAATGTTTGCTTATCAATGTCGATTCGTGACAACACGTCCGCAACGACATTCTTCTTTCCTGGGATGTACTCCCACTTAAGATTATCTCTTGTAGTAACAGTATCCACCGGGTCAATCTTCCGTGACTGAGTTTGCATCTCCTTAAGAACGATATGGACTTATGGTCTGTCCGGACGGTAACGGGGTAACCAAGGATGTAGGTGCGGAATTTGCCACACGCGAACACTACACTTAATAACTCTTTTTCAGTGACGTGGTAGTTCATTTCGCACTGGTTTAACGCTCTACTTGCGAAGCAAATCACGAGATGTTCGCCCTCCTCATCCTCTTGATACAGTGTTGTGCCAAGGCTAATGTCGCTGGCATCACAATTCAGGAAGAACGGTTTACTGAAATCCGGATGGCGAAGTATTATTGGTTCAAGGAATTTTTCTTTAATCAGCGTTAAGGTCTCATTCTGCTCTATACCCCATATCCATTTATTCTTGGATGACAGTTGCGGCTGAAATCTGGCGGTCAATTCAGAATACTTTTCCTGGAATTTGCGATAGTAATTACAGAGTCCCAGGAATGAGTGTAATTGCCTTCGATTCTTTGGCGTTGGAAATTTCTGAATCGCTTCTACTTTTTCAGCCGACGGTGAGATTATTTGGTCGTTCAATATAAAGCCCAAGAACTGAATTTCCTTGGCTATGAAATGAGATTTTTCTAGCTTTAGCGTGATGTTATTCGCAGCTAATTTCCTCAGCACATGTTCCACACGGTAGCAGTGTTCCTCCCACGTTTCTGAGGACACTAGCAGATCATCTACGTACACGGTGGTGAATTGTAGTGCTTCCTGGACAAGTATCTGGTCCATGCAGTGTACAAAGACAGCGACCGAATTCACTAGTCCGAAAGGCAATCTTTTAAACTGGTAGTTCCGCCCTTCGAATATGAAGGCCAGATACTGGCGACACTGTGGATGCAATTCCACCTGCCAGTAGCCGCACACCGTGTCCCAGGTACTAAAGTACTTGGTACCGTGGAATCGTTTTAAAATCTCTTCAATCTCACCGGGCGAAGTCCTGTCATTAAAAATCATTTTATTAATTTCCCGCGCATCTAGGCATAAACAGACTTGTCCGTTTTTCTTAGGAATAGCCATAATAGGACTGGTGTATGGAGATTGGCTACTCTCTATTATGTCACGGTTAATCATCTTAGTTATTTCAGCTCTTACTGCTTCCTTTCGTGATTGCGCGATGGGGTATGACTTCCGGTTAAAGTCCACTGTGTCTCGAAATTGTAGAGTACACTGGAAGTTTTTTACTTTACCGGGCTCGTCAGAAAATACTGATCTATATTGTTCGTAAATATTTATTAATTTGTCAGCTTGGTGTTTTTGCAACCTTTCTCCTGTTATACCGCTCCGGAAATCCCTGATCTCCTGGCTCTTTTGGGACCATAAGTCCTCATTAGCGTTATCGTCCATCATCCATTCAATCATAGGAGTTTGATTTATATAATTGATTTTACGAATCTGTTGGTGGATATTGTTGGGAATTACTTGGTCGCTACCAACCAAGTCAGCCGTCCAAGTTTGTCCGTTCGTAAACAGTTACAATTTCTCTGTTCGCAAATCAATTATGGCGGATTTCCGCCTGAGCACATCGCACCCTACCAATATGTTAAATGGCAGCCCGCTCGCCACTAAGAATTCCATTTCAATAGCTATACCACAGCTCATCACACTGGCAGAGATTTGCCTTCGTATTGTCTTATTTTGGCGGCCGGTTGCACCTAACAAAATAATATTATTTAACGGCAATGTCGGTAATGTTCGTCTGCATTCTCTTTGTATTCTCTCCAACTCTGTAGTACTAATTATGGATACGTTGGAACCAGTATCGATCATTAAATTAGCTGGGACTCCTTCTACCTCAGCATTGACGTGTATTATTTCGTTATTTATGTTATTGTTGGGACTAGTATCGTCCTCCTCCAATAATTCGTGTCGGAGGTCTTTTAGATAATTACAACCAATTATCGTGATGCGATTTTTTTCAGTTGCATTTGTCAACTCATTTATATACCCAGGATTTAGGAGCAGCAACGGGTCTCTGTGATTTATTACTGCCTCCTCCCGTTTAAATGTTCGACATCATTGTTATTATGTGTCGCACTGGTTGATGCATCATTCGGGAGACCTTGAGTGGGTCCCTGCCGCTCTGTTCGATGATCTAACGGTTGTTCGCTGTTTGTCAGCCGTTCTGTGTTATCTAGACTGGTACTCCGTCTAGCAGGATTGTACCTTGGTTGGTCACGTTCTCGGCTCCTCCGCCTATCTTCATATTCGTGATAGCTGTTGCGTCTCTGGTGGTAGTACCTACGTTGGCGACCGTCTTCCGCTCGTATGAAATTCACTCTCGGTCGAGAAAACCTATTATTATTAGTGTTACTATTTTGTGGATTGCCACGACTATTATTATAATAACGATCGTTATTATAATTGGGGTTTCTCTGACTATTGGGGTTTGGGTAGTATGAGTTTCGGTTACCCTGATAACCATTATTTGGTCGATAATTATTTGGATTATTTTGAACCTGGTTATTGTTATTATTATTATGACTGTTGTTATTGTTGTTACTCTGTGGATTGGCTCGGTTTCCCTGGTATCCAGTGTTGTTGTTGTTTGTACCGTTGTTGGTATTTGGATAGTTTCTAGGTTCTGGCCGATCATTCCTTCTCCGGCTTTGTCGGTAGTACTCCCCATTTTCATAGTTTTCGAGGAGTTCTGTCATGGCCTATATGGTCTTAATTTGGCTGCCTCTCCTCGCTCGAATCACCTCCTCATCATAATGATATGACAGCTTGTTGATGAGGCATTCTTCAGGTATGGCTGGTTCCAAGTGCTTGGCCATACATACTTTGCCGAGGAAGTACGCCGTCATTGAGCTACACATTTGTCGTTTATAATGGCCGTGACAAATGTTGTCACGGATTAAATTTTGGGTAGTCTCAGACCAATATTTCGCCTTGAAGAGGCTTTTAAACTGCTGGTAATTTTGTCACTGCGGTTGGCCATCCACCAATGATCGTTCATTTCTCGGAAGGACTCGTCTAATAATTCTCGGTTATTGACCCATCTGTTGCCCCTATGTTTGTCCATGTATTCCTCGATTCGGGCCAAGAACTCCATGGGCTTTCGTTTATATTGGCGGAAGTTCAACCATTCTCTATGCTCGTTCATGGGGAAATTAGTGAAGCTAGTCGACCGGTTTCGGATTACCTCCTTCTCGTCCTGGCTCTGCCGTACTTGACCGGTGATATTGGTCATCGCCGCTTCCATACCGTCGCACCTTTCTGTGACATGGGTTCACACCTTATTTATTTCCTCCTGTGTTTCCTTTCGGCCTTCTTCCAATTTAGTCTTCTGGTGTTCTTTGATCTGGGTAATTTCCGTATTTATTACCTCCCTGACTTCCTGTACTTCACATTCAGTTTGACGACATCTTTCGTCCACTTCCCTGATCTGTTGGTTTACTATTACTACCTCTTGTTCCAATTTTTTAATTATGGATTTTTTATTGTCGTTGATTTTCCTGTTCAACTCTTCCTTCGCCAACTCTATTCTCTCGTCTACCTTGTTCATGTTTTCCTGGTTGACTTCCCTTAATTCTTCTCTTAACCGTTGGTTATTCTCATCCAGTTTCTCCTCCATCTTCTGGTTGTTTTCCTCCAACTTTTCCCTCAGTTGTTGATTGTCGTTTTCCATCTTCCTACTATTCTCCCTTAATTCTTCCCTTAATTGTTGGTTGTCATCTTCCATCTTCTTACTGTTTTCTTCCATCTTCTCTTCCATTTTCTTGCTGGTTTCCTCAATCCTCTTATTGGTATTTTCTATCTTACGGCCTAATTCTTCCTTTGTAGATTGGTTGTCCTTCTTCAAATCTTGACTCAACTTCTTACTATTTTCTTCCATTTTCTCTTCCATCTTCTTACTGGTTGATTTGTTTTCTTCCTGTGTGGAATCCATTTTCTTTTTCAAGTCTTCCTTTGTAGAATCCAATTTATATTATTCAAGTCCTGACTCATCTCCATTATCATTTTCCTTAGGTCTTACTGAAAATTAACATCCCTTATTGGTGTCGGTCTTCAGGTTGTTCCTCTGGTGGCGCGGGTTGTTTCGGTTCCATTGGGGTTAATAATGTTTCCACATTTTCTACGGGTGTTGCCTCCTTATCTCCCATATCGATTTCTTGTTCGGCCTCTGCCGCCCTTTTCTTCGAAGTGGCTCGTCGTTGCATTTTGCCTCCTTCTCGACGGTATAACCGCTGCCAAGCTTAATTAATTAAGCCCTCTAGTTGGACACCAATTTGTAATGAGACGCGTTTCATATGCTATTACAAATAATTAATTCTTTGTGTAATGTTCAAAGAAAAAAAATTTTATTTAAAAAAAAATTTTTCAAACAAAAATTTTTATGTTTGTTTAAAGGTCTAATAATTTATAAATAATTCTTGTTTTGTTTCGTTAAAATTTTAAAATTCGGTGAGTTGATTTGGTCAATATAAAAGCACTTCTGGTAGACCTTAAATGAATCTGGAGTTAAACAGATTGTCTTCTTACCATAATCGATTTGCGATTTTCTGTTCTGCTCCAATATATCACTTTCTTTTAATGTTTGTCGTCTCCCAGTAAGTCCTGTAGTTAACTCGAACTCTTATTTTAATATGTGAAATAATTTTAAATACTGGTAGTTGAATTAATTTAATTTATTGACAATATTTCTAAAAGATCGATTTAAAATCGATATTATTCAAATGTTCGACTCTTTCACAGGGTTTGGTCGATTTTACAATTACAGGTTATATTATATAAATGTTAAAATGGTTCTTTTAGCGATTATAATTATATAGTCAGAGAAGGGAGCAAATATAGAAAGTATAACATGTACAAATACTTCTTAATAATTAATAAATGACAATGGATAATAATTTATAATGTTTATAATAGTAAATAATTCAAACCAATTTAATTGGCGACGACTCTCGGCTGATATACACTTTGCATCACGGGAGCTCAAAATGGCGGCACGTCTCGTAGTTGAAGAAAATACAGAAACGATGGTTATAAATTCTGTTAATAAAAACGCCTTCACTACCGTTTTATTGTCTCCGTATTATTGTATATTGTCTATTATATGGTTAAAGGTGTCCTGAAGAAGTGTTCTGTGTTCACTGGCGTTAATTGTCTGGTGTTAGGTGTGTTCGATTATATAGCATATATGGTGAAAAATGTCAAAGTTCCTTGTAGAGTGAATTATCAATGTGATATAGTTTTATTGGTTGTGTTCACTTATATTCTGATAGTTATTGTTCGTTTTCACTTTTTGTGTTGTTGTAGTGCACTGATTTTAAGTTTAAAGTAAATAATTCGTTAACTCTCGTTTTCAGTTCATAACCTTATGCGCCATTACTCAGTACGTTTTACAGATTCTTAACGCGATCGAGTATCAACCGTTCATGTTGAATGTTAATAAAGAACTGTTTTACTTCCTTCGTCTTAGGAAATATGTTGCCAAGTTAATATGAAAAAAGTATTGTTTAAATATATTTGACTTCCTATTTATGTAAATATAAAATACATTACATACAGAATATTTTTAGTTTATAGATTGCTTTAGTGAACTATTAACAACATAATTGGTTTATTTACCTCATTCTGTTTAATTTGATATGGCATAGTCCATATTTATAAAGATTTTTGTTAAAATTGCCATATTTCTGTCTTTTTGGAAATCTAGGCCCAAAATCCTGTTTCCTGTTCTTGTACACAATTCCTGCCATTTTAGGTGTTATAAATATAATTTTAATAAATTTCAGATGGTCACAAATCTTTCCCTTTCCTTAATTCTTATAAATTTAACATTTGAACTGTCTTTTAGTTATTATTCATGAATTTACTATTCCTCCTTTAAAATAGTTAGTTATTACATTTTGAAAATTTTTAATAATTTAATATATCTTTTTATATTACTCTTTTAAAGTATAGGATCGGTTATAGTAGTTGGTTATCGATCCACCTTACATAAATCTTATTAGTTTACATGGTTCATTGGTTAATTAACTAGTTTATATTAATTTTTGGGAATTCATTATTTGTCCTAGATCTTAGTATTTTACTTATACTGTTTTTTCAAATAAAGTTATTTCTACACCTCCTCTGACTTTTTAAAGTTAACATAACATTAAATAAAACTGCTTACATAATTATTGATACCTGTAGTATATTATTCCTGCTACTAATACAAAAAATAATATTTAACATTAACTAGCAGTCTCCAAAGTTAGACATGTTAGTTTGAATTCTTTTTAACATACATAATAAATATTTTATAATCTGGTACAGCATCCATACATAAACATTTTAAGCTGTATGCATACTGTTATGTAACTAAACATTCTTATACTAAACATAAATCTTATTCTATTAGAACTCTTGGAAAAGTGGAGTTCATAGGCTCTAAACATAATTAGCCATTTAAAATTTATTAATTTTTATTAAACCTAAGTCAATCACAGTCTTTTCTGTTTATATTGTATTTTAAATTAATTCCCTTTTTGTGTAATTATTCCCCCACATACTCTCTTTATCCTTTGCATTTCTATGAATGTTTTTAAGATAAAAAGTGACCTCTTTTATGAAACATTAGAAATATTTTTCACTTCAATATTTCATCACTTGTTAATTCTGTAATTATATAGAATATAAAAGTTATTTAATAGCACTTTGTTTAAGTAATAGTTACACATTAACTTGAAGTTTATTATATTTAAAATCACTTACACTGGTACACATTCACTGTTGGTTCTGACTTATATTTGAGTTTTACTATATTCTCAGACCAAACCTTTAGTCATAATGGACTGTGAAGATTTGTTTATTTTACTATATAATAACTTTAGTTGGTGCACTTCTTATCACACTACTAAATACTTTTGCCTATAATTAATTTACAATTTTATGAGGTTTTGGGGTGTTATAATTTCTTTGGTGGTATTAACATTTGGTTTGGGGTTCATTGTCATTAATAATAGGTTTATTAATGGGTATTTCTTGTAGTTCTTCCATCCTATATCTTCTTTTCTTCTCTTTTTCCTTCTTGGGTTTACCAAGGTACTTGGTTTTATTTTGTCCGTTGGTTGGTTCGGGGTATCTTCTTTATTTGCTCCTAAACTTCCTCTTCCTTCTTGGGTTCGGGGTATCTTCTTTATCACCTGCTCCTAAACTTCCTCTTCCTTCTTGGGTTCGGGGTATCTTCTTTATCATCTGCTCCTAAACTTCCTGGGTAATCTGATTTTTTATACGAGTTTCTTTTAATTTATTTTCTTGAACTTTAGTGTTGCATTTTTATTATTTAATTACTTTTTTCCTTTTATAATGGTATTTTTCTTTGAAGTTTAAATTATTTTCATTTGAAATTCTTTGAGTTATTTGTAATTTAAATATTTTTATGATCTTAATGGAATTAATTTTTAGTGGATCATCTGTCATGCTACAATATGTATGATTAAGTATAAACAAGAACCAATGCTTTGCTTTCAGCGAACCAATACAATTATTTACAACTAAAGGGAAACGCATCAGTGGAGGATGTGGGAGAATGAAAGGACAGTTATTAGATATGTTTACGGAATGTTTAAAAGCCAAGTGATACTGTGGGGCTTACCTGTTCTGACCGACGTGTCGGAGCAGCGAAGTCTCGGGTCTGTTTGACTTTGTGGTGTTGGGATTCTCTCGAAGAAAGTCCAGCAAAGTCGGATAGATGTTTCCACAGCCACTTGACTAGGGGGGTAGTTAAACCCATAGTGTTTGTGATAAAGGATTAAAGGGGGGTTATGGCTCCACATCCGCACTGATCCCTTTAGGTTAGGCAATGAGAGTTTTTATGCTCTTGGGCATAAAACCTCTCATGGGGGGGGGGGTTACTGTAATGTGTCAAAATGGAGGCTTTTATTTTTCATTAAATTTATTTAAATTTCTTTAGCATCATCATTGCAAGTCCCATGTGAAATAGTGTTGGATTCAAACAATGAACGGTAACAACTTTTTGGGCTGGGTGTAGTCGGAGAACGCAATACTTGGTTGTGAACCGAATAACTGCCACGTACTGTAGGCGTACACAAGCCCGGGCGCACTTTCTACTCACAACAGTTGGAACCAACGCGACAAAAATGGCTAAGCAGAAAAATTTTCTTGCCATGTGCTTTGGAGATGGAGGAAATCAAGGAAGAGGCTCCACCCACCTAAGCCTCTAATATCGTCACCACCTAACGTCGCTGGTTAACTTGACACATGGACAGTCCATACTTCCGTGTACGGCGACGAAAAAGTCGCAGTCTGACGGCAGTGCCTTCCCGTTCATCAAAAAGGTATAGTGGGGAGTCTTGTTCTCACTCTCAGCCCAGTCATCACCCCGGCCGGTGGTATTAGACTCGATTCATAAAAAAAGAGTCTAATTTTAATAAAATGTATTAAATTTCATCAAATGTGATAGCAGAATAAATTAGGAGTTAATAAGACAAGAACAATGAACAAAGTTTAACGATATTCAGTGAAAGTGCGTAAACGCGCGTGACGCAACTTCGTTGGACCACGTACGTTTTGAATACGCAACAGTTTTTTTTAATAAATGGGCGAAGAAAATAACAGTTAAAAATTAGGTTCATTTTGGGCATAAACTAAAAAGAAAATAAAATGAGATCTCAAATAATTTTGTATGTGAGTCGTGTGTGTATATAAGAAAAAATAAAAGGTATTGGTTCTCTTAGAATGATAGATGTTAGATAGTTAAAGTTTTTATGTAGATAAAAATGATAATGATGTATTTAATATGTTAAAATTAATAATGTGAAAGGGTTTACAGTTTTTTTTATATTTCATGCATGGAAAGAAGTTTGAATACTAAATGTCACATTAATACAAAATAAAATGTTATCTACTATATTAAATAACTAGCAAAATACCCGTGCTTCGCTACGGAGTTTCACGTTGTACGTAATTGTACAATTATTGCTCGCTTAATAGTATAGGATTAGATAGATTGTACAAATTCTCAACTCTTAGTTTGTTTATTTACATTCATAGCAACAGCTGTTTTTTATTTATTTCGAGAAAATCGTTAGAGCCGTTTCCGAGAAAAAAAGGATATACATTTATTAATTAATTGAACTTCGAAATTTTCTCTACTATAAGAACCTGCAAACAACGAAGTTTTTTTTCAATTTAAAACAATGATTAAAAACTCAGGACTAAATGTATTCGGGGTTTCCAGTAAACTGAGATGTCAACCACTTACAGTGGATAAATTTCAGTATTTGGTTTTTTGCCCCTTAGGAGTGAAAGTTTGTAAAACCGTTTCTTAGTGAGCACCTAAGACCTATGATGAAGCTATGTTCAAAGTTTCATTGATATCCATTCAGTGGTTTCAGAGATATCGTGAAACCAGAAGGTTTCAGAGGTATCGTTCCGGGGAAGGCCCGTCGGACGACTCCCGCGCTATTTCCTACGCGGGAGACTTCCACCGATGCTATGGTAACCAGAATCTATTCTATTGGGTTGCCATAGTAACCAGATCTAATAGTTTTTTAAGACCCAAAGGACCCCCCAGAGGATCGTATCGAAAAAAAACACCTGTCCTATGTTGGTTCTCCCATTGCATAAAATATTTGTGCCAAGTTTGGTTGAAATCGGTCCAGTGGTTTAGGAGGAGATGTGGAAGACCCCAAAGGACCCCATCGAAGAAAATCCTTATCCTATGTTGGTTCTCCCGTTGCGTAAAATATTTGTGCCAAGGTTGGTTGAAATCGGTCCAGTGGTTTAGGAGGAGATGTGGAAGACCCCAAAGGACCCCATCGAAGAAAACACCTATCCTATGTTGGTTCTCCCGTTGCGTGAAATATTTGTGCCAAGGTTGGTTGAAATCGGTCCAGTGATTTAGGAGGAGATGTAGAAGACCCCAAAGAACCCCATCGAAAAAAGCACCTCTCCTATGTTGGTTCTCCCGTCGCGTAAAATATTTGTGCCAAGTTTGGTTGAAATCGGTCCAGCGGTTTAGGAGGAGATGTGGAACATACATACGTACAATGGGGGGGGGTTTTGCCCCTTAGGAGTGAAAGTTTTTAAAACCGTTTCTTAGTGAGCACCTAAGACCTATGATGAAGCTATGTTCAAAGTTTCATTGATATCCATTCAGTAGTTTTTGCTCTACGTTGATTCTATGTCAGTCAGTCAGGCAAACTTTCCCCCCTTTTTCCCCCTTTAAAGGTCGAATTCCCAAAAATCCTTTCTTAGCGGATACCTACATCACATAAGGAACCTACATGCCAAATTTCAAGTTTCTAGGTGTTATAGTTTCGGAGATTTCGTGATGAATCAGTGAGTGAGTCAGTGGTATTTCTCTTTTATATATAGATTTGTTAAACAAGTTATTTACAAACACCTCATTTCATTTGCTGCACTGATCAGTTCGTCGTACGAACGGGGTTAGTCCACCACCAGAGATCCGGCCGACACATATAAGAACTGAAGGTAGGTGGAAGTGAAAAATTCATTTATTATCAAATTTAAAAATAAAGTTACAAAAATAAAGTTATGTGATTATTATAGTTACGTTTATATGTTGATAAGGACTGTAATTATGATGTAGTAGGAGGGTGGTAATTTTTAAGGGTGCCATATAAATAATTGTTGGTTAAATTTTGTTTAACATGGATAAGGCAGAAGCAAACGAAATAAATTTCGTGTGGGACGAGTGGGAAGGCGAATTCAGAGGGATTGTGGATGAATGACGGACGATGAGTGGGGTAATTTGGATGATAATTTGAGACGGAACAAGAAGAGGGAATATTCGCCGAAATTAAAAAGCATAGTGATGATACTATTATTGGTAGTAAGATGACGAATAATAAAGGTAAAATAGTTAAAGTGATAGTGGTAGAGAATAAGACAGTGAATAATGGTAATGATGATAGTGTAGTGGTGGTACAGAAAGGTCGAGAGACAGACCAAGTTAACAAGAATAAAGTCGATCAGGTGGCAATTAATAAGGTAAGTAACAATGATTTGAGTGAAGCTGATAAGACACATATGATGAAGATGATGATTATGATGTGCAAGGAGATAATAAATTCACAAGAACAAATGATCAATAAAATGAAAAAACAAGACGAGAAGTGGAACTAGAGACAGATAAATTAAAAGAGAATACAGATGAATCAAAACACGTAAGTGGTTGTAATGGTATCAAAAATGATAATGATGAGATAATGACGAAAAATAGTGAAGAAATAATTAACCAAGTAAGTGATAGTTATGAAGAGGAGTTAATAAGTAGTAGTGGTAACATAGTTGAAACGAGCTATTTAAGAGTGATACAGTGAAAACAAATAATGATGATGAAGTTTTTGTTGAAGTAGAGTTTAATAACAAAGTGTTAGCGAGTGTTGATGAAATTGTGAGAAAGTGTGATGAGAGGTTAGGGTGGCAAAGGGCAAATTTTCCCCATGATGTAAGTGGAGTAAGGACTCCACTAGTCGTGATGTTTGAGGACAAAGGTTCCTCCAGAGGTTATGTGGAAGACGAGATGTCTTCGAGTAGTCCCTTAATTTTTTGTGGTGTTCTTGGAAAAGCCAGGAAGTATTATAGTAAGTTTGTGGTGCCCTTTGCATGGAGTGAAGTAGGTCAGAGGTGTTGTGACCGATGTTATGATGAGAAATATGTGGAGAGAGAGAGGATGATAGAGATGTTTAAGTTAAGTAGAAGTTATAAAGAGTTGATAGAGAGGTTAGAATTGGAGAAAATAGACGATATGAAATACTTACCGGTTGTAATAGATATTGATGATTATTTTGATGACACCACTGTAGATGATGAGCACTTACCTTGTATTGTAATGGATATAGTAGACGAATGTGATGATATAACTTACCTGGGGATAACAAATAATATTAAGGGAGACTGGACAAAAATAACTAATGTTGACAAGGTTTATGAGATAATAATAAGGAATAATCCTATAGATTATTATGGTATAACGAATGACACAGAGTTAACGGGGCATTATATTAAAAATAATAACGTAATGAGTGTAAATAAAAATGCAAATTATTATGTGAAAATAAGATGGATCTTCGATGATGGTGGTTAGATAAACAGTGAATGAACATTTAATTATTTTAGTTTATGGTAATTACTTGGCTAACTTATGGAATGAGGTGTGGTAAACAATAATCATATGACGAAAAAATTGTAGATAAATTTATAGTGAGGTTAATTGTGTTTGTGTAGTAGGTTATGTTGTACCTTGTATTTTAGGTAAACAATGTATATATGTCGTAGGAATTGATTTAATAATAATAAAAATAATATATTTCACCAAACTAAGTAAATAACGAGAATAATTGTGTTTATAATGAAAGTAACTGATTTGGAATTGTTTGGACTATTGTAATTAAAAAACTGAGTGTTTTTGAAAAAGATTGAATTAAATAATTTGAGAGGAATTAATTAATTAATGTTGTATAAACAAACTTTGAAAATAAATTTAAATGATTTTCTGAGATTTGAACTTTATAATAAATAGTAAATGATGGAAAATACCATGTGCTTAGGTATTGAGTTGTATTGTTATAATGTATCAGGAAGTACATATGGTTATGTAAGTTATATTTGTGGTGATAAAGGTGAATTTATGACAGAAATCATGTTGTATTTGATTACACGATTGACCATATCTAAGTATGAATTTGATAAAGAAATGGAAGTAAAGTAAAATGTTTTAACAATGCAATTAGATGAGTTTAAAAGGTTTTAAATTGGGTGATTAAATTAGTTTGGGAGGTAATTATGAATTTTCTAATGTAATTTTCTATGGTTAACTTAATGTAAAATGTGGAAAAAGATGAAGTTTGGGTGATAATTATTTCAATAAGGCATTAAGTCAATCAAAGTTAATTTTAAATGGGTGTTAGACAAAATAAGAATTTCTGGAATAAAAGTAATACAGAAACGGGGTAGTAGTAGGGACACAGTAGCAAGAGTGAATGTGTGTAGAGAGAAAGGGAGTGATGAAAGTGGAGAGTAAATAGGTGAGAGCAGGGTACATAAATTTTGTAGTGAGGGTGGAGGTGTAAGGAGTCCTCAACGCAAGGCGTTGTGGCGGGAGAAAACATTTTAAAGAGGGTTACGGGTTACCTAGAAGGGCCAGGAACTGATAAGGGAATGAGCTGGTAGTGCGGGAACACACATCCTATGTACAAAAAGGGTATCAGGTATTTTGTTCTAAGAGGAAAATGATATAAGTAGAGTAGATAAAGTGTTGAAGGGGGTTATTATTGAAAGATCGGTGTCACCCTCTGCAAATCCGTTAGTGGTCATTAGAAGGAAGAAGGTGGGTAAGGTTATTTAACGCCCATTCAATAAATCAAATCATTGTGAATGACTGAGAATCACCCGAACCAATTGATGTTAAAAATACTTAATAGAAATTCATAGTTGAAACTATAATGGAACAAGTCAAAGATGTGATAGAATTTGAAACTAAAGTAAAGCTGTAAGGTATGTTATTTTTGGTCAAATTTGAATTTGAAATGTGATGTAAAATGAATGCTGATAATAAATTTGAATTTTGGAAGAATTTAATGGTACAATAAATGATAAATAGTTAAAGATTGAGTATTAACATGTTCAATTGAAATTAATGTTGGAATGTTTTATTATAGTCCAGTCATTGACGGTTTTCCGCTCCGAATTCTTTCGAACTAAACCGACTGACGTGAAATTTTGATAGAAGGTAGAGAATGGCTCAAGGAACAAAAGTTATATAGTGCCGATGTGCGCTTTTTCCCTGGGGGAGGATACCACCCCTTCTCGGGGGTGGAAATTAAAACATGATAAATAACTGCAGAAATCGGTAGAGGAATAAATTCTAAGCAAAAAATGATCTATAAAGTGTTTTTGATAAATCAATACTTTTTGAGTTATTTGTGATTGAAAATGTCGATTTTTCATCGAAAAAATGCATAGTTTTGAATGATTTTACACGAATAACTGGAAAACCTTACGTTTTATCGAAAAAATTGTAATGAGCAAAAATGAAGCTTATAAAAAAACGAAGAGATTGTTTTTTTTTATTTCTGAGGATGCAATACGAACTTAGTTATGGCTCGTTGAAGGTAACTTTTTTTTGGGGGAAAAGTGAAGTCGAAGCATTTAACGTCAAATAACGGAAAAACGAAAATTTTTCGCGGAAAACTCATAGGACCTTTTTTAAAGAACTTGAAAAACGCTTCAAAATGAAGCTATGATAGAAGTCATTAGCATAAAAACTAACAAAATTATGATAAAAATAAAGTTGCTTGCTGGCTTTGTCAGCGAAAAAACCAGCACTGAAACCAATGTCATTGCCACAGGGATTGAAATTGAATGTAATCCATTTGCAAGCTACTTTATTTAAGTACTAATAATATGTTTCAGAAGTTTTAGCGGTTTAGGATCTTTAGTTTTGAAAAAAAGTTCGATTTAAATTTTAAAAAAATTGAGTTTTCTTAAAAAATTTTCTTTTTTTCAAATTAACTGAAAAACTAAAGAAGATACCGTAACAAATGCTAGAGTACAAAAATTTAGGTTTTTTTACTGAAAATTTATTTTTTTTTTTATCTCTGTAGGATGAAAATTAACTGAGATATGACTGTTAGAAGTTTACATTTGAGTGCGAGGACGACCTTCGCCGAGCCCTTTGACCTCAAAAAAAATCTTAAAAACTAAGGGTTCAAGAAAGTCCAACTTTACACTACTTGTAGCCCTGGGAATTCCCTGCAAAATGGTTTTTGGAGCGATTGGATATCTTAAAAATGAAGGAAGTTATCGTTGAAAAACCAATTGTATTTTTTCAGCTAGGAACATTTCCCTTGTCCGTTCGGTGCTGCCACCTAGCGGGCTGAAATTTAATTGTTTTGTTGTTTATGTTGTAGCATAACAAAATTATCACGTTAAAATTTTATCTTAATGCAACATAAATAAAGAAGAAAAGGTCCATAGTGAGTGAGAAGAATGAATTGTTTAAAGATTAAACCAAAGAAACTGTATATTAAGTCAATAAAATGTTAATAAGAATAAAAAATAACAAAGAAAACCACTGGTCAAAATAACTTACTATGTAAAAACCCAATAAACCAGCAGTATACCCAGTAGATTGGGGAAGCAGTAAAAAGGAAAGACTAGAAAAAGGAGATAAAAGGGTGAAAACAATATTAATAACGGAAATTTATAAGGTCAAGAAGCAGAGAAACCACAAGACAAGAAATTTACTAATATAATAATGAAGAAAGGACAAAATATGTCAAGATTCCTACAAAGAGCCTAGAAACAAGAAGAGCTATTCCAAAAATGTTAATAATGGAATACATTCCTTTGAACTAAATTTAAAACTAACATATTTAGACCCCGTAACTCAAGTTACAAGATACAATCCAATGAAAACCGAGTTGTAAACTAGATATAAGTATTACATGTAAAAAACAAAAGACTACCAATAGTGTAGAACCAGACCAAAAACTACCATAGTGTAAAAACAAAAGACTACCAATAGTGTAGAAACAGACCAAAAACTACCATAGTGTAAAAACAAAAGACTACCATTAGTGTAAGAAATATAAGGTGAAATACCATAAAAAATACAATAAAAGTTAGAGACTACAGTGAGTGTAGAGAATAACCAGTGACACTATAATAAAAAATAGTGTAGGAAATAAAAATTATTTAAAAGAGCTGACAACATTGTTAGTGATACGAGTTTTGTTTTTAACTAGATGTAAGAAATATTATCAATTACCCATAAAAGGTTTTTTTTTTATTACAGTTAAGTAATTTGTGACAAGAACAATAAATACCCAAAGGACAGTTCACAACTGAGGGTATAACCAATAATAAAATGTTTGTTAATTAGGGTTAATCAAATAATATGTTAGATATAAGGTGATAATAGTTATAAGATGTTTTTAATTACAGTTGAGTTAACACCCAAAAGAGACATCGATACAAAAGACAGTTAATGACTGACAGTAGTACTAGTAATAAGAGTTTTTTGTTTTCTAATTAAATTATGTCCAGTGAATAAGTAGGATAAGATATTTTTGTTATAATTAAATAGGATAATTAAAAATGATAAGAATAAGATATTTTGTTATCATTGGATGATACAGTTAAAAATAGTAGGCATTAGATGTTTTTGTTAAAATTAGGTGATATAGGAAAAATAGTAGATAATAAGATGTTTTGTTGTATTTAAAATCATGTTAACTAATTTTCAAGTTTGTAAGGCAGAGAGGCAAGTAGGAAATAGGAATGTAATAATTTTATTTAAAACTGTAAACCATATGAAAGGTACAAAGCAGATTAGCTAAGACACCACTCTAGAAAAAACAGACCAGTAATGTAAACCAAAACTATCTATCAGAGAATCAAACTACATAATAGGGGATAGAATTCAGTCCGTACAACACAGAAATTGAAAATGTAATTAGTACAGATACAATTAATAACGAATGGAATGACAAAGGAAAGAAAATTAACTTCTTTTGGAAACAAATGATACTAGGCCTATAATGGTAATCAAATCAGACTAAACAGTAAATTAATCCATATTGAAGTGTTTTAGCAACAAAATTATTAACAACAAAAGATAATCACAGAGTTATTAATATTATTCCATGGAAATATTATCAGAAAAAACACTTAAAAACCATTTAAACACTAAATTTGTACAAAATATGAGGCCTACAATAATTATAAAAAAATTGTAATTTTTGGGCTTAAATGAACTTGAAACAAACCCAGCTATTATGTCCAAATATGTAAAATTAATTAATCAATATTGCTGAGTAGTTAGATTTTTGTAAAATTAAGAAATATTTGAAATACAGTAAAAAATAAGAAAACTTATTATGTATATTTAGATGATGAACCAAATCTAAGACATGTACTTTTATAAATAAACAATGGAAAGAGGAAAAAGACATATCACAAATTACCCTAAAACGACGATGTTCAGAGTTTAGTCTATTGTTAATCGTTAATACAACTAGTTGAGAATTTACAAACAGAAGACCGAAAAAGTATAATTTTGTGCAAAACCGTGAGTGTAGCTTTTAAAAGTGTAACAGAGGTTAACTAAAATAAAAATAACACTAACAGTTAATAATTAACACCGCACTAATTCCGAACAACAGTAATAACACCATCTAACACAAGCACAAGAAATCAACGGCCATTTTGAGAAGATTTTGAACCATATTAGCAGAACACTAATACACATATTTGAACACCGGACACTTCACCAGTAACCCATCAAGAAACGACATCCCAGGAGAAGAGAGAACACTCTACACTATATTCCTGGACCAACACTACTTCGCAGAGAAGGGAATATTCATTTATTTCTGTGGGAGAAGCTCAACCAGTATTAGCAGTGCATAGCAGAGAAAATCGAGGTGACGGTGGCCATACTTGATTTCCGAACGAGCCAAGTACACAGCCAGCTTGAAGCAAGTGACGTCATTTCGACGAATGGTTCGATATTACTTTTCATAATTGACAATTTAAATAATAATATTGTTTTATTTCAGCCATAATAATTTAGTTTAAGAATATCTGTAAGAATGTATCTTGTTCCTTGCCCTCTGACCATTTCAACTCGCTAAAAGAATCCTAATTAATTAACCTTGTAAAAAATATATTTTGTCAATCTTGTTCGCTACCGACTGGAGCAGATATCAACCAATGCCTGGGCCATGCTCAGCCTGAATGGCGCATAATTTTAAATGTCAATAAATGAACATCATTATTCAGTTATAAGAGTTGTATTTATTTGTATAATGAATGTTAACTATTTTTTTCTTCTAAAAAAATAATTTACAGTGATAAAATAAATGTCTGAGAGGAAGAAGAAGAGTAAAGTCAGCAGAGAGAGAACCAACAGATCTGACTACACAATTAAATTATTAATAGAAACAAATAGATTTGAACTACAAATTCATACTTATTAAATTGGAAGTAATTAAAGCACACACACAATTAATTAATTATTTATTAATTAATTGAATTAATCAATTAAACAAAAAAATAATAATATATATAAGTAAAATTTTATAACTTACAAAATTTATTTGTTATTCTCAACAAATCACACTTTATTATCAGACATTATTTATATTTAATTTATTCCTTGTAATTGGGAATAATTACCAATTGGTGAGTTCAACAGCGAGATTCAGACAACATTTATTAGTATCACAATAATTCTTGCTATCTTTATTTATATTTATATATTTATTTGTAATAAATTATATTACAAATTGGCTAGCCCAACAGTGGGGCTTTAAGGAGACTAATCTGGTGATTACAACATAATCTTTATTTTTTATATTTGTAATAAATTATATTACAATGTTAGTTGGAGTAGGCGAGTCTAGTTCCCGGCATATTGAATACTTATTGTCGTATTTAGAGCGAAAACAATATTTTGAAGTGTAAAAGTAAAATTTTTTGTGTTTGTTTGTGTGAAAATTGTGCTGTTGAGTTTGTGTTGTGCTACAATTCATTATTACTGGATTATTACCTTATTTATGGTAAGCAAAAATTGCATTTTGTTTTAAGTTTAAAACATAACCTCTTCTGTAGAAACTTGTTTTTATTGAAAGTGGCACCGTCTTGTACCTAGGAACACGAACACCTCTTGTACCTTGAAACATTTTTTGAGGTACATCATTTTTCAGTTTAGTGTTTCTCGTGTTTTGTTGCTTTTAGACAATCACGTGACCCACCTTTCTGTCGCAGCATTAGAAAAAGCTTCGAAGGCTGGTATTGTAATGGTGACTTTCCCACCACATACCTGGTGGTATTAATACAATTATTCTAAAATATTTTGACAATATTTTTTTCTCTTAATGTACTTTTTTTATTAATAAACGTCATTAAATGAGTAAAAAGTTATTTTATTACAAGATTATCTCCTCTAAACTTCTCAATTTCTGTGATTTCGCTGTGTTTCAAGGTACAAGAGGTGTGTTCCTAGGTACAAGAGCATAGTGTACCTTGGAACACACTTTCCTCAAACTAACTTTTGCTTATAACATGATTATGGAAGCATGCTTGGTAAAATTACTTAAGGATATTCTAAAAGTAATGTCAATGCATACATAAAGCAAAAAAAAATTGTTAAATATAGCTTCAGTGAAAATTTATGGTGAATTTTAAAAAAAGTGTTCCTAGGTACAACAGTCACCCCTACCTTTCCAAAATCGAAAGAATAAACATGTGGTGCTCTTCACTCTGAAAAACCATTGAATAGTAAAAAACAATCTTTATTATATGAAGATTGTTTCAATAATATCGGTGAGTTTCAGTTACAATTCATTAAATTCAGTTTCCCAGTTAAGCACATTGTCGAGTTGTTTACGGAGATTAATTTCTTAAATAATTAAAATATTAATAACTTAATGATCGCTTATTTCATTCCCTTATATTCACAAGTTCATTACTTATAAAAATTGTTTAAGTAGATATTTTCAGTTTTTTCTTTTGCTAATAATATCTTAAACTCAGATAAATTCGTTATTTCAATAGATCAGTGATATAAGAGAAAATCACTCTTTATAATTTACAAAATATTATTTTCAGGATTCATCTTTAATTCATATCTTGTTGCATTGGTAATATCATGGACAGCCAAAGTACAAGCAGCAGTGCTGATGATACTGATGTAAATTTGTGTAGAATTTGCACTTCAAATACCACTGAAAGAGTCGTAAATGTCGGTTTAAAAGGTAAAGAGACATTAAAAAAAATATCTAGTGAGAGTGATAATTTGTTTACAACACTAAACCTCTCAGAATCATTGTTTGTTCACGCTTCCTGCAGAAGTAATTATATAAATAAAATAAATGTCGCAGCTGCCAAGAGAAAGGCTCAGGTTGAAAACGCAGTAAAACTTAGTCCTGTAAAGAGAAAATTGAGAAAATCTAGTTCAAGTTCTGATGCAAGTAATCTGAGCAATACTTTCGATTGGGAAGGAAATTGTTTAATATGTGGACTTGGGGCAAATATAGAAAAAGAAAAAAAAACGCTGTGACCGAGGAAAGATAATATGTCAAATTGAATCAACTGATTTTGTATCAAACATATTACAAATTCTTACCCTTAACAAAAAGTCCCTTCAGTGATATATTCATCTAAAAGTTTTGCATTAGATTATCCAAACAGTGCAAAACTAATCCTTTTCTCGCACTGTTTTACTGGGTGTGATACAACTTCCGCGTTCTATAATAAAGGCAAAAAAAAATTTTATCGATCTCTTAGAAAATGTCCCGATCTCAGAGATAAGGTGCAGATATTTTACAATCGCAATTAAGAGCTTGAAGAAATTTTAGGGGCCGGTAGATGCTGCACAATATTATTATACGGAGCTGCTAAAGATATACAACTAAATAAATTAAGCCGAGTAGAAAACTTATCAGCGTATATGGAGCAAATGCATTATGAGTCCTTCATAAAGGCACTACAAAAAACAATTCCATAAAATTATCATCCCTTGTCCCAACAGTTGACGCTCTAAATGAGCATATTAAGAGGGTTTATTTTCAAACACAGACGTGGCTTGGAAATAAAAATATTGGTCCAACTGATTGGGGATGGATAAATAATGAAGGATCATTGCAACCAATTAAAATGCTCAATCAGCCTGCGCCGGAAGAACTCCCTCAAAATGATATTTTGTAATTACAAAACCGGATGTGGCGCAGCATGTAGCTGCCGCAAAGTTGGGCTGTTTTGTAACGCAACATGTGGGACATGCTCCGGTGACAACTGCCAAAATTGCCTTCCAATTACAGATCAGGACGAAGAGGAGGTTGATAGTGATGATAGTTCTGATGATATGTAGTTTTGCAATAAAAGATATATTTTTACAATGTACACAACGTGTTAATTGTTCCCCTTTACTCGTTCGATATAATTTTAGTTTTTAATTCTAAGTAATCATAGTGGTTAATTTTAATTATAAGGGGAGGGTTTTAAGGGTTTAAATGTTGCAATAGATCACAAATCTCATTATTAACTGTGAAGAAATTATAATTCATGATGAATAAACAATTAAATACTAATTTCTTTTTGTCACAATTTTTGTCATAAGGGGTGGTTTTTAAGGGTTGAAACGTTGCAATAAGACATAAATTATATTCCAAACTATAAAGAGATTTTAATTTATTGTAAATACACCATTAGAACATTTCATACTGTTGAGAATTATTTTTTGTTTGTAATGTCGTTATAAGGGGGTGGGTTTTTAGGGTTGAAACATTACAGCATATCATAAATTATGTTCCAAAACATGTAATAACAATATTTCTTATACATATTTAAACATGATTTCTAGCTTTAAAAAGCTTAAATTTACAGTTTTCATAATTTTTGTCACAAGGGGTGGATTTCACCCCAAAAAAACAAAAAGCGCACATCCGGAACATAACTTTTGTTCTAGGGAGTAAGATAACCTTAATTACAAATTTTCATGAAAATCGATGTAGTTCAAAAGAATTCGGAGGTAATACCCCATTTTTACTGTCAACGACTGGACTATTATTGAATTTTATTCAGATGCAACTGAGATGTTTATTTTAATGGAATGAGGTTTATGTTCATTATGAATGTTTACGTTGTATTATGTTTATTATGTTAGTGTGTAGGAATCTTAAACATGTATTGTGTATAAATGGTAATAGTAATCTACCTTGGTAACTAAAATCAAAATGGAATTTTGTAACGGGACATTTCTGTCTATATAGTGGTTTGGGGAAAGCAAATATAAATTTTATATTGTTAATTCAAAAGCATAAATAAATAGTAAAGTTTTATAACGACATAATATCAAGCGAGTGGAAATTGTACCAAGGTCAACATGGTATACGCAAAGACAACAACTATATTTCGCCAGACGAACTTTGACCTATTAAGTCACCAAGCCAAGCCTGCAAAAACGTCACATGGAATGCAGTGCGCAATTCACCTCGCATTAAAAATTGAGTCGTCATAGTCTGAAGACAATAAGATTGGTGACGTGACACCCTCTCCACCTCAGAAAATAACGCAGTGCATTCGTTCTCAGTCACGTATTACAGCTTGTGCTGGCCGGACACGTATAAAAGTTCCGAAACTAAATCTCGGGTGCACCCAAACAAAAATGTGAAATATTACGCAAAATCGGAACAAAATTGTAAAATAACAGTTAATTAACAGTTACTATGTAAAAATATATTATCTCAGAAAAGTGCGTGTGTCCACAAAATAGCAGGAATGTGCGCAATAAGATGGACTCACCTGTAACCAGATAAGTACTACAACGAAACATCAGATAACTTTTTCAACCAGGAATAAATGAATTCAAACCATTCAAAATTCTATTAACAGAAATGTTTATTTAAAATGAGCTCTATAAGGGGAATATAAAACATATACAGTATGAAAGAGCGCGTGGTTGAGTGAATGAAAAAAAATCTATCTTTAAGAAGTGCTGGGTTGTGTTATATTATATATATAATTTCAAGTGATGATTTATTATACTTTATTTTGGTGGGAATGTAAAATGTTAATGGGAATAATTACTTCTAACTTGATTTGATAAATTGCGCCTCATGGCCGAATAGAAGTGTTCATTTTTCAAAGTAGGATTCAATGTACAAGAGTTATGAGTACAATAAAAAGGGAATGTCATTGGTACACAAAAAAATATAAGAGTAATTTACTGAAAATAACACGTTCTGCTATTTCAGTTCGCCTAACCGAAAACTGGCCCGAAGGTAAGAAAATTTTATGTTTCATTGTTGGTATCTTTAAAGATGGCGTCCGGACAATGGATGAAATAAAGTAAACAATATTAACATAAATTTAAAGTAATAAAAAAGTGAATAGATTTACAGTGGCTTCCGGAACAGGGACTCGACATAAAAGTTTAATTTTATGTGGAGTAGGCCTACTGGGAAGAGCAGAACGGTTATTTGAAGTAACAAAAAAAAAAAATTTTTTTTGAGATACGTATAAATTATGTGAAGGTTATGTTTTGGTAGCGTTATTGTGTTTATGTTTACATTGAGATAACGATTTTGTGTGTTGAGTGTTTGTGAATTAATATGTGTAATTATTAAGTAAAATAAAGGGGTATTATATAATTCATTTTGAACATGGCCGAGGCACAAGTAAACGATATAGGTTTCGCGTGGGACGAATGGGAATATGAATTCAAAAGCATGGTGGATAGAATGACGGACGAGGAGTGGGGTAATTTGGATGATAATTTGACAAGGATGGAAGAACAAGAAGAGGGAATATTCGCCGAAATTAAAAAACATAGTAAGGATAAAGGTAAGATAGTTGAAGTGCTAGGAGTAGAGAATAAGACAGTGAATAGGCCTAATGATAATGATGATAGTGTAGTGGTGGTAGAAAAAAGCAGAGAGACAGACTAATTTAACAAGAAGAAAGACGATCAGGTGGTAGATAATAAGGTAAATAATGATAATACGAGTGAATCTGATTATAAGCATATAATGGATATGTTGTGAATGATTGATAAAAAATTAGATGAAAGGGCGGAAATGATGAATAAACATTTTGATGAGTTAAACACAATATTAGATGAAAGGTTAGATGAAAGGAAGGAAATGATGAATAAGGGTTTTGACAAGTTAAAAACAGTATTAGATGAAAGGAAGGAACTGATAGATAAGGGTTTTAATAAACTAAATGATGTTCTTGATAAACAAGACGAGAAGGGGGAAGGAGACAGATATCGATTAAAGGAGGATACAGGTGAATCAAATAAGGTAAGTGGTTGTAATGATGTTAATTACAATTATGAGATTATAGTGGGGGTAGAAAATGCTAAAGAGACAGATCAATTAAATGAAGATAAAGACGATCAGTTAACGCATAATACGGTAAGTGGGGGTGAGAAAAATTATAATATAATTAAAAATATGGTATTAGAGAGTAAGGTTGTGAATATTGAGAGTGCTGATGAAGTTATAGTGGGAGTAGAATTTGAAAATGAAGTGATAGAGAGTGCTGATGAGTTAGAGAGAATGAGTAGAGAGTTTACAGGTAGAGGGGTTGCAGAGGGTAAAATTTTCCCGTGGTGTTGTGGTTGTGGGTGAAGAAAATGCTTCACGAGTGTATTTGGGAGACATATGGTCTACAAATAATTGTCCCTTGATTTTTTGTACATCTGGTGGAGCCAGATGGTGTAGTAACAAAGTTGTATTACCTTCTGCATGGGTTAGTAGAAAAAGTGTGAGATGGCGTTATGGTGGTAGATATTTTGAAAGAGAGTTGTGTGTTGATGAGGAGATAGAATTATTTAAGATGGATAGAAATTATAAAGAATTAGTAGAAAGGTTAGGTATAGAGAGAAGAGAAAATTATATTGAAATCTTACCTTGTGTTGAAGCTGATATAGCAGCAGTAGATGATGATGTTGTTAATGATGAATAACTTACATAGTGGTGACAGATTATACTAAAGGCGACATGACTATACTCGATCGTGACCAGTTATATGATATAATAATATGGAATAATCCTGTTAATTATAATGATATTGTGGAAAAATATGAGAAATTAAATAATTATTATGTTGATAGTAATAATATAATGTATTTAATAAAAAATGAGTTGTGTAGTCGTAAGATCAGATTGTTATTCGATGATGGTGGTTAAACAGTTGTTGTTCATGAACATTTAATTATGTGAATAGTGTGGTTTCAAAATGGATTGTATTATGAAATGATTTGTGGTAAATGATAACAGATAATAATTTGGATTGTATATTCTTTTGTGTGTTGATGTCAAATGTGTTTGTGTATTACATTATGGTGTACTCTGTATTATGTACTATGTAAACAATGTAGGTAGGTAATAGGAATTGATTTAATAATAATTCTAACATTTTTCAGACTAAATAAATGATGAGAGAAATTGTGAAATTTTAAACTGATTGAATTAAATAACTGGAGATTAATTAATTAATTTAAAATGTTGTACAGAGGAACTTTGATAATAAATTTAAATGATTTTCTGAGATTTAGATTCTATAATGAATAGTAAACGATTAAACATACAATATGTTTAGGTGTTGAGTTATATTATTATTATGAGGTAAGTGATGAATTTTCTAGTGTAATTTTAAATGAGCATATTAATGTAAAAGGGTGTAAAAGATAGAGTTTGGGTGATGAGGATTATTTCAATAAGGCATTGGGTCAGTCAGAGTTAATTTTAAATGGGTGTTAGACAAAATAAGAATTCTGGAATAAAAATAATATAGAAACGCGTTAATAGTAGGGACACAGTAGCAAGAGTGATTGTATGTAGAGAAAGCGAGAGTGAGGTAAATGGAGAGTAAATAGGTGATGGTGAAATTTTGTAGTGAGGGTGATGTTGTAGGGAGTGATCAACGTGCGTCGTTGTGGCAGGTGATTCAGAAGTTTCGAAGAGTGCTTGCCAAGATTCCAGGGAGGGCAAGAGGGTATGAAAGTGAATTGCAGGTTCGGGAACACACATCCTAGGTACAAAAAGGGTATCAGGTATTTTATAATAAAAGGAGAATGATATAAACAGAGTAGATAAAGTGCTGAAGGGGGTTATTATTGAGATTGGTGTCACCCTGTGCAAATCTGTTAGTAGTTGTTAGAAGGGAGAAAGGGAGTAAAGTTATATATAAATGCCCATTCAATACATCAAATCATTGTGAATGACGGAGAATCACCCAAACTAATTAAGGATGAAAATGTTAAATAGAAATTCATAGTTGAAATGTAATAATAAATGAAATGTGATGTAAAATGAAGGTTGATAATAGATTTGAATTTGTGGAGAATTTAATGGCACAATAAATGATAAATAATTAAAGGTTGATATAAAAAGAGTTAATAGAAAGTTCAAGTTGTAATGTTTATAATTTTCTATACAAATTATTTAAAGGTGAATTGTTTAGTTAAATGTAGCAATGTTAATGTTCAAGGTTAATGTTTATTATGTTATGTTAGTGTGAATGGAATAAGTTTAGTTATAAGATATGCTATTATAGTGACGGCATGTTGTTACTATAGATAGCGGTAAGGGTCAATCTATCGAAGCATGTTACCATCAACGGAGGCCTAAATAAGGCATAACATACACTGTACACCATGTTAAAGAACAAGTTATTATGGTGTATTCGATATATTTTGGTGTGTTCGTGTGAGTGTAGACACGCACTGGTATCTACGATAATGTTGTTTATTAAAAGATGTAATTGTAATTATTAAGGTTATTAGAGTTATTGTATTGTTTTTAATGGGTGCGTAATAATAGTCCACTTCTTTTATTTTACAATGGTTCGCGCACTCTGTTCTATACCTCCCTCACTTACCACACGTGAATACTTCAGTCCTGTTCTGTGACGTTTCTTCTGAAATACATGCACTTTATATACAAGTAAATATTCAGATCGAATATTTAATATAGTATCATACACAAAATAAATGAAGCAATATCTAATTAATATTCTGAATTATTGTTAGATCTTTTTAAACTCTTCCGCCACCTGTGGTAGAACTGATTAAAAAATAAATGAACTGATTTAGAATAGAAATAATACTCTTTTCACTGATAATGAAAGTGGAGGTTTATTAACAATTTAATAAATCATAAACTCTTTGACAATTAATAATCAAAAACTAACAACCTTTCAATTACTGATTACAATTAAAAAATTCAAATAAGACTCTGTCCAATTCTCAAGGCTGGTAGACCTGTTATTGGTACAATAATTTAACTTCAATAGGTTATGTTATTTTGTTTCAGTGAATTACCATATTTCGTAAGGTTCTTTTAGGTAACGTGATACCAGGCACAAGATGTAATATAAATAACGATATAAAATTAACAATAATTAATAATAAGCGAACTAATATAAAAATCAAAAATTGATACCATATGTCTGATATTTATGGTACTATCGTACGCGGGAATGCGCACGCATCTTATAATACTAGTTTACAATTATCAAGCTGTATGACTTGTACAGTAGTTAAAAATGTATTACTTTCTTTTAATAATTCGTTTTAAAAGTTCTCTATTCACAAGAGAAAAATTTATCAAAAAACTCTTGTTAGTATTTCTATCTGATTTGGATGTTACTTGAGAACAGATCGGTAATATTGAAATTATCAAGTTACCGTGACGATTCAGAGGTTAGTTATAACCGGTATTGTTACAATGGATAAGTATTTCTTAACAGTTATTATTTCTTAATCTATACATATAAACACATCATTCGTAATACTTTGACATTCTATTATCAGAATTACATTTATTTATACGGTATGAAAGTTAATAACGTATATTTCAAAACTTCGAAAAAATTCAAGAAAAATAAGTTTAGTCAAATGAGTGACTAATATTCTTGTATTCAGTAATAATTATTTTAAACATGATATTTTAAGTTATTATAAATAATTAAAATATTTTTTATAATATTTTAATAATTGTGAATTAAGTTTTTTCTTTAATTCTGATAATTTAATCATTGTTTTTTAATACTTCGCCTTATTTGACTTGCGTAGTATCAAAAATGAGTTGGTTACGAAATTATTATTTTTGTTCAGTATTATTTAAATAAAATTGTACTCCCTGTTTCTTATTTATCACAGCACTCGCAAGTACGGTTGACATTATACACTAACCGTACTTGTTTAATTAAATAACTCCGCACTTTTCACTCGTATATATTGGCGTAGTGTAAGGTTATGTATGTCGGTTACTTAATGCAAATGTCGCGCACAAATTCAAAATAAAAACTTCTTCATGTTGTCTGAGTGGCGTGACCTGTCCGTCGAAAAGCTAGATGTGAACTGTAATGTTTCCTCTAAGCGTCTCCTGTGAGTCTGCCGAAAGTCATTCATTCTATTGGTTGGAAACATTATACTCTCTGACCCAAAAGCCTTTGTTTTATTAAAATATTTAATTTTTTGACAAAATAGAGTTTGGTGTTGAGGCTTTTTGACGTCAGCACTGGTACAAAAATTTAACTGAAAAGTTTAAAATTACTATAACTTTCTTAATTTACGTCCTATCGTTAAATGGTTGATGTCAGTGAATTGCGGACATTCTGCTTGTTAATTTAAGTCCAAGAATGCTTATTTTCCGTCCATCACTACTATCACAATAACGATTTTATTTATTATTTCTGGTGTATCTTATTTTTATAAGTCTGTTACACCAGATTTTACTTAATTATAATAAAACACTTCTTAAATAAACACTTTGAGTCCATATCTCAATTGGTTTGATTTACAATTTGGGAATAATTGTTCCCTACTCAAAATCTCGTTATGGCGTCATTAAGCGTCCATGTTTGTTTTTCCATAAATATGCTTAGAACTAATTTTTCTTATTTAAAACGGTAATATTACAATCTAATAATACTAGTAAAGTTTATTTACACAATTTTACATTAGAATATTTGTATATTACTGTGGTTAACCTACTATTTACATATTTTCAGTCCTCTTCTATCTCTCTTATACAATTTTTCACCTTATTTTTGGTTTTCTCTATTTAAATCATATCATGTCATGATTGTAATTAGTGTACACACATAGTACCTAATTCATTATATACAATGGTTATCTTTTAATTAGTTCAGAACCCTCCAATTTTTCAGTAATGGCTCTGTTTATGTTGTGTCATATCATAGTAGTCATTTATTTTTTGTTAATACAATAACTAAATTGTTATTGTTCTACTTGGTTTGGATTTCCAAAGTAGCATTAGATATTATTCTAACTCTTGATAATGTTTTCATTTACTTTTACACAAGTTTATATGTTATATTTTTCATAAATAACTTGCTTGTCATTGTTTGTTTACATTTGGTTTCTTCATAATAGTCATTTGGTTTTTAATTGTTTGTATATAAAATGACTGTTTTTATGGTCATAATCTGTTCTCAAAGTAGCATTGGGATTTCCTCTTACTACTGGTAATAACGTTAATCATCTGTGTTCAATATTTGATACAGTATTTTTCTTAACTAATTAGCTATACAATGGTTCAGCTTACTTCTGGTCATATGTACATAGTTAGTTAGTTTACAATAATTTAGTTACAATATGGTTCTTATTATGTTCAGAATCTGTTCTCAATGTATTATCAGATATTTATCTCACTACTGGTAATACTCTTATAAACATTGGTATTGGTTTTAATACTGTACTTTGCCTAACTAAATTGGCATACCTGTTCAATCTCTGTTATCTCTGTGCCATTATGTTTGACTTGTTCTATTTGCATTGTTTTGCAATATAATACATTGTCTCTTAAGATTTATTATTATTTATAATAAATTCTTGTTTGATAACATAGTTGATGATCATTTATTTATACTAATATGTATCATTTTCTGTTGAAATAGGTGTCTTCCCTATGGGTTGTGTAACAATGTACCATCTGTTTTAGTGCAGTATTTTTCTACTACTAAACTGACTTCACTACGGTATACTTTAACTATTTTGTTACACATGTTTATACAACTCCTTCTTAAACACAAACACAAATCTTTTTTGTATTATTTACAATATTTTTCTGGTCATTGGTGGAATTTAATTTCCTGTCATTGTTTGATACATAACAAATGTTTTTTTTTTATTTGTTGTCAGTTCTCTATGAACAATAACATAATTGTTCTATTTTGTTCTATTCTGGTGGTCTTATGATTATGTGTATTGATCACAATTTTATTAAATTATTCACACTCATTGTCTGTGTTTATATGACTATTTTAATTCTTGTTGTTTCATCATGAAATTAACATATTTTCTCACACTGTAAACTTCATCACTGTAATTATTTGTGTGGTTTATTCAGTTGAAATTAGTTAATTATTCACAGGTTTCACATTTATATTAAGTACACACTGTAATTGTTTGTGGTTCCTTAAACGTTTAACACTGGTTTTCTTTTCACATTTATAATCATCATTTCTTTTGTCACTTATATTGTCTTTAGTACATGTGGTTTATGTTGAGTCCTTATATCTTCTGTCCATCTTCTTTCTTCTTCTTGGTGCTCTTCCTGGTCCTTCTTCTCTCTTCTTCTTCAAATATTTTCATTGTAGTCGCTATTTTTATTTATCTCCATTGCTGTTGGAGTTTGTTGGTCCTTGTTTCGTTGATTCCCCTCACTGTTGGATCCTATTGGGTCTGGTTACTGATATTTTGTTTTGGCTCGTGGCATTTTCTTTCTTCATTTTGTATTTAATGTTGATATGTTAATATTCTCTTCTTCATCGTTGGATTTTTTATTAATACATTTGTAGATACACACTTTTATACACTTAGGTTTATTTATCTAGACATACTTCCATGTTTTTCTCTTACTTGACGTTGCATTAGTTTATATTATGTAACTACCATTTTTGGTACTGTTACATATGCCTTCCTATAAGAATTGATTAATTCTGAATTATTATACTATATTTTTCATTGAAGAATTTATCAATTGTTGTACATTCCATGTTGATTTACATGTTTTTTCCATATATCCCTTCACTTTCTTCTATTTGAATCGTATTTATATCTTCTCTATGTAATCATCTCCCTTGTTTATTTAGTTCCCTAATTCCCTAACATAAGTTTAGCTGGGGCAGTTTAGAGCGGCTCACTTTGGCTATTCAACTCTACTGGCCATACTAACTTCAATAAATATGGAGGCAAATCATCTCCTTCAATAATAATAAATGATTGCTGGCATTACTCATCAGTCAATTCATCTCAAATCATCAAAAATACTAATAGTGGTCGTTCTTCCGACAAATAATAAATATCCTTGGGATTAATTCACGCATCTGCGGTTTATACATTGTTATTCTCTCTTTTCTTGATTCAACTTAACTATATTCTTCACATATTATAGGGATAGTTTGTTTTACACTTCCTCACTGGTATACTCTCATGATTATCTTCGTTAGTATATTATTTTTCATTCTTCATTATCATTGATTAATCTCTTCATTTTGTTGTCACTTTGAATGTCGTCTCGTCATATTCTTCATCTCAGGTTTCATTCTTCTAGATATAATTCATAAGTACATTTGTTTTTCTTCTTCTTCATGGTTTTTATTTGGTATTTATATTCCATGTGGTATTGGCTTTTTCTCTAGTAACATACATTAGAAACAATGTGGTTGTGTGTGGTGGTTTGTCTACATTAATACATTACTTTGGTTTTATTTTTTCCAACTTCTCATTTGTTCCTTCTTCTTTCTTCAATAGTACGGGTGAGGTGTTCTTATTACTTGTTGACTAGGCTCTTGGAATTAGTTATGCCATGGATGTAATGCGTCAGTCTCGTAAATTTTTCTTTTCTATAGTACGGGTAAGGTGTTCTTTATTACTTGTTGACGTGGCTCTTGGAATTAATGATTTCATCTCATATATGCCGTGGATGTTGTTTGTCTGTCTCGTATATTATCCTTTATTATAGTACGGGTAAGGTGTTCTTATTACTTGTTGCCGTGGCTCTTGGAAATTTATTTTTGCCTAAGATGGTATTTGTCGGCCTCGTATATCATTCTTTATTATAGTACGGGTAAGGTGTTCTTGTTACTTGTTGACGTGGCTCTTGGAATTAGTTATGCCATAGTTGTTGTGTGTCGGCCTCGTATATTCATCTTTATTATAGTACGGGTAAGGTGTTCTTATTACTTGTTGACGTGGCTCTTGGAAATTTATTTTTGCCTAAGATGGTATTTGTCGGCCTCGTATATCATTCTTTATTATAGTACGGGTAAGGTGTTCTTGTTACTTGTTGACGTGGCTCTTGGAATTAGTTATGCCATAGTTGTTGTGTGTCGGCCTCGTATATTCATCTTTATTATAGTACGGGTAAGGTGTTCTTATTACTTGTTGACCAGGCTCTTGGAAATTTATTTGTGCCTTGGATCTAAGGTGTCGATCTCATATATTCATTTTCTTTTTATTATAGTACGGGTAAGGTGTTCTTATTACTTGTTGACTAGGCTCTTGGAATTAATGATTTCATCTCATATATGCCGTGGATGTCGTTGTAGCGGGTCAAATTTTGGGTGTTTTATTTTCAACAGTATGGGATAATTATATTTTTATTCATTTCATTTTCGGTCGGGAGCCTTATAAAATATGACGAAATAACTGCATTATTGTGCAACGTATAATAGTCAGTGTAACAGAACAGTGAAACAAAGCAATAAGGCGCAGTTGTTGTTGAGGAATGCGGCAGAGCATTTGCACCTCCACCAAAATTCTAAGAACTCTGTACCTGTGTGTCAACGCTCAAGCGCAACTACACCCGCACGCGCTCAAAGGACGCTCTCGACAAAAACTCAAGATGGCCAGAGCGTAAAAAATATTCGTAGTCTTCTCTAAAACCTCACGGAAGTCGCATTAAACTCCGCCTACTGTTGGTGACATCAGCGGAACCAAGTCCAATATCGGCCTCTGGACACACACACATACCAGCTTTAATCCATATATAAAGTGGTTACTTCCCAACAAATAAGGCCTGAGCGACGAAAGCATAGGGGCCGTGAAACACTGATTCCCGGCAGAAAGTAAAAAGTACCTGTTACATTACAGCCCAGTCTAACAGTTGTATCCACCGGCGCCGGTACAATTAGAGTAGGCTCGCCAACCAAGTTTTACTTTATCAATAGAAAAGGTGTTAATTATGGCCAAAATTTTATGTGACCGCGGTCGACCCAACCGGGAGTAGAGAAAACAGTTTTTTTTTTATAAGGAACAATCAACTTTCGTTTAAACTATGAGTATGTGTAGGAACCGCGTGGCGACGTCTACATAAGGGTTGGGGGGGGGGGGCTTAATATGAAATGTTAAAGGGTTTGTAAATTCAGTATATATGTGTGGATGGCAAAGCTGGGCAGCTTTTGTGTGTATTTGCGTTTTATTTGATATTTGCATTTGTGTCTTGTGAAATAATAAGGTAAGCTGTAGTTCCTAAGTGTTATGTTGGTATTGCACCACTTTGCAGCAATGTATCTCAATGAATTTCAATGAGTTTAAAAGCAGCCAAGATTAAATAATAATAAATATAAATTCTCTTCTAAAATGAGTTGTGTCAGTACTTAGCATAACCCATAGACCATGTTTGTATCTAGGTACATGTGAACGAATCATGGGACCCTGTAAGTTTTCGTAACGGTAAGTAACAATTTAATTTGAGATTTAATTATAATAATAAATGTGATTGATCGGTAAGTCACAGTTGGCGCCACGAAACAGGCACGAATTGAATTAATTACAATTAATTAATTGAATTCCGCATCGACATGGATACAAGCATGTTCTGGGTTAGCTTAGTAACCTAACAGTAGATTACAAAATTTAAATAATTACTGTATTTATTTTATTTAATTTATTAATTATTCTATTTAAGCAATTTATATAATTTAATTTATATCAATAATATAAAATGTCAAATAACGAAAATGACGTAAATAAAATGAGTGTCGAAGTTTTCGACGACTCAAACGTTAGTAACTATGAAACACACTCGACTCCAAGTGCGAGTCAGAGTGAAGCAGAAATAAGTATAACAGATCAAAGTAAAGTAAATGAAGATTCAGGGATTCAAATAACCCCGAAATTAGATAGGGAAAGTAGAATTGATAGTAAAGAAGTCGGCTTCACTGACGGAAACATAGTAGCACAATCTACTCCGTCGACAACACGAACTGAAGGGTTGTCGATGGACGATCTGTTTAATTTAATGAAAACAATGTCCGAAAACATAAATAGCAACTTAAATGCAAAATTTGAAGAGCAACAAATTGATTCCAATGTCAAGTTTCACGAGTTAAAGAACGAGATTCAAGAAATTAATAAACGTTGTGAAAATACCAAAGTAGAATTTACCAATAGAGTCAACCAAGTAGAAACCAAGTTAGATGATTCAATGCAAAAGGTAGATGTTAAATTTAATGAAATAGACAGTCAGATAGATAGAGTTGAGAAGCAGATAACTGAGAATAATGAAATATTAATGAATACAATGAATGAGCATAACAATGACATAGAAATTAAAATTAATAAATGTAATACTGAAACTGAATGTAAGTTGAGTAGCGTAGTAATGACAGTTGAAAAGTTTAGTCAGAATATTGGTGAACACCAAAATAAGATAGCTCTAAAATATACGAAATTGAAAGTAATTATAAGACAGAAATACAAGCAGTAAATGAATCTATTGATGTAATATCAAAAAATAATGTACAGTCTGAATATAGTAATGACAAAAAATTATATTCTCTTGAACAAAATATTAGTAGTATGCGAGATGAATTAAGTTTAGTGAAAAACCAAAATGTAAACAATGTTACTGAGCGCATATTTATGACACGAGATACAAATAATGAAATAGAATTAGAAACTTTCAATGGTGACAATCGTAGAGTACACCCAATGCAATTTTTAAATAGGGTTAGGGAGTTTAATCGGTTTAATAGTAGTAGCTGGGAGGTTAAGTTGCTGAAGATTATCAAATGTTTTAAAGGTAGTGCCGAGATATGGTCGGAAGTACACCATACCGAATGGGATAGTTTTGAGGATTTTGAGATAGCTTTTCAAAACAAATATTGGTCAGAAGAAGACCAAGAAATATTAAGAAGTAAAATAATGGGTAACGGGAATTTTGGTAGGATTAATAACCACCTAACCATATATGTCATGACCATATACAACGAAGCTAAATATCTAGAACCGCCGTTCCTTTCCGATCATTTGTAAGACATATTAGCAAACACCTGCCCAGAGAAGTGCAAATTACGCTAATGACTAGAGAGAATACAAATATAAGTGAGTTAGAAAACATGTTAGATGTATTACAGAATATAGGGGAACGCGACATAGGGCGACGACGTTCAACCACACCAGTAGTACCACACCATAATGATAATAATAATTTCCAGCATAACAGGGGTACACAGAATTTTCATAGAGGAGCGCGGGGAGGAAGTTTCGATAATAGGGGCGAGAGTTGGAGGTGTAGAACATGTGAAATCGACAATTATGCTAATCGAACAAATTGTTTCAGATGTCATCGAAACAGGGAGTGCGCCAGGAACGAGCGAGCAAACCCACCACCCAATCAACAATCGAGAGGAGGAGAATTTCACAGAGGAGCGCCGAGAGGAGGAGGACAATATAACAGAGGGAGAGGGGGAAATCATCCAGCTGTGGCGGGTCCCTCCACGGAAAACTAGGGAGGACAATGGACAAGCGGGCCGAACCATTGTCTATGGAAAACAGGAGGGTCCAAATAATCAACAGATACCATAATAACGTTATCAAGATGGACATGGCGAAGGAACTGTTAGAAGAAGAGGAGAACAAGGTGGTGGAACGCAGAGCAGGTTTAACTGAGGTGACGATTAACCTTGAAGGTAAGAATTATAAGACTTTAATTGATACCGGTAGCGAGATCTCGGTAATTTCTGAAAATGTCATGGTGAATTAAAAGAGTTAAACAAAAATATACCGTCATTACCAGTTGCAGGGGTTACAGTAGTGGGGGTAACTGGGGTGAGAAGTAAAAGAATAACCAGACAAGTACAATTAAATATTTTAATAAATGAAGTTGAATTTGAAAACACTTTCCTAGTAGTTAAAGGGTTAAGTCTAGATGTAATATTGGGAAATGATTTTTTGGAAAGAAACGGAGCAGTGATAGATTTTAATAAACAAATAGTAAAATTTGAGAAGGGGAATAAACCAATCAGAATAGAGTTTAAGAAAGTAGTAAATGAAGCTAAAGTCACGGGAATAAAAATGTTACATAAGCAGATAAGCGATAGAGAGATAGAGACCAGAATAAATATATGTCTTGAGAGTGATAGCCTAGAGAATGAGGAGGGAGAGATGCATGAGCGTAATGAGTGTGTGGGCAAATAGAGCCGATAAATTTTTCAATGAAAATACCATTGTAGGAAATACTCAACAACAGGAGTTGTGGGCAGTTGTCGAGCAGTACAGAGAGGTGTTTGATGAATCACCAGGGAAAGCGAAGGACTACATCTGCGAGCTGAAAGTTCAGGACCACGCACCATACATGCAGAGAAGCTACCCAGTGCCGTTTTCGAAGAGGAGGGCTGTACAGGAGGAATTAGACCGGATGATGCAAGGAGGCATAATTGAACGCTCAGTATCACCTTATTCAAACCCTTTGGTGGTAGTGATAAAGAAGGATGGCAAGGTAAGGTTATGTTTAGATGCTAGGAAAATTAATCAAGTTATTATACCTGACAGGGAATCTCCAGAACCCATAAATGAGATTTTACAAAAGTTTAGCGGGGTCAAATACATGACGTCCTTAGACCTGACCGCTGGATACTGGCAGGTGCCATTAGCAACAGAGAGCAGGAAATACACAGCTTTTCTTTTTAACGGTAAGAATTACCAGTTTAAACGCTTACCTTTTGGATTAAACACCAGTGTTGCCAGTTTTATCAAATGTTTAGATAATATATTACAACCTAAGGATTTAGATTTTTTAACTGTATATGTCGATGATATCTTGATAGCCTCTAGAACATTCACTGAACATTTAGAACACATAGAATATGTATTAGATAAGCTACAAAGAGGGGGTTTAACAGTGAATTGGGACAAGTCTAAGTTCCTGCAGACAGAAATACACTTTTTAGGATTTATTATTACACAGGAGGGGATATTGGCCAACCCTGACAAGGTCGAAGCCATAATGCGATTCCCTGAACCTAAAAACATTAAGCAACTACAGAGTTTTTTAGGCCTATGCAATTTTTACAGGAAATTTCAGGAGAACTATGCACACACAACATCCAAACTGAGTGCTGTACTGCAGAAGAATAAACAGTGGAGATGGGGCGATACGGAACGAGCTGCGTTTAATGAAATTAAGAGAAAGTTTAGTCACATGATCATGATGAATCATCCCAATTTTAATAAGAATTTTTATTTGCAGACCGACGCCAGCAATGTAGCGCTAGGTGCCGAATTATACCAGGAGAGCTGCGACAAGGAACACCTAACGATTGCCTTCGCCAGTAGATCGCTGTTATCGGCGGAAAAGAATTACACGACAACTGAGAAGGAACTACTAAGTATTGTGTTCGCCGTGGGTAAATTCCGCACGTACATCCTAGGGAATACCACGATCATCCGGACGGACCACAAGGCACTGTCATTTCTGAATTCATGTAAGCTAACACACAGCCGATTAACCAGGTGGGTATTGGCCTTACAGGAATATAACTTTTCATGGGAGTACATAAAGGGGTCAGATAATAAGGTACCAGATACACTTTCTAGAATAGATGTTATAGACAATAAAACTGGTAGGGACCTTAAAGAAATAGAAATTTTTAGACTAACTAGGGAAGATAGAATTTTTGGTGAGGAATTAAGTGACATTAAAAACTTGCAAAGATCTGATAGCAAACTGGGTAAAATAATGGTTAGTTTAGAAACAGATGTAGAGGGATCTGAATATAATGAGCGATTTCAAATATATCAGGGTATTTTGTTTAAAAAAGTAGATGGTGGGGAGCGTGATTGGAGGTTAATTATACCTGATGGGTTAATAGATAAAATTGTTTGGGATTGTCATATAAGGTATGGTCATTTTGGTGCGAGAAAGTGTGCAAATGTTTTGAAAGAGTCATGTATATTTAAGAATATGGAGAGGAGAGTGAGAAAAGTATTGAGAGTGTGTGATTTATGTCAAAAATCGAAAGTAGTGAATTATAGAGTGGAAGGAGAGATGAATTATATAAAAGTAGATAAGCCTTTCGATCTAGTTGCGGTTGATTTATATGGACCATTACCCAGAGGTAGAGGGGGTGTGTTATATGTTATTGTAGTTTTAGACACTTTTTCAAAATTTGTAAAGTTATATAGTATTAAGAGAGCAACTAGTAAGGTACTTAGCGAGAAGATAGTCAAAGATTATATGCTTAATGTAGGAAAGCCGAAAATTGTATTATCTGACCATGGTCCACAGTTTATAAGCGGCAAGTGGCGGCAGACGCTTGGATGGGAAGGCATCATACCCAAGCATATGGCAGTGTACCATCCTCAGTCGAATCAAGCAGAACGGGTGATGAGAGAGATTGGCAGGATATTCCGGGCGTACTGTCACGCCAAACACACAGAATGGCCATCCTACGTGAAAAAAGTAGAGGAGTGGCTGAATTGTACCACCCATGAGTCCACGGGATTTACGCCGCATGAGTTGGTCAGGGGAACAAGGCCGCCCAGGATATTAGAACAACTTTTCACATACCCACCTGAAGGTCAAATTTTGGACAGAAACATGAAAATTAGATTGGCGAACGAGAATTTACTTACTAGAGGAGAGCGACGAAAACAGAAACATGATGCTAAGGGTAAATGGACCAAATATGAGGTAGGTCAGTTAGTGTTAGTAAAAAGACATGATTTGTCCAGTGCCCACGATAGGGAAATAAAGAAGTTTTTCTTGTTATATGAAGGACCTTATGAAATTGTTGAAATAAAAATGCAGAATGCGTATGTGCTGAGGAACCCAGCGACACGGGAAATAGTAGGTACTCAAAATGCGACGAATTTAAAGTTATATAGGTCACTTTAATTGTTATGTTTATAGATAAGTTTTCCAAACATCATTGTATGTTTTCAGAAGGGATCCTCCCCCATTTTCGGGCGGCCACGATCTTACCAGTCCTGGCCGTGGAATTCGGAAATCGGAGGCGGGCCATGGTTGTCAGGATCTTCCTTCGGGCAGTGAAAACAACGATGGTCCGACTTCACAAAATTGGTATCAATTAGAAATTTAACTACATTATTGAACGGGGAGGGGGACCCCTAAGGTATGTGGAGATAAATTTTATACACTCAAGATGCATAAATAAGCACAACACCACGTACCAACATTGCCTAAGGGAGAGTATGAAGACAAAAATAAAGTGAGGCAATGTTTCAAGTATTATTTCACCACTGTCATTTGCAAAATAAAAATTTAGCAAATGATAGAAGTTCCAGTATATTAAGAAAAATGGATTTTGTGGAGATGGGTTTGGGGGCGGACAGACAGCAGGCCTGGATGAATGAGGAGGGAGAGTAGATTTGTATAAATTGTAATTAAGGTAGTTAAAAAAAAAAAAAAAAAAAAAAAAAAAAAGCAAGGTAATGTGATTTAATGGTAGATTAGGGGAACGTGAATTCACGTATGGTGTCTGTCCATCCCCTACTCCATCTCGGCAAAACCCCCGTTTCAGGCGGGGATACTGACCACTTAGTTATGAATTATAAGTTATAAATTTAAAATGTAAATAAATTTTAGAATTAAGTGACCAAATATAATTGTCAAGTTTTAGTATCAGTGAATATGGGAACGTTTTGAAACGAGGTGTAACAAAATATAAACTTGTTGTCAATACAAGATGTGGGGATGACTTTGGGGGGTAGTTTGGTGCTCAATGAAGTGATAATAACAATGGAGTGTTGAACGGCATTTGTAGAAAGATTAATTTCATTTATTAAGTAATTAGTTAGTTATTAAGTGGCTATTGTGGGGGTTGCCTGTGCTCTCACAAGTAGCAAAAAGGGTTGGGGGTAGCAGTGAGTGTTACCTCCATCGGAGGCCGAGCTGGCGATAAATGTGCGGCACACCTTATCCGCGTAAAATAAAAATTTTACACACAATATTAAATGACGTGTCGCACATAATGATATTGATGTGAAACAGGCAGTGAAATTAAAGTTAGATTTCCTCGACTTTTCGGGCGGTTACTGCCTTACCAGCACTAACCGTGGTTTTGGCTAGCGGCCAGCTATGGTCACATCAAGTCCCTTGACCATAGCTGACTTGAAATTGGTACAGATTTGAAATTCATTGGGGGGATATTAGAGGAAATCTCCGGTACTATGGAACAGCGGCTGCCACTCTGTTCGAGGAGGAACAGCAGAGCCAGGTGGCAGATCCGTTTTAAGGGTGTATGAGTATATAACAAGAACATGATGATGTTCACTAACTTTAAAACTTAACAGCGGAAGCAGAGACACGGAGAGGTAAACCCTGCTCCAAAATATACAGTCTCTGTGGAAGCGAAAGGGCGAGACAGTCCTACATAATCTGAAATAGTGTGTGTGGCTGGGAGGTGACGCAAAGGAGTCACGAATTTAAAGTTTATGACGTAAAAGTTTTTGCTTATTCAAAGTTTAATTCAAATAAAACTGCTTGTGCTCTGTTCAGGTAACTAGCTGCTTAGATATTTAAAAATAAGGTGTTCATGCTATAATTTTAAGTGTATTATTTTATTGTTGTCTGTTAAATAAGCATTGATAAGAATATGTAATTTTATTTTGTGTGTATTTGTTTAAGCCAATAAGTAAATCGTCTGGCAGGTTAACATAAATAACCAGAATTAGAGAAAATGGGAAACCAGAGGGTGAGGAGTGATGATAAATAAATATGTATATTTCATATAATTTATTCAATTGTGAGATGTATTTTCATTGTGTTAGTAGGATCAGCTGATCAGCAATACCATGTCACTGGTATATTGGTTTGTAAATGTTACAAGTAATTAATGTTTACATTACAGGTACCCAAAATGTTTAATGTACTACAGATATTTTGAAGTAAAGATAAAAAGAATATGAGAAATAAAATAAAAATAATTTATGCAAATTAATAAAAGATAATTCATGGGTGATAAATGTTTTATGGGACATGTAGACCTGTCCAAATGGAATTAAAAGCTGAATGTGAAATGATAAAGATGAATATGAGGTAATGTTGTTTTTGAGTTGATGTGATGTAACAGAGCTGGTGAAGTATTAATGTGGACACAGTAGTAATGGAGACTTTATGTAGATTTTGAGTGATATATTGTTGTTTTTATAGTTAATGAGGTTATTTTGTGTATTTGTAGTAATGAAATGAGATTGAGATTTTGGGGATGGCAATTTTGTATTAGAGGGTAGTGTAATGGAGGAGTCCGCAACAAGGGTTGGGACGGGATAGGGATAGATTTTGTGGGGAAGGGGCTGCCTTAGGTAAAGACCAGGGGCCAAATAAGGGAAATGAGTTTTTTGGGGGCGGGGAAACACGTATCCTATATACAAAGGGTTAGAGAGTATTTTATAATGGGAGAAGGCGGCGAATTGTGTTAAATGGTAAGTTGGGGTTTACAGTGTCCTGATTTTGATAGAGATGGGTGTCATGATAATTGAAGTTGATGAATATTAGAGCCATAGGGAGAGGTAAAGTTCATATATGTACACAGATCTAGTACAGTAATGAGAATAAATGAGTTACAACACCCACAGTAATGTAGAATTAAACTGTTAACTAAAGAGAGGAATTTATAATAAAGAATATACAATTGTTTATTTTTTAACCAGTGACAGAATTTTGATAAAATTTGAAAATAATGTAAAGTTAAGAATTGTTTATTTTAAATAATTTAAATGCCAATTTGATTATCATTAATATTAATATTTTGTAATTTTAAATATTTTATGTTACTATGTTTTGTATTTCAAGTTAGGATATTACAGATGTTCAAGGTGTTTTCAGAAATCATACATAACATATGTAGGTCAAGGGTTTTGGACTTGACCTAGTTATGATCAGCTGATGAGGTCATACACCTACTAAGCTTGTATAGTAGGAATCCAATTTTAATTTGTTTGTTTGATTAATTCAAACCAATATTTGAATAATTTTAATAAATGTTGTTTAATAAACAAATTTAATAAAGTTTTTTAATGAATAAATTTTTTTTTTGAATTTCAAAATTTTGAAAATTTTAAATTTTTTTTTGAAAAAAAAAAAAAAAACTTGATTTTTCGCCTGCCAGCGAATGACTATTCTAGATAATGATTTTTTATTATGTGTGCATGAACCATGTTTCTTTTATTGTATTGTATTGTATTGGTAGACTATAAGTGGTTCTCATGTTAGAGTAAGGATGTGTTTATATTATTAGAAAGGTCTAGGTTAAGTCATTTGAAACAAAAAATTAGAAAAAACAAGGAAGAGAATTTTTGATAAAAGATTATTTTGGGTGTTTTATTTTCAACAGTATGGGATAATTATATTTTTATTCATTTCATTTTCGGTCGGGAGCCTTATAAAATATGACGAAATAACTGCATTATTGTGCAACGTATAATAGTCAGTGTAACAGAACAGTGAAACAAAGCAATAAGGCGCAGTTGTTGTTGAGGAATACGGCAGAGCATTTGCACCTCCACCAAAATTCTAAGAACTCTGTACCTGTGTGTCAACGCTCAAGCGCAACTACACCCGCACGCGCTCAAAGGACGCTCTCGACAAAAACTCAAGATGGCCAGAGCGTAAAAAATATTCGTCGTCTTCTCTAAAACCTCACGGAAGTCGCATTAAACTCCGCCTACTGTTGGTGACATCAGCGGAACCAAGTCCAATATCGGCCTCTGGACACACACACATACCAGCTTTAATCCATATATAAAGTGGTTACTTCCCAACAAATAAGGCCTGAGCGACGAAAGCATAGGGGCCGTGAAACACTGATTCCCGGCAGAAAGTAAAAAGTACCTGTTACATTACAGCCCAGTTTAACAGTTGTATCCACCGGCGCCGGTACAATTAGAGTAGGCTCGCCAACCAAGTTTTACTTTATCAATAGAAAAGGTGTTAATTATGGCCAAAATTTTATGTGACCGCAGTCGACCCAACCGGGAGTAGAGAAAACAGTTTTTTTTTTATAAGGAACAATCAACTTTCGTTTAAACTATGAGTATGTGTAGGAACCGCGTGGCGACGTCTACGTAAGGGTTGGGGGGGGGGCTTAATATGAAATGTTAAAGGGTTTGTAAATTCAGTATATATGTGTGGATGGCAAAGCTGGGCAGCTTTTGTGTGTATTTGTGTTTTATTTGATATTTGCATTTGTGTCTTGTGAAATAATAAGGTAAGCTGTAGTTCCTAAGTGTTATGTTGGTATTGCACCACTTTGCAGCAATGTATCTCAATGAATTTCAATGAGTTTAAAAGCAGCCAAGATTAAATAATAATAAATATAAATTCTCTTCTAAAATGAGTTGTGTCAGTACTTAGCATAACCCATAGACCATGTTTGTATCTAGGTACATGTGAACGAATCATGGGACCCTGTAAGTTTTCGTAACGGTAAGTAACAATTTAATTTGAGATTTAATTATAATAATAAATGTGATTGATCGGTAAGTCACATCGTTTGTCTGTCCCGTAAATTATTTTTATTATAGTACGGGTAAGGTGTTCTTATTACTTGTTGACTAGGCTCTTGGAAATTTATTTGCCATGGTTGTTGTGTGTCGGCCTCGTATATCATTCTTTATTATAGTACGGGTAAGGTGTTCTTGTTACTTGTTGACGTGGCTCTTGGAATTAGTTATGCCATAGTTGTTGTGTGTCGGCCTCGTATATTTTTCTTTAGTTTTTTATATTAGTACGTTATTATTAGTAAATACAATGTTCTGAATCCTTTACATTAATTCTCTTGGAGCATGTTCTCTCACATTATAAAATTACAATATTTTCAGTGTTTAATACATAATTATACAGTTATTTCTCATTTAATATACACACATAATAATTTTCATAACAATAACACATCCTTTTTTCTTTAGTCAACATCTATTTTTTATAATCATATTTTCATTTTTCACTTTTAAATAACAATAATCTTCATGGTCACTTTTCATTTTTCATCTTGATATAGTCAACAGTTATATTCATAATTATACCTTCATTTTTTATAACAAATATTTTCATCCTTTATATAAATTCAATAATAAAATGATCCTTATAGCTATCTTTTCACTTTTGGTCCCATATTTTAATTGTCAATATATTTCTTCATTGAGGTTTGATTGTAGGTACCCTTTATCTTTTTTGTAATAGGGTTCTGCAATTCATATGTGTTGTTTAGATTGTTTTTAGTCACAGTATACGGTCCGGTATATAGCAGTAGCAGCTTCTTTGCAATGCCCTCGATAGTACTTGGGAGTTCTCGATTTTTGATAAGCACTTGGTCTCCCACTTCATAGTTGATAATTTTGGGTTGCAACTTTTTGTACTTGAGCCTCAATTTATTAGCTCTTTCAACTGCATTATTATAGAATCTTGTTCTGTTAAATTTGACCTCGGCACTGATTGGAAAATTAATGATCTCTGTGATCTCCCGGGGTGGTCTTTTCTCGTACATAGCCATGTATGGTGTTTCGTCAGTCGATTGATGGTAGGCTAGATTTAGGAAGTCTTCAGCCGGGGATAAATACTCCTCCCACTTCCTCTGCTGGCTGTGACAGTAGGTTCTTAAAATCCTTCCTACTTCTCTCAACACTCTCTCAGCAGGGTTGCTGTTGGGGTGATACACCGATGTCTTGTATGTTTTTATTCCCAGATGGATCAGTGTTTCCCGCCACTTTCGTCCTCGGAATTGCGTTCCGTGGTCTGTAATTATCATCGATGGTTTACCCACTTCGGGTATATACTTATTTATGACTATCTCTAGTATTTTACTTGTTGTCGCTCGATTGAGTGGGTACAGCTTAGTATATTTGGTGTAGTGATCAAATATTATAATGATATACTTATATTGGTGTCTCCCACCACTCCGTGGAAATGGTCCACAAATGTCCAAGAAAATTTTTTCTAGTCTTGCCGTTGATGTAATTGGTATCATAACTCCTTCTCGCTTCTCATTGCTGCATTTTGCCAGTTGACAAATATTACAACTCTGTACATATTTTCTGACTTTTCTGCTCATGTCCTTGAAATGCACATGCTCCTGCAAAGCCTTTACGACCTTCACTGCGCCCATATGACCATAACGTATGTGGTAGTCTATGGTCAATTCTTTTTCTAGGGCCTTTGGGATAACTACCTTCCATCTCTCATCACCTTTATTGTGTTTGGTGAATAACAACTGATTATGCGTACAGTAGTAATGGTTTATGTTTGCATCATTGTTGGCTAGTTTCTGGATAATCAATGATATTTTGGGATCTTGTTGTTGATTGATTATATCAGATAATATGTTAGTGAGTTCAGACTTACTCTTCAGTAGGTGGTATACTCTCGCAATGGTTTCCCTCTCTCCTTCAAATGTTTGGGCGTCAATGTTTATCCGGGACAACACGTCTGCAGCTGTGTTGCTTTTTCCGGGTATGTACTCCCATTGTATGTTGTATTCTTGAAGTGTAAGAGTCCATCTTGTCAATCTTCCGTGTTTTAACTTGCAGTTTTTAAGAAATGAAATGGATTTGTGATCTGTCCTCACTGTTACGGTATATCCTAAGATAAAAGTCCTAAATTTTTCGCATGCAAACACTATACTCAATAATTCCTTTTCCGTTGTATGGTAGTTACGTTCGCATTTGTTTAAAGTACGGCTTGCGAAACTGATCACTTGATGATGCCCTTCTTGGTCTTCTTGATAGAGTACAGAACCAAGGCTTAGGTCGCTAGCGTCACAGTTCATGAAAAACTGTTTCTCAAAATTGGGGTGATGCAGCATAACAGTTTCAAGAAACTTTACTTTAATTAATTCGAATGTAGAATCTTGCTCTGCTCCCCACTTCCATTTTTCTTTCGATGATAGCTGTACTGAAAATCGAGCTGTCAGTTCAGAATAATTATTTTGAAATTTCCGATAATAATTGCAGATTCCGAGGAACGATTGCAGTTGCTTTTTGTTCTTCGGGACGGGGAAACGCTGAATTGCCTCCATTTTCTCCTGGGATGGTGTAATTCCATATTCTGACAAGTTAAACCCCAAGAATTGCACTTCCTTTGCAATTAGTTGTGATTTATCTAATTTTAATGTAATGTGGTTGTCTTCCAATTTTTGCAATACTTGTGCCACCCGGTCACAGTGCTCCTCCCAATTGTTAGAGGCTATCAAGAGGTCGTCGACATAAACTGTCGTAAACTGTAGTGTGTTGTGGCCCAGTATCTCGTCCATACATTTGATGAATATTGCCACTGAGTTCACTAAACCGAATGGTAATCTCTTAAAATGGTAATTTCGGCCTTCAAAGATAAAAGCAGTGTACTTTCTACTGTTCGGATGCAGCTCGACCTGCCAATATCCGCATACCGTATCCCATATACTGTAAAATTTTGTACCATAAAATTTCTTTAGTATTTCATCGATTTCTCCAGGCGATGTCCTGTCATTAATTATGGTCTTGTTGAGTTCACGAGCATCTAAACAAATTCGTACTGCACCATTCTTCTTTGGTACAGCGACAATAGGGTTGGTATATGGTGAATTGCTTACTTCTATTATATCATTTTCTATCAAACGTTGAATTTCCTCTCTTACAGCTTCTTTTAGTGAAAAGGCGATAGGGTAAGATTTCCGCTTGAACTCTGTCTGGTCTTTGAATTTCAATTCACATTGGAAATTCTTTATTTTCCCAGGCGTATCAGAAAATACGTGGCGATATTGGTAGTATATATCTATTAGTTGTTCCCGTTGTTCCCAAGTTAACTCTTGGCTATTCTGGCTGGTTTTAAATTCTCGGATGCCATTAATTTTCTCCAACCATAAAGCTTCCTCTGGACTGTTGTGTAGTCTCTGGTTGGTGGCGCCTTCTTGGTGTTCACTGCCTTCCCTGATGTAGTATATTACATGTTCCGAGGGTGCCTTCCTGTATTCTGTTAAATTGGCGGTCCACTCAACTTCTTCTGTCTTCATCATCACCGTATTTGTATCCATATTAATTATTGCTGTGTATTTTCTTAATATATCACAACCAATGAGTAGAGTGAACGGTAGCCCACTGGCTACTAGGAATACCATCTGTATTGTTCTCCCATTGCTTGATACGTAGCCCACTGGCTACTAGGAATACCATCTGTATTGTTCTCCCATTGCTTGATACATCTAGTTGTACCTGTTGTCGGATAGTCTTATTCTGACGTCCGGTGGCTCCGATGAGAATTATGTTGCTAATTGGCAATGTTGGTATTGTAGCTTTATTCTCTGATTGGATTCTGTCCAATTCCATCTTGTCGACTAATGATACGTTGGCACCGGTATCTATCATTGCTGTTGCATCGGTGTTGTTGACTTTCACGGATATATACGCAATTTCACTGTTGCTTGTGTCGCCGATAGCATTTTCTTTTTCTTCCATCAAATCTTTTCTTATATTTTTTAGGTAATTGTTGTTGTATATTTTGCGATGATTTGAAGGTTTTGCCAAAACATCAGACCCAATAGTCTGGTTCAGTGAGGGTGATCTTGGGCTTTTCACTGCCGGTTGGTGTTTAAATTCAGGTCACCGTTTTCGCGTCTGTCTTGAGACGTTGAAGCTACGGGCTCCTGATTTCCAGGTCCATGTCCGTTATGGTATACTTCTGTAGTTTGCGTGGCTGTTCTATGACCTCCACTGCTGTCACTTCCATTTGATCGATAGCCGGACTCCCTTTCATCTCTGTCACTATTACTGGAATGATTGTGCTGGTGTGGGAAACTCCTCCGTCCTTGATAATAGTTTCTATGGTTCCCACTTCGGCTGGCATGGGTATAGTGTACTCTGCGAAAATGACTGTTATTCTGATGACCATTACCTTGTCGTGGTTGGTGATTAGGAGATTGGTTTTGATACGGCCTGTAGTAGTTATTACCTCTTTGGTAATGCGTATCTCTCTGGTATCCACCTGGACGATGGTTATTATAGTTTCCTCTATTTATGTTATTGCCACCTCCGTCTTGGCGTGGTGTTGGTTTTTGGAATCTTGGTGGGTTATTAAAATTTCTTCCTGGGCTATTACCGTTATTGTGAATGGTGGGGTTATTGTTTCCAGGCCCTCCTCGATCGTATGTTTGGCTAGGTACTTGTCGACTCCGTTGATAATATCTTTCTCTTTCGTGGCTTTCGAGTAGGTCGCACATTCCTTGAATTGTTTTTATCTGCGCATTTAATCTTCCCTGTGAGATACCCTGATTAAAATGGTAGGCCAATTTTGTAACCAGGCATTCTTCTGGGATTGCAGGTTCCAGATTCCTTGCCAGGCAAATCTTTCCTAAGAAGTAGGTGGTCATCGATTGCCTTCCATTCACATCGAACCTTCCGTTGGTAATGTCGTCCCTTATGATGTTTTGTGTGGCTTCCGACCAATACTTTTGTTTGAATGCCGTCTTGAAAGTGTCATAACTACCCACTTCGTGACGGGTTGCTGTCCACCAGTTGTCAAATGTGTTTTTAAACGATTCATCCAACATACCTCTAATGATAGACCATCTGCTCTCACGGTTTCTTTGTATTATTTCTTCCATCCTCTCTAGGAATTCTAAGGGATTTTTAGAATAGGTCCGGAAGTCAATCTGGTCCCTTCCTTCTAAGTGATTCAAACCGGATAGGAAGTTTGGTATTGTTTGCAGACGATGCATTTCGTCTCGGAGGTCGTCCAATTCTCTCCGTTGACGTTCTGTTAATTGTGTTTTGTCATCATGCACTTGCTGCTTGATCGCGTCTACCTTTTCAGAAACTTCTTCGCACTTTTCTTTTAACGTTGACTGCGCTGCCTTCATCTTTGTTTGCTCTTGTGCTATTACACCTAGTTGGGTATCGTGGGTTTTCTTCACATCACTAATACGTTGGTTGAGGTCCATTTCCGTCTGTACTAGTTTTAGGTTGGTACTTTCTCCTTCTTTCCGCACTTCAGACATCTCGACATTAATTCCCGTCGTTAATATGGCCATTTGTTTTTCGATTTCCTCGACACTTTCTCCCAATCTTCTCTCAACCATTTCTACCGTATCCTTAGCGGTCTCCTCCATTTTGTCATTGTTGATACTTATCTGTTGCCATATACTTTCGTGATCAGCTTGTATGGTTTCAACATCTCGATTAAGTTTAGCGTTGATTCCATCAATCTTCTGGTTAGTCTGATCAATCTTCACTCCCAACTCTGCCGATAAATCTTCTTTCATTATGGCCATTTTCTTCTCCAACAATTCTTCGGTTTTCCTTTGCCCATCTTCCATCCTTCTGTTCATTTCGTTTATTTGGTTATTAAGTTCTTCTTTCAATAACTCCATATGTTTCTGGTTCTCCCTCTGGCGTTCTTCTATTTTTTGGTTTGTGGATCTACTGGTCTCTTCTATTTTACTATTTAAGTCTGCTTTCAATGACTCTATTGATTCGTCCATTCTCTTCTGGCCTTCTTCCATTGATGCTCTCATACTCCTTAACATTTCGACAATGTATCTGTCTTCTGGTTGTACCGGTCTCTCGGGTTGGTTTGTTTCTGGTAAGATTTCTTGAATCATCACTTCCGGTTCCTCCATAGGCTGCTGAACCCCCTCCGCTGGTTCAATTGGTTTTTCCTTTGTTTCCAGTAAAACTTCTTCTACATCTTCCGTCGACATGGCCTCCTTTTCTTCTCTTCTGGTCTCTTTCTCCACTTCGGTTGCCCTCTTCATCGACGTTGATCTCGATTTTGATCTCGATTTTAATCTGTCGGTGTACATCTTGATATACTGGTAATGTACCTGCTGTCTTTTCACGAATTGGGGTGATTAGGTCACTAGTTATGGTGTAATTTCCCTAAATCGTGCTCAGACGTTGGGCGCCAACTTGTTAAAGAACAAGTTATTATGGTGTATTCGATATATTTTGGTGTGTTCGTGTGAGTGTAGACACGCACTGGTATCTACGATAATGTTGTTTATTAAAAGATGTAATTGTAATTATTAAGGTTATTAGAGTTATTGTATTGTTTTTAATGGGTGCGTAATAATAGTCCACTTCTTTTATTTTACAATGGTTCGCGCACTCTGTTGTATACCTCCCTCACTTACCACACGTGAATACTTCAGTCCTGTTCTGTGACGTTTCTTCTGAAATACATGCACTTTATATACAAGTAAATATTCAGATCGAATATTTAATATAGTATCATACACAAAATAAATGAAGCAATATCTAATTAATATTCTGAATTATTGTTAGATCTTTTTAAACTCTTCCGCCACCTGTGGTAGAACTGATTAAAAAATAAATGAACTGATTTAGAATAGAAATAATACTCTTTTCACTGATAATGAAAGTGGAGGTTTATTAACAATTTAATAAGTCATAAACTCTTTGACAATTAATAATCAAAAACTAACAACCTTTCAATTACTGATTACAATTAAAAAATTCAAATAAGACTCTGTCCAATTCTCAAGGCTGGTAGACCTGTTATTGGTACAATAATTTAACTTCAATAGGTTATGTTATTTTGTTTCAGTGAATTACCATATTTCGTAAGGTTCTTTTAGGTAACATGATACCAGGCACAAGATGTAATATAAATAACGATATAAAATTAACAATAATTAATAATAAGCGAACTAATATAAAAATCAAAAATTGATACCATATGTCTGATATTTATGGTACTATCGTACGCGGGAATGCGCACGCATCTTATAATACTAGTTTACAATTATCAAGCTGTATGACTTGTACAGTAGTTAAAAATGTATTACTTTCTTTTAATAATTCGTTTTAAAAGTTCTCTATTCACAAGAGAAAAATTTATCAAAAAACTCTTGTTAGTATTTCTATCTGATTTGGATGTTACTTGAGAACAGATCGGTAATATTGAAATTATCAAGTTACCGTGATGATTCAGAGGTTAGTTATAACCGGTATTGTTACAATGGATAAGTATTTCTTAACAGTTATTATTTCTTAATCTATACATATAAACACATCATTCGTAATACTTTGACATTCTATTATCAGAATTACATTTATTTATACGGTATGAAAGTTAATAACGTATATTTCAAAACTTCGAAAAAATTCAAGAAAAATAAGTTTAGTCAAATGAGTGACTAATATTCTTGTATTCAGTAATAATTATTTTAAACATGATATTTTAAGTTATTATAAATAATTAAAATATTTTTTATAATATTTTAATAATTGTGAATTAAGTTTTTTCTTTAATTCTGATAATTTAATCATTGTTTTTTAATACTTCGCCTTATTTGACTTGCGTAGTATCAAAAATGAGTTGGTTACGAAATTATTATTTTTGTTCAGTATTATTTAAATAAAATTGTACTCCCTGTTTCTTATTTATCACAGCACTCGCAAGTACGGTTGACATTATACACTAACCGTACTTGTTTAATTAAATAACTCCGCACTTTTCACTCGTATATATTGGCGTAGTGTAAGGTTATGTATGTCGGTTACTTAATGCAAATGTCGCGCACAAATTCAAAATAAAAACTTCTTCATGTTGTCTGAGTGGCGTGACCTGTCCGTCGAAAAGCTAGATGTGAACTGTAATGTTTCCTCTAAGCGTCTCCTGTGAGTCTGCCGAAAGTCATTCATTCTATTGGTTGGAAACATTATACTCTCTGACCCAAAAGCCTTTGTTTTATTAAAATATTTAATTTTTTGACAAAATAGAGTTTGGTGTTGAGGCTTTTTGACGTCAGCACTGGTACAAAAATTTAACTGAAAAGTTTAAAATTACTATAACTTTCTTAATTTACGTCCTATCGTTAAATGGTTGATGTCAGTGAATTGCGGACATTCTGCTTGTTAATTTAAGTCCAAGAATGCTTATTTTCCGTCCATCACTACTATCACAATAACGATTTTATTTATTATTTCTGGTGTATCTTATTTTTATAAGTCTGTTACACCAGATTTTACTTAATTATAATAAAACACTTCTTAAATAAACACTTTGAGTCCATATCTCAATTGGTTTGATTTACAATTTGGGAATAATTGTTCCCTACTCAAAATCTCGTTATGGCGTCATTAAGCGTCCATGTTTGTTTTTCCATAAATATGCTTAGAACTAATTTTTCTTATTTAAAACGGTAATATTACAATCTAATAATACTAGTAAAGTTTATTTACACAATTTTACATTAGAATATTTGTATATTACTGTGGTTAACCTACTATTTACATATTTTCAGTCCTCTTCTATCTCTCTTATACAATTTTTCACCTTATTTTTGGTTTTCTCTATTTAAATCATATCATGTCATGATTGTAATTAGTGTACACACATAGTACCTAATTCATTATATACAATGGTTATCTTTTAATTAGTTCAGAACCCTCCAATTTTTCAGTAATGGCTCTGTTTATGTTGTGTCATATCATAGTAGTCATTTATTTTTTGTTAATACAATAACTAAATTGTTATTGTTCTACTTGGTTTGGATTTCCAAAGTAGCATTAGATATTATTCTAACTCTTGATAATGTTTTCATTTACTTTTACACAAGTTTATATGTTATATTTTTCATAAATAACTTGCTTGTCATTGTTTGTTTACATTTGGTTTCTTCATAATAGTCATTTGGTTTTTAATTGTTTGTATATAAAATGACTGTTTTTATGGTCATAATCTGTTCTCAAAGTAGCATTGGGATTTCCTCTTACTACTGGTAATAACGTTAATCATCTGTGTTCAATATTTGATACAGTATTTTTCTTAACTAATTAGCTATACAATGGTTCAGCTTACTTCTGGTCATATGTACATAGTTAGTTAGTTTACAATAATTTAGTTACAATATGGTTCTTATTATGTTCAGAATCTGTTCTCAATGTATTATCAGATATTTATCTCACTACTGGTAATACTCTTATAAACATTGGTATTGGTTTTAATACTGTACTTTGCCTAACTAAATTGGCATACCTGTTCAATCTCTGTTATCTCTGTGCCATTATGTTTGACTTGTTCTATTTGCATTGTTTTGCAATATAATACATTGTCTCTTAAGATTTATTATTATTTATAATAAATTCTTGTTTGATAACATAGTTGATGATCATTTATTTATACTAATATGTATCATTTTCTGTTGAAATAGGTGTCTTCCCTATGGGTTGTGTAACAATGTACCATCTGTTTTAGTGCAGTATTTTTCTACTACTAAACTGACTTCACTACGGTATACTTTAACTATTTTGTTACACATGTTTATACAACTCCTTCTTAAACACTAACACAAATCTTTTTTGTATTATTTACAATATTTTTCTGGTCATTGGTGGAATTTAATTTCCTGTCATTGTTTGATACATAACAAATGTTTTTTTTTTATTTGTTGTCAGTTCTCTATGAACAATAACATAATTGTTCTATTTTGTTCTATTCTGGTGGTCTTATGATTATGTGTATTGATCACAATTTTATTAAATTATTCACACTCATTGTCTGTGTTTATTTGACTATTTTAATTCTTGTTGTTTCATCATGAAATTAACATATTTTCTCACACTGTAAACTTCATCACTGTAATTATTTGTGTGGTTTATTCAGTTGAAATTAGTTAATTATTCACAGGTTTCACATTTATATTAAGTACACACTGTAATTGTTTGTGGTTCCTTAAACGTTTAACACTGGTTTTCTTTTCACATTTATAATCATCATTTCTTTTGTCACTTATATTGTCTTTAGTACATGTGGTTTATGTTGAGTCCTTATATCTTCTGTCCATCTTCTTTCTTCTTCTTGGTGCTCTTCCTGGTCCTTCTTCTCTCTTCTTCTTCAAATATTTTCATTGTAGTCGCTATTTTTATTTATCTCCATTGCTGTTGGAGTTTGTTGGTCCTTGTTTCGTTGATTCCCCTCACTGTTGGATCCTATTGGGTCTGGTTACTGATATTTTGTTTTGGCTCGTGGCATTTTCTTTCTTCATTTTGTATTTAATGTTGATATGTTAATATTCTCTTCTTCATCGTTGGATTTTTTATTAATACATTTGTAGATACACACTTTTATACACTTAGGTTTATTTATCTAGACATACTTCCATGTTTTTCTCTTACTTGACGTTGCATTAGTTTATATTATGTAACTACCATTTTTGGTACTGTTACAACCAACATTATATAATATTATATTATATGTAAATTAATATGGTACAGTGTATAAAAAATGATTTGTTAAAACATGCTAATGACAGATTTCCCCACATTTCGGGCGATTACTGTTTCACCAACACTAATCGTGGTTTTGGATGACAACCAGCTGTGGGCAGATATTGTAAAATTGACCATGGTTGGTTGCCTGTGAAATTGGTTTGACATTGAAATTAATGGGGGGGTGAATCAGGGGGAAATCATACCGGAACTATGGAACAGCGGCTATCACCCGTTCGCGTGGGAACAAATAAAAGGGTGATAGAACCGTTTTAAGGTTGTGAATATATAATCAGTAGGATTTTACATCTGAACTTTAAATGTAATGCCGAAGCAAGGACAGGAGATGGCAAAATTCCTCCTTAACTTCAGTTCTTGTGGAGGCAACTGGGCGCTACAGTCCAGGGGGGAGCCATAGTGTGTGTGGAAGGAGGTTACTAAAGTATGAGTAACACATTAGTAAATATTAAAATGAATTACGTTGATGAGCTGATGAGATAACTAAATGATTTTGTATCGAGTTAAGAAATATTATGACAATGGAAGATGATTGACATTTTCAAGTAGATAATTTGTTCTAAAGTAGTAGACTTAAATGTGTTTTATTCTATATAAGAATTTTATTAATGAATTTAATTGTTTTGAAATGGGTATTCTACAAGGGAAGGTATTTGTAATGTTGTAATGGGAAATGTTTACTTAAATTCTGATAGAATAAGAGAAATAATTTGAATTTTGGGAATAAAATGTGACAAGAGAAGGGTATAAAGAATGTCGATATTGAGGCTGGATGTTTTATATTTTCTTATAATAAATATTGTATTCATATATATATATATATATATATATATATACATATATATATATATATGTTAGGAGTTAAGGAAAAAAACCGTGCTTCTTAACGCAAACCAGCACATAGCTAATGGGAGACAGATCAGTTAGGGATATGGTATTATACAAGGCCACTATTTGATTTTTAATTTGATGTTTCAGTGTCTGGTGATGCTGTGGCGGCGGTCCTGAGCTGGCCAGCGCGTCAGAGCAGGAGCGTCAAGTGCCTGACTGGCCTTGCGGTGTTGGGATCTCGAGAGAGAAGTCCAGTAAGGACATTCAGGTGCAGTCACAGTCACTGGACCCGGGGTAAGTTAACTATTTTTTTTATAAACCGTAAAGGGGGTTGTGGTGACATATCCTGGCTGATCCCTTTAGGAAGTATGAGTGTGTCAATGAGGGCTTTTATGCTTCGGCATAAAACCTCTCATTGAGGGGGTATTGTAACAGGACATTTCTGTCTATATAGTGGTTTGGGGAAAACAAATATAAATTTTATTGTTAATTCAAAAGGATAAATAAATGGTAAAGTTTTATAACGACGTAATATCAAGCGAGTGGAAACTGTATCAAGGTCAACATGGTATACGCAAAAACAACAACTATATTTCGCCAGACGAACTTTGACCTATTAAATCACCAAGCCAAGCCTGCAAAAACGTCACATGGAATGTAGTGCGCAATTCGCCTCGCATTAAAAATTGAGTCGTCATAGTCTGAAGACAATAAGATTGGTGACGTAACACCCTCTCCACCTCAGAAAATAACGCAGTGCATTCGTTCTCAGTCACGTATTACAGCTTGTGCCGGCCGGACATGTATAAAAGTTCCGAAACTAAATCTCGGGTGCACCCAAACAAAAATGTGAAATATTACGCAAAATCGGAACAAATTTGTAAAATAACAGTTAACTAACAGTTACTATGTAAAAATATATTATCTCAGAAAAGTGCGTGTGTCCATGAAATAGCAGGAATGTGCGCAATAAGATGGACTCACCTGTAAGCAGATAAGTACTACAACGAAACATCAGATAACTTTTTCAACCAGGAATAAATAAATTCAAACCATTCAAAATTCTATTAACAGAAATGTTTATTTAAAATGAGCTCTATAAGGGGAATATAAAACATGTACAGTATGAAAGAGCGCGTGGTTGAGTGAATGAAAAAAATCTATCTTTAAGAAGTGCTGGGTTGTGTTATATTACATATATAATTTCAAGTGATGATTTATTATACTTTATTTTGGTGGGAATGTAAAATGTTACTTGGAATAATTACTTCTAACTTGATTTGATAAATTGCGCCTCATGGCCAAATAGAAGTGTTCATTTTTCAAAGTAGGATTCAATGTACAAGAGTTATGAGTACAATAAAAAGGGAATGTCATTGGTAAACAAAAAAATAGAGTAATTTATTGAAAATAACACGTTCTGCTATTTCAGTTCGCCTAACCGAAAACTGGCCCGAAGGTAAGAAAATTTTATGTTTCATTGTTGGTATCTTTAAGGATGGCGTCCAGACAATGGATGAAATAAAGTAAACAATATTAAAATAAATTTAAAGTAATAAAAGTGAGTAGATTTACAATTTTAATTGGAGTTGGTAAATGAAGTTGAATTATTTTGGTGTTTAAATTTTTTTATTTTTGTTTGTTGTGTCTAACCTAAAGTGTATAGGTTACAGAAGTAAAAATAATATGGAATCTATAATACAGAAAAATGTAATATGTTCAGATTAAGGATACGTGTGTTAAAAAATATTGTTTCTTTAAGTAGTTCATTGAGATATACAAACAGTACTTTGCTAAAAGGCAAACCAGTACGACTAAGGGTAACAAGTCAGTTAAGGGTGTGGTATTTGTAAAAGCCAGTAATTGATATTTTTTTACTGAATGTTATAGAGTTTGGTGATACTGTGGCGGGTGCCTGTCTGACTTTGCGGTGTTGGGATCTCGAGAGGAAAGTCCAGTAGAGTCATGCAGGTGTGGCCGCAGTCACCAGACTAGGGGGATAAGTTACCCATGATTGTAATAAGGATTTAAGGGGGGTTGTTGGCTCCATATCCTTGCTGGTCCTCTTAGGTTTTTAGGCAATGAGAGTTTTTCTGTTTTGACAGAAAACCTCTCATTGGGGGGGTATTGTAACGGTACAAACCGAGGGGACTATACAATTTAAAGCTTTTATTTAACCAGAGTATATTTTTGGGTCACCGACTATAGCTCCGTGTGAGGTACGGAATGGTACAGGAATGCAGACTATCAGCAAGGGTGCGTATTCATGCGTACGCGCGCACGTGTGGGACGACTTTCCCAGCGTGAAAGACACGTACATACATTCCAGAACCAAACATGTGATGGGAACAAAGGAGTGCGAGCTGATGGCAACGCTAACACCTGGCAGGTTGGCAATCAAACACACAGTATAATTCAATAGCAGCAGTCAGCAATATATCATCAAACAGAGCAGACACAAAATTAACCGTAGCCTCGGACGATATTTTGGTAGACCGAAAAGTTCTAAGTAGGTCTACCAAAATGTGATTTTAAACCGTATAATAACAAACATTTTATAATACCGCCGGAAAAACCGTTCAGAAAGTGAATGTGGATAGTTCTGTGAAGAATACGAAAACAACATAATGTACCATAGTTGAACCACGTGCCTCTAAATTCAAGGAGGAGATAAATTTATATGTTCGTTTATTTTTGGCCAGAAATGCGTCGGTAAAGGGAAGGGGTAATGAGCTCAATAAATGGAGTGTAACAAGTGTAAAGATAACGAGAGAGTGAGTGATGTAATAAAGGGGGAGAAAGAAAACGTTAAAGAGAATACTGGTTTGTATAATAATAGCCTATATAGAATTTACATATTTTGGTATTGTAACATCATTAACAAAAGTGTAGAAAAAGTAGAGAAGGAAAGGAAAGAATTTAGTTTTTATAGTAAATAAAATAGTATTTGAATTTTACATAAATATGTGTTAGCGTAGTTATTTCGCCGTTACCATTTCCTAGTGTTCTGTGCTGAAAAACTCGTCTAAATGTTTCCATGGAATCTTCTGAATTGTGGGTAGTTAGATGGCAAAATTGTCCAGTTTTAATTAAGGTAATGTATAAAGGTTTCCATATATGACCTTAAAAGATATTGGTGGCAACTCTGAACTTCTGTTGGTGTTTTTCAAAAGGTAAGTAGCGAGAAAAAGATCGCAGGTAAGGTTCTGGCAGAATATTATTTTTATTTTAAATTAATAAATTTGGTAGTAACTTCACAAAACTTTGATAATTTCATAGTGACATCTCATCCTGTTTCTTTCCCAATACTGATAATGCAACCTAAATAATTAAAACTCACAGACTTGTTACAAAACTGTCCCCCCCCCCAAAATGTCTGATGTGACTGGATAATTTCGTCAGATAACCAATATCTTTGTTCTTGGATTTTGTTGTCCATGACGTGTCCATTACTTAACTAAATATCACTATAGTATTGACGACTCGGAACACTAGGTTTTTTATAAGTAAAAACGTAAAGTTTTACCTTACAACCTAAACCGGCTTTCACCTTTAGAAGGCTTCATCAGAGGCTGCCATAGGTAGCGCTGTCCGTCTTGTTGTTGGCGACGGGATAGTTTTTCGAAAGATCGAAGCTGTGTGTGTGTGGTGAGATGTGTTCGAATAATGCGTGCGATTTGAATTGTGTCTGTTCGTTTAGGATGTCGTTTTTGTTTGTTTTTGTGTGTTTGTATATTTCTAATTGTTCTAGAGTGTCTAGTTTTCGGCCTTTTGTGTGTACGTGTAGAATGTTCATGTTATTGTCGATGTTTTTATTTATATGTGTGGTTTGCTTCAATGAGGTGGTTTGCAAAGGTAGATTCTGTAGTGGTGTGGAATGCTTTTGTGTGTTCAATGTATCTCTGTTTGAACCTACGTCCTGTCTGGCCTATGTAGAATTTATTGCAATTTGAGCAATTTAGCTTGTATACACCGGGTAGATCGAATTTGTTTTGTGCTTTGGGCATGCGTTTTGATAGTGTGTGTTCTGTTTTGTTAGTAGTTTTGTAAGCGATTCTGTATCCTGCTTTTTTGAATTTGTGGGCAATTTTTTCAGTTTGTTTGTTGATGTATGTTAGTGTTATGAATTTGTTGTTTTCTGTCTTTGTCTGTTGTTTGTTTTGTGTAGGAGTTTACTGACTATTGTTCTGTCATAATCGTTAGATTCTGCTAGATATTTTATCATGTTTAGTTCGTCCTTGTAGTCTATTTCATCTAAGGGGATGTTGTTGAGTCTATGTATCATGGTTCTAAAAGCAGCTAGTTTGTGTTGTATTGGGTGATTGGAGGTGTTGTGTATTAGTGTGTCAGTTGTAGTTGGTTTTCTGTATATACTGAATTTGTGCCTGTGTTCTAGTTTTGTGATGGAGAGGTCTAAGAAGTTTATGGTATTGTTGTGTTCGTATTCGGCAGTGAAGGTTATGTTTTTATGTATTTTGTTTATGTGCGTTAGTAACTGTTCACATTGTCTTTTGTTTCCCCTGTATAGTATTAGGATGTCATCAACGTATCTGTGCCAATATAGTATTTTATGTGAGTGTCTGTCATTGTTTGTGAGTATTTTTGTTTTTTCTAAGTGTTGGAGAAAGACTTCTGCTAGAATGCTGGATATGGGGGAGCCCATGGGTAGGCCATCGTTCTGTGTGTAGTATTTATTGTTATAAGTAAAGTAGTTTTGTTTTGTGATAATTTTCAGAGTTTCTGTTATTTCATTGATAAGTTCGTCTGGTGTGTTGGTGTGTCTAGTTTGTTTTGTAGGATGGTGATTGTTTCAGAGATGAGGATGTTTGTGTACAGGTTTTTTATGTCAAAGGAAGCTAATGTGGCATTATGGGGGATGCGTATGTTTTTTATTTTTGTTACTAGGTCAGTGTTGCTTTTTACTGCAATGTTGTTGTCTATTTGTGTATGTTGTCTAATAATTTTGTCTAGATATTTTGCCAGTTTGTGTGCAGGGGCATTACGGTAGTTGATAATGGGGCGGATCGGAATATCTTCGTTATGGATTTTGGGATAAAATCCATAAAGAAGACATTCCGATCCGCCCAATTATCAACTACCGTAATGCCTCTGCACACAAACTGGCAAAATATCTAGACAAAATTATTAGACAACATTGCAGTAAAAACAACACTGACCTAGTAACAAAAATAAAAGACATACGCATCCCCCATAATGCCACATTAGCCTCCTTTGACATTAAAAACCTGTACACAAACATCCCCATCTCTGAAACAATCACCATCCTACAAAACAAGCTCAAACAGAACAACACACCAGACGAACTTATCAATGAAATAACAGAAACTCTGAACATTATCACAAAACAAAACTACTTTACTTATAACAATAAATACTACATACAGAACGATGGCCTACCCATGGGCTCCCCCATATCCAGCATTCTAGCAGACGTCTTCCTCCAACACTTAGAAAAAACAAAAATACTCACAAACAATGACAGACACTCACATAAAATACCGTATTTTCGCGTGTACCATGCGCACCTTTTTTACCAAAAAATATTTCGTAGAAATGGGGTGCGAGTGTTACACGAGGAAACTAACTTGCCAGTCTTCATCAGAGTGGTCATTGACCTTATGCTACCGCAATTCCTGTTCAAACCTCAGTCACTACTATGTACCGTACATCGGGCGGATATTGACCTTGACTAAAGCATTGCACAGACAACACTTTCAACCCCCACTGCAAAATAGCAGGTAGCATTTCATAGTGTTTCTAACAGTCTACTGTTAAAATTCGGTTCGTTCTGTACCGGTTTGTGAAAACGTAAGCTGTGTTTTGAAGTGTTTTACGGTATTCACCAAATGTTTATTGTGTTACGGTATTTACGTTATTCAATATCGAATTTACGGCAATCGTAATTACTACGGTATATCGTACTGTATCATATCATTTTAAACAATTTGTCTTCGTTTGTGTTTTGTGTTCTTTTAATTTATCAAGGTGTTGTTTCGTTTTACAATGGAATGTGGGAAAAGATTGCGTTCGTTTACTGCCGGAGAGAAGTTAAAAATTATAAACGAAGCAGAGGTAATAGGAAATAGAGCAGCGGGTCGAATATACGACGTGCCGGAATCGTGTATCAGAAACTGGCGTAAGAAAAAAGAAAAATTAACGGAAGCTCCTTTAAAGAAAAGAGCTTTTCGAGGTAAAGCTGCAAAATATCCTCAACTAGAAGTTAAACTTACAGCGTTTATAGATGATAAGCGTCAATTTGGTTATGCTGTTTCCACAGAAATGTGCCAAATAGAGGCAATTAAGATTGCGAAGGAGCTGAATATTAACATAAATGAGTTTAAAGCAAGCAGGGGATGGCTTCAAAGGTTTTTTAAAAGAAGTAACCTTTCTGTTCGACGGAAAACAACGATATCTCAACGTTTACCAGAGGCGTACACTGATAAACTCTTGTGTTTTCAGCGTTACGTAATTCAGTTAAGAAAACTGAACAATTATCCACTATGCCAGATCGGCAACGCGGATCAAACTCCAGTTTATTTCGAGATGCCTGTGGATACGACAGTAAATAAAGTTGGTGACAAAACTGTAAAAATTCGTACAGCTGGTTGCGAGAAACAACGGTGCACTGTAATGCTTACTGTTTTAGCCGATGGAAAGAAACTGCCTCCTTATGTAATCTTGAAGCGGAAAAACCTTCCAAAAAATGAAAGTTTCCCACCAGGTTTGATAATGAAAGCTCAAGAAAAAGGGTGGATGGACAATGAGTTAGTGCTTGACTGGATAAAGCGCGTTTGGAATCGGCGACCTGGAGCATTATTAAAACGCCCAGGGATGCTTGTTATGGATAGTTTTCGTGGCCATCTGACTGACGACAAGAAAGTTTTATCAGAAACAAAGACTGAACAAGTGATTATTCCAGGTGGAATGACTTCGATGCTCCAGCCACTTGATGTGTGCATAAATAAGCCCTTCAAGTGCCAGTTAAAAAAAATGTACACCCAGTGGATGAGTACTGCACCACACGAGCTGACGCCGACAGGAAGACTCCGAAGGCCATCACTGACGCTGATCTGCAGTTGGATCATCAAAGCATGGGACAGTATACCAGAAGACTTAATAAAGAAAAGTTTCAAAAAAACTGGCATTTCCAATGCCTTGGATGGCAGTGAAGACGATAAACTGTTCGTTAGTGAAGATGAGGCAGCGTCTGCTTCTGATGAAGACTCCCCATTCGACAGTAGCGACGACGAATGAAAATCAGGTAAGACACTAGTAAAAAATTTTCATAAACTACATCAAACATACCGGTATCCCTTGGGTTTATAACTGTGTTCGTTTTCATTGATGTACTGTTCTAATGCACTCTTAATTTTCTTTAGGTTGGCAAACCCGAATTTACAATTACGGCTGGTTCTGTAACGATTGCTGTAACCTTCGCTTCTAATTACTGTATCTAGTTGTAATAAATATTAATTTTCATTGTAATAAACATACATTTTTTACTTGTAATAAAAAATAAATCCGTAAGTTAGTGTAACAAAAAAAGTAACTTGACGTTTATTTCATTAGTTATTACAGTTTTTCCCTTACAATAGATATATGGTAATACTATTCCAAATACCGGTATGATTTTTTTTTCACATTTTTGAATACGCGATTTTTTTTTTTTTGTAGGACCTAAAAATAAGGGGTGCGCGTTTACACGAGGGCGCGTGGTACACGCGAAAATACGGTACTATATTGGCACAGATACGTTGATGACATCCTAATACTATACAGGGGAAACAAAAGACAATGTGAACAGTTACTAACACACATAAACAAAATACATAAAAACATAACCTTCACTGCCGAATACGAACACAACAATACCATAAACTTCTTAGACCTCTCCATCACAAAACTAGAACACAGGCACAAATTCAGTATACACAGAAAACCAACTACAACTGACACACTAATACACAACACCTCCAATCACCCAATACAACACAAACTAGCTGCTTTTAGAACCATGATACATAGACTTAACAACATCCCCTTAGATGAAATAGACTACAAAGACGAACTAAACACGATAAAATATCTAGCAGAATCTAACGGTTATGACAGAACAATAGTCAGTAAACTCTGTAACGGGGCTGAAAGGAGAGGGTTTTATTTTTTATAAAAAAGCATGAATTTGGTTTGGCCATCCTTTACGGTCATTCAAACATGCTTGTTGGACACCCTGTATTAAGATCCGTGCCAGTCCGAGTAAGGCACAAAGCGATAACGATGGAATGTGACTGTAAATGTGCGCCCGTGCGCCGTTGGCGATAATCTTGACACCAAACTCAACAACCGAACGGAACAACACGTGACTAATTAGACTGGCCACGTGAGCGCCTCAGCCAATCACAACTCGAGCTGGCGGAAGTGAGCATCACCGACACGGATCAGAGCATCAGTCAGTCGGCGCAACACACCTTAACATATCGGACGCGATCCGTGGTGCGTTTGCCGGCCGAACCCAAGTTCATCCAACCTGTATAATAAAAAATGTGAGTCAAGTAGTAGTGAATTACGGGGCGGCGGCGACGTGCCTAGGAGCAGAACGGGTGGTCGCGATAAAAGTTAATAACACTATGACGACCGTAACAACGACGCAGGTAGAGCAACACATGGCTAGGTAGACGCCGCGAGTGAATCAATAAATATTAACAATGACTAAAGTAGTGAAAATATCAAAACCCCCTTTGAACAGGGTAGAATGAAAGAAAATTGTGACACCAGTGAAACCGTAATGTTCGTTTACATCAAATGAGACAATGTTGGGTGAGACGCCATGACGCTGACAGGAGCGATGAGCAACTGTATTAAACAAAATATGTGATTATTTTCTTTTGTAAATAGGGGCCTAATTAAATAAAAGGGAGTTTGGTTTTGTAATAGTGTGAATGTGTGTATGTTAGCAGGCTGGGCTGTCAAGTTAAGGTAAGGTGTTTAGTGTAATTCTGTAATTGTAAGTGTAATCCAATCAGGTAACTAACAGTAAAAGTTTTATGCATTTTCTTTGATTTTGGAAAATAATCATTTGAGCTAAGAGGCCAAATAAATAACAATTTGAAATTTAAAGAAAATTTTGAAGTATAAAAAATAAAATTTAATTAATTTCTCTTCATAAAAAGCGAGTTGCGTAAGTTATTGCAATAACCTATAATCATACTTGCATCTTAACGTTCGTGTGACGGACTCTGGGAGAAGACAAAACAAGGTAGGTGGAAGATAAAATAATTTTATGTATTTGTATTTGCATTGTGAATAGATTATCACAGATGGCGCTACGACAGGGACTCGAATTTGAATAATTAAAATTCCACACCTACGATAGATGCAAGTTTGATTTGAGGGTTAAGTAACTATGTAAAAATTACGCAGCATATATAAAATAGTACATCAATGTTCAGAGGTTAAGAGTTAAGTGGTAGATGTTTTTATATAAGAAAATCTAGATTAATAAACTTATAGATATGGCAGGAAACAATGAAAACAATATCAATGAAATAACTAGTGTCGAAAATTTTGATGAATCAAACATGATGAGTAATTTTGAGATACATTCGACTCCAAGTGCGAGTCAAGATATAATACAATTAAATTTAACAGATCCAAATAATGTGACTGAGGACTCGGGAGTACAGTTAACTCCCACCTCAACAAAATGTAATAAATTAGATGATGATATAATGAGTATATTAAGAACCATATCAATGGACATTCATGAACAGAAAAACGAAATCAAAGAAATTAAAAGTAGTTTTGACAGCAAATTAGATGTACAGACTAACAAATTTAACGAATTAAATAATCGTTTTGACAATAACGAAATAAAACTGAATGAGATGAAAAATGAATTTAACTGTAAATTCGATGCTAAATTTGATGTACTTAAATTTGACAGTAATGAGGTAAAAATAAAATGCGAAAGTAGTTGTAACGAATTGAAACGAGATATTGAGAAAATAGTAGAGTCAGTAGGAGAACAGATTAAAAGTAAAAATAATAATGATAACAAAAAAGTAACAAGTGATAGAAATGATGTTGAAAATGATAATATAATTAAGAATGTAATATCAGAGAGTGATGCGTTGAAAACAGATAGTGAGGTAGTGAGCGAGAGAGAGAGAGTAGATGAGTATGTAGGACAGAGGGAAAAATTTTCTTGTAAGACAGGTGAAGAAAAGGTTTCACCAGTATTGTTGGAGGACAAAGGTTCCTCGCTAGTTTTTGTAGAAGACAAAAGGTCTTTAAAATGTCAAAGAAATTATTTGTGTTTATCTGGTAAAGCCAGATGTTGTAGTAATGTTGTGTTGCCCTCTGGGTGGAGTGAGATTATGAAATGTTGTGGTATTGAAAGTAATTATGAGCGAAATCGAGTGATAGAGTTGTTCAGATTAAGTAGTGATTATGAAAGTTTAGTAGTGGGAATAAATATTGAAAGTAACGATTGTATTAAAAATAAAGATTTACCCTGTTTGATAAACAATGAGTATATAGATGATAAACATTTACCTGTGGGGAGAGTTAATGTATCTGTAGTAGCAGAATATTGTAATAATGATATAATGGTAATAAAAAACACTGACGGAGACTTTATAAATAATACTAATGTCGACTTGATTTATGATAAGATAATTTTGGGGGGTAACCCTATAGATTATTATTTTGGTAAAATGGAAAAAACAAGTTCTTATGGTTGTAAAACAAAAAACAGCCATATGTTGTGTATCACCAAAATTGAAAAGTGTTATATAAAGACCAGACTAATCTTTGACGATGGGGGTTGAATATAAACAATGAATAAACATTTTAAATATTCTCGTTTATGGTAATGACCTGGCTGAATTAGATATTGAAGTACGGCAAATAATAATTGGATATGACGAAAATTTGGAAATAAATAAATGTGTTAATGTTGAATGTATTGTGCTAATAGTATTCTGTTGCAATGTATATTATAGCTTATGTGTAACATATGTTTGTAATGAGAGGGAAAGGTATAATAATAAATAATAATATTTTATTCCACTAAAATAATTAATAAGAGATAATAATGAAGTAATTGTGAATTGTGATTTTATTAAAAGTGTTTTAAATAATATAACTAAAGTTAAACCGTTTTGAGTGGAGGTTACTAAATAATTTTCAAGTTAAACAAATAATTTAAAAGGGTCAATTTTATTAATGAAGCAAAATTAACTCTGATCTGAGTTGGAACCAATAAGAGATGAATATGTTAACTAAAAGATTTATAGGAATTGAGAATTAGAAGTACAGGTATCAGGGTGATGTAATTTTGAGTGTTGTGACAGAGTGTTTATTAAAACAGTCTGGCATACAACTGTTTATGTAAACAGGTATGTTGTATGTTGTGACTAATGTCTACAGTCATGCTTGGTGACAATAATAAAAATGCGGTAGTCTGCTGAATCATTGCCAGCAGCAAAATCTTATTGTGAAATAAAAGAAATGAAGTTAATTTTTTCAGATAAAATAATAATGAGGTAATTCCTGTAACTTAGAGTTTGAGAAATTAAATATAATTAAATTAATTTGGTAATTAAATTAATTGAAAAGATGATTTTAATAATAAATTTAAATTTATTCTGATTCAAATTTCAAATGTAATTGTAGATTAAACAATAAGATGATGAAAAGATATAACGATTACAATATTCATTTAAAATTGAAAACTGAAGGAAGTATTTGGGCTGAGAGTGTGTTTGGGAAATAAGATATGCTTACAACTACTCATGTAAACTTGTATAAATGTCAACTTATGTTTTATGTTTAACTGTAGATTCCCCACATAAGTGCGGTCATGACCTCACCGGATCATGACCGTGAAAGTAGTTAATTGTGACAAATCATATATTTTACTTGATATAACCGGCTTGTGGTTTGTTTTATTTTGTTAACCCGGTGGTTTGTTAGACTTAGTAGGGGGGTTATTTTTAGGGGAATCTACCTAATTTTGGAACAGGTCTATTTTCACCCAGATAGGGGTGGTAGTCCATTAGAGGCGTATCAATCAAGAATAGTAGGTGTAACACTGAATTTTATTGTAACGCCGAAGCAAGGATGGGGGTGGAATAAAAGGAAAAAATGTCCACCCCTTCAGCATCAGTCCTTGTGGAAGCAACTGGGCGCCACAGTCCAGGGGGGGAAATAGCGAGTGTGGATGGGGGGTGACCCAGTTACAGGTCACGAGGGAGATGTGGTTTATGGCTAGGATGAGGCTGGCAAGGGCCAAGAAGCCTAGCGCAGAACACAGCAATATGTAACAGGTATCAGGGGTTAAGGGATTAAAAGAGGGGTAGTAGAAAATAAAAATTGATTTTGTGCCTGCCATCTGATTGATGTTTTGCATTTTTTTGTATTACTGTTTATGTGTATCAATAGTGTTATTGAATTATATTGTGTAGGATATATGTGTAATCAAATGTTAGGATAAGGAAGTTCATGTTTTAATTAAATGTTCCATTTATTTGTTTTCTAAGTATTAATAGTAACGAAGAGAATCAATCAATTCAGGTAAAAGATTTTTTTTTGGTTTTGATGAAAATAATAATGACAATCTGATTTTGAACTTAAAAGAATGGTGAATTTAAAGATGAATATTTTGTGACTTTTAAATGATGAGTTGGTTTATAAAATATTATGAGAGTGTGTACAAGCCCAGTAACTGCTAAAGGCAGCCCAGTGTGCATGATAAGGGGGAACATATCGGTTGAGGATCTGGCATGATATAAGACCTGGGATTTGGATTTTGGGGTGGCATGATAAAAGGTGAGGTGCGCTGTGGTGCGTGTCTGTTCGATTTTATGGTGTTGGGATCTCGTATAGAGAAGTCCAGTGATCTCGTTCAGATGCGGCCATAGTCGCCGAGCCAGGGGGGTTGTTTACCCATGATGTACAAGAACAAAAGGGGGGTTGTTGGCACCATATCCTCACCGATCCTCTTAGGGGTTTAACAATGAGATTTCTTCTGTTTCGACAGAAGACCTCTCATTGGGGGGTACTGTAACGGGGCTGAAAGGAGAGGGTTTTATTTTTTATAAAAAAGCATGAATTTGGTTTGGACATCCTTTACGGTCACTCAAAGATGCTTGTTGGACACCCTGTATTAAGATCCGTGCCAGTCCGAGTAAGGCACAAAGCGATAACGATGGAATGTGACTGTAAATGTGCGCCCGTGCGCCGTTGGCGATAATCTTGACACCAAACTCAACAACCGAACGGAACAACACGTGACTAATTAGACTGGCCACGTGAGCGCTCAGCCAACAACAACTCGAGCTGGCGGAAGTGAGCATCACCGACACGGATCAGAGCGTCAGTCAGTCGGCGCATCACACCTTAACATATCGGACGCGATCCGTGGTGCGTTTGCTGGCCGAACCCAAGTTCATCCAACCTGTATAATAAAAAATATGAGTCAAGTAGTAGTGAATTACGGGGCGGCGGCGACGTGCCTAGGAGCAGAACGGGCGGTCACGATAAAAGTTAATAACACTATAACGACCGTAACAACGACACAGGTAGAGCAACACATGGCTAGGTAGACGCCGCGAGTGAATCAATAAATATTAACAATGACTAAAGTAGTGAAAATATCAAAACCCCCTTTGAACAGGGTCGAATAAAAGAAAATTGTGACACCAGTGAAACCGTAACGTTCGTTTACATCAAATGAGACAACGTTGGGTGAGACGCCACAACGCCGACAGGAGCGATGAGTAACTGTATTAAACAAAATATGTGATTATTTTCTTTCGTAAATAGGGGCCTAATTAAATAAAAGGAGTTTGGTTTTGTAATAGTGTGAATGTGTGTATGTTAGCAGGCTGGGCTGTCAAGTTAAGGTAAGGTGTTTAGTGTAATTCTGTAATTGTAAGTGTAATCCAATCAGGTAACTAACAGTAAAAGTTTTATGCATTTTCTTTGATTTTGGAAAATAATCATTTGAGCTAAGAGGCCAAATAAATAACAATTTGAAATTTAAAGAAAATTTTGAAGTATAAAAAATAAAATTTAATTAATTTCTCTTCATAAAAAGCGAGTTGCGTAAGTTATTGCAATAACCTATAATCATACTTGCATCTTAACGTTCGTGTGACGGACTCTGGGAGAAGACAAAATAAGGTAGGTGGAAGACAAAATAATTTTATGTATTTGCATTGGTTTTGTGAATAGATTATCACAACTCCTATACAAAACAAACAACAGACAAAGACAGAAAACAACAAATTCATAACACTAACATACATCAACAAACAAACTGAAAAAATTGCCCACAAATTCAAAAAAGCAGGATACAGAATCGCTTACAAAACTACTAACAAAACAGAACACACACTATTAAAACGCATGCCCAAAGCACAAAACAAATTCGATCTACCCGGTGTATACAAGCTAAATTGCTCAAATTGCAATAAATTCTACATAGGCCAGACAGGACGTAGCTTCAAACAGAGATACATTGAACACACAAAAGCACTCCACACCACTACAGAATCTACCTTTGCAAACCACCTCATTGAAGCAAACCACACATATAAAAACATCGACAATAACATGAACATTCTACACGTACACACAAAAGGGCGAAAACTAGACACTCTAGAACAATTAGAAATATACAAACACACAAAAACAAATAAAAACGACATCCTAAACGAACAGACACTATTCAAATCGCACGCATTATTCGAACACATCTCACCACACACACACAGCTTCGATCTTTCGAAAAACTATCCCATTGCCAACAACAAGACGGACAGCGCTACCTATGGCAGCCTCTGATGAAGCCTTCTAAAGGTGAAAGCCGGTTTAGGCTGTAAGATAAAACTTTACGTTTTTACTTATAAAAAACTTACTGTTCCGAGTCGTCAATACTATAGTGATATTCATTATCTTTGTTTTCTCCTTTGATATGTTGAAATCGTACTGATTGCAAATACACTTTAAACCATGTAAAGAATATAGCAACTCATCCTCAGTTTGTTGTATTAAGACTGCATTGTCAGCATATAATGTAACTTCCCAAAAGAACCACGGTGAATAAGGACACGACGTAAAAATGTCACCTCAATACTCCTCTGATGAGTTTATGTGTATATGTGAGCGGTCTTCTTTCTTCTCTCCCCTCGTTATTAGTTTGACATAGTGACTTCCTGTGTACAGTGGACATACCAATTGTTCTACGAAGTCCTGAGTTGTGGTAATATTACAAGTTTTGTGTTGTGTTAGCCACCTTTGTTTCATTTGTAGAGGGTGGCCTGTTTACATCTTCCCTCTATCTCTTTCCCGTGTAACAGGAGGGTGCTGTTTCTTCAGTACATTAATGACTTTTTCTTTGTCCTGATTCATGAATAAGCTCTCCTCTGTGAATTTGTGTTGGTGTTTGAAATAGTAGTGGTAGAAATAAGATTAGCGGCGATTCTTTTCTCTTATGCTCTCCATTTCTCTTCTTTTCTCAATTCAAAGTGATTCTCACTCTCCTGATTACAGCGATTATAATTTTTTTTTGTACTCTCCTTTACTCATGTGTTCAAACTTAGTTACTAAAATAAATAAATCTTCAATCGTTTTAACACATTGTGTATAGGCAGCTAGTTGTATTTTCTATTAACGAGTCTCTATACAGTTTTAAAACTACTATCAGCATATCACCTTTGCTACCGAACAAGGAATGTGGTGACGTATGCCATTCCACTGCACGCATGATGGTAATACTACACATTTAAAATATGTTAACACAGTATCGGTGTGACTTGACTGTCTCTCACAAGGTATTTCTTGTAGCGAATAAAAAAACACACTTTAACAAAATATTCAATACATTACACTTACATATATTGTATAAACGTTCAATCTAATACGCACACAAAATTACAACAAAATACGTCTTCTGAACGTCTGAACAATGTTTTCAGAACCAGCAATACCCCACCTACACAAGCATGCACTATCATTCAATAGAACCCCCCGCTCCTCAGGCGTCTCGGCAGCAAAACTGGTGTGCATACAGTAGCTCATGTTCTGTAAATTTGCATCTTAAATACTTGCTTATTTACCTGCTGTATAACGTAGTCTTCCATACATAGTCTCCCACCAATTTAAAATCAGCCGTACTCCAGCTGGTCTTTAACTGCCGCTGGGTACGTATGTTCCACTATCAGTTTGCAAATGATTTAATTATTTGTAGTCTGTTAAATTATCTCTAACAATAGTGTACCATCTTGCTACACAATTCTGAAAATCTTTACTGATGAAGTATATCTTTTCACGATCAGTAATAGTATTTCCCATTAGCTCCATTTCTTGTTCGTAGTTTTACAAGAAGTCAATGGGACTGTCCCACTTATCACTTTTGAATACCAACATCACCCTTTCATCCATCTGTGTTGGAGACTCTACCATTGGTGATGTGGTCTTCTTTTTATTTCTGTTCTTAATCTGTCTACCTCACCTCTCAAATCTTCTTTTCACCTTATTATTTTATTATCTTTAAACATTCTTTTTTACTTATTTCACCTGAATTATAGATGGTAATAGATGGTTTTGGTATATGGCTGTTTTTTTTTTTTTTTTTAATTACCGTTTGCAAATGTGCTTTTTCAAGAACAAATAATTTGCTGATGCAGACTAAAAGACAACATAGCTGTGAAGAATTATTTTCATGTACGAAAAATAAACATTTGTTAACAGTTACTTATTTTTCACAGACAAAATCTATTTGTAATACTGTATGTAATTGTATACCACTGCAGATAAAACTTAACACCACACTGTATCATGTAGTGTTACAATCTATCATAATAAATTATCATTTAATAAATATTAGCGCTGCTCTTCACATAGCTTTTTCATTCCTTAAAAACATAATTTTTACTTCCATGTTCCATAAGGAAATGGAAGTATGGTCATGGCGAAAAAATCGTGTTCGAGATAATGGCAGATTCTGATTGTACTACCCTCAAAACATGAAAAAAAAGTCATTTTTTGAAATATGTGTGTGTGTGTGTGTGTGTGTGTGTGTGTGTGTGTGTGTGTGTGTGTGTGTGTGTGTGTGTGTGTGTGTGTGTGTGTGTGTGTGTGTGTGGAATTTTTCTATGTGAAACGATAACTGCAGCAAATTCAAACAGAATAAAATAATTTTTTGCATACAACCATGAATTATAGAGGACTCTAAAAGGCTTATTGTTTTTGGTGAAGATCGGTTAAGGGAAAGGGGTAGTTTACCTGCAACGTTTTACATTTTAACAAGAGTAAAGTGCTTAATTTTGATAAATCAAAATCCTTAAAATAAGGTCATAATAATCCACTATAGAAAGGTAGATGAAATATCTATAAATGAAAAGGGTAGTTGAAGGGAGGATGGGGTAAATTTTTTTATAAATTAAAATGGTAGTTGATGAGGGAGGAGGTAAATTTTTATAAGTTTTATATGTGTACTACGTTATTGACAACATAGAAGTAGTTTCTATGGAAACATTTCATTTCACTTTAACAAAATTCTATATTTTTTATTTTAATTTAAATCATGTATGAGAGAAAATATATTGTTTGTGGCAGGCAAACATATCTCAATTATCTAATGTTTACGTTTCCATTTTATTATTATGATTACCACAATAAAAAGGCAGGCAAGACACACAAACACAATTCGCATTATTTTTGGCCTCACTCATGTTTATTTTTACATTTGCATGCTTTTGTTATCGATTTGCTTCCTGTGGATCGCTGGGCAGTGTAACTGCACGTGTTTACAGAGGAACGGTTCATAGGCAGACTTTTCATCTTTAGGGAATGAACCCTCTGCAAGATGCTCAAGGTCCATGAGTGACTTCGGAGCGCTTCGGAGGAGGGATGATTATCTGCGTAGTTCGGTTTCTTTATAAGAATAAAGTAAGCCTACCTAATTTTTATGGATAAAGTGACTGAAAATAACATTATATTAAACGACTAGCCCATAATAACAAAATATCTATAAATAGTGAAATTAGTTTGAGGGTGGACGATATTTTTTTATAAATTACCGAACCGAATACAAGTAAATTGGAAGTCATGTATGGTTCTCCATACCGATTTTTTTTTAAGTCACAATTACATTGCGGTCCTTGGCCTGACAAAGACTAGTGACATTGGGAGGTGAAAACATGGCTTTTATTTCACCATCATGCAATACTAAACCTGATTCTAACAGCTGGGATAAGGCATTATCAATTAATAAAATGCCTTATTTGGCAAACCCTTTGAGAATTAACGTTCATGCATAAAAATTCGAACGCTCCAGCTGTCCATGCTAATAACACGTATCATCTTATAATTTAACTATTTTAATTGTTTTAATAGAAACAATTTGGCGCCACCCGGGATTCGCAACCCCTATGAATTAACAGGTAGGTTGTACTGGTAATTTTGACAACGCTACAGACTCCAGTAGTGACGTCGATTTATGTAACAACCGGTGTGAGGCAAACACACTACATTCACACTAATACACAAAATAAACAAGTGTGAACACATTTCAACAGGTACGACCACGTTTTCTCGTTACAATATCCAAGACAAACTATTTTTTGAGAACCATGTTTCAAAAATGTCTCTGTTCATTTACGCACCATTTGATGATAATAAAGAACTCACTAAAACCTTATGTCAATTCCTTGAAAACTATTCAGCTTTTTCCCTTTCCCTACAACAGCCAGTTTTAATTTATGCATGTTAGCAGTACACAAAATCGTACTCTCTTTGCTGCTGTGTCTAGGAAGAGTCTTTTCATTTTCAGTAGCTAGATATTTTGACAATATATGATGATGATGAATGAGGTCAGGTTTATCAGCATTGTATATTGTATACTGGTTCACATGTTAACTGATTTTAACTCACAAAAATCTGAAACTGTTTTCTAAATTCAGTCACTGTCTCTACGCAACTTTCACCATGCATTGATAACCCACGTATATGTGCCATGCAGGAGCATGTGCATGCTCCTGGGGGGAGAGGTTAGCTTATAAGTTGGTCCCTCCATTTTCCTCACGACAAATGAGAAATTTATGATTCTTTCCATATAATTTTATAAATACACTTTATAAATTACTTGCATCTCAAAGTTTTTGAGTAAACCAATGTGAAGTAAAAGGGCTGGAAAATTTATGGAAAAGCACTAACATCAAAATATTCTATCTTGCTTAAATGTTACTCAAATTAAAGATAATAAACCTCATGTCATTAGGAATTACTTATAAATTTGTATTCTTAATAAATCTTATAAATATTAATCTTTCTGAAGATATTTTGATAACCCGGTTTTACTACCTCTTCACACTTTAAGGATGTTGGAGGATGTTGTCCCAAAAATGTTTTAGGCAATTTATTGGTTGTGTTAAGTATATTATTTTTTACTTCCATGTTCCATAAGGAAATGGAAGTATAGTCATGGCGAAAAAAATCGTGTTCAAGATAATGGCAGATTCTGATTGTACTACCCTACAAACATGAAAAAGTCGTTTATGAAAAGTGTCTGTGTGTAGAATTTTTTCTATGGCAAACGATAACAGCCTCAAATTCAAAAAGAATCAAATACTTTTTTGCATACAGCCATGTATTGTAGAGGACTCAAGGCCTATTGTTTTTGGTGAAGATCGGTTAAGGGAAAGGGGTAGTTTACCTGCAACGTTTTACGTTTTAACAAGAGTAAAGTGCTTAATTTTGATAAATAAAGTATCCTTAAAAGAAGGTCACAATAATCCACTGTAGAAAGGTAGATGAAATATCTATAAATGAAAAGGGTAGTTGAAGGGAGGAGGGGGTAATTTTTTTTATAAATTAAAATGGTAGTTGATGAGGGAGGAGGTAAATTTTTATAAGTTTTATATGTGTACTACGTTATTGACAACAAAGAAGTAGTTTCTATTGAAACATTTCATTTCACTTTAAGAAAATTCTATATTTTTTATTTTAATTTAAATCACGTATGAGTGAAAATATATCGTTCCTGGCAGGCAAGCATATCTCAATCATGTAATGTTTACTTTTCCAAAGTTTTATTATAGTGATTACCGCAATAAAAAGGCCGGCAGGACACACACACACACACAATTCGCGTTATTTCTGGCCTCAATCATACCTGCAATGTTTTATATTTTAACAAGAGTAATTTTTAAGAAACCAGACGTTTCAGCAGTGCCATCGACTGCCATCATCAGTGAAAATCAAGTGCGCTAACGTGAGGTGGTATACGTTAGTGACCACAGTACTGTGGTTAAGGCTGAAGCAAGAACTAGAAAGAAGTAGTTTCTATGGAAGTATTTCATTTAGAAAATGATTTTAAATATAAATCTTAGAACATGGAAGTCATGAATGGTTCTCCATACCGATATTTATATAAAGTACAGCAATGAACCCTTCTCATTTTTCTGAATTTGACTAGAGGAGTTGTGAGATGGAAAACCTTTTAAGGAGAAATGTTTTTAAAAAGACAAAAAAGATAAAAGTAGATGAACAAGCTCTGCTTCATTTTCCGGTGTGTGCAAATTGTTTTTTATGACTGCAAATACATGTGTTATTTACTAAATGTTGAGTGGTTATCGTTATTGGTGTTTTGGTTTTTGGAGTTTTGGTGAAATTTTTAATTGCTCGGAGGGGGGGGTTGATCCCTGACCTCTTGTAGTTATGCCACTGGTGCCATGCTTTAAAACAGTGTCCGGCCTGAGTTAGCATTCAAGTCCATGCTAAAACAAAAGTGCATCTTGAAAATGCCTTTTGAATGTGCAGAGATACACAGGAATATCTGCTTGCTTTTGGCTGAACTTGAAAAAGAGGGATTTTTAAAAAGGTCATCTAAACTAGCCTTTTACATGTTTTTTTTTTTTTTTTTTTAATATATCATATATAGCTTTGAATCATTATTCACTGCAAAGTCAAAACTGTTTTTTCAAGGTGTGTACTATCTGTATCCCTAAGTTATATTCACTTGCTAGTTTTGACCCACTTTCACCTGTCTTCGAGTGTTTATGACATCTAATTTTTGTTCTACTGACAACACCACACATTTCTCATTTTTAAAGTTTTCATAGCATTAAAAATAAAAAATAAAACTCAAAAACAAAAACAGCACTACTAAAATGACAAAAAATGCAAACAAGAAGTACTATACACACACAGCAAACATAAAATGGTATACTACCTGCAATGGCAAAAAAACAAATACACTGTACAGGAACAACATCACAAAGACACTCAAACGCTGTAATTTTCGTTGATTGGTACGTGTACATAAACAACAGAGGTTTGACATCAAAGGAAGCAAAAAATTCTTCTGTCAGCCAAGGACAAGATATTATGTCTGAGAACATACGGACTACTACATGACAAAGGAAAATGTATTTATTCCTATGTTATGAGGCACTGTAATATGCAGAAACTGCAGGCTATCCCAAATTTCTAACCACTGTGAGCAGCCAGGCACAAACACAAAATGTTTGTGTACATACAGTAGTAGATACTGTATTACAGATATGTGGTTAAACATATCCCCAGTTAAGCCACATGCAGATACTTGGTGTTTTACTGTATTTAGAACACAGAAGAGTCTTTCTTTTTAGTATTATAATCAAGTATATTAATATCCCTGAAATTTTATATAATAAACATATTAGGAGTGAGTATATGCACGCTCACTTATGTACACGTACAATAACTAAAACATGCAAAAACAGTGAAAAAAACTTACTCAGATATAAACCATTTCTGTTCTATGTTGGAAACTGTAGCAAACTGACTACCAGCTTTTAACAAAGTTTCGCCTGGATTCAACTCTTCAGGTTTAATTTGAGGTTCAGGAAGTGACTGTGTGTTCTGACATTCAGCCAACCACTTTTGCAGCCCATCAAAGTTGAATGATGCCCACATACCTCCATAATATTCATTGCTATAAAAAAATCAAATTTTATAGAAGTCCAAATCACATTACCACATAAATGTGTAGGGTATTATAAAAATACATTTTGGTATCTATTGGTAACACAGATATCCTACAATTTATTTGTCAACAAAACGATAAGTAATTTAAAAAGTGATGCAACGTAGATACAGGGTCTATACAAATACATTTATATTGTTAACTGGCATGAATTTTTACTAGTGAATTATATATTTTAACAGATGTCCTGATATTCCAATTTGTTTTGCTTCTCTGGTATTTGATGAATAACTTAATTTCTGCTAATTCTTATTATTTAATGACAAAGAATTTTAAACAGCTGTCAACTAAAGCATTAACAGCTGTTCTAATTGACCTTACAAATTATATACTTCATTTGTGATTTACATAACACAACTGAATGCCTGACTGAGTCACGGTTACCGTACTGTAAACAAAACAAAATTATTGACCACCTGGTCTGTGCTACTTTCACCATTTCACCACAGTGCACGATAATGAGAATCATATTATACTTGTGAAACCCATACAAGTTTTCATTATTTGACAATATGTTTTCTCCTTAAAATAAAAAAGCTTATTTTTCCTTCTAAATGACAGCTCCTCTATTTTGACATTTTTCACAGCTTGCAATATTTAAATATCTTCTCCTCATACATTTTACCCTAGGTTGTTCTTGTTATTTCAAAGTCTTCGTTCTTCATTACTGAAGAAAAATTTGTGTTCAATATATGTTTAGTAAGTTTACAAAAAACAAGTTACAAAAAATCTCTTTTAAAATATGTTCATATTAACATCCTCCATTTAATTTGCACAATATGAATGTTCTAAAAACCAATGATGGACATTCGAGTCAGATATTGGATTATAGGCAATAATGTTTCACATTATTACACATTGATTATACATAATTTTCTATATTTTCTTTTTTGACGTCCTTGCAGTAGCTTTATGTTATATATCATTTTGTAAGTATATTTTTAAAATATTTTTTATGACATTTGCATATGACATACATTTCACAAATATAATCTGTATCATCACAGGTTTCAATATAAATTTAAATGCAATAATTTATGTTGAAATCTCTGAAGATACAGATTAAATCTGTGTAACATATGTAAATATAGTTATAAAAAAAAATATGAAAATTCACTTACAGAAGTAATTTATTATTCACTAATATAATGTACCATTCTGTAGGCAGAGATTGCTGAGGATGACATACGCACATAAATCCAAAATATGTTAACACAAGCATTAATCACTTCTAGATACAACCTATACTTTTAGTTTCACTTTTTTGTAAGAGATACAACTGTGGTCACTCATATCGTATATAGTGAAATACAGTAAGTATATTTTCTGTATGGAAGGTGCACAACTTTTTTTTTACATCAGCTATGCAAATCTATAGTAATAAATTCGTAGGGAGAAAAAGTTTGGCTGCTCTAATCTTAGAAACTACTCAGACGATATAAATGAACCTTCGCAGGCTTATAGTGGCAACTTTGAAGAAGGATTTAGATTTTACTTCATTTTGATATCTCAAAAAGGAGCCGAGTTAGACAAGGTAGGCAAATCATGTATCCCAGCAGAAATGGTCATAAGTGTAAGTTCCAGCAAGATATTCAATATTGTTTAACATACAATCATGTTATGAGTGAAAGGGAGATTAGTTCTGGAAGAGAAAGCTCATTTCAATGTTTCTAATTCGTTTGATAAGTAAAATATTTTGCTTTCATTACATCTGTCAGTGATGTTCATTGGTAAGTCAAATAGCGTTCGAAACAATAATGTATAAGATTGATTAATGTGTTTTACTGCTATTATTTTGATTTTCGATTATTCATACTTCACAATGTCAAAGAGAAAAATCATCTTTACACGATAAATGCAAAATGAAAAACTTTCCATAACATCAGAAATGCAACAATAACATGATAAAAAGGCTTACAGCACAATGAACTACGCAAACAACTTTTGAAGTTACTGCAAGGGCTGAACAGAATTCTTTGAGGTGGACAAATAAATAGTGGCTTTAATTATAATCCACTCATCTACTTCGCAAATGAAACTGAAATGGATTGATGAATATTGCTTGTCCTCAATGTAAAGGTTGGAAGTGGAAGGCGAATGAAGTGGCCAGTTTATGTTGCTCTTCCAGAAAAGAAGGATTAAATCCCATCCTTCCACCCCCACAACCTTTAAAATCATTATTGACTGAAGAACATTCTTTAGCAAAGCAATTTTTAAGTGCATCTCTGTCTTTCAATTCAGTTTTTCAATTTACATTATTCAAAGTCAAAGGAAATTGCATCTCTACTTTTAAAATTTAAAGACAAGCATATCATGTCATAGGGCCATTACAACTGGTGAAGAATGATGTTTCTAAATTTCTTAAAGTGCACTTCATCGCAGATTATTTGCAACAGGCTGAAACAAAAATGGATTATACTGGTAATTTATACTGAAGATTAGAAACAGCTTCAAAATTTACTTCACGGAGTGAATTTGTATGTTCGTGAACCGAAAAGTGCTTTGGATTTTGTACCTCTGTGAAAGATAATGAATACAATTCATACATGAATACAATATGAATATGAATACAAAATATGTACAATATGAATACAATATTGTAATTCATCCTGATCAAAAATCGAATAATATGGAGCACCGGGCCCACTATAATGCACCTACAATGAAAAGAAGTTGTGGTAGTCATAGTTAATAAAAAATGTGACAAACGCAATGTAGTAATTAATGCTAGGGATGATAGAATACATCGGATTACAGAAACAACCCGGGTTTATGATGCTTTGCAATACTCTTTAGTGTTTTGTCAAGGAGAATATAGGTCTGACTTATGTTGAAACTAATGGATTTTAACACTGGAAGAGAAAAAAATAAGCAATTTTCAGCTTTATAATTTTATTCATATAAGCTCATGGTTAGAAAATATGAGTGTAATCATTTGATTTATTTCAAGCAACTATTGAATCAGTATATTGTAGACATGTATGCTAAAATAGAAATGGAAAGACTCATATTCATTTGTACCTATCAATATAAGTTACGAGATGAAAGTTATATATATTTGCAAGATGTGTTGAGAAACGAAGGCATTGAGAACTTAAGCAGCTTGGTTATTTACCATTAAGCTTTACTGGTGGACCATGATACATGCACGAAAAAATTCAACACGCTTTTTGCTATGTTCGCAAGTATTCCCATCCTGACTTGTTTATAATGTTCACTACAAATCCTAAATGGAAAGAGATTCTTTGAGAATGGTATCAGTGTCACTCATATCAAGATCGACACGTCTTGGTAGCACGAGTGTTTCATTTGAAATTGAAAAAATTAATGGATCTCTTTGTATTACTCACTGCATATTAAATACATACCTAGACAATTAAAATTATATTAAAAATCAAATATTCATGTGCAAAGTGCCGGGTTAACAGCTAGTTATTAAATACAATAAGGAGCCTTAAAAATATTCATCTACAGCCTGCTGTTATCACTTAATAATGGGTCATATGTAACCACACAAACAAATTCAAATCTACACTGTTACGCATACATTCTGGAACTTTACAACTTACCTATCTAGATGTAGAACACGTTTACCGACACGGCTTGCAGCTGCAGCCACAATGGACTCTGTCATACCTAAAACCAAAGAAAACAATTACTAATATATTCTGACCACATTATATATTTATACACATTGCTTCATCTCTACCTTATTTATAAACATTTACTGTTATCATGGCAGTTTGATGCTCCTTTTTAAGTCCTTCTAATCCATAACTTTTATTAAGTTTGATATAATAATTTTGGAGGAAGCCTATCTTAAAATCCTATCAATCTTAAATTTAAATTCAATCTAATATTCAAAGGTACCAGATAAGAACAATGAATGTAGAATGTACATAATGAACAAACACTATCACCTTTCTTGTAACTTCAATTTGGGAATTGATGCACACAGATAATTTGTGGACCCATTTCTAATTAAAATTCACCATTTTTTAAACCACCTCTATAGGACCTGAATGAAGGGCCTCTTTCTTCACCTTTCCCCAGCAATTTTGAATTCAACTTTCCTCTCAGTCTAATATCTTTTTTGTATAATTATGTCCCCAGCTATATATCTGTCTGACGATTCTATTCAAATTTTGTTTTGATTTTAACATTTTCTGAGACTGACAACTTTGTCTTTTCCATGCAATCTACTTTTATCTCTAGTCTTCTAATCTCGCATGCACATAGACTTGATTACCAAGGCACTTTAACAGCTTTACCTGATTCAGTTTCATAACTCTGAGTTGCATATCCATCTAACCTGTTGTACTCAAATTACCATCACACACTTCATCTTGCCATTTACATATATGTGTCTCTTTTTTTTTAACGAGCAAATTATACTATAGAGCAAACTTCAGTTTTACCTAAAAGGGCTATGTCATCTGCAAATCTAGACACACTGAAGAACCCATATTTTATTCTCCTGCAATTCTTTTCCTTGAAAACATTTAACATATGCACAATTTATATTCCGTATATAAAAGAAATTTACACTTGAACAGAAGAAATTTGGTATTCTATATAATGAATAAAAAAAAATATATAATCATGAATTATTATTAGAACTAATATGGGTCTTATTTAATTATTTAGTAGCTGTCTTCTTGATTTATAACAATTCATTATTTCAGCAGACATGTTTAGTGGTTTAAATTCAATAAAATTAGTATAAAATAGTAACATATGTATGTACTATTAAATTACCATACACATATCATCCTCAGATGGCATTCTAGTGTCTCCCCTTATAATTCATTCCAGGATGACACTTCGACTCTTCATGCAACACCCACATTGTATGTCATCCTGGAGCTCCAATCTTCTCCTCCCTCTTCTCTTCTTGCACTGAACGCTCAACAAGCACTAAAAAGGTTCAGTTTGCCTGAAGCTCCATCCAATCCAGTTTTCCTTCTTTTCCAATCCTTTATAACCCATAATAGAAGTGTTCTATCTTTCTTGAATCTTGTAACCACTCTTTGTAGTTTATATGTGTTCACCCCTCATATCCCTCATATCTGTTTCAAAATCCACATTTCCAGAGCTGTAATCTTATGCCCATTCACTTTTCTCATTGCACATGTCTCTGTCTCATAAAGTAAAACACTTCAACCGTTATTTACCTCACCAGTCACTGAAAACTATCCTCACATTTCAAAAGATGGATTCTGATTTCTCACATTCAGCTATACTATATTATGTTGGCATCAAAGTTTTAATAACAAATTTCAGGACATTATAAAATGTTCCAGTCCAATTAAATTTTATAAAGTGTTTAACACTATTTACTTCTGATAAATGCACAAAGTTGTGTTAAAGAAAAGAAACAAGAAACATGAAATTCAATTATTCTCTCATTATTTAAGTACAATAGCAACCGTGAGGTGAAAGTTATACAATTTCTTTCATCAGTTCCTGTACACGAATTTGTTAGGTGAAACTTCATTACTGTTGTACAAATTAGGTTAAACTTTTTTTTTTAAACTGTACAAACTACACATTATTTTTTATATTTTACCATTTATATTAAATGCACAATCATTCAAATACAAAAACTCTGATTACTTAACTGTAACTACCAATTAAGTTTGACATCATCTTAGTTGAAATGCGTTTTATTTATAACAAAAGTAAAGTATGTAACTTGAAATTATACACTAGCCTATATGTTACCTAAAATTTTATAAATTCAAACCGGTATACAGAGTTTCATAACAAAAATGTCACTTTTCTAAATTTTACGTAATTTTGTCATGACCGACACTAATATAAATAAACAAAAGTTATTAAAAAATAGTTAACGATGGAAAAAAATTGAAAATGATAGTTGATATTATATGCATGCAATTGTATAATTATATTTAGTTAATCAATGGACACGTCATGGACAACAAAATCCAAGAGTATAATTATAGTATACATTTAATTGATAACATTATGTTTCCAGAGTTCACAATCCATACTTTCGAACGTCTAAATGTCATTTAATTTAGCAATATTTATTTGAAGACTGTTTACTACTGGTGGGCTTTCAAATACCATAACAATGCCTACATGTGGTCTCAATGATTGGTTAACCATATTTTTTAATCCACATGGAGTACCTACATCATTTCTAAATAAACTGTATTATATCGGGTTGGTTCAACATTTCTTTTTTAGGTTTTGACAAACTGCAAACAGTACGCACTGAAACATGAAAACAAATCTAGGCCATGTCAGATTTACCAATCCAGTCTTTGAGTGCATACTGCAGTTATCTAAGAGATCTCATACTAATCATTTCATACCAAACTACTACAGGTATGGTCAAGGACATGCCACCATCTGAACAGGTATGTCTGTGACACATTTCTACTGCAAATGTTTCAGGAACAATCAACCTGTCCCATCACTCTCACAAACTAGTTCCTATTAACTTGAATGTTGAGTACAAATATATTCACCAAACTGAATCAAGGATTCTGAAATAGCATATATCACCTGTTATAAAACACTTTGATGGGTATTGACTGTTTAACAGAGTTGTTCACTAACTGAGCCTAAATTATTTTTTTCTGTGTTAAATACATCAGCCTGAAAATCATAAAAACAGAATATGGGTATATGGATCCTGTGTTAGTTTTAACAAGTCATACATGATACTATTTGGAAACACGGGAAAGCCCATTCAAAAGGCTTCTCTTCATTTATAGATTCCTACACATTTTTCCTCTCACAAAACTTGTGTTCTAGATTTCTATCAAACGCTTCCTTCGTTATATCATACTCTCAGCTTCATCCTTGTATTTACTGAACATTATATCTTCCATTAAGAGATGTACCTTACAGAATCTTTTCACCATTCCCCATTCTTGTATCACTGCAAACCAGCTTAAATGGGTTGGTTCAAACCTTTATAGCTCATTGTTTATTACAAAAACCTTTACACAATGCCATGAAATGTTGAAGCTACTCTTCAGAGGCAATCTAACAAATTCTACTTGCCTTTAAGGAGTGTTACAGATAACTTACAGCAAGGAGAAATTCAACTAGGAATAACCTACATTCAGGATAATCACTGACATCCAAAAATGATGAGGCAGATCTGCAAGAGTAACATCATGCTCATTTAATCTTGTGATAAATGTCTTTTATTTCTATAAGGAGACCAGAAAAATATAAAACACATACAAATGCTCAAAAATTATCAAATTTAAAGAAATTTGGAATTCTGGAGATTACGCTCACAAAAGCAGAAAAAAACTGAAGTTTCTATAATATAGGTAACCAACTAAGAGAGTGAATACCACAACAAAACACTAATGAAGCAGTATAGCATACAGAAAAACATAAACATTACTCTCAGTGTATGTATCTGAAAGAACAATATGGGAGGGGGAGTACTTAATTAGGGGCTCTCGACATTTCATTACTACAGCAGCCCACATAGCTTACTTTCCGTGTACAATCAAGGAATAATAATCTGTAACATGAAATAATTTTGATTCATCTTATTATAACAAATATTGTTTTCTAGTTTCTGAGGTGAAGTACTCTTACCAAGTAGGAAAGAGGTAGTCTTTGAATGTCTCTTTGGCCTGCAACGTGTACCCAACTCAGTTGATGATACTTATAGTGCAGTAATTTATTTCACAGCAACTCAAAAATTTCTTTGTTCAACAGTTTTGATCTTGCTATTTAAATTTTATACAGATGTACCCTATTGTTATACATGGTTTCTTGATCCAGAGTTAATATTTTTTTTTTTCAATTTAGTGCTTAATTGCCGTTATGAAAACAAGAATTAAAATCTTAAAACATGTTTGTTAATTCGAACTTAAGTACTAACATGGGTGAAGTTTTAAAAAATTCACATAAAGCTTTTAACACTATCAGGTGAAAATATGTGCTAGGTTTCTGGTATAGTTAATTTTATTTATATTGTAATGTAAGATGTCATCTTTCCTGTTTCATGACTCTGTTAAATTTCAGATTACGTATTAATATATCTTATAACACAGAATATATTTCTACACTTATCTTACTGATTACAAACAATAAAACAAATAAGAAATAATGAGTTCTTTTTCTTTTAAGTTTTATAGTTTCAGTCACTAGAATCTACCCCCTCTCCAAAATCTTGGTGCCCCTGGATCACATACACAAAATTAAAAATTTTTCACTATTTTTAAAATATCACACATCTCAAATAGGGTTAGGTTAACTTATCAATTTAAATTAAACAATATTGAACAATTTTTGAAAATTAATATTACTCTTCTTCAGAAATGTCCATTAAAGGAAAGGAAAGCTCCTCATAAAGGAAAAACAGAGGCTTATAATGTTAGTGAAACATCACTTATCAAATTAGTCATTGTTTTATATTTCTGTACTGCTATTTTAATAAATTAAAAGGCTTTCCAATTTATACTGAGAAAAAAAGCGTTAAAAATAACTATAAATTGAGTTTGCACGATTTCAATAGGCACAGAGCTTATTTGACGTTTTTAGTTACCTTATAAATCTGATAAAAATGATAAAAAAGCATTCAAAGACCAAAAAATGTCTGTAAGGAGGACATACAATAAGCAGCCTAATAGGCATTATGGCACTTTGGTATCTGTAGTTATATTAAAACATAAGTGTAGAAATAATATTAAAAACTTAACAAACTAAATCAATTTCCTTTTTTCCTTAATTTGACAATCTTTAAAAGTAAGACCAAGTATAAAATCAATAAAGATATGATTACATGAAGTATAGGATTGATCCGTACAGTATTATTCTGGTCATTTGTAACAAGAAAATTTGAAGACTATTTTCTCTGAATGTCAATGGCATACTGAACGTCAGAAAATATGAACAGAATGCATACAGTCAGTAATGCAGACTGTAAAATTAATGCCAAATAAAAAAATGTACATTACAAAAATCCATGCCTTAATTAAAAACATATTAGCATGCAAATCTGCTGACATGACAGTAGAAATATTGTATTACTGAATACATCCATCCAATTCAGATTTAAAATGTGTTCAAACCATGATTCGCCTGTGACGTCGGCTGCATACCATCACGTTATAGCCGGACAAGCTAAGGTCCCCCCCCCTTTCCAATCTAGCAGTTGACTCACGGAGCTCCAGGAAGCAACAGCGTGTTATGCAAAATTCAATTTACGGCCGTCAATATGTGAATGATTCAATTAATTCAATTTTAATTAGCATAAATTATTAGATATGCAGTCGTACGGGGATGCGCAGATTCGCATGAATATGATTTAATCTGTTTTTTTATAATAAACCATTTATACAGTCCACTTTGTTTTATATTTTGTTTAAACGCAGCCTATGGTTTAAAGTGTGAACAGCCGTTAACCCCAAGCTACGCAAGGGGACAGCAAGTTCAACCCAACATATGGTCCTACGGGCCGGATTTAATTTCGATCTCAAGGTGCGTAAAAAACTTACGAGCAGTTCGGAGTGACGGACTTTAAACGTCGTAAGGGAGTTAGTGCGTGCCCGTTTTCGGATATTAGTGCATCATAGCTGTATGCGTCCGAGTATTATTCGGGCATTGAAACTGTTATGCGTAAGTTCCGCAAAATCATTTAACTTGCAAGTCAAATACGTAAAATTGCGGTTCGCAAGTGTCTTCCGGACAATCTATTACATGCAGCGCAGACAGAATTGGACAGGTACGACACATCTACGCAGAGGCTGACAGACGCATCTTATCTCACCGCATTGCAGAAATCCGACGTGACCGTATGTAACTTATTATCTCGAAACAGTGGAAATTCAAGTAAGACGTTTTTGCCATGGTATGTTTTGAACTATTATGTACTCATTATGTTATGTTGTATTATTTGTTTTCAATTATTCTATTTAACTATTAATATGTAGTTATATTGCTGAGAACTGAGCTGCCTCTTCTACTTTCGTTCCACGTCTTAATACGCTCAATATGGCCGAAAGCAAACAGCTCGTAAGGCAAAGGGCTGTTATTAAGGCCTCAACAACAAGAATCAATATTTTCACTGATGCTTTTGACATAACAAAAAATAGTGTCCACGCGTTGCATGTTAAATTAAGGTAGCTGGCGGAGCTCCAGCGCAAATATGACTCAATTCAATCCGAACTCAAGGCATCCGAGGACGCTGTTTTTGACACGGATAGCGATTGAATCCAAGTCGAAGATGATTTACGTATAATCGAGTGCAAACTGCACAATCTTATAGAAAAATTCTCGACTAATCTTACTCAGAATTCTAATACTGCTAATGACAGTAGAGCAGAAAAATTCGCTCATGTCACGCAACTGGACCCCATTAAAATCCCGGAGTTTAGCGGAAATGTTACGGAGTGGCAAGGCTACATACGCATATTCAAAGACTTGGTAGATTCTCGGTTGGATCTTACCAACATACAAAAGTTTCATTACTTACACAATTCAATAAGGGATAAGCGCTCCAAGTTATACAATCGCTGCCTATAACCGGTGAGAATTATGGCGTAACTTTAGGGTTACTCAAGGCTACATTTGACAATAAGCTAATTAATGCCATCCGCCATGTCGAAGATATAATGAAAATCAATTCTGTCGATAGGCAATCGGTGGGTAGCATATCTAAATTTCTTAATAACGTAACCGCAACCATAAACGCTCTCAAGGTTTTGGCGTTACCCGTAAATATTTATGAGCTTATTGTCACTCAGATATTGTAATATGACAAGATACTACTATTCGTAGATAGTGTGACATACGTTCTTGATGCTGGATACTGATTTTATATGTAGTGGTGTGATAATGTGATTGCAGATACGCACCGGTATCTACGATAATGTTGTTTTATAAAATGTTCTAATTATAATTATTATTGTTATTAGTTTGATTGTATTGTCGAATAGGTGCGTAGCAATGGTTCACTTCTTTAGTTTAAAATATTTCGCACTCCGTTATTAACCTCCCTCACTTACCACACGTGGATATTATAGTCCTGTTCAGTGACGGTTCAGCTGAAATACATACACTGCATACACAAACAAATATTCTGGTTGAATATTCAATATGTCTATCATGCACAATATAAATGATATAATATCTAAGTAATGTTCTGAATTATTAGAACTACTTAAACTCTTCCGCCACCTTTTGGTAGAACTGACTAAGAATAAATGAGTTAATTTAAATTTGAAATAATACTCCTTTGTTTTCACTGGTAATAAAAAGTAGAGGTTTATTAACTATTAAAGATATTATAAAATTTTTGAACAATTAACAATCAGTTGCTAATAACCTTTCGGATAATAATTACAATTAATAAAATTTAAATTAAGACTCTGTTTAGCCTCAAGGCTGGTAAACCTGTTAGTTATACGATAATTTAATTTTAAGAGGTTATGTCCTCTTGTATCAGTGAATTACCATGTTCGTATGGTTCTTTTAGGTAGCATGATACCAGGTACAAGATGTAATATTAATAATGATATTAAATGAACAATAATTAAATACAAACAAACAAATATAAAAATCAAAAATTAATACCATATAACTGATAGTTATGGTATTATCGTACGCGGGAATGCGCACGCAGTCTACAGTGTTTATTCGACAATTAACAAGCACGTTGGCTTGCACAACTAAAATGTATTACTTTATTTTAATAATTCACTTTGGGAATTATTTACTTCAAGAGAAAAATTTATTAAAAAAACTCTTATTATTTCCATCTGGTTTGGATTTTACTTGAGAACAGACTTGTAACAGAGAAATTGGCAAGTTACCGTTACGACTTTAAGGTTATTCTATAACGTGTATAGTTATTATGGTTAATTATCTTTTAATATTTATTTCTTCTTAATTTAAGTATAAACACATTATTCATAATAGTTTTGATGTGTCATTATCAGTATCATATATATTCTTTCGCATGAAAGTTCAAATATTTATTTTAAAATATCGAAAAAAATCAAGAAAACAATTTTAGTCAATTGAGCGACTATTGGTATTACTAGTATTTTGTAATAAATGCTTCAAATATAATTCTTTTAATCATGACAAATAATTAAAATATTTATTCAACATATTAATAATTGCGAATTAATACTTTCATTAATTCTGATAAATTCCATCATTGTTTTTGATACTTCGCTTTTTACTGACTTGCGTAGTAATCAACTTTACGTATTTACAGAAAAATTTATTTCTGTCTCAATGTTAATTAAATAAAAAGAATTGTACACTGTTTTTATTTTTTACACAACACTCGTAAGTACGATTGATATTATACACTAATCGTACTTAAATAGTATGCACTCCGCACATTTCACTCACTTATGCTGGTGTAGTTTACAGGTTATGTGTATGTTGATTTACTAATGTGTCTGTCGCGCACAATTCAAAAAATTAAACTTCTTCATACTGGAGAGTGACATGACCTTTCCGTAAGATGACTGATCGTGAACTCTAACGCTCCTTCGAAGCGTCTGTGGCTCGTCTGCCAATATTCATTCATTCGATTGGTTGAAAAAATTATACTCTCTAACCCAAAACACTTTATTTTCTTAAAATATTTAACTTTTTACCAATTTTGGCCTTTGCGTTTGAGGCTACGTGACGTCAGCACTGGTACAAAAAATAATTGAAAAGTTTAAAATTGCAATAACTTTCTTAATCTATGTCTTATCGTTAAATGATTAGTGTCAGTAAATTGCGGACATCCTGCGCTTTAATTTAAGTCCAAACAAGATTATTTTCCGTCCATTACTTCTATCACTATAACATTTTTATTAATTATTTATGGTGCATCTTATATTTATAAGTTTATTACACCAAATTTTATTATTTATATTAAATCACTTTCAATTAAACACTTTGAGTCCATATCTCAACTGGTTTAATTCACAACTTGGGAATAATTGTTCCCTAAACAATATCTCGTTATGGCGTCTTTGGGCGTCCATATTTGATTTTTCATAAATATACTTAAAACTAATTTTTCTTATCTACTAACAGTAATACTGCAATCTAATAATGATAGAAACGTCTATTTACATAATTTTACACTTGAATATATGTACATGCCTATATTAAATCTACTATTTACATTATTTTAGTCCCCTCCTATCTCTCTTTATACAATTGTTATTTCACTTCTGGTTTTCTCTATACTATTTAGACTATGTAATAATTGTAATTAGTGTACACTCATTGTACCTAATTCCCTACATATAATGGTTAGCTTTTAGCTATCTCAGAACCCTTCAATTTTTTAGTAATGGGTCTGTTTACATTGTGTCATAGCATGGTAGTCATCTATTTTTGTTAAAATAATAATTGAATTGTTATCACTACACTTAAATTTGGGTTTCCAAAGTAGTATCAGACATTATTCTGATTCTTGATAACATTTTCATCTACTTATAAACAAGTTTATATGTTACATTTTGCATAAATAACTTGTTCCTCATCGTTTGTTTACATTTGGATTCCTCTATTATGGTCATTTGGTTTTTAATTATTTATATATAAAATGACTGTTTTCATGGTCATAGTCTGTTCTCAAAGTAGCTTTAGGTTTCCCCCTTACTACTGGTAATATTCTTAACAATCTTTGTTCAAGCTTTAATACAGTATTTTGTTTAACTAGTTGGTTATACAATGTTTCTGCTTACTTCTGGCTATGTGTACATAGTTAGTTAGTTTACAATATTTTGGTTACAAAACTGTTATCATTATGTTCAGAATCTGTTCTCACAGTAGTACCAGATGTTTATCTAACTACTGGTAATACTTTCCTTAACATTGTTACTTGTTTTGATATTGTATTTTGTCTAACTAAATTGACATACTAGGTTCTATTTCTCCTATCTCTGTGCCATCATATTTGATCTGTTTTGTTTACATTGTGTTGCAATATAATACACTGTCTATTAGGATGTATTATTATTTATAACCAATTCTTGATTTATATCATAGTTGATGGTTATTTATTTACATTAACATGTATGATTTTCTGTTTCATAGGTGTCTTTCCTATGGGGTTATGTAACAATGTACTACATGTTCTAATGCAGCATTTTGTTACTACTAACATGACTTCAGTATGGTATCTTACTACAATATTTTAATTGTTTTGATACACATGTTTACATAACTTCTTCCTAAACAATAATACAAATCTTTCTGTACTAATTACAATATTGTCAGTTCTCTATGAACAATATTATAATTGTTCGATTTTGTTCTATTCTGGTGGTCTTGATTATCTATATTGATCACAACCTTTATTAAATTAGTCCCACTAATTGTCTGTGTATATTTGACTATTTAATTCTTGCTGTTTTCACTATGAAATTAACACATTTTCTTACACTATAAACCTTATCACTGGAATTGGTTGTGTGGTTTATTCGGTTGAAATTAGTTAACTGTTCACAGGTTTTCACATCTATATTAAGTACTCACTGTAATTGTTTGTGGTTCCTTAAATGTTAAACACTGTTTTTCTTTTCATATTTGATAATCACTAGAACTCTGGTTACTATTATAGTTTCTAGTACACTTGGTCTATGCTGAGTCCTTGCATGGTCTATCCATTTTCTTCTCTCTTCATGGTACGTTTCCTTGTCCTTCTTCTTTCTTCTTCTTCAATATTTTCATTGTAGTCATCATCTTCAGTTGTTTCCCTCGCTGTTGGAGTTTATTGGTCCTGATTTTGTTGGTTCCCCTCACTGTTGGATCCTATTGGGTCTGGTTACTGATATTTTTGTTTTGGCTCATGGTCATTTTCTTTCTTCATTTCGTGTTTGATGTTGCTATGTTAATATTATCTTCCTCATCGTTGGATTTTTATACTAATATCTTTGTAGATACACACTTTTATATACATAGGTTTATTTATCTAGACATACCTTCATGCTTTTCTCTTACTTGACGTTATATTAACTTATTTTATGTAACTGCCATATTTGGTAACGTTACATATGCCTTCCTATAAGAACTGATTAATTCTGAATCATTATACTTTATTTTTCATTGAAGAATTCATCAATTGTTGTACGTTTCCATGTCGATTCACATGTTTTTTACATATATCCCTTCACTTTCTTCTATTTGAATCATAATTATTTCTTCTCTATGTAATCATCTCCCTTGTTTATTTAGTTCCCTAATTCCCTAACATAAGCTTAGCTGGGGCAGTTTAGAGCGGCTCACTTTGGCTATTCAACTCTACTGGCCATACTAACTTCAATAAATATGGAGGCAAATCATCTCCTTCAATAATAATAAATGATTGCTGGCATTATTCATCAGTCAATTCATCTCAAATCATCAAAAAATAATAATAGTGGTCGTTCTTCTGACAAATAATAAATATCCTTGGGATTAATTCACGCATCTGCGGTTTATACATTGTTATACTCTCTTTTTCTTGATTCAACTCAACTAAATTCTTCACATATTATAGGGATAGTTTGTTTTACATTTCATCACTGGTATACTCTCATGATTATCTTCGTTAGTATATTACTCTTCATTCTTCTTCATCATTGATTAATCTATTCATTTTGTATCACATTAAACGTCATTTCGTCACATTCTTCATTTCAAGTTTTATTCTTCTAGATATAATTCATAAGTACTTTTACTTTTTCTCCTTTTTCATGGTTTTAGTTGGTATATATATTCCCTGTGGTATTGGCTCTTCTCTAGTAAAATACACTAGAAACAATGTGGTTGTGTGTGGTGGCTTGTCTACATTAATACATTTCTTTGGGTTTATTCTTCCAACTTCTCATTTGCTCTTTCTTCCTTTTTCAATAGTACGGGTATGATGTTAACATTTACTTGTTGACTTGGCTCTTGGAATTAATGATTTTACTTCATATATGCCGTGGATGGTGTGTGTCGTTCTCGTATTGTATTTTTCTATTATTCATAGTACGGGTAGGATGTTAACACTTACTGGTTGACTTGGCTCTTGGAAATAGTCGTGCCTAAGATGTAGGGTGTCGTTCTCGTATGGTTTTTTTTTCTTTTATAGTACTCTATTATTCATAAATACAATGTTCTGAATCCTTTACATAAATTCTTTGGGAGCATATTTTTTCACATTATAAAATTACAATATATTCAATGGTCATTACATAGTTATATAGTTATTTCTCATTTAATATAAACACATAATAATCTTCATAGCAATAATACATCCTTTCTTCTTTAGTCAACATCTATTTTTATAATTATACTTTCATTCTTCACTTTTTAATAAACAATAATCTTCATGGCCACATTTCATTTTTCATCTTTATATAGTCAACAGTTATATTCATAAGTATATTTTCATCTTTCATAACAAATATTTTCATCTTTTACATAATATTCACAATAAAATAATTCTTATCGCTATCTTTTCACTTCTAGTCCCATTTTTTAATTGTCGATATATCTTTTCATTGAAGCTTGGTTGTAAGTGCCCTTTATCTTTTTGGTTATAGGGTCTTGCAATTCATAAGTGTTATTGAAATTGTTCTTAGTTACAGTATATGGTCCGGTGAATAGCAGCAGCAGTTTTTTCGCAATACCCTCAACTGTACTTGGGAGTTCTCTATTTTTTATAAGTACTCTGTCTCCCACATCATATTTGATAACTTTGGGTTGCGATTTTTTGTATTTGAGCCTAAGTTTGTCAGCTCGTTCAACTGCTTTATTATAGAATTTTGCTCTGTTAAATTTGACCTCTGTTTCTATTGGAAAATTAATCTCTGTAATTTCCCGGGGTGGTCTTTGCTCATGCATAGCCATGTAGGGTGTTTCGTCGGTCGATTGATGATAAGCTAGGTTTAGGAAGTCTTCAGCCGGGGATAGATACTCCTCCCATTTCCTCTGCTGGCTGTGACAGTAGGTTCTTAAAATCCTTCCTACTTCTCTCAACATTCTCTCAGCAGGGTTGCTGTTGGGGTGATACACCGATGTTTTGTATGTCTTTATTCCCAGATGGATTAATGTTTCCCGCCACTTTCGTCCTCGGAACTGCGTCCCATGGTCTGTAATTATCGATAATGGTTTACCCACTTCGGGTATATACTTATTTATCACTATTTCCAATATTTTATTTGTCGTAGCTCGATTTAGTGGGTACAGCTTAGTGAATTTGGTGTAGTGGTCAAATGTGATGATTATATACTTATATTGGTGCCTTCCACCACTTTGTGGAAATGGTCCACAAATGTCTAAGAAAATTTTCTCTAGCTTTGCTGTCGATGTAATAGGTATCATTACCCCTTCTCGTTTCTCATTGCTGCATTTTACCAATTGGCAAATATGACAATTCTGGACATACTTTCTAACTTTTCTATTCATGTCCTTGAAATGCACATGTTCCTGTAATGCTTTTACGACCTTTACTGCGCCCATGTGACCATAGCGTATGTGGTAATCGATGGTCAGTTCTTTTTCCAGGGCTTTTGGTATTACTACCTTCCATTTTTCACCATCTTTGTTGTTTTTGGTGAATAATAATTGACTATGAGTACAGTAGAATTGTTTTATGTTCTCATCATTGTTAGCTAATTTTTGAATAATCAGTGATACTTTGGGATCCTGGTTTTGGTGATTGGTTATATCCGATAATATGTTAGTGAGTTCAGATATCCTTTTCAGTAGGTGGTAGACTCTCGCAATGGTTTCCCTCTCTCCTTCAAATGTCTGGGCGTTGATGTTTATTCGGGACAACACGTCTGCAGCTATGTTGCTCTTCCCTGGTATGTACTCCCACTGTATGTTGTATTCCTGGAGCGTAAGAGTCCATCTCGTTAATCTACCGTGCTTTAACTTGCAATTCTTAAGAAATGAAATAGATTTGTGGTCTGTCCTCACTGTTACTGGATATCCCAATATGAAAGTTCTAAATTTTTCGCAAGCAAACACTATACTCAACAACTCCTTTTCCGTTGTATGGTAGTTCCGTTCACATTTGTTTAAAGTTCGGCTTGCGAAACTGATCACTTGGTGGTTACCTTCTTGGTCGTCTTGGTATAACACAGAACCAAGGCTTTCTCAAAATTAGGGTGATGCAGCATAACAGTTTCGAGAAACTTTTCTTTAATTAATTCAAAGGTAGAGTCTTGATCTGACCCCCACTTCCATTTTTCCTTTGAGGATAGTTGTGACGAAAATCAAGCTGTCAGTTCAGAATAATTGTTTTGGAATTTTCGATAATAATTACAGATTCCGAGGAACGATTGTAATTGCTTTTTATTTTTTGGTACGGGGAAACGCTGGATTGCTTCCATCTTTTCTTGGGATGGTGTAATTCCATACTCTGACAAGTTAAACCCCAAAAATTGCACTTCCTTTGCGATCAATTGTGATTTGTCTAATTTGAGTGTAATATGGTTGTCTTCCAACTTTTGTAATACTTGTGCCACCCGGTTACAGTGCTCTTCCCAATTATTAGATGCGATTAAAAGGTCATCAACATATACTGTTGTAAATTGTAATGTGCTGTGGCCCAGTATTTCGTCCATACATTTGACAAAGATGGCCACTGAGTTCACTAAGCCGAATGGTAATCTCTTAAAATGGTAATTACGGCCTTCAAAAATAAATGCTGTGAACTTTCTGCTATTCGGGTGCAATTCGACCTGCCAATATCCGCAGACCGTATCCCATATACTGTAATATTTGGTGCCATAAAATCTCTTTAGTATTTCGTCGATTTCTCCAGGCGACGTCCTGTCATTGATTATGGACTTGTTGATTTCACGTGCATCCAAACAAATTCTCACTGCACCGTTTTTCTTGGGTACAGCTACAATTGGATTAGTGTACGGTGAATTGCTTACTTCAATTATATCGTTTTCTATTAATCTTTGGATTTCCTCTCTAACGGCTTCTTTGAGTGAAAAGGCGATTGGGTAGGATTTTCGCTTGAATTCTGTCTGGTCCTTGAATTTTAATTCACACTGGAAATTCTTTATTTTCCCAGGCGTATCGGAAAATACGTGACGGTATTGATAGTATATATTAATTAGCTGGTCACGCTGTTCCCAAGTCAACTCATGGCTATTCTGGTTGGTTTTAAATTCTCTGATTTCATTAATTTTTTCCAACCATAATGCTTCCTCTGGACTGCTGTGAAGTTCTTGGTTGATGGCGCCCTTATTATGTTCATGGCCTTCCCTGATGTAATATATCACATGTTCTGAGGGTGCCTTCCTATATTCTGTTAAATTGGCGGTCCATTCAACTGCCTCTGCCTTCATTACTACAGTATTTGCATCCATTTAATTATGGCTGTGTATTTTCGTAATATATCGCAACCAATGAGTATGGTGAATGGTAGTCCGCTGGCTACAAGGAATACCATTGGGATTGTTTTTCCATTGCTTGATACGTCCAGTTGCACCTGCTGGCGAATAGTTTTATTCTGACGTCCGGTGGCTCCGATAAGTATTATGTTGTTAATTGGTAAGGTTGGTATGGTAGTTTTATTTTCTGATTGTATCCTGTCTAATTCCAGTTTATCAATTAATGATACGTTGGCCCCGGTATCTACCATTGCTGTGGCATTTGTGCTGTTGACTTTCACAGATATATACGCGATTTCATTGTTGCTCGCATCTCCGATAACACTTTCTTTCTCTTCCATTAAATCCTTTCTTATGTTCTTGAGGTAATTGTTATGATTATAAGAGATATGTTTTATGATGATACAAATGTTTCGCCAAAATATCAGACCCAATAGTCCGGTTCAGTGAGGGTGTGGTTGGTCTTTTCACTGCCGGTTGGCATTTAAAGGCAGGTCACCATTTTCGTGCCTGTCTTGTGACGTTGATGCTATGGGTTCCTGGTTTCCAGGCCCATGTCCGTTGTGATAAGCTTCTGTAGTCTGTGTGACGGTTCTGTGACCTCCACTGCTGTCGCTTCCATTGGATCGATATCCGGACTCTCGTTCTTCTCTATCACTATGACTGGAGTTACTGTGTTGGTTTGGGAAACTCCTCCGTCCTTGGTAATAATTCCTGCGATTCCCACCTCGGCTGGCATGGGTGTAGTTTACCCTACGGAAATGATTGTTATTCTGATTACCGTTGCCTTGTCGTGGTTGATTATTGGGAGATTGGTTTTGATATGGTCTATAGTAATTATTACCTCTTTGGTAATGTGTGTCCCTCTGGTATCCACCTGGACGATGGTTGTTATAATTCCCTCTGTTCACGTTATTGCCACCTCCGTCTTGGCGTGGTACTGGTTGGTTTTGGAATCTTGGTGGATTGTTAAAATTTCTTCCTGGGCTATTTCTGTCATTGTGAATGGTGGGGTTATTATTTCCAGGCCCTCCCCGATCATATGCTTGGCTAGGTACTTGGCGGTTTCGCTGATAATACCTTTCTCTTTCGTGACTTTCTAGCAGGTCGCACATCCCTTGAATCGTTTTTATTTGTGAGTTCAGTCTCCCTTGCAAAATACCTTGATTAAAGTGGTACGCTAGTTTCGTAACCAAGCATTCTTCTGGAATTGCTGGCTCCAAATTTCTAGCCAGGCAAATTTTGCCTAAGAAATAGGTAGTCATCGATTGCCTTCCATTCACATCAAATTTCCCATTTGTAATGTCATCTCTGATGATGTTTTGGGTAGCTTCCGACCAGTACTTTTGTTTAAAAGCCGTTTTAAAAGTGTCATAGCTCCCCACTTCGTGACGGGTTGCTGTCCACCAATTGTCGAATGTATTTTTAAAAGATTCATCCAACATCCCCTTAATGATGGACCACCTGCTTTCTCGGTTTCTGTGTATTACCTCTTCTATCCTTTCTAGGAATTCTAATGGGTTTTTAGAATATGTTCGGAATTCAATCTGGCCCCTGCCTTCCAGGTGACTTAATCCGGATAGGATGTTTGGGATGGTTTGCAGACGATGCATTTCGTCTCTGATGTCGTCCAACTCTCTCCGTTGACGTTCTGTTAATTGAGTTTTGTCATTATGCACTTGCTGCTTAATAGCGTCCACTTTCACAGAGACTTCTTCGCATTTTTCATTTATCGTCGATTGCACTATCTTCATCTCCGTTTGTTCCTGTGCTATCACTCAGAGTTGTGCACTGTGTGTCTTCTCGACATCGCTAATACGCCGGTTGATGTCTATTTCTGTCTGTACTAATTTCAGGCTGGTGTTTTCTCCCTCCTTTCGTACTTCAGAAATTTCGACATTAATTTCTGTTGTCAATATGGCCATTTGTTTTTCGGTTTCCTCAACACTTTCTCCCAATCTTCTTTCGATCATTCCTACCGTGTCCTTAGCAAGTTCTTCCACCTTGTCACTGTTGATATTTATTTGTTGCCATATTCTTTTGTGGTCAGTTTGTATGGTTTCGACGTCTCGGCTAAATTTAGCATTAATTTCACCAATCTTCTGGTTGGTCTGATTAATTTTTATTCCCAACTCTGCCGATAAGTCTTCCTTCATTATGGCCATTTTCTTCTCTATGTATTCTTCGGTTTTCTTCTGCCCATCTTCCATCCTCCTATTGATTTCATTTATCTTGTCATTGAATTCTTCCTTCAATAACTCCATATTTTTCTGGCTCTCTTTCTGGCCTTCTTCTATTTTCTTGTCAGTGGATTTCTGGCCTTCTTTTAGTGACTCTATTTGCTTGTTTAAACCCTCCTTCAAAGTCTGATTCTCCTCCTTAGTGGATCGACTGGCTTCTTCCATTTTATTGTTTAAGTCCGCCTTTAGTGACTCCTGACCTTCCTTCAGTGACCGTAATATTTCTAAAATACTGGCATTCATTGTTGCCATTGGCTCCTCGGGTTGGCGTATTTCTGGCAGAACGCCTTGAGATATGATTTCCGGCTCCTCATCAGGCTGCTGAACCTCCTCCGCCGGTTCAAGTGGTTTGTCCTTTACTTCCAATAAAATTTCTTCCATGTCTTCCGTTGACGTAGTCTCCTTTTCTTCCATTCTGGCCTCCTTCTCTGCTTCTGTTGCCCTCTTTCTCGACGTTGATCTCGACTTTGATCTCCTTGTGTACATCTTGATATGCTGGCAATGTACCTTCTGTCTTTTGACGGATTGGGGTGATTAGATTATTAGTTATAATATTGTTTTTCCCTAATCCGCGCTCAGACGTAGGGCGCCAATCTTGTAATATGACAAGATACTACTATTCGTAGATAGTGTGATATACGTTCTTGATGCTGGATACTGATTTTATATGTAGTGGTGTGATAGTGTGATTGCAGATACGCACCGGTATCTACGATAATGTTGTTTTATAAAATGTTCTAATTATAATTATTATTGTTATTAGTTTGATTGTATTGTCGAATAGGTGCGTAGCAATGGTTCACTTCTTTAGTTTAAAATATTTCGCACTCCGTTATTAACCTCCCTCACTTACCACACGTGGATATTATAGTCCTGTTCAGTGACGGTTCAGCTGAAATACATACACTGCATACACAAACAAATATTCTGGTTGAATATTCAATATGTCTATCATGCACAATATAAATGATATAATATCCAAGTAATGTTCTGAATTATTAGAACTACTTAAACTCTTCCGCCACCTTTTGGTAGAACTGACTAAGAATAAATGAGTTAATTTAAATTTGAAATAATACTCCTTTGTTTTCACTGGTAATAAAAAGTAGAGGTTTATTAACTATTAAAGATATTATAAAATTTTTGAACAATTAACAATCAGTTGCTAATAACCTTTCGGATAATAATTACAATTAATAAAATTTAAATTAAGACTCTGTTTAGCCTCAAGGCTGGTAAACCTGTTAGTTATACGATAATTTAATTTTAAGAGGTTATGTCCTCTTGTATCAGTGAATTACCATGTTCGTATGGTTCTTTTAGGTAGCATGATACCAGGTACAAGATGTAATATTAATAATGATATTAAATGAACAATAATTAAATACAAACAAACAAATATAAAAATCAAAAATTAATACCATATAACTGATAGTTATGGTATTATCGTACGCGGGAATGCGCACGCAGTCTACAGTGTTTATTCGACAATTAACAAGCACGTTGGCTTGCACAACTAAAATGTATTACTTTATTTTAATAATTCACTTTGAGAATTATTTACTTCAAGAGAAAAATTTATTAAAAAAACTCTTGTTATTATTTCCATCTGGTTTGGATTTTACTTGAGAACAGACTTGTAACAGAGAAATTGGCAAGTTACCGTTACGACTTTAAGGTTATTCTATAACGTGTATAGTTATTATGGTTAATTATCTTTTAATATTTATTTCTTCTTAATTTAAGTATAAACACATTATTCATAATAGTTTTGATGTGTCATTATCAGTATCATATATATTCTTTCGCATGAAAGTTCAAATATTTATTTTAAAATATCGAAAAAATCAAGAAAACAATTTTAGTCAATTGAGCGACTATTGGTATTACTAGTATTTTGTAATAAATGCTTCAAATATAATTCTTTTAATCATGACAAATAATTAAAATATTTATTCAACATATTAATAACTGCGAATTAATACTTTCATTAATTCTGATAAATTCCATCATTGTTTTTGATACTTCGCTTTTTACTGACTTGCGTAGTAATCAACTTTACGTATTTACAGAAAAATTTATTTCTGTCTCAATGTTAATTAAATAAAAAGAATTGTACTCACTGTTTTTATTTTTTACACAACACTCGTAAGTACGATTGATATTATACACTAATCGTACTTAAATAGTATGCACTCCGCACATTTCACTCGCTTATGCTGGTGTAGTTTACAGGTTATGTGTATGTTGATTTACTAATGTGTCTGTCGCGCACAATTCAAAAAATTAAACTTCTTCATACCGGAGAGTGACATGACCTTTCCGTAAGATGAGTGATCGTGAACTCTAACGCTCCTTCGAAGCGTCTGTGGCTCGTCTGCCAATATTCATTCATTCGATTGGTTGAAAAAATTATACTCTCTAACCCAAAACACTTTATTTTCTTAAAATATTTAACTTTTTACCAATTTTGGCCTTTGCGTTTGAGGCTACGTGATGTCAGCACTGGTACAAAAAATAATTGAAAAGTTTAAAATTGCAATAACTTTCTTAATCTATGTCTTATTGTTAAATGATTAGTGTCAGTAAATTGCGGACATCCTGCGCTTTAACTTAAGTCCAAACAAGATTATTTTCCGTCCATTACTTCTATCACTATAACATTTTTATTAATTATTTATGGTGCATCTTATATTTATAAGTTTATTACACCAAATTTTATTATTTATATTAAATCACTTTCAATTAAACACTTTGAGTCCATATCTCAACTGGTTTAATTCACAACTTGGGAATAATTGTTCCCTAAACAATATCTCGTTATGGCGTCTTTGGGCGTCCATATTTGATTTTTCATAAATATACTTAAAACTAATTTTTCTTATCTACTAACAGTAATACTGCAATCTAATAATGATAGAAACGTCTATTTACATAATTTTACACTTGAATATATGTACATGCCTATATTTAATCTACTATTTACATTATTTTAGTCCCCTCCTATCTCTCTTTATACAATTGTTATTTCACTTCTGGTTTTCTCTATACTATTTAGACTATGTAATAATTATAATTAGTGTACACTCATTGTACCTAATTCCCTACATATAATGGTTAGCTTTTAGCTATCTCAGAACCCTTCAATTTTTTAGTAATGGGTCTGTTTACATTGTGTCATAGCATGGTAGTCATCTATTTTTGTTAAAATAATAATTGAATTGTTATCACTACACTTAAATTTGGGTTTCCAAAGTAGTATCAGACATTATTCTGATTCTTGATAACATTTTCATCTACTTATAAACAAGTTTATATGTTACATTTTGCATAAATAACTTGTTCCTCATCGTTTGTTTACATTTGGATTCCTCCATTATGGTCATTTGGTTTTTAATTATTTATATATAAAATGACTGTTTTCATGGTCATAGTCTGTTCTCAAAGTAGCTTTAGGTTTCCCCCTTACTACTGGTAATATTCTTAACAATCTTTGTTCAAGCTTTAATACAGTATTTTGTTTAACTAGTTGGTTATACAATGTTTCTGCTTACTTCTGGCTATGTGTACATAGTTAGTTAGTTTACAATATTTTGGTTACAAAACTGTTATCATTATGTTCAGAATCTGTTCTCACAGTAGTACCAGATGTTTATCTAACTACTGGTAATACTTTCCTTAACATTGTTACTTGTTTTGATATTGTATTTTGTCTAACTAAATTGGCATACTAGGTTCTATTTCTCCTATCTCTGTGCCATCATATTTGATCTGTTTTGTTTACATTGTGTTGCAATATAATACACTGTCTATTAGGATGTATTATTATTTATAACCAATTCTTGATTTATATCATAGTTGATGGTTATTTATTTACATTAACATGTATGATTTTCTGTTTCATAGGTGTCTTTCCTATGGGGTTATGTAACAATGTACTACATGTTCTAATGCAGCATTTTGTTACTACTAACATGACTTCAGTATGGTATCTTACTACAATATTTTAATTGTTTTGATACACATGTTTACATAACTTCTTCCTAAACAATAATACAAATCTTTCTGTACTAATTACAATATTGTCAGTTCTCTATGAACAATATTATAATTGTTCGATTTTGTTCTATTCTGGTGGTCTTATGATTATCTATATTGATCACAACCTTTATTAAATTAGTCCCACTAATTGTCTGTGTATATTTGACTATTTAATTCTTGCTGTTTTCACTATGAAATTAACACATTTTCTTACACTATAAACCTTATCACTGGAATTGGTTGTGTGGTTTATTCAGTTGAAATTAGTTAACTGTTCACAGGTTGTCACATCTATATTAAGTACTCACTGTAATTGTTTGTGGTTCCTTATATGTTAAACACTGTTCTTCTTTTCATATTTGATAATCACTAGAACTCTGGTTACTATTATAGTTTCTAGTACACTTGGTCTATGCTGAGTCCTTGCATGGTCTATCCATTTTCTTCTCTCTTCATGGTACGTTTCCTTGTCCTTCTTCTTTCTTCTTCTTCAATATTTTCATTGTAGTCATCATCTTCAGTTGTTTCCCTCGCTGTTGGAGTTTATTGGTCCTGATTTTGTTGGTTCCCCTCACTGTTGGATCCTATTGGGTCTGGTTACTGATATTTTTGTTTTGGCTCATGGTCATTTTCTTTCTTCATTTCGTATTTGATGTTGCTATGTTAATATTATCTTCCTCATCGTTGGATTTTTATACTAATATCTTTGCAGATACACACTTTTATATACATAGGTTTATTTATCTAGACATACCTTCATGCTTTTCTCTTACTTGACATTATATTAACTTATTTTATGTAACTGCCATATTTGGTAACGTTACAATATTAGCATCGAAATTGGACCCGAATACTTCCAAACGTTGGAAGGAGTCACTCCCTAACATCAACTTTCCCGATTTTGAAGGGTTGATTTGAGTTTTTGAACAACAGGAGATCAGTGCTGGAAACCGTGGTGGCAGGTTCTGAGAGTGGTCGGGCAGCCAACTCAGCAAGGCCTAAACAACTGATAAAATATGTAAACAATTCAAAACAAGGCAAGTTGGTCAGCCATCATGCTAATTCTAAAAACATTCAATGTGTAATGTGCAATGCTAACCACCACTCATATACATGTAACCAATTTGAGGGGTTACCCATTAACAAACGTAAGGAGTTTTTAATTAAAAATAAATGCTGCTTTAACTGCTTGTGGGTGGGCCATTCTGTAAATGAATGTAAAAATAAGCATACTTGTAAAACTTGTTCTAAGAAGCATCACTCCTTAATACATACAGGGCAGGGCACATACTGTGCTCTCAAACTAAAAACTAATAACATACTATTGTCTACTGCACTATGCAAAACCTTAGACAATTCTGGTAAACCCCGCCTTTGGAGGATTTTACTGGACTCCGGTAGCCAGGTGAATTTCATTACACAGGCCTTTGCCAAAAAAATTAAATTGAACTTTGTAAAAAATGAGTTGCCAATTACAGGCATCAACAATGCGTCCTGTTGGTCCCACCACAGCACCACTATCACCTTACAATCGCTGTATGAAAAATTCAATTTTAGCGTACAATGCTCAATTCTGCCTAATCTTACTGACAATCTCCCCACAGAATCTTTTGATCCTGCGCAGTTGGGATTGCCCGAGGGTATATTCCTAGCGGACCCAAACTTCAGCACGTCCTCAAGCATTAATGTTCTGCTGAACGCCCAATTCTTCTTAAGTTTGATTATGCCCGGCAAATTTGTCATGGATGGGAACTTTCCCATTCTTCAGGAAACTAGACTTGGTTACATTGTGTCCGGAAATCTTCCTTTCAAATTTAAAACTCCTTATCGTGCTTCATCATTTATTGCGAGAAATGACAATAAAGGGCTCACTTCTATGGTTGAGAAATTCTGGCAGGTCGAGGAGTATCAGGTTGATTTGCCCTCAGCTGCCGACAAGTCATGTGAGGAACACTTTGTGCATAACACGCTGAGAAATAGTGACGGTAGATTTGTTGTTAGGTTGCCCTGTAGGGCTGGTGATGTGGCTCTCAGCGATTTGCTGGCCCATGCTAAACAGCGTTTTCGGACTCTCGAGCGTAAACTGATGAGAAATCCTGGGTTGAGTCACGACTATTCTAAGTTCATCAAGGAGTACCAACTGCTGGGGCACATGTCTCCACTCAGTCTCAGCGACAATTTGGTTCATCGCTCCAAGGTAGTACTTACCCCATCATGTGGTTTTCAAGAACTCAAGTCTGACTACAAAGCTCTGCGTGGTATTTGATGCGTCCGCAAAATCCGCTAATGGCCATTCACTTAATGATACGCTACTGGTGGAGCCGACAATACAGCAGGACATTTTTTCTATTATACTCAGATTTAGGACCCACGTCTATGGCTTAACGTCCGACATCAAGAAGATGTATAGACAAATTTTGGTCGATTCAAGCGATTGTAACCTCCAAAGAATACTTTGGTGGGATTCCCCTGACTTGGAGTTGAAACATTTTGTACTCAGAACTGTGACTTATGGCACACCCAGCGCTTCATTTCTTGCTACCAGGTGTCTATTCCAAGTTGCGAATGACAACCTCAATCAGTTTTCCTTGGAATGCCGAGTTATTGCTAACGACTTCTATGTCAATGATTTAATTACCGGCTGCGATGATACAGATGAGCTCAAACGGTTGAGATCGGATGTTAGCGAATTACTTCGACAGTATGGGTTTCCCCTGCACAAATGGTCTTCCAACAGCCAAGAAATCATAAACCAATGCGGCACTGCCATACCCCTAAACAAGGGTGAAAATGTGAGCACTTTAGGGCTACTATGGAACAACAGTTCCGATATGTTTGTTTATAAGACAATTCTCAAACCTTGCCATGAGGCGTTTACCAAAAGATTTGTTCTTTCAGTAATTGCGGGCATTTATGACCCGTTGGGTCTACTTGGTCCCATAGTTTTTCTATACAAATATTTCATGCAGCAGCTTTGGCAAGCAAAAACGAATTGAGATGAGGTCTTATCAGATTCTCTTCTCCCCAAATGGAGGGAATTGTATAGTAAACTAAATCTAGTCAATAAGATTAATGTGAACCGTTGCATAAAGTCTAACCCATACATGAGATCGTTTCAAATTCACGGGTTCACGGATGCTTCCTGTGAGGGTTATGGTTGTTGCATATACGCAAGAATTGTATATGATAATAGATGTGTCTCATCTAATTTACTGTGTTCGAAATCCAGGGTAGCCCCCCTAAAATAAATTACACTGCCCAGACTTGAGCTATGCAGTTGTCTTCTGCTTGTCCGTTTGCTTCAAAAGGTTATTCATGCATTGAACATACATGCTCATGAGATCCATCTGTACTCCGACTCCATGGTCACCCTCCACTGAATACACGGTGAGTCCTCCAGGTGGAAGACCTTCATCGCCAATCGTGTGGCTGAAATCCAGCAGCGTTCCAATAACGCTGACTGGCATCATGTGAAGTCCCAGTATAACCGTGCCGATATTCTATCTCGTGGTTGTCATCCAGACAAATTGCAGAACTTCCACCCCGGGAGTGCTGATCTGAACAAAAGCAATAGGCAATTCTTGAATGTATGGCTAGCGTTGTCGCTACTGATATAAGTGAAGACTTTTCCACTCTTCAGAGATTGATACACATTATCAGCTTTGCTTCAGATTTATCTATAATCTGAGATCGAATTCCCCTGGTTCGGGACATGACCTGCAACTGTCCAGGGAGGAATTAAAACAACCCTTTAAATTTCTTTATACACCAATCTCAATTGACGTACTTTCACAAAGAAATCATTGAGATAAAGAATGGCAATCTATCCAAATCTAGCAAAATTATCTCTCTTGATCCATTCATCAACGATTTGGGGTTACTTCGGGTTGGAGGTCGTCTCCAACTTTCCGATTTGCATTACGATACTAAGCATCAGATTATTCTGCACCCAAAGGCCCACCTCACTAGATTAATAATAGAGGCTGAGCATTCGAGGCTGCTTTATACAGGCATTCAGTTAATGCATAGTCCTCTTCATCAAAGGTATTGCATCGTCAACAGCAAGATTGTTGTCAGTTCTGTCATCCATAAGTGCATCAAATGCCTTTCGCTTCAGAACCCACAAGCAGACGCAGCAACTTGGTCGGTTGGCTTCGTCAAGAGTGGTATTGACCAAGGCCTTTTCTTCGTCTGCTGTAGATTACGGCAGCCCTATCATGATCCGTCATGGCGGGCAGTGATCCAAGACTACCTCAAAGGCATACATATGCTTGTTTGTCAGTCTCGCTACGAAGGCGATTCATTTGGAATTGGTGTCTGACTTGACTACTGAGGCATTTATTGCCACCTTTAAACGATTCATTGCCCGCCGCGGCATTCCCTGGGAAATGATGTCCGACAATGGCACTAATTTTAAGGCCGCAAGTTCCACTTTGTGTTTATACAAATAATTTTGTACCGCGAGTTATACAAATTATTTACCTCTGAGGAATTTAAAACGAGTATTCACTCATTCTCACTTGCCCAAGGTTGCAAGTGGTCATTCATTCCACCCTCCTCACCGCACTTCGGCGGCCTTTGGGAGAGTAGTGTAAAAAGCGTCAAGCATCATCTCCGCTACACCATTGGTGCCACCATTCTTAATTTTGAGGAATTATACACGATCCTTACTCAAATTGAGGCATGTTTGAACTCCCGTCCTCTTCCTGCCATTTCATCTGATGCTAGGGATCCGCAGCCCCTTACAGCCGGACACTTCTTCATTGGCTCAGCCTTGACAGCCCTCCCCAATGCTGACCTTGTAGCCATTCCTTGTAACCAACTGCGATGCTGGCAATTGCTGCAGTAATTTGTACAATCTATCTGGAGCAGGTGGTACAAGGACTACCTGCACCAGCTTCAACAGCGTAGTAAATGCAGACACCCAAGTGGAACCTCGTGGAGGGTAATGTGGTCATAATTATAGAGGATAACGCCCCTCCATTACACTGGAGTTTGGGTATGGTCACTAAGGTTTTCATGGGCGACGTCCGCACTCCCCGTGGTATATTGTGTCGACCTATTCATTAGCTGTGCGCTTCACCTATGTCCAACGAATAAGGATTGTCGTCATTCGTATGGGTTTCACTCTATGTGAAGGGGTGTTATTGTTCTGGTCCTCAGTAATGTTGCCTTGTGCAGATGACTTTATTCAATTTATGCAATTCATGTATTTTATTCACTCTATATATTCTATTTAATTTGTGTATTGTATTCAATTTATGTGATTTATGCATGCCATTCAATTTATGCATTGTAGTCGATTCATGAATTTTATTCAATCTATGTATTCTATTCAATTTATGTGATTTATGCATGCCATTCAATTTATCCATTGTAGTCGATTCATGTATTTTATTCAATCTATGTATTCTATTCAATTTACGTATTGTATTCAATTATGTATTACAACCAATTTATGTAGTCACTGTTTGCGTCATGGGTGAGTAAACTGCTCACTGCATCAAGCTCGGGAAAAATTGAAATCTTCGATTTTTGGCGGGCAGTATGTTCTGATTTAAAATGTGTTCAAACCATGATTCGCCTGTAACGTCGGCTCCATATCACGTTATACCCGGACGAGCTAAGGTCGCCCCCCCCCTTTCCAATCTAGCAGTTGACTCACGGAGCTCCAGGAGACAACAGTCTGTTCTGCGCATGTGTTATGCAAAATTCAATTTACGGCTGTCAATATGTGAATGATTCAATTAATTCAATTTTAATTAGCTTAAATTATTAGGTATGCAGTCGTACGGGCACGCGCGGATTCGCAGAATCGCATGAATATGATTTAATGTTTTTTTTTTTTTATAATAAACTGTTTATACAGTCTACTTTATCGTTTTACATCCAATGACTAATAAGATCTTGTTGTATAATAATAATTCTTCTCATAACTAAAACTGTTTGCTTGTGTTTTGTGTACTGGAATATGTCACAACAATTATTTAACAGAGATAACAAGTTTCTTACAACCCACTATAAACATAGAGCAGAATGTGCTACTGTTGTGTTTCTCACCTGCCACACTCAACTGATATTTACACAGGATTGAAAAACTGATATACTTGTAATATTAACTACTACAAATACAGTAGCATCAGTCTGTAAAGTGAAAAGGAGCATTATATTCATCACATTTAATGCTCCTCTTATCTGTTTACAGGAAGTATTGTCTTTTTATGTTCAACAAACATATCTATTCATATTTTTGTACAGAATAACAATCAATAACCAAGTCACATTTTTATTTTCATAAACATTACTGATAATAAATATTTCTGGATTCTCTATTATTTTAAAGCCTAAGATCGATCACCAGTGCATTTCTAGTGCTTTTCTGTGTATACCATAAATCTGTTCTACTTTTCTCGTCTTATATCCTAAGTTTGTTCAGTTTCTCCCTATTACTGCCATGGTCTTCCCCATTCTCTTCTAGCATATGGCCTAGCTTATATTTTATATACATTTTATACTTTAATGATATGTGCTAATGAGAGTTGAATGTTTCAAAAATATGTCCTCACTATGACTTTATCTTAATTTCAGTTGCAATCAATATACGTTTATTTTTTTAATTCCAGCTTTTGGTTCTGTATGTCACTATGAGAAAATTCACACAATCATAAAATTTTATTTTGAATTTGTTTGTTTGTTTCTGTTTTATATAACTGATAGTACATGGTAGTTACTTTATTTATTCTAGTAATGATCCTTGATCTATCTTCTCATCATTCTATAACAACTCCTACATATGTTAACAAGTCTAACTCTTTTACTGGCTTTCAGTTTACTGTTATTTGTAGACCAATGTGGTTTTCTTCCTTAGTCTTGCACATTACTTTTTTAAACATAAATGCCGTCCTTTTTACTTCAAATTCTGCATACCATAGATTTATAGTCACCAATTTTATTAGCTTAAACTATACTGTTGTTACTCATGAAAGACATAACTTATTAGCTTGACTTTCTTAAGCTTTACAATGTTAAGAAAGTCTTTAGTCTTAAATTTTTTTAAATGTGTCATTTCAGTAATATAAATCATCTTAGGTATAACCATTGTAACAAACAGGAATGTCCTTTATCCAAAATAAGCAAAACATCTTGCATATAACTAGTACCAATACTGTTATGTCTCCCTTTTAATATTAATAATACAAAGAAAGAAGACAAAAGTTACTTATCATTTTTTCAGTATTTCTAAATTTAATGAATGAATTGTATACCGACCCACTCATCAAAATTTACTCTATAACAGACGTTATGAAAAAAAGATTTGATATAATCTGACTCCTAAACAGACAAGTACCACCATCAATCAGTAATATTACTGGAATCATACCTGGCAATGCCAAGCATTGCCAGAAAATGAAACTGGTTGCAAATGCATTGTCATCAAGCAGAGAATGATAAACCAAGTCACGTTGAAAATTTTTACAAAAAAGTTGTCTATACGCCGCATGTACAATTTTTAAGCTTCTTAATTTTGGTTTTACAGTGTGTTACTCTCCATGTAATGCTGCATTTTATTTGAAATCAATAAACCATTTATTAATAAAACAACGTACTCTTTCTACACTCTTACCTTTATACGGTCCTGGGTCCCTCACACAAACTCGAGGCCTATAAACGTGATTTAGGGTTACTTGATAATAATTACTCTCTCATAGCCTGTTTAAATCTCTCATTTTTATTTAACATTTGTTCATTCTCTTTTGGTTTTAATCTCTTTATATAAAAAAGCTCTGTTTGGCTTTATCTCATCACATTTCTTAGAATTTGTTTAATAACAAGTAGTTGACCTGACTAAATAGAATATGGTTTATGATTCAATAAACAGTAGGAATTAATGCATATTATATCTTAATTACTATCTATCTTACATATATAAAGACCACCCAGCATTTGCTCATACACGCATTCATCCAGTTTAATACCCCATTTAATTGATTGAGAGCTCTGTTAATTAAAGAATTTTTTATAATTATTGAAAATGGATTTACGTGTGGCTACTTCCTTTCCTGCGTATCTTGACGTCAAATGTTGTAGTTCGGTCATTTTGGTGGTTCACTATTTTATATCCGAAAAGTTCTCATTTGTAAATTTTAGTCACGTTCTCACCTTCTTTATAAATTTCACTGTTTTGTCCGAAAAAGTCCTGTTGGTTAATTTTTTCACGTCACTGCATTATAACTGTTTTTACATTTAGTTTCTATTAATTTATGTCACACTCTAGACCCTATTTTGTAAAATTTAATAGGTTTTCGGCTCGCGGAGACTCCATGGGTTGAACCGGCCACATCCGCCGCTACGTAATAACAGATACTGTTTTTATTTACATTTTTATATTCGGGCGAGACTAAAACTGTGTCCACCCAGCGGACGCACACACTGCTCGCGTCCGTTGCGTTGAGATGTTTTATGCCGACTGACTTTGTTCAGTGCGCACACAGCGCTGAGGTATGTATTCAAACGTGACCGAATGCCTGAGAACCTTGGCCGACGGAGTGCGCGCATGAAGGTGAATACGCACCCTCGTTGATAACTGCACATTCCTTTGTCACAGTTCCCAATGCGTACCTTATACTGACTGTTACTGAACAGTACCAAGACTGGTTTAAAATAATTAAAATTTCTTTTACCCCCTTTTGCCCCGTTACATCCAGCTCCATATTAAATAGTACAGAAACTTTTGTTTTAACAATTTATTTATCAAAAATGTATTACAACAGTATTTATTAACAATATAACTAAAACACAAATCTTTATTTCAGATGTACCCATGGTGTGAATATTTTTTATAAAAATGTTTTATGAAAGTACTAATAGATTCATCTGTAAAGAAAAATATCACCGATATGAAGAATTTCACATTTGGTTTTTATTTATATTTCAAGTATAATCAGAAATTAGTTTTTGTTTGACAGACATTGACTTCTGACAGGATTTTGTCTGGATATTATACAAAGCAGTGTTTAACAAACTGTGAATGAGGAAGCACAGGATTGTGTTTTCATCTAAAACTAAACATGAGTGGACCAAATATAAAACTCAATACCTAATTTACAGTGCCACATCAAACAGGCCATACTTACTTAAACTTTCATGGCTTCATGATTATTTACTAATGTCTTCATCATGTCACTGAAGATACTTCATTTCAGAATGAATGGAACATATGGTATAAAGAAAACTGAACGTGTTATACTAAAACAAATACACCCACCATAATAACTGCTTTGGCAAGAAACTAATCTGGAGTATTATTATCATACTCAGATGTAAGTACATACAAATGCATATAATAAACAAAAGTGTGCGTGCGTGCCTGCCTGCAAATACACATTCATCAGCTTGAAAAAATCTGAAAAAGATTATAAATCTGTTAGTGTAGAAATAATTATTGTTAAAAAATGAGTAACCAGTAAGAATGTAACAGTAAATATAATAAACCAATAAAGAATGAAAGGAGAGAAGAAATTCAAGTGAACAGTGGTAAATCCACTATCTGCATAATATGACACTACAACATAAACAAACAGATTGACAAAGGCGAATTGACAAGATAAGTTCCCCACATAAACTGTTAAGTGAGCTTAATAAAACCTTTAAAGAATAAAGTCAAATAAAATAAATAAGATAAGAGATGACATGAATGATATTTGTATCACGTATTGTAAATAGAAACAGCACATTAGCTGATCCATGTCAAAGTACTGATTTAAAAGGACAAATATAAAGAACGATACTATGATTAATCATAAACTATAAAAGATAATAAGAAAACCAATAATATATGTTATAATAAATTAAAGATAACAATCAATGTAACCACTGAATATATTTAGGTAACATTATAAGTAGTTAAAATATGTAAAGAAATGTCATAATAGTCAAGGAACAACACATTGTAACAAACCAAGAATGACACACTTAAGTCATAAAAGTAAGAATCAGGTAGAGACCCTACTAAGCATAGGGAAGTAAAATAATAATAATGACAAAAAGAATGTAAACCACCACTACTTGAGTGATGTTATAAGAATAAGAAAAAGAAAGAAATATTGAAATAAGAATGGTAAAATATGGAAGTTTATGATAGAAAATCAACAAATGTATACTAATAATTAATATTGTTCAGCTGGATACAGCATTTAAGTATAATAATGTGTTCTTTTCAATCAAATAATCATGTTCAAATTAGAAATTAAGAATAATTAAACGAATAATAAGAAAAAAGTTCATAGTCGGATCTGCAACATTTAGCAGACAACGCCTATAAAACATGCATTAATTAGTTTAGAATAAAGAATTGTTAATGAAAACTATGACCTAACTGTCACCAAGACATGTCAAAATAAAGAGAAGTAAACAAGCTTTACAATGCTAATAGTAGAACCTGAATTGTACTTGTAATAACGTTAGCATCATAAATTTGGTAAATTTCGAATAAATACAACAAATACTATTAACATTGAAATCAGACGCTTCCAATACAATTATGTAATGGTTATAAATAGAATTACATCACCATGACATCATTTTCTACCAATCGCGAACGACTTTAGAGATGAGGAAACACTACCTAGCGGCTATCAGAGAAAAGTATATATACGAACGCAATTGTAAACAAAGAAGCATTTTGTCTCTTTCCACTCAATCAACAAAAACTAATCCAGGCCGAATTATCATCAAAATTTTATAATCAACAAGAAGGAAGAAGTGTAATTAAAGAACAGTGCATCGATATCAGTAGTGACACTTTTACTAGAAGCGTGTGTTAGAGAACGAGGTTAAGTATCATACATAACCAATTAAATAGTCATTCAAGAAGAAAATAATATCGTTCATGTGCGAAATAAGTGAAGTGTAACCACGATCATTGTACCAGATCGTAAGGAGTGTTAATAAATAATCATTGAGATTATTAGTCAGAGAGTACCGTGCACATATTTACATTGTTTACGAGTAAGCTGTTAGCAGTATAATATAATACACCTGTATACTGATGCAAGAAACAATAACACAATAAGTACTAAGCACTGTTTTAACTTTATTTAGAGGAATTATAATATTCCGACATAAGATTTCATGTAATAACGTTATCCTAACTAACCTAAAATTTGTCCAGATTAAACGAACTTTTCGTTAATTAATTTCAATAACTAAAGGTGTCTAACCTAATAATCTAGTGTTTTGTAATAGCATTGTAAAGTGAAGCAGTGGCGTTTTATTCTGTAAATTAAAAGAAGTCACCCTTGAGATAGCTAATATTTATAAATAATCAATCGATTAGGGTTAGAGTCGTCATTGCAAACAGACTGAGTTAAGAAAATTGAAAGCCGGGTGATTTGTAATCCATGTGTTGTATTAAACTGAATTATTTAATTAAACCAAGTATAGCGTGAACAATAAACCAATGAATTGTGAATTAACAAATATTGTCAGCAATTATTTAAATAAGTGATTACTTCTTTTTTACTAGTTAATGAGTTGCGATTTCAAGGCAAGCAACCAGTAAAGTTGGCTACAATTCAGACAAGTGAACCGCCAACAGTTAAAATCTATTAAACAGATAAAAGGAAAATTAATTCCTGATATTGATTCAACAACTCAATCAATTACTAACTTATAATCAATCAAAATTAATCATTCGATTATTCAAAAGAATTCTTTTTTATGGAATATTTCTCACGAAATTCCATATGGCGCCCAGGTAAAATTCATAAGTGCTCACTTAAACACTAACAGCACTATTATACTGTTTTATAAAAAAAATTGACAGTTTATTAATCAACTGAGACCAACTGAACTTCTAGTACGACATCAAAGGTACGTGAAGGTTTGAATTATATAAATAACTTTGTCTAAACTACACACTAACATACACAGACGACATAATTCAACGGGAGTCTGAACGAACTTCAAGAGGTCTACAAAACTGTTTACATTCAGAACATACGGGGATTACAACCAAATAATTGCTCAAAAAGAATAAACAACATTTCTTAAAACAAGATATCGTAATCAAACAAAACTAATTAAAGAACAATTAACAAAATTATTTAACGAACCAGTGTTAAATTCAGTGACAAGTAAAAATTAAAAAATGTGTAAAAAGAAACGAGAGTAAAGAAAGATCGTATTAACACACACAATTCACTTTAGGTAGATAAGATTTGAGAAAATTTACAAAGATTCTGTGAACAAACTATGATGCAATGCACAACAAAAGTAAAGTAATACTATGAGCCACATCCATAAGCTAATTAAGATTTTCAAGATTTTGTACTGAGATAAAGACTGTTTTTTGGCTACAAAATAGCTGTTTATATAATATTAACAGAAATGGAGAATAAATTACAGTCAACTCCCGATTTACTGGGATCGGATCAACCGGGAAAATATATGATTTAAAAAAATTGTAGTTTTAGCAAAAATGTTGATACATACTACGCTTATAATGACTTTAATTTATTACAGTATTCTTAAGCCTATTATTTTCAGTGTAGTACTGTAGCAAATAAACCACTAGTTGTATTATTATAAGCAAATGACAGTCTGTTTAATGTGTTACGATACAATTTGACGGCCTCTTAACACTGTGTGCGTGTGCGATTAGAAGACGTGCAACGCACTGCATCAAATTGCACGGCTCATCTTAGTGCGGACTGGCTTTAGGTGCATAGTGTAGTGGCGTGTGCCGAGTTTGACCTTGACAGTCCAGTCAGTCATTCTTTGCGTTGTGACTCGATTGTTTTATCGATTCAGAAAAAACTAGAGATTATAAAAAAATTTGAGAAGGGCCAAACTGTTAAATCGTTAAAGGACGAATATGGAATTGGTGATCAAACGGTTCGTGATTTGGTTAAGAAAAAGGTGGAACTTTTAAATTTTGCGTGTTCTTCTGACTCATCATCTGGCAGGAAGAAACGGAAAACTATGAGAAGTCGACGTATGAAGACTTGGACCAAGCTACTCAATAATCAATGAGCACAAGTGAATCCTGTAAGTGGACGAATGTGCGCCGAAAAAGCTAAGTTTTTTCCGAAGCTTTAGGCCTAGAAGGAAATTTCAATGCATCATCTGGCTGGCTGACACGTTTCAAACAATGTCACGGCATAAGACAGTTGGAAATTCGTGGAGAAAAATTGAGTGGCGATCAAATGGCAGCAGAACAGTTTTGCAAAGACTTTAATCGGGATTATTTTGGAAGTGGTTACAGACGAAAACTTTAGCGTCTGAAAATGAAAAAAGTGCGCCGGGGCACAAAGTTAGTAAGGAACGAATAACGGTAATGTGTTGCCCTAACGCAACTGGGTCGCAAAATAAGTGCTAAGAAGCAAAAATTATTAACAGATTATTTTCAGCGTGTATAAACGCTGACTGTACATTTTGTTCTGCTTGTAAATATACTATTTTAATTGACGAAGACGTGAGATTTGACTAATTTTTATTGTGTAATAAAAGGTATGTACCACTTTATTGTATGCACATATTTTATTTTTAGCTAAGACCTTCATTTAAGCACTAGGTTACAATTTTTGCTTTAACCGGGATTTTGACTTATCCGTGATCACCCCGCCGGTGATTATCCCGGATAATCGGGAGTTGACTGTATCTAATAAAATTGCCTAACTAAATATAATTATTTCACTACCGACTCGGAACACAAAGTTTTTTATGGGTAAAAACGTAAAAGTTTTACCTTATAACCTGAACCGGTTTTCGCTTTTAAAAAGCTTCTTCAGAGGCTGCCGCTGGGAGCACTGTCCATCTTGTTGTTGGCGATGGTATTGACTTCTGAAAGATCGATGTTGTGTGTGTGGGGTGTGATATGTTCAAATAATGCGTGTGATTTGAATTGTGTCTGTTCATTTAGGATGTCGTTTTTATTTGTTTTCGTGTGTTTGTATATTTCCAATTGTTCTAGAGTGTCTAGTTTTCAGCCTTTTGTGTGTACGTGTAGAATGTCGAAGGATGGGAGGCTTGGCATGGGTATTAAACAGATACTTATTTATTTCAGGAGGAATGATGCAGTTATTATTAAGGAATTCTTTTATTTCAGAATTGTAATTTTTAGTGTTATCTGGAACATTTTCAATATTATTCTGTCAAATGTAATCTTCGTCCTTGCTCTGTAAATCTGAATTAGAGATAATGACGTTACAATTTGACTTATCGGCAGATATCATTAGTGCGTTATTTGATAACTTATCTTTAATTCCGTTCAAGACCTTATTGTAATTTGACATATGATAATTGTTTTGTTTTTATTTTTATATTTTGAATTGCCTGTTTTAACTATATATTCTATCTTATCTGCTATTGCAAATCTAATCCTTTCCTGTTTTCCTCTGGGAATCTTTTGAATGGTTATTTCTGAATTTATTACAATATCTTTAATATTAGCCATATTACGTTTTAATGGTTGCGGATTAAACTTAGTGTATGATTATAAAACCTTTGTCTCCTCATTAGTAAAGTCGATTTCTGTAAGATTTATAAGTCTGTTATAAAAAGTAAGAGGGCTGGTTTGTGAATCTTTTTTGTAAGTTTATCGAGTCGTTTTTATGGTCGATACGTGGATGATTCCATTGTCATAATCGGGTATAGCGGAAGATATTAATTCATTTTTGAAATATCTGAATTCTTGCCACTCAAAAATTGAATTCAAATACGAAATTGAGAATAACAATACAATAAACTTCCTAGATATTACTTTCATCAAAACAAATGAGGAAATAAAAACAGGAATATACCGAAAGCCCACACAGACAGATTTGGTTATCCCTTATTGTAACGGGGCAAAAGGGGGGGGGGCTTTTATTTTATTAAATTTGGGTTTTTATATTATTAAAATATTTTAAATTCATTTTTCATCTGTGGGAACAGCCACGTGTTAAATAAAGCGTAGTTAGAACAAAGGACTTGTGAGGTGATGCCAATACGTTGGAATGCGTCAACGTGCAATCACGCCATACCATTCTTGGAACTTTGCGGCTGTGTGACACCAGCACACAAGCGCGCTAACTCCAGCAGGTGCGCAGACGACGCCAAGTTAGTAAAACAACATGGCTTGGAGACGAAGGTTTTGTTCGCACGTGGTCCGAGCTGGAGGATATAAGTTTAAGTCCTGCCCACATTTGTGACGTCGACCAGTGAACACTAAATATCGTCAACGTCTAACACACGAAAATCACATGTGTAGGCTGAACAGTAACAATGACTTTGGTACACAAGGCAATTGCTTTCCGCCTTGTCTGACCGAAATCTAGTAGAGGGGACTTAGAGACGCTACTCGCAGTCTCTCACTGAAGCTAGCCTGCGCAGGCAGCCCACCAAACAGGGCTCAACAATAACATTTTAACATCAAATAAAAGTGAGTGTCGTTTTTGTCAAAATGTGGTAGTGAGCGGTTTTCAGAAGAAAGTGACATCATGAATTGTTTTCGGACATACAGATCAAAATTTTGAGTGATGCACCACGAAGTCGGGGAGACTCCACGTGGCCGGCAGGGGTATATGTATTAATTTTAATTAAGTATATTTTAATAAAAGTATCGGGATAATTTTTTTATATAGTGGTGTGCAACTGTGATCATTCTGATTGTAATTTTAATTAATATGGGGCGTATTTATCTTTAAAGGGGTTTTTAAAATTGAATGTATGTGTGCGTGAGCAGGCTGGGCAGCTTTCATAAATATAATATGTTTATGTTAATTTGTATTTGTATGTTAATATTATGGTTTTGCTAATAATCAAGGAAATAGTTTTGTACCCGTATTAAAAATATGGAAAGAAATGATTGATTATGTTTATATTTTGGTGGGATTATGTTTATAAAATTATAAATGGGAAAGAGATTTTAATTTGATTCCATAACTACGCCTCATGGCGAATGGCAATGTGTTTTGTTTCCGAAATAGAATAGCATGCAACTATGTGGGGTGTAACTGTGAGTAACTATAATTTAGAAAAATTAAACAAAAGTTTTCTTTTCACTATATATGTCGTTAGAGTATTTATTTCGTACCCCCACACTGTTTCTGGCCTCGCTTAAGAACGAAACCTGGGACCCTAGTGAGAAGTAATAGTGGTAAGTACACAACTATAAAGCATAATTATTAATAACTAATAAAGGTAAATAATTTGTTTTTATACAAATGGCGCCCGAACAGGGACTTTATATAAAATAAGCCAGAAATCAGAAACAGAGTGGGTATCAAAAGGGTATATAAGACGTAAAGATAAGGTTATGTTGTGACTATATGTGATAGAGTAAATAGTTTAAATAGAATATTTTTTATATATAATAAGGTTGTGTAATATTTATTACACGATAAAATTTTGAAAGAAATATATTTAAACAAAATTTTTTTCTCAATAATGGCAGACAATAAGGAAAATGTCAGCATCACTGACGGTGCAAATGATAGCCAGACAAGTGTAACTGAATCGCAAATCATGAGTGAGAGTGTTCACTCAACGCCAGTCCCGACTAAAAGGACTGACGAGAATGAGATAGTGAAAATGATGCAAACACTTTTTAATATACAGAATGCTAAATTTGATGAAAGATTTAATGAGCAGAAAAGTGAAATTAGAGAAATCCAAAATAATTTTAACGTAAAATTTGATAAAGTGAAAAATGAAATAAAAAGACAAAATGTTAATTTTGATAGACGAATCAATGAAATAGATGTACGTTGTACAAATATTCAAGAACAAGTAGTAGAAATAGTTAATGAGAAATACGATGCTAAAATAAATGATTTAGATGACAGAATCAATACAATCAATGAAACAGTAATTAACAAAGTTCAAAACCAAATAGAGACACAAAGTAAAGAAATAGAAAATAAATGTTTAGCTACAATGGATAAGCAGATAGAGATGAAAACCAATTTTGAAATAAACAAACAAATAGACATTAAAGCAACTGTTTTACAAAATCAGTTAGAAAATTTTGAGTCAAATGTAATAAGTATAACAGAAAATATAGAAACAGTAGATAAAGCTATTTCAGAGCATGCAACTAGTACCAACTGTAAAATAAGTACCATACAAAGTAAGCTTAGAGAAATAGACGAGTTCAATTTACAAACTAGTAATAATATATATATGACAAATGTACTGTAATTGAGAATAATTTAATGAGTGTGAAGAATGAGTTACGGGGGGAAATTAACAAAAAATTTACCGGAGTTACTGAAAGGGTAATAATAACTAGAGACTTACATAACGAAATTGAGTTAGAAACGTTCAACTATGAAAGCAGAACAATACACCCAATGAGATTTATAAACCAAACCCGGGAATACAACCGTTTTAACAATAGTAGTTGGGAGGTGCAACTAACCAAAATAATTAAATGTTTTAAGGGTAGTTCAATAGTGTGGGCGGAAGCACATAGGTTAGAGTGGGACTGTTACGAGACATTCGAAAAAGCATTTAAAGGGAAATATTGGACAGAAGACGAACAAGAAATACTAAGAAGCCGTATAATGGGAACGGGCAAATTTATAGGACACCCTAATAATAATATAACGATATACGTAACTAAGCTATATAACGAAGCTAAATAGCTAGAGCCGCAGATACCATTTAAATCTTTTGTTAGACATGTAAGTAAGCACTTACCGAGAGAAGTGCAAACCACCTTAATGACAAAAGAGATTGGAGATATGAACGAGCTGGAGAGAATATTAGATATATTACAGAGCATTAGAGATCGAGAAGTGGGTAGGCGACCACAACAGAATAATAATAGTCATCATGTTGAATATAGTCAACATAAGAATAGTAATTATCATGGATATAATAATGTGCATAGAGATAGTGTAAACAAATCAGGTGAGTGGAGTTGTTCCAGGTGCAAATGGGAGAATTACGCCAGCAGACAACGGTGTTTTAAATGTAGTTTACCAAGAGAAGACCAGAGGAGGAGAAACGAAACCAAGCATTTTAGACAACAAAACAGGGGAACAAACAGTTATAACAGGGATCGCCGAGGGATCACCAGGGACCAACCACAAGCAATCACAGACAACAACCGGAAAACTAGAACAGACAGTGGTAGTACGGACCAGACCACTGTACAGGGAAGCACGTGAGGTCCAACCGCTGGAGGATGTCAAGAGTAACGTAATTAAAACAGACATAGTTGCTGATTTACTGGAGGAAGAAAACAACACGATCGAGGTGAGAGCGGGACTCACGGAAATACAGGTAAATGTAGCCAATAAGTATTATAGAACACTTGTAGACACAGGTAGCGAGATTTCCGTTATTGCAGAAAACATTTTAGGAGAGTTAAGAGAAATTAAAAAGAATATTCCAATTTTACCAGTAGCAGGGGTTACAGTAGTAGGAGTTACAGCCATACGCAGTAAAAGAATAACAAAACAGATACACCTAAGTTTTTTGATAAATGACACAGAATTTGAGAACATATTTTTGGTAGTTAAAGGGTTGAGTTTAGCCATTATATTGGGTAATGATTTCCTGCAAAGAAACAAAGCTGTTGTAAATTTTAAGGAGAAAATAGTAGAGTTAGACGGGGGTGATCGGTCTGTAAAGGTTAATTTTGAACAAATAATAGATAAAGTTAAAACAACGGGGGTAAAAATATTACAAAAGAGGGTAGGTGAAAGTGATGCAGATACTAGAGTAAATTTATGTAGAGAGAGTGAGTATATTGATGATTGTGAGAATGAAATGAGTAATATTAATAATGCAGTATGGGAGATAAGGGCGGATGAATTTTGTAGTGGAGGTGAGGTGGTAAGGAGTGATCAGCGTGCGGCGCTGTGGCAAGTGATCGAGGAGTTTAAGGGAGTGTTTGCCGATATTCCAGGAAGGGCAAAGGATTATGTATGTACATTGCAGATACGGGAACACACACCTTTCATGCAGCGAAGTTATCCCGTGCCTTATTCCAAGAGACGAGCAGTGCAAGAGGAGCTGGACAGGATGTTGGAAGGAGGGATAATAGAAAGGTCAGTATCACACTATTCGAACCCATTAGTTGTAGTAATTAAAAAAAATGGCAGAGTTAGGTTATGTTTAGATGCCAGGAGAATCAACCAGATAATCATACCAGACCGTGAATCACCAGAGTCAATCAATGAAATATTTCAGAAATTCAGCGGGGTGAGATATATGACGTCACTTGATCTAACAGCAGGATATTGGCAGGTACCATTGGCGGAGGTGAGTAGGAAATATACAGCTTTCCTGTTTAATGGCAAGAACTATAGTCCAGTCGCCAGAGTAAAAATAATGGTAAAATTTCGTAAAAAATTGAGGCAAAGTGATATTTGGTATAGTTATTGAAAAAGGTCTAAATATCGGTTTAAAATCATCTTTGCATGTTTATAAGGTCAGGCTTTAAAAAAAAACCTTATTTAAGGGCACCGCGCGGTAAAATCGATAAAAACGTTTACATTCCGTGAATTTCTTTTCTTACTACTAAATAAACCATTGGATCATGATAAAGTCTTCATTCTTTTTGTTTAAAATAGTTCAAATTTTAATAGTAATAAAATCAAAATAACGATTTTGTTATTATTTCATCGTTAGGAGTATTAAATCGATAGACGGAATGGTCAATGTTAACAAATCTTCCTCTGTTGAATAATATTATTAAATATGTGTATCTTAATATATATAAAAGTCATTGTGTGTATTTATATTTCACACCTCCTACTAAACCACTGGACCGATTTCAACAAAACTTAGCACAAATATTTTATGCAACAGGAGAACCAACATAAGATAGGTGTTTTGGGCCCTGGGGGATGTCAAAAATGGAAAATATGAAAATACCGCATGTAGGGTATCAAATTAAAGGGGATTTCAATGCAAGTAACAATTTTTCATGCATATAAGCACTATTGAAAATTCTTGGGCCCTGGGGCTCAATAAATGGGTGGTTTTGGGGGAGGTCAAAAATGGAAAATATGAAACTGGACCGATTTCCACCAAACATGGCACACATTTTTTACGCAATGGGAGAACCAACATAAGATAGGTGTTTTGGGCCCGGGGGGATGTCAAAAATGAAAAATATGAAATATGAAAATACTGTGGGGTATCAAATTAAAGGGAATTTCAATGCAAGTAACAATTTTACATGCATATACGTACTATTGAATACATTTGGGCCCTGGGGCTCAATAAATGGGTTGTAATGGAGGGGTGTCAAAAATGGAAAATATGAAATATCATATGTGACATGCATATACGCACTATTAAAAATTTTGGGCTCAATAAATTAGTGGAATTGGCGGAGGGGTGATGTCAAAAATGGAAAATATGAAAATACCGCACGTGGGGTATCAAATTAAAGGGAATTTCAATGTAAGTAACAATTTGACGTGCATATAATTTATCATATAATTCTAAGGCTGTTTTCACAATTAATAAGTCTGCATCATCGTCAGCTTGTTTAACGTTAGCTTTCTTCTTCCAAATATCTCGTTAGAATTTCAATAAATCGAGTTTTATTAGTTTTATTCGAAAGAAATTGTTCTTGGGTCACTGTGACACACATATCTTCATAGAATAAAATATCTAAAGAGGAATTTTGATTGGTACGGCGATAACGCTCCATAGCTTTGATGCTGTTAGAATTGTTTGTATAGCCATCAAAAACTACAGTAACTTTTGATCCAAAGTGTCTCTTGACATAATTTACGTATCTTTGAAAAATACATTTGAACTTTTCATTTTTTGACCATACTACTCTATGCAGTAACATACCACCATCAATGACGTAAATGCAATCTTCAAGGTTAATCTCAGTGCGGTCCACTTCAAACATATCATATAGTTTAGACTTATCTGTTTTCCGAAATACACCTTCGTAAAACATAGATGTTGGGTACGGTGCAAGTTCATAACGCATGTAATCTTTTAATTCGTCGTCACTTTTTCTTGCTACACAAATGCGTTGAAATATAAACATTGGATCTATAGGGGCAATTTCCTCTTGAATTTTCAGACTACTATTAACACTTTTTAATGACAGTACTCTATTTTTTCGTTTAAACGAAACTTTATGGAAGTTTGTACCAGCAATTTCTTCTAACCCTGCTTTTCCAACCTCAAAAGCATTATGACAGTTAATATTATTACCGCCAGTAACTCCAGTAGATATAGACATTATTGAATCTTGATAAGGAAATGTCTCGTGACAATCAAACCAGGATTTTATTTTGAGAATATCTTCAGTATCTCGTTTTATTTGAGAATCTCTAGCATCTACATGCTGATCGGAAGTAGAAAATTGTATACCACAAAAATTTTCTACTTCTTCGCAGATATCATGTGTATATGGCATCGCTAAAATCCATTTATTTGCAGTACTGGTAGTTACTCCCTGTCCAATCATACCACCATCAACTTTCATGACTCTCATTAAGTCCTGTTCGATTGTCATATCAGTATGAGTTCCTGACCAGAATTTCTCAGTTCGTCTTACAGTACAAAATCTGTTATTTATAAAATTTTGAAGTTCTTTAATTTTTAAAGCGGTAGTTTCTGGAATTACATTTTGGTTTTGCATTGAGGTGAAAAGTTTTTCAGATTCTTTTATAAATTGATTCATATATTGTACATATAATAAGGCTGATTTCGTATAATTAAAATGTCCAGTCGCATAAAACTATGGCAACATTTGCTGAATAACTTGTAATTGAATTTTTATATTACCCATTTTTTCAGAGCGCGCAAATGCTTTTGCAATAGAGATCATTCGTATGTATTGTATCCATAATTTTGCAGTTTTACCGCATTCCTCAATTTCAATAATTTTTTCTAGAAATTTACCATTTAAGATGTTAAAACAATTATGATCTTGTACTTCTTTGTAAGTAAGATTGTCATCTAAAAATTCTTGTAGTAAAGATTTCATATTTGAATATTCAACTTCTGAAAGATTCATTTCCTCAATAATCTTTTTACACAAAACTATCCAAATTAATGTGTGGCCTCGTACTGCTCTAGCATAAGCATGGCCATCTAACATCTTATCTACAGTTCCTGGCGCATAGTAACAGCTTAATGCTTCTTTTAAACCGCTTCTGCCATCACATAACCGATTGAACCAAGAAAAGACATAAGCAGATGAAATCCTCCAAGTCGAACAATTACATTATGTATATCATCATCAGGTGAGGATTGGACCATTTTAAACGCTTTCTGATACAAAGGTTGATCGAAAGTAACAAAACAATTAAATAGATTTAAGTTTTCACTAGTTTTACAGCGTATTTTAAAACGGTGTATATTGTATTTTTGTCAGTTGGAGGAGAGTGTACAAAAGGCAAGCAAACAATTCTAGATAATGTATACGTCATATTTTCCAAAAGCTTGGACATAAAGGCATTCCAGCCAGTAATGCCTGGTTTGGTCACTCCATAAATCCAAAGCAAGTCAGCATTAGAAAAATCTATATTATTAAAACTCGGGTTATCTACTTTTTCAAAAACAATGTTTTGGAGTGCATGTGTATTAATATTTTCAAAAATTTGAAATGGTATTTTGTCAATTTTGCTAATTTCTTTTGCAGTAGGCTTAACTGTCAATCGTTTTAAGGGAACTTTGTTATAATAACAATCTCTGGGACTTACAATCATAATACCTCCCATACTATGAAAAGTATTTTTCCCGTCTATAGTATTGATGTTAATATCTGAATTGTCAAATGCCAATTGTGCAAAACAACCAGATCTAAATGGAGAACGTGGACTAAGCAATACACTATCCTCATAAAGTGTTGCTTCTTTGTATGATGAACACACTCCCAGATGCGACAATATATCTATAATTCGTTTTGAAGCAAATTTCCTGTGCAACATTACAGACAGACCAACTTGCAATGGTGATAGAAAGGTTCTAGGTCTTATGCAACTCATAATTGAATGAGTAATTGCTGTGCATTTTGTTTCATATGAACTAATATCACCTTTTTTATTTTTTAAAATTGTTTCTTCTATCAGAAACTGAAGGGATTCTGGGATATTCTCATTAATATTTTGGAATATATTATCACTTGGAGGATAAAATTCTGTATTACTTTTCTTCAGATTAACATCGTTTCGAATAATTGCTGCTGCAGATTTTAAGATTTTTCTTTTTTCTTCATTTTCATCTTTTTTTGAGGCTATCCATGTCTACGTTTAATTTTTTTAAATGGTCAAAAAATGGTGTCAGAAAGGCCAAAAAATTTTGTTAATTAACCACCCGAAAGTATTTTTAATAAGCTTTAATTTAAGCCGTCGTACACCTTTGTGCCACAATCTTGCCGTACTTTATGAGCACTCAGTTTTTTTGTGAATTGCGATTTTTTTGAGGTAATATTCGACATTTCAATATGAAATTTTTGGGGTTTATAGTACTCCACAAAGGTTACCTTTCCCTCAAGTTTTATCAACTTTCATTAATTTGTGTTAAAACAACAGCAATTTGTTTATAAACGCCATCGCCACTTTATTTATTTATTAACAATAATAATAACATCGACTTCCGTATTAAGGCTAGAAATGTTCTTAATTTATTATAGAATACTGAAAAAAATTCACATTAAAATCGGCTTGTTAGGGCCAAAGATATTTATAAAAACGCTATTTTGCAACTTAAATTGTTAATAAAAAAATAAACGGGTTGTTTTTACACAAAACTTAACTATTAGCTCAACTTGATCCCATTAACCAATTTGGCACACAAAAAATCGACTCCCAAAACAATTCACATTTGATTTTTATTTTGACTCCACTACACGTGCTCACAAATAAATAAATATTAGCATGTATAAAAAGTGTAAATAAAAACTTTAAACTGCAATTTTTTTACCTGTTTTATATGATAAAAACAAAAATATTTGTAATGTTTTGATTATAACCTTTGAAGAAATATCAACTGCGTTACTGCTCCGTTCTTGTATAGCAGATGTTTGTATGGCACACCACAACAATGGGTGTTGGGCGCGCAGCTACATTTACAGTTGCACACTCGAGGGGAATAGAACGCCGCGCCGTTTAAAAATTTTACCTGTTTTCTAGGGTCTTGTTTTTAGAGTATAGGTATAATCAGGTAAGAGAAATAACATGAATAGATAGATTTAGTATTGTAGTAGCTGTAACGTTAATTTCAAGTACTCAAATAAACCCACTTAAAAGATACATGTATGTAACGCAAAGGAGGCACCTTTTTTTAGTATACACAATTTTTATTTATTTTTTTTAATTTCGAAAATGATTTTAATTTTCATGAGTATAGTTTTTGATGCAGAACACTTGCAGCTTTCAAATACAATTTTTTGTATTTCGATATCTCTATTTTTAAGATTAATAAAGGCAGATAAACTCTGAATTTTCGAGTAAATTTAAAATACGTCGAAATACTCACTTTTGAAAAGGTGTTTTTTTTTTTTAATAACTTCAAAAGTAGTTTTCATTATTATAAAATAAAAAGTTTATCTCTTTTAAAGGTAAATTAGTAAAGAACTACTATTTTTTTAAATTTTATTGTATAGTACTTGTAATTTTGTGGTTTCACTTCTTTTTGTATCTACAGTAAATATTTATACACTATATTCTTTATGTTCAAATAAAATATTTATGTAAAAATCAACAAATTTTGAAAGCTATACTGTTCCCCTTCAAAACAAGCCTTTATTTAACTGGCTATGCTTAGATTAAAGAAAGTTATGATATTTTTGAATAGACGCGCCTGGCTAATTTAGCGAATTACGCAAGATCGGGGGCAAACGCTCTTTTTAAAACGCAGCGCTCATCATTACCAATTTTCAGGAAAACAGTTCCATTAACGTAAAAATATGTAAGGAGACTTTCTGAAGGAAATTGTTTGCTCTTCAATATACACCTTTTTATTTCTTCCAACTTTACATATTTACGGAGTGCTTTACGAAAATCTGTCTTTACAATTTTTCCAGACCATTTTCAGAAAACCCTAGAAAGGTAAACATGCAAAGATTTTTTTATATTAATTATTAACGTTTATTTAACATGTGCACCAAATATTGCTTTGCCCCAATTTTTTATCAAGTCAAAATCTCTGGCGACTGGACTACTACCAGTTTCGATGATTACCATTTGGATTGAATACCAGCGTAGCCAGCTTCATAAAATGCTTGGACCAAATCACACCAGAAGGAATCTCAACAAATCCGGATAAAGTGGACTCCATCATGCGCTTCCCTGAACCAAAGAACATCAAGCAGCTACAGAGTTTTCTGGGATTGTGCAATTTTTATCGAAAATTTCAGAGGAACTATGCACATGTAACAGCAAGATTGAGTGCAGTACTCCAGAAAAATAAGCAGTGGAGATGGGGATTAGTGAAACGAGAGGCGTTCAACGAAATTAAACAGAAATTTAGTAAAATGATAATGATGAACCACCCTGATTTTAATAAAACATTTTTCTTACAGATGGATGCTAGTAATGTGGCCGTAGGTGCGGAACTCTACCAAGAGGATGACGAGAAGGAACACTTAACCATCGCATTTGCGAGCAGATCATTGTTGATGGCAGAGAAGAATTATACCACCACTGAAAAGGAACTGTTAAGCATTGTGTTCGCCGTCGGCAAATTCAGAACTTACATCTTGGGAAACAGGACAGTAATCCGCACTGATCACAAGGCATTATCCTTCTTAAATACATGTAAACTCGCTCACAGCCATCTAACCAGGTGGGTACTTGTTTTACAGGAGTATAATTTCGAGTGGGAGTACATCAAAGGGACAGACAACAAGATACCTGATACTCTTTCCAGGGTAGACATGTTGGACAACAAAACGGGTAGAGATTTGAAGGAAATCGAAATTTTCCAGATAAGCAGGGAGGACAGAATTTTTGGAGAAGAGTTAAAGGACATCAGAACCATGCAACGAGCAGATGGTAAGTCAGGTAAGATTATAGATAGTCTAGAAACGGAATTAGCGGAATCAGAGTATAGTCAGCATGTTCAGATTTATCAGGTGTTATTATTTAAGAAAGTAGTAGGGGATGAGCGTGATTGGAAATTAGTTGTGCCAGAGGGGTTAGTAGATAAGATCGTTTGGGATTGTCATTTAAGATATGGTCATTTTGGGGCGAAGAAGTGTGTCAATGTATTGAAAGAGTCATGTGTTTTTAAAAATATGGAAAGAAGGGTTAGAAAATTGTTAAGGGGTTGTGATTTGTGTCAGAAATCGAAGGTAGTAAATTATAAGTAGAAGGGGAGATGAACTTTATAAAAGTGAATAGACCTTTCGATTTAGTTGCGGTAGATTTGTTTGGGCCATTGCCGAAGGGTAGAGGCGGAGTGATGTATATTTTTGTGATGCTTGACACTTTTTTCTAAGTATGTGAGATTGCATAGTGTTAAAAGAGCTACCAGTCAGGTATTGAGTGAAAAGGTGACCAAGGACTACATGATACACGTGGGTAAGCCAAAAGTAATTTTGTCAGATCATGGGCCACAGTTCATCAGTGGGAAATGGCGTCAGACCCTAGGATGGGAAGGAATCATCACGAAGCATACGGCTGTGTACCATCCCCAGTCCAACCAGGCTGAGCGTGTAATGAGAGAGATAGGCAGGATCTTTAGAGCCTATTGTCACGCTAAACACAGCGAATGGCCGTTGTACGTCAGAAGAGTAGAGACTTGGCTGAACAGTACCACCCACGAGTCCACCGGCTATACACCTCACGAGTTGATCAAAGGAACACGCCCCCCGAGAATTTTGGAACAGCTGTTTGATTACCCACCGGAGAGTGAGAAAGCGGATGTGAGCATAAAGATCAGGTTGGCCAATGAGAACTTACTGAGCAAGGGAGAACAAAGAAAACGTAGGCACGACGCAAAAGGTAAGTGGATGAAATACGAAGTAGGAAATTGGTATTGGTGAGGAGACACGATTTGTCGAGCGCTCAGGATAAGGAGATCAAGAAGTTTTTCTTACTCTATGAAGGACCGTATGAGGTAATAGAAGTTAAGATGAAGAATTCATATGTATTACAGAACAGAGAGACAAGGGAGATAGTAGGGACACACAATGCAACAAATTTGAAATTGTATTGGTCATCATAGGAATTTTAACAATGTTTATTATTAATATTAATGTGTGGATGAAATTTAATTTGATTTTATATGTTTGCAGAAGGGACTCTCCCCCATTTTCGGGACGTCACGACCTTACCAGTCCTGGCCGTGGTTTTCGGCAATTGGAGGTGGGCCATGGTTGGAGGATCTTCCTTTGGGTGGTGAAACAACAATGGTCCGGCTCCACCAAAATTGGTAGAAATTTGAAAATTTACACCACATATTGAACGGGGAGGGGGACCCCTAAAGGTACGTGACAAATTATTTTTTTTATACACTCATGGTGCAGCGGTTAGGTGTACCTGTCACGTACCTTCACTGCCTCAGAGTGTTTGTAAATAATGGAGGCTATGTATATATGTATATATATATGAAAGGCAGTGCATGCAAATTAAAATTTTAGTGTCAGTGGCGAAACCAAATTTAGCCACTGACCGCAGTTCCAGTGTAATCTGAAAAACTTGAGTTTTGTTGCTCCTGGGCTTGGAGTGAGGCAGACGGCGGGTTGGAATAAATGGGAAAATAAGAGGAATAGATCTGGTGATAAAGGGATTAAAAAGGGGACGTGAATTCACGTAGTGTGTCTGCCTGATTCCAAGTCTAGACGCTGCAAAACCCCATTTTCGGCGATCACAGATTCACTATTAATGATAAGAAGAATTAGCCTCCTAAGTGTACAAAATTTTACTGTTGTATAGTTCGGATTGTTTATGCATTTAGATTTATATCAGTAGCTGTATTTTATTTAGTGTAAAGAGATGACCAAGTATAATTGTAAAGTTTGTAGTACCAGTGAGAGATGGGACATGAAGAAGTGTATAGAATAAAATAGAAACTTGTTGTCATGCAAGATATGTGGGTAATTTTGGGGGGGGTTGTGTGGTGTTAATAGAAGTGCTATACTTAGGGAGTGCAGAAACTGCAAATGTAGACGGATTAGTTTAGTTATTAAGTGGCTAGTACGGTGGTGGCATGTGCCACCGTAGGTAGCGATAAGTGTTGGGGGTAACAGGGAGTGTTACCCCCATCGGAGGCCAAAATGGCATAAAATACACGGCACACCCTTTTATACAATTTTATATTGTATACTGATAGATTGCCGTGCCGTGTATAATAATGACAATGATAACATGCCTGAAAGTAGAGTTGATTTCCCCGATTTTTCGGGCGATTACTGCCTTACCAGCACTAATCGTGGTTTTGGCTAGTGGTCAGCTATGGCCATAAATTAAGAACCTTGACCATAGCTGACTTGAAATTGGTTTATATTTGAAATTGATGGGGGGTGACATTAGGGGAAATCCCCGGAAATTATGGAACAGTGGCTGCCACTCTGTTCGAGTAGGAACAGCAAGGCCAGGTGGTAGACCCGTTTAAGGGCGTATAAATTTGTAACATGGGTATAATGATATCTAATAATTTCCAATGTAACGCTGAAGCAAGGACACGGAGATGATAAATTCCTCCACCAATGCCGTCCTTGTGGAAGCACATGGGCGCAACAGTCCAACAGAAAAAACAATAGTGTGTGTGGCTGGGTGGTTGCTCAGGGGAGCAACGAATTTAAAATTTTGTGACTTAAAGATGATGACTCGCTCCTGAAGTAAGTAAATAATTGTATCATGATTTGAGAAATAGTTGCATTAGATGTTTATTATGCTGTGTTTATTCTATCTTATAAATGTATTAGTTTATTGTGTTAGAGGTAAGTGTTGATAAAATGTGTAATTTGTATAATTTTGAAATGTGTTTATGGTAAGGTCATTCACCTTGCTAAGAAAATCAGCTGATCCGCTGTAGAATGTCACTTATAAATTGTTTGCTAATTTCCAAGGTAACTAATGTTTGAAGATAATGATTTTAATGTGTTAAAGAGTGTATTTTAAATGATGACAAAATGATGGAAGTAATTTAATATAGTTAAGATTTTTAAATGGTGTGTAAAAGGTGATAAAATTGATTTTGGGTGATTAATATTTTGTTGGGACATGTAGATCAGTCCATGTTACGTTTAAAGGGGTAATAGAGAGAATAATATTGTTATGAAGTAATGTAATGTAGAATTGGAGATGTGATAGTGACACAGTAGATATGGGGAAATATGTAGAGTAATGATTGATATATTGATGTAATAAATAAGTGGAGATATTTTGTTGTAGTTGAAGTGATGTAATGAGAATGGTAATTAGTTGATGGGAATTTTGTAAGAGGGGGTGGTGTGGTAGGAGTCCGCAACAAAAGGGTTGGGACGGGAAGGGACCTTTTAGCGCTGGAAAGGGTCGCCTAGGTAGAATCCAGGGACCAGATAAGGGAATGAGCTTTTGGGGGGGGGAACACACATCCTGAGTACAAAGGGGTAGAGAGTATTTTTTTTATATAAAGGTAGAAGTGATGCGAATTGAGTTGAGTAGTAAGTTGGGTTTAGAGAATGTTTGATAGATGTTTTGATAGAGAGGGGTGTCATGTTAGTTAAAGCTGTTAGTGATGTTAGAGTCAGGGGGGTAAGGATTATAGATATATAAATGCCAAGTTGATACAATCAAGTTATTATGAGTAAATAAATCACCCAAACTAATGGAGATTGAGAATGTTAAAGAAAGAGAGTCATAGTAAAAATATAAATTTTAATTGAAACAAGTGACAAACTTTAATAGAATTTGAGAATAAAGTAAAGTTGTAAAATGTGTAATTTTGAGTAATTTAAATGCCAATTTTATTATTAATTGTAATAATACTATGTTAATTTTAAAGATCATATTTTATTATGTTGTTGTGTTAGAAGATAGAATTTTTAAAAGATGTTTAATGTATTTTCTGATGTAGACTATGTACAACCTATGTAGGTCAAGGTTGTGGACTTGACCCAGTTTGATCAGCTGATGGGTGATGTTATAAACTAGACCAGTTTTGGCAATGAAGGGATGCAGATTTTACTGTTTAATTGATTTAAATAATTTTAAAATTTTTTGAATATGGAGAAAAGTATATTTTAATAAATTTAATTTTTTTTTTTTAACAAAAAAAAACAAATTTTTTATTTCTGTGCCTGCCATCTACTTAATGTTTTGAATTTTGATTGTATTATGGTTTATGTGTATTACTAGGGTTTTATTGAATTATATTGTTTAGTATGTATGTATAATCAAATGTTAGGATAAATGAGTTCATGTGTAGTTCGATGTTCAATTTATTTGTTTTTCTAATTATTAATAATAACGAAGAGAATTAAGCAATTCAGATAAAAGATTTTATTTTTGATTTTGAAGAAAGTAATGGAGATAGAGCAGTTTGATTTCAACTTAAATAAATTTTTTGAATGTAAGAATAAATTTTTTGCTAGGATGTAGTAATAAGTGTGTGTACAAGCCCAGTAACTGCTAAAGGCATGCCCAGTGTGCATGATAAGGGGGAACATATCGGTTGAGGATCTGGCATGGTATAAGACCAGGGGTTTGGAGTTAGGGATAGCATGTTAGAAGGTTAGGTGCACTGTGGTGCGTGTCTGTTCGATTTTATGGTGTTGGGATCTCGTATAGAGAAGTCCAGTGATCTTGTTCAGATGCGGCCATAGTCGCCGAGCCAGGGGGGTAGTTTACCCATGATGATAAGATTTAAAGGGGGTTGTTGGCACCATATCATCACCGATCCTCTTAGGGGTTTAGCAATGACATTTCTTCTGTTTCGGCAGAAGATCTCTTATTGGGGGGTATTGTAACGGGGCAAAAGGGGGGGGCTTTTATTTTATTAAATTTGGGTTTTTATTTTATTAAAATATTTTAAATTCATTTTTCATCTGTGGGAACAGCCACGTGTTAAATAAACCGTAGTTAGAACAAAGGACTTGTGAGGTGATGCCAATACGTTGGAATGCGTCAACGTGCAATCACGCCATACCATTCTTGGAACTTTGTGGCTGTGTGACACCAGCACACAAGCGCGCTAACTCCAGCAGGTGCACAGACGACGCCAAGTTAGTAAAACAACATGGCTTAGAGACGAAGGTTTTGTTCGCACGTGGTCCGAGCTGGAGGATATAAGTTTAAGTCCTGCCCACATTTGTGACGTCGACCAGTGAACACTAAATATCGTCAACGTCTAACACACGAAAATCACATGTGTAGGCTGAACAGTAACAATGACTTTGGTACACAAGGCAATTGCTTTCCACCTTGTCCGACCGAAATCTAGTAGAGGGGACTTAGAGACGCTACTCGCAGTCTCTCACTGAAGCTAGCCTGCGCAGGCAGCCCGCCAAACAGGGCTCAACAATAACATTTTAACATCAAATAAAAGTGAGTGTCGTTTTTGTCAAAATGCGGTAGTGAGCGGTTTTCAGAAGAAATTGACATCATGAATTGTTTTCGGACATACAGATCAAAATTTTGAGTGATGCACCACGAAGTCGGGGAGACTCCACGTGGCCGGCAGGGGTATATGTATTAATTTTAGTTAAAATGGGGCGTATTTATCTTTAAAGGGGTTTTTAAAATTGAATGTATGTGTGCGTGAGCAGGCTGGGCAGCTTTCATAAATATAATATGTTTATGTTAATTTGTATTTGTATGTTAATATTATGGTTTTGCTAATAATCAAAGAAATAGTTTTGTACCCATATTAAAAATATGGAAAGAAATGCTCGATTATGTTTATATTTTGGTGGGATTATGTTTATAAAATTATAAATGGGAAAGAGATTTTAATTTGATTCCATAACTACGCCTCATGGCGAATGGCAATGTGCTTTGTTTCCGAAATAGAATAGCATGCAACTATGTGGGGTGTAACTGTGAGTAACTATAATTTAGAAAAATTAAACAAAAGTTTTCTTTTCACTATATATGTTGTAATAAGACGAGATTGGCGGTGTTAAAAAAGTTATTATGTGTGTATTTTGATTTCGATTTAAGGTTAAGTTAAGTTATGAATCGATTAGTATTTTACAATTTAAAAATAATGAACTCTTTTCTAAAATAATTGCACTAATAATTAATAAATACTGTTTGATTAGTAATGGTTGATCAATTTAGTGAATAAAGCGTTAATCGCTGGTCGACTGATGAAGGTAGCCGTAGCATCGATCTGGCAGCGAAACTCCTCTTCTAGGTTAATTGTCGTCAAAGTACGTAATGTTAAGTCTCGTCTGGACAACAAAATTTATAATAATATACTTTCACGTACCTGATCGTGATACTAGAAGTTCTGAAGTTCACTTATAATAATTAATAAGCTGCCAAAAAGGTATTTAATACCAGCTTGCTTTATTGACAAGGTTAGATCACTCCTTGGTTGATAAGGGCGCCACACGGGTTTATTTCGGGAAAATCCCATGAAAAACCAATTAATGAGATTTAATCTTTGATAATTTTCTTTAAAACTGGTGTTAATGCTTATTGCACTTACGGCAATTCAAATCTAACAACATGCAACCTCTATTCAGAGTTATTTTTATATTCAAAATTAATTATTAATTCACTCTTTGAAATAAATAGAGTCAAGGTTTATACTGATAACAAACGGGTTTTATTCTTACCCTTGAGAATAAATTCAAACAATTACAAGTATGATAGATACATTAATATAAAATTGCAATTACTTCGTTCTTTTACCCTACGAACTAGCTCAGATAGAGCAAATCAACTCTTATGGTTATTACCAGATTCATTTTTAACTAAATATTATTTTCATATCTCAGGCGTAAGCTCTTTTAAATACAAGAAAGAACTACTTTATGCCTATACAGTCGTTAATGACAATATTTGCTAATTCGGCCTCTTTTTTTTAATTCGTACCTATTTCTAGGTTATGCGTTGGTCACGCTGACTTAATTATTAACAAATATTTTTTATCACTTAATACTAATACAAATCTTACGTGGGATTAACAAATCCGCTAAATAAATTTGATCACAGTGTAACAGATAGAAAGTTTTGATGTTTTTGCGTCAGTACAATTTTGTGTTGAAGAAATACAAGTGCACACAGATTAATAAAATGAATTGTCACAATGTTACCTTTTTTATTTCAATCTTATAGATTAAAATTTATTTCAAACACTCCAGCGGTCAGATTATAGTGACCCTGGTTCATTACACTTCACACGAACTAAGAACGGAGAATAATAGTCCTCTTCTAACTAAATTCGGACTAAGTTAAATACTGGTTAATAATCTTTCTCTCGTTCTAAATATCGCGCACAAAAATAAAAATAATTACTTCACATCAATGCACTTCCTGTTGATAAATTGTTGTGTAGTTATTTTGTCTTGACGAAACGGTTAAATGGATTCACTGTTTACATTATACTCTAAGTTATTAAAAATTTTGGGGTGGCGAGCGACACCTTCTCGCTCGAGATGATTGTCAAAAGAGTGTGGAATTCTCTCGGTTTTTGATTATATACCCCCTTGCTTCATGGGGCTTAGGTGATTAATTCGTTTAATAAGCTATTTTTTGATTGGCTCCGACAGCCATTACAAAAATGACGCATTGTTTTCTAACCGTCATTTGGTGAACTTGATTGACTGTTGGGTGTGTTGTTATTATTACCCAACCAATTTTTCACTTTATAATTACAAATGATGCTAACGCACGCTACGCACTTATTACAGTTGCGATCGCGAGTTTATTACTATCACATTACAGAATAGTTCATGAGCTTTAATTTGATATGACTTAACACTGGTTTTAATCGCACTTTCTCTGACACTGCTAATAAATAATGTTCAGAAACATGGTTTCGCACTGTCTTCTGCTAGCGAAGCCAAATACGATTATTACCTATCTAGCTATATTTAGTGTTTCATATCACGTTTTCTTGTAAACGTCTTTGTCGGAACACTGACACATTCGTCGTTATACTTAATATCTATTTATTGAATACAGTTATTAAATCTTAGCTTAACTATGGTGATACATTATTATGAAGAATCCTTATTTACTTAATTACATTTTGTTTATCCTACTCAACTTAATGTTACTCATTAATAATTGAGTGGTGATATTCACTGTTACATTTATTTATATTGATTGTTCAGTAGATTTTATGCACACTAGTAGTCCTTTCTACTTATTAATTCACTGACAATCGTTTGTTTAGGCGTAGCCTAGGCATACCTTTAGCATCGGTTTATGCCTTAATAATGGTCATTAGTTACATTTGGTATAATGAGGAAGTTACTTATTCATATAAGGTTTCCTCTTACAAGTATCCTTACTTCTTAATATTACCTTTGGGGTTTGCAATGCTAGTTTTAACTTTACATTGTGGCCATAGCTAGTCTTAGTCATAGGCATTGTTATTTACTGGCCATGGTTCATTTATTTTCAGCCAAGTACTGTTGCTGATATTATATTATTCTTGTCATTCTTTAATTAATTTTATAAACATGTGACTTTACATTTATGTCATTGACTGGCTTGTTTGACAGCTTATAGTGAACTTGGCATGTCCATTAGTTAGAGTCAGTCATAGTATTTGTTGTAGTGTCATCCAGTGTATTCCTTACTGCTTCTTGGGATCCTCTATCTTCTTTCTTCTTCATTGGTCCTTCTCTTCTTTGCTACTTTCATCATTAATTATTCCCTTATATTATTTCCGTCTCCTTATTTATTCTTTTGGTACACGTCTAGGTTATATAACATTTTGTTGTGTTACAATGTCGTTAGAGTATTTATTTCGTACCCCACACTGTTTCTGGCCTCGCTTAAGAACGAAACCTGGGACCCTAGTGAGAAGTAATAGTGGTAAGTACACAACTATAAAGCATAATTATTAATAACTAATAAAGGTAAATAATTTGTTTTTATACATTATGACTCAAACCATCCTTATAGTTACAAACTGGCACCCTTTCGAAGCATGGTTTTCCACCTACTTAATTATAAACTGGACAAAATAGAATACATAAAAGAAACAGCCACAATAAAAAAATAGCCAGAAATAATGGATATAACTAATACTTAATAGATAATTTAATAACAAGGATGAAAAATAAAAACAATAGGCCTACAACTAACAACTGCTCAGAATCCATTAGCAATAGAACAGAAACAAACTTCCTTTCACTGCACTACACAGATGAAAATTCCTTAAAAATAGGAAACATTTTCAAAAAATTTGGCTTAAATCCAGGCTACAAAATTAAAAGGCATAATTTAAACAAGAAAACACAAGTTACGCCAAAAGAAGAAGCCAAAGGTGTTTATATGATTACTTGTAATGCAGGGAAATAAGTTTGTAATAAAAAGTACAGGCCATGAGGCGAGTGATGAAACTGTCTTGGTGGTGCGCAGTGGCAAAGAGAAAGAATGCGCATGCACGGGACAGCGGCTAGGGACAACAACCCATCAGTTGGCTTAGGTCTCCGTACGTGGTGATTGTGTTATTGCCTTTCTGAAAACATTTCAGTGTATTTCCAGTGTTGTGTAGCTGTTGTCTCCAGGAATGTCTGGGCCATCATTGTCACATCATACAACGTCAGCAAGTAAGTCTGTTGAGAGAAAAGTGATCCACAGCCAGAGCAGGCAGATTATTGACAATGTTTACGATTATATGAAAAAAGAAAATGGCAGCTTAAGTGAAAAAGCTTTACTAACTAAAGTGGCCCTGCTTGCGGTGTATCTTTTAGTAGTGTTAGAAGAATTATCAATGAGCATAATAAAAAGTCTGGTACATCATCGCCTAAGTTCAGTACTCCAAGAAAAAAGAGGCCTAGAAAAAATTTGAAAACTACATTCGATGATTTTGATTTATCTTTAATCTGTAAGACAATTCATGAATTTTATCTAAGTGAGGGTGAAATGCCTACGCTCAAAGGAATACTACGTGTATTAAAGAATAAAATAGATTTAAAGGAAGTGTTTGGTGTGTCCGGAAGGTTGTAAAAAAATTAGGTTTCCGCTGGAAGAAAACAGAATCCAACTGAAAATTACTTGTTGAGGAAAGCGATATCCGAAATTTAAGGTTAAACTACTTGGTGAATGTTGACACATATAGGAAAGAAAAGAGGCAGATCGTATACATGGACGAAACATATTTCCATAGTACAACAACGACTGAGAAAACCTGGACGGATAGCACAGTTGGCGGGCTAAAGAAATCAGTCAGCAAAGGATCACGAGTAATTGTTTTACACGCAGGAGGCGAGGAGGGATTTGTAGCCAACGGTTTATTAATGTTCAAGTCTGGATTAAAAAAGGGAGACTACCACGGGGACATGAACTACGATAACTATGAGGAGTGGATCAAGGAACAACTTATCCCAAACCTGAAGCCTAACAGTGTGTTTGTGTTAGTTATCGATAATGCGCCATATCAGAACAAACAGGTCAACCCGGCGCCAACCTTATCGTGGAAGAAACAAGATATGCAAAAATGGCTGACTGACAATGGAATTCCTTACTGTGAAAGTGTGATGGTACAATTCTGGTACAATCATACTTTTATAAAAATATGGTCCTAAAAACCATAATTATGGTATTTTATTCCCTAACTATTTATTTTGTAATAAATTTTGTAATATTTCATAATCCCTATAAAGTTTTGGTGAATAAACTATAGAATATTTTATACAATGCATATTGGAATTAACAGGATTTCGATCGAATTCATTGAAAAGCTGCAATTGTCGCAAAAAACTATGTCACAGATAGCGGTAAACAAGCCTAGCCCATGATGATGTCAGCCAAAGGAATGCATACTTTTGTAAACAAACGAGGCTTGGCAGTACAAACAAAAGACTGGTGACGTAGTTTTGCCCCACCTACGCAATGTTTAACAAAGACTTTTAGTCATTTTCGTCCAGACAGTGAACCGAGCCGGCCGGCATATTCACTGAGTGTGACTATTTAAATTTTACACCACCAAAAGTGGTTTAATAACTATTGTCGAAATATCGGAAATGTTGGTGTGGTAGCTGGACTTGAGTAGGTGTCATCGGCTGAGGGATCTGCAATTACGTGCAGCTAAATCTGCCAAAGTGTTATTCGAGGGGGACACTACGGTGTGGGCCCTAAGACAATGTAAAAAAAAAACAGATTTTGCATGGTGGCAGGATTCAAGTAGTGCGGTGAGACCTACCCAACAAACAGAAGCTAAGTATCAGCTGTCCATTATTTATATCATTCAGTAAATTCATAACTAAAGTACAAAATTTTAAATGACCAAAATTAGTCATTTAATAAACAAAATGAGCTCATAAAAACAACTAAAAAATTGGACCAGAGAGAGAGAGAGAGAGAGAGAGAGAGAGAGAGAGAGAGAGAGAGAGAGAGAGAGAGAGAGAGAGAGCGTGAACAAAATAATATTAACAAGTGCTGGGTTGTGCCAATATCATTTATTGTTTATCATGTTTATTATATAGTAGTTGTAACACATGTTTATTTTGGAGGGTCTGAAAATGTTTAAAGGTGAATATATGTTTACCAGATAAATGGGACTACGCCCCGAGGCATAGTAAAAACGTGCATGTTTGGCACATATTAAAGTCTTTTCAAATATGTAAGTAGGGTTTTTATATAAATAAAGGGTAATGTCATTGGTAACAAATACAAGCACGAGCGAGTTATTTCAGGTAATACATTTCGCAATTACTGGTTCGCTAACACGAATTCTGGACCACATGGTAAGTCTCATATGTTGTTGTACAGTGTGGTAACATGGCGCCTGATAAAATCTCAAAATAATTAAATTACAAAATCATTAATTTGTAACAGAGAAATTAAAGTTACATTGGCGCGGCCGAACTTGGACTCGATATAAAATATAATTTTATGTGGAGTATACCTACCAGGAAAGCGGAATAATTGCCTGAAATAATTTCGAAAGTACATAAACACGTGTGTAAGGTAGGGTTAAGTTACGAGGTTATAGACATATATGTGTTAGAGATATAATAACCAACATGAGTACCAATGACAATAAAACATTAGAAGTCAGTGCAACTGATGAAAATTTGACTAGTGAGATGGATGTTCCATTAACACAAATTAGTCAGATTGGCGAGTCGAGTACGACTGCATTTGTACAATCAGAGACAGTAACAATAACCTCCATCTCAAGTAGTCTGGAAAATAAAACAGATGGTACGGCTGCAATGATGCAGTTACTATTAAATAAATTCGATGAACAAAGTAACAAATTCTATATAAAGTTAGATGAAATAAAAAACAAAGTTAAAAGACGTAATGAAAATCTTGTTAAACAATGTGACAAAGTAATTAAAAAGTTGGATGAGCAGTTAATCCAAATAGAGAATCAGAAGGTGAGTAACAGTGATAATTTGAATAATGAGTTTACAGTTAGTAACAATGGCATAATTAAGAATATGGTGTTAGAAAAAGATGATGAGAGTATTATGAGTGATAATGAGGTGTTTGAGTGTGTTGAGTCAGAGAGAGAGCTGAGAGAAAGTACATTTTTAAAAGGGGTGCAGGGGTTAGAATTTTCCTTTGATGTTGTGTTAGGGGGTGAAGTCAAGTCTTCACGTATTTTTAATAAGGACGAGAGTTCCTTAAATTTATATTTGGGAGACGATAAGTCTACAAATAGAGTTCCTTGGTGTTTTTGTGTACCTCATAGGTGGTACAGTAATTTTGAGTTAGTGACCCCTGCATATTTGGAGAGAGAAAGTGTAACTTGGTGTTATGGTGAGAAATATATAAAGAGAGAAAGTGTAGAGAGGTATTGTGAGAGATATGGTGAGAGAAAGAGAGAAATTTTTAAAGTAAATAGAAAGTACGGAGAATTGGTAGAAAGGTTAGGAGTAGAGATGGTGGATGAAAATAATAAATACTTACCTTATAGTAAAATTGAGATAGTAATAACAAGAGATGATGAGAAAAATGATAACAATTACTTACCTGGGGAAGTAACAGGTGTAGTAGTAGAAAATTATGATAATAATTCTGATGACAATATGACTAATACGATTATAACATATCATTCTGATGGAGACAGAACTATACCCGATCGTTACCTGGCATATAATAAATTAATAGGAAATACATCTATTAATGTAAACGAAATTGTGAGTGAATATAAAATGTTTGATGAATATTATAATGAGTATAATTGAGGCGGTGAATAACAGAACTCTCCTTCTCCGGCAAGGATGATTTTTCACAAAGTGAAAAAAACTCACTGCAAAGGTAATATTGAAGTTTTTGGGTCGAAATTTTTTTGTAAATAGGCATAGCATACAAGAAGCTAAATACAAGAGTAAAAAAAAAATATTTAATGCATTAAACTCGATTCATTACCAAAAACAAATTGGAAAAGGAGAGTTTTGTTGCAATAAAGTTTTTTAGACAGTTTTGTTGCAACTCACACCTGTAAAAGGAGAGTTTTGAAATTAATAAAAAATCTCAAATAAGAAGAAAAGAGAAATGTGTATTTGGTGTAATTGTGTGTTTTACATTATAAAAATTTATAAAAAAATATAAAAATTCAAACTAATCTAAACTACCAAGTCATCTACTTCATCAATATTGTTTATTCCGTCATTTTCATTTTCAGGTGTTGATCCACACCAGGAGTGTTTCCCTCATTATCATCGATCACCATCTTGTAATAGTTCAATTCTGGGTTCAGCCTCCAATCATCTCCAAAATGGCTTTTTAACAGCTTGTCGACATCCTTCAGTTTAGCTAAATTCACAGGAACTTTGTTTTCCAAGGCACGAGGAACGATATTGCAAATTTTTTTCCCGACCTTCATGATAGATTGTGAGGTGCCAATGTTACTTCTGTAATGCACCTCTCCTTGAACTAGTACTACTTTGCGCTTTTCACTTTTTTTTTAAATGAAACGTTTTGCTTGAGAAAAACGAAAATGCCAACTAGCAGGTCGCTTGATCACACTTTGAACTGCTGTTTTCCAATCTTTAACTGGTACTTCAGACCCCAACCTCTTTACAGTAGCAAAGTCACTGAAAATATCCAAATATTCTGATGGTGTTATAATAGTTTCTCTCTTTCTTATTACCTTTTCTATTCTTCCAAATACCCTGTCCGGGGGAAGAAATGAGTGTCCTACCACAGGGTACATCACTATTACTTCTTCGATAGTCGCAGGAGCAATTTCCTAAAACCATTTTGCAACCATTGCTATAATCATTGTGTTTTTATTTTGATCTGGGCAGCCATCCGCACATAGGAGAATTGTAGTTTTTCCCTTTAGGTCAACACAGTTTAAGGAATCCCAAATGGCAGAACATATTTCGTTTGAACTTTTATAGTGTTCGTTTTCCAACCACGCATAAACTGTTACATTCTCTTTGTTCTGTTTAGTTTTTGAGTGCCCTTTAACAACAGTAAGATTATACTGATATAACTGCCTGCTATAGTACGCAGATTGATCAGGAACTTTTGGTAAGACCAAATTCTTTTGACAATCAAACGATAAAACTAGCTGGTTGTCCTCATTTTGATTTTTCAAGATTAAGTAAAAAGCGGAAGCTCTTAGTTTGTGGACTCGGAGTCTCATTATCAAATAATTTTTCTGGGTAGCATTTGTTGAAATTTTTATTTGAGACTGTAACTGGATGCACGTGGAACATGCATCAGTGGTAGGAGTCTTGAAGCTCATATTAAAATCAAAATTAAAAATGTTCCTAAAAAAACTGTATTTAACTTTATTTTCTGCTTTATCAGTGTTTTCATTGTACATGCGCCAGAGCTTTTTCAAATTTAGTTCACAAGGCAAGTAAAGCCTGGTACTTTTGTCTCTTGTGTAGTGAGACTCTACAGGTTCAAGTTTTTTTAAGAACTCAGTGACTAGTTTTTTTCTGTTTTCATTGAACTTCGAACGCCAGTCTCCACCTCTGTTTTCTTTAGGTGGAAGCCCAGTTGTTAGATGTGTTGTGCACAAATTTTGTACCCTGTATTTCGAAACTCCAAGAATAGTGAGAAAAGATTTGGCACATACCTGAACAGGTCCTTTTTTTGTAGGGATGAAATAAGAATTGGAAGTTGTTTTTCTAGAGGAGCCAGCGATTTTAGCTCATGATGTTCTCGCAGGTTTATTTTGTGCAGTATATTTGAGTAGAAATGAATCCTGAACAACTTTTCTTGAGGTGGAGTAAAATGCCTGATGAAATCTTCTTATGTCTTGCATGCCTACGGTTGAACATTTGAATGTCTTGGTGTTGTGGTTACAATCTGGTTTTTTTGGAAGTGACTTCGCCTTGTGCTTGAAACCAAACACTAAAATACAAAATTGCTCAGAACCTAGGCCTGCATATTTAGTTAGTGATAGCTGAATAAATATTAAAAAATTTTGAACACCTTACCTATCATCCCTGAGTTTGGTTTGTTTCCAGTTCTTAACACTTCTTTTCCTTTTCCTGCCACGTCCACAATCGGCACTGGTGCCGCCATTTTCTTCCATTTTATAAAACTATAAAAGATACTAAACTTCGAAAAACAACTTAAAATATGAGGAAATAACTTTAACGACAAAGGCAGATCAATGCTATTGCAACAAAGGTAATATCGCTCTGCAATTTGAGGTTATGTAGGAAAAACCATGTGCTTTCCTGTGGCTTACAGTCAGCTGATTCAATGTTGTTGGAATAAAAAAAACACACATGTTTGATTGATATGAAACACTAAAAACAGACTGTTAGGAAAATAGAACAACTGATGTTTGGAAAAGGATAGTTTTGGTCCATACTGAAAAACACTAAATATGATTGGCATTGGAAAAAGACAGCTTTGTGGCAACAAATTAGTAATGGAAAAGATTAGTTTTGTTGCACTTTCACTTATAGAAAAAGAGAGTTTTGAAAACAACTACTGTTTTTAAGGCCTTTTATTGTATGGAATAGAGCTGTATTGTTGCAAAAAAAAACAGTTTTATTCGATGCAAAACTACTGCCTTTAAAATACCCCACCTCTAACTCATTTTTTTTAACTTGTGGAAAAGGAGAGTTCTGTTATTCACCGCCTCAATTATATAATTCATTTACTAAACAATAAGATAAATAGACATAAGATTAGAATGTTATTCAACGATGGAGGATAGATTGTTTTAATTGTGTAATGAACATTTAATATATGTGAAAAGTGGTTTTGAATTGGACTGCATATGGACTGATTTTGATTAATGACAAAATAATGGAGTTTGGATTGTATATTTTTCATTGTTTTATATGTGTTAATATCAATGTATTTATGTATTTTGATGTTGTGTATTACAGGTAAATTTTATGTACATCATGTATTATGTATTGTTTTAATAATTAACAATGTTAATTAAAAAATTAACCTGTTTTGTTTAACTAAACAAGTGAAAAGTTTAAATAATTGAATAATAATTAATGAGTAATTACTGAATTAATATGGTACAAAAGAAAGTTGTACTAAATTTATAATTGCAGTAGTAATGACGGAAAATTATTAATTTGTAACGAATAAAACATTTCTAATGAATAATAAATGATTAAGTAAGAATATATATTTGAAGATTGAGATGTACTGTTATGAGTAGGTGAGAGATGAATTTTATAATATAATTGTAAATGATTACAGTAAGGTAGAATGTTTAAAAGGGATAGTGCCTGGGTGTATTAATAAATAGAGGTATGTGAGTTATTCAACTGAAGTACATGGGAGTTAGATAGTTAAGAATTTTAAAGAAAATTATACAAAGAGAGTATTAGATATTTAGGGACACAGTAGTTTGTGATTATTTGTAGAGGTGAGTAAAGTAAAGGTTAAACATTTATTGTTGCTGATGATATTTTGTAGTGGGGGTGAGGTGATAAGGAGTGACCAACGTATAGTGTTGTGGCAGGTAATAGCGTAGTTTAAGGGAGTGTTTGCCGATATTTTGGAAGGGCAAAATATTATGAATGCATATAGCCAGGTAGGGAACACTGTAACACAACAAAATGTTACATAACCTAGACATTCACCAGAAGGGTAAATAAGTACACTGAAATAATAAAAGTGAATAATTTAGGATGAAAGTAGCAAAGAAGAGAAGGACCAATATAGAAGAAAGAAGAAGAAGGATCCCAAGAAGCAGTGAGGAATACACTGCATGACACTACAACAAATACTATGACTGACTCTAACTAATGGACATGCCAAGTTCACTATAAGCTGTCAAACAAGCCAGTCAATGACATGAATATAATGTCATGTGTTAGATAAACCAATTAAATAATGACGAAAATAATGTAATATCAGTAACAGTATTTTGGCTGAAAATAAATGAACCATGACCAGTAAATAACAAAGCCCATGACTAGATTAGCTATGGCCACAATGTAAATTAAAACTAGCATTACAAACCCAGATGTAATATTACTAAGTAAGAATACTTATAAAAGGAAACCTCGTATGGATGAGTAACTTCCTTATTATACTAAATGTAACTAGTAACAATCATTAAAGCATAAACGTATGCTAAAAAACACGTCTAGACCATGCCTAAACAAACGTTTGTCAGTAAATTAATAAGGAAAAAGGACTCCTAGTGAACATAAAATTTACTGAACAATCAATATAACTAAAGATAATGTGAAATGCTACCACTCAATTATTAACGGATAACATTAATTTGAGTAGGCCAAACGAAATGTAATTAGGAATAAGGATTTTCGATAATAATGTATCGCCTTAATTATGTTAAGATTTAATATTGTACAGTTATAAATAGCTATTAAGTATAATCACAGATGTGTTAATGTTCAAACAAAGACGTTATAAAGAAAACGCAATGTGAAACACTAAATGTCAAAAGATAGGGAATGCTCGCATTATGCATCGCTAGCAGACGACAGTGAGAAACCATGTTTCTAAACATTCTTTATGAGCACTGTCAAAGAAAACGAGGTTAAAACCTGTGTTAAGCCACATCAAATTGAAGCCCATAAACTAAACTTTAATTTGATGGTAATAACCTCGCGATCGAAACTATAATAAGTGCGTAGTGCGCGTTAGCGTCATTTATTGTTAAAAAGTGAGAAATTGGTTGGGTAAAACCAACAACAACGACAGTTGTCAACAGCGTTCGCCGGATGGCGGTTAAAAAACACTACGTCATTTTGTAACGGTTATCAGAACCAATCAGAAGAGAGATTATTAAACGATCTTACCGCCTAAGCCCTATGAAGCGAGGGGGTATATAATCAAAAACGGAGAGAATTCGTTACACTTTTTGTCATCACATCGAGCAAGACAGTTGTCGCTCGTCCTCGCAATATTTTTTAATAACTGAAATTAGTACAACAATAGTAAACCGTTTAAAATTTTCTTCAAGACATTCAACGATACTGCAATTTACTACAAGGAAGTGCTTCGAAAGTAAAGTGATATTTTATATTGTTTCGTGATTTTAGAACGAGAGAGAGTTTTTAATCAGTATTTAACATAGCCCAGATTTTGTTAGAAGAGGGCCAACTCTCCGTTCATAGTTCGTGTGAAGTGTAATTAACCAGTGGTCATTATACTCTGATCACTGGAGTGTTTTTAATAAATTTTAATCTATTCGATTAAAATGAAAAAAGGTAACACTGTGACAATTTATTTTATTTCTCTGCTTGCACTGATCATTATTTACCACAAAGCTGTACTGACGCAAGAACAACTAAACTTTCAATCGTATACACAGTTTCAATTTACTTAGCAGATTTGTCAATCCAACGTAAGATTTTGTATTAGTACTAAGGGTTAAAAATATATGTTAGTAAATAAGTCAGCGTAACAAACGCTTACCTGAAAAATAGTTAAGAGTCATTGTATTGGTATCCGCGTCACAATTATTATAATTAAACTATAAAGTTTTACCTTAATCCGTCAATGTGATCGCTTAACTTTTCTTCTTTTCTTCTAACGCGTTTCGGATTGTTAATCCATCATCAGATTAACGAACGGTTACCGCAGTTCATTAGTGGAACGTTTGATGCTTAGACACAAACGCAGAACTAACAACCCTCACCGTGTCACGACGAACGCAATATATATGGCGATTGATTATACTAACAACTTTTCAATGCTCATTAGAAACACCTTTAAGCTCTTTTAGTGTAATTTTTAAATGTCTTTTACGCAACTTTTAATGTTTAACGAAGTCTTAACCGACGAATTATTTTAACCTCTGATGATGGATTAACAATCCGAAACGCGTTAGAAGAAAAGAAGAAAAGTTAAGCGATCACATTGACGGATTAAGGTAAAACTTTATAGTTTAATTATTAAAATAGTTAAGAGTTTTAAAAAAAAGGCCAAAGTATTAATTATTATTATTAACGTCTGTCAAGGCATAGGACAGTTCTTTTTTGTATTTCAAAGAGCCTACCCGTGAGGTATATTATATAATCAAAAGTCAAATTGTTAATAGATATAAGAGTTTATTGTTCTAACTGAGCTAGACCGTATTGTAAACGGACCAAGTAATTTCAGATTTATATTAATGTATCAATTGTACTTTAATTGTTGATTTTATTTTCAAAGGGTAAAATAAACCCAGATTTTATTCAGCATAAACCTGGATCATAATTATTTCATATAGTTAATTGATAATTAACGTTGAGTACAGGGAGATAACTCAGAGTAGAGATTCTACTATATTCGATTTTAATTATAGTGAAACATAAAGCATTTAAACAAAATTTAAAGTGAATTTATCAATTCTAAATTTTATTAATTGGTTTTTCATGGGAATTTTCCTAAAATAAACCCATGTGGCGCCCTTATCGTAGACAAGGAGTGTTATAACCTTGTTGATAAAGAAAGCTGGTATTAAGCGCGTCTTGACAGCTTATATTTTTGGTAAGTGAACTTCAGAACTTCCAGTATCACGAACAGGTACGTGAAAGTGTATATTATTATAAATTGTTTGTCCAGACGAGACTTAATGTTACGTACACTGACGACACTTAACCGAGAAGAGGAGTTCCGCTGCAAGATCGACGCTACGGCTACATTCATCCACCGACCAGCGATAAACTTATTATTCACTATAATTATCAAACTTTACTAAATAAACAATATTTATCCATTATTACTAAGGATTATTACTGCAAATATTTTATTTTAAAAAGAGAGTTTATTTTGAGTTGTAACTTATTATTTAATCGATTTATAACTTTGTAACGGGACATTTTGGGCCTATTTTGGGGTAATAAAGAAATTTGTATTTTTTTTAATAAAGCAGATAACATTTTTTCGATAATTGGGACAAAACATAACCGAAAGGTATGTTTATTGTTAGCGACAGTGGTAGCACTGCTGGTGGCATTATACGTGTGAAAATAATTCAGTAATATTTTATAAAACGAGTAAACAACCGCAGAACTGTGCCAAGGTCAACCAATGACATAGAAAACTGTAAACAAATTATGTAACTGAGCATCAGGCGATGTTACGTCAGCGCCTTACATAAGGAGGAATGTAGGTGTGTCAACACCAGCAGCTTTGTCACACTCACAGAAAAAAGTCAGTCGGACAATAACATCTTAACACACCGGACACGAGCAGTGTGTGTGTCCGCCGGCTGTGCGTGATTTTCGCGCCCGCAAAACAGAAAGAATGTGAATAATATATTTAAAATATGACTTAAAAATCAAAATTCTTACTAAAAATGTGATTAACAGTTTTCTTTACAATATAACAATTCGGAAATTATGAATTAAAGTGAAAGTGTGCACGGAAAGCAATGTGACGTCTTCTGGACTAGAATTCGGACTCAAGGCAGATAAGTTTTACCAGGATATACACAGAATTATCAAATTTTATTATTTTTTTCAGAAAACCAAAACAGATGGGGCAAATTAAATAAAATAGGAGTTTAAGGGGAAAATCTAAAATGGGTAGTATGTGAGCGTGTGTGGGGGTTTTTGTTTAATTATATATTAAACTATGAAGTGCTGGTTTACGCTTTTAAAATTGATCTTATGCTTATGAAATGTATTTATTTCTATTCTAAAGAGAAAATCATGCATAATAAGTGTTATTATGGTCTTTCTATAAGATCGTAAAAAGTAGGAGAAGGGAAGGGGAATATTTGTCTATATAAAATTTGAAATTATGTTAAGGGCTATATTTTCATGTTTTCTTTTGTAGTGTAAAAATGAATTAAAATAGGTGTGATGGTAAGTCAGTTGTACTTTCTTAAATAACCAGTTCTGCTGATTCGAACCTTGGTAAATATATTTCTGGTAGTTGGCAATACAAGATGGCGCCCGAAGAAATTATTTGGAAAGTAAACAATTAAATATAATAAAAGTAAAATCCCTTAGGTTTCATTAATATCAATAAATATCAAATAGTACAATTGGCTTGTGAACAGGGACATTTATATAAGATAATTATATAAATACGGCCTACTGGGAGAGCAGAATGGTTGTTTGAGGTAAAAAATAAATTACGTGAAGACAGATGTATAAAGATAAGGTTATGTTATGATTATGTGTAGTATGGGTGAGTAGAATATTTTTTTTGATAAGTATGTGTTACATATAGTAATATTTTGCAAAGAATTATATATCTAAAAGATTTATAAAAAATGGCAGATAATGAGATCAGCCTCTCTGACAGTCAGACCGACTCTGATATTCAAACAGAAGCGGGGTCAATAGACGAGCAGAATGTGGAAATATCTGTAATTAGTTCGCCGGGAGCGATTTCTACTCCCGTACCAAGTAAAATAAATACAAGAGAAAAAGAGTTGTCATTAAATGATTTATTTAATCTCATTAACAATAGATTTGATATGAACAATAGTGATTTCAATATTAAATTCAATGAACAGAAAAACGAGGTGCAAGAATTTAAAAGCAGTATAAATGAAAAATTAGATATACAGAATGACAAGTTTGATGCAATTGACAAAAAATTTGAGTCGTTTTAACTCTAGTGACGAAAAATTTGACCGTCGTTTTGACGTTCAGAATAACAATTTTAATAAAAAAGTCGAAGAACAGAATATTCAGTTTCGATAGAGTATTAGCATGAAATTTGATGAACTTAAAACAGAAATTAATAAAGTACAAATCAATTGTGAGAGTAACTATAACAAATTGAAATATGAATTAAATGAAACTTTGAGTCATTCAGTAAAAAATATGAATAACAGAGTTGACAAAATAGAGAGTAATGTGGGGGAAAAATTTGATAAACAAAGACAAAAGGTAATTGAAAATTTTAAATGTAAAACAGAGGAGAATTATAATGATATGGGTAAAAACGTAGTAGTAAAAAGTAAGATAACAAGTGATAACGATAATGTTGAAAATAATGAGAATAACAATATTGAATATAATAATGTGTTTGAAGAATTGATATCAGAAAGTGATACGATGAAAATAAGTAATGAAAATACTGATGAATGTGTAGAATGTGATTATGAGATGTTAATGTGTGTTAATGAGTTAGAACGAGAGTGGAAAAATAGTATAGTGATAGAATGTGGGCAGAGGGTAAATTTTCCCATTAATTTTTCTGAACCAGAGTGTTCACAAATGTTGTTTTTGAAGGGCCAGAGACCCGTATTGGTAGATGAATTGAAGTGTATATTGATGTTGTATAATGTTGTACCCTCTGTCTGTAATAATTGTGAGAGTGTGATGTGGGGTTATGAAGAGAGAGAGTTGCGTATTGAGAGAGAGATAGAATTATATAAGTTAAAAAGAAATTATGGTGAATTGAGAAAAAGATTAGAAGGGGTGAAGATGAACCATATAAAATACTTACCTGTTGAAAGAGAGATAGAGAATTATTTTGATGATATCTTTATAAACAATAAACACTTACCTGATGTAATAGTAGAGGAATATAAAAATGATAAAATAGCTTACGTGACGTTGACCAATAATACTGATGGAGACTGGACAATAATAACTTATGTTGACAAGGTTTATGAAATATTAATAGGGAATAACCCTATAAATTATAATGGCATAATGAATGAAATAAAGTTAATGGATTATTATAAGAATAATAATAATAAATGGTATGTGGATAACAATGATGCATGTTATAAATATGTTCGTTATATATATGATGATGGAGGTTGAAATTAAAATGAGTGTATGGACATTGTTAAATATTGTAGATTTTGGTAATGACCTTGCAGACTTGGACATATGAAGTGTGAAACAATTGAACAGTTAATGACGAATAATTTGTAAATAGTGTAGTGAATTCAATTGTGTGTATTAGGAAATGTTGTAAATAATGTGTATATGTAGTAGAAAAATGTTGTGATAATAATAGTAATATTATTAATAGTTTGCAGTCTAAATAAATAATAAAATAATTATGAAGACAATAATTAATGATTTGTAGATTTTGACAATAATTGAAATGTGTTGTGTTTTAATAATCAATTGAAGTAAATAATTGGAGATGTTTAAATATTGTGATCGATTTAAAAGGTTATATAATTGAATTTTCTGATGTATTTAAATTCTTTTATGAGATTTCAATTTAATGACAATTAATGAATAAATAAATGTCAAATTGTTTAGTTTGTGAAATAACATAATTGTTAAAAGAAATAGGTTAATAATAAATTTGAAAATCTAATTGCAGCACAGGATAAATAATGAAATGATGATATATAAAAAAGTTAATGAAAAAATTTCAAACAAGAATGTTTATAAGTTTTTATATAAATTATTTAAAGGAGAATTGTTTGTTTAATGTATGCTAATAATCAAGGTAAATATCTATTTGTTTATTATGTTATGTTAAGATGTGTGTGAGTGGCAGGGAGGTTATCCAGGGGGGTAACGAATTAGAAATTTGTTGTATTATAATGATGACTCGCTACTAAATAATGTTGTTTTGATTTGAAAAATAGATGCACTAGATACTTCCTATATTGTGTTTATTATGTCTTATTGTGTTAATTGCATGTAGTATGTTAGGAATAAGGATTATAAAAATATAATAATATGTATTCAATGTGTTTATAGATTTTAAAATAAAATGAAATAAAGTTGTGATAGTTAAAATTTTCAATGGGTTGCAAAAGATAGAAGTGGGTGATAGTAATTGTTTAAGTAAAACATTAAGTCAGTCCGAGTTGAATATATTGGGGTATTAAAGAGAATGAGAGATGAAATACATGTAGTAGAGAATTTGAGAAGTATTAATGCTGACACAGTAGTAATGGAAAATATATGTAGAGTTTTGAGTGATATATTGTTGTTTATAATTGATGTTGTTATTTTGTTGTAGTTGTAGTAAGGTAATGAGATTGAGATTTTGGGGATGGCAATTTTGTAGTAGGGGGTAGTGTAATGTGGGAGTCCGCAACATGATGATAAGTTGGGACGGGATTGGTATCAATTTAGTGAGGAGGGGCCGCCTTAGGTAGAATCCAGGGGCCAGATAAGGGAATTGAGTTTATTTGGGGGGGGGGAAACACGTATCCTATGTACAAAGGGTTAGAGAGTATTTTTTTTTATATATCGAGAGAAGGTGGTGAATTGAGTTAAAGTAGTAAGTAGTTAGAGGTAGAGAAGGGTTAGTAGATTTTTTAGTAGAGTGGGGTGTCATACTAGTTAAAGATTTTGTAAGGGAGCGTTAGAGTAATAAAAGGGGTAAGATTATGGGTAAATGCCAAGTTGATAAAGTGAATTATAATGAATAACGTAGAATCACCCAAATTAATGAAAGGGAATAATAAATGAAATGATGTGTAAAACGAAGATTGAAAAAAAAAAAAAAAAAAAAAAAAAAAAAAATTTGAAAGAGAATTAATAAAAGTCAATTGAGATTAAAAGGTAATTTTATGATTTTATATGCAAATTTAATGATGGTAAGTGTGTAACATTTTAAATACAAATTGTTTATTTTAAGATAATAATAATAATGTGAATTATGAATGTACTCTGTTTTCTTATGTTATATTGTGTTTGTTAGTATTTAAGAGAATTTTATGAATTAAAAAAAAAAAAATTTTTTTTTGATGCAAATTGGGGATAAGAGAAATGTGTAATATGGTAATGGGAAATGTTTATTTAAATTCTGATGGGAATCAGGGCAATAATTTTGAATTTTGGGATAAAAGTTAACAAGAGACAGTAGATAGAATGAGATTATGGAATTTTAAAATGGGTATCATGTTGTTGTTAGGTATTCTGATATATGTTAGAAGTAAGTAAAAAACAAAACCAGTGCTTCTTTTGCGCAAACCAGCATCGCTAGGGGGAAACAGATCAGTTGGGGATATGGTGTTGTATAAGGCCACTAGTTGATATTGGATTTGTTGTTTCAGTGTTTGGTGATGCTGTGGCGGCGGACCTGAGCTGGCCAGCGCGTCAGAGCAGGGGCGTTAAATATCTGTCTGACTCTACGGTGTTGGGATCTCGATAGAGAAGTCCAGTATTGTCATTCAGGTGTGGTCACAGTCACCAGACCAAGGGTGAGTTAATTATAATTATTTTTTTTTTGTAAACCATACAGGGGGTTGTGGCGACATATCCTGGCTGATCCCTTTAGCAAGTATGAATGTGTCAATGAGATTTTTTATGCTTCGGCATAAAATATCTCATTGAGGGGGTATTGTAACGGGACATTTTGGGCCTATTTTGGGGTAATAAAGAAATTTGTATTTTTTTTAATAAAGCAGATAACATTTTTTCGATAATTGGGACAAAACAACTGAAAGGTATGTTTATTGTTAGCGACAGTGGTAGCACTGCTGGTGGCTTATACGTGAAAATTATTCAGTAATATTTTATAAAACGAGTAAACAACCGCAGAACTGTGCCAAGGTCAACCAATGACATACAAAACTGTAAACAAATTATGTAACTGAGCATCAGGCGATGTTACGTCAGCGCCTTACATAACGAGGAATGTAGGTGTGTCAACACCAGCAGCTTTGTCACACTCACAGAAAAAAGTCAGTCGGACAATAACATCTTAACACACCGGACACGAGCAGTGTGTGTGTCCGCCGGCTGTGCGTGATTTTCGTGCCCGCAAAACAGAAAGAATGTGAATAATGTATTTAAAATGACTTAAAAATCAAAATTCTTCCTAAAAATGTGATTAACAGTTTTCTTTACAATATAACAATTCGGAAATTATGAATTAAAGTGAAAGTGTGCACGGAAAGCAATGTGACGTCTTCTGGACTAGAATTCGGACTCAAGGCAGATAAGTTTTACCAGGATATACACAGAATTATCAAATTTTATTATTTTTTTCAGAAAACCAAAACAGATGGGGCAAATTAAATAAAATAGGAGTTTAAGGGGAAAATCTAAAATGGGTAGTATGTGAGTGTGTGTGGGGGTTTTTGTTTAATTATATATTAAACTATGAAGTGCTGGTTTACGCTTTTAAAATTGATCTTATGCTTATGAAATGTATTTATTTCTATTCTAAAGAGAAAATCATGCATAATAAGTGTTATTATGGTCTTTCTATAGGATCGTAAAAAGTAGGAGAAGGGAAGGGGAATATTTGTCTATATAAAATTTGAAATTATGTTAAGGGCTATATTTTCATGTTTTCTTTTGTAGTGTAAAAATGAATTAAAATAGGTGTGATGGTAAGTCAGTTGTACTTTCTTAAATAACCAGTTCTGCACTTCCCGGTTCGCTGATTCGAACCTTGGTAAATATATTTCTGGTAGTTGGCAATACAAGATGGCGCCCGAAGAAATTATTTGGAAAGTAAACAATCAAAAATAATAAAAGTAAAATCCCTTAGGTTTCATTAATATCAATAAATATCAAATAGTACAACTTTAATTTCAAACACTAAATATAATTGATAGACACAGGCAAAAGTCAGGTTACAAATTGGCGACCAGCAACAACGGCTTTAAAAATATTAAACCGATAAATTTTTAATATTAAAATTAAGCCCGGCAAATACAAGAGAACAATCATGCCACATACACACAGACACGACACTAGATACAAGGCCAGCCGAGGAGAAGATATACAAACAGATACAGAAATAAATATAGAGATACAAGAGATGCAATCAACGTCCGAAATGGAAGTCGCAACAAATAATAATGTAGAAACCCGACCAGAAGGAACGCCTCCTGCAGAACCGGAAGTGGAAGTAATGGTCGGCGACCAACCAGACAAACCGACCGAAGAGACAAGATGGGATCGCATGATGAGGATGATGATGGAGCAATTCGGACGAGCAAGGGAAACTTCAAAGAAAGATAAGGAAGATATAAAGAAGAATAATGAATTATTAAATCAAAAATTAGACGATAATAATAAGAAAATGGAAGCATTAAAGGAAGATTTAAAGAAAAATATAGAATCTCATGATGCTACAGTATGTACCTCTGATATAAATAAATGTATTAATTGTATTAATGCTAACAAATACTTAACCAAAAAAAGATCCATAGATCATTCTGCAAATGATATTCAAAACTGTGAAAGTTATAAAGTAAGATGGGAGCAGTATATTTGTGATACAAACTACCCCTGGAAACCAGAACCTCCATTTAATTACGTTAGGCCTACAACTAGTTGATTAGATAAAATTTTGTATTTAAAAGGAAAAATCAAAAATCACAACTAACCTATAAATAAATTTTTTATGGAAATACAAGAATATAACCTTAATGATGAATTAATTTTTAATAGTACAGAAGAGATAAATCTCAACCCCATTTTTTGTGACTCTGAGCTTCTGACCCTACATGTCAACATCAGAAGTATACAGAAAAATATATTAAAACTTGAAACTATGTTAAGTTCTTTTAAACATAAACCAGATGTGATAATATGCACTGAAGCTTGGCTCATGGATAATATTAAGCTTATAAATATAACAGGTTATACACATTTTAAAAATAACAGCAGAATAAATAAAGCAGATGGAGTGATTATTTATGTAAAAAGTAACCTACAGTATCAAACCATTAATGAACAATTTAATGATTTAAAAATCACTAGTCTGCTCATAGAATTAACAAATAAAAGTATTTTCAAAATTTCTGGACTATATCGTTGTCATGATTATCAGATTGACAAATTCATTAAAGATCATGAAAAATTTATCTTAAGTAACAAAACTGTTGCAAACCACATGATTTTGGGTGATGTTAACTTAGATCTCATTGAGTTTAATGAAAAAACTGAGGATTATTTCTACCAATTACTGCAAAATGGTTATGAATCGATGATAAATACTTGTACTCATCCTATAAAGAATTATAAAGATGGAACTTGCATTGACCATATTTTCATGAAAGGAATATACACAGCAAAATCTGGTAAATTAATTGACTCAATCACAGACCACTACCCCGTTATAATATCACTACATGGAAACAACATAAAATGCAAACTTACAGTATCTTTTGAAATAAACAAAAAAAGATTTTTGGAACTGTGTGCTTCAGAACAATGGCAACAAGTCTGTAATACACCAAATAACAATGAAGCATTAGAATTGTTAATAAACAAGATTCAAACTATCAATGAACTTTCACACAAAACTAAGCCAAAAATTCAAAAACCAAGAAAGACCTGGATTACCCTTGCTCTCATTAATTCAGTTAATAACAAAAACAAATTATATAAAGCCTGGAAGAATAGTCAAGACGACTTGCTAAAAAAAGAGCTGTACTTAAATTACGAAAAACGACTTAAATCATTACTTAGGACTGCTAAAAATAGGCATGAAAAAAACAGCTACAAAACGCTGATTCTAAAAAAATGTGGAGATATGTTCATCTAAAATTGGATCGTAATTCAAAAAATAGACAAATAAATGATATTTTGATTAATAATAAACTTAACAGCAATGACTGGACAAAGGCTAATTATTTTAATGAATTTTTCAGCACAATAGTATCTAGGCTGAATGAAAGTGCGACTCCTCCTATTCTGCAGCATGAAATACCAGATATATCAATTAATCAGCATACTATGTTTCTAACACCAACAAATGAGTCACAAGTTTACCAAACTATTCGTGAACTCAAAAATAAACCTGGTGGGTGTGATGAAATTCATGCCTATACAGTTAAGCTAGCTGCTCCGTTCATAACTCCTGCTTTGACTCACATTATTAATACTGCTATGATACAAGGTACATGTCCATATTAATTTAAGAAAGCTGTAATTTGTCCTATATATAAGGAAGGTGTAAAAAGTTTGGTTAACAATTATCGACCGATCGCACTGATATCAAATTTAGCTAAGATTTTTGAAAAAATTATTTTTACCAGATTATTTAAATTTGTAAAGAAACATAACCTGTTAAGTGCTAAACAATTTGGCTTTCTCAAGAAGAAAGGTACAGATGATGCTATAGCCCTACTTAGCAAATTTATTTATGAAAATCTAAGTATTAGCATACCAACTGTTGTAACTTTTTTGGACTACTCCAAAGCTTTTGACACTGTCGATCGTGGCATACTTATATCCAAATTACAGAATATGGGAATAAGAGGTGTAAGCTTATCCCTGATAGCCAGTTATTTACATGACAGGACACAAGTTGTAAAGGTGAATGGGACTAGAAGTCAGCCTATTAAAACAAATGTTGGAGTGCCCCAGGGCTCTATATTAGGACCTTTATTGTTTATTTTATATATCAATGACTTACTAGTGTTACAAGATGTATTAATAGCATATGCTGATGATACAGCAGTACCAATGAAAGCAAAGACATGGCCTGAACTTGCAACAGATATGTCAACTAAATTAGATATTATATACTCTTGGCTCTATCACAATAATCTAGTACTCAACATAAGCAAGTCTGTTTTTATCACCTTTGGAATTTATAGAGACTCTGTTCCGCATGACTTTGAAATTAAGATAAATGGTCAAAAATTGAAAAGAGTTAAAACTAGTAAATATCTAGGAATAACATATGACTTTAACATGAAGTGGGATGTACATGTGGCTAACATTGTAAAAAAAACCAAATACTTAGTCTACGTTTTTTACAGACTTAAACAAATTTTATCAAAAAAGCAACTACTACAAATATACTATGGACTATTCCATAGTGTGGCAGGGTATGCTATCATAGGCTGGGGGGGGTCTATATAAATCATCTCTAGACGCATTGGATCGGCTGCAAAAGTGTATTCTTAAAATTATAGGAGTCAATGAACAAGATTCGAATAAACCATTAAATATTAAACAGGTGTTTGTAGTGAATTCTATAGTTTATCAATACAATGATCTAAAAAGTGAGTTTTTACAAAATCGAATCAACACACGGTATAAAAATATTATATTGCCGCGACACCTATTAAGTATTGGGCAAAGAAGCTATGTGTATTATGCCATAAAATATTTTAATGAATTACCTAATGAACTGAAAAATCTAAGTGTAAATATAAAAGTGCTTAAAAAAAAAATCAAAGAAAAAATTAGGAACATTGTTATTGGATAATCAAAAAAACAGTCTATTATGATATGGACCTTTTTTTCTCTTTTTTTTCATTTATTTATTGAATTGTATTATAGTACAAACTAAAATTTTGTTAAAATTTAAAAATAATTTATTTTTAATATATTACTATGATCGGTGAGGTAAAACTCACAATTAGTATTAAGTATATAAATATTAATTCTAAGGACCAACCTATGTACGGGCATTTATGCCCCCTATAGGTCCTTTATTGTATAATTTTTATTATATGTAAAGGAAAATTGGTAATAAATATTATTATTATTATTATTATATTATGAAGGAAGATAGTCAAAGAAATAACGAGTCATTGAAGGAGGATAACCGTGACCTGAATAAGAAGATAGACGATGCCAATAAATCGATGGACGCATTAAATAATAAAATAGACGACAACAACAGAGTATTGAAAGAAGATCTGAATACAAAACTAGATGATATCAGCAAGAAGATGGAGGAAAATAATGAGAAAATTAATACGAAAGTAGACACGGAAATAACAGTCGTAAGAAGAGAGATCGCGGAAGTACACGAGAGATGTGAACAACACGGTCAAGACTTAAAACGGACTAGAGAAGAGGTTGATGGGAGAATCAACAACATCGAAGAAATAAATGAAGCCCGGATCGAGTCACTGAAGATGATGAGCCAGGACGAGATCAAACGAGTGAGGACGGACGTGGGAGAACGGTGCGAAGAAATAAGTGCATCGGTGGACACCGTGAGAACCTTGACAGTTGCCAACAGAGAGAAAATAGAAGAACTATGGCAACAAGAGATCTTGCAGATACGTGAAGAGATAGAAATCATCCGTAATCGTCCAGCACAGGGTCAATACATCCAACCAACAGACAACCGTGATGTGATAAATTTCAAAAATTACAAGAAAAATCCGATAGAGTTCCTAGAACGCGTAGACGAAAACTTGACCAGGATTCGGGAAAATAGATGGACAGTGATACGGAGTCTGATGGACGAGTACTTTAAAGAAATTCACGACAATTGGTGGACCGCTACACGCCACGAAGTCCAGAGCTATGAAGAATTTAAGACGCAATTCAGTGCAAAGTATTGGTCAGAGGCCACGCAGAATATAGTGCGGGACAACATCTGCCACGGCAAGTATGATGCCAGTAAAGGAACTACTCTAACCTCTTACTTCCTAGGCAAAGTATGTCTGGCGCGTAACCTTGAACCAAAAATACCTGAGGAGTGCCTGGTTACCAAACTTGCTTACCATTTTGAGGAGGGAGTTGCCAAAGCATGTCAGTGGGGACAAGTGAAAACAATCCAAGCCATGTCAGCCTTACTTGAGGACAATGAACATGAAGGTTATTATAGAAGAAGCCGCCGGAGGAACGAGAACTTCCATGACAGGAGCGGTAACACCAATAATAATAACTCAAATTTCCGAAATTACCCAGGTAATTTCAATACTAATTTTAATAATCCTAATCAGAATAATGCTAACAATAATAACGAGAATAATTATAGGCCCAGCAACCAGAATAATAATAATAATTCGACTGGTAACTATAACAATAATAATACAACACGGCCGAATTATAACAACCATCATAACCGACCCCAGAACCAAGGCGGAAATAACCAACCGCAGCAGTACCGTAGGGCTAACTATGTACAAGCCAACTATGACCAGGGTAGGAGACGATACTATCCACGGCGCGATAGTTTCAGCGGAGACAGGAGGAATGCAAGGGGCGGACGATGGAGAAGCAATAGTATCGAAGGCGACAGTCGCTACAATGATTATCGGCCACAAGTTCACTTCGCTCCAAACCATGAACAAAATCATCATGGAGGACGGCCTGAAATAGAAGAAAGAAACCCGGTAGACACTCAAGACAGGCGCAATGAAGAGAGTGAAATCTCTTTAAACGCCTCGCGGCAGTGAGAAACTACGTAGACCCCTTGCTGATCCATTCTATTGGGTACAATTACGACACAACTTCAAATAAAATAACTATATTAAGAAGTCATTATCTCAAAAATATTAGACAAGAGCTGTTGGAGGAAGAAGGAAGTGATCACCATCAGTGCACCCATGACATAGCGTACGTGACTGCACAAATTAATGGAGTGACCACCACGTTGATGATTGACACGGGAGCGAATGTTTCATTAATGGACAGTACGGAACTCAACCACATCCAGGAGGAAGGCAGAGCAGTAATACCAACTCTACCAATTACTAATATCATCTTAGTGGGAGCGACTGGACGACAGAATAAGACAGTCAAGAAACAAGTTAGCCTTGAAGTAACCAGTCGGGGAGTTAAAATACCCATGATATTCTTGATAGCTACAGGATTGCCATTTCGCAGTTTAATTGGCTGCGACATCTTGCGGAAATACTCAGCTATTATCGATCTGAACAGAGAAAAAATAACTCTAAGTATGTCAGATATGGAATGGACGGCTGATATTATTGGGAGCATGGAATCTCCTCAAGACCAAACCATTTACCACATCCGAGAAGTAAGAAATCCAAGGTATCAAATGCCTATTAATGAAATTGAGTATCCGACAACCAATGACAGCTTGTGGGAGGAAAAAATCATGGAAATACGACGATTCAAGTCAACCACCAGAAACCACTCACAAAGTCCAGATCAAATTGAAATGTTAGTAGGTATATATAACCAATACCGACATGTATTTTCAGACGTTCCTGGAAAAGTGAAAAACTATCAATGTGTGTTAAGTTTTAAAGAACCTGTCAATTTTAATCGCAAATCGTATCCAATTGCCTATTCCCTAAAAGAAGCAGTTCGAATGGAAATTAATCAATTACTAAAAGACGATATCATAGAGTGCAGTCAATCACCTTATACTAGCCCTATTGTCGCAATCAAAAAGAAGAATGGGAAGGTGAGACTCTGCCTGGACGCTAGGGAGATAAATAAGAACTTAATCAATAACCGGACATCTCCTGGTGAGATCGAACATGGAGTACAATTCATTAGTTCATGGGACACTGTCTGCGGCTACTGGCAGGTGGAACTGCACCCCCACAGCCGGAAATATGTAGCATTTATATTCGAAGGACGCAACTACCACTTTAAACGATTGCCCTTCGGATTAGTGAATTCGGTAGCGATATTTATACAGCGTACGGACCAAGTATTGGGTCAGGAAGCGCTCCAGTTCACTACTGTTTATGTGGATGACCTACTGATTACATCTACAAACTGGGAGGAGCATTGTCAGAGAGTAGACCATGTACTGAATAAATTATCCGAAAACCACATTACGTTTAAACTAGAAAAGTCACAACTCATTGCCAAAGAAGTGCAATTTCTAGGCTTTCAATTGACAGAACTGGGAATAACACCATCTAAAGAAAAGATAGAAGCTATACAAAAATTTCCAACACCCAAAAATATCCCAATGAAAAAATTATCATTTTAGTTTGGTTTTAATATACTATTACTGCTTCCTTTCTGCATTGAATTTAACATTTTGTTAGTGTGTTGCACTAGATTGAGTTCTTGGCTAGTGATATATTTTTTAGCTTACTAGTATCTTTCAAGTTGCTTATATTCTAAGTCATTTAGTCACAATATGTTTTATTTCTTAAATTAACAATTTCCTGTCTTACAATAATACATTTTTCTTTATCATTAAACATATCTTTATTAAATACTAGCGAGTACCCGGCATGCGTTGCAATGCCACTCAAAGAAAGAAAGTGCTTGTATATATATAATATATAAAGACTTCGTTCGCGTGGTCTTCAATTTAATGCGATAATATATTTAGAACAGAATCTATTCCATTGGGTTGCCATAGTAACCAGATCTAATAAGTTAGTTTTTTAAGACTCCAAAGGACCACCCAGAGGATCGTATCGAAAAAAACACCTGTCCTATGTTGGTTCTCCCGTTGCATAAAATATTTGTGCCAAGTTCGGTTGAAATCGGTCCAGTGGTTTAGGAGGAGATGTGGAAGACCCCAAAGAACCGCCAAAAGAACCCCATTGAAAAAACACCTATCCTATGTTGGTTCTCCCTTTGCGTGAAATACTTGTGCCATGTTTGGTTGAAATCGGTCCAGTGGTTTAGGAGGAGATGTGGAAGACCCCAAAGAACCCCCAAAAGAACCCCATCGAAAAAACACCTCTCCTATGTTGGTTCTCCCTTTGCGTAAAATATTTGTGCCAAGTTTGGTTGAAATCGGTCCAGTGGTTTAGGAGGAGATGTGGAAGACCCCAAAGGACCCCCGAAGTATCATATCGAAAAAACACATATCCTATGTTGGTTCTCCCGTTGCGTAAAATATTTGTGCCAAGTTTGGTTGAAATCGGTCCAGTGGTATAGGAGGAGATGTGGAAGACCCCAAGGAACCCCCAAAAGAACCCCATTGAAAAAACACCTATCCTATGTTGGTTCTCCCTTTGCGTAAAATATTTGTGCCAAGTTTGGTTGAAATCGGTCCAGTGGTTTAGGAGGAGATATGGAAGACCCCAAAGGACCCCCGAAGTATCATATCGAAAAAACACATATCCTGTTGGTTCTCCCGTTGCGTAAAATATTTGTGCCAAGTTTGGTTGAAATCGGTCCAGTGGTTTAGGAGGAGATGTGGAAGACCCCAAAGAACCCCCAAAAGAACCCCATTGAAAAAACACCTATCGTACGTTGGTTCTCCCTTTGAGTAAAATATTTGTGCCAAGTTTGGTTGAAATCGGTCCAGTGGTTTAGGAGGAGATGTGAAAGACCCCAAAGGACCCCCGAAGGATCATATCGAAAAAACACATCCTATGTTGGTTCTCCCGTTGCGTAAAATATTTGTGCCAAGTTTGGTTGAAATCGGTCCAGTGGTTTAGGAGGAGATGTGGAAGACCCCTAAGGACCCCCCAAAGGACCCCGTCGAAAAAAACACCTATCCTATGTTGGTTCTCCCGATGCGTAAAATATTTGTGCCAAGTTTGGTTTAAATCGGTCCAGTGGTTTAGGAGAAGATGTGGAAGACCCCAAAGGACCCCATCGAAAAAACACATACCCTATGTTGGTTCTCCCGTTGCATAAAATATTTGTGCCAAGTTTGGTTGAAATCGGTCCAGTGGTTTAGGAGAAGATGTGGAAGACCCCAAAGGACCCCGTCGAAAAAAACACCTATCCTGTGTTGGTTCTCCCGTTGCGTAAAATATTTGTGCCAAGTTTGGTTGAAATCGGTCCAGTGGTTTAGGAGAAGATGTGGAAGACCCCAAAGGACCCCCCAAAGGACCCCATCGAAAAAACACCTATCCTATGTTGGTTCTCCCTTTGCGTAAAATATTTGTGCCAAGTTTGGTTGAAATCGGTCCAGTGGTTTAGGAGGAGATGTGGAAGACCCCAAAGGACCCCCCGAAGTATCATATCGAAAAAACACATATCCTATGTTGGTTCTCCCGTTGCGTAAAATATTTGTGCCAAGTTTGGTTGAAATCGGTCCAGTGGTTTAGGAGATGTGGAAGACCCCAAAGGACCCCCCCCAAAGGACCCCATCGAAAAAACACCTATCCTATGTTGGTTCTCCCTTTGCGTAAAATATTTGTGCCAAGTTTGGTTGAAATCGGTCCAGTGGTTTAGGAGATGTGGAAGACCCCAAAGAACCCCCAAAAGAACCCCATTGAAAAAACACCTATCCTATGTTGGTTCTCCCTTTGCGTAAAATATTTGTGCCAAGTTTGGTTGAAATCGGTCCAGTGGTTTAGGAGAAGATGTGGAAGACCCCAAAGGACCCCATCGAAAAAACACCTACCCTATGTTGGTTCTCCCGTTGCATAAAATATTTGTGCCAAGTTTGGTTGAAATCGGTCTAGTGGTTTAGAAGGAGATGTGGAAGACCCCAAGAACCCCCCATCGAAAAAAATTCATAAACCTTCGCGGGCGTGCGCACAACAACTCACCGAAGTTTCATCGCAATCGGATGAATGGTATAGGAACGCATACGGGACAAAGAAAGAAACAAACATTCATTTTTATAGATATAGATCACTATAATATTGACGACTCGGAACACTATAAGTTTTTTATAAGTAAAAACGTAGTTTTACCTTACAGCCTAAACCGGCTTTCACCTATAGAAGGCTTCATCAGAGGCTGTCGTTAGTAGCGCTGCTCGTCTTGTTGTTGGCGACGAGATAGTGTTTCGAAATATTGAAGCTGTGTGTGTGTGGTGAGATGTGTTCGAATAATGCGTGCGATTTGAATTGTGTCTGTTCGTTTAGGATGTCGTTTTTATTTGTTTTTGTGTGTTTGTATATTTCTAATTGTTCTAGAGTGTCTAGTTTTCGGCCTTTTGTGTGTACGTGTAGTATGTTCATGTTATTGTTGATGTTTTTATATGTGTGGTTTGCTTCAATGAGGTGGTTTGCGAAGGTAGATTCTGTAGTGGTGTGGAGTGCTTTTGTGTGTTCAATGTATCTCTGTTTGAAGCTACGTCCTGTCTGGCCTATGTAGAATTTACTGCAATTTGAACAATTTAGTTTATATACACCGGGTAGATCGAATTTGTTTTGTGCTTTGGGCATGCGTTTTGATAGTGTGTGTTCTGTTTTGTTAGTAGTTTTGTAAGCGATTCTGTATCCTGCCTTTTCTGAATTTGTGGGCAATTTTTTCTGTTTGTTGATGTATGTTAGTGTTATGAATTTGTTGTTTTCTGTCTTTGTCTGTTGTTTGTTTTGTGTTTTGTGTAGGAGTTTACTGACTATTGTTCTGTCATAACCGTTAGATTCTGCTAGATATTTTATCGTGTTTAGTTCGTCTTTGTAGTCTATTTCATCTAAGGGGATGTTGTTAAGTCTATGTATCATGGTTCTAAAAGCAGCTAGTTTGTGTTGTATTGGGTGATTGGAGGTGTTGTGTATTAGTGTGTCAGTTGTAGTTGGTTTTCTGTATATACTGAATTTGTGCCTGTGTTCTAGTTTTGTGATGGAGAGGTCTAAGAAGTTTATGGTATTGTTGTGTTCGTATTCGGCAGTGAAGGTTATGTTTTTATGTATTTTGTTTATGTGCGTTAGTAACTGTTCACATTGTCTTTTGTTTCCCCTGTATAGTATTAGAATGTCATCAACGTATCTGTGCCAATATAGTATTTTATGTGAGTGTCTGTCATTGTTTGTGAGTATTTTTGTTTTTTCTAAGTGTTGGAGGAAGACTTCTGCTAGAATGCTGGATATGGGGGAGCCCATGGGTAGGCCATCGTTCTGTGTGTAGTATTTATTGTTATAAGTAAAGTAGTTTTGTTTTGTGATACTGTTCAGAGTTTCTGTTATTTCATTGATAAGTTCGTCTGGTGTGTTGTTCTGTTTGAGTTTGTTTTGTAGGATGGTGATTGTTTCAGAGATGGGGATGTTTGTGTACAGTTTTTAATGTCAAAGGAGGCTAATGTGGCGTTATGGGGGATGTGTATGTCTTTTATTTTTGTTACTAGGTCAGTGTTGTTTTTTACTGCAATGTTGTTGTCTATTTGTGTGTGTTGTCTAATAATTACATACATACATCCTCGGCGCTACAGCCCAGTCCGGGCCCTGGCCTCCAAAAGAAATCTTCCCCACTGGTCTCTACTCCCGGCCAATGTCCACCAGTTTGCTGCACCCAGCCTCACTGCCTCCCTACCAACCTGGTCCAGCCATCTTGTACGCGGTCTTCCCCTCCTTCTCCTTCCCATCGGCAAATAATTCATCACTCTTTTTGGGATTCTATCCTCCGCCATTCTCTGCACATGACCAGCCCAACGCAATCTGTTAATTTGTATGAGTTGCACGATCGGAAGATCTTTAAACCTTTCGTACAACTCTCGATTATGCAGTCGCCTCCAAATGTTGTTTTCCCTCACAGGGCCATAGATTCTCCTCAGTACCCTCCTCTCAAAAACGGATAGTCTCTGCTCATCTAGTTTTTTTAACACCCAGCATTCCGAGCCATACATCAGGACTGGTCTAATCAAGGTCTTGTATAGGGAGGCTTTTGTATCTTTAGTTATTAATTTTGATTTAAAATGTTTCACCAGTCCGTAGTAACACCTATTAGCAGATAATATTCGTCTTTCAATATCTCTAGAGGAGTCATTTCCAGAGTCCACATATGACCCGAGATATGGAAAACCCTGAACCTTTTCAAATTCATAATCGTTAATGCGCAGGGACAGGGTACGAGTATTGGCACCTACAACCATATATTTGGTTTTGCTTTGGTTTATAACCAAGCCCATAGCCTTAGCGGACAACTCCAGTTCCTGAAAGGCTTCCTTTAAGCCAGATTCAGACCTACTTATGACGTCAATGTCATCGGCATAGGCCAGAAGCTGTACCTCCTTGTGAAATATGTGTCCGCTAGTTTGTCTAATAATTTTGTCTAGATATTTTGCCAGTTTGTGTGCAGGGGCATTACGGTAGTTGATAATGGGGCGGATCGAATGTCTTCTTTATGGATTTTGGGAAGCGCTTGGAGTGTAGGTGCTGATGGTCGGATTTGTTTCATGTAGGGCTTTTGTTTATGTGTCATAATGTGTTTGGCTTTGTTGACTATTTGTTTTACTGAGTTTTGGTATCTGTCGGTGGTGTCGTGTTTTAGTTCTGTGATGTTGTTCTGTTCTATGAAGTCTTGTACTTTTTTGTGTAGGTTGTCTGTGGGGATAATTACAGTCGTGTTGCCTTTGTCAGCTTTTACAAATGTGATGTTGTGTTTGTGTGCCTTTTCCCTCAGTTTGATGGCTGTGTGTATTTCTGAGTTGTGGTTGTTGTTGTCTGGTGTCTTATGTACTCCTATTGTGTAGGAATAACGAAATCCAAGAATATCTTTATTCTCGTGATAAACTCTATTGTTCTTTCATTTTTACTTCACAGTGCTTGATTTATAATCCTTGACATATTACTATTTAATTCCCTAACATTTGTAATGGGTTCGGAATCAGAGGAGCTCTATTTGGCTTCCATGCTCTGCTGTTCCTCATCTACACATCCTCAGAATCAGAGGAATCCTCATCTCTGTCTGGGACAATAAAAAATTGCACGTAGCAACAGTTGCACTATCACAACACATAAAATATAACATATCATTCATTTTTTCAATAATATAAGAATATGATGTCTTATTCAACATAACATTCAAGGTATTAGAGGTTTCATTGTTATCACTTTTCATGCTTTATCATTTTAGCTACTACACTTCTCTTCACAGGTCATTATTTTATCTAAACTTGACATATTGGCTGTTATTTATTAGCCTTGTTGTTATTTTTCTATACTAGTTTGTAAGTTGTTTTGTTTATCTTAATATTCTTAAATCACACACTTAGATTTATCGCTATATAATTATGCAATTGGTCTTTAAATTCTTCATGAGTTCATAATACTTCACTCTTAACATTGTTTGTATATTGGGTTTTTTTAACATTTGGTTCATTATCATCCTGGATTACCAGGGTTTACAATATTCATATAATAAACATTTTTGTTAGATACAGTTTGATATACATTTTTGGTATATACAACTAGACATTTTTCTTTATCGTTCAATTAACATTCTTGTTCCTTAATAATAGTAGTATTATGATAAACATTTTAGTTATACATAAATAGACATTTTTCTTTTTTATACAATATGATAATCATTCACGTTCATCATTCACTTAATATGATAAATAGTCTTGGTATATGCTATACGATACACATTTTTCTTTTCCATTTAATATTCTTTCTCATTCCTTGTTTATTCCCTTTCTTTTCAACATGCGACTCTTGGTTGTTTTTCTCCTCTGCTCCTTCAAAGGTTTGATTGTTAACCTTTATTCTGGATGTTTAATTTCATTTATTAAATTAATCCTTTGAAGAGTCAGAGTAACATTTTTTTATTATTTAACAAACATTTCGTTAGATACGATATGTAATAATAATTTTGGTTTTATACAATATAATAACCATTTTTCTTTATCATTTAATATGATAAACATTTTTAGTATACATGATATGATGCACATTCTTCTTCATGATAAACATTCTTGTTATATGCAATTAGATATTTTCAATACATTTAATATGATAAATATTTTTCTTTATCACTTATTTAACATTTTCATGGTAGACGCTTTTAGTACTTTTAATATAATAAACACTCTTGTTATAATCACAGTATGATAAAATAGTTCACTCTTATATTATAATAAGTTCATTCAATAGTCTATATATGGGGTTCTCTTGTGCTTCACCATTCTATTGGGTTCATTATGGGTCAATTACGTTTTCATAGATCCATTTTTGATAGCTGTTTATAGTACGACATATATTATGATATTTAACATCTTACAATACATATTATAATAAATTTCCTTATACATAATACTTTTTTAAAGATGCTTGGTTATAGGTACCCTTGACCTTTTTACTTATGGGATCGGCAATTTCATAAGTATTATTTTTATGGTCCTTCGTTATGGTATAAGGGCCTATATACAGTACTAGCAGCTTTTTAGTGATACCCTCCATGGTACTGGGTAGCTCTCTATTTTTCAGTAGTACTTGATCTCCTACATTGTACTGTATGATTTTTACTGGCACTCGTTGTTGATATTTTCTTTTTCTCTGTTCCAATTTTTCCATAATCTTGTTATGGAAGTGAATTCTGTCAAACTGGTATTCTTGACTTCGAGGAAATAGAATTAGGTCACAAATTTCTCGTGGTGGAGGTTTCTCGAACATGGCATTATAAGGTGTTGTTTCAATTGATTGATGGTGTGCTATATTAATAAAGTCTTCTGCAGCTGAGATGTATTCACTCCACTTCCTTTGTTGATTGGAACAATAGGTTCTGAGAATTCTTCCAACTTCCCTCAACACTCTTTCGGACGGATTACTGCTGGGATGGTACACTGAGGTTTTATATGTTTTCACCCCATGTTCCAGCAGTGTGTCTCTCTATCTTCGTCCTTTGAACTGGGTACTATGGTCTGTTATTATTGTCTTCGGACAACCCACTTCCGGTATATAACTTAGTGTAATTACGTTAAGTACCTTGTTAGTAGTGGCCCGATTTATCGGATACAACTTGATGAATTTGGTGTAATGGTCGAATACTATGAGTAGGTACTTATATTGCCGCCGACCTCCACTTCTGGGGAATGGACCGCAGATGTCCACAAAAACTTTCTCTAATTTGTCTGATGAGGTTATGGGGATCATTAGCCCCTCCTTTCTTTCGTTGGTGCACTTCACCATTTGACATATACGACAACTTTTGATATAATTTCGCACCCTTCTGTTGATGTCTTTGATATACATGTGCTCTTCCAGTGCTTTTATTACTTTAACTGCTCCCATGTGTCCATAACGAATATGGTAGTCCGTTATGATATCTTTCTCATCAAGAGTGTTTTGGGTATTACTAGTTACCAGGTGTTGTTGTGGTACTTAGTCTTGATAAATAATACATTGTTATGTATACAATAGTAGGGAATTATTCTATTGTCTTGAGCATTTAGTCTTTGGAAAATTTGCATCAATTTACTATCTTGCCTTTGGTGTTGTTCCACTTCTTTAACTATATCTTCAAATTCTGTCCGACTCTTTAGGATGTGGTAGACCTTCGCAAGTGTCTCCTTCTCTCCTTCGTAGGTCTGGTTGGTAATATTGATACGTGACAGAACGTCGGCTGCTATGTTCTTTTTTCCTGGGATGTATTCCCAGCTGATGTTGTATTCCTGCAAGACTAGGGTCCATCTTGCTAAACGACCGTGACTTAGCTTACAGTTTTTTAAGAAGGATATGGATTTGTGGTCCGTCCGAACTGTTATGGAATATCCTAAGATATAGGTTCGGAATTTTCCGCAGGCGAATACCACACTTAAAAGCTCCTTCTCTGTTACGTTGTAATTCCTTTCGCATTTGTTTAGGGTTCGACTAGCGAAGCTTACAACCAGATGTTCCCGTCTTCATCCTCTTGGTACAGAGTAGAACCTAGGCTGATGTCATTGGCATCACAGTTGAGATAAAAAGGTTTATTGAAGTCTGGGTGATGTAGCATCACTGTCCCTAAGAATTTTGTCTTGATTTGTTGGAATACTGTATCTTGAATTGGTCGCCATGTCCATTTGTCTTTTGAGGATAACTGTGGAGATAATTTGGTCATTAACTCTGAGTAATTATTCTGAAATTTGCGGTAATAATTACACAAGCCTAAAAAGGACTGCAGTTGTTTTTTATTTTTGGGTGTGGGAAATTTTTGTATAGCTTCTATCTTTTCTTTAGATGGTGTTATTCCCAGTTCTGTCAATTGAAAGCCTAAAAATTGCACTTCTTTGGCAATGAGTTGTGACTTTTCTAGTTTAAACGTAATGTGGTTTTCGGATAATTTATTCAGTACATGGTCTACTCTCTGACAATGCTCCTCCCAGTTTGTAGATGTAATCAGTAGGTCATCCACATAAACAGTAGTGAACTGGAGTGCTTCCTGACCCAATACTTGGTCCATACACTGTATAAATATCGCTACCGAATTCACTAATCCGAAGGGCAATCGTTTAAAGTGGTAGTTGCGTCCTTCGAATATAAATGCTACATATTTCCGGCTGTGGGGGTGCAGTTCCACCTGTCAGTAGCCGCAGACAGTGTCCCATGAACTAATGAATTGTACTCCATGAAATTTCTTCAAAATTTCTTCGATCTCACCAGGAGATGTCCAGTTATTGATTAAGTTCTTATTTATCTCCCTAGCGTCCACACAGAGTCTCACCTTCCCATTCTTCTTTTTGATCGCTAATATATATCAATCCCAAATATAATTACCTAAATCTCCCTTTAACTTAATTACTCAAACAAGGAGAAAAAAAAACATTTTATATAAAAATAAATCTTATTATTATTAACAGTTAATTAAACTGGCGCTGCTAATAATATTTACCCCTCTTTCTCCTCCACACACACTATTTTACATCATGTTCAAATACCTATGTTAATACATGAAACATAATACATAATCAACATTGATACATTAATACAGTTAATACATTGAAATAGTCAATTCATATTTAATCTTGATCAGAATTTACACATTCTATCTATTTAATCTTGCCTTTAAATTATAAAAATTACAATTTCAATTAAGTAATTAATTCTAAACTTTTATTAATTAGCCATCAATTATTTATTATAATTATACAATTTATTTCAAATTTATTATAATATTCATACTATATTATTATTACTTCATTTCCTGTTACCTCTCTACTCTGAACTTTCTACCTAACCTTTCACATTCTTATCATTGTTTAGTCTGGGTGGCTCCTGTATTCACTATGCTTTTACTAACATTTATAATCTTATTCACCTCTCTTCTAACTAACAACCACATTTACCTATCATGACACCAATCTCTCAATTACAAACACCTTTCACTAATTTCATTCCGACGATAAATCCTATGGCACCGCGCGTCTTTGTATTAAGATGGGTGTTGTAACCTGACTTTTGCCTGTGTCTATCAATTATATTTAGTGTTTAAAATTAAAGTTATAAATCGATTATAATGAATAATAAGTTACAACTCAAAATAAACTCTCTTTTTAAAATAAAATATTTGCAGTAATAATCCTTAGTAATAATGGATAAATATTATTTATTTAGTAAAGTCTGATAATTATAGTGAATAATAAGTTAATCCCTGGTCGGTGGATGAATGTAGCCGTAGCGTCGATCTTGCAGCGGAACTCCTCTTCTCGGTTAAGTGTCGTCAGTGTACGTAACGTTAAGTCTCGTCTGGACAAACAATTTATAATAATATACACTTTCACGTACCTGTTCGTGATACTGGAAGTTCTGAAGTTCACTTACCAAAAATATAAGCTGTCAAGACGCGCTTAATACCAGCTTTCTTTATCAACAAGGTTATAACACTCCTTGTCTACAATAAGGGCGCCACATGGGTTTATTTTAGGAAAATTCCCATGAAAAACCAATTAATAAAATTTAGAATTGATAAATTCACTTTAAATTTTGTTTAAATGCTTTATGTTTCACTATAATTAAAATCGAATATAGTAGAATCTCTACTCTGAGTTATCTCCCTGTACTCAATGTTAATTATCAATTAACTATATGAAATAATTATGATCCAGGTTTATGCTGAATAAAATCTGGGTTTATTTTACCCTTTGAAAATAAAATCAACAATTAAAGTACAATTGATACATTAATATAAATCTGAAATTACTTGGTCCGTTTACAATACGGTCTAGCTCAGTTAGAACAATAAACTCTTATATCTATTAACAAATTGACTTTTGATTATATAATATACCTCACGGGTAGGCTCTTTGAAATACAAAAAAGAACTGTCCTATGCCTTGACAGACGTTAATAATAATAATTAATACTTTGGCCTTTTTTTTAAAAGTCGTAACTATTTTTCAGGTAAGCATTTGATACGCTGACTTATTTACTAACATATATTTTTAACCCTTAGTACTAATACAAAATCTTACATTGGATTGACAAATCCGCTAAGTAAATTGAAACTGTGTATACGATTGAAAGTTTAGTTGTTCTTGCGTCAGTACAGCTTTGTGGTAAATAATGATCAGTGCAAGCTGAGAAATAAAATAAATTGTCACAGTGTTACCTTTTTTTATTTTAATCGAATAGATTAAAATTTATTAAAAACACTCCAGTGATCGGATTATAATGACGACCACTGGTTAAATACACTTCACACGAAGTATGAACGGACAGTTGGCCCTCTTCTAACAAAATCTGGGCTATGTTAAATGCTGATTAAAAAAACTCTCTCTCTCGTTCTAAAATCACGCACAAATTAAAATATCACTTTACTTTCGAAGCACTTCCTTGTAGTAAATTGCAGTATCGTTGAATGTCTTGAAGAAAATTTTAAACGGTTTACTATTGTTGTACTAATTTCAGTTATTAAAAAATATTGCGAGGACGAGCGACAACTGTCTCGCTCGATGTGATGACAAAAAGTGTAACGAATTCTCTCCGTTTTTGATTATATACCCCCTCGCTTCATAGGGCTTAGGCGGTAAGATCGTTTAATAATCTCTCTTCTGATTGGTTCTGATAACCGTTACAAAATGACGTATTGTTTTTTAACCGCCGTCCGGCGAACGCTGTTGACAACTGTCGTTGTTGTTGGTTTTACCCAACCAATTTCTCAATTTTTAACAATAAATGACGCTAACGCGCACTACGCACTTATTATAGTTTCGATCGCGAGGTTATTACCATCAAATTAAAGTTTAGTTTATGGGCTTCAATTTGATGTGGCTTAACACAGGTTTTAACCTCGTTTTCTTTGACAATGCTCATAAAGAATGTTTAGAAACATGGTTTCTCACTGTCGTCTGCTAGCGATGCATAATGCGAGCATTCCCCATCTTTTGACATTTAGTGTTTCACATTGCGTTTTCTTTATAACGTCTTTGTTTGAACACTAACACATCTGTGATTATACTTAATAGCTATTTATAACTGTACAATATTAAATCTTAACATAATTAAGGCGATACATTATTATCGAAAATCCTTATTCCTAATTACATTTCGTTTGGCCTACTCAAATTAATGTTATCCATTAATAATTGAGTGGTAGCATTTCACATTATCTTTAGTTATATTGATTGTTCAGTAAATTTTATGTTCACTAGGAGTCCTTTTTACTTCCATATTCCTTAAGGAATGGAAGTATGGTGATGGCAAAAAAAATCGTGTTCAAGATTATTGCAGATTCTGATTGTACTACACTCAAAACATGAAAAAAAGTCGTTTTCCGAAAAGTGTCTGTGTGTGTGTCTGTCTGTGTGTAGATTTTTTTTCTATGGCAAACGATAACAGCCGCAAATTCAAACAGAATCAAATATTTTTTTGGATACAGCCCTGATTTGTAGAGTACTCATGACCTATTGTTTTTGGTGAAGATCGGTTGAGGGAAAGGGGTAGTTTACCTGCAACGGTTTTTTTTTTATCAAAGAAAATTTTTTTTTTTGGCAAACGATAACAGCCGCAAATTCAAACAGAATCAAATAATGTTTCGCATACAGCCCTCAATTGTAGAGTTCTCAAGATCTATTGTTTTTGGTGAAGATCGGTTAAGGGAAAGGGGTAGTTTACCTGTAACGTTTTATGTTTTTTCAAGGGTATTTCCTATGGCAAACGATAACAGACGCAAATTCAAACAGAATCAAAAGATTATTTGCATACAGCCCTAAATTTCAGAGTTCTCAAGACCTATTGTTTTTGGTGAAGATCGGTTAAGGGGAAGGGGTAGTTTACCTGCAACCTTTTACGTTTTAACAAGAGTAAAGTACTTGAAAATTCATTTAAACTTTTTCAAACAATGGTAAGTGTTAAAAATAAAATAATTTTGTTGCCAGGCAATAAAATTATAATTTTTTCATTTTAATGTAAATCTGTACATAGTATAAAGTAAAGTCGGTCCGTTTTCTCTCTGTGTTTGAAATCGCTAATCTCAGGAAGTACTGAACGGATTTTATTCAAGTTTTCGCCAATACATAGAGTGTCTATCGAGGAACATTTATGTGTATAATTAATACATATATGTTGTACATTAGCTTAGCTATCACGGTTTATGTCAAGTAAGTGGTATAGTTTACATCTTATATATAAAAATGAATGTTTCTTTGTTTGTCCCGTATGCGTTGCTATACCATTCATCCAATTGCGATGAAACTTCGGTGAGTTGTTGTGCGCACGTCCGCGAAGGTTTCTTCCACATCTCCTCCTAAACCACTGTACCGATTTCAACCAAACTTAGCACAAATATTTTACGCAACGGGAGAACCAACATAGGATAGGTGTTTTTTTGATGGGGTCCTTTTGGGGGTTCTTTGGGGTCTTCCACATCGCCTCCTAAACCACTGGACCGATTTAAACCAAACTTGGCACAAATATTTTACGCAAAGGGAGAACCAACATAGGACAAGTGTTTTTTTCGATACGATCCTTTGGGGTCTTCCACGTCTCCACCTAAACCATTCGACCGATTTCAACCAAACTTGGCACAAATATTTTACGCAACGGGAGAACCAACATAGGACAGGTGTTTTTTTTCGATACGATCCTCTGGGGGGTCCTTTACGGTCTTAAAAAACGATTAGATCTGGTTACTATGGCAACCCAATAGAATAGATTCTGTTCTAAATATATTATCGCATTAAATTGAAGACCACGCGAACGAAGTTGTGGGCAACAGCTATTTATTTTTAAGAAGCCTACTTTAATTAAACTTTATTAATTAAACTAACATTTTCTTTACGTACAACGTGAAACTCCGTAGCGAAGCACGGGTATTCTGCTAGTCATGTATAAGAGAAAATATATCGTGCGTGGCAGGCAAGCATATCTCAGTTATGTACTGTTTACGTTTTCATTTTATTATTATCACTACCGCAATAAAAAGGCAGGGAAGACACACACACACACACACACACACACACACACACACACACACACACACACACACACACACACACAATTCGCGTTATTTCTGGCCTCATTCATGTTTATTTTCTTACATTTGCACGGTTTTTAAATGGAAAGTGCCGAACCCATACCAACATAACGCATGCAAGCCGAAAAAGTGTCCAGCGTGGATAGCGATTTGCTTCCTGTGGATCGCTGGGCAGTGTAACTGCACGTGTTTACAGAGGAACGATTCATAGACAGACGTGTGTGTGTGTGTGTGTGTGTGTGTGTGTGTGTGTCTTCCCTGCCTTTTTATTGCGGTAGTGATAATAATAAAATGAAAACGTAAACAGTACATAACTGAGATATGCTTGCCTGCCACGCACGATATATTTTCTCTTATACATGACTAGCAGAATACCCGTGCTTCGCTACGGAGTTTCACGTTGTACGTAAAGAAAGTGTTAGTTTAATTAATAAAGTTTAATTAAAGTAGGCTTCTTAAAAATAAATAGCTGTTGCCCACAACTTCGTTCGCGTGGTCTTCAATTTAATGCGATAATATAATTAGAACAGAATCTATTCTATTGGGTTGCCATAGTAACCAGATCTAATAGTTTTTTAAGACCGTAAAGGACCCCCCAGAGGATCGTATCGAAAAAAAACACCTGTCCTATGTTGGTTCTCCCGTTGCGTAAAATATTTGTGCCAAGTTTGGTTGAAATCGGTCGAATGGTTTAGGTGGAGACGTGGAAGACCCCAAAGGATCGTATCGAAAAAAACACTTGTCCTATGTTGGTTCTCCCTTTGCGTAAAATATTTGTGCCAAGTTTGGTTTAAATCGGTCCAGTGGTTTAGGAGGCGATGTGGAAGACCCCAAAGAACCCCCAAAAGGACCCCATCGAAAAAACGCCTATCCTATGTTGGTTCTCCCGTTGCGTAAAATATTTGTGCTAAGTTTGGTTGAAATCGGTACAGTGGTTTAGGAGGAGATGTGGAAGAAACCTTCGCGGACGTGCGCACAACAACTCACCGAAGTTTCATCGCAATCGGATGAATGGTATAGGAACGCATACGGGACAAACAAAGAAACATTCATTTTTATATATAAGATGTAAACTATACCACTTACTTGACATAAACCGTGATAGCTAAGCTAATGTACAACATATATGTATTAATTATACACATAAATGTTCCTCGATAGACACTCTATCTATTGGCGAAAACTTGAATAAAATCCGTTCAGTACTTCCTGAGATTAGCGATTTCAAACACAGAGAGAAAACGGACCGACTTTACTTTATACTATGTACAGATTTACATTAAAATGAAAAAATTATAATTTTATTGCCTGGCAACAAAATTATTTTATTTTTAACAATTACCATTGTTTGAAAAAGTTCAAATGAATTTTCAAGTACTTTACTCTTGTTAAAACGTAAAAGGTTGCAGGTAAACTACCCCTTCCTCTTAACCGATCTTCACCAAAATCAAAAGGCCTAGAGTCCTCTACAATTCAGTGAAGTATGCAAAAAATTATTTGATTCTGTTTGAATTTGCGGCAGTTATCGTTTGCCATAGAAAATACGCTTGATAAAAAACGTTGCAGGTAAACTACCCCTTCCCCTCAACCGATCTTCACCAAAAACAATAAGTCTTGCATACTCTACAAACCACCGCTGTATGCAAAAAATTATTTGATTCTGTTTGAATTTGCGGCTGTTATCGTTTGCCATAGAAAATACCCTTGATAAAAAAACGCTGCAGGTAAACTACCCCTTTCCCTTAACCGATCTTCACCAAAAACAATAGGTCTTGAGAACTCTGAAATTTAGGGCTGTATGCAAATAATCTTTTGATTCTGTTTGAATTTGCGTCTGTTATCGTTTGCCATAGGAAATACCCTTGTAAAAACATAAAACGTTACAGGTAAACTACCCCTTTCCCTTAACCGATCTTCACCAAAAACAATAGATCTTGAGAACTCTACAATTGAGGGCTGTATGCGAAACATTATTTTATTCTGTTTGAATTTGCGGCTGTTATCGTTTGCCAACAAAAAAAAATTTTCCTTGATAAAAAAAACCGTTGCAGGTAAACTACCCCTTTCCCTCAACCGATCTTCACCAAAAACAATAGGTCATGAGTACTCTACAAATCAGGGCTGTATCCAAAAAATTATTTGATTCTGTTTGAATTTGCGGCTGTTATCGTTTGCCTAGAAAAAAAATCTACATACAGGCAGACACACAGACACTTTTCGGAAAACGACTTTTTTTCATGTTTTGAGTGTAGTACAATCAGAATCTGCAATAATCTTGAACACGATTTTTTTTGCCATCACCATACTTCCATTCCTTAAGGAATATGGAAGTAAAAAGGCCTCCTAGTGAACATAAAATTTACTGAACAATCAATATAACTAAAGATAATGTGAAATGCTACCACTCAATTATTAATGGATAACATTAATTTGAGTAGGCCAAACGAAATGTAATTAGGAATAAGGATTTTCGATAATAATGTATCGCCTTAATTATGTTAAGATTTAATATTGTACAGTTATAAATAGCTATTAAGTATAATCACAGATGTGTTAGTGTTCAAACAAAGACGTTATAAAGAAAACGCAATGTGAAACACTAAATGTCAAAAGATAGGGAATGCTCGCATTATGCATCGCTAGCAGACGACAGTGAGAAACCATGTTTCTAAACATTCTTTATGAGCATTGTCAAAGAAAACGAGGTTAAAACCTGTTAAGCCACATCAAATTGAAGCCCATAAACTAAACTTTAATTTGATGGTAATAACCTCGCGATCGAAACTATAAGTGCGTAGTGCGCGTTAGCGTCATTTATTGTTAAAAAGTGAGAAATTGGTTGGGTAAAACCAACAACAACGACAGTTGTCAACAGCGTTCGCCGGACGGCGGTTAAAAAACAATACGTCATTTTGTAACGGTTATCAGAACCAATCAGAAGAGAGATTATTAAACGATCTTACCGCCTAAGCCCTATGAAGCGACGGGGTATATAATCAAAAACGGAGAGAATTCGTTACACTTTTTGTCATCACATCGAGCGAGACAGTTGTCGCTCGTCCTCGCAATATTTTTTAATAACTGAAATTAGTACAACAATAGTAAACCGTTTAAAATTTTCTTCAAGACATTCAACGATACTGCAATTTACTACAAGGAAGTGCTTCGAAAGTAAAGTGATATTTTAATTTGTGCTTGATTTTAGAACGAGAGAGAGAGTTTTTTAATCAGTATTTAACATAGCCCAATTTTGTTAGAAGAGGGCCAACTGTCCGTTCATACTTCGTGTGAAGTGTAATTAACCAGTGGTCATTATAATCCGATCACTGGAGAGTTTTTAATAAATTTTAATCTAGTCGATTAAAATAAAAAAAGGTAACACTGTGACAATTTATTTTATTTCTCAGCTTGCACTGATCATTATTTACCACAAAGCTGTACTGACGCAAGAACAACTAAACTTTCAATCGTATACACAGTTTCAATTTACTTAGCGTATTTGTCAATCCAATGTAAGATTTTGTATTAGTACTAAGGGTTAAAAATATATGTTAGTAAATAAGTCAGCGTAACAAACGCTTACCTGAAAAATAGTTAAGAGTTTTAAAAAAAAGGCCAAAGTATTAATTATTATTATTAACGTCTGTCAAGGCATAGGACAGTTCTTTTTTGTATTTCAAAGAGCCTACCCGTGAGGTATATTATATAATCAAAAGTCAATTTGTTAATAGATATAAGAGTTTATTGTTCTAACTGAGCTAGACCGTATTGTAAACGGACCAAGTAATTTCAGATTTATATTAATGTATCAATTGTACTTTAATTGTTGATTTTATTTTCAAAGGGTAAAATAAACCCAGATTTTATTCAGCATAAACCTGGATCATAATTATTTCATATAGTTAATTGATAATTAACATTGAGTACAGGGAGATAACTCAGAGTAGAGATTCTACTATATTCGATTTTAATTATAGTGAAACATAAAGCATTTAAACAAAATTTAAAGTGAATTTATCAATTCTAAATTTTATTAATTGGTTTTTCATGGGAATTTTCCTAAAATAAACCCATGTGGCGCCCTTATTGTAGACAAGGAGTGTTATAACCTTGTTGATAAAGAAAGCTGGTATTAAGCGCGTCTTGACAGCTTATATATTTGGTAAGTGAACTTCAGAACTTCCAGTATCATGAACAGGTACGTGAAAGTGTATATTATTATAAATTGTTTGTCCAGACGAGACTTAACGTTACGTACACTGACGACACTTAACCGAGAAGAGGAGTTCCGCTGCAAGATCGACGCTACGGCTACATTCATCCACCGACCAGCAATTAACTTATTATTCACTATAATTATCAAACTTTATTAAATAAACAATATTTATCCATTATTACTAAGGATTATTACTGCAAATATTTTATTTTAAAAAGAGAGTTTATTTTGAGTTGTAACTTATTATTCATTATAATCGATTTATAACTTTAATTTTAAACACTAAATATAATTGATAGACACAGGCAAAAGTCAGGTTACAACACCCATCTTAATACAAAGACGCGCGGTGCCATAGGATTTATCGTCGGAATGAAATTAGTGAAAGGTGTTTATAATTGAGAGATTGGTGTCATGATAGGTAAATGTGGTTGTTAGTTAGAAGAGAGGTGAATAAGATTATAAATGTTAGTAAAAGCATAGTGAATACAGGAGCCACCCAGACTAAACAATGATAAGAATGTGAAAGGTTAGGTAGAAAGTTCAGAGTAGAGAGGTAACAGGAAATGAAATAATAATAATATAGTATGAATATTATAATAAATTTGAAATAAATTGTATAATTATAATAAATAATTGATGGCTAATTAATAAAAGTTTAGAATTAATTACTTAATTGAAATTGTAATTTTTATAATTTAAAGGCAAGATTAAATAGATAGAATGTGTAAATTCTGATCAAGATTAAATATGAATTGACTATTTCAATGTATTAACTGTATTAATGTATCAATGTTGATTATGTATTATGTTTCATGTATTAACATAGGTATTTGAACATGATGTAAAATAGTGTGTGTGGAGGAGAAAGAGGGGTAAATATTATTAACAGCACCAGTTTAATTAACTGTTAATAATAATAATATTAATAATAATAAGATTTATTTTTATATAAAATGTTTTTTTTTCTCCTTGTTTGAGTAATTAAGTTAAAGGGAGATTTAGGTAATTATATTTGGGATTGATATATATTAATTATATCCATGTATTTCATTTAGATATTTGTTTCTTTTATAATTACATTAATTATGAAACAGAAAGAGTTAATTATTATCGATGGGAATCGAAACGATTTTTACAATTAAATGGTAGTCCATGAAGAGAATGGCACTTCTATATAATTCTTGTTGAATATATTTTTTGTATTTGTATTTCTTGTATTTCACGCAAACCCAGTGCTTCTTAACGCAAACCAGCACATAGCTAAGGGGAACAGATCAGTTAAGGATAGGGTAATATACCAAGCCACTATTTTGATATTTTTAATTTATTGTTTCAGTGTTTGGTGATGTTATGACGGCAGTCCTGAGCTGGCCAGCGCGTCAGAGCAGGAACGTTACGCGCCTGATTGGCCTTATGGTGTTGGGATCTCGAAGGAGAAGTCCAGTAAGGTCATACAGGTACTGTCATCATCATCGGACCACGGGTGAGTTATTGTATTTCTTTTTATATAAATTGTAAGGGGGTTGTGGCGACATATCCTGGCTGATCCCTTTAGGAAGTACGAATGTGTCAATGAAAGTTTTTATGCTTCGGCACAAAATCTTTCATTGAGGGGGTTTTGTGATGGTACAATTCTGGTACAATCATACTTTTATAAAAATATGGTCCTAAAAACCATAATTATGGTATTTTATTCCCTAACTATTTATTTTGTAATAAATTTTGTAATATTTCATAATCCCTATAAAGTTTTGGTGAATAAACTATAGAATATTTTATACAACGCATATTGGAATTAACAGGATTTCGATCGAATTCATTGAAAAGCTGCAATTGTCGCAAAAAACTATGTGTCACAGATAGCGGTAAACAAGCCTAGCCCATGATGACGTCAGCCAAAGGAATGCATACTTTTGTAAACAGACGAGGCTTGGCAGTACAAACAAAAGACTGGTGACGTAGTTTTGCCCCACCTACACAATGTTTAACAAAGACTTTTCGTCCAGACAGTGAACCGAGCCAGCTGGCATATTCACTGAGTGTGACTATTTAAATTTTACACCACCAAAAGTGGTTTAATAACTATTGTCGAAATATCGGAAAAATTGGTGTGGTAGCTGGACTTGAGTAGGTGTCATCGGCCGAGGGATCTGCAATTACGTGCAGCTAAATCTGCCAAAGTGTTATTCGAGGGGGGACACTACGGTGTGGGCCCTAAGACAATGTAAAATAAAAAAAAATAATTTAAAAAATTAAAAAACACGACTGCCAAAAAAATAAATGAATAAATAAAAAATAAATTGATAAAAACACTAAATAAAAATAATATTTAGTAAAAATCACAAAATCTAAATAAAGTCGATTTAAAAAGCCAAAAACAAGGTACTGAAATTCAGCTCTGATCAGATTTAACGAAAATGTTATGAATGATTAAACGCATAGTAATTTTATTAGATTTAAATTACTTTTCGATGTTGAATATATATCAATGCATCATATGAAGACTACAATTATAAAAAATATTGCTGATAAAATTTTGCTCTTCAATTTTAATTTTCAATGCAGTCGGGGGCTGTTTAATGAAAAGAACAAATCTATTTAGAAACAGCCCCCGACTGCATTGAAAATTAAAATTGAAGAGCAAAATTTTATCAGCAATATTTTTTATAATTGTAGTCTTCATATGATGCACTGATATATATATGCAACATCGAAAAGTAATTTAAATCTAATAAAATTACTATGCGTTTAATCATTCATAACATTTTCGTTAAATCTGATCAGAGCTGAATTACAATACCTTGTTTTTGGCTTTTTAAATCGACTTTATTTAGATTTTGTGATTTTTACTAAATATTATTTTTATTTAGCGTTTTTATCAATTTATTTTTTATTTATTCATTTATTTTTTTGGCAGTCGTGTTTTTTAATTTTTTAAATTATTTTTTTTATTTTATTCCTTTTTGTGTTTAAAAAGAGTATAATGGGAATGCGCAGTGTGTGCGTGCGTATGTGTGAAGTGCAAAAAAATTTTTACATAGTTTTATTTAGAAACTTTATTATGTACATAGTATAATTAGCGTATGAACTTATAAACTTATAAATATAGTATAACTTTATTTTATATACTATTATATAACTAGTATAATACAAACATTTCGATAAATTGTTTTATAAATTATATAATTAACTAAATAATTTCATTTATTAGAAATGATAAAGAAAAAGCTTTGGTCTACAGATTTCTGAGTCGATTTAATTCCTCAAGTGAGTTTTTATCGTGCGGTTCATGCAACAATTTTCGTGGATCCAGACAACTTATTGCTAATCCCTCTAATGTTTTCACACGACTTAGTGCGACGTATGCCTGACCCTTGGCAAAAATATTACTACTCAAATCAATGACTGCTTTGTCTAAAGTAGTGCCTTGGAGTTTATGTACTGTTATACAGCCCAACACAACATTAATGGCAGCATACGTCGTTCTACTTTGCCCTGGCCTTGCAAAGCATCATATTCAACAGTGGTGGGCTCTATCTTTACTCCAATACCAGCAGTATTTCCCCTAATTGATCTGTCATCAAATTCTACAAATACGGCTTGTGGGAGCTCACCAGGTTGAAGCTGATCTCGACGTAGTGCAGGCCACTCAATTTTTCTAATGATGCCTATTGCTCCGTTGACCAGACCATGATTAACATTAATGTTTTTTCGCAACATTACCCTAGGTCCGACTCCGATTACTAAAGAGTTTGGAATACCTCCAGTTTTGTTTGGATCCGTTGGTATGAAGTCTTTCTTTAACTTTTGTCCGTAATTCTTAGCTTCGACAGACACATCCACCGCTGCAATATCGTAAACTTTAGATGATGTTTTCAACTTTTCAGTCATCATAGCATTATATTCTTCTACCTGTTTAGTGGTTGGGAAAATACGCAGACACTCGCCATCAGCAAATTCATCTGTCAAAGGAACTCTTCGACGATCTAAAATTTCTAGCTGCTGCATGGTGAGTTGGCCGACTCGTATATTATTTAGAATGTCTATAAAAGTAGTGTTGTTAGCTTGCCGCATATTTTGAGGTAATTCACAGAAACTAAACAGTGTCCACAAATTAATTTCAGCTGATAAGTAATGAGGCTGCTTGAAGCAGTAGGTACCACCAACTGGTTTTGATACAGGTGGCAACTGCATTAGATCGCCAAAAAAAATAATGTTGATACCCCCGAAGAGAGCATCATTCATTTTAAGCTGTTGCAACCTTAAGTGAATATTTCTTAGGGTAGTATAGGGTACCATTGAGATTTTGTCAATGATTAGCCAATTAATATGCTTCCACCTTAGCTGTTCCCTTTGAAGACGCTCATCAGTAAGAGGGCGAAGAGCTGTCACCTTGCCTTTTACGATAGGAAGGGCAAAAGTAGAGTGCAAAGTGCTACCTCCAATCAATCTTGCGCAGCGACACCTGTGGGTGCTGCTACCGTAACAGCTCTGCTTGCAGGTAAATGAGAAAGACGGCGAATCTGTTGTACAATAATTTTCAGAGTAAAGGTTTTGCTGGTGCCTGCTCCTCCAGTAACGAACACACGTAATGGCTCAGTATTATTTTCACTTGGAAGCAATCTGTCTGAAATCATTTTGAACAATTGGGGCTGCTGAAAATTCATTAAGTTTACTGCTGCGGCATATTGTTGATCCGTCATTTCATGTATTTCAGGTTCACCATATTTCGCAGAGAGAAATATATATAGCAAACCAATATATATATATATATATATTGTCACGACACAAATAGCCAACCCCGTACCAGAGATAAAAAATATATTTATAATTGTAAAAAATACCTCTTATCAAATGAACTGATTGATTTTAATTAAAATATAAGGAATATGACACGACAATACAACGACTATAACCCAACCCAAGTGATTGAGACAAAAACATAAACGTAAAGAAGGGAACCACGGAACATACTTAGTAAAATGTAAATATTTTAAAGTGATTGAGACAAAAACATAAACATAAAGAAGGGAACCACGGAACATACTTAGTAAAATGTAAATATTTTAAAGTGATTGAGACAACAACCCGAACATAAAGAAGGGAACCACAAATAAACAACGAGAATGAGAGAATAATAAACCTAAGCCACAAGGAAACAAGTTTATGGGTTTAAATGACCCCAAAATGCCCAAAGGAACGGAGGAAAAACCTAATATATTAAACAAACAAGGAAAATGAAGAAGGAGGGAGACGAGCAAAAGTGAAATCCAAGAATGATTCACCAACACAAGTAAAATAGCACTCAACAAGAGCATTGAAACCAAAACAAGGGTTATCAGGAGGAAGGAGAGATAACGGTTACTACCCATTAAAAAGGCAACCAGAAACCACAAATTAGAATTGTTATTAGTCAGTAAGTATTAGTTATTAAGTATTAATTGTCATTAGGATTAAGTCATGAAAGAGAAATAAGTATAGGGGTCACCCACTATCAAACCAATGATATAAACAGTGATATAGTGTAATAGTGTAGGTGTCAGAACCCCAAAGTGAAGTGTGACACTAGTGAAATTGTAATTAACAATAAGTGATTTACAAGTGAAGGTAAGTTGAAAGTTGGAAATAAACAGTGCATAGATAACTGATAAATAAGTAGTATTAAGAGTGAATTATAGTATAAGGGATAGAAAAACACTAGAAGTGATAATGACTTTTTATTTAAAAAGATGTTCAGTAGAGTTAAGTTAATTATAACCAGTAGTAAGTAAAAAGGGAGGATTCCAGAATAGAATAAATTGAAGGTGTTACCATGGAGGGAATATAAAAATTGTTTAGAGATTGAGAAGCAAAAAAAACTAACAAAGATACCTAATTTATAAAGGACTATCATTAATTTAATAACAAGTGATGTTGTTTATCACAACACAAATAATATGTGTTATAAACTAAAAAATTAGCAAATAAGGATAAGTTAGGAGTGAGTGATGATATTTCTTAATCAAAACAATAACTCTAATAACTTATAAAAAATTGTGTTCATGTTATTGTTATAAGAGGATATGGCTGAATGCAATGTGCAGTCCATAAACCTAATGTTATATTTTTAAGATTGAAATAAGGAGAGCAATATTGAACAATAAACAAAACACCTACAGACTCAAAACACAACACAACTAATAAAAATAACAAAGTAAGCCCAATAGGCTGAACCAAAATGTGATTTGAACGAAATAAGTAAATTATTATAATGGCTACTTAGGCCTAGAAAAAAACAACTGTCAGAACCAAACAAACAAAGATTATAACAAATTGAATCAGAATTTAGAAAATCTGAGGTGAAGGAATCGCCAAGGATAAATTGTAGATCATTTATAACACAAAATATTGTAATAGGCATTATTATATAAAAGGAAATGTAATTAACAAGCATTAACATAATTGTAAAAACTTAAAATCTGAAAATACCCAAGCTTGTGGGGTATCAAAATAATCTATGAACGAGAATAAATACTATAGTGACAATATTTATTAACCAGGAAGGAAGATGGAGGAATAACAGTAATCAGAAGATATACGAAGGATTCGAAGTTTCGATAAAAATACATCAACTCAAAATAAGCCTATTCGAAAAATACCATTACTATGGAAACAGCGGTTGTTGACAGAAAAATACCGTTAGAAATTAGTAGAGAGAAAAAAGAAGCGAAGCGTCATCAAGCCATACAGATGCAGAAGTTCGGAAGAAAGTTTTTTCAGTGTAAATCATGAAAATAATAGTATAAAGTTGCTGAAATCCAATCGTCAAAGAAGCAGATGACCACTACAACCAATATTACAAGACCCAAGACCTGAATAAACGGAAATTATCCATAAATAGAACGTCCAAACACAAGACGAAAGGACGCCACATTTTAATGAAGCCCAAAATCCAAGAAAACTGATTTTATGCAGCCAATTCCTATCTCGAACCAACTACAAAGGCCTATACACGTCGAATTGTTAAGTACTATCCAATTATTTATTTTCCACCAACCCTAATCACTTTAAATAATTTTGAAAGGTAAAATTACCACACTATAAAGATAATATTTCTCTTTCATAGAGTATTTAAGCAAATTAAAACATAATGAAACTTTGTTAACATAAAATAACCTAAGAATTGAACACGAACTTACAGAACACTTTTACAACACAACACCACAGATTGTAACAGCACACTTTATCTTTCATGTACATTTAGATTAAGGTAATTTGTATTTTTTATTGTAACCATTGTAGTTCTTTAAGTCATAGCCAAAAGAATCCACGGATTTTTGAAACCAAAACTGTAATAAGCCTAACGTAAACAGACGCTAGGTTAAATGGTTTCTAAATTAATTCGCCGCCCTGAAAATAAGATCTCATGTAATCAAACGATAATTATTTTGTTGTAATTGTAAATGTTTCCAGATATCACCATTAAAAAATAGTCATTACAGGGAGTAACCAGCGTTATCATTTCATAGGGAGTGCTATATAATAATTACTTGTATTGAAGAGTAAATCGTAGCAGTAAGCTAGTTGCCAGTTATTCGTCAGAAGCGACGATTGAGACGGCTGTGCGAGCGGGAACAATTTGAATACACCAACCCGCTACGCTGATAACTTGTTCAAATACAGTTTTTAGTTGTTTTGTAAAAACGACTTGGCGCCACCCGGGATTATTACACCCCCTAAGAATAACAGGTAAGGTTACTGCCGTAATATACAGGTGATCAGAACTATGCTACAAACATCGCTAGCCACAAAATTACTGTAACGACCCGGTGCGAGGCGAACGCACTAATCATCCAAACACATTATTTTTTATGTACACATTTTGCAGGTACGCTCCGATATTACTACGTTACAAATTGACGACTCCAACGTGAGGCTTGAACGAAGACGAGGGCATCTTCTATTACTCGTTACAGATTGGCGACCAACCGGTGAGGCTGTAAAAGAAGGCCCACGGCGGCTATGAAGAGACATTCAATGTTTACCAGACAGGATAAAAAGAAAGAAATTGAAAGTGAAGGCCAGCCAGAAGAGATGGAAGAAATTGAAGAAATAATCGGGGAGTTAGTCGAAGAGGACGTTCAGGAAAACCAACCGGAAAATCCAGTTCAACCAGAACCGGAAGTGGAAGTAATGATAGGGGACCAACCAGTCAAACCAACAGAAGAAACGAAGTTAGATAGCATGATGAAAGTCATGATGGAACAATTCGGACAAATGAATAAAAAATTTGAGTTAACCAATACAAAATTAGAATCATTGCAAGCGGGAAGGAAAGAAGACAAAGAAGAATTGAATAAAAAATTAGAGTCATTGAGAAGGGAAGACAGGGAATTCCTGAACAAAAAACTGGACCAAAACAATGAAGAATTGAATAACAAACTGGACCAAAATAAGGAAGAATTGAAGAAGCAATTCAAGGAGGACTTAGAGATCCTGAATAACAAAATGGAAAACAACCGAGAGGCGTTAGAAGAGAAGAGTGAGGAGTTGAAGAGACAAATAACAAAGGATCTTGGAGTGCTAAATGACAAGATTGAAAACAACTGGGAAACACTCCAAAAACAATTGAAGGAAGAAGGTGAGAAATCAAAAGATGAATGGAGGCAACAGTTGGCGGAGTGCAAAAATGAAATCAAACAGACTATCACTGAGACGAACGAAACAATAATACACGTCCAGGAAGAGTTGACAGAAAAAATAAATCACGTCCAAGAGGAAGGAACTCTCAGGATCCAAGAAATACAGAAGACCACCACCGATGAGTGTAACAAGAATAAACAGGAGGTGCTTCAAGAGCTAAAGGAGAGGCACAAGGAAATCCAGACTGATGTCAGCGAACGCGTTGAAAGGGTATACACCACCATCAACAAGATTGACGAGAAAACGCAAGAAAATAAAGAAAAAATTAGAGAAATCAGTCAGAAAGAGAAGCAGATGCAAGAGGAACTGGACGCTTTGAGGGAGAAGCCTTGCAGTAGCACTCATATATTTACGAATGAAAATAGGGAAGTGATCAACTTCAAGAGTTACCGAAGAAACCCCATAGAATTTCTGAAAAGGGTGGAGGAGCTCATCGAGAGGAACAGAGATACCAGATGGACAACGGTGAGAAGTCTCATCGACGAGATGTTTCGAGACACAAATGACAATTGGTGGACAGCCACACGACCAGAAATCAGCAGTACGCAGGAATTTAAAACGTTGTTTCGTGAAAAGTACTGGTCGGAGTCGACCCAAAATGTAGTGAGGAACGATATAAGCAACGGGAGATATGAGCCACAGGCTGGGCATACATTAACGTCTTACTTCTTGGGCAAGGTCTGCCTAGCCCGAAATCTCGAACCAAGGATACCCGAAGAATCCCTAGTCATCCAACTGGGATATCACTACGAAGACGCCATACAGAGGGCCAGGAGACAGGGACAAATAAAGACCATACAGGGAATGGCCAACTTGCTGGAAGACCATGAAAACGATAGCCAGTACAAGAAGAATCGTGTGATCAACCAAAGGTACAACCGGGGGAATGAAAGTTACAACGTGCCAAGCCACAACTTACCCTATAGTAATACCCAGAACAACTACCGGAACATAATGAATCGTAACCCAAATAATTACCCAGGGGACCAACCATTCCATCGGAATCAACCCAACTACAATCAAGGTAACCAACCAACCAACAGAGATCATCCGAGTTACAACCAGGGGAACCAACCAATTAACAGAAATACACAAAACCCTAGTGCACCGAATAATCACAACAGGGGGATAGAACAAGGTAGGAATACAAATGGCCACCCAAATAATCACAATTACTATGGCAACCGGTACGACCCGAATTACCCATATAACAGAGGAAACGGGAGTAACCAAAATAGGGGTGACATGAGGCGTCAAGTCAATTTTATCAGCGGGAGGAGACAAAACAACCATCGGCGATATAGTCCCATTAGAACCAGCACAGTTTACAACAATTCCCAAAAAGACAACCAGCAAGCTACGGGAACAAGAACAATAGAACCACCTCGGAATGAAAATAACCGCCGACAGGAACCCAACACCAACCAAAATAATGGCGAAAATTGGGTGACAGTCCATGAGAATCCGGGTTTTTCAATAATGCGTAATACGGCAAGTAATGACGAAGTACGCCGGACACAGCGGGTAAACTATTGCCAGACATCTCAACCATCAATCACCATAGAGGATGAAGAAGAAGAGACGGCCGATAGGTGGAATGCCTAATGAACCATGATCAATGAAACTATAATAAACAAACTCTACTCCTTCATTAATGTCGAAACAAAAAAGAAATTAATGTTTATCCAGAATAAATGTCATCCATCAGACATTTGAAGGAGAAGAGGAGCAAGACAACAAAGAGTGTAATAAGAAAGAGAAGGCAATAATGAAGGAAAGAGAAAAGGAGTAGATCAACTTATAATTAACATGGTCCAATGTATAGTAATAGCGTATAAAATTATATATAATAGAACGTACGACCATATGTCATCACAAAGGACAATGGAAACAACACTTACGAGATAAGTAATATAACCACCAAAAAAGTAAAAGGAGTGTACAACCAAGCTTCCATAAAGAAGTTCTATGAAGAAAACTAAATAACTGGAATACGTTCATCCAGAATAAGTGTGACTATCATACACTTGAAGGAGAAGAGGTGCATAATAACGAAGTGTCGAACAAAAAGGAGAAGGCTATAATATGGAATGGAAATGATAATATAATAAATCCACAACCGTGAGAATTGAATTGATACCAAAATAAAATTATATATAATAAAATGTACGGCCATATGTCATCACGAAGGACAAGTAACTGTAAATAAAATACAGATACCAAAATTCAAAAATTATGTGAGCACAACTTGCAACAACATTTCGATGACTTATGAGGCCTAAAACAAAATAAAAAATATCAAAACAAAGGAATGAGATACATAAATTCCTACTAAGTGAAATCAACTTACAATATATTAAAAAGTTGATGTGTGAAGTATATGAAATAATTAAACAAAATGTACCAAAATAGAAATACGCTACACAAATTCCTATAGTGTAAGAAAATTAACTTACAAGCTGAAATATACAAAAATAAAATCAGACCAAACCTGATAAGATAAGTACATGAAATTATAATGAATCAAGGGTATTCAAAAATGTAAAATAAAAAATCTAAACTGGTACAAAGAAAGAGAGAAGTTATGTATGAATCAAATATACAAACTATGGCTAAAGCAAAATCTTGCTAATTAACTGAGAGAAGTATAACAATGTCTAAGATAATTAAAATGATCACAATGAGAATTGAAAACCGAAAAATGAAAAGTTAATGATGAGATTAACATATAAATAAATAAAAAACAATCAATGTATGAGCAAATGATAGTAATAGTTAAGGTACAGCGGAAGGAAGAATGAGTAAAAGGCCAAAGTGATCTAAAAACAAACCACAAGGTGGACAATCCCAAAATATATTATTATTATTAAGTCACAAGTTGACAAAAAAGGTATTTATGATTGACTGTTGAAAAGTCCAGCAATCAAATAAACTGAGCAGAGATGACGTGCCTCTGGTCTCAGAAAAATGAGTAGTAATGGGAGAAACCAGCTACTAAAGTTAGGGAAAAAATTGTGTATAAGGGAGAACACACCAATGGAAATAAAATGAAAAACAGATCCAAATAAAATGGAATGAATTCAGTAAGAAGAGAAATAAAGAATGGAGAAACGACCAAGAAAGAAAAGGAAAAAGATTATGTATAACTGATAATTTCATAAAAAACTATACTAGTGTTTTATCAAAATGATCAATTTTAAAGGAGAGGCATTATGTCACGACACAAATAGCCAACCCCGTACCAGAGATAAAAAATATATTTATAATTGTAAAAAATACCTCTTATCAAATGAACTGATTGATTTTAATTAAAATATAAGGAATATGACACGACAATACAACGACTATAACCCAACCCAAGTGATTGAGACAAAAACATAAACGTAAAGAAGGGAACCACGGAACATACTTAGTAAAATGTAAATATTTTAAAGTGATTGAGACAAAAACATAAACATAAAGAAGGGAACCACGGAACATACTTAGTAAAATGTAAATATTTTAAAGTGATTGAGACAACAACCCAAACATAAAGAAGGGAACCACAAATAAACAACGAGAATGAGAGAATAATAAACCTAAGCCACAAGGAAACAAGTTTATGGGTTTAAATGACCCCAAAATGCCCAAAGGAACGGAGGAAAAACCTAATATATTAAACAAACAAGGAAAATGAAGAAGGAGGGAGACGAGCAAAAGTGAAATCCAAGAATGATTCACCAACACAAGTAAAATAGCACTCAACAAGAGCATTGAAACCAAAACAAGGGTTATCAGGAGGAAGGAGAGATAACGGTTACTACCCATTAAAAAGGCAACCAGAAACCACAAATTAGAATTGTTATTAGTCAGTAAGTATTAGTTATTAAGTATTAATTGTCATTAGGATTAAGTCATGAAAGAGAAATAAGTATAGGGGTCACCCACTATCAAACCAATGATATAAACAGTGATATAGTGTAATAGTGTAGGTGTCAGAACCCCAAAGTGAAGTGTGACACTAGTGAAATTGTAATTAACAATAAGTGATTTACAAGTGAAGGTAAGTTGAAAGTTGGAAATAAACAGTGCATAGATAACTGGTAAATAAGTAGTATTAAGAGTGAATTATAGTATAAGGGATAGAAAAACACTAGAAGTGATAATGACTTTTTATTTAAAAAGATGTTCAGTAGAGTTAAGTTAATTATAACCAAAAGTAAGTAAAAAGGGAGGATTCCAGAATAGAATAAATTGAAGGTGTTACCATGGAGGGAATATAAAAATTGTTTAGAGATTGAGAAGCAAAAAAAACTAACAAAGATACCTAATTTATAAAGGACTATCATTAATTTAATAACAAGTGATGTTGTTTATCACAACACAAATAATATGTGTTATAAACTAAAAAATTAGCAAATAAGGATAAGTTAGGAGTGAGTGATGATATTTCTTAATCAAAACAATAACTCTAATAACTTATAAAAAATTGTGTTCATGTTATTGTTATAAGAGGATATGGCTGAATGCAATGTGCAGTCCATAAACCTAATGTTATATTTTTAAGATTGAAATAAGGAGAGCAATATTGAACAATAAACAAAACACCTACAGACTCAAAACACAACACAACTAATAAAAATAACAAAGTAAGCCCAATAGGCTGAACCAAAATGTGATTTGAACGAAATAAGTAAATTATTATAATGGCTACTTAGGCCTAGAAAAAAACATAACTGTCAGAACCAAACAAACAAAGATTATAACAAATTGAATCAGAATTTAGAAAATCTGAGGTGAAGGAATCACCAAGGATAAATTGTAGATCATTTATAACACAAAATATTGTAATAGGCATTATTATATAAAAGGAAATGTAATTAACAAGCATTAACATAATTGTAAAAACTTAAAATCTGAAAATACCCAAGCTTGTGGGGTATCAAAATAATCTATGAACGAGAATAAATACTATAGTGACAATATTTATTAACCAGGAAGGAAGATGGAGGAATAACAGTAATCAGAAGATATACGAAGGATTCGAAGTTTCGATAACAATACATCAACTCAAAATAAGCCTATTCGAAAAATATCGTTACTATGGAAACAGCGGTTGTTGACAGAAAAATACCGTTAGAAATTAGTAGAGAGAAAAAAGAAGCGAAGCGTCATCAAGCCATACAGATGCAGAAGTTCGGAAGAAAGTTTTTTCAGTGTAACTCATGAAAATAATAGTATAAAGTTGCTGAAAACCAATCGTCAAAGAAGCAGATGACCACTACAACCAATATTACAAGACCCAAGACCTGAATAAACGGAAATTATCCATAACTAGAACGTCCAAACACAAGACGAAAGGACGCCACATTTTAATGAAGCCCAAAATCCAAGAAAACCGATTGGCTGATCCCGGCCCAAGTGGGCCGAAACAGTTTAAGAAAAGTAACGTCCCGCAAGTGCGGACCGGAAGAGTTAATTTGCTCAGCCCGAGCGGGCGAAGATTATGTATCTTGCATTAAATATTTGTCTGCTGGTCTTCCATTATGATTGAAGATGTTGTGTAGGATGTATTAAATTACATTAAGAAATAAGAGAAGTGGACTGTATACGAATAGTTTTAATAATTTGAATGATCACATTACAGCTGTAATAAATTGAAAGAAGGCTGGCTAATGCTGCATATTGAATCAATAATTAATAAATTTAGTTAAGAATGAAGTTGTGGCGCTAGTTGGCCATGATAGAAAATAGTAAGGCCTAAGGCCTACATCTAATGTCGACACTAACTTGACGGAAAGGTCCGGCGAACCGAACGCCGAGATTACTGAATGTGCACTCGTCAAAGTACGATTACGCGAACGTTGATGAGATATAAATCAGATTAGCCAACCTAGTAAAATAAAATCATCGCGCTACCGTCCATAAGCTGCCCGTCAAAAATCAAAAAGATTTTTTAATACATTCTTTAATAAATTATAAAAACATTTACAATTCAATTTGAAATAGTGGAGTTTTAATAATTAGAATCAGCTTCAAGGCTGAGTTGAACCTTGAGTTGAGATTAGATAACGGCAATCGGCCGCTAATTTGAGATAAGCATGCAGATAGGCGACTGTAGGCCAAGGTTTGGCAAACAGCTGTTTCATGTACCACTAAGTCTGGTTAACCAATATTACTGACACAAGTGCGCAGTACGTAACATTACAAAACATGAACGAAAAATACATAATATGCAAGTCATAGAGTTAGCTTAATGCTAGCTAAGGTCCGTAGACCTGTACAGAAGTTCATTACATGAATAAAATTGTTGTTGAACATGTTACAGTTGCATGTTTCATTGTATATTCAGGAGGGCGACATGTATCGACCTAAATACGCTATTCCTGAAGTTTCAGGAATTTACAATGTATGCCAACGTGTGAGCAAGCTAGATGCTGAATGTAGCCCAGATATGACGTGTATGTCATAATTTAAATAAAGGATTGTGCATGCTTACTTACAAAAATGAATAAAATATAAGTACAATATAAATAAATTAGACAAGGCAGTTACACACGGTAGACGCTTACAATAGTTTACATCGACACAATTTATGTGAATACAACAATAATAATTTGCATATTTACAAGATAAATAATTGTAATGTCAGCCAACAATACAATACTGAAATTACAGAAACAATTTAACAATTTAAGACATTCACAAAATAGTACATATTTATCAGCAACAATATAAAGAAATGAATGCATGGTTACTTGACAGCAAACATGCGAATATTATGTAATAACATTAATAAATAAGACCACCCAAAGACATGCAGTACACCCCATGAGATCAATGAAAGTGTGACATAGTATGCCACAAAAATTAACATACAATACAAATATTAAGATATCACCAGAACTGTGATACTCAGAAGCGTGCCATGACGCAAAATTGACAAAAATATTGTGACAATCCATCACAATCATGTTGACCAAATGGTCGTAATAAATAATAAGTCAACGGCGGAATAAAGCCGCATTGTGCTGTAACCATAGTGTCACAACTCGTCTCGCGCTGGCAATAGACATAATTTATGTATTGGTCTCCGCAAAACACCCGTAGGCGTGCGAATGTCCACGATGCGAACCAAATTATCTGGGCCGGGAAATGTGGCGATGATCACGCCAAATTTCCAGGCTAATGGAGGCAAGTTGTCCTCAATGAGCAAGGCTAAGTCACCAATGGAAACATTATCTTTGGCAAACTTCCACTTGTGACGCTGTTGCAGCTGGTGCAAATAATCGCGAGACCACGCCTTCCAAATGCCCTGGACAAACCTCTGAAGTAATTGCCAACGACCAAGGCGAGAAACAGGAACGTGAGAAAGGTCTGGGTCAGGAATCAAAGTTAGGGGCGCGCAGATCAAAAAATGGCCAGGTGTAAGTGGCACCGGGTCATTAACATCCGAAGAAATAGCAAATAAAGGTCGAGAGTTCAGACATACCTCTATCTGAGACAAAACGGTTGTGAACTCTTCGAAGTTTAGTATAGATTTGCCTACCACGCGCCGCAAATGAAATTTCAAACTCTTGATGCCGCTCTCCCAAAGGCCACCGAAATGAGGTGAGGAGGGCGGAATAAATGACCATGATATCCCCTGAGAGGATGTGAATGACTTGATCGAGGTGATGGCATCCTTATCGTGCCAAAAGTTGTAAATGTCATGTAAGATGGTGCGGGCCTTCCTGAAGTTCGTGCCGTTGTCGGAGTACAGTTGACTAGGTATACCCCGACGTGCCATAAAACGACGTAAAGCAGCTATAAATGCGCTGGCAGTAAGGTCGGACACCAATTCCAGGTGAATAGCCCTAGTTGCTAAGCAAACAAACAGAGACACGTACGCCTTAGTAAGAGTTCTAGACTTCTGCCCGCCATGACGAATCATGAAGGGACCACCATAATCAACCGCACAAAATAGAAACGGCCTTGAAGGAGTGACTCTAGGGTATGGCAAGATGCCAAGCCTCTGAACCTGCTGTGTGGCGCTAAACCTGATGCACTTGAGACACTTACGAATAATGGAACGGATGACTAGCCGGGCATTAACAATCCACCAACGTTGACGCAGTGAATGATGCACGAGCTGCGCACCAGCATGAAGCAAACGAATGTGTTCGCGTTCGATGATAAGGCGTGTGACATGCGCCGATGGGGGTAGTACGATAGGATGTTTCGAGTCGTAAGATAACTGGGAATGCTGCAATCGTCCGCCCACGCGTATCACTCCAGAGTCGTCAAGAAACGGGTCGAGAGAGGCTAACTTGCTTCTGATGGAAACAGAAGATCCATTCCGAAGACAACTAATTTCGCCTGGGAAGTGGGTCGATTGAGATTGCCTTATAAAGAAATTAAGAGACTGATGAATTTCCGCAGGGGTCAGATCGCCCGAAAGCCTGTCCGCAGATGAGTGCCTAATATTTCTGATGAAACGAAAACAGTAAGCGTATACACGTGTCAGCCGGTGTAACGAGGAAAAGTCCAACGATAAGTCAACAGCCAGGGTAGACATTAGCGAACGGTTATGTGTAGTTTTCTCTTCCGCGATGACTTCCGAAGATGATGGAGTGGCCGGTACGAAAGATGGGAAAGGATTAGACTCTGAAGATTGAGACAGACAGCCAGGACCGTGCCACCAAAGCGAGCAATCGCGCAAAACGTCTGGGAGACACCCCCTAGAAATAATATCAGCAGGATTGTGTCGCGAATCAATGTGATGCCAGGTACAAGTTTGCGTGCGACGCTGAATTTCAGCAACCCTATTAGCGACGTATGTTTTCCAACGCGAAGACTGCGCATGAATCCAGTAAAGAGCCACCATAGAATCGGAATACAAATGTACATCCTCAATGAATGAATGAAGAGCAGGAATAATTTTAGACACAAGTCGCGATAATAACAAACAAGCGCAGAGCTCGATACGAGGTAATGACACTTGGCGCAAGGGAGCCACGCGAGATTTTGAACACAAAAGACGACAGGAAGCAGTAGCATCTTGATAAATGACTCGGACATACACACAACAGCCGAACCCTCTCTCGGAAGCATCCGAAAAACCATGCAACTGAACTGTAACCGCCTGATGGTTGCAACGAATAGATCGCGGGACCACTATTTTACCAATCAGACTTAATTTGTTACACAAAGAATGCCAATCCGACAGTGACTGACCGGAAAGCGGTTCATCCCAACTAAGCTTACAAAGCCAGAGTCGCTGCATGAAGTGTTTATACAAAAAGACAACTGGTCCGATTAAACCCAGTGGATCATATATTCCGGCGATTATTGAAAGAATTTGCCTCTTGGATATGCTATGAAGAACCGGAGATAGGTTGACATCAAACAAAAATGAATCAGCAGTGTTGTTCCAAAGAATGCCCAGGGTACGCACATTGTCCTGTTTATTTAGGGGTCGTGAAAGGTTGTGATGACTTGCGACCGCTGTGGGTTCATTTGATGCCCATTTGTGCAACGTGAAACCATATTGAGCAAGTAACGCACCTAGGTCGGATTTCAGATTAGTCAGATCGGGGATAGAGTCAGAACCGGTAAGTAGATCGTCTACATAAAAATCGTTAGTGATGGCTAAAGCCGCTTGGGGAAAGGAAGTTTGATTGTCTCTAGCAATTTGTAAAAGGCACCGTGTGGCCAAAAAGGAGGCGCTAGCCGTGCCGTAAGTTACTGTTCGCAGCGCGAAATGCTTAAGTGGTTCGAGGGGAGAGTCACGCCACAAAATACGCTGATAGTGACAGTCCTCTTCAGCAACGCGAATCTGACGATACATTTTTTCGATGTCAGCAATCAGGACATACTTATGTGTGCGAAACCGCAACAGAATAGAGAAGAGATCTTGCTGAACATTGGGGCCTACCAATAATAGGTCATTTAACGAAAGGCCATTTGTAGTCTTGGAGGAACCATCAAAGACAACGCGCAATTTTGTGGTCAAGCTAGAATGTTTAAACACGGCATGGTGAGGCAAGTAATAAATATTTGACGATCCTAAATTGATAGCGCCATGATCAATGGGTGTCATGTGCCCAAGCTTCATGTATTCCCCGATAAAGTCTGCGTAGTCGCGACCGAGCTTGGGATCGCGCCTGAATCGACGCTCCAAGTTTAAAAACCTTGATTCGGCACTTGTGTAGGATTCCCCTAAGTGAGGATTATCAGACTTGAATGGGAGCGACACTATAAATCTACCCTCGTGGTTGCGCTGAGTGTAGCGCATAAAATGCTCTTCGCAAGCCGACTCGCCATTAGGGGTATCGCCGGGGATCGTTTCTGCCTCCCAAAATCTCTCAAGAGATTGCAGGATTTGGCTGTCATTGTTCCTTGCCAAGAACGAAACAGCAGGACCCTGGGTGTGGCAGTGCTTGGGCAGATTGCCGGCCAAAATGTAACCCAGTTTTGTCTCCTGAATGATAGGGAAGTTGGGTCCGCGTGTGTACTTATTAGCTAATATTAAATCTAGATAAAATTGAGCCCCCAATAGTATGTCGATCTGTGAAGATATATTAAAATCTGGGTCGGCGAGAAAAATTTTATTTGGAATGTGGAACCGGTTGATGTTAAACGATATTGAAGGCAGATTATGAGTTAAGTTAGATAAGACGGCAAATTTGGCCTCGAAACTATGTCTCTGATAGCGAGACATAATACGCATAGAAACAATGTCAGTAGCGCAACACGCTGTGTTGCTTATTCCTGTAATCGGAATATTAGATCGGGTTAGTTTGAGGTGCAATCTTTTCGCAAATGATTTCGTACAAAAATTGATCTGAGACCCGGCGTCAAGAAGTGCACGCGCCTTATGCCTATTGCCAGCCTGATCAATGACATATACAACTGCAGTGGATAAAAGTACATTGTTTTTACACTGTAATTTAAATGAGCAGTAGTTACTGCTGGCAGCTGCTGATTTCGGCACGTAATTAGCGTGCAGCAAGGTGTGGTGACCCTTTGAACAAATTTTACAAACCTGTTTACTTTTACAATTTGTTATCAAATGACCTGCTCTAAGGCAGTTAATACAACATTTATGGTTTGCCACCAATTGCCCCCACTCAGCGGCACTTAATATGCGAAAATTATTACACATGTAAAGCGGGTGATCAGATTTACAGCACACACATGAATAATGCCTTGCCGTAGCATGATAACTCTTAAAGGTACTGCTGCCAGCAGTATTTCTTAAACTACATTTCTCAAACTTATTGTTTGGTTTTACACTAGGTTTATTGAATTGCTGTCCGGGTTCAATTGGCATAGTATTTTCTAAAAGCTGTCGGCGCAAATTCAAAAAATGAGTAAAGTCTTGAAAACTAGGCAAGTTGTCAGGGTCTATAGACTCCTTCCAACGTTTTAAAGTGATAGGGTCAAGTTTAGTGGAAAGCAATTGTATAGTAATAAACTCAAATAGGTTTACAGACAGCTTCATTGCCGCCAGCGAATTAACAGAAGACGTTATAGTATTCGTAAACTCAGCCAAGCTTTGGACTGAGTCCTTTATTGTGGACTTAACCTGAAGTAGGTTCTGTACATAATATTTTGCTAATATAAATGGATTATTGTACCTATCGGACAGCAAGTTCAACGCTATTACATAATTCTCTTGACAAATTGGTAATGATTTAATTAAGTCTAATGGTTCACACTTCACCGATGAATGCAAGTAATGCAGCTTCTGTACTGGTGTTAAATCTGATCTTGAATGCACGAGATCATTAAAAATTGAATAGAAATGTTGCCACTCAAGTATGTTGCCTGAGAAGCAGGGCAAACTTATCGGTTTTAAATGCACAGGCGTCGATAGTACAGGAGGCACAGTCTGAGTATTAACAGTGTCAAGAAGTTGTAAAATGTTTGCCTCAGTTGAGTATATCATTTCCTCAACCTCGACTCGGTCTGCCTGAGCAGTGCTCACGTCTTTACTTATAAGCTCTATCTCAGACTGTACTTCGTCGTACTTCGAGGCTAAGCTCTTAAGACTTTCTAATCTCACAGTCAAAAAATGTTTTGTGGTTAAATTAATGTCAAATGAATTTACCGCGGATTGTATCCGCACTATCGCGGACTTTAATCCGCCTCTCTTTCTGGTCAGCACCTTGAGGCCTTCCTCAGACATTCTTTTACGCACCTTATTACTGTTGCTGGTGGTACCTGGTCAGCGACATCCCGCAGCGTCGGCTCCTTGATGATGATGGTGAACAGCTGGCAAGATGACCACCTTGAGGCACTGCAGCCGGCAGGAACTTGCTATCACGTTGCCTGAAGACGACGAGCGAAATGGCGACGCAAATCACGCCACGATCGCATTAGCTGACGTGCTAACCCGCCCGTGATGGCCAGAAAAAGATACAAAAGACATTAAGTGGAAATCCAGGTCCGGAGTGACCAAAAATATGGCTGATCCCGGGCCAAGTGGGCCGAAACAGTTTAAGAAAAGTAACGTCCCGCAAGTGCGGACCGGAAGAGTTAATTTGCTCAGCCCGAGCGGGCGAAGATTATGTATCTTGCATTAAATATTTGTCTGCTGGTCTTCCATTATGATTGAAGATGTTGTGTAGGATGTATTAAATTACATTAAGAAATAAGAGAAGTGGACTGTATACGAATAGTTTTAATAATTTGAATGATCACATTACAGCTGTAATAAATTGAAAGAAGGCTGGCTAATGCTGCATATTGAATCAATAATTAATAAATTTAGTTAAGAATGAAGTTGTGGCGCTAGTTGGCCATGATAGAAAATAGTAAGGCCTAAGGCCTACATCTAATGTCGACACTAACTTGACGGAAAGGTCCGGCGAACCAAACGCCGAGATTACTGAATGTGCACTGGTCAAAGTACGATTACGCGAACGTTGATGAGATATAAATCAGATTAGCCAACCTAGTAAAATAAAATCATCGCGCTACCGTCCACTGATTTTATGCAGCCAATTCCTATCTCGAACCAACTACAAAGGCCTATACACGTCGAATTGTTAAGTACTATCCAATTATTTATTTTCCACCAACCCTAATCACTTTAAATAATTTTGAAAGGTAAAATTACCACACTATAAAGATAATATTTCTCTTTCATAGAGTATTTAAGCAAATTAAAACATAATGAAACTTTGTTAACATAAAATAACCTAAGAATTGAACACGAACTTACAGAACACTTTTACAACACAACACCACAGATTGTAACAGCACACTTTATCTTTCATGTACATTTAGATTAAGCTAATTTGTATTTTTTATTGTAACCATTGTAGTTCTTTAAGTCATAGCCAAAAGAATCCACGGATTTTTGAAACCAAAACTGTAATAAGCCTAACGTAAACAGACGCTAGGTTAAATGGTTTCTAAATTAATTCGCCGCCCTGAAAATAAGATCTCATGTAATCAAACGATAATTATTTTGTTGTAATTGTAAATGTTTCCAGATATCACCATTAAAAAATAGTCATTACAGGGAGTAACCAGCGTTATCATTTCATAGGGAGTGCTATATAATAATTACTTGTATTGAAGAGTAAATCGTAGCAGTAAGCTAGTTGCCAGTTATTCGTCAGAAGCGACGATTGAGACGGCTGTGCGAGCGGGAACGATTTGAATACACCAACCCGCTGTAACAGTACAAAATTGTATGTATCGGAATAATGGGATGTAAGGGTATTTTTATTATGAATTTTATTGTAATCATCAAGTTAAATCAGACAAGGTTAGTTTTGGCCCAAGTCCCAATAAATATGTAAATTCGCCGGTGGAGAGACGATCCAAGGTCAGAGGCGTACGAGCAAATTGAACCCACGACAATGGCAGTGTTGGCGCTAAAAACTGACAATACTGACTTTCTATTGGTCCACGATAATAAATCGTCACCAAAACAATGACGAGTTAAAAAACAATTACGTATTAACCAGACGGAAGCGAAAAGAACAATAGACAATGACGTCAGGCGCAACAAATTTGCATACTAATTGTGCCGGCTTCCGCCCAGTTCAACAACAGCAGCCACCGAGCCTATACGCTCGACACAGTGCAGTGGGCAAAAATTTTGCCAATCATGTAATATTTACTTAATAACATGCAATAGATCTTTACAAAAAGCAACAGTAACCATACTAGAGTCAGTGAACAGTTTTAAAAAATGAATTTCAATTAAAATCAGTGGGCACAACTACTCGAGTTTCGGCCGACCACCTGCCTAATCGCCATGAAGAGGAATCTACGCCGCATCAGTCACAGGAAAGTCCCTAATCAAATTATTTTATAAATTCTAAATTACATTTTAAATGAGCTCAAGCCATACTTTAAATACACATGTGTAGATTTTCAGGGAGAGTGAGAGAGTGAGAGAGATAGCGTGTGTGATTAAGTTGATCAACTTCAATATAACCTGAGGCGTTGGTTTGTGAAGTTAACGAATTGTGAGTATCATTAAAATATAAAGAAAATAATAAAGTTCATCAATGCTAGCAGTAATGAAATTGAAAGAATAATGGTAACCAAATAACGAATCTATGTACGTAACCTTGAATCGAAGGCAAGGCGAGATGAAAGCGCCGCCATTTTGAAATTTTACAATTACTAAAATACATATGTGTATTAAGATACAACACATTTTGATCAAATACAGTCAAGTTCGTTATATTAATGTGTGTACCTCATTATTTCAATACCCTGCAACCACTGCCTCTATCTGCTTAACGAAATTCTGGACCCGAAGCCTAATGAGTTTAACTGAGCTGAAAACGTATTATTCCGGTGACAAGATAAATTATGCAAATTACATAAATTATTACGTTATTACATTATTATTATTATTTGGATTTAAGCGTAAGTTAACAGATGGCGCCCGAACAGGGACTTTATATATTAATAAAAAATATATAAATACGCAGAAAAGCAGAGGTGGAAGGGTAAAGAAATAAACATAAAAGAGAGGTTATCTACAGAGATTACCTATAGTATAAAAAGACGTACACAACAAATAAAAACAAAGTTTAGTACCATCAGTACGATAAAATGGCAGATAACGAAAGCATTAACGTAGAAAATACAAACACAGAATCATTGATGTTGAGCACGCCACAGGCGAACTCAACGCCTATAGTAAATACCAGAATGGAAGAAAATGACATAATAAAAACGATGAAACTGCTTTTCAATGAGCAGAGCATCAAATTCGATGTACAATTGAGTGATATCAAAAAAGAAATTAAAAAACAGAGCTGTAAATTTGATGAGAGAATAAATGAAATAGAAATACAGTGTGGTAGTATACAAAAACAAACAGAAAATGATAATGAGCAATTTACTAATAAAATAAGTCAATTAGACGACAAAATTAAACAAATCAATGAGACAGTTCAGAATCAAATAGAAATACAATGTGAAAAAATAGAAAACCAATGTTTAGCTACAATTAGTAAACAGATAGAGAGTACTGATAATTTTGAAACAAATAAACAAAAAGAGATGAAAGCTAATATTTTACAGAACAAGATAGAGAAATGCGAATTAGATGTAGTAAACATAACCAAACATTTTGAAACAGTAGACAAAATAGTATCAAAAAATGAGAATAACACAAGCGAGAGAATGAGCATGTTACAGAATAAAATTAAAGAGATAGATAACCTAGTTATACAAAATGATAATAATGTGCATGTTAAATGTAATGTGATTGAAAATGATTTAATTAAAGTGCGGAATGAGTTACGAGGGGAGATTCACAAAAGTTGTACCGGTATTACAGAAAGAATAATTGTAACCAGGGACGCGTATGGGGAAATCGAATTAGAAAATTTTGACTACGAAAATAAAATAATACACCCCATGAGATTTTTAAACCAGACGCGTGAGTACAGCCGTTTTAGTAACCACAATTGGGAGATACAATTAATGAAAATCGTCAGATGTTTTAAAGGTAATTCGGTTATATGGGTAGAAGCGCATAGAGTAGAGTGGGACAGTTTCGAAACATTTGAGAGGGCGTTTAAAAATAAATTTTGGCCGGAAGAGGAGCAGGAGAGTTTGAGAAGTCATATTATGGGAGTCGGTAGTTTTGGAGGACAAAGTAACATAACCATGTACGTGACGAAATTGTATAATGAGGCAAAGTATCTCGAACCGCCGATACCATTTCAATCGTTCGTCAGATATGTAAGCAAACATCTACCCAGGGAAGCACAGGTGACTTTAATGACGAAGGAGATAGAGAGTTTAAGTGAGTTGGAGCGGATTTTGGATATTTTACAGAGTATTAGGGACCGTGAAATAATCAGGCGGCCTATATTGACAAATCACCATGACAAGAACATAGAATTTAATCTACACAAGAGTAATTATCAGGGAAACAGCAACCACGAGAATAAGTATGGGCCCAGAAGTAATTTTCAACAGACAGGTGAGTGGAACTGTTCCAGGTGCGGAAGAAGAAACTACGCCCACCGAGGACAATGTTTCAAATGCCTATTGCCTAAAGAAGAACACAGGAGGAGAGAATATGGGAGACAGTACACATCAACCGATAAAGGAGGGCCAAGTACCAGTGGTACATCCAACCACAGACAAGGACGACCTAACGATCAGCAACAACAACAGGAAATGAGAAATAGTAGAAGACAGCCGGAAAACTAGAAGCGACAGTGGTAGCCAGGACCCAACCACTGTTCAGAGAAGCGCATGAGGTCCCACCAACAGAAGACATCTCCAGCAATGTAATTCAAACAGACATAGTAAAGGATTTATTAGAAGAGGAGAACCACACTTTGACGGAAGGGAGAGCAGGATTAACAGAGATTCAGGTAAATATAGAAGGTAAGCATTACCGAACACTGGTAGACACAGGTAGTGAGATTTCAGTGATAGCCGAAAACATTTTAACCGAATTAAGAGAATTTAATAAAAACATTCCAGTGTTGCCAGTAGCAGGGGTCACGGTGATAGGAGTTACAGGGGTAAGGAGTAAACGGGTGACGAAACAGATACATTTGAACTTTTTGATAAATGGTATAGATTTTGTTAATACATTTTTGGTAGTTAAGGGTTTGAGTTTGGATATTATTTTAGGTAACGATTTTTTACAACAGAATAGAGCGGTGATAAATTTTAAAGAAAAGGTGATAGAATTAGACGGGGGTGACCGGTCGGTAAGAGTTAATTTTGAACGGGTGTTAGATCAATTTGAAACCACGGGAGTAAAGTTATTGAAAAAACGAGTTGAGGAGGAAAATAGCGATACGAGAATTAATTGGTGTGTAGAGGCTGAGTATAATTTGGATGATGATAATGACAAGAGCAATATTAATGATGCAGTATGGGAGATAAGGGCCGATAAGTTTCGGAGTGAAGGGTCCGGTGTTGGGAATGGCCAGCGTGCAGCGTTGTGGCAGGTGGTGGAGCAGTTTAAGGGAGTGTTTGCCGACATACCGGGAAGGGCAAAGGATTATGAGTGTACTTTACAGATTAGAGAACATACCCCCTTCATGCAACGGAGTTATCCCGTACCTTATTCCAAAAGACGAGCGGTGCAAGAGGAGTTAGATAAAATGCTGGAAGGTAATATAATAGAAAGATCAGTATCGCCCTACTCGAATCCTTTGGTGGTAGTAATAAAGAAGGATGGCAGAGTCAGACTGTGTTTGGACGCAAGAAGAATAAACCAAATAATTATACCCGACCGAGAGTCACCAGAACCGATAAACGAAATATTCCAAAAATTTAGCGGCGTGAAGTTTATGACATCGCTGGACCTTACTGCAGGATATTGGCAGGTACCGTTAGCTGAAGAAAGCAGAAAATACACCGCATTTTTATTCAATGGAAAGAACTACCAGTTCAGGAGACTACCTTTTGGATTGAATACCAGTGTGGCCAGCTTCATAAAATGTCTAGACAAAATTTTGCGACCAAAGGATCTGGATTTCTTGACCGTTTATGTAGACGACATCTTAATAGCATCCAGGACTTTCGAAGAACATTTAGAACATATAAAATACGTATTAACGAAATTAGAAGCAGGAGGACTTACCGTGAATTGGGAGAAATCAGAATTTTTGCAAACAGCGATTAAATTTTTAGGTTTTATTATTACACCGCAAGGGATATCTGCAAATCCGGACAAAGTTGAGTCAATCATGCGCTTCCCTGAACCGAGGAATATAAAACAACTTCAGAGTTTTCTAGGGCTGTGCAACTTCTACCGAAAATTCCAGAGGAACTACGCTCACGTGACGGCAAGATTAAGCGCCGTACTACAGAAAAGTCATCCGTGGAAATGGAGCGAAGTAGAGCGCGGGGTTTTCGAGGAAATTAAAAGGAAATTTAGCGAAATGATCATGATGAACCACCCGGATTTTGAGAAAGAGTTCTATCTACAGACAGACGCCAGTAATGTAGCCGTCGGGGCAGAGTTGTACCAGGAGGATAAAGAAAAGGAACACCTCACAATAGCTTTTGCAAGTAGATCCTTACTGCCAGCGGAGAAAAATTATACAACAACAGAAAAAGAGTTGTTGAGCATTGTATTCGCCGTAGGAAAATTTAGAACATATATCCTGGGAAACAGAACCATCATACGAACGGACCACAAGGCGTTATCTTTTTTGAACACGTGCAAGCTTGCTCACAGCCGTCTCACACGATGGGTGCTCGTACTACAGGAATACAACTTAGAGTGGGAATACATCCGAGGGACAGAGAACAAGGTACCTGACACTCTCTCCAGAGTAGACAGCGAGAATAACAGGACAGGTAGAGATCTAAAGGAGATCGAGATTTTCAAGATAACAAGGGAGGATAAGGTATTTGGAGAAGAGTTAAAAGATATCAGCACCATGCAAAGAGCAGATGGTAAGTCGGGTAAGATAATCAACAGTTTAGAAACGGACTTGGAGGAATCAGAGTATAGCCACGTTTTCCAGATTTACAAAGGACTATTGTTTAAAAGGGTAGTAGGGGGTGAGCGTGATTGGAAGTTAGTGATACCCGCAGGATTGGAAGAGAAGATCATTTGGGATTGTCATCGTAGATACGGTTATTTTGGAGCGAAGAAGTGTGTCAATGTATTGAAGGAGTCATGTGTTTTCAGGAATATGGAAAGACGAGTGAGGAAGTTATTGAGGAGTTGCGATTTGTGTCAGAAATCAAAAGTGGTAAATTATCGAGTCGAAGGTGAGTTGAATTTTATAAAGGTAGAGAGACCATTTGATTTAGTTGCGGTAGATTTGTTTGGACCATTGCCAAAGGGTAGAGGCAGAGTTATGTATATTTTTGTATTACTGGACACTTTTTCGAAGTATGTGAAACTGTATAGCGTAAAGAGAGCTACCAGTAAGGTATTGAGTGAGAAGGTGACTAAGGATTACATGATTAACGTGGGTAAGCCGAGGGTAATTTTGTCGGACCACGGGCCACAGTTCATCAGTGGGAAATGGCGCCAGACCTTAGGATGGGAAGGAATCCTCATGAAGCATACGGCTGTGTATCATCCCCAGTCAAACCAGGCTGAGCGTGTCATGAGAGAGATAGGCAGGATCTTTAGAGCCTATTGTCACGCTAAACACAGCGAGTGGCCGTTATACGTAAGGAAGGTAGAAAATTGGCTGAACAGTACCACCCACGAGTCCACCGGCTATACACCTCACGAGTTAATAAAGGGAACACGCCCTCTAAGAATTTTGGAACAGCTGTTTGATTATCCAGAGGAGAGCGAGCAGACGGATGTGAGCATTAAGATCCGGCTGGCCAACGAGAACTAATTAAGCAAAGGCGAACGCAGGAAACTTAGACACGACACAAAAGGTAAGTGGGTAAAGTATGAAATAGGACAGTTGGTATTAGTGAGGAGGCACGATCTGTCGAGTGCTCAAGAAAAGGAGATAAAGAAATTCTTCCTGCTTTATGAAGGACCTTACGAAATAGTAGGGATAAAGATGAAAAATTCATATGTGTTGCAGGACATGGATACAGGGAGGGTAATAGGAACGCACAATGCCACAAACTTAAAATTATATTGGTCACATTAGAGTAAAAAAAAAGAGAGTGAGAGAGAAGAAAGAGAAAGTGTGAGAGAGAGAAAGAAAAATATGTGTTATTTTGTGTAATTTTATGAAGTGATCCATTGTCGTAGTTCCTAATTTGCAGTAAAAGAAGTTGTCAGTGAAAGTGAAAGCTAGAACTTGTAAAGTGTCTATGTGAATAAGATTTTAAATAATTAACGAACTTGTTTTTGAGCAAGATAAAAGGGTGTTTTATAGTGTTGTTGTTAGAAAAGTAAATTGAAATGGACTGTACGAACAGTATATGTAGATGGAAGTAAGTTAGTAGTAAACTGGCTAATACAGTATTGTTATAGGCTTTTGTAGCTAGCAGAGTGGGTTGATGAGTAACGCAAGAACCGTTGCCATCATCGGAGGCCTACATAAGGCGTAAGTACACTGCACAAAAAAGTTGAATATAATTTTGTGTTATATGTAATTATTGCCCGTGCAGTGCATGAACACTAAATGAGTTAGAACATGTTTGAAATAAATAGATTTCCCCGACTTTTCGGGCGATTACTGCCTTACCAGCACTAATCGTGGCTTTGGGCAGCGATCAGTTATGGCCAGATCAAATCCCTTGACCATAGCTGATTTGAAATTGGTTAACAATAGAAATTAAATGGGGGGTAAATTTAGGGGAAATCCCCAGGAACTATGGAACAGAGGAGACCGGTGGGAGAACCGCATTAGGGGCATGTAAATATGTTACAGGGGTATGTTCATACCTAACTTTTCCAATGTAATGCCGAAGCAAGGGCACTGAGGCAATAGATTCCTCGAAACAAGTACAGTCCTTGTGGAAGCAAATGAACGTCACAGTTCATTCATCTCAAAGCAATAGTGTGTGTGGTTAGGAGGCTACTGTAAGGGTAGTGACCATGATAACATAAAAAATTGTGTTATAGTAACCAGTCTCTAGAAAAAAGTGATTCTGTAGAAAAGGGTTTGAAATTAAAGTAAAGAAATTAACAAAGAAATTTAGATAGTATTGAAGTACTGCCATGATAGATAAATATAATGAAGTTATTTGAAATAAATGAGTGAAAATAATAGTTGTTGTTTGAAAGTTAAAAGTTGTTTTGTGTTAATATAGGAATATAAATTTCATGATGAGAGGTAATTTGATGTTGACTAAAGTCAGAGAACTTGATAAGAATATAGAGGAGTGTCGAAAAGGAGAAGGCTGATCTGTCCTAAATCTTGTTATAATTTTGAGTTATTTGGTAGTTTATAAATAAATGAAACCAACGCCTCAACTCACAAACCAATGCATCTAAGAGGAAACATATCCGTTGCGGATATGTAAAGGAATAAGGCCACTATTTTAAAATATTGTATTGAATGTTTCAGAGTTTTTATGGTGTTGTGACCGCGGTCCTGAGCTGGCTGGAGCGTCAGAACAGGAGCGTGCAGTGCCTCATGGCCTTATGGTGTAGGGATCTCTCAAGAGAAGTCCAGTAAGGTCAGACGGGTACGATCGACACTATGGAACCGAGGGTAAGTGATTGAGATTTGCTTTTATTAACACTACAGGGGGTTGTGGAACATATCTGAACTGATCCTTTTAGAAAAGTATGAATGAGTCAATGAAAGTTTTTGTGTCTCGACACAAAACCTTTCATTGAGGGGGTTTTGTAACAGTACAAAATTGTATGTATCGGAATAATGGGATGTAAGGGTATTTTTATTATGAATTTTATTGTAATCATCAAGTTAAATCAGACAAGGTTAGTTTTGGCCCAAGTCCCAATAAATATGTAAATTCGCCGGTGGAGAGACGATCCAAGGTCAGAGGCGTACGAGCAAATTGAACCCACGACAATGGCAGTGTTGGCGCTAAAAACTGACAATACTGACTTTCTATTGGTCCACGATAATAAATCGTCACCAAAACAATGACGAGTTAAAAAACAATTACGTATTAACCAGATGGAAGCGAAAAGAACAATAGACAATGACGTCAGGCGCAACAAATTTGCATACTAATTGTGCCGGCTTCCGCCCAGTTCAACAACAGCAGCCACCGAGCCTATACGCTCGACACAGTGCAGTGGGCAAAAATTTTGCCAATCATGTAATATTTACTTAATAACATGCAATAGATCTTTACAAAAAGCAACAGTAACCATACTAGAGTCAGTGAACAGTTTTAAAAAATGAATTTCAATTAAAATCAGTGGGCACAACTACTCGAGTTTCGGCCGACCACCTGCCTAATCGCCATGAAGAGGAATCTACGCCGCATCAGTCACAGGAAAGTCCCTAATCAAATTATTTTATAAATTCTAAATTACATTTTAAATGAGCTCAAGCCATACTTTAAATACACATGTGTAGATTTTCAGGGAGAGTGAGAGAGTGAGAGAGATAGCGTGTGTGATTAAGTTGATCAACTTCAATATAACCTGAGGCGTTGGTTTGTGAAGTTAACGAATTGTGAGTATCATTAAAATATAAAGAAAATAATAAAGTTCATCAATGCTAGCAGTAATGAAATTGAAAGAATAATGGTAACCAAATAACGAATCTATGTACGTAACCTTGAATCGAAGGCAAGGCGAGATGAAAGCGCCGCCATTTTGAAATTTTACAATTACTAAAATACATATGTGTATTAAGATACAACACATTTTGATCAAATACAGTCAAGTTCGTTATATTAATGTGTGTACCTCATTATTTCAATACCCTGCAACCACTGCCTCTATCTGCTTAACGAAATTCTGGACCCGAAGCCTAATGAGTTTAACTGAGCTGAAAACGTATTATTCCGGTGACAAGATAAATTATGCAAATTACATAAATTATTACGTTATTACATTATTATTATTATTTGGATTTAAGCGTAAGTTAACAGATGGCGCCCGAACAGGGACTTTATATATTAATAAAAAATATATAAATACGCAGAAAAGCAGAGGTGGAAGGGTAAAGAAATAAACATAAAAGAGAGGTTATCTACAGAGATTACCTATAGTATAAAAAGACGTACACAACAAATAAAAACAAAGTTTAGTACCATCAGTACGATAAAATGGCAGATAACGAAAGCATTAACGTAGAAAATACAAACACAGAATCATTGATGTTGAGCACGCCACAGGCGAACTCAACGCCTATAGTAAATACCAGAATGGAAGAAAATGACATAATAAAAACGATGAAACTGCTTTTCAATGAGCAGAGCATCAAATTCGATGTACAATTGAGTGATATCAAAAAAGAAATTAAAAAACAGAGCTGTAAATTTGATGAGAGAATAAATGAAATAGAAATACAGTGTGGTAGTATACAAAAACAAACAGAAAATGATAATGAGCAATTTACTAATAAAATAAGTCAATTAGACGACAAAATTAAACAAATCAATGAGACAGTTCAGAATCAAATAGAAATACAATGTGAAAAAATAGAAAACCAATGTTTAGCTACAATTAGTAAACAGATAGAGAGTACTGATAATTTTGAAACAAATAAACAAAAAGAGATGAAAGCTAATATTTTACAGAACAAGATAGAGAAATGCGAATTAGATGTAGTAAACATAACCAAACATTTTGAAACAGTAGACAAAATAGTATCAAAAAATGAGAATAACACAAGCGAGAGAATGAGCATGTTACAGAATAAAATTAAAGAGATAGATAACCTAGTTATACAAAATGATAATAATGTGCATGTTAAATGTAATGTGATTGAAAATGATTTAATTAAAGTGCGGAATGAGTTACGAGGGGAGATTCACAAAAGTTGTACCGGTATTACAGAAAGAATAATTGTAACCAGGGACGCGTATGGGGAAATCGAATTAGAAAATTTTGACTACGAAAATAAAATAATACACCCCATGAGATTTTTAAACCAGACGCGTGAGTACAGCCGTTTTAGTAACCACAATTGGGAGATACAATTAATGAAAATCGTCAGATGTTTTAAAGGTAATTCGGTTATATGGGTAGAAGCGCATAGAGTAGAGTGGGACAGTTTCGAAACATTTGAGAGGGCGTTTAAAAATAAATTTTGGCCGGAAGAGGAGCAGGAGAGTTTGAGAAGTCATATTATGGGAGTCGGTAGTTTTGGAGGACAAAGTAACATAACCATGTACGTGACGAAATTGTATAATGAGGCAAAGTATCTCGAACCGCCGATACCATTTCAATCGTTCGTCAGATATGTAAGCAAACATCTACCCAGGGAAGCACAGGTGACTTTAATGACGAAGGAGATAGAGAGTTTAAGTGAGTTGGAGCGGATTTTGGATATTTTACAGAGTATTAGGGACCGTGAAATAATCAGGCGGCCTATATTGACAAATCACCATGACAAGAACATAGAATTTAATCTACACAAGAGTAATTATCAGGGAAACAGCAACCACGAGAATAAGTATGGGCCCAGAAGTAATTTTCAACAGACAGGTGAGTGGAACTGTTCCAGGTGCGGAAGAAGAAACTACGCCCACCGAGGACAATGTTTCAAATGCCTATTGCCTAAAGAAGAACACAGGAGGAGAGAATATGGGAGACAGTACACATCAACCGATAAAGGAGGGCCAAGTACCAGTGGTACATCCAACCACAGACAAGGACGACCTAATGATCAGCAACAACAACAGGAAATGAGAAATAGTAGAAGACAGCCGGAAAACTAGAAGCGACAGTGGTAGCCAGGACCCAACCACTGTTCAGAGAAGCGCATGAGGTCCCACCAACAGAAGACATCTCCAGCAATGTAATTCAAACAGACATAGTAAAGGATTTATTAGAAGAGGAGAACCACACTTTGACGGAAGGGAGAGCAGGATTAACAGAGATTCAGGTAAATATAGAAGGTAAGCATTACCGAACACTGGTAGACACAGGTAGTGAGATTTCAGTGATAGCCGAAAACATTTTAACCGAATTAAGAGAATTTAATAAAAACATTCCAGTGTTGCCAGTAGCAGGGGTCACGGTGATAGGAGTTACAGGGGTAAGGAGTAAACGGGTGACGAAACAGATACATTTGAACTTTTTGATAAATGGTATAGATTTTGTTAATACATTTTTGGTAGTTAAGGGTTTGAGTTTGGATATTATTTTAGGTAACGATTTTTTACAACAGAATAGAGCGGTGATAAATTTTAAAGAAAAGGTGATAGAATTAGACGGGGGTGACCGGTCGGTAAGAGTTAATTTTGAACGGGTGTTAGATCAATTTGAAACCACGGGAGTAAAGTTATTGAAAAAACGAGTTGAGGAGGAAAATAGCGATACGAGAATTAATTGGTGTGTAGAGGCTGAGTATAATTTGGATGATGATAATGACAAGAGCAATATTAATGATGCAGTATGGGAGATAAGGGCCGATAAGTTTCGGAGTGAAGGGTCCGGTGTTGGGAATGGCCAGCGTGCAGCGTTGTGGCAGGTGGTGGAGCAGTTTAAGGGAGTGTTTGCCGACATACCGGGAAGGGCAAAGGATTATGAGTGTACTTTACAGATTAGAGAACATACCCCCTTCATGCAACGGAGTTATCCCGTACCTTATTCCAAAAGACGAGCGGTGCAAGAGGAGTTAGATAAAATGCTGGAAGGTAATATAATAGAAAGATCAGTATCGCCCTACTCGAATCCTTTGGTGGTAGTAATAAAGAAGGATGGCAGAGTCAGACTGTGTTTGGACGCAAGAAGAATAAACCAAATAATTATACCCGACCGAGAGTCACCAGAACCGATAAACGAAATATTCCAAAAATTTAGCGGCGTGAAGTTTATGACATCGCTGGACCTTACTGCAGGATATTGGCAGGTACCGTTAGCTGAAGAAAGCAGAAAATACACCGCATTTTTATTCAATGGAAAGAACTACCAGTTCAGGAGACTACCTTTTGGATTGAATACCAGTGTGGCCAGCTTCATAAAATGTCTAGACAAAATTTTGCGACCAAAGGATCTGGATTTCTTGACCGTTTATGTAGACGACATCTTAATAGCATCCAGGACTTTCGAAGAACATTTAGAACATATAAAATACGTATTAACGAAATTAGAAGCAGGAGGACTTACCGTGAATTGGGAGAAATCAGAATTTTTGCAAACAGCGATTAAATTTTTAGGTTTTATTATTACACCGCAAGGGATATCTGCAAATCCGGACAAAGTTGAGTCAATCATGCGCTTCCCTGAACCGAGGAATATAAAACAACTTCAGAGTTTTCTAGGGCTGTGCAACTTCTACCGAAAATTCCAGAGGAACTACGCTCACGTGACGGCAAGATTAAGCGCCGTACTACAGAAAAGTCATCAGTGGAAATGGAGCGAAGTAGAGCGCGGGGTTTTCGAGGAAATTAAAAGGAAATTTAGCGAAATGATCATGATGAACCACCCGGATTTTGAGAAAGAGTTCTATCTACAGACAGACGCCAGTAATGTAGCCGTCGGGGCAGAGTTGTACCAGGAGGATAAAGAAAAGGAACACCTCACAATAGCTTTTGCAAGTAGATCCTTACTGCCAGCGGAGAAAAATTATACAACAACAGAAAAAGAGTTGTTGAGCATTGTATTCGCCGTAGGAAAATTTAGAACATATATCCTGGGAAACAGAACCATCATACGAACGGACCACAAGGCGTTATCTTTTTTGAACACGTGCAAGCTTGCTCACAGCCGTCTCACACGATGGGTGCTCGTACTACAGGAATACAACTTAGAGTGGGAATACATCCGAGGGACAGAGAACAAGGTACCTGACACTCTCTCCAGAGTAGACAGCGAGAATAACAGGACAGGTAGAGATCTAAAGGAGATCGAGATTTTCAAGATAACAAGGGAGGATAAGGTATTTGGAGAAGAGTTAAAAGATATCAGCACCATGCAAAGAGCAGATGGTAAGTCGGGTAAGATAATCAACAGTTTAGAAACGGACTTGGAGGAATCAGAGTATAGCCACGTTTTCCAGATTTACAAAGGACTATTGTTTAAAAGGGTAGTAGGGGGTGAGCGTGATTGGAAGTTAGTGATACCCGCAGGATTGGAAGAGAAGATCATTTGGGATTGTCATCGTAGATACGGTTATTTTGGAGCGAAGAAGTGTGTCAATGTATTGAAGGAGTCATGTGTTTTCAGGAATATGGAAAGACGAGTGAGGAAGTTATTGAGGAGTTGCGATTTGTGTCAGAAATCAAAAGTGGTAAATTATCGAGTCGAAGGTGAGTTGAATTTTATAAAGGTAGAGAGACCATTTGATTTAGTTGCGGTAGATTTGTTTGGACCATTGCCAAAGGGTAGAGGCGGAGTTATGTATATTTTTGTATTACTGGACACTTTTTCGAAGTATGTGAAACTGTATAGCGTAAAGAGAGCTACCAGTAAGGTATTGAGTGAGAAGGTGACTAAGGATTACATGATTAACGTGGGTAAGCCGAGGGTAATTTTGTCGGACCACGGGCCACAGTTCATCAGTGGGAAATGGCGCCAGACCTTAGGATGGGAAGGAATCCTCATGAAGCATACGGCTGTGTATCATCCCCAGTCAAACCAGGCTGAGCGTGTCATGAGAGAGATAGGCAGGATCTTTAGAGCCTATTGTCACGCTAAACACAGCGAGTGGCCGTTATACGTAAGGAAGGTAGAAAATTGGCTGAACAGTACCACCCACGAGTCCACCGGCTATACACCTCACGAGTTAATAAAGGGAACACGCCCTCTAAGAATTTTGGAACAGCTGTTTGATTATCCAGAGGAGAGCGAGCAGACGGATGTGAGCATTAAGATCCGGCTGGCCAACGAGAACTAATTAAGCAAAGGCGAACGCAGGAAACTTAGACACGACACAAAAGGTAAGTGGGTAAAGTATGAAATAGGACAGTTGGTATTAGTGAGGAGGCACGATCTGTCGAGTGCTCAAGAAAAGGAGATAAAGAAATTCTTCCTGCTTTATGAAGGACCTTACGAAATAGTAGGGATAAAGATGAAAAATTCATATGTGTTGCAGGACATGGATACAGGGAGGGTAATAGGAACGCACAATGCCACAAACTTAAAATTATATTGGTCACATTAGAGTAAAAAAAAAGAGAGTGAGAGAGAAGAAAGAGAAAGTGTGAGAGAGAGAAAGAAAAATATGTGTTATTTTGTGTAATTTTATGAAGTGATCCATTGTCGTAGTTCCTAATTTGCAGTAAAAGAAGTTGTCAGTGAAAGTGAAAGCTAGAACTTGTAAAGTGTCTATGTGAATAAGATTTTAAATAATTAACGAACTTGTTTTTGAGCAAGATAAAAGGGTGTTTTATAGTGTTGTTGTTAGAAAAGTAAATTGAAATGGACTGTACGAACAGTATATGTAGATGGAAGTAAGTTAGTAGTAAACTGGCTAATACAGTATTGTTATAGGCTTTTGTAGCTAGCAGAGTGGGTTGATGAGTAACGCAAGAACCGTTGCCATCATCGGAGGCCTACATAAGGCGTAAGTACACTGCACAAAAAAGTTGAATATAATTTTGTGTTATATGTAATTATTGCCCGTGCAGTGCATGAACACTAAATGAGTTAGAACATGTTTGAAATAAATAGATTTCCCCGACTTTTCGGGCGATTACTGCCTTACCAGCACTAATCGTGGCTTTGGGCAGCGATCAGTTATGGCCAGATCAAATCCCTTGACCATAGCTGATTTGAAATTGGTTAACAATAGAAATTAAATGGGGGGTAAATTTAGGGGAAATCCCCAGGAACTATGGAACAGAGGAGACCGGTGGGAGAACCGCATTAGGGGCATGTAAATATGTTACAGGGGTATGTTCATACCTAACTTTTCCAATGTAATGCCGAAGCAAGGGCACTGAGGCAATAGATTCCTCGAAACAAGTACAGTCCTTGTGGAAGCAAATGAACGTCACAGTTCATTCATCTCAAAGCAATAGTGTGTGTGGTTAGGAGGCTACTGTAAGGGTAAGCTACTGTTTTATAGTGTTGTTGTTAGAAAAGTAAATTGAAATGGACTGTACGAACAGTATATGTAGATGGAAGTAAGTTAGTAGTAAACTGGCTAATACAGTATTGTTATAGGCTTTTGTAGCTAGCAGAGTGGGTTGATGAGTAACGCAAGAACCGTTGCCATCATCGGAGGCCTACATAAGGCGTAAGTACACTGCACAAAAAAGTTGAATATAATTTTGTGTTATATGTAATTATTGCCCGTGCAGTGCATGAACACTAAATGAGTTAGAACATGTTTGAAATAAATAGATTTCCCCGACTTTTCGGGCGATTACTGCCTTACCAGCACTAATCGTGGCTTTGGGCAGCGATCAGTTATGGCCAGATCAAATCCCTTGACCATAGCTGATTTGAAATTGGTTAACAATAGAAATTAAATGGGGGGTAAATTTAGGGGAAATCCCCAGGAACTATGGAACAGAGGAGACCGGTGGGAGAACCGCATTAGGGGCATGTAAATATGTTACAGGGGTATGTTCATACCTAACTTTTCCAATGTAATGCCGAAGCAAGGGCACTGAGGCAATAGATTCCTCGAAACAAGTACAGTCCTTGTGGAAGCAAATGAACGTCACAGTTCATTCATCTCAAAGCAATAGTGTGTGTGGTTAGGAGGCTACTGTAAGGGTAGTGACCATGATAACATAAAAAATTGTGTTATAGTAACCAGTCTCTAGAAAAAAGTGATTCTGTAGAAAAGGGTTTGAAATTAAAGTAAAGAAATTAACAAAGAAATTTAGATAGTATTGAAGTACTGCCATGATAGATAAATATAATGAAGTTATTTGAAATAAATGAGTGAAAATAATAGTTGTTGTTTGAAAGTTAAAAGTTGTTTTGTGTTAATATAGGAATATAAATTTCATGATGAGAGGTAATTTGATGTTGACTAAAGTCAGAGAACTTGATAAGAATATAGAGGAGTGTCGAAAAGGAGAAGGCTGATCTGTCCTAAATCTTGTTATAATTTTGAGTTATTTGGTAGTTTATAAATAAATGAAACCAACGCCTCAACTCACAAACCAATGCATCTAAGAGGAAACATATCCGTTGCGGATATGTAAAGGAATAAGGCCACTATTTTAAAATATTGTATTGAATGTTTCAGAGTTTTTATGGTGTTGTGACCGCGGTCCTGAGCTGGCTGGAGCGTCAGAACAGGAGCGTGCAGTGCCTCATGGCCTTATGGTGTAGGGATCTCTCAAGAGAAGTCCAGTAAGGTCAGACGGGTACGATCGACACTATGGAACCGAGGGTAAGTGATTGAGATTTGCTTTTATTAACACTACAGGGGGTTGTGGAACATATCTGAACTGATCCTTTTAGAAAAGTATGAATGAGTCAATGAAAGTTTTTGTGTCTCGACACAAAACCTTTCATTGAGGGGGTTTTGTAACAGTACAAAATTGTATGTATCGGAATAATGGGATGTAAGGGTATTTTTATTATGAATTTTATTGTAATCATCAAGTTAAATCAGACAAGGTTAGTTTTGGCCCAAGTCCCAATAAATATGTAAATTCGCCGGTGGAGAGACGATCCAAGGTCAGAGGCGTACGAGCAAATTGAACCCACGACAATGGCAGTGTTGGCGCTAAAAACTGACAATACTGACTTTCTATTGGTCCACGATAATAAATCGTCACCAAAACAATGACGAGTTAAAAAACAATTACGTATTAACCAGATGGAAGCGAAAAGAACAATAGACAATGACGTCAGGCGCAACAAATTTGCATACTAATTGTGCCGGCTTCCGCCCAGTTCAACAACAGCAGCCACCGAGCCTATACGCTCGACACAGTGCAGTGGGCAAAAATTTTGCCAATCATGTAATATTTACTTAATAACATGCAATAGATCTTTACAAAAAGCAACAGTAACCATACTAGAGTCAGTGAACAGTTTTAAAAAATGAATTTCAATTAAAATCAGTGGGCACAACTACTCGAGTTTCGGCCGACCACCTGCCTAATCGCCATGAAGAGGAATCTACGCCGCATCAGTCACAGGAAAGTCCCTAATCAAATTATTTTATAAATTCTAAATTACATTTTAAATGAGCTCAAGCCATACTTTAAATACACATGTGTAGATTTTCAGGGAGAGTGAGAGAGTGAGAGAGATAGCGTGTGTGATTAAGTTGATCAACTTCAATATAACCTGAGGCGTTGGTTTGTGAAGTTAACGAATTGTGAGTATCATTAAAATATAAAGAAAATAATAAAGTTCATCAATGCTAGCAGTAATGAAATTGAAAGAATAATGGTAACCAAATAACGAATCTATGTACGTAACCTTGAATCGAAGGCAAGGCGAGATGAAAGCGCCGCCATTTTGAAATTTTACAATTACTAAAATACATATGTGTATTAAGATACAACACATTTTGATCAAATACAGTCAAGTTCGTTATATTAATGTGTGTACCTCATTATTTCAATACCCTGCAACCACTGCCTCTATCTGCTTAACGAAATTCTGGACCCGAAGCCTAATGAGTTTAACTGAGCTGAAAACGTATTATTCCGGTGACAAGATAAATTATGCAAATTACATAAATTATTACGTTATTACATTATTATTATTATTTGGATTTAAGCGTAAGTTAACACCGCTACGCTGATAACTTGTTCAAATACAGTTTTTAGTTGTTTTGTAAAAACGACTTGGCGCCACCCGGGATTATTACACCCCCTAAGAATAACAGGTAAGGTTACTGCCGTAATATACAGGTGATCAGAACTACGCTACAAACATCGCTAGCCACAAAATTACTGTAACGACCCGGTGCGAGGCGAACGCACTAATCATCCAAACACATTATTTTTTATGTACACATTTTGCAGGTACGATCAAAGAGTATAGTTACAATATATATATATTCAGATCAGCTGTTCTCTGTTTCTCACAGATTGCACATATATACTCTCACACAATAGCGCGCTAACATAGTATTAGTGAGCGTGGTCTTAAATCGCGAGCACTATCTGGAGTGAACTTTACAGAATACCTTCCACTAGCGCCACCTGATGGACCAATAAACGAACAAAAAAAATCCTTAGAACCGATCACTTGTATTCACTTCCAGTCAAAACCGGAAGTCAACTCATGGTGATATATAGCCTATGACACTTCTGGTCAAGTAAGGAATCCATCGAGCCATCGAACATCAAAATCGGTAAAGCCGTTAAAAAGTTATAGTGGAACAAACATACATACATACATACATACATACATACATACATACATACCCTACCACTGAAAACATAACACTCCTTTTTAGCAGTCGTGTAAAAAAAACAGATTTTGCACGGTGGCAGGATTCAAGTAGTGCGGTGAGACCTACCCAACAAACAGAAGCTAAGTATCAGCTGTCCAATATTTATATCATTCAGTAAATTCATAACTAAAGTACAAAATTTTAAATGACCAAAATTAGTTATTTAATAAACAAAATGAGCTCATAAAAACAACTAAAAAATTGGACCAGAGAATGTGAGAGAGAGAGAGAGAGCGTGAACAAAATAATATTAACACGTGCTGGGTTGTGCCAATATCATTTATTGTTTATCATGTTTATTATATAGTAGTTGTAACACATGTTTATTTTGGAGGGTCTAAAAATGTTTAAAGGTGAATATATGTTTACCAGATAAATGGGACTACGCCCCGAGGCATAGTAAAAACGTGCATGTTTGGCACATATTAGAGTCTTTTCAAATACGTAAGTAGGATTTTTATATAAATAAAAGGTAATGTCATTGGTAACAAATACAAGCACGAGTGAGTTATTTCAGGTAATACATTTCGCAATTACTGGTTCGCTAACACGAATTCTGGACCGCATGGTAAGTCTCACATGTTGTTATACAGTGTGGCAACATGGCGCCCGATAAAATCTCAAAATAATTAAATTACAAAATCATAAATTTGTAACAGAGAAATTAAAGTTACAAAAGTATGCTTAAGCCCATTATACTCACTAATTAAACTGAAGAAACCTGTTAAAAATTTACAAGATCGATGCAATCTTAGCCCAGCACGGTGATTGCATTCGGTCATTGTAGTCTGTACTCAGACTACCCCCTTACCATCCGGATCTGAATCCAATCGAGTTAATATGGGCTACAGTGAAAGACTACATAAAACAAAAAAATGTCAAGTTGTGTCTGCAAACGGTCCTCCAGCTTGCGGCCGAGAAATTCGCCCAAATCACTCCAGAAGACTGGAAGAAACGATGTGAACATGTGAAGAAAATAAAAGAGGACTATCTGAACCGTGAACATGTTATCAACCAAGCGACTGAGCGTTTTGTTATACATGTGGATGATAGCAGTGATAGTGACAGTGACAATGATTCAGTTGCCAGCGAAGAAAATATGAGTGGAATAGAAGAACTAGACTACAGCCCAATTGACTCGACCGTGTAAGTGTATGACATGACAAACTGTATGTTTTTTGCTTTTTAAATGTTCCGCAATGCTATTAGTAAATGTTAATGTGTAAATATTCTGTTTAAATAATAAACACTTTTTTTATTTTTGTAACACAATTACTTATTATTACTGCTTCACCTGATATTTTTAACAACTTAATTAGTCGCATACTATTTATTTTATAAAAACATTTCTTAACCTAATGTTAAGAAACAAATATAAGAATTTTATTAAGCATACATTTTCGTAATCTTATGTGAATAATTACAATGAATAAAGTTTCACTTGAACAAGTTTTGCAAAAATGACGTAAATTTTTACGGCATACTAATCAGTTCTAAGAAATATTTATGACAAATTCGGTAATAAACATATATTCCCAGTTTATTACCATACAAGGATATGTAAAAAAATTAGTTCAGAAAGTCAAAAGAAAAAAGTTATAAGTTCATACAAAAGGTATCTGCGAAAACGGGGTTTTCTATTAAAGAAATTAAATAAAATCATCACTATCATTCAGTGCTTATACATGAAAATGAATCTTTAGAATGTCTTCTTTCTATACCTTTTAAAGCAGTTTTAATATTTTAAAACTGTATTAAGTACCGGTTGTCCACTTCTGTTATCATCAATGCCTCTACGGGGCACTACAAGGACAAACAATAGAACGATCGAAACTCTGTTTGTCAGTGGTGTTGTAAATTTTCCTTTTCTTCTTTTTTCACTGACTTACCTTTTATAACTTTGTTAGCAATTATTTTGTTTACCATGTTAATCCGGGCGCCATGTTGCTTGTTGCCAATACAACAAATTTTAAATTCGGGTCCAGGTTCTTTAAACGAGCTAGAGACAGAATGGTTTTTAGAAATAACATACTCTGATATCACTATTGAAAACTGGTGTTTCAATTGTCGAAATTTTAAACAATTGAAAATACAAAACAAAACAAGATGGAGTCTTGTTCCTTTACCAAACACAAAAAACAAAATGGCTGTGAAGTATTTTCGCTGTATCAGCCTTACGTGTGACACAATTACATAACATATTTTGTCTCCAATTTACTATAAAATGAATTTAGAACATACTGCAGTTTGTTAGTTCAAATTGTTACGTTGTCTAAATCACGTAACGTCAACCAATGCTTGTGATTCTTACATATACATATACCGGTATACACACATCCATGCTCACACACACACACACACTACTGAAAATGGTACATCTTTAATTTTTTACTTGAGCTCAAAATATTTTAGAAAGATCGGTATTTTACAATGGGTAATAGGTTTACTTCCCTCCCTCGCTGGTTGAAGATACAGTCAGGCTTCCCTCATGTTCTCGTTTTGTATTCTGCCAAGTTATTATACTGTTCTTTTGTTATTGCACTCACTGTCTCTACATTTTTACTTGTTGATTTTGTTTTTAAAAGGTTTAATATCACATTTTGTTAACTTTTGTTGTTACTTTTGAACACTTTTAAATATTTGCTGGCCAGCAATTTCTGTAGTGTGCAGTTCGCACGGACGATCTTTTGCGACTGAGAAATACAATATGGCGTTTTATTCCCAAGTGGAAGGGTTACTGCGTCATCGATTCTATTGTTTTCGTCGATGACGTCTCCGTTTTTACGGTGCAGTGATTACGTCCGACATACTTTTGATGACGTATTTTAGGACTGGTCTTGTGGTTGTTAGCAAACTCGCTGTAGATTGTCACGTACGCCACTTGACCTTGACGCCAACTCGTCCTGGCTTACTGCGTTGTTTCATGTTTGGAAAATTTTACCCTCACATATTTTAATACTGGATTTACAATAAAATTATATTTGTTATGTACCCAAAATTTCCTATAAGGACCTACTGTACCGTTACAGTGTGTGGGTTAATTCTAATATTTTTGTATACATTTTTAATAAATTTAGATAATGTACTTATAAATAAAGATACAACAAAACATTTTAACTTTCGAGAAAAGTCCTCTGGATGAAATTAAATCTCCAAATGTTTTTGTAGTATAGGATGTCAGTGGCATCGTACGGGCTGATGTTCGGCGGGTGGCTAGTACAACAATAGCCACTGGCTCCGGGAGGGGAAGCTTCCTCCCCAATCTGCTACCTCCCCTCCTACGCGCATAGACAGTTTCATCACTCGCCTCACGGCCTGTACATCAGCTATACCGACCACACCTTTTGTAAAAGGTTCAATGAACATGCTGCCAGAAATCACCGTAAACCTTCGTCAGTTGTGGCGCAACACCTAAAAATCCACCCACAACATCAATTTCAACACCTCATTAGAAGTATTAAGGTATAGCTCGAACAAAGAAGCATCAAAAATATATGAGCAATACCATATTTACAAATACAAACGAAGAGCCGGTGAAAAAACACTGCTTAACAGAAAAGAGGATTATAGGGATTTTAGTTACATTTAAAATATTAAATTACCTCGACGAGTATGCACAAAGGTCGCGCATCGTGTAGTTTATCGTTAGTCGGCTTTTGTATGACGTGCAGGCAACAAGTGCTGGCCAGCTTTGATTTTCAAATCGTCCATTTGGATTCAGTTTTCGTTTTAATATTGTTATTTTTTTTAATTTTTTAAGTGTTGTATTTTATGTTGCGTATTATGTGTACCTGTGTCGACGACGCTCACCTGAGTGGGAATTTTTTTATAAATGTTATGTAGTAAGTTTACTAAATGATCCAACTGAAGATGGAACACAACTGTTCCGAAATGCATCTTGGGTAAAAAACTAAAAAAATCACTGACTGGAATACCTAGAGGTGTACTTGTAAGTACTAAAAATTCTTTATACATTATTAAAGGTATTCTTTGACTGTTTCATAAAAATTATATTTAGTTAAGTAACGGACATGTCATGGACAACGAAGTCCAAAAATTACCTAATTCACTTTACTTTCCTTCAATTTGAATTTGAGCGAAAACATGCTTTCATCTTATTATTCAAATTAGTCATTCTATATTATTCAAAATATTTTTTGTGGGTGATAACAGTCTCCATACCACACACGACTCTTTAACATACCAGTACAAGAACTTGTGTAATTATCAGAACGCACTCATATGCAATATGGTATAAGTGGCATGTGTGGGTGAACAAAAGTATAAACAAAGGTACAGTAACAATATAAATGCAGCTATTTTATATTTTCTTTCCTAGTACTGAAATGATTGAAGAACATTTTGATTTTAAATCATTTTTGTAATTTCTGAATCATTTTTAAATTATATTTCTGAATTGCTTCATTCCACATAGTGCTTCTTGATCTCACACACACGTGCACGCGCGCGCACGCACAATATGTTCAGGATGTTAGAACATAATTTATAAAATTTAGTTTAAAAGTTAATATCAAATTATAATTCTATGAATATCAAATTTTCTGATGTTCCTCGATACCTATACAATGAGTTGCCTCCTTATATCAAGTATACATATTATTACAAAAGTCGTGTGCCGTTGTTCTTAATGAATTCTGTAAAATGTAGAAGTGTCAGAGTGTAACTTGTGTAATGTGTCTTACCACTCCGTCCTCGCTAGGTAACGTAACTTACGCTGCTTGAGTCCGTTGCGAACGTACGAATAACCAGGTATCGTAGTCCTTACCTGAGGTTCACTAGGAGTGTATACATCCCGGGTGGCGCCAAATTGTTTATTTTAAACAATTAAAAAAATTTATTATTATTAGCGGTTCCGCTCAGGCGGTGTGGAGAATTCAAACTTGTCCCGCCACTTATCGATTTTTACAATCAAGCCAGCAGTTTGCTGTAATCACTGTTTGAGCGCTAGTCGCCAATTCATAGATGTCCGCTACAATATGCAATATTAATCATACACTTTCCTACTAAAAATAAAACACATTGGTTATACACAGTATTGATTTATTAATGAATGGTTATTACTTTTTCATTGACACTAGTTATATTTGGTTTGTTATATTATTTTGCACCGGTCATTTATCTATGAGACGATCTCTCTCTGGGTTTGACAAATCGATTTTGAACATAACAGATACACCGTAATGGCGTTCTACCGAAGTAGTAAACAAATATTTTCGTTCGATCGTCTGGATTCTTTTGATCACGATAAAAGGATTAGATGCAATTACAATAATAAAAATACACAACCTTACAATATTTCTACTTAAATATTATGATGTGTAGCTATAATTGGTTTGTTGGAGTGTAGTAAAAGTATTTTAAAGGTTCGTAAACTAACAATAGGTTAATTTTATAGTTTGACAAATTTTCAGTGTCTTAGTATTTTTATTTAATCTTTGAAAGAGAATAAATTCAGTTTAGTGATATTTCATAGTATAGTGAGAAATATTTAAAGTGCATTTTTTCGGAAATTTGGATAATTTATTTGATACTTAACAACTTCGTAGACTGGGGTTAATCAGTTGGTCTGGTACAAAGGACTGTAGCTGCAATCATATTCAATTTTCAATTTTTCGGGCTTCTGGCATCTTTTTCAATTTATTTGGATTAATTTATTCACTTCGTTTTGAATTAAAAGGTCTTCGCCATCAGTTAATTGGTTTCAGTCATAGTCTGCCTCCTTCTCGTTCAATTTTGGTAATTTGGCTTCTGTTTTCCAAGAGCGTCACTTTACGAGTAACGATATTCAATGGTAAATCCGTACTTAACGGTGGTTGCTATGGTTACACAATAAAATCTGATTTGGTTAATAAGGCATAAATCCATTGTTATCAAAATTTGAATTCTTTTCAAAATCCTCATATATCTTCTGACTGTCTTCATTCCATTATCTTCCTTCCTAAGTATTAATTATTTGCACTGTTATTTGTATTTTCTTCCAAAGATTATTTTGGTATCCCACAAGATTGGGTTATTTCATGTTTTATAAATTTACAATTATTTTAATATTTCCTAATTACATTTCTTTGTTAATTTAACTCCTTATTCTAATATTTTGCTTTTAATAAGATTTACAATTTATCCTTGGTTGATTAGTCACCTTGGATTTGTTAGTTACTTGCTTATTTTCGTACAATTAGTATTTGTTGGTGTTTGACAGTTAGGCCTTTCTCAAGTCTAAGTAGCCATTACTGATTTTTTATTATTCCATATACATTACATCTCATTTTATCCTAGAGCTTTATTTTGTTCTTATAACTAGGTTTATTATCTATTGATGTGTTCTGGTTCTGTTTTTGTGTGATTTGTATGTTACTACTATTTTATACATCATGTATTGCTAACTATTTATTAATTGGTTTTCTCGTTTTCTAAATCAAACATTGCTTTCTTTTCTTATTTATTTACTCCGCCAATGTCAACAATATGGCTATTAATTACTATTTTTTCATCACATAAAATACAACATTTAGGTCTATGGTTGGTATAATTACCCTAGCCATATCCTATTCATAAGTTTGTTTAAACAATTATTTAACACTTAATATCTAATATTGGTGTACAATTCATTACCTTTGATTTTACTTTTTGGGTGATAAACAACCTCACCTCTTTTGAACTTGCTTCAATAATCATCCCTTCTAACATGGGTGTTTATTGATTGATTTTAAACTTCTTATTATATAAATACTCTTTGCCTTCATTCCATGTTAACACTATCTGATTACATTTTCATGGGGTTCTCCCCTTTAAATTCTACTATATACTTTTAAACTTTACCGTAATATTCTTTTCTAATCAATACAGTTAATATCACTCTTCAGTGTTCATTATTACTTAATTAATGGTTTATTTTAAATGCTATGCTTAACAACTTCTTAAATATTATTGTTCACTATTAAACCTTAAGTGTTTGTTATTTTTACTAAGTGTTTATCTTAGCTTTCACTATTTTTCCTATTGCTATCATAGACAATATTTTTATTTAAGCATCACCTGCACTTTTAAATTATCTTGTGTTTATTATAATTTACTTAGTGTTTCTTTTTCTATCATTTCACTTTAGGGTAATTTCACTTTCACTATGTTAAATTCCGTTTACTTCTCACTATTTCAATATCTCTCTCTTTCTCTACACATATTATATATACTTATTAATATCATGTCTTTCTCTATTACTAACTTACACGTACTTCTAATTCTTTGGCTAGTGTATTTTTAGCTATCGTGTTTTATTAATGACTAATTACAATTGTCATTCAATCAATACTAACATTTATTTTTTATATTGGTTCTTTACCGGTTTTGTTTCCTTTATTATATTTGATTACATTATTTCTCCCTTCTCTATTCTCTATTCCTTGTCTGTGTTTTCTCGACTTGTTTCATTTTATTTTCTTCATCGTTGGTTTGTTCCCACTTTGTTCTCATTTTTCTTCTCCTTCACTTCTCATCTGGTTTACTATTATTTTGGTTCTTATCTGGCCAATCTCTGGGGTTGGGTCAAAGTCATTTGTCTGTCAGTCTAGTCGGTGAGTTTCTTTAATAATCACTTTTAGTTTATCATTCTTCCTCCTTCTTTCTTAATTACATTTTATATTTTTATTCTCTTCATTATTTGTTTATTAAAATATATTATTTTTTTAGCATTTCTTACATACTTATAGTTATCAAATATGATCTGAATTTGGCGATGTTATAATATGCACCAGCCCATGTTATAAAGCTGTATTAGTTCTGTTATGGCACCAGTGCTACAACACTTCAATAAATGATTAGTATCAGGTTTCCAGGAACTGCAAGCTGCAGACATCAAAGAGAGATTGTATTTTACTCAGAAGAATTTACCAATCAGGATTTACTGAAATCTCACAAAATTCTTATGATTAAGAACAAAATGATAAGAAAGAAGATGAACTGAATTGACATTTAAAAACAAAGGGGTTGGAAAACTCATTCCCTCGTGTTGAAGAAGGGGTCCAGACTTTGGGTGGCAAGAATGGAGCAATAACACTTCTCAAATGTTCAACACAACTCGGAAGTACAGGTACCAGGATATCTACATGGAAAAGAAAGGAGCACAACAAAACAGACAACCCTCCATTCATTCTTTCATTATTTAAAGCAACAGGTGAAGCAGCTGAACAGCCGAGTGTGGTGTAAAAAGAAAGTGATTCCAGTTCTGTTTACAATGTGACCCACCCGACTCCACATAAACGAATGTGAAAAAGGTGTAGGCTGGACTAATGAACTGTGCAAGAACTGTAGTCCTACGACAAATTTCACTTACAACTGTTACTCTACTGTACACTACCTACAACACAATAATACAGTACATATTTAACATGCAAAAATTAAATGTTTCATTTCAAACTTGGGTATTTTATAATCTAACCTCTGCCTTTGCTACAGTTTCTTGTGGAAAAAAGTACTCTGCAGTTTTGCAATCTGTTTCAATAAAATATTTCAATTGTGATCATTGGAGGACACATCAACATAACAGTACTATTTCTTAAAAAAATTACAAGTCTACATTATTACCTGGAACTATCAGTTTTGTGTTGGAACAAATTATAATAAATCACATATTTAAATCTAACAATAAAGGAATTAACTATAACTGAAAATTCAAGTACAGACACAATGGGGAAAAAATACATTTTTCTACAACACTCTTTGAGAAACAACCAACACAAGAGAAATTAGAAGACCAATGACCAACTATTATATAATTCACTTTTCCAGCATTATGTTCTCTGATGAAGCTTGTAAAAGAGAAAGCTGGCTCAGCACAGATAAAATTTAATTACAATCTTATCTAAAAAAAAGTCAAAACTGAGGATAATACCATAAGAATAACTTTATAAATTTTGGACTGATGAATTGTGAAACTGAAACAGACAACTAAACCATCAAGAGGGGAAACTGAAGAAGCAAAAAACAGTAATGCAGTCATCAAGGTTGCAATCCAATTACTGCAGAATTGACACACTTCTTTATGCACGACACTTAAGCTCATTGCAACAAATCACAAAAAACTGGAACTGTCTTGCCTACAATACAACTGGTATGCTTATGTAAATAAATGACAAGTAAATAACAATGATTATTTAAGAAGATGTATGCTATTGACACTATGATACTTAAACATCTCAAAGTAGTTTTTAAACAAAGTAAAACGTGTGTCACAAACTTTTTATACAGGTCTATAACAAAAGGATCTAAAGTTATAATAATTTTATGATATAAATAAAATTTGGCACTATTCCTTGTGTTATATGATTGTATCTAAATAAATAATTTTTATTCAAACGATCATATAAATTCTATGGTGTATATTGCAAGAATATATATTATTACTCTACATATTATACAATTTTATTAATTACTTGACCTACAAAATATAGCACTGTTGCTATATATTGCCTATGAACTAAAAATCTGCTTGATTCTAAAGACACATTGTTTTCCATAACTGATAACTCTGTATAGTTCTTGGTAACATATGCCAACTCATAAACAATGTGCCTACATATTTATGAACTATGTTCATCTGACAAAAAGCATAAAAAATAACATTTAGCCCAAATAAAATGAAGGTGATGTGCACAGATAAGTGGATTAGTCATACAACTACTGATCATGATTAACTGAATATGGTGTGTATGCATGTGTGAAGAGAAGCATACGTACATCGTACATCGTTAACCAACCAATGCCTGACTCCTTGTAGGCTGATCCTACTTTTGTTTCTTTTAATCACTGTTTACTTATTACTCACAGTGTACTGACTCACCAGTAACTGTCAAGTGTTATTTGTGTTTATGATAAATGATGTATGAACAAACAAGAAAACATTTAACACTATTAATTGCGTGGATTAAGAAATATGAAATAATAAAAATCACCCAGGATAGTTATAAGCAAAGCATGTCTATAATGTTTTTACTTTAATACTGATCTGGAGTTCATCTGCATTGCATGAAATATATTACTGTATTAAATAAATTATATTATATGTAAAATATTCAAACTATTGGGAATATGTTATAAACATATAGCAACGACTCATAAACATCTTAGTAGTCCATCTGAAACACACACAAAACATACTTTGAACCTTTCCTGAAGTCTGCCTACAGGGATATTAAATGGCAATTAACAAGGAAAAGAAAGAGTGGAGCATCACACATAAAATGGCAAAATGCATCTCAAGAACCATGAACGTAGAGGCTTGCAGGTGGGAGACTTGAAGATAGAATGCAGCGGAGGGAGAAGACCACACTCATTATGTGGGGAAAACAGAAATTATATGAAATTTGCCGGAACATAATTGTACCTAATACTCAAATGAAACTACATATCTGAAAGTATAAACCAACTACATAAACAAGGCATACACCATAGTGCTTATCTTGAGGAAATGTGTAACGACTGTTTCTTAATACTTATGAAAAATATTTGTAAAAAACTGGGAAATATTTATTACAGGAGAACAGAAACAGTGCTAATGGATATACTGTTACTCGTAGTGCTAATACTGTGGGAACTCCCATATGTTCACAGGCAGTCCCTGCAGAACTTACCGGTTTGAAGTAAGGTGATAGATAGTTTAATTTTACAACAGCAACATATAAACACCATTTGGGCACTAAAAGGAAACTATAGTTGTTAGACGTTTGCACATTCATATCGGTTTTACAGATTATTTTATTTATAAAACATTCCTTACACTTCAGTGAAGATTTTATTTCACATTTTTTGTCAATAACAGTTAAACACATTGCATATATATGTACATATACATTATACGACAAAATAATATAAAATACAATTTATTAAATTAGAACAGAGAAAGATATTATTCAAGATATCTTGGAAACAGGAAAAATTAAAATTCATTAATTACAATATGTGAAAATAAACAATAGGCCTACCCACAATCTCCAAATTATTTAAATAACTTTACTATAAAATGTATGTTCATAATTCGTTTAAAGTACATTTTGCAAGCCAATTCAGCTCCGACTTCATTAAATCGTTTCACTGTAAACACCCTAGCCTACAAACACTGCCTTACATTAACAAAAACAGAAGAAAGATGTGTACTTGCTCTTCTCTGTAGTGTCAAACCACACAATGCATCTTTAAAATGTTAAAGATGTCTGATGTTAAAATTGTTCCCTTTAAAATGTTTTTAAACACATGTTTAAGAAAACATATTGAAGGGCATATTTGTATACTGACTAATCAGTATACTAATTACCAGTTAATTGTTTACTCATTGTTTCAACTATTTGGTTAACAGATTTCAGAATTAATTATTTATTAACTGAAACCTTCATAATTTCCATCTGTTGTTAATTTTTGATACTGAGAAAGTAACACTTTTTTTCAACTTTCCTTGGAAAAGAAAAATTGTTAGGAGACATGTTTTTCAGCTAACATATGGTGGTACCAATTTCTATAACTCTTTATGAAAATAACTGTTACTATTTACACAATCATTATATCATGTTTAGTATAAATTTTCTTTTTATCACATTTCCGGAACGTCTTTTAACAGTATTATCAAAATTAAGGGGTCATAAAATGTTAATGCTTTAAGCACATTCCGCACTTTGTATTTCATACTTGTTACATAAAATACAATTTTCCAAAATCGGATGTAGGCCTATACTATCAACTTTCTTTCTTCACTTAAGTGTCGACATAATATTGGGAGTTAAAAAAGTTTATATGTAAAAACCAAGAAGAATAGAGGTTTTCGATTAACAAGTTCTTCACAAATATCTTCTTCCAGACATTTAACAAAATAGTGCTGACATGTGGGCTATATTGTATATTGGGTTTAAATTCTGAATATTGTACCTAATATTGGGTGAATGCCAAGATTCCGTTAGTTTTTAATAACCAACTCTTAATACGTTATCAGATTTTTCAATCTGAAATTTTTAATTTACTACTGCAGTCAACACAAATGAAATTTAAAGTTTACAAGAATCCACATTCTGAAAACGTCTGCACATATTATACACCAATATGGAATGTTAGTTCTGCTCTATTTAATGCGCATTTTGTCCAATTAGTTATGTAATTTATGCAAATTTGTTTGAAAATATTTACACTTTTAATTTTGCTAATATTGATATGAAAATATCTTTAAAAGCAGCCTCTGTATACACAGACATTCAGTATTCGGCTACAGAACATGCAATGCTCACCTGTCCCGATGACAATTACATCGTATTCGCTCGGTAGATCGTCCATTTTGTTCATATAAATGTGTACTTCGAATTAAATTGTGCACGTATATTTTATATCCAAATTAAAAAATAAAAACCAGCAGTTTAAACTGCTTTATTGCATAGTTGAATTAGCTGCCCGTTGCTCAATAGCCTTCGCTGCAAAGGCTTTCACGCTAGAGCAACATCGACTCCGTGATATTCATACTCTGTGATCGACTCTCCCAGGTTGACAGCTGTGTTATAGCGTAACAGCTGACTGCGGTGTTGGCAAATATCAAAAACAAGTGTTATATTGCAGAACGTTCTGTTATACAAACACATAAAAATGCAAATTACGATTTATTATTACATTTTTAGATAATCAATAATATTATTTTTTTACATTTAAGCAATTTACAAATATTAACGTGATTTCATAATACATATTCATAATTAATACTATATTAAGTATACTGTAGCAAAGTAATACTTTACTGATTTTATATCGCAGTTTTACTATTGTCAGTAGCTATACATTTCTATAAATTTATTAGTCGACAAAAAGAGCAGGAACGAATGTCAGTTTTGTCTTCAGGCCAAAATGTTATTTATGGTGCGCCATGAAACAGCTGATAAAATATTTAATTTTGTTATTATAATTTCGCGCCATTAACGAGAATTGTGTTAGAACACGTTGCTTTGCATTGAAAGTACACATTTACGACGTTTAAGTCAAGTTATCGATAATGGATAAACGTGGCGAAATTTCTAAAGAAGCTGATAACAGGCCAGATTGCCGTTATGGTGCTGACTGTTACCAAAAGAATCCAGTGCATCATCAGAAGTATAAACACCCACCAAAGCGAAATTCTGAGGTAAAGTGAAATTAAATTTATTACTTTACTGTAAAGGATAAGAAATTACACGTTGCACTGTCTAGTAAGCCAGTGAATTTGTGCTGTCAATGGTGTGTCATATTATTCGTTAATTTGCGATATGGGAAATATATGTGTTAAAGACAATAATTGGTGAACGAAGAGGATGAATCAATAAGATAATTACAATAATTGGGCAAAGAATTCCAGTAACTTGTTAACATATTTCTAATATACCCTAATTACACCCTAGTTTTACTGTATTTTACAACCTTTAAATATTGTCTGCAAGTTCTTATTAAAGTCTCTAAGCTATGTTTGTTGTACTGCAGAAGTGCAGTGAAAAATAATTTCTCATTGGTTTTGTGGTGGTAATGTGTCAAGTACTGTAGGTATACCGTACTATATTTTGTAAGGTGATCAAAGTTCTGTGCAGTACTTCTGTAAATGAATTGTGAACATATGCAGAATATTTGGTATACCGAATATTTATGTGTTGTTTTCTTCATGTCTGCGTAGTTAGTTATGTATTGTAAATCGCCTTTTTTAACTAAATATAATTAAATCACTACCGCCTCGGAACAAAGTTTTTTATGGGTAAAAACAAAAGTTTTACCTTACAGCCTGAACCAGTTTTCGCTTTTGTAAAACTTTCGATGTTTCTACCCATAAAAAACTTTGTGTTCTGAGTCGGTAGTGATTTAATTATATTTAGTTTAATTAACGGACACGTCATGGACAACGAAATCCAAGAATTCTCCTTTTTTGGGAATTGGTAGAATGTGTGTGTGTGTATTTTATAAATCGTTGAATGTCAAGTTTTACATGAGTAATTATGTTTAGGGTTTTGATGAACAGATAGCTGAAAGAAAGAAACAAAAACTGAATGGGGAAGGAAATGGCGCTCTACAGACAGAACCTGCCAATAAGCCTCAGAGTCCAGGAACCAGTGCCAACAAATCTCCAAGCAGCAATGTTGATAAGTTAAAATCAAATGAAGATGTGAATATTAGTGATAGTAAAACAAAGGATGAAATCAGCTCAGAAGGAAAGAAAATCACGTTACCAAAGGATCACACAGAAAGGATTAAATATCTCTTTCTTGTTGATATGCCAGAAGATTTCTATAGCTTCTGGGAGTTGTGTAAATCGTTGTGTAAAATTAGCCCATGTGGTAAGTTATGTAAAGATGTTAGCATATTGAAAAAATGATTAGATTTTGAAAAATTATGTCTTTTTCCATTTTTTTATTATACGCATGCTACTTTAAGTACAAAGGTAATGATGAAGTAGTGATACACTGTGTTATCCTGTACTGCAATAATAAAAATATTTGAGTATTTTAAAAATCGAAATGTACATAAAACAGTGGCAGACAGTGGTCTTGGAAATGGGTGTTGCAGCAAAGGTGCTTTGTTTGATGTTAGGATAGTACAGTGATCCTTCTATACACACTGTGTATTTATTCAGCAGTATTAACAGTTCCAAAAGCTTTCAAATTGTGTATGTTAGAAAAAAACAAATTAAATTTGACCTCTTGTCTTCACTTCCATATAAAAGCATGGAAAACAAAATAGTCCTTTCTTTTTTTATTTCACATCTGCATGAAAACTTATTTGGTTTTGAACACACTTGTAAATTGTCTTTTACCCATTGTCAAATTTTGAATGATATTTGTATCAGGTGATGGTATACCAAGTTTTTTGCATTTAACTGTTCTTCAGACAGAAGTTCATTAAAGGAATTTACAATCAAGGTAGAAACATGATTTATTTCAAAAAACAAACAACAAATAAAAATATTATCATAAACATAATCTAATCTTAGTAATGAACATACAGTCATACAATGAACAGATTATTACGACACAGAAAATTAGTAAATGCATTTTATCTTAAGCGTATAGTATAACAGAACTCATACACATCACAGAATGATCACACGCGAACAAACAACTGATTTCGCGAATGTTGTAGAGATGAATGCAGCACACCAGTGGTAGAAAGGAGAAGTGTGCGAGCTTGTCATTACACTTAGACTGCAACACCTATGTGCCTGTTATGCTGGCAATGGGAAAATTGCAAGGAACACTTCATACATTACAGCATGCTTAACATGGCTGTTGCAGTACATGGACAGTGCGTGAGCAGGAAACTTGAATTAACAGCCAGTGCTGCCGACAGTCCACTGAAAATGAGGTGTTTAACTTAAACAATGGTATTAGTTGTTTATTTGGTATACTTGTAAATTATCATTTTGTAATTATATTATTGCTTTAATTTTCTTGAAAAATTTTGGTGTTGCACAACAAGGTACCAGCTGCCAGTAAGGAAGTAGAATGCATTTTTTTTTCAGAATCTGTTAAAGATCAGATTCACTTTCTTGAATCCAATTCTGGCAAGTGAAGATCAACATCAAGAAAAGGAAACTAGGTGACAGATCACCATCAACTGCTACTACCTCCACCACAGATCATTCATGAGAACTGGTATGCTTATTACCAACCCCTACTCGTAACCACAGTGATGTCAATGATACAACCACCCTACAGTACCTAAACCACCACCATATTCATTCAAGGTGTATCAAGCTACAAACAAATGGTAGACAGTATAAAATATTGTTACGCCGTTACAGAACGTTCTACATGTTTCTCGGCTATCCAAGCAGAGTCCACCTGTAATGTTTGTGTGCGTACGTGACACTTAACATGCGTCAACAAACGAGGCTATTCCAGACCATACCAGTCGGCACACTGTATTCAAGGCCGCAATCAATTACGCTCTAGTGTTTTCGAGTATTATGGATTATTCTGGAACACTTTTGTTATCTATTTAAACAACAACAGCTGCTGCTTAGAAGTCAGTTCAAGTGGCGACTTATTCAAGTGAGGTTCAAAGTATTGTGGCGAAGTTGTTATTGTGTTATAATTGTGCAGGACTCTATTAGTTGACATTATTGTTGTTGTGGACAAATTTTAGTTTGAATTATTGTACGAGTATAATCTTGTTGATTACAAACTCTTATAGTACGGGACTTACCATAATAAGCTATAATAGTAACAGCTCTTCCCCGCCCCTTGCCCGAAAGATACAAAAGAAGAATGCTGAAGGAAAAGAGAAAAAGCAGAAAAACGACAAGATGAGAAAGTGGAAGAGAGACAGAAAACTATCCTGCTGGAAACACGAGCGACAGAAAGCACTAATGCTGGAAACAGAAGAAAGACAAAAAGCACTGTTGCTCGAATCGGAAGATCGACTAGACAAGAAACGTAAGCAGGAAGCAGATAAAACAGAAGTTTTTTTTGAAGAATGTACTACCGCAGAGTTCGGTCTCCTACATGGTGACTTGGGTGAATTACGGAGTGATCTGAATGGTCAAGAGGTAAGATTGTTTACAGTCGAAAAATCTGTATCAAATATAGAACAATGTGAGAAAAAATATGTGCAGGAGAAGACTCAATTACAAACATAAGAGAACAAATTAAAAGTGAAGTTGAGCAGTTCATGAAGTTACAAACGAAACAAATTTCTGAACAGACTGTACCAACGATTAAGACAGAAAAGACAATAGAGAAAGTCACTTTGCCTGCAGCTGGTTCAAGTCATGTCAAGGCTCCAACCTTTGACAGAAGCATACACTGGGCGATGTACCTTAGGCAATTTGAAGCCGCCGCATGCGCAAATAATTGTACAGATAACGAGAAGGCAGTTTCACTTGTTCTAGCTTTAAAAGGACCTCCCATAGAGCTACTGTAGAAAGTGCCACCTGACAGCCAGAACACCTATGCCGAATTGATAAAAGCTCTAGAATTACAGTATGGTGATAAACATTTGCGAGATGCGTACTACACTCAGTTGAGAACAAGACAACGTTCCGGGGAGAGTCTTCAAGAGTTTGAAGCAAGTATCAACAGACTAATTAGACTGGCCTATCAAGAAGCACCAGAAGATTTTCGAACGAGGTTTGCGATACAGACATTTACGGATGGCATCGGAGATTGTGAACTTCAGCAAGTGTTACGAATGGCAAGACACCGAAATAGCTCAGAAGCTCTTGTTCATGCCCTAGAGTTTGAAGCTGCCAAGGTGTTATATCATCACACTGTAGTCAGAAGATCCCAGTATCACATTGCTGTGCAGAAAACCAATGTTGTTGGACAAACATTTCAAAAGTGCCACAGCGATTTGAACGATGGGAAAAAGACACAAGATCTAAGTGTTACAACTGTGGGAAACAGGGTCATCTCATGTAGACTGTTGGGAGAAGAAAGTACCGAGGGAAGAGAGTGATCGCAGAAATTGGAGAAGTAAAGCCCCAGAACAGCACACAGTTTCCACATTACATAAGACCAGTAGAAACTTGATCGTTAATGGATTTGCGGAAGGTAAACCAACATCATTTACAGTTGACATGGGTGCAACAGTGTCCATTGTGTGCCCTGACTTAGTCAGCAACTGGCAGCCTCAAATTAGCTCTTGTACAATACAGACTGTGACTGGAAGCCCCATCAAAGTGTTAGGAAACGTAGACGCACGTGTATACCTGGGTCTTCTCGAGTTTCGCCACCAAATGCTCGTTGCAGACATTGTCAATGAAGTGATTCTTGTCACAAACATTATGAATGCCTACGGATCCGTTGTAGACTAAAGAGAGAATGTCCTGAAGGTTGGCCAAGAGAAGATAAAGCTTTGCATGGCTAAAATGACAGGGTCTATCAACCATTCGATTAAGCAAGTGGTATTGGCTGAAGAAAAAGTCAACAGGTCTGGTCAAGAGGAATGTTTCCTATTGCAGGTGGACATGGAAGAAGAACTAGCAGGGGAAGTACAAATAAGTGTAACGACAAAAAAAGTGATTGGAAAGCCAACTATGGGTGTCGAGACAAGACTCTTGCTTGTTCCTGAGTTAATGGAAGAGCCCGGGGGAAACGTTCCTAAAGGTGTAGTTACACAAGAGGTTGTTGACGAGAACCAATCAGACTTGGACCAGCTAACGGTGTATAGGTCATCGATACATGACGCAACTGGAGTCATTCCAGCAAAACTAGTGGTTGAGCGGAAGACTCATATTCCTGGGAACTTGATGTTCGGATCACACGAGACTGAATTCGAAGAGCCAGAGAATTATCTTTCCCAAGTAGACCAACTGTGTAGATTGCCTGGCCAAGTATTTCTTCAGAGATGGTTTACCAGTTCAGGACGAACAGGCTTAAGGAGGGGGCAGTGTTACACCATTACAGAACATTTTACATGTTTCTCGGCTATCCCAATAGACGCCCAGCTATAATGTTTGTGTGTGTATGTGACACTTAACATTGTAACGTATCAAAATAACTGTTACATAAAAATAATATAATACGTCAAATGAAAGAGTACCATAAGCATATTTCATCAAGCATGGAAGAAGGAACAGAAGTGTGAAAATCAAAAGTGTATCTATAAATAAATAATATTAAAGCAACCCAACGAAGAAGAAAGAAGAGTCATAAGAATATATCATCGAGTAGAAAGAAGAAAGAGAGAATACAATGAATCAAAATAATACATTAGCATCTAGGCCCAATAGATCAAAATAGTGAGGGGATATGCCGAAAGTGACTATCATCATAAGGATGAGACGAACCAATAGATCAAAATAGTGAGGGGATATACCAAGAATTGATATAAGGAAGAAACATATCAAATGCAATTGTCATAGTGAGAAAATAGACCAATTTGTCATAATAGTGAGATAAATATAAGATAATGATTATCATAATAGTGAGTGAAAATGTGGAAGAATATAACTATATTAAATGAACATGAGTTATCACAAATAGTGAGGAACCAAGAAAAGCATCACAAATGACAAACAATTAAAATGAAGAAGAAACAGTTGAGTAACCAGAAGAAGAAGAAATGTACCATGAAGAATGAAGATTATGTATGACCATAACAAGACACCAACATTCCCAAAATATGGAAGGCACCACAATCAATATAATAACCAGAATAAGAGTAATGATTATAAGATTAGTAGTAATAAAAAACTACCTATCAAAGAAGGACATAGTGCAACCAATATAATAAAAAACCAAGTGTTGAACCTCAATAAGTGATCACAAACAATAACAGTGAATACTTTATATAAGTGCAACAATAAATAATGTAATAACACTAACCCCAAATAAGTAACACAGACAATATTAGTGAAGTGTTTATAACTGAGGGAAGTGAATAAAGATTAATAAGTGAAAAAATCAACGGTTATCAAGTGAAATACACAAACAATTAGTGTACCAATTGTAATCCAAGATTGTAAAACCACAAATATACTCAGTAAGACCACCAATTTAATGGTACTGAAAAGAGAAATAATTGCTCAAAGAGATCAATGATAAAAGCTTTATAATCCTTGATATGGAATGTGCCTGAATGTCATAGTAACACAGGACAAAATGTAGATAAATGTTAAAACCAATAAGTAGTAAACAAACTAATTTGTTGAAAAGAAACAAATCAATGTATACAAGCCAAGATACAACCCACCAAAATGTGTAACATAGTTAGATAAAAAACCAAGTATTATTGTATAAACATATAGTGTAAAATGTGTACAACATGTGCAAAACATAGTAATAAACAATTATAGTAACATGCCATAATGACATGACAGTATTTAAGATGAATACTGAATAAAGTAAGAAGCATATTGTTGCCAACTAAATGACACATAACCTCACCTGAACTGGACCTACAACATAAAATCATACACAATAATTAGATAAAGTAATTATCAATAATTGTTTCAAACAGAGACCAAATAAGAATAAATGTATAAGACAATGAATACCATATGAACTGAAAGACACAACTATATGAGTCAGATTATTTATAATAACAATAAACCAATTAGACAGAATCCCATGTGACCATAGAGTTAATCAAAAAACCTTAACAAAACTTGTAAAGAGAGAGTAAGAAAGTTTACCAATAGTTAGAGGAATGTTCAATACAACTATGAGAATACCTCACAATCATTGTACAAGTAATTTAATAACTGTAATTTAATAAACTAACTAACTGTAATCATAGGACTAGGTGTAAACAACCATCATATAGTAACTTAAAGAAATTTCAGCTAACAAAAAGTTAGTAAGTCCACTAAACAGACCATGTACAACATTTGTACACACTTTAATTATCAACAATGCATATAATATGTGGTAAAAATAACTAAATGAGAGTGACAGAATGGCGAAATAATAGCATAGTGTATTTTAAACAATGCTATATGTGTAAATAAGATAACATTTGCCGAAATAAAGTATTAGCAAATGTATGTAAGTGTATCAAATAACATTATAGTACCAAAGATATGTAGTAGCATAAAGAATAATGGTGATGTAAGCAAATATAAATACATGGACATGGATGGCTTGTACGCCATTAGTACATTTTACTTAAATCACAAATATGTTAATATTATGTATTAGATTATAAGAAATATGGACTCCAGACGTTTAATCATAAGCATTAAGATATACTTACACCAAAATATAGTGGAAAAAACTTATTTTTATTAAGAGCCACTATATGAATTTTGAATAAAGTGAAGTGAGTTATTAATGGACGGAATTATTACTTGTTTGGACTTAAAGTAAAGACACAAGTATCCGCAAAACAATGCGACTATCCAAATGACAATCAGACTATTAATAAGAAACTTATGAATATTGCTACGACAGCACAGAACAATCTACGCGTTTATCGAATGCGCCAGAAAGATCTCGATGTAAGCGTGTGGTGTACGTGCTACTAGACGCATTTAGCGAGAATTTTCTCGACTGTGCCGGCCTTCGCTCGGACTGTGTCAAGGCCGTAGCAATTACGTAGTTCGCGAGAGATAAGACGCAGTTTGGAAGCTTCTGGTGTGTGAGCGTAACTATAAATACATCACGTCACGGCCTTAGTTTTTCAGTTCAATGCGAGATTTTTGACTGTGCGGTTCGAGAGTATTAGTGCGATATATTTACAGAGCGGTTCGGGTTATTACGGTGTACGTTCAAGTAGTTATTAGTGAAGTGTTGCGTTTTATATTCGGACGGTATAATTGTAATACAGTTGAGTTTTAATATTAGTGGACATTTTATTGCGTATGAACAATTTCATTTGATTTGTTGTAGACACTGTGTTGTTAATTACGAACTGTTTTACTATAACAATTAAAGGTGTGATTAGTGACTTAATTGGTGTCTTGTAATTATTTTGTTTCCACTGTACCTACGAAGATCGAGTAGACCGTCGTAACAGTGGCGTCAGAAGTGGGATAGAACGGTTAACAGTGGAAACAGTGGATACTTTGTACAAGACGAGTGTAATTCATAATTAATCGAAAAACAATGGATGCCAGTCAGATGATGGAAAATTTACAGGCGCTGCTGTTGCAGACAGAAAAACGACAGGATGAAAAACGCAGACAGGAGGCGGAAGAAGCAGAAAAACGACAAGACGAGAAAGCGGAAGCGAGACAGAAAACTCTCCTGCTATAGACAGAGGAACGTCAGAAAGCACTAATGCTAGAAACAGAAGAAAGACAAAAAGATAAAACGGAAGCTCTCTTTGAAACTATCCAGAAACAGTTGCAAGAACATAGTACCGCAGAATTGGGTCTCCTACGAGGTGAGCTTAATAAACAAGTTACTAAAATATCGGAGGTACAAGTGTCAATGACATTAAAAATAGCTGAAGTAGAAAAATCTGTCTTGACTGTTGAAGAATCGATGTCTACAAAAATATCTGTTATAGAAGAATCTGTGTCAAATAAAATATCTGCAGTAGAAAACTCAATGGCAAACATAAGAGAACAAATTAAAAGTGAAGTCGAACAGTGCATGAAGATTCAACCAAAACAAATTTCTGAACAGACTGTACCAGTGATAAAGACAGAAAAAGACACAGAAAATAAGTTAATAGAGAAAGTCACTTTGCCTGCAGTAGGGACAGTTCATGTGAAAGCTCCAACCTTTGACGGGAAACAGTCACTGGGCAACGTACCTCCGCCAATTTGAAGCTGCTGCATGCGCAAATAATTGGACAGAGAAAGATAAGGCAGTCTCACTCGTTCTCGCATTAAAAGGACCCGCGGCAGAATTACTACAGAAAGTGCCACCTGACAGCCAGAACATCTATGCCGAGTTGATAAAAGCTCTAGAATTACGGTATGGTGATAAACATTTGCGAGATGTGTACTGCACCCAGTTGAGAGCAAGGCGACAGCATTCCGGGGAGAGTCTTCAAGAGTTTGAAGCAAGTATCGACAGACTAATTAGACTGGCCTATCCTGAAGCGCCAGAAGATTTTCGAACGCGTTTTGCGATGCAGACATTTACTGCCGGTGTCCGAGATAACGAACTACAGCAAGTGTTACGAATGGCAAGACACCAGAACAGTGCGGACGCCCTGGTACATGCTTTGCAATTTGAGGCCGCCAAATCAGCGTCTGGTTGGACAAGTTATTAAGTGTGCGAGCTAAAAGATCGCGACGGCACAGACGATGAGGAAGAAGAACAAGGAACAGAGACTCGACGGTCGGCGCCACAGAATAAAATAAGAAAGGATGGAAGACCGAAGTGTTATCGATGTGGGAAACCTGGACATCTACAACGAGATTGTCGGGTTAGAGTTCAGCAGCAGGGAAACGAGCAATAGTCGGTGCAACGGGGCGTGTGCTGACTAACTGGAGGAACGAAGCCCCTAGAGAATACGCAATTTCTACGCTTCAGAAAAACACCGGGAGCTTGGTAGTTACCGGATTTGTTCAAGAAAGGCCAACCTCGATTACAGTTGACACAGCCGCAACAGTTTCTATTGTGCGCCCCGACGTGGTGAAAGATCTCAAGCCAATCTGGTGCTCTTGCAGCTTGCGAACAGCTACTGGACGGCCTGTAAAAGTGTATGGAAAAGTGGAGATACACCTACGCCTCGGTAGACTTGAGTTTAATCATCAAGTACTTGTTGCAGACATTGTGGATGAAGCAATTCTTGGTGTGGACGTTATGAACGCATACGGATTTATAGTCGACTTCCAAAACAATGTCTTGAGAATCGGAGGCGAAGAGGTAATGCTATCAACAATGACGACAGCAGAAAAATCGATGGACGTCATAAACCAAGTGGCCGTAACTGTTCCGCCAAACTCCGAAAAGATTATCATGGTTAGAACTGTGGTAGATACTAGGGGCAATCAGTGCTCTGTATTCGAACCCCAGGTAGTCAGCACACCGGGCATACTAATTGCCAGAAGTTTAGCAAAACCTGACGCAACCGGAAATGTACCTATTAGAGTGGCGAATATTTAGGATCAAGCTATCACTTTACAAAGCAATACGCTCCTAGGCAAATTGACTCCTGTGGCCTGGGTAGCCGGAATAACGCAACGAAGACCCAGTTCTTCGGATACTTCTAAATTACCAGAGGAACTGGAAGAATTATTGAACAGATCTTCTAACGACCTCTCAAGTGGTGAGGTAAAAGAACTCGGACAGTTTTTACACGAATTCAAAGATTGTTTTGCAGTTCGGGGACAGTCACTGGGAAGAACCTCTCTTGTGCAACATCGCATCAATACCGGGGACACAACACCGATACGCCAACCTCCTCGAAGGCCTCCATTATCGAAACAAGAGGAGATGTCTCGGTTAGTACAGGACATGTTGACAGAGGGAGTAATTGAACCTTCGTCAAGTGCTTGGTCTTCCCCTGTAGTGCTGGTAGCAAAGAAGGATGGTGGATTGCGTTTCTGCGTAGACTACCGGAGGTTAAATGACGTTACAAAGAAAGACTGCTATCCATTACCTCGCGTTGACGATACACTCGACACGTTGTCCGGAGCACAGTGGTTTTCCACATTGGACCTGAAGAGTGGATATTGGCAAGTGGGTCTTCATCAAGAAGACAAGGAAAAGACCGCTTTCTCGACCCCAAGTGGCTTATTCCAATTTAACGTCATGCCATTTGGACTCTGTAATGCACCGGCAACATTTGAGAGATTGATGGACCTGATACTCCGAGGCCTGACGTGGAAAACTTGCCTTGTTTACTTAGACGATGTCATAGTGATCGGGAAGACTTTCGAAGATCACTTGGAAAACTTTAAGGAAGTTCTAACTAGAATTCACGGTGCACAACTGAAGCTGAGCCCGAAGAAGTGTTCTCTATTCCAGAAGGAAGTACAGTATTTGGGCCATCTGGTTTCGGCAGCGGGCGTTAGCATGGATCCTAATAAAGTAGACACCGTAAGAGACTGGCCAGTTCCGAAGAATAAACACGAAGTTCGGAGTTTCCTGGGGTTATGCTCATATTACCGACGTTTTGTGAAAGGCTTCGCTACTATTGCTAAACCACTACATGAGCTAACGGAAAATAAACGAAACTTCCAATGGTCGAGAGAGTGTGAACAAGCATTTAGAACGTTGAAGATTGCATTATGTTCGCAGCCAATTCTCGCTTTTCCAGCTTCCGAAGGGAAGTACATCGTAGACACAGACGCAAGCAATACTGGTCTAGGAGCAGTTTTGTCTCAAGTGCAGAACGGTGAAGAACGAGTAATAGCGTATTACAGCAAGACGCTTTCTAAACCAGAGAGAAATTATTGTGTTACAAGAAGAGAGTTGTTGGCAATTGTCAGAGCTTTGGAGCACTTCCATAAATACCTCTATGGGAGAGAGTTTTCACTACGTACCGACCATGCTGCACTTGCATGGCTCTTGAGATTTAAAAATCCGGAAGGACAGTTGGCAAGGTGGCTCGAACGTCTGCAAGAGTACAACTTCAAGGTACAACATCGGCGGGGGCGCCTGCACGTTAATGCAGATGGCTTATCACGAAGACCATGCCCGGAAGACTGCCGACATTGCCACAGATTGGAAGAACAAAACTCAAGCGAACATGTTCAAGCCATCACTGAAGATTTGCTGGCTGATGGCTGGACAACACAAGACTGTCGACAAGTACAGATGACTGATGAAGACATTGGACCGATCTTGACAGCAAAAGAGGAAGGTCGCCACCCGGATTGGCAAGATATCTGCCATGGTTCCGAAGTGCTGAAGGGCTACAGGGCACAATGGGAATCTCTCACCTTAGAAAACGGATTGCTGAAAAGGGCTTGGGAAAGTGCAGATGGACGAGACGTGGTCATGCAGTTGATAGTTCCCCGAAATAAAGTGCAGTCTGTTTTGAAGGAGATGCATGATGGAACATCTGGAGGCCATCTTGGCGTTAACAAAACCCTTGACAAAATACGGAAGCGATTCTATTGGCTTCATCTTCGCCACGACGTAGAGGAATGGGTTCGGACGTGTGAAATATGTGCTGCAAGCAAGGGCCCACAAACCAGAAGCAGGGGAAAAATGAGACAGTATAACGTTGGACAACCTTTCGAGAGAATTGCCATAGACATTGCTGGACCATTCCCAGTTACTGACGATGGAAACCGGTACATCATGGTTGTAGGTGACTACTTTACTAAGTGGGTGGAAGCCTACGCAATTCCAAATCAGGAGGTTACCACTGTGCCAAAGCAGTTAGTTCACAACTTCTGTTGCCGTTATGGAGCCCCTATGGAAATCCAGACGGATCAAGGGAGAAATTTCGAGTAAGGAGTGTTTAAAGAATTATGCCGTCTACTTGGAATTCGAAAGACCAGGACAACGCCTCTGCATCCTCAGTCGGACGGGATGGTTGAGAGATTCAACAGGACACTTGAGCAGCATCTTTCGAAAGTTGTTGACGAGAACCAAACAGACTGGGATCAACGTATACCACTATTCCTCATGGCGTATAGGTCATCAGTACATGACACAACCGGCATGACTCCAGCAAAATTGGTGTTTGGGCGGGAGATTCGTCTTCCTGGGGACTTGATGTTTGGATCACCTGAGACTCAGTCCCAAGAGCCAAAGAACTATTCCTCGCAATTAGAAAACCAACTGCGAGAAATGAATCGTTTGGTAAGAGGATGGCTGAAGATTGCCAGTGATAAAATGAAAACTCGGTATGACATTCGCAGCAATAGTGTGGGTTTCCAAGAAGGAGATCAGGTCTGGTTGTTCAATCCAAAGCGCCGTCGTGGTCGCTCACCTAAGCTTCAGTCTAACTGGTAAGGACCCTACACTGTGAAAAAAAGAATTGACGATGTTGTTTATCGGATTCAACAGGAAGGACAGCGAAAGTTCAAGGTCGTCCACCTAGATCGCCTGGCTAAGTACAAATTTAGAGACGCTTTGCCAGTTCGGGACGAACAGGCTTAAGGAGGGGGCGGTGCTACGACAGCACAGAACAATCTACGCGTTTATCGAATGCGCCAGAAAGATCTCGATGTAAGCGTGTGGTGTACGTGCTACTAGACGCATTTAGCGAGAATTTTCTCGACTGTGCCGGCCTTCGCTCGGGCGCTCGGACTGTGTCAAGGCCGTAGCGATTACGTAGTTCGCGAGAGATAAGACGCAGTTTGGAAGCTTCTGGTGTGTGAGCGTAACTATAAATACATCGCGTTGCGGCCTTAGTTTTTCAGTTCAATGCGAGATTTTTGACTGTGCGGTTCGAGAGTATTAGTGCGATATATTTACAGAGCGGTTCGGGTTATTACGGTGTACGTTCAAGTAGTTATTAGTGAAGTGTTGCGTTTTATATTCGGACGGTATAATTGTAATACAGTTGAGTTTTAATATTAGTGGACATTTTATTGCGTATGAACAATTTCATTTGATTTGTTGTAGACACTGTGTTGTTAATTACGAACTGTTTTACTATAACAATTAAAGGTGTGATTAGTGACTTAATTGGTGTCTTGTAATTATTTTGTTTCCACTGTACCTACGACGATCGAGTACACCGTCGTAACAATATTATAAGATTTTCTGTCATTTCCGATTGGAAAGGAACGCGTCATAGCTGAGTATCGAACCCAAAGCATAGACGCTAAAAATTAAAATTTTAATTTAACAAAGGCATTTGGGGTAGAGAGTACCGCATTCTAAACCAATAGGATGATCTGATTTTACCAGACGAGAGCAGAAGCTTTGATGAGAGGAACTAATTGTCTTCCAGCCACCGATGCGAGCGGAGCCTGCGACAGTCCTCAAGGAAAATATTTTAAAATGTGCGCGTATAAGAGTATATAGTCATAACTAACCTCAACTGAACACCAATTTTTATCGTGTGACAGTGCTACGAGTGATAAAGTGAATTATTAAAAACATGGCCAGTGTATAATAAAGGTCATGTTAAGTGAAAGATGCAGGGAGTATTATACGTTAACAATTTTTAAGATAAAATGATAATATAATATTCGTTGATTAACGAACATTATAGCAGACTACGTTAGCCAAGCAAACACTATGCATGGTTAGCTAGCAAACGATGAATTATTATCAGGTTCAATGAATAAAAGTTCTCGTCTGATTTAATGATGATATTTAATCAAAATATTTTAATATTCATGTTAGAAAAATAATAACAGAAGCGGAAATAATAATTTATACCGCAAACCTTACTTGTAAAATATAGTCGCTTGCTTGACTACGATTTCAGTAGTACTTGATAAACAATAATTTAATATACGAGAACAATCATTACCATTAATTATACATCTTATTACAATAAATAATGTGTTTGTGAAAATAGTATTAAGATTTTTATAATATTAATTATTCTATTTTGTTAACTTACTCTCATCTATAGGTAAACTAACCTATAACCAACACGTATTTGTTTGCCAACAGAGAATCACTTCTGTCATGAATAATAATCTTGTGAATAGACTCGATAGTAATAGTTTTTCGATTTTTTTATCAATTCCAGTTCATAATAATAATAATTAAACCAGTAACATTGTTTTATAGTGTAACGTTCATAACACGTGTACACAGCTTATAACAAAAAGAAACAAAATGGTGTAATGTAAAAGTGTTGTATGCTGTCGGGCGTTACCTCTGCGCACTTTTTGTTACTGTTGACTGGAGCCTCTGCGGTGATGTAGTCCTGTTACACAACTTAATACTATGTTTTTTGTGGGCGCCACTTGGAATCGTTTGTTCCAAAAAAGAAATGTGATTATTAAAGAAATTAAAATTTTTAAATCTTACTTCTATGAAAAAATATAAACAAGTCAGTTTAGCTTGAAAAAATAAGGTAAGTTTAATGATTCTTCAAAAACAAACAAATCGTCTGAAGGACTAACATTCATATAAAAATTATCAAATTGCAGAGTTACTAAAGAAAAAAAATTTCACAAGTTATTATTATTATTATTATTATTGACAATTTTATATATCCAATCAAGTATCGGCTAGTGTTTTTCAATTTTTTACTCAGTTGAAAAGCATGAGTTTAATACGTGAAAAAATCTTTACTCTCAGGACGTGACTCCTTTGAACTACCAAGACATATCAATAAGACGCTTTACAAGAAAAATTAAGTGATTTGAAGGTGTGTGTGGCATGTGTAGTACAACTGTGTGATAAATGTAACCAGGTAAAAAAATGACTTTAATTTTGGTAACTCACGTTCCAATGATTAATTAGTCTCGCACAGGACACTCCTCTCGGGTAGTTTTTTCAATCTCGCCTCTTCATGTGTGCACTGAATCTATTTTAAGTCAAAATTGCGATCATTTACTATTTCCGCACTTTTTGTGACAACGTTTGGCAGTAGATTATCGTTCAAACCCTGCCAATACACATCAGCTGCTCCGCGTTGATTCAAAATTTGGCCGCCATAGCGCTGAGTCCCATGCAGTGTCGAGAAAGGCTTTGTGTGTGTATGTTTACGTTAAGGGAATTATTGTCAAGTTAGTCAGTCTATGCGAACACAGCAGAATTGGTTCTCTATTTAAAGTTTTGGTCCCTCCTGGGCCGTTGACGTTCTGGCTGCGTGATTTCTATTAAAATTTGCCGTGCTGCTGTTCTATTTCAGCAACACATTGGCGTAGATTCTTGTAGAGGTTACAGTCTGTTTGTCTATGTACGGGAAAAGCCTTTCTTCGGGTCTTGTCGATTTCTCGCCTCTCAGTTTCGCCTTAGCTGCGTTGCTCAGTGTCGTGGGTGATGCATCTGTTCTGGAGTTCAAGTTTCAAGTGTTTCTGGGTCGAATTTGGTCTCTCTTTTATACTAATTCAGGCTGATTGTTTCCATCGACTTCCGGTATATTTGTGTAAAAATTCTTTCTAGATTGTTCGAGAATAAACGAAATGGAACATTATGGAACAAAATTCATTTCCGTCTAAGCTTTTAGAACACATTTCTTATTCTTCATACTAAGGATATTTCAAAAATTACTCTGGTATTTATCAAACAGTTTTACATTAGTACTCACAATTTGTATGCCATTATTACATTTAGATTCTCTGTTTTCAACTGAATCTAGTGATACTAATTATGATTGGTTTTTAATTAAATTAAGTCTAATAAGTAACACAATATACAACTCTCACCTTGGGTTGTTGTCATGAAAATTCAATTTTTTTAGAACAAAAATTGTTGTGGAACTATTATGTCTCTTCCACAATCTGAACATACAACATTACTATCTTCCTATAACAAAACAAACAAATTTTAACATATATAACACCTAGATAATTACAATTTTACCTGGCCTCTGTCCATGGCCTAGATTTTTGTCAATGTTATAACACAATGATTAGTCTCTTTCTTTAACATATGTAGTATTTCACTAGTGTACACTCAGAGTTTATTATATTGTCTGTCTTTTGTGATACCTGGTTACTCTTTACATATATTATCTTTATCACAGGATGACATAGCATCATTGATTGGTCTTGAGATGCCCTTTTTCATGGTGTGACAAATCTCACTCTTATAAGTTAAATTCTTTTATAATTGATCTTATTTTCAACTGAGTTTGTTCGTTTTTAAGGTATACTGAAGTATTGTACCATTCTATTTTATTTTTGTTAGCATTTTGTAAATATTTAGCCAGATATGATTATTTTTGTACTGGTTGATTGGCTCCAGCCATACATGGTATAGGTAAATATTTTGCTAACTTGACTATTACAACGTTAAAGTTAGTCAGATATATTAGTATAGTCGCTTTATATCATATTTCAACTTTCTAATGCATTTTGGCAACATTAAATCCATAAATTGTACAATATTATATGCCTACCACATGTTTATAGTCAATACGGTTTTTGGCTATTTTGACTGATTTTTACTTCCATATTCCTTAAGGAATGGAAGTATGGTGATGGCAAAAAAACTCGTGTTCGAGATTATTGCAGATTCTGATTCTACTACACTCAAAACATGAAAAAAAGTCGTTTTCCGAAAAGTGTCTGTGTGTGTGTGTGTGTCTGTCTGTAGATTTTTTTTCTATGGCAAACGATAACTGCCGCAAATTCAAACAGAATCAAATAATTTTTTGCATACAGCCCTGATTTGTAGAGTACTCACGACCTATTGTTTTTGGTGAAGATCGGTTGAGGGAAAGGGGTAGTTTACCTGCAACAGTTTTTTTTTATCAAGGGAAATTTTTTTTTTTGGCAAACGATAACAGCCGCAAATTCAAACAGAATTAAATAATGTTTCGTATACGGCCCTGAATTGTAGAGTTCTCAAGACCTATGGTTTTTGGTGAAGATCGGTTAAGGGAAAGGGGTAGTTTACCTGTAACGTTTTATGTTTTAACAAGGGTATTTCCTATGGCAAACGATAACAGCCGCAAATTCAAACAGAATCAAACGATTATTTGCATACAGCCCTAAATTGTAGAGTTCTCAAGACCTATTGTTTTTGGTGAAGATCGGTTGAGGGAAAGGGGTAGTTTACCTGCAACGTTTTTTTAACAAGGGTATTTTCTATGGCAAACGATAACAGCCGCAAATTCAAACAGAATCAAATAATTTTTTGCATACAGCCGTGATTTGTAGAGTACTCAAGACCTATTGTTTTTGGTGAAGATCGGTTAAGGGGAAGGGGTAGTTTACCTGCAACATTTTTTTATCAAGCGTATTTTCTATGACGAACGGTAACTGCCGCATATTCAAACATAATCAAATAATTTTTTGCATACGTCACTGAATTGTAGAGGACTCAAGGCTTTTGATTTTGGTGAAGATCGGTTAAGGGGAAGGGGTAGTTTACCTGCAACCTTTTACGTTTTAACTAGAGTAAAGTACATGAAAATTCATTTAAACTTTTTGAAACAATGGTAATTGTTAAAAATAAAATAATTTTGTTGCCAAGCAATAAAATTATAATTTTTTCATTTTAATGTAAATTATGTATATATTTGAAAATATATCGTGCTTGGCAGGCAAGCATATTTCAGATTATAAATCTTAGAATATGGAAGTCATGTATGGTTCTCCATACCGATTTTTATTCATTTGGCAGCTTTCTTTATTTAAGATAAATTGTTCACTTTTGTCTTCTTGACAATTACATATAGTTTTTATTTCAATCTGATAATAATTAATTTTTCATGAAATCTGGGTGTTTGGTCTCAAATCCAACACATTAGTATTTTTTGTCATAACAAATATATAATTTTTATTTTAACTTAAATTCTTTCTAATACTGTATTTAAATCATTTAATACATTTATTTTATTTACATTACATAATATAATAATGGATCATGTCCATTCATTCACAAAAAATAGTTCTTAATACTCTATTCAGAGTTATAAAACTTAATAATTAATGACTTCGTTTTGGTTGATTCTGACATTATTCGTCTCTCTTATAGTGTCTTATGGTTTTTTCACTGTTATTCACTTTAATAATATATATGGGGTTTGTGTCTTAGTCATAGTTTGGTCGTGTTTTTTCATGTTAGTAGTAATGATTATTAGACAATATTACACACATTTTTTAGGACTACTTGGGTTTGATACTGTTCACCTCACTTTGCTCTTATGATAATTGCTATGTAAATGGTTTCCTTTCTGGAACGTTCTGTGACGTTACATATGCCTCCCCGTTAAAGTTTATAATTTTTGAAAAACATATCTTTGGTTTTGATGAAATTATCATCTCTATATTAACCCTTTATTAGCTTCTTTATATTTCATTCTTTTATCTTATAATTAAATTCCTGTACTACTCCTTTAATATATTAATCCAACTCAATATTCCTATTTCGTTCTTTGTCGTATCACCTATTCCTTTCCTTTTTACCTTGATGTTATTTAATTAATCTTTGATATAATTCCCTATCAATTCCCTAACTTTCATAGAGGGTTGGGGGTCAGAGTGGCTCGCTATGGCATACATTCTCTGCCCTTCCCTATCTATAACTACTGAAATCAGAGGCAACACATCCCTGTCCAGAAAATAATAATTGCACCTTTGCAACAAATAATAATAATAATAATAATAAAAATACAATATTCAAAGATCATAGGCTCCTACACATAAATTCCCTTTCTTAAACTCTTCTGATTAATTCGCAATTATATTAATATATCGTTCTCCGCAGGTAAAATTATCGTTTAAAATCATTCAATGTTAATAGCTATATTCATATTCATCATTACCTCCTTATGTAACACACTGTTCTTCCTTTTTTTTTTTTCATTTATCATTTCCATTTAGTATCAAATATATGACAGTATTTCTCCTTTTTTCTCCTTTACTAAGTGTCCATCTCGTAATATTTATTAATAATAATCTCTCTCCTTCTCTAAGTACGGGTAAGCTGGTAAATATACGTTGACATGGCTATTGGAAATAAATCTTGCCTACGGTGGAATGTGTCCATCTCGTAATATTTATTAATAATAATCTCTCTCCTTCTCTAAGTACGGGTAAGCTGGTACATATACGTTGACATGGCTATTGGAAATAAATCTTGCCTATGGTGGAATGTGTCCATCTCGTAATATTTATTAATAATAATCTCTCTCCTTCTATAAGTACGGGTAAGCTGGTAAATATACGTTGACATGGCTATTGGAAATAAATCTTGCCTACGATGGAATGTGTCCATCTCATAATATTTATTAATAATAATCATTATACAATAATATTTATATTTATTTAATAATCTCTACCTCCTTTCTAATTCTGGGTAAGTTAAAAGATTCACGTTAACATGTTTAGTCAAGGTACCTTCTCAATGATGCTGTATTTGACTTGGGTTTTTGGTCATGGTACTTGGTCACTGATTGAGTATTTGACTTGTGATTTTTAATCATGGTACTTTTTCAATGATGTTTGGTTATACGTACCTTTTACTTTGTTACTAACCGTGTCAGTTACCTCATAGGTATTGTTTTTATTGTCTCTGGTGATCGTGAAAGGCCCTGTATATAAGAGTAGCAATTTCCTCGTTATGCCTTGTATAGCACTGGGCAATTCTCTATTTTTAACTAACTCCTTTTCTCCTACCTCATATTTAATTGCCTTGGGCTGTGATTTGACATTTTTTCCGCTGCTGTTCCGTTTTTTCTAACACCTTGTTATAAAATTTTGCCCTTTCAAATTGGTATGCGGGTTCGTCGGGAAAACTAATAATTTCTTTTATCTCTCGTGGTGGGGTTCTTTAGAACATAACTGTGTATGGCGACACCTCGATGGTATTGTGATATGAAAAATTGAGAAAATCCTTGGTAGATGCTACGTATTCATGCCATCTTTTCTGCTCGTTATGGCAGTACGTTCTCAGTAACCGTCCTACCTCCCTTAACACTCTCTCGGCTGGGTTACTATTCGGGTGATATACAGACGTCTTGTACGTTTTTATTCCGTGTTCTCCCAGGTTTTCCTTCCAAAGTTTTCCCCTAAACTGGGTACCGTGGTCCGTAATTATAGAATACGGTCGGCCTACCTCCATTATATATCGCTCTATAATGATGTCTATTATTTTCCTGGTCGTTGCCATAGTTATTGGGTATAGCTTGGTATATTTGCTAAAATGGTCGAAGATGATTACGATAAATTTATATCGGTGTCTCCCACCGCTGCGTGGAAATGGTCCGCAGATATCGAGAAATACCTTTTCCAATTTTTCGGTAGATGATATGGGTATCATGACCCCTTCTTTTCTCTCATTATCACACTTCACTTTTTGACAAATATCGCACGACCGTATCGCCAGTTGCACCTTCTTATTCATCCCTTTGATGTATGTTTGCTCTTCCAATGCCTTCCTTACTTTGAGGGCACCCATGTGTCCGTACCTATCGTGATAGTCGATTATTAGCGGTCTCTATCGCTGGTGGAATTACTAATTTCCAATTCTCCTGGTGCGGGGTATTCCTTATAAACAAAGTGTCGTTGTGTATACAGTAATATCTATTTATGACCTCATCGCTTTCCTGTACCCTTGTCTAATATCTCCTAATCTTGGATCGGCCTCCTGTTGTGACTTTATATCGTTTAAAATATTTTTTAAATCTTCCCTGCTCTTAATAATGTGGTAAACCTTAGCTAATTGTTCCTTTTCGCCGTAGAAGGTTTGGTCTGGTATATTGACGCGAGATAGGACGTCGGCTGCTACGTACTGTTTGCCGGGTATATATTCCCATGTGATATTATATTCTTGCAAGGCCAAAACCCATCTCGTCAGCCTTCCGTGGTTCAGCTTACAATGCTTTAAAAATGATATAGATTTGTGGTCGCTTCTAACTGTTATGGGGTACCCTAATATATATGTCCTAAATTTACCGCATGCGAAAACTACACTCAACAATTCTTTTTCGGTAGTATTGTAGTTTCGTTCGCAACTGTTCAGCACGCAGCTAGCAAAGCTAATTACTAAATGGTTACCATCCTGATCTTCCTGATATAGGGCTGCACCTAAACTCACGTTACTGGCATCGCAGTTCAGAAAAAATGGTTTTGTAAAGTCGGGATGATGCAACGTTACTGTTTCTAAAAACTTTTCCTTTATGATATTGAGCACTCCATCTTGCTCTGGTCCCCAAGTCCATTTGTCTTTAGCTGATAACTGCTTTTGGAACCTGGCAGTTAGTTCTGAATAATTGGACCGAAACTTTCTGTAATAGTTACAGATTCCTAAAAATGACTGCAGCTGTTTCCTATTCTTTGGGGTGGGGAACTTCTGTATGGCCTCTACCTTCTCTTTGGATGGAGTAATCCCTTGTTCTGTTAAATTAAAGCCTAAAAATGTCACCTCATTTGCAATGAATTGGGACTTGTCTAATTTGAGGGTGATATTATTCTCTGATAGTTTCTCTAACACCTGTTCAACCCTATTACAATGGTCGTCCCAATTCGCTGAAGTTACCAGTAGATCGTCGACGTATACTGTCGTAAACTTCAGTAGTTCCTGCCCCAATATTCTGTCCATTATCTTTACAAACACCGCCACAGAATTTATTAAGCCAAAAGGTAACCACTTAAACTGATAGTTTCTGCCCTCGAATATGAATGCCATATATTTCCTACTATCAGGGTGGAGTTCTACCTGCCAGTAACCGCATACCGTATCCCATGAGCTTATATATTTGGTCCGTGAAACTTTTTCAATATCTCCTCTATCTCCCCAGGTGATGTGCGGTCGTTAACAATCATCTTGTTGATCTCCCTAGCATCGAGACATATACGTACCTTTCCGTTCTTTTTTGGCACAGCTATGATTGGGCTGGTAAAGGGCGAATGACTATACTCGATTATGTCGTCCTCTATCATCCTGTTTAATTCTTCCCTGACTTCGTTCTTTAGCGAGTAGGCGATCGGGTACGATTTCCTGTTAAATTCCACCGGAGTTTTGAATTTTATGGTGCACTGATAATCTCTGGCTTTACCTGGAGCGTTCGAGAATATGTGTTTATAATTGTTGTATACCTCGATTAATTGTTCCGCCTGTGTTTTGCTGATTAGGCCCCTTGCTTTCGTCTTTTGGAAATCCCGTATTTCTTCTAATTTTTCTAACCACAACTCTGGGTTTTTTTCCTGATATAATGGCATGTTGATTGGACGATCGGCACAATAATAATGGTTCACTATCGCTTGATAAGGTGTGTTGTCTGTACCATTTCCTTGGACATCGATTAAATTACTGGTCCAAATTCCCTTGTTAGTTTTTAAAGTTATCACCTTCCTTCCAAATCTATTACAGCATTGAATGGCCTAAGTATATCGCAGCCTATTAGGATACTCATGGGTAAATTATTCGCCACTAATAACCCTATTGGTATTGTTACCCCATTACTAGTCATCTCTAATGACACCTGTTTCTTTATTGATTTATTTTGCCTCCCCGTTGCTCCGACTAAAATAATGTTATTTATTGGCAGAGTGGGTATTGGTAAATTACTATTTTGTTTGATCCTCTCTAACTCAACACTATCGATAAGTGATACGTTTGACCCCGTGTCAATGAGTAATATTGCTTCTATGCCATTGATATTTGCTTTGATCTGCACGATACTATTATTCCCTTGGTTACTATTTTTAATGATATTGTCACCCTCTTCTAATAACTCCTCTCTAATATCCTTAAGATAATTATTTATTCTTAATGTTCTAGTCCCGTCTTTGTCCTGTCTATGATTGTAACTAGTCACCCCATAATATTGGTTCAGTGAAGGGCGGTTTTCCTTTTCCACTGCCGCATTTAGTTTAAATGAGTCACGGTCTCATTGGCCCGGTCTCTCGGAACATTGGGCTGCTGACCCGTCTGTGTTTCCTGCCTGACCTCGGGATTACCATTAATAGGTTGGCTATTCGTCGTGTTACCCTGGCTACCTAGCGCCTGTTGTGGGTAAAACATGTAAGTGGGTACATCGGGTGGATATGGCCGTCGGTTATTGGCCATTGTATAATTTACCTGGGGCCTATATTCGTGATTTCTCCTATCGCCTCCTCCTTGGTCTCCCCCGTTACGATAACTATTGCGTTGACCATAATTATTTCCCCTATAGTTATTCCCGCGATAACTGTTTCCCTGGTGATAGTTTCTACTGTAATTATTCCCGGTGTAATTACCTCTGTTTGGTCCCGGATAGTTGCGGTTATTTGGACCCTGAGTGTTATCATTTCGGCCATTTGGTGGGGTATTATTATTCTGACTATTTGTGTTCAGGTTGTTACCGTTTCCACCTCCATTCCGGTTTGGTCCGTTATTGTTGTTATTGTATTCTACCTTACGATTGGGGGGTTGGTAATCCTGGAACCTTCCAGTGGATTCACAATTTTCTAGTAATTTGGCCAGATCGGCTATTTTACTGAGCTGTTGGTATAATTGGGCATCTTTGATACCATAACTGTAATGTCCAGCTAATTGCCTTACCAAACATTCTTCTGGGATCGGTGGTATCAACTTTCGTGCTAAACATACCTTTCCTAGGAAATAAGACGTCGGGGACTGTCCATTGGACGCGTCGTATTTGCCATAGAAAATGTCCATTCTTACCCTGTTTTGTGCAGTCTCCGACCAATACTTCTCCTTAAACTGGCATTTAAACTCGGCTAAATTCGTGATTTCGGGTCGTATCGCTATCCACCAGTTATCCCTAGTGTTTTTAAACGTCTCGTCTAGCATCTCCCTTATCCTGTCCCACCTTGTTTCTCTATTTCTCCCAATAAACTCCTCCATTCTTTCTAAAAATTCCATTGGGTTTCGTCGATAGTTTTGGAAGTTGATTACTTCCCTGTTTTCACCATGACACGTATGAGTATTTAATACAGGTGTATCTCTCAGCGCCTCTAATCTTTCCTGCAGGTTCTTTTCTCTCTGGTCTATTTCCAGTATGCTATTTTTGTTAGTTTTTATTTGCTCGTCCAGCCTGTTAGCGATGTCATATGTTCTCTGCATCCTCTCGCTAACGTCTTTCTAGACTTCTCCCACCTCCTGCATGATGGCGTCTTGGTTCTGCCTTACCATGTTTTCGAGATTTCTAACATCTTGTTTGGTCTCTACTGTTTGTTCCTCTATATTTTCGAAACGGGTATTATTTCCCTCCTGTAATTTTTCCAACTGTTTCTCCATGTCTTCGACCTTCCTGTCACTATCGATTTTATTCTCATTGATCGTTTTGTTTACTGTTTCGTACTTTATGCTAATTTCTTTTTTCAGGGACTCTATACTTTTTTTATTCTCCTGAAATATCTCCAGTTTTTTCCCATTGTCATCTATTTTCTCGGTTATATCCTTCCTTAAAGATTCTATGTTTTTGTCTAATTTCTCCTTATCTTCCAGTCTGTTTTTATTATTATCCTCCTTCAGGGATTTTATTATTTCCTCCTTATCTTCCCGTCTGTTTTTATTATTCTCTTCCTTATCTTCCCGTCTGTTTTTATTCATATTTTCGTTTATATTTTCTTCCATTCTTTGGAGCATCGCCATCATCATTATTATATTTGTGTCAATGCTCCCTGTTATTTTTTCTGGTTCGGGTTTCTCTGTTTGTTCTACCATTTGTATGGGTTCTTCTCCCGTTTGCTCCTCTATTTCATCTGCCGTTTGCACTGGTCTTTCCATTTCTAGTGTGGGCGGTTCTAATTCCGTTTCCTCCATTTGTACTGCCTCTCCGTCTTCCACACTTAACTCGGGTTCCACATTCTTCTTCACCTTTTTTCCCTTAGGTTGCGGCATTTTGATCTGTTGGTAGTTGCCGGGCTTGTTCCGTTTTTTCAAGCCTCACTAGTTGGGCTGCCAATTTATAACAAAAAGAAACAAAATGGTGTAATGTAAAAGTGTTGTATGCTGTCGGGCATTACCTCTGCGCACTTTTTGTTACTTACTGTTGACTGGAGCCTCTGCGGTGATGTAGTCCTGTTACACAACTTAATACTATGTTTTTTGTGGGCGCCACTTGGAATCGTTTGTTCCAAGAAAGAAATGTGATTATTAAAGAAATTAAAATTTTTAAATCTTACTTCTATGAAAAAATATAAACAAGTCAGTTTAGCTTGAAAAAATAAGGTAAGTTTAATGATTCTTCAAAAACAAACAAATCGTCTGAAGGACTAACATTCATATAAAAATTATCAAATTGCAGAGTTACTAAAGAAAAAAAATTTCACAAGTTATTATTATTATTATTATTGACAATTTTATATATCCAATCAAGTATCGGCTAGTGTTTTTCAATTTTTTACTCAGTTGAAAAGCATGAGTTTAATACGTGAAAAAATCTTTACTCTCAGGACGTGACTCCTTTGAACTACCAAGACATATCAATAAGACGCTTTACAAGAAAAATTAAGTGATTTGAAGGTGTGTGTGGCATGTGTAGTCAACTGTGTGATAAATGTAACCAGGTAAAAAAATGACTTTAATTTTGGTAACTCACATTCCAATGATTAATTAATCTCGCACAGGACACTCCTCTCGGGTAGTTTTTTCAATCTCGCCTCTTCATGTGTGCACTGAATCTATTTTAAGTCAAAATTGCGATCATTTACTATTTCCGCACTTTTTGTGACAACGTTTGGCAGTAGATTATCGTTCAGACCCCGCCAATACACATCAGCTGCTCCGCGTTGATTCAAAATTTGGCCGCCATAGCGCTGAGTCCCATGCAGTGTCGAGAAAGGCTTTGTGTGTGTATGTTTACGTTAAGGGAATTATTGTCAAGTTAGTCAGTCTATGCGAACACAGCAGAATTGGTTCTCTATTTAAAGTTTTGGTCCCTCCTGGGCCGTTGACGTTCTGGCTGCGTGATTTCTATTAAAATTTGCCGTGCTGCTGTTCTATTTCAGCAACACATTGGCGTAGATTCTTGTAGAGGTTATGTCAGTCTGTTTGTCTATGTACGGGAAAAGCCTTTCTTCGGGTCTTGTCGATTTCTCGCCTCTCGGTTTCGCCTTAGCTGCGTTGCTCAGTGTCGTGGGTGATGCATCTGTTCTGGAGTTCAAGTTTCAAGTGTTTCTGGGTCGAATTTGGTCTCTCTTTTATACTAATTCAGGCTGATTGTTTCCATCGACTTCCGGTATATTTGTGTAAAAATTCTTTCTAGATTGTTCGAGAATAAACGAAATGGAACATTATGGAACAAAATTCATTTCCGTCTAAGCTTTTAGAACACATTTCTTATTCTTCATACTAAGGATATTTCAAAAATTACTCTGGTATTTATCAAACAGTTTTACATTAGTACTCACAATTTGTATGCCATTATTACATTTAGATTCTCTGTTTTCAACTGAATCTAGTGATACTAATTATGATTGGTTTTTAATTAAATTAAGTCTAATAAGTAACACAATATACAACTCTCACCTTGGGTTGTTGTCATGAAAATTCAATTTTTTTAGAACAAAAATTGTTGTGGAACTATTATGTCTCTTCCACAATCTGAACATACAACATTACTATCTTCCTATAACAAAACAAACAAATTTTAACATATATAACACCTAGATAATTACAATTTTACCTGGCCTCTGTCCATGGCCTAGATTTTTGTCAATGTTATAACACAATGATTAGTCTCTTTCTTTAACATATGTAGTATTTCACTAGTGTACACTCAGAGTTTATTATATTGTCTGTCTTTTGTGATACCTGGTTACTCTTTACATATATTATCTTTATCACAGGATGACATAGCATCATTGATTGGTCTTGAGATGCCCTTTTTCATGGTGTGACAAATCTCACTCTTATAAGTTAAATTCTTTTATAATTGATCTTATTTTCAACTGAGTTTGTTCGTTTTTAAGGTATACTGAAGTATTGTACCATTCTATTTTATTTTTGTTAGCATTTTGTAAATATTTAGCCAGATATGATTATTTTTGTACTGGTTGATTGGCTCCAGCCATACATGGTATAGGTAAATATTTTGCTAACTTGACTATTACAACGTTAAAGTTAGTCAGATATATTAGTATAGTCGCTTTATATCATATTTCAACTTTCTAATGCATTTTGGTTGCATTTTGGCAACATTAAATCCATAAATTATACAATATTATATGCCTACCACATGTTTATAGTCAATACGGTTTTTGGCTATTTTGACTGATTTTTATTCATTTGACAGCTTTCTTTATTTAAGATAAATTGTTCACTTTTGTCTTCTTGACAATTACATATAGTTTTTATTTCAATCTGATAATTAATTTTTCATGAAATCTGGGTGTTTGGTCTCAAATCCAACACATTAGTATTTTTTGTCATAACAAATATATAATTTTTATTTTAACTTAAATTCTTTCTAATAATGTATTTAAATCATTTAATACATTTATTTTATTTACATTACATAATATAATAATGGATCATGTCCATTCATTCACAAAAAATAGTTCTTAATACTCTATTCAGAGTTATAAAACTTAATAATTAATGACTTTGTTTTGGTTGATTCTGACATTATTCGTCTCTCTTATAGTGTCTTATGGTTTTTTCACTGTTATTCACTTTAATAATATATATGGGGTTTGTGTCTTAGTCATAGTTTGGTCGTTTTTTTTCATGTTAGTAGTAATGATTATTAGACAATATTACACAAATTTTTTAGGACTACTTGGGTTTGATACTGTTCACCTCACTTTGCTCTTATGATAATTGCTATGTAAATGGTTTCCTTTATGGAACGTTCTGTGACGTTACAAGCTTTTAGCATCAGAATGCAGCACACCTGCCGTACGATAGTACGATAATTTGAATATCGTATTGAGGTTAATGATTTTTAATTTTTTGTTTTTTTAATCATAATATATGAATAAATATTGTTGTTTAATAAAACATCTTTGTATCTTGCATCATGTACATTCAAAGGATTCATGAAAATTGGTAATTCTTATAACCAAAATAAACATAACGTGAATTACCATACTATTGTACATTGTACCAGTGTTACCAGCCCTGAGCTGAAGAATTTTCAGAAATTAATTAACTTTGTTGTTTTAAAAAAATTATTAGTAATTGTTTTAAAAAAAAAGGATTTCATTGAATTTCACTAATGTTAATAAACACCTCAATTTGTTACCAGTGAACAGAGAGTCTTTATTTCTATTAAATAGGTACAAATAATTTACATTTTAGAAACAATTGTTTCACAAGGTGGCGGCAATATTCAAGCGGCCAATATTTGAATATTCAATTCACGATTGAGTATCATTGTCATTTTGTTTAATGTGTATATGTCGATATCCAGGCAAAGTATTTTGTGTGTTATTAATGTATGTCCAGTGAGAGAGAACAACCCAATAAGAAGATCGAAGGCGTTCACGGACGGTAAGTGGGGAGGTGAATACAGCAAGATATTAGTGATTATAATCCTTTTCAAACATAAACATTAATTTAACCTTAAACATTACTAATTCAATCATTTACTAAACAACGCTAATCATCGATGTTTATATTACAACGTGAAGAGTGAAGAAGAGTCTACTACTCAATCAAACATAATTTATTATTCCAACCACTATTAATTAATTCACTCAAGATAAACGTTGTTTACTAACAACATGCATCAACAAATGAAGCTATTCCAGACCATACCGATCGGTGCACTGTATTCAAGGCCGCAATCAATCACGCTCTAGTGTTTTGGAGTAGTGTTGACGCATATTATGGATTATTCTGGAACACTTGTGTTATCTATTTAAACAACAGCAGCTGCCGCTTAGCAGTCAGTTGAAATGGTGATTTATTCAAGTGAGGTTCGAAGTATTGTGGTGAAGATGTTATTGTGTTATAACTGTGCAGGACTCTATTAGGTGACATTATTATTCTATATGGACAAATTTTAATTTAAATTATTGTATGAGTATATTTTTGTTGAATAACTTCTTGATTACAAACTGTTAATTGTGATAATTAAAGCTGGTTATTAGTGACTCCGTTGGTGTCTTGTATTTTGTTTTCCACTGTACCATACGACAATCAGGGAGACCGTCGTAACAGTATGTTAGGAGGTGACTAATGTACAGTCAAACTGAATGACAGGGAATAATTAAAATAAATGTTCACAACATAGATATTTACACGAAATGTTTTACATTTTCAAGATAATAAGGTTATCTTTCTTGTGTACCAAAATCAACCAGGATTGTACTCATAGGGTTGTTATACACTACTTATGCCTAAAGTGTCCTAACGGTTTTTTTTTAATCAAGGGTAATTTTTTCTATGGTAAACGATAACAGCCGCAAATTCAAACAGAATCAAATAATGTTTTGCATATAGCCCTGAATTGTAGAGTTCTCAAGACCTGTTGGTTTTGGTGAAGATCGGTTAAGGGAATAGGGTAGTTTACCTGCAACATTTTATGTTTTAACAAAGGTAATTTTTTCTATGACGAATGATAACTGCCGTACATTAAAACAGAATCAACTACTCTTGCATACCTTTTTGAATTATACAGAACTCAATGTCTGTTGATTTTGTTGAAGATCGGTTAAGGGAAAGGGTGTAATAGTACAGAATTGTGTGAACCCATAGTTTTATTTAATTCAGTTTTAATTTTTCAATTGTCAGTATCCACCTGTGAGGTGCCCCAGTGTAACCAGCAACACATACATTGTTAGTATAAATTGTTGATGTCTGGAAACAGCTCAGACATATTACGTAATAGCTTGCCAGCAGCAGTCTTTGTGAATCACAGTAAGCAGAGTTCTTCACTAGTGTCAGCATCAGACAGAAGCAGCATGCAGTTAAATAAGTAAAACTTTATACAGTAGCCTCGGATGAGTCTCTGGTAGGCCGAAAAAGTATTAAGTAGGCCTACTAGAAAATATTAAAAGATACAGCAATTTTAAACAGTGAGACGAAACAGCAACGAAAAGTTAATAACAATCGAAGGTGGCTAAATCGTGAAAGTGAAAGTGAACGGCGTGATGGTGTAACAACTTGGATAACGTGAGAAGTTAAGTACAGTTTATTTAGTTGGCCAAAGTTTTAAAGCGAATAATAAATTAAAGAGCTCTATTAATCGGGGACTTTCGTTAAAATTGTAAAGAGAGAGAGAGAGAGAGAGAGAGAGTGTGTGTGTGTGTGTGTGTGTGTGTGTGTGTGTGTGTGTGTGTGTGTGTGTGTGTGTGTGTGTGTGTGTGTGTGTGTGTGTGTGTGTGTGTGTGTGTGAAAAAGATCAAAGTACTGGTACAAAGAGAAGTAATATAAAAAAAAAATAATATAGAAAGAAATATAAAATAAAATAGTATTTGATTTCACTTAAATATGTGTTAACTGTAAATTATTATGCCATAACCATTTCCTATTCTGTGCTGAAAACCTCGCCTAACGTTCTTTGGGATTTTCTGAGTGTTAAGGGTAGTTAGATAGCGGGATTTTTATAAGGGCAAGAATGTAAAGGTTTCGATATTGAACCATAAAATATCGTGGCGACCTGGGTAATTTAATAAGGTAAGTTTAATGGGGATAATGACGGTATGTGAAATTCTGGCAGCAGTGAGCAGTAAGTATTATTCTGAAATCTTCTGATGGAAAGATTTAATAAAAGGGTAAAAAAGCAATACCTTTACAAGGGGTAGTATACCTGCAACGTTTTATGTTGTAACAAGAGATATGTATTCATGACAAACGATAACTGCCGCACATTCAAACAGAATCAAATATTTTTTTGCATGCCTCCCTGAGTTGTAGAGGATTGAAGACCTGTTGGTTTTGGTGAAGATCGGTTAAGTGAAAGGGGTAGTTTACCTGCAACTTTTTTTTAAGGGTAATTTGTTTCTATGGCAAACGATAACAGCCGCAAATTCAAACAGAATCAAATAATGTTTTGCATACAGCCCTGAATTGAGGAGTTCTCCAGACCTGTTGGTTTTGGTGAAGATCTGTTAAGGGAATAGGGTAGTTTACCTGCAACATTATATGTTTTAACAAGGGTAATTTTTTCTATGACAAACGATAACTGCCGTACATTCAAACAGAATCAACTACTCTTTTGCATACCTTTTTGAATTATACAGAACGCAAGGTCTGTTGATTTTGTTGAAAATCGGTTAAGGAAAAGGGATAGTTTACCTGCAACATTTTATATTTTAACAAGGGTAATTTCTATGGCAAACGATAAGAGCCGCAAATTCAAACAGAATCAAATAATGTTTTGCATCCAGCCCTGAATTGTAGGGTTCTCAAGACCTGTTGGTTTTGGTGAAGATCGGTTAAGGGAAAGGGGTAGTTTACCTGCAATATTTTTTTACCAAATGTAATTTTTTTTCTATGGCAAACGATAACAGCCGCAAATTAAAACAGAATCAAATAATGTTTTGCATACAGCCCTGTATTGTAGAGTTCTCAAGAGCTATTGGTGTTGGTGAAGATCGGTTAAGGGAAAGGGGTAGTTTACCTGCAACATTTTATGTTTTAACAAGGGTAATTTTTTCTATGACGAACGATAACTGCCATAAATTCAAACAGAATCAACTATGTTTTTGCGTACCTTTTTGAATTAAAGAGAACTCAAGGTCTGTTGATTTTGTTGAAAATCGGTTAAGGGAAAGGGGTAGTTTACCTGCAACGTTTTATATTTTAACAAGGGTAATTTCTATGGAAACGATAAGAGCCGCAAATTCAAACAGAATCAAATAATGTTTTGCATCCAGCTCTGAATTGTAGAGTTATCAAGACCTGTTGGTTTTGGTGAAGATCGGTTAAGGGAAAGAGGTAGTTTACCAGCAACATTTTATGTTTTAACAAGGCTAATTTTTTTTGACGAAAGATAACTGCTGTAAATTCAAAGAGAATCAAATAATTTTTTGCATACGTTCCTGAATTGTAGAGAACTCAAGGCCTATTGATTTTGGTGAAGATCGGTTTAGAGAAAGGGGTAGTTTACCTGCAACGTTTTATGTTGTAACAAGAGAAATGTTTCCATGACGAACGATAACTGCCGCTTCAAACAGAATCAAATATTTTTTTGCATGCATCCCTTCATTGTAGAGGACTGAAGGTCTATTGACTTTGGTGAAGATCGGTTTAGAGAAAGGGGTAGTTTACCTGCAACGTTTTATGTTGTAACAAGAGAAGTGTATTCATGACGAACGATAACTGCCGCACATTCAAACAGAATCAAATATTTTTTCCATGCCTCCCTGAATTGTAGAGGACTGAAGGCCTGTTGTTTTTGGTGAAGATCGGTTAAGAGAAAGGGGTAGTTTACCTGCAACAACTTTTGTTTTAACAAGAATAAAGTACTTAATTTTGATAAATAAAGTATCCTGATAAGAAGCTCATAATAATCCACTGTAGAAACGTAGATGAGATATCTATAAATTAAGAGGTTAGGTGAACGGGGTGGGGGTAATTTTCTATTAATGGAAATTACAGTTGAAGAGGGAGGGGAGAATTTTTTATATGAGTACTACGTTATCGGCAACAAAGAAGTAGGTTTTTGTTAAAATTCCTTCCCGGGCTGTTTAGCCGTAGTCCAATGTTTTCTGTAAAACCAAATGTTTCGGCAGTACCATTGACTGCCATCATCAGTAAAAATCGAGTGCGAAAACATGAGGTGGTATACGTTAGTGACCACAGTACTGTGGTTAAGGCTGAAGCAATAAGTAGAAAGAAGTAGTTTCTATGGAAATATTTCATTTCGAATATGATTTTAAATATAAATCGTAGAACATGGAAGTCATGTATGGTTCTCCATACCAATATTTCATAAGTATAATCAAAATCTCATTGGATCTCCCCACTATGGAAGCTTTTCGCACAGCACTGAAGCAACCAAATAAAGTAACATGACTGTATACTTCTCTTAGTTCATTCCTGATGTAAACAAATGAATATGACTAAGCTAAACTGCTATTTGCTACTTGAATTAGAGGTGTACCACAGTAACACAAGCAGTACGGACAGGGTATATTATAGCTGATTCTGTATAAACAGTTAAGTGAATTATGAAAATTTTTATATAACTGACCAAAATAAAATTTGTGTGACTGTGAGAGAGCCACAATGAAATAGGCCTACTTTATACATCAGTTGAAGGATTCTTTATTCATTGTTTAAAATCACAACAAATTTACTTGAAATGAAGATGTGAAGCTGTGATAATTAGAGGCCTATTTACCAGAGTACAGTCAATTTTCAGTTTTACTGTAATGGAATAACTAAATTCCTTGTATGTGTGTCTCAGATCATGAATCACTAGTGTCAGTGGTGTTAACAATAAGATTATCCACAACTATCTAATGTCGTAGAGTTGCTGTAGCTTATCTTCTTTAATTTAATGCTCAGTCCAATGATACCACTTGTCTGCAGTTATTTTATTTAACTAGCTCAGACAGCATAGGCTTCGTTATGTTGTGATGGACAACTTGTACTTAAAACTGGCTCTAATTAATTTATGTGCTCCATACTTTATTTGTCCTTCAGATTTTATCAAGGTAAAAAAATGTGGTGTTTCTCTGCTGTGAACTTCTTGAATGACTTCAAGTAGTTTCTCCGTCAAGTCAACATGTTGTGTTTATCTAAGTTATAGACAATTTATTCTTTTAATAAATTCAAAACCTATAGATTTTCGAAAGTTCATGGAGGCTGGTATGTCCAATATGAGGTAAATTGGGGCCATCGTTTACTTTTAACAACCCTTTTTGTAGAGTTGTAGCTTTATTATGAAGGAAGAGATTACAAACTTCACAAAGAGATGGAAATATGTAATAAAAAACAAAGAGAATTAAGCCTCATAGTAAAAAACTGTTTGTCGCAGTAACACCAAATGTTCAGATAACTCTCACAAGACTATAGAGAACACTTTGGGCGTGCGCACAACACATAACTTTATGAACTATGTCAGCGCCCATGACCAGTAGCGTTTTAGATCTGCCACACCTGTTTGTTTACATCGGGAATGAACTAAGAACGGAAAGAGTATACATTGGCTTAATATTTTATAATATTATTATGTAAGAAGTACAATTATAATTACTAATTTTTTTTTCTATGCATTAATTTTCGAGTTATTTGAAAAATATGAAAGATAGGAAAAATGAGGTTTAGCTTGGCTAAGCCATATTTAAAAAGCAATAACGCGTTTTTTTACATTTCCTTGGGTTTTTTTTATTGCCATACTGACCAGGTTTCGCCAAGGCTACACAGTTATTTTGCCTATCTTTTTCGAATTATATAAAATTTAAATAAAAAATGAAATAAAAAATACGTGCCTCGTATTTTTTCATATATTTTTCATTAAATCAAAAAACCGGGCGGTTAAAAAAATAAATGTCCATTGAACTTAAAATAGTTTGAAAGTGAATTTAATGATTCAGAACTTCTGTGTAAACGATGTTTTTTGTAAAAACTCTTTCATCATTTGCTAAATGCCCTTGGCCATTATATTCGGAAATATAAAATCTCAAACCATCGAATTATCGAACTCTACTTGCTGCGACGTACAATTGACCATGTGTAAAAGCTGGCTGCCTCAATAAAATTCCAATTTTTTCGAATGTTTGTCCTTGACACTTATTTATTGTCATCGCAAATGCAGGTATAATTGGAAATTGAGTTCTTTGAAAGTTAAATGGTAAAACAGTACCGGAATATGTTAAATTTATACGTGGAATCAAAATTCTCTTATTGCGTGCGGTTCCAGTTAAAACTTCGCAATCAATAGCATTATGATGCATACACTTGATGCGCATTCTTGTTCCATTTACTAATGCTTCCTTTGTATTTAAGTTTCTGATTAGTAAAACGATGCAATTAACTTTCAATACTAACTTATGTGGTGGCAAACCACTAATAGTCAAAGAATTCAAAAACTCTACTGGATAGTTATTGATTTCATTGTCATCATCACAAATTATTTTATCGTAGCTATGATATGTTTTCTGTTCACCTGGTATTCGATTAAGTATATCAGTATTAATAAAAGTACAATCATCATGTTTAGGTGCTAAAAAATAACTGACTTCAATATGTTATCTGAGAGTATGTTTTCGGAAATATTTCCATACACCTCATTAATAATATTATTTTCATCTCCTATTAATTGCTGAGGTATTTCAATAATATTTTCACCAAACTGAGGGAATTGTGGGGCTTCATCATTACCAATTTTTTTCAAGAATTCGACAAATTCTATTTCACTTGGTAAGGCTCTCATATTTTGAGTAAACGTTACTTTATGAAAATAAACAAATTTATGCCAACTCGTGACACAATTTTCAATTAAAGTTGCACGTGATCCATGTGGGACAACTGGTAAGATTTGCCGAAAATCACCTCACAGAAGTATCGTTTTCACTCCAAATGGTTTATGTTTATCATTTTCATCTCATAGATCCTGCAATAATAATCTATCTATGATTTTCAACACTTGCAGTGGGCACATAGAAATTTCATCAATAATTATCAATGATGATGAATTTATGTAACGTCCATAGCTACTGTTTGCGGTAATATTCGCTGCAGAATTTTCTAAAATGGGTATAGGCAATTTAAACACATTGTGTAAAGTTCTACCTCCAAGTAATAGAGTTGAACCAATGCCACTGAACGCTGTTGCAATGCAACTAAGATTAAGCGAATTTAATTTGTGAATGATTGCTGTTTGTGTGAATGTTTTTCCACAACCTGCATGAGCGGTTAAACAAAAAACATTAGATCCAGTATCATGGTGCAAAACTTCACGAATCACACGATCAATTAGATTACGCTGTTCAATATTTGCAGTTTCATAATGCTCACAAAACAGAAACTCTTGTTCTATTGGATCAATAGCATTTGCTTCGTCTGTTCTCTGCGAATACGTGGGAACTGGTAAACCAAGTTCTTGACATGACAAATTATGAACATTCAAAATATCTTCAATTTCTAATAGAGCTGTATTAAAGGATACTTCTTCGTTGTAATCTCTCAAAAAATCTTCACTAAGATATACTTTAAATTCATTCCATAACGCCAATGCATTGGCTGGCACATTTAATGCACAAATGTAACCAAATAAATTTCGCATTTGTTTTGGTGAATGTAATTCTTTTGCTTCATTTAAACATTCGCGCCATTCATTATCATTTGAAGCAATGCCACGAGCATGGCACGCTTCAACAAAAGAAGTGTGTATAATTCCATTGTATGTTCTAACATCCTCAAATGATTTTGGACCACAGACATGTAATAAAAGCAATCGTAAATGGAAAAGTTCGATGTCTTTTTGTGATACTACATATATGCGTGTAATGATTTTATCACCTCCACGCCTTCTTTTCTTCCATTTTTTTGGGGAATCTTCCCACACATAATGCAAAGGAATTTCAATATACTTATATTCATGCGCTGATGGATCTGATCGATTCAATTCAAAAAATGCTAATAATTTTGTTTGTCTTGCATTTTCAATTGCTTGAGGTTCTTGCCCTTCTGGAAAGTAAACATTCTGTCTACGTGGTAAAAGAATGTCAAGTCTAACGATGACATGTGATTGAAAATGCATTGGTAATTCATAGATGCGCCATACAGCTTCAGTTAATCCGACATAACGGCCATTTAAAAAATTTTTAACTTCATCAATTTGTATTTCTTGACCTGTTCATTTCTCTCTGAACCTAATTCAACAGATGCACTGTCATAGCCTTTATACACGTATTTATAAATGTATTTAACACTTTTAACTGTAGTGCATACTTCAACATTTATATGGCAATTAAATTTGGCAAGTAAATACGGATTGTATGGTACAACATAACGATTGTCGAGGCAACTACCGCGAACTTCAGCATTAATACCATTATCACGCCTTCTGTATAATGGATATCCATTTAATGATTCACATGTAAATTCATTAAATCGTTTTGGATAATCTTTTGTGCATTTTCCATCTCTCATACATACAGAATTTGGATTAAGTACACCGCATGGACCATGCATCATGTGTTTTACAACATATTCATGTAATGTAGGATGTGTTTGAATGTTAGGTATCTCCGCAGATACAACTTTATCAATATTGGTAACGTTAACAATTTTATCTTGCTCATTTAAAGAGAGTAAAATGTGAGCATGAGGCAATCCTCTCTTTTGAAACTCAATTGTATAAATGAGTGCTTCAACATTACCGAAGATTTTTTTTAGTGTAAGGCCCTTTTTTTTAATTAATGCTTTCAGTTTGGACTTGAATACACGCACAGCAATATCAGGTCAAAAATTAGCTGACTCACCTACACCAATATTGCTAACTATTTCAGGCCAACTTGGATTGCAAGTCATTGTAATAAACAAAGAAGGCTTTCCGAAATGTTGTACAATTGACATTGCATCTAAATAATTCTGATACATATTTCTTGGAGATCCATTGAATGAAGATGGTAAAATTACTCTACGGCCAACATTATTGGCATTGGGGTTCAATTCTAAATAATCTGTTAAATTGTTGTAAACTTCAGACCTAAGACTTGTTTGATTTTGTCGAATGAAATGTAACCTTGTGCCCTCTATTCTCACATACATATCAACTATCCACTGCAGAAATAATTTTTGTGAATGGTGCAACATGCTAAAATCTTCTCTAATTGCAAGTCGATAGGCTGCATACTGAAGCATGGTTAATTTATTTCTGGGCGCTCTTGAATTAGATGTAGTTGGTACAGTATGAGAAATATTGATATGCCACCCAGTATCACCATTTGGAAAAAGAAATGGATACGCTAAAGGGTCCAATGATGAATCCAAAACAGAGATATTTTTAATGGTACCATTAACTTTTGAAAACGAAACCATATTTCGTTCAAAGGGTGGTTCACCATCAACTGTACTAAATATTACTGCTACATCAGTTTGAACTGCATCATTATAACGGCGTAGATCTAAATCACGATTTACTTTAATGAGCATACAAATTTCTTTATTTTGACTTTCAACTCTGACAATGATCTTTCATTGCAATGAATGACCGAACGAAAGGATTAATGCGTTCCAATTCAAGAGAGATTTCGCGCATTATATTGTTATTGCATGTTTGATTATAGTGTTCACGTAATCTATAATTGACAGCAGTGTCAACATCATAAAAATATAATTGCGCATAACATGGTGAGCGACCATATCCAGCAGTCATTGGATCTGATCTGTGATAAAAAAACATCATGTATTTTAAAATGATACACTCCACGCGTAACTGTATCCGAAATTTTAGCTTCTGAGCTAACCATAGCAAATGATGAATTGTATTTACGAATGTTTTCAAAATAATTTTTTGAGTTTCTTTTTATTGAAGGTTCATTTGAAGTAAGTCCATCATACAATGATTTAAAGTATTCATTTTGACTTAAGGCCGGTAATATTGCTTTACCCTTATGACAACATGAAGTGAATGCAGTCCTTTCACCTAAAGTGACCTCAGATTCGAAATGTTTTGCATTGCAAAACCTGCATTGTAAATGCATTAATCCACAATCAAAAGTATTAAAATTTCTTGGAATGACATTCAGTGTGCATTTAAATGTATCCCTCAAAATAATTTCATCATTTTGTATACTATTTACACTATTTAAATTTGCATTTGGTCTATTATCATTTTGACTTTCACGCGAATATATATTCCTTCTTCTTTGTCTCTCACTCCGACCCGTCAATGTTCTATGTCGAGGCATAATGGAAGTAGGTGCGAATATCTGAGTGTAAAAAAAAAATGTAATGAAATTACTGAAACTAAGATTAGATTAGACAGGGTTTAATTTAAAAATAATAAAATGTACTCACTTTTTTGAAACCACCAATAATTAGGCGAGAGTAAGTCAATTCAAATTGCTGCTACAAAATTTTCCTTTTGCAACAGGTGTATATTAAGCAAGCTGTATTTCACTTTCAACTGCACATTAATATATAAAACACAGATATCTAATATACAAAATATAAAATAAACGCTTTTTTGCCTTGACATACACTCCACAGACTATTGAAAAAGGAACATTTGAAATTACACAAAATTCACAGCTCATTCAGTCAATCTGTCAGTATTAAGCAAGCTGTATTTCACTTTCAACTGCACATTAATATATAAAATACAGATATCTAATATACAAAATATAAAATAAACGCTTTTTTGCCTTGACATACACTCCACAGACTATTGTTGCCTGGCAACAAAATTATTTTATTTTTAACAATTACCATTGTTTGAAAAAGTTTAAATGAATTTTCAAGTGCAAATGAATGTTTTATTTTATTTAATGTATTTGTAACATATTATATATAAATTTTAGCTTTCTGCACTCCTTCTCCATATAAACTTTAACTATGCCAAATCTCACACTCCTCCGTGCGCGCAATATGTTTAAAAAGGGGTACACAGTTTTCTCTTCACGTATTAATATATAGAAGATTTATTCAATGTATGTGTATGTTGGGCCTAAGCATCTGTTTTGACAGTGACCCACCAGCCTAATAACCCAATTCAAGTACAGAATAACAGTGAATAAATAATAGTGACTTTTTATATTAGTTTTTCTGAAATGCTGTAATCTGATTTATGGCACTTTAAATTTTCAGATGAAGGTTTTGATATTTATAAAGCTGTCTCTACTTTACAGGTATTTAGTGTCCTTTTTTGATACACAGATGTGTTTTGTTTATTACAGATGCATTTAAGGATGTGAAATTACAGTTGGTTGGACCATATGATGTATTAGCTGGAAAAATACCTGATGTTATTGATAAGAATCCTGAACGCTTTCTCAGGCATTGGCGGTATTATTATGATCCCCCTGAGTTTCAGGTTAGTATAATTAAATGTACTGAAGAAACTGAAAAAAATTAACACACACATACAGGTATGTATTGTATGTGTTAACTCCAAGTCACTGTATGTTGGCATTCATGTTGGGGCAGTCCAATTCCATGTGAATCTCTTGTCACTTTTCTGATTTTGTCTCATATGTATTGTAATGGTGGCTATGGTTTTGATATTGATATGCTCAAATCAGATGTTTTGGTCTCTGTATTATGGGGTTGTAAGAGTGGTGGCGTTTTGTTTCATCAGTTTCACAGACTGTTTTTTTTACCTGCCAGCCTTCCCATCTGACTGTCTCCTATAGGTCTTGTTGCAGTTGGTACATGAGGTTCCATATACACAGGTGGTTTTGTTGAAGATTACATCCAGAAAGTTGACAAACCGTAAATACAGTAGAGCAAAAATCTATAAGAACACTTACACATGTGGGTATTATATGTGTTTACTATAAAATCTCTATACTCTGTAGTTTTTAGTTGCAGAAGGCTTTCAAAATAAATGGCAATCATGTAAATGGTTATTAAAAAATATAATTATTATATGATACAATTATCACTCATAGTTACAAGTGTATGTTAATGTATTTGTAGGTCAGATTCTTTTTACTTCCATGTTCCTTAAGGAAATGGAAGTATGGTGATGGCAAAAAAAATCGTGTTCAAGATTATTGCAGATTCTGATTGTACTACACTCAAAACATGAAAAAATGTCAATTTCCAAAATGTGTGTGTGTGTGTGTGTGTGTGTGTGTGTGTGTGTGTGTGTGTGTGTGTGTGTGTGTGTGTGTGTGTGTGTGTGTGTGTGTGTGTGTGTGTGTGTGTGTGTGTGTGTGTGTGTGGATTTTTTTTCTATGGCAAACGATAACAGCCGCTAATTCAAACAGAATCAAATAATTTTTTGCATACAGCTCTGATTTGTAGAGTTCTCAAGACCTATTGTTTTTGGTGAAAAGAGAAAGGGGTAGTTTACCTGCAACGTTTTATGTTTTAACAAGGGTATTTTCTATGGCAAACGATAACAGCTGCAAATTCAAACAGAATCAAATAATTTTTTGCATACAGCCCTGAATTGTAGAGTTCTCAAGACCTGTTGTTTTTGGTGAAGATCGGTTAAGGGAAAGGGGTAGTTTACCTGCAACGTTTTATGTTTTAAAAAGGGTATTTTCTATGGCAAACGATAATAGCCGCAAATTCAAACAGAATCAAATACTTTTTTGCATACAGCACTGAATTGTAGAGTACTCAAGACCTATTGTTTTCGGAGAAGATCGGTTAAGGGAAAGGGGTAGTTTACCTGCAGCATTTTTTTATCAAGGGTAATTTTTTTTTTGCAAACGATAACAGCCGCAAATTCAAACAGAATCAAATAATGTTTTGCATACAGCCCTGAATTGTAGAGTTCTCAAGACCTTTTGGTTTTGGTGAAGGTCGGTTAAGGGAATAGGGTAGTTTACCTGCAACATTTTATGTTTTAACAAGGGTAATTTTTTCTATGACGAACGATAACTGACGTAAATTCAAACAGAATCAACTACTCTTTTGCATACCTTTTTGAATTATACAGAACTCAAGGTCTGTTGATTTTGTTGAAGATCGGTTGAGGGAAAGGGGTAGTTTACCTGCAGCGTTTTATATTTTAACAAGGGTATTTCTTATGGCAAACGATAAGAGCTGCAAATTCAAACAGAATCAAATAAGTTTTTGCATACAGCCCTGAATTGTAGAGTACTCAAGACCTATTGTTTTTGGTGAAGATCAGTTAAGGGTAAGGGGTAGTTTACCTGCAACGTTTTTTTTATCGGGGGTAATTTTTTTCTATGGCAAACGATAACAGCCGCAAATTCAAACAGAATCAAATAATATTTTGCATACAGCCCTGTATTGTAGAGTTCTCAAGACCTATTGGTGTTGGTGAAGATCGGTTAAGGGAAAGGGGTAGTTTACCTGCAACATTTTATGTTTTAACAAAGGTAATTTTTTATATAACGAACAATAACTGCCACAAATTCAAACAGAATCGACTACGTGTTTGCATACCTTTTTGAGTTAAAGAGAACTCAAGGTCTGTTGATTTTGTTGAAGATTGGTTAATGGAAAGGGGTAGTTTACCAGCAACATTTTATGTTTTAAGAAGGGTAATTTTTTTTATCGAAAGATAAGTGCCATAAATTCAAAGAGAATCAAATAATTTTTTGCATAAGTTCCTGAATTCTAGAGAACGCAATTTTTCGTGAAGATCGGTTAAGGGAAAGGGGTAGTTTACCTGCAACATTTTATGTTGTAACAAGAGAAATGTTTCCATGATGAACGATAACTGCCGCACATTCAAACAGAATCAAATATTTTTTTGCATGCATCCCTGAATTGTAGAGGACGGAAGGTCTATTGATTTTGGAGAAGATCGGTTAAGAGAAAGGGGTAGTTTACCTGATACATTGTATGATTTAATAAGAGTAAAGTACTTAATTTTTATAAATAAATTATCCTGATAAGTAGCTCATAATAATCCACTGTAGAAACATAGATGAAATATCTATAAATGAAGAGGTTAGGTGAACGGGGTGGGGGTAATTTTCTATTATTAAAAATTATAGTTGAAGGTGGAGGGGAGAATTTTTTATACGAGGGTTATTCGGAAAGTAAGGTCCGATTTCTTATAAAAAATAAACCGTCACAGATTTTTTCAAAAAACTTTTTTTATTTAATTCCTTACAACCTTCTCTATTTTTCTACATAGTTTCCATTTTTGTTTAAACATTTGTCATAACGTTCTACAAGCTTTTGTATGCCGAAGTCATAGAAGTCTGCCGCCTGTGAGGATAACCAGTCTTTAACTGCTTCTTTCATCTCGTCATCTGTGGCGAAGCGCTTGCCGCCGAGAAACTCCTTTAGGTAGCGGAACAAGTGAAAATCGTTCGGCGCCAAGTCTGGACTGTACGGTGGGTGGTCAGTCTGTTCCCATCCAAAAGATCTGATCAGATTTTGGGTTTGAATGGCAGAATGGGGTCTGGCATTGTCATGCCGCAACAAAACTCCAGACGTCAGAAGGCCATGTCGCTTATTCTGTATTGCACGTCGAAGTTTAGTCAGGGTAGCGCAGTAAGCGGCTGCATTTATTGTTGTCCCTTGCTGCATAAACTCGACTAACAAGACTCCATGTCTATCCCAAAACACGATTGCCATAACCTTGCGTGTTGAGATTGTCTGCTTGGCCTTGACTTTGACTGGTGATGTCGTGTGACGCCATTCCATTGACAATGTGCCGTCCCCTGTGACAATGTTCTCTAAAAGTTGATCACCTTCCTTATGATATCGGTCCAAAAAATCAAGAGCACAAGCCATTCTTTTCATTTGGTGTTCCTCAGTAAGCAGCCTGGAAACCCAACATGAGCACAATTTGCGAAATTGCAAATTTTCAGAGACAATTTTGTGCAAAGTTGTTCTACCCACATTTGGAAATTCCAATGCTAAAGTTGAAATTGTGAATCGCCGGTCTTCACGAATTTTTTCGTCCACGGCATTGACCAAATCTTCTGTGATCACTGATGGTCGGCCTGATCGCGGTTCATCATGGACATTTTCCGTCCGTCCTTGAAAGCTCTCACCCACTTACGCACTTTGCTGTCACTCATTGCATTGGGGCCATACACTTTACTTATCTGTCGATGAATTTCCGCTGGTGAAACGTTCCTTGCTGTCAAAAACCGAATCACTGAATGTATTTCACAGTCGGCGGGCTGATCAATTGTTTTAAACATTTTGAACTGACACTGTAAACAGCACACTGCAACAATACCAATGCAAATGGCGTCGTGTGACGCGCAAGGCATGCCGGGAGTCGGTGCGCATTCGCGTTTCAATGTTCGCGCGTCATTCGATTAGCTACAGTGATTCGGACCTTACTTTCCAAATAACCCTCGTATGTGTACTACGTTATCGGCAACAAAGAAGTAGTTTTTTGTTAAAATTGCATCCTGGGCTGTTTAGCCGTAGTCCAATGTTTTCTGCAAAACCAGACTTTTCAGCAGTGCCATCGACTGCCATCATCAGTGAAAATCGAGTGCGAAAACGTGAGGTGGTATACGTTAGTGACCACAGTACTGTGGTTAATGCTGAAGCAATAAGTAGAAAGACGTAGTTTCTATGGAAATATTTCATTTCGAATATGATTTTAAATATAAATCTTAGAATATGGAAGTCATGTATGGTTCTCCATACCGATATTTTCCTATGGCAAACGATAACAGCCGCAAATTCAAACAGAATAAAATAATGTTTAGCATACAGCCCTGAATTGTAGAGTACTCAAAACCTATTGTTTTTGGTGAAGATCTGTTAAGGGAAAGGGGAAGTATACCTGCAGCGTTTTTTTATCAAGGGTAATTTTTCCTATGGCAAACGATAACAGCCTTAAATTCAAACAGAATAAAATAATGTTTTGCATACAGCCCTGAATTGTAGAGTTCTCAAGACCTGTTGGTTAATGGAAAGGGGTAGTTTACCTGCAACGTTTTTTTATCAAGGGTAATTTTATTTCTATGCCAAACGATAACAGCCGCAAATTCAAATAGAATCAAATAATATTTTGCATACAGCCCTGAATTGTAGATTGCTCAAGACCTGTTGGTTTTGGTGAAGATCGGTTAATGGAAAGGGTAGTTTATCTGCAACGTTTTTTTATCAAGGGTAATTTTATTTCTATGCCAAACGATAACAGCCACAAATTCAAACAGAATCAAATAATGTTTTGGATACAGCCCTGAATTGTAGAGTTGTCAAGACCTGTTGGTTTTGGTGAAGATCGGTTAAGGGAAAGGGGTAGTTTACCTGCAACATTTTATGTTTTAACAAGGGTATTTTCTATGGCAAATGATAAGAGCCGCAAATTCAAACAGAATCAAATAATTTTTTCCATACAGCCCTGAATTGTAGAGTACTCAAGACATATTGTTTTTGGTGATGATCGGTTAAGGGTAAGGGGTAGTTTACCTGCAACGTTTTTTTATCAAGGGTAATTTTTACTTCCATATTCCTTAAGGAATGGAAGTATGGTGATGGCAACAAAAATCGTGTTCGAGATTATTGCAGATTCTGATTCTACTACACTCAAAACATGAAAAAAAGTCGTTTTCCGAAAAGTGTCTGTCTGTGTGTCTGTCTGTCTGTCTGTCTGTAGATTTTTTTTCTATGGCAAACGATAACTGCCGCAAATTCAAACAGAATCAAATAATTTTTTGCATGCAGCCCTGATTTGCAGAGTACTATCGACCTATTGTTTTTGGTGAAGATCGGTTGAGGGAAAGGCGTAGTTTACCTGCAACGGTTTTTTTTTAGCAAGGGTAATTTTGTTTGTTTGGCAAAGGATAACAGCCGCAAATTCAAACAGAATCAAATAATGTTTCGCATACAGCCCTGAATTGTAGAGTTCTCAAGATCTGTTGATTTTGTTGAAGATCGGTTAAGGGAAAGGGGTAGTTTACCTGTAACGTTTTATGTTTTAACAAGGGTATTTCCTATGGCAAACGATAACAGCCGCAAATTCAAACAGAATCAAAAGATTATTTGCATACAGCCCTAAATTGTAGAGTTCTCAAGACCTATTGTTTTTGGTGAAGTTCGGTTGAGGGAAAGGGGTAGTTTACCTGCAACGTTTTTTTAACAAGGGTATTTTCTATGGCAAACGATAACAGCCGCAAATTCAAACAGAATCAAATAATGTTTTGCATACAGCCCTGATTTGTAGAGTACTCAAGACCTATTGTTTTTGGTGAAGATCGGTTAAGGGAAAGGGGTAGTTTACCAGTAACGTTTTATGTTTTAACAAGGGTATTTCCTATGGCAAACGATAACAGCCGCAAATTCAAACAGAATCAAAAGATTATTTGCATACAGCCCTAAATTGTAGAGTTCTCAAGACCTATTGTTTTTGGTGAAGATCGGTTAAGGGAAAGGGGTAGTTTACCTACAACATTTTTTTAACAAGGGTATTTTCTATGGCAAACGATAACAGCCGCAAATTCAAACAGAATCAAATAATTTTCTCCATACAGCCCTGATTTGTAGAGTACTGAAGACCTATTGTTTTTGGTGAAGATCGGTTGAGGGGAAGGGGTAGTTTACCTGCAATGTTTTTTATCAAGCGTATTTTCTATGGCAAATGATAACTGCAGCAAATTCAAACAGAATGAAATAATTTTTTGCATACGTCAGTGAATTGTAGAGGACTCAAGGCCATTAGATTTTGGTGAGATCGGTTAAGGGGAAGGGGTAGTTTACCTGCAACCTTTTACGTTTTAACAAGAGTAAAGTACTTGAAAATTCATTTAAACTTTTTCAAACAATGGTAATTGTTGAAAATAAAATAATTTTGTTGCCAGGCAATAAAATTATAATTTTTTCATTTTAATGTAAATTATGTATATATTAGAAAATATATCGTGCTTGGCAGGCAAGCATATTTCAGATTATAAATCTTAGAATATGGAAGTCATGTATGGTTCTCCATACCGATATTTTTCTATGTTAAACGATAACACCCGCAAATTCAAACAGAATCAAAAATGTTTTGCATACAGCCCTGATTTGTAGAGTACTCAAGACCTGATGTTTTGCATACAGCCCTGAATTGTAGAGTTCTCAAGACCTGTTGGTTTTGGTGAAGATCGGTTAAGGGAATAGGGTAGTTTACCTGCATCATTTTATTTTTTAACAAGGATAATTTTTTCTATGACGAACGATAACTGCCGTAAATTCAAACAGAATCAACTACTCTTTTGCATACCTTTTTGAATTGTACAGAACTCAAGTTCTGTTGATTTTATTGAAGATCGGTTAAGGGAAAGGGGTAGTTTACTGGCAACGTTTTATATTTTAACAAGGGTATTTTCTATGGCAAACGATAAGAGCCGCAAATTCAAACAGAATCAAATAATTTTTTGCATACAGCCCTGAATTGTAGAGTACTGAAGACCTATTGTTTTTGGTAAAGATCGGTTAATGGAAAGGGGTAGTTTACTTGCAACGTTTTTTTATCAAGGGTAATTTTATTTCTATGCCAAACGATAACAGCCGCAAATTCAAATAGAATCAAATAATATTTTGCATACAGCCCTGAATTGTAGATTGCTCAAGACCTGTTGGTTTTGGTGAAGATCGGTTAATGGAAAGGGGTAGTTTATCTGCAACGTTTTTTTATCAAGGGTAATTTTATTTCTATGCCAAACGAAAACAGCCACAAATTCAAACAGAATCAAATGATGTTTTGGATACAGCCCTGAATTGTAGAGTTGTCAAGACCTGTTGGTTTTGGTGAAGATCGGTTAAGGGAAAGGGGTAGTTTACCTGCAACATTTTATGTTTTAACAAGGGTATTTTCTATGGCAAATGATAAGAGCCGCAAATTCAAACAGAATCAAATAATGTTTTGCATATAGCCCTGAATTGTAGAGTACTTAAGACCTGTTGTGTTTGGTGAAGATCGGTTAAGGGAAAGGGGTAGTTTACCTGCAACATTTTATGTTTTAACAAGGGTATTTTCTATGGCAAATGATAAGAGCCGCAAATTCAAACAGAATCAAATAATGTTTTGCATACAGCCCTGAATTGTAGAGTACTTAAGACCTATTGTGTTTGGTGAAGATCGGTTAAGGGAAAGGGGTAGTTTACCTGCAATTTTTTTTTTTTATCAAGGGTAATTTTTTTCTATGGCAAACGATAACAGCCGCAAATTCAAACAGAATCAAATAATTTTTTCCATACAGCCCTGAATTGTGTAACGGGTCGAATTTTGGGTGTTTTTATTTTTATCGTATGGGGCATAGGTATTTTTATGTATTTCATTTTGGGCGGATTGTATTGTGCAACGTATTTGTCCGTACAACAGAACAGTGTTAAGAAACAGTTCGAAACAAAGCAGTAAGGCGCAGTTGTTGTTGAGGAATGCGGCGGAGCATCTGCACCTCTACAAAATTCTGAGAACTTTGTACCTGTGTGTGGCAGCGCACATACGCAACTACTCAATCACGCTCAAAGGACGCTCTAACAAAAAACCAAGATGGCTAGAGAGAATAATATTTGTCGTTTTCTTCAAGGTCCCCCGGAAGCACTGTTTTAAGTCCCACCCACGTTTATGACATTAGCCAGTGCCTAGTTGAAATCGTCTGCTATCGTCACTCCAACAACTACATGACTAGTATGAGTCGAAACTGGGACGACTAACTGGAAGGCATTGATGTCCGTCGTCTTGACTAAAATGCTCCCGGAGTGGGGAACTGAGAGACGCCAGCAGTTCGTTGTCGACTCCCGCCTGCGCAGGCTGCCCGACAACCAGGGCTCAGAAACAAATTTTTGTAATTAATGTAACAACTAATATAACAGTGTAAAACAGTATAAATTTATATGACCGCGGTCGTGTTTAGAAAAAACATCATCAAGAATAATGTTGGAATAACTTAAAATCACCAATTCTCGGGAGAAGATGCGCGTGTGCGGTGACCGCGTGGCCGGCTTTTGGGGTTTGGAATTTGTAATTTAAAATGTTCAGGGTTTAATCATTTACCGTATGATAGAGTGTGTGGCAAAGCTGGGCGGCTTTCTGTGTGTATTTGTGTTTGCCTTTTATGTTTGTGTACTAGAAAAGATAAGGTAAGCCATAGTTAGTAAGTTCAGTTACAAGCAAGGTGCAATGGCGCACAACATGTGACACATGTAAAACCTATATATGGAAAACGTATAAATTCAATATTGCTGATCAATAAAAGAAAAATAATTTCTCTTCCAAAAAAATTGAGATTTAAATTCTTTCAAAACCTTATTTCGTTATATGTATCGTCAGAGTTCGTCGAACGAAATGGGTTAGTCCACACTATGCGATCCGGCCAGATCAAAGTCGTAAGGTAAGTGGGAGTTTTAATCTGAATAGATTTAATAATACCAAAGTTAATAAAGTTACAATTGGTGCCGTGATTTCCAGGATTTAATATAACTGAAGAGGGGTTATTTTAACACCGGCCTACATCTGACGATGCATAGCGAAGTAGGGTTATGAAAGCAAATTGATTTGGTAAAATATCAGTTTTGAAATAAAATTACTAATTGACAGTTGTTACGTAAGAAAAAATAGATAAAGTAAAAATGTCCGAGAATACAGAAAAAAGTAGTATAATAAATTCAATTAGGAGTGAAAGTGGCCTTGAGTCGCAATCGCTGGATGAAAGTGGTATGTTGAGGGGGGAGACGGGTGCTGTTACAGAAACAGCTGGCGGCAGTAATGGAATAGTTCATTCCACTCCGATTGCGTCTCAACCACAAGTAAATGAAACAGATGCTGATTCGGGGATTCAATTGACCCCCGTTTCAATTAATAAAAGTAAACAATCAGAGGAAACAAATATGATGAGTATTATGCTCAGTCAATTCGAGAGAATGAATAATAATTTTGAGACTAAATTCAATATAATGAATAGTCGTTTTGACATAAATGAGAAGGAATTAAATAAACGTTTTGATGATAATGATAAAATTTTAAATATAATGAAAAGTGACTTTAATAATAAATTAGATGAACAGAGAATAAAATGTGAACAACAGAATATTCAGTTGCAGCAGAATATTAATGTGCAATTTGATAATCTGAGTAGGGTACTAGACAAACATATTGATGAACGTTGTGAAAATATGAAATCACAACTGTCAGAGTCATTAACTGAGCAATTAGAGTGCCGTGTTTCTGATATTACCAATAATATAACTAATAAAGTAGAGAAACAGATCACGGAACAATATAGTGTCATAAATACAATTGTCGAGAATCAAATAAGTGAGTGTAAAACCAATACTGAATGTAAGGTTGGTTATGCTATGAGCCAGATTGAAAATAATAATAGTAAAATAAGAGAAATAGAACATAATTATAAGATTGAATTTAAGACCATACATGATACAATAAGTGACCTTGAATGTGATAATAACCTTAAATTAATGAATGTCAAAAATGAATTGAGCAAGGCCATCAGCCAACAAGTTAACACTGTTACCGAGCGAGTAATCATGACTCGTGACGTAAGCAGTGAAGTTGAGTTAGAGACATTCAGTTGTGATAACAAAAAAGTACACCCTATGCAGTTCATAAGCAGAGTGCGAGAGTTCAATAAGTTCAGTACTAATAACTGGGAAGTCCAATTATTAAAAATTTTAAAATGCTTTAAAGGTAGTTCGGAGATATGGGCCGAAGTACATAAAACGGAATGGGAGTGTTTTGAAAATTTTGAGTATGCATTTATAAATAAATATTGGTCGGAAGAAGATCAAGAAGTGTTACGAAGTAGAATCATGGGAACAGGGAATTTCGGGGGGCCCAATAATAATATAACAGGGTATGTGATGAAAATCTTTAACGAGGCGAAATACTTAGAACCGCCATTGCCATTTAGATCCTTTGTGAGGCATATAAGCAAGCATTTGCCAAGGGAAGTGCAAATAACACTTATGACAAGGGAGGTAGCTAATATTAGCGAGCTAGAAAATATTTTAGATGTGTTTCAGAATATCCGGGACCAAGAATTGAGTCGCCGTCAGAACCAGCAGAATGGAAATAATGGAGGTAATCAGGGACCGCCGAGGGGACCTACAAATGGACCGGCATACCCTAGACGAGAACAAAATAATCGAGGACCCACGTGGACTTGTCCAGCATGTTCACAAGAGAATTATGCGACACAAAATTTTTGTTTTAGATGCAGGAGAGAGAGACCGGGTCAGCGACAGGGACCACCACCCGCACAGAACCAGCATGCATACCAGCGAAGGGGAGAGGGCCCAGGAGGAGCACAGAGAGGCCAAACTCATGAACCGCGAGGAAACCAGCATGAGCGAGGATACAACCATGCAGTGGCGAGCACCTCTGCGGGAAACTAAGAGAGACAATGGAACACCGGACCCGACCGTTGTCGCCGGAAGTTTCTGGGGTCCTAATGGATGATAGATACCAAAACAACGTTGTGATTACAGATTTATCTGAGGAATTATTGGAGGAGGAAGACTTCGAAGCAGTGAGACGGGAGAATGGACTGACTGAGGTGAAAATCAACATAGAAGGTAAGGAGATTAAAACTTTAATTGATACGGGTAGCGAAATCTCTGTTATTTCTGAACATGTATTAGATGAATTAAAAGAAATAAATAAAAATATTCCATCTTTACCAGTAGCGGGGGTGACGATTGTAGGTATTACGGGAGTTAGAAGTAAGAGAGTCACGAAACAAGTACAGTTAAACATGATAATTAACGGGGTAGGGTATGATAATACATTTCTAGTTGTACGGGGACTAAATCTTGAGGTGATACTGGGAAATGATTTTTTGATTAAACATAAGGCGTTGATTGATTTTCATAAACGGGTATTAGAATTAAATAATGAAGGGGAACCAGTCCGTATTAATTTTGAACGGGTGTTAGAGGCGGTAAGAATTTCAGGGGTAAGGGTGATACACAATCGGAATGATAAACAAGACATGGAAATTAGTATGAATGTATGTAGTGAGAGTAAGATAGAGTATGAGGAGAATGGGGATCACTTATGGAATGAAAGAGCACTGAAATTTTGTAGTGAGGGTGGCGTGATAGGGAGTTCTCAACGTGAATCGTTGTGGCGGGTAGTAGAGAATTTTAGAGAAGTGTTTGCCGATGTACCAGGGAGGGCAAGAAACTATGAATGCGAGTTAAAGGTAAGGGAACACGCACCCTATGTGCAAAGAAGTTATCTGGTGCCCTATGCGAAGAGAAGAGCGGTCCAGTTTGAGTTAGAGAAAATGTTAGACGGAGATATAATTGAGCGATCTGTGTCACCATATTCCAACCCCTTAGTAGTCGTGATTAAAAAAGATGGTAGAGTTAGGTTATGTTTAGATGCCCGCAAAATCAATCAAATAATTATTCCAGATAGGGAGTCACCCGAAGCTATTGAAGAAATATTTCAGAAGTTTAGCGGCGTACAATATATGACTTCTTTAGACCTAACCGCCGGGTATTGGCAAGTTCCATTGGCAGCAAATAGTCGAAAATATACAGCTTTTTTATTCAATGGAAAGAATTACCAATTTAAGAGACTACCGTTCGGTTTGAACACAAGTGTAGCTAGCTTTATCAAGTGTCTTGACGAAATTTTGCAACCACACAACTTAGATTTTTTAACTATTTACGTTGATGACATTTTAATAGCATCCAGAACATTTGAAGAGCATGTAGAGCATTTGGAATATGTGTTGGGGAAGTTATATCAGGGAGGTTTGACAGTGAAATGGGACAAATCGAAATTTTTGCAAACTGATATACATTTTTTAGGTTTTATAATAACACCTACAGGAATACGTGCTAACCCGGATAAAGTAGAATCCATCTTGACATTCCCAGAGCCAAAAAATATAAAACAATTGCAAAGTTTTCTCGGTCTTTGTAATTTTTACAGGAAGTTTCAGAGGAACTACGCACAGACGACGGCACGACTCAGCGCAGTGTTACAGAAGAACAAGCAATGGAGATGGGGCGATAACGAAAGAGCGACGTTTAATGACATCAAAATTAAGTTCACAGACATGATATTAATGAACCATCCCAATTTTAATGACAAATTTTATTTGCAGACAGACGCTAGTAATATAGCATTGGGAGCGGAGCTTTACCAAGAGGACGAGGCAAAAGAGCATAAAACCATCGCCTTCGCCAGCCGGACGTTGCTGGCCGCAGAGCGCAATTACACTACCACCGAAAAGGAGCTCCTCAGTATAGTGTTCGCTGTGAGGAAGTTCCGAACGTATCTGCTGGGTAACAGAACTATCATTAGGACGGACCATAAAGCGCTGTCGTTCCTGAATACTTGTAAACTCACACACAGCCGGATAACCAGGTGGGTGTTAGCTCTTCAAGAGTATAATTTTTCTTGGGAATATATCAAGGGTGTAGAGAACAGGGTGCCAGACACACTATCACGAATAGACACAGACAGAAATAGAACAGGTAGAGATATCAAAGAGATAGAAATTTATAGACTATCCCGGGAAGATAAACTTTTTGGGGAGGAATTAAAAGATATAAATGTAATGCAAAGAGCTGATAATAAATTAAATAAAATAATTACTAGTATAGAATCAGGTATAGACGAATTAGGGTATAAGCAATATTTTCAAGTGTTCAAAGGGAGTTTGTTTAAAAAAGTAGAGGGGAGAGAGAGAGATTGGAGGTTAGTCATACCTGAAGTGTTGATAGAGAAAATAGTGTGGGACTGTCATTTTAGATACGGGCATTTTGGGACACGGAAGTGTGTGAATGTATTAAAGGAATCTTGTTTATTTAAGAACATGGAGAAACGAGTCCGAAGAATACTTAGAGTTTGTGCGTTATGTCAGAAATCCAAAGTTGTAAATTATAGGTTAGAGGGAGAACTAAATTATATTAAAGTAGAAAAGCCATTTGATTTGGTAGCTGTAGATTTGTACGGCCCACTGCCGAAAGGTAGGGGTGGAGTGATGCATATTTTTGTTGTACTTGATGCTTTTTCTAAATATGTCAGGCTATATAGTGTAAAGCGAGCCACAAGTAAGGTGCTGAGCGAGAAAATCACACGCGACTATATGATCAACGTGGGAAAGCCGAAGGTGATATTATCCGACCACGGTCCGCAGTTCATCAGCGGAAGATGGCGCCAGACTCTTGGATGGGAAGGTATTATCCCAAAGCACACTGCCGTATATCATCCACAGTCGAATCAAGCTGAGAGAGTCATGAGGGAGTTGGGCAGAATTTTTCGAACATACTGCCATGCCAAACATAGCGAGTGGCCACTCTATGTGCAGAAGATTGAAAACTGGCTAAACTGCACCACCCACGAGTCGACGGGGTTCACGCCTTATGAGCTAATAAGAGGAAAGCGCCCACAGCGGATTTTGGAACAATTAATTGAATATCCACCGGAAACCAACACTATTAGCAACGATGTTAAACTTAGACTAGCGAATGAGAGTTTGTTGACGAAGGGAGAGCGGAGAAAACGGAAACATGACATGAAAGGTAAGTGGACGCAGTATGAGATTGGACAGCTGGTATTGGTACGACGACACGATTTATCAAGTGCACAAGATAAGGAGATCAAGAAGTTTTTCTTATTGTACGAGGGGCCGTACGAGGTAGTGGAAATAAAAATGAAAAATTCATATGTGTTACAGAATAGAGAAACCAGGGAGATAGTGGGTACGCACAACGCTACAAATTTGAAATTATTTTGGTCAACATAAGTATTTTGTTCATTTGTAAAGGTATGAATGTTATATAATTATTCTTTTATGTTTTTAGAAGGGCTCCTCCCCCATTTTCGGGCGGCCACGATCTTACCAGTCCTGGCCGTGGAATGCGGAAATCGGAGGCGGGCCATGGTTGGCAGGATCTTCCTTCGGGCAGTGAAAACAACGATGGTCCGGCTCCACCAAAATTGGTACAAAATAGAAATTTAACCACATATATTTGAACGGGGAGGGGGACCCCAACAGGTACGTGACTCGACTTAAAATTTTTTAATACACTCATGGTGCAGCGGTTTTGGTGTGCCTGTCACGTGCCTGCACTGCCTTGGAGTGTTTGTATATAATGGAGGCTGCATTAAATAAAAGGCAGTGCATTCAAATTAAATTTTTTGGTGCCAATGGCAAAATTAAAGTTAGCCTTTGACAATATTTTCTGATTAGTCTGAAAAGACGAATTTTGTGGCAAGACGTTTTGGCGCACGGTAGAAAGTGGGGTAGAAGAAATGGTAGGAGAGGGGGAGTAGTGTGTTTCAGAGGGGGGACGTGAATTCACGTAGTATATCTACCGGGTTCCAATCCGTTTTGCGGCGAAACCTCACTTTTCGGGCGGTTACTGTCTACCAGCACTAATCTTGATTTTGGAATGTTAGTCAGCCTCCAGTGTAAATAGATTTTTGAAAAAAAAAAAAAAAAAAAAAAAAAACCCAAAATAATTTTGGATGTGTATAATTTTAAAGTGTGTATAATTATAAGTTTTTCTTCTAAATTTTTTAGCATTAGGTGACCAAATATAATTGTTAGATTTTAGTAGTAGTGGGTATAGGAACGTTTTGAAGAAATGTGTAGTAATATAAGAACTTGTTATCAATACAAGATGTGGGGATAATTTTGGGGGGGTAGTTTGGTGCTCAATGAAGGTACATAACAGTGTAGTGTGGAACTGCTATGGGGGAAAGTTGTAGATTTTGTATTAATTATTTTATGTTACTAATGGTTAAGCTTCCATATAGAGTGGGTTAAAAACCCCATCTAAATTAATATTGTCATTTAAATTTTAATTTAATGTGACGAAAGATATTTTACTTGTGATTCCCCAAATTTTCGGGCGGTCACGGCCTCACCGAACCCTGACCGTGGAATTGGTTTAGCTTTAACAGCTATGGTTGGGGCACATTACGATTACGCGCTGACCATAACTGGCCATAGCTGTTATCGTTGTAAAGGTGTATTTTGAAATTGATGGGGGGTAATAAAAAGGGGAATCACCAAACTATGGAACAGCGGCTGCCACTCTGTTCGAGAAGGAACAGCAGAGCCAGGTGGTAGATCCGTTTAAGGGTGCATGATTATTAACGAGAACATGATGATGTTCACCAATTTTAACTTAACAGCGGAAGCAGAGACACGGAGAGGTAAAAACCTGCTCCAAAATATACCGTCTCTGTGGAAGCGAAAGGGCGAGACAGTCCTCCATAATCTGAAATAGAGTGTGTGGCTGGGAGGTGACGCAAAGGAGTCACGAATTTAAAATTTTATGACGCAAAAGTTTTGCTTATTCAAGGTTTAATCCAATCAAAAATGCTTGTGCTCTGTCCACATAATTATATGCTCAGACTCGTAAAATAAGGTTCATACTATAATTTGAAAGGTATCATTTTATTGTTGTGTGTTAGATATAGTTGTTGATAAAATGTATTTTCATTATGTGTGTAATTTTTTTTCTAAGCCAATCATTAGACGCCTGGCAGGCAATCAACATAATAGAAGTAAGTGTTGATAATGTATTACATGTAATTGTTCAATTTTGAAAGGTATTCATGGTGTTGTAATTATGTTAGGATATCAGCGGATCAGCAATAATGTCACTGGTATATTGGTTTGTAAATGTTACAAGTAATTAATGTTTGATGTACTACAGATATTTTGAAGTAAAGACAAAAAGAATATGAGAAATAAAATAACAATTTATGCAAATAAATAAAAGATAATTCATGGGTGATAAATGTTTTATGGGACATGCAGACCTGTCCAAATTGAATTGAAAGTCGAAGTTGAAATAGTATGGATGAATATGATGTAATGTTGTTTTTGAGTTAATGTATGTTATAGAATTTGGTGAAATATTGATGTTGACACGGTAGTTGTGGAGATTTTATGTAGAGTTTTGAATGATATATATTTATTTTTATAGTTAATGAGGTTATTTTGTGTATTTGTAGTAATGAAATGAGATTGAGAATTTTGGGGATGGCAATTTTGTATTAGGGGGTAGTGTATTTGGGGAGTCCGCAACAAGGGTTGGGACGGGATAGGGATAGATTTAGTGGGGAAGGGGCCGCCTTAGGTAGAATCCGGGCCGCCAAATAAGGGAAATGAGTTTTTTGGGTAGGGGAAACACGTATCCTATGTACAAAGGGTTGGAGAGTATTTTTTTTTATATATGTAGAGAAGGTGGGGTCTTGTGTTAAATGGTAAGTTGGGGTTTAGAATGTCCTGATTAGTAGATATTTTGATAGAGATGGGTGTCATGAGAAAGGAAGTTGATTAATATTAGAGTCAGAGGGAGAAAGTTTATATATGTATAGAGATCTAATACAGTAATTGAGAATAAATGAGTTACAACACCCAAAGTAATGTAGAATTAACTGTTAACTAAGGAGAGGAATTTATAATAAAGAATATACAATTGTTTATTTTTTAACCAGTGACAGAATTTTGATAAAATTTGAAAATAATGTAAAGTTAAGAATTGTTTGTTCTAAATAATTTAAATGTCAAGTTGATGATTGATTATATTAATATTTTGTTTATTATAAATATTTTATGTTACTATGTTTTGTATTTCAAGGTAGGATATTACAGATATTTGGAGTGTTTTCAGAAATCATACATAACATATGTAAGGTCAAGGGTTTGGGACTTGACCTAGTTATGATCAGCTGATGAGTTCATACACCTACTAAGCTTGTAGAGTAGGAATTCAATTTTAATTTGTTTGTTTGATTAATTCAAACTAATATTTGAATAATTTTAATAAATGTTATTTAATAAATAAATTTAATAAAATCTTTTACTGAATAAATTTAAATTTTTTTTTTTGAATTTTAAAATTTTGAAAATTTTAAATTTTTTTGAAAAAAAAAATTTTTTGATTTTTCGCCTGCCAGCGAGTGAATATGTTGAGTAATGATTATTTTATTGTGTATGTATTAATGATGTTTCTTTTATTGTATTGCTTTATATTGGTATGCTATAAATTGTTCTCATGCTAGAGTAAGGATGTATTTATATTATTAGAAATGTTTAGGTTAAGCCATTGAAACAAAAATTAGAAAAAAGAGGAAGAGAATTTTTTGATAAACGATTATTTTTTGAATTTTGAATTTTTTAAATTTTTGAAAAATTTTAAAAGAAAGTTTTATTCTTATGTGTTATGGTAATATGTAATGTTAGAGTGTGTGAGCCCAGTATTTGCCAAAGGCAGCCCAGCTTGCAAAAAGGGGATCCATATCGGCGGAGGAGCTGGAATGATTTTAGCCAGGGATTGAGGATTTTTGGGGGTAGTATGTTGAAGGGCGAGGTGGGCTGTGGTGCGAGTCTGATCAATTTCTCGGTGTTGGGATCTCTAACAGAGAAGTCCAGTGATCTCGTTCAGATGAGTACATAGTCGCTGAGCCAGGGGGGTCGTGTACCCATGAGATTAAGAACAAGGGGGTTGTTGGCACCAGTTCCTCTCCGGTCCTCTTCGGGGTTATCGATGAGATTTCTTCTGTCATGAACAGCAGAATTCTCATCGAGGGGGTATTGTAACGGGTCGAATTTTGGGTGTTTTTATTTTTATCGTATGGGGCATAGGTATTTTTATGTATTTCATTTTGGGCGGATTGTATTGTGCAACGTATTTGTCCGTACAACAGAACAGTGTTAAGAAACAGTTCGAAACAAAGCAGTAAGGCGCAGTTGTTGTTGAGGAATGCGGCGGAGCATCTGCACCTCTACAAAATTCTGAGAACTTTGTACCTGTGTGTGGCAGCGCACATACGCAACTACTCAATCACGCTCAAAGGACGCTCTAACAAAAAACCAAGATGGCTAGAGAGAATAATATTTGTCGTTTTCTTCAAGGTCCCCCGGAAGCACTGTTTTAAGTCCCACCCACGTTTATGACATTAGCCAGTGCCTAGTTGAAATCGTCTGCTATCGTCACTCCAACAACTACATGACTAGTATGAGTCGAAACTGGGACGACTAACTGGAAGGCATTGATGTCCGTCGTCTTGACTAAAATGCTCCCGGAGTGGGGAACTGAGAGACGCCAGCAGTTCGTTGTCGACTCCCGCCTGCGCAGGCTGCCCGACAACCAGGGCTCAGAAACAAATTTTTGTAATTAATGTAACAACTAATATAACAGTGTAAAACAGTATAAATTTATATGACCGCGGTCGTGTTTAGAAAAAACATCATCAAGAATAATGTTGGAATAACTTAAAATCACCAATTCTCGGGAGAAGATGCGCGTGTGCGGTGACCGCGTGGCCGGCTTTTGGGGTTTGGAATTTGTAATTTAAAATGTTCAGGGTTTAATCATTTACCGTATGATAGAGTGTGTGGCAAAGCTGGGCGGCTTTCTGTGTGTATTTGTGTTTGCCTTTTATGTTTGTGTACTAGAAAAGATAAGGTAAGCCATAGTTAGTAAGTTCAGTTACAAGCAAGGTGCAATGGCGCACAACATGTGACACATGTAAAACCTATATATGGAAAACGTATAAATTCAATATTGCTGATCAATAAAAGAAAAATAATTTCTCTTCCAAAAAAATTGAGATTTAAATTCTTTCAAAACCTTATTTCGTTATATGTATCGTCAGAGTTCGTCGAACGAAATGGGTTAGTCCACACTATGCGATCCGGCCAGATCAAAGTCGTAAGGTAAGTGGGAGTTTTAATCTGAATAGATTTAATAATACCAAAATTAATAAAGTTACAATTGTAGAGTACTCAAGACATATTGTTTTTGGTGAAGATCGGTTAAGGGTAAGGGGTAGTTTACCTGCAACGTTTTTTTATCAAGGGTATTTTTTTTCTATGGCAAACGATAACAGCTGCAAATTCAAACAGAATCAAATAATGTTTTGCATACAGCCCTGAATTGTAGAGTTCTCAAGACCTATTGGTGTTGGTGAAGATCGGTTAAGGGAAAGGGGTAGTTTACCAGCAACTTTTCATGTTTTTTACTTCCATGTTCCATAAGGAAATGGAAGGATGGGATGGCAAAAAAAATCTTGGTCGAGATTATTGCAGATTATGATTGTACTGCCCTTAAAACATGAAAAAAGTCATTTTTCGAATAGTGTCTTGTTAATAAACACACTTTTTCTTTTTATTGTATTAATATTGACTTACCTTTTAAAACCATGTTCACATTATGGTTTATGTACCATGCTGGTTCAGGCGCCATGTTGTATTGCCAACATAAGATTTTATTTTTACCTAAGGGTTCCAGGATTCTATAAGCATTTTCAGAGACGGGATGGTTGTTCGAAATAATTAACTCAGATAGCATTTGGTAAATAAAACTGGTGCTTTACTGACATTAATATTTAAAAATAATTGCAAGAACAAAACAAGATGGAGTCCTGATTACATACGAAACAAAATGGCAACGAAGTATTTCGCCACATGATCTCTACGTACATCACAATTACATACATATTTTTATCTTCAATTTTCTAATTTATTCTCAAGTGACTTTATCACATACTGCAGTTACTATTTAAATTTGTTACGTCATCTGGTCACGTAATGTGAACCAATGCCTGGTGACTAGGTGACTATATATATGCCAGCACATGCACGCGCACACACACACATGCTCCCCCCCAAATTATTTTAAGGGTACATTTGAGTAATTTGTAATTTTGAGCTCAAAAAATTAATAGGTAGTGATTTGAATTTTGACTTCCCTGAATTCGGATGATTGAAGTTCTTGTCAGTCGTTTCACATGGTCCAGCAGTCGTTCGGCTGAACGTTAACTGTTTCTTTCTGTTCTTTTACACCACTGACTTTAATTTACATTTGTACTGTTAGTTGCTTGACTGATTTGAATTTTCACCTTTTTAGTTACATTTTAAACACTTTTTAAAGACTTTTGCTGGCAATTGTTGGCCAGCAGATTTTATAGCGTGCTGTTGCACGGACGGTGTTGTGTCGACTGGGAAAGACAACATGGCATGTATTTTCTATGTGAAAGGGATAATTCGTCATCAATTCTATTGTTTTCTGGCGATGACGGCATTGCTGTACGTTTTTGTTATTATGTCTTTCGTACTTTTTATGATGTTTTAGCCGTGTCCGGCGGTTTTTTTGTCTGCATTGCTGTCGATCGGCACGTAAGCCATTTGACCTTGGCGTCAACTCGTTCTGGCAAACAACGTTGTATGATATATTTGAAAACTTCTTACCCTCACACTTTGACTACATTTGATTACAACAAAATTATATTGGCTAGGTACCCCAAAACTCCTATACAGGCCCAATGTACCGTTACAAAACCCCCTCAATGAGAGGTTTTATGACCAAGCATAAAAACTCTCATTGACACATTCATACTTCCTAAAGGGATCAGCTCGGATATGTCGCCACAACTCCCTGTAGTGTTTACATAAAAAGAATACAATTAACTTACCCTTGGTCCAGTGATTGTGACAGTACCTGCATGACCTTACTGGACTTCTCTTGCGAGATCCCAACACCACAAGGCCAGTCAGGCACTTGACGGTCCTGCTCTGACGCGCTTGCCAGCTCAGGACTGTCGCCACAGCATCACCAAACTCTGAAACATCGAATAATAAAATCAAAGAGTGGCCTTGTATAATGCCATATCCCCAACTGATCTGTCTCCCCTTAGCTGCATTGGTTTACGTTAATAGCCATTGGTTTTACTTAATTCCTAATATCTTCAATACAGATATAAAACAAGAATTATGATAGAGGTCTCTTTCTCTTTTGCATTCCTACATTTCATCAAAATTTTGACTCCAGTCAATAAACTCTTTCCAACACAAGAAGAAATATACTCTTACACTAAGGCAATATACATGTAAAATAATTCATTAAGTTTAACAGAATCAACAACAATTTATCTATATATCTCTAATATAGAACCAAAACACAAATACATTATGGCAAACAATCTATTCAAAATTCATTGATCAGTTTTCCTGATACTAATACTTCTTCAAGCAAAATCATAATTATCTTTTATGCTTGACACCATTATCAATGTCATCTACTTAATATTTAATATTCATTTAACGTTACTACCCCTGTAGCAACCTCCTTCAATTTATTTAACATTTCTACATTTATATTAAAGAAACAATTCACATTTAAATAATTTGTATAAAAATTATAAACACTACTATTATCATTTCCATCAACTCTTTTATATCAAACTTTTAATTATTCATTATTGTACCATTTAATTCTATAAAAATTCAAATTTATTATTAACATTCATGTTACATCACACTTCATTTCTTATTACCTTTCTACTATGAATTCTCTATTTAACATTTTCCTCTTTAATCAGTTTGGGTGATTCTCCGTTATTCACAATGATTCTCTTTACTCCATAGGCATTAATATCTATAACCTTACTCACCTTCTAATGACCCCTAACCGAATTACCTTCTAACCTTCCTTACTAACGACCCCTAACCGAATTACATCGGGTGACACCAATCTCTCAATAATAACCCCTTCAACACTAATTTCACTTATACCGTTCTCCTCTTTTATAATCAAATATCTAATACCCTCTTTGTATCTAGGATGTGTGTTCCCGACCCTGGCAATTCCATTCATCACCTTTTGCCCTTCCCAGTAATCTCGGCAATCACTCCTCGACCCTTCGTACTGTACCTGCCCAACGACGCACGTTGATCACTCCTTACCACCTCACCCTCATCTACAAAATATCACCAGCAACTATTTACTCTCTAATTACATTACCCTCTCTGTCTACATATAAGCACTACCACTACTGTGTCCCTATTACTACCCTGTTTCTGTAATACTTTTATTCTAAAATTCTTATTTCTCTAACTCCCCTTTAAAGTTAACTTTGACTAACTCAAATGCCTTATTTAAATACTCATTATTACCCAAACTCTGTCTTTTATAACATTTCACCTTAATATGATCCTTGAAATTCCCCTAGAAAATTCATCACTTATCTCATAACAATAATGTAGCTCCATATCCAAACATATTATCTGCTTAATCATTTACTTTTCATTATACAATTTAAATCTCTGAAAATCATTTAAATTCATCATCATCATAACATTAATTTTAATTAATTATTTAATTATTCTTCAATCATTTAATTCAATTAACTTAAAAATTTCACAATTACTTTCATCTGAGAACAAAAAATGTTATAAGTATTATTAAAGCAATATTACCTACATACATGTTTACATAACGTGTAATACACAACATAATGTAATACATAAATACCTTGACATAAACACACACAAATATACACTCCAACTTATTATTTGTTATCATTGACCAAAAATCACTCCATAAGACAATCCATTTCAAAACCACACTGTTCACATAATTAAATGTTCATAACACAATAAAACAATTATCCTCCATCATCGAACAACAGTCGAATCTTAGGTCTATACAAATTATTTTTGATTAAATATCTTATATTATTACTATCAATATAATACTTATCTAATTTTTCATATATTTCCACAATACTATTTGAATTTATATGCTTATTCCATATTACTATCTCATATAATTTGTCACGATTGATTATGGTCCTGTCGCCTTTAGTATTATCTGTCCCAACAGGTAAGTTATAAAGTTCTTATTATTGTCATCTACTGTACTTATTACTTCACAAGGTAAGCCTTTTATATAATCAACTCTCTCGTTATTTATTTTCTCTATTAACTCTTTATAATTCCTCCCAACCTCAAACAATTCTATCTTCCTATCACCATACCTCTCTCTCTCAAAATATCCCTCATCATAACCCCAAGTCACACTCTCTCTCTCTCTCTCAATATATGCAGGGGACACTACAGCTTTACTACTGCACCACCTATCAGATGCACAAAAAATTAAGGGACAACCATTTGCAGACCACATGTCTCCCAAATATACTCGTGAAGCCTTTTCTTCACCCCCAACTACAACATCACAGGAAAAATTTACCCCTGCAACCCCTCTACCTTTATACTCTCTCTCCACTTTCTCTCTGACTCATCAACACACACTAATATTCCATTATTACATTCTAAAACTTCATCAGTACTCTCAATATTCCCACCATTATTCTCTAACACCATATTTTTACTTATATTGTCATAATTCTCACTTAGCTTATTATATGTCATCTGACCGTCTTTATTTACATTTAATTTATCTGTTTCTCCACTATTCTCTACCCCCATTTTGATCTCATAATTGTTACCTACTTCCATCTTTGTAAAGGTATCAATTATGTTATTTACTCTGTTTATTTGTCTATCAAACACCTCGCTAACTGATGCTACTATTTTTTCTTGGATATTTTCGTAACGTGCATTTATTTTGTTAATCTGTTTATCAAAATTAAAATTTTGTCTCTTAATTTCGTTTTTTACTTCATTAAACTTCTCATCAAATTTGTCAAACTTTTCATCAAACTTTAACTCTGTTCATCGAATTTCTCATCAAGTTTATTAAACTTTACACTCTGTGCATTGAAAAGCAATTGCATCATTTTCATCATTTCATTCTCTTCAGCTTTTTTAATTGGGACTGGCGTTGAGTGAATTCCTTCACTCATAATTTGCGATTCAGTTACACTTAATTCGACATTGATCTGACTTTCATTCACTATGTCAGTTAGGCTGACACTCTCGTTATTGTTTGCCATTTTTAAATGTATTTTTTTTTTTCACACTTTTGCTGTATGTCTAACATATAATTAAACACCACATAACCTAATTACTTACATATTAAGTATATTTTACGTATTAAATCTCCTTTTCCAACAACCATTCGTCTCTGTATCAGGCTTATTTGTATAGAATTTTCTTTACATAATGTCCCAGTTCGGGCCGTCATTTGTTAATAAACACACTTTTTCTTTTTATTGTATTAATATTGACTTACCTTTTAAAACCATGTTCACATTATGTTTTATGTACCATGCTGCATCAGGCGCCATGTGTAACGGTACATAAGTCCGTGTAGGAATTTGTAGGTACATGCAAATATAATTTTATTGTGATTTAATGTATTAAACGACATGAGGTTAAATTTCCCAATATATATTATACAACGCAGTTTGCCAGAACGACTCGACGTCAAGGTCATTGGTGTACGTGACATACAACAGATATGCATACGAAACGACAAACGGACAATGCTGAAACGTCATAATAAGTACGACAGACGTAACAACTGTGATGTAAAACCATGCCGTCATCAGCTGTGAACAATAGGTTGATGACGAATTATCCCTTCCACCTGGTGAATTTACACCAATATGTCTGTCCCAGTCGACAAACTACCATTAATGCAGTAGCACGTTATTGGCAAATTATCACCAGCAAAAGTGTTTTAAAGTATAAAATGTAATCAAAAATGTAACCAAGTATAATCAGTGAACAAGCATAGTATAAAATGTAACGTAACATCAGTGCAGTAAAAGAACAGACATAAAACAGTAAAGTTCGGCGAACACCTGCTGGCAAATGGAGAACGTCTGACGAGGAACTGCAAGACTCCAAGTTTCAGAAAGTCGAAATTTATATAAATACCTTTCATTAATTGAGCTCAAAATTCTAAATTAAAAAATGTACCATTAATTTGCTGTATGGAGAGAGAGTGTGCATGCGAATGAGTGCCGGCACATACAGTCAAAGCCACGAGGCATTGGTTTATGTACAAATGTAAGAAAGTAATAAGTCAAAATCAATGATAACTGCAGTTTCTTAGAAATGCTCTTGTTTATAGATTAAATACTGGAGATAAAAAGATATGAATAATTGAGGTTGATGTAAAATTAATACAGCGGAAATACATCGCCGCCATTTTGATTATATATGTGAGTACGACTCCATTTTGTTTTGTATTTTAATAATTGAGTCATTCAGAATATTAAACCACAAGTTTTGTTTAAACCAAATGTTGTTTGACTCATTATTTCAAACGCCCAAACTGTTTTTGCTATGTTCGCTTAATACGACCCTGGACCCGAGTAAGAAAAAGTTATGTTGGCAACATGTGCCGTACACCAATGTAAATAGTGTGAGTTTCAAAAGGTAAGTCACTGCTAAAGTATAAATAACAAAATTAAAAGAAAAGTTTATTAACAAATGCCGACCTGAACTGGGACATATAAAGTTTATTAACACATGTTGTATTGCCAACATAAGATTTTATTTTTACCTAAGGGTTCCAGGATTCTATAAGCGTTTTCAGAGACTGGATGGTTGTTCGAAATAATTAACTCAGATAGCATTTGGTAAATAAAACTGGTGCTTTACTGACATTAATATTTAAAAATAATTGCAAGAACAAAACAAGATGGAGTCCTGATTACATACGAAACAAAATGGCGACGAAGTATTTCGCCGCATGATCTCTACGTACATCACAATTACATACATATTTTTATCTTCAATTTTCTAATTTATTCTCAAGTGACTTTATAACATACTGCAGTTACTATTTAAATTTGTTACATCATCTGGTCACGTAACGTGAACCAATGCCTGGTGACTATATATATGCCGGCACATGCACGCACACACACATGCTCCCCCCCCCCCAAATTATTTTAAGGGTACATTTGAATAATTTGTAATTTTGAGCTCAAAAAATTAATAGGTAGTGATTTGAATTTTGACTTCCCTGAATTCGGATGATTGAAGTTCTTGTCAGACGTTTCACATGGTCCAGCAGTCATTCAGCCGAACGTTAACTATTTCTTTCTGTTCTTTTACACCACTGACTTTAATTTACATTTGTACTATTAGTTTTTTGACTGATTTGAATTTTCACCTTTTTAGTTACATTTTAAAGACTTTTGCTGGCAATTGCTGGCCAGCAGATTTTATAGCGTGCTGTTGCACGGCACGAACGGTGTTGTGTCGACTGGGAAAGACAACATGGCGTGTATTTTCTATGTGGAAGGGATAATTCGTCATCAATTCTATTGTTTTCTGGCGATGACGGCATTGTTGTACGTTTTTGTTATTACATCTTTCGTACTTTTTATGACGTTTTAGCCGTGTCCGGCGGTTGTTTTGTCTGCATTGCTGTCGATCGGCACGTAAGCCATTTGACCTTGGCGTCAACTCGTTCTGGCAAACTACGTCGTATGATATATTTGAAAACTTCTTACCCTCACACTTTGACTACATTTGATTACAACAAAATTATATTGGCTAGGTACCCCAAAATTCCTATACGGACCCAATGTACTGTTACAGTCTGTGTGTCTATCTGTAGATTTTTTTCTATGGCAAACGATAACAGCCGCAAATTCAAACAGAATCAAATAATGTTTTGCATACAGCCCTGACTTGTAGAGTTCTCAAGACCTTTTGTTTTTGTTGAAGATTGGTTTAGGGAAAGGGGTAGTTTACCTGCAACGTTTTATGTTTTAACATGGGTAATTTTTTCTATGACGAATGATAACTGCCATAAATTCAATCAGAATCAAATAATGTTTCACATACCTTCCTGAGCTATAGAGGACTCAATGTCTGTTGATTTTTGTGAAGATCGGTTAAGGGAAAGGGGTAGTTTACCTGCAACATTTTATGTTGTAACAAGAGAAATATTTTCATGACGAACGATAACTGCCGTAAATTCAAACAGAATCAAATAATTTTTTACATATGTGCCTGAGTTGTAAAAGACTCAAGGCCTATTGATTTTGGTGAAGATCGGTTACGGGGAAAGGGCAGTTTACCTGAAACATTTTTTGTTGTAACAAAAGTAAAGTACTTAATTTTGACAAATAAAGTATCCTGATAAGAAGATCTTAGTAATCCACTGTAGAATCGTAGATGAAATATCTGTAAATCAAGAGGCTAGTTGAACGGTGTGGGGGTAATTTTCTATAAATGAAAATTATAGTTGAAGAGGGAGGGGATAATTTTTATATGTGTACTACGTTATCGGCAACAAAGTAGTAGTTTGTTGTTAAAATTCCTTCCTGGGCTGTTTGGCCGTAGTCCAATGTTTTCTGCAAAACCAGACGTTTCGGCAGTGCCGTCGACTGCCATCATCAGTGAAAATCGAGTGCGATAATGTGTGGTGGTATACGCTAGTGACCACAGTACTTGGTTAAGGCTGAAGCAATAAGTGAAAAGAAGTAGTTTCTATGGAAACATTTCATTTCGTAAATGATTTTAAATATAAATCTTAGAACATGGAAGTCATGTATTTGTTATCGGTTCTCCATACCGATATTTGCTAGTTCATGCATGTTCCCTCTGTTAAGGGAAAGAAAAATTAACTTGGGGAAAACAACTCACAATGCATGTGCGCACGTGTGTGTGTGTGTGTGTGAGAGAGAGAGAGAGAGAGGTTTGATATATGCGACATACAGCTATGGAAGAAGAGCAAACAGAATATTGTGTACTCTGTAGTATGAAGTGTTCAATTGTGTGAGGATGATTGAATCATCTTTCTGGATGATTCAATAAAGTAACTTAAATGGTGTCATCATAAATTGTGTATTACTAAAAAGAATGTCATTTTGTTTAGACTGTTATACGAGGTAATGACAGTGAGCAGTTTCATATGGGCTATTTTCGTGATGACCCAAAAGAAAAACCTGTTTTTGTTGGGAGCAACTGTATAAACAAGAAAAAAACAGACAAAAACTGTGAAATTAAACCTTTGGGAGCAAATCTTTTTGCAGCAGTGAAGTAAGTTACGTACATAGTTTTTTACAATTTTCTTTCTTATGAAACTATGTGGGTTCCTCAAATGTTCTTGGCCTGGTGATGAAAAGAGTGGTTTTTCAAAATAATTAACCACTTTGAATAAATTCAAATAAACTTAGTTTTTAACAGAATGTATTGAATCATTATAGTATCCTTTTAGTTACATTTTGGAAGGTCTGCAGAATACTGTTTTACAGCTGCTAGCATTTCTACGTTTAATGAAAAATGATTTCTGTTTACGAATTTCTTAAAGCATTGCATCCTCCAAAATTGATACCATTGATAGTCTTCCTTCCCATTGAAGGGTCCTTGCTTTCGTTTGAACAGGACATCCAGCCCTTGTCCACTATTTTGACTGGACTTTGTATCTAGTAGTGATCATGAAGTTTCATACTCTGTTAGGAATTTTTGCACAAAATTATTTTTAGTCCTTTTTAAGTGCTCCAAATTGTCTTAAAAAGTTTTAATTTACAAGGTGTGGCTATAAAATAACTGAATTGATTTTTTTGGCATTTCCTAATAGGAAACAGTGAGCAACAGTGTTGGCAACAGAGAGCAGTGTAGGTCATGACCTGAACTCTACCGTCCATCTACTGTTAAATTTTCAACCACATGCTATGAGCAGTTTGGCAGCAGCTTTTGTTTGAAGTCAGGGCCGTCCCTGGGGGGGGGGGGCAAGCTGCCCCGGGCGCCGCATCAGGGGGGGGGGGGGCCACGAGTCGGAGAAATTTGTATTTCGCATATATCGTCGTTATGCCGTATAATATACTGGCTTGTAATAGTACCAGTACCAAAAGCTTCCAATTACAGTAAACCCTCGATTTAACGGACCTTGGTTTAACGGACTTCGGATTTAACGGACAGAATTTGACAGACACAACAGGGCAAAAAAAACATGATGTTTTTAGGCTTTTGAGACGTATAATATGCATAAACTGCAGACTCTCCTGTTCTGGCGATACTGCTTGGCTATCGGAGCATTCTTTCGTTTCTTTTCTTCTTGTTTTGAAACACACAAATTTTCCCATCTTCAATTGTATTTGATGAGAACGGAGTATTCATCAAGAATTCATTTAATTCTTCACGATCCCTGTCTTTGCGTTGTCGTTGACGCAGGCGTCGCACACGTTCAGTGGAAGACATCACGACAACTAACACTGAACAATATACACTGATATGCATCTTATTTCACTGTGAAATATTCGTCCATCGGCTAATACAGCAAGCATTACAGTGGCACGTAACTTTTCATTTCCCGTAATCTTTACTGTTACAGATTTGGTTCCCTTTTGGTCCACAGTAAATATACGTAAATAAAAAATACGGGCGTTTCATCGGCATGTACCATGTGTTCAAGTGAATAATTATGCTTCTTGCGTAAATGAATGACAAACCGCTGATACTGTAGGAGTTTTTCTTCGTAGTCACTCGGTAGTTTTAGCGCGAGTGATATACATCATTTAAGCGCAAATCCATTTTGCCGCATCATTCGTCTTTTACACGCGAAGCTGGCTTTGAAACCGGAAACTTTTAATTCTTCTGCGATTTCTAAAGCTTTTAATTTTAAAACATGTCTAGTGACAGGGAGTCCTTGCCTTCTTAAAAGCCGTATGTATTCACAGACGCTGGACTCTACTGCTACAAACGCCCAACTTGAGCTCCCATGAATGCTCGTCGTGCAGTATTTGCATTTGGAACAGTCGTTCCTTCTGTTCTCCATCGTCGAATACAGGATTCATCAATATCGAATTTCCTTGCGGCTTCGTGATTGTATGTTTTTTCTACATTTTGTATCACAGTTAATTTATAATTCGCATCGTACGGGTTACGTTTAATTTGATTTGACTGCGTGCCTTTAGTCTCCACAATATCACTCATACCGCAAACGCACTACACAAACGCCGAATGAAAACAAAGTACAGATAGCGATGTTGTCGCTGCTACAATAGAAAACCACACTGGTAGTTTACCCGTTATTTAGAAACATGTTATTCACACTGAAGCTGTACGAGTTTAATTAATTATTAAAATCTATAAATCTGTACCTATTAATAGGCGGCAACTGAAGCTTTACTTGTTTTTTAAATTAAAATATTGAGACTCTAGTTACTTACCTTATCGATAATTCACCAAGGTGTCGTCTGATGTACTCTTGGCAGAGAAAAAACAGGTGAATGCAAATTAACAACCACATATTTTACAAACACAAATAAAATGGTATTTTATTTATTTAGCGTGACATTTTTTCTGTTTACTTTCCAGTTTTAAATTTACTAAAATACACCTCGTTCTTTTTATCGTACAATATGATACATAAGGAATTGTGAAACTACTTCACATCATGACTTTCATTGTTGAGTTATACTCTTCTAGGAATAATATTCCGACCAATATTTAATTCATATATGCCTGCTATTAAAATTTACCTACTACTGGCTATAATCTAAATACTAACTTATTTTTTTATCGAAAACGACCCAGATTGCTCACACGCACATTCATACCATTTAATTTAAAAACCCCATTGTATTGATTAAGGATGAAGATATTAAGGTAGGTTACCAAACCGGCGTCACTCCTTCGCTGCCATGTGCCGCATGTGTTTAAGTTTGAAAGTTCACTATTCACATTTTTGATTTTGGCCCGTGGGCTCCACTGACTCGTTTTTGTTATTTTAATTCACTTTTGACTTTTGATTTCACTTGCTACATATTAAATTTAAATTTTACGTGTGCACGATTTTCTTAGTTCCCGGCCGGAATACGAGCTTAATTCAACTGGGGCGAAAGTCGTCAAAAAATCTCCCACCAGGGACTAGGCATAACGGAATTACAGTGCCTTATGTGTTGAGTCGTTCGTCACTGTTCAGGTAACCTTTGTTTTTCCCGTGTGTCGGGCGTTGACGAAATCTGGTGTCCACTGGTTTACGTCACTGAAATAGGCGTGTTCTGAATTGTACATCCGTCTTGTACAAAGCACATGTTGAACAAAATTCACAAAAAGCCATTTTAGTCGCCTTCTCTAAGCGTCGTTTATGCGCTCCGCAGGTGTTTGTGCATTAGTGCGCGTCCCACAGCACTACAGTTCTCAGAATTCAAATGCGTCTTGCGGTCACACGCTGCATTCCAATGTTTCGCCTACGTACAAACCTCGCTTCACTGTTCCTTGGTGTGGTGACAATTTTATTTCACATTGGGACTGACCACTCAGATGGAAAATAATTTTGTACATTATTGAAACAATTTTGTGCATTATAATAAAAAAAAATAAACCCCTCCTTTTAGCCCCGTTACAATACCCCCCCCCCAATGAGAGATCTTCTGCCGAAACAGAAGAAATCTCATTGCTAAACACATAAGAGGATCGGAGAGGATATGGTGCAACAACCCCCCATTAGTTCTTACACATCATGGGTAAACTACCCCCCTAGCTCGGAGACTATGGCTGCACCTGAACGAGATTACTGGACTTCTCTATACGAGATTCCAACACCATAAACTCGAACAGACACGCACCACAGCGCACCTAACCTTCTAACATGCCACCCCCCAAAATCCAAACCCTTGGTCTTATACCATGCCAGATCCTCAACCGATATGTTCCCCCTTGTCATGCATACTGGGTCGCCTTCAGCAATACTGGGCGCATACATATACTTATTAATACATCCTAACAAAATTTATTTTAAAATTCAAAAATTTCGTTTAAATTAAAATCAAATTGTTATATTTCCATTACTTTCTCAAAAAATCAAAAATAAAAATCTTTTGCATGAATCCCATCAACTCTATTGATTTTCTCCACTACAACAATCACAAAGAAAAAACAAATTGAATACCTTATTAAAACATGAGTTCACTTACTCTAACATTTGTTTACACATATATTCTAAACAATATAACTCAATAAAACACTAGTAGTACACATAAACAATAATATACTTGAAACTCAAACATCACCTATATGGCAGGCATAAAAATAAAAAAAAAACTTTTTTTTTCCAAAAAAAATTTAAATTTATCAAAATATACTTTTCTCAATATTCAAAAACATTTAAAATTATTTAAGTCAATTAAACGACGAAAATGCATCAATCAATTGCTAGAAACAGGTCTTGTTTATAACATCAACCATCAGCTGATTTCTCTGTGTCAGGTAAATGACCTTGACCTACCTACACTACACAAAGTTATACAATACAAAATACATGGTATATGCTCATAATTCTTATACACTAATAGAATAACAACAATGACACACTCCAACGCCACTAACAAAATAAAATACCGTAAACACCTTATCTACTGGAATCATTCTTCAAAATCAGCAACGTTATTTATAGAACATAACACAGAGTATAATACATGTCAGTCGTCTACAGTAACCACTTCTCAAGTCAAAGAGCGAATTGGCTGGTCAGTGTCATTTAGTTATAAAAACAAATTTTTACATTCGTTACTCCCCTGAGTTATATCCTGGCCACACACACTATTGTACCCTCCACTGAACTGTGGCGTTCAGCTGCTCCACAAGGATGGCATTGGTGGAGGAATTTTGGCATCTCCGTGTCCTTGCTTTGGCCTTACATTTTTTTAAATTAATTAGATATAATATTTATTGTTTCATATTTACGCCCTTAAAACGGGTCTACCACCTTTTTGCTTGTTCCTACGCGAACAAAGTGGCAGCCGCTGTTCCATAGTTCCGGGGATTTCCCCTTAAGTCACCCCCCATTAATTTCAAATTTATACCAATTTCAAGCACAGCTATGGTCAGTTTTACAGTTTCTGCCCATAGCTGGCCGTCATCCAAAACCACGATTAGTGCTGGTAAGGCAGTAATCGCCCGAAAAGGCGGGGAAATCAACTTTAACTTCAGCCATGCTTAACTTCATTTTATAATACACTGCACGGCAACAAATCAACATATGATATAAAATTATATAAAAGTTGTGCAGTGTATTTTACGCCAGTTTGGCCTCCGATGGAGGTAACACTCTCTGTCACTCCCCAACACTTACTGTTACCTACAGTGGCACATGCCACCACTGCACTAGCCCCCTTATAGCTAAACTTAATGTCCTTCTACATTTGCAGTCTCTACATTCCATAATTATATCACTTCTATTAACACCACACAACCCCCCAAAATTACCCACACATCTTGTATGAAAACAAGTTTATATTTTATTCCAGACACTTCTGCATGTCCCACCTCTCACTGGTACTATCAACTTTACAATTATACTTGGTCATTTCTTTACATAAACTAAATTACAGCTACTCACATAAGTTTAAAATTATAAACATTCCAAATTATATTGATAAGTATTTATACTGGAGGCTAATTTTATCCTTAGACTGCTAAAATCGTGACCGCCCGAAAATGGGGTTCTGCTATGAGGCAGACTTGGGGAAAAAACAGATCCACTACGTGAATTCACGTTCTCCTCTTACGCAAAATTTACTTCCCCTTCTACCATTCATCCAAACCTGCCGTCTGTTTGTTCCCCAACTCTCCCTCCCAACAAAACTCATGTTCAGAATTATTCTGCAACTACTGTTACTGGCTAAAACTAATGTTTCCAATGACACCAAAATTTTTACTGTGAATGCACTGCTTTTAATATATGTAGCCTCCATAACTATTTACAATCACTCGAAAGCAGTGCTGGTACGTGATATGGTACACCTAACCGCTGCACCTTGAGTGTTAAAAAAAATAATTCGTATCACGTACCTTTATGGGTCCCCCTCCCCGTTCAACAATGTGGTGAAATTTCTAATCTTTACCAATTTTGGTGGAGCCGGACCATCGTCGTGTCCCTGTTCGAAGGAAGTTCTGCCAACCATGGTCCACCTCCAAATGCCGAAAACCACGGCCAGGACTGGTAAGGTCGTGACCGCCCGAAAATGGGGGATGATCCTTTCTACTTTTTAAAATACCATAACGCGTGTATAAATAATAATAAAATGAGAAAATATACGTATTTGCTATGTCTACTTCGGTACTATTATCAAAATCTGTCCTGGACAGGACATCAGCTACTATATTTTCTTTACCCTTACAATACTCAATTGTTAAGTCATATTCTTGTAATATTAGCATCCAGCATACTAACCTACCATGTGTTAATTTACAGTTCTTTAAAAACGTTAAAGCTTGATGGTCGGATCTTATGATTACCTTATTTCCTAATAAGTACGTTCTGAACTTTCTACAGGCGAAAACTATTGATAACGCCTCCTTCTCCGTCGTAGTATAGTTCTTTTCACTAGTTAATGGAGATCTACTTGCAAAAGCTACTACTTTATGGTTACCACTCCCATCTAACTGAAACAACTCTACCACCAAGGCAATGTCCGATGCGTCTGTGTGTATATAAAATGGTTCTAAAAAATTAGGATGAGCTAATATAGCTGTGTTTAAGAATTTATTTTTTATCATCTCAAATATATTTTGCTCTTTTAAATTCCACTGCCATCGCTTGTCTTTATTTAACAAATGTCCCAATTGTACCGTTAAATATGAATATTTGTCTACAAATTGCCTATAATAATTGCACAACCCTAAGAAACTTTGCAACTGTTTAACATTTTTTGGTATCGGAAAATTTTGTATTATTTCTACTTTCTTAGGGTCTGTTGTGATACCCCTTGCTGAAATTATATGTCCTAAAAAATTAACTTGTTCTTTCAAAAATTCCGACTTCTTAAATTTAACTGTTATGCCATATTCATGCAGTCTACTTAGCACTCTATCTAACCTTTCACAGTGTGTATCAATGTCTGGTGACGTAATTACTACATCGTCTATATAAACGGTTGTGAATTCTAAAATCTCTCTCCCTAATATATAATCCAGGCATTTAATAAAAATTGAAACACTTACGTTTAGTCCAAAAGGTAACCTACGAAATTGGTAATTCCTGCCGTTGTATAAAAAAGCCACATATTGTCGAGACTCCTCTTCCAGCTCTATTTGCCGGTATCCTGCAGTCAAGTCCAAGGTGGTGATGTATTTGGTCCCATTAAAACGTTGCAGAATTTCGCTTACTGGTTCCGGTGATTCTCTGTCTGGAACAATTATTCTGTTTAATTGTCTTGCGTCTAAACATAATCTTATCGATAAATCTTTCTTGGTCACCACTACTAAATGGTTGGAATATGGTGAAGTAGATTTTTCTATTATACCTTCCCTCAACATTTTATTTATTTCCTCCTGTACTAAACCCCTCTTGGAGTATGGTGCCGGATAGGTTTTAGGTGCAAAGGGTGTTTTTTCTTTAACGACTAATTTACCCTTAAAATTCTTTACTAAACCGGGTTCGTCTGAAAAAACTGATTTATTTTTGTTTATTATTAGTACTATTTTTTCCCTGTCTTGGTAGCTAAATTCCCCATCTTGATATAGGATTTTATTCATTTTTTCCTCCCAACTATTTTCATTTTCAAATAATTCAGTATTATTTACTCTCAAGTTACAATAATTTATCATTAAAGGCCTACACTCGTTTATATCATTATCAGAAATTAACATTCCCTTATTAATTATTTTTAATGCTTTCATTTCTACAGCTATTTTGCGTGTAAATCTTATTTCAATTATATTATTTTCATTGTTTAATTTCATAGTCTGTGTGTAATAGTTTAACTCTACTTTGAAATTATTTAAAAAATCATTTCCCATTATAGCTCCCATATTTAATCCTGGAATAACTAAGAAAGGTACATTTATTGTGTTCTTATTTACTTTTAATTGTAGCATTATTTGTTTACTTACCTCTTTACTGCGAACACCCGTTACCCCTATAACACTAATACCCAGCACTGGTAATTGTGGAATTGTCTCTGTAGTTTGATTTTTTATTTTTTCAAACATTCTATCGTCTATAGCAGTCAGTTCACTCCCTGAATCTACTAGAAAGGTGTATTTAGAATTAAACACTTCGGCTTCAAATTCTGCCATCCCAAAAGCATTACTACTCTCTCCCGCTTCTTCATCGGATAAATCATTATGTATATTGGTAATTAGTGACCCTATTGTCATGTGACTCCTAGACGGCTGGGGGCTTTCTTTTTCAACCGCCCTGATTAGTTTAACGGTATTGGAGGTGGTGGTTCACTGTAAACCCCCCTACTGTTTTGATTATGAGCTGGTGCTTCCACGCCCCTAGTTTCATTTGGGTTACTAACATATCCCCCTCTACCTCTGTGGTTGAAATGTCCCGGCATTCCACGATTACTGGTGAAGCCTCTACCTCTATGATTCCCTCTAAACCCATTATGTTCAAAACCTCGATTACAATTCTCCCCCCTCCCTTGAGCACTCTCCCTCGGACCCTGACACCTATAGCATTGATTGCGTGAACTGTTGTAATTATTAGCTCTACAATTAGGGTTTGGACATAACCACGCCCCCTCCCCTGATCTACTCACATTATTAATAAAATGGTCTGGTTGTCTTACTTCAGTATCTCTAAATTGATATTTGTTATCTTCTTCCTCTTTCATACTTTGATACGCTTCTAATATCTTTTCTAATTCAGCAATGTTAGCAAACTCCCGGGTTCTAATTGTGGACCGTATGTCCTTAGGTAAATGCTTACTAATGTATCTTATAAACGATGAAAGAGGCATTGGTGGTTCTAAGTATTTAACCTGACTGTACAGTCTCGTCACATACGATGTAATACTCATGTGCTTAATATTAAAATTGCCCCACCCCATTATGGTACTACGTAATCCCTATTGTTTCTCTTCTGACCAGTACTTATTTTTAAATGCTTGTTCAAACTCATTAAAATCTACCCAGTTATCATTATGAGCATCTGCCCATATTTTAGCATCCCCTTTAAAATACTTTAAAATTCTTACTAATTTAATCTCCCAACTTTCTTGGTTATATTTATTGAAACTTTTTATAGAGTTCAAAAATTGTATGGGGTTCACCCCCCTACTTTCATTACTAAAATACCCTAATTCCACTTCCACATTCACTCTCTCACTTACATTAGTTAATTTCTGATTAATGGTTACACTCAAATCTTCTCTGACTTTAATTATTTCACGCTCATGTTCCGTTTGTTTATTTTTTAAACTAATTACATTAATTTTAATTGCATCAACTTGTTCAAAGTTACTTCTGAATTCATCATTTATATTTTCTTGTATTTTATTTGCTTGTTTAATTAGCTCACACTCATTAATTACACCCTGAACACTACTGTCAATTTTGTCATTTTGCTTTTTAATTTTATCATTAAATTTATTTGTCAATGTGTCAAATTTTTTATTTGTCTCTAGCATTTTCTCATTTTGTTTTTCGTTAACTATTTTTATATCATTTTTCATTTCGGTTTGTATTTTATTTATATCTATAGTCAGTTCATTTTTTACTCCCGCAATAGTTTTATTGTGCTCTTCTAATTTATTGTCTATTTCTCTTAATTTTTTGTCGTGTTTGGTTATTTCCGTTTTCAATTCTATGTTACTAGCATTTATTTCTGACTTAATTTCAATTTTAAATTCATTTAAACACGCGTTTAGATTATTATTTTCTGATTTCAACTCATTTAAGCTCATATTTATGACATTTATTTCTGATTTGACTTCCATTCTAAATTCGTTCAAATTCGTGTTTTGTTGATCAAATTTCTCATTTTGTTGATCAAATTTACTACTCATCATTTCCATAAATAATGCTAATTGACTAAGTACGTTTGCATTTCCGAGTCTGCTACTCTTAGCGTGTACCGTCTCAATTGTTATTTCGTCTGTTGTATTGTCTATCGTTTACGTTGTAATGACGACGTGTAAACGGCTACCGTTTTACTCTGCAAAATGTAAATAATGTACAATTTGTGTGTAATGAGTGTACGTGTCTTCTCGATCCGTAGTTCGAATGCGTGCAACTTCTGTAGATTTCGTTCGTGGCAAACGTACGAATAACCAGGTCTTGATGTTCACTAGGGGTGAGAAAGTCCCGGTGGCGCCAAATTGTTTTCTTAAAACAATTAAAAGAAAATTCAAGGGCGTATGACCAGCGCCGCTCAAGCGGTTTGAATAATTCAAATATTTCCGCTAGCTAGGCCCACTGTAGCACACAGCCGTTCGATGCGTGGGCTGTGTAAATCGTCAGTCATCTGCTAAAATGTACATAAAATATTGTGCACCTCCTAATGAAATTATAACACCGTGGTTACACTCAATACTTACACATTTTTTATTAGTGATTATTATTCATTTAATACAAATTATTCTAATACAAATGCTCCGGTTATTTATATGAGACAATTACAGGGTTTGACAATCGATATTTGAATTGATACCAGACGTTTAATGATGGCGTCTGTTAAAAATTGTATACAAATTATTAATGTCGTTTGTCATAGGATCTTGAGGTTACGTTCAAAGGATTACAAATGTTTTAAAAACAATAAAAATACACACCCTTACATCAAGTGAACTTAACTAACATATTGTGTATGTATAATTGGTTTAGCGCAGTGTAGCATAAGTGTTTACAAGTTATGGATCATTAACAACAGTTTATATTGGTTAGTTTATAAATTGTCAGACTTAAATTTCTTTTTAATCTTTGAAAGTAATGAATTTCAGTTCAGTGAGATTTCGACCTTTAGTGAGATAATTAACGTGAGTTTATTTATGTATTTCGGGTAATTTAAGAGGTACTTATCACTTCCGTAGTTATGGCGAATTCATACGATCTGTTATTCATGGGTTATACTATAATCTTCTTTAATTTGCTGGGTTCAGGACATCAGGCATCTTTTTCAGTTTAACTGGTAGTAATTTCTTTTCTTTTTTCGTTAATTTGGCCTCAACTTCAATAATATGGCTCCAGTCTTTATCTTATGTCTTGGTATACTCTTAGTAATAACTTTTTCTGATATTTTCTATGTTTTAATGGACAATTTTGGTCACTCGAAAATTAGCGTCTATCTCCTTAAAGCGTCATACATTCAGTGAAAAAATCTAACGGTATTTTTGGCTTGTTACTCCACAGTTTCCATGGTAACGTAATTATTCTACCTGGTCGATCTCAAAATAAACCCATTGTTATCAAACCTTGAATTTTTTTGTTTAATTTGAATAAATATTTTATAATGGCTATATTTACTTGGGGATAATTTCAATGGTCGTAATCTTTACATAGATGTTCCTATTTTCTTTCAAAGATTAGTTTGATATCTTACAAGATTGGTCTATGCCATGTATTAATGTTTTAGTCCAAAATGGATAATACTATGCTAATACATAATTTACTTATTTCTAAGTTTTAATATAATTCTGCCATGTTCCCTTTCGTTACACATAATTACTATATTTTGCCTATTATTTCTTATAAAGGTATTGCTATTATTTTCTTTATAAATTCCTTACTTACTTAAAACATACTAACATATTACTGTAAAACTATTTCTTCTGGTAATTATTGCCTTAAACATTAAGCCAATAACTTCTTTCTTTAAATTAACAAATGAACAAATTTGGTGAGTGCTATACCTACACCATCTCTTTTATAACAGTAATCATCCTGGTGATTTTTATACTGAGATAATATTTTTTCTGTTTTTTGCATTCACAATTATTTTGTGTCTTTCAGTCTAATATACTTAACTTAGTTGCTCATTTAACATGTGCTTATATTTTGGGTTTGTCACACTTGTTTAACTCTTTTTTCTTAAGATTATATGCTGTTTATTTTATTACACTTATCACTTCACTGTTCAACTTTGTCACTCCCTACCTATCTCTAATTACCCTTATATTTCTCACGATCTCACTATTATTACAAAGTTTTTGTATCTAATGAGTTCATGTCTTTTTTGGTACCTTCAGATTGTCACATATCATTTTATAATATGCAAACAACATGGTATTGTAAATACCTCTTTCAAATAAAACATAACTTTGTATATATTGTCATTAAAGTGATAAAAATTGGTCTGAAATGTCATAATTAGTAATAATAACAACAGTTTAATAATGTTAAAATATATTGTGTTAATTGAAACATACTACATCTGTAGCAACAGCAATAATATTAGCGAATAAATAAACTCTCCAAAACCTTATACTTTCAAACACATAATGTTGAGATAACATACATACTGCTGAAATAATCTTAGTAAAAGTTCCAAAGTATATAGTAGGATATACAATTTGTTCTCTGATTGAACCACGCACACATTTCTATTCCCTGTCTGTATGAGTGTAATCTTAAACATAACAGCTGACACATCTCCTATAGATAAGGATATACATACAATCATATCTACACATGGTTTTTTATGTATAACAATTGCTGAGATACTGTCATTTACAAGTCACCACTAATAAAAATTTAAACATAAATTATTAACAATAATAAAAAATTATGCTCTTTTAAAACAATCTTGTTAGTTACTTGTTATGGCCATGTAATTTTTTTATTTTCTTCTTTTTTCTTCACTGTCTTCTTGTCTCGCTTTACTTTGCTTGATATCTGGCCAATCTCTGGGGTTGGGTCAATGTCAGTTGTCTGTCAGTCTAGTTCGTATTTCTTGTTTTGTGACCACCTTTGGTTGTATTCTTCCTCCTTCACTATTGATTATATTTACTACTTTCATTCTCGTTATCATTTATCTATCAAAATATATGGTTTATTGGCATTTTTTACATACTTTTTTATATCAAATGTGATCAGGGTTTGGCAATGTTATAACGTGCTCGTCAATATTTGTCGATATCAAACTGTCTTGTGTCACATTTAAATTTAATTTCACTTCTCCACCTTCACACAAAGTAGCATTCTTATTTCTCTCTGCCATTTTCGATCAGGTTGTAAATTAATTTAGTTTCTATTCAATTAAAAATTAATTTACAACGTCCCTGTTCGGGCGCCAACTGAAGCTGTACGAGTTTAATTAATTATTAAAATCTATAAATCTGTACCTATTAATAGGCGGCAACTGAAGCTTTACTTGTTTTTTAAATTAAAATATTGAGACTCTAGTTACTTACCTTATCGATAATTCACCAAGGTGTCGTCTGATGTACTCTTGGCAGAGAAAAAACACAGGTGAATGGAAATTAACAACCACATATTTAACAAACACAAATAAAATGGTATTTTATTTATTTAGCATGACATTTTTTCTGTTTACTTTCCAGTTTTAAATTTACTAAAATACACCTCGTTCTTTTTATCGTACAATATGATACATAAGGAATTGGGAAACTACTTCACATCATGACTTTCATTGTTGAGTTATACTCTTCTAGGAATAACACTCCGACCAATATTTAATTCATATATATGCCTGCTATTAAAATTTACCTACTACTGGCTATAATCTAAATACTAACTTATTTTTTTATCAAAAACGACCCAGATTGCTCACACGCACATTCATACCATTTAATTTAAAAACCCCATTGTATTGATTAAGGATGAAGATATTAAGGTAGGTTACCAAACCGGCGTCACTCCTTCGCTGCCATGTGCCGCGTGTGTTTAAGTTTGAAAGTTCACTATTCACATTTTTTATTTGGCCCGTGGGCTCCACTGACTCGATTTTGTTATTTTAATTCACTTTTGACTTTTGATTTCACTTGCTACATAATAAATTTAAATTTTACGTGCGCACGATTTTCTTAGTTCCCGGCCGGAATACAAGCTTAATTCAACTGGGGCGAAAGTCGTCAAAAAATCTCCCACCAGGGACTAGGCATAACGAAATTACAGTGCCTTATGTGTTGAGTCGTTCGTCACTGTTCAGGTAACCTGTGTTTTTCCCGTGTGTCGGGCGTTGACGAAATCTGGTGTCCACTGGTTTACGTCACTGAAATAGGCGTGTTCTGAATTGTACATCTGTCTTGTACAAAGCACATGTTGAACAAAATTCACAAAAAGCCATTTTAGTCGCCTTCTCTAAGCGTCGTTTATGCGCTCCGCAGGTGTTTGTGCATTAGTGCGCGTCCCACAGCACTACAGTTCTCAGAATTCAAATGCGTCTTGCGGTCACACGCTGCATTCCAATGTTTCGCCTACTTACAAACCTCGCTTCACTGTTCCTTGGTGTGGTGACAATTTTATTTCACATTGGGACTGACCACTCAGATGGAAAATAATTTTGTAGTACATGAAACAATTTTGTGCATTATAATAAAAAAAAATAAACCCCTCCTTTTAGCCCCATTACAACACCCCTCTACTCATCCTTTGTCTTGCTGCCTACAGAAGGGTGCAAACACGCGCACGTGTGCACGCACTTACACTTTATCTTCCTATTCTTTCTTCAGTTTGCTGTTAAAACATTCGGTTGTAGTCATAATTCATAACTCCAGAGTTAACTACTGCCAGGCTAACTGCTGTTGCTTAGGCAGTAAACAACCCATAAATACCAAAAGCGTTCGTCCCGCCAGAAGTCAGGTATAACTTCGAATTTCGTTAGCGCGCGAATGCAAGCCACATGCCAAATTAGCAACCATGTTTTTAGGAGAAAAAGTGCAGCTTGTATTCGGAACAATACGGTATTTGCATGATATTAATAGTATTAAAATTTCAAGTGTTATAGGCCTATTTGATTTAAATATATCCTCAAAAAATAAAATTTGCGATTTAACGGACTTTCGATTTTACGGACACCCCTCAGCCCCAATTAGTCCGTTAAATCGAGGGTTTACTGTACTAGAATCGAACGTTAATCTCTGCTGCCCGCCGCGGTATCCACTACGTTTGCACGACGCTTCGTCTATTCACGCCCCGCGGCCGATTTTACACTGTTTTCTTTGTGAAATTTTGGTAGGTTGACAGTTGACAGTACTCGATGTTGTTTACGTCAAATTTTCAGTAAATCTTTCGTGTTTTGAAGTTTATAAAATTTATTTATTCTATCTAGTTTGTATAAATATTGTTTATTACTTTGTATTTTGTTAGTGTATTATAGTGAATATTAATGTTACACATTCAGGACTATATGAAAAATGCATTCATTTTTCAGTACAGACTGGGCTTTTTTGCATTTTTTCACAAGCTTATACTTCTAAACCATATAATATTTAAATATATAAAGCTATATTAAATTATAAAACCAAGCATTCTCATTAATTTAGTGCAAATTTTATGTCAGTAGCTTGTAAAATAAACAAAATATTAATTTTTAAACTTACCCTGTTTTTAGTGTTGAAAACAATTTCACATTGGCAATTTGACTTGTGTCACTTTTGCTATTGTTCAATTTTTCAGTTAAAATTAAGAAAATAATACTAAACACTTTTCCACTAAAAAAAAAGTTTCATTTTTGTGTGTAATCTGCTTTTGTGTGAAACACATAAAACCAATCTGGCACACAGAGTCCCACATCACATGATGGACAGTAAAATGTTGTTTCTTTCCTAGCCCACTTTCCTGATTCTTTCTTCTGTTTATCCCCACATACCTTGCAAGAACGGCAAGGTCTTGCTTTTTTATCTGTAGCAGGAATTTTCTGAGGAAAATGTCTTCCTGTAAGGCGATCTGCAGTCGAAGATGTTTGTCCGCTCAGTGTCGCAGGTATTTCTTGACCAGACATATTAGCAAGTCCTTCTCCAATAATGGTCATGAAAGCTTCAAGTGGCATTTGATTAGAGCTTGTTTTTTTGTATAATATATGAGCATTTACCACTGATCTCATGAACATGTGGAAAAACATTTTTTTCCACCATTTTAAAGTTTTACATTTGAAAGGGTAGTAGCTAACAAGTTGGTCATTTCAGTCAACCCCGACTTTATTTACATTATAATCTAACACTGCATCCGGTTTGACCTTTATCTCACTACACCTTTACATTTGACTCTCACTTCACTGCATGATGCACCATGTTTTGTAGAAAGAATTATGACATCCCGGGTGTCTTTCCACATACAGAGAGTCAAATGTTGAAAATGGCGGAATGTCATTTCTCCCTTCCTCAGTTTTTCCAATTTCAGATCTTTAGGCATGAACTTTCTGTTTATTTGGACTGTGCCTACTGCCAAAGTCTTGTTTTGCCACAGGAAATCATGAACTAATGGACTTGAATAGAAGCGGTCCGTATAAATGGTATGCCCCTTACCAAGGTACCCAGTGAGGAGTCGACGCATCAATGAAACTACAGAATTTTTTTTGTTTCTCCCTGTGTATGGTTCAAAAGCCAATACGTAACCGGAGTTAGATTCCACTAAAATATATATTTTCATTCCATACTTTTCAGGCTTATTTTTCATATAAACCCTGAAATGTATACGGCCACGGAAAGGACACATGCCTTCATCTACAGTCAGGTTTTCTGAAGGAATCAAAGAATTTCTAAATCTGTTCTGAAGGTAATCTACATAAGGTCTTATTTTGAATAAGGGGTCATGATTTGGTTCATTACGGGGAACGTATTTTTCATTGTTGTTGAGATGGAGCATTGACAAAATAGAAGAAAATCTGTCGCGCGACATTATTTTTCCAGCAAACGGAGTGTGGATAAATGGTCTTTGGCTCCAGTATTTTTTCAAGTCTGATTTGCGTATAACATACATGTGCAGTATTATTGAAAAGAACCCATACAACTCATGGAGTTTGACTGTTGTCCATTTCTGCGATACGAGGTGCTATCGGAAAGTTCCCGGACTGTACTTGGCACGGCTGTTGGACGTGACTGTATACAACGTGGCGTCCCAGTGTCCGATTCCGTAATACGTAATGAGTCAGTCTGCCGAGTTTCGTTGCATTGTGAGGTTGTGTTCGGTCTACGCGTTGTGTTTTGTAATCATGTGTTAACGTTCATTTGCTAATTTTATGATGGCTGATAAATTCGAGCAACGCGCGTGCATTAAGTTTTGTTTTAAACTTGGTAAATCGCCTACTGAAACTTTTGCAATGCTTCGAGAAGCTTTTGAAGAACATTCCCTACACAGAACACAGGTTTTTGAGTGGTACGCTCATTTCAAGGCCGGCAGAATGTCACTTGAAGATGATCACCGTTCAGGACGACCTTCCACGAGCAAAACGGATGAAAATGTTGAAAAAATTCGACAACTCATTCACGAAGACCATCGTCAAGCAATCCATGAGTTGTGTACAAGTGCCGGAATAAGCTATGGAAGCTGTCAAGAAATTCTAACTGAAAATTTAGGCATGCGTCGTGTTGCTGCGAAATTCGTCCCTCGGCTTTTGTCTGTGGATCAGAAACAGCGCCGTGTTGATGTGTGCAGTGAACTCAGAGAAACGTCTGAAAATGACCCTACCTTCATCTCCAGGGTCATAACCGGTGATGAAAGCTGGTTTTATGGTTATGATCCAGAAACAAAACAGCAGTTGTCACAGTGGAAAAGTCCACAATCACCGAGACCAAAAAAAGCACTGCAGGTCAGAAGTGCAACAAAAACCATGCTCATTGTGTTTTTCGACATCAAAGGCATTGTCCATCGCGAGTTCGTGCCAGCTGGTGTTACAGTGAACTCAGATTTTTATTGTGACGTTTTGAGGCGGCTGAGACAAAATGTGCGACGAAAAAGGCCCAAATTGTGGGAAGACCAAAACTGGCTGTTGCATCACGACAATGCACCTGCTCACGCTTCACTGAAAACAACAGAGTTTTTGACCAAAAACAATATGGCCACCGTCCCACACCCTCCATATTCACCAGATTTAGCCCTCTGTGATTTTTCTCTGTTCCTGAAAATAAAAATTCACATGAAAGGTGACCACCGTTTTGACACTGTAGAAGACATTAAGAAAAAAACGCAGGAGGTGCTTGACAGCCTTCAGCAAAAGACTTTTTTTGACACTTTCCACGCATGGAAACAACGCTGGATTCGTTGTATCAATTCGCAGAGAGACTACTGTGAAGGAGATGGGAGCCATTAATGGCCTAGGTAAGCAAAAAGAATTTATTAGACCTAGTCCGGGAACTTTCTGATAGCACCTCGTATACTGTGTGGTTTCAGTTTGTTTGAGCCCCTGAGCCTTGCGATGGTAGTGCTAGCATATCTGTTCTTTTCACTTTTTATTTTGTTTACAATTTCTGAATCAAAAAAGTGTAGAAAGAAATCAAGGGGTGAAGATTGTGAATCAAGTGGGGCAGAGATATAAGAATCTTCCTCAAATATGGGTCTGTTTGGAGCGTTGTGGATAGCTTGGGAAGACCATTCGACATTTCCTGGAAATGAGCAGTCTTCTATAGGGACATACGAAATTTGTACTGGTTCCCCCCCATGCTGTGTACCATTATATTGAGAAACATGACTCTCATTGTTTACAGAAATATTGGATGCACCATCCGACACATCAGGAAGCTCTTCTGCAAAGAAGAAAAGAAGCAAGATAAGCATTTGATTTTGAAATGGTTATTTTCAATTGTGTGTCTGCAATTGTTTTTATAGGGATGAATATGATTTGTAAATTAAAAATAAAAAAAAAAAAACGAAAAGTGTTGGCTGTAAAAAGCCTGCAGTTATAAGCCTGTAACTAACAATCATTTCTAGTGAATTCAGCTAGAGAATAATAGTCAGTAGGCCTAAATAAGGAAGTATAAGTGTTTTTTATAAATCGAAAGTGAGGACATCACGCTATACTTTTACCTATATGTATAAAAGTATTCAAAATTTCTGGTGTAACAAAACAGCCCACTAATTTTTATAGCAAAAATAGTTCTAATAAAGATAGGTGTAGTGAACACGAATCAGTCATATAAGACACAATGAAATGGGTCAATTTATAAGAAACAAACAAAAATTCAGACACAAACTTACCAATACAATCTTCAACTTCTTCATCCGTATCACAACTGTCACTAACAAAGCCTTCAGAACCCAAATCTTCACACAGAATATCACGTATTTCATCTTCCGTCAAGTAGCGAGAAGCCATTTTCCGCGCGCCGACCATGTGGCTTGGTTACGTACAGTGTGTTGGGTACAACATACAAAAAGAAAGCTACTGTTGTGTTCAGACTCTGATTGCTGCTGCCATCTACATTTGAAAATGTTAACTACTAATACTGCTATCGTTTCATTGTGACTAACAGCGAGCGGGAGCCGTATTACGTTTATTACGCAGTTAGATACGCGACTGCGACCTATGCCCGCACTTCATCTTTATGGGACTCTACGGTACTGTGGGCAGTGCCCGCAGCTCGTCTTGAATGTGTTAATATTTATAGTGTGTATAATGTGGATGTTTATAGTGTGTATACGTAACCTAGAAAGGTAAGTTAGGCCTACTAAATATTTTTCTCATTATTATAATTATGCATATTATGTATATTGTATATTCCTAAGCATTTCTAGAATAAAAATATGTCCTAGTAAATAAACAGAAGGAAACCAATGAGTTTCCAGTTATTACATTAGCCTACATTTTTTATTTTTATATTATATATTTCTAAGAAATGCTTTCTTTACTGTCGTCTTATATTAGATGATCATCACTCTACACTATAGGTTTTAGTAAAATTTCGCGTATATAGTGTATGTTATAAAAACGAGCGTGTAGTGTGTATTGTTTTTGTGTTCGTGCGTGTACATAATATAATGTGTATTTATATAATAATTTTAATGTGCGAGATGCAGGTGAAATAATAGTGAATGCTCAATATTCTCTTTTTAATCGAGTATTTTAAAAATTATTGATCTAAACATGCAATTGATCATTTTTAAAGTGCGCTCTGATAAAGTAATGATTAAAAAAGTGCGCATCGATAAAATAATTGTAAAAAAGAATTAAACGTGAAATTAATACTTTTTTAAAAGTGCGTTTCGATTTTAATTTAAAAAGAATTAAACATATATTTAATACTTTTCAAAAGTATTAAATAGAAGGTTAAATCTTTTTTGCATAATAAAGCACTCTTTTGGGTTGACAGCTCATTTTGGAAAGTGTATCATTGTTTTACTATAAATAAGAATTAACTCTGTTTTTTTTTAACTGAAAATTATTATGTTAGGCCTAATTATTTTTTGTACTGCCAACTATGAAAGTCCTTAACCTATTCAATAAAGATTGTGACATTTTTTCTTTTCCAGTTATTAAAATAAAATGAAGATCTTACACTTTTGACTGAATTTTGGTTGAACAATATATCCCAAGATTTCAAATAAGAAAAATGTCCTCAAAGCAATCAGGGGCTCAAAGGCGGAAAATGGGAAGGGAAGCTGAAGCAGCTCATGAAGTACTGCTTAGTAAAGTTCCTAAATTAACAAGTTTTTTTATGCCCGCCTCGTCTTCATCTGTAGCTCTGCCAAATGACGAACTGCATTGTAATTCAACTAATAATGTAGAATCTCACCATTCCAAAAATTTCAGTACAAACCAACAAGACGCTCAAGATAATCCACTGACAGCTAAACATGAAACTACCCATACTTTTGAGGTAGACGATGTTCTCACTGATTGTGAATCTGAATCTATTACTAGTAGTTCTGAACGTCAATTATCCAATGACCCATCAACTTGGCCTGAGCACCTATCAGTGAGAGAAAGAGACATTATTGCAATGATGGAGCCAATACCTTTTTTGGCAAATGATAAAGAGTACCCACGGATTGACAAACGCCATTTTTCCAATGAATTTCAATACATAATTGCAGAAAATGGTGAAAGAATTAAACGTAGGTGGCTTGTGTACTCTCGAACGGCAGACACAGCTTTTTGCTTGCCTTGTCGTTTATTTGAACCTTCCATTCAATCTTTTTTTGGAAAGAAAGAGAGATTTAACAAATGGAGAAAATTTTGTGAACGAGCAAAATCGCACGAGACATCACCTGGACATTTTCTTAATACTCAAAAGTGGATTGATGCCGAGAAAAGGTTGAAGGGAGATAAAGCTATTGATCAACAGCTAATAGACCAAATAAATGTTGAAACAGAAAGATGGAAAAGTATTTTAAAACGAGTTATATCAGTAATAATGTTTCTGGCCGAAAATAATATAGCTTTTAGAGGATCTTCAACAAAGCTTTTCACAAAGAATAATGGCAATTTTCTTGGCCCCATCCAGTTTCTGGGGCAGTTTGACCTGACAATGAAAGAACACTTACGACAGATCGAAGCTAAAGAACAGCGGGTCCAAATGTTAAGCGTTAAATCCAAAATGAAATTATTAACGTACTTGCTCAGCATGTCAAGGAAGACATCATCAAAAAAATACATTCTGCAAAATACTTTTCTGTGATCATGGATTGTACGCCAGATGTCAGTCACAAGGAACAAACGTCACTAACAATTCGTTATGTTCATGAAGAAAATGAAACTAATGGTGAAATAGTCATCCAAGAAAGCTTCATAGGTTATACTGTTGCTGAAGAGTCGACAGGTGAAGCTCTCTCAAATCTTTTGAATCAAGAAATTGAATCTTGTGGACTTGATCTCAAAAACTGCCGAGGACAAAGGGTATGATAATGGGGCCAACATGGCTAGAATACAAAAAGGTGTTCAAGCTAGGATATTGTCAAACTACCCGTTAGCCTTCTATACGCCTTGCGGCTGTCATAGTCTCAACTTAGTTGTCTCTGATGGAGCAAAGACATCGGTAAAATCTACACTACTATTCGGTGTTTTGCAACGAATATACACAATATTTGCAGGATCCCCAAAGCGTTGGTGTATAGTAAGCGACCATGTTCAAGGCTTCACGCAGAAGCAAGTATGTGAAACCAGATGGGAAGCACGGATTAATTCTGTCTCTGCCGTTCTTTACCAGTATGGCAGTGTTATAAAATCACTAGAACAGCTAAGTGAAGACTCAAATGACGCTACAATATCATCAGAAGGAAAGTCTTTGCAGATTCACATGGAAGACTTTTCTTTTCTGGTGTGCTTAGTCATATGGCACGATTTACTGTTTCAAATAAACATCGTGAGCAAAACATTCCAGAACAAAAGTGCTGACATTGCTTTGGCCACAAACCAGTTAAAGGCTTGCATGGATTTTGTAAAGCAGTTCCGAGAAAGTGGATTGAATGATTCTATAGCAAAAGCAAAAGAAATAGCCAAAGACCTTGACATTGATTCTACATTTCAGACAAAACGACCAAGGATGAAGAAAAACATGTTTTCTTATGAAAGTAAAGGTGAATACAACCCAACCCCTGAGGATATGTTTAAAAGAGATGTTTTTTTGCCACTGGTAGACACAATACTGACGTCTTTAAAAGATAGGATGGATAAGTTTTCTATCCACAAATCAAAATGGGGATTTTTATTTGATTTGAAGCATTTGCCAGAAAAGAAAGAACTTGAAGAACTTTGCATCAGCTTGCAAGATCACCTTACTGTAAATAATGTTTCTGACATAAATGGCAAGGACCTTTACAATGAACTTTCGCATGTAAACGCTCTGACAAATGAAACCCCAAATGAAAAGCAAATGTCTCCTCTGGAAGCCTTAAGAATTATAAAGAAAACTGATCGAAGAGACCTATTCACTAACCTGTGGATTTCCCTCCGTATTCTCCTCACTATTCCAGTTTCAGTGGCAACTTGTGAGCGTAGCTTCAGCAAATTAAAACTAATAAAAACTTACTTGCGTTCATCAATGATGCAAGAAAGATTATCCTCGCCCACAATACTTGCCATCGAGAATGAAGTCACCAAACAACTCAACATGGATGACATTATTGCCAATTTTGCAAAAATGAAAGCAAGAAGAATTCCAATTTAAAGTATATAGCAGTACTAGCAAAGGCAGACCCGTAATATTGTTCTCGTACTAATTTAAAATGCTTTGATTTAATCTCCATTTGGAATGTAATTTTGTTTCAAAGTGCAATTTGACACGTAACACAATATACTATATCTTTTAAGCCCTTTGTGTATATAGGCCTACTAAATAATTAACAAATTATAAAAAACTCAATTTCTTTATTTTTAGCTATAAATAATTAAATACAATCACGTTCTGTGGAAATTTTTTATTGTTTCTGTTCTTATTTACCTAACATTCATGACTACTAGTTGTAACAGTACAGATTTACCTGTACCAGAATAATGGTATGAGGCATATTGTCATTGTAAATTTTATTGTGTTCATACATATTAACAAGGGCAAGGTTAGTTTACCCAAGTCCCAGTAGATACGCAAATTCACCAGAGGGGAGCCAATCCAAGGTCAGCAGAGTACGAGTGAAATTAAGCAAGTGTAATGGCGGTTTAGGCGCTACAAATTGACAGTTCTTCAAAAGCAGTCAGCGAGCACATACGCTTGCCGTTTACAGTGGGCAGTTCTCTGCCGAAAATGTAACATTTACTTTATAAAATGATATAATCAGCATCAGAGTTAACAATTACTATTAGTAGAAGCAGTGCACTTAACAAAAATGTATTTAAATTAAAATCAATGGGAAAATGACAACACTAAAACCGGCCGAACACCTGCCAACCGCCAGGAACAGCTAAGGAGGAATCTACGCCACATCAGTTTCAGGAAAGCCCTATATTAATGTTATCTAAATTCAAAATTACAAAATGAGCTCAAATTTCACAAATATGTTTAAATTCAAGTAAGTGAGAAAGTGAGCGTGCAAGTCTATGTTGATCAACGTAATATAACCTGAGGCGTTGATTTGTGATAATGGTTAACCAGTATTATTATTAACATACAAAGAAAGTTATGATTTTGTTTATGATGATAATAACAAGGCTAAAGGAAGTAGTTTACATCAAATCAGAAAGTATATTTAATTAACCTTGAACAAGGTCAAGTGCGGAATCTGTTATGTTTCAAATAAAGTCCCTGTTCTGGGCGCAATCTGTTATGTTTCGCTTTAACTGGATTATTAATAAACATATATGTCGGATAATTATGTGTGTCTTATTGTATTTACATAATCTGAACCACACCTTTGGTGGAAACACGTGCTCAGTTTTTTCAAAGTACATTAGGCTTTTCGGGTCCAGAGTTGCGTTAAGCAGAAAGAGGCTGAGGTTGTTGGGTATAGAAATAACATAACACACCAGATAAGGCTAACGAATTTGGTTTTATTTTGTTAAATATGTTGCAAATTGATACAAGAATAACCAACAATAATTATTCAGATTCAAAATGGCGGCGATGGTATTCCGCACTTGACCTTGTTCAAGGTTAATTAAATATACTTTCTGATTTGATGTAAACTACTTCCTTTAGCCTTGTTATTATCATCATAAACAAAATCATAACTTTCTTTGTATGTTAATAATAATACTGGTTAACCATTATCACAAACCAACGCCTCAGGTTATATTACGTTGATCAACATAGACTTGCACGCTCACTTTCTCACTCTCTCACTTACTTGAATTTAAAAATATTTGTGAAATTTGAGCTCATTTTGTAATTTTGAATTTAGATAACATTAATATAGGGCTTTCCTGAAACTGATGTGGCGTAGATTCCTCCTTAGCTGTTCCTGGCGGTTGGCAGGTGTTCGGCCGGTTTTAGTGTTGTCATTTTCCCACTGATTTTAATTTAAATACATTTTTGTTAAGTGCACTGCTTCTCCTAATAGTTATTGTTAACTCTGATGCTGATTATATCATTTTATAAAGTAAATGTTACATTTTCGGCAGAGAACTGCCCACTGTAAATGGCAAGCGTATGTGCTCACTGACTGCTTTTGAAGAACTGGGGCGGAGGCAGACACAATTATTATGTAAAACAGCGGTGTCTGACGTCATGGTGCATTGTTCTTTTCGCCAACGCCCGGTATAACACGTAATTGTTTTATGTCGTCATTGTTTGGTGGTGACGATTTGTTTCAGTGGGCCAATGAAAAGTTCGTATTGTCAATTTGTAGCGCCTAAACCGCCATTACACTTGTTTAATTTCACTCGTACTCTGCTGACCTTGGATCGGCTCCCCTCTGGTGAATTTGCGTATCTAATGGGACTTGGGTAAACTAACCTTGCCCTTGTTAATATGTATGAACACAATAAAATTTACAATGACAATATGCCTCATACCATTATTCTGGTACAGGTAAATCTGTACTGTTACAAAACCCCCTCAATGAAAGGTTTAGTGTCGAGACACAAAAACTTTCATTGACTCATTCATACGTTCTAAAAGGATCAGTTCAGATATGTGCCTCAACCCCCTGTAGTATTAATATAAAATAAAATCTCAATCACTTACCCTTGGTCCTATAGTGTCGATCGTACCTGTCTGACCTTACTGGACTTCTCCTGAGAGATCCCTACACCATAAGGCCATGAGGCACTGCACGCTCCTGTTCTGTCGCTCCGGCCAGCGCAGGACCGCGGTCACCACACCATAAAACTCTGAAACATTCAATACAAAATTTTAAAATAGTGGCCTCATTTATCTACATATCCGCAACTGATATGTCTCCTCTTAGATGCATTGGTTTGTGATTAGAGGCGTTGGTTTTATTTATTTATAAAAATTCAAACAACACAATAAAATATAACAAGATTTAAGATAGATCATCCTTCTACCTTGCAACACTCCTATATATTTTTTATCAATTGCTCTGACTCCAGTCAATATCAATTTGCTTCTTTCATCATAAGAAATTATACTCTTATACTAAACACAAAACAACTTTAACTCTCAAACAACAACTACTATTTTTTATTCATTTGTTTCACATAACATCAGTATATTTATCTATCATGGCAGTACTTCAAAACTATCTAAACTTCTTTACTCATTTTCTTTACGGTAATTTTCCCCTTTTATAACAGAATCATTTCTAGAGATTTGTTACCCTAACATAAAATTTAATATTATTATTGTCACTACACTTGTAGTAACCTCCTGACCACACACACTATCATCAACATAATAAAACACAATAAAACATTGTACATCATAAGCATTAAACACTAACATTGAACAATTCACATTACTTAATTCATATTTACACAACTTGTAGCAGAACTTTAATAAGACATTACTATTTTTATCAATTCTCTATTCAACTTTTAAATTAGTCAACATTCCTTTATATCATTAGATTCTATACAAAAAAATTTTAAATTCATCATTTACCTTTCTGTTACATTACCTTCCTACCATGAATTCTCTTTCTAACCCTTTTTCCTTATTAGTTTGGGTGACTCTCTATTATTCACTATTCTCTATATCTTATTTTGGCATTGTCAATCTAACCTTACTCACCTCTTTTTCACTATTAACAACCGCTTCTAACCATTAACATATTATGACACCAATATCTCTATAATGACCCCCTTCACAAATCCCATTTAAAACCTCTGGCACCGCTCATTTTGTCTTTTATAAGGATGTATATTACCTACCTGGCCATATCCATTCCGAACCCTTTGCCCTCCACCAAATATCGGCAAACACTCTAACCCAAAATTGCTCCGCCTGCCACAACGCTGCACGCTGGTCCCTTGCCATGTCGCTCGTTGATCACTCCTTAACACCGGATCCTTACAACAAAATATCATCATCAACAACTATAATTATATATATACCATTCACATTACTCACCTCTACATATAATCACTAACCACTGTGTCCCTAAAATATCTAACACCTCTTTATATATTATCAGCATCTCAACACTTTATTTTCCCTAACTCCCATTAACTCTATTTAACTAACTCCAATGCCCTTATTTATCACTATTACCCAAACTCTTTACAACATTTCACCTTAATATACCATTAGAAAATTCATCACTCACCTACTAACAACAATACATCTCCAGATCCAAATATATTATATGCGTAATCATTTACTAACCCTTAGACTCTGAATTCCATAATTGTTTAAAATCATTATTAAACTTCCTTCAATTATTTAAAATTCTACAATACATGTTTACATAAAAAATACACAACAGCAAAATTACACAAATATACTGACATTACTATACACAAAAATATACAATCCACATAATCATTAAATCATTTACCAAAACTCAGTCATAAACAGTCCATCTTAAAAAACACTGTTCACATAATTAAATGTTCATAACACAATTAGAACAGCTAACCTCCATCGTCAAATAATAATCGAACCTTAAAACTATATACATGGTTTAATATTAGATATTTCATCTTATTATTATACATATATATACCATTCGAATTTTTATCATTATTCTCAAACTCATTTAACATGTCATGATTGGTCATTGTCCTGTCACCTTCTGTATAATAAGTCATAATTCGGTATTTTATATTATCGTTGTTCTCATTCTCTCCTACTACTTCAGTCTCATCGCAAGGTAAGTACTTGTTATTATTTTCACTTCTCTCTCCACCTAACCTTTCTATACTCTCTTCATAATTTCTACATATCTTAAAAATTTCTACTTCTCTTTTTCTCTCAATATATCCCTCACTATCATACCATCTCTCATAACCCTTCAAAACACACTATCATTCCATTATCATTATATTCTATTCCCCATAAAACCTCATTATTACTACCAACCTCCACACTATTATCTCCTATTACTATATTTTTATTTATTTTATCATCATTTCCACTACTACTTACCTTGTCATCTTTGTTCAATTCTAATTTGTCTATTACTTTCTCATTTTCTAATTCTATTTTGTCTAACTTTGTACCTATTTCACTTAATCTTTTGTCCAAATTGCAACCTTGTTTCTTAATTTCTTTTTTGATGTCGTTAAATTGTACATCAAATTGATTTAATTTCTCATTAAAATTATCTAGTTTAGTATCAAATTTGACGCTCTGCTCATTGAAAAGCAGTTTCATCATTTTTATTATGTCATTCTCTTCCATTCTGTTATTTACTATAGGCGTTGAGTTCGCTTGTGGTGCGCTCAACATCAATGATTCTGTATTTGTATTTTCTACGTTAATGCTTTCGTTATCTGCCATTTTGTCGTACTGATGGTACTAAATTTTGTTTTATTTGCTATGTGCGTCTCTTTATACTATATGTAACTTCCATATATAACCTCTCTTTTTATGCTTATTTCTCTACCCTTCTACCTCTGCTTTTCTGCTTATTTATATAATTTTTATTTTATATAAAGTCACCGTTCGGGCAGCCATCTGTTATGTTTCAAATAAAGTCCCTGTTCTGGGCGCAATCTGTTATGTTTCGCTTTAACTGGATTATTAATAAACATATATGTCGGATAATTATGTGTGTCTTATTGTATTTACATAATCTGAACCACACCTTTGGAGGAAACACGTGCTCAGTTTTTTCAAAGTACATTAGGCTTTTCGGGTCCAGAGTTGCGTTAAGCAGAAAGAGGCTGAGGTTGTTGGGTATAGAAGTAACATAACACACCAGATAAGGCTAACGAATTTGGTTTTATTTTGTTAAATATGTTGCAAATTGATACAAGAATAACCAACAATAATTATTCAGATTCAAAATGGCGGCGATGGTATTCCACACTTGACCTTGTTCCAGGTTAATTAAATATACTTTCTGATTTGATGTAAACTACTTCCTTTAGCCTTGTTATTATCATCATAAACAAAATCATAACTTTCTTTGTATGTTAATAATAATACTTGTTAAGTTATTATCACTATTAAAATATATAAAAAACCAAATTACTTTCACCTACCTGCAAAGGTCCTATCTGGGTCCAGAAATCCGATTCACACGAACCACAGATGCAAACGTGTTTCATAGGTTAGTGAAATAATTGACTCTACACATCGTTAAGAAGAGAATTGATAATTTTAATTTTGTCAAATCATTTAAGAAAACGGTTTATAAACTTTACCTTTGAAATAAATTAGTTAGAAAATATATATTGGTTGTTACATGATCATCCTTAAACTAACTTACGCTACGCTTACCTTACTGTTTCAAACACACACACTCACAAAACTGCCCAGCCTGCATATTTTGTATACCCCAAACACACACACACAAAATTTATTTCTCCCTTAACACATTTTTTATAATCCCCCTACGTCGACCACGCGGTCATCGCGCGCCCACACCAAGTCCTCGTTCACGTGTCCAAAAAAAAAAAAAACTATTAGTTCATCTTCTTCATTTCGACTCACTCACAACGGTTGCTATTTCACTCGTGCACTTTTGACTAATATTCCATATTTTAACGGTGAGGTCGGCCGACCTTGGAAAGAAAACTGTTAACAAAAAATTTAGATGGACCGCATGCGGTCTGTTGGTAAGAGGTACTGGGCAGAAGTTTTTTCTCGGTTCCCTCTCCACAGTTTTTCAATACGGGAACTCACTGCCTTGGGCGTCGTCGCCGAAGCTTCGGCCCATGCCATGCATGTAGTTTTTTGGGTTAACATGGTCAACGATTTCAATTAGGCACAGGCTGACGTCATTGTAGAGGCCGGACTTAGACAGCACTTCCTGCCGCTCAAAAGCACATTGCTGAATTTTACTCGCCCCAAGACATCCTGTTTTGTGGCTGGACGCGTCACTCGAGCTCGTGGTTGTACAGTTGCGTATGTGCGCTGCCACACAAGTACGGATTTCTGAGAATTTTGAAGGAGGTAAATTCTTCGCTCGCCGCGTTACACAATAACGACTGCGTATCGCCTTTGTCTCAAACTGTTCAGTTAACATGTGGTCTGTTACAATGGAATGAATTTGGTTGCACCATAATTTTCACAATTTTTAGACAAGCCCGCCCAAAATGAAATAAATAAATATATAAATGCCCCTTACTGAAAGAAAATAAAGTGACCCCAAAATTGACACGCTACAATACCCCCTCGATGAGAATTCTGCTGTTCACAACAGAAGAAATCTCATCGATAACCCCGAAGAGGACCGGTGAGGAACTGTTGCCAACAACCCCCTGGTTCTTAATCTGCATGGGTACACGACCCCCCGGGCTCAGCGACCATGGACTCATCTGAACGAGATCACTGGACTTCTCCATAAGAGATCCCAACACCGAGAAATCGAACAGACTCGTACCACAGCACACCTCACTTTCTAACATGCTACCCCCAAAATCCTCAATCCCTGGCTCAAAGTATTCCAGATCCTCTACCGATATGGTTCCCCTTTTATGCAAACTGGGCTGCCTTTAGCAGGTACTGGGCTCACACATACTCACATTACTTGTTGCCATAACTCATTGAGAAAAAAAATTCTTTTAAAATTTATTAAAAATTTAAAAAAAATTCAAAAATCAAAAAAAATAATATTTTATCAAAAAAATTCTCTTCCTTGTTTTTCTAATTTTTGTTTCAAATGACTTAACCTAGACATTTCTACTAATCTAAACACATCCTTACTCTAACATGAGAACCACTTATAGTCTACCAATACAATGCAATACAATAAAATAAACACGGTTAATACACACATAATAAAATAATCATTACTCAAAATTATTTACCAGCTGGCAGGCGAAAAATCAAGATTTTTTTTTCCAAAAATTTTAAAATTCAAAAAAAAATTTAATTTCATTTAAATGTTTCCTCTCTATGTAAAATTATTTAGAAATCGGTTTAAATTAATTAGATGAACAAATTGAATTGGCTTCCTACTACACAAGCCTAGTATGTTTGTGACCTCATCAGCTGATCTAAACTAGGTCAAGTTCCAGACCCTTGACCTACATATGTTATGTATACTTTCTGAAAATACATACAACTGTAATAATCTAATGTGAAACCCAAAATATAAAAAAAGAAAACATTTAAAACAAACAAAATATTAATATAAATGATGAGCAAATTGACCTTTAAATTATTTACAATAAACAATTCTTAACTTTACATTACCAAATTCTGTCAAAATTCTGTCACTGGTTTAAAAAATGAAAATTTTATATCTTTATTATAAATCCCTCTCTTTATTTGACAATCTCCTTTTATGTCTTTATGAAATTATAAACATTCCCTTTTAATTTCATTTGAACTGTTATTAATTAACCATCAATTATTTATCCTTTGATTCTATGTAATTCCAATTTATTATTAACCTTCCTGTTACATTATATCTCTGAGTACCTTTCTACTATGAATTTTCTATCTAACTATTCACATTTTAATCATTGCTTAATCTGGGTGACCACTGTATTCTCTATGCTTTCAATTGAATAGACATTTTAATATTACTCCCTTTCTTACTAACAACCACTATTAACCATTTATGACACCAATCTCTCAATTATAAATACCTTTCACTAATTCCACTTACCTCTGGCACCGCTCATCTTTGTACTAGGATGTGTGTTCCCTACCTGGCTATACCCATACGAGTCAATGCCCCTCCAAAATATCGGCAAACACTCACTCAAACTACTCTATTCCCGCCACAACGCCGCACGCTGGTCTCTCGCCTTACCACCTCACCCTTACTACAAAATATCATCAACAAATATGTTTATATCTCATTCACATTACTCATCTCTACATATACTCACTACTACTGTGTCCCGAAAATATCTAACACTATCTCTGTGTGTTACCTGTATTTCAAAATTCTTATTCCCTTTAACTCCCATTTACTTTAATTCTACTTAACTCACCTGTCTTATTTCATTATCACCCAAAATCTGTTTTCAACATTTTACCTTGATATAGCCCTAAAAAATTCATCACTTCTTCCCTTATAATAACATACCTCAATTTGAACACATTATCTATTTAATCATCTACCAATCATTATAGAATCTTAATTTCATAAAATCATTTAACTTCATTCTCAAACTTTCTTTTATACAACCTTAATTAAGTAATTATTTTTCAATTATTTAATTCAATTATTTAACAGTTCACAATTATTTTCATCGCTTAATTAGTCTGTCAACTTTTTATAATTATTGGTAATTTATACTGGTTAATTGCAAATTTAATTTAACTGATAATTAATGTTATCAATTTCTTCTACATGTACACATTGTTTACATAACACATAGTATACCATAATGTAATACACAAATACACTTAACATAATGACAGTAACACATAAAAAAAATATACAGTCCAATTTATTACTTCTTATCATTACAAATCGTTCCATAAGATAATGCACTTCAAAACCATATTATTCATATAAGTAAATGTTCATGAACAATAAACAATACACAATTACCCCATATCGTCAAATAATAGTCTAATATATTTGTAACATAGATCATTCTTATTTATATCAAGTTTATTAATATTATTATAATAAACCACTACTTCTACGTCATTCCTTATCCCTTTTATTGGTTCATATACTTGTTCAATATTGGTCAATTTTGTCCAGTCTCCGTTGGTATTATCTGTTAACATTAGGTAAGTTATATTATCACCATTCACCTCATCTACTGCTATCTCAGTTTCACTATACGGTAAGTACTCATTCTTTTTATTATTATTTCTCTCTATGTCTAAGCTTTCTACGAATTCTTCATAATTTCTCTTTACTTTAAATATCTCTATTTCTCTCTTTCTCTCTCTCTCAAAATATTTCTCACCATCATGCCAAGCTACACACTCTCTCTCAAAACATGCAGGGGACACTAATTCATCATTTTGGCACCACCTATGAAGTGCACAAAAAACCAAGGGAAATTTATCTGTAGACCTATACTTTTCCAAATACTCACGTGAAGCTATTTCTTCACCCCCCACTACAACATTACGGGAAAAATCTACCCCCTGCATCCACTCTACCTGTAAATTCTTTCTACTCTCTCTCTCTAATTCATCACACACAAACATCTTATTAACTTCTACTCTTTCTACAATTACGTTATCACTTTCAACATCTACACAAACATTTTCTAACACCATATTTTTATTTGTATTGTCATTTTTATTACTCGTAAACTCATTATTTAAATTATCATTTCCACTACTACTTACCCTGTCATCTTTGTTCGATTTTAATTTGTTTATTACTTTCTCATTTTCTAATTCTATTTCGCCTAACCGCGTCTCTATTTCACTTAATCTTTTATCATAAATACAGCCTTGTTCCTGAATTTCTTTTTTCACTTCATCAAATTGCATGTTAAGATTATTTTGGATATTTCTAATTTCATTTTTCTGTTCGCTAAATTTTTCATCTAGGTTACTAAATTTCTCATCTAGGTTACTAAATTTCTCATCTAGGTTACTGAATTTCTCATCGAACTTATTATTTTGTATATTAAAAAGTGTCTGCATCATTTTTACTATTTGATTTTCGTCAGCCCTGTTAATCGGGACTGGCGTTGATTGAATAATTTCTCCACTCATAATTTGTGATTCAGTTGCGCTTGTCTGGCTTTCATTGGTATTGTCAGCTAGACTGACGTTCTCGTTATCTGCCATTTTAACTTTTGTTTAAATATCTCTATTACTTTCAAAAAAAATGTTTTCGTATAATAAATATTACACATTCATATTATATCTAAAATTATTGTAAAATTTTCTACCTCATGTTAATTTTGCGTAAGTTATTGCATTTTTATTTTATTCCGCCAACCCTAAAACACACGCTTGCATCTTCGTAGGTGTGGAATTTAACTTTTAACAATAAATTAAATTCGTTCCTGTTCGGGCGCCATTTGTTAAGTTATTATCACTATTAAAATATATAAAAAACCAAATTACTTTCACCTACCTGCAAAGGTCCTATCTGGGTCCAGAAATCCGATTCACACGAACCACAGATGCAAACGTGTTTCATAGGTTAGTGAAATAATTGACTCTACACATCGTTAAGAAGAGAATTGATAATTTTAATTTTGTCAAATCATTTAAGAAAACGGTTTATAAACTTTACCTTTGAAATAAATTAGTTAGAAAATATATATTGTTTGTTACATGATCATCCTTAAACTAACTTACGCTACGCTTACCTTACTGTTTCAAACACACACACTCACAAAACTGCACAGCCTGCATATTTTGTATACCCCAAACACACACACACAAAATTTATTTCTCCCTTAACACATTTTTTGTAATCCCCCTACGTCGACCACGCGGTCATCGCGCCCACACCAAGTCCTCGTTTACGTGTCCAAAAAAAAAAAAAAAAAAAACTATTAGTTCATCTTCTTCATTTCGACTCACTCACAACGGTTGCTATTTCACTCGTGCACTTTTGACTAATATTCCATATTTTAACGGTGAGGTCGGCCAACCTTGGAAAGAAAACTGTTAACAAAAAATTTAGATGGACCGCATGCGGTCTGTTGGTAAGAGGTACTGGGCAGAAGTTTTTTCTCGGTTCCCTCTCCACAGTTTTTCAATACGGGAACTCACTGCCTTGGGCGTCGTCGCCGAAGCTTCGGCCCATGCCATGCATGTAGTTTTTTGGGTTAACATGGTCAACGATTTCAATTAGGCACAGGCTGACGTCATTGTAGAGGCCGGACTTAGACAGCACTTCCTGCCGCTCAAAAGCACATTGCTGAATTTTACTCGCCCCAAGACATCCTGTTTTGTGGCTGGACGCGTCACTCGAGCTCGTGGTTGTACAGTTGCGTATGTGCGCTGCCACACAAGTACGGATTTCTGAGAATTTTGAAGGAGGTAAATTCTTCGCTCGCCGCGTTACACAATAACGACTGCGTATCGCCTTTGTCTCAAACTGTTCAGTTAACATGTGGTCTGTTACAATGGAATGAATTTGGTTGCACCATAATTTTCACAATTTTTAGACAAGCCCGCCCAAAATGAAATAAATAAATATATAAATGCCCCTTACTGAAAGAAAATAAAGTGACCCCAAAATTGACACGCTACATACTGGTTAACCATTATCACAAACCAACGCCTCAGGTTATATTACGTTGATCAACATAGACTTGCACGCTCACTTTCTCACTCTCTCACTTACTTGAATTTAAACATATTTGTGAAATTTGAGCTCATTTTGTAATTTTGAATTTAGATAACATTAATATAGGGCTTTCCTGAAACTGATGTGGCGTAGATTCCTCCTTAGCTGTTCCTGGCGGTTGGCAGGTGTTTGGCCGGTTTTAGTGTTGTCATTTTCCCACTGATTTTAATTTAAATACTGTAACAGTACAGAATTGTCTGTATCGGAATAATGGTATGTAGGGATATTTTTATTGTAAATTTTATTATAATCATGAAGTCTAAACAGGGCAAGTTAGTTTTGACACAAGTCCCAGTAATATGCAAATTCGCCAGAGGGGAGCCGATCCAAGGTCAGCGGCATACGAGTGAAGTGAAACAACGAAAATGGCAGTGTTAGGCGCTAAAAAGTGACAATACTGACTTTCTATTGGTCCATTGTAACGAATCGTCATCAAAAACACAATGACGATATAAAACCATTATGTATTAACCAAAGCAGTGGTTGGAAAACAATAGACAATGACGTCAGATGCACGACCACTTACATAACAATTACGTCTAACCCGGTCTCAGTCGTCAAAAGTAAATCAGGGAGCATACACGCTCTAACAGTAGTGGGCAATTTTCTGCCAGCAAAATGTAACATTTTATTGCTAAAATGTTCTACATAATATCACAGTAAACACTATAGTTAACTGCATGGAACTAGTATCGTCAAGGTCACACCGCTTACTTACAGCGTTGCCACTAAGCAACAGTTTCCCTTTCTTCCGAAAAATGCTACACTAGTAAGTAAGCCTACTTAATGTAAAGAATATAACAAAGTGAGAAAGTTTGTAATACATGCATTAGAGTACATTGTTACATTGTCAATAATTCTTAATAATAATTACATCACAATTAATATATTGTTAATAATTAATTAACAATTAATTTCCGTATCTTATACATAACATTCAATTCGACGCGTCAGCTATAGTTTGTTTGAACGAATTTTATACGCATCCTGTGTCTTAAGCTTGCCCCATTTAATTATTGAAGACACCGCACTATTCGTGACTCAGAAAAATATTCTATTTTTATTTCCTGCGCTGCTTATTAATAATTAAGTAAAAAAATTAGAACTATACTATAAGATGTTACATGCACAAGTAGCATAAAAATAATGGTATGTATAAACGTGAAACGAATTGGATTTCTTAAGAAAATAAGGATAATTTTATAAACAACAAATACAAATGTCTCATGAAATAAATTTAAAATTCCTTATTTATTTATATATATATATATATATATATATATATATATATATATATTAACTTAAATCTTTAAATATAGAATTTAAATTTATAATTCTATATTTTATGCATTGTCCTTACTAATTTTATAATTAAAATTTTCCTTATTTTATGAACTATAGAATTCCTTATGACTATTATCAATAAGCAGTATGTTGAAAAACTCACCTCTATTTAAGGTCACACAATTTATTACAAGTTTTATCACAAGTTTTATTGGGTTAGTCACACAATTATCACTTTGCAAAGTGATAGCACAGAGCACATTCATAACACTCCTGAAGAAAACACGCACACACGGTTTTTTATGTTTCAATAAAAATAGAAAATACTACACTTCGCTATAGACACGTTTACCACCTATATACACTTTTTAACACTCCTGCAGTATTCGTCTTCGGATTCACTGGACTCAGGTTCGCTGTCACTACTCACACGTAAGTGTATGATGAAGGGCTCCACTGTGGTGTCTCTCGTGCACTGCTTTGAGTAATCGGCTTCTTGTAGTGCCTCCGCATGTCTTACGCACTTCTCCCAGTCTTCCTGAGTTATCCTGTCCAAAGCTTCGTGTGCAAGTTGTTCAATATCGGCCAATCTGAAAGTCGTATTCTTGTTTGCAACATACCGTTTAACTTGGGCCCATATCAGCTCGATCGGATTATACTGACAATGATATGGTGGCAGGCGCACTACTGTATGTCCCATTTCATTTGCCAGTTGATCCAATTCGTACGTCTTCTTGCTTCTTGGCCGTTCGGATCTCTTCTTTAGAAAGAAGTTCATCCCTGGTTTCAGCTGTGGAAAATGAAATTCTCTTCTTACGCAGCCACTCCATGATATCCGCTTTACGCCAGTTTGAACATGGTGGTTTATCTATTTGTACAGAATGATAGCTGGCATTATCCATCACGATGACAGAGCCTTCTTCCAAGGAGCGCAACATACCAACAAACCAGGTCTTAAAAACTTCAGCATTCATTTCTGTGTGGTAGTCAGATGCAGCTGAATGCTTACTGCCACGAAAGACAAGTTTGGCACCTGCTATGAAACCTGTACTTGCGGATCCAGCATGTGCAATAATCAGCCGGCCACCTCTACCAGTAGGTACTTTCAGCCCACCGTTCCCTCTGGAGTCTTGCCAGATGTATTTATTCGTATGATTCTGTGATATCCAGGTTTCATCCAAATAAATTATAGGCCTGTTGTCCTCCGTACGATGTATATGCATGGTTCTCAAAAACTTCGCTCTCAAGGCAGCAATGTCTCTGCGCTCCATTAAAAATTTTCGTCCATCGTTGCACTTCTTAAATTTAAAACCAAGCACTTTCAGAAGGCGAAGTACGGAGGCTTCTGAACCAGAATAATTGATTTTCTGACAGAGATCAGCTCGAATTTTGCTTGCAGTGGGGTATTCCCCTCGGTCGTAATATTCTAGTACGGTCCTGCGGACTATTTGTTTATTAAAATCGTCCAGTTCAGTGTTTTTGTGTTCCCGTTTATACCCTTTCCTTGGAGAACTGAACACAACACTCACGCCTTGATCATCTGCCGAAGCAACGGTATTGCTAATACGTTGCACCGACTGTTCAGAAATGCCACAAGCTTCCGCTGTCAATTTTCGAACTTGTGCAAAGTTTATGTTCCTCCTGGCTTCTTCATTATACGCAAGATTTTTAAAAAACTTGTAAACGTTTGCTATGATGACTTTACTTTGTTTTCTAATGTCCTCTCGGCCCGCACGTACACCACCGCTGCTTGTACTCGAACTAAATGTAGGATACTGTTCCTCAATATCACTCATAATAAATACAAATTATTGAAATAAACTAATACACACACTGTCTACAATAAAGACGTCAACCGTTCACATGAAACGCACAAAATGTCTGTCAACAATACTAAGGACGATAAATATTTTGGATGTTTGTTGCTAATTCGTCTCTTCCTCACCTCGTCCACCCAACCTACTTGGAATGGGGTACTGTAACTGAAATGGGATTGGCTTTTGTCACAACAGCGACAATTTTGTTTACAGAAATTGCTCAGTCCTATTTATCTTTGTGCAACGGAAGAAAGGTAGTAGCGCGGGCAGTAAACATACACATTTTTGAGGGGATTGTAAAATGACAAAGGCATTCATAAAAGTGTCAGACAGCAATATTTACCGAAAAGACATGCCGACAGGGTATACGCAATGTGCATACCAAATGTGTACATATACCTAACAGAACTTCCGAACCATATGGCTTAGGAATGACCGTGTAGAGAACAAAAACAGATTCATTTACAAAAGGGAAAAGACCGTGAGTATGAAAAAATTAAAGCGACAACAGCAGGCAAGGTCAGCGTTCTCAGACAACTGTCAGTCTGTAGGATAACCGCCCATGAAGAAAACAGTAAAACTTTAATAAGTAAGTGCACTGTACGGAAATCACAAAATAACTGACCTAATGGTACTTCGTAAAGTTAGGGTGTGTATTGCTAAAAGGTTTAGATTCTAACATAAGAAAAACCAGCGCAGTATAAATAGTAGTTTCAGAGAACTGCAAATCGTAACAAAAAAAAAGCCAAAGAAACAGAAGAAACGCAAAGATAGAAATTCTGTAGATATTTACGCGACAACAAAAAATATGTTGCCGACTCACAAATTTTTAGAGCTCAAATACTGGCGCCCAGAATTTAACTGAGTAGTGTTACCCACAACTAATTATTCCTGATAAAACAAATTCATTTACGCGATACGCATAAATAAATTTGAAACGAAGAATATAATGTGGATGTATGAAATTTGTTTTCGTAACACTGCTAAAACGCTACACACTGTACTAGCTGGCAACAACGCTGGGCGAGGGGTGTGGAGGTGACAGGGAGAAGCAGTGAAAGTGAGTGACCTTGACGATACTACTTCCATGCAGCTGACTCTAACAGTTATAGCATCAGTGAACTTTATAAAAAATGTATTCAAAGTAGAGTCAGTGAAAATGGACAACAGCAAACTGGACAAACACCTGCCCACCGCATGGAGCCGCTAAGGAAGGAACTACGCCACATCTATTCAGGAAAGCCCTGCATTGCATTACTAAATTTCAAAGAGTAGAAAAAGATGAGCTCAATTTCTATAAAATTTGTCTAAATTCAGGTGAGAGAGGGAGAGAGTGCAAGCGAGAGTGTAACCGGTGTTGATCAACCCAATATTAAAATGAGGCGTTGGTTTGTGATCATGTTTAGTCAGTATTAAGAGTAAAGTATTAAAGAAATCGAAACTATAATTCTGTTTAATGATGAGAATTACATACATAAAAGAAGTCAGTTATATAACATCATAAAGTGTACACAATTAACCTTGAGTAAAGTCAAGGGCGGAATAGTCTAGCCGCCATTTTGGAAATTTGAATCATGAACCATGGTTATGCTTATATTAATTTACCAAGTATCTACTGAAAATAAAACCAAAATTCGTTACCGTTATTTAATGTGTCACGTTATTTCTATACCCAACGACTTCTGCCGCTGTCTGCTTAACGCAATTCTGGACCCAAAGCCTAATGCATGTAAATGAGCAAAACACGTGTTATTCCGGTGATGAGATTTATTATGTAAATTACACAGATATGAAGTACCATATATTCAGTATTAATAATTGTTTAAAAAATAAACAGTAATATGTACTTTAACAGATGGCAGCCCGAACTTGGACTTTATATATAAATAAAAATATATAAATAAGCAGACAAGCAGAGGTTAGATGGGTAATGAAACATACGGAAAAAATAGAGATTACCTGTATAGGTTATGCATGGTACGAATAGAGTACAACACAACAACTAAAATAAATTTATTATTGTTAATATATTAATAATAAAAAGAAAAGAAATGGCAAATAGTAATGAGACGAGTAAAACAGAATCAGAAATGATGGGTGATAGTATTTATTCAACATCAGACCCAACAAAAAGAATGGAAGAGAATGACATAATAAGAATGATGAAACTGCTTTTTAATGAGCAGAGCGTCAAATTTGATCAATTCGATGTACAATTGAGTGACATCAAGAAAGAAATTAAAAAACAGAGTTGTAATTTGGACAAAAGATTAAATGAAATAGGTACAAAGTTAGACAAAATACAGTTAGAAAATAAGAGTAGAGAATCAAATAAATTGAATGAAAATAAAGACAAGGTAAGTAGTGGTGAGAATTATGATAATAGAATTACAAATATGGTGTTAGAAAATAATTGTGTGAGTATTGAGAGTGGTGATAAAAGTATAATGGGAGTAGAATTTGATAATGAAGTGATAAAAAGTGTTGATGAATTAGAGAGAAAGTATAGAGAAAAGTTACAGATAAAGGGGTTGCAGGGGGTAAATTTTTCCAGTAATGTAGTCGGGGGTGAAGAAAAGGCTTCACGAGTGTATTGGGTAGATAAATGGTCTACCGATAATTGTTTTTTGAATTGTTGTATTGTTCCTGTAGAAATCAGGAGAGGTTTTAATGTAGTAGTACCCTCCGAAAGGAGTGAGAGATATTTAGAGAAAGAGTTGTGTGTAGATGGTGAGATGCAAGTATTTAAGTTAGATAGAGGTTATAAAGAGTTGATAGAGAGAGTAGGATGGAAGAAAACAAACTATATGAAATACTTACCTTATAATGAAGCTGATATAGCAGTCGTAGGAGATGATAATGAAAATAATGACTTAGTAACTTATCTGATTGTGACTAATTATACTGAAGGTGACAGGACCATAACCGATCGTGACAAGTTGTATGACAAATTGATATGGAATAACCCTATTAATTAAGATAGTTTTGTAGAATATAAAAATTTAAATAAGTACTATATTCATGATGGTGATATAATGTTTTCCAGGGAAAATAAGTTGTATAGATTTAAGATAAGATTATTATTTGACGATATGGGGTAGTTGTGTATTGTTTATTGTGTTATGAACATTTAAGTGTGTGGACAGTGTTTTTAAAAATGGACTGATTAGGACTGATTATGGCAAATGATTTCATAATTATGTGAATTGTATATTTTTGTGTATTGATGTCTATGTATTTGTGTATTTTTGCTGTTGTGTATTTTATGTAATTTTTATGTAAACATGTATTGTAGGATTTTAAATAACTAAACGAAGTTTATATGATATGAGATTCAGGTTATAAGGGTTAGTAAATGATTAAGCAGGTAATAGATTTGGGTATTGAGAGGTATTGTTGTTAGTAGGTAAGTGATGAATTTTCTAGTGGTGTATTAAGTTGAAATGTTGTAAAAGAGTTTGGGGATAGTGATAAATAAGGCCATTGGAGTTAGTCAAATAGAGTTATTGGGAGTTAGGGAAAATAAAGTGCTGAGATGTTGATGATATATAAAGAGGCGTTAGATATTTTAGGGACACAGTGGTTAGCGATTATATGTAGAGTTGAGTAATGTGGATGGTAATTATATTTGTTGTTGTTGGTGATATTTTGTAATAAGGGTATTGGTGTAGGAGTCCAACGAGAGATGTTGAGACGGGAGTGGACCGTTGTGTGCCGGAAAGGGTTATCTGAAAGGGTCAGGAACCGATAAGGGAATGAGTTGGTTAGAGGGAATACACACATCCTAGTACAAAAATGAGCGGTGCCAGAGGTTTTAAATGGGATTTGTGAAGGGGTTATTATTGAGATATTGGTGTCATATTAATGGTTAGAAGCGGTGGTTAGTTAAAAAGAGGGAGAGTAAGGTTAGATTGACAATACCAAAATAAGATAGAGAAAATAGTGAGTAATTGAGAGTCACCCAAACTAGTAAGGATAAAAGGGTTAGAAAAGGGAAAATTCATAGTAGAAAGGTAATGGTATATTTGAAATTTTGTTGTTGTATAGAATCTAAATGAATAAAAGTTAATAGAGAATTATTGAAATAGTAATGTGATAAAGTTTGGTACAAATCATGTAAATTTAAATTGTTTAATGTAAGGTAAATGTAACAATGTTAATATGTAATGTACAATGTTTTATGATGTTTTATTATGTTGATGATAGAGTGTGTGGCTAGGAGACTACTAGAAGGGTAGTGACCATGATAATATTAAATTTGTGTTAGAGTAACAAGTCTCTGGGAAAAAATGATTCTGTTAAAAGGAGTAAAATTAAAGTAAAGAAACGAATAAAGAAATTTAGATAGTTGAAAGTGCTGCCATGCTAGAGAAATATACTGATATTAATTAAAATAAATGAATAAAAATAGTAGTAGTTGTTTGAGAATCAAAAAATTTATGTTTTGTTTAGTATAAGAGTATAATTTTATAATGAAAGAGGCAAGTTAATACTGACGGGAGTCAAAGCAATTGATACAAATATGTAGGAGTGTTGTCAAGTAGAAGGCTTATCTATCCTAAATCTTGTTATATTTTATTGTGTTGTTTGGTATTTTATAAATAAATGAAACCAACGCCTCAAATCACAACCAAGGCATCTAAGAGGAAACATATCAGTTGCGGATATGTAAATGAATAAGGCCACTATTTTAAAATTTGTATTGAATGTTTCAGAGTTTTATGGTGTTGTGACCGCGGTCCTGCGCTGGCCGGCGTGTCAGAACAGGAGCGTACAGTGCCTCATGGCCTTATGGTGTAGGGATCTCTCAGGAGAAGTCCAATAAGGTCAGACGGGTACGATCGACACTATGGAACCAAGGGTAAGTGATTGAGATTTTCTTTTTATTAACACTACAGGGGGTTGTGGAACATATCTGAACTGATCCTTTTAGAAAAGTGTGAATGAGTCAATGAAAGTTTTTGTGTCTCGACACAAAACCTTTCATTGAGGGGGTTTTGTAACAGTACAGAATTGTCTGTATCGGAATAATGGTATGTAGGGATATTTTTATTGTAAATTTTATTATAATCATGAAGTCTAAACAGGGCAAGTTAGTTTTGACACAAGTCCAGTAATATGCAAATTCGCCAGAGGGGAGCCGATCCAAGGTCAGCGGCATACGAGTGAAGTGAAACAACGAAAATGGCAGTGTTAGGCGCTAAAAAGTGACAATACTGACTTTCTATTGGTCCATTGTAACGAATCGTCATCAAAAACACAATGACGATATAAAACCATTACGTATTAACCAAAGCAGTGGTTGGAAAACAATAGACAATGACGTCAGATGCACGACCACTTACATAACAATTACGTCTAACCCGGTCTCAGTCGTCAAAAGTAAATCAGGGAGCATACACGCTCTAACAGTAGTGGGCAATTTTCTGCCAGCAAAATGTAACATTTTATTGCTAAAATGTTCTACATAATATCACAGTAAACACTAACAGTTATAGCATCAGTGAACTTTATAAAAAATGTATTCAAAGTAGAGTCAGTGAAAATGGACAACAGCAAACTGGACAAACACCTGCCCACCGCATGGAGCCGCTAAGGAAGGAACTACGCCACATCTATTCAGGAAAGCCCTGCATTGCATTACTAAATTTCAAAGAGTAGAAAAAGATGAGCTCAATTTCTATAAAATTTGTCTAAATTCAGGTGAGAGAGGGAGAGAGTGCAAGCGAGAGTGTAACCGGTGTTGATCAACCCAATATTAAAATGAGGCGTTGGTTTGTGATCATGTTTAGTCAGTATTAAGAGTAAAGTATTAAAGAAATCGAAACTATAATTCTGTTTAATGATGAGAATTACATACATAAAAGAAGTCAGTTATATAACATCATAAAGTGTACACAATTAACCTTGAGTAAAGTCAAGGGCGGAATAGTCTAGCCGCCATTTTGGAAATTTGAATCATGAACCATGGTTATGCTTATATTAATTTACCAAGTATCTACTGAAAATAAAACCAAAATTCGTTACCGTTATTTAATGTGTCACGTTATTTCTATACCCAACGACTTCTGCCGCTGTCTGCTTAACGCAATTCTGGACCCAAAGCCTAATGCATGTAAATGAGCAAAACACGTGTTATTCCGGTGATGAGATTTATTATGTAAATTACACAGATATGAAGTACCATATATTCAGTATTAATAATTGTTTAAAAAATAAACAGTAATATGTACTTTAACAATACATTTTTGTTAAGTGCACTGCTTCTCCTAATAGTTATTGTTAACTCTGATGCTGATTATATCATTTTATAAAGTAAATGTTACATTTTCGGCAGAGAACTGCCCACTGTAAACGGCAAGCGTATGTGCTCGCTGACTGCTTTTGAAGAACTGGGGCGGAGGCAGACACAATTATTATGTAAAACAGCGGTGTCTGACGTCATGGTGCATTGTTCTTTTCGCCAACGCCCGGTATAACACGTAATTGTTTTATGCCGTCATTGTTTGGTGGTGACGATTTGTTTCAGTGGGCCAATGAAAAGTTCGTATTGTCAATTTGTAGCGCCTAAACCGCCATTACACTTGTTTAATTTCACTTGTACTCTGCTGACCTTGGATCGGCTCCCCTCTGGTGAATTTGCGTATCTACTGGGACTTGGGTAAACTAACCTTGCCCTTGTTAATATGTATGAACACAATAAAATTTACAATGACAATATGCCTCATACCATTATTCTGGTACAGGTAAATCTGTACTGTTACATAGTCAGTATATTTTTATAAAAACCAGTCTAGATTGGCATGGTCAGGACACAGACAAGAGAACTTCTCTTCTCTGTGGTCAGGACGATTTCTACCATGGCGGGAGGGGGGCGCCCAACGTAAGCTTGCCCCGGGCGCCTAGACTCCTAGGGACGGCCCTGTTTGAAGTGGTCTGTATATCTGAGCTCCATTGTAATTCCATTAAATTTTAATGTGGAGTGGTATGTCAGTATGAAATTTTTCATAAAACGAAAATTCTGCTACAGAAATATAACATTTTCTGAAGGAGGTTTATGGCGTCTGTTGTATACTCAGGTGTTCTAGTGGGTTAAGGAATTTAAAGTGTGAAGGGAAGCGATCAAAGAAGACGTGTCTGATCATCCATGCATGTCAAAATCAGGTGATGTTCAAAGTATCAGTGAAGTTGTTAAAAAAACATCGTTGCCTGAGCTTGGCCAAACAAACGTGTTTTAATTCTTTTTGTAGACATTCCCTTTCGGGCTTTTCAACATACCTTATAGGGTGCACTCTATACTGAATACATAATAATATATAAATATTATACAAATATTGCGATGTATAAGGGTCACATAGAATAAGTAGTTAAGATAGATGTTACTGGAATGAAACATTTATTAATTATGCTATTAATTTTTCTGACAAACTACTGTGCCATTAATTCAATTTACAAAAAATGCTTAATCTGTCTGTGTTGACCTTTGTAATGCAAATTAAAATTTAATTTTTGTACAATTATTTAAAAAGTTATCTTTGTCTTATCTAAACTATTGTTATGATGGTCTACTTGATCGTCGTAGCTACAGTGGAAACAAAATACAAGACACCAATTAAGTCACTAATCACCAGCTTTAATTTTCACAGTTAAACAGTTCGTAATTAACAACACAGTCTCTTACAGCAAATCAAATAAAAATTGTTCACACACAATAAAATGTCCACTAATATTAAACACAATTGTATTACAATTATCCCGGCCGATTATTATTAACACTTCACTAATAACCACTTGAACACACACAGTAATATTGCTGAATAATAACTTGTAATCACCCGACAATAACTCTCAGACCACACTGTAATTTATCGCGAATATAACTGAAAACTAAGGCCACTGCTGCCTAGTATTTATACAGCGCCCACAGACCAGAAGATTCCAAACTGGATGTTAGCGCTAGTGTGTACGACGCAATTAATTGCGGCCTTGACACAGTCCGCGCGGCTGGCGGCTTCCAGAAAAATCTCGTGAATGCGTCGAGAATCATGTACACCACACAGATTCCACTGGGTTCATCTGAACATTCGATAAACACGTAGATTGTTCTGTGATGTCGTAACACTATAAATTCTTTACTGGTGTAACTTGGAGTCTTTCTTTTAAATAAGTTTTTGCAAGTGTACATAAAATAATATGAGTTCACTTCCGTGTACTGTCAACTGCGGATCCTTCAGACAACGGGTTGATATTACCTGGATGAGTAAGTGGTTCAATTTACTCAATCAGACTTTAGGGTCACTTCCAGACGTGTAGATATTTCTCATGGGCACAATTACATAAAATTGCACCCTGCAAAACGATACTGTTACTGTTCAACTAGTGTGAAAGGCCTACAACTTTCAGTTAGCTTGAAGTGTCTGTCTACTCCTAAACAGACTGTCTTTGCATTTTCTCGGATAACACACTATTATAATAATTATCGCAGTACCTCTCCATGAATTTTGTAAGTTGCGTTCGTCGCAACTGGCAGACCAAACATCATGGATCAGAGCAGCATTTACTCATTATTCTTTGTAGCGGGGCATTTTGGGGCAATAACACAATTTATAATTTTTTTATGATAATAAATAACATGTTGAGTGATAGGGACAGAAATTATAAACTTAGGTAAATTTCCTGTTTGAAACGAAAACAACAGTGGCAGCATTGACTGTGCAGACATTTAATAATATTGTGTGGACAGTTTTAATAACCGACAAACTGTGCAAAAGTCAGTTCAAGGACACAACACAACGGTAAACAAATTATGTAATGGTAAACAAATTATGCAATGAAACATCAGGCGAGCGTTACGTCAGAGCCTATCCTTGATGAGTAATTCAGTTATGTAACGGTGACATGCAGCTGGCGGAAGGATACAAACTAAAAAACAATAGGACTTGATCACACCACAACAGCCGCTTCACAAATTAGCGCCAGTAGTCCGGTCTCAGTCTAAATTCAATGCTCGCACGAGCAACACCTATTAAGTTCCGGAACATATTTTTGCGGGCCCGCATACGATAAAATATGATTTTAAATTCAAATTAATAAATTTTAATAGCCATGAAGTAAAATGAAGTGACAGTTTTTGGTGATATGTAAAAAATTATAAGCAATAGAATTGTGCGGAGTGGACAGAATTACGTAAGGAGGCTGGACTGGGTCGAATCGCTAAAGAATGGCAAGATAAGTAACCGACATGGGGTAAAACCCAAGAAATTGTCAAAATTGTAAAACCTTTGAATTTTAAAAAAGAAATGGCAGTCTAAAATATCTATACATAAATTAAACTAAATATGAGATCTCTAAAATAACTTGGTGTGTGTGTTGCGTGTGTACGTGAGAATGTATCTATATTAAGAAGTCTGGTTTGCGTTTTTAAAAGATTATTTCAATTTAATATCTTGATTCATATAAGGTTTATATAATATTTCAATGTTGTTTTATTCTTTTTTACACTAAAAGTTTTTTTTTTCTTTACATTAAAAGTTTCTTTCTTTCAAATTTATTTTATGTGCGTTTCTTTTTGTTTTGAGAAATGTTAATAAATTTTAATTAATGTGTAAACGTATAAAGTTTTCTTTATTTGTTTAAACAACCATTCTGATCTCCTGTTCGCCTAAAAGAACCCTAACATGGTAAACACATATTTTATTTATTTTTTCTCTATATACATAGTTGGCCATACAAGATGGCGCTCGACGAAGTGAGAACAATTACTCAATAAGATTAATCAATCATATTTTGTTAAATATCAATAATATCAAACATATCAATGGCGCCCGAAGATGAGGGACAATTTTATATAAATAAATTTATATAAAATACAGCCTACGGGGAGAACAGAATGATTGTTTGAAGTAGAAAATAAAATTTTTATGCATACGTAAAATAGACGTAGATAGGGGTTATGTTGTGATAAGTGTGAAATATTGATGTTGATATTTTGTAGCAGGTATTGTGAAGCAATATGCATAATAATTAATATGTATGATGATTATTAAGTAGTATAAATAAAGGGTATTATATAAATAAATTTTGAAATGAATGAAGTATAAATAAGGTGCATAGACAGTTACGTAAAGTAACGCAAAGCGTTGTGTAAGTAGAATATATTGTTGTGTGAAAAGTAGATATGATATATTAGTATTTTTGTTTAAAGTAATAATTTTACTATTAGAAAATGGAGAATCAAGAAGTAAATTTAGAAAGTACTCTTACGGAGTCAATGTTATCTGCCAATGTATCGGCTCAATCTACACCGTCGACCACACGAGTTAGAGAGTTGTCGATGGATGATATGTTTAACTTGATAAAAACAATGTCCGAAAACATAAATAGCAACTTAAATGCAAAATTTGAAGAACAACAAATTGATTCCAATGTTAAATACAATAAGATAAATGAGAAATTCGATGTCCAAAAGAATAGTTTTGGCAGTCAGTTGGATGAGTTAAAAAACCAAATTAACGAAATAAAAAGTGATTCTGACGTTAAATTTAATATACAGAATGAAAAGTTCGATATTCAAAAGAATAGTTTTGAGGAGTTAAAAAATCAGAATAAAGAGTTGAAACATGAGATACAAGAAATTAACAAACATTGTGAAAATACCAAAGTAGAATTTACTAATAAAATCAGCCAAGTAGAAACTAAGTTAGATGATTCAATACAAAAGATAGATATTAAATTTAATGCAGTAGATAGCCAGATAGACAGAGTTGAGAAGCAAATCAATGAAAACAATGAAATATTAATAAATTCAATGAATGAGTATAACAATGACATAGAATATAAATTATTAAATGTAATATTGAAACTGAATGTAAGTTGAGTAATGACAGTTGAAAAATTTAGTCAGAATATTGATGAACACCAAAATAAGATAGACTCTAAAATATATGAAATTGAAAGTAATTATAAGACAGAAATACAAGCAGTAAATGAATCTATTGAAGTAATAGCAAAAAATAATGTACAGTCTGAATATAGTAATGACAAAAAATTATATTCACTTGAACAAAATATTAGTAGTATGCGAGATGAATTAAGTTTAGTGAAAAATCAAAATGTAAACAATGTTACTGAGCGCATATTTATGACACGAGATACAAATAATGAAATAGAATTAGAAACTTTCAATTGTGACAATCGTAGAGTACACCCAACGCAATTTTTAAATAGGGTTAGGGAGTTTAATCGGTTTAATAGTAGTAGCTGGGAGGTTAAGTTGCTGAAGATTATCAAATGTTTTAAAGGTAGTGCCGAGATATGGTCGGAAGTACACCATACCGAATGGGATAGTTTCGAGGATTTTGAGATAGCTTTTCGAAACAAATATTGGTCAGAAGAAGACCAAGAAATATTAAGAAGTAAAATAATGGGTAATGGGAATTTTGGTAGGATTAATAACCACCTAACCATATATGTCATGACCATTTATAACGAAGCTAAGTATCTAGAACCACCGTTACCATTCCGGTCATTTGTAAGACACATTAGCAAACACCTGCCCAGAGAGGTGCAAATCACGTTAATGACTAGAGAGATTACAAATATAAGCGAGTTAGAAAACATGTTAGATGTATTACAGAATATAGGGGAACGCGACATAGGGCGACGTTCAAACACACCAGTAGTACCACACCATAATAATAATAATAATAATAATTTCCATCATAACAGGGGTACACAGAGTTTTCACAGAGGAGCGCGGGGAGGAAGTTTTGATAACAGGGGCGAGAGTTGGAGGTGTAGAACATGTGAAACCGACAATTATGCTAATAGAACAAACTGTTTCAGATGTCATCGGAACAGGGAGTGCGCCAGGAACGAGCGAGCAAACCCAACACCCAATCAGCAGTTGAGAGGAGGAGAATTTCACAGAGGAGCGACGAGAGGAGGAGGACATTATAATAGAGGGAGAGGAGGAAATCATCCAGCTGTGGCGGGTCCCTCCACGGAAAACTAGGGAGGACAATGGAGAAGCGGGCCGAACCATTGTCTACGGAAAACAGGAGGGTCCAAATAATCAACAGATTCCATAATAACGTTATCAAGATGGACATGGCGAAGGAACTGTTAGAAGAAGAGGAGAACAAGGTGATGGAACGCAGAGCAGGATTAACTGAGGTGACGATTAACCTTGAAGGTAAGAATTATAAAACTTTAATTGATACCGGTAGCGAGATCTCAGTAATTTCTGAAAATGTCATGGGTGAATTAAAAGAGTTAAACAAGAATATACCGTCATTACCAGTTGCAGGGGTTACAGTAGTGGGGGTAACTGGGGTGAGAAGTAAAAGAATAACCAGACAAGTACAATTAAATATTTTAATAAATGAAGTTGAATTTGAAAACACTTTCCTAGTAGTTAAAGGGTTGAGTCTAGATGTAATATTAGGAAATGATTTTTTGGAAAGAAACGGAGCAGTAATAGATTTCAATAAACAAATAGTAAAATTTGAGAAGGGGAATAAACCAGTCAGAATAGAGTTTAAGAAAGCAGTAAATGAAAATAAAGTCACGGGAATAAAAATGTTACATAAGCAGATAAGCGATAGAGAGATAGAGACTAAAATAAATATATGTCTAGAGAGTGATAGCCTAGAAAATGAGGAGAGAGAGATGCATGAGCGTAATGAGAGTGTGTGGGCAAATAGAGCCGATAAATTTTTCAATGAAAATACAGTTGTAGGAAATACTCAGCGAGAGGAGCTGTGGGCAGTTGTGGAGCGGTACAGAGAGGTGTTTGATGAATCACCAGGGAAAGCGAAGGGCTACATCTGCGAGCTGAAAGTTCGGGACCACGCACCATACATCCAGAGAAGCTACCCAGTGCCGTTTTCGAAGAGGAGGGCTGTACAGGAGGAATTAGACCGTATGATGCAAGGAGGCATAATTGAACGCTCAGTATCACCTTATTCAAATCCTTTGGTGGTAGTGATAAAGAAGGATGGCAAGGTAAGGTTATGTTTAGATGCTAGGAAAATTAATCAAATTATTATACCTGACAGGGAATCTCCAGAACCCATAAATGAGATTTTACAAAAGTTTAGCGGAGTCAAATACATGACGTCCTTAGACCTGACCGCTGGATACTGGCAGGTGCCATTAGCAAAAGAGAGCAGGAAATACACAGCTTTTCTTTTTAACGGTAAGAATTACCAGTTTAAACGCTTACCTTTCGGATTAAACACCAGTGTTGCCAGTTTTATCAAATGTTTAGATAATATTTTACAACCTAAGGACTTAGACTTTTTAACTGTATATGTCGATGATATTTTGATAGCCTCTAGAACATTCACTGAACATTTAGAACACATAGAATATGTATTAGATAAGCTACAAGTAGGGGGTTTAACAGTGAATTGGGATAAGTCTAAGTTTCTGCAGACAGAAATACATTTTTTAGGATTTATTATTACACAGGAGGGGATATTAGCAAACCCTGACAAAGTCGAGGCCATAATGCGATTCCCTGAACCGAAAAACATTAAGCAATTACAAAGTTTTTTAGGCCTATGCAATTTTTACAGGAAATTTCAGGAGAACTACGCACACACAACATCCAAACTGAGTGCTGTACTGCAGAAGAATAAACAGTGGAGATGGGGTGATACGGAACGAACTGCGTTTAATGAAATTAAGAGAAAGTTCAGTCACATGATCATGATGAATCATCCCGATTTTAATAAGACTTTTTATTTACAGACCGACGCCAGCAATGTAGCGCTAGGGGCGGAGTTATACCAGGAGGGCTGCGACAAGGAACACCTGACGATCGCCTTCGCCAGTAGATCGTTGTTATCGGCGGAAAAGAATTACACGACAACTGAGAAGGAACTTCTAAGTATTGTGTTCGCCGTGGGTAAATTCCGCACCTACATCCTAGGGAATACCACGATCATCCGGACGGACCACAAGGCACTGTCATTTCTGAATTCATGTAAGCTAACACACAGCCGATTAACCAGGTGGGTATTAGCCTTACAGGAATATAACTTTTCATGGGAGTACATAAAGGGGTCAGATAATAAGGTACCAGATACACTTTCTAGAATAGATGTTATAGATAATAAAACTGGTAGGGACCTTAAAGAAATAGAAATTTTTAGACTAACTAGGGAAGATAGAATTTTTGGTGAGGAATTAAGTGACATTAAAAACTTGCAAAGATCTGATAGCAAACTGGGTAAAATAATTGTTAGTTTAGAAACAGATGTAGCGGGATCAGAATATAATGAGCGATTTCAAATATATCAAGGTATTTTGTTTAAAAAAGTAGATGGTGGGGAGCGTGATTGGAGGTTAATTACACCTGATGGGTTAATAGATAAAATTGTTTGGGATTGTCATATAAGGTATGGTCATTTTGGTGCGAGAAAGTGTGCTAATGTTTTGAAAGAGTCATGTATATTTAAGAATATGGAGAGGAGAGTGAGAAAAGTGTTGAGAGTGTGTGATTTATGTCAAAAATCGAAAGTAGTGAATTACAGAGTGGAAGGGGAGATGAATTACATAAAAGTAGATAAACCTTTCGATCTAGTTGCGGTTGATTTATATGGACCATTACCCAGAGGTAGAGGAGGTGTGTTATATGTATTTGTAGTTTTAGACACTTTTTCAAAATTTGTAAAGTTATATAGCATTAAGAGGGCAACTAGTAAAGTACTTAGTGAGAGAATAGTAAAAGATTATATGCTTAATGTGGGAAAGCCGAAAATTATATTATCTGACCATGGTCCACAGTTTATAAGCGGCAAGTGGCGGCAGACGCTTGGATGGGAAGGCATCATACCCAAGCATACGGCAGTGTACCATCCTCAGTCGAACCAAGCAGAACGGGTGATGAGAGAGATTGGCAGGATATTTCGGGCGTACTGTCACGCCAAACACACAGAATGGCCATCCTACGTGAAAAAAGTAGAGGAGTGGCTGAATTGTACCACCCATGAGTCCACGGGATTTACGCCGCATGAGTTGATCAGGGGAACCAGGCCGCCCAGGATATTGGAACAACTTTTCACATACCCACCTGAAGGTCAGATTTTGGACAGGAACATGAAAATTAGATTGGCGAACGAGAATTTACTTACTAGAGGAGAGCGACGAAAACAGAAACATGATGCTAAGGGTAAATGGACCAAGTATGAGGTAGGTCAGTTAGTGTTAGTAAACAGACATGATTTGTCCAGTGCTCAAGATAGGGAAATAAAAAAGTTTTTCTTGTTATATGAAGGACCTTATGAAATCATAGAAATAAAAATGCAGAATGCGTATGTGCTGAGGAACCCAGCGACGCAGGAAATAGTAGGTACTCAAAATGCGACGAATTTAAAATTATATAGGTCACTTTAATTGTTATGTTTATAAATAAGTTTTTCAAATATTATTGTATGTTTTCAGAAGGGATCCTCCCCCATTTTCGGGCGGTCACGATCTTACCAGTCCTGGCCGTGGAATTCGGAACTCGGAGGCGGGCCATGGTTGGCGGATCTTCCTTCGGGCGGTGAAAACAACGATGGTCCGGCTCCACCAAAATTGGTATAAAGTAGAAAACTTAGCGACATATTTGAACGGGGAGGGGGACCCCAACAGGTACGTGACATAAATTATTTTTTTTATACACTCCCGGTGCAGCGGTTTCGGTGTGCCTGCACTGCCTTAGAGTGTTTGTAAATAATGGAGGCTGCATTTAAGTAAAAGGCAGTGCATACAAATTTAAATTTTTTAGTGTCAAGGGCAAAATTAAAATGGAGCCTTGACAATATTTTCTGTTTGGCCCGAAACAACGAGTTTTGGGGCAAGAGGGATCGGTGCGAGGTAGAAAGCGGGTTTGAAGAAATGGTAGGAGAGGGGGAGTAGTGTGTTTCAGAGGGGGGACGTGAATTCACATAGTATATCTACCTAGTGCCTATCCGTTTTGCAGCAGGACCCGGCATTTCAGGCGACTGCGACCTTCCTAGACGTAGTGTAAGTCACAATAGAGTCAGCCTTCAATGTAAATAGCATATTAAAAAAAAAATAAAATAAAATAACTTTGGATGTGTATAATTTTAAATTTAAAATAAATTTAAATAAATTTTTAGAAATAGGTGACCAAATATAATTGTTAAATTTTAGTATCAGTGAGTATAGGAACGTTTTGAAGAAATGTGTAGTAAAATAAAAACTTGTTATCAATACCAGATGTGGGGATAATTTTGGGGGGGTAGATTGGTGCTCAATGAAGTGATAGAACAGTGGAGTGTGGAACTGCAACGGTTGAAAGTTTAGTTATCCATTGTAATTAATTAGTTAGTAAGTTGCTGTCGTTGGGGTGGCATGTGCCCCAGTAGATAGCGGAAAGTGTTGGGGGTAACCGAGAGTGTTACCTCCATCGGAGGCCAACATGGCGAAAAATGCACGGCACACCCTTTTGTATAATTTTATATTGTACTTGATAAATTGCCGTGTCGTGCATAATAATAATGATGTATACATGCCTGAAGGAAGAGTTGATTTCCCCGACTTTTCGGGCGATTACTGCCTTACCAGCACTAATCGTGGTTTTGGCGAGTGGTTAGCTATGGTCATACCAAGTCCCTTGACCATAGCTGGCTTGAAATTGGTACAGATTTGAAATTTAATGGGGGGAGAACTTAGGGGAAATCCCGGGAACTATGGAACAGCGGCTGCCACTCTGTTCGAGGAGGAACAGCAGAGCCAGGTGGTAGATCCGTCTTAAGGGTGTAATTATTTAACAAGAACATGATGATGTTCACTAATTTTAAAACTTAATAGCGGAAGCAGAGACACGGAGAGGTAAAACCTGCTCCAAAATATACAGTCTCTGTGGAAGCGGAAAGGCGCCACAGTCTTACATAATTTGAAATAGTGTGTGTCGCTGGGAGGTTATCCAAGGGGATAACGTATTAAAAATTTTCTATATTTTAATTAATAATGATGATTTGCTACTCAATAATTTTGTTTGAATTTGAAAATAGATGCACTAAATACTTCATATATTGTGTTTATTATGTCTTAGTGTGTTGATTGCATTTAGTATGTTAGGAATAAGAATTATAAAAATATGATAATATGTTTTCAATGTGTTTATAGATTTTAAAATAAAATGAAAAATAGTTGTGATAGGTAAAATTTTCAATGGGTTGCAAAAGATAGAAGTGGGTGATAGTAATTGTTTGAATAAAATGTTTGAGTCAGTTCAAGTTGAATTTTGTGGGACATATAGATCTGTCCAAATTGAAGTCAGAGTTAAAGAAATAGTAGAGATGAACATAATGCAATGTTGTTTTGAGTTAATGTATGTTATAGAATTTTGAGAAGTATAAGTGGAGACACAGTAGTTATGGAGAATTTATGTAGAATTTTGAGCGATATATTGTTTATTTTGATGTTATTTTGTTGTAATTGTAGTGAGGTAATGAGATTGAGATTTTTTTGGGGATGGCAATTTTGTAGTAGGGGTAGTGTAGTGTGGGAGTCCGCAACATAAGGGTTGGGACGGGATTTGGTATAGTTTTAGTGGGAAGGGGTCGCCTTAGGTAGAATCCAGGGGCCAGAGAACGGGAATTGAGCTTTTTGGGGGGGGAAACACTTATCCTATGTACAAAGGGTTAGAGAGTATTTTTTTTTATATATAGAGAGAAGGTGGCGAATTGAGCTGAAATAGTAAGTAGTTAGAGGTAGAGAAGGGTTAGTAGATTTTTGATAGTGGGGTGTCATACTAGTTAAAGATTTTGTAAGGGAGCGTTAGCGTAATAAAAGGGGTAAGATTATGAGTAAATGCCAAGTTGATAAAGTGAATTATAATGAATAATGTAGAATCACCCAGGTTAATGAAAGAGAATGATAAATGAAAATGATGGGTAAAACAAAGATTGAAGTTGGAAAAAAAAAAAAAAAAAAAAAAAAAAAAAAAAAAAAAAAAAAAAAAAAAAAATTTGAGAAACGACTTAATAAAAGTTAAATGGAGATCTATGTATTTTATTCTTGAAAGGTAATTTTCTGATTTTATATGCCAATTTAATGAGGTAAAGTGTGTAACTTTTTAAATACAAATTGTTTATTTTAGGATAAGAATGATGTGAATTATGTTTCTTATGTTATGGTATGTTGTTAGGTATTCATATATATGTTAGAGATAAGTAAAAAACAAAACCAGTGCTTCTTAGCGCAAACCACCACCGCTAGGGGGAAACAGATCAGTTGGGGATATGGTGTTGTATAAGGCCACTATTTGATATTTGATCTGTTGTTTCAGTGTTTGGTGGTGCTGTGGCGGCGGACCTGAGCTGGCCTGCGCGTCAGAGCAGGGGCGTTGAGTATCTGTCTGACTCTACGGTGTTGGGATCTCGAGAGAGAAGTCCAGTATTGTCATGCAGATGCGGTCACAGTCACCGGACCAAGGGTGAGTTGATTATATTTTTTTTGTTGTAAACCGTACAGGGGGTTGTGGCGACATATCCTGGCTGATCCCTCTAGCAAGTATGAATGTGTCAATGAGATTTTTTATGCTTCGGCATAAAATATCTCATTGAGGGGGTATTGTAGCGGGGCATTTTGGGGCAATAACACAATTTATAATTTTTTTATGATAATAAATAACATGTTGAGTGATAGGGACAGAAATTATAAACTTAGGTAAATTTCCTGTTTGAAACGAAAACAACAGTGGCAGCATTGACTGTGCAGACATTTAATAATATTGTGTGGACAGTTTTAATAACCGACAAACTGTGCAAAAGTCAGTTCAAGGACACAACACAACGGTAAACACATTATGTAACGGTAAACAAATTATGCAATGAAACATCAGGCGAGCGTTACGTCAGAGCCTATCCTTGATGAGTAATTCAGTTATGTAACGGTGACATGCAGCTGGCGGAAGGATACAAACTAAAAAACAATAGGACTTGATCACACCACAACAGCCGCTTCACAAATTAGCGCCAGTAGTCCGGTCTCAGTCTAAATTCAATGCTCGCGCGAGCAACACCTATTAAGTTCCGGAACATATTTTTGCGGGCCCGCATACGATAAAATATGATTTTAAATTCAAATTAATAAATTTTAATAGCCATGAAGTAAAATGAAGTGACAGTTTTTGGTGATATGTAAAAAATTATAAGCAATAGAATTGTGCGGAGTGGACAGAATTACGTAAGGAGGCTGGACTGGGTCGAATCGCTAAAGAATGGCAAGATAAGTAACCGACATGGGGTAAAACCCAAGAAATTGTCAAAATTGTAAAACCTTTGAATTTTAAAAAAGAAATGGCAGTCTAAAATATCTATACATAAATTAAACTAAATATGAGATCTCTAAAATAACTTGGTGTGTGTGTTGCGTGTGTACGTGAGAATGTATCTATATTAAGAAGTCTGGTTTGCGTTTTTAAAAGATTATTTCAATTTAATATCTTGATTCATATAAGGTTTATATAATATTTCAATGTTGTTTTATTCTTTTTTACACTAAAAGTTTTTTTTTCTTTACATTAAAAGTTTCTTTCTTTCAAATTTATTTTATGTGCGTTTCTTTTTGTTTTGAGAAATGTTAATAAATTTTAATTAATGTGTAAACGTATAAAGTTTTCTTTATTTTTTTAAACAACCATTCTGATCTCCTGTTCGCCTAAAAGAACCCTAACATGGTAAACACATATTTTATTTATTTTTTCTCTATATACATAGTTGGCCATACAAGATGGCGCTCGACGAAGTGAGAACAATTACTCAATAAGATTAATCAATCATATTTTGTTAAATATCAATAATATCAAACATATCATCTTACTGTTTCAAACAGTGGCTATGATAAGCCCAAACATTTTTCAATTGGAGTTTGTGATTTTTTGTATGTTATGTTTACATTATTGTGAAGCAATTTAACAATATTAAATGTGAAATTAACAAAATCATTATCCTGTATAACTTTTTGATATGAATACTAAAACTGTGCAAATGTTATTTTTTGTAGCTGACACTGCATAAATATTCAGTCATGTACGAGTAATTCATTCCATAAGCACGTATTACAGCAAGCTTTCACCCCTAGTGGTTGTTAGATTCATATCAAAAATTATCTGTAGGCCTAATCTCCAAAATAGTGCTCAAGTGTGTGCTCTAAAAATAATTTTTACCTAAACTTTATAATTTCAGTTTTGTATTGTTACTTACTATTTCTTTAATTTAGTAGTGGCTGTAAATCAATAAATTTTTAGTGATGGAGGGTTTAGGTAGATTGGTCAATAAGTATAACACAAATCTTACATTATTTGTGTCAATATTTCATGAGGATTTATTGTCAAAATGTCGATGCAAATAATGTTATTGACCGATCCTCACAAAACCTTCCTTCATTAAAAAGTTAATTACAATTGTTATAGGTGTGTCAGTCATACAGACTTATGTAGTTTATATGATTTCATCAAGGCTTTTGATTCATCTCAAAGTCAGGCAGACTGCTTTAATTTGCCTGTTTTTGTTGAAAAATCAGTATGACTGTATTTATTAGCAGACTAGAATTCATAAATATAAACGCATAATTAATTCATAAATGTATAATGCACATTTTACTTACGACACTTAAGTTATTCTGAATGATGAACAGTTTTTTTAAGGTTTTAGAAAATACTGTTACGACGGTCTCCCTGATCGTTGTATGGTACAGTGGAAAACAAAATACAAGACACCAGTTATGTTACTAATATCCAGCTTTAATGATCACAAATAACAGTTTATAATCAACTTGTACAATAATCCTAGTTGGGTTTGTCCACTCACAATAACAATGTCAATTAATAGAGTTCCATACAATTATTAACACAATAATTCTTCACTTCGACAAACACTCGATCCGCGCTAACAAAAATCGCTCACGTAACTCAGCTGACAACCCAGCTGCTATGGCTTTATATAGGTCGTGCAGAGGTCCAGTACAGCTTTCCCTCCTTACTGCACGCCAGCTTAATGCGTATATTAAGTGTTCTTGGAAAACACTAGAACACCTACTTGAATGAGGCAACACCTGCCACACTGGATGGGGGAGTGGAGAATGCTCTCAACTGTTCTACGCGGATTCATATCATACTTGTAACAATACAGTGAAACCTTGATTGTTTTTTACAAGGATGGAAAATCAAAACAATGAATGTGGGAAAATAACCCATTACAGAAACCCACTAAAAATTTGAAGTTAAGAATAATTTAATAGCATTTACTGTAGGCCTGTATTCTTCCTGTTCATATTACTTTAGCCCCCCTCCCCCAAATATGTTAACTACAAATTAGTTGAAATAATGGAAATTTTAGTGTTGGTGAAAGTATCATATTCAGATGAAAATGGGATTTTTATGTTTTAATTTAAAGGGTTCGTATAGTAGAGAGTTGTGGAAAATAATTTACATCATAATATTGTAATGAGAACTGTATCGAACTTCCTAGAACAGCTGAGAGCCTCTCCACTCGTCCCCCCTGCTAGTAGCGCAGGTGTTGCCTCAGTCATGGCCGCATTTAAGTATGTTCCAGATTCTTCAAGAGCAGTTGAGATAAGCAGTAAGGAGGGAAAGCTATACTGGACCTCTGCAACCTATAAAAGCAAGACCATCTGGGTTAGTTTAGTCAGTGGACAGTGAGCTAAGTGTTCTTGGAACACACTTAGCACAGATCGAGTGTTTGTCGAAGTATTGTGTGAAGTGTTATTGTGTTATAGTGTGTAATTCTTTATAGGTGACATTATTATTGCATGTGGACAATAAGTTGAATTATTGTACGAGTTGATTACAAATTGTCATTTGTGATAAATTAAAGGTGGTTATTAGTGACTTCATTGATATCTTGTATTTTGTTTTCCACTGTACCATACGACAGTCAGAGTTAGACCATCATAACAATATTCATTCTGCTGAGAGCCAGTACTATTGTGATCTTCAGCAACAGAATGATGATCTAGGTGACATTGGCTTATAGGTAGCCATGTAATTCTTAATATTGTAACATGACATAAGATAGCAACAAAAATCACTAATAATTTATTACCTTTTTATCCGTCAGTGACTTCGTTCAGCGTTTTTTATTTAGACGCGTTTCGTGACATGTGTCACATCTTCAGTAGTCCTCGTCAAAAGTTAAAATTCACGTAAAACACATAAAAACACATTTGCACATATTTACAAAATTACAATGACGACACACATAACACGATGTAACTATGGCTTCGCTGGACCGGTCCGACCGCGCGTGCAGTTGCCGAGCCACTAATTGAACTAAGTCAATCCTTATCACCCTGTCATTACCGTCATGCACGATTATATTTAGGGCTGTATTATATAGTGAATGAGATTGAAACCTTAATTGTTCGTTTAGTATACCGTTACTGTTGATATTCTTGTCTTTAAATGATTTATAAATCTCAAAATCGTATTTATAAATCTCACTAATAATTAACGAAAGAAAAGCTGAAAGTAGAAGAAAAAATAAAAACTTATAACCTGAAGATTGATAGCCCAACACTACTAAATAAAAAAATTGACTAAGACACTGACAAAGACTTAACCCAATAGATTGGATACGGTGAGAGAACAAGAAACCATGATACAACCCAAAATATGACTACAATCAATATAGCCTAAAAAGTAACTAAAACAAAATGTAAAATAAATGTACAAAATCAGATAGGGCATAATTGAGATGTAAACTATATGAAAAATAAATGTAAAATAGATATATTATGTGATTTAAAAGAAAAGAAAAGAAAGATAAATGTATAAACCCAAGATAGGAAGATAGGAATAAAAATACCGTATTAAGTAATAAGTTAGCCAAAAGCAAGTAGAATAAAATCAAGCTTAGCAATTGTAATAGTGAATACAAAGGTTGTAATATTCTATTCACATACACATACCAAAAAATTATTTTATTTTCCACCTACCTCGTTTCGCCTTCTGCCAGAGTCCGCAACACGAACGTTAAAATTCAAATATGATTATAGGTTATCATAATAACTTACGCAACGCATTTTTAAAGAGAAATTAATTAAAATTTTATTTTTTACTTCAAAATTTTCTTTAAGTATTAGATTGTTATTTATTTGGCCTCTTGGCTCAAATGATCCAAAATCATGGAAAATGTATAAAGCTTGTGATGTTAGTTACATAGTGGTATTACACTTATACTTACAGAATTACAATACACCTTACCTTAATTAGACAGCCCAATCTGCTATTTACACTCACATTCACACCGTTACAAAACCAACTACTATTATTTAATTGACATGTTTGCACAAAAACCCTTTATAAAACTTTGTTGAAAGTACGGTTACTGGTTACCCGACGGCTTCACTCCTTTCGCTGCCACGTGGCCCGTATTCTTTAAATGCCCGAAAGTTTATTATTAATTTGATTTTGGCCCGCTCACTTCACTAATTCTGTTTTGTAATGTTATATTTTTGATTACCACTTTCTGCGTGATGAAATTAAACTGTTATGTGCACACGGTTTTTCCAGCACCCGGACGGGCTGAGAATTTTGTTCAAATGGGGTGAGAGTTACTGACAAAGTCTCCCACCATAAGTTAGGCATAGCGGAACTTACTATGCCTCATGGAGAGCATATGTTAGGCAAAATTCGCATCAAGCCATGTTTTGCGCCTTTCGTTTAGCGTGTGTTAGGCGCTCCACAGATGTTGGTGCTGGCGCATTGGTGAGTGGATGTCACACAACCGCAAAGTTCTTAGAATCGTGACAGTCGACAACGTGACATTCCTTTATGAATATTTCATAACAGCTATTGCGTACTGCTCCTTGGTTAGAACTACGCTTTATATTCAAACTGGGGCTGGCCACATATATGAAGTGAATTGTGCAATTTTAACCAAATCAGAACCAAAATTAATAAAATAAAAAAACCTTTTAATTTGCCCCATTACAAGGTGACAAATGAAAAGTAATAATAAAGAAACTGTTAATGACAGATAGCAACCCAGTGATAATTCATTAAATAAATAAATAAATAAACACTATGTGAAATGAAAGGTGAAGTGTAGAACAGAATAAGTAGAAACTAATGACCACGAACTATGTAACTAACATAGCATACAAAGTGATAATTATATTAAATAAATAAACACTATGTGAAATGAAAAGTGAAGTGTAAGTGACTCTATGGTAAGATACTATTCACAATAAACTATTAACAATATGTCAAACCATGTTAGAGCAGAATGTTAGTTGATAAGTAGTAAATAAGACTTGTTGTATTATTAATGCAAGTAACATTAAGCATTAGTAAATAATAAATTCTTAGAAATAAGATAAAAAGTAATATTAGTAAAGGAGTGTGTATGGGAGTAATAGTAGTTAGAATAATGTAAAAAAAAAAAAGTGTTATAAGAGTTTTGTTGGTAAATGAACCACATAGTATTAGTAAATTTAAATGACAAGCAATGTTAAGGTCAGAAAACAATGATAGTTAGAAGCTTAGTTTCAGGAGTGGACCTATGAAGAAAAATAAGTTAATTATATGAAATATGTGATGTTTAAAGCACAAATGTTTTAATTAAGTTAGTTTGTTTCCTTGGTAAAATGTTCAATGACCAAATAAATAGAATTAATAAATATAAAAGATTGTAAAGAATATTAAATAGAAATATTATGAAACCTAGGCATTAGGCCTAGCATGGATGAAATGAATTTTGTAAGTTTCAAGGTAAAGCAATAGCAAAAAGGCAATTAAAGTATATAATATGTTTAGGTATTTAAGTAAAAATATAAGGTACAAAAATGGATACATAATGTTTAGTTTAAAGATAATTACATAAAGAAATTGGAAAAATAAGAAATATGTTATAAATGAACCAAATGTAACTATAAGTGATATCAAAATAATCTTTGAGAAAAAAGCAAAACAATGGTGTTAGTGTAATTAATATTACAATTAGCATAAGAAAGTAATAATAATTTAAAGGATTTTTATAAATTTTGAACATGAAAAAACGTTAGAATATATCAATGTTATAAGGTATTAGCCAATGAGAATTAGAGTATCTTGAAGAGTTGCCATGACAACAAAAGCTTGTTACATGAACAACCGTTGAAAACTGATTATTCCATTATTGACCAGCATAGAGGGTGGATGTATGTAGCCCATGAAGACAAATAAGTAATAAAATCAATAAGTTTTACTAAATTGTGATTAAGGAGATACAAGAAGCAATCCTAATTTAACTACTGATGAGATATCCAATAAATCAACCAATTATATTACAAATATTTTATAAAAAACGTGGAAGAAGCGAACCAAATTCATAAATGACCAACTACTGAAAGAAGAACAGAAGAAACCTAACTAAACCTGTGGATACATCTGAACCTGCAAGACTGATGGAAGCTGAACACCGAAATTAGATTATTTGAACCTCTCAATAAACCATACCAGAAGGGACCATTAGAAGTATTCCAGAAGAAGAGGATCGCCCAAGAGAAGCAGCATTAAGGGTGTGTTGAGTATAATTTAAATGCTTCACCAAATTTAAAACTTTAAATAATCAACAGTAACTGAACAATTTTATTTTCACTTCACCAGCCACTTAACTAACTTTTAGAACTGAACTTTCTTGAATAATCACCTCTGATAAAACAAAAAGATCACTGAATTTTGATTTTCTATTAATATGTTTTAAAAAACGTAAACTTGCTAAGTAAACTAATTAAAAACCTAGCAGTAACCTAATTCTCATTTGCAGTAACGTACTTTCCATATTTAAAGATATCCCATATTGTGTATTAGTTATAAGGTATATTATGAAATTTTGTGCATTTATTAGTCTGTAAACCAACATTCTGTAGTCCAAAGAACTTTTCCCTGAGGTACTAATATAATTAACAAACGCAGCACAATCCGCCATTGTCGAGTCTACACTTCGAACTGAGCAGACCGCCATCTACGTAACAAGTAAACGCCGGCGATATGATAAATGTTATGTTTTATTTCAGAATTGTAATTGACCAAAATATATAAAGAGTTAATAAATCCTCGTACCTATCAACAACTGTATGTTTGATTTATTCAAGGAGTAATATAAAGGTTCGGGATAACTAAAAAGATAAAAATACATTAGTTGACGAATTCGACTTCGCCAAACAGTGTGAACCAATCAGACGGCGAGGCGGAGAATTCAAACTGAACGGCGAGCATACGGTCGACTTCGTAAGTATTTAGAAAAAGTAATAAACGATTCGTTACTATTTAACGAACAAAAAAGTAAGTACAAATTAAGAACTATTAATTAACCCACCAATAAACCGTACTTTTATATGTGCTGAAAAGCTGCTGTCAAACCAAAGCATAAGGTTTCCGCTTTTCATTTCTGACATTGATTTTTATGTTGAAAAGGAAGACACTTGGGGTAAATCCTCGATAAGAATCCCCCCTCGTATATTACTAACCCCCTTTATAAAGGTCTTTTTTGATGATCTGTTAAGGAGCGCTATGTGGGGCTTTTACTGAATTTAGCTTTTGTATATAATAAACTACAAATTTACAGATTTACTCTACGTATTTATTATAGTTGAAACAATGGAAAATTTATGTACATATCTGAATTCTGATAGAAAGTAGGATTTTCCTGGAATTGAGTGGCATGTTTACAAAGTTAAACTAAGTGAATTTTGTGTTCATCTGCTGAATATGGCTTATATCTGCTTATTATGCAGATGAATATGGCTTTCATATATCAGGGGACAAGACTAAAACAATGGCATTCAGAGGGAAGCATCCAGTAAGAACTAAGATAGTTATAGATGGAAAGATTATGGAACAAGTCCAGTATTTCAATTACTTGGGATGTTACATTACATATGTGACAGAAATTGATCTGGATGAAAAATTAAACATTTAGGAATATCTGTGGAACAATTCACAGATACCTTAAAAATAAGACAAAGAATGAAACAAGGATAAGGTTTTTTAACACTGTAGTGGTACCAGTTCTGATTTATGGAGATGAAGCCAGAGTTATGACAGAAAGAGTCAAAGCAAAGATTCAGGCAGCAGAGATGAAATTTATGAGGTGTATTCGGGGCTGTACCATTCTTGATAGAAAGAAGAATGTGGATATAAGGATGGAACTGGGAGTCAACACATTGTTGGAACAGCTAAGGAGTAACAAATTAAGGTGATGTGAACATTTGGGAAGAATGGCAGGTGACAGGATTCCAGTGCTAGCAATAGACCGATGGGGAAGAGAGATGTAGGACGGCCAAGTGTGAAGTGGGTCCCGGAAAAGGTTCAGAATAGATTCTAATCCTTGAGGTTGTTGATAATGATGATGATGATGATGAATCAACTTACATAGATTTGAACATTTACTACAGTCATTTCAAATTATGGTGTTAGGTTGGTACATGGAATCTGCTGTGAGAAGCTTTGTGTGATTTGTTTCAAGATAACCACAAGGAATGTCAAGTGGAAGACTCACTGCTGCTGAGATCTTTATCATGTTTACACATGTAAAACATTTACAACAGGTTAAATGTGTATTATATTTACAACCGTGTATTAGTTTATTGTATTTATGACTTCTGACTTTAAGGAAATTAATACAGGGTATCTTCTTTACTGAACCTTTCTGCCTCTAAGCAACAGGTTTCGTACAAGTTATATCGGTATGATATTAACATTTTAAGATTTGAGTTGGTTAAAATAATTGACTGTCATTTAATTGGTAATTATCAAAGTGAGAGAATTGTAATTAGATGAAGTGAGATAAACGGTTTGATAAAAATACTGTAATTGATAAATAAAAATGAGTAAAAAATGTGAACTGTAGAAAAATCTATATATATAAAAGAGAAATACCACTGACTCACTGATTCATCACGAAATCTCCGAAACTATAACACCTAGAAACTTGAAATTTGGCATGTAGGTTCCTTATGTGATGTAGGTATCCGCTAAGAAGGGATTTTTGGAAATTCTATCTTTAAAGGGGGAAAAAGGGGGGGAGTTTGCCTGACTAACTGACATAGAATCAACGTAGAGCAAAAACTACTGAATGGATGTCAATGAAACTTTGAACATAGCTTCATCATAGGTCTTAGGTGCTCACTAAGAAACGGTTTTAAAAACTTTCACTCCTAAGGGGCAAACCCCCCCCCCTATTGTATGTATGTCGCTATATATGTATGTTCCACATCTCCTCCCAAACCACTGGACCGATTTCAACCAAACTTGGCACAAATATTTTACGCAACGGGAGAACCAACATAGGATATGTGTTTTTTCGATATGATACTTCGGGGGGTCCTTTGGGGTCTTCCACATCTCCTCCTAAACCACTGGACCGATTTCAACCAAACTTGGCACAAATATTTTACGCGACGGGAGAACCAACATAGGATAGGTGTTTTTTCGATGGGGTCCTTTGGGGGTTCTTTGGGGTCTTCCACATCTCCTCCTAAACCACTGGACCGATTTCAACCAAACTTGGCACAAATATTTTACGCAACGGGAGAACCAACATAGGATAGGTGTTTTCTTCGATGGGGTCCTTTGGGGTCTTCCACATCTCCTCCTAAACCACTGGACCGATTTCAACCAAACTTGGCACAAATATTTTACTCAACGGGAGAACCAACATAGGGTAGGTGTTTTTTCGATACGATCCTTCGGGGGGTCCTTTGGGGTCTTCCACATCTCCTCCTAAACCACTGGACCGATTTCAACCAAACTTGGCACAAATATTTTACGCAACGGGAGAACCAACATAGGACAAGTGTTTTTTCGATACGATCCTTTGGGGGGTCCTTTGGGTCTTAAAAACTATTAGATCTGGTTACTATGGCAACCCAATAGAATAGATTCTGGTTACCATAGCATCGGTGGAAGTCTCCCGCGTAGGAAATAGCGCGGGAGTCGTCCGACGGGCCTTCCCCGGAGTTCATCCACGGAACCCGGGGAGTCTTAGGTCGGATCCTGTGAAAGACGGCGGGGCCAGAGTCCACGGTTCTTATAAATAAAGATATAGGTTATGATATCAAAGGTGGTGTATGCATCTTAAGAAACTTCTTAATAGTGTGTGAATTCAGAGTTGTTTCAGTTTGAATTTAAAAGTGGATAAGTTAAGATCGAAGTAAGTTATAAGCGAGTATAAAAAACAAAGTTTTGATAGCAAATGTATTCAGATCATAGTGTTCAGACAATATAAATGCACTTGCTTCAGTTTGAATTTAAAAATTGATAAGCTGAAATCTATAGAGGTATTGTATTGTTAGAATAAGTTTAGGAGACACTAATTTAACAAATGCCTTATTTCAACATTAACACAATGAATTATAAAAGACAGTAAATACGCAGCGCGTGCAAGTACTGTAGACATTTTATTGAAAACTAATTTAGCTGTTCACCCTCTCCCAGAGTTAGAAATCGAGCAGGAGCATCACGCGCAACAGAATTGTTCTCCAGATATAAGAATACAGTTTATGACATGTTCTTAAACAGGTGCGCTACAGAGTATTCCTCCAGTGAGAATGCGAACGTAACAATATAAGGAAGATTATACAATATACAAGTAATATAACGTTAGAACAAGAATAAGTGCCTATGAGCCTATGAATAAATTATGAACCCGAGCAACGCTGGGTAAATCGGCTAGATATAGATATCTATATAAGCCAAATACCACTGACTGACTCACTGATCACGATATCTCTGAAACCACTGAATGGATATCAATGAAACTTTGAACGTAGCTTCATCATAGGTCTTAGGTGCTCACTAAGAAACGGTTTTAAAAACTTTCACTCCTAAGGGGCAAAAAACCAAATAATGAAATTTATTGCGGTAATTGCATACTTTGTAAATGAAGTGGTTGACATCTCAGTTTATTGGAAACCCCGAATACATTTAGTTCTGACTTTTTAATCATTGTTTTAAATTGAAAAACTTCGTTATTTGCAGGTTCTTATAGTCGAGAAAATTTCGAAGTTCAATTAATTAATGTCCTTTTTTGTCCTTATGTCCTTTTTTTCTCGGAAACGGCTCTAACGATTTTCTCGAAATAAATAGTAAATAGCTGTTGCTATGAATGTAAATAAACAAACTAAGAGTTGAGAATTTGTACAATCTATCTAATCCTATACTATTAAGCTAGCAATAATTGTACAATTACGTACAACGTGAAACTCCGTAGCGAAGCACGGGTATTTTGCTAGTTATATCATAAAATATTGGCACTTTAAATGTATCATGGCTATTAAATTATGATTGTGATTTTCTGCGAACATGTGGCAAACATAGTAAACATTATTTGAAATCAGAATTTGTTAAACAACAAATATTAGTTGGTTTCAAGGTTTGTGTTGTCCCTGTTTGTGCATTTATGCTATTATTATTTACAATATTAATACGAACATGGAATTTGTATTTGTTTTTTACTTATCATAACAATCGTAAATAACAGTTTGCAATACACATAAACTAATCTTAACGTATTACTGCTTAGTTGGTTTTATTGTTTAATTTTCTTGTTTGTTGTACTGTTACATAAAATAGATAATAGTAAATCATGAATCGTAATTGTCATAGTAAGGAAGTTGTGTGAGTTTATGCTTTACTTGCAAGAAAATGAGATTGGTCTTAAAAAGTGGACATTGCACTTGATGCACATTGTGTTTCAGCTAATTATGTTACTTATAGGAAGCTGATTTCTCATATTACCATCATTTTTATAATTATGACAAAAATAATTATTAATTATTTTTGTATACATGTATAAAACTTGTAGTACCTGACACATACTAGTGTATAATTTTTATAGTTGTATATAGAAAAAATGTGTTGTAATAATTATAATCTAATTGTAAGAAACTTAGGGATTTCAACTAACTTAGGAATTTTTTTGTAACCTTATGTCAACTATCTGATGTAAGGTCGTAAAGTTCTACAGTTATTGTGTAATTTGTATGTTTCTAAAATATGATTGTTTTTTAATAGGAGTAATGAGTGCAACATGTTAAAAATAACTTTTAATAATTACATAGTTGAACATCCCCTCATCTGTTTTTAGTATAGGTAATATATTTTAATATGCTGTATGTATAAACGTTTTGTGTACCAATCCAATATCCAATTGTTGATTACTGTTTGTTTAATTAATTAAAATATCATACATATAGTAATTTAAATTGTAATAGTGTATAAATTAAGTTCTGTCATACTATAATTGTCTCGTTTTCTTAAAGATAATATTGAAAGATGTAAATAAACTATCTCAAGTCTTCACATATAAACGATACATACATACATACGCACGCACACACATTCACATACACGAACACATTCACCCAAATATTTAATTGTTCTGTTGTGTTTGACATGTCTTTTGTATTTCATACACAGGTCCTGACGATGACAATAAACATTGTCGAAACATCGACACAAATAAGTTAAAAATTTGTGTTATTTTTTACCGTTCCTCACTAACCCTTCACTGAAAAATTCATTGATTGACGGTCACTACGAATTTAAGGATTTAGGAATTACAATTTAATAACATTGATTTATGTGGAATTTATTTAGGGATGCATTTTGAAAATTTAACAAATACGAAAATAGGTTTTGTTGAATAATAATGAAAAAGAAAAAATACAAAATTTAAGCAAAAGAATGAACTTTAATTCATGGTGTTTAATATAGTCACTAACAATATTGTTACATGGTCACACGGATCGTCATGTTGTTCAGTGGAAACAGAATAACTGACACCATATGAAGTAACTAATTACAGTTTTAATTAGAAACAAACAATAGTTCTAAATAAACAAAGACATGGTTATACAATAATTCAAGTTGAATTTGTCCAACACACAGCAATAAGTGCCACCATATTACAGTTTTGCACTAAGTAATACAATTACACCAAATTTACACATCACAGAAACAGTCACTCTGACCCCACTGTTATGTTGCTGGTCAAAAACTGAACTTGGCTGCTTTAAAATCCAGTATTTATACCCCTGTTGGATGGCATAGCCATGACACAGCTGGTCTGGATGCTGGTAATATAATCATGCAATGTCTCCAAGTATAATCTGCAACGAGTGATCTAGAGCATTATGCAATTCTGATGTGCACACTATACGTGGAAAGCGTCACATGGCTACACATGTTCTCTATTTCCTCAGCTTAACAATATGTTACATGGTACAGTACTATAAAATAGTAGGCCTATTTTTATATCACTACATTAACATATGTAAATTTGTTTTCTGTAAACGTTGTAACAATTTTCTTGTGGTTACAAAATAAAATCTGTGTGACTGCTTGTTGATAAAAAATTTGAAAAAAAAATTTTAATTTATTACAAAAAAATTTCTGAAAAATATTTTTTGTGTAATTTTTAATCCTAATATTTAAAAATTAATCGTGGTTATTGTTTGTGTGTAGAAATGGAATGGTATTATGTTTATTAATGTAATAGGGTCACTTTCTGTAAATTTATTTAATGACAATCTGGTTAACTCAAGATCTAGTCGAAAGACGGCTCTCTTCTTCTTCTTCTTCTTCTTGAAGCGTTCGTTGTTTCGTATGTACCGCCTTTCGGTTAGTCTGTATTCTTGATTAATTTATTTATTAAGCTTTTTTAAAGAAAAATGAAATCCAAAATATATAACAGAACGTTTATTAATAAATTAGTTAATTTGATCGATAGGAATCGATGTTACAAAGCAGTATCGACTCACTCAGGGCCGGTCGATATAAAAGTTTATATTGGTAGTATATAAAAATTATAGTTCTTTGAACGGTTATTTAAGAATAGCCAGAGAAGGGTATGGACAGGAAAGTATAACACTTACAATGCTAAATGCCTTAATATTAAACAATACAATGTTATAATTAAAAAAATAAAAGTTTATATTTAATATTTATTCAAACCAAAAGCAGCAATTCGTTTCTTGTGTAGTAGGCTGGAGTAAGAACAGCAATGAATCAAAATGGCCGACTGGCGCATGCGTAGTGGAGCATCTAACCTTGACGAAGATTTGTTTAAATAAAAATGTCTTTTCTCCGTTTAAATGGTCTCAGCAATTGTGTATAATGGTTCTGGATTTATTTGAGTGTCACTGGTGTATGGTTTAATAGTTCACTTTGTGTAAATTGTTGTTATTGTGTCTATCTCACTTGGTCTATATGTGTCGGGTTTAACCTTGATTGTTCGTCTGTAAATTGTGTGGTATTGGTGTTATTTCAATTAATTAGGCGTATGTGGTTCTGTTTATTGGTGATACACTGTTCATATTTTAATTTCACCGGTTCACAAATAATAAATAACTCAAAATAAAATTTTATGAAAATTTTTACCGAACTCGGTTTACTGATAGTTCGCCATTATAGGTTATTTCGAACAAATAATCACGTTAAGTACACTCGTCAACGGATAATAATGAACTGTTCTCATTTCCTTCGTCTCCTGAAAATCTTAGCCAATTTAATATATATTATATATTGTTTCAAATTATCTTAGCTTCCGATACGTTTTATTTTAATACATTATACTCGGAAAAAAATTTCGTTATGAATTAACTGTATGAAATACTAAATACATATTCGGTTTCTTTATTCTATTCTGCTTATTTTGATACTAATTAATATAGTTTTACAAAGTTTTCATTAAAAAAAATTATATTTCTTACATTTTGGAAGGTAGGCTTAATATTGTATTTCCTGTTCTCTAAGCAAATAATAGCCATTTTCCCTAATATAATTATTATTTTATTAAATCTGAAATTAATATAATTGTCTATTCTTACTTAATTTCTTGCAATTTAGTTTATTAATGATTGTTTTTAAATACAATTCATTATCTATGACTCCTCCCCTGATATTGTCAGTTAGTATATTCCAATTTTATGTATAATTTTACTTATCTGCTGACCTTATCTTTATAAAGTATTATTTACATGGTATTACTATATGTTGTGTCTATCTAACATAAATATTATCAGTTTAACTGGTTTATAGGACTAGATTTGTTAATTATTCTGTAGTCTAAATTCATTATATGTCCTATATTTGATCTGTTGCTATTTGCAAAATTTTTACTAATACAGTTAGTTTGTACCCTTCTCTGACCTTCTATTCTTATATAATTTATTAACAATTTGTTCTTTGACTATTATAACGTTGAACATTGATTTTACAATTAAAATACAACATTTATTTACTATCAAAACTGGTACTTTGAATAATACTTTTTATGTGTACAGATTACACCTAGTAACATAATAAAAAAAAACATTTTATAATGTAGGAATGGTATCTACATTTAGATATGGCATTCCTAATTTAAATTAATAACAAAATAATATTTTATAACTATAATATTGCTTAATTCTAAATCTTATTTATATAGTTAATATTGGAAATAAGAACATAACATATTCGTTCCATTAAATGGTTAACACCTTCTTAAACTATTTATTTACAGTCTTATCTGTACCTCCCAATTTTAAGGATGTATTCCCCGTCACTTTATGTATAACACAAGCTCGCTGTTTATATTATTCATTCTATGGAATGTTCTTAGAAACAGTGGCATTTTATTAGAAATATTATTCCTTCATATCAAATATGATACTGTTCACAAACACTTAAAGTTATTTACTGGCACGGTAACTCATGTACCTTTTCAAAGTTTATTGATTACAATTTAATAACTTACCCTTGTCCCTGGTTATTTATTGATATTATCACTAGTCCTTTTCTAGCTTTATTACATGAAATATTTAACCATGGGGGGACTGTTAAGGTTTGCCTATATAAACTACACAATAACTTTTTTAGGTGCACTGTTACTTAATACTCTAAACACTTTTGGTTTTTATCAGTTTTACATTGTGATATGGTTTTTTTGGGGTGTTATACTTTCTCTTGGGACATTCATTTATTTTTGGGGATTTTGGGTTTTCTCCCTATGGGGTTTCTATTTGGTATTGGTCGTTTCACTTCTTTTATTCTAGTGGATCTTCACTGGTTTCTTATTCTTCAGTATTTTTGTTCATTCTATATTTCTTCTTTCTTCGTTCTTCAGTACCATTTCGCTGTATATTCCTTTGTTTACTATGGTCTGTTTTCTTTGTCAGTTCATTTGGTGTGGGTATCTTCATTGCCTGCTTCTATCCTACCTGGGTAATTTTGTTATTCAAATTTTACTTTTCTGGGTTTTTAATTTGTAGTATAATTATATTATTTGCAGATTTTTTCTTTATGTTTATTATTCTTGTGATTATAATAATTCATAGTGCTTTTTAATTGATTCTCATTTGGATGTTCCATATATTTGAGTTTTATGAATGATCATTTAGTAATTGATTTATGTGGATTATCTCTCATGCTACAGATTGCTCTCTTCCAGAAGTGATTAGTTCAGATCATACTTAGTTTGTCTGAAATAATTGCTGATGATATTTTATTATAAATTATATTTCTTTACCTCCTTCATATTTCTAAAAAAATTTTTTCTTCTTTATTTTTTGAGCTGATCTATATTTCATTATTAACTGGATTTTTCTTGATAGTAATAGTCATCTTAGGTTCGTTATTTTTTTTATTTTTCCATTTTCTTCTTAACTTGGTTCTTTATCCTTGGGATATTTATTCCCTAAAATTCCCTAACACGTTAGCTGGGGTAGTTCAGAGGGGCTCTGTAGGCTACACTTCTCTGCTGGCCATACTATGTCATTTATTGATTACAGAGGCAAATCATCTCTGATCAATACATAATAATACTGCTGGACTTATCTACAGACAGTTATTAATAAAAATTACATAAGAATAGTCCACCTTATGACTATAAAAAAAAATTAAATATCTTTGAATACTTCACTTCGTATTTGAATAGATCTATTAATATTTCTATCTTAGTTAATTTCTATCTCAGTTATTTTTCTCAATGGTTAGCTCTGTTGGCATTTTATTTCTCCTTATGGTTAGAAGCTGGTTTAATATAATTATCACTTGTTATTCAGTGTAAAGTTTTTATTTATTTTAATTCTCTGTCATATTTTGCCTGTTATTGCAATCTCCTTCTGGTCATTGGTAACATATATTTTGTATTATATTTTTGTTTTTTCTTAATTCTTCTGAATCGTTCCACTAGTATTGTTCTTGCAATTACTCTTTTAATTGTCCTTCTTATAATTGACATTTATTTTATGATCATATTTTTCTTATGGATTTATTTATACATAGTTTTTTCCTTCTTTTTCAAAATTTTATTCTGCTCTTGCTTTTTATCCAAATGCACTCTTTAATTATTAATTCCATGTGGTTATTGTCTCTGCTTATTTTGCTTAAAAGTCTTATTAATTTTATTTCACAATAAGTTTATTCATTTTAATTGTATCAGTGGTTTTTATTGTTATTTCTTGATTCTCGAAATTTTTTCAGAATTGGTTCCATATAATTATACTTGTTTGTAAGGTGAACTTACTCTTCCTTTTGAATGTTGTGGTTATTCTTCAAAATTCCTTTTCTTTTCCTTTCTATTCCATGATTTGAGTTTCGTAGATGTTTGGTAGTAAGTTGTGCTTACTTGGTTTTTAAATTTATTTGTTTTTACCAAATTCTTTCTCTTTAGTTTTTTCACAAATAGTTTCATAAATATTTGGGTAGTAAGTAGTGCTTACTTTGTTTTTAAATTTTGATATTTATTATCAAAATTCTTCTTCCTTTTAATTCGGTAATTCAAAAGTTGTTTCAAATATTTGGTAGTAAGTTGTGCTTACTTCGTTTTTAAATTTTGACAATTTTATGTCAAATTCTTTTTCTTTTTTATTAATCCAAAAGTAGTTTCAAAAATTAGGTAGTAAGTTGTGCTTACTTGGTTTTTGGAATTTTTTATATATTCTATGCCAAATTCTTTTTCTTTTCATTAATCCAAAATTCGTTTCAAATATTAGGTAGTAAGTTGTGCTTACTTCGTTTTTGAATTTTTTTTTTATTTTTTATATTATTTATGCACACAAAATTCAATCTTCTATACATTCAATTACTCATAATATTTTTTCATGGAAATGGTTAACATATATTATTACCATAAATATGGTATGAACACTCTTCTTTTCTTTTTCAAATGTACTTCTTATTATTATTTTTCTTTTATATACCCAGGTGGATGCTTTTTATTATTTCACACAGTTATTCATTTTTCTTGTTCTCTGACCTGGTTTTTGTCGTGGTCGGTTATCATGACATCCATTTCTTTTACCACCTCATTATGTATCCGTCTTCTAGCTTATCAGATCCATACTTATTGATGTTAACCTTGGAATAATCATTTTCCTTCCTCTGGCTGGGATCCTTTTTTGGTTTTTGGCTACCTTCTGCTTTAATATGGTTGACTTGAGCTATTCGGGGTCCTCCGTCGTTTTTTGGTTCGTTATGCAGTATTGAATGACTAGGATATTCACCGACTACTACCCAATTTTCATTCTCACTGTTATCTCGATTAGGCCCGACCGGGGTGTTGGTCGGTAAACCTTGAGTGGTTGCTGACCGCTCCGTAAGAGGGTTAGATGGTTGATTTCGGTGCATGTTCCGTTCTGGGTCATCTAAACTGTTACCCCGTCTGGGCAGGTTATATCTTGGATCCTCCCGTTCTCGGCTTCTCCGTCGATCCTCCTCCTCATGGAAGCTGTTACGCCGTTGATGGTAATACCTGTTTTGGCTGTTTCCTTCTGCGCGTATAAAATTTACCCGGGGTCGGGAGAACCTGTTGTTGTTGTTATTGTTATTACTTGGGTAACCCCTATTATTATTATAAAACCGCTCGGTATTATTGGTATGGTTGGGGTTTCTCTGGCTATTTACATTATTATTTGTGTAATAATTATTTCTATTACCGGGGAATCCGTTATTATTTCGGTTAATGTTCGGATTTACATTACCGTGGTTACTGTTGTTATTATTACCGTTGGTAGGGTGCTGATTATGGTAATTGGGATTATACCGTTTCCCCTGGTACCCACTGTTGATCTGTTGATTACTATTGTTCGATGACGGATTATTTCGAAATTCTGGCTGCTCATTTCTTCTTCTACTTTGCCTGTAATATTCTTCGTTCTCATAATTTTCTAATGGCTCCGTCATCGCCTGGATGGTCTTTATCTGGCTACCTCTTCGAGCTCTTATGACCTCTTCATCATAATGGTATGAAAGCTTATTCACCAGGCATTCCTCTGGTATGGCCGGTTCCAGGTGCTTGGCCAGGCACACCTTCCCAAGGAAGTACGCAGTCATGGTATTGCCAAACTGGGTTTTGTATCGGCCATGGCAGATGTTGTCCCTTATTAAATTCTGGGTGGTCTCTGACCAATACTTGGCCTTGAACAAATTTTTAAACTGCTGGTAATCATCTATTTCGCTCCTGTTCGCCATCCACCAATTGTCCGTCATTTCACGGAATGATTCGTCCAATAGCTCTCGATTATTTTACCATCTATTATTTCTGTTTGGCCATATATTCCTCAATACGGGCCAAGAACTCCATTGGCTTCCTTTTATATTGGCGGAAGTTAAGCCATTCCATGTTCTCGTTGATGGGGATATTAGTGAAGCTGGTTGGTCGGTTCCGAATTGCTTCCATTTCCTCCTGGCTCTGCCGCACTTGACCAGTGACGTTAGTCATCACTACCTCCATTCCGTCACATCTTTCAGTAGTCTGAGTTCTTCCTGGCTTTCCTTTCGGTTCTCTTCTCCCTTCTTGCGACTAGATTCTTCAAGATTTGTGACCTTGGTGTTTACCACTTCCTTGAACTCTTGTACCTCCCCTTCAGTCAGCCAACATCTTTCATCAACTTCTCTTATCTGTTGATTTATAGTTATTGTTTCTCCGTCCAGCCTTTCATTCATAGATTTCTTATTATCTTTAAGTTCTTTGTTCATTTCCTTTCTTAATAGTTCCATTCGTTCGTCTAACTTGTCTAGATTCTCCTGGTTAACTTCCCGTAATTCTTCCCGTAATAGTTGGTTATCCTCTCTTAACTCTTCCAACCTTTCCCCCATCGTCTCTTCCATTTTCTTATTATTTTCTCTTAATTCTTCCCTTAATTGTTGGTTGTCATCTTCTATTTTCTTGCTGGTTTCTTCCATCTTTTCTTCCAAATTCTTCTTATTTTCTTCCATTTTCTTTTCCACCTTCTTACTGGTTTCCTCAATTTTCTTATTGGTCCTTTCGATCTTACGTCCCAATTCTTCCTTTGTGGATTGGTTGTCCTCCTTCAATTCTTCTAACCTTTTCCCCATTTCTTCTTCCATCTTCTTACTGTTCTCTTCAATATCCTTCCTTAATTCTTCCTTCGTGGATTCTATGTTCTTATTTATTTCATTCAAATTGTCCTTCAAGGACTGTTGGTCTTCTTTCCTTTCCTTACTATTTTCTTCCTTGGTGGAATCCATTTTCTTGCTTAATTCTTCCTTGGTTGACCAGTTGTTGTCATCCATTTTCTTGCTTAAATTTTCCTCCATCTTCTTGTTATTTTCTTCCGTTTTCTTATTGCTGGATTTGATTTCTTCCATCTTCTCCATCATTATCCTGAACATTTCTTGCATGTTACTATTCTCTGCTCGTGATGGTTTCTCGGGTTGTTCTATTCGTTCCTCCCGGACATCGATTTCCCCTGTTTGTGTGGGCATTTCCGGTTGTTCCTTTGGTTGTGCTGGTGGTTTTGGTTCCATTGGATGTAATAATGTTTCTACGTCCTCCACTGGGGTCGCCTCCTTATCATCCATATTAAGTTCTTTTTCGGCCTCCGCTGCTCTCTTCTTTGATGTGGCACGACGTTGCATCTTTCCTGGTTCTCTGGCTGGATAACCGCTGCCAAGCTGAATTAGAAATTGGGCAAGTAATTACAGCCTTTCAATCCCTAATTACAGCCCTTTAGTTGGACGCCAATTTTGTAACAATTTTCTTGTGGTTACAAAATAAAATCTGTGTGACTGCTTGTTGATAAAAAATTTGAAATAAAAAAATTTAAATTTATTACAAAAAAATTTCTGAAAAATATTTTTTGTGTAATTTTTAATCCTAATATTTAAAAATTAATCGTGGTTATTGTTTGTGTGTAGAAATGGAATGGTATTATGTTTATTAATGTAATAGGGTCACTTTCTGTAAATTTATTTAATGACAATCTGGTTAACTCAAGATCTAGTCGAAAGACGGCTCTCTTCTTCTTCTTCTTCTTCTTCTTCTTCTTCTTCTTCTTCTTCTTCTTCTTCTTCTTCTTCTTCTTCTTCTTCTTCTTCTTCTTGAAGCGTTCGTTGTTTCGTATGTACCGCCTTTCGGTTAGTCTGTATTCTTGATTAATTTATTTATTAAGCTTTTTTAAAGAAAAATTAAATCCAAAATATATAACAGAACGTGTATTAATAAATTAGTTAATTTGATCGATAGGAATCGATGTTACAAAGCAGTATCGACTCACTCAGGGCCGGTCGATATAAAAGTTTACATTGGTAGTATATAAAAATTATAGTTCTTTGAACGGTTATTTAAGAATAGCCAGAGAAGGGTATGGACAGGAAAGTATAACACTTACAATGCTAAATGCCTTAATATTAAACAATACAATGTTATAATTAAAAAAATAAAAGTTTATATTTAATATTTATTCAAACCAAAAGCAGCAATTCATTTCTTGTACAGCTGGAGTAAGAACAGCAATGAATCAAAATGGCTGACTGGTGCATGCGTAGTGGAGCATCTAACCTTTACGAAGATTTGTTTAAATAAAGATGTCTTTTCTCCGTTTAAATGGTCTCAGCAATTGTGTATAATGGTTCTGGATTTATTTGAGTGTCACTGGTGTATGGTTTAATAGTTCACTTTGTGTAAATTGTTGTTATTGTGTCTGTCTCACTTGGTCTATATGTGTCGGGTTTAACCTTGATTGTTCGTCTGTAAATTGTGTGGTATTGGTGTTATTTCAATTAATTAGGCGTATGTGGTTCTGTTTATTGGTGATACACTGTTCATATTTTAATTTCACCGGTTCACAAATAATAAATAAGTCAAAATAAAATTTTATGAAAATTTTTACCGAACTCGGTTTACTGATAGTTCGCCATTATAGGTTATTTCGAACAAATAATCACGTTAAGTACACTCGTCAACGGATAATAATGAACTGTTCTCATTTCCTTCGTCTCCTGAAAATCTTAGCCAATTTAATACATATTATATATTATTTCAAATTATCTTAGCTTCCGATACGTTTTATTTTAATACATTATACTCGGAAAAAAATTTCGTTATGAATGAACTGTATGAAATACTAAATACATATTCGGTTTCTTTATTCTGTTCTGCTTATTTTGATACTAATTAATATAGTTTTACAAAGTTTTCATTAAAAAAAATTATATTTCTTACATTTTGGAAGGTAGGCTTAATATTGTATTTCCTGTTCTCTAAGCAATAATAGCCATTTTCCCTAATGTAATTATTATTTTATTAAATCTGAAATTAATATAATTGTCTATTCTTACTTAATTTCTTGCAATTTAGTTTATTAATGATTGTTTTTAAATACAATTCATTTATCTATGACTCCTCCCCTGATATTGTCAGTTAGTACATTCCAATTTTATGTATAATTTTACTTATCTGCTGACCATATCTTTATAAAGTATTATTTACATGGTATTACTATATGTTGTGTCTATCTTACATAAATATTATCAGTTTAACTGGTTTATGGGACTAGATTTGTTAATTATTCTGTAGTCTAAATTCATTTTATGTCCTATATTTGATCTGTTGCTATTTGCAAAATTTTTACTAATACAGTTAGTTTGTACCCTTCTCTGACCTTCTATTCTGATATAATTTATTAACAATTTGTTCTTTGACTATTATAACGTTGAACATTGATTTTACAATTAAAATACAACACTTATTTACTATCAAAACTGGTACTTTGAATAATACCTTTTATGTGTACAGATTACACCTAGTAACATAATAAAAAAAAAATTTTATAATGTAGGAATGGTATCTACATTTAGATATGGCATTCCTAATTTAAATTAATAACAAAATAATATTTTATAACTATAATATTGCTTAATTCTAAATCTTATTTATATAGTTAATATTGTAAATAAGAACATAACATATTCGTTCCATTAAATGGTTAACACCTTCTTAAACTATTTATTTACAGTCTTATCTGTACCTCCCAATTTTAAGGATGTATTCCCCGTCACTTTATGTATAACACAAGCTCGCTGTTTATATTATTCATTCTATGGAATGTTCTTAGAAACAGTGGCATTTTATTAGAAATATTATTCCTTCATATCAAATATGATACTGTTCACAAACACTTAAAGTTATTTACTGGCACGGTAACTCATGTACCTTTTCAAAGTTTATTGATTACAATTTAATAACTTACCCTTGTCCCTGGTTATTTATTGATATTATCACTAGTCCTTTTCTAGCTTTATTACATGAAATATTTAACCATGGAGGGACTGTTAAGGTTTATCTATATAAACTACACAATAACTTTTTTAGGTGCACTATTACTTAATACTCTAAACACTTTTGGTTTTTATCAGTTTTACATTGTGATATGGTTTTTTTGGGGTGTTATACTTTCTCTTGGGACATTCATTTATTTTTGGGGATTTTGGGTTTTCTCCCTATGGGGTTTCTATTTGGTATTGGTCGTTTCACTTCTTTTATTCTAGTGGATCTTCACTGGTTTCTTATTCTTCAGTATTTTTGTTCATTCTATATTTCTTCTTTCTTCGTTCTTCAGTACCATTTCGCTGTATATTCCTTTGTTTACTATGGTCTGTTTTCTTTGTCAGTTCATTTGGTGTGGGTATCTTCATTGCCTGCTTCTATCCTACCTGGGTAATTTTGTTATTCAAATTTTAGTTTTCTGGGTTTTTAATTTGTAGTATAATTATATTATTTGCAGATTTTTTCTTTATGTTTATTATTCTTGTGATTATAATAATTCATAGTGCTTTTTAATTGATTCTCATTTGGATGTTCCATATATTTGAGTTTTATTAATGATCATTTAGTAATTGATTTATGTGGATTATCTGTCATGCTACAACGTATGTGTATAATTGTGAAGTATGTTTAAACATTTTTTATTCTTTGTGTGTTAAATTGTAATGTGTTGTTAACAATGTTAAATTTTCAGTAATTATATGGAATCTGTGAAAGAAAGCAGTAGCGATCCTTTTACAAAAATGAAGATACCAACTTTACAAAAAGCACTGACAACGTGGGCACTAAACAAAGGTTATACCTTGGGTAAAAGCAGTGCACAAATGCAAGCACGTCAGAAGAAAATAGTTACGAGGACATTCCACGAGTGTGGAATTGTTGTGCCAATTGATAAGAAGAACGATGTAGGTTACAGAGAGTTGGCTGCAACTGACTGTGAGTTTCATTACCTCCACATAGAGTAAATTTTAAGGAAACTAATTACAGTCATACCCTGCTTAACGCGAGTGATACGTTCCTCGGTGATTCGCGTAAAACAAAAATCGTGTAACTTTAATTACTTTTATTGTTATGTTACTTTATATTTGAATTAAGTGTTGTGTACTTCCTATGGTAAACATTTCGTCCGGGCGCCATCTTTATACCAACAATGAAAAACTAAAATATGCTTACCTTTGGGCCAAGTTCGTTTAAGCGAACCAGAAACAGAAGAACTTGTTATTTGAAACAAATTACTCTTAATTTTAACATTTACCAATGACATTAGCTTTTATTATTAAACAACATACAGTTACATTTGATTCTATTTTGGAAACAATGTACGCTACTATTCGCCATGCGGCGTAGTGCATCGAATCAAATTAGAAATTCTTTCCCATTAACATTTTTTTTCTTCCCACCAAAATAACCATAATCAATCATATTTTAAATTATAGAATTATATATTGGCACAACCCAGCACTTCTTAAATTTAGATTTTCTATTCATGCAATCACACCCTCATTCATGCTGTACAATTTCTTTATTTCCCAAATTGAGCTCATTTTTAATAAATCTAATAAGAATACTGAAAATTCGGTTTTAGCCCTTATTAAATTTGGTTTTACCCCCCATTTGTTACTTAGCTGAATTGTCCAGAAGACTCCGCATTGTTCCACACACTTTCATCATAATTTTCACCAGATGTTATTTTAATTTATTTGTTATATATTTAACCCAAAACTGCTAGTTCACTTTAGATTGATTTCAATTTAAATAGTTTACATTTTATACTGTAACGAAGTAAAAGACGTCCATCTTGTTTAAGCCCCGCGATGGAAGCCAATCTGTAACGTTATGGAACTGGTGTGTCTCTGTAAAGACGTGTATATGGTATTTCATGTATTAGTGTGGTGTGTTCGTCTCACACCTTGTCATTACATCAATGGTTGCTGCTAACAAAGTCCGTAGCGTTGTTACAATTATCAGTACAACCTAGTGGAAACCTTACCTGTAATTTCATAGGGGTTTGTGAATCCCGGGTGGCGCCAAATTGTTTGTTGAAAACAATTAAATTTATGAAATAATATGTTAAAAAGGTGTTTTCAGCGATGACGGCCGGAGCATTCGAATCGGTTCCCGCCTTTGCACAGCTTGCTGTATCGCACAGGTAGCGAAAGCACTAGTTGTCTAATCTGTAAGTTTGCTAACACACACATATATAGTACACTTTCCTATGAAATAAAACAATGGTTACACTCTGTACTGTTTCTTTAATGGTTGTTTGGTAATTATGCAATTGGACAATAATATTATAATTTAGTATTTAATAAATTTGCTCCGACATTAAACATGAAACGCTTTATCTTTATCAGAGCAGGCGCGTCAAGTGCCTGACTGGCCTTGCGGTGTTGGGATCTTGACGCACTGGCCAGCTCAGGACCGCCGCCACAGCGTCACCAAACTCTGAAACATCCAATCAAAATCAAATAGTGGCCTTGTATAATACCCTATCCCTAACTGATCTGTCTCCCCTTAGCTATGTGCTGGTTTGCGTTAAGAAGCACTGGTTTCTTCTTACCTCCTAACACATATATGAATACAAGATTTATTATATAGACGTTTCATTCTCTTACTTCACTCCCAAATATTTATAAAATTTTCGATTCCAATCGATAATAATTAATCCTTTCCCATTTTACAAGAAGTATAAATCCTTATACTAACGCAATAATATTTCAAAACAATTAATTAACTTTAAGAGAATAAACAAAACAATTCATTAATATAACTTTCTACAGAAAAAAACACATTAAATCAACTACATTGAAACAAATCATCTACTTAAAATTGTTAATTATCTTTCATTATTATAATACATCTTACTTCAACACAAAATCATCTAATTATTTTTTATGATTAACATCATCAACTAATTCGTTACTAGTATTCTATAGGGGTACCACAGACAAAAAATAGTTCCAGTGCGCATGCGCTGGCTTGGCGGAGAAGGCTCTCACCCCCACCATGTCCGTTAACAATCTTGACGGCTGTGTAAGCGGCCGCAGCGGGGACTGTGTTATTCAGTTAGATGTTTATACATATTTATGAATAATTTAAGATTTTGTTTAATATATAGAATTTCTTTACAAATAGCCTACAGCAAAACATCCATTACCCGTTTTAATTCGGAATGTGCAAAGCACAGTTGTCAGAAAACACGGTTAATCCACTGATCCTTCCATGTGTCGTTGTGGCTCCCGGAAATTGTAATGATCAGCACAATTGCGTCCACTATAGGATCGGAACTGATCATCATGTGTACACATATCCACCGCATACTTGCGTGCATAATTTACACATACTGGACGAACGAGTAGTAATTTTGAACAAAAATATTTGTGAGGATGAGAACAAATAGGTACCGTATTGTAAATAATGAAAAGAGACGTAAACTGATAAAATATACTTTATTTCGATTTATGTGATGTGTAATTTTGTTAAAATAAACGTGTGCAGGAAAAATATTACGTATGCAAGAAAAGAATATTCTAAAAACACGTGTAGGCCTACAGAGAAAACGAAACTTATAAAAATCACAAAAACACTACGAGCTTTTTCATTAAGTTAAAACAGTAATAATTTTTCAATGCCGCAATTACATCCTGGTTCAAGGACTCACAAAAACTAAAGAAAATTGAATTTAAAAACAGCTTTTATTTCATCATCATCCAATAATAGATCTGATTATAATGGGTGGAGAAGGACGTTATCAATTAATAAAACTGCCTTATTCAGTAAACCGAATGACAGCTGTTTAAAACCATGATTTTAAAATGTGTCTGTCCATATGAACACCTTTTTTGATGATGATAATAAGATGATAATAATGAACCACCAAAAGACTTGTGTCAATTTTGTCAAACATAGCTGCTTTTTTGCTTTCTCTAAAACTTGCAGTTTTAATTTATGCGTACCACCAGCGATAGTAGCGCATTAAGTAGTCTTTCTCTCTTTGCTGATTTTGTGTCAAACAACGTTTTTTCAGCAGCAAAAGTGTTTTACGACATACGATGATGATTGAGAATGTATTTAAATTATTAAAGTAGATATTACATTGGCAAAATTTCAGTTACTGGTTAAAAATATTTAACTGTGAAAATACATCTATTCTAGACGAAATAATTCGTGCAAAAGGCCGTATCTCACTTTGTCTGGCTCATTACCATCTCGATCTGAATCCTACAGACCTCATCTGGGGAGATATTAAAGGAGAACTTGCACGTAATTGTAGTGAATTATCTTTAGACAAAAAGCAGAATTGTTGTGAAAAATATTTGAAAATTGTACAATAGAAAAGTTGAAAAAGTATTGTGCCATACAAAAAAATTGAAGAACTGTAGTGGATTACGGACGATTTTATAGACGAAGAAATGGACAAAATAATTATTTTTATGAGAGAAATTCACATCCAAGTACAAATAAATATTCAGATGACTAATAGGCAAGAAAAATGAATACCATAAATATTTATCAATTATTTTCTTATTATTAATAATTATAAATAATTAAAGTTAGTTTATCATTTAAAATGTTTAACGAACATTAATTTTTGCTACTGTGATAGGCACCTCGATTTACACAGGCGGTTGCTTTATGAATTGTTTTTAAAGTATGCCTTACATAAATTTTAGGGTTGGGTTCTATTAATATTATTTTTAAATTATGTACAAAAAAAGGATTTTTAGAATTTGTTAATATATTTTATAGGAACGTGCATAATTATATTATGATTTGTTACTTCCATAGTCTGTTACAAATTAATAGAACATGTAAGTTACCGCACACTAGGAACGAGTTATTGCCGGTATACAAATATCAAGAGTAAAATACTGCAGTAAACAGTGTGACTGATGACAATGGAGGGGGTAACGTTCCCCCTTCGTTGTGACGCGGTTGTGGCGGCAATCCCTACTCCAAATATTTTTTGTTTGGGGTCGAGCTATAGTAACCTCCTTCCACACACTCTATGGCCCCTCCCTGGACTGTAGCGCCCAGTTGCTTCCACAAGGACTGAAGTTAGGGAGGAATTTTGGCATCTCCTGTCCTTGCTTCAGCCTTACATTTTTTTAAATTCAGATATCATAATACAATCCGGTACCTATAGAGATTTTGGGGAATAACCAATATAAATTGTATTTCAATTGCAAAATCATAAATAATGGTAAAGTTTTATAAAGTGTGAAATGACGTAGTAAGCAGTGCAGGAATTGTGTCAAGGTTAACGGTGTACATGCGAAAACAGCAACTCAATTTCGCCAGATGAACTCTGACCTATTGTGTCACCAGACTAAGCCTGTAAAACGTCATATTCGAGAATGCAGTGTGCAGTTGCTGTGCCTTAATATTTGAGACGTCATCACCGAAAACAATAAGATTGGTGACGCGACACCCTTTCCACCTCGGAATTGAAGCCGTTTGCCTCGATCTCAGTCATGTAATATAATCTGTGCTGGCCGGCCATATACAAAAGTTCCGGAACGAAATCGCGGACATCCGCACGTATAAAATGTAAAATGTGAACTATTTAAATTGAAATCAATCTAAAGTGAACTAGCAGTTTTGGCTTAAATATATAACAAATAAATTAAAATAACATTGGTGAAAATTATGATGAAAGTGCGTGGAACAATGCGGAGTCTTCTGGACAATTCAGCTAAGTAACAAATGGGGGGTAAAACCAAATTTAATAAGGGCTAAAATTTTCAGTATTCTTATTAGTTTTGTTAAAAATGAGCTCAATTTGGGAAATAAAGAAATTGTACAGCATGAATGAGGGTGTTATTGCATGCATGGAAAATCTAAATTTAAGAAGTGCTGGGTTGTGCCAATATATAATTCTATAATTTAAAATATGATTGATTATGGTTATTTTGGTGGGAAGAAAAAAAATGTTAATGGAAAAGAATTTCTAATTTGATTCGATGCACTACGCCGCATGGCGAATAGTAGTGTACATTGTTTCCAAAATAGAATCAAATGTAACTGTATGTTGTTTAATAATAAAAGGTAATGTCATTGGTAAATGTTAAAATTAAGAGTAATTTGTTTCAAATAACAAGTTCTTCTGTTTCTGGTTCGCTTAAACGAACTTGGCCCAAAGGTAAGCATATTTTAGTTTTTCATTGTCGGTATAAAGATGGCGTCCGGACTTTTGCACATACACATGTTGACCTTGACATAATTCCTGCACTGAGCTGACTACGTCGTTACAAACTTTATAAAACTTCACCGTTATAAATTATGCTTTTGCCATTGAAATAAAATTTACATTTGTTATTCCCCAAAATCTCTATAGGTACCGGATTGTACCGTTACAATCGCGCTAAGCGGGGTTTCCTATTTTTTACCGACCAATACCTCGTTGTTTTAGTTTCTATTGCTTTTATATGATTTTCCTTGTCAAAATGTGTTATTTTCGACATTTTATCAGTGCACATTGTTAATTTGTTCTAATTGAATGTTCGAACTAAACTGAAAGGAAAACGTATTCCCAATGTTTAGAAACAATAACGGAGGGAAGAGTGAATGGTTTTCCAGGAAATTGGCTGAGACTTAAGTTCAACAAGGGGCCCTAAAAAGGATGGATTAACCCGAACTACCATTCCAAGAATGTAAATTAGTATGTACTGAATACAGTACAGTAATGTTTATTTGGCTGAGACAAGATAAACAAGAAACGTGAATACATTTCTGGCGGGAATGGAAGATGCATTTTGCAAACTAACGCCTATGTCACACACGTCCGCCTTTTCTACAAACATTGTGCACAGTTTAATCTGAGTTGTGGCATCGGGAACTCAGAAGTGGTTAATAAACGTCAGCCACTGCTGTGTGTATGTAGTGAAAACGTGTTGTGTCTATTCAGCGTCACCACGGGTCTCCAGCACAGAGATACGATTTCTCATTCATCAGAATCCCGCCAACGAGAGTATTCAAGGTCAAATAACATTTATAATGTGTAATGGCACAGCCATATATGTTTACAAAACATACTACTGTTTTGGCTGACACTTATTACAGATCTACGTCTGACCTAATGCAACCTCTTATGTATCTGTACAAATCAGCTGTCTGTTTTTACGTTTCCACCAAACGTGTTGGTAGGCTGACGTGTTCGTACTCCTTAAAAAATAATACAGTAATGTAATTACAGTACTATGTGTTTATTTGTCATTTTCAAAATAAAATACGGAAACTTTAGTTGTTAAATTCAAAATTTACATATTCATTACATTTATGATGATACGTATATATACAATATTATTGGTACTGTATATGTAATTGTTAATATGTATAATAAATATTTTATTAGAAAAAAAAAGAAACGCGTTATAGCGAATTCGCGTTATGTGGGGTCGCACAAAGCGGGGTATGACTATACTATAAGTACAAGAATACAAACAGTGAGTTGTGTTTTATAAGCTGTGTGAAGGATACAGAATATGAAGTTTCTTTTTAATTCTAATTTAAGTATTGGGAATAATTATATTGTTAATTAATATAAAAAAACAAGTCAGCAAAACCAAAAATAAAAAAAGTGTTCACATTTGCAATGGACATGTGTGTATGTGCATGTGTATGCTTCATTGTATAGAATTTTTCATTGTGTCTGCTTGGGCTTCACTTCTTCAGTTTAATCTTCTCCTTAGTGCCCCTTCTCTTTCTGGTTCAGTTTATCTTTTTTTCTGCCTTTCATTCACTTTTATTGGGGCATCATTTTCAGAACCACTTTTGTAAGCAAATAAAACTTTTCTGCCGCAACGGTGCACTCAAACTTTCTATCTTTCTCCTTTCTGTGATTTCCTCGTATTACCCCTTTGATTGTTCACAATTTCACTCTGAGTAAAAAAAAAAAATACTTCAGAGTTTTTTAGTAGTTATTTATCATAATGTAGTGTACTGTCCTTTTGAGACCTTAACTGACAGACCTCAAAAAAGAGTATATTTTAAATGTCATAATACTTAGAAATTTCTTAGTATATTTCATTTTCTAAGCTCATGAAGTCACTGTTTTGTATTCAGATTTTTTTTTTATCCTGATAGTTACTTTTTTGTATCCTTCTCAGGGTGTTTTAATTTTAACATCTTTTATTTGAATTGCATCCCCACTACATATTTTTTTGCTTTTAATTATGAGTAGAGTTTCATTGTTTTCTGTATTGTCTTCGCTTATTAAAACAATTAGCATTTTTGTAAGTATAAAAATTGTATTATATGATACATGTTCTTTGTCTGAATGTATTTAACTGCATCATTGGAATACTTGCAGAAGAAACTAAAGCTTTCTGCAGTAATTGTAATATGGGGGGGGGGCAAGAAACTGTAAGCAGTTACAGTTTAAAAAATTATGTGTTTTCAGTATAATGCTTTTTTTATCTTCTTGTGTCCTAGCCCAACTTTGAATTGGGCCAATCTAAAATAGTCATTTTTAAGTGAGTCCTTCTTAGATTTCCTTGTAGATGATATTAGTATGTAGCTATTTCTCATTTTTCCTTGGACTTGCCTCACTAACATTGTCACTAGTCAGTTGCCTTTTGTCATAGATTAGTGTTTTACACACGTAAGCCTTCCATTCTGTAGAATGGTGAAAATGCATCAAAATCATCAGTGGTTTTCAAGATTAGTCTGAAGCAACAGACAGAAGCCATGTACTGGGGACTGTAATTATACTATATAGATTAATTTCAGAGGGTGTTATTTCATCCCAATAGCTTTCACATCTAAAAATCTTTTATTCTTCAGGTAATATATGTCAGTTGTTGTTTTTTACTGAGTAAAAAAAAGGAAACAAAGTAAATATATATAAGACCCAGATATAGTAATAGGAATTGTTTAGGAATTCTGTTACTTTGCTGTATTACTACATAATAATAACAGTATCTATACAAAGTATCTGCCCCTTTTTGATTTAGTTACTTTCTTCTAAAAAATATTTATATTGGTTAAATGTTAAAGCCACTACAAATGGAGTAGTTTACTAGAGTAACTGTGTATCTAGTTTACCATACCTAATTTACTAGAGTAGATGACAGCTCAGAAGGCTAGCTGTTCGGGATGCATGTTACTACCCTTTTGTGCATGTCATCCCATAGGTCAGTTCTAAAAAAATTTGTTTTAACATCTCTGATAATGTAGTGTGGCTTAAATATAAAACAATACTGTTGATCTGAATTCTTGCTTCAAACTTACTATATCAAATACATTTGTGATACAGGTTAAATATTTAGTATTTAGACTAGAGGTATGCAAAACACTAGCATGATTTTTTCGGGCTACACAAAAAGAAGGTGAAATGAGTAGTATAGTCAATCTCAGTTGCCATCGAGACTATTAGAACAGCGTAGCAAGTAAAATTATCGAGAAATTATGTAAAAGAAAACCCTGGGTTTTTTTGCCTGTGAAGTGGATATTTGTGAATATATGTTTTGAAAATTATGTTTTAATGACTGTTGATAATAATTACAAACTTATCAATAAATTATGGCCTATGAATATTTATTAATAATTTAATTACTAAGGAAATATGTGGTTTATTGTGAATTAGGGAATTTATTTTATGTGAAAACTGAATACACCTAAAACACATAGTTTAAATCTGTGGATTTTTTTTTTTGTTTTGAAGTATAACTATTTGTTTCAGCAAGTTTAAAACGCATATTGAAAGGTATTGTTGAAAGTAAATCTGATGAAGACCGGACAACATTCTGGACACAGCTTCAGCCTGTTATAACGTTTGCCAATATTGCAAATGATGAATGTGATTTCGGTACAAGCTTGGAGCTTGGAATAGATCTGTTCTGTTTTGGTAGCCCCTTATTACATCGTTCTGCTAAACAGTTGATGACAACTGCATACACGTTATTGGGGCGTCATGAATTCTGTAAAATCATTGAGGTAGGTTTAAAACTTTTTAATTGAAACTGATTACTGCAAACTAATTTTTTATTAATTTATAAGTTAGTTTATATTAATTGGATTTGGCAATATGTTGTGACGGACTAAGTTTTTGACTATATAGATAGTGCAGCATATTTAGAATGGTACTTTCGTTATGCAAACGTTATTATAATTCTGTTATGTATTTGGTATAATCAGTTCAAACTGTTATTAGTACAATAAATGTAACATGAATGGCTGACAGTAGGTGCCAACAGTATGAAACAGGTTTTCGTAAGTGAAACTCAGAGACATAAATTATCAGAAAGCATCAGAGTGATATAACCAGTGGCGAAGTTACATGGAGGCAATTGAGGCAATGACTACCCTAAAATATTCTGTAGAATAAAAATTATAAATACATATGAACTACGCAACGTAAAGACTATACATTGTTACTGTCATTGTCGAATTTACTAATTACGTGCTTTACTGAGCGACCACTAGATGGCGACAAGTGACAGTAGACGTAGTTCATTTAAAGCGAATGAGGCAACGTGAATCTGCCTCAGCGTTTTTCGTATACATCATATGTACGCAATGTGTTGGCACGAATATGATGTGCGGGGAGGGGGGGGATTTACCCGCTCTCCACAACGTAGCGATGAGGCATGTCTCACTGCTGTGGTGCGAACAGCGCGCTGTGTTGTTTATAGTTGTGTTTATTTTATGCGGTTATTAAAAGTGTGCCTGTTATTCCGCATGAACTAATAGACGATCAAGATTGTCATTTAAATTATTTGTGACATTAAACATAATAGAAACCAATCAAGTTATTAATTTTGGAAGTTAAATCGGTTATATTATTGTGTATGAATATAAGTCTGTTGCCCGAAATGAGTGAACGCTGTCTTTTAGTACTTTGTCAGATCTTTTAAACTTATTAAAAAGTAAGCCATTTTCTTCTTGGACTTACGAAGAAAAATGTGGCATTAAAAACAAGAGATTTACGCTTAATTTAGACAGTAAACATTTTGATGGTAAAGTATCTAGAAAATTTTCAGTTTTCTTGGTACGAGCGATATTCGTGATTGACAGGCTGTTCCGAAACCAACAGACTTTTTTGTTATACATATATCTTGTTTTATGATGAAAAAGAATGGATTTTATATGGAGTGGCGGTTACAAAAAATTTTCTTAGAAAAGCCGAAAAACACCAGAACTCAAATAAATGTATTCAGAATGAAGAGGGGTACCGTTTGGTGGGACGCGTGAGGATTGAACATACTCTCTCTGAAGGGGCTAGAATTCAAGCTGTTAAACATAATGAAGTCGTGAAACAAAATAGGCTTGTTGTTGAAAGACTTGTTGACATTGTGTGTTTTCTCGGGAAGCAGGAGCTTGGATTTTGAGGTCATTTCGAAGGGGAAGACTCAGTCCACCGGGGTAATTATCTAGAATTGGTAGATCTTCTTTCTAAGCAGGAGCAGTACATTCGAGATCATCTCCAGTCTACATCAGGCTTTAAAGGTACATCAAGCGATATTCAGAATGAATTAGTTGAATCTGTAACTGATATAATTCAAGAGAAGATTAAGGCGGAGTTAGATTCTTGCGATTTTATTGGAATTCAGGCAGATGAAACTTTAGACGTATCAAGTAGACCTCAAGTCAGCATAGTGTTTAGATTTTGTTCAAAAGAGGGTCCAATAGAAAGGTTCATTGGGTTTTATGATGTTTCAGTAGATAAGACTGCAACAGGCTTATCAGAATTAATTTAATTATATATATATATACTTTCACTTATGAACTTACTTTTGTCACTTCCCAAACGTTTCGAGATATTGTTTCTCTTCTTCAGTGGGTTTAGTACTAACTGTCGATTACAGAATAACCGTTACGGAATGGAGTGTGTGGTGGGGGTTGATGGTGGGAAGGGATTGGCGCTGAGGTTCGAATTATGTGTGTGGATCACTGTGTCAAATAGTGTATGTGATTTGTAATGTATCTGTTCATTTAATATGTTGTTTGGTTGTAGTGTGTGATATCTGCATATTGTTCAGCTGTGTTTAGTTAGCTGTGTGAAAGTATATATATATTATAAAATTAATAAAGTGAACGAAGAAGATGCAACAACAAGATAATCAGAATTAATTGTTAATGTTTTGTAAAAGTGGGGTGTAACTGAGAAGGTAGTCTGTCAAACATATGATGGAGCCTCTGTAATGGCTGGAAAGCATGAAGGCGTTCAGCACTTTGTAAAACAGACTTGCCCAAGAGCATTATTTCTACATTGCTGTACTCACAAGTTAAACCTCGTACTTCTTCATTGCACTAAAACAGTAAGATCGGTTAGGCTCTTCATTCACAATCTGACAGCATTTCGCATATTTTTTTGTAAATCCTCAAAGAGATCACAGCTTCTAGAATCTAGAGGATTTAAACTTTCACAAGCATCCACTACTCGCTGGAACTTCCATTCCAGAGCAGTTCATACCATATACCATCTTTTCCCAGTATGGTGACTTGAGACAGGTTTTTGAGGACATTACAGAGAATGATGAAGGATGGGATAGTGATTCGTTCAATTCTGCTGTTGGATTGCTTAACATACTCAAAAAGACTTATTTCATTTACTCACTTTGTTTTTATAGAGAAATATTCGTTTATAATGACCATCTCTTTTCTATACTGCAACACAAAACTATCTCCGATATAATTCTGTGCAACATTAAAATTAAGAAAACTAGTGCTATCCTCAAGAACATGAGATCAGAAAACGCTGTGTCGTCTTGCATTGAAAAATGTCACCAAATAAGCAGTGAGGTAAATATAGATGACAGTGACAGGAAACGTTAACTTATGAAGTTCTTGATACTTTGATTATGCAGCTGGAGGTACGGTTCAGTGATTTCAAAAGTATCCAGTTTGTTGAGTTGTTGGATCCAAATCACTTCATTTCTTACAAAGAGAGTTTCCCTTCTACTAAATTCAACAGCTTTATAAATGAATACCTTTTTTCAATAGTGAAAGACTAGAAAATGAATTAAAAAACATTTACTCAGATACTGGAAAACATTTGTTCCCTCAAAGACTTTTACATTTTATAGTTCTTAATGACTTAGAACCAGTGTACGTGGAATTTTAAAGATTAATTCGTTTGATTTTAACATTTCCTGTTACCACGTTAAACGTTATGGTGACGTCTTCAGAAAGGAATATGAGTAGGCCTACTCTGAAAAGAATAAAAAACTACTTGCGCAATACGATGACCAATGAAAGACTTAACTCTCTTACCACCATTGCTATTGAAAAAAAATTTGTGAAGGAATTGATGAGTGACCAGCTGTTTAAAGACCGTGTAGTTGACAATTTTACAAGCAAGAAAACTCGCCGTGTTGAACTACTCTACAAAAAAATTTAAGGTAGAACTTTTGCCTACCCATTCATTAATTACTAGCTTCGCCACTGGATATAACATTCAACGGTTTTGATACTGAAATACAAAATGTGTTCAATAGATTCACTAGATTCTATGTGACTGCACTAGATTCACCGTGCAGAACTACAGCGCAGCATAAGCTTTTAAATGAAATAACTGCACAAAGTTTACATTCCTTAGTTATCTTATACTTTAGTATGATCTCATACTGTTTAAATAAGTTGATAATATAAAACATTTTACTAAAAAATAAAAACTCTTCAAAACAGAACATATTACTTCTACTGTGTTAATATTTGCTTGAATTTTATTTTGTATTTTTTAGTATCTTTCTTTGTTAAGAAAATTATCATATTGTCCTGAATATAAAACGGCCTCACATATAAGATAACTCTAAATTTTTTAAAGATATTTTACAGGAATAAAAAGGGCTTGCATATAAGATAACACTGAATTTTTTATCAAGTTCTATGAGAAAGATAATTATGTGGATAAATAACCTGTTTTACATTAAAGGTGGCATTATAAGTGATAAACTACCTATTGTTTAATGAAGAAATTTGTGTTAGTGGTTGAAATCACAATCAGAATGATCACAGTTGCACACCACTATGATCACACACACACACACACACAACACTGAAACACAAGGAATTTGCTAGAAAAAATATGTAACTCTACAGATGGTGTGACAGGGTTTAGGGGGTGGGGAAGGGTCATTCATATTATAGCTTGTTGTGTGTGAGCATGGTGGGGGAGAGGGGTGAAGGGGTTGTTTCCACTTATTTTGTGTCTATTCCAATCTGACGATGGGCTGTGAAGCTTGAAAGCGCTAATTGGGATAATTTTTACATAGTGGTGTGCAACTGTGATCATTCTGATTACCTATTGTTTGTAGTCCCAGTCTCCTCCTCCTCCACCACACACACGGCAAGTCTATGCAGGTGGCGAATTGTATAAAACATGGGAAACTTTTGCAGGCACAAACAAAAAAGATTTTTTAATGTAAGGTTACACATATAAGATAGGGACGGTTTTTGGAAAGGCATTTTAAAGAAAAAGTCATCGTCTTATATTCAGTCTCATAATATTTTTTTATTAAATATTATAAACAGAAATAGTAAATACTAAATTCTGTAATAAAATTTAAAATATTTAATTTTCAGGCACATTTGGAAGACAGAAGAAATGGTATAAACTTAAGTGTGTTGTAAATCAATCTGGAAATACTGGGCAACATTTGAGTATTAAAGAAATTTTTGTTTTTAAGAAATCTGTAAGATATGCTATTGTCTAATTGTTTTGTATGTGTTTTTAAAAATAAAAATAGGTCATTTTTGTTAATTACTTTGTGTATACTTTGAAGTGTTGTGTTCAAGATGTAATATTAATTATTAGCCATATTTGGTCATTGATGATTTTGGCCAGTAATCTGTGCACGTTAGTTTCCAGAAGCCTATTGATTTCTATGAACTGGTCAAATAATGGTAACCAAATATGGTAATTATTACAAAAATTGGGATGAACTGGTAAAGAATTTTGTTCAGAAGTAAGGTTTAATAAATTTGTTTCCTGTTTTGCTTACTATTGGGCTGTGTTGATTGATGAAAGCAGCTATTGTAAAAATTGTCGTATTACTAATATTACTAGTTTTGTATTTCCTTATTTGTATGACCATAATTTTGGTGACTTGTGTGTAAGTTTGTTGAGAATCATATATTTTAAATGAGAGTAATTGTTTCTGATATTTTGTGGTTGCAGTTCATCATGATTTCTGTATTAAAGAAATCAGTATTTTTGTGCATACCATTGTAAAAATTATTTTCTTTACAACTCCTACACAATGCTTAAACTATGTCTAAAACCTCCTCCTGTCAGGTCACCTTCATTGCAGCATTTTATATTTTTGACATTTCAACCCCCAAAATCACTGGTTACCCTCAGAAACTAAGAATGGTGGGTGAAGGACTTTGCTGATTGGTCTTTTCAATCAACCTAATCCAAAAGGACGTTTTAAAAGACCTAATCATCAAGGGCTTTAATCCACTACTCTGAGGACGACTATGGGTTTTTGGGGTCAGAACATAAAAAAAAAAAATATATTATGATAAAGGTAGTCCAGGAGGAGGAATTTTTCTATGTGAATTTTATATAATATTGTTAATGAAGTATGTTAATAAACAAGAATATTTCTTTTAACACATTATAATTTAATTTGTATTGCCTAAAGTTGGCTGTGATCAGGTAATTAACTTGAAAGGTAATTTCATTAAATGAAGTTAAGAGAAAACAAAAGCACTGAATAAATGTAGTTTTGTACATGTGTAATTAACTTAATGTTCAAAAGTCAGTTATTTTGTAATATAAAAATTCATAGGTGTAGACTCTTCAGAAAAGTAATAAAATTATTAATAGGCATACATTCTAAAATATTTTATGTACCAGTATTTCTAATCAGATATTTCTGTGAAATTTATATTGTATCTCTTCTGATAATGTTGAGCACACAGGCCCCACTTGCTGGTTTCATGTAGCTATGATTCATGCTTTACTTCAGTTTGTAGCTGTACTCATTTATGTGTCCAAGTGTCACTTGTTCAATTGTTAATGTTTGTTTTCCAGACTTCAGTTTTCATATATTTTAGTCCTTCTAGTGATCAAACTTGATAATTAAATTGAAAAAAAAAGGTAAAATGTTTTAGTTGGTATAGGTTTATGGTCATTCAAGGCAATGTTATCCCAGTAGTTATGTGAGTATTGGGTTCTCACAGTCTCTTCAGAAGAGCAGCCATAATTGTTAGCAGGAGCCGTCCTTTGTGACAATATCGGAAACTTTCCTAGAATAAATGACCACTATGCAGACAGAAAAAACTACAGCATACTTATGTGCAAATAGGCTTGTAATTTATGTGTAAACTTGTTCTATAAGAATATAAATAAACGTTCTGTATCAAGTATGTTGTAGGTACTTACCTGTTATCTGTGCCCACTGTCCACACTACATTTTCATTTTGTTCAACTACACAATAGTTTGATATGTTACAGTATGAAGAAGAAGAAATCCAATGTTGAAAGATTACATTGCATAAGAGTCTGTGAAACCTAATGGTTCCATGTGAAAAAGGTAGATTGTTTCGTGTCTAGTATATTTTTGTTAAGAAGACTTACCAATGAAAATGTTTAGTAATTAAATATAATGGTCTTAGCACAACATGTGTAAATTATCATATACGCACAAATGTTTGTATCAGTTGAACAAAATGCTGCATAGACACTTTTATGTAATGTACTTTCTGGTACGTAGCTTTTTAAATGGTGACTTGGTGCCCTGTGATATATCTTGTTGCATCATTTAATTAATCTCCATTCCCACTCCATGTTTATTGGGAGCACCTGAAATACCCACACAGAAGTTATTTGTGATTTATTGTCTGGCATTTGTGAGTGACAATAAACATTTCTTCTGTCTCCGTATGCAGTCTACTGAACAGCTACTGCTCTGGCAACACCAACCCAGTATTATTTTTTTTGACATGTAAACATAACTCTAGTGAGCTCCATAATGAGACCATAGCTGTGGATTTGTGTGATTGGTTCCATTGATATAAACTAAAGGAAACCATGTTGTACAAAGCAACATGTTTTTCTTAGGTACATGATCCATTTCACCAGTGTTTTTGATGGTTAACTATTTACAACAGAATAAGATCAGTATTGCTTTTTCACACCAATAGTATATAAATTTAACTGCAGCCACTAAATGAGTATGGGGATGTTTGTAACTAATTACTGACACACAAACCAATCCTATCCCTGAAATCCCATCTATTACACTTCCATTGAAAACATAGGCCAGTTCACAGTTTCATAGAGTGCCATTCTTGACTTATGTTAGGTGGCAATATACCACAGATATGCAGAAGTTCTGTAACTTTTTCTTCAGTCAATGGAAAGCGGCCCACAGATTTTTTCAACCAAAATTATGTAGGACGAGGCGTTTTTTATAGATATTAAATTTATTAAACTACCATATGTTAATATATTTAATATTACCATATATTACACTAGTATCTTGCACACGGAAACATTACATATTTTATAATTTTAATTAATCTTATATATTTACATACTTCATTATACATTTACCAAATATTAAATATATTAAGTGTGTATACAATAATATACAATATACACAACATATTGATGCTATTACATGCATTGAACTGTGTTAAAATATTGGAAGTGTAGTGTGGTGGGTACATGTAACAGGAAAGTATTCATTTTTATGATTTGGGAATTAACCATATGTATTGAATTACACATTGTAAGAAAATTAACTTCTTGTTATAAATATAATTTCCATAACATTTAATAAATTTATTTCATGCTACGTGCCAAGCACCAGAAACTTTTATTGCTTCAAAAAATAAAACGGAGACTCTCCAAAATATAAGAAATGGTGTTAAAAACATTCCTATGATTAAACAGTTGTTACAGATAATATTTTTCAGTTAAAAGTTATGTAAAAATAATTATGATGAGACCAATGAACTCATAAAATTCATTGTTTTACAGTAAATATTTGCGTATGAAAAAAAGAAGACTGGTTTGAAAACCAACAGGGGGCCATGTCCTGTAACCTGTAGTTTGAAGTTTTGATCCTATTATTTCTTTTTTTTGCGGTTTTATTATTATTATTTTTTTTTTTTAATGCAGAGGTAATATTTATTAACTAAAACAAAACATATATAGGAGTAAATTTATAAGGCTTTGTTATTGATGACAACACATTAAAATGATTGGAGTTTGTTGCTCGGCTATTGTTTTACATTATTATGAAAAAAATGGCACAAAAGGTAACACGGATGTACCAGTAACACAGTAGGAAGTAAAGTAAGATCAGTGACACTAGTAATAGATGTAGCCAGTGTCATGTTAGCACTGTGTACAACATGGACTCCAAAGACTTTTGCATAGAGTTGATGTTTTCATTAAGATGTGTTTACAATTTTTAAGTTAAGTACTTGTACTTTATCAACTGCAAAACATTTGTTTATAGCACTGTTTTTAATATTTTTGTAGCTTAAATGTTTGTAAAAAATCTAGTTTTTTTATAACGTGGTTTTTTGCTGAATTTGTATTACTGATTTATCAATAAAAATTTTTCATGTTATAATTTGTTCTATTCATTTCAGACAATTTATGACTGAATAATTAATTGCTTTTCATTTTTTCTGATATGAGCTACATTGTCAGACTTTCAGCATAACAAGCTAGTTTTACTTCCATATTCCTTAAGGAATGGAAGTATGGTGATGGCAAAAAAAATCGTGTTCGAGATTATTGCAGATTCTGATTCTACTACACTCAAAACATGAAAAAAAGTCGTTTTCCGAAAAGTGTCTGTCTGTGTGTCTGTCTGTCTGTCTGTGTGTCTGTCTGTAGATTTTTTTCTATGGCAAACGATAACTGCCGCAAATTCAAACAGAATCAAATAATTTTTTGCATACAGCCCTGATTTGTAGAGTACTCAAGACCTATTGTTTTTGGTGAAGATCGGTTGAGGGAAAGGGGTAGTTTACCTGCAACGGTTTTTTTTTATCAAGGGAAATTTTTTTGTTTTGGCAAACGATAACAGCCGCAAATTCAAACAGAATCAAATAATGTTTCGCATACAGCCCTGAATTGTAGAGTTCTCAAGACCTATTGTTTTTGGTGAAGATCGGTTAAGCAAAAGGGGTAGTTTACCTGTAACGTTTTATGTTTTAACAAGGGTATTTCCTATGGCAAACGATAACAGCCGCAAATTCAAACAGAATCAAAAGATTATTTGCATACAGCTCTAAATTGTAGAGTTCTCAAGACACTATTGTTTTTGGTGAAGATCGGTTAAGGGAAAGGGGTAGTTTACCTACAACGTTTTTTTTGACAAGGGTATTTTCTATGGCAAACGATAAAAGCCGCAAATTCAAACAGAATCAAATAATTTTCTGCATACAGCCCTGATTTGTAGAGTACTCAAGACCTATTGTTTTTGGTGAAGATCAGTTGAGGGGAAGGGGTAGTTTACCTGCAACGTTTTTTTATCAAGCGTATTTTCTATGGCAAACGATAACAGCCGCAAATTCAAACAGAATCAAATAAGTTTTTGCATACGTCCCTGAATTGTAGAGGTCTCAAGGCCTTTAGATTTTGGTGAAGATCGGTTAAGGGGAAGGGGTAGTTTACCTGCAACCTTTTACGTTTTAACAAGAGTAAAGTACTTGAAAATTTATTTAAACTTTTTGAAACAATGGTAATTGTTGAAAATAAAATAATTTTGATGCCAGGTAACAAAAATAAAGTCATTTTGATTATAAAATATAAATATTTACAACAAGAAAAGAATTTTCAGTTTTCAAAATTTAAATATATTTTTATAAAACAATGGGTTCTTCATTGAGGTGGGGACCATGTCACTCACTCCATCTCAAGCCTCTCCTATTTTGCAGAAAAAGAGGACCCTGTCAAGGCTGATACTTTGACGACAGTGACAGGGCTTTCCACCAAATTCAGCAGAGTGACAGGTAGGCCCAACTCTGATTGGCTCCTCAGATTTCCCCAGCGTTAGTAGGTTCTATGAAAATATTTTATTTAAAAAATGATTTTAAATATAAATCTTAGATATGTTTTATAAATCTCATGTTTTATGTTTTAACATGGGTAATTTTTTATATGACGAACCATAACTGCCGTAAATTCAAACAGAATCAAATAATTTTTTACATATGTGCCTGAGCTATAGAGAACTCAATGTCTGTTGATTTTGGTGAAGATCGGTTACGGGGAAAGGGCAGTTTACCTGAAACATTTTTTGTTGTAACATGAGTAAAGTACTTAATTTTGATAAAGTATCCTGATAAGATCTTAATAATCCACTGTAGAAACGTAGATGAAATATCTATAAATGAAGAGGCTAGTTGAACGGGCTGGGGGTAATTTTCTATAAATCAAAATTATAGTTGAAGGGGGAGGGGATAATTTTTTTTTATATGTGTACTACGTTATTGGCAACAAAGAAGTATTTTTTTGTTAAAATTCCTTCCCTGGCTGTTTGGCTGAAAATGATTTTAAACATAAATCTTAGAATATTGTAACATGACATAAGGTAGCAAGAATTCAATGGTATTTAATTATAAAATAAACAGCTGAAAATAAGAGTAAAAGGCAAAAAACTTATGAACTTAAAGATCAATAACCCAATAAATGACAAATGACTATTAACCCGACAGACTTGACACAATAGATCGGATAGGAACCAAAAGAAAACCAAGAGACAGTGAAGAAGAAGTTTAAGTACAATCAAGTCATCCCAAAAAAGTGAACAGAATATTGTAAATTTAGTAATGAATTGATGTCTGTAGCATATGAGATGTAGCTAGGACAATAAGATTAATGAAGGGTAATAGTATCACATGTATCTTATTATTTAAAGAATGTAATTGTATAATATAATGTAGGGGGGTTAGAAGCTAACCATACCCCAAACTAATTGTAGTAGTAATGGCCAAAGGCTATAAACAATACTTTGAGCCCAAAACAAAAGCAATATTAGAATGATGACCAAAAGTGATCAGTGTGATTTGGAGGTAAATAGTTATAAATGACCATAATCACACAGTGATTTAAGGTAATCAGACAACCCATGAATAAACAAGTGAATAAGCCCAAAAGTGTGTGTGTAAAAATAAATAAGTAGTGAAGTGATAGGTATAAAATAATGAAACAAAGTGAGCAGGGTAGTAATTATAGAAACTTTCTAATGAAAGAAAAAGTGTAGTGAGAGTGTAGAACTAAATATTATGTAAGCCAACCATGTTAAACAGATAAACAATTTGTGATAAACTGTGCACTAGTAGGTAAGATTGAACTAATTGTAATATTGTTAATTTAGGTAATAAGATATCAAGATTATATATTAAGGTAAGAGTTAAGGTATCAGAGTGTATAGCAAATTAAGAAGGACTAACACTGTGTTTAAGTGAAGGGAATAGTAGATAGGACATAGCATACAAGGAACAGTTTGTCAATAGTATTATAAGAGTTTCTTTAAGTAAGTATTAAGAATTTTGTTTGTGTTCAGAAAATCATAGCATAGAGTAAATTGTAGGGTAAGCAGATAACAGCAATTAAAAGTTATTTCAGGGTAGAACCTGAAAAGAAATGTTTAATAGTAAGAATTAGAGTTAGGGATACTGATGTTTATTGTTTGTTTTGTTTGTAAATTGTATTAGAGTTACCAGGAATGTTAGTAAGAAATGTTAGATGGAAGTAGAATGGAATCTAGGCTCTAAGCCAAACTGTTGAACATAAATTTATTAATTTGAGAACAAATAATAATCCAAAGTTAAGGCAGAACGTGCCAAATGATTAAACCATGTAAGTGGGTATTCATAGTACCAAAATATGTGATTAACAACTAATTTTGAATAAAATATGTGTAAGATGTAAAATTGGGAAAATAGTAAAAATGTAATTAGCTATCCAAAAGTAGGCATGAGGGGTATCAAAATGTTCATCATAAAAAATTAGGAAGAATGGTACTAATGTGATGACCCTAGCTATTAGAACAAAGTAGTAATCTTCAGTTGAAGATATTTTGGTAGAAATAGACGAAAAAAGACGATAACTCCTAACAATAACCTGAGTTAATAACCAATGAAAAATTAGCATAATTTATGAAGTAACCATAGCAACAAGAAAAATAACGCCAAAAAACCGTTAGATTTTCAGTAAGTCATTATTAACCAACGCCAGAGGGTGGACCGAGTAGCTCTCGTATTAACATTAAATTATTATTCTTCAAACAATTTCAAAACTATTTAAAACTAATAGAAGACAATTACAACAGTACAGGGAATCCTGAACGTAAATTTTTATTTATAAAAAATTAAATTAACAAACCGTAGTGATCCAAAGAAGACGAAGCGACGCCGTGACGAAGAAAGACGACCACGGACACTATATGAAGATCAGTGGAACCTCCTAAAAGAAGAAGACGACACCAACTGAAGAATTACGAGGCCTGAAGTAGCAAAGAAAAGTGCCGAGACGAGGGAAACAGACGACAGGAATTATCCATAGAAGAAGACGACAGCCCAGGAGTTATCTATCGAAGAAGACGACATCAGGATCTTCAGCAACAAGTAACTGATGAGTATAAACATTATCCCTTAAAGCGTATTCACAAATTTTGGTCTGAATTAAATATAACTATTTCAAAATCACTGATCACTATTCCGAGTCAAAATAAATGCTTATTTAAATTCACTATTTAACTATAACAAATTAACAATTATTAAGAAAGTAAAATATGATAAATAATTAACGAATCTTCTAATAACGAACTTCTGGCAAATGAAACATAACCATAAATTGCTTCACAAGTTTTCATTGGTGATTACTTAGTCAAATGTAATGAGATATCGATTTATTTATGTAATTAGTTGTAAGAATTATTATAACTTGTTGTGTGTTAGCCGTAAGTATATATTTCTGTAGCCAAAAGGACTTTACACCCCTGAGAAAAAACGATAATTTTTACTGTAAACTAGCGTTATTGACTGATTGTAAACAACTGAGCTGAGCAAGTACCAACTACACAATTGTAATAGCCGGTGCCGAAAACGAATTTTGATGTATAATAAACCAAGTGAAATATTCTAAAGGATTAATAAATGTTCTCAATCTGCAATGCTGTATGTTTGATTCCGTTAATTTAGAATTACGACTAGTAATTATTGAAGTGAAGGCGTTAAAGCGAGACGCAAGCTGGGTAATACTGCAGAGAGCTGTACGCCAATCAGGTGGCGAGGCGGCAACGTTTGCAACGTTTGAATGCGGCAGAGCAGAATACGGTTTACCCGTACACGACTGAGAGCATACATTTTGACACGTTTAACACCAAACAACAAACAAACATATTAAACTTTAATTTTACAACACCACATAAACATTTTGTTACAAAGTGGCGCGCCAACTAGTAGGGCTAGAATAGGTAAGGAAATATACCTTTAAACTTTACAGATTCTAGCGGCGACTACGGAAATGGAACCGGCAAAACACGGGACGAGACTCCAGACATTACTACGCGAAAAGGAGGCGGAAGAGGAAGCAAGGAGATTAGAAAAGGAGATTGAGAAAGACGCCAGAATGGAGGAAAAGGAAATAACATCAGTGGATTACTTTTGCTATCAGACAATTACTTTATATTGTTCTTGATACCCTTATTCAACTTTCACTACAATAATAATGACATAACTTAACAATTATTTACTATGAATAACATACAAATGTTCTAGGCTCATTTGCCTATGATATTGACCCTTAATTTCATTCATACCTGGAAAATACATGTTTCTTCCTATTACATCATTATTCTAAAACATTCTTCACAATTTACTGAAGCTTTGACAACATAGTTTGTCCTTTAATATTGTTTTTCTTACTTATTATAGTTGTTATTATCTTCAGTATCAGTATTCTGAAGGTTTAGTCCATGTATCTTGTTTCATTATTTACTTTGTTTATACTTATTGGTTAATCATATCTTCCTTACTAGAAATATTATTCTAATAATAACGATTCTAGTATTATTTATACAGTATAGTTTGTTTAATAAGTTTACATTAAAACTGTTCTTTTTACATACAATTATTGACAAGTTTTAGTTTCTCATATTTCTTCTTCTTCATGTTATAATTCAAATTATAACCATTATTATCTAGCTATTATAAGCTTATTTACTACTTCATCAGTATTTTCACCTTCTGTTTAAAATTCATGGATTTTACAATGCTTTTTTGTTCTTTCTGTTGTTTAAAACATTATAGTGTTACATAACCTTACTTGTAGGCTTACATTTAGCTCTATTGTTGTTTTATTATTACATTTTTGTAATACTCTTTTTGATTTACATTATTCTATTCATAATCATAAATAAAATTTGATTTCATCATTTTAGTACTTACAAACTAATTATTGAATTAATAATTTTCTTTATTGAGTATCCAGTTTATTACTGCAGTATGGAGTATAGGTTTTATCTTTTTTAACAATTTTTAATGCAGTTTACTGGAGTAAAATCTTCTTATTGATAATGTTCTTATCAGTTTCATTACATTATTCTTATCTCTTTTTAATAACTCAGACAATATTTATAGTATACAATTTAGTTAATGACTTAGTATTTTGTTCTTCATGTATCATGGTCATGAAATGGTTTAGGTTGGGGCCTATTTTACGTAAGGGGAAAACATAACGTTACAATATTGTAATTACTTTTATTTCTATAATTATTTATAAGTATTACTTGTACAAACAAAACTGGCTTAGAAATAGGTCTACTTAGGAAATTATGGAATTCTGCTGAAATTTCGAATAGTTCTGGAGGGGAATTGATCCCCTGATAACCCCCCTCCGCAAGTTACTCCACTGATCCCACTCTACACAGTTCCAAGAAATCCTGTATTTAGAAGTTCAAAAGAAAGTGATACAGACTCTAAAGATCTCATTGTAGCATTCACTACTGGGACAGTTCATGGTTTAGAGCTTCCCTTATGTGCCTGGTAAGTGAAGGAGAAGGGATCTATTTAACGTGCAAGTTGAAGAATATATTTAATTATTGCACTTAACTTGATATAAGTACTGATTACATTTCAGGATTATTATTTTCAGAAATAATGTATGTTAACCAGTTTTCCCCATATACGTTAATTAAAATTCTTTAATGCATAGCATTCCAGGCATTTACAGTAGTAGATTTACAGTAGTAGATTTGTATTACTAAATTTGAATTTACACAAATAACCTCTTTGATTAACCAGAGTTACACACACAAACTAAATGAAATGTTGAGTGTCCACCTTGTGTATAAATTCAGCTAAAACAGTATTCCAAAAACTTACCTTGTTACTAGAATATGTGACATGATGAACTTTTGATGGGAGTTAAGCATTTTAATAATTTTTATTTATGCAGACATATAGCATAATCTGATCATCATGGAAAAGGAATAAGGGATTTTGTAATAGCAATTAACTGATTAGTTCCTGCTGTATTACCGAATCATATTACAAGACCAATTTTTGTTTAATTGAAAAGATATATTTTTACTGTTTCTTTTGGTGCAATCTGTAAATTCCATGACACACGTCCATAAAGGTTTGAAAATATGTTTACTCCAGTTTGATAGGAATAAATTCTCAAAAAACTAATACAAATTTGTTATGTCTGATGACACCAGCTATCCTTTCTATTGGAAATGAGCCTTTTATACAAATTTATCATATAGTATTGTGCCAAGATATTACACTACATTTGTATACTGTAATACAGTATATTATTTGCAGACTGACAGTGTTATAAAAAATTCTGAAAGAATTGTTGCTTTTACAACACCATCCTTTATCAAGTGACTACTCAAATCTGCCAGTTTTTCACAGAAACTGAAGTTTTATGATTAGATCCATCATGACCTAGTGATGCTCCAAACATTTCAAGGATGCTCCTGGCCTTAAAAAACTGGACTGGCCTCATTGATTGACATGACTAATGTTAAATTTACTTTGGGATACTTCCAAACATAATACAGTTTACAATAAACAAACAAAATATTATGACTGTCTAATTTTTCCAGAACTGTATACACATAATTTGATCTGGATAGAACATTTATTAAACAATAATATTATTTGATGCAAATAATTAAAATATCGGTATGGAGAACCATACATGACTACCATGTTTTAAGATATATATTTGAAATCATTTTAGAAATGAAATATTTCCACAGAAACTACTTCTATCTTCAGCCTCAACCACAGAATTGTGATCACTAACATATACCACCTCATGTTAGCGCACTTGATTTTCACTGATGATGGCAGTCGATGACACTTCCGAAAATTCTGGTTTTGTAGAAATCAGGGGATCAATTCCCCTTCAGAACTATTCGAAAGTTCAGTAGAATTCCATAATTTCCTAAGTAGACCCAGTAGAATTTCCATTTCTAAGCCAGTTTTGTTTGTACAAGTAATACTTATAAATAATTATAGAAATCAAAGTAATTACAATATTGTAACATTATGTTTTTCCCTTACGTAAAATAGGCCCCAACCTAAACCATTTCATGACCATGATACATGAAGAACAAAATACTAAGTCATTAACTAAATTGTATACTATAAATATTGTCTGAGATATTAAAAAGCGATAAGAATAATGTAATGAAACTGACAAGAACATTATCAATAAGAAGATTTTACTCCAGTAAACTGCATTAAAAATTGTTAAAAAAGATAAAACCTATACTCCATACTGCAGTAATAAACTGGATACTCAATAAAGAAAATTATTAATTCAATAATTAGTTTGTAAGTACTAAAATAATGAAATCAAATTTTATTTATGATTATAAATAGACTAATGTAAATCAAGAAGAGTATTACAAAAATGTAATAATAAAACAACAATAGAGCTAAATGTAAGCCTACAAGTAAGGTTATGTAACACTATAATGTTTTAAACAACAGAAAGAACAAAAAAGCATTGTAAAATCCATGAATTTTAAACAGAAGGTGAAAACTACTGATGAAGTAGTAAATAAGCTTATAATAGCTAGATAATAATGGTTATAATTTGAATTATAACATGAAGAAGAAGAAATATGAGAAACTAAAACTTGTCAATAATTGTATGTAAAAAGAACAGTTTTAATGTAAACTTATTAAACAAATTATACTGTATAAATAATACTAGAATCGTTATTATTAGAATAATATTTCTAGCAAGGAAGATATGATTAACCAATAAGTATAAACAAAGTAAATAATGAAACAAGATACATGGACTAAACCTTAAGAATACTGATACTGAAGATAATAACAACAAGAATAAGTGAGAAAAACAATATTAAAGGACAAACTATGTTGTCAAAGCTTCAGTAAATTGTGAAGAATGTTTTAGAATAATGATGTAATAGGAAGAAACATGTATTTTCAAGGTATGAATGAAATTAAGGGTCAACATCATAGGCAAATGAGCCTAGAACATTTGTATGTTATTCATAGTAAATAATTGTTAAGTAATGTCATTATTATTGTAGTGAAAGTTGAATAAGGGTATAAAGAACAATGTAAAGTAATTGTCTGATAGCAAAAGTAATTATTTTAAACGTACGAAAGAAACTAAGGTGTCCACTACAATGGCCAGTAGGCCCTATACCTGAATAACTTATTTCTACTATTTGTAAACAATTATTGCTAATAATTGTCATTATTAATGTAACAAAAGTGAAAGCCAAGGATCAAGAACAATTTAGAATACTTGTCTTGTATTGAAAACAAGAATTGTTAAAATATGAAAAAATAATGTTCAAACTATAATAGGCCAATATGCTTAGACAAATTATGTATGTTAATTGTAAGAAATTATTATTGATTTTTGTCATTAGTATTGTTGTAAAAGTTGTAGGGAGTTATAAGGAACAATTGTGATCAGTTATATCACAATAAAGTGAAGTAATATTATTAGAAGAAAGGGAATTAGGATGTCAGGAACACGGGTTGGGTTATGCCTAGTTAGCCAAACATGACTTTTATAAATTGGGACATTATTAATTACTGTAAATAATGTTACACTCAATGGTTAGTAAATAAATATCATTCTTTAATTTTCTTAATTCTTAACCTCATATTATGAGTACAAATATATGCCTACTTATAAGTAACTTTACTAATGAAAAGTCTTTTTAAAAAAGAGACTTGTGTCCATGTTAACAGCAAAGATGACTATTACTGAAGCTCTGAGAACTGTCATATGATAATGGGATGATAGTGTATCAGTTAGAATAATCAACAACTTATTAAGGCACACTAATTAGTTAACCAATGGACATGTCATGGACAACAAAATGCAAAAATTTACAAATGAATAATGAAAACACAAAGATTAAAACTAATAAGAAATCATTATAGACATAATGAAACAAATTAGTAAGATTTATTAGTGAATCAAAGGAATTCAGAAATTCAACTAATAATCACACATTAGTACATAGTGTTACTAATTTCACAATTCCACAAAATTTGTAATTATTGGATAGTGAACATTGGATTTCAATATAGTAAGCGTACACATATTAATTTTAAGCACGTTTTACAAATAGTGAATGGAAAAGAAAATAAATACACGATTTTCAACTTTCTTAAACTGAAAACAAGAAATTCTTTTGAGTTAGTGTAATGTGTTGTGTAGTACTGTAAGACAGAGCAGTGCTGTTAGTGTACTAATTCAGATGCATTAAATGTATAAATAAAGCTAATGAGTTATTCTTAGATGACATCATTAATCTTATTGGTAATTGTGTAAAAGCCTTCCCACAGCGGTTGCAGGTTTGGGCTGATTTCTTTCTTCCTTATCATGTTATAGAACTAAGCCTGGCAGCAGGTGTGAGCCCTGAAGAAATTGCAACCCGTCTTCATCTTTGTATTTGCCAAAATAAAGTTGTTCTGAGCCAGGTCATGTAAATTCAGGTTAGGCCAAGTTGCTCATTAGACTTTGTCTAAATTTTAAAGATATAAAGTGTTGATAAAGATTTTAGGACCGTACATTAAAAACATTGTTTGCACATATGAGTAGGAAGCAGATGTATTAATATAATATGTTACCCAACAAGATACAGGAACAATTAAGTATATTTAATTAAGTAGTTAGTGGACTTAAAACCTGCAGTAGAAACTCCAGTTTTTATAAAACAAATAGGGAGAGAATTGAAGATTTGATGTTTGTAAATGTTATATCTATTTTCTTCACAAGTAACTAACGGCTGGTTATTTGTAATCATGTTTTCTCATAATGTATGTTGTTAATGACCTTTTTTTAAGGGTATGAAAAAAAACAACATATTGGTATTTGAAAAAAGGTGAATTTTATTGGTACATACTAAAGTATAGAGTCAAGTTTGTTTCTATTCATTAACAAAGGTCCGTACTGTAATAATTTTGTGTGTAATATACAAGCATTCTTTAATATGTTTACGAGATTCTCCCAATTTTATTTGCATTAATTCAGACCGTAGTAACATTAAATTCCACTGTAACCCATTATTAATACTTAATCATTTGCATGTTAACAGAAACTGCACATTGCTTTTTATTGCATTATGTTGAAAAAAGGATTTTAATGTACTTGTTTGGTTATACGTTAGATTGTACTAGGTTCTAAATTGGAAGTACGTTTTAATTCCGGTACTTTGAATAAATACAGCCTTTAATGTTATATACAGCCTTTGAATGTACACTAACTAAGGAAATGTCTGTTAAGTCTAATTAATTTTAAAAATCTAAAAGGTTAAGTTAAATAATTAAACGTAGCCACAACCTCCCAAAATCATCTCTGTACCGTAATTATGTGGGATAAATGTAAACTAATTTCTGTACTTCCAATAAATACACCCTTTTAATGTACACGAACAAAGTAAATTTTATTTAAGTTACATTGTCGTACATAACCTCCATAAGCTGGCATTAGTTACTTGTGAAGAAAACAGTTGGATGTACACATCGGATACCGAAATATAGTACACGCGCGGCGACGGAAGTTACATTTTGCCGCTGGCTATTCCCCAAGACCCAAATTTTGTAGTTTATGCATTTGCTTAGTTAATTTATTTTTTGAAATAAAATTCTGTAATTAATACATCTTTTTTTAAAATTTTTTTTTGTCAATATGAAGCCTATTTCTTTATGGGAAAATTTTCCGTGTTTCGTGGGGAAAACGAATATCGGTTACAAGGAAGAAATTTACGCGTTCGTTATAAACAAATTCCACAGGATTTGCTTCTAAAGTACATGGTAATATAATTTTGTTAGGAATGCGTGAATGCATTGAGAGAGCAAGAGACATGCTAAATGGCGGGGGGGGACTAGTGAGACGAGGTAATGTTCTCAGCTTAGAGATTACAACACCCCCACTTAGCCTACTGTAGTACCCGACCTACTTCTCCCACCTTACCCAATGTTCGATCTTCAAATTGCGGCCATACAGTAGCTCTTAATCTTTCTTCCCTCCTCTTCCAAAACTGGGAACCACTGAGTTTACTTTGTTTCATATCAGCTTCAAATAAAATTTTAAAAAAAATTGATTTTCACTAATTGTATTAGTATGATGACATACACGTGAAGTATTATAGATATAGCCAGAAGATGCACAAACCTAAAACAAACCGCACACTCAAGATACTCATAAACAACTGATAATCAACACGTTCACTGCGTTAAACCAGTAGAACTGCACATATGTAGCCCATGTAACGTTTTTTTATATTGTTGCGAGAAGTGTACCGAACAATCCAGAACTTTCTCCACTCCCCCCGTCCAGTGTGGCAGCTGTGCGTCATTCAAGTAGACGATTCTGGTGAGTTCCAGGAATTAAGCAGCCGGCGTGCAGTTAAGGAGGGAAAGCTGTACTCGGCCTCAGCACAGTGTATATAAAGCCATAGCTGCCGGGTTGTCAGTTAGTTACATGAGCGACTTCCGCTAGTGTGGATTGAGTGCTTGTCAAAGTGAAGAATTATTGTGTTATGTGTTCTATAATTGTGCAAGACTCTATTAGTAGATATTGTTTATTACGTGTGAACAATTTTCATTTGATTTGTTATAAGAGACTGTGTAAAGGGATTTAACTTTTTCAATCTTACCACCCAGAATAGTACCTACCTTGGCGATCTTTTCTCACACCTACCTTATACTTCATCAGCACATAACAGGGTCGCCAGCATATTTGAAGTTAACATATGCAAACAATCTCACTCTGTGCATCAAATAATGCTTGCTTAATTTAAACACTTTGTTTCCCTTGACTCAGAAGATTCTAAAGCTCGATTAGGCGAGATTTGGATGCAGCAAATAGACTAGGTTTCAGCGCAATAATTATATCGAACACGTGGTCATTGTGACATAGAAATTTGTTTTATTTTCATTTTAGAACTTCAACAGGTGTTACCCCTATTTATCTGGTGATTAGTAAATCTCCCAACATTGACATACATAATCATTAATTGAACAAGATTAATTTACTTAAATCTATTCAGGCGAACCAGTACTTTGTTTCAGATGTTGTTCGAACTGGGCAGAATGGCGATGGGTCATTGTATACTGTACGGTCTGGTCACGTGGTTCCCCTCGCTCTCCGCTTCCCTTTTCATCTGTTGTTCATCGAATGTGCTAGACTTTTGTAAACGACAAAATTGCGTTTCGTTATTGAAAAACACGTGGTCACGTCATGATATTATTGTGATGTCAGTCAGATCATAAATTCCTTACCATATAAGGTTCGGTTTATTTGTTTCGTGATGGCAATGACTACGTCACACTGGCTGATTCATACCATTCCAATTGCTAAAGCCATATTTTATTCCGTTTTACATAGATCGTATTATTGCACAATATTAAAATAATTATACCCAATTTGTACTGTCATAATACCCCCTCAATGAGAGGTTTTATGCCAAAGCATAAAAACTCTCATTGACAAAACCTAAAAGGATCAGCTCGGATATGGCGCCATGACCCCCCTTATTACCTTATTAAAATCATGGGTTACTCACCCCCCCTGATCCAGTGATTGTGGCCGCACATGCATGACTTTACTGGACTTCCTGCCTTAGGATCCCGACATCATAAAGACAGACAAGCACTAGACGCCCCTGCCCTGACGCGCTGGCCAGCACAGGGTCGCCACCACAGTTTCACCAGATTCTGAAACAATCAATAAAACATTACTAAATGGCCTTTCATTTTCCAGATCCTGAACTGATTTGGTTTCCTTTTAGCCATACTGGTTTGCCTTTTTCGAAGTACTGGTTTTTTCTTAACTTCTAAATGTACACATACCATTGTTTAACAGAAATCCTTAACATAACATAATACATTTTCTCCCAAACATCTAACAGTGACATTCTTTTGGAAGTTATAAGTACAACTTCAAAATGATTTACTAATCCAAGTCTGAATTCAAATAAGCAACAACTTCATTTTACTTTTTTCATTTAAACATCTCATTTTATCTCTTAATTTCCTCATCATTAATGCAAATTACTACTGCTATCCTTATACAATACAAAACCGGGTTATACTGTATAAAACAGTTAATTATACAATACAACAAGTACAGTCAACAACATGTGTGTTTTAACACTGTCTTATTACTCGTTATCGTGATTTAATCATCACTCTCCTCTATTTTATCATTCATTTACTCTCCTCCCCATCATTTCCTACTATCCCCTATCTATACACAATTAAATCATACTCATATAAACACTATGTTTCACAAATACTTCAGCTCCGATTCTCTATCGATTACTTTAATCATCAACTTTTAATCATTTACTGTTCATTGTAAAATTCAAATCTACAAAACAATTTTTTCATTTATTACCAACTTTCCATCTTTTCAATTAATTTAAACCATTTCAAATTAGTTAAATTTCATGATAAAATTTTATAATTACATAAACGTCAATTCATACTAGCAATCAATCCTCATTATCATAATACACTCAATCAGAATTATTAATGTTGAGTATCCATCACACAACACACTGTATCCTCTGGTACCATATCATAATAACAACATAACCTAACACATAAGTACATTTAACACCAATACAAATTTATATACAATCTACATTATATCATGTCATTGTTTACCAAAACGTATTACATAAGTTAGCCAAGTATTTACCATTAACTAAAATAATTAAATGTTCATTCACTATATATCTAACCTCCATTGTCAAAAATTAATCTCACATTATTCCGGTTCAATTAATTTCTGTTTACTTTTATCATATTGTCCTTTTTAATATAATGCCCATTTAAATCTGTTTTATTCATTATACCATCACAATAATCTACAGGATTACTCCTTATTATTTCATCATAAAATCTGTCAACATCGGTTATAGTCCAGTCGCCCTTAGTATTTTTTGTCATCCCCAGGTAAGTTAGGACCTCATCATTATAGTCATCTACTACTACACCAAGTACATCGCAAGGTAAGTGCTTACTATCAACAGTATTATTTTCATCTACTACTGCACAAGGTAAGTCTTTCCTATAATCTACTCTCTTAATATTTAACCTCTTAACTAACTCTTCATAACCTCTATTTATCTTAAACAACTCTCTCTCTCTCTCTCTCTCTCTCTCTCTCTCTCTCTCTCTCTCTCTCTCTCTCTCTCTCTCTCTCTCTCTCTCTCTCTCTCTCTCTCTCTCTCTCAACATCACTTTCCCAACCCCATTTCACACTCTCATTCCACGCAGAGAGAATAAAATAAAATACAACATCATTAAAACACATCCTGGCTTTACCAGGGAAACCATAATACATAAGGGGATTATTTGCAGACCATTTGTCTCCCAAATAAATTCTCAAGGAACTTACATCCTCCAACAACACATGTGAAGCCTTTACTTCACGTATAACACGGGGAAAATTTTCCCTCTGCCCCCGATACTCACTTAAACTCTCTTCGTACTCTCTCTCAAGCTCATCAACACTTATTATTACCCCCTCACTAACCTCTACTCCCATTATATTCTCATCATCTCGACTATTACTTACCCTATCATTCTTAGATACCCCATTTTCAACTATATCTTTATTATTATTATTCAACATTATCTCACCATTATAATCACTTATATTAACACCATCACTTACCTTGTCAACTGTTCCTTTGTTATTTTTATTCTTATTTGCACTTAACTTTTCATCATTATGCTTATCACTTATATTTTTTCTATCTTCACTATCGGAACCGATCACCTTGTTCTCTATTATCTCATTATTATTATTTTCATTACACTTACCTGTATCTATTTTACTCTCCTTTCTCTTTCTAATGTCCTTGACATCATTTTGCATTTGTTTTACGATGGTACTACTATGTTCATCAATATCGTTTAGATGTTTGTTCATATTCATTTTTTGAATTTTAAACATTATTAAAATTGTTTACAATTGACATTATCGGTATTTTAAATTTTGTGTATTATTATTATTATATCATAATACAGTATATTTATTATACTATGTTTGAATAGAACATATTCATAAATACCCTAATAAAATCTCGAAACGTATTTTTTTCACAGCCTTAGGCTACAATTTTTTAACAAATTTTAACATCTGTTTCATTTTGTATAATAAAAATGCTTGTGCCAGTGCCACATGCCATTATTACACTTAGGCTACACAATAATCATATATTTTAGTCAACGGTTATTTGTATACGATAGGTAAGACTACACTTTACATAACAGGAAAATCCATGGAAGCAATCAAATATATTGAAATAAATTTAATTAAACACAATATGTCAATATGGAACTCACCAAGGTTGAAGAATGAAACTGGCATGACGAATCCACACTCTATGAAGGAATTAGAATTTGAATAAAAAATTGAATGCAGTTGTCTCAAATGTTCAAATCAATATTCTACTGTAGTCTATTATCGTTTTGAAAAATCATTGTTTAAAACGAGTACCGGTAATTAAATTAATATATAAGGTATATATAATGTACGTAGCCTATAACATCACTACACTTCTTGGGAAATTTCAGCATTCACAATACAATGTCAATGTCCAAATGACGTTTATTTTTTCATTAGTTCATTTAACACATCTTCTGCAGTTGGAGTATAATTTCTATGTATGTTGAGGAGTGCTAATTCATTCAAACGTTGTAACGTTACATAACCCCTACCCAAATATGATAACACAATCACCATCGTTAAAACCAGTAATCACCCAATTCTAAAAGTCAGAAATGGGTATTATGTACCAAGCTATAAAAAACTTTGTACTACAAAACACTGTAAACAATAATAATAAAAGTGCAGTGTACACAGTGAAATATAGTGTACTTAGTGAAAGTGTAAACTTTTAAAAAGAGCATCTCACAGATTGGTACTGGAGATGAAAAACAATCAATATTGTAGCAGTGGACTATATTGCTGCTGACAAGTTTTGTATTTTGTGTAATTTTGTATTGTGTAGGCCACAAAGGTCTTGTACCTAGGAATAATCTTTGTGTTTAATATAATGATTTTGTTTAAATATAAGATAACCCAGGGTTAAATATAAAATAATAATAATATAAAATAATACTATGTTAGCAAGATGGCATAGGAAAAAGAGTTTAGAGTAAGGATACATTAAGTAAATGATAAATCATAAATAAATCAAATTAAAAGGGATTAAAATATAAAAATACCAGTGTACAAGCGTAAGGAAAAATATAAAGAAAAACCTTAAATAAATTAAATTCTATTATAAATAAAATCTAAAAAGGATTATTTTTCTAAAAAGAAGAAATGAATTTATAATAATTAATAATAGCCTATATACTAAAAAGTATATATATTCACCAATAAAAACCATAAAAATTCTTGGTTACTAAGAGTAACCAACTAACAAGAAATTAATTGTTAAACGATATTGGAAGTGAACGTTTTGAAAAGGTGTAATGTTTATAAAAATTTAAGAAATTAACAAATACCATTTGAAATAAGCAGTGCAAAATTAATAAAATTAACGAGTGATGTCCACTACATATTAGAACTCCTTCGAATAGAACAATTCACGCCTGTAATTTGATGAAACCTTGAAAAATCAACCTTCGATGTCCAGGCCTAGCCCACAGAAATTCGACATTTTAGTGAGATCGTTACCGAGTAAAATTTAACTAAATTACACCTCAACTATAAATTTATAACACTAGAAACAGCACCATCTCTTTAAATACTTCAGGAAAAGAGGTGAACATAAACTTTATTATTTAGTTAACCCAAAAAACAGCAGAACGGGTTCTGGTGAACATTCCGGCCGCCATTAAATAACTTTCATGTTTTCAGTGAAAAAACGTAACCTGCGCTCTAGCGGTCAACCAACCAACTACATAACATAAATAGTACAAATTATAAAAATTGATTTATGTACAGCTTGGTATTAACCCATATTCATTTCTGACTTTCTCAAAGTACAAAGAACTTTAAAATAACCCTGGGAAATTAATTCATTATTTATTTCTTTGTATTAATATTGAAATAAAAATATTTGTTATATACTATATGTTTAAAAATAAGATCGAACTAATTCTGTGTTGTCAGTAAGAATCGATTATCCCTTTCTGTTTTGGGAGAAGATAAAAAAATGCTAAATAAATTCAATGAATACTTTGTTGTTTGAATAAAAATGTGTATTATTTTCAGTAGATGGTAGTTGGTTACAGATTGTCAGAAGACTGAGAAGAGAACGGACAACCAGAAAATATTACGTACCATTTGGAGTTAATTTAACCTCAAATGTGTTTGTAAACGTCGCAGTCAGCTGGTCTCATGAGCGGAGAAATTTGAAATAATTAATCGTATACTAAGAGAGTAATTCTCTTTGCACTCTCTCTCCTCACTACTGTCAAACAACGGTATTGATTTCAAACAAATAAAATCTAAGAAAATATTTGCATAATCACACACACTCGATTTTTGGAAACATTGAACATAAAATATAACAAATTCTGTGACTCTTAATAAAGCGAGATTTTCGAAGAGAACAAATAGACGTAAAAATAATTACAGCAACGATCGCAAGGGAGACGATAAGACGTCGATTGACTCGGAGAGACCCGCGAGACGTTACAAGATGAAGTACAAACGTGGGCTCAAGTAGGAAAGTATATAGGCAAGACGTTAATTGACTCGGAGAGACCCACGGGACATTACAAGATAACGCTAACAACGTGGGGCAAATAAAACATTGATTTAATTAAGTAAAGTACTATAAATACTCCGAGAGAAGACCCGCGAGACGTTACAAGATGGCGCTCAACTTAAAAGGGCTTTAATTAGGAAAGAAATTTTGTGATATACGAAAGATAATATAACAAAAATCCTAATTTTCGTCGGCAACTATGAGAAAACAAGAAATGCATAATACCAGAGGCAGATCGAAGAAGAGGGCAGAAGACAAAGAGAAGGAAGAAGGTGGACAGGAATGAGAAATAGAAGTAGTCACGGACAGTGAAATAGAACAACAGATTGGCGATAAAGAAGAAACTGACGCAATTATGGACACGGAAAGGGAAATAGTTGAAGAGGATGCACAAGGGGACCAACCAGATAAAACGGAAGCCAGAAGAGAACCAGATTGGCAAGAAATGATGAGGCTAATGATGGAGAAAATTGATAGCATTAAGGAAAGCAATAATGAAAACTTTAGGAAACAGGAGGAAACTTCAAAGAAACAAAACGAAACTTTGAAGGAACAAAACAAACAAACCAATGAAAAAATAGATGAAAATTTTAGGAAACAGGAGGAAAATAACAAGCAAACCAATGAGAAAATAGACGGTATTCAGGAAAGTTTAGTGAAACAACTAAATGGAAAAATTGAGACCATTCATGAAGATATCAGAGAAACCATGAATGAACAAAACCGTAAAATGGAGAATTTCAATAAGGAGTTAAGGGAAAATCTCGAGAGTAAAATTGAAAATGTTAACAAAACACTTAGCCAAAGAGTAGATGAATACAAGGAGGAGGCAGAAAAGAAAATAATTGAAACCAATCAAAGATTAGAGAAAACAGAAGAAAAGATGGAACAAATTAAAACAGGAATAGATGTACGAATGGACCGAGAGGAACAAAGTAATCAAGTTCGCATAATGGCCATACGCCAGGAAAATAATGATCAGTTGGATGGTATAAAAAGCAACATAAACAGTAAATTCACAGATTTTAATGAAACAATAGAAAATGTCAAGAACCAGTTCCATAACCAAGGAAAAAATTAGACAATTTACAACAACTACAAACAAACCTACAAGGGGAGGTAGATAGAATGGGTTCCAGATCCACATGCAACACTCAACATACTACCCAAGATAGTAGGGAAAGTGTAAACTTTCGAGATTATCGAAGAAACCCACTCGAATTTTTAGGAAGAGTAGATGAAATTTTAAATAGGTCGAAGGAGAACCGATGGAACATGATTAAAGTAATACTAGATGAATGTTTCAAAAACATCAATGATAATTGGTGGACTGTAATCCGGAACGAGGTGTGTGATTATGGGAATTTTAAGATGATGTTCAAGCTTAAGTACTGGTCTGAGTCAGTGCAAAACATTATTAGAGACGATATCTGTCATGGGAGGTATGACCGCAGTACAGGACAGACACCTACTGCTTATTTTTTGGGGAAGGTGTGTGTGGCGAAGTATTTAGACCCAAAGATCCCTGAAGAGTGTTTGGTGACCAAAATAGCATATCACTTCGAGGAAAAGATTATCAGTGCTTGACTAAGTGGACAAATAAAGACCATTGGAGGTATGGAAACACTATTAGAGAACTATGAGCAAGAATCATATTACAGGAGGAGTAGATGGAGGTCAGGGAATACAGAAGAGCGGAAAAATGAACCACCCAGAGATATTCGACCAAGGGTAAATTATGTCCGTGCCAACAATAATTATTATAATAACAGGTATCGAGGAAGAGGGCAAAATTATAATAACCAAAATTATCGAAATGATTCATATCAGAGAGAAGAAGGTCCGCAAAGAAGTAGGAGCGAAGAACAACCTAGATTCAGAACCAGCGAGGAAGGAAGAAGGCAATTAAATGATCCTCAACATAGTGAGAATGTTGAACAACCTAATAATAATGACGGAAGTCGGGGAAACGGGTACCAGCAGTGAGAAGATGTGACTGCCCGTCACTGCTAGAGACAACCGGGCACAGAATTTACCACAGGCCTAATAATAATAGTAAATTAACAAAACCAATAACAATTATCAGAAACCATTATTTAAAGAATATACAGGCGGAGTTAATGGAAGAAAGAGCAATTAAAGAGTCATCACAAAACAATGATATAGTTTATATACGAATCAAATTAAATGGAGTATTAGCAGAAGCCATGATTGACACAGGAGCAAATGTTTCAATTATTGATCAATTAGAGCTTGACCGGATGCTGAACTAACTACTGAGAGAATACCTACTTTACCAATTAATAACTTAACAATTATTGGCGCCACCGGGAAACAAAATAAAACAATTAGAAAACAAGTGTCTTTGAATGTTACTAACAGTGGGATAGGAATACCTATGGGATTTTTAGTAGCCAAAGGGCTACCTTTTAGGGTATTAATAGGGTGTGATATGCTACGGCGACACACTGCAGTTATAAATCTGGCCAGTGGTATAGTAACACTGAGCGCAGAAGAAGGTGAGTTATCGGCTGAGATAATTGGTAGGGAGTGCCCTCAGTGCCTGAGCTCATTCTATATTAGGGAAAATAATAGGTTAACCCTAGGTAAAAATACTAAAGTAACAGAATCAAAGATTTGGCAAGAGAAGATAGAAGAAATCATAGAGTTTCAAGATAGGCAGGCCCAGGAAACAATCAGTGTAGAACAAAAACAACAACTTATAAAAATTTATAATAAATATAGATCAGTATTCTCGGATTCACCCGGAAAAGCAAAAAACTTCCTGTGTGAATTTAAGTTCAAAGACAATGTCAATTTTAATAAACGGTCATATCCCATCGCTCAAGCCTTGAAAGAATCAGCAAGAAAGGAAATTCAGAGGATGATATTGGAAGATATAATTGAAAGAAGCAATTCTCCGTATACCAACCCATTGGTAGCTATACCAAAGAAAGATGGTCAAGTAAGACCATCCTCGATGCTCGGGAGCTGAATAAAATGCTCATTAACGACCGCACGTCTCCAGGTGAGATTGATGAAATAATGAAAAAGTTCTATGGATGTAAGTACATGAGTACTTGGGATGCAGTCTGTGGATATTGGCAAATAGAGTTGCACCCTAACAGCAGACAATATGTCGCTTTCTTATTTGAAGGACGAAATTATCATTCTAAACGTTTGCCTTTTGGATTGGTAAATTCTGTGGCCGTGTTCATCCAATGTATGGATCAAATTCTGGGTAAAGAAGTTTTAGACTTCACTACAGTATATGTTGATGACATACTAATTACCTCTTGTACATGGAAGGAGCATTGTAATAGAGTGGAAACAGTGTTAAATAAGCTGTTACAACATAATATAACTTTGAAACTAGATAAATCTAAATTTATCACACATGAATTACCATTTTTAGGATTCATTCTGTCAGCTGCTGGAATAAAACCATCTCCTGAGAAAGTAAAGGCTATCCAAGATTTTCCTAAACCAAAAAACTTAAAACAATTACAATCTTTTTTGGGGATATGCAACTATTATAGGAAATTTCAACAGGGTTATTCAGAAGTAACAGCCAACTTCCAGTATTTACTTTCGAAGAAAAACAAGTGGAAGTGGGAAGAAAATGAAGACAATAATTTTAAGATAATAAAAAATAAATTTCTGGATAGCATAATGCTACACCACCCAAATTTCAATAAACGTTTTTTCATAAATTGTGATGCCAGCAACATTAGTCTTGGAAGTGAACTATATCAGGAAGATGAGGAAGGAAATCATTGGGTCATCAGTTTTGCCAGCAGAGTATTGAGTAGTTGTGAGCGGAATTATACAGTAACTGAAAAGGAACTGCTGAGTGTTGTGTTCTCATGTATAAAATTCCGTACATTTATATTGGGATACCCAGTAACCATAAGGACCGACCATAGGTCAATCTCATTTTTAAAAAACTGTAAACTTAACCACGGTAGGCTCACAAGATGGGTGTTAATACTTCAAGAGTATAATTTAGATTGGGAATATATCCCGGGGAAAAAGAATATAATAGCAGACCGACTGTCACGGATTAACTTAGAAAAAGGAACATTTGAAGTAGAACCGGAGAGTATTGGTAAGATATATTACATTATCAAATTGAAGAAAGAGTTACAGGATATAATTAGTAAAATAAAAATAGATCAGGAAATGGACACCAAATTAATAAAAATTAGAGACAGGATATTACGAAAGGATCCTATAATAACAAAATTTTTCTGTATTCATGAAGAAATCCTTTTTATCCGTCCAACCATTGAGGATCATGTGTGGAAAGTGTATGTAACATAAGCAACTGAAGTAGCCATAATAAAGGACTACCATGAAAGATATGGTCACATGGGACCACTCAAAGTTATTAAAGCTTTGTCTGAACATTGTTATATAAAAGCAATAAATAAGAGAGTAAGATTAGTATTGAAAAACTGCAACATATTCCAGTTAGTAAAAATAAATAATGAGAAGAGAACTGGAGCTATGATTACAATAAAATCTAACGGTAAACTTGAGAAGACCTTCTTAGATATATGTGGACCTTTTCCCAGAAGTGGAGGGAGACAAATTTAAATATATAATAATTATGTTTGACCATTATACCAAATATACAAAACTCTACCCAATCAGTAGAGCTACTACAAAGAAAATTTTAGAGGTAATTATTCAAAAATACTTACCAGAAGTGGGAAGACCTGAAACCATAGTAACGGATCATGGGACGCAGTTTAGAGGAAAAAGTGGAAAGAAGAATTGTGGAAATTGCAAATAAGAACATATAAAACGTCAGTATACCACCCTAGTAGTAATCCTGCCGAACGCGTCTTAAGGGAAGTTGGTAGAATTTTGCGTACCTACTGTCACCAAGAACATGGAAAATGGAGCCAGTACCTTGAACCAGCAGAAACCTTCCTTAATTGGTCATACCATGACACTATCGGAACCAGCCCTTATCAAGTAATGTTTGAAAGACCACCACCCAGAGAAATCACATCATTAATAAATTTTCCTCCAGGAGAGAGAGTAGAATTCAACAAGATCGAAATGCACAACAGGTTGTTGCATAAAGCTGAACTTCAAAATAAAAAGGAAACGGAGAAGAAGAAAAGAATAAATCCATACAAATTAGGAGATAAGGTGTTGATAAAAAATAGACAATTACCCAGTTCTATAGAGGGTATTGCAAGAAAATTACTTTTACTTTATACCGGGCCATACATAGTAACCCAGGTGAAAGGAAATAATACATATGAGATCAAATCTGTTAATAATAACAAAGTAAAAGGAGTATATAACCAATCAGAAATAAAGAGATATTATGAAGAATGATGAAAGAATCCGAAGACTAAAGAGTTCAACGATTATTTTTTAAAAAACCAGTAAACAAAAATAAATCTGTTCTAGTGGGGGAGCTTTATGTAACGTTACATAACCCCTACCCAAATATGATAACACAATCACCATCGTTAAAACCAGTAATCACCCAATTCTAAAAGTCAGAAATGGGTATTATCTACCAAGCTATAAAAAACTTTGTACTACAAAACACTGTAAACAATAATAATAAAAGTGCAGTGTACAAAGTGAAATATAGTGTACTTAGTGAAAGTGTAAACTTTTAAAAAGAGCATCTCACAGATTGGTACTGAAGATGAAAAACAATCAATATTGTAGCAGTGGACTATATTGCTGCTGACAAGTTTTGTATTTTGTGTAATTTTGTATTGTGTAGGCCACAAAGGTCTTGTACCTAGGAATAATCTTTGTGTTTAATATAATGATTTTGTTTAAATATAAGATAACCCAGGGTTAAATATAAAATAATAATAATATAAAATAATACTATGTTAGCAAGATGGCATAGGAAAAAGAGTTTAGAGTAAGGATACATTAAGTAAATGATAAATCATAAATAAATCAAATTAAAAGGGATTAAAATATAAAAATACCAGTGTACAAGCTTAAGGAAAAATATAAAGAAAAACCTTAAATAAATTAAATTCGATTATAAATAAAATCTAAAAAGGATTATTTTTCTAAAAAGAAGAAATGAATTTATAATAATTAATAATAGCCTATATACTAAAAAGTATATATATATATTCACCAATAAAAACCATAAAAATTCTTGGTTACTAAGAGTAACCAACTAACAAGAAATTAATTGTTAAACGATATTGGAAGTGAACGTTTTGAAAAGGTGTAATGTTTATAAAAATTTAAGAAATTAACAAATACCATTTGAAATAAGCAGTGCAAAATTAATAAAATTAACGAGTGATGTCCACTACATATTAGAACTCCTTCGAATAGAACAATTCACGCCTGTAATTTGATGAAACCTTGAAAAATCAACCTTCGATGTCCAGGCCTAGCCCACAGAAATTCGACATTTTAGTGAGATCGTTACCGAGTAAAATTTAACTAAATTACACCTCAACTATAAATTTATAACACTAGAAACAGCACCATCTCTTTAAATACTTCAGGAAAAGAGGTGAACATAAACTTTATTATTTAGTTAACCCAAAAAACAGCAGAACGGGTTCTGGTGAACATTCCGGCCGCCATTAAATAACTTTCATGTTTTCAGTGAAAAAACGTAACCTGCGCTCTAGCGGTCAACCAACCAACTACATAACATAAATAGTACAAATTATAAAAATTGATTTATGTACAGCTTGGTATTAACCCATATTCATTTCTGACTTTCTCAAAGTACAAAGAACTTTAAAATAACCCTGGGAAATTAATTCATTATTTATTTCTTTGTATTAATATTGAAATAAAAATATTTGTTATATACTATATGTTTAAAAATAAGATCGAACTAATTCTGTGTTGTCAGTAAGAATCGATTATCCCTTTCTGTTTTGGGAGAAGATAAAAAAATGCTAAATAAATTCAATGAATACTTTGTTGTTTGAATAAAAATGTGTATTATTTTCAGTAGATGGTAGTTGGTTACAGATTGTCAGAAGACTGAGAAGAGAACGGACAACCAGAAAATATTACGTACCATTTGGAGTTAATTTAACCTCAAATGTGTTTGTAAACGTCGCAGTCAGCTGGTCTCATGAGCGGAGAAATTTGAAATAATTAATCGTATACTAAGAGAGTAATTCTCTTTGCACTCTCTCTCCTCACTACTGTCAAACAACGGTATTGATTTCAAACAAATAAAATCTAAGAAAATATTTGCATAATCACACACACTCGATTTTTGGAAACATTGAACATAAAATATAACAAATTCTGTGACTCTTAATAAAGCGAGATTTTCGAAGAGAACAAATAGACGTAAAAATAATTACAGCAACGATCGCAAGGGAGACGATAAGACGTCGATTGACTCGGAGAGACCCGCGAGACGTTACAAGATGAAGTACAAACGTGGGCTCAAGTAGGAAAGTATATAGGCAAGACGTTAATTGACTCGGAGAGACCCACGGGACATTACAAGATAACGCTAACAACGTGGGGCAAATAAAACATTGATTTAATTAAGTAAAGTACTATAAATACTCCGAGAGAAGACCCGCGAGACGTTACAAGATGGCGCTCAACTTAAAAGGGCTTTAATTAGGAAAGAAATTTTGTGATATACGAAAGATAATATAACAAAAATCCTAATTTTCGTCGGCAACTATGAGAAAACAAGAAATGCATAATACCAGAGGCAGATCGAAGAAGAGGGCAGAAGACAAAGAGAAGGAAGAAGGTGGACAGGAATGAGAAATAGAAGTAGTCACGGACAGTGAAATAGAACAACAGATTGGCGATAAAGAAGAAACTGACGCAATTATGGACACGGAAAGGGAAATAGTTGAAGAGGATGCACAAGGGGACCAACCAGATAAAACGGAAGCCAGAAGAGAACCAGATTGGCAAGAAATGATGAGGCTAATGATGGAGAAAATTGATAGCATTAAGGAAAGCAATAATGAAAACTTTAGGAAACAGGAGGAAACTTCAAAGAAACAAAACGAAACTTTGAAGGAACAAAACAAACAAACCAATGAAAAAATAGATGAAAATTTTAGGAAACAGGAGGAAAATAACAAGCAAACCAATGAGAAAATAGACGGTATTCAGGAAAGTTTAGTGAAACAACTAAATGGAAAAATTGAGACCATTCATGAAGATATCAGAGAAACCATGAATGAACAAAACCGTAAAATGGAGAATTTCAATAAGGAGTTAAGGGAAAATCTCGAGAGTAAAATTGAAAATGTTAACAAAACACTTAGCCAAAGAGTAGATGAATACAAGGAGGAGGCAGAAAAGAAAATAATTGAAACCAATCAAAGATTAGAGAAAACAGAAGAAAAGATGGAACAAATTAAAACAGGAATAGATGTACGAATGGACCGAGAGGAACAAAGTAATCAAGTTCGCATAATGGCCATACGCCAGGAAAATAATGATCAGTTGGATGGTATAAAAAGCAACATAAACAGTAAATTCACAGATTTTAATGAAACAATAGAAAATGTCAAGAACCAGTTCCATAACCAAGGAAAAAATTAGACAATTTACAACAACTACAAACAAACCTACAAGGGGAGGTAGATAGAATGGGTTCCAGATCCACATGCAACACTCAACATACTACCCAAGATAGTAGGGAAAGTGTAAACTTTCGAGATTATCGAAGAAACCCACTCGAATTTTTAGGAAGAGTAGATGAAATTTTAAATAGGTCGAAGGAGAACCGATGGAACATGATTAAAGTAATACTAGATGAATGTTTCAAAAACATCAATGATAATTGGTGGACTGTAATCCGGAACGAGGTGTGTGATTATGGGAATTTTAAGATGATGTTCAAGCTTAAGTACTGGTCTGAGTCAGTGCAAAACATTATTAGAGACGATATCTGTCATGGGAGGTATGACCGCAGTACAGGACAGACACCTACTGCTTATTTTTTGGGGAAGGTGTGTGTGGCGAAGTATTTAGACCCAAAGATCCCTGAAGAGTGTTTGGTGACCAAAATAGCATATCACTTCGAGGAAAAGATTATCAGTGCTTGACTAAGTGGACAAATAAAGACCATTGGAGGTATGGAAACACTATTAGAGAACTATGAGCAAGAATCATATTACAGGAGGAGTAGATGGAGGTCAGGGAATACAGAAGAGCGGAAAAATGAACCACCCAGAGATATTCGACCAAGGGTAAATTATGTCCGTGCCAACAATAATTATTATAATAACAGGTATCGAGGAAGAGGGCAAAATTATAATAACCAAAATTATCGAAATGATTCATATCAGAGAGAAGAAGGTCCGCAAAGAAGTAGGAGCGAAGAACAACCTAGATTCAGAACCAGCGAGGAAGGAAGAAGGCAATTAAATGATCCTCAACATAGTGAGAATGTTGAACAACCTAATAATAATGACGGAAGTCGGGGAAACGGGTACCAGCAGTGAGAAGATGTGACTGCCCGTCACTGCTAGAGACAACCGGGCACAGAATTTACCACAGGCCTAATAATAATAGTAAATTAACAAAACCAATAACAATTATCAGAAACCATTATTTAAAGAATATACAGGCGGAGTTAATGGAAGAAAGAGCAATTAAAGAGTCATCACAAAACAATGATATAGTTTATATACGAATCAAATTAAATGGAGTATTAGCAGAAGCCATGATTGACACAGGAGCAAATGTTTCAATTATTGATCAATTAGAGCTTGACCGGATGCTGAACTAACTACTGAGAGAATACCTACTTTACCAATTAATAACTTAACAATTATTGGCGCCACCGGGAAACAAAATAAAACAATTAGAAAACAAGTGTCTTTGAATGTTACTAACAGTGGGATAGGAATACCTATGGGATTTTTAGTAGCCAAAGGGCTACCTTTTAGGGTATTAATAGGGTGTGATATGCTACGGCGACACACTGCAGTTATAAATCTGGCCAGTGGTATAGTAACACTGAGCGCAGAAGAAGGTGAGTTATCGGCTGAGATAATTGGTAGGGAGTGCCCTCAGTGCCTGAGCTCATTCTATATTAGGGAAAATAATAGGTTAACCCTAGGTAAAAATACTAAAGTAACAGAATCAAAGATTTGGCAAGAGAAGATAGAAGAAATCATAGAGTTTCAAGATAGGCAGGCCCAGGAAACAATCAGTGTAGAACAAAAACAACAACTTATAAAAATTTATAATAAATATAGATCAGTATTCTCGGATTCACCCGGAAAAGCAAAAAACTTCCTGTGTGAATTTAAGTTCAAAGACAATGTCAATTTTAATAAACGGTCATATCCCATCGCTCAAGCCTTGAAAGAATCAGCAAGAAAGGAAATTCAGAGGATGATATTGGAAGATATAATTGAAAGAAGCAATTCTCCGTATACCAACCCATTGGTAGCTATACCAAAGAAAGATGGTCAAGTAAGACCATCCTCGATGCTCGGGAGCTGAATAAAATGCTCATTAACGACCGCACGTCTCCAGGTGAGATTGATGAAATAATGAAAAAGTTCTATGGATGTAAGTACATGAGTACTTGGGATGCAGTCTGTGGATATTGGCAAATAGAGTTGCACCCTAACAGCAGACAATATGTCGCTTTCTTATTTGAAGGACGAAATTATCATTCTAAACGTTTGCCTTTTGGATTGGTAAATTCTGTGGCCGTGTTCATCCAATGTATGGATCAAATTCTGGGTAAAGAAGTTTTAGACTTCACTACAGTATATGTTGATGACATACTAATTACCTCTTGTACATGGAAGGAGCATTGTAATAGAGTGGAAACAGTGTTAAATAAGCTGTTACAACATAATATAACTTTGAAACTAGATAAATCTAAATTTATCACACATGAATTACCATTTTTAGGATTCATTCTGTCAGCTGCTGGAATAAAACCATCTCCTGAGAAAGTAAAGGCTATCCAAGATTTTCCTAAACCAAAAAACTTAAAACAATTACAATCTTTTTTGGGGATATGCAACTATTATAGGAAATTTCAACAGGGTTATTCAGAAGTAACAGCCAACTTCCAGTATTTACTTTCGAAGAAAAACAAGTGGAAGTGGGAAGAAAATGAAGACAATAATTTTAAGATAATAAAAAATAAATTTCTGGATAGCATAATGCTACACCACCCAAATTTCAATAAACGTTTTTTCATAAATTGTGATGCCAGCAACATTAGTCTTGGAAGTGAACTATATCAGGAAGATGAGGAAGGAAATCATTGGGTCATCAGTTTTGCCAGCAGAGTATTGAGTAGTTGTGAGCGGAATTATACAGTAACTGAAAAGGAACTGCTGAGTGTTGTGTTCTCATGTATAAAATTCCGTACATTTATATTGGGATACCCAGTAACCATAAGGACCGACCATAGGTCAATCTCATTTTTAAAAAACTGTAAACTTAACCACGGTAGGCTCACAAGATGGGTGTTAATACTTCAAGAGTATAATTTAGATTGGGAATATATCCCAGGGAAAAAGAATATAATAGCAGACCGACTGTCACGGATTAACTTAGAAAAAGGAACATTTGAAGTAGAACCGGAGAGTATTGGTAAGATATATTACATTATCAAATTGAAGAAAGAGTTACAGGATATAATTAGTAAAATAAAAATAGATCAGGAAATGGACACCAAATTAATAAAAATTAGAGACAGGATATTACGAAAGGATCCTATAATAACAAAATTTTTCTGTATTCATGAAGAAATCCTTTTTATCCGTCCAACCATTGAGGATCATGTGTGGAAAGTGTATGTAACATAAGCAACTGAAGTAGCCATAATAAAGGACTACCATGAAAGATATGGTCACATGGGACCACTCAAAGTTATTAAAGCTTTGTCTGAACATTGTTATATAAAAGCAATAAATAAGAGAGTAAGATTAGTATTGAAAAACTGCAACATATTCCAGTTAGTAAAAATAAATAATGAGAAGAGAACTGGAGCTATGATTACAATAAAATCTAACGGTAAACTTGAGAAGACCTTCTTAGATATATGTGGACCTTTTCCCAGAAGTGGAGGGAGACAAATTTAAATATATAATAATTATGTTTGACCATTATACCAAATATACAAAACTCTACCCAATCAGTAGAGCTACTACAAAGAAAATTTTAGAGGTAATTATTCAAAAATACTTACCAGAAGTGGGAAGACCTGAAACCATAGTAACGGATCATGGGACGCAGTTTAGAGGAAAAAGTGGAAAGAAGAATTGTGGAAATTGCAAATAAGAACATATAAAACGTCAGTATACCACCCTAGTAGTAATCCTGCCGAACGCGTCTTAAGGGAAGTTGGTAGAATTTTGCATACCTACTGTCACCAAGAACATGGAAAATGGAGCCAGTACCTTGAACCAGCAGAAACCTTCCTTAATTGGTCATACCATGACACTATCGGAACCAGCCCTTATCAAGTAATGTTTGAAAGACCACCACCCAGAGAAATCACATCATTAATAAATTTTCCTCCAGGAGAGAGAGTAGAATTCAACAAGATCGAAATGCACAACAGGTTGTTGCATAAAGCTGAACTTCAAAATAAAAAGGAAACGGAGAAGAAGAAAAGAATAAATCCATACAAATTAGGAGATAAGGTGTTGATAAAAAATAGACAATTACCCAGTTCTATAGAGGGTATTGCAAGAAAATTACTTTTACTTTATACCGGGCCATACATAGTAACCCAGGTGAAAGGAAATAATACATATGAGATCAAATCTGTTAATAATAACAAAGTAAAAGGAGTATATAACCAATCAGAAATAAAGAGATATTATGAAGAATGATGAAAGAATCCGAAGACTAAAGAGTTCAACGATTATTTTTTAAAAAACCAGTAAACAAAAATAAATCTGTTCTAGTGGGGGAGCTTTATGTAACGTTACATAACCCCTACCCAAATATGATAACACAATCACCATCGTTAAAACCAGTAATCACCCAATTCTAAAAGTCAGAAATGGGTATTATCTACCAAGCTATAAAAAACTTTGTACTACAAAACACTGTAAACAATAATAATAAAAGTGCAGTGTACAAAATGAAATATAGTGTACTTAGTGAAAGTGTAAACTTTTAAAAAGAGCATCTCACAGATTGGTACTGGAGATGAAAAACAATCAATATTGTAGCAGTGGACTATATTGCTGCTGACAAGTTTTGTATTTTGTGTAATTTTGTATTGTGTAGGCCACAAAGGTCTTGTACCTAGGAATAATCTTTGTGTTTAATATAATGATTTTGTTTAAATATAAGATAACCCAGGGTTAAATATAAAATAATAATAATATAAAATAATACTATGTTAGCAAGATGGCATAGGAAAAAGAGTTTAGAGTAAGGATACATTAAGTAAATGATAAATCATAAATAAATCAAATTAAAAGGGATTAAAATATAAAAATACCAGTGTACAAGCTTAAGGAAAAATATAAAGAAAAACCTTAAATAAATTAAATTCGATTATAAATAAAATCTAAAAAGGATTATTTTTCTAAAAAGAAGAAATGAATTTATAATAATTAATAATAGCCTATATACTAAAAAGTATATATATATATATATTCACCAATAAAAACCATAAAAATTCTTGGTTACTAAGAGTAACCAACTAACAAGAAATTAATTGTTAAACGATATTGGAAGTGAACGTTTTGAAAAGGTGTAATGTTTATAAAAATTTAAGAAATTAACAAATACCATTTGAAATAAGCAGTGCAAAATTAATAAAATTAACGAGTGATGTCCACTACATATTAGAACTCCTTCGAATAGAACAATTCACGCCTGTAATTTGATGAAACCTTGAAAAATCAACCTTCGATGTCCAGGCCTAGCCCACAGAAATTCGACATTTTAGTGAGATCGTTACCGAGTAAAATTTAACTAAATTACACCTCAACTATAAATTTATAACACTAGAAACAGCACCATCTCTTTAAATACTTCAGGAAAAGAGGTGAACATAAACTTTATTATTTAGTTAACCCAAAAAACAGCAGAACGGGTTCTGGTGAACATTCCGGCCGCCATTAAATAACTTTCATGTTTTCAGTGAAAAAACGTAACCTGCGCTCTAGCGGTCAACCAACCAACTACATAACATAAATAGTACAAATTATAAAAATTGATTTATGTACAGCTTGGTATTAACCCATATTCATTTCTGACTTTCTCAAAGTACAAAGAACTTTAAAATAACCCTGGGAAATTAATTCATTATTTATTTCTTTGTATTAATATTGAAATAAAAATATTTGTTATATACTATATGTTTAAAAATAAGATCGAACTAATTCTGTGTTGTCAGTAAGAATCGATTATCCCTTTCTGTTTTGGGAGAAGATAAAAAAATGCTAAATAAATTCAATGAATACTTTGTTGTTTGAATAAAAATGTGTATTATTTTCAGTAGATGGTAGTTGGTTACAGATTGTCAGAAGACTGAGAAGAGAACGGACAACCAGAAAATATTACGTACCATTTGGAGTTAATTTAACCTCAAATGTGTTTGTAAACGTCGCAGTCAGCTGGTCTCATGAACAGAGAAATTTGAAATAATTAATCGTATACTAAGAGAGTAATTCTCTTTGCACTCTCTCTCCTCACTACTGTCAAACAACGGTATTGATTTCAAACAAATAAAATCTAAGAAAATATTTGCATAATCACACACACTCGATTTTTGGAAACATTGAACATAAAATATAACAAATTCTGTGACTCTTAATAAAGCGAGATTTTCGAAGAGTACAAATAGACGTAAAAATAATTACAGCAACGATCGCAAGGGAGACGATAAGACGTCGATTGACTCGGAGAGACCCGCGAGACGTTACAAGATGAAGTACAAACGTGGGCTTAAGTAGGAAAGTATATAGGCAAGACGTTAATTGACTCGGAGAGACCCGCGAGACATTACAAGATAACGCTAACAACGTGGGGCAAATAAAACATTGATTTAATTAAGTAAAGTACTATAAATACTCCGAGAAAAGACCCGCGAGACGTTACAAGATGGCGCTCAACTTAAAAGGGCTTTAATTAGGAAAGAAATTTTGTGATATACGAAAGATAATATAACAAAAAACCTAATTTTCGTCGGCAACTATGAGAACACAAGAAATGCATAATACCAGAGGCAGATCGAAGAAGAGGGCAGAAGACAAAGAGAAGGAAGAAGGTGGACAGGAATGAGAAATAGAAGTAGTCACGGACAGTGAAATAGAACAACAGATTGGCGATAAAGAAGAAACTGACGCAATTATGGACACGGAAAGGGAAATAGTTGAAGAGGATGCACAAGGGGACCAACCAGATAAAACGGAAGCCAGAAGAGAACCAGATTGGCAAGAAATGATGAGGCTAATGATGGAGAAAATTGATAGCATTAAGGAAAGCAATAATGAAAACTTTAGGAAACAGGAGGAAACTTCAAAGAAACAAAACGAAACTTTGAAGGAACAAAACAAACAAACCAATGAAAAAATAGATGAAAATTTTAGGAAACAGGAGGAAAATAACAAGCAAACCAATGAGAAAATAGACGGTATTCAGGAAAGTTTAGTGAAACAACTAAATGGAAAAATTGAGACCATTCATGAAGATATCAGAGAAACCATGAATGAACAAAACCGTAAAATGGAGAATTTCAATAAGGAGTTAAGGGAAAATCTCGAGAGTAAAATTGAAAATGTTAACAAAACACTTAGCCAAAGAGTAGATGAATACAAGGAGGAGGCAGAAAAGAAAATAATTGAAACCAATCAAAGATTAGAGAAAACAGAAGAAAAGATGGAACAAATTAAAACAGGAATAGATGTACGAATGGACCGAGAGGAACAAAGTAATCAAGTTCGCATAATGGCCATACGCCAGGAAAATAATGATCAGTTGGATGGTATAAAAAGCAACATAAACAGTAAATTCACAGATTTTAATGAAACAATAGAAAATGTCAAGAACCAGTTCCATAACCAAGGAAAAAATTAGACAATTTACAACAACTACAAACAAACCTACAAGGGGAGGTAGATAGAATGGGTTCCAGATCCACATGCAACACTCAACATACTACACAAGATAGTAGGGAAAGTGTAAACTTTCGAGATTATCGAAGAAACCCACTCGAATTTTTAGGAAGAGTAGATGAAATTTTAAATAGGTCGAAGGAGAACCGATGGAACATGATTAAAGTAATACTAGATGAATGTTTCAAAAACATCAATGATAATTGGTGGACTGTAATCCGGAATGAGGTGTGTGATTATGGGAATTTTAAGATGATGTTCAAGCTTAAGTACTGGTCTGAGTCAGTGCAAAACATTATTAGAGACGATATCTGTCATGGGAGGTATGACCGCAGTACAGGACAGACACCTACTGCTTATTTTTTGGGGAAGGTGTGTGTGGCGAAGTATTTAGACCCAAAGATCCCTGAAGAGTGTTTGGTGACCAAAATAGCATATCACTTCGAGGAAAAGATTATCAGTGCTTGACTAAGTGGACAAATAAAGACCATTGGAGGTATGGAAACACTATTAGAGAACTATGAGCAAGAATCATATTACAGGAGGAGTAGATGGAGGTCAGGGAATACAGAAGAGCGGAAAAACGAACCACCCAGAGATATTCGACCAAGGGTAAATTATGTCCGTGCCAACAATAATTATTATAATAACAGGTATCGAGGAAGAGGGCAAAATTATAATAACCAAAATTATCGAAATGATTCATATCAGAGAGAAGAAGGTCCGCAAAGAAGTAGGAGCGAAGAACAACCTAGATTCAGAACCAGCGAGGAAGGAAGAAGGCAATTAAATGATCCTCAACATAGTGAGAATGTTGAACAACCTAATAATAATGACGGAAGTCGGGGAAACGGGTACCAGCAGTGAGAAGATGTGACTGCCCGTCACTGCTAGAGACAACCGGGCACAGAATTTACCACAGGCCTAATAATAATAGTAAATTAACAAAACCAATAACAATTATCAGAAACCATTATTTAAAGAATATACAGGCGGAGTTAATGGAAGAAAGAGCAATTAAAGAGTCATCACAAAACAATTATATAGTTTATATACGAATCAAATTAAATGGAGTATTAGCAGAAGCCATGATTGATACAGGAGCAAATGTTTCAATTATTGATCAATTAGAGCTTGACCGGATGCTGAACTAACTACTGAGAGAATACCTACTTTACCAATTAATAACTTAACAATTATTGGCGCCACCGGGAAACAAAATAAAACAATTAGAAAACAAGTGTCTTTGAATGTTACTAACAGTGGGATAGGAATACCTATGGGATTTTTAGTAGCCAAAGGGCTACCTTTTAGGGTATTAATAGGGTGTGATATGCTACGGCGACACACTGCAGTTATAAATCTGGCCAGTGGTATAGTAACACTGAGCGCAGAAGAAGGTGAGTTATCGGCTGAGATAATTGGTAGGGAGTGCCCTCAGTGTCTGAGCTCATTCTATATTAGGGAAAATAATAGGTTAACCCTAGGTAAAAATACTAAAGTAACAGAATCAAAGATTTGGCAAGAGAAGATAGAAGAAATCATAGAGTTTCAAGATAGGCAGGCCCAGGAAACAATCAGTGTAGAACAAAAACAACAACTTATAAAAATTTATAATAAATATAGATCAGTATTCTCGGATTCACCCGGAAAAGCAAAAAACTTCCTGTGTGAATTTAAGTTCAAAGACAATGTCAATTTTAATAAACGGTCATATCCCATCGCTCAAGCCTTGAAAGAATCAGCAAGAAAGGAAATTCAGAGGATGATATTGGAAGATATAATTGAAAGAAGCAATTCTCCATATACCAACCCATTGGTAGCTATACCAAAGAAAGATGGTCAAGTAAGACTATGCCTCGATGCTCGGGAGCTGAATAAAATGCTCATTAACGACCGCACGTCTCCAGGTGAGATTGATGAAATAATGAAAAAGTTCTATGGATGTAAGTACATGAGTACTTGGGATGCAGTCTGTGGATATTGGCAAATAGAGTTGCACCCTAACAGCAGACAATATGTCGCTTTCTTATTTGAAGGACGAAATTATCATTCTAAACGTTTGCCTTTTGGATTGGTAAATTCTGTGGCCGTGTTCATCCAATGTATGGATCAAATTCTGGGTAAAGAAGTTTTAGACTTCACTACAGTATATGTTGATGACATACTAATTACCTCTTGTACATGGAAGGAGCATTGTAATAGAGTGGAAACAGTGTTAAATAAGCTGTTACAACATAATATAACTTTGAAACTAGATAAATCTAAATTTATCACACATGAATTACCATTTTTAGGATTCATTCTGTCAGCTGCTGGAATAAAACCATCTCCTGAGAAAGTAAAGGCTATCCAAGATTTTCCTAAACCAAAAAACTTAAAACAATTACAATCTTTTTTGGGGATATGCAACTATTATAGGAAATTTCAACAGGGTTATTCAGAAGTAACAGCCAACTTCCAGTATTTACTTTCGAAGAAAAACAAGTGGAAGTGGGAAGAAAATGAAGACAATAATTTTAAGATAATACAAAATAAATTTCTGGATAGCATAATGCTACACCACCCAAATTTCAATAAACGTTTTTTCATAAATTGTGATGCCAGCAACATTAGTCTTGGAAGTGAACTATATCAGGAAGATGAGGAAGGAAATCATTGGGTCATCAGTTTTGCCAGCAGAGTATTGAGTAGTTGTGAGCGGAATTATACAGTAACTGAAAAGGAACTGCTGAGTGTTGTGTTCTCATGTATAAAATTCCGTACATTTATATTGGGATACCCAGTAACCATAAGGACCGACCATAGGTCAATCTCATTTTTAAAAAACTGTAAACTTAACCACGGTAGGCTCACAAGATGGGTGTTAATACTTCAAGAGTATAATTTAGATTGGGAATATATCCCGGGGAAAAAGAATATAATAGCAGACCGACTGTCACGGATTAACTTAGAAAAAGGAACATTTGAAGTAGAACCGGAGAGTATTGGTAAGATATATTACATTATCAAATTGAAGAAAGAGTTACAGGATATAATTAGTAAAATAAAAATAGATCAGGAAATGGACACCAAATTAATAAAAATTAGAGACAGGATATTACGAAAGGATCCTATAATAACAAAATTTTTCTGTATTCATGAAGAAATCCTTTTTATCCGTCCAACCATTGAGGATCATGTGTGGAAAGTGTATGTACCATAAGCAACTGAAGTAGCCATAATAAAGGACTACCATGAAAGATATGGTCACATGGGACCACTCAAAGTTATTAAAGCTTTGTCTGAACATTGTTATATAAAAGCAATAAATAAGAGAGTAAGATTAGTATTGAAAAACTGCAACATATGCCAGTTAGTAAAAATAAATAATGAGAAGAGAACTGGAGCTATGATTACAATAAAATCTAACGGTAAACTTGAGAAGACCTTCTTAGATATATGTGGACCTTTTCCCAGAAGTGGAGGGAGACAAATTTAAATATATAATAATTATGTTTGACCATTATACCAAATATACAAAACTCTACCCAATCAGTAGAGCTACTACAAAGAAAATTTTAGAGGTAATTATTCAAAAATACTTACCAGAAGTGGGAAGACCTGAAACCATAGTAACGGATCATGGGACGCAGTTTAGAGGAAAAAGTGGAAAGAAGAATTGTGGAAATTGCAAATAAGAACATATAAAACGTCAGTATACCACCCTAGTAGTAATCCTGCCGAACGCGTCTTAAGGGAAGTTGGTAGAATTTTGCATACCTACTGTCACCAAGAACATGGAAAATGGAGCCAGTACCTTGAACCAGCAGAAACCTTCCTTAATTGGTCATACCATGACACTATCGGAACCAGCCCTTATCAAGTAATGTTTGAAAGACCACCACCCAGAGAAATCACATCATTAATAAATTTTCCTCCAGGAGAGAGAGTAGAATTCAACAAGATCGAAATGCACAACAGGTTGTTGCATAAAGCTGAACTTCAAAATAAAAAGGAAACGGAGAAGAAGAAAAGAATAAATCCATACAAATTAGGAGATAAGGTGTTGATAAAAAATAGACAATTACCCAGTTCTATAGAGGGTATTGCAAGAAAATTACTTTTACTTTATACCGGGCCATACATAGTAACCCAGGTGAAAGGAAATAATACATATGAGATCAAATCTGTTAATAATAACAAAGTAAAAGGAGTATATAACCAATCAGAAATAAAGAGATATTATGAAGAATGATGAAAGAATCCGAAGACTAAAGAGTTCAACGATTATTTTTTAAAAAACCAGTAAACAAAAATAAATCTGTTCTAGTGGGGGAGCTTTATGTAACGTTACATAACCCCTACCCAAATATGATAACACAATCACCATCGTTAAAACCAGTAATCACCCAATTCTAAAAGTCAGAAATGGGTATTATCTACCAAGCTATAAAAAACTTTGTACTACAAAACACTGTAAACAATAATAATAAAAGTGCAGTGTACAAAGTGAAATATCGTGTACTTAGTGAAAGTGTAAACTTTTAAAAAGGGCATCTCACAGATTGGTACTGGAGATGAAAAACAATCAATATTGTAGCAGTGGACTATATTGCTGCTGACAAGTTTTGTATTTTGTGTAATTTTGTATTGTGTAGGCCACAAAGGTCTTGTACCTAGGAATAATCTTTGTGTTTAATATAATGATTTTGTTTAAATATAAGATAACCCAGGGTTAAATATAAAATAATAATAATATAAAATAATACTATGTTAGCAAGATGGCATAGGAAAAAGAGTTTAGAGTAAGGATACATTAAGTAAATGATAAATCATAAATAAATCAAATTAAAAGGGATTAAAATATAAAAATACCAGTGTACAAGCTTAAGGAAAAATATAAAGAAAAACCTTAAATAAATTAAATTCGATTATAAATAAAATCTAAAAAGGATTATTTTTCTAAAAAGAAGAAATGAATTTATAATAATTAATAATAGCCTATATACTAAAAAGTATATATATATATATTCACCAATAAAAACCATAAAAATTCTTGGTTACTAAGAGTAACCAACTAACAAGAAATTAATTGTTAAACGATATTGGAAGTGAACGTTTTGAAAAGGTGTAATGTTTATAAAAATTTAAGAAATTAACAAATACCATTTGAAATAAGCAGTGCAAAATTAATAAAATTAACGAGTGATGTCCACTACATATTAGAACTCCTTCGAATAGAACAATTCACGCCTGTAATTTGATGAAACCTTGAAAAATCAACCTTCGATGTCCAGGCCTAGCCCACAGAAATTCGACATTTTAGTGAGATCGTTACCGAGTAAAATTTAACTAAATTACACCTCAACTATAAATTTATAACACTAGAAACAGCACCATCTCTTTAAATACTTCAGGAAAAGAGGTGAACATAAACTTTATTATTTAGTTAACCCAAAAAACAGCAGAACGGGTTCTGGTGAACATTCCGGCCGCCATTAAATAACTTTCATGTTTTCAGTGAAAAAACGTAACCTGCGCTCTAGCGGTCAACCAACCAACTACATAACATAAATAGTACAAATTATAAAAATTGATTTATGTACAGCTTGGTATTAACCCATATTCATTTCTGACTTTCTCAAAGTACAAAGAACTTTAAAATAACCCTGGGAAATTAATTCATTATTTATTTCTTTGTATTAATATTGAAATAAAAATATTTGTTATATACTATATGTTTAAAAATAAGATCGAACTAATTCTGTGTTGTCAGTAAGAATCGATTATCCCTTTCTGTTTTGGGAGAAGATAAAAAAATGCTAAATAAATTCAATGAATACTTTGTTGTTTGAATAAAAATGTGTATTATTTTCAGTAGATGGTAGTTGGTTACAGATTGTCAGAAGACTGAGAAGAGAACGGACAACCAGAAAATATTACGTACCATTTGGAGTTAATTTAACCTCAAATGTGTTTGTAAACGTCGCAGTCAGCTGGTCTCATGAACAGAGAAATTTGAAATAATTAATCGTATACTAAGAGAGTAATTCTCTTTGCACTCTCTCTCCTCACTACTGTCAAACAACGGTATTGATTTCAAACAAATAAAATCTAAGAAAATATTTGCATAATCACACACACTCGATTTTTGGAAACATTGAACATAAAATATAACAAATTCTGTGACTCTTAATAAAGCGAGATTTTCGAAGAGTACAAATAGACGTAAAAATAATTACAGCAACGATCGCAAGGGAGACGATAAGACGTCGATTGACTCGGAGAGACCCGCGAGACGTTACAAGATGAAGTACAAACGTGGGCTTAAGTAGGAAAGTATATAGGCAAGACGTTAATTGACTCGGAGAGACCCGCGAGACATTACAAGATAACGCTAACAACGTGGGGCAAATAAAACATTGATTTAATTAAGTAAAGTACTATAAATACTCCGAGAAAAGACCCGCGAGACGTTACAAGATGGCGCTCAACTTAAAAGGGCTTTAATTAGGAAAGAAATTTTGTGATATACGAAAGATAATATAACAAAAAACCTAATTTTCGTCGGCAACTATGAGAAAACAAGAAATGCATAATACCAGAGGCAGATCGAAGAAGAGGGCAGAAGACAAAGAGAAGGAAGAAGGTGGACAGGAATGAGAAATAGAAGTAGTCATGGACAGTGAAATAGAACAACAGATTGGCGATAAAGAAGAAACTGACGCAATTATGGACACGGAAAGGGAAATAGTTGAAGAGGATGCACAAGGGGACCAACCAGATAAAACGGAAGCCAGAAGAGAACCAGATTGGCAAGAAATGATGAGGCTAATGATGGAGAAAATTGATAGCATTAAGGAAAGCAATAATGAAAACTTTAGGAAACAGGAGGAAACTTCAAAGAAACAAAACGAAACTTTGAAGGAACAAAACAAACAAACCAATGAAAAAATAGATGAAAATTTTAGGAAACAGGAGGAAAATAACAAGCAAACCAATGAGAAAATAGACGGTATTCAGGAAAGTTTAGTGAAACAACTAAATGGAAAAATTGAGACCATTCATGAAGATATCAGAGAAACCATGAATGAACAAAACCGTAAAATGGAGAATTTCAATAAGGAGTTAAGGGAAAATCTCGAGAGTAAAATTGAAAATGTTAACAAAACACTTAGCCAAAGAGTAGATGAATACAAGGAGGAGGCAGAAAAGAAAATAATTGAAACCAATCAAAGATTAGAGAAAACAGAAGAAAAGATGGAACAAATTAAAACAGGAATAGATGTACGAATGGACCGAGAGGAACAAAGTAATCAAGTTCGCATAATGGCCATACGCCAGGAAAATAATGATCAGTTGGATGGTATAAAAAGCAACATAAACAGTAAATTCACAGATTTTAATGAAACAATAGAAAATGTCAAGAACCAGTTCCATAACCAAGGAAAAAATTAGACAATTTACAACAACTACAAACAAACCTACAAGGGGAGGTAGATAGAATGGGTTCCAGATCCACATGCAACACTCAACATACTACACAAGATAGTAGGGAAAGTGTAAACTTTCGAGATTATCGAAGAAACCCACTCGAATTTTTAGGAAGAGTAGATGAAATTTTAAATAGGTCGAAGGAGAACCGATGGAACATGATTAAAGTAATACTAGATGAATGTTTCAAAAACATCAATGATAATTGGTGGACTGTAATCCGGAATGAGGTGTGTGATTATGGGAATTTTAAGATGATGTTCAAGCCTAAGTACTGGTCTGAGTCAGTGCAAAACATTATTAGAGACGATATCTGTCATGGGAGGTATGACCGCAGTACAGGACAGACACCTACTGCTTATTTTTTGGGGAAGGTGTGTGTGGCGAAGTATTTAGACCCAAAGATCCCTGAAGAGTGTTTGGTGACCAAAATAGCATATCACTTCGAGGAAAAGATTATCAGTGCTTGACTAAGTGGACAAATAAAGACCATTGGAGGTATGGAAACACTATTAGAGAACTATGAGCAAGAATCATATTACAGGAGGAGTAGATGGAGGTCAGGGAATACAGAAGAGCGGAAAAACGAACCACCCAGAGATATTCGACCAAGGGTAAATTATGTCCGTGCCAACAATAATTATTATAATAACAGGTATCGAGGAAGAGGGCAAAATTATAATAACCAAAATTATCGAAATGATTCATATCAGAGAGAAGAAGGTCCGCAAAGAAGTAGGAGCGAAGAACAACCTAGATTCAGAACCAGCGAGGAAGGAAGAAGGCAATTAAATGATCCTCAACATAGTGAGAATGTTGAACAACCTAATAATAATGACGGAAGTCGGGGAAACGGGTACCAGCAGTGAGAAGATGTGACTGCCCGTCACTGCTAGAGACAACCGGGCACAGAATTTACCACAGGCCTAATAATAATAGTAAATTAACAAAACCAATAACAATTATCAGAAACCATTATTTAAAGAATATACAGGCGGAGTTAATGGAAGAAAGAGCAATTAAAGAGTCATCACAAAACAATTATATAGTTTATATACGAATCAAATTAAATGGAGTATTAGCAGAAGCCATGATTGATACAGGAGCAAATGTTTCAATTATTGATCAATTAGAGCTTGACCGGATGCTGAACTAACTACTGAGAGAATACCTACTTTACCAATTAATAACTTAACAATTATTGGCGCCACCGGGAAACAAAATAAAACAATTAGAAAACAAGTGTCTTTGAATGTTACTAACAGTGGGATAGGAATACCTATGGGATTTTTAGTAGCCAAAGTGCTACCTTTTAGGGTATTAATAGGGTGTGATATGCTACGGCGACACACTGCAGTTATAAATCTGGCCAGTGGTATAGTAACACTGAGCGCAGAAGAAGGTGAGTTATCGGCTGAGATAATTGGTAGGGAGTGCCCTCAGTGTCTGAGCTCATTCTATATTAGGGAAAATAATAGGTTAACCCTAGGTAAAAATACTAAAGTAACAGAATCAAAGATTTGGCAAGAGAAGATAGAAGAAATCATAGAGTTTCAAGATAGGCAGGCCCAGGAAACAATCAGTGTAGAACAAAAACAACAACTTATAAAAATTTATAATAAATATAGATCAGTATTCTCGGATTCACCCGGAAAAGCAAAAAACTTCCTGTGTGAATTTAAGTTCAAAGACAATGTCAATTTTAATAAACGGTCATATCCCATCGCTCAAGCCTTGAAAGAATCAGCAAGAAAGGAAATTCAGAGGATGATATTGGAAGATATAATTGAAAGAAGCAATTCTCCATATACCAACCCATTGGTAGCTATACCAAAGAAAGATGGTCAAGTAAGACTATGCCTCGATGCTCGGGAGCTGAATAAAATGCTCATTAACGACCGCACGTCTCCAGGTGAGATTGATGAAATAATGAAAAAGTTCTATGGATGTAAGTACATGAGTACTTGGGATGCAGTCTGTGGATATTGGCAAATAGAGTTGCACCCTAACAGCAGACAATATGTCGCTTTCTTATTTGAAGGACGAAATTATCATTCTAAACGTTTGCCTTTTGGATTGGTAAATTCTGTGGCCGTGTTCATCCAATGTATGGATCAAATTCTGGGTAAAGAAGTTTTAGACTTCACTACAGTATATGTTGATGACATACTAATTACCTCTTGTACATGGAAGGAGCATTGTAATAGAGTGGAAACAGTGTTAAATAAGCTGTTACAACATAATATAACTTTGAAACTAGATAAATCTAAATTTATCACACATGAATTACCATTTTTAGGATTCATTCTGTCAGCTGCTGGAATAAAACCATCTCCTGAGAAAGTAAAGGCTATCCAAGATTTTCCTAAACCAAAAAACTTAAAACAATTACAATCTTTTTTGGGGATATGCAACTATTATAGGAAATTTCAACAGGGTTATTCAGAAGTAACAGCCAACTTCCAGTATTTACTTTCGAAGAAAAACAAGTGGAAGTGGGAAGAAAATGAAGACAATAATTTTAAGATAATAAAAAATAAATTTCTGGATAGCATAATGCTACACCACCCAAATTTCAATAAACGTTTTTTCATAAATTGTGATGCCAGCAACATTAGTCTTGGAAGTGAACTATATCAGGAAGATGAGGAAGGAAATCATTGGGTCATCAGTTTTGCCAGCAGAGTATTGAGTAGTTGTGAGCGGAATTATACAGTAACTGAAAAGGAACTGCTGAGTGTTGTGTTCTCATGTATAAAATTCCGTACATTTATATTGGGATACCCAGTAACCATAAGGACCGACCATAGGTCAATCTCATTTTTAAAAAACTGTAAACTTAACCACGGTAGGCTCACAAGATGGGTGTTAATACTTCAAGAGTATAATTTAGATTGGGAATATATCCCAGGGAAAAAGAATATAATAGCAGACCGACTGTCACGGATTAACTTAGAAAAAGGAACATTTGAAGTAGAACCGGAGAGTATTGGTAAGATATATTACATTATCAAATTGAAGAAAGAGTTACAGGATATAATTAGTAAAATAAAAATAGATCAGGAAATGGACACCAAATTAATAAAAATTAGAGACAGGATATTACGAAAGGATCCTATAATAACAAAATTTTTCTGTATTCATGAAGAAATCCTTTTTATCCGTCCAACCATTGAGGATCATGTGTGGAAAGTGTATGTAACATAAGCAACTGAAGTAGCCATAATAAAGGACTACCATGAAAGATATGGTCACATGGGACCACTCAAAGTTATTAAAGCTTTGTCTGAACATTGTTATATAAAAGCAATAAATAAGAGAGTAAGATTAGTATTGAAAAACTGCAACATATTCCAGTTAGTAAAAATAAATAATGAGAAGAGAACTGGAGCTATGATTACAATAAAATCTAACGGTAAACTTGAGAAGACCTTCTTAGATATATGTGGACCTTTTCCCAGAAGTGGAGGGAGACAAATTTAAACATATAATAATTATGTTTGACCATTATACCAAATATACAAAACTCTACCCAATCAGTAGAGCTACTACAAAGAAAATTTTAGAGGTAATTATTCAAAAATACTTACCAGAAGTGGGAAGACCTGAAACCATAGTAACGGATCATGGGACGCAGTTTAGAGGAAAAAGTGGAAAGAAGAATTGTGGAAATTGCAAATAAGAACATATAAAACGTCAGTATACCACCCTAGTAGTAATCCTGCCGAACGCGTCTTAAGGGAAGTTGGTAGAATTTTGCATACCTACTGTCACCAAGAACATGGAAAATGGAGCCAGTACCTTGAACCAGCAGAAACCTTCCTTAATTGGTCATACCATGACACTATCGGAACCAGCCCTTATCAAGTAATGTTTGAAAGACCACCACCCAGAGAAATCACATCATTAATAAATTTTCCTCCAGGAGAGAGAGTAGAATTCAACAAGATCGAAATGCACAACAGGTTGTTGCATAAAGCTGAACTTCAAAATAAAAAGGAAACGGAGAAGAAGAAAAGAATAAATCCATACAAATTAGGAGATAAGGTGTTGATAAAAAATAGACAATTACCCAGTTCTATAGAGGGTATTGCAAGAAAATTACTTTTACTTTATACCGGGCCATACATAGTAACCCAGGTGAAAGGAAATAATACATATGAGATCAAATCTGTTAATAATAACAAAGTAAAAGGAGTATATAACCAATCAGAAATAAAGAGATATTATGAAGAATGATGAAAGAATCCGAAGACTAAAGAGTTCAACGATTATTTTTTAAAAAACCAGTAAACAAAAATAAATCTGTTCTAGTGGGGGAGCTTTATGTAACGTTACATAACCCCTACCCAAATATGATAACACAATCACCATCGTTAAAACCAGTAATCACCCAATTCTAAAAGTCAGAAATGGGTATTATCTACCAAGCTATAAAAAACTTTGTACTACAAAACACTGTAAACAATAATAATAAAAGTGCAGTGTACAAAGTGAAATATAGTGTACTTAGTGAAAGTGTAAACTTTTAAAAAGGGCATCTCACAGATTGGTACTGGAGATGAAAAACAATCAATATTGTAGCAGTGGACTATATTGCTGCTGACAAGTTTTGTATTTTGTGTAATTTTGTATTGTGTAGGCCACAAAGGTCTTGTACCTAGGAATAATCTTTGTGTTTAATATAATGATTTTGTTTAAATATAAGATAACCCAGGGTTAAATATAAAATAATAATAATATAAAATAATACTATGTTAGCAAGATGGCATAGGAAAAAGAGTTTAGAGTAAGGATACATTAAGTAAATGATAAATCATAAATAAATCAAATTAAAAGGGATTAAAATATAAAAATACCAGTGTACAAGCTTAAGGAAAAATATAAAGAAAAACCTTAAATAAATTAAATTCGATTATAAATAAAATCTAAAAAGGATTATTTTTCTAAAAAGAAGAAATGAATTTATAATAATTAATAATAGCCTATATACTAAAAAGTATATATATATATATTCACCAATAAAAACCATAAAAATTCTTGGTTACTAAGAGTAACCAACTAACAAGAAATTAATTGTTAAACGATATTGGAAGTGAACGTTTTGAAAAGGTGTAATGTTTATAAAAATTTAAGAAATTAACAAATACCATTTGAAATAAGCAGTGCAAAATTAATAAAATTAACGAGTGATGTCCACTACATATTAGAACTCCTTCGAATAGAACAATTCACGCCTGTAATTTGATGAAACCTTGAAAAATCAACCTTCGATGTCCAGGCCTAGCCCACAGAAATTCGACATTTTAGTGAGATCGTTACCGAGTAAAATTTAACTAAATTACACCTCAACTATAAATTTATAACACTAGAAACAGCACCATCTCTTTAAATACTTCAGGAAAAGAGGTGAACATAAACTTTATTATTTAGTTAACCCAAAAAACAGCAGAACGGGTTCTGGTGAACATTCCGGCCGCCATTAAATAACTTTCATGTTTTCAGTGAAAAAACGTAACCTGCGCTCTAGCGGTCAACCAACCAACTACATAACATAAATAGTACAAATTATAAAAATTGATTTATGTACAGCTTGGTATTAACCCATATTCATTTCTGACTTTCTCAAAGTACAAAGAACTTTAAAATAACCCTGGGAAATTAATTCATTATTTATTTCTTTGTATTAATATTGAAATAAAAATATTTGTTATATACTATATGTTTAAAAATAAGATCGAACTAATTCTGTGTTGTCAGTAAGAATCGATTATCCCTTTCTGTTTTGGGAGAAGATAAAAAAATGCTAAATAAATTCAATGAATACTTTGTTGTTTGAATAAAAATGTGTATTATTTTCAGTAGATGGTAGTTGGTTACAGATTGTCAGAAGACTGAGAAGAGAACGGACAACCAGAAAATATTACGTACCATTTGGAGTTAATTTAACCTCAAATGTGTTTGTAAACGTCGCAGTCAGCTGGTCTCATGAACAGAGAAATTTGAAATAATTAATCGTATACTAAGAGAGTAATTCTCTTTGCACTCTCTCTCCTCACTACTGTCAAACAACGGTATTGATTTCAAACAAATAAAATCTAAGAAAATATTTGCATAATCACACACACTCGATTTTTGGAAACATTGAACATAAAATATAACAAATTCTGTGACTCTTAATAAAGCGAGATTTTCGAAGAGTACAAATAGACGTAAAAATAATTACAGCAACGATCGCAAGGGAGACGATAAGACGTCGATTGACTCGGAGAGACCCGCGAGACGTTACAAGATGAAGTACAAACGTGGGCTTAAGTAGGAAAGTATATAGGCAAGACGTTAATTGACTCGGAGAGACCCGCGAGACATTACAAGATAACGCTAACAACGTGGGGCAAATAAAACATTGATTTAATTAAGTAAAGTACTATAAATACTCCGAGAAAAGACCCGCGAGACGTTACAAGATGGCGCTCAACTTAAAAGGGCTTTAATTAGGAAAGAAATTTTGTGATATACGAAAGATAATATAACAAAAAACCTAATTTTCGTCGGCAACTATGAGAAAACAAGAAATGCATAATACCAGAGGCAGATCGAAGAAGAGGGCAGAAGACAAAGAGAAGGAAGAAGGTGGACAGGAATGAGAAATAGAAGTAGTCATGGACAGTGAAATAGAACAACAGATTGGCGATAAAGAAGAAACTGACGCAATTATGGACACGGAAAGGGAAATAGTTGAAGAGGATGCACAAGGGGACCAACCAGATAAAACGGAAGCCAGAAGAGAACCAGATTGGCAAGAAATGATGAGGCTAATGATGGAGAAAATTGATAGCATTAAGGAAAGCAATAATGAAAACTTTAGGAAACAGGAGGAAACTTCAAAGAAACAAAACGAAACTTTGAAGGAACAAAACAAACAAACCAATGAAAAAATAGATGAAAATTTTAGGAAACAGGAGGAAAATAACAAGCAAACCAATGAGAAAATAGACGGTATTCAGGAAAGTTTAGTGAAACAACTAAATGGAAAAATTGAGACCATTCATGAAGATATCAGAGAAACCATGAATGAACAAAACCGTAAAATGGAGAATTTCAATAAGGAGTTAAGGGAAAATCTCGAGAGTAAAATTGAAAATGTTAACAAAACACTTAGCCAAAGAGTAGATGAATACAAGGAGGAGGCAGAAAAGAAAATAATTGAAACCAATCAAAGATTAGAGAAAACAGAAGAAAAGATGGAACAAATTAAAACAGGAATAGATGTACGAATGGACCGAGAGGAACAAAGTAATCAAGTTCGCATAATGGCCATACGCCAGGAAAATAATGATCAGTTGGATGGTATAAAAAGCAACATAAACAGTAAATTCACAGATTTTAATGAAACAATAGAAAATGTCAAGAACCAGTTCCATAACCAAGGAAAAAATTAGACAATTTACAACAACTACAAACAAACCTACAAGGGGAGGTAGATAGAATGGGTTCCAGATCCACATGCAACACTCAACATACTACCCAAGATAGTAGGGAAAGTGTAAACTTTCGAGATTATCGAAGAAACCCACTCGAATTTTTAGGAAGAGTAGATGAAATTTTAAATAGGTCGAAGGAGAACCGATGGAACATGATTAAAGTAATACTAGATGAATGTTTCAAAAACATCAATGATAATTGGTGGACTGTAATCCGGAATGAGGTGTGTGATTATGGGAATTTTAAGATGATGTTCAAGCTTAAGTACTGGTCTGAGTCAGTGCAAAACATTATTAGAGACGATATCTGTCATGGGAGGTATGACCGCAGTACAGGACAGACACCTACTGCTTATTTTTTGGGGAAGGTGTGTGTGGCGAAGTATTTAGACCCAAAGATCCCTGAAGAGTGTTTGGTGACCAAAATAGCATATCACTTCGAGGAAAAGATTATCAGTGCTTGACTAAGTGGACAAATAAAGACCATTGGAGGTATGGAAACACTATTAGAGAACTATGAGCAAGAATCATATTACAGGAGGAGTAGATGGAGGTCAGGGAATACAGAAGAGCGGAAAAACGAACCACCCAGAGATATTCGACCAAGGGTAAATTATGTCCGTGCCAACAATAATTATTATAATAACAGGTATCGAGGAAGAGGGCAAAATTATAATAACCAAAATTATCGAAATGATTCATATCAGAGAGAAGAAGGTCCGCAAAGAAGTAGGAGCGAAGAACAACCTAGATTCAGAACCAGCGAGGAAGGAAGAAGGCAATTAAATGATCCTCAACATAGTGAGAATGTTGAACAACCTAATAATAATGACGGAAGTCGGGGAAACGGGTACCAGCAGTGAGAAGATGTGACTGCCCGTCACTGCTAGAGACAACCGGGCACAGAATTTACCACAGGCCTAATAATAATAGTAAATTAACAAAACCAATAACAATTATCAGAAACCATTATTTAAAGAATATACAGGCGGAGTTAATGGAAGAAAGAGCAATTAAAGAGTCATCACAAAACAATTATATAGTTTATATACGAATCAAATTAAATGGAGTATTAGCAGAAGCCATGATTGATACAGGAGCAAATGTTTCAATTATTGATCAATTAGAGCTTGACCGGATGCTGAACTAACTACTGAGAGAATACCTACTTTACCAATTAATAACTTAACAATTATTGGCGCCACCGGGAAACAAAATAAAACAATTAGAAAACAAGTGTCTTTGAATGTTACTAACAGTGGGATAGGAATACCTATGGGATTTTTAGTAGCCAAAGGGCTACCTTTTAGGGTATTAATAGGGTGTGATATGCTACGGCGACACACTGCAGTTATAAATCTGGCCAGTGGTATAGTAACACTGAGCGCAGAAGAAGGTGAGTTATCGGCTGAGATAATTGGTAGGGAGTGCCCTCAGTGTCTGAGCTCATTCTATATTAGGGAAAATAATAGGTTAACCCTAGGTAAAAATACTAAAGTAACAGAATCAAAGATTTGGCAAGAGAAGATAGAAGAAATCATAGAGTTTCAAGATAGGCAGGCCCAGGAAACAATCAGTGTAGAACAAAAACAACAACTTATAAAAATTTATAATAAATATAGATCAGTATTCTCGGATTCACCCGGAAAAGCAAAAAACTTCCTGTGTGAATTTAAGTTCAAAGACAATGTCAATTTTAATAAACGGTCATATCCCATCGCTCAAGCCTTGAAAGAATCAGCAAGAAAGGAAATTCAGAGGATGATATTGGAAGATATAATTGAAAGAAGCAATTCTCCATATACCAACCCATTGGTAGCTATACCAAAGAAAGATGGTCAAGTAAGACTATGCCTCGATGCTCGGGAGCTGAATAAAATGCTCATTAACGACCGCACGTCTCCAGGTGAGATTGATGAAATAATGAAAAAGTTCTATGGATGTAAGTACATGAGTACTTGGGATGCAGTCTGTGGATATTGGCAAATAGAGTTGCACCCTAACAGCAGACAATATGTCGCTTTCTTATTTGAAGGACGAAATTATCATTCTAAACGTTTGCCTTTTGGATTGGTAAATTCTGTGGCCGTGTTCATCCAATGTATGGATCAAATTCTGGGTAAAGAAGTTTTAGACTTCACTACAGTATATGTTGATGACATACTAATTACCTCTTGTACATGGAAGGAGCATTGTAATAGAGTGGAAACAGTGTTAAATAAGCTGTTACAACATAATATAACTTTGAAACTAGATAAATCTAAATTTATCACACATGAATTACCATTTTTAGGATTCATTCTGTCAGCTGCTGGAATAAAACCATCTCCTGAGAAAGTAAAGGCTATCCAAGATTTTCCTAAACCAAAAAACTTAAAACAATTACAATCTTTTTTGGGGATATGCAACTATTATAGGAAATTTCAACAGGGTTATTCAGAAGTAACAGCCAACTTCCAGTATTTACTTTCGAAGAAAAACAAGTGGAAGTGGGAAGAAAATGAAGACAATAATTTTAAGATAATAAAAAATAAATTTCTGGATAGCATAATGCTACACCACCCAAATTTCAATAAACGTTTTTTCATAAATTGTGATGCCAGCAACATTAGTCTTGGAAGTGAACTATATCAGGAAGATGAGGAAGGAAATCATTGGGTCATCAGTTTTGCCAGCAGAGTATTGAGTAGTTGTGAGCGGAATTATACAGTAACTGAAAAGGAACTGCTGAGTGTTGTGTTCTCATGTATAAAATTCCGTACATTTATATTGGGATACCCAGTAACCATAAGGACCGACCATAGGTCAATCTCATTTTTAAAAAACTGTAAACTTAACCACGGTAGGCTCACAAGATGGGTGTTAATACTTCAAGAGTATAATTTAGATTGGGAATATATCCCGGGGAAAAAGAATATAATAGCAGACCGACTGTCACGGATTAACTTAGAAAAAGGAACATTTGAAGTAGAACCGGAGAGTATTGGTAAGATATATTACATTATCAAATTGAAGAAAGAGTTACAGGATATAATTAGTAAAATAAAAATAGATCAGGAAATGGACACCAAATTAATAAAAATTAGAGACAGGATATTACGAAAGGATCCTATAATAACAAAATTTTTCTGTATTCATGAAGAAATCCTTTTTATCCGTCCAACCATTGAGGATCATGTGTGGAAAGTGTATGTAACATAAGCAACTGAAGTAGCCATAATAAAGGACTACCATGAAAGATATGGTCACATGGGACCACTCAAAGTTATTAAAGCTTTGTCTGAACATTGTTATATAAAAGCAATAAATAAGAGAGTAAGATTAGTATTGAAAAACTGCAACATATTCCATATTGATTTAAATGGAATAAATCCTATTGTAGTCCCAAGCCACGTGTTTGTTAACCAAATACACTGTACTCACCGTCTATGGCTTTTTTCCTTGATGTTTTTTCCAGTTTACATGTTTCAAGGCGCTTGCCTCATCATCAGAACTTATAAAATCAATCTATGTCATAAATAATGACATTTGTCAAAATATTAAAAACACAATACGGCAATTAAACTATGTACAGCGAATTTATGTACATAGTTTAATTGCCGTATTGTGTTTTTAATATTTTGACAAATGTCATTATTTATGACATAGATTGATTTTATAAGTTCTGATGATGAGGCAAGCGCCTTGAAACATGTAAACTGGAAAAAACATCAAGGAAAAAAGCCATAGACGGTGAGTACAGTGTATTTGGTTAACATATTCCAGTTAGTAAAAATAAATAATGAGAAGAGAACTGGAGCTATGATTACAATAAAATCTAACGGTAAACTTGAGAAGACCTTCTTAGATATATGTGGACCTTTTCCCAGAAGTGGAGGGAGACAAATTTAAACATATAATAATTATGTTTGACCATTATACCAAATATACAAAACTCTACCCAATCAGTAGAGCTACTACAAAGAAAATTTTAGAGGTAATTATTCAAAAATACTTACCAGAAGTGGGAAGACCTGAAACCATAGTAACGGATCATGGGACGCAGTTTAGAGGAAAAAGTGGAAAGAAGAATTGTGGAAATTGCAAATAAGAACATATAAAACGTCAGTATACCACCCTAGTAGTAATCCTGCAGAACGCGTCTTAAGGGAAGTTGGTAGAATTTTGCATACCTACTGTCACCAAGAACATGGAAAATGGAGCCAGTACCTTGAACCAGCAGAAACCTTCCTTAATTGGTCATACCATGACACTATCGGAACCAGCCCTTATCAAGTAATGTTTGAAAGACCACCACCCAGAGAAATCACATCATTAATAAATTTTCCTCCAGGAGAGAGAGTAGAATTCAACAAGATCGAAATGCACAACAGGTTGTTGCATAAAGCTGAACTTCAAAATAAAAAGGAAACGGAGAAGAAGAAAAGAATAAATCCATACAAATTAGGAGATAAGGTGTTGATAAAAAATAGACAATTACCCAGTTCTATAGAGGGTATTGCAAGAAAATTACTTTTACTTTATACCGGGCCATACATAGTAACCCAGGTGAAAGGAAATAATACATATGAGATCAAATCTGTTAATAATAACAAAGTAAAAGGAGTATATAACCAATCAGAAATAAAGAGATATTATGAAGAATGATGAAAGAATCCGAAGACTAAAGAGTTCAACGATTATTTTTTAAAAAACCAGTAAACAAAAATAAATCTGTTCTAGTGGGGGAGCTTTATGTAACGTTACATAACCCCTACCCAAATATGATAACACAATCACCATCGTTAAAACCAGTAATCACCCAATTCTAAAAGTCAGAAATGGGTATTATCTACCAAGCTATAAAAAACTTTGTACTACAAAACACTGTAAACAATAATAATAAAAGTGCAGTGTACAAAGTGAAATATAGTGTACTTAGTGAAAGTGTAAACTTTTAAAAAGGGCATCTCACAGATTGGTACTGGAGATGAAAAACAATCAATATTGTAGCAGTGGACTATATTGCTGCTGACAAGTTTTGTATTTTGTGTAATTTTGTATTGTGTAGGCCACAAAGGTCTTGTACCTAGGAATAATCTTTGTGTTTAATATAATGATTTTGTTTAAATATAAGATAACCCAGGGTTAAATATAAAATAATAATAATATAAAATAATACTATGTTAGCAAGATGGCATAGGAAAAAGAGTTTAGAGTAAGGATACATTAAGTAAATGATAAATCATAAATAAATCAAATTAAAAGGGATTAAAATATAAAAATACCAGTGTACAAGCTTAAGGAAAAATATAAAGAAAAACCTTAAATAAATTAAATTTGATTATAAATAAAATCTAAAAAGGATTATTTTTCTAAAAAGAAGAAATGAATTTATAATAATTAATAATAGCCTATATACTAAAAAGTATATATATATATTCACCAATAAAAACCATAAAAATTCTTGGTTACTAAGAGTAACCAACTAACAAGAAATTAATTGTTAAACGATATTGGAAGTGAACGTTTTGAAAAGGTGTAATGTTTATAAAAATTTAAGAAATTAACAAATACCATTTGAAATAAGCAGTGCAAAATTAATAAAATTAACGAGTGATGTCCACTACATATTAGAACTCCTTCGAATAGAACAATTCACGCCTGTAATTTGATGAAACCTTGAAAAATCAACCTTCGATGTCCAGGCCTAGCCCACAGAAATTCGACATTTTAGTGAGATCGTTACCGAGTAAAATTTAACTAAATTACACCTCAACTATAAATTTATAACACTAGAAACAGCACCATCTCTTTAAATACTTCAGGAAAAGAGGTGAACATAAACTTTATTATTTAGTTAACCCAAAAAACAGCAGAACGGGTTCTGGTGAACATTCCGGCCGCCATTAAATAACTTTCATGTTTTCAGTGAAAAAACGTAACCTGCGCTCTAGCGGTCAACCAACCAACTACATAACATAAATAGTACAAATTATAAAAATTGATTTATGTACAGCTTGGTATTAACCCATATTCATTTCTGACTTTCTCAAAGTACAAAGAACTTTAAAATAACCCTGGGAAATTAATTCATTATTTATTTCTTTGTATTAATATTGAAATAAAAATATTTGTTATATACTATATGTTTAAAAATAAGATCGAACTAATTCTGTGTTGTCAGTAAGAATCGATTATCCCTTTCTGTTTTGGGAGAAGATAAAAAAATGCTAAATAAATTCAATGAATACTTTGTTGTTTGAATAAAAATGTGTATTATTTTCAGTAGATGGTAGTTGGTTACAGATTGTCAGAAGACTGAGAAGAGAACGGACAACCAGAAAATATTACGTACCATTTGGAGTTAATTTAACCTCAAATGTGTTTGTAAACGTCGCAGTCAGCTGGTCTCATGAACAGAGAAATTTGAAATAATTAATCGTATACTAAGAGAGTAATTCTCTTTGCACTCTCTCTCCTCACTACTGTCAAACAACGGTATTGATTTCAAACAAATAAAATCTAAGAAAATATTTGCATAATCACACACACTCGATTTTTGGAAACATTGAACATAAAATATAACAAATTCTGTGACTCTTAATAAAGCGAGATTTTCGAAGAGTACAAATAGACGTAAAAATAATTACAGCAACGATCGCAAGGGAGACGATAAGACGTCGATTGACTCGGAGAGACCCGCGAGACGTTACAAGATGAAGTACAAACGTGGGCTTAAGTAGGAAAGTATATAGGCAAGGCGTTAATTGACTCGGAGAGACCCGCGAGACATTACAAGATAACGCTAACAACGTGGGGCAAATAAAACATTGATTTAATTAAGTAAAGTACTATAAATACTCCGAGAAAAGACCCGCGAGACGTTACAAGATGGCGCTCAACTTAAAAGGGCTTTAATTAGGAAAGAAATTTTGTGATATACGAAAGATAATATAACAAAAAACCTAATTTTCGTCGGCAACTATGAGAAAACAAGAAATGCATAATACCAGAGGCAGATCGAAGAAGAGGGCAGAAGACAAAGAGAAGGAAGAAGGTGGACAGGAATGAGAAATAGAAGTAGTCATGGACAGTGAAATAGAACAACAGATTGGCGATAAAGAAGAAACTGACGCAATTATGGACACGGAAAGGGAAATAGTTGAAGAGGATGCACAAGGGGACCAACCAGATAAAACGGAAGCCAGAAGAGAACCAGATTGGCAAGAAATGATGAGGCTAATGATGGAGAAAATTGATAGCATTAAGGAAAGCAATAATGAAAACTTTAGGAAACAGGAGGAAACTTCAAAGAAACAAAACGAAACTTTGAAGGAACAAAACAAACAAACCAATGAAAAAATAGATGAAAATTTTAGGAAACAGGAGGAAAATAACAAGCAAACCAATGAGAAAATAGACGGTATTCAGGAAAGTTTAGTGAAACAACTAAATGGAAAAATTGAGACCATTCATGAAGATATCAGAGAAACCATGAATGAACAAAACCGTAAAATGGAGAATTTCAATAAGGAGTTAAGGGAAAATCTCGAGAGTAAAATTGAAAATGTTAACAAAACACTTAGCCAAAGAGTAGATGAATACAAGGAGGAGGCAGAAAAGAAAATAATTGAAACCAATCAAAGATTAGAGAAAACAGAAGAAAAGATGGAACAAATTAAAACAGGAATAGATGTACGAATGGACCGAGAGGAACAAAGTAATCAAGTTCGCATAATGGCCATACGCCAGGAAAATAATGATCAGTTGGATGGTATAAAAAGCAACATAAACAGTAAATTCACAGATTTTAATGAAACAATAGAAAATGTCAAGAACCAGTTCCATAACCAAGGAAAAAATTAGACAATTTACAACAACTACAAACAAACCTACAAGGGGAGGTAGATAGAATGGGTTCCAGATCCACATGCAACACTCAACATACTACCCAAGATAGTAGGGAAAGTGTAAACTTTCGAGATTATCGAAGAAACCCACTCGAATTTTTAGGAAGAGTAGATGAAATTTTAAATAGGTCGAAGGAGAACCGATGGAACATGATTAAAGTAATACTAGATGAATGTTTCAAAAACATCAATGATAATTGGTGGACTGTAATCCGGAATGAGGTGTGTGATTATGGGAATTTTAAGATGATGTTCAAGCTTAAGTACTGGTCTGAGTCAGTGCAAAACATTATTAGAGACGATATCTGTCATGGGAGGTATGACCGCAGTACAGGACAGACACCTACTGCTTATTTTTTGGGGAAGGTGTGTGTGGCGAAGTATTTAGACCCAAAGATCCCTGAAGAGTGTTTGGTGACCAAAATAGCATATCACTTCGAGGAAAAGATTATCAGTGCTTGACTAAGTGGACAAATAAAGACCATTGGAGGTATGGAAACACTATTAGAGAACTATGAGCAAGAATCATATTACAGGAGGAGTAGATGGAGGTCAGGGAATACAGAAGAGCGGAAAAACGAACCACCCAGAGATATTCGACCAAGGGTAAATTATGTCCGTGCCAACAATAATTATTATAATAACAGGTATCGAGGAAGAGGGCAAAATTATAATAACCAAAATTATCGAAATGATTCATATCAGAGAGAAGAAGGTCCGCAAAGAAGTAGGAGCGAAGAACAACCTAGATTCAGAACCAGCGAGGAAGGAAGAAGGCAATTAAATGATCCTCAACATAGTGAGAATGTTGAACAACCTAATAATAATGACGGAAGTCGGGGAAACGGGTACCAGCAGTGAGAAGATGTGACTGCCCGTCACTGCTAGAGACAACCGGGCACAGAATTTACCACAGGCCTAATAATTATAGTAAATTAACAAAACCAATAACAATTATCAGAAACCATTATTTAAAGAATATACAGGCGGAGTTAATGGAAGAAAGAGCAATTAAAGAGTCATCACAAAACAATTATATAGTTTATATACGAATCAAATTAAATGGAGTATTAGCAGAAGCCATGATTGATACAGGAGCAAATGTTTCAATTATTGATCAATTAGAGCTTGACCGGATGCTGAACTAACTACTGAGAGAATACCTACTTTACCAATTAATAACTTAACAATTATTGGCGCCACCGGGAAACAAAATAAAACAATTAGAAAACAAGTGTCTTTGAATGTTACTAACAGTGGGATAGGAATACCTATGGGATTTTTAGTAGCCAAAGGGCTACCTTTTAGGGTATTAATAGGGTGTGATATGCTACGGCGACACACTGCAGTTATAAATCTGGCCAGTGGTATAGTAACACTGAGCGCAGAAGAAGGTGAGTTATCGGCTGAGATAATTGGTAGGGAGTGCCCTCAGTGTCTGAGCTCATTCTATATTAGGGAAAATAATAGGTTAACCCTAGGTAAAAATACTAAAGTAACAGAATCAAAGATTTGGCAAGAGAAGATAGAAGAAATCATAGAGTTTCAAGATAGGCAGGCCCAGGAAACAATCAGTGTAGAACAAAAACAACAACTTATAAAAATTTATAATAAATATAGATCAGTATTCTCGGATTCACCCGGAAAAGCAAAAAACTTCCTGTGTGAATTTAAGTTCAAAGACAATGTCAATTTTAATAAACGGTCATATCCCATCGCTCAAGCCTTGAAAGAATCAGCAAGAAAGGAAATTCAGAGGATGATATTGGAAGATATAATTGAAAGAAGCAATTCTCCATATACCAACCCATTGGTAGCTATACCAAAGAAAGATGGTCAAGTAAGACTATGCCTCGATGCTCGGGAGCTGAATAAAATGCTCATTAACGACCGCACGTCTCCAGGTGAGATTGATGAAATAATGAAAAAGTTCTATGGATGTAAGTACATGAGTACTTGGGATGCAGTCTGTGGATATTGGCAAATAGAGTTGCACCCTAACAGCAGACAATATGTCGCTTTCTTATTTGAAGGACGAAATTATCATTCTAAACGTTTGCCTTTTGGATTGGTAAATTCTGTGGCCGTGTTCATCCAATGTATGGATCAAATTCTGGGTAAAGAAGTTTTAGACTTCACTACAGTATATGTTGATGACATACTAATTACCTCTTGTACATGGAAGGAGCATTGTAATAGAGTGGAAACAGTGTTAAATAAGCTGTTACAACATAATATAACTTTGAAACTAGATAAATCTAAATTTATCACACATGAATTGCCATTTTTAGGATTCATTCTGTCAGCTGCTGGAATAAAACCATCTCCTGAGAAAGTAAAGGCTATCCAAGATTTTCCTAAACCAAAAAACTTAAAACAATTACAATCTTTTTTGGGGATATGCAACTATTATAGGAAATTTCAACAGGGTTATTCAGAAGTAACAGCCAACTTCCAGTATTTACTTTCGAAGAAAAACAAGTGGAAGTGGGAAGAAAATGAAGACAATAATTTTAAGATAATAAAAAATAAATTTCTGGATAGCATAATGCTACACCACCCAAATTTCAATAAACGTTTTTTCATAAATTGTGATGCCAGCAACATTAGTCTTGGAAGTGAACTATATCAGGAAGATGAGGAAGGAAATCATTGGGTCATCAGTTTTGCCAGCAGAGTATTGAGTAGTTGTGAGCGGAATTATACAGTAACTGAAAAGGAACTGCTGAGTGTTGTGTTCTCATGTATAAAATTCCGTACATTTATATTGGGATACCCAGTAACCATAAGGACCGACCATAGGTCAATCTCATTTTTAAAAAACTGTAAACTTAACCACGGTAGGCTCACAAGATGGGTGTTAATACTTCAAGAGTATAATTTAGATTGGGAATATATCCCGGGGAAAAAGAATATAATAGCAGACCGACTGTCACGGATTAACTTAGAAAAAGGAACATTTGAAGTAGAACCGGAGAGTATTGGTAAGATATATTACATTATCAAATTGAAGAAAGAGTTACAGGATATAATTAGTAAAATAAAAATAGATCAGGAAATGGACACCAAATTAATAAAAATTAGAGACAGGATATTACGAAAGGATCCTATAATAACAAAATTTTTCTGTATTCATGAAGAAATCCTTTTTATCCGTCCAACCATTGAGGATCATGTGTGGAAAGTGTATGTACCATAAGCAACTGAAGTAGCCATAATAAAGGACTACCATGAAAGATATGGTCACATGGGACCACTCAAAGTTATTAAAGCTTTGTCTGAACATTGTTATATAAAAGCAATAAATAAGAGAGTAAGATTAGTATTGAAAAACTGCAACATATGCCAGTTAGTAAAAATAAATAATGAGAAGAGAACTGGAGCTATGATTACAATAAAATCTAACGGTAAACTTGAGAAGACCTTCTTAGATATATGTGGACCTTTTCCCAGAAGTGGAGGGAGACAAATTTAAATATATAATAATTATGTTTGACCATTATACCAAATATACAAAACTCTACCCAATCAGTAGAGCTACTACAAAGAAAATTTTAGAGGTAATTATTCAAAAATACTTACCAGAAGTGGGAAGACCTGAAACCATAGTAACGGATCATGGGACGCAGTTTAGAGGAAAAAGTGGAAAGAAGAATTGTGGAAATTGCAAATAAGAACATATAAAATGTCAGTATACCACCCTAGTAGTAATCCTGCCGAACGCGTCTTAAGGGAAGTTGGTAGAATTTTGCGTACCTACTGTCACCAAGAACATGGAAAATGGAGCCAGTACCTTGAACCAGCAGAAACCTTCCTTAATTGGTCATACCATGACACTATCGGAACCAGCCCTTATCAAGTAATGTGTGAAAGACCACCACCCAGAGAAATCACATCATTAATAAATTTTCCTCCAGGAGAGAGAGTAGAATTCAACAAGATCGAAATGCACAACAGGTTGTTGCATAAAGCTGAACTTCAAAATAAAAAGGAAACGGAGAAGAAGAAAAGAATAAATCCATACAAATTAGGAGATAAGGTGTTGATAAAAAATAGACAATTACCCAGTTCTATAGAGGGTATTGCAAGAAAATTACTTTTACTTTATACCGGGCCATACATAGTAACCCAGGTGAAAGGAAATAATACATATGAGATCAAATCTGTTAATAATAACAAAGTAAAAGGAGTATATAACCAATCAGAAATAAAGAGATATTATGAAGAATGATGAAAGAATCCGAAGACTAAAGAGTTCAACGATTATTTTTTAAAAAACCAGTAAACAAAAATAAATCTGTTCTAGTGGGGGAGCTTTATGTAACATTACATAACCCCTACCCAAATATGATAACACAATCACCATCGTTAAAACCAGTAATCACCCAATTCTAAAAGTCAGAAATGGGTATTATCTACCAAGCTATAAAAAACTTTGTACTACAAAACACTGTAAACAATAATAATAAAAGTGCAGTGTACAAAGTGAAATATAGTGTACTTAGTGAAAGTGTAAACTTTTAAAAAGGGCATCTCACAGATTGGTACTGGAGATGAAAAACAATCAATATTGTAGCAGTGGACTATATTGCTGCTGACAAGTTTTGTATTTTGTGTAATTTTGTATTGTGTAGGCCACAAAGGTCTTGTACCTAGGAATAATCTTTGTGTTTAATATAATGATTTTGTTTAAATATAAGATAACCCAGGGTTAAATATAAAATAATAATAATATAAAATAATACTATGTTAGCAAGATGGCATAGGAAAAAGAGTTTAGAGTAAGGATACATTAAGTAAATGATAAATCATAAATAAATCAAATTAAAAGGGATTAAAATATAAAAATACCAGTGTACAAGCTTAAGGAAAAATATAAAGAAAAACCTTAAATAAATTAAATTCGATTATAAATAAAATCTAAAAAGGATTATTTTTCTAAAAAGAAGAAATGAATTTATAATAATTAATAATAGCCTATATACTAAAAAGTATATATATATATTCACCAATAAAAACCATAAAAATTCTTGGTTACTAAGAGTAACCAACTAACAAGAAATTAATTGTTAAACGATATTGGAAGTGAACGTTTTGAAAAGGTGTAATGTTTATAAAAATTTAAGAAATTAACAAATACCATTTGAAATAAGCAGTGCAAAATTAATAAAATTAACGAGTGATGTCCACTACATATTAGAACTCCTTCGAATAGAACAATTCACGCCTGTAATTTGATGAAACCTTGAAAAATCAACCTTCGATGTCCAGGCCTAGCCCACAGAAATTCGACATTTTAGTGAGATCGTTACCGAGTAAAATTTAACTAAATTACACCTCAACTATAAATTTATAACACTAGAAACAGCACCATCTCTTTAAATACTTCAGGAAAAGAGGTGAACATAAACTTTATTATTTAGTTAACCCAAAAAACAGCAGAACGGGTTCTGGTGAACATTCCGGCCGCCATTAAATAACTTTCATGTTTTCAGTGAAAAAACGTAACCTGCGCTCTAGCGGTCAACCAACCAACTACATAACATAAATAGTACAAATTATAAAAATTGATTTATGTACAGCTTGGTATTAACCCATATTCATTTCTGACTTTCTCAAAGTACAAAGAACTTTAAAATAACCCTGGGAAATTAATTCATTATTTATTTCTTTGTATTAATATTGAAATAAAAATATTTGTTATATACTATATGTTTAAAAATAAGATCGAACTAATTCTGTGTTGTCAGTAAGAATCGATTATCCCTTTCTGTTTTGGGAGAAGATAAAAAAATGCTAAATAAATTCAATGAATACTTTGTTGTTTGAATAAAAATGTGTATTATTTTCAGTAGATGGTAGTTGGTTACAGATTGTCAGAAGACTGAGAAGAGAACGGACAACCAGAAAATATTACGTACCATTTGGAGTTAATTTAACCTCAAATGTGTTTGTAAACGTCGCAGTCAGCTGGTCTCATGAACAGAGAAATTTGAAATAATTAATCGTATACTAAGAGAGTAATTCTCTTTGCACTCTCTCTCCTCACTACTGTCAAACAACGGTATTGATTTCAAACAAATAAAATCTAAGAAAATATTTGCATAATCACACACACTCGATTTTTGGAAACATTGAACATAAAATATAACAAATTCTGTGACTCTTAATAAAGCGAGATTTTCGAAGAGTACAAATAGACGTAAAAATAATTACAGCAACGATCGCAAGGGAGACGATAAGACGTCGATTGACTCGGAGAGACCCGCGAGACGTTACAAGATGAAGTACAAACGTGGGCTTAAGTAGGAAAGTATATAGGCAAGACGTTAATTGACTCGGAGAGACCCGCGAGACATTACAAGATAACGCTAACAACGTGGGGCAAATAAAACATTGATTTAATTAAGTAAAGTACTATAAATACTCCGAGAAAAGACCCGCGAGACGTTACAAGATGGCGCTCAACTTAAAAGGGCTTTAATTAGGAAAGAAATTTTGTGATATACGAAAGATAATATAACAAAAAACCTAATTTTCGTCGGCAACTATGAGAAAACAAGAAATGCATAATACCAGAGGCAGATCGAAGAAGAGGGCAGAAGACAAAGAGAAGGAAGAAGGTGGACAGGAATGAGAAATAGAAGTAGTCATGGACAGTGAAATAGAACAACAGATTGGCGATAAAGAAGAAACTGACGCAATTATGGACATGGAAAGGGAAATAGTTGAAGAGGATGCACAAGGGGACCAACCAGATAAAACGGAAGCCAGAAGAGAACCAGATTGGCAAGAAATGATGAGGCTAATGATGGAGAAAATTGATAGCATTAAGGAAAGCAATAATGAAAACTTTAGGAAACAGGAGGAAACTTCAAAGAAACAAAACGAAACTTTGAAGGAACAAAACAAACAAACCAATGAAAAAATAGATGAAAATTTTAGGAAACAGGAGGAAAATAACAAGCAAACCAATGAGAAAATAGACGGTATTCAGGAAAGTTTAGTGAAACAACTAAATGGAAAAATTGAGACCATTCATGAAGATATCAGAGAAACCATGAATGAACAAAACCGTAAAATGGAGAATTTCAATAAGGAGTTAAGGGAAAATCTCGAGAGTAAAATTGAAAATGTTAACAAAACACTTAGCCAAAGAGTAGATGAATACAAGGAGGAGGCAGAAAAGAAAATAATTGAAACCAATCAAAGATTAGAGAAAACAGAAGAAAAGATGGAACAAATTAAAACAGGAATAGATGTACGAATGGACCGAGAGGAACAAAGTAATCAAGTTCGCATAATGGCCATACGCCAGGAAAATAATGATCAGTTGGATGGTATAAAAAGCAACATAAACAGTAAATTCACAGATTTTAATGAAACAATAGAAAATGTCAAGAACCAGTTCCATAACCAAGGAAAAAATTAGACAATTTACAACAACTACAAACAAACCTACAAGGGGAGGTAGATAGAATGGGTTCCAGATCCACATGCAACACTCAACATACTACCCAAGATAGTAAGGAAAGTGTAAACTTTCGAGATTATCGAAGAAACCCACTCCAATTTTTAGGAAGAGTAGATGAAATTTTAAATAGGTCGAAGGAGAACCGATGGAACATGATTAAAGTAATACTAGATGAATGTTTCAAAAACATCAATGATAATTGGTGGACTGTAATCCGGAATGAGGTGTGTGATTATGGGAATTTTAAGATGATGTTCAAGCTTAAGTACTGGTCTGAGTCAGTGCAAAACATTATTAGAGACGATATCTGTCATGGGAGGTATGACCGCAGTACAGGACAGACACCTACTGCTTATTTTTTGGGGAAGGTGTGTGTGGCGAAGTATTTAGACCCAAAGATCCCTGAAGAGTGTTTGGTGACCAAAATAGCATATCACTTCGAGGAAAAGATTATCAGTGCTTGACTAAGTGGACAAATAAAGACCATTGGAGGTATGGAAACACTATTAGAGAACTATGAGCAAGAATCATATTACAGGAGGAGTAGATGGAGGTCAGGGAATACAGAAGAGCGGAAAAACGAACCACCCAGAGATATTCGACCAAGGGTAAATTATGTCCGTGCCAACAATAATTATTATAATAACAGGTATCGAGGAAGAGGGCAAAATTATAATAACCAAAATTATCGAAATGATTCATATCAGAGAGAAGAAGGTCCGCAAAGAAGTAGGAGCGAAGAACAACCTAGATTCAGAACCAGCGAGGAAGGAAGAAGGCAATTAAATGATCCTCAACATAGTGAGAATGTTGAACAACCTAATAATAATGACGGAAGTCGGGGAAACGGGTACCAGCAGTGAGAAGATGTGACTGCCCGTCACTGCTAGAGACAACCGGGCACAGAATTTACCACAGGCCTAATAATAATAGTAAATTAACAAAACCAATAACAATTATCAGAAACCATTATTTAAAGAATATACAGGCGGAGTTAATGGAAGAAAGAGCAATTAAAGAGTCATCACAAAACAATTATATAGTTTATATACGAATCAAATTAAATGGAGTATTAGCAGAAGCCATGATTGATACAGGAGCAAATGTTTCAATTATTGATCAATTAGAGCTTGACCGGATGCTGAACTAACTACTGAGAGAATACCTACTTTACCAATTAATAACTTAACAATTATTGGCACCACCGGGAAACAAAATAAAACAATTAGAAAACAAGTGTCTTTGAATGTTACTAACAGTGGGATAGGAATACCTATGGGATTTTTAGTAGCCAAAGGGCTACCTTTTAGGGTATTAATAGGGTGTGATATGCTACGGCGACACACTGCAGTTATAAATCTGGCCAGTGGTATAGTAACACTGAGCGCAGAAGAAGGTGAGTTATCGGCTGAGATAATTGGTAGGGAGTGCCCTCAGTGTCTGAGCTCATTCTATATTAGGGAAAATAATAGGTTAACCCTAGGTAAAAATACTAAAGTAACAGAATCAAAGATTTGGCAAGAGAAGATAGAAGAAATCATAGAGTTTCAAGATAGGCAGGCCCAGGAAACAATCAGTGTAGAACAAAAACAACAACTTATAAAAATTTATAATAAATATAGATCAGTATTCTCGGATTCACCCGGAAAAGCAAAAAACTTCCTGTGTGAATTTAAGTTCAAAGACAATGTCAATTTTAATAAACGGTCATATCCCATCGCTCAAGCCTTGAAAGAATCAGCAAGAAAGGAAATTCAGAGGATGATATTGGAAGATATAATTGAAAGAAGCAATTCTCCATATACCAACCCATTGGTAGCTATACCAAAGAAAGATGGTCAAGTAAGACTATGCCTCGATGCTCGGGAGCTGAATAAAATGCTCATTAACGACCGCACGTCTCCAGGTGAGATTGATGAAATAATGAAAAAGTTCTATGGATGTAAGTACATGAGTACTTGGGATGCAGTCTGTGGATATTGGCAAATAGAGTTGCACCCTAACAGCAGACAATATGTCGCTTTCTTATTTGAAGGACGAAATTATCATTCTAAACGTTTGCCTTTTGGATTGGTAAATTCTGTGGCCGTGTTCATCCAATGTATGGATCAAATTCTGGGTAAAGAAGTTTTAGACTTCACTACAGTATATGTTGATGACATACTAATTACCTCTTGTACATGGAAGGAGCATTGTAATAGAGTGGAAACAGTGTTAAATAAGCTGTTACAACATAATATAACTTTGAAACTAGATAAATCTAAATTTATCACACATGAATTACCATTTTTAGGATTCATTCTGTCAGCTGCTGGAATAAAACCATCTCCTGAGAAAGTAAAGGCTATCCAAGATTTTCCTAAACCAAAAAACTTAAAACAATTACAATCTTTTTTGGGGATATGCAACTATTATAGGAAATTTCAACAGGGTTATTCAGAAGTAACAGCCAACTTCCAGTATTTACTTTCGAAGAAAAACAAGTGGAAGTGGGAAGAAAATGAAGACAATAATTTTAAGATAATAAAAAATAAATTTCTGGATAGCATAATGCTACACCACCCAAATTTCAATAAACGTTTTTTCATAAATTGTGATGCCAGCAACATTAGTCTTGGAAGTGAACTATATCAGGAAGATGAGGAAGGAAATCATTGGGTCATCAGTTTTGCCAGCAGAGTATTGAGTAGTTGTGAGCGGAATTATACAGTAACTGAAAAGGAACTGCTGAGTGTTGTGTTCTCATGTATAAAATTCCGTACATTTATATTGGGATACCCAGTAACCATAAGGACCGACCATAGGTCAATCTCATTTTTAAAAAACTGTAAACTTAACCACGGTAGGCTCACAAGATGGGTGTTAATACTTCAAGAGTATAATTTAGATTGGGAATATATCCCGGGGAAAAAGAATATAATAGCAGACCGACTGTCACGGATTAACTTAGAAAAAGGAACATTTGAAGTAGAACCGGAGAGTATTGGTAAGATATATTACATTATCAAATTGAAGAAAGAGTTACAGGATATAATTAGTAAAATAAAAATAGATCAGGAAATGGACACCAAATTAATAAAAATTAGAGACAGGATATTACGAAAGGATCCTATAATAACAAAATTTTTCTGTATTCATGAAGAAATCCTTTTTATCCGTCCAACCATTGAGGATCATGTGTGGAAAGTGTATGTACCATAAGCAACTGAAGTAGCCATAATAAAGGACTACCATGAAAGATATGGTCACATGGGACCACTCAAAGTTATTAAAGCTTTGTCTGAACATTGTTATATAAAAGCAATAAATAAGAGAGTAAGATTAGTATTGAAAAACTGCAACATATGCCAGTTAGTAAAAATAAATAATGAGAAGAGAACTGGAGCTATGATTACAATAAAATCTAACGGTAAACTTGAGAAGACCTTCTTAGATATATGTGGACCTTTTCCCAGAAGTGGAGGGAGACAAATTTAAATATATAATAATTATGTTTGACCATTATACCAAATATACAAAACTCTACCCAATCAGTAGAGCTACTACAAAGAAAATTTTAGAGGTAATTATTCAAAAATACTTACCAGAAGTGGGAAGACCTGAAACCATAGTAACGGATCATGGGACGCAGTTTAGAGGAAAAAGTGGAAAGAAGAATTGTGGAAATTGCAAATAAGAACATATAAAACGTCAGTATACCACCCTAGTAGTAATCCTGCCGAACGCGTCTTAAGGGAAGTTGGTAGAATTTTGCGTACCTACTGTCACCAAGAACATGGAAAATGGAGCCAGTACCTTGAACCAGCAGAAACCTTCCTTAATTGGTCATACCATGACACTATCGGAACCAGCCCTTATCAAGTAATGTTTGAAAGACCACCACCCAGAGAAATCACATCATTAATAAATTTTCCTCCAGGAGAGAGAGTAGAATTCAACAAGATCGAAATGCACAACAGGTTGTTGCATAAAGCTGAACTTCAAAATAAAAAGGAAACGGAGAAGAAGAAAAGAATAAATCCATACAAATTAGGAGATAAGGTGTTGATAAAAAATAGACAATTACCCAGTTCTATAGAGGGTATTGCAAGAAAATTACTTTTACTTTATACCGGGCCATACATAGTAACCCAGGTGAAAGGAAATAATACATATGAGATCAAATCTGTTAATAATAACAAAGTAAAAGGAGTATATAACCAATCAGAAATAAAGAGATATTATGAAGAATGATGAAAGAATCCGAAGACTAAAGAGTTCAACGATTATTTTTTAAAAAACCAGTAAACAAAAATAAATCTGTTCTAGTGGGGGAGCTTTATGTAACGTTACATAACCCCTACCCAAATATGATAACACAATCACCATCGTTAAAACCAGTAATCACCCAATTCTAAAAGTCAGAAATGGGTATTATCTACCAAGCTATAAAAAACTTTGTACTACAAAACACTGTAAACAATAATAATAAAAGTGCAGTGTACAAAGTGAAATATAGTGTACTTAGTGAAAGTGTAAACTTTTAAAAAGGGCATCTCACAGATTGGTACTGGAGATGAAAAACAATCAATATTGTAGCAGTGGACTATATTGCTGCTGACAAGTTTTGTATTTTGTGTAATTTTGTATTGTGTAGGCCACAAAGGTCTTGTACCTAGGAATAATCTTTGTGTTTAATATAATGATTTTGTTTAAATATAAGATAACCCAGGGTTAAATATAAAATAATAATAATATAAAATAATACTATGTTAGCAAGATGGCATAGGAAAAAGAGTTTAGAGTAAGGATACATTAAGTAAATGATAAATCATAAATAAATCAAATTAAAAGGGATTAAAATATAAAAATACCAGTGTACAAGCTTAAGGAAAAATATAAAGAAAAACCTTAAATAAATTAAATTCGATTATAAATAAAATCTAAAAAGGATTATTTTTCTAAAAAGAAGAAATGAATTTATAATAATTAATAATAGCCTATATACTAAAAAGTATATATATATATTCACCAATAAAAACCATAAAAATTCTTGGTTACTAAGAGTAACCAACTAACAAGAAATTAATTGTTAAACGATATTGGAAGTGAACGTTTTGAAAAGGTGTAATGTTTATAAAAATTTAAGAAATTAACAAATACCATTTGAAATAAGCAGTGCAAAATTAATAAAATTAACGAGTGATGTCCACTACATATTAGAACTCCTTCGAATAGAACAATTCACGCCTGTAATTTGATGAAACCTTGAAAAATCAACCTTCGATGTCCAGGCCTAGCCCACAGAAATTCGACATTTTAGTGAGATCGTTACCGAGTAAAATTTAACTAAATTACACCTCAACTATAAATTTATAACACTAGAAACAGCACCATCTCTTTAAATACTTCAGGAAAAGAGGTGAACATAAACTTTATTATTTAGTTAACCCAAAAAACAGCAGAACGGGTTCTGGTGAACATTCCGGCCGCCATTAAATAACTTTCATGTTTTCAGTGAAAAAACGTAACCTGCACTCTAGCGGTCAACCAACCAACTACATAACATAAATAGTACAAATTATAAAAATTGATTTATGTACAGCTTGGTATTAACCCATATTCATTTCTGACTTTCTCAAAGTACAAAGAACTTTAAAATAACCCTGGGAAATTAATTCATTATTTATTTCTTTGTATTAATATTGAAATAAAAATATTTGTTATATACTATATGTTTAAAAATAAGATCGAACTAATTCTGTGTTGTCAGTAAGAATCGATTATCCCTTTCTGTTTTGGGAGAAGATAAAAAAATGCTAAATAAATTCAATGAATACTTTGTTGTTTGAATAAAAATGTGTATTATTTTCAGTAGATGGTAGTTGGTTACAGATTGTCAGAAGACTGAGAAGAGAACGGACAACCAGAAAATATTACGTACCATTTGGAGTTAATTTAACCTCAAATGTGTTTGTAAACGTCGCAGTCAGCTGGTCTCATGAACAGAGAAATTTGAAATAATAATCGTATACTAAGAGAGTAATTCTCTTTGCACTCTCTCTCCTCACTACTGTCAAACAACGGTATTGATTTCAAACAAATAAAATCTAAGAAAATATTTGCATAATCACACACACTCGATTTTTGGAAACATTGAACATAAAATATAACAAATTCTGTGACTCTTAATAAAGCGAGATTTTCGAAGAGTACAAATAGACGTAAAAATAATTACAGCAACGATCGCAAGGGAGACGATAAGACGTCGATTGACTCGGAGAGACCCGCGAGACGTTACAAGATGAAGTACAAACGTGGGCTTAAGTAGGAAAGTATATAGGCAAGACGTTAATTGACTCGGAGAGACCCGCGAGACATTACAAGATAACGCTAACAACGTGGGGCAAATAAAACATTGATTTAATTAAGTAAAGTACTATAAATACTCCGAGAAAAGACCCGCGAGACGTTACAAGATGGCGCTCAACTTAAAAGGGCTTTAATTAGGAAAGAAATTTTGTGATATACGAAAGATAATATAACAAAAAACCTAATTTTCGTCGGCAACTATGAGAAAACAAGAAATGCATAATACCAGAGGCAGATCGAAGAAGAGGGCAGAAGACAAAGAGAAGGAAGAAGGTGGACAGGAATGAGAAATAGAAGTAGTCATGGACAGTGAAATAGAACAACAGATTGGCGATAAAGAAGAAACTGACGCAATTATGGACACGGAAAGGGAAATAGTTGAAGAGGATGCACAAGGGGACCAACCAGATAAAACGGAAGCCAGAAGAGAACCAGATTGGCAAGAAATGATGAGGCTAATGATGGAGAAAATTGATAGCATTAAGGAAAGCAATAATGAAAACTTTAGGAAACAGGAGGAAACTTCAAAGAAACAAAACGAAACTTTGAAGGAACAAAACAAACAAACCAATGAAAAAATAGATGAAAATTTTAGGAAACAGGAGGAAAATAACAAGCAAACCAATGAGAAAATAGACGGTATTCAGGAAAGTTTAGTGAAACAACTAAATGGAAAAATTGAGACCATTCATGAAGATATCAGAGAAACCATGAATGAACAAAACCGTAAAATGGAGAATTTCAATAAGGAGTTAAGGGAAAATCTCGAGAGTAAAATTGAAAATGTTAACAAAACACTTAGCCAAAGAGTAGATGAATACAAGGAGGAGGCAGAAAAGAAAATAATTGAAACCAATCAAAGATTAGAGAAAACAGAAGAAAAGATGGAACAAATTAAAACAGGAATAGATGTACGAATGGACCGAGAGGAACAAAGTAATCAAGTTCGCATAATGGCCATACGCCAGGAAAATAATGATCAGTTGGATGGTATAAAAAGCAACATAAACAGTAAATTCACAGATTTTAATGAAACAATAGAAAATGTCAAGAACCAGTTCCATAACCAAGGAAAAAATTAGACAATTTACAACAACTACAAACAAACCTACAAGGGGAGGTAGATAGAATGGGTTCCAGATCCACATGCAACACTCAACATACTACCCAAGATAGTAGGGAAAGTGTAAACTTTCGAGATTATCGAAGAAACCCACTCGAATTTTTAGGAAGAGTAGATGAAATTTTAAATAGGTCGAAGGAGAACCGATGGAACATGATTAAAGTAATACTAGATGAATGTTTCAAAAACATCAATGATAATTGGTGGACTGTAATCCGGAATGAGGTGTGTGATTATGGGAATTTTAAGATGATGTTCAAGCTTAAGTACTGGTCTGAGTCAGTGCAAAACATTATTAGAGACGATATCTGTCATGGGAGGTATGACCGCAGTACAGGACAGACACCTACTGCTTATTTTTTGGGGAAGGTGTGTGTGGCGAAGTATTTAGACCCAAAGATCCCTGAAGAGTGTTTGGTGACCAAAATAGCATATCACTTCGAGGAAAAGATTATCAGTGCTTGACTAAGTGGACAAATAAAGACCATTGGAGGTATGGAAACACTATTAGAGAACTATGAGCAAGAATCATATTACAGGAGGAGTAGATGGAGGTCAGGGAATACAGAAGAGCGGAAAAACGAACCACCCAGAGATATTCGACCAAGGGTAAATTATGTCCGTGCCAACAATAATTATTATAATAACAGGTATCGAGGAAGAGGGCAAAATTATAATAACCAAAATTATCGAAATGATTCATATCAGAGAGAAGAAGGTCCGCAAAGAAGTAGGAGCGAAGAACAACCTAGATTCAGAACCAGCGAGGAAGGAAGAAGGCAATTAAATGATCCTCAACATAGTGAGAATGTTGAACAACCTAATAATAATGACGGAAGTCGGGGAAACGGGTACCAGCAGTGAGAAGATGTGACTGCCCGTCACTGCTAGAGACAACCGGGCACAGAATTTACCACAGGCCTAATAATAATAGTAAATTAACAAAACCAATAACAATTATCAGAAACCATTATTTAAAGAATATACAGGCGGAGTTAATGGAAGAAAGAGCAATTAAAGAGTCATCACAAAACAATTATATAGTTTATATACGAATCAAATTAAATGGAGTATTAGCAGAAGCCATGATTGATACAGGAGCAAATGTTTCAATTATTGATCAATTAGAGCTTGACCGGATGCTGAACTAACTACTGAGAGAATACCTACTTTACCAATTAATAACTTAACAATTATTGGCGCCACCGGGAAACAAAATAAAACAATTAGAAAACAAGTGTCTTTGAATGTTACTAACAGTGGGATAGGAATACCTATGGGATTTTTAGTAGCCAAAGGGCTACCTTTTAGGGTATTAATAGGGTGTGATATGCTACGGCGACACACTGCAGTTATAAATCTGGCCAGTGGTATAGTAACACTGAGCGCAGAAGAAGGTGAGTTATCGGCTGAGATAATTGGTAGGGAGTGCCCTCAGTGTCTGAGCTCATTCTATATTAGGGAAAATAATAGGTTAACCCTAGGTAAAAATACTAAAGTAACAGAATCAAAGATTTGGCAAGAGAAGATAGAAGAAATCATAGAGTTTCAAGATAGGCAGGCCCAGGAAACAATCAGTGTAGAACAAAAACAACAACTTATAAAAATTTATAATAAATATAGATCAGTATTCTCGGATTCACCCGGAAAAGCAAAAAACTTCCTGTGTGAATTTAAGTTCAAAGACAATGTCAATTTTAATAAACGGTCATATCCCATCGCTCAAGCCTTGAAAGAATCAGCAAGAAAGGAAATTCAGAGGATGATATTGGAAGATATAATTGAAAGAAGCAATTCTCCATATACCAACCCATTGGTAGCTATACCAAAGAAAGATGGTCAAGTAAGACTATGCCTCGATGCTCGGGAGCTGAATAAAATGCTCATTAACGACCGCACGTCTCCAGGTGAGATTGATGAAATAATGAAAAAGTTCTATGGATGTAAGTACATGAGTACTTGGGATGCAGTCTGTGGATATTGGCAAATAGAGTTGCACCCTAACAGCAGACAATATGTCGCTTTCTTATTTGAAGGACGAAATTATCATTCTAAACGTTTGCCTTTTGGATTGGTAAATTCTGTGGCCGTGTTCATCCAATGTATGGATCAAATTCTGGGTAAAGAAGTTTTAGACTTCACTACAGTATATGTTGATGACATACTAATTACCTCTTGTACATGGAAGGAGCATTGTAATAGAGTGGAAACAGTGTTAAATAAGCTGTTACAACATAATATAACTTTGAAACTAGATAAATCTAAATTTATCACACATGAATTGCCATTTTTAGGATTCATTCTGTCAGCTGCTGGAATAAAACCATCTCCTGAGAAAGTAAAGGCTATCCAAGATTTTCCTAAACCAAAAAACTTAAAACAATTACAATCTTTTTTGGGGATATGCAACTATTATAGGAAATTTCAACAGGGTTATTCAGAAGTAACAGCCAACTTCCAGTATTTACTTTCGAAGAAAAACAAGTGGAAGTGGGAAGAAAATGAAGACAATAATTTTAAGATAATAAAAAATAAATTTCTGGATAGCATAATGCTACACCACCCAAATTTCAATAAACGTTTTTTCATAAATTGTGATGCCAGCAACATTAGTCTTGGAAGTGAACTATATCAGGAAGATGAGGAAGGAAATCATTGGGTCATCAGTTTTGCCAGCAGAGTATTGAGTAGTTGTGAGCGGAATTATACAGTAACTGAAAAGGAACTGCTGAGTGTTGTGTTCTCATGTATAAAATTCCGTACATTTATATTGGGATACCCAGTAACCATAAGGACCGACCATAGGTCAATCTCATTTTTAAAAAACTGTAAACTTAACCACGGTAGGCTCACAAGATGGGTGTTAATACTTCAAGAGTATAATTTAGATTGGGAATATATCCCGGGGAAAAAGAATATAATAGCAGACCGACTGTCACGGATTAACTTAGAAAAAGGAACATTTGAAGTAGAACCGGAGAGTATTGGTAAGATATATTACATTATCAAATTGAAGAAAGAGTTACAGGATATAATTAGTAAAATAAAAATAGATCAGGAAATGGACACCAAATTAATAAAAATTAGAGACAGGATATTACGAAAGGATCCTATAATAACAAAATTTTTCTGTATTCATGAAGAAATCCTTTTTATCCGTCCAACCATTGAGGATCATGTGTGGAAAGTGTATGTACCATAAGCAACTGAAGTAGCCATAATAAAGGACTACCATGAAAGATATGGTCACATGGGACCACTCAAAGTTATTAAAGCTTTGTCTGAACATTGTTATATAAAAGCAATAAATAAGAGAGTAAGATTAGTATTGAAAAACTGCAACATATGCCAGTTAGTAAAAATAAATAATGAGAAGAGAACTGGAGCTATGATTACAATAAAATCTAACGGTAAACTTGAGAAGACCTTCTTAGATATATGTGGACCTTTTCCCAGAAGTGGAGGGAGACAAATTTAAATATATAATAATTATGTTTGACCATTATACCAAATATACAAAACTCTACCCAATCAGTAGAGCTACTACAAAGAAAATTTTAGAGGTAATTATTCAAAAATACTTACCAGAAGTGGGAAGACCTGAAACCATAGTAACGGATCATGGGACGCAGTTTAGAGGAAAAAGTGGAAAGAAGAATTGTGGAAATTGCAAATAAGAACATATAAAATGTCAGTATACCACCCTAGTAGTAATCCTGCCGAACGCGTCTTAAGGGAAGTTGGTAGAATTTTGCGTACCTACTGTCACCAAGAACATGGAAAATGGAGCCAGTACCTTGAACCAGCAGAAACCTTCCTTAATTGGTCATACCATGACACTATCGGAACCAGCCCTTATCAAGTAATGTGTGAAAGACCACCACCCAGAGAAATCACATCATTAATAAATTTTCCTCCAGGAGAGAGAGTAGAATTCAACAAGATCGAAATGCACAACAGGTTGTTGCATAAAGCTGAACTTCAAAATAAAAAGGAAACGGAGAAGAAGAAAAGAATAAATCCATACAAATTAGGAGATAAGGTGTTGATAAAAAATAGACAATTACCCAGTTCTATAGAGGGTATTGCAAGAAAATTACTTTTACTTTATACCGGGCCATACATAGTAACCCAGGTGAAAGGAAATAATACATATGAGATCAAATCTGTTAATAATAACAAAGTAAAAGGAGTATATAACCAATCAGAAATAAAGAGATATTATGAAGAATGATGAAAGAATCCGAAGACTAAAGAGTTCAACGATTATTTTTTAAAAAACCAGTAAACAAAAATAAATCTGTTCTAGTGGGGGAGCTTTATGTAACATTACATAACCCCTACCCAAATATGATAACACAATCACCATCGTTAAAACCAGTAATCACCCAATTCTAAAAGTCAGAAATGGGTATTATCTACCAAGCTATAAAAAACTTTGTACTACAAAACACTGTAAACAATAATAATAAAAGTGCAGTGTACAAAGTGAAATATAGTGTACTTAGTGAAAGTGTAAACTTTTAAAAAGGGCATCTCACAGATTGGTACTGGAGATGAAAAACAATCAATATTGTAGCAGTGGACTATATTGCTGCTGACAAGTTTTGTATTTTGTGTAATTTTGTATTGTGTAGGCCACAAAGGTCTTGTACCTAGGAATAATCTTTGTGTTTAATATAATGATTTTGTTTAAATATAAGATAACCCAGGGTTAAATATAAAATAATAATAATATAAAATAATACTATGTTAGCAAGATGGCATAGGAAAAAGAGTTTAGAGTAAGGATACATTAAGTAAATGATAAATCATAAATAAATCAAATTAAAAGGGATTAAAATATAAAAATACCAGTGTACAAGCTTAAGGAAAAATATAAAGAAAAACCTTAAATAAATTAAATTCGATTATAAATAAAATCTAAAAAGGATTATTTTTCTAAAAAGAAGAAATGAATTTATAATAATTAATAATAGCCTATATACTAAAAAGTATATATATATATTCACCAATAAAAACCATAAAAATTCTTGGTTACTAAGAGTAACCAACTAACAAGAAATTAATTGTTAAACGATATTGGAAGTGAACGTTTTGAAAAGGTGTAATGTTTATAAAAATTTAAGAAATTAACAAATACCATTTGAAATAAGCAGTGCAAAATTAATAAAATTAACGAGTGATGTCCACTACATATTAGAACTCCTTCGAATAGAACAATTCACGCCTGTAATTTGATGAAACCTTGAAAAATCAACCTTCGATGTCCAGGCCTAGCCCACAGAAATTCGACATTTTAGTGAGATCGTTACCGAGTAAAATTTAACTAAATTACACCTCAACTATAAATTTATAACACTAGAAACAGCACCATCTCTTTAAATACTTCAGGAAAAGAGGTGAACATAAACTTTATTATTTAGTTAACCCAAAAAACAGCAGAACGGGTTCTGGTGAACATTCCGGCCGCCATTAAATAACTTTCATGTTTTCAGTGAAAAAACGTAACCTGCGCTCTAGCGGTCAACCAACCAACTACATAACATAAATAGTACAAATTATAAAAATTGATTTATGTACAGCTTGGTATTAACCCATATTCATTTCTGACTTTCTCAAAGTACAAAGAACTTTAAAATAACCCTGGGAAATTAATTCATTATTTATTTCTTTGTATTAATATTGAAATAAAAATATTTGTTATATACTATATGTTTAAAAATAAGATCGAACTAATTCTGTGTTGTCAGTAAGAATCGATTATCCCTTTCTGTTTTGGGAGAAGATAAAAAAATGCTAAATAAATTCAATGAATACTTTGTTGTTTGAATAAAAATGTGTATTATTTTCAGTAGATGGTAGTTGGTTACAGATTGTCAGAAGACTGAGAAGAGAACGGACAACCAGAAAATATTACGTACCATTTGGAGTTAATTTAACCTCAAATGTGTTTGTAAACGTCGCAGTCAGCTGGTCTCATGAACAGAGAAATTTGAAATAATTAATCGTATACTAAGAGAGTAATTCTCTTTGCACTCTCTCTCCTCACTACTGTCAAACAACGGTATTGATTTCAAACAAATAAAATCTAAGAAAATATTTGCATAATCACACACACTCGATTTTTGGAAACATTGAACATAAAATATAACAAATTCTGTGACTCTTAATAAAGCGAGATTTTCGAAGAGTACAAATAGACGTAAAAATAATTACAGCAACGATCGCAAGGGAGACGATAAGACGTCGATTGACTCGGAGAGACCCGCGAGACGTTACAAGATGAAGTACAAACGTGGGCTTAAGTAGGAAAGTATATAGGCAAGACGTTAATTGACTCGGAGAGACCCGCGAGACATTACAAGATAACGCTAACAACGTGGGGCAAATAAAACATTGATTTAATTAAGTAAAGTACTATAAATACTCCGAGAAAAGACCCGCGAGACGTTACAAGATGGCGCTCAACTTAAAAGGGCTTTAATTAGGAAAGAAATTTTGTGATATACGAAAGATAATATAACAAAAAACCTAATTTTCGTCGGCAACTATGAGAAAACAAGAAATGCATAATACCAGAGGCAGATCGAAGAAGAGGGCAGAAGACAAAGAGAAGGAAGAAGGTGGACAGGAATGAGAAATAGAAGTAGTCATGGACAGTGAAATAGAACAACAGATTGGCGATAAAGAAGAAACTGACGCAATTATGGACACGGAAAGGGAAATAGTTGAAGAGGATGCACAAGGGGACCAACCAGATAAAACGGAAGCCAGAAGAGAACCAGATTGGCAAGAAATGATGAGGCTAATGATGGAGAAAATTGATAGCATTAAGGAAAGCAATAATGAAAACTTTAGGAAACAGGAGGAAACTTCAAAGAAACAAAACGAAACTTTGAAGGAACAAAACAAACAAACCAATGAAAAAATAGATGAAAATTTTAGGAAACAGGAGGAAAATAACAAGCAAACCAATGAGAAAATAGACGGTATTCAGGAAAGTTTAGTGAAACAACTAAATGGAAAAATTGAGACCATTCATGAAGATATCAGAGAAACCATGAATGAACAAAACCGTAAAATGGAGAATTTCAATAAGGAGTTAAGGGAAAATCTCGAGAGTAAAATTGAAAATGTTAACAAAACACTTAGCCAAAGAGTAGATGAATACAAGGAGGAGGCAGAAAAGAAAATAATTGAAACCAATCAAAGATTAGAGAAAACAGAAGAAAAGATGGAACAAATTAAAACAGGAATAGATGTACGAATGGACCGAGAGGAACAAAGTAATCAAGTTCGCATAATGGCCATACGCCAGGAAAATAATGATCAGTTGGATGGTATAAAAAGCAACATAAACAGTAAATTCACAGATTTTAATGAAACAATAGAAAATGTCAAGAACCAGTTCCATAACCAAGGAAAAAATTAGACAATTTACAACAACTACAAACAAACCTACAAGGGGAGGTAGATAGAATGGGTTCCAGATCCACATGCAACACTCAACATACTACCCAAGATAGTAGGGAAAGTGTAAACTTTCGAGATTATCGAAGAAACCCACTCGAATTTTTAGGAAGAGTAGATGAAATTTTAAATAGGTCGAAGGAGAACCGATGGAACATGATTAAAGTAATACTAGATGAATGTTTCAAAAAACATCAATGATAATTGGTGGACTGTAATCCGGAATGAGGTGTGTGATTATGGGAATTTTAAGATGATGTTCAAGCTTAAGTACTGGTCTGAGTCAGTGCAAAACATTATTAGAGACGATATCTGTCATGGGAGGTATGACCGCAGTACAGGACAGACACCTACTGCTTATTTTTTGGGGAAGGTGTGTGTGGCGAAGTATTTAGACCCAAAGATCCCTGAAGAGTGTTTGGTGACCAAAATAGCATATCACTTCGAGGAAAAGATTATCAGTGCTTGACTAAGTGGACAAATAAAGACCATTGGAGGTATGGAAACACTATTAGAGAACTATGAGCAAGAATCATATTACAGGAGGAGTAGATGGAGGTCAGGGAATACAGAAGAGCGGAAAAACGAACCACCCAGAGATATTCGACCAAGGGTAAATTATGTCCGTGCCAACAATAATTATTATAATAACAGGTATCGAGGAAGAGGGCAAAATTATAATAACCAAAATTATCGAAATGATTCATATCAGAGAGAAGAAGGTCCGCAAAGAAGTAGGAGCGAAGAACAACCTAGATTCAGAACCAGCGAGGAAGGAAGAAGGCAATTAAATGATCCTCAACATAGTGAGAATGTTGAACAACCTAATAATAATGACGGAAGTCGGGGAAACGGGTACCAGCAGTGAGAAGATGTGACTGCCCGTCACTGCTAGAGACAACCGGGCACAGAATTTACCACAGGCCTAATAATAATAGTAAATTAACAAAACCAATAACAATTATCAGAAACCATTATTTAAAGAATATACAGGCGGAGTTAATGGAAGAAAGAGCAATTAAAGAGTCATCACAAAACAATTATATAGTTTATATACGAATCAAATTAAATGGAGTATTAGCAGAAGCCATGATTGATACAGGAGCAAATGTTTCAATTATTGATCAATTAGAGCTTGACCGGATGCTGAACTAACTACTGAGAGAATACCTACTTTACCAATTAATAACTTAACAATTATTGGCGCCACCGGGAAACAAAATAAAACAATTAGAAAACAAGTGTCTTTGAATGTTACTAACAGTGGGATAGGAATACCTATGGGATTTTTAGTAGCCAAAGGGCTACCTTTTAGGGTATTAATAGGGTGTGATATGCTACGGCGACACACTGCAGTTATAAATCTGGCCAGTGGTATAGTAACACTGAGCGCAGAAGAAGGTGAGTTATCGGCTGAGATAATTGGTAGGGAGTGCCCTCAGTGTCTGAGCTCATTCTATATTAGGGAAAATAATAGGTTAACCCTAGGTAAAAATACTAAAGTAACAGAATCAAAGATTTGGCAAGAGAAGATAGAAGAAATCATAGAGTTTCAAGATAGGCAGGCCCAGGAAACAATCAGTGTAGAACAAAAACAACAACTTATAAAAATTTATAATAAATATAGATCAGTATTCTCGGATTCACCCGGAAAAGCAAAAAACTTCCTGTGTGAATTTAAGTTCAAAGACAATGTCAATTTTAATAAACGGTCATATCCCATCGCTCAAGCCTTGAAAGAATCAGCAAGAAAGGAAATTCAGAGGATGATATTGGAAGATATAATTGAAAGAAGCAATTCTCCATATACCAACCCATTGGTAGCTATACCAAAGAAAGATGGTCAAGTAAGACTATGCCTCGATGCTCGGGAGCTGAATAAAATGCTCATTAACGACCGCACGTCTCCAGGTGAGATTGATGAAATAATGAAAAAGTTCTATGGATGTAAGTACATGAGTACTTGGGATGCAGTCTGTGGATATTGGCAAATAGAGTTGCACCCTAACAGCAGACAATATGTCGCTTTCTTATTTGAAGGACGAAATTATCATTCTAAACGTTTGCCTTTTGGATTGGTAAATTCTGTGGCCGTGTTCATCCAATGTATGGATCAAATTCTGGGTAAAGAAGTTTTAGACTTCACTACAGTATATGTTGATGACATACTAATTACCTCTTGTACATGGAAGGAGCATTGTAATAGAGTGGAAACAGTGTTAAATAAGCTGTTACAACATAATATAACTTTGAAACTAGATAAATCTAAATTTATCACACATGAATTGCCATTTTTAGGATTCATTCTGTCAGCTGCTGGAATAAAACCATCTCCTGAGAAAGTAAAGGCTATCCAAGATTTTCCTAAACCAAAAAACTTAAAACAATTACAATCTTTTTTGGGGATATGCAACTATTATAGGAAATTTCAACAGGGTTATTCAGAAGTAACAGCCAACTTCCAGTATTTACTTTCGAAGAAAAACAAGTGGAAGTGGGAAGAAAATGAAGACAATAATTTTAAGATAATAAAAAATAAATTTCTGGATAGCATAATGCTACACCACCCAAATTTCAATAAACGTTTTTTCATAAATTGTGATGCCAGCAACATTAGTCTTGGAAGTGAACTATATCAGGAAGATGAGGAAGGAAATCATTGGGTCATCAGTTTTGCCAGCAGAGTATTGAGTAGTTGTGAGCGGAATTATACAGTAACTGAAAAGGAACTGCTGAGTGTTGTGTTCTCATGTATAAAATTCCGTACATTTATATTGGGATACCCAGTAACCATAAGGACCGACCATAGGTCAATCTCATTTTTAAAAAACTGTAAACTTAACCACGGTAGGCTCACAAGATGGGTGTTAATACTTCAAGAGTATAATTTAGATTGGGAATATATCCCGGGGAAAAAGAATATAATAGCAGACCGACTGTCACGGATTAACTTAGAAAAAGGAACATTTGAAGTAGAACCGGAGAGTATTGGTAAGATATATTACATTATCAAATTGAAGAAAGAGTTACAGGATATAATTAGTAAAATAAAAATAGATCAGGAAATGGACACCAAATTAATAAAAATTAGAGACAGGATATTACGAAAGGATCCTATAATAACAAAATTTTTCTGTATTCATGAAGAAATCCTTTTTATCCGTCCAACCATTGAGGATCATGTGTGGAAAGTGTATGTACCATAAGCAACTGAAGTAGCCATAATAAAGGACTACCATGAAAGATATGGTCACATGGGACCACTCAAAGTTATTAAAGCTTTGTCTGAACATTGTTATATAAAAGCAATAAATAAGAGAGTAAGATTAGTATTGAAAAACTGCAACATATGCCAGTTAGTAAAAATAAATAATGAGAAGAGAACTGGAGCTATGATTACAATAAAATCTAACGGTAAACTTGAGAAGACCTTCTTAGATATATGTGGACCTTTTCCCAGAAGTGGAGGGAGACAAATTTAAATATATAATAATTATGTTTGACCATTATACCAAATATACAAAACTCTACCCAATCAGTAGAGCTACTACAAAGAAAATTTTAGAGGTAATTATTCAAAAATACTTACCAGAAGTGGGAAGACCTGAAACCATAGTAACGGATCATGGGACGCAGTTTAGAGGAAAAAGTGGAAAGAAGAATTGTGGAAATTGCAAATAAGAACATATAAAATGTCAGTATACCACCCTAGTAGTAATCCTGCCGAACGCGTCTTAAGGGAAGTTGGTAGAATTTTGCGTACCTACTGTCACCAAGAACATGGAAAATGGAGCCAGTACCTTGAACCAGCAGAAACCTTCCTTAATTGGTCATACCATGACACTATCGGAACCAGCCCTTATCAAGTAATGTGTGAAAGACCACCACCCAGAGAAATCACATCATTAATAAATTTTCCTCCAGGAGAGAGAGTAGAATTCAACAAGATCGAAATGCACAACAGGTTGTTGCATAAAGCTGAACTTCAAAATAAAAAGGAAACGGAGAAGAAGAAAAGAATAAATCCATACAAATTAGGAGATAAGGTGTTGATAAAAAATAGACAATTACCCAGTTCTATAGAGGGTATTGCAAGAAAATTACTTTTACTTTATACCGGGCCATACATAGTAACCCAGGTGAAAGGAAATAATACATATGAGATCAAATCTGTTAATAATAACAAAGTAAAAGGAGTATATAACCAATCAGAAATAAAGAGATATTATGAAGAATGATGAAAGAATCCGAAGACTAAAGAGTTCAACGATTATTTTTTAAAAAACCAGTAAACAAAAATAAATCTGTTCTAGTGGGGGAGCTTTATGTAACATTACATAACCCCTACCCAAATATGATAACACAATCACCATCGTTAAAACCAGTAATCACCCAATTCTAAAAGTCAGAAATGGGTATTATCTACCAAGCTATAAAAAACTTTGTACTACAAAACACTGTAAACAATAATAATAAAAGTGCAGTGTACAAAGTGAAATATAGTGTACTTAGTGAAAGTGTAAACTTTTAAAAAGGGCATCTCACAGATTGGTACTGGAGATGAAAAACAATCAATATTGTAGCAGTGGACTATATTGCTGCTGACAAGTTTTGTATTTTGTGTAATTTTGTATTGTGTAGGCCACAAAGGTCTTGTACCTAGGAATAATCTTTGTGTTTAATATAATGATTTTGTTTAAATATAAGATAACCCAGGGTTAAATATAAAATAATAATAATATAAAATAATACTATGTTAGCAAGATGGCATAGGAAAAAGAGTTTAGAGTAAGGATACATTAAGTAAATGATAAATCATAAATAAATCAAATTAAAAGGGATTAAAATATAAAAATACCAGTGTACAAGCTTAAGGAAAAATATAAAGAAAAACCTTAAATAAATTAAATTCGATTATAAATAAAATCTAAAAAGGATTATTTTTCTAAAAAGAAGAAATGAATTTATAATAATTAATAATAGCCTATATACTAAAAAGTATATATATATATTCACCAATAAAAACCATAAAAATTCTTGGTTACTAAGAGTAACCAACTAACAAGAAATTAATTGTTAAACGATATTGGAAGTGAACGTTTTGAAAAGGTGTAATGTTTATAAAAATTTAAGAAATTAACAAATACCATTTGAAATAAGCAGTGCAAAATTAATAAAATTAACGAGTGATGTCCACTACATATTAGAACTCCTTCGAATAGAACAATTCACGCCTGTAATTTGATGAAACCTTGAAAAATCAACCTTCGATGTCCAGGCCTAGCCCACAGAAATTCGACATTTTAGTGAGATCGTTACCGAGTAAAATTTAACTAAATTACACCTCAACTATAAATTTATAACACTAGAAACAGCACCATCTCTTTAAATACTTCAGGAAAAGAGGTGAACATAAACTTTATTATTTAGTTAACCCAAAAAACAGCAGAACGGGTTCTGGTGAACATTCCGGCCGCCATTAAATAACTTTCATGTTTTCAGTGAAAAAACGTAACCTGCGCTCTAGCGGTCAACCAACCAACTACATAACATAAATAGTACAAATTATAAAAATTGATTTATGTACAGCTTGGTATTAACCCATATTCATTTCTGACTTTCTCAAAGTACAAAGAACTTTAAAATAACCCTGGGAAATTAATTCATTATTTATTTCTTTGTATTAATATTGAAATAAAAATATTTGTTATATACTATATGTTTAAAAATAAGATCGAACTAATTCTGTGTTGTCAGTAAGAATCGATTATCCCTTTCTGTTTTGGGAGAAGATAAAAAAATGCTAAATAAATTCAATGAATACTTTGTTGTTTGAATAAAAATGTGTATTATTTTCAGTAGATGGTAGTTGGTTACAGATTGTCAGAAGACTGAGAAGAGAACGGACAACCAGAAAATATTACGTACCATTTGGAGTTAATTTAACCTCAAATGTGTTTGTAAACGTCGCAGTCAGCTGGTCTCATGAACAGAGAAATTTGAAATAATTAATCGTATACTAAGAGAGTAATTCTCTTTGCACTCTCTCTCCTCACTACTGTCAAACAACGGTATTCATTTCAAACAAATAAAATCTAAGAAAATATTTGCATAATCACACACACTCGATTTTTGGAAACATTGAACATAAAATATAACAAATTCTGTGACTCTTAATAAAGCGAGATTTTCGAAGAGTACAAATAGACGTAAAAATAATTACAGCAACGATCGCAAGGGAGACGATAAGACGTCGATTGACTCGGAGAGACCCGCGAGACGTTACAAGATGAAGTACAAACGTGGGCTTAAGTAGGAAAGTATATAGGCAAGACGTTAATTGACTCGGAGAGACCCGCGAGACATTACAAGATAACGCTAACAACGTGGGGCAAATAAAACATTGATTTAATTAAGTAAAGTACTATAAATACTCCGAGAAAAGACCCGCGAGACGTTACAAGATGGCGCTCAACTTAAAAGGGCTTTAATTAGGAAAGAAATTTTGTGATATACGAAAGATAATATAACAAAAAACCTAATTTTCGTCGGCAACTATGAGAAAACAAGAAATGCATAATACCAGAGGCAGATCGAAGAAGAGGGCAGAAGACAAAGAGAAGGAAGAAGGTGGACAGGAATGAGAAATAGAAGTAGTCATGGACAGTGAAATAGAACAACAGATTGGCGATAAAGAAGAAACTGACGCAATTATGGACATGGAAAGGGAAATAGTTGAAGAGGATGCACAAGGGGACCAACCAGATAAAACGGAAGCCAGAAGAGAACCAGATTGGCAAGAAATGATGAGGCTAATGATGGAGAAAATTGATAGCATTAAGGAAAGCAATAATGAAAACTTTAGGAAACAGGAGGAAACTTCAAAGAAACAAAACGAAACTTTGAAGGAACAAAACAAACAAACCAATGAAAAAATAGATGAAAATTTTAGGAAACAGGAGGAAAATAACAAGCAAACCAATGAGAAAATAGACGGTATTCAGGAAAGTTTAGTGAAACAACTAAATGGAAAAATTGAGACCATTCATGAAGATATCAGAGAAACCATGAATGAACAAAACCGTAAAATGGAGAATTTCAATAAGGAGTTAAGGGAAAATCTCGAGAGTAAAATTGAAAATGTTAACAAAACACTTAGCCAAAGAGTAGATGAATACAAGGAGGAGGCAGAAAAGAAAATAATTGAAACCAATCAAAGATTAGAGAAAACAGAAGAAAAGATGGAACAAATTAAAACAGGAATAGATGTACGAATGGACCGAGAGGAACAAAGTAATCAAGTTCGCATAATGGCCATACGCCAGGAAAATAATGATCAGTTGGATGGTATAAAAAGCAACATAAACAGTAAATTCACAGATTTTAATGAAACAATAGAAAATGTCAAGAACCAGTTCCATAACCAAGGAAAAAATTAGACAATTTACAACAACTACAAACAAACCTACAAGGGGAGGTAGATAGAATGGGTTCCAGATCCACATGCAACACTCAACATACTACCCAAGATAGTAAGGAAAGTGTAAACTTTCGAGATTATCGAAGAAACCCACTCCAATTTTTAGGAAGAGTAGATGAAATTTTAAATAGGTCGAAGGAGAACCGATGGAACATGATTAAAGTAATACTAGATGAATGTTTCAAAAACATCAATGATAATTGGTGGACTGTAATCCGGAATGAGGTGTGTGATTATGGGAATTTTAAGATGATGTTCAAGCTTAAGTACTGGTCTGAGTCAGTGCAAAACATTATTAGAGACGATATCTGTCATGGGAGGTATGACCGCAGTACAGGACAGACACCTACTGCTTATTTTTTGGGGAAGGTGTGTGTGGCGAAGTATTTAGACCCAAAGATCCCTGAAGAGTGTTTGGTGACCAAAATAGCATATCACTTCGAGGAAAAGATTATCAGTGCTTGACTAAGTGGACAAATAAAGACCATTGGAGGTATGGAAACACTATTAGAGAACTATGAGCAAGAATCATATTACAGGAGGAGTAGATGGAGGTCAGGGAATACAGAAGAGCGGAAAAACGAACCACCCAGAGATATTCGACCAAGGGTAAATTATGTCCGTGCCAACAATAATTATTATAATAACAGGTATCGAGGAAGAGGGCAAAATTATAATAACCAAAATTATCGAAATGATTCATATCAGAGAGAAGAAGGTCCGCAAAGAAGTAGGAGCGAAGAACAACCTAGATTCAGAACCAGCGAGGAAGGAAGAAGGCAATTAAATGATCCTCAACATAGTGAGAATGTTGAACAACCTAATAATAATGACGGAAGTCGGGGAAACGGGTACCAGCAGTGAGAAGATGTGACTGCCCGTCACTGCTAGAGACAACCGGGCACAGAATTTACCACAGGCCTAATAATAATAGTAAATTAACAAAACCAATAACAATTATCAGAAACCATTATTTAAAGAATATACAGGCGGAGTTAATGGAAGAAAGAGCAATTAAAGAGTCATCACAAAACAATTATATAGTTTATATACGAATCAAATTAAATGGAGTATTAGCAGAAGCCATGATTGATACAGGAGCAAATGTTTCAATTATTGATCAATTAGAGCTTGACCGGATGCTGAACTAACTACTGAGAGAATACCTACTTTACCAATTAATAACTTAACAATTATTGGCACCACCGGGAAACAAAATAAAACAATTAGAAAACAAGTGTCTTTGAATGTTACTAACAGTGGGATAGGAATACCTATGGGATTTTTAGTAGCCAAAGGGCTACCTTTTAGGGTATTAATAGGGTGTGATATGCTACGGCGACACACTGCAGTTATAAATCTGGCCAGTGGTATAGTAACACTGAGCGCAGAAGAAGGTGAGTTATCGGCTGAGATAATTGGTAGGGAGTGCCCTCAGTGTCTGAGCTCATTCTATATTAGGGAAAATAATAGGTTAACCCTAGGTAAAAATACTAAAGTAACAGAATCAAAGATTTGGCAAGAGAAGATAGAAGAAATCATAGAGTTTCAAGATAGGCAGGCCCAGGAAACAATCAGTGTAGAACAAAAACAACAACTTATAAAAATTTATAATAAATATAGATCAGTATTCTCGGATTCACCCGGAAAAGCAAAAAACTTCCTGTGTGAATTTAAGTTCAAAGACAATGTCAATTTTAATAAACGGTCATATCCCATCGCTCAAGCCTTGAAAGAATCAGCAAGAAAGGAAATTCAGAGGATGATATTGGAAGATATAATTGAAAGAAGCAATTCTCCATATACCAACCCATTGGTAGCTATACCAAAGAAAGATGGTCAAGTAAGACTATGCCTCGATGCTCGGGAGCTGAATAAAATGCTCATTAACGACCGCACGTCTCCAGGTGAGATTGATGAAATAATGAAAAAGTTCTATGGATGTAAGTACATGAGTACTTGGGATGCAGTCTGTGGATATTGGCAAATAGAGTTGCACCCTAACAGCAGACAATATGTCGCTTTCTTATTTGAAGGACGAAATTATCATTCTAAACGTTTGACTTTTGGATTGGTAAATTCTGTGGCCGTGTTCATCCAATGTATGGATCAAATTCTGGGTAAAGAAGTTTTAGACTTCACTACAGTATATGTTGATGACATACTAATTACCTCTTGTACATGGAAGGAGCATTGTAATAGAGTGGAAACAGTGTTAAATAAGCTGTTACAACATAATATAACTTTGAAACTAGATAAATCTAAATTTATCACACATGAATTACCATTTTTAGGATTCATTCTGTCAGCTGCTGGAATAAAACCATCTCCTGAGAAAGTAAAGGCTATCCAAGATTTTCCTAAACCAAAAAACTTAAAACAATTACAATCTTTTTTGGGGATATGCAACTATTATAGGAAATTTCAACAGGGTTATTCAGAAGTAACAGCCAACTTCCAGTATTTACTTTCGAAGAAAAACAAGTGGAAGTGGGAAGAAAATGAAGACAATAATTTTAAGATAATAAAAAATAAATTTCTGGATAGCATAATGCTACACCACCCAAATTTCAATAAACGTTTTTTCATAAATTGTGATGCCAGCAACATTAGTCTTGGAAGTGAACTATATCAGGAAGATGAGGAAGGAAATCATTGGGTCATCAGTTTTGCCAGCAGAGTATTGAGTAGTTGTGAGCGGAATTATACAGTAACTGAAAAGGAACTGCTGAGTGTTGTGTTCTCATGTATAAAATTCCGTACATTTATATTGGGATACCCAGTAACCATAAGGACCGACCATAGGTCAATCTCATTTTTAAAAAACTGTAAACTTAACCACGGTAGGCTCACAAGATGGGTGTTAATACTTCAAGAGTATAATTTAGATTGGGAATATATCCCGGGGAAAAAGAATATAATAGCAGACCGACTGTCACGGATTAACTTAGAAAAAGGAACATTTGAAGTAGAACCGGAGAGTATTGGTAAGATATATTACATTATCAAATTGAAGAAAGAGTTACAGGATATAATTAGTAAAATAAAAATAGATCAGGAAATGGACACCAAATTAATAAAAATTAGAGACAGGATATTACGAAAGGATCCTATAATAACAAAATTTTTCTGTATTCATGAAGAAATCCTTTTTATCCGTCCAACCATTGAGGATCATGTGTGGAAAGTGTATGTACCATAAGCAACTGAAGTAGCCATAATAAAGGACTACCATGAAAGATATGGTCACATGGGACCACTCAAAGTTATTAAAGCTTTGTCTGAACATTGTTATATAAAAGCAATAAATAAGAGAGTAAGATTAGTATTGAAAAACTGCAACATATGCCAGTTAGTAAAAATAAATAATGAGAAGAGAACTGGAGCTATGATTACAATAAAATCTAACGGTAAACTTGAGAAGACCTTCTTAGATATATGTGGACCTTTTCCCAGAAGTGGAGGGAGACAAATTTAAATATATAATAATTATGTTTGACCATTATACCAAATATACAAAACTCTACCCAATCAGTAGAGCTACTACAAAGAAAATTTTAGAGGTAATTATTCAAAAATACTTACCAGAAGTGGGAAGACCTGAAACCATAGTAACGGATCATGGGACGCAGTTTAGAGGAAAAAGTGGAAAGAAGAATTGTGGAAATTGCAAATAAGAACATATAAAACGTCAGTATACCACCCTAGTAGTAATCCTGCCGAACGCGTCTTAAGGGAAGTTGGTAGAATTTTGCGTACCTACTGTCACCAAGAACATGGAAAATGGAGCCAGTACCTTGAACCAGCAGAAACCTTCCTTAATTGGTCATACCATGACACTATCGGAACCAGCCCTTATCAAGTAATGTTTGAAAGACCACCACCCAGAGAAATCACATCATTAATAAATTTTCCTCCAGGAGAGAGAGTAGAATTCAACAAGATCGAAATGCACAACAGGTTGTTGCATAAAGCTGAACTTCAAAATAAAAAGGAAACGGAGAAGAAGAAAAGAATAAATCCATACAAATTAGGAGATAAGGTGTTGATAAAAAATAGACAATTACCCAGTTCTATAGAGGGTATTGCAAGAAAATTACTTTTACTTTATACCGGGCCATACATAGTAACCCAGGTGAAAGGAAATAATACATATGAGATCAAATCTGTTAATAATAACAAAGTAAAAGGAGTATATAACCAATCAGAAATAAAGAGATATTATGAAGAATGATGAAAGAATCCGAAGACTAAAGAGTTCAACGATTATTTTTTAAAAAACCAGTAAACAAAAATAAATCTGTTCTAGTGGGGGAGCTTTATGTAACGTTACATAACCCCTACCCAAATATGATAACACAATCACCATCGTTAAAACCAGTAATCACCCAATTCTAAAAGTCAGAAATGGGTATTATCTACCAAGCTATAAAAAACTTTGTACTACAAAACACTGTAAACAATAATAATAAAAGTGCAGTGTACAAAGTGAAATATAGTGTACTTAGTGAAAGTGTAAACTTTTAAAAAGGGCATCTCACAGATTGGTACTGGAGATGAAAAACAATCAATATTGTAGCAGTGGACTATATTGCTGCTGACAAGTTTTGTATTTTGTGTAATTTTGTATTGTGTAGGCCACAAAGGTCTTGTACCTAGGAATAATCTTTGTGTTTAATATAATGATTTTGTTTAAATATAAGATAACCCAGGGTTAAATATAAAATAATAATAATATAAAATAATACTATGTTAGCAAGATGGCATAGGAAAAAGAGTTTAGAGTAAGGATACATTAAGTAAATGATAAATCATAAATAAATCAAATTAAAAGGGATTAAAATATAAAAATACCAGTGTACAAGCTTAAGGAAAAATATAAAGAAAAACCTTAAATAAATTAAATTCGATTATAAATAAAATCTAAAAAGGATTATTTTTCTAAAAAGAAGAAATGAATTTATAATAATTAATAATAGCCTATATACTAAAAAGTATATATATATATTCACCAATAAAAACCATAAAAATTCTTGGTTACTAAGAGTAACCAACTAACAAGAAATTAATTGTTAAACGATATTGGAAGTGAACGTTTTGAAAAGGTGTAATGTTTATAAAAATTTAAGAAATTAACAAATACCATTTGAAATAAGCAGTGCAAAATTAATAAAATTAACGAGTGATGTCCACTACATATTAGAACTCCTTCGAATAGAACAATTCACGCCTGTAATTTGATGAAACCTTGAAAAATCAACCTTCGATGTCCAGGCCTAGCCCACAGAAATTCGACATTTTAGTGAGATCGTTACCGAGTAAAATTTAACTAAATTACACCTCAACTATAAATTTATAACACTAGAAACAGCACCATCTCTTTAAATACTTCAGGAAAAGAGGTGAACATAAACTTTATTATTTAGTTAACCCAAAAAACAGCAGAACGGGTTCTGGTGAACATTCCGGCCGCCATTAAATAACTTTCATGTTTTCAGTGAAAAAACGTAACCTGCACTCTAGCGGTCAACCAACCAACTACATAACATAAATAGTACAAATTATAAAAATTGATTTATGTACAGCTTGGTATTAACCCATATTCATTTCTGACTTTCTCAAAGTACAAAGAACTTTAAAATAACCCTGGGAAATTAATTCATTATTTATTTCTTTGTATTAATATTGAAATAAAAATATTTGTTATATACTATATGTTTAAAAATAAGATCGAACTAATTCTGTGTTGTCAGTAAGAATCGATTATCCCTTTCTGTTTTGGGAGAAGATAAAAAAATGCTAAATAAATTCAATGAATACTTTGTTGTTTGAATAAAAATGTGTATTATTTTCAGTAGATGGTAGTTGGTTACAGATTGTCAGAAGACTGAGAAGAGAACGGACAACCAGAAAATATTACGTACCATTTGGAGTTAATTTAACCTCAAATGTGTTTGTAAACGTCGCAGTCAGCTGGTCTCATGAACAGAGAAATTTGAAATAATAATCGTATACTAAGAGAGTAATTCTCTTTGCACTCTCTCTCCTCACTACTGTCAAACAACGGTATTGATTTCAAACAAATAAAATCTAAGAAAATATTTGCATAATCACACACACTCGATTTTTGGAAACATTGAACATAAAATATAACAAATTCTGTGACTCTTAATAAAGCGAGATTTTCGAAGAGTACAAATAGACGTAAAAATAATTACAGCAACGATCGCAAGGGAGACGATAAGACGTCGATTGACTCGGAGAGACCCGCGAGACGTTACAAGATGAAGTACAAACGTGGGCTTAAGTAGGAAAGTATATAGGCAAGACGTTAATTGACTCGGAGAGACCCGCGAGACATTACAAGATAACGCTAACAACGTGGGGCAAATAAAACATTGATTTAATTAAGTAAAGTACTATAAATACTCCGAGAAAAGACCCGCGAGACGTTACAAGATGGCGCTCAACTTAAAAGGGCTTTAATTAGGAAAGAAATTTTGTGATATACGAAAGATAATATAACAAAAAACCTAATTTTCGTCGGCAACTATGAGAAAACAAGAAATGCATAATACCAGAGGCAGATCGAAGAAGAGGGCAGAAGACAAAGAGAAGGAAGAAGGTGGACAGGAATGAGAAATAGAAGTAGTCATGGACAGTGAAATAGAACAACAGATTGGCGATAAAGAAGAAACTGACGCAATTATGGACATGGAAAGGGAAATAGTTGAAGAGGATGCACAAGGGGACCAACCAGATAAAACGGAAGCCAGAAGAGAACCAGATTGGCAAGAAATGATGAGGCTAATGATGGAGAAAATTGATAGCATTAAGGAAAGCAATAATGAAAACTTTAGGAAACAGGAGGAAACTTCAAAGAAACAAAACGAAACTTTGAAGGAACAAAACAAACAAACCAATGAAAAAATAGATGAAAATTTTAGGAAACAGGAGGAAAATAACAAGCAAACCAATGAGAAAATAGACGGTATTCAGGAAAGTTTAGTGAAACAACTAAATGGAAAAATTGAGACCATTCATGAAGATATCAGAGAAACCATGAATGAACAAAACCGTAAAATGGAGAATTTCAATAAGGAGTTAAGGGAAAATCTCGAGAGTAAAATTGAAAATGTTAACAAAACACTTAGCCAAAGAGTAGATGAATACAAGGAGGAGGCAGAAAAGAAAATAATTGAAACCAATCAAAGATTAGAGAAAACAGAAGAAAAGATGGAACAAATTAAAACAGGAATAGATGTACGAATGGACCGAGAGGAACAAAGTAATCAAGTTCGCATAATGGCCATACGCCAGGAAAATAATGATCAGTTGGATGGTATAAAAAGCAACATAAACAGTAAATTCACAGATTTTAATGAAACAATAGAAAATGTCAAGAACCAGTTCCATAACCAAGGAAAAAATTAGACAATTTACAACAACTACAAACAAACCTACAAGGGGAGGTAGATAGAATGGGTTCCAGATCCACATGCAACACTCAACATACTACCCAAGATAGTAGGGAAAGTGTAAACTTTCGAGATTATCGAAGAAACCCACTCGAATTTTTAGGAAGAGTAGATGAAATTTTAAATAGGTCGAAGGAGAACCGATGGAACATGATTAAAGTAATACTAGATGAATGTTTCAAAAACATCAATGATAATTGGTGGACTGTAATCCGGAATGAGGTGTGTGATTATGGGAATTTTAAGATGATGTTCAAGCTTAAGTACTGGTCTGAGTCAGTGCAAAACATTATTAGAGACGATATCTGTCATGGGAGGTATGACCACAGTACAGGACAGACACCTACTGCTTATTTTTTGGGGAAGGTGTGTGTGGCGAAGTATTTAGACCCAAAGATCCCTGAAGAGTGTTTGGTGACCAAAATAGCATATCACTTCGAGGAAAAGATTATCAGTGCTTGACTAAGTGGACAAATAAAGACCATTGGAGGTATGGAAACACTATTAGAGAACTATGAGCAAGAATCATATTACAGGAGGAGTAGATGGAGGTCAGGGAATACAGAAGAGCGGAAAAACGAACCACCCAGAGATATTCGACCAAGGGTAAATTATGTCCGTGCCAACAATAATTATTATAATAACAGGTATCGAGGAAGAGGGCAAAATTATAATAACCAAAATTATCGAAATGATTCATATCAGAGAGAAGAAGGTCCACAAAGAAGTAGGAGCGAAGAACAACCTAGATTCAGAACCAGCGAGGAAGGAAGAAGGCAATTAAATGATCCTCAACATAGTGAGAATGTTGAACAACCTAATAATAATGACGGAAGTCGGGGAAACGGGTACCAGCAGTGAGAAGATGTGACTGCCCGTCACTGCTAGAGACAACCGGGCACAGAATTTACCACAGGCCTAATAATAATAGTAAATTAACAAAACCAATAACAATTATCAGAAACCATTATTTAAAGAATATACAGGCGGAGTTAATGGAAGAAAGAGCAATTAAAGAGTCATCACAAAACAATTATATAGTTTATATACGAATCAAATTAAATGGAGTATTAGCAGAAGCCATGATTGATACAGGAGCAAATGTTTCAATTATTGATCAATTAGAGCTTGACCGGATGCTGAACTAACTACTGAGAGAATACCTACTTTACCAATTAATAACTTAACAATTATTGGCACCACCGGGAAACAAAATAAAACAATTAGAAAACAAGTGTCTTTGAATGTTACTAACAGTGGGATAGGAATACCTATGGGATTTTTAGTAGCCAAAGGGCTACCTTTTAGGGTATTAATAGGGTGTGATATGCTACGGCGACACACTGCAGTTATAAATCTGGCCAGTGGTATAGTAACACTGAGCGCAGAAGAAGGTGAGTTATCGGCTGAGATAATTGGTAGGGAGTGCCCTCAGTGTCTGAGCTCATTCTATATTAGGGAAAATAATAGGTTAACCCTAGGTAAAAATACTAAAGTAACAGAATCAAAGATTTGGCAAGAGAAGATAGAAGAAATCATAGAGTTTCAAGATAGGCAGGCCCAGGAAACAATCAGTGTAGAACAAAAACAACAACTTATAAAAATTTATAATAAATATAGATCAGTATTCTCGGATTCACCCGGAAAAGCAAAAAACTTCCTGTGTGAATTTAAGTTCAAAGACAATGTCAATTTTAATAAACGGTCATATCCCATCGCTCAAGCCTTGAAAGAATCAGCAAGAAAGGAAATTCAGAGGATGATATTGGAAGATATAATTGAAAGAAGCAATTCTCCATATACCAACCCATTGGTAGCTATACCAAAGAAAGATGGTCAAGTAAGACTATGCCTCGATGCTCGGGAGCTGAATAAAATGCTCATTAACGACCGCACGTCTCCAGGTGAGATTGATGAAATAATGAAAAAGTTCTATGGATGTAAGTACATGAGTACTTGGGATGCAGTCTGTGGATATTGGCAAATAGAGTTGCACCCTAACAGCAGACAATATGTCGCTTTCTTATTTGAAGGACGAAATTATCATTCTAAACGTTTGCCTTTTGGATTGGTAAATTCTGTGGCCGTGTTCATCCAATGTATGGATCAAATTCTGGGTAAAGAAGTTTTAGACTTCACTACAGTATATGTTGATGACATACTAATTACCTCTTGTACATGGAAGGAGCATTGTAATAGAGTGGAAACAGTGTTAAATAAGCTGTTACAACATAATATAACTTTGAAACTAGATAAATCTAAATTTATCACACATGAATTACCATTTTTAGGATTCATTCTGTCAGCTGCTGGAATAAAACCATCTCCTGAGAAAGTAAAGGCTATCCAAGATTTTCCTAAACCAAAAAACTTAAAACAATTACAATCTTTTTTGGGGATATGCAACTATTATAGGAAATTTCAACAGGGTTATTCAGAAGTAACAGCCAACTTCCAGTATTTACTTTCGAAGAAAAACAAGTGGAAGTGGGAAGAAAATGAAGACAATAATTTTAAGATAATAAAAAATAAATTTCTGGATAGCATAATGCTACACCACCCAAATTTCAATAAACGTTTTTTCATAAATTGTGATGCCAGCAACATTAGTCTTGGAAGTGAACTATATCAGGAAGATGAGGAAGGAAATCATTGGGTCATCAGTTTTGCCAGCAGAGTATTGAGTAGTTGTGAGCGGAATTATACAGTAACTGAAAAGGAACTGCTGAGTGTTGTGTTCTCATGTATAAAATTCCGTACATTTATATTGGGATACCCAGTAACCATAAGGACCGACCATAGGTCAATCTCATTTTAAAAAACTGTAAACTTAACCACGGTAGGCTCACAAGATGGGTGTTAATACTTCAAGAGTATAATTTAGATTGGGAATATATCCCGGGGAAAAAGAATATAATAGCAGACCGACTGTCACGGATTAACTTAGAAAAAGGAACATTTGAAGTAGAACCGGAGAGTATTGGTAAGATATATTACATTATCAAATTGAAGAAAGAGTTACAGGATATAATTAGTAAAATAAAAATAGATCAGGAAATGGACATCAAATTAATAAAAATTAGAGACAGGATATTACGAAAGGATCCTATAATAACAAAATTTTTCTGTATTCATGAAGAAATCCTTTTTATCCGTCCAACCATTGAGGATCATGTGTGGAAAGTGTATGTACCATAAGCAACTGAAGTAGCCATAATAAAGGACTACCATGAAAGATATGGTCACATGGGACCACTCAAAGTTATTAAAGCTTTGTCTGAACATTGTTATATAAAAGCAATAAATAAGAGAGTAAGATTAGTATTGAAAAACTGCAACATATGCCAGTTAGTAAAAATAAATAATGAGAAGAGAACTGGAGCTATGATTACAATAAAATCTAACGGTAAACTTGAGAAGACCTTCTTAGATATATGTGGACCTTTTCCCAGAAGTGGAGGGAGACAAATTTAAATATATAATAATTATGTTTGACCATTATACCAAATATACAAAACTCTACCCAATCAGTAGAGCTACTACAAAGAAAATTTTAGAGGTAATTATTCAAAAATACTTACCAGAAGTGGGAAGACCTGAAACCATAGTAACGGATCATGGGACGCAGTTTAGAGGAAAAAGTGGAAAGAAGAATTGTGGAAATTGCAAATAAGAACATATAAAACGTCAGTATACCACCCTAGTAGTAATCCTGCCGAACGCGTCTTAAGGGAAGTTGGTAGAATTTTGCGTACCTACTGTCACCAAGAACATGGAAAATGGAGCCAGTACCTTGAACCAGCAGAAACCTTCCTTAATTGGTCATACCATGACACTATCGGAACCAGCCCTTATCAAGTAATGTTTGAAAGACCACCACCCAGAGAAATCACATCATTAATAAATTTTCCTCCAGGAGAGAGAGTAGAATTCAACAAGATCGAAATGCACAACAGGTTGTTGCATAAAGCTGAACTTCAAAATAAAAAGGAAACGGAGAAGAAGAAAAGAATAAATCCATACAAATTAGGAGATAAGGTGTTGATAAAAAATAGACAATTACCCAGTTCTATAGAGGGTATTGCAAGAAAATTACTTTTACTTTATACCGGGCCATACATAGTAACCCAGGTGAAAGGAAATAATACATATGAGATCAAATCTGTTAATAATAACAAAGTAAAAGGAGTATATAACCAATCAGAAATAAAGAGATATTATGAAGAATGATGAAAGAATCCGAAGACTAAAGAGTTCAACGATTATTTTTTAAAAAACCAGTAAACAAAAATAAATCTGTTCTAGTGGGGGAGCTTTATGTAACGTTACATAACCCCTACCCAAATATGATAACACAATCACCATCGTTAAAACCAGTAATCACCCAATTCTAAAAGTCAGAAATGGGTATTATCTACCAAGCTATAAAAAACTTTGTACTACAAAACACTGTAAACAATAATAATAAAAGTGCAGTGTACAAAGTGAAATATAGTGTACTTAGTGAAAGTGTAAACTTTTAAAAAGAGCATCTCACAGACTGGTACTGGAGATGAAAAACAATCAATATTGTAGCAGTGGACTATATTGCTGCTGACAAGTTTTGTATTTTGTGTAATTTTGTATTGTGTAGGCCACAAAGGTCTTGTACCTAGGAATAATCTTTGTGTTTAATATAATGATTTTGTTTAAATATAAGATAACCCAGGGTTAAATATAAAATAATAATAATATAAAATAATACTATGTTAGCAAGATGGCATAGGAAAAAGAGTTTAGAGTAAGGATACATTAAGTAAATGATAAATCATAAATAAATCAAATTAAAAGGGATTAAAATATAAAAATACCAGTGTACAAGCTTAAGGAAAAATATAAAGAAAAACCTTAAATAAATTAAATTCGATTATAAATAAAATCTAAAAAGGATTATTTTTCTAAAAAGAAGAAATGAATTTATAATAATTAATAATAGCCTATATACTAAAAAGTATATATATATATTCACCAATAAAAACCATAAAAATTCTTGGTTACTAAGAGTAACCAACTAACAAGAAATTAATTGTTAAACGATATTGGAAGTGAACGTTTTGAAAAGGTGTAATGTTTATAAAAATTTAAGAAATTAACAAATACCATTTGAAATAAGCAGTGCAAAATTAATAAAATTAACGAGTGATGTCCACTACATATTAGAACTCCTTCGAATTGAACAATTCATGCCTGTAATTTGATGAAACCTTGAAAAATCAACCTTCGATGTCCAGGCCTAGCCCACAGAAATTCGACATTTTAGTGAGATCGTTACCGAGTAAAATTTAACTAAATTACACCTCAACTATAAATTTATAACACTAGAAACAGCACCATCTCTTTAAATACTTCAGGAAAAGAGGTGAACATAAACTTTATTATTTAGTTAACCCAAAAAACAGCAGAACGGGTTCTGGTGAACATTCCGGCCGCCATTAAATAACTTTCATGTTTTCAGTGAAAAAACGTAACCTGCGCTCTAGCGGTCAACCAGCCAACTACATAACATAAATAGTACAAATTATAAAAATTGATTTATGTACAGCTTGGTATTAACCCATATTCATTTCTGACTTTCTCAAAGTACAAAGAACTTTAAAATAACCCTGGGAAATTAATTCATTATTTATTTCTTTGTATTAATATTGAAATAAAAATATTTGTTATATACTATATGTTTAAAAATAAGATCGAACTAATTCTGTGTTGTCAGTAAGAATCGATTATCCCTTTCTGTTTTGGGAGAAGATAAAAAAATGCTAAATAAATTCAATGAATACTTTGTTGTTTGAATAAAAATGTGTATTATTTTCAGTAGATGGTAGTTGGTTACAGATTGTCAGAAGACTGAGAAGAGAACGGACAACCAGAAAATATTACGTACCATTTGGAGTTAATTTAACCTCAAGTGTGTTTGTAAACGTCGCAGTCAGCTGGTCTCATGAGCAGAGAAATTTGAAATAATTAATCGTATACTAAGAGAGTAATTCTCTTTGCACTCTCTCTCCTCACTACTGTTAAACAACGGTATTGATTTCAAACAAATAAAATCTAAGAAAATATTTGCATAATCACACACACTCGATTTTTGGAAACATTGAACATAAAATATAACAAATTCTGTGACTCTTAATAAAGCGAGATTTTCGAAGAGTACAAATAGACGTAAAAATAATTACAGCAACGATCGCAAGGGAGACGATAAGACGTCGATTGACTCGGAGAGACCCGCGAGACGTTACAAGATGAAGTACAAACGTGGGCTTAAGTAGGAAAGTATATAGGCAAGACGTTAATTGACTCGGAGAGACCCGCGAGACATTACAAGATAACGCTAACAACGTGGGGCAAATAAAACATTGATTTAATTAAGTAAAGTACTATAAATACTCCGAGAAAAGACCCGCGAGACGTTACAAGATGGCGCTCAACTTAAAAGGGCTTTAATTAGGAAAGAAATTTTGTGATATACGAAAGATAATATAACAAAAAACCTAATTTTCGTCGGCAACTATGAGAAAACAAGAAATGCATAATACCAGAGGCAGATCGAAGAAGAGGGCAGAAGACAAAGAGAAGGAAGAAGGTGGACAGGAATGAGAAATAGAAGTAGTCATGGACAGTGAAATAGAACAACAGATTGGCGATAAAGAAGAAACTGACGCAATTATGGACACGGAAAGGGAAATAGTTGAAGAGGATGCACAAGGGGACCAACCAGATAAAACGGAAGCCAGAAGAGAACCAGATTGGCAAGAAATGATGAGGCTAATGATGGAGAAAATTGATAGCATTAAGGAAAGCAATAATGAAAACTTTAGGAAACAGGAGGAAACTTCAAAGAAACAAAACGAAACTTTGAAGGAACAAAGCAAACAAACCAATGAAAAAATAGATGAAAATTTTAGGAAACAGGAGGAAAATAACAAGCAAACCAATGAGAAAATAGACGGTATTCAGGAAAGTTTAGTGAAACAACTAAATGGAAAAATTGAGACCATTCATGAAGATATCAGAGAAACCATGAATGAACAAAACCGTAAAATGGAGAATTTCAATAAGGAGTTAAGGGAAAATCTCGAGAGTAAAATTGAAAATGTTAACAAAACACTTAGCCAAAGAGTAGATGAATACAAGGAGGAGGCAGAAAAGAAAATAATTGAAACCAATCAAAGATTAGAGAAAACAGAAGAAAAGATGGAACAAATTAAAACAGGAATAGATGTACGAATGGACCGAGAGGAACAAAGTAATCAAGTTCGCATAATGGCCATACGCCAGGAAAATAATGATCAGTTGGATGGTATAAAAAGCAACATAAACAGTAAATTCACAGATTTTAATGAAACAATAGAAAATGTCAAGAACCAGTTCCATAACCAAGGAAAAAATTAGACAATTTACAACAACTACAAACAAACCTACAAGGGGAGGTAGATAGAATGGGTTCCAGATCCACATGCAACACTCAACATACTACCCAAGATAGTAGGGAAAGTGTAAACTTTCGAGATTATCGAAGAAACCCACTCGAATTTTTAGGAAGAGTAGATGAAATTTTAAATAGGTCGAAGGAGAACCGATGGAACATGATTAAAGTAATACTAGATGAATGTTTCAAAAACATCAATGATAATTGGTGGACTGTAATCCGGAATGAGGTGTGTGATTATGGGAATTTTAAGATGATGTTCAAGCTTAAGTACTGGTCTGAGTCAGTGCAAAACATTATTAGAGACGATATCTGTCATGGGAGGTATGACCGCAGTACAGGACAGACACCTACTGCTTATTTTTTGGGGAAGGTGTGTGTGGCGAAGTATTTAGACCCAAAGATCCCTGAAGAGTGTTTGGTGACCAAAGTAGCATATCACTTCGAGGAAAAGATTATCAGTGCTTGACTAAGTGGACAAATAAAGACCATTGGAGGTATGGAAACACTATTAGAGAACTATGAGCAAGAATCATATTACAGGAGGAGTAGATGGAGGTCAGGGAATACAGAAGAGCGGAAAAACGAACCACCCAGAGATATTCGACCAAGGGTAAATTATGTCCGTGCCAACAATAATTATTATAATAACAGGTATCGAGGAAGAGGGCAAAATTATAATAACCAAAATTATCGAAATGATTCATATCAGAGAGAAGAAGGTCCGCAAAGAAGTAGGAGCGAAGAACAACCTAGATTCAGAACCAGCGAGGAAGGAAGAAGGCAATTAAATGATCCTCAACATAGTGAGAATGTTGAACAACCTAATAATAATGACGGAAGTCGGGGAAACGGGTACCAGCAGTGAGAAGATGTGACTGCCCGTCACTGCTAGAGACAACCGGGCACAGAATTTACCACAGGCCTAATAATAATAGTAAATTAACAAAACCAATAACAATTATCAGAAACCATTATTTAAAGAATATACAGGCGGAGTTAATGGAAGAAAGAGCAATTAAAGAGTCATCACAAAACAATTATATAGTTTATATACGAATCAAATTAAATGGAGTATTAGCAGAAGCCATGATTGATACAGGAGCAAATGTTTCAATTATTGATCAATTAGAGCTTGACCGGATGCTGAACTAACTACTGAGAGAATACCTACTTTACCAATTAATAACTTAACAATTATTGGCACCACCGGGAAACAAAATAAAACAATTAGAAAACAAGTGTCTTTGAATGTTACTAACAGTGGGATAGGAATACCTATGGGATTTTTAGTAGCCAAAGGGCTACCTTTTAGGGTATTAATAGGGTGTGATATGCTACGGCGACACACTGCAGTTATAAATCTGGCCAGTGGTATAGTAACACTGAGCGCAGAAGAAGGTGAGTTATCGGCTGAGATAATTGGTAGGGAGTGCCCTCAGTGTCTGAGCTCATTCTATATTAGGGAAAATAATAGGTTAACCCTAGGTAAAAATACTAAAGTAACAGAATCAAAGATTTGGCAAGAGAAGATAGAAGAAATCATAGAGTTTCAAGATAGGCAGGCCCAGGAAACAATCAGTGTAGAACAAAAACAACAACTTATAAAAATTTATAATAAATATAGATCAGTATTCTCGGATTCACCCGGAAAAGCAAAAAACTTCCTGTGTGAATTTAAGTTCAAAGACAATGTCAATTTTAATAAACGGTCATATCCCATCGCTCAAGCCTTGAAAGAATCAGCAAGAAAGGAAATTCAGAGGATGATATTGGAAGATATAATTGAAAGAAGCAATTCTCCATATACCAACCCATTGGTAGCTATACCAAAGAAAGATGGTCAAGTAAGACTATGCCTCGATGCTCGGGAGCTGAATAAAATGCTCATTAACGACCGCACGTCTCCAGGTGAGATTGATGAAATAATGAAAAAGTTCTATGGATGTAAGTACATGAGTACTTGGGATGCAGTCTGTGGATATTGGCAAATAGAGTTGCACCCTAACAGCAGACAATATGTCGCTTTCTTATTTGAAGGACGAAATTATCATTCTAAACGTTTGCCTTTTGGATTGGTAAATTCTGTGGCCGTGTTCATCCAATGTATGGATCAAATTCTGGGTAAAGAAGTTTTAGACTTCACTACAGTATATGTTGATGACATACTAATTACCTCTTGTACATGGAAGGAGCATTGTAATAGAGTGGAAACAGTGTTAAATAAGCTGTTACAACATAATATAACTTTGAAACTAGATAAATCTAAATTTATCACACATGAATTGCCATTTTTAGGATTCATTCTGTCAGCTGCTGGAATAAAACCATCTCCTGAGAAAGTAAAGGCTATCCAAGATTTTCCTAAACCAAAAAACTTAAAACAATTACAATCTTTTTTGGGGATATGCAACTATTATAGGAAATTTCAACAGGGTTATTCAGAAGTAACAGCCAACTTCCAGTATTTACTTTCGAAGAAAAACAAGTGGAAGTGGGAAGAAAATGAAGACAATAATTTTAAGATAATAAAAAATAAATTTCTGGATAGCATAATGCTACACCACCCAAATTTCAATAAACGTTTTTTCATAAATTGTGATGCCAGCAACATTAGTCTTGGAAGTGAACTATATCAGGAAGATGAGGAAGGAAATCATTGGGTCATCAGTTTTGCCAGCAGAGTATTGAGTAGTTGTGAGCGGAATTATACAGTAACTGAAAAGGAACTGCTGAGTGTTGTGTTCTCATGTATAAAATTCCGTACATTTATATTGGGATACCCAGTAACCATAAGGACCGACCATAGGTCAATCTCATTTTTAAAAAACTGTAAACTTAACCACGGTAGGCTCACAAGATGGGTGTTAATACTTCAAGAGTATAATTTAGATTGGGAATATATCCCGGGGAAAAAGAATATAATAGCAGACCGACTGTCACGGATTAACTTAGAAAAAGGAACATTTGAAGTAGAACCGGAGAGTATTGGTAAGATATATTACATTATCAAATTGAAGAAAGAGTTACAGGATATAATTAGTAAAATAAAAATAGATCAGGAAATGGACACCAAATTAATAAAAATTAGAGACAGGATATTACGAAAGGATCCTATAATAACAAAATTTTTCTGTATTCATGAAGAAATCCTTTTTATCCGTCCAACCATTGAGGATCATGTGTGGAAAGTGTATGTACCATAAGCAACTGAAGTAGCCATAATAAAGGACTACCATGAAAGATATGGTCACATGGGACCACTCAAAGTTATTAAAGCTTTGTCTGAACATTGTTATATAAAAGCAATAAATAAGAGAGTAAGATTAGTATTGAAAAACTGCAACATATGCCAGTTAGTAAAAATAAATAATGAGAAGAGAACTGGAGCTATGATTACAATAAAATCTAACGGTAAACTTGAGAAGACCTTCTTAGATATATGTGGACCTTTTCCCAGAAGTGGAGGGAGACAAATTTAAATATATAATAATTATGTTTGACCATTATACCAAATATACAAAACTCTACCCAATCAGTAGAGCTACTACAAAGAAAATTTTAGAGGTAATTATTCAAAAATACTTACCAGAAGTGGGAAGACCTGAAACCATAGTAACGGATCATGGGACGCAGTTTAGAGGAAAAAGTGGAAAGAAGAATTGTGGAAATTGCAAATAAGAACATATAAAACGTCAGTATACCACCCTAGTAGTAATCCTGCCGAACGCGTCTTAAGGGAAGTTGGTAGAATTTTGCGTACCTACTGTCACCAAGAACATGGAAAATGGAGCCAGTACCTTGAACCAGCAGAAACCTTCCTTAATTGGTCATACCATGACACTATCGGAACCAGCCCTTATCAAGTAATGTTTGAAAGACCACCACCCAGAGAAATCACATCATTAATAAATTTTCCTCCAGGAGAGAGAGTAGAATTCAACAAGATCGAAATGCACAACAGGTTGTTGCATAAAGCTGAACTTCAAAATAAAAAGGAAACGGAGAAGAAGAAAAGAATAAATCCATACAAATTAGGAGATAAGGTGTTGATAAAAAATAGACAATTACCCAGTTCTATAGAGGGTATTGCAAGAAAATTACTTTTACTTTATACCGGGCCATTCATAGTAACCCAGGTGAAAGGAAATAATACATATGAGATCAAATCTGTTAATAATAACAAAGTAAAAGGAGTATATAACCAATCAGAAATAAAGAGATATTATGAAGAATGATGAAAGAATCCGAAGACTAAAGAGTTCAACGATTATTTTTTAAAAAACCAGTAAACAAAAATAAATCTGTTCTAGTGGGGGAGCTTTATGTAACGTTACATAACCCCTACCCAAATATGATAACACAATCACCATCGTTAAAACCAGTAATCACCCAATTCTAAAAGTCAGAAATGGGTATTATCTACCAAGCTATAAAAAACTTTGTACTACAAAACACTGTAAACAATAATAATAAAAGTGCAGTGTACAAAGTGAAATATAGTGTACTTAGTGAAAGTGTAAACTTTTAAAAAGAGCATCTCACAGACTGGTACTGGAGATGAAAAACAATCAATATTGTAGCAGTGGACTATATTGCTGCTGACAAGTTTTGTATTTTGTGTAATTTTGTATTGTGTAGGCCACAAAGGTCTTGTACCTAGGAATAATCTTTGTGTTTAATATAATGATTTTGTTTAAATATAAGATAACCCAGGGTTAAATATAAAATAATAATAATATAAAATAATACTATGTTAGCAAGATGGCATAGGAAAAAGAGTTTAGAGTAAGGATACATTAAGTAAATGATAAATCATAAATAAATCAAATTAAAAGGGATTAAAATATAAAAATACCAGTGTACAAGCTTAAGGAAAAATATAAAGAAAAACCTTAAATAAATTAAATTCGATTATAAATAAAATCTAAAAAGGATTATTTTTCTAAAAAGAAGAAATGAATTTATAATAATTAATAATAGCCTATATACTAAAAAGTATATATATATATATTCACCAATAAAAACCATAAAAATTCTTGGTTACTAAGAGTAACCAACTAACAAGAAATTAATTGTTAAACGATATTGGAAGTGAACGTTTTGAAAAGGTGTAATGTTTATAAAAATTTAAGAAATTAACAAATACCATTTGAAATAAGCAGTGCAAAATTAATAAAATTAACGAGTGATGTCCACTACATATTAGAACTCCTTCGAATAGAACAATTCACGCCTGTAATTTGATGAAACCTTGAAAAATCAACCTTCGATGTCCAGGCCTAGCCCACAGAAATTCGACATTTTAGTGAGATCGTTACCGAGTAAAATTTAACTAAATTACACCTCAACTATAAATTTATAACACTAGAAACAGCACCATCTCTTTAAATACTTCAGGAAAAGAGGTGAACATAAACTTTATTATTTAGTTAACCCAAAAAACAGCAGAACGGGTTCTGGTGAACATTCCGGCCGCCATTAAATAACTTTCATGTTTTCAGTGAAAAAACGTAACCTGCGCTCTAGCGGTCAACCAACCAACTACATAACATAAATAGTACAAATTATAAAAATTGATTTATGTACAGCTTGGTATTAACCCATATTCATTTCTGACTTTCTCAAAGTACAAAGAACTTTAAAATAACCCTGGGAAATTAATTCATTATTTATTTCTTTGTATTAATATTGAAATAAAAATATTTGTTATATACTATATGTTTAAAAATAAGATCGAACTAATTCTGTGTTGTCAGTAAGAATCGATTATCCCTTTCTGTTTTGGGAGAAGATAAAAAAATGCTAAATAAATTCAATGAATACTTTGTTGTTTGAATAAAAATGTGTATTATTTTCAGTAGATGGTAGTTGGTTACAGATTGTCAGAAGACTGAGAAGAGAACGGACAACCAGAAAATATTACGTACCATTTGGAGTTAATTTAACCTCAAGTGTGTTTGTAAACGTCGCAGTCAGCTGGTCTCATGAGCAGAGAAATTTGAAATAATTAATCGTATACTAAGAGAGTAATTCTCTTTGCACTCTCTCTCCTCACTACTGTTAAACAACGGTATTGATTTCAAACAAATAAAATCTAAGAAAATATTTGCATAATCACACACACTCGATTTTTGGAAACATTGAACATAAAATATAACAAATTCTGTGACTCTTAATAAAGCGAGATTTTCGAAGAGTACAAATAGACGTAAAAATAATTACAGCAACGATCGCAAGGGAGACGATAAGACGTCGATTGACTCGGAGAGACCCGCGAGACGTTACAAGATGAAGTACAAACGTGGGCTTAAGTAGGAAAGTATATAGGCAAGACGTTAATTGACTTGGAGAGACCCGCGAGACATTACAAGATAACGCTAACAACGTGGGGCAAATAAAACATTGATTTAATTAAGTAAAGTACTATAAATACTGCGAGAGAAGACCCGCGAGACGATACAACGTGTATTTCCAGTAGAATTACGCAAATATGTTTTTAGACGGCGTAATGTTGAGAAACATCGTTCATTTGTACATGTGGACACTGGGAGCGCAGCTAGTATTTCTAGCATAGTAAATATATTTGGCATTATGTTGGGATTGCACATTGTTAACCCATCTACAGGTGTTTTCGGTTGGTCTCCCTCCTTAAGACGTGCAATTTTTCTTTACCATAATTTTAATTCATTATTCAGGTCTTCTTGGCAACCGCTTCTTATGTCACTGGCATAGAACTCTGTGAGCGAAGTGAAAGTGAAAGCAGAAACTTGAGACGGCAGGGGCAGGACTGGGTTCGTAATAAAAGGCACTGAAAGCCTTTCAATATTTCCTTGTGTTTCAAGAAACGCGAATCTAGTTGGGACATGAAGGTATCCAGAAATGGAATAAAAGTAGAGACACGAAAGTAAAGTTCTGGCGTCACTGATGATAAGTCCAAGTTCACACTTTTTTTTGTCGTGCTGTCATGCGAGGGATTTGCATGGAGGACCCCAACCTATTCAAGACTTCAGAAGCGCAAATGAAAATTTTAAAAAATTCATCATCGACATTTTCGCGTATAGATTTCATTTCACTGTTAATATCTTCAGCAAGGTTTACTGCTTACATGAGATCAATAGTTGAATTCTGCAGGAATTTACACAATGGGAGACTTAAAGAAAACAGTCTATGAATACAAAACAGCGATATCACAAATTGACAGTCAGTCAGAGCACATAAAAGTGAATTTGCTTATGAGGACGAGTCTTTGTCTTTCCATTCTGATATGCTTTGAAGGGTTGCAATAATAGGGTCATACAATTCCATCACCGCGGCCACGGAGTTATACCTTTCCAACCAACGTGTTGCACAAAGTTCAACGAGTTTTTCATGGCGTGAACTTGTAGTTTCCATTTCACTTATCGCCGATTTTAAAACATGTTGCCTTTTAGGTGTATTAAGAAATTCATATACACTCGATATTGTACCCATGTGCAGTTTCTAATGGCAGCTACTTCACAGAAGCTGGATACAGCTAAGTTGAGGCTGTGTGCTGAGCAGTGGACATATAAAGCTGACAGAATTATTTCCTTTACATGTGCCTGGACTCCGTTTACTTTTCCTGACATGGACATAGCTCCGTCATACCCTTGACCACGAATCTTATTTATATCTATATTTAATGAACGCAACTTGTCCAATATCGCCGTTGCGATTCCTTTTCCGGTCACATCATATAATGGTATGAATTGTAGAAAGTTTTCCTTCACAGTGAAATTTTCTCTATCAACATGATGAACACACAGTGATAATTGTTCTAAGCCTGATATGTCTGACGTCTCATCGGCAAGAATAGAGAAGCAACTGGAGGCATTAAGTTCTTTCACGAGATTTCGAACAATCAGGTCGTTGCACACTTCGATTATTTCATTCTGTACTCTAGGACGGGTGTACTGTGCATTTCCAACACTACACGTCAACATATTTTTTAATACAGAATCAGTCTTACATCGAAAGTGAAGAAGTGCCCTGAAATTGCCATCATATTCTTCTGGTTCTTGGTTGACCTCTATTCGTCCCAAATCCATGTGGCCTCGCAGTGCGATACATTGTTTCCCGCAGAACGAAACATTTTCAATAATAGGAATAAGATTTTTCCTCTTCTCCAGTTTCTTTTGCATTGTTGCAGTATCTATTAGCACATCGATAAACTTTTTTCCCACATGAAATGTCGGCCAAAGTACCAGCTACCTCCAAACTTTGTTTGTGATACACACACTTCTCATGTTCTGAAAATCGCTCGAAGGCATACTTCCAGTTGTCAAATTTCATACTACAAAGTTGACTTAAGGGTTGCTTGTTTGCTCCAACACCATCACTTGGAGCAAAAAGTGCACAAAAACTCCCTCCCTTAAATTCGGAATATGCAAGCTACTTCCAGCGGTAAAGCTATTTAAACTGAAATCGGAAATTTCTCTTTCCTTTTGTTGGAAAAAGAAACCCTGGATTTGGTTCCCAGACATTGTTCAAGACATCCAGTTTCTTTTCATTAGACAAGTCTTTTCCTACGTAAACTCCAATATCATAAGCGTGTGGTTCACTGGAACTTGAAGATGTTGATGCTTCCGGAATCAGAACAATACACTTATCACTTCTAAATGATTCACCAGGCACGTCAACATTATTGAGTGATGTCGATGTGCATTCAATATCAGCCGAGTTTTCACAGGGGGATGTGAAACTAGTTTCGGGAAGAACGTTTGCGACAACATCGTCACGCTGCGGCTACGAAGAAACATTTGGCAATGTGAAATTTTCACTAACCTCACGAGAATCATTACCGGTACGCGACTTTTTGCTAAAAAATTGAGTTTTGCAGTCGCTTAGACAAATCAAAGAACCCGGAACGATAATGTGAAGTTTCTATTTAAAAATATGAACTGCCAAATGCACAAAACGTTAAACGAACGTTCCACAACAAAATCTCAACTCAGACTAATGGGCGAATACCTCTCGACAATGTATAATATTTCACATCTGCACTGCAGAACTGTCAAAACAATATGTTTCACAACAAGTAAGTTTATATGGTGTCGGCCTTATTTTATTACAAGGTCGGTATTATTATCGTACCTTCTTAACAAGCGGTACGGCTTTGTGCTCCTTTCTCTCTTTCAGTAGACAAGGAGGGGTATATGCTTTGACACTCACCGCGCCAGTGAGAGCACTGCCGCGTTCTCAGAATGCTGAATGACAGCTACTTGTGTCCCACGTGGACTGATGTACTGTAGGTGCTGCAGCACCAAGTACAGGGATTATATTATTGAAGAAGGGGAGGGCGGACTGTACCTTATGTCGATAGATTTTGTTACTCTGACAGTGAGAAATTAGAGGAGAGAAAACGATTATGGATTTTTAAAAAGATACTCAAATATAAATATGTCAATTTTTATTTTATATAATATTAAAAAAAGTGATTAAACGTTCAAGGGGGGGGTTCAAACCCGGTAACCCCCCTTGTGTACACATCTGTCCACGCTACATAAGACTAGTGAAAACCTGATCATTAATGGATTTGCGGAAGGTAAACGAACATCATTTACAGTTGACACGGGCGCTACAGTGTCAGTTGTATGCCCTGACTTAATCAGCAACCGACAGCCTCAAATTAGCTCTTGTACAATACAGACTGTGACTGAAAGCCCCATCAATGTGTTAGGAAAGATAGACGTACATGTACGTCTGGGTCTTCTCGAGTTTAGCCACCAAATGCTTGTTGCAGACATTGTTGATGAAGTGATTCTTGGGACAGACATTATGAATGCCTACTGATTTGTTGTGGATTTAAGAGAGAATGTCCTGAAGGTTGGACAAGAGAAGATAAAGCTTTGCATGGCAAAAATGTTAGGGTCTGCAAACCATTCAATCAAGCAAGTGGCATTGGCCGAAGAAGAAATCAACAGGTCTGGTCAAGAGGAACTTTTCTATTCTAGGCGGAAATGGAAGAAGAACTAGCAGAGGAAGTACACATACGTGAAACAGCAAAGAAGTGGCTGGAAAGCCAACTATGGGTGTCAAAGAAAAACCCTTGTTTGTTCCTGAGTTAATAGAAGCGCCCAGGGGAAAATTTGCTGAAGATGAAGTTACGCAAGAGGTTGTTGACGAGATCCAATCAGACTTCGATCAGCCAGTAGTGTTTAGGTCATCAGTACATGATGCAACAGGAGTGATTCCAGCAAAACTAGCGTTTGAGCGGAAGACTCGTATTCCTGGGAACTTGATGTTCGGATCACACGAGACCGAATTCGAAGGACGGGAGAATTATCTTTCACAAGGACGTCCACCTAGATCGCCTGGCCAAGTATTACTTCAGAGACGGTTTGCCAGTTCGGGACGAACAAGCTTAAGGAGGGGGCAGTGTTGCGAGAAGCATACCGAACAATCCAGAACTTTCTCCACTCCCCCCGTCCAGTGTGGCAGCTGTGCGTCATTCAAGTAGACGATTCTGGTGAGTTCCAGGAACTGCGCATTAAGCAGCCAGCATGCAGTTAAGGAGGGAAAGCTGTACTTGGCCTCAGCACAGCATATATAAAGCCATAGCTGCCGGGGTTGTCAGTTAGTTACGTGAGCGACTTCCGCTAGAGTGGATTGAGTGCTTGTCAAAGTGAAGACTGTGTAAGACTCTATTAGTAGACATTGTTTATTGCGTGTGAACAATTTTCATTTGATTTGTTATAAGAGACTGTGTTGTTAATTACGAACTGTTTAACTGTGAGAATTAAAGCTGGTGATTAGTGACTTAATTGGTGTCTTGTACTTATTTTGTTTTCCACTGTACCTACGACGATCGAGTAGACCATCGTAACAATATGTTTACAAATAAAACATTTGTCTGTATACGAATAACAATGAAGAATATCTACACAAAGCTAATACTGTATGATTATCAGTTTTCCTTTGGGGCATAACAACTCACTACATAGTTGCAAAAAATATTGGAGAAAGCAAGTGAATACAAAGAGCAAGAACACTGATAAAAAACCGTACTGACTTAATGTCTACTCATCACTCGCACGCAAGATAACAAAACTCATTTAAAACAGCATGCACTGTTTTGAAACACCAAGATAAGAGACCGCATAGACTAAACATCCGTCGCCAACTAAAGCATAATGAACACGGAGAGTCAGTGGCGGCGATAAGGCCCCCGCAGACCCTGCCGCACGGGAGGGACCCGGCCGGGAAATAAATTAAAATGGGCTCCAACACCGGAAAAAATAAACACAAAATTTAATCACCGGCACGATTTAATCAATTTGAGTTTACTAAACGATCTTTCACAAAAACCCACAGACACTAGTAATGTACGAAAATTTGTTAAAAGCTGATGCTAGTGCTTTGTAGGCTTCTAATCCCATTGAAGAAATGTATTGTAGCAGGTCCTGAGGTGTAAAGTCCATATGTTCTCCATTAACTTTTCCCCTTTTTAGTAAAAGTATGACATCTTTGAACAAAAGTAAAAGCACGGTTTAGATCATGTGAATACAGTTTTGTCAGCACTGTGCACTTAATATTGATTTGTGAAAGCTGTTCCTTAAAATGTATATCCCCATCATCATTACGTACTCCTCAAATTTATAGAGGAACACAAAGCATTTTTTATGTTAGAGAAACGGCTTGAAATTCAACTGAGTTTGTCCAAAATTTCTATTAGAGAACGTCGCATTTCTTGCCGAACGGTTAATGTAGAATCGTCTGCATACTCCCCTGGCATCATGCGCTTCCTTCTTATCCTTTCTGTGATACTGACACCCCCATTCATTACATACCTGCTCTGCCTTATTAATGACATTGTCACACAGCTCATTCCTCCAAACATTTAATTTGTCCGTTAGCGTCTCCAGAAGTGTCAATGCTTGAATAAAGCTTAGTCATTTGGTCTGCAAGATTTGTCCATAGAAGAAAGAATATCTGTCCAGAAAAAGAGCAAGGTCACAAAATTAAAGTTTTCTATCACATTAATTATGAATGTTGCATCTTCCCTCGTATCAATGGTTTCAGTCTGTGTATCCTTCAGATTCTCCAGTGCAGCGATCACTTCATCCAGCTGAATGGATATTGCTTTCACCAAAACTGGTTTTGAACTCCACCTGGTTACCACTATGTCCTTTTAGAGTAATACTTACAAAGTCTCTAAGAACACTCCATCTATGAGTGGAACAGGAAAAGAAGGTGAATAGACATTCTACTGTCCCAAAAAATATCACTGCCTGAACATTTACATAAGCTGCATGAACTCCAACCAAGTTAAGTGAATGGTTATCACAGGGAACAAACACAGCTAGTGCATGGAAATCTAATATTCTCTTCTGAACTCCTGCATGGATACCAGCCATTGTTGCTTGATTGTCATACGACTGACCTCTGCAATCGCTAAGATTCAATCCATCTCTCTCAGGCTTACTTGTAACCATAGGCGAAGTTACATGGAGGCAGTGCCTACCCTAAAAAATTCTGTAGAATAGAAATTATAAATACGTATGACCTACATAACGTAAAGATTATACATTGTTACTGTGACTGTCGAGATTCGGCATAGCTCATTTAAAGCGAATGAGGCAACGTGAACTTGCCTCAGCGTTATTTGTGTACATTGATGTAAGCAATGTGCTGGCATGATACGGAAGTGCGGGGGAGGGGGATTGTCCCGCGCTGTACACAGAGCGTTGAGGCATGTCTCACTTCTGTGATGCAAAAAATAAGTTAAAGCGCGCTGTCTTGTTTATAAGCGTGTTTATTTTATTCGCCACTGCTTGTAACATCTTCTGCCCTCCGCTGTTTCCACTTCTAAAGGAATAAAATCTATAAAGGCTTCCTTAATATCAACAGAACTGCGTATGATTTCAACAAATCTTATAATCTGATACATTTGTTCTACATGTGCAGCATCTGGTGTTGTGTCAAATATAACACTAAAGTACGTCGCCTTCTTACATGCAGTAATAATATATTTGCGCACTCTGTCTCCTAACAGGCTTATTATTTCTTTTTGAATGGTTGGCAAAAGATACGGTATACACCCAGATTTAAGAGAGACTGAACACAAATGAGATCTCATGACAGAGTTAAATTTAGCCAAGTATTTTAGCAAAGCCAGATAGTTTCTGGAATTTGGATCGTTATTAATTGACTCTCGATGTCCTCTCAGTACCAAATTTTGTTATGCAAGAGTTTGTACTCTGGCAGTGACCTGTTCAAAGATTTCTTTCCATGAGTTAGCTGCTTTACTCATTTGTTCCTAAAGTAGATCATCAATAAGTTCCCCTTTGTTTAAAGAACGTTCCAATTCCTTCCATTCCAAAAACGCAGAGCAATGAGCAGGACAATTTTCATGATCCTGAATATGGGGATTTAACTTTTGCCACGGCGAAAATCCATTTTCACTATTGAAATGGCTTCTTTGATAGCTTTTTTGTAGAATTAAAGCCGAACAAAATCAAAATAGATTTTTTTAGTTGGAGAAAAACACATCCAAGTGCGATTTACCTTATCATAATGAACTGTAATTATGATGCTTGAGTATAAATAGACTAATACTGTTTATCACGTGAGGTTTATGACAACGGACAAGCTGGTTGGTTGTGCTTCTTTCATGAAAGGAATAGTGATATAAAAGATACAAGTTGTTTGTAGTTTTATAAACTGAAAACAATTTTTTCAAGTCTATGCTCAATTTTTTCCTGCCCTCCTGGCTATGCTGTCCGGGGCAGCTGCCCTCTTGGCCCCCCCTAGCTACGCCTCTGGCTATAGCCCAAGCCATGTAGTGAAGAAGAAGAAGAACCATACACATAAATAAATCTCATACAATAACATTCTACAAGTGTATTCACAATCAACAAATACTGTTTATTTTTCAAAATGTTCAACATTTGATTACACAGTAATAAGAAAATGCATATACTCTGTACACGTATGGTATTAACTGGTACAATGTTACATATTAAATTTAATCCCAGAAATCAGATGAATGATGACTGTCCACTTGTATTGCAGCAGAAATACTGCTTTCACTTTCTGATGAGTTATTTCCTGAAGTATTTAGTTCTCTAATTATATCACTTCCTGACGTAATAGAAGACGCACACACTGGCTGCATTTCTTGTACTGCAGCACCACCTTCAAAATTAAAGGAAACACTTAATGTTATTATACATCATTTTCCTTCAAATAATATAAATGAATTAATATAAGAAGCTTATAAATATTACATAAAAGATTAGGTAGCAATACTAGTATATTATATAACATTTGTTTATAAATTTAAAATTCTAAAATATTATTAACCATTTATAATGCACCAAATTATATATTATAAATTTTAAATAGGTTTTATTCACATCAACTGCTTAAGTATGTCAATATTAATTTATTAAATAAGGTTTATAGATTAAACAGTGATTATGCTTAAAAAAAAAAGTAAAACTGTGATCTGAGGAAAGCAATTTTTCAGCAGATCCAAAACTACATATACACCAGACAGTAAGAAACAATTTATTTATTAACTCCCCAGTCTTTTTAACATACAGTGCAGATCTTTCAGATTAGCATCACGTGGTCATTCAAAAAGGTTACGTATTAACATATGTGATGTTGACTGTACAGATAAATTATGGATTCTTGTCTTTTACGTTTTCAATTGAATTGAATTTTTATAAGAGATATTCAGAAAGGAAAGGTACCTGCCTGCAAAATAAATTATTTTTTCATGTCTAGTATTCTTACGACAATCTACCTAACCTGATGCTGTAAATCCACACTTCAATCTGCTGTAGCTATTATTTAGATAACTTTATTAAAATTACCAGCAATGTTACAGACTATTCTCAGGACATGATAATTACTACATGGTTCACATGAAGACCTGGTAGAGTGCTAAGAGTGCCTGTTCTCTGAGCTGAGCACTCATACCCATAGGCGTGTACAGGGCGATTACAATGGGGGGACCATTATACCGGGGGGATATGGAATACCTTCAGTAAAACACTCTATAAAAATGGTCTACTACGCCCCTGCCTAGACTGAAATCACTCTTACATGTAATTTTATGTTAGTGTATTTTTATGTAAAACATCATTTTTCACTGTCTTTTCTCATCTTTTAATTTTTCTGATTGAATTTGGCTTTTTTTGAAATCCAATGGGGGGGACCAAGGTCCCTCTGGTCCTGAGCGCCCACACTGGTACCCCCGCTTATTCATGCATTGTTGAACATGTTTGTCTACCCTCTGTTTGTCACTCCCTAGTGCCAACACTACTAATCTGATTTTAATGATACTTGTTATAAGCCATTGTTAGAGGTAATAACAGAGGATTAAGTATAGTTACAGCATATCAAATAAAGGCATGGTCACTAGATTTCAGCAATAAGTTTTTGTTCTCACAGAAAAAGAAAGTCACAAAAAATGGATCACAGATTTATATGATATTAATAAGAATGTTGTGCGGTGTACAGCACATCAGTTTTATGATCACAGAAAATGTATGACTTGTGAAAAAGTAAACAATTTTTTAAGAGAAAAAAGAGGTTTTACAGTAGGACATGATCCTATGTGGAAGATTTTGAAGCTCGGGTCCAAGTTTAAAAAACGTAATGATGAAAGACAGCTTTTAATGGAGCAAAATGACACTGTTGCAGGAAGAATAACATTCCTATAAAAAAATGTAATATATGTTGACACAACACGTTGAGAGCAAGGAAATTCGCGTTGAGAGTTGCTTGGGGAACGTAGCTTAACAAATCAATTTGTATGGGTTCCCTGCTATTTTCAGATGACAGTTCTTTTTCAAGAAAATGAAGTTGATTTACAAAGAGCTATGTTTCAATTACAAGAAGTAGTAAGGGAGCACTCACTGACAATTTCAGTGAAAAAGTCTAAAACCATAGCCTTTAAAGGTAAGTATCCAGTGAAGACTAAGATAGTTATAAACAACACCACTTTAGAACAAGTGAGCCATTTTAAATATCTCAGATGTGCAGTAAGCTATGAGTCTGAATATGATATAAAAGAGAAGATAAATAATTTTAGGAATATTTGTGGTAGAATCCATAGAAATCTTAGAAATAAAACAAGGATTAATTTTATAAGACAATTGCAATACCCACATTAACGTATGCGAGTGAGACGTGGGTCATGACAAAAAAGGAATGCGGCAAGATTCAGAGTGTTGAAATGCAGTTTCTTCGAAGTACATTAAACTATAAATTGGAAGATAGAATAAGGAATGAAGATATCAGAGCAGAACTCAAAGTAGAGGACATAAATGAAATTATTTCAGCTTACAGAAGACAATGGTAGAATCATCTGCAAAGGATCAATTGCTGAAAGCAGCACTGAACTATAAAGCCACTGGTAGAAGGGACGTGGGTTGTCCAAGGATGAGATGGGTGCCGGAACAGGTTTATATAACCTAATCCTTGAAGTGAAGAAGAAGATAAAAAATGTATACTTTAAGGCAGGAACTCTTTCAGCAGCCAATAATTTAACTAGATGAAACTTGGGTCAACCAGAACCATACAAAGTATATGGCACGATTGCATGAACAAAAGTGTTTTTTATGTTCCAGTTGGGAAGGGCTCTAGATATGTCATATTGGTTCAGCACAACGTGACTTTCTGAATGAGCACAGCTGGTCTTCCAGTCAAAGAGCCCGGATGATTGTCACACAGAAATGAAATTTGTACAGAGCTGCGTGTAGACATACTATGAGGATTAGAGGAGAGCTGTATTATTGTTATGGACTGCTCAAAACTTAAGGAAAAAACACTATCACAAAAAAAAGATTATAGTATGGCTGACCTCACAATCCAAGTCACATGGCCACAGAACTGTTGAATATCATGAGATAGCACAGAGGCTATAATGTGCGACTTACCATAATAAGCTTCAAGGTCACACAGTAGAAACACCTCTTTCTCACCCCTCGCCCGCCAGTGTTGTCACACATTACACTTGGTTATGAGTATGCATCAGTGGGGAGGGGACGTCTCTTGCAAACACTTCACATCCATTGACAAGTCATTCCACTTGTCACCTTGCTACTGTGTTAACCATCTCCGTCTTCTCTACATTACCCATGTACATATTATATTCAGTAGTTCTAGGATTACGTGTGTAAAGTTTTTAGTAATTATTTTTATTACATTGTATTATTGTTGTTATTTGACACTCATGTAAGGTCTATTCACGATAAATGATGATAATAATTTTCAAATTGTTGAGGCTCTTCAAACTCCTACAGTGTCATCAAATACAAGAAGAACATCTGGTAAAAAGGACTTAGGGAAGCTAGGTAAACATATCGTGGCCAATTTTTATAACTTTTTACAGAGTCTAGTGCATGGTACAAAGAAAGCTGAAAATTTTAATTTTAAAAAAGTTCAAGAGTTGACTGCCGAAGCTTGTGGAGCAATTCAATTGACAGTTCAAGGCATAAAACAAGACGTTGTTATGTGTGAAGGAAATGAACCCAAGTTTGGTATGCTGTGGAAGCATTTTAAAAAGAAGCTGACAATAACAAATATGGACAACTTCAACAAAGATGTTGTGCGAAGATGTGTTTTTAGTTTTTATGAATGTGAATATCCAACATCAGGAAAAATCCAGCAGCAGTTGGCTGAACAAATAAATTTTAGGGGTTCCAAGAAATCAGTGCAGTGAATTTTGAAACAAATTGGATGTAAATATAAATATCGGTATGGAGAACCATACATGACTTCCATATTCTAAGATTTATATTTAAAATCATTTTCGAAATGAAATATTACCATAGAAACTACTTCTTTCTACTTACTGCTTCAGCCTTAACCACAGTACTGTGGTCACTAACGTATACCACCTCACGTTATCGCACTCGATTTTCACTGATGATGGAAGTCGACGGCATTGCTGAAACGTCTGGTTTTGTAGAAAACATTGGACTACGGCCAAATATCCCGGGAAGGGATTTTAACAAAAACTACTTCTTTGTTGCCGATAACGTTGTACACATATATATAAAATATATGCATAAACTTAATGGCTTGTATAAGTTAATGATTGATCTCCATTAAGTAGTGCTCAAGTTTCCAAAGTTTTAATATTATGATGTCCGTAATTAAAACATCAGAGCAGGTTTAGTGTGAATGAGGGTACACTGTGGACAAAAATTTTCAACATTTCCTATTGAGCGTTGCTTACAGTAAAGCTGCGAATCTACAGTGTATGTTTCACAGAACAAACACGCGAAAAAGAAGGAGCGCTCCGAAGTCACTCATGGACCCTCAGCATCTTGCAGAGGGTTCATTCCCTAAAGACGAAAAGTCTGTCTATGAATCGTTCCTCTGTAAACACGTGCAGTTACATTGCCCAGCGATCCACAGGAAGCAAATTGACGTCCATTTTTTTGGCTTCCACGCATTATGTTGGTGTGGGTTTCGGCACTTTCCATTTAAAAAGCGTGCAAATGTAAGAAAATAAACATGAGTGAGGCCAGAAATAACATGAATTGTGAGTGTGTGTGTGTCTTACCTGCCTTTTTATTGCTGTAGGCATAATAATAAAATGGAAACGTAAACATTACATAACTGAGATATGGTTACCTGCCACGAACGATATATTATTTTATACATGGAGGAGTTCAGTGACATACACACGTACAGAAGAATTATATATATAAAGATATTAACTCATACATAATTTACATTAAAATGAAAAAATTATAATTTTATTGCCTGGCAACAAAATTATTTTATTTTTAACAATTACCATTGTTTCAAAAAGTTTAAATGAATTTTCAAGTACTTTACTGTTGTTAAAACGTAAAATGTTGCAGGTAAACTACCCCTTCCCCTTAACCGATCTTCACCAAAATCGAAAGTCCTTGAGACCTCTACAATTCAGGGACGTATGCAAAACATTATTTGATTCTGTGTGAATTTGCGGCTGTTATCGTTTGCCATAGAAAATACGCTTGATAGAAAAACGTTGCAGGTAAACTACCCCTTCCCCTTAACCGATCTTCACCAAAAACAATAGGTCTTGAGTACTCTACAAATCAGGGCTGTATGCAAAACATTATTTGATTCTGTTTGAATTTGCGGCTATTATCGTTTGCCATAGAGAATACCCTTGTTAAAAAAACGTTGCTGGTAAACTACCCCTTTCCCTTAACCGATCTTCACCAAAAACAATAGGTCTTGAGAACTCTACAATTTAGGGCTGTATGCAAATAATCTTTTGATTCTGTTTGAATTTGCGGCTGTTATCATTTGCCATAGGAAATACCCTTGTTAAAACATAAAACGTTACAGGTAAACTACCCCATTCCCTTAACCAATCTTCACCAAAAACAATAGGTCTTGAGAACTCTACAATTCAGGGCTGTATGCGAAACATTATTTAATTCTGTTTGAATTTGCGGCTGTTATCGTTTGCCAAAAAAAAAAAAATTCCCTTGATAAAAAAAGCCGTTGCAGGTAAACTACCCCTTTCCCTCAACCGATCTTCAACAAAAACAATAGGTCGTGAGTACTCTACAAATCAGGGCTGTATGCAAAAAATTATTTGATTCTGTTTGAATTTGCGGCAGTTATCGTTTGCCATAGAAAAAAAATCTACACACAGACAGACACTTTTCGGAAAATGACTTTTACTTCCATATTCCTTAAGGAATGGAAGTATGGTGATGGCAAAAAAACTCGTGTTCGAGATCAATGCAGATTCTGATTGTACTACACTCAAAACATGAAAAAAAGTCGTTTTCCGAAAAGTGTCTGTGTGTGTGTCTGTCTGTGTGTAGATTTTTTTTTGGCAAACGATAACTGCCGCAAATTCAAACAGAATCAAATAATTTTTTGCATACAGCCCTGAATTGTAGAGTTCTCAAGACCTATTGTTCTTGGTAAAGATCGGTTAAGGGAAAGGGGTAGTTTACCTGTGACGTTTTATGTTTTAACAAGGGTATTTCCTATGGCAAACGGTAACAGCCGCAAATTCAAACAGAATCAAAAGATTATTTGCATACAGCCCTAAATTGTAGAGTTCTGAAGACCTATTGTTTTTGGTGAAGATCGGTTGAGGGAAAGGGGTAGTTTACCTGCAACGTTTTTCTAACAAGGGTAATTTTTTTTTTGCAAACGATAACAGCCGCAAATTCAAACAGAATCAAATAATGTTTTGCATACAGCCCTGATTTGTAGAGTACTCAAGACCTATTGTTTTTGGTGAATATCGGTTAAGGGAAAGGGGTAGTTTACCTGCAACGTTTTTTTATCAAGCGTATTTTCTACGGCAAACGATAACAGCCGCAAATTCAAACAGAATCAAATAAGTTTTTGCATACCTCCCTGAATTGTAGAGGACTCAAGGACTTTCGATTTTGGTGAAGATCGGTTAAGGGGAAGGGGTAGTTTACCTGCAACCTTTTACGTTTTAACAAGAGTAAAGTACTTGAAAATTTATTTAAACTTTTTGAAACAATGGTAATTGTTAAAATATCGGTATGGAGAACCATACATGACTTCCATATTCTAAGATTTATATTTAAAATCATTTTCGAAATGAAATATTACCATAGAAACTACTTCTTTCTACTTACTGCTTCAGCCTTAACCACAGTACTGTGGTCACTAACGTATACCACCTCACGTTATCGCACTCGATTTTCACTGATGATGAAAGTCGATGGCATTGCCGAAATGTCTGGTTTTGTAGAAAACATTGGACTACGGCCAAATATCCCGGGAAGGAATTTTAACAAAAACTACTTCTTTGTTGCCGATAACGTTGTACACATATATATCAGTGGCGAAGTTACATGGAGGCAATGCCTACCCTAAAAAATTCTGTAGAATAAAAATTATAAATACGTATGAACTACATAACGTAAAGATTATACATTGTTACTGCGACTGTCAAATTTATTAAACCGAAACGTGCTTTATTGAGCGACCGCTAGATGGTGACAGGTGAGATTCGGCATAGTTCGTTTAAAGCGAATGAGGCAACCTGAACTTGCCTCAGCGTTTTTTGTATACATCGTATGTAAGCAATGTAGTGGTGTGATAGGGAAGTGTAGGGAGGGGGGATTGTCCCGCGCTGTACACATAGAGCGTTGAGGCATGCCTCACTTCTGTGGTCCAAACAGTTAAGTTAAAGCGCCTGTGTTGTTTCTAAGTGTTTATTTTATGCAATTATTAAAAGTGTCACTGTTATTCCGCTGGACTAATGTTATTTGTAACATTAAACATATATATAGAAACTAATCAAGTTTAAAAATTTGAAGTTCAATCAGTTGTATTATTGTGTATGACTAATACAAGGATTGTTCAATAGAAACACGTATAGAGCCGTAAAGCATTTTTTATTCAACGATTTTAAAAGAAGTCTCCAATAACATTAAGACATGAGTTCCACTGTTGCGCTAACCTGTAGATTCCCTGCTAGTAAAATTCTTACGGCTGTTTGTTAAACCATTCGGTTACAGCAAACTCTACCTCAGCGTCCGATTTGAACCAAACCACCGTCCTTTTAGTGAATCCTTAAACAAAATTTAAGATAAGATTTTTGCCTACCCATTCATTAACTACTAGCTTTGCCAGTAAGCAAATTGATGTCCATTTTTTCGGCTTGCACGCGTTATGTTGGTGTGGGTTTCGGCACTTTCCATTTAAAAAGCGTGCAAATGTAAGAAAATAAACATGAGTGAGGCCAGAAATAACGTGAATTGTGTGAGTGTGTGTGTGTGTGTGTCTTACCTGCCTTTTTATTGCTGTATTAAATGAAAAATATTATATTACATTAAAATGAAAAAATTATAATTTTATTGCCTGGCAACAAAATTATTTTATTTTACTTCCATATTCCTTAAGGAATGGAAGTATGGTGATGGCAAAAAAAATCGTGTTCGAGATTATTGCAGATTCTGATTGTACTACACTCAAAACATGAAAAAAAGATAAACATTCCTAATAATCTGGGCGATGTCGTGGTAGATCTGAACAGTTTAACTGATAGAATTTACCCTAACGTTCACCAAACTGAAGAAAATTGTGCATCATGGCTGCGAGAAAGAGCAATTCTTACTGCAAGAAACGATGACGCCAACAGCATCAACAACATTTTACTTAAAAAGTTGCTCACTGCTGAGGTAAAATATGAATCCGTGGACACTGTACTGCAGGTCGATGATGCTGTAAATTATCCCATAGAGTTCCTTAACACCCTCCACCCACCAGGAATACCACCTCACATATTGTACCTCAAAGTTGGCGCTCCAATTATTTTATTGTGCAATCTCAACCCTCCGAAACTATGCAACGGCACTAGGCTACAGGTGAAGGCTTTACATAAACACGTAATCGAAGCCACCATTTTTACTGGTATTTATCAAGGAGAAACGGTTTTCATTCCGCGAATTCCTTTGATACCTTCGGATTACCAGTTTGAATTTAAACGTTTGCAATATCCAGTTAAGTTATGTTACACAATGACAATTAATAAAGCGCAAGGTCAAACATTGAAAATAGTTGGTGTTGATCTCAGGAATGATTGTTTTTCGTTTTTCACATGGCCAGTTATATGTGGCGTGTTCCAGGGTTACCTCACCTAACGGCTTAGTTATGCTCCAGCCAGAAAAAAAAAAACAAAAATATTGTTTACATGGAAGTTTTAAAATAAATAATTAAAATAAAATAAAATAATCAGTCATTATTTAATACACAAATAACGAACCTCGCGCGTTGTTGAGGCAACTATATTCACTGGCTGTGGTTCTGGAGAAACAGTTTTCATACCTCGCATTCCTTTGATCCCGTCAGACTACCATTTTCAGTTTAAAAGACTACAATTTCCCATCAAAGTCTGTTTTGCAATGACAATCAACAAAGCTCAAGGACAGTCTTTGAAAATGGCTGGCGTAGATCTGAGGGAAGACTGTTTCTCTCATGGCCAGTTGTACGTTGCCTGTTCAAGAGTTAGCACTCCTGACAGTCTGGTTATTCTTCAGCCAGAAGGAAAAACTAAAAACTTTGTGTACAAAGAAGTTCTTTAAGGATCCGATGATTAGTTCTTCATTACAAGTTCATAAATTGAAGAAAAATCTGAAATGTTTTCATACTCAACACAACTTCATATAACAAAAATGTTTGTTTATTTTAAATAAAATACATAAGAGGTTTTAATTATTTATTTATAAGAAACCTACTTTAATTGAACTTTATTAATTAAATAAGATTTTCATTACGTACAACGTGAAACTCCGTAGCAAAGCACGGGTATTTTGCTAGTTACTTATAAAATTCGAAACATAACACAAAAATGATATAACGACAAAACAGAGGAAAGGAGAGGATTTATTTCTCTCTTTATTCATAATAGGATGAGGTGTGTGTGTGTGTTTTCTATTGTATGGAGTGGCCTAGCTAGGCTTTTTGGCGCCCGGGGCAAGGGGATCGTCGGCCGCCTCACCTTCACAATTAAAGGGGGACAAAAGAGCAGAAATGAAGGCTCATACATGTGAACAAAGTACTTAATAAATGCAAATGTGTAGATTTTTGTATGACAGCACGTCTAGCAAGTGTCTTAACAATATTTGTTAAGTCAAAATTAGGAAATGGACAAAATGGATACAACCAGAATTTAATAAACAAATTACATAGGCAGATCCAAAACAAAAACAACAAACCACAAAACAAAAACAACACACAACAAAACAAATACATCACATTCACATACTACAACTCTAACACACAGAATCGCCAACACTTTCAGAAAATACAACTACAAAATAGCATACAGAACCAATAACACCATCAAAAACTACCTCAACGGCACAAACAAAAAAACTGACATATACAACAAAACAGGAGTATATAAATTAAAATGCAACGAATGCGAAAAATTCTACATAGGCCAGACAGGAAGATCTTTTTCATCCAGATTTTATGAACAAACCAAAGCAATCACCAATAATAACATACAATCCACATTTGCCACACACATCCTGACAAAAAACCACAGTTACACCAATATAAAAAACAACCTTGAAATTTTACACTTCCTACCCAAAAGTCATAAACTTAACACCACAGAACAATTTGAAATATACAAACACAACCCAACAACATACTCAATGACCAATTACAATTCAAATCAAACACACTATTTGACACAGTAATAAACAACACCACAACAATTCAAACTCCAGCGCCAATCCCCTCCACCTCCACCCACACACAACCTGTTAACTAAAAACTGTTATACATAAAACTACCGACAGTTTGCGCATATCCAAACTCACTGAAGAAGGAGCACACCACTCCGAAACGACATATGAGAAAATACAAGTAGGTTCACAGTGAAAGTACCAGCAATACTAATAATTATTATAGTAGTGAACAAAGAAGTGATGAACATTCAAATTAGTATAATATTTCTAGTTTCTCGCTATGATTCCCTCCTCAGTGAACATTTGGAAAATGAAAAGTCCAGAGCAAAATACCTTCACCATGATGTTCAAAATCAAATTATTTGCTTACTAGGAAGATCAGTACTAAATTCCTTACTAAAAAAATTCACTCTGCTCCATTTTTTTCTATTATTGTTGATAGTACACAGGACATTTCAAAAACAGATGAAATGACTGTTGTAATCAGACATGTTAATTTAACAGAAGAAAGCCCTGGGAAAAATAAAATTGTAATAAATGAATCTGTTTTGGGATTCACAGAGATAAGTGACGTCAGTAGCAAGGGATTTGAGAACAAGATTTTGGACATTTTAAAAACAAATGATGTAGATATTGTAACAGTACATATCTTCACCATAAATTTAACAACCAAAATAAAGAATGAAACACTCACAAACTAACACCAGAACACCTAAAAAAGGGATGATAAATAAATAACTGTGTACTAAGTGTTATATCCGGTTCAAGAACTAAGTAAAACAATTAATATAATGAACTCAGTAAACGAAGAATAATAAATAGTGATAAAGAAGAAAATATAGAAGACAACATAATAATGTGATTAACCAAATGACCCAATAGATATGGTAAGTGAGAGGACAAAACTAAAGTATGATGACATTCAGCATTAACAAAAGACTGAAGAGAATCTAAAAAAACACAAGTAAAGTAACAAACGAAGAAGAATGAACAAATATGTCAGATAATGTGCCTATAATATGTACTAACAGAGCACGAAACAAATACAACAAGGAATCAATCTACAGAAATAAGAAACAGCAAAGAGACACAGACATAGACAAACTATTACCAAAGACAAAACACGACAAAAACTCTTTATTCTAATAAAAGAATATAATTAATTAAACAAATCAAAACCATGAAAGAGAATCATGGATGATAAGAATGAATTAAGTATCTTAGTAAGAATAATATACCATGCATGCTTTTAATACAGGCAAATCCAAGTAAGATAACTAAAAGATAACCTAGTTATCACCTGTAGACAGGTAGAAATCATAAAGAAATAATAAATAATAATTAACAAGGGTAAAAGTGTCAAATAATAACCTGTAAAACATTGAAACCAGAAAGCCAAAACATAGACCATTGTTGTCAGACAAGGGGTCCCAGGTAACCTCAACTCAGTTACAAATCAGCTTGTAATTAGCATAAGTTAAGACTAAAACAATGTAAACTAGTGTCAGTTATACAATAATGAAAGGAGACATTATAAAGATGAACCTAGTGATACAATTTTATTAATTAAAAGTGGTATGTGTGGTGTTTAATACAAATACACAGACTGAAATTGGACAGAAAGTTGTACACATTAAACACACAGAGAATTTCTATAATATTGTAAACCAGTAAAGAACAATGACATAAATGTGCAATACAATATGTATTACCACTATTATAGTATAGAAGGATTATAATGAAATGTTAATTTAACCAGAATTAAGGAAAATGAAGGAAACTGTCTGACCACACTAGATGCAAGAAGTATTAGTGAATTATTATCAATATCACATGTAATTATAAGAGGCTAACCATTGTAAAACAACCTTTAAACTGTAAAGACTATTTAGACCTAAAAGAACCACTTAAAATTGGGTATATCATGAATTCTGAATTAAATCATAATGACACATGGCATACTAAGACTATGAACAATAAATGAGACTAAAAACAAGAAAATAATTGTATTCTAATGAAAACTAAGCTGTCCAGAAGTTGTAATGGACATCTTAGAATGTCTGTATCACTGTAAGAAAGTGAACAGAACAAATTATATCAGTAAACAAAGTGAATCAAACTGACCATGCTCTAGGCCATAGAAAGTATGGATCAAATATTGTAATTTTATTAATATTAGACAATCATTATACTAGATATAATCATAAAGGGACTTGAAAAGAACCATATGATTGAAATGTAATCATCATTTGGTCAATTTTAGTAATTAATCATATAAAAAAAATAAGAAATATGTAATAGTCATAAGTAAGGAATTAACTTTCTTATTATCAAACTCACACGTCTTGTGAGGACTTATTTTAAAGAACAAATCAATTATTATAACATGGTGTGGTTACATTAAGCATTACTCATATAACAAGGACGTTAAACCAATTTTGAAGGAATTATATTTATTTTGGGAAAAACGAGAAGGCAACAAACAAAACTCTCCACCCCAAAGTCGCTAACAATTTTGGCAAAAATCAATTAATTGCGAGGGGAGTGACCTCGTTGGATAGAATGGCAGCTTTTTAAATCAATGGGATCGATCAAAATCGACCGGGGGGGGGTATGCGATCCTAAAATTGGAACAGCGAAGAAGCACAAAATGACATTCATTCTATCTCACACTAGTGAAGCGAGACGACGGCAAATTTCTGTGAGCGAAAACAGTCGTTTTCAAGATATCAGCTGTGCGGTAGTAAATGTAAACAGTGGGCATAACCTAACCCCAAAAAGTTTTAGTGTCGAGTGCATCGATATAACGCTTATATTATAGCGTATTAATTGCAGAGTGCACAATAAAGCTGCAAATAACAGTGAATTAACAGGAAGTATGGTGTTAATTAATTATTAATGAAGATTAATTAAAAAACAGATATTTTAAGATTTTTCATTTCTTAGCAAAATAACAAAATAAATCACAGTCATTCACAAACATTAAGAAACCATATACAAATATTTTATCCAAATAAATAATAACTTTTTTATCAATGTTACAAAATCGAATCACTTAGAAGGATAAACAATGAGAAGCAGTAACTCGAAGAGAGGTTATTTGAACTTCTAATTTCGACTGCTATACTAATTAAACAGTTAACTCACATTGTGATGAACACTAATGAAGTAACCAATCATAATTAATTGAATAACCAGAGTGACACATGAAATGGACATGATTATAATTAATAAATGTTAAGTGAACTTGTAATTTAACTCCCAATGTATTTTACGATGTATAGGTTAAGTAAATATCACTATAATATTGACGACTCGGAACACTAAGTTTTTTATAAGTAAAAACGTAAAGTTTTACCTTACAGCCTGTAGGGTAAAACTTTACGTTTTTACTTATAAAAAACTTAGTGTTCCGAGTCGTCAATATTATAGTGATATTTAGTTAAGTAACGGAAACGTCATGGACAACGAAATCCAAGAGTATAGGTTAAGGCGTTACTTGAATTTAGAATAGTGAATACTTGTAGTAGTTCAGTAGAACTGACTTAACTTAATGTTGACAAGAGTCAATTTCAGAACCACAGTTTCATAATAGTGGAATCTTTATTAACATTGTTTTTTGTTTCTGAATACTATTCCAATAATTATTAAAATTAATGTAAAGCTGACAACCGTTAATTTCATAAACCTAGATTAAGAATTTTAAAACTTTGTTATGTCATTATTGTTTCGAATTATTAATGCTACATGCATAAATTAAATAGTATGTTATGAGTAATCAAAGGTATAATGCCATGTTGATGATTTTGGAAAACTTTGAACGATTGTTCACAATAATTAATTCCGCCTACTAATGTTCAACAGTAGCGCAGACATTTTCTTGTTTTGTATCTTGCAGGCTCAAAGGAACCACTGAAGATTTATACACATGATGAACCAAGATTCAAAAAATTACATTGTCATTTTATATTAAACAATTTTAATACCCTGAGATTAAGCGCAAATAAAAAGTAAGGTCAATGACTGACAAGGCAAACAGCCTATGTTAATTTATAAAATAATGATTTGCAACATTTCCCAAAATTTGTTAATAAATTAAAATTAATAACAGAAAAAAAGAGTTGACGACTTTTATTAAACAGACATTATGATTACGAGTTAGATTTATAGCAATACTTCCACAGGTGGCACCGTGTGACATTGACCGATGAGAATCGAGTTACCGATTCACTTATTTGCGAATTGGTCAACCGACTAGAACGTCAAAAGGCAGTAAGTAAAATAACTTGTGTTTTATTTTAGCAACATCAGACCCTGCGACGATCTATGCCTACCCACGGACGCCTGCAAGAGAACCGATTCGAGTAATTCATCATCAGTCTTTTTCACCACAGACTTTTTAATTACACATTAATAAAATAAATAAGAAGAAATAATAATAAACGGGTAGAGAACTCGTAACATAACAATATCAGTAAGTGTAGAGGTCAAGGTTATGATGGCGCAACAACAATGAGTGGGCGGTATTCTGGGTTACAGAAAAGGATCAGGTCCCCAATGCCGAATATGTACACTGCGCTGCCCACAACCTGAACCTGGTAATTAATAATTCTGTTTCACATATTTCTGAGGTCAGTCAGTTTTATGATAAAGTCCATAGATTATAAGTATATTTTAGTGAAAGCTTATCTCGATGGCAAGATTTGAATGCTGCCGTTAAAGAAGACAGCTCAACTAAGAACCTAACTTTGAAAAAGCTATGTCCTACAAAGTGGTCATCTCGACATGATTGTCTGTTAACTTTAAGAAATGACTTCAAAAATGTGATGAAATGCCTAACAGAAATCATATTGCACTGTTCTAAAAAAGCTAAAGTAGAAGAAGCAGCAGCAATCAGAAATCATTTGGAAAATTTCGAGTTTATCCTTTTGCTTTCCCTTGAAAGCAAAGTACTTGAGAATGTTAACATAGCTTCAAAAGCAAACAGTTGATCTTGACAAAGCGTGGTATTTTTTGAGCCATGCGTGTAATCAGTTGAAAGTTTTAAGAGGTACTTTTCTGGCTTACTGGTTGATGCAAAAGAGTTGGCCCAGTCTTGTAACATAACTTGTGAAATGAAAAATAAACGTAAGCAGTTTGTAAAATGCTTTTTTGATGAGATTTCTGTTGATCACAGACTTGACGATCCAGTAAAGGCGTTTGAAATAAAAGTGTTCAACGCATCGCTAGATATTGTGATAAATCAGCTACAAATGAGATTCAAAAGCTTGCGTTGTATTGTTGACAGGTTTTCATTTCTGTCACCTCAGAATTTGGTAAACTTAACACGAGAAGAAGTAATAGAGAAGAGTGAGTCTCTCATAAATACGTATCCAGCTGACCTCTCAAAATCACTGCCCGACCAAGTAATATCTTCAGAACATTGCTAGCCAAAGAAATCGGCCAAAAGAAAAACGTCAGGGAAGTAATGAGTTTACTAGTTGAGGAAAATTCTTGCCTTGTCAGTTGCCTTCCAGATTTAACTACAGCTCTACAACTTTACTTGACCCTTCCTGTTACAACAGCTACGGCGGAAAGAAGTTTTTCAAAACTAAGTTAATAAAGTCATACTTAAGAAGTACGATGACCCAATTGCGTTTGAGTGACTTAGCAATTTTAAGCATTGAACATGAAGAAACACAGAAAATTAATATTAGTGAAGTAGTTGAACAGTTTCTAACTCTTAAAAAAAGAAGATTAGGACAACAGTAAACTTTAGACCAAGATCTGTAGACACTCAAGTTATGCTAAATTTAAAAGAACCTTATAATATTACAATATTAGGCCTATTTATTATAAACTCTGCTAAAATCAGAACTTTGTAAACTGTGTTGTGAAATGGTAAAGTGAAAATACATGAAAATATGAAAATTAAACACTATAGACCATCCTATTCCTATAGTGAACGATGCCGTGATGTGTAGATTTCATTTTGAATGGTATTATAATTATTTTTAATAACATGTTTAGACAAACAAAAATAGAGGGGCTGGCGGTCATTACACCATTACACGTGATCACTTTTGTTCAATAAAAGTCATTCCTCGCCCATTTTTTGTTGAGTAGGCTTACATACGTCAAGTGTGTCGCTTACCAGTTAATGATTTGTATCTATTGTGTGTGTAAAACATGAGTAGTTTAGATTAAAGCCTCGTTTTACAGTTGTATGATTTAGTTAGTAAAAAAGTTTACTTGTTTTATTTTTACCACCTTGATTATGCCCCATTTTGTAATTTAACTTTTTTTTCAAAGGGCCCCTTAATTTTTTCGCAGGGGGGCCCCCATTATCTTAGCGCCGCCACTGTGAAGGAGACATATAAACTGGCGGGGTACATAATTTAAAATTTATAGCAAACAAGTACACTTATAATTAATATAATTATGATGTTTATAGCAAACAAAATATGTTAAGCTATTTGTTTTGATTAACAAATAAAAAATTATTAATTATTTTTTACTTACGGTATATTAGAAAAGTAATATTAATATACAGTTACTTTTAAAACGTCTTTGAATATTAAAGTTTTACAATAACCAATATCTTTGTATAGACAGGTACTTGGTAAAATAATAGAACTTATTTCACTGCATGCTTGTCTGTTAACTGAACTGTTTCAGTTGACTTAATAATATTTCCTATGTTCTTACTTACAATGTGTATTTCTTTTAATTTTGCACATATTTAAATATTCCAATGTCAGGTTTACGAATTCACAATCTACAATTATGTGCAGATCCTTTATGTCATCAACTTGTTTTATTTAATTAATAAAGTTGTGTTAGTGGTTATAATCACAAACAAAAATTACACTGTTGGCCACCACTATAGAAAAAAATTCCCGATTCAAGCTTCACAGCTCATCATTAGATCGGAAATATATTTTTGATCTGATGATGGTTTATGGTTATGAGTCAAGGTAATACAGAGAAGAAAAGTAAATGAACAAATTGAAATAGCCATTTAGTGAAGGAGTGGTAGGAAGCAAGGTGGTGGGATGTGAGTGAGCTACTTAACCTTGAACTTCCACTTATTTTCAGTAACTGTGTAGTTCAGAATTTTCCAAGAGAATGTACACTATTGAACCAATATCTGTTTCATTAGCATACCTTCCAACATCCCCGTATATATTACTGAGTGATGACATTTTATAAGTTCTGAAAAGGTAAAAGGAAGTGTAAATTTCAGAAAAAAAGCTTCTGCCCCATTTTCCTCTCACTATCATTTAAAAAAATCAGTGATTAAAAATGGTGTTCCATCAGTTAACTTGATTAGAAAGTTGCTGAGAAAGATTTCTTTGTCGTTGGCTGGATTCTACATAGTTCCCAACACTTTCCTCCATTTCTTACAAAGGTCTGACTTCACGTGACTGTATTTTCATATTTTTTTCACCATGTCAAGACCCTGATCAGAAAATAATTGGAGCCATGATGATTCCATTCCTTGTTTTGATTGAACTCTCCACAGGCTGCTATTTTCTTTGTGCACAACCAAATATCTCATTTGAACATTTAACCCTATACTGAAAGACCTCGTAAAGAAGTGAGCAGAGGCTTTCTTTTCTTAAAAGGAATGACTTCCATCTAGGTCATGAACATTTTGAAAGTCACCACTGGCAACATTACTGTACTCACCTAACAAAGATTACCGAATACAACTAAGGAAAGACTATGAATAACAAGATATGGTAAGCAATAAAAGTATGGATAAAGTAACAAAATACAGTCAGTCTATGACTTCACTCAGGTAGGGTGGTAATGAGCGGTAACCAAATACCTAGAATGAGGGAAAACCACTAGTCTAAATTTGGCTCAAATTTAAATAGTGTAATTTTGGCTTATGTATATTGTAACGTCACAGAACGTTCCATAAAGGAAATCATTTACATAGCAATTTATCATAAGAGGAAAGTGAGGTGAACAGTATCGAACCCAAGTAGTCCTAAAAAATTGTGTAATATTGTCTAATAATTATTACTACTGACATGAAAAACGACCAGACTGTGACTAAGACACAAACCCCATATATATTATTAAAGTGAATAACAGTGAAAAAACCATAAGATACTATGAGAGAGACAAATAATATCAGGATCAACCAAAATGAAGTCATTAATTATTGAGTTTAGTAACTTTGAATAGAGTATAAAGAACTATTTATTGTGAATGAATGGACATGATCCATTATTATATTATGTAATGTAAATAAAATAAATGTATTAAATGACTTAAATACATTATTAGAAAGAATCTAAGTTAAAATAAAAATTATATAATTGTTATGAAAAAAAAATATTAATGTGTTGGATTTGAGACCAAACACTCAGATTTCATGTAAAAATTAATTATTATCAAATTGAAATAAAAACTATATGTAATTGTCGAGCAGACAAAAATGAACAATTTATCTTAGATAAAGAAAGCTGTCAAATGAATAAAAATCAGTCAAAATAGCCAAAAACAGTATTAACTAAAAACATGTGGTAGGCATATAATATTGTATGATTTATGGATTTAATGTTGCCAAAATGCAACCAAATTGCATTAGAAAGTTGAAATATAATATAAAGCGACTATACTAATATATTTGACTAACTTTAACATTGTAATAGTCAAGTTAGCAAAATATTTACCTATACCATGTATGGCTGGAGCCAATCAACCAGTACAAAAAATAGTCATATCTGGCTAAATATTTACAAAATGTTGGCAAAAATAAAAGAGAATGGTACAATACTTCAGTATACCTTAAAAACGAACAAACTCAGTTGAAAATAAGATCAATTATAAAAGAATTTAACTTATAAGAGTGAGATATGTCACACTATGAAAAAGGACATCTCAAGACCAACCAATATGATGCTATGTTATCCTGTAATAAAGATAATATGTGTAAAGAGTAACCAGGTATCACAAAAGACAGACAATATAATAAACTCTGAGTGTACACTAGTGAAATACTACATATGTTTTAGAAAGAGACTAATTATTGTGTTATAACATTGACAACAACCTAGGCCATGGGCATGAGCCAGGTAAAATTGAAATTATCTGTGTATTATATATGTTAAAATTTGTTTGTTTTGTTATAGGAAGATAGTAATATTATGTATTCATGTTATGGAAGAAACATAATAGTTTCACAACAATTTTTTGTTCTAAAAAATTGAATTTCAATGATAACAACCCAAGGTGAGAGTTGTATATTGTGTTACTTATTAGAGTTAATTTATTTAAAAACCAATCATAATTAGTATCACTAGATTCAGTTGAAAACAGAGAATCTAAATGTAATAATGGCATGCAAATTGTGAGTACTAATGTAAAACTGTTTGATAAATACCAGGGTAATTTTTGAAATATCCTTAGTATGAAGAATAAGAAATTTGTTCTAAAAGCTTCGACGGAAGTTAAATTTGTTCCATGATGTTCCATTTCTTTATTCTCGAACAATATAGAAGGAATTTTTACACAAATATACTGGAAGTCAATGAAAACAATCAGCCTGAATTAGTATAAAAGAGAGACCAAATTCGACCCAAAAAACACTTGAAGCTTGAACTCCAGAACAGATGAATCACCCACGACACTGATCAACGCAGTCAAGGCGAAACCAGAGGCGAGAAATCGACACAAGACCCGAAGAAAGGCTTTTCCCGTACATTGACAAACAGACTGACATAACCTCTACAAGAATCTACGCCAATGTATTGCTGAAATAGAGCAGCAACACGGCAAATTTTAATAGAAATCACGCAGCCAGAACGTCAACGGCCCAGGAGGGGCCAAAACTTTAAATAGAGAACCAATTCTGCTGTGTTCGCAAAGACAAACTAACTTGACAATAACCCCCTTAACGTAAACATACAAACACAAAGCCTTTCTCTCGACTACATGGGAATCAGCGCTGTGACGGCCAATTTGGTAACCAACGCGGAGCAGCTGATTTGTAACGGCGGGGTTTGAACGAAAATCTACTGCCAAACTGTTTCACAAAAAGTGCGGAAATTGTAAATGATCGCAATTTTGACTTAAAATAAATTCAGTGCACACATGAAGAGGCGAGACTGAAAAACTACCCGAGAGGAGTGTCCAGTGCGAGATTAATTAACCATTGGAACGTGAGTTATCAAAATTAAAGTCATTTTTTACCTGGTTACATTTTGTCACACAGTTGTACTACACATGCCACACACACATTCAAATCACTTAATTTTTCTTGTAAGGCATCTTATTGATACGTCTTGGTAGTTCAAAGGAGTCACGTCCTGAGAGTAAGGATTTTTTCACGTATTAAACTCATGCTTTTCAACTGAGTAAAAAATTGAAAATACTAGCCGATACTTGATTGGATAAATAAAATTGTCAATAACAATAATAATAACTTGTGAATTTATTCTTTTATAACTCTGCAATTTTATAATTTTTATATGAATGTTAGTCCTTCAGACGATTTGTTTGTTTTTGAAGAATCATTAAACTTACCTTATTTTTTCAAGCTAAACTGACTTGTTTATATTTTTTCATAGAAGTAAGATTTAAAAATTTTAATTTCTTTAATAATCACATTTCTTTCTTGGAACAAACGATTCCAAGTGGCGCCCACAAAAAACATAGTATTAAGTTGTGTTACAGGACTACATCACCGCAGAGGATCCAGTCAATAGTAAGTAACAAAAAGTGCGCGGAGGTAACGCCCGACATTTTACAACACGAACAAACACTTTTACACCTTTTTTAATTTGTTATAATATGCACAGTATATACTCTTAATCACATATTTTAAAGAATACGTAGACTTACTTGTGCTCAGGGCCGCCAAGAGGGGGGGCAACTGGGGCAGTTTGCCCTGGGCCCCGGACCCGAAGGGGGCCCCCGACACCTAAGTGCATCCCATCAGGGATGGGAATGGGATTGGAAATGACAATTGACGATCAAGCTAGCAAAAATGAAATTAGTGAATAAGCATATCCCTCCATTCTACATCGAAAACAAGATGGAGTGCAAGAATAGAAGCAATTAGTCCTCTCACTAAACACTATAATGACGTATTGTCAGTGCTCAATGAATTGGAAGAACTTGACTTATCAGCTGAAGTTCAAGCAGACGTCAATGCGTTAATTGAGTGGACGAGTTCTTACGAATTTGTTATTATCACCACAGTTTGGTACAAACTGCTAAAATGTATCGACATTAGAAATAAAATTCTACAAATTCCCAAACTTTGCCTACCAGACGCAACAGATAGCATAAGAGGGCTCATTGATGATATTTAATTTTTGAGGAATTCTTGGCACCAACTTCTTGAAGAATCGAACAACATAGCTATAGAGTTGAAAATCAATCCACAGCTAAAGGAATCCAAATTACAGAGGAAAACAAGATTTCATGACACAGGTGTTGAGGACAAGGAGCACACTTTCAAGTTGCCTGAAGAAAGACTTACAGTATAAATTTTCAACCCGGCCTTAGACATTCTTTTGACGCAACTGAAAGACTTGGCAGAAAGAATGTCAGAATTTTCAAGACTTTTTTTGCCGATTGACTCCACCTACTGCAAAAGAACAAGAACACGGTTCGAATGAAGAAAATGAAAATTGCAAAAAACGTGTTTTCAGTGACAAAGAGATACAAGAACAAGCTGAAGAACTTGCATCAGCTTATCCTTCAGACTTGAAAAAAAATGAACTGGGTGCTGAGCTTTCTCTTTTTTATGAAGTTCGTAAAGAGTCAAAGCTATGTGTAAGTGGTCATATTTCTTCAGCTCTAGAACTTTTGAACATGATTTTCAAAAAGGGATTGGAGTCCATCTTTCCTCAAATCTGCACGGCTCTTCGTTTGCTGATAGTGGCACAAGTGACTGTTGCATCTGGCAAGAGAGCTTTTAGTGAACTTACGTGGATTAAGAACCGTTTGCGGTCAACAACAAATGAGGGCAGACTAAATCACTTGTTAATGTTAAGTATTGAACACGAAATCGCCGACAGATTTTCTTTTGAAAATGTAGTAAATGATTTCCCTGCAATGAAGGCTACAAAAAAGTTTTTAATTTTCACTACTGTGCAATGTTAGACTTTTGCGCTTTCTAAGCTTGATATTCAGCATTTGTTTCTTTTCATACAACATTTAAAATTGCATGCTAAACTGAAAGATGTAAGTTAAAAGCAGCTTCTTTGAAAAAAATATTAAATAGAGCTTGAAATTAAGAATTATTGTTTATGTATAAAAGTAAAAATTACCTCTGTATGTATTGTAAGTATTGTACCAGAATTGTACCATCACAGTATTAATAAAACTTACTTTAATTTTTTTAAATGTTTTAATTTGACCTGAAATAGTTGATGGGACAAGGGACAAGTAGTATCAATTAGGGAATCGTTTGGGAGGGTAGGCCTGCTATAGGCTATAAGGCTAAAATATTACATTTTTTCCCCGTCTCCAGATTGCTTTTATGATTAACTTAAGAATTTTTTACCTTGTATAATCCACTATGCGATCTCAGTTTTTTACATACAACATGTTTCAGGGACTAAATCCCCATCTTCAGGTACAGTAAAAAATTTTTTTTATTATTCCCCTAATACATAGGGGTCGTCGAAATGATTAAAATGTTTATACATAAAAACACATGCACAAAAATCACTGAATAAATTAACATATAACACAAACACATGAACACGTTAAAAGCGACTCAGTGCACCGGTCGACCTCCGATCGTCAACTAGCCCGTGTTCGTGCTTCATTGCTTATCATCAACGCGGTATCATATAATTTATTGGATTTAAATGATAGCTGATCGTTGAGTAACTGCTCTTTATTTACTTTGGATGCCTTGTATATTTCAAACTCTTCTAAAGCATTCAGGAAATGACCTTTATTACAAACATGTATCGGCTCCATGTTCTCTTTGAATCCGGTGTAATTATGGTTTTCGTTTATTAGGTGGAGTGCGTAATTTGATGAGGTGGTTTGGGGTTTCTTTTTTGGTAGGTGTTCTTTAAATCTCTCAATAAATTTCCTCCCCGTTTGTCCGATATAGAACTTATCGCACTCACTGAACTGGATTCTATATACTCCTGAACATTCCTCCAAAGTTATTGGTTTTCGTGGCTTAAGTATATTTTTTAGATTATTTATGGTCTTGAATGAAACATTTATATATAATTTTTTAAATTCATTTTTTATTATGTTGGGGAGTATGTTCGTATATAATGCTGAGACATATTGTGTTGTATTTTTAACTTTATTATTGTCACCATTTATTTTCCGTAATTGTTTATGTATCATTTTATCCACAATTTCTGTGTTATATCCATTTTTCAAGGCTATGTGTTTTATTATGTTATATTCTTCCTTATAATCCTCCGTATTCATTGGTACGCTTATTAGTCAATGTGCTAGTGCATTAAATGCCGCCATTTTGTGTGTGTATGGATGATTCGATTTAGCATTTATAACTATGTCTGTTGTGGTAGGTTTTCGGTATATTTTAAAACCGAAATGGTTGTTTCTTTTTAACACCAATACATCGAGGAAGTTCAAGCCATTATTGGTTTCCATTTCCATAGTAAATTTTATGTTGTGGTTAATTTTGTTAATAAATTTAAAAAACATATCCACCTGTCTATGAGTGCCATTAAATACTATGAAGGTGTCGTCTACATACCGTGTATAAGAAACAATTTTATCATAGAATCGGTTACAGTCAGGCAATAAAAATTTATTCTCATAATAGTTCATATATATTTCGGCCAAAAGTCCACTTAGAGGTGAACCCATAGCCAAACCTTCCTCTTGGTTAAAATACTTGTTGTCATGTGTGTAATAATTTTGCTGTATTATAATCTGTAACAAAGATAGGAGTTCATCTATCTGTTTTTTGTTTAGAATACCTGTTGTAGTTAAATTTACCTTTAGAATTTTTAATGTTTCCAAAACCGGAATATTTGTATATAAATTGACAATGTCCATCGAGACAAGTTTATAACTAGGTGTAATCTCCATATCTTTAATTTTATTTATGAATTCAAAGGTGTTTTTTACATTGTGGATATTTTCTAATTTTATGCTGTTCTTAATAATTTGTTGCAGTTTTTTGGCTATTTTATAATTAGGGGCGGTCGTATAGTTAATCAAAGGTCGTATAGGAATGTTTTGTTTGTGTAATTTGGGCAGTCCCGTAAATTCAGGTGCCTTAGGTTTGATTTGTTAAAAATTCTAAAATATTAAAGAATGTAGAATGCAGAAGAGTGGCACAGGTTGGTTAGGCCGTTGGGGTGGGAAGTGATAGCTGGTGGGGGCCCCCAACTCAAAATTTGCCCCGGGCCCCCAAATTTCTCTCGGCGGCCCTGCTTGTACATAGTGCAGAAAAATTGTAAGTGTATATTTATATTTATTTAATCACTGTAAATACACATTTAATAACCAGGCTTAGTGTGATGAGTTCTATTGGATGACCATATGGACAAATTCTAAAAAACGAATAGAGCTATGATACATTATACAAAGGAACACAGTGGTTTCCTTGTAGGAAGGTCTTTTTTGCTTGAAACTGCTTGTAAGAAGGCAGACAGCTGAGGAATGTTTTTTACCTAAGATTTATTGATTTGCATAAAGTGTATAACACCGTTCAATTATCAAAGCTCTGGCCAGCCATATATCAATCTGGTGTTAGTGCTATCTACATTACAGCAATATAAAGGTTTTACATAGCTCATTGTATTAACTTACACACAACATGAGAAACTGATTATAACATGAGTAACCACTACCTAATAATGCTTTAGTATGGCTTAAAAAGAAATAACTGTTAGAGAAAGTGTTGGGGGGGGGGTCATACATTCCCCTAACTCCATTCAGTTAATTAGAATCATTCTTCACAACTTTTTCTGATGCTCAGACAATTTTATTTTATAAAACCTTATATAGTTTTATAAGGCCTATATTCCAATGACAAAATATGTTTTTAATATCTGAAACCAAGATTCTGGTTTTTAAAGGAGTAAGTCCAGTGAGGAGTACAGTGGAATTACATAGTTAATGTACTTGGGGAATTAAAATTTTGATGATATAACTGATCATGTTTCATGTATGAAATATCTTAACTACCATAACATTTTATATACCTTACCATACCACTGTGTATTGATTATTAAAAAAAAAAAAACAATTTAATACATTTTTGAAACATAACATGTAAAAAGAAAAAACAAATATGAAGTCACATTAATTCTCACAGCTTTTATGATAGTGAAACTGGTGAAAATAAGTGGAGTACATTATATTTAATTAACATCAGAAAACATCACAAAGAAACTTCTTTAGGAATCCAAAAAGTATGCAATCAATTTAGGAGAAAACAAATTGTGCTCACATTTTATTTTATAGGCTAACACTAACTCTTTATAGGCTAGTCGACTCTTGTAACTGGTATTTTGTAATGGTTACTTTTGTGGAACAGCTATAATTGTTACTGAAAAGTTGAAATATCGTTCTAGTTATACATGGTACCCCCCCCTACCAACTAATGAGTAAACAGATACAAAGTAGCAGTTTACTGCTACAGAAAACTTGCTTCAGTGCATCTACTGGTCACCGTAAAAATATGAAACAAAGAGAGGCAATCAGAAAATGTCTATGTGAAGGAGATAACAAAGCAACGAGGTCAGATGTGGACCATATATAAAAAACTAGATGAAAATTTATTAACAGTCGATTAAAAACTTCACATTAATGTTACATTTATTCTCCTGTGTTATGCAGATATATAATATAAATGACAATAAACAAATTATAATAGTCATCAAGTTGGTAAATTACAATATCTCATTATAACCTACAGAGTGGTTGATAGGCTGTACAGTAACTTTTTGTTAATGTGATTTTGGAGATGATTTTAACTAATTGAAATGATTTTAAATTCATGGCACACATCACTTAAATTATATTGCTATGGCAGAAATTAAGTAACACTCTCAACTAGCCCAGCATGGGGCTTCTGTCTCAAGGCCATATACTCAAGTAGTTTCCAGACTGTTCAAGTACTTGTAACTTTGAAAATTATGGTGGCACACTGCCAAAAGAATGGAAAATTATTCTGGAACTTCTGCAGGCTATATATAAGTAACAGCAACTGGTTTAGTTAGTTACACCTGACAAAATTGTAGAGTGCGGGTCAAATGATTGTTGCTGATTAGTGGAAAGTGATTATTGTGTTATGAATAGTGTAGAACTCTAATAGTTGACATTATTATTGCATGTGGACAAATTTAAATAGAATTATTGTAGCTTGTTAACTTCAAATTGTTATTTGTGACTCATTAAAGCTGGTAATAGTGATTTCATTGGTGTCTGTATTTTATTTCCACTGTACAATACGACGATGCATGCGATCATTCGTACCAATTTTATACTTCATTCAAAAACACAAGATACAATAGGGAAGACAGAAAATACAATACGTATATGGGCTTTCTGCTTGTACATACTGTGGACTTCAAAGTTAGTTGCCCAAAAATTGAAGTTTACAGGATTATAGGTTTTACTTCTTATAATGAAACAAGAATTATCCTCCATCATTACACAAATTTTTAAATTACTTTGGCCATAAACAAAACTGTAAAATTTATTTAAATTTAAGATATAACTCGTGTTACCTTTGTTAGTAAATTAGTTAATAAACAGATCGCATAAGTGATGGAATAATACTCTATTAATTTTTATCATTATTAATTTGTATCTATGCTCTTCATATTTATAAAAAAAATGTAATTTTGAACATTTATAGTCTGATTTGATTGAAAATGGGTTTTTTTCTGCTGTAAAACATAGGGTATGGATGGATGAAAAAGTTTTTGATCAATTGGTATAACTAGTAAATGAAAAGATACTACCAAGATAAAATTAGTTTGTAGGAGATAAAAATATTAAGTCACTGACTTTTTACTAATTGACATACAGTAACACTATTCAGTACTGAATTAAACAAGAACCACCCAGCAAAAATATATTAATTAACAAAAATAATGAATCAGTGTGATTTAATAAATTATATTAAAATTTTATGATGAATTATAATATAATAAATAAATAAATATTATAAATACATAATTTGTCATATATATTAATTTATATTATCATAATTATTGCATTATTTAGTAATAAATATATTTATCTTGTTAATAATGTAACAAGGCAATATTCGATTTTTAGCAGTACTAATTGCAACATCATGACATATTTTATAAACTGTAATAAAGGTGTACTTCGTAAACTATAAAAAAGCCCCCAACTAACCTCTAGCATATGTTAGTAAGTATTTGAAAACAGAAAGGATGAATAAAATACTCGTTTAAAAGTAAGTGTTACAAGTAACTGGTATTTGTAATGCAACAGTTACATGATAACAGATACCAGGAATGCGTACTTTGTTATCAGTTCCAGATGTCACTATTACTGGTAACAGTTACAGTGATAACAGGTATTTGTAATGATTACTCTTGTAACTGCTACTTACAAATACTCATTTAGCACACCTCTAAGTTGACTGCTTCATGTCATGTGATGGATGAAGTTCAATTGCTTTCCACACAAACGTTTTTTGAGAGTCTGAAAAAAAAGACATCAAAAGGACAGAAAACATTACCTTGACTGGTCAAGATTTCCTGGTTGGCATAACCTCCTGCGTGGGAAAAAAGTATCATCACAACTCATGTGGAATGATTTGTTTCAAAACTGAACACTCTTGTTAAAAATTTTTACGTACACGATTAAATCATTTAAATCAATAAATAATAATCTACAATCTAATAAAAACATTACCTTGAATATCTTCTCTCATATCTATATTATCTCCATCAAATTTCTTCAAGAGTGTTACGCTAGATGAAACTAGTGATATATTAGGAGGCATTAAAGGTATGATGTCTTCGTTCAGCAGTTCTAATGATGCTGCTCCATTATACCTATCTTTCACGTTCTCATTAATGTCATTAATTACTGGTGCGTGGTGTACAATGATGTCGTCAGGTACACTCAAAGGCTCGAATTCATGTTCTGCAGATTTTGCTACAGTTTCTGAGATGTTTAACTTACCAGCCCTTATTCTGAGTTCATCTTGTGCTTTGATGTTTTCTGTAAAACTTGACATGATAGGAGGGGAATCAAGGTTGTAGACAGCTCTAGGTTTATTCTCATTAATTTCTCTGTTGTATTCTACTGGTAGCCCACTTTCTGTGTTCAATGTTAGCTTAGAGTCACTGTCAAGAGGAAGTGACTCTACTGCTAAGCTTTCATTGGATTTCACTGGAGATGACAAAACACTAGGATTCTGTAAATTATCTCCGCCAATTGGCTGATTTGCTGCTCGTTTATCATTGGAATCAGTATTTTTAATTGTAGGGTTTTGCAGCACTGATTTTTCGTCTTTAGCACCACCAGGCATTCTACATGGCTGTTTAACTGTTACTAGTTTCTCATCTTCACTGTTTTCTAATACATCTGATTCTCCATCATCAGAGCTTACACTTGATGGTTTATGTTCTTCCTGTAAAGGTCTTTCATTTTCATCGACAGATTGTGTATTTAGTTTAATCACATCACTATCTTGTTGAGATTCAACAATTTGTTTGGTTGCAAGAGGAATTAGTGGTACTTGTTCCTGATTCAAAGATGACCCTAAAGGTGTTTCTCTAGTTTTAGCATTTACTTTTTGTGGTTTTAAGGTTACTGACTTGGAGTTGTTTCTAAACTTATACTTGAAAAATTTTTTATATAAACTATATGGAGGGGGAATTTTTCTTAATAAATGTCTGTGGTCTACACTACTTGGTCCTGGCCGATTTGTTTGTCTAGATGAAAGAAGAAAACTCCGTGATGAATCAGATGAACTGTCTTCAGTAACATCTGACTGATTCATCTGTGAATGAATATGTATTCCTGTTGTAAATGTTGGTATTCTACTACTCTGCTGTGCTGGCTGTGATATTTGGATATGAGTATTTAGCCCCTGAGACTGTAATGGGACAGGTAAAAAAATATTTCTTTCTCGCACTGAAGACCCAAAAATTCTCGCATGTATACCAGGATTAATTATAATTGAATTAGTTGCACGTAATTGTCTTTCCTGAAATTCTCTGTATCTCCTATTTACTGCCTCACTTTCTTCTTCAAGCACTCTCAGTCTGCGTCTTGTTTCCTGAAGAGCCTCATCAGTGGTGCTTGAGTCATCAGACGAAGAGAGTTGCTTATGACTGAGTGTGAATTTCCTAGGAGCTTTTCTTACATCCTTCCGTGGAGGTGGTGATGGAGTTGTTGGTGGTGATGGTTGAGTGGCAGCATTTGTAAGTGGAGCAAAGAAGAGCTCTTCTCCTGCACCTAATCTACGCTGGTTCCAGTTCATGTGAGGACGGAATGGTTCTATTATAGGTTGCTGTGGGGCTACCAATGGAGGAGCAGTTATTGCCAAGTTATCTCTGGTTCTTAGGTTTTCAACTGTTGTCTGTGCTTCTTGTAATTGGCTTGATAAGTCAGTTGCTCTGTTGTTAAGCTCACTAATACGAGCATGCAGTCTCAGAATATGGGCCCTCAGTTCAATATTTTCTTGTTCCAGCTGACCATTTACGTCTCTTTCCTGAAAATGTTAATAACTTTATCAGTAACATGCTTATGGATTTGGCAATATGGCTAATAAGGAAACTTAAATGTTGAACCATAAGCATAAATTTATACGTATAGTGTAATAATTTCAGTAGTAAAGAATCTTAAAATTATTCTTGGATTTTGTTGTCCATGACGTGTCCGTTATTTAACTAAATACAACTATTTCATTAACGACTCGGAACACAAAGTTTTTTATGAGTAAAAACATAAAGTTTTACCTTACAACCTGAACCGGTTTTCACTTTTAAAAAGCTTCTTCAGATGTTGCCACTGGTAGATGTTGCCACATCTGTCCTGTTGTGGGCGACGGAATCGATTTTTGAAAGATCGATGTTTTGTGTGTGGGGTGAGATATGTTCGAATAATGCGTGCGATTTGACTTGTGTCTGTTCATTTAGGATGTCGTTTTTATTTGTTTTCGTGTGTTTGTATGTTTCCAATTGTTCTAGAGTGTCTAGTTTTTGGCCTTTTGTGTGTACGTGTAGAATGTTCATGTTATTGTCGATGTTTCTGTATGTTTGGTTTGCTTCAATGAGGTGGTTTGCAAAGGTGGATACTTTAGTGGAGTGGAGTGCCTTTGTGTGTTCAATGTATCTTTGTTTGAAGCCACGTCCTGTCTGGCCTATGTAGAATTTGTTGCAATTTAGTTTGTAAACACCAGGTAGATCGAATTTGTTTTGTGCTTTGTGTGTGTGTTTTGATAGTGTGTGTTCTGTTTTGTTAGTAGTTTTGTAAGCGATTCTGTATCCTGCTTTTTTGAATTTGTGGGATATTTTTTAATCTAACGGATACGGCAGAACAATAGTTAATAAACTCTTACACAAAACACAAAACAAACAACAGACAAAGACAGAAAACAACAAATTCATAACACTAACATACATCAACAAACAAACTGAAAAAATAGCCTACAAATTCAAAAAAGCAGGATACAGAATCGCTTACAAAACTACTAACAAAACAGAACGCACACTATCAAAACACACACACACAAAGCACAAAACAAATTCGATCTACCTGGTGTTTACAAACTAAATTGCTCAAATTGCAACAAATTCTACATATGCCAGATAGGACGTAGCTTCAAACAAAGATACATTGAACACACAAAGGCACTCCACTCCACTACAGAATCCACCTTTGCAAACCACCTCATTGAAGCAAACCACACATACAAAAACATCGACAATAATATGAACATTCTACACGTACACACAAAAGGCCGAAAACTAGACACTCTAGAACAATTGGAAACATACAAACACATGAAAACAAATAAAAACGACATCCTAAATGAACAGATACAATTCAAATCACACGCATTATTCGAACATATCTCACTCCACACACACAACATCGATCTTTCAAAAATCGATTCCGTCGCCCACAACAGGACGGACAGCGCTACCAGTGGCAACCTCTGAAGAAGCTTTTTAAAAGTGAAAACCGATTCAGGTTGTAAGGTAAAACTTCATGTTTTTACTCATAAAAAACTTTGTGTTCCGAGTTGTTAATGAAATAGTTGTATTTACTTAAAATTATACTGCTGACTCTTGATTAAACATATTAAATAATCTGACATGTTTCAGCTAGAAAGTTCTATCTTGACTAATACAAAATGATCATTAAAAACTAAATAAGAAACTGAATATTAAAAATAATAGTAACTGAAACCCACAACTTAATTGTACTTTTAATGTAGTAAGGAATAATTTTCACTACATTTACCTCTGTTCTAGCTGTATTGTACTGTTAAGTATAGCTATTGTTATTTGTAATTCTCCCTTTAAAAAAATATTTTAATATTATTTTTATACTTTTTGAAAACTTCTATGTAATCTTTACCTTATATGTATCCTTAAGCTAATTATAATAAAACCATATCTTATTCTTATTGATGGTAATATACTATGCCATCCTGACAAGCATGTTCACTATAAAACCTGATTTCTAAAATAACATTTTTTGTTTGTTTTTATACCTAGAGCAGAGATAAATAAATGATTAGTTGAACCTATTTTTTACCATTCTATATATATATTTGCCCATGGGTAAAAACACGGTGACTCAAAGTTAATACTTTACTGACTGGCGCTGTGCTTTGTTGAAGGTGATACTGAATCCCAGCCATACCTAGAACTGTAATTGCTTAAAACTGAAAACTACTGGAACCAGCAGAATGCGAGGAATGAATACATTGTCTTCTTTTCCCTTCCCAATCAACAATGTTGCTTCTATGACATTGGGCAACATTCTTTTGACGCAAAGTGTTTGTACAGTTATAGAACCTAAGAGGGTTAAGAATCTGAAGCAGCATGATGGGTGAGCCCACTTTAAGTCACAGGCAATGTGGTGATATGATGCCCCAGGCAGCTTGGGAGAGTTGAGAAACTCCACTGGATAATACAGCCTTGTCAGCAACCACAACTGTATTGACAGAATTGTATGTAGTTACAGAACCCATATCCATGAATGCAGTTGTTGATTATATTGGCAGTGTTGTTTTTAGCAGCAAGGCTGGCTCTTTAACATAACCATCTAACTAACTGATGTCAACCATGTTACATAAATCAGAGGAAATAAATTTTGCCAATTTATTACAAAATTTTGTCAATGATAAAATTTTATCAACTCATTACAGGAAGAACTTTACCAATTTGAAGTAGCTTGCCAGCAAAAGCTTGGACAATTGGGTCTCTTAGAAATCATACTTTTATACTTGTTCTGAAGGCAATTTTTATAACATGTCTCTAAAGATCTGAAGCCTTAAGTAAAACTTTAATTCTGCAGCTGGCATTGACCTTTGTATGACAGGGTGAGGTTGCCAGAAGTCACTAAAACCACCAGAGCTCCTCCCATCAATTGATTATTCCTCCTTAAGTCTTGCAAAGTTCTGTCAAGGGCTTAAAGTGATTTCTTGTATACCATAGACCATTCATCCCACACAATAACTTTACAAGCTTTTACCAATAACTTTGATCCTGACCACATGTTTTGGTAACTAACATGGTATTCTGTTAATTAGCTTTGTTTGAGAGTGTTAAGAGTTAATGTTTGTAAATTGATTTTGCCAGGATGCTGAAAATAATGATGAGTGAGTGGACTGTAGTTTAATACATTTATTAAGAATGAATGTTAAATTTAAACTTGAATTTGCAAGGTCAGCTAAGTCTTGTACGCATTATAAATTTTGAAGACCACGTTCGGTAAAAAATGTTACATTGTAAGGTGAGGCGCAATTACGCAACACTCGAATCTACATTAATGAATGCTGTAGGGCCTAAGGCCTACATAATTTGTCGCGACAATGAAGAAAAATGAAATGACAGCCGATGCAGCAAGTGCAATTACGTCTGCTGCCTTCGGACACGTGTAGCACTGTGTCTAGGCCTGTTCGCTAACGCGAGCGAGGCCGGAGCAGTACAGATTAGCCAACCTTTCGATTATAGAATTCCCACATTACTGTCCATAGCTGCCCACAAAAATCAAACGATTTTTTATAATACATTTTCAATAATTTATGTTATAAGAAAACACAATGTACGTTCTTAATAATAGATATCAACCTCAGTAAGTTGTATTGATCATTGACATTGAAATGTTAGATAACAGTTAAACTGTTCAGAGATAAAACCTCAATAATGATGATAACAGTTAAACAGGCCACAGTTGGCTTACAAACTGACTTATACATGAGTATAAATGTGCATGAATTAGCAAAAATGTATACAATATAAAACATGAATAATGAATAGTCTGATAATGCTTGATGATGAATAATTGGTGACTCATCTCATGATGGGTCCGATACAAATTGCAAATATTTTATGCAAGTCATGATTGACAGTCTAAACCAGTCAAGGCCAGCTGACTTATACATAATAGTATTGAATATAAAATGAATAGACAAAATTATTACAGAATTATGCATGTAAAAACATAGATTTAGCATAACGCTGTAATATAATAATTAAATAGTGCATGCTATACCCAACAGTTGCAGGAATGCACAATAAATTGACATGTGAAAACAGATTATACATTGTTGAATAGTTGCAAGTACATAAGCGTAATGACATGTATGTCATAATCAAAAGCATGAATAATAATATATGTGCAATACGTGATCGCAAAATACAAATACAAAATATGTGTAAAAATATGTGCGTGGCGCATAATCGTAGACAGTAAATGCGGGTACAATAATGTGTTTTACATAGATACAAAGTACATGATAAAATACAATAGAAATATGTGTTGCATAATTACAAAATACATGAATACATGATAGTATAAGTGACAAGTACAGTAAATGTGTTCATACAAAAATGTAATGCATGTGTTAACAATTACAAGTAACACATAAAATTCATAGAATAATAAAATAGCAATGCACACATATTAACAAAAAATGTGCAGCAAATATGCATACATGGTTTGTATAGCTCCAAATCCATGTGAATATTATAACAAAATTTATGACATAAGAACAAATACCACCAATGACATGACACATAAACCATTACCAATAGCAAATATAAGTATACAAAGGATATAGTACATGTCTTACAAAATTATCAATACATATAAATACAAGAATAAGTAAAGTATACCACCATGACAATATAAAGTATAAATATAATAACATAGTGCATGTTGCACAATTACAAGCTACATGCGAATTTAGTGTATGAGATACGCAATAATGCGATATTAACATAAAAATGTTTGTGATAACACATATTACCATAATTGAAGTCGACCAAATTGTCAAACAATTAAGTAATGAAAGCTCGTGGCCAGGTAAAATATAGCATTGTGCTAAGTAATTACATTGACCTCGTGTCTAAGCCTCGTCCCGCGCTGGCAACAAACATAACTTGTGAATTGGTCTGCGAAAGGTGCCAACAGGCGTACGAACGTCAACTACTCTGATTAAATTGTCTGGTCCGGGAAATGTGGCTGTGATTACCCCAAATTTCCATGCTAATGGAGGCAAGTTATCCTCGATCAGCAAAACCAGGTCACCAATGGAAACGTTTTCCTTTGTGAATTTCCATTTGTGACGCTGTTGCAGTTGGTGTAGGTAGTTGCGAGACCATGATTTCCAAATAGCTTGGACAAACTTCTGGAGAAGTTGCCAATGGCCAAGATGGGAACGTGTGACAAGTCAGGATCGGGTATTGCCGTTAATGGTGCACAAATTAAAAAATGGCCAGGGGTAAGTGGCACTGGATCGTTTACATCTGATCAAACGGCAAATAATGGACGTGAGTTTAGATAGGCCTCTACCTGTGACAAAACCGTAGTAAACTCCTCGAAAGTGAGTATGGACTTGCCGACAACGCGGCGCAAATGATACTTCAAACTTTTTATACCGCTCTCCCAAAGACCACCAAAATGAGGTGACGATGGAGGAATAAATGACCACTTAATACCATGAGAAGTTGCAAAGGATTGGATTGATGAGGTGGCATCTTTTTTATGCCAGAGATTGTAAAGGTCATGCAAAACGTTGCGGGCCTTCCTAAAGTTCGTGACATTGTCAGAATATAACTGGCTAGGTATGCCCCTACGGGCCATGAAGCGATGTAAGGCAGCTATAAACGCATTGGCCGTAAGGTCGGAAACCAATTCCAAGTGAATGGCCCTGGTGGCTAAGCAAATGAATAAAGACACGTGTGATTTGGACAGAGTCCTAGATTTCTGCCTGCCATGACGGATCATGAAGGGACCACCATAATCCACTGCACAGAATAAAAATGCCCGGGAAGGAGTAACCCTGAGAGATGGCAAAATACCAAGCCTTTGAACTTGATATTTGGTGTTAAATCTGAGACATTTGACGCATCTACGAATGATGGAACGAATGACTATCTTGGCGTTAATGATCCACCAGCGTTGACGAAGTGAATGATGGACAAGTTGAGCACCAGCGTGGAGGAGACGAATATGCTCACTCTCAATTATAAGGCGAGTGATGTGGGCCGATGGATGCAAGACAGTAGGATGCTTATTGTCATAGGGCAGTTGCGACTGCTGTAGGCGTCCGCCGACACGTATGATGCCAAACTCATCAAGAAACGGGTCCAGAGAAGACAGCTTACTCCTAATAGAGACAGAAGCCCCATCACGAAGGCAATTAAGCTCAGCAGCGAAGTGGATCGACTGGGATTGCTTTATGAAGAAATTAAGAGTAGAATGAATTTCGGTGGGGGGTAAGAACTCCCGAGATTTTCTCTGCCCTAGAGGGTCTAGTATTTTTGATGAATCGAAAGCAATAAGCGTACACGCGGCTCAGTCGGTGCAACAAGGAAAAGTCCTTTGAGGGATCAATAGGTAGGGTAGAAATTAGAGAAAGTTTGGGGGTTTGTTTCTCCTCAACAGAGCATTCAGGAAGCGACACATTAGAAGGTGAGAAAGGTGAAAAAAGATTGGGCTCAGAAGATTGAGACAGACAAGCGAGACCATGCCACCAAAGCGAACAATCGCGCAAAACGTCAGGGTGACATCCTCTAGAAATAATGTCCGCAGGATTATGTTGCGAATTAATATGATGCCATGTGTAGGTTTCAGTGAGACGCTGAATCTCAGCAACACGATTAGCGACGTAGGTCTTCCACCTAGAAGACTGAGCATGAATCCAATAGAGAGATACCATGGAGTTGGAGTACAGGTGAACGCTATTGACAAAGGAATGGAGAGCAGGGGTGACTTTGAATAGAAGTCGCGATAACAACAAGCAAGCACAGAGTTCAATGCGGGGTAATGACACCTGTCGTAGTGGAGCCACGCGAGATTTGGAACACAAAAGGTGACAAGAGCCCGTTAAATCTTGATAAATAACTCAAATGTAATACAACATCCATAGCCCTTTTCAGAGGCATCCGAAAAACCATGTAATTCAACTATCTTGGTCTTAGACTTGCTGCGTATAGAGCGTGGAACAATAATTTTACCAATTAAATACAACTTATCGCATAATGAATGCCAATACAAATATAATTGCTCAGAAATTGGCTCATCCCAACCAAGATTTCACAACCACAGTTGCTGCATAAACTGTTTATAAAGAAAAACAATTGGACCAATGAGTCCCAATGGGTCGTAGATACCCGCTATAATTGACAGGATTTTCCTCTTAGAAATGCTTGACTCAACTGGAAATGACTTGATGTCAAACAAGAATGAATCTGTAGAGTTGTTCCAAAGAATGCCCAACGTACGCACATTGCCTTGTTTGTTTAATGGAAGTGATAAATTATTATGCTCAGTGACCACATTTGGTTCATTTGATGCCCATTTATGTAGAGTAAAGCCATATTGACTCAACAATGTACCTAAGTCATATTTCAACTTGGTTAGATTAGAAATGGTGTCTGCACCGGTTAACAAATCATCGACATAAAAATCATTAATTATAGCTGAAGCAGCGTCAGGAAAAGAAACTTCATGATCCTTACCAATCTGAATAAGGCAGCGAGTAGCCAAAAACGAAGCACTAGCAGTACCGTATGTTACAGTTTGCAGCACAAAATGTTTAAACTGTTCAAGCGGAGAATTACGCCACAGAATACGTTGGTAATGACAATCGTTATCAGACACTAGAATTTGTCGATACATCTTCTCGATGTCAGCGATCAGAACATAGTTGTGTATGCGAAATCGCAAAAGAATAGAGAAAAGATCTTGTTGGACATTTGGGCCTACTAACAAAATATCATTGAGAGAAAGACCATTGGTAGTTTTGGGTGAGCCATCAAAAACGACGAGAAGTTTTGTCGTGGAACTAGAATGTTTGAAAACGGCATGGTGAGGCAAATAGTAGGTATTTGAAACCTTGGAATTAACAGAACAATCGTCAACCAACGCCATGTGGCCAATATCCCTATATTCTTGAATAAAATTTGCGTATTCACGCGCAAGCTCAGAATCACACTTGAACCTGCGTTCTAAACTTAAAAATCTCACTTCAGCGGTAGCATAGGACTCACCCAACTGGGGACTATCAGACCCGAATGGTAATGAGACAACGAACCTACCTTCATCATTACGATGTGTGGACTTAACAAAATGTTCCTCGCAAACTGAATCGTTAATAAGGGGTGCATTATCAAGGATGGTTTCGGTCTCCCAAAATTTCTCAAGAGACGCTAAAATTTGATTATCGTTGTTTCTTGCCAAGAACGAAACAGCAGGACCCTTAGAATGACAATGTTTGGGCAAATTGCCTGCTAGAATGTAGCCTAACTTAGTTTCTTGTATAATAGGAAAGTTAGGACCACATACATATTTGTTAGCTAGAATCAAGTCTAAATAAAACTGCGCTCCTAACAGTATGTCTATGTCAGCTGATACGTTGAAATGTGGGTCAGCAAGGAAAATGTTATCAGGGATATTAAAATGATTTATGTCGAAAGATTGTGCTGGAAGTTTATGGGTCAAGGCAGATAGATCGCACACGGAGCGTTAAAGCTGAACCTTTGATAGCGAGAAACAATACGAATTGATGCCAAATTAGTGGCGCAACATGTCGCATTATTAATACCTGAAATTGGTATATTAGATTTAGTCAAGTTAAGTTGCAATTTTTTAGCAAATGATTCAGTACAAAAGTTTACTTGTGACCCTGCATCTAACAAAATTCGTGCAAGTTGTCTGTTACCAGCATGGTCGATGATGAACACAACGGCTGTAGACAAAATAACATTGTTTGCTGATTGAAGCTTAAATGTACAATAATTACTACTGCTGGCAGAACCTTGTTTTGACACATTATTTATATGCAGCAATGTATGGTGTCGTCTGGAACAGATCTTACATGATTGTTTGACCTTGCAATTAGGTGAAAAATGATCTGGTCTTAAACAATTAGTGCAGCATTTATGCTTTAATATAAATTGCCCTCGTTCCGATATGCTTAATTCGCGAAATTTGTCACACATATAAATTGGGTGACTGGCCTTGCAGCATGGGCATAAATAATTATTTGAAGTTGAATGATAACTTTTAAATGCAGTGCTGCCAGCAGAGTTTCGTAATTTATGTTTTTCAGACTTATTATTAAATTTTAAAGTTGGTTTGTTAAGCTGCTGTCCAGCTTCTATCGGTAATGTGTTTTCTAATAATTGTCTACGGGCGTTTAAAAACTGTATAAAGCTCTGAAAGTTAGGAAGATTTTCAGGATCTATAGACTCTTTCCATAATTTAAATGTGGAATGGTCAAGTTTTGCTGACAATAGCTGTACAGTAATGAGTTCAAATGAATCCACTGACAATTGCATAGCTGTCAGCGAATTGACAGAAGATGTTATTGTATTTATAAATTCTGCTAAGCTCTGTACAGAGTCTTTAGTTGTAGACTTCACTTCTAGTAAGTTTTGAATGTAATATTTAGCTAATATGAATTTATTATCATATCTAGCGGACAGCAAACTTAACGCTATTGAATAGTTTTCATTACAAATAGGCAAGGCCTTAATTAGATCTAGTGGCTCATTTTTGAGAGATGAATATAAGTAATGTAGTTTTTGCACTGAAGCTAAGTCAGATCTGGCATGTACTAAGTCTAGAAATATTGAATAAAAGTGCTGCCATTCTAGAATGTTGCCTGTGAAGCACGGCAAACTTGTAGGTTTTAATTGAATATTACTGGTTAATACTTGAGATTCAGTCTGAATGTTGAAAGTGTCTATTAATTGTAAGATGTTAGCTTCGGTTGAATATAAAAGTTCTTCAACCTCGACTCTGTCCTCTTGTGCAGCGTTTATGTCCTTACAAATTAATTCAATTTCAGACTGTACCGTACCTCATCATATTTTATTGCTAAACTCTTTAGACTTTCTAGTCTAACAGTTAAAAAATGTTTAGTGTTACTGTTTTTGTCAAAATTAAGTATTGCGGAATTGATTCGCACTATGGCAGACTTTAAGCCGCCCCTCTTTCTAACCAACACTCTTAAGCCTTCTTCCGTCATTTTACGCACCTTTTACTGATGGCGTTGATGTCGTACCTTCTGTGAGATGTCCTGCAGCGTTGAGGCCGTGGAATAGATGGCAGACACGCTCGGACTGGCTGGATGACTGCTCTCACCCTGGAACTGCTCAATCTGGTGTGTAGGCGTTAACACGTGGATGGTCATGTAATGGTGTTATCTATGAGGCTCAATGACGACGACGAAAGAAATGCTGAATAACTCCCAACACGGTCGGATCAGCAAACATACTGAATCGCCCGTGATGGCCAGAAATTGAAGTGGAAAGAATGATGAGAAGCCGCTCAATATGGTATAAGTTTGAAAGAAGGTAAAAAATGATGAATCCGGCCCGGAGGACCAAAAAAATGTTAAGAGTTAATGTTTGTCTATTGATTTTGCCAGGATGCTGAAAATAATGATGAGCGAGTGGACTGTAGTTTAATACATTTATTAAGAATGAATGTTACAATTTAAACTTGAATTTGCAAGGTCAGCTAAGTCTTGTACGCATTATAAATTTTGAAGACCACGTTCGGTAAAAAAGTTACATTGTAAGGTGAGGCGCAATTACGCAACACTCGAATCTACATTAATGAATGCTGTAGGGCCTAAGGCCTACATAATTTGTCGCGACAATGAAGAAAAATGAAATGACAGCCGATGCAGCAAGTGCAATTACGTCTGCTGCCTTCGGACGCGCGTAGCACTGTGTCTAGGCCTGTTCGCTAAAGCAAGCGAGGCCAGAGCAGTACAGATTAGCCAACCTTTCGATTATAGAATTCCCACGTTACTGTCCAGAGAGTATTTTCAATGCTGAATGCACTGTTAACTTTCCACCCAATCCATGAGTTTGGATGCAATAGGATAACCCACATTATGCTATGCTTAAATTTCAGCAAGCTGTAAGTTGATCAAAAATGTTTTCCCAGTTCCTCTGGGAGCACCAAGGAAAAGAATTCCACCTTGTTGCCCTATGGTGTAATCCACTATTGTGTCAAACTAAATCCAGTTGACTCCATAATTCAACTCACTATAATGCATTGCTGTTACTTTTCAGGAAATTGGAGATTGCATATATTTTTTTACAGTATGTAGCCTGAAATTTTTCCTTTATTTTATAGAGAGCAAAATTTGGTTAAAATTGGTCAAAGTATATAGATATGTATAAGAAACAAATATACAAATAGAAAATTCAACTCTATATTTTACATTATTCTAACTTATGGGTTTGCTAAAATTTAGCACACAATTGTAACAAATTCTACAAAATTTTAACCAAAGGTAAAACTCATAATCTAAATTTAACTTACAATTAACTTCAATATTTTAAAAGGCAATTAATAAAACTATCTACATCCATAATAGATGTTTTTAAATGTATGTTTTATAAATTTAGTGGAGATCAGTGGCAACTCATAAGTAGTGAAATGGGTAGGACAATCAGTGGGCTGGACCACCACTCACAGTTATCAGTACTTAAATAAAAATATAAAATTGACACCTTATGTAGCCTACTATTTCACCTTATGTATAACAATTCCATTCTGCCACTTTTAGATGTAGGAATTTTCTTTATCACTTTCTTATTAAAATCAGGAATTTAATGTATAATTATATAATTTAAAAAGAATATACGAATTATACTACTTGCAGAAGAAACAAATTGAATAACATCACAAATTTATATAATTACTGCAAGAAACGTCGAGTTACTTATATAGAAAATTATATATATATATAAACACTTTCTGCTACAGTTCGTTTCTTGATGTATATAATATATGTTTTATAATGACTTTACCTCAAGATGTTTTCTCCCTATTTGGAACATGTTTCGGGAAGCCTTGTGTAACCATCTTCAGCCTTCCGAACTTTGAGCCTTGTGAGGTATTTATGTGTTGGCCGGTTGTTGCTTTGGTTTCCTGTTGGTCTCTGGTGCTTTAAATTGGTATTATTGTGTGTAACTGTGGTGTATATTGTTACGACGGTTTACTCGATCGTCGTAGGTACAGTGGAAACAAAATAAGTACAAGACACCAATTAAGTCACTAATTACCAGCTTTAATTTCCACAGTTAACAGTTCATAATTGACAACACAGTCTCTACAACAAATCAAATAAAAGTTTTTCACACGCAATAAAATGTCCACTAAAATTAAACACAATTGTATTACAATTACCGTCCGATTATAAAACACAACACTTAACTAATAACCACTTGAACGCGCACAGTAATTTCGCCCGACAATAACTCTCGAACCGCACTGTCAATATATCGCACTAATACTGAAACTTAAGGCCACTGCTGCCATGTATTTATACTGGCGATCACATACCAGAATGTTCCTAATTGCATCTTAGCGCTCGTGTGAACTACATAATTAACTGCGGCCTCGACACAGTCCGCACGGCTGGCGCTTTCGAGAAACCTCTCTAAAATGCGTCGACAAGCACGTACACCACACGCGTTACATTGAGATTCCTCTGGCACATTCGACAAACACATAGATTGTTCTGTGATGTCATAACACTGCCCCCTCCTTAAGGCTGTTCGTCCCGAACTGGCAAACCGTCTCTGAAGTAATACTCGACCAGGCGATCTAGGTGGACGTCCTTACAAAAGATAATTCTCCCGTTCTTCGAATTCAGTCTCGTGTGATCCGAACATCACGTTCCCAGGAATGCGAGTCTTCCGCTCAACCACTAGTTTTGCTGGAATCACTCCTGTTGCGTCATGTACTGATGACCTAAACACAACTGGCTGATCCAAGTCTGATTGGATCTCGTCAACAACGTCTTGCATAACTTCATCTTCAGCAACTTTTCCCCTGGGCGCTTCTATTAACTCAGGAACAAACAAGGGGTTTTCCTTGACACCCATAGTTGGCTTTTCAGTCACTTCTTTTGCTGTTTCACGTATGTGTACTTCCTCTGCTAGTTCTTCTTCCATTTCCGCCTGGAATAGGAAACCGCCTTATTGGCGTCGTTCCTCAATTTGCAGTAGCATTGCCTGGAATGATTCTATCATCTGACTGGTATCCATTTTTTTCCAATTAATTATACTCGTCTTGTACAAAGTGTCCACTGTTAACCGTTCCATCCCAGTTCTGACACCACTGTTACGATGGTCTACTCGATCGTCGTAGGTACAGTGGAAACAAAATAAGTACAAGACACCAATTAAGTCACTAATTACCAGCTTTAATTTCCACAGTTAACAGTTCATAATTAACAACACAGTCTCTACAACAAATCAAATAAAAGTTGTTCACACGTAATAAAATGTCCACTAAAATTAAACACAATTGTATTACAATTACTGTCCGATTATAAAACACAACACTTAACTAATAACCACTTGAACGCGCACAGTAATTTTCCCCGACAATAACTCTCAAACCGCGCTCTCAATATATCGCACTAATACTGAAACTTAAGGCCGCTGCTGCCATGTATTTATACCTGCGATCACATACCAGAATGTTTCTAATTGCGTCTTAGCGCTCATGTGAACTACGTAATTAACTGCGGCCTTGACACAGTCCGCGCGGCTGGTGCCTTTGAGAAACCTCTCGAAAATGCGTCGACAAGCATGTACACCACACGCGTTACATCGAGATTCTTCTGGCATATTCAACAAACACGTAGATTGTTCTGTGATGTCATAACAATATGATAGTATTTTGTATATTTTCTATGTTAAGTGCTTTGAAAATTGTGTCTTGTTTTGTATTGATTTGTATTTGTTCATGTATTAGTTTGTTTTGTGTTTTATCTTTGTATATTTGTAAATTTTCCCAAATGTTCATCAACTTCAAAACTGAAGACTTCATCAACAATAATAAATGCACGCAATTAAATAAAGACCCAACAGAAAAATATCTTAAACAAACAATAAAACTAATAAAAACAGCTAAAAACATATTCAACAATAAAAATACAGACATCTATATAAATAATAATCCAGAATCACCTAAAATGAATAGCCTAATAAAAATACACAAATTAAACAACCCAATATGTCCATTAATCAACTTCAAAAAAGCACCTACATACAAAATAGCAAAAATAATAGCACAAAAACTAAAAAATAACCATCTAACAAATAACCATCATAACATAAAATATACATACGAATTAATAGACAAACTAAAAATAATAAATATAAATGAAAATACATTTTTCACATCATATAATATCACAAACATGTACACCAACATCCCGGTAGATGAAACAATAGACATAATAATAAACAAACTTAAAGAACAGAATGAAGACACACAATATATAACTGATATAAAAAATAGCCTCCAATCTAATACTAAAACAAAATTACTTTGAATTTAATAGCAAAATTTATCACAGCAAGAAGGTTTCACAATGGGATCTCCCATTATCTAGCATAATAGCAGAAATATTTTTACAACTCATAGACACCAAAATACAAAATATTATAAATTCATTTGATCCAAATGGCATATGGATAAGATATGTAGATGATGGGCTATATGTATCAAATAACAAAAACATAAATGCAGATAACATAACAAAGGTGGATTCTGTAGTGGAGTGAAGTGCTTTTGTGTGTTCAATGTACCTCTGTTTCAAGCAACATCCTGTCTGGCTTATGTAGAATTTGTTGCTACATAGGCCAGAAAACAAAAGACAATGCAAACAGCTACTAACCCACATAAACAAAATAACAAAAACATAACCTTCACTGCAGAAAACAAATACAACAATAGCATAAACTTCCTAGACTTCTCCATCACAAAATTTGTACAGACACAAATTCAATGTATACAGAAAACCCACCACAACTGACACACTAATATACATACTGGCTCATATTCATATACACATTTGTTGCTACTACATACATGTCCAACACACTGTCTCTTTACAGGCTCATATATGAATACTTCACTGTCTTCATAGGTCTTATAGGTATTAACTACTGCATTTACAAAATTTTTAACAAATACCCTAATTTTTATTACAACAATATTTCTTTGCTGAATACAGTGATAAAGATCATCACAAGAAGTATAACTTTATAGAAAAATGTCAGCAGATAATTAACTGGGATGTCCCTCAATGTCTGTGTGAATCCTGGAGCTTGGCTAGAAACACTTTTTGTCAGTAAACTTTATGTCCCTAATGAGTTCAAAACATTTTATTACGTCATTACACTTTATTAAATCACCTTTATGTTCAAATATGGTATTAACAGCCCTCAGTTGAAAATACCATCTTGCAGGAGGGCTAGAACTAACCCTTCTTTGAAGAATTTTTACCAAATAATCTACTCTCACTGGAGATCTTGAAAAAATAATCCTATTCATTGTAGGTTTTAAAAATGTATTACACTGTGAAAGGAAGACAGTGTTGATTTCTGAAGTATCACATTTCTTTAATAGGCAGAACAATGAATAAAATTTGTATCTTTAACAAAGCACTGGACCCCATACTTTTGATTACTCATAATGGAAGTCATCAGAAGTTTGGCACACTAATGGACTCTTCTATTCTTATGTCTTCCAACTGCGCTAATTAAACTGTCAAGGCTAAATAAATTGTGCTAACTGTCAAGCACTTTTATCAAAATGTCTGATATTTTCTAAAAATGTCATAGAATGTCATTTCCTACAGTCAGGTCGTAGGATTTTGTGTTTGTTGCATTAAGTATATATGTGACTGCACAATAAACGTATTTTTTAATAAGAGGAGTGAGACGTTGCTGACATGAAATAATTAATTAAAACATATTAAAAGAATCAATCTACGGTTTATTAAAAATTGGAAAGAAATTACTTGATTATTAAAAATTGAAATTATAAAATTTAAAAATATTCTCTTTTATATGTTTACACTCTGTAAAACATAACATACCATTGCTATTCAGCACACATTAATAACATATAATCTTAAATATCTAAACAAATTATACAATTACTTTATACTGCATAGGCGTCTGACTTTCACTCATTTTTAAAATAGCAACTCATTTATAAAATAATATTAAATTTACTAAAATAAAATTTAATTGTTAATATTAATACTTTAATAGAAAAAATAACATTTATTTTAAGAATATTTATGATTTCTAATGACATTCCCAATTTGTACAATGGAACAGAAGAAAATTATTATTTTTAACTACAATCTACAATTACGTATTTTACTCTAAATATTTACATTATTTACAGTTAAGTCTTTACTATCTCATATTATGTTCTTTATGAGTTCTTTGCACAAAATATTAATTGTTCAATTTGTCACCTGCGTATTGTCAAAGTTACCATTGCATGTGTACGTGTGTGTGTGTGTGTGTGTGTGTGTGTGTGTGTGTGTGTGTGCGCGCATCCTGAATGATGACAATGATGATGATGATGATGATGATGATGCTGATGCAGTCTTTGTACTCTATGGCTTGTTGTGGATGATGATCCGGTGTTTCTCCATCAACTGTGGTGTATTGCAGATGATGGTAATGACGTTCAAATCGATCATCATTTGAACGGGCATGAGTAACGTCGTGTGAAGATATCTTGAGTCTGACTTTGCCCAAAATTGCCAGAAGTATTTATAGTAGGCGACAAACTGACATGTCAGATATTGTTTTTGACATGTTAAATTTTGTCATTTTGAGTGTAGTGTTCCTTTTTTTACTGATCACTTTTTAGTTCATTTTCGCAATCATGTAAATTTTATCTTTACGTGAGTGGTGTTTTTTTTATGAGAGGTCTTCATAATTTTTCACTCATCATTTACATATAATTCATTCGTTAATTATGGTAGTAATTAATTTTAATTTATATTGTTTTATTATTGGACCTTTATGCAATAATTTTGCATCACCATATGTGTTTAATTGTCCTTAATCTAATGGTGTTTTTAGAATTGTGATATGTCTTTGGTAACAAGGACAGTAATTAATAAAAATGTATTAATTAACTTATTTTAATCCTGTTACCTGATTTAATGAAAAAAAAAAAAAAATTCGTACATATCTCCCCTTTTGCAGTACGTGTAAACTGCAGGTCCGTGCTCACACACACACACACACACACACACACACACACACACACACACACACACACACACACACACACACACACACACACACACACACACACACACACACACACACTGTATTTACACTATCGGGGCAGGTGTACACTTTTGACAGGCTATCGCCTGCACTTCCCTGCATACAATTTTTGTAAACTGTTTGTCATATTCTTTTTACAATAATTATTTACAACATACCACCCTGGGCAAATGTGCAAGTATATGTATTGTTACAATAGATATTAACTCCACTTGCCATAAAATGTAATGATACTTAATGTATCACACTGTCATATCACAATAAATTCAATATCTATATTAAAATTACATAGATAATTTGAACAAAGTTGCAGTAGTTTTTGATGGCTACTCCAAAAGTTCTTTGAACACAAAAACCTTAGAATGTCAAAGGCGAATGATGAAGTGAACGGCACAAGAAATTTTATTTAATGAGGGAACAATGCTTGTCCATCCTCAATCCACATTTCTCAGTAATTTGAAAAATAAGGAACGCTCCATTGCACAGCTTACCCAATGTCTGAAGAGTGATAGCATTGAAGCAATTATTGTTGAAGACAATGCACACGTCTACATTGTCCGCAAAGCTGTAGATACCTCACAAGGAAATCGGCAAGTTGTCATTGTTGGCCAAGAACATTGATCTCATTGCTCTCCTCACAGTCCTTGCCCCAGAAGGAAAGCATATCCTTATGGTGAAAGAAAGCACAGGGAATGTCAAAACAAGATTTTACAGCTCGAAAGATCTACAAAGTTCTCCCATCATTCATGAGTGTAGGAAATCAATTCTGTTACTTCACATAATGAGTGGCTGTGATGCTATGTCAGCCTTCTTCAGAAAAGAAAAACTGCAGATAATTCAACTGTTCAACTGATCCCAACATCTCCATGATATCCCCACTGTGTTTAATGATCCAACATCGACATGTGAGGTAACTGAACAAGCCAGCAAAAAATTCATTCATTTTTTAGATCCATGCTTTTTGGTATCCAGGCCACTTATATAAATAGTAAAATAGTTTTACCTTTTTCTTGTCCATCTGGTGGCCTTTACTCTTTATGTAAATCTACGCGTTTCGGGACATACGCCCCATCATCAGGAATATCCCTTGGTGAAGTTCGTCAATTATTAAGTTATTAAAAACACTTTATATACAATTTTATACACATAACAATAAATATAAATATAAACACAAAAAATATACATAAAATCCCCAAACTTGAGAACACACGCGATATCGTTGGTGCGCACCACGACATGCTATAGTCGACTGCTGTGCTCATGTTGTTATAGGTCGTGCACTATGGACCTTGTTCTGTATTCTTATCGCTGTGTCGTATAGTAGATTTGATTGGAAATTCAATTGTTCGTTAAGGATGTCTTCTTCCGTGTTTCTATTTTTATAAGCCTTATATATTTCATATTCTTCGACAGCATTCATATAACTTCCTTTTCTGCATACATGGAGGGGTTGAAAGTTCGTTGTGAAATCGGTATAACTATGGTTTTTGTCCATCAGATGGCGCGCATAATTTGACACTGTTTTACTAAATTCTTTTTTAGGTAAATATTCTCTGAAGCGTTTTTTAAAAGGTCTGCCAGTTTGGCCAATGTAAAAGCTATCACAGTCATTGCATATTATCTTATAAACGCCCGTCTTGTCCTCAACCGATTTTGAATGTTTAGGTAAGAGTATCTTATTAACGTTATTATTAGTTCGGTAAGCCATTTTTATATTTATCTCACTGAATACTTTGTTTAAAATTTTGGGTAGGGTCCTACCATATTCTGATGCTATATACCTAACTTTATTTCTATTATTTTCTTGTAATTCTATGTTGTTTTTCTTTTTTCTGTGTTTCTTGATTAAATTTTCCACAATTGAGCTTTTATAACCATTGGCTTTAGCTATGTATTTGATCGTGTTTAGTTCTTCGTGAAAATCTTTGTCTTCCAATGGTATGGAAAGTAACCTATGTATTAAACTATGATAAGCTGCCTTTTTTTGAGAAAAGGGGTGATGTGACTCAGCATTTATCGTGAGATCCGTGGTTGTCGGTTTTCGGTATATTTGATATTGAAATTTTTCATCTAGTCTTGTAATTGTCAGGTCGAGGAAGTTAAATTTATTATTTATCTCCGTCTCAAGTGTGAACTGTATGTTTTTATTGACACCATTCATGTACAATTTCATATTTTCTATTTGTCGTATTGTGCCATTAAAAATTATAAACGTATCATCAACGTAACGTGTATATGATATTATTTTCTTGGAAAGTTTATTTACGTTATTGAGCAAATATGTATTCTCACAGTGGTTTAGGTATATATTAGCTAGTAAACCAGACAAAGGTGACCCCATGGCTAGACCCTTTTTTTGGATATAATAATTATTATTAAATGTAAAGTAATTTTGGTCAAGTACAACTTCCAGTAAATTAACTAAATCATTGATTTCTTCAGAGTTACATATTTTGGCGTTAATAAGATTTGCTTTAAGGATAGTGAGTTTCTTGAACAGGGACATTCGTATACAAGTCAACAATGTCAAATGATGCTATTTTATAATTAGGTCGTAATTTAATGCTTTTCATTTTGTTAACAAAGTCAATTTTTATTTTTTATACTGTGGTTATTATTTATCTTTATACTGTTTTTTATTTTCACTGCAAGTTTTTTGCTGACATTGTAGCTCGGCGCAGTTGTGAAATTTATGAATGGCCTAATCAGTATATTGGTCTTATGGATTTTTGGTAGGCCAACAAATTGCGGTGCTTCTGCGTTAATGGGTTTTAGTGCACAGCGTGTGGCATTATCAAACAGCTATGTACATAGGTTAATTTTATTATTCAAAACTTTGACGAACTCTGCAGTTGGGTCCGTTTGTATCATTTCAATATTATTATTTAATATGAACTCATTAACCTTTGATGTGTATTCGTCTCTGTCTATTTACGACTACAGTATTCCCCTTATCCGCTTTTGTAATCAGTGCATTGTTATCTATAAACTTAGTTTTTATTTGTTTCAAGGTTTTATTTTCTTTCAAGTATCTGTGATTTACCTTACGGATCTTTTCATTATTTGTTATAGTTTTTAGGCATTTATTCAAGCTATTGTTAATTACGGCACGGGTTTCATTTTGTAAAGTCTGGCTTGGTATTGTTTTTACGGTGGCCTCCGCACTAATAATTTCTCGAATTATGTGGTCTTTACCGATATAAGGAATATTATAATTTAGCCCCTTGTTAAGAATATCTCTTTCATCAGACGTAAATTGTGTACACGTCAAATTTGAGACACGCGTGTAGAACTTGTGTTTACATACGAAGTTTTCCTCCTTTATCTGTTTATGTTTAAGAGCTTGAAGTTTTATCTTTTGTTTCTGATAAACACGCTGTAGTACGTCATGAATATTATGTGTGTAAAATTGTATATAAAGTGTTTTTAATAACTTAATAATTGACGAACTTCACCAAGGGATATTCCTGATGATGGGGCGTATGTCCCGAAACGCGTAGATTTACATAAAGAGTAAAGGCCACCAGACGGACAAGAAAAAGGTAAAACTATTTTACTATTTATATATATAATTCATTCATGCAGTGTATACCAAAATCCGGAAAACAGCTGGTTCAAACAATTTGAATGATTGTGGATTTCAATGTTTTAATGAGCTAGTAGGTCAGCCAAACAACACTGTGATTCTTTCAGGCTTGCCACCCTCTGCTGGTGCAGCATGCCTCCACTCACATCATGTATATCTACAAATTCAGATATGGTTGGGGAATTACCTGGCCCCGTGGACCTGGAGATGGAAACAATGGAATTCATTGCTCTCTCCAGTGTACATGACACAAGCACTTGCTCCACGAAGGACCCTAACTCTGATTTCATGCGGCTGCACTCATGGCTGTGGAAGAAAGTGCAAGTGTGTTAAAGCAGACTTACGCTGCACGGCTATGTGTAAAAATTGCCGTGGGCAAAGCTGCATTAATAGGGTGCCCATTGACTTGCGTGATGAGTTTCTTCACCATCACTATTATTTACTTTACCATGTCTCATCATGTGAATAAATAAAATTATTTATTTATTTATTCATGTATTATGAATAAAATTTTTTCCTTTGATATTTCACATTGCTTTACCTTTTTGACATTCACCCAGAATGAAATATTTGATAATAAGGGGGTAATATTATATATAACAATACTTATATGTGTGTGTGTGTGTGTGTGCCTGCATGCGCAGTGTGCGTATATTGCAATAAAACATGCAGTAAGAGTCATCTTAAAAATTTGAAGACGCTGTTACACACTTTATGACGTTATAGACATGTTTCAAATTGATTTTGTTCAAATTTTGTAAAGTAGACGTAAGTTTTGAAATAAGAGATGGGTAACTGAGTGTATATGTCAAAATGCCCATAAATTTATTCTCTGTCATGTCAAGTGCAAATTTAGTGCACGAGTGCGCGTGTTATTCATGTTTTCCTGAATAACTCCTACAATAATTAATGTATAGGAATGAAACTTAGAAAGCGTATGCATCATAAATAGCGCTACATTTTTCGTATGTCATAAACTCAAAACATATAATTTTAATATGTATTTTTAATTGAATTCACTTTTCTATAGAAGCCTCATCTGGAGATAAAATCTATACAAGATTTTGCAGACTCATAGTCTTACATGATGTCTAGCTATCAAGGTAAAAATCTATTATATGTACTAGATAACAACCAATCAGGAACTCCAATTTCCATTTGAAATGTAAAGAAAAGTTCGTTCAGTTCTCTTCTGTAACTCGTCCTTGTAACACGTACTCTCTGTGCAAGTTTTTTATGACAGTACATTTTTGTCTATAAGGGTGACAACACTCCAAGATCTTAACTACAAGATACCTGTATGCTAGATCAAGGAGTTAATAGAACGCAGAACTAAATTATTTGAAAATCTAATAGTGCTAACTAGCGTTAGTCAAGATTTCCACGTAGAGACAGTTGTATTTATTTGGGATACATCTGTACGAACGCGTGGACACATTAAGATTGCCAGAAGGTGTATGCTAAACACACCGCATTTAAATAATAACTAATTAACCCATTTTATCAAACCTGAGATTTATAAATAAAATCCATATCGGGCAGATAAATGGCGTGCGCGAGTGAATTGCGAGTGTCAGCGCGTCAATGAAGCCAGCAGTCAACTCTAACGTAGCAGCTTACAACCGTATGACAAGAAGGAATTCTTCAACCAAGTAAAATAGACAACTGTTCAATTAAACATTGTAATGTTGCGTGTTGCCGGTGTTGTTAATTTTTTTTTTATGGATGTGTTATTTACTTTTGTAGTATTTAATAGTGTGTAGCGAAGTTTTATACTATAGACAAAGTTTTATACTTTGTCTTATTACTTACTAAGTTGACCGTATTCTCGTCGCTCAGTTCAAATTTTTCCGCCTCGCCACCTGATTGGTTCCCGCTATCTGGCCGAGTCTAATTCGTCAACTGTCGTATGTTTATTGTTTATGTCCCAAATTCTTATAATACCTTTTTTAAATTAATCAAACATACAGCAATTAAGAAATATGAAAATTTATTGAACCCTTTCTTTATATTATCTGGTCAATTACAGTTGATAAATGAAACATATATTTATTTTAATTCCGGCGTTTACAAGTTGCTCAGTTGGCAGCGTTCGGCTTCGTCCAGTTCATACGTAAAAGCCACAATGGCGTACAGGTTTATGTTTTATACAAATAATCTCAGGGATAAGTTCTTTGGACTACAGAAGTTGGATTACAAACTAATAAATGCACATAAATTTATAATATTCTTCTAACTAACACACAATAGTTGATATTTTAAAACATGAAAAGTAAGTTATTGGCAATGAGAAATAGTGCACGCTAGGTTAACATTTGTTAACAAGTTATGTTTTTAAAATTAGTTTAATATAAAATCAATATTCAGTGATCGATATGGTTTATCGAAAGTGATTATTTAATCAAGTTCAGTTCAAAAGTTAATTTAGTGATTTGTGAAGTGAAAATAAGATTGTTCGTTTACTATGGGTTATTGAAAGTTTTAGTTTTGGGGTGAAGTATTCAATTTATACTCATCGTTTCCTTAACGTAGCTTCTCTTGCGATCCTCTTCTTCTTCTGGAACACTTCTAAGAGTCCTTTCTTCTTTGGATTTTCTGAGATCCCCGTTCAAATGATTGAAATTCAATGTCCAGCTTCCATCAGTTCTTGTAGATGATATGTTCCCTCAGGTTGAGTTAGGTATTTTCAGCTCTTCCTCCAGAATTGGTTGTTTATTAATTTAATTTACTTCTTCCCAGTTTTGGCCATAATATTTTTTATATAAATGTTTTAAATAATGATCCTCTCATCAATGGTTACTTCAAATATTCTTGTTGCACTTCTTCATTAAAATTTAGATAGACTTAAAGATTTTAAAATTAATTTGTCTTCAAGGGCTCCATACGTCCACCCTCTATGTTAGTCAATAATGAAGTAATTAGATTTCAACGGTCAGAATGTGTAACAAGCTGGAGTTGTCATGGTAACTCTTCAAGTTTTACTAGTTCTCATTGGTCAACATCTTAAAACATTGTTATATTCTAACGTTTTATTTCTGTTCAAATATGTAAAAATCCTTTAAATTATAATTACTTTCTTATGCTAGTAGTAATATGAATTATACTAACACCATTGTTTTGCTTTTTTACTAAAGATTATTTTGATATCCCTCATGGTTACTTTTGATTAGTTAATAACATTTTTCTTATTTTCTTCTTGATATTTCTTTTGTAATTATCTTTAAACTGAATATTATTTACACATTTTTATACCTGATATTCTTACTTAAGTACTTAAACATTTTATATACTCTAATTGACCCTTGGTTATTGTTTTCTCTTTAAACTTACAAAATTCTTTCCTTCATGCTAGGCCTAAAGCCTAGGTTTCACAATACTCCTATTCAACATTCTTTACAATTCATTAACTTTATTTAGTGGTTCATTAAACATTTTCTATAGAACTAATTAACAAAAAAAACATTGGTGCTTTTAACAACACACCTGCTATTATTAAAATATTTTCTTACCAGGTCCAAGCCTGAAATTAAACTTCTAACTATTATTGGTTTCTTACTTCTATCTCACCTATCTTCTAAGTTTATTAATACTATGGTTCTTACAATAACAAAACTCTTATAATAATAATTTTTCATACTAGTCTAAACAATAAAACTCACTTACAAATTCCTTCACTAAAATATAGTGTCTGCTTCTCCTATCTTCCACTCTAATATTTTAACCTTTACCTTATTTTTTGTAATTCTTACTTTCTATCACTTAAATTAATAATGGTACAATTAGTTTAGTATTCTTATTATCTAACATGTTTTTAAAGATTGTTTTGCTATATCAATATAGTCTGCCTTTTTACTAATCCTACACTGTATGCACTCACACTGCACTTTTCCTTTCACATGAGGTTTCTTTATCTATTATCACTGGGTGGTTATTAGTCATTAATATTTGTTTTATTTTCATTTCACATTGGTCACTTTTGGTATTAATTATTGTCTTTACTCAGCTCAATTATATTTTACTTGCTTTTGGCTAGTTTATTATTTAATAGGGTATTTTTTATTTCTAACTTCCTATCTTATATTTATAAATTCATGTTTCTTTTCTTTTTGTTTAACATACATAATATCTATATTTTATTTTTCATGGTTTATATATTTTACATTTTATTTATGCCCTATCTGTTTTAGTGCATTTACTTTACATTTTATTCATTCGTTACTTCTTGGGGTTACAATGATTGTGGTCCTACTTTGGGTTACATTCTGGTTTCTTGTTTCTTCTTTCTTGTTTCTCCAATCTATTGGGTTAAGTCATAGTCAGTTTCTTAGTCAATTGTTATTTCGTAGTTGGGTCATCAATCTTCAAGTTATAAGTTTTTTAATATTTCTTCCTACCTTCAGCTTTTTCTTTTGTTAATCATTAGTGGTATTTTGCGCTATCTTATGTCATGTTACACCATTCATAAATAATTAAAGGCCCTTGGGGGAGCCTGTAACCCCTAGAGGGCGCGTCCCCAGGTGTCAGATAGGGGAATGCCCTAACCGACCTGGTTCTTGCTAGATCGGCGGGTAGGAGGGAAATAAAATACCTCCCGCGGACCAACAGGCGGGGTAGGTAGGGCTCCTCAGCCACAGAGAAGGCAATCTACCTAAGAGAAGGACACTCTGAAATCAAACTCTGGCCCTCCAGGATGGGGGTTGAGTCATTAGGCTAGCAACCTACACTTGTAAAAGCCATAAGATGCTAACAAACCCAACAAAAACCAGCCTTGGATGGTGGACAGGGATTTTGGTAGACGAACACAGCAACGGAAATGAACTTTGAGTTTGGCTATATGGAATACTCAAGGAATCAGAAATAAACAGCAAGAAATACTACAAGAATGCCGAAACAGAAAATAGATATTATTGTCCTCTCGGAAACGAAGAAAAAAGGAAAAAGAATGAAAATCTAAAAGAATACATACACTTCGTTTCGTGTGTAAAGAAAGATCAAAGAGCTCATGCAGGGGTATCCATATTTATTCATAAAAAATACCGGAATCAGGTAAAATCATGGGAGCCCATTAATGAAATGTTTTTAAAAATGACAATTCAGCTAAGAGGGAGAATTATTACAATAATTGGCATATATGCTTTAACTGAGGACGCCACAGTTCAAACTAAAGACAATTTTGAAGAAGCTCTGAGAGAAATCATAGAGGAGATCCCAAACAGTCACGAAATAATCCTTGCAGGAGATCTTAATGCAAGAGTTGGAAAACAAAGAAACAGAAAAGTAGTTGGCACACACTGAGAAGAGACAGTTAATAACAATGGTGAGAGATTAATCGATTTATGTGAACAATATGAATTGAAAATAATGAATACCTTCTATGCTCACAAAGACATCCATAAGTATATGTGGTACCAGAACACAAGAGGTCTAAGATCTATAATAGATTATGTAATATTGAGACAAAGATCTGGTTTGAGAGCAGCGGCGGGGCAAGACCTAAATTTGATGTGGGCAAGATAAATTTTGCGAGGCCCTCTGGTGGCGCAAGAGGAAGGATTTTATATAGAGAAAAAATTTTTTTTGAAACTAAAATTTTTATTCATAAAAATGCAAACATCTTCACTTTAACTAACATTATTAAGTAATAACTAACAGTAAAGAATTGCAATTATATATGTATGCAAATTAATTGCATAAATTAATTATTCAATTAATTAGTAATCTTGGATACATTGATTGACTAACTGTGCAATTACAAATGTAATTGTGACATATACAACCATTATCGTATGTCTTTACTTCATTAAGCCCCGCGTTTGGAGCGCCACTGCAATTATATTTTTTGCATATTTAATTAATTGTTAATTAATTTAATTTTAATTAATTACTTTTATTTATTAACTGCTGTTTTATTGATTTATTAATAAAGTGTTGAGTGTTGATGATAGTTTTCGTAAGCCTCTCGTCCGGAAGCCACATCTACTTGTATTAATTTTACTATGTTAATTAGTGCATTCATTTATTACTCAAATAATTAATTTTGATCGAGCCACACATTGGTGTGCCGTATGCAAATGTATCTATTGCAACAGATCAAACTTTATTATTCTAATAAGGATATTGTGAGTGTGTAAAAATCGATACAAGTCTATTATGGAGGAGATGAAAAATTATTTATTATATACCAATATTGTTTATAAAGATGTATAATGTATTTTAAATTGTCATATATTGATAATATATTTAATTGTTTGTATTGTTCGATAATATAAATCGATTTTACTTGTTTGCTGCAACGTCCACCTCTCGTCTCGTCGGTCCCGTCTTGGCGTCCTCTTCTTCCTGTCCCTCCTTCCTGGTGTCCTCGTCGTCTCGTCGTCCTCTTCTACAGCTTCACTCCTTCCTGGTGTCCTCTTCATCTCGTCGTCCTCTTCTACAGCAAGCGGCTCCAGCGGCGATATTTCACAGAGTCTCGTAGTTATATTTGACTACTTCCATGATATCTTGTAGTGTCTTTAAGTTCCCTAAGCGGATATCTTAACTTACACGAAACAGCACTGTATTATATTTTAAATTTTATCTATTTATCCTCTCGATTCTTATCGCAAAACTCTGTTAAGAATTTCAAGGTTTATAGTTTATTTTATATAAGATATTCCTCTATTCCTTCTTGGTTCTTACCGCAAAACTTCGTTAAGAATTTTAAGGTTTATGGTTTATTTTATATAAGATATTTTTACGTTTGTAAGAGAACAACTCTCTTACCCGGGCACAACTTCCCCTAGCAACGTCGACAGACAGACTGTGTCCATCCTAGCTCTGCAACGTATGAATCTCACTGAATTTGGTGTAATTTGATAGGCCAAGCCCAAGTCACATGATTGATGGAACGACCAGATACACAAATTTCATGAAAAACTTTGTATAATTTAGCATAGTCCTGCATGGAAATTATCTACAATTTTTATTACCCTATCATTGATAAGAGTTACACTTGAATTTTTCTTTACTTAAAAAACCATATTTCTAAAATAGTTACGAACCTCAGAGTATACACAAATCGAAGCTATTTACTTAAATAATTCCTTGTCAAATTTTCATGTAAATCGGTTAAATACCACTGCCGCTATAGTGATCGCAGATGATCACACCCGCACCAATTCAAACAAAAAATACATGACAATATAGTACATCTTTTTATGAAGAGTTTGGTGTAACCTATATGCTTATCAATTTTTAAATACAAAACTTATGACTAAAAGACAAAATATTACACAAAACAAATTTAAACAAGAAAATGCTCGTCATTCATATACTCTGATATAAACAGCATATCTTATAATCCTGTGTTCTGTTGCACTATATTTAAGTATATGCAAGTATATTAATTGCATTTATATATCGTTATTATTATATCAATTGATTGATTATATATTGATTTGTAATTCAAATATAACTATAACTTTGTATTTTGTTATACGTTCGTACATCATATGCAAATGTGTAATCTAATGTCTTGCTAATTAAGTTTAATTATGAATCCTTGTATATTAAACTTACTTTGGGCATGACAATGCTATCACTGCTCACTTCCATGCATTGGTTGCCGTTGGTATCATTGTACGTCTACCTAAGTAACTGTTATTAATTAATAATACTAATAAAATACAATAATAATACGACTCGGACACCAGAAATCTTCGTCAACAACAATAATTTATTCAGATACTTAGAAATCAATTTCAAATTCTGTAATTAAATTTAGCATGACTACACAATACTGTAGGATGCATTACATTGCTAAATCGTCAATTACTTCTCTAATACCTTAGCTCTTAATTGATTACGTATTTAATTAGTTACTCTACATATTACAAAGTACTCTAATTTATGGATTCACATTTTCACGGTTTTGCTCAAAAGAAATTAAATAAACGTTCTAATTAACTTAGTGGTGTGTTCTTTGTGAGTGACAGGACAGTGGTGACTTAACCTAATAGTACATAAATGGTTTACTTGGAGTACGTATCCAAATCAAACGGTGATTATCTGCGAAGCTTCTCATTCTCCTGCGAATCCCATATCTCTGATGGCTGGATAGATCCTCTCCTCATCGTTTTGAATCTACACTTTTCACTCTCACTGAACTCTGCACTCCTGCGTCGACAATATTTCGTTTCGCACTCGTTTAGGATATGTTCTTTAACGAAAGTTATCTAATTGCGGTCATTCGGGTTAGATTTATTGGTCTCATGACCCTTTCGCGTGAGGTTTTACCCTTACACTTTGTTCACATACATTAATAGTTAATACTTTGTTCAATTAACCCGATCGTTCCACTTATGATGCGTTTCATCACGAGAATTTAAGTGTTTATTTGACACAATGACGTATTAACTCATTACGTGATTTTCGATATTTAGTTCTAGTCTCCGACTTCCCTTTCACGTTTAAGTACAATGTCTCTACTTATTACATATCATCAGGAACTTTGATTGTCTGAACGCGATTCGTTAATACATAAACTTTGAATTGTAACTAAATCCTTTTAAAGTCTTTATTTTATCACATACGTTACGGTATGGTGATATACTATTAATATGTCATCACGCACTTTTCGATTCGTCAATATATTAATGTACTAGCAAAATACCCGTGCTTCGCTACGGAGTTTCACGTTGTACGTAATTGTACAATTATTGCTCGCTTAATAGTATAGGATTAGATAGATTGTACAAATTCTCAACTCTTAGTTTGTCTATTTACATTCATAGCTACAGCTATTTATTATTTATTTCGAGAAAATCGTTAGAGCCGTTTCCGAGAAAAAAAAGACATACATTTATTAATTAATTGAACTTCGAAATTTTCTCGACTATAAGAAACTGCAAACAACGAAGTTTTTTCAATTTAAAACAATGATTAAAAACTCAGGACTAAATGTATTCGGGGTTTCCAGTAAACTGAGATGTCAACCACTTCATTTACCAAGTATGCAATTCCCGCTACAAATTTCAGTATTTGGTTTTTTGCCCCTTAGGAGTGAAAGTTTTAAAACCGTTTCTTAGTGAGCACCTAAGACCTATGATGAAGCTATGTTCAAAATTTCATTGATATCCATTCAGTGGTTTCAGAGATATCGTGATCAGTGAGTCAGTCAGTGGTATTTGGCTTATATAGATATCTATATCTAGCCGATTTACCCAGCGTTGCTCGGGTTCATAATTTATTCATAGGCTCATAGGCACCTATTCTTGTTCTAACGTTATATTACTTGTATACTGTATAATCTTCCTTATATTGTTACGTTCGCATTCTCACTGGAGGAATACTCTGTAGCGCACCTGTTTAAGAACATGTCATAAACTGTATTCTTATATCTGGAGAAGAATTCTGTTGCGCGTGATGCTCCTGCTCGATTTCTAACTCTGGGAGAGGGTGAACAGCTAAATTAGTTTTCAATAAAATGTCTACAGTACTTGCACGCGCTGCGTATTTAACTGTCGTTTTATAATTCATTGTGTTAATGTTGAAATAAGGCATTTGTTAAATTAGTGTCTCCTAAACTTATTCTAACAATACAATACCTCTATAGATTTCAGCTTATCAATTTTTAAATTCAAACTGAAGCAAGCACATTTATATTGTCTGAGCTCTATGATCTGAATACATTCGCTATCAAAACTTTGTTTTTTGTACTCGCTTATAACTTACTTCGATCTTAACTTATCCACTTTTAAATTCAAACTGAAACAACTCTGAATTCACACACTATTAAGACGTTTCTTAAGATGCATACACCACCTTTGATATCATAACCTATATCTTTATTTATAAGAACCGTGGACTCTGGCCCCGCCGTCTTTCGCGGGATCCGACCTAAGACTCCCCAGGTTTCGTGGATGAACTCCGGGGAAGGCCCGTCGGACGACTCCCACGCTATTTCCTACGCGGGAGACTTCCACCGATGCTATGGTAACAAGAATCTATTCTATTGGGTTGCCATAGTAATCAGATCTAATAGTTGTTTAAGACCCAAAGGACCCCCCAGAGGATCGTATCGAAAAAAACACCTGTCCTATGTTGGTTCTCCCGTTGCGTAAAATATTTGTGCCAAGTTTGGTTGAAATCGGTCCAGTGGTTTAGGAGAAGATGTGGAAGACCCCAAAAGGATCGTATCGAAAAAACACTTGTCCTATGTTGGTTCTCCCGTTGCGTAAAATATTTGTGCCAAGTTTGGTTGAAATCGGTCCAGTGGTTTAGGAGGAGATGTGGAAGACCCCAAAGGACCCCCCGAAGGATCGTATCGAAAAAAACACCTATCTTATGTTGGTTCTCCCGTTGCGTAAAATATTTGTGCCAAGTTTGGTTGAAGTCGGTCCAGTGGTTTAGGAGGAGATGTGGAAGACCCCAAAGAACCCCCAAAGGACCCCATCGAAGAAAACACATATCCTATGTTGGTTCTCCCGCTGCGTAAAATATTTGTCCCAAGTTTGGTTGAAATCGGTCCAGTGGTTTAGGAGGAGATGTGAAAGACCCCAAAGAACCCCCCAAAGGACCCCATCGAAAAAACACCTATCCTATGTTGGTTCTCCCGTCGTGTAAAATATTTGTGCCAAGTTTGGTTGAAATCGGTCCAGTGGTTTAGGAGGAGATGTGGAACATACATATATAGCGACATACATACAATAGGGGGGGGGTTTGCCCCTTAGGAGTGAAAGTTTTTAAAACCGTTTCTTAGTGAGCACCTAAGACCTATGATGAAGCTATGTTCAAAGTTTCATTGATATCCATTCAGTAGTTTTTGCTCTACGTTGATTCTATGTCAGTCAGTCAGGCAAACTTTCCCCCCCTTTTTCCTCCTTTAAAGGTCGAATTTCCAAAAATCCCTTCTTAGCGGATACCTACATCACATAAGGAACCTACATGCCAAATTTCAAGTTTCTAGGTGTTATAGTTTCGGAGATTTCGTGATGAGTCAGTGAGTGAGTCAGTGGTATTTCTCTTTTATATATATAGATTACAAAGTCTGATTAAAATCAACTCAACATTGTCTTAATAACTGAATCCCACGATTTAACTAATTCTCTCAATACATGAGTAAGTTCAACAATTAATTCACTAACTCCATCACTTCACTAACCCAATTTCAACGTACTAACAGTTTTACATAATTACCGACTCACTCCCAAACAGACTAACTGCTTAAATGAACCGTAATAACTGCTCGAATGAAACTTACTAACTCTACAACTGATTCTTAATAACTGCCTCTGCTCTTCGCCAATACTTATTTTTATGTCTTGAGTACCACGACCATCTCCACATCTCGTGTACTCTTCCCACCATCTACGTCCTTATTGGCTTTTCGTCTATGATTCTGCGAAAACTCCTCCTTGATTCTCGAGCTAGTATTCTGGCTACTTCCTCATTCGTTCTTCACCCTCGTTTCCATGGTCATGTCTTCTCAACAACCCGCCTTTACCGAACTCTCGTTCGTGGTAGGTCACTCTAGACCCCTCCTTTAAAGTCTCGCTGTTTGCTCCTCCTTCACCATCTGACGACGGACCTAATTTCACGGTTGCCTGTCATCCGATTGTTTTTATGTTCTCTTTCAGTTCTTCCCTAGTAATTTCCGTCCAGCTACACGTGTGTCTTATAACTCGGGTGTGGCGAATCGCTGTATTGTCCTCGACTTCCTTCGTTAAGTTCACACGCTTATGGCAGTCCTCTTCCAGGAATGAACATCTGATCTGCAGTTCTCCTGCATGGTCCTTACTTTTTGTTGGTAAACAAGTTCCCCACTGTGTCACTACGCGTGGTCTATTGTTCCTATAACATCCGTTTGTATCTTGCCTTTGTGGAATCTGTCTCATCCATGTGTAGTCGCTAAACTCCCACGTGTGGATTGACAAATACTTGCGTTGCCCTTGTATACGTTTTCTCGGTAATTGGTACAAGAAGACGTAGTCTTTTGTCGCCCTGTTATTGCAGCTTATTCCCATGCCGTTCACTTATGTCAAACATCTGCTGTCGCCAAGGCATTGTCTTCCTTAGCGGAGCCTATCTCGTCGCTAATGTGGCGCACATGTTATTGTCTAATGGCGGCCGGTTGGCTACAACATACATCACTTTTGACAGTTGACACTCGCTACTGTTCCCTTTTACGCAAAAAAAATTCTTTTACAAAATTGCTTTACAGAATTAAAGAAACAGAAATTTCCTGCTTTTAGCCTTACTGAACTCCTTAATAACTGTATCGTAAACCAGCTTAGATGCTGTATCTGCTTCAATAGATAAAACTGCCAAAGCTGAAAGTCTTTGCTGACCCATTGTACTTCTTAAATAATTTTTTATTAGTTTTAATTTTGAAAAGCTCCTTTCAGTGGAGGCTGTACTTACTGGTACTGTTAACAAAATTCGAATGACAATATAAATATTTGGGTAAATTTCTTTTAAGTTATTTTCTATTATGTATTGGAGCAGCTGTTTCACATCTTTAATGAAGTGGGGTAAATTTGGGATCATTGTTTGTAATTCTTCATATAATTCGTAAGGTTGGAAGTCACTGCTCTCACCCACTCGCAGAACGGTGTGTAAATCTTGACAGTTTTTTAATATATGCTCTTTTGGAATATTTTTTAACTTGCTTAGATCATAGAGAAAACCAAAAATTTCAAAATGTTGATTTAAAGATATAAATCTTGAATCCATATTGCTCACTATGGAATCAATCATGGTGTTAAAAAAATCTGTTTCGTACCGGCTTTTGGGAGACTGTATAGGTTCATCGCTGCTTTCATAATCGAACAGCGTTTTCTTTTGGCTACCCTTTTATTTTTAAAGTCTTTTGGCAGATCATAATTGCTTTTCTCAATAAATTGACGAGCGTCAGACAAGCATTGTTCGAACCCAGTTTGTCGATATTCTTTGATCCAGTCACAAAATGTACGCAAATGTTCAAGAGCAATGCTTAAATGGACTTGTACAGATTGCCATAATTTGCTTATGATATTAACACGCGATAATATCTCATACCATAAATGTAATGATATGATAAATTCTAAGCTGAGCATTTCGTTCAAAACCGAATCACAATCACTGAGTGTGTCTGATTGTTCCGTGTGATTTCTTTAAGCTTTCAATGCATTCAACAACATCATCAAATTGCAATAATATGGCCTTCACTGTCTCAATTCTGCTTTCTCACCTTGTGTCTGATAAAGGCTTTACAGTAAGCTTTAATTTGCCTTTGATTAATTCCCAGCGTTTGCTGGATCTTGAAAATAGCAAATAAATTTTCTGAATAAAACCAAAAAATGTTTTTGCTGTCGCAGAAGAATTAGCTGCATCTACCAACAGCAGATTCCAGCTATGACACCCACAAGGTGTAAAAAATGCCCTGGGATTAATATTTAATATTCGAGTTTTAACTATAGTATTTATACCTACCATATTTGCACCATTGTCGTATCCTTTGCCATGACAGTTTTGAATATCTAATCCATTTTTTTCTAGCTCTTCCAGTATTGCATTAGTTAGATATTCTCCAGTCGTCTCAGCGACAGCAAGAAATCCGATAAAGTTTTCTTCTATTGTGCCGGTTGATGTATTACAGAATCTTAAGATAACTGACATTTGTTCAACTCGACTATAGTCTATAGTGCAGTTGAGCAAAATAGAATAATATTTTGCCTCTTTTACCCTATGAATCACTTAATCGGTAATTGTTTTTGACATCAATGCGATCAATTCATTTTGAATATCGTGGCTTAGATAATGGTGTGCAAGTTGTTTGTCATTAATGCGTTTCATGTGTTCCCGTAATGTAGGATCATATTTAGATATCAATTTAAACAAGTCTATGAAGTTACCAGAATTCCCACTGTCGTCGCCTATCTTGAGAGATTCTCTGTGACCTCTAAATGCCAGATTATGAGAGGCTAAGAAATTAATGATATCAATTAATCTCTCAAACAAATTGTGCCAATGCTTTTGAGATTCACGAATTAGCCTTTCGTTTTCTTGGTCTATTGTTTTTCCATGCTTTATTCCTTTCTCTAATGTCATCCATTGGAACATAAATGCCATATGTTCTTTGGTATTCTCATGTCTTCATAAAATACTACTTAAGTGTTTCCAGTCACAGCACCCTCCCTGTACCATCTGAGTTTGTGAATTGCCAAATAGTCTGCATGGAAAACAGAAAATTTAATTTTGAGAATTTGAATAAACCAACCAGCGACGATGTTGAGTTTCACCATTAATTAGTTTTCTTGAGAAATGAAAATTAGAAAAGTGCCTATGATCATCGTCTTTGGGATAATCTTCATCACTGTTATTTAACTGCTGTGTAGGGCCGCTTTGAACTATATCATGACGCTGAGAATCCGTTATGGGAAACGTCCACATTCCCGGATCCGAACTAACAAATGCTTGTTTAACTACATCACTGGCATCGCTGCTAACTGGTGGAGAACCTATTTGTTCCTCTTGAATTCTACTGCTCAACACAGGAGTTTCAGTTTCAGATTCTGATTGGCTAGAGTTTGATCCTATCTCTATTTCCGACTGTGGTTCGATACTCAGTGCGTCTGGAGTACTTCCCAAATTCAACGGAGTCTCGGACGTGGCTATATCTTTTTTGAAGTCGAAGCAATCGATTCAGATGATTCTGTACTACCAGATGCAGTTTTTTTGAGAAACTTCATCATACCTGAACTTAAAACCTGATTTGATACAGCTCTTTCAGCTTTTCTTTTTCTTTTTGCTGAACCAGATTCCCATTTTCTAAATATAATATTATAAATACGAGGGTAGGCTGAAAAGTAATGCACACATGCTTGTAGAACACGAACGAAAAGAAATAGCAAGATGGGGCAAAAAGTAAATAAAAGTACATTTCCTTAGCTACAAAATTATATATTTATTTTTCAACATAGTCGCCGTTAAGTCTAACACATTTCTCCCAACGCGTAACAAGTTTTTTTATCCCGTCACTGAAATATTCTTCCGACTTTTCTCGAATCCATGACGCGACAGCTGTCTTCACCTCATCGTCCGAGGTGAATGATTACCCTTGAGGTCTCTCTTGAGTAGAGGAAAAAAATAGAAATCGCAAGGCGCGAGATCAGGGGAGTAGGGAGGGTGTGGAATCGGTTCAAACTTCAGGTTTCGCAGAGCCTCTTGGGTTGCGCGCGAGGTGTGTGGACGAGCGTTGTCATGTTGCAAGATTATTGGCGCCAGGCTGCCTCTAACCCGAGAAACTCAACGTCGGAGATGTTTTAGAGTGATTCGCCGGTCATTTTGAATCAAATCGTCGACGAGTTTGCGATGTTCATTGTCTGTGGCCGTGATCGGACGTCCGCTGCATTTTTCGTCATCAATTACGGCTTTTCCAGACTCGCAACCACGAAATTTTATTACCCATTGATTCACAGTAGACCTATCAACAGCATCGTCACCATAAACAGCCTTTAAACGACGATGAATCGCATTAGGAATCACATTTTCAGCAGTTAAAAATTCGATAACCGCACTGTTTAACTCGTGTTGACATAGCACTACAACACGTCTCCATACTTCTGCTACTTAATGCGTATTGTTGTACGAAACTCCTTCAAACTGCGCATGCGTTTGGAGGGGAATGTTACTCCCGAACGCCACCAGGTGCGCTTCTGTAGGTAATTTTGTTCGTGTTCTACAAGCATATGTGCATTACTTTTCAGCCTACCCTCGTAATTATAATATATTAATAATAACAAAATCTAAATGTAATTTCTTGTGTTTCATATTGTATTATATATTTTTAATATTGCCTACTGATATTTTGTGGGTAGTAAAGCACGAAGCACTGACATTACAGTTTTCAACAAAAAATAAGAAAATGAAACACCAAAATGCAAGATAATAATAAAATTAGCATCACAAAATTAAAGTATTATGCATCATAACTAATTCATAAATGAATAAATAAATTATCAAAGCGTATGTATAAGATTTATATGTATGTATACATATTTTACATATATAATTGTAAGTGAACAACTAAGTGCAATGTCACAATAAATTATTGTCAAAAGGCAAGCTTTTAAACTCAAGAATACTAATATGTAGTAAGGAGAGACTAAGGAAAATGTGATGAAACAAATAAAGTTTATAAAATCATTGTTATATGCAATTAACATTTATTTTCCAAATGGTCACGATTTTTAAAGTTATAAACTTTTTATATAAACAAATATTTGCTTTCAAGTACTTTTCCACTATAGTTATAATCAGGTTCTCTGAGAGAAATTCGAAGTTCCGGAATAAATTTTGATTAAATTAAAAGTAGATGTGTTTTAGTACACAATTTTATTACAAAACTTATTAAAATATATATATTTAATATGTATATTTTAACAAGTTTTGTAATAAAATTTATATTTTATCCAATGTAATAATACACTAGCATGAATTTAAACTAATATGACTGTATATAATTAATAGCAAAACACATACCTTTCAAAGTTTCCAAAATTAAGAAAAAAACATGTTAGCTCACAAACTATCAGTTCAGCCATTCCACGCTAAAATGAGACCCAAAGCGAAATTAAAAAAAAAAAACAATGTAATTATAAACTATACGATTGATTCAATTTTTAGTTAGCTTTATTCATATTATGACTTTTATGAATAAAATTATTATAATGTGTGTCTAACATGTGAAAGTATAATTACCTAAGATGTAATTCACGCATGTCGACTTGGGGGGTCATGCACACGATGGTGTTTAAATTTATTTTTTTGATAATATTGTTATGAACTGGCTACGCATAGGCTGAGAATTGACCTATGTTGGTATTATTGACTAATAATAATAAGCACGCAAAATATCAAACTTATCAACTTCTAAAAGTTCTAAATATAAAACAGTTTTTTACTTATTTTAGTTCAATGTACCGGACCGATCAACAATCACTACCTACTTATTTAATATTTATCGTTTTCAAACAATGAACCACACTCAATCTCACGTCAAAATCTGTGAGAAAAACAAAATAAGATTACATACGGCGCACGATGGAATGACTGTGTGCGGCACTCTGATGGGCTCTCTAGCCGTTGAGAAGCATGAACGTAGGCGAGAAGCAAACGGAATGGGAAATCCCCGGTGGGCGGGGATCATAGAGGTATATAGATAGAGGGGGCAAAGTATAGGCGCTCGTGTAAAGGCCCCTTCACACGACGCCACCATGGCCGCGCCACCACGTCAACACATAGGTTCAAATGAGATGCTGGTGGCGTGATGTTTTTTCCCTGCCACTGCTCATTTGAACCTGTGTTGACGTAGTGGCGCGGCCATGGTGGCGTCATGTGAAGAGGCCCTTAGTTGAAATGTCCACGCAGAAACATCACACGCTCGTTTCTATCCTTGTCTACTGACGCATGCGCGATAGTGGAACTCGCGTGATTCCATCTCTCTTTTCTAGCCGGACGGTTTCTCAGCCAGTTCACCACCTCTATCTATATACCTCTATGGTGGGGATTCCCCGCGACAGTCACCGCAACGCCAGCAAATGTTGCTAGCAGTGTTACCAATGATAGAAAATACCCACTACCTTACCGCATAAGGTAAATTTACCCGCACTTCGGATAATTACCCGTAATTTGGCAACACTGGTTGCTAGACTAGATTTTTAAAAAACGAATGTGGTAGGTTAGTATTGGCAGATGCTTGCTAGCCGGTGGGATTTATCGTTTTATGATGAGCAAAATCTTTACTCGCGGTCACGGCTTCTAATGGTCCTAGCTAAATATTTTTCATGAGTTAATGAAAGCTGCATAAACCTTCGAGGCGCGAGGCCCCTCGGACCACGAGGCCGTAGGCGGTGGCCCACGTCGCCCACGCCTTACGCCGCTTCTGTTTGAGAGTGCGGGATGTAAGAGTGCACAGGGGAGCTGGATGTGGGTCAGATCACAGATTGGTCGTTGCTAAACTGTATATTCCCTTCATAGGAGCTCATGTAGAAAGAGCAGAAAATGTTCGCCCGAAAATTGAAGACGCAAAATATAATTTGAAGAGCTTTCAGCACGATAGTACAAGAATGCTGTATTCGTGGAGATTAGAACAAAAGTTAATGACAGCAACCAGATCCACTTTAGAAGAATACGAGCATACAAATAAATGTATTAGAGAAGTGGCTGAGGAAGCCCTAGGAAGACAGGATTGGAAATAAAATAAACCATTCTGGTGGGATAGTGAAATAGAAGAGAAAATCAAAAAGAAAAAGGAAACATATTTGAAACTACTACAAACTAAAGATGAAGAGACTAAAGAAGAATATAAAAGAATGAATAGAGAAGTTAAACAACAAGTAGTGAAGAAGAAAAATAATGCTTGGGAGAAAAGATGTGAATGCATAGATAATCAGCTGGGAGGTACACAAAGCTCAGAAGCTTGGAAGACAATTAAAGCCATTAAAACTACAAACTGGATACAGATGTTTTTGAACAACATACCTGAAACAAAATGGATACAACATTTTATGGAGCTATTGGTTGAAACAAGGAATAAATTCATTCCTAATGACCATGAAATAAAAGTATCTGGAGAAATTGCACTAAGTATTGAAGAAGTTCAAGAGGCAATAAAAGGTACGAAATTGAGGAAATCCCCACGTCCGGGAGGAATAGACCCAGAATTAGTTAGATATGGGCCCCCCCAAGCTGTTTGAAATGCTCAGAAAATTATTTGAAAAATGTCTAAATGGAGAAGAAGTGCCAGTGGAGTGGTGAACATCGTATATCTCACCAGTCCATAAGAAGGGTTCAAAGTTGGATCCTAGAAATTACAGAGGAATTGCTGTGATCCCGACCATCGGGAGACTATACTCAAGGATTTTGAAAAACTTAATTGAAGAAGACATCAAGACCAAGCAGCCCGAAGAACAATCAGGTTTTAGAGCGGGGCGATCCACGGTAGACAACATCTTTACAATCAAAATAGCAGTTGAAAAGAGAGTACAGCATAATAGAGAAACGCATATAGCTTTAATAGATTTAGAAAAGGCATACTATAGCGTCCCAATCTCACAGTTATGGAAGGAGATGGAGCATTTGAACATAAATGCAAATTTGATTGCAGCCACCAGAAGATACTATCAACAAAATATCACCAGGGTCAAACTGGGAAACAAACTCACTCTCCCATTCGAAACTACAAAAGGCGTAAGACAAGGATGCTGCTTGTCCCCTACCCTCTTTAAAATATACTTAGACAGATCTCTAGTATGATGGACAAAGAAGTGTAAAAGCATGGGGCTGAGAGTAGGAGATGACAATCTGTTCACTCTATATTTTGCCGATGACCAGATTGTGGTAGCAGAGGATGACGAAGACCTCGAGTATATTGTCAGAAAGTTAAAAGAGGAATATGACGCAGCTGGTTTGACAATGAACATGGCAAAATGTGAGTACCTGATAGTGGGCAACGAAGAAGTTAAGGACTTAAAATTGGATGTGGACAGGATAAGAGGTGTTGAAAAAAGTAAATACTTAGGCGTTATTTTTTCAACAAACAGGGAAGCAGCAAAGATGAAATTCAAGAACGTGTTAACAAGGGGTGAACTGTTATAAGAACACTGAATTCGCTTCTATGGGAAAGGAGTATAACCAGAAATACAAAGAAACATATAATAGCACGGTGCGAAGTGTAATCCTTTATGGAGCAGAAGTTTGGAATGTTTCAAACGTAAATAATGTAACAGTACAGACTGACCCAGTACCAGAATTATGGGAATTATGGATATTTTCATTGTTTTATTATGTATTTTTTAAACATACAGAATGGTTAGGTACATTGTCCCTCTGGAAAACGGAACAACGTAAATTCGGCCAGAGTAAAACACCAAGGTCTCCGGTGGACGTGAAAACAGCAAAATCTACCATGGCGGTGTTTATGACGAAGTACCACAATATGCATTATGATTGGGCTATAACACTAGTCCGTCATCGCTAAGAACAATGACGCACTGAGTGCAATGTGTGCAACGAGGCGTTGTCCAGCAAGACAAAGCGGGATGACGTAAGAACTACACACACACAAGCAAGAAATTACACTTGCCTCGCTCTCATTTCAACGCCATTCTTCAGAGGAGCCACAGCGATGTATCGTTGTGTGTATAACTTTTTAACAATACTTTAATTCAACTAACAAAAATGTTACCAACAGTAGTGGAGCAATAAAGGCTCATCTTGTTTACAGTATAAATATATAAAGAATGTAAATTCAGTGCACACATCTATCTAATTAAACTCAGCGGAATTAAAGGCGAATACCGACCATCACCATGGGAGTCTCACACCAACAACGGATGGACACCACCACCTAACAAGCAGAGAAGTTCCTTTTGTCATTTTTATAGTTAATGAGCTCATTAATATCAAATCGATAATAAAAAAGAATGTACGGGTCTGAAGTTGAATGTGTGAGAATGAATGCGTGAATGTATGGCCATAACACATAAGCCGAAGGCATTGGTTTGTGCAGTAACTAATTAACTATTAATAAATGATTTTAAGCTGCAGCTATAAAGTGTACATTGATATTAATTCAACAGATAAAGAAATATAGAGAATCAAAAGAGATAGGAAAAGTAGCCACCATTTTGTTTTGTGTCATATCATATGACGTCACTATTTTGACCGCATGGTTGTATGTGTACTACCTTAGATTGAATTAAATTTGATGGTTAATTTCAAGAATATCTGGTTATCATTTGTGTCGTCAACTGTGTTTCAAAATCTTCCTGTACCCGAACCCTGGTACCCCTTAGGTAGAAAACAAGTTATAAAGGAAGAAAACGAGCCCGGCAAATAATGAAATTGGTGAGTATCATTAATACCGAATTATGGTATTTGTTATCTATACCTTACTAAATATATGTGCTAATATTATTGATAAGAGTGAGTGTATTTACAATTGCCGCCCTCACAGTGATTATAAGTTTGTTTATTCACAATTGTCGCCCTCACTGGGACTTGATAAATTATTATTATGGGTAAGATAACCTTATTTATGTATTTAAAGTTTATTGACAAAGGTAGTATTGTTAAAAACAAATATAAATACATTTATATTGTAATATTATTATTGTATAAGTTTGTTAATTCACAATTGGTCGCCCTCACAGTGGACTTTGTATAAAATTAATTTATATAAAACAGATAGATGGAGAAACACAGAAGACGATATATAATGAATGAGAGGTTATGTTGTTAAAGGTAAATAGTTAAATACGAGTTGAGTATATTGCGTAGTCAAATACAAATAGAGATAAATAACCATTTAAATACTAAAATACAAAATGGCAGAAAATAACAATAGCATAGAAATAGAAAATTCAGAGACAGAATCTATTTTACGGGAAAGACACATTAGCTCAACACCTAAAGTAGCCGAAAATAAAATATCATTAGAAGACCTGTTCGCATTGATTAAAACACAAAATAGTGTGTTAAAAGAGATTGACGAGAAGTTTGATAGCCTCGAAAATGAATTGAAAAAACAAAATAATGTACGAGACGTAAAATTGAACCAATTAGACGAGAAACTTAAAAAAGTTGAAAATGAAATACAGAGACAAAATTGTAGTATTGACAAAGTAGACAAGTTAGAGATAGAAAAAAACAAGGTGAGTATTGGTGATCATTACGATAATAGAAGTAAAAATATAGGGTTAGAAAATAATTGTGTGAGTATTGAGAGTGGTGATAAAAGTATAATGGGAGTAGAATTTGATAATGAAGTGATAAAAAGTGTTGATGAATTAGAGAGAAAGTATAGAGAAAAGTTACAGATAAAGGGGTTGCAGGGGGTAAATTTTTCCTGTAATGTTGTAGTAGGGGGTGAAGAAAAGGCTTCACGAGTGTATTGGGTAGATAAATGGTCTACCGATAATTGTTTTTGGAATTGTTGTACTGTTCCTGTAGAAATCAGGAGAGGTTTTAATGTAGTAGTACCCTCTGAATGGAGTGAGAGATATTTAGAGAAAGAGTTGTGTGTAGATGGTGAGATGCAAGTATTTAAGTTAGATAGAGGTTATAAAGAGTTGATAGAGAGAGTAGGATGGAAGAAAACAAACTATATGAAATACTTACCTTGTAATGAAGCTGATATAGCAGTAGTAGGAGATGATAATGAAAATAATGACTTAGTAACTTATCTGATTGTGACGAATTATACTGGAGGTGACAGGACAATGACCAATCATGACAGATTAAATGAGTTTGTGGAAAATAATGAAAATTTGAATGGTATATGCATTTATGATGTTAATATAAGAGATTCAATAATAAGCAATGTATATAGATATAAGATAAGACTATTGTTCGACGATATGGGGTAATTGTTTATTGTGTTATGAACATTTAATTGTGTGGACAGTGTTTTTAAAAATGGACTGATTAGGACTGATTATGGCAAATGATTTAGTGATTATGTGAATTGTATATTTTTGTGTATTGATGTCTATGTATTTGTGTATTTTTACTGTTGTGTATTTTATGTATTTTTTTTATGTAAACATGTATTGTACGATTTTAAATAATTGGAGGAAGTTAATACTGATTTTAAAGGATATTATGAGAATTCAGATTCTAATGGTTAGTAGATGATTATGTATTTGGATATGAAAGGTGTTGTTAGCAGATAAGTGATGAATTTTGTAATGGTGTATTAAGTGAAATGTTGTAAAGAGTTTGGGTAGTAAGGATAAAATAGAGGCATGGGAGTTAGTTAGTTAGAGTAAATGGGAGTTAGGAAAAATAAAGTGTTGAGATGTTGATAGTATATAAAGAGGTGTTAGATATTTTAGGGACACAGTGGTTAGTAATTATATGTAGAGTTGAGCGATGTGCATGGTAACTATATTTGTTGTTGATGGTGATATTTTGTAATAAGGGTATTGGTGTAGGAGTCCAACGAGAGATGTTGAGACGGGAGTGGACCGTTGTGTGCCGGAAAGGGTTATCTGAAAGGGTCAGAAACCGATAAGGGAATGAGTTGGTTAGAGGGAATACACACATACTAGTACAAAAAGGCGCGGTGCCAGAGGTTTTAAATGGGATTTGTGAAAGGGGGTTATTAAGAGATATTGGTGTCAAAATATATATTAATGGTTAGAAGCGGCTAGTGTAAAAAAGGGGTAGTAAGGTTAGGTTGACAGATGCCAAAATAAGACAGAGAAAAATGAGTAATAGAGAGTCACCCAAACGAGTGAGGATAGAAGGGTTAGAAAAGGAGAATTCATGATAGGAAGGTAATTGTAACAGAAAGGTAAGGATAAATTTGAAATTGTTGTATAGAATCTAATGAATGTCAAATAATTAAAAGTTAATAGAGAATTGTTGAAGTAGTAATGTGATAAAGTTTGGTACAAATCATGTAAATTTAAATTGTGTAATGTAAGGTAAAAAATAACAATGTTAATATGTAATGTACAATGTTTTATTATGTTGGGGGGAAATAGAGTGTGTGGCTAGGAGGTCATTACAGGGGTAATGACGATAATAAGTGTTAAGAGATAGCAGATTTTAAAGTTGAAAATATAAAGTTAAAAAATGAAGTTAAATAAAATATTCTCGTAAGCTGCCATTTACAAAATAGAGAAATGATTATAAGTTGAGCAACAAAGTTTAAAGAAAAGTGTCTGCCATGATAGTTGTAAGTTGAATTATAGAAATAATTAGGTGAAGGTATTTTGGGGTATGATGAAGAATTGTTGATATATTGTGTTATATTTAGTTACATATATATGTTGTTTATTTTCTTACAAGGAAGTAGTTGAATTTGGTGGTGGTAAAAAATCAATGTATTTTAAGTCTTGTTGTGGTTAGGTGACACTTTTGAATTAAAAAACAAACCAATGCCCGAACACAAACCAATGCGTCTAAAAGGGGACATATCAGTTGTAGATATGTAAGTGTATTATACCACTATTTTGAAATTTTGTATTGGATGTTTCAGAGTTTTGTGGTGTTGTGACCGCAGTCCTGGGCTGGCTGGAGCGTCAGAACAGGAGTGTATAGTGCCTCATGGCCTTATGGTGTAGGGATCTCTCAGGAGAAGTCCAGTAAGGTCAGAGGGTGCGACCAGCATCATAGGACCGAGGGTAAGGGATGATAAAATTTTTTGTGTGTAACGTTACAGGGGGTTGTGGTGACGTATCTAGACTGATCCTTTTAGGAGAGTGTGAATGAGTCAAGGAAATTTTTTTATGTTTCGACACAAAAAATTTTCCTTGAGGGGGTTTGTAACAGTACAGACTGACCCAGTACCAGAATTATGGGAATTATGGATATTTTCATTGTTTTATTATGTATTTTTTAAACATACAGAATGGTTAGGTACATTGTCCCTCTGGAAAACGGAACAACGTAAATTCGGCCAGAGTAAAACACCAAGGTCTCCGGTGGACGTGAAAACAGCAAAATCTACCATGGCGGTGTTTATGACGAAGTACCACAATATGCATTATGATTGGGCTATAACACTAGTCCGTCATCGCTAAGAACAATGACGCACTGAGTACAATGTGTGCAACGAGGCGTTGTCCAGCAAGACAAAGCGGGATGACGTAAGAACTACACACACACAAGCAAGAAATTACACTTGCCTCGCTCTCATTTCAACGCCATTCTTCAGAGGAGCCACAGCGATGTATCGTTGTGTGTATAACTTTTTAACAATACTTTAATTCAACTAACAAAAATGTTACCAACAGTAGTGGAGCAATAAAGGCTCATCTTGTTTACAGTATAAATATATAAAGAATGTAAATTCAGTGCACACATCTATCTAATTAAACTCAGCGGAATTAAAGGCGAATACCGACCATCACCATGGGAGTCTCACACCAACAACGGATGGACACCACCACCTAACAAGCAGAGAAGTTCCTTTTGTCATTTTTATAGTTAATGAGCTCATTAATATCAAATCGATAATAAAAAAGAATGTACGGGTCTGAAGTTGAATGTGTGAGAATGAATGCGTGAATGTATGGCCATAACACATAAGCCGAAGGCATTGGTTTGTGCAGTAACTAATTAACTATTAATAAATGATTTTAAGCTGCAGCTATAAAGTGTACATTGATATTAATTCAACAGATAAAGAAATATAGAGAATCAAAAGAGATAGGAAAAGTAGCCACCATTTTGTTTTGTGTCATATCATATGACGTCACTATTTTGACCGCATGGTTGTATGTGTACTACCTTAGATTGAATTAAATTTGATGGTTAATTTCAAGAATATCTGGTTATCATTTGTGTCGTCAACTGTGTTTCAAAATCTTCCTGTACCCGAACCCTGGTACCCCTTAGGTAGAAAACAAGTTATAAAGGAAGAAAACGAGCCCGGCAAATAATGAAATTGGTGAGTATCATTAATACCGAATTATGGTATTTGTTATCTATACCTTACTAAATATATGTGCTAATATTATTGATAAGAGTGAGTGTATTTACAATTGCCGCCCTCACAGTGATTATAGGTTTGTTAATTCACAATAAGAAAAAACTGATGGCAGTGGAAATGGACTTCTTCAGGAGGAGTTGTAGAAGATCAAAATTAGACAGGGTTAGAAATGAGACTATTAGAGCCGAGATGAATATTGACAGGACAATAATAGATGAAATAGAAAGGAGACAATTGACTTGGTTTGGGCATGTGAAGAGATTGGAAGATGACAGATGGCCCCGCAAAATATTGGAATGGATACCACCAGTGAGGCGGAAAAGAGGACATCCACGGAGGAGTTGGCAAGATGACGTAGTGGAAGCAATGGTTGCAAAAAATTTAGAAGAACTTACATGCTACGATAGGTTACAATGGAAGTTGGGGACGGAGAAACGGCGACAGCTGTAAAGATCCGTTTTATATATATATATATATATATATATATATATATATATATAAATAATTAAAGGCAATATATTTTTAATAAATAATTTGTGTGAAGAATTTACATACATGATTTAAATTTGTTTTAGTTTAATAAATGCCTACCTCCAGATAAGAGACTCTGTTATATATTATTAGTTCTAGTACACATCTATGTATCCTCAATTTGTTTTGTTGCAAAAAATTAACATATTGATATATGTTATCAATATATTATATTGTTATGCAAAAAATAACAATAATTATATTTTTGATGTGGTTTAAAAAAGAAAAAATTGAAAAAAGGTACGTATGAACTTGAATACAGGAGAAAATCAGATGCTTACATATTTTTGGCCTTTTTGCAGTGTCTGTTACACATGCACACAAAACATGCATCTACGTACACAAAACATGCATAGGATCTTTGTCATGTAGAATTTCATGAGGAATGTTTTTTGTGATAGAGGTTGTTATCAAAAATCGAGTGGTTTTGCGTAAAAATTGAAGAAAAGCTGAAAAACCTGCTAAAAAGTGCTGTTTTTGGGGGGTGGGGTGCACCCCCTAGGGGAGGGAACTTTTTTGTTTCTAACTACTAGACCCCCAACAAGTATTATGGCAAAGTATCAAAACTTTATAAATTATTTCTCCTATTTGTCCTAATTTGACTGGACCAGTTGTATTATATGTTCTGGTTTCATCTTTAAACACTTGGTAAATGGACAATTGTGGTCTTGGTGAGCAACCAACAAGGCACAGGTTACAACCTATACCTTACACACATTTTTAGTGAAGGCTAAATATTTTTTTGTATGTCTATTATATCTGAAACCATGGTGTAATGAACTTTGTGTAGAAACTGCAACTTATACACTGGCAAATAAAGTTCAATAAAATAACTGATTCATGTATAACAGAACTCAATATTTATTAATTTTTAAAGCATCTATTACTTAAAATTACTAACTCAAGTAACTTAAATGTATTTATTATTTGTTACAAGTATTTTTTAGTAATTTTTTTGATGTCTTCATAAATTGCTCATACTCAGCTTAAAATACTAAAGTAATAAAATGTTATCCACGTATTAGTATTAGCTGTACATACCTTTTTTAGTTCTTCAATTGCAGATGAATAAGATTTTTCAGACGTTTGTTGTTCTTTATCAGTATTATCAATAACAGTTTGGGTTGACGACTGTTCTCTGTAAACTAAACTCACTGTCTGTGTTCCAGAAGTTGTAACTTGCACAATTGATGAAGCTGAAACATTTGCAGCTGATTCTAGATTTTGTATTTTCAATTTGGTTTCAGACAATTCTGATGATAAGGCTGCATTCTCTTCTCTTAAGATATCATTTTCTGTGGTTTGTTTAATTAATTCTGAACACTTTTTCTCTAATTCATCTTTTGTGTCTGCTTCAGCCTCTTGTTCTGCTGACAATCTGGGCAAAATACACAATAATTAAAATACATATAGTATATACAAGCAATGTGGTAATCCATAAGTCAATGAAAATTTGGTTTGACTCTTTGAGTGTAAGCTCATCCTATTCAACATTTCACAATGAATGAGTTTAATTAAAATTTACTTCTACAGTCATTTAAAACTGATGATAAACTGTTGTGGTATTAAGACAAAAATCAGTTACAGAATTGTCACTGTTGCACACCACTACAGAAAAATTATTCTGACTAGAGCTTTCAATCTCAGCTCATCATCAGATCGGAATTGACAAGAAGAGGAAGAGGGTAACCAAACCCTCTTCTTGTAAATTCTGATCTGACGATGAGCTGAGAAGCTTGAAAGCACTAATCGGAATAATTTTTCTATAGTGGTGTGCAACAGCAGTGATAATTCTGTTTGTGAATATAACCACTAATACAACTTTCTTTATTAAACTTCTGAAAAAATCAGTTATTTGTAATTATATAAAACTTTCATATCCAATTAACTTGTAATCAGTAACTAAATAAATTTAATGATTTTATAGTTCTGTACCTATCACAAGCTTCCTCAAGTTGTTGCTCACGATTAACAAGTTCACTTTTCTTTCTTTCTAAAATAACATTTTCCTCTTCTTGTTGTTTTTCTTTTTCTCGAACTTGTTCCATCTGATCCTGAAATTTGAACAGATGGTAAATAAATATGATGAGACAAACATATTTCATCTGATAACAGTAAAAAATATTAGAACATACTAACACTGCCATGCTCATAAGGCCAGTGAAACAGGTGTCAATCAACTCACATTTAAATCCACGTGTCAGAAGAGTGTTCATAGAAGTGGGTGCATACTAGAAGGGGAATAAAAAAGTTTACATTACAAAATCTGTTTTAGTTATCTATCTTGTAAAGCATATGCAGTGATACATCAATTGTGCACATCCCTGCACTCATTTAACATTCCAATACCAAACTTCAAATTATACATGTGCTTGTGTAATACAACATGCTGAAGTTAAAGAATAATATTCATTCTTTTTACAGAATTATTCTCCTAAGTCACCTACTTGGTTACTGTAGATAAAATATATAGTATCAACAAAATAAAAAAAAACATTGTGGAAATGTTACACTGATGGCACTTCTGTGTTTACTAGACATATCTACTTCAGCCCATCTTATCATATTTACTTGCAAAATCAAGTGATCTCATTATCAAAACAAAAAGTTTATACATATGTGTGCAGCTGATTCCACAAAATTGTATTCTCTTCAATGTTTATCAAGATATAATCAAGTGTAACTGATTGAGAATAAGATATTTTATATCATTTCTATAAAATAAGGTTTATATATGTTATAAATATATTGTTGCGAGAAGCGTACCGAACAATCCAGAACTTTCTCCACTCCCCCTGTCCAGTGTGGCAGCTGTGTGTCATTCAAGTAGATGATTCTGGTGAGTTCCAGGAACTACGCATTAAGCAGCCAGCGTGCAGTTAAGGAGGGGAAGCTGTACTCGGCCTCAGCACAGTGTATATAAAGCCATAGCTGCCGGGTTGTCAGTTAGTTACGTGAGCGACTTCCGCTAGTGTGGATTGAGTGCTTGTCAAAGTGAAGAATTATTGTGTTATGTGTTTTATAATTGTGCAAGACTCTATTAGTAGACATTGTTCATTGCATGTGAACAATTTTTATTTGATTTGTGTTGTTAATTACGAACTGTTTAACTGTGAAAATTAAAGCTGGTGATTAGTGACTTAATTGGTGTCTTGTATTTTTGTTTCCAATGTACCTACGACGATCGAGTAGACCGTTGTAACAGTGGTGTCAGAAGTGGGATAGTACGGTTAACAGTGGAAACAGAGGACACTTCGTAGAAGAGTGGTGTTAGTGGCAGTTGAAAAAAAAAAGAATGGATACCAGTCAGATGATAGAATCATTCAAAGCAATGCTACTGCAGAGCGAGGAACGACGCTACCAGGAGGCAGAAGAAAGACGCCGACAAGAGGTGGCAGAAGTACAAAAACGACATGATGAGAAACGCAGACAGGAAAGAGAAGCAGCAGAGGAAAGACAAAAAGCACTAATGAAAGAACGACCAAAATAAAAACATAAGCATGAAAATGAAACACTAGCGACAGCAAAAAGAAGAATTTAGTTGTCAAGCAGACGAAGTTAAGGCGTTCGTACAAGATGATAACACTGCAAAATTCGTCCTTTCATGAGGTGAGCTAAACAAACAAGTTGACAGAATATCTGAAATAGAAAAATCTGTGTCAACTATAAAAACAAGTATGTCAAGTTTAGAAGATTCTATTATAAATTCAATAAAACAAATTAAAAAATAAGTCGAACATTTAGTCAAAGAGATAGTTGATAAAGAAAAACCATCAGTAAATGCTGATGAAGATTCAAAATATCAGAGAAATCAAACTGTAGTAGGGCCAGTGTTCGCAAAGGCACCAACGTTTGATGGAAGCACTCATTGGAGAACTTATATTCACCAATTTGAAGCTGCCGCTCGCTTAAATAAATGGACGGAAGAAGAGAAAGGACTTTCATTAATTCTTGGTTTAAAAGGGCCTGCCGCACAACTAATACAGAAAGTGCCCCCTGAAAATCAGAACGTCTATGCCGAATTAACTAAAGCTCTGGAATTATGGTACGGTGACCAGCATTTGTGCGAAGTGTACCGTGAACAACTTAAAGCGAGGTGACAGTGTTCAGGGGAGAGCCTTCAAGAGTTTGAAGCTAATATCGACCGACTGACGAGATTGGCTTATCCCGAAGAATCAGAGGACTTCTGGAAGTGGATTTCTTTCATTCTGTTTATTGACGGTATCAGAGATAGTCAATTACAACAAGTGTTAAGAATGGCATGGCACGATAATAAATCAGACGCTCTTGTTCATGCTCTCCGTTTTGAAGCTGCCAAGTCGGCGACCTACATTAATCAAAGTATGCCATCACGTTGTAGCCAAACGGATCCAATACCACAGTATCGTCATGGCGGACAGCATAAAGAGACGAGTCAAAAACAACAGTTTAAGAAGTCAGCAGCACCACAACGATCTTTCGAACTAAAGGATAAAGACAGAAGACCAAAGTGTTACAACTGTGGGAAACGTGGTCTTCTACAGGTAGACTGTTGAGAGAAGAAAATACCGAGAGAAGGGAGTGATCGCACCAATTGGAGAAGTAAAGCCCCAGAACAGCACACAGTTTCCACGCTACATCAGACTAGTGGAAACCTGATCGTTAATGGATTTGCAGAAGGTAAACAAACATCATTTACAGTTGCCACAGGCGCTACACTGTCTATTGTACGCCCTGACTTAATCAGCAACCGACGGCCTCAAATTAGCTCTTGTACAATACAGACTGTGACTGGAAGCCCCGTCAATGTGTTAGGAAAGATAGACGTACGTGTACGCTTGGGTCTTCTCGAGTTTAAATACCAAATACTCGTTGCAGACATTGTCGATGAAGTGATTCTTGGCACGGACATTATGAATCCCTGCGGATTCATTGTGGACTTGAGAGAGAATGTCCTGAAGGTTGGCCAAGAGAAGATACAGCTTTGCATGGCTAAAATGACAGGGTCTGCCAACAATTCAATCAAGCAAGTGGCATTGGCCACAGAAGAAATCAACAGGTCTGGTCAAGAGGAACCTTTCCTATTCCAGGTGGAAATGGAAGAATAACTATCAGAGGAAGTACCCATACGTGAAACAGCAAAAGAAGTGACTGGAAAGCCAATTATGGGTGTCAAAGAAAACCCCTTGTTTGTTCCTGAGTTAATAGAAGCACCCAGGGGAAAAGTTGCTGAAGATGAAGTTACGCAAGAGGTTGTTGACGAGATCCAATCAGACTTGAATCAGCCAGTGGTGTTTAGCTCATCAGTACATGATGCAACGGGAGTGATTCCAGCAAAACTAGCGGTTGAGTGGAAGACTCGTATTCTTGGGAACTTGATGTTCGGATCACACGAGACCGGATTCGAAGGACGGAAGAATTATCTTTCACAAGGATGTCCATGTAGATCGCCTGGCCAAGTATTACTTCAGAGACGATTTGTCAGTTTGGGACGAACACGCTTCAGGAGGGGGCAGTGTTGCGAGAAATGTACCGAACAATCCAGACTTTCTCCACTCCCCCCGTCCAGTGTGGCAGCTGTGCGTCATTCAAGTAGATGATTCTGGTGAGTTTCAGGAACTACGCATTAAGCAGCCAGCGTGCAGTTAAGGAGGGAAAGCTGTACTCGGCCTCAGCACAGTGTATATAAAACCATAGCTGCCGGCTTGTCAGTTAGTTACGTGAGCGACTTCCGCTAGTGTGGATTGAGTGCTTGTCAAAGTGAAGAATTATTGTGTTATGTGTTTTATAATTGTGCAAGACTCTATTAGTAGACATTGTTTATTGCGTGTGAACAATTTTTATTTGATTTGTGTTGTTAATTACAAACTGTTTAGCTGTAAAAATTAAAGCTGGTGATTAGTGACTTAATTGGTGACTTGTATTTTTGTTTCCACTGTACCTACAATGATCAAGTAGACCATCGTAACAATATCGATATTCACAAAGTAGATACCAGATCTGCTGAGCAGTCAGAATTGTTTGTGAATAATGATAGCAAAATGGGTGGTTGAGGTTTACAAGGAGCTAAAACAAAAATCTGTTGGAAGAGGATTGAATGTAAATATAAGCAAAACTAAATAATGCTAATTTCTGCATAAGAAAGGAAAAAGAAGACACATAATCTATGCATGGAGGGTAAGACGTCCTCATTCGATGTGGTTAATACATTTAGATGTCTAAGTAACATAACAGATAATAAAGGATGCATAAACACAACAATACATAACAAAATAAATTGATTTACCTCCGTCTTGTGGCTGCCTGATGATTCTTCTTAACACTTACGCGTTTCAGAACCTAAGGTTCCATCTTCAGAGTGTAAAAGTTTTTAAATCGGTCTAAAAGACGTCGTTAACCAATAAACATAATAATAAAATTGCATGAACACACATAATAAAAATAAAATTGCATCCGCACACGTGGGTCTTTGAGTCCGCACTCTACGATTGATCACGACACACTGATGGTTCTGTAGTCGTATCGTCATTGAACGCGTGAGTGTTAAGAAGAATCATCAGGCAGCCACAAGACGGAGGTAAATCAATTTATTATATTATATAGTGGCTCGGATACCGTGAACATGGTTTTAAAAATACATAACAAGATACAAATAGGAAAAAAGGCATGCTATGTTCACACTAGACTACTGAGAACCTAGCTGAAAATATATAAAACATAAAACTGAAAATATATAAGACACTCGTTAGACTGGTTGTTGCTTCTGGAGGTGAGATATGGTCATTAGCAAAAAAGGAATAAGAAACACTGAAAAGGTTTGAAAGAAAGAGTGTTCAACATGATTATGTCAGGGAAAAGGAAGATGATGAACGGAGAGTTACCAGGAAATAGACGAGCTACTGAAGCACAAGGGCATCATAAGATTTGTAAAATCTCATTGAATGTAATGGCTAGGTCACATAGAATGGATGGATGATCAGCATATGCCAAAGAAAATCCTGAGAGCAGAGGTATATAAAAGCAGAAAGACAGGTTGACCGAGGATAAGATGGTTGGATGAAGTGCTGGAAGAGCTCAGAAGAATGGATGTGAGAGGTTACAATAAGATGGCAATGAAGAGACAGAAGAAGAATAAAGAAGAATAAAATAAGAATAAAGAGACATTGAAGAAGACTGGTGTTGGAGGCCAGGGCTCACGTTAGACCAGTGCTGAAGAAGAAGAAGAAGAAGAAGAAGAAGAAGAAGAAGAAGAAGAAGAAGAAGAAGAAGAAGAAGAAGAAGAAGAAGATATGACACAGTATTGACAATTCCAGACACAAAACTAAAACAAATTAAAAAAAAAAAGAAATCAAGTTATAAAATTGTGATGCAAACAGTCTAAAATTATTACCTGAACATCTGCAAGTCTTTTCGTAATTTCTTTGTGTTCAGCACGAAGTTTTATGGCTAAACTCTTGACATTTTCTTCTCTCATTTCCACTTTACTTTGCCTTGATGATAACTTTCTTTCAGCCTCTTCCTTTGCTTGTACTCTCAGTTTTTCTTCCCATTGTCTCATCTTCTTTTCATATTTCATCGCTTCCTCTTCATGTACTCGTTTTATTTCTTCTTCATGGATCCTTTTTAAATTAGAGTTAAAAGGGATATTATAACGTTTAAATAAGACTGGTTCTATTATAGTTCTACTATTTATAAGCCACATGTTGCTTGGCGTCACTTTATAACTATAAATACAAATCTCACGTATCTTTTATTTTAAAAAAGAGTTACTGTTTGTTGAATTTAACACTCGCGTTCATTAACTATATTCTTCAATTATTTTTTATTTATTTACTTGAATAATTGTTTAGTTCGATTCTGATGTTTGTTGTTTATTTATTTGTGATTAAATAATAAGCTGTAGATCCGTTGATGAATGTAAACAGTTGCGTAGATCTCTTGACGTTAGTTCACTCTCCTGTGGAATAGTGTCGTCTGTATGTGTCAGTGTATTGTCTTGACAATGTTATTTTACATAAATCAAACCTTCACGTACCTGTGATGTAGTACTAGACGTTCAGTTGGTCACAGGTGGTGAATAAACTGTCAAGCTTTTGATTGCACAGTATATTAATGCTGTAAAAGCTTTTGTAAACACTTTGAAATTTTATTTGGGCGCCATATGGGTTTTCGAGAGAAATGTCCCATAAAAAGAATTCTTCTGAATAAATTGATAGTTAATTCTGATATTTAATAAATCAATAATTGATCAAATGGTTAGATCAAGATCATGCATTAAATTTCTGTTGGTTTGTTTACTACAAAATGTACCTCAGTAATTAGTAATACTGATTAGTAACTAGTTGAAATAATTATTGACAAGTGTTGTTACTTTACAATTCTGTTATTTATTATTCCTTATGGAATAAATTCAATTAACTACTATCATTTAAAATTAACAAACGGATCACAGATCATCCGGCTTCTTTACTTTCATCTAGCTCAGTTTAGTTAACATGAAAACTCTAATTATAATTGATAGATTATTTATAATGGTTATTTATCTCAAGGGTGACTTCTTTGAAATTACAAAATAGAACGCCACTGCCTTATTCTACAATGCTATTATGATATATCATATTGTTAGGTTAGACACCTTTAGTTATTGAAAGTTAATAAACGAATCATTGTACTATCTTATTTATCATACGAATAATTACTATCATTGTACAGCTTATTTATTTATCTTTATTTTGATATGGCTTGATGCCAGTTTGGTCCCCGTTTTCATTAATATTTCATAACTTTAAACTTACTAGTACACTGTTTACATGCGTCGTCTGCTAATTGTGGCAAATCCGACTATTAACTTTTTTCTAATATTTGTTTAATTATTCTTAATTTCTACTTTGAACATGATTAATTGATTAAAAAGAATACCTTATTATATATAAATGCTGCTTTCAGCTGAACAATATTAATTATCTACATATGTTGATTTATTAACATAAACTTTCATATTTTACTATTTTTATTTTAGCATGTCCTTCTCATCTTTTATTTTTATAACATCACCCATGTGGTGGTACTTTCCATTCTTTTCATCATAGTCATGATTAAGCATTATGCTTAGTAGGGTTTCTATTTAATTCTTATTTCATTGATTTAAATTGGTCATTCAGGGTCTGTTATCATTATGTTATAATGTTTTGTTCCCTGACTATTATTATCTTTTGTACACATTTCACTTACTTATGAAGTTACCTAAACACACATAGTGCTTACATTTACAGTTATTCTTAATATATAATATTACATATTTGGTTTTCATATTATTTTTTACAGTTTGTGACTATTCCTAGCATAGTTCAGTACAGTTGTCTTTTGTAAATCATTGCTCTGACTTAGATCAGCTAATGTGCTGTTTTTATTCATAATATTTATAGTACAATACCATTCAAGTCATTTGTTATTTTATTTATTCAGTTTGATTTTACTTATCAAATGTTTTTCATTGAGTTCACTTGACAGTTTATGTGGGAAACTTGTCTTGTCATTTCGTCTTTGTCATTCAGTATATTTTATGTTGTAGTGTCATTTAGTACTTGTAGTGGATGTATCACTGTTTACTTGAATTCCTTCTCTTCTTTTCTTCTTTATTGGTTTATTATTTTTACTGTTACATTCCTTCTGGTTACTCATTTATAGTTCTTTTAGTATTATTCACCTTTCTGGTGTTCATTATTATTATTATGGAAAATTTTGTGATGTTACAATATTAACTAAGCAAGATTTTTTTTAAACAAAAACAACATTACTACCTCCATTATTACATTATGAAACTCCAACCAATACAAGGGCATCTTACTAGGTGATATAAATTCAAAAAACTCGATATAGGGCTCCCCCGTTTTAAACCATAAAGGTCAAAAACTGGAACATCTTTGTAGACTTGGAACTCAACAAAATCAACAGTGGACAGAGCACTTATCTCTTCAAAACAACAGAAATTGAATCAGCTATTGATATTATAGCCATTAATTACAACACTGGACCAACAGCTCAAAGAAGGATTCTGGATAATGCTATAAGTGATCACAGACCTTCCATAACAATGGTGACTTTCAAGTTTGACAAAGAACAACAAATAAAGAAGTCACAGAACTTTTGAAAAGGTGAATGGACAGAGCTTACCCAGGTCTTGGAGGATCTATGTCATAATGAACCTGCCTCTGGAAACCTCTAGGGGAAATTACAAATCTTCACTGCACACATTAACAAGGTCACATGTTAATTTGCATATGCTGCGTCACATGTTAATGTGCATATGCCGTGTAGTGCATACGCCGACCCCAAGAAGTCGCAATTGTGTGTTGAATGATCAATTAAACTTTGCTTCAAACCACTTGTACGATACGGACCTGAAACTGCTCGCTGGCACTAAGATAAGGTAGCGACCGCTCAGTGGCAATTTGAACGTGAACTGGTGCGCACCCTACTTCCGCGCGCTGTTTATATGCAAAAATTTTTGACATTTTATATTATGTAGCAACCTCGGTAAGAGTGATAGCTTTATTTTAATCTATATCTGATGATGGAGCATAAGTTCTGAAACGCATTGTAATGGGTCTAAATTTACATAAATACTATTTTTTAATTTTTATAAATAACTTAACAAGTGAAGATGAGGCCCCCATAAGGTGAAGCGATTGCCAGTGAGAGTTTCATGACCATATATGGTTATGAAGCATAACGAAAGTTTATTTATAGCCAGTGATTAATGCCGCTAGTATGCTGTTGACGAAAATCAGTTTGGCGAGTTAAAAAGGTGATATTAAGTTCAACGGAATTTTCCAATACTGAGGACGAGATATGGCGGGGAGTGGGATGAACTGGTTTCCGAGACGACACAAACGGAAATTTTTAACACTGAAAGTCAGTCAACAATCATCCTTTGCGCTGTGCAGCAGCAATCGCGGGCGCCTGCATCGACCGCAAATCATAAAATGTGAAAGTTTAACTAATATTGGAACGTAAATATAAATCATGTAAATAATCAGTGATCAGTAAAAAGATTGGGAATAAATTGACAGTTCGGCCGTAAGATGTAAAAAGTGAAAACAACGAAACAGTGCACTGCCCGAGGAGACGTCCCATGTGGTGGATTTCTACGCATCATAATCAAGGGAAGTAATAATTAAATACTGGCATTTTTTAAATTGAGCTCAATAAAAAGAAATGTAGTATAACGTGTCGGCTACGTTATAATCCAGGGAACCCGTAATAATTGGCGCTAGCCAATTATACAGGCTGCCTACGTTGTAACAAACTGAAAAATCAAACACAACACTTAGAATAATTATAATTACTCTAATTACAGGAAACAAGCGGAGATAATATAGCTGATTTATGCACTCACTTTAATATGTAACAAGATGACACATCTTTACATACTCTTTACTCTTTACTTACTCTTTATTAACATATGATATATAACCCATTACATATAAAAATTTACTCATACTGAAATAGTAAAAGGGGTTTTCTGTCAAAACAAATGATCACACAGATCATGTATTTTACCTCGGATCCGAGTCTCTTTAAATCTAGTTAAGACGTCTCAAATTTTCTTTACTTATTAAGAAGGTTGCATTGTTACTTAAACACCATTTGAAGAATGGTTTTATTTAGTTAAGCGATTCAAAGTTATATCTCAAGAGTAATGTTACAACGTATGATTTCAGAAATTACTGGTTACATCTTTCTAAAACTTAATGCTTAGAGATTGTCTTTTTTAAAAGTCTTTGGCATTTATAAAAACTTATATTTTAAATATACATAATTCACAGAAGACGAGTTTCCGAGTCACCTCTTAGATACGCTTTATCTGTCCATGTCCTGGGGGTGAATCTTCGGTACTCTGTTAGTCGAGGGTTGTCATCGGGGTAGTGTTTCCGGTGGAGGTCCCCTGAGTGAATTAATGAGGAGATGGATGTTATGCAGCGTGTAGTCGTCCTGATCCTCGGCGGTAATGGTAAGTGTTGTTTAGGTCTTAGTCGTCACTATCCACAGTTATGCACGTCACATATTTAATGGCACTGTAGTACTGGAGTTTGCATCTTCTTTTCACATTATGTCGGAATTACTTTACTCAAACCATATTTGATCGTTAGTTTTTTTTAATTAACCTGAGATGTCATCTTATACACTGGTTTTCCTTTTTCACATCATCAAACCTTTTTAACAAATTACTCACTACATCTTCGATATTTATAACTAGCTCTCCACGCTTTTAGTGGAAGCTAACACTCAATTAAAAATAAAAATAAAACATTTTGTGAAGAGCCCTCGCTTGGAGGTGTTTACAGTTTGAAAGCCGCATCATTAGTCCTGCATGGATACAACAGGAAAATTGCAACGACGCGGAGTGAGTACTCTGCCATAATATAGTTCCAACTCTTTATTAATAATACATTCTTACAGTTTGACAAAATAAACTATCGAGACTTATCTTTGTAATGATTTAAAAAAAATGTTTAAATAGCACAAATTAAATTTTTGTTCTTATAACAAGTAAGAGTATTATCCACCTCTTATCTGTACCTAGATTCCTGCATCAACGTGCAAATTGCCCAGTACGAACACGCAAAGTACGATGTCATTAAGCTAAAAATAATAATTCCGTTAATTAAATAAAAGACGTACTAAATAAAAAAGGAAATTCCTAATTCTTAACCAAAAGGTAGCATAAAATATTACAAGTTAATTAATGAATAATTAATACTATTAAAGGAACGAACTACTTTCTCAGTGCGTAAAACCGCGCCAGCTTACAGACTCCTCGCCGCTAAACAATGCCCCAAAATTTACACCAAACTATTCTTCAAATAATTTGGTTGAAGTTGTGATAAATTAAAATATTGCAAAGTTGAGACCCGGATCCGTGGTGCTTGAAATAATACCTAGCTGAATGGTTTTGAGATAAAAAGAGTAAGCAGTAAAAATTTTCAAAATATTTAATGCAAAATTCATTAGAATCTTTCTTTTAAAAGTAAAGTAAAGTATGAGATATAAATATGATAATAAAGAGATGTTTTTGCTAACACCCAGCGAGTGAATAAATTTATGCAATCCTTGACTAATTCCTAATTAATAATGTGTTATAATTTGTTGGTAAGTAAAGTTTACTAACAACGGCAACTAGTTTAATTAATAGGTAACAATTGAACTGGTTCCCGACTTTTGTAATGTCTTGACAAGGGAGACGTTACAAAATTGCGCCACTCTGCTTTTAAAAAAAAAATTGTGTATTGTGCTGTTGTTTTAATAATTAATTGTGTACAGAGTGTCACACATAAAATTGCGCCACTCTGCTGCTGTCTTGTAAAAATAATTGTTTACAGAGTGTCACGTATAAAATAACCACACTCTGCTTTTGTGTAAAAATTGTGTACATTGTGATAATTCATTAACAGTAACTTTGTAGAATACATAAATTTATTCACTCTGAAATCGTGAACAAATAAATAAGTAAGGTTTTAATTAAGAAATAATAATATTAGTATTGGGACATTGCCATAATAAACATGTCATTGCTGGTAAATATTCCATTTTAAACCTGTCGGTATTGACAGGCTGTTTTAAGTTAAATACGTGTCGAGAAATGTAAACTCTCCCCTTTTGTACGTATAGAGCATCCCATACAAACCTTCCCTCGCACACATAACAGACAGTTCAGAACAGGAAAGAATCGTGTTTAGGATTGTCTGAATCGCCCTACTTTGTTAAACCACCCTATGCAAACAATAAGACTCCCCCAAACAGCTGACCCTTTGTGCTATTATAAAAGCAATGAACTCTTCGTGTGTGAAATTTCTCTCCACTATAAAATAATGTTAGCGTTTTGTCTTGACTGATAATATCTAAACAGTACAGAGAATTGAATTGTTGTGAGATAATTTTAATTTGATTAATTAGTATAAGATTCTATGTGTAATAATAGATATTGTAACATAACAAAATGTTACCTAACCTAAATGTATGTTATCAGACTTTATAAGGACAAAACAACAATGTAAATAGGGATATAGTATTAAGAATAACCAAGAAAGGAGAAATCAAGAAAGAAGAATGAAGCAGAAGTGCTACATGAAACAGTAACCCAAAGACTGTTTGACACTACAACCATACAAAGACTCACACAAACTGATGGACAGAGTAAACGTACATTCAGCTGTCAATCAAGTCAGTAATTAATGTAAACCGAATGTTATATGTAAATAAAAAATGAATCAATAAGCATCTAAATACTGTGAAATCAGGATTAGCATTTTGCTGATAATAAATTTGACCATGACTAGTAAATTATGAATGCCAAAACTAAAATTAGCAATGGCTACATAGTGAGAACAAAGATGTATTTCAATATCAAATATACTTGTGAGAAAGAAAAACTATTTATAAGAGGGAATCTTATACAAATAAGGTACCTCCACAAATTACCGAATTGAGAACCAATGAACGTTGTTAAGGCAAAATTCCAATATGAGCGATATATCTTAACAACGCCTAGACCAGGCATTAGTCAGTGAATTGTTTATTGGGAGTTAACATAAGTGTAAATTAAAATACACACAACAATTGTTATGCTCTGACGTAACAAAAAACATTATTAAAATGATGTATTTAATCATAATTCAATTGTTAAGTAGTAGACTAGAACGTGTTAGCATAAAACGAAATGTCATAGTAATTAGGATCATTCATTACTATGTATAAAGTTTAGGTGTACTCAAAATGTTCAGTAAAAATGTCAGTACAGAATTAATGGTGTTCCCACATAAACGTTTGAATAATAAAATGATATGTGAACACAAACAATATTAACCCAAAGTGTAAAATCGGCGGTTCAGAAAAAGCAGACGACAGTGAAAATGGTGTACCCGAACATTGATTTTATAACAATGTCGGTCAAAGTGAAAGTAATTCGATATCGAGTGATATCAAATTAAAGAAGAAAAAATGATCTTTAATTTGATAATGATATCGACCCAATCGCAACTATATTTAGTGCGGGAGAGATGTTAGCATCATTTGCAAAATATGCACCAGAGATTTGTTTATGAATAACAACAACAAGGAAAGCTATCTGTCACATCAGCGTTTGACGGTTAAAAAAACCATTATCAACGGCCAAAATAATAATACGTCATACCCTTCACACCTGCAAGAACCAATCAGAAAATTAGTTAGTAATTAACATTTTTACCTAAGACCGATGGACAAGGAGAGTATATAAGGGAGACGCGAGCGTTTCTCAACAGACACTGACCGACTTCATATAGCACAAGACCTGTGCTTGTTATCTCTGCATTTTTATTAACTATTAGCGTCATCTACATAATACATCGAAACAACTAGTTGAACACCAAGAAACAACTACTTCAAGTTAATCTACAGCAAACAACAGTGATTATGTGCAGTATCATTTCAATTTAGTGCAGGAAAGAATGAACAGAAAATATTTAATTATTACCATTCATGATCCATTTAGTCAGAAGAGGATCGCAATATTCTGTTCTTGTGCGTGTGTTGTGTAAAACCCAGTAATCATTATAATCCGATTACTGAAGTGATTAATGAGTTTTAATTAAATAATTAAAATCCAAAAGGTAACAGTGCAATCATTATTCAATTTTTATCTGAGCGCCAGAACCTGTACATTTTTCTACACTGGTCTGTACTGACGCAAAACACAGAAACATTTCAAGATTACACCATGTCTCAATTTATTATATGAATTTGTTATTAGGAAATAAGCTGTATGATAGTTGTAAGTGTTCTCACATGATAATTTTAGTAAATCAAAAAGCAAGCGTTGACGAACGCAAGGCCAGCAACAGGTCATTTTTACCTTGTTTACTTTATGAAAGTAACCTCAAAAAACGTTGTTGATCAATTTTATATCAAAAAGATTTTTGGATATTGTGTAGGCATAATTTTCTTTTTCGTGTTTCAAAGAATTCACATCTGAGATTTTCATATTTTTAAAGTTAAAATTAAATAACATCTGGACTTAGCCAGATTTATAATTCATGTTCTGAGCAAGCCGTATAAGGCATATAATAACCGATTTATAATTGTACAACTTTGTGTATTTTCGTTATATTCGTTTTTGAATTCTCTATAAGGGTGTAAATAAAACCCATTATTAACAGCATCACTTGATTTGATTTATTTCTATAGGATAATTAAATATTTTATTTAGAAAACTTAAACAACCTTCAGTTGTGTTTTAATGTTTTGGAATAGCATTGCCAAAAGGTGTTACACAATTATTTTAAAATTTTTAATCATTCAGTAATTCTATTTGTGGGTTTTACACGGGATTTTCCCTAAATAAATCCGTGTGGCGCCCACTAACTAACAAACAAGGCAATCTAACCTTGCTACCAAAGTGAGTTGGTGTTTGTAAACTGAGTTGACAGCTTAGTGAACTTCTAGTAAACACGACCAGGTACGTAAAAGTATATTTTTGTTTATGATATTGTCCAGACATTACGAGACGTAACGTACTTAGACTACCTGCAATCTGGAGAAGAAGTTTTACAGCCAGTTTCAACCAGACGATCATCATTATCAAGCAACCAACTGTTGTACTTTACGTTTCAACTTAAGCTAATTTAACATTTAATTATTATCAACCTAACTATTTTATTTGTTTAATATAAGGGAATTCTTTTCAAACAAATATAATTAAACCGTTGTAAACACACTGGGAGTAACCTCGAATGTTACATTATAGATTACTTTACTACATTAGCAACCTTCAATTAGAAACAACTATTTCAAACTTTGATTTATTTCAAAAGAATACTTCACACATAATTGAACTTTGTTTAAACAAGACCTTTAATATTTTAAACGTAAACATAATTTTAAATAACAACAGCAACACTTTTATTTTATTACAAGATAACGCATACACCGTGTGTACACAAATAATAAACAACACACATTTATTGCTTTGGTTACAAATTGGCCGGCCCAACAGTGTGGCTTTTAAATGTAATTTAAACTTTATTTTAAAAACGATTAACCCTAATTTCATTATAATACAAATTGGCGCACCAACTAGTGTGGCTTAAAAAATATTAAATAAAAATATTTTTTATATTTTATATCAGCCCGGTAGACACGAAAGAATTAACATGCCGCACACCCACCAATATGATACGAGATATAAGGACAGTAGGGTAGGTGAAATACAACGGGATACAGAGGCTTATGAAGCACAACCTGTACATGAAATGGAAGTGATTACCATAAATAATATCGAAACTAGTACCGACGAAACACCTCAGGTAGAACCGGAAGTGGGGGTAATGGTCAGCGACCAACCAAACAAAACAACAGAAGGGACGAGGATGGAGAGTATGATGATGAGAATGATGGAACAGATGACTAGAAATAATGACTCGATGAACAAAAATATGGAAACCTTACAGGAAGATGGTAGGAAATCCCGGGAAGAGAATCAAAGAAATATTGAGTTATTAAATAGAAATATAGAGTCAATAAAGGAGGACCATCGTGACTTAAATAGAAATATGGAGTCGCTTAGTAAAAATATGGAGTCGCTGAAAGAGGACCTAAATAAAAGGATTGACAATACTCACAAATCCATGGACACGCTGAACAGTAAAATAGATGATAATAGTAGAGCCATCAGAGAAGAATTGAACACCACCTTAATGAAAATTAGCCAAAAAATGGATGACATGAATAACCGGAAGTGGAGAGAAGAACGGAAGGTATCCGAGGACAAAAACATGGAACAAATGAGTCCAGAGCCCGAGAATAGTGAAGAAGGAAAGGACGACAACGACTCAGAGATAGAAGAAGTACCAAATGATGAAACCATGGAAGGATTAAGTCTACAATCCGAAGACACTAGTAAACAAACTGAGAATAAAGAAGACTCGAAAGCATTGGTGCCTGAGGATACACACCACAGGAATGAAGAGAATATTCAGCATAAAGAAGCCACCATTAAAAATGTAAAGAACAAGATAATTAAGAAAACAGGAGAGAAAGAGACAAAGATAAAAGTAAATTATTATAAATAAATCACCTTATATCCGTCGTGTGACTTCGTTACGTCGATTAAAATGACGCGTTTCGGAACATCTGTTCCATCATCAGATAAAATCGCTCTATTGAGGTCGTTAAACGTTAAAAACACATGTTACACATAATTGTCCACTACGTAATTCACTTGCTTCCTAAATGGTGCGCACCACGACGAAGCCGATCGGACACTGAACTATTATCTGAGTGATTACTCCTAAGCAGGTTCAAAGCTGTATCGTATAGCGGGTTGGATTTAAAATTTAAGTGGTCATTCAATATGAAGTCTCGGCTGTTTATGTTATTATACGCTTTGTATATTTCGAACTCCTCTATTGCGTCCATGTAACGGCCTTTGTTGCACACATGTAGGGGTATTAAATTAGATTTAAAATCAGTATAATTATGATTGTGTAAGATTAAGTGGCGGGCAAAGTTGGACTTGATATTATTTAACAAAGTGAGATTATTTAGGTGACGTTTTGGTGTGTGTTCCTTAAATCGTTTGAGGAAACCTCTCCCCGTTTGACCAATGTAAAAACTGTTGCAGTCGTTACATGATAATTTATATATGCTGGATTTCTTTTCTAAAGGTATGGGTTTTCTATGACATAGTATTTTTAATAGACTATTGTTTGTTTTGAAGGTAGCAGTAATATTCAATTTATTAAATGTGGAGGTTATAATCTTTGGCATTATATTTGTGTATGCGGTAGAAATAAAAGTTATTTTTGTATCCTTATCTATTGGGGGCTTGGATTTTTGAATTTTATGTTTCTTGATGAGATTATCAATCAACGTGTTTTGGTAACCATTAGCTAAAGCTATATGTTTAATGGTATTCACCTCCTCACAGTAATCATCATCACTGAGAGGTACTGCCAACAATCTGCGGATAAAGTAATTATAAGCTGCCAACTTTTGCGAAAATGGATGATAAGAGTCAGCATGTATTGTCACATCAGTGATAGTCGGCTTTCTATAAATATTAAATTTCAATTTATTTACGTGTTTAGTGACAGACAAATCTAAAAAATTCAATTTATTATCCACTTCAGTTTCCAACGTGAATTGAATGTTTTTATTAATATTATTCATATAATGTTTTAGGTTTTCGATCTGTCGTACAGTACCATTGAAAATTAGAAAGGTATCGTCTACATAACGTGCATAAAATATTATATCATTTTTGTATTTGTTATGTAAGAGCAAATGAGAGTTTTCATAAAAATTCAAGTAAACGTCAGCCAATAGACCAGAGAGAGGTGAACCCATGGCCAATCCATCGTCCTGAATGAAAAATTGGTTATTGAAAGCAATGTAATTTTGTTCTAAGATAGCTTCAAGTAAACCAATTAACTCGTTTATCGTCTGTATATTTAATTTATTATTCTCTAATAAATTTTCTTTTAAGATATTTAGTGTTTCCTTTACTGGTATGTTGGTATACAAATTTACTATATCAAACGATGCTAACTTATAATTTGGTAGTATATCAACATTTTTACATTTATTAATAAAATCCGTGTTGTTTGTGACACTATGATTGTTCTTTAAATTTATGTTTTCTTTGATTACTTTGACGAGTTTTTTAGCTGTTTTGTATGCGGGCGCTGTGGTAAAATTAACGAGTGGTCTGACCGGTATGTCGTGTTTATGAATTTTGGGTAGGCCAGTGAGTTCGGGAGCTTTAGCATTAATAGGCTTTAGGAAGCGACGTGTGCATTCGCTAAACAAATTTACGCAATTATTGATTTTGTTATTCAATGTCTTGACATACATATCAGTAGGATCAGATTTCAAGGTTCTAATATTATTGTCTGAAATAAAGTCGTTTACTTTCGTTTTATATACGTCAAAGTCCATGACAACAAGAGTATTCCCCTTATCTGCCTTAGTAATTAGAGCATTATTATCAACTAATTTAGCTTTTATTTGTTTCAATAACTTAAACTCGTTGGAAAATCTTATATGTTTCTGTAAAACATGAGGTGAATGGTTGTCAAAATTATGGTGTTTTATGGTATTATTAAATTTATTACTTATTAAAATACGTGCTTCAGTTTGTAGTTTTGGATCGGCAATTGTTTTTACTGCAGTTTCTGCATTGATAATTTCTTGTACGATTTGATGTTTATTATTAAGAGGCAAGTTATACTTGATGCCTTTATTAAGGATGTTCATTTCGTTATCATTAAAAGCTATCGTAGTTAAATTAGACACACGAGGATAAAATGTGTGTTTACAAGTGATGTCGGTCTCATGGCGATGTTTACTCTTTAAATTATGAATTTTACGCGTCTGTTTAAAGTATGTATTGTGAGTAACGCCAGAGACGTATTTATGTACTGATTCCATAACATTATTTACGATGGCCGGATGAATATCGTTCAAAATATGTAAATGCAATTTATAAAGTCGTGTATTGAGTGTAGATTTCTTAATATACAAAGATTTGATTTCTTCCTTGATCCGAAAAATCTCAGCATGTTTTTTGGTTGCTTTAGCAGCCCTAGAGAGGGCCTTCACATTTATAACTGCATATTTTGGTATTAAATGATTTTTTAAACAGATATTATTAAATTTAATGTGTAAGTTAGTTTTTAGTAACTGGATTTTAACGTTTTGATACTTATATACCACGCTTGCTTGACTAGCCTCCAATTTAAAATGCATATTAGTTCTGGTATCCAAGTCACGTATGAACAGTAAATTATTATAAATAAATCACCTTATATCCGTCGTGTGACTTCGTTACGTCGATTAAAATGACGCGTTTCGGAACATCTGTTCCATCATCAGATAAAATCGCTCTATTGAGGTCGTTAAACGTTAAAAACACATGTTACACATAATTGTCCACTACGTAATTCACTTGCTTCCTAAATGGTGCGCACCACGACGAAGCCGATCGGACACTGAACTATTATCTGATGATGGAACAGATGTTCCGAAACGCGTCATTTTAATCGACGTAACGAAGTCACACGACGGATATAAGGTGATTTATTTATAATAATTTACTGTTCATACGTGACTTGGATACCAGAACTAATATGCATTTTAAATTGGAGGCTAGTCAAGCAAGCGTGGTATATAAGTATCAAAACGCTAAAATCCAGTTACTAAAAACTAACTTACACATTAAATTTAATAATATCTGTTTAAAAAATCATTTAATACCAAAATATGCAGTTATAAATGTGAAGGCCCTCTCTAGGGCTGCTAAAGCAACCAAAAAACATGCTGAGATTTTTCGGATCAAGGAAGAAATCAAATCTTTGTATATTAAGAAATCTACACTCAATACACGACTTTATAAATTGCATTTACATATTTTGAACGATATTCATCCGGCCATCGTAAATAATGTTATGGAATCAGTACATAAATACGTCTCTGACGTTACTCACAATACATACTTTAAACAGACGCGTAAAATTCATAATTTAAAGAGTAAACATCGCCATGAGACCGACATCACTTGTAAACACACATTTTATCCTTGTGTGTCTAATTTAACTACGATAGCTTTTAATGATAACGAAATGAACATCCTTAATAAAGGCATCAAGTATAACTTGCCTCTTAATAATAAACATCAAATCGTACAAGAAATTATCAATGCAGAAACTGCAGTAAAAACAATTGCCGATCCAAAACTACAAACTGAAGCACGTATTTTAATAAGTAATAAATTTAATAATACCATAAAACACCATAATTTTGACAACCATTCACCTCATGGTTTACAGAAACATATAAGATTTTCCAACGAGTTTAAGTTATTGAAACAAATAAAAGCTAAATTAGTTGATAATAATGCTCTAATTACTAAGGCAGATAAGGGGAATACTCTTGTTGTCACGGACTTTGACGTGTATAAAACGAAAGTAAACGACTTTATTTCAGACAATAATATTAGAACCTTGAAATCTGATCCTTCTGATATGTATGTCAAGACATTGAATAACAAAATCAATAATTGCGTAAATTTGTTTAGCGAATGCACACGTCGCTTCCTAAAGCCTATTAATGCTAAAGCTCCCGAACTCACTGGCCTACCCAAAATTCATAAACACGACATACCGGTCAGACCACTCGTTAATTTTACCACAGCGCCCGCATACAAAACAGCTAAAAAACTCGTCAAAGTAATCAAAGAAAACATAAATTTAAAGAACAATCATAGTGTCACAAACAACACGGATTTTATTAATAAATGTAAAAATGTTGATATACTACCAAATTATAAGTTAGCATCGTTTGATATAGTAAATTTGTATACCAACATACCAGTAAAGGAAACACTAAATATCTTAAAAGAAAATTTATTAGAGAATAATAAATTAAATATACAGACGATAAACGAGTTAATTGGTTTACTTGAAACTATCTTAGAACAAAATTACTTTGCTTTCAATAACCAATTTTTCATTCAGGACGATGGATTGGCCATGGGTTCACCTCTCTCTGGTCTATTGGCTGACGTTTACTTGAATTTTTATGAAAACTCTCATTTGCTCTCACATAACAAATACAAAAATGATATAATATTTTATGCACGTTATGTAGACGATACCTTTCTAATTTTCAATGGTACTGTACGACAGATCGAAAACCTAAAACATTATATGAATAATATTAATAAAAACATTCAATTCACGTTGGAAACTGAAGTGGATAATAAATTGAATTTTTTAGATTTGTCTGTCACTAAACACGTAAATAAATTGAAATTTAATATTTATAGAAAACCGACTATCACTGATGTGACAATACATGCTGACTCTTATCATCCATTTTCGCAAAAGTTGGCAGCTTATAATTACTTTATCCGCAGATTGTTGGCAGTACCTCTCAGTGATGATGATTACCGTGAGGAGGTGAATACCATTAAACATATAGCTTTAGCTAATGGTTACCAAAACACGTTGATTGATAATCTCATCAAGAAACATAAAATTCGAAAATCCAAGCCCCCAATAGATAAGGATACAAAAATAACTTTTATTTCTACCGCATACACAAATATAATGCCAAAGATTATAACCTCCACATTTAATAAATTGAATATTACTGCTACCTTCAAAACAAACAATAGTCTATTAAAAATACTACGTCATAGAAAACCCATACCTTTAGAAAAGAAATCCGGCATATATAAATTATCATGTAACGACTGCAACAGTTTTTACATTGGTCAAACGGGGAGAGGTTTCCTCAAACGATTTAAGGAACACACACCAAAACGTCACCTAAATAATCTCACTTTGTTAAATAATATCAAGTCCAACTTTGCCCGCCACTTAATCTTACACAATCATAATTATACTGATTTTAAATCTAATTTAATACCCCTACATGTGTGCAACAAAGGCCGTTACATGGACGCAATAGAGGAGTTCGAAATATACAAAGCGTATAATAACATAAACAGCCGAGACTTCATATTGAATGACCACTTAAATTTTAAATCCAACCCGCTATACGATACAGCTTTGAACCTGCTTAGGCGTAATCACTCAGATAATAGTTCAGTGTCCGATCGGCTTCGTCGTGGTGCGCACCATTTAGGAAGCAAGTGAATTACGTAGTGGACAATTATGTGTAACATGTGTTTTTAACGTTTAACGACCTCAATAGAGCGATTTTATCTGATGATGGAACAGATGTTCCGAAACGCGTCATTTTAATCGACGTAACGAAGTCACACGACGGATATAAGGTGATTTATTTATAATAATTTACTGTTCATACGTGACTTGGATACCAGAACTAATATGCATTTTAAAGATAAAAGGAATAATACGCTCTAAGAAGACAAAGATTACAAAGGAAATATTAGAGATGACTAGGAGTGGATTAATTAACTTCGTGGACAACCCAATTATTCGTCATAGAGCAAGAATCAACGGTAAGAAGTATGAACGGGACTGCATAAAAATGTTAAAAGTAAACCACCGTAAAACCACGGGTAAAAACTTATATAAGAATCCAATTAAATTAAATATACCAATAAATGAAATACACCAAATAAGGTCAAGTGATTCCTTAATAAATAACCAACCATTAAACTATTTAATTAATAACCCAGATGACGGAACGATTAAGACAATGTTACATGCCAGTGACTATGTTATGACGGAGAAGGTTATAAACAATGAGGTATTTAAAGTGAATACTCCTAGAAGGAAGAAGCTTCACAGGGAGAAGGAAAATGATCAAGAACAACTGGACCAGCTTATTGAAGGGTACGCCCAAAGAATAAGGGAAATGCGGAAGAAGAGGGACCAAGCGATGGAAGAATCCAACCAGGAAATGAACGGAGATCAACCCGGATTAGAAGAAGGGCCAGACATCAATAATAGCCCAGGCCCAGAGTACAATGGACACAGGGATACCAGAGATGATGAGAGGAAAAAGGCAAGGAAACGGGGAGCCAATGACTATCTGGTAGCCGCCAAGTGGAAGAACCGCCTGATAGGAAGGTATCTCCAAAACTGCTAGTACTGAACCCATCAGATATCCCGAACATGTAATGTTAGCAATAGAGTGGAAGAGCACAAATTAACCCCATGAATATCAACTATAAAAAAAAAATGATTACTATTAAGAACGGATGATATGTAGTAGTAGGCAACATTTATCACCCGAATGTTTAGGGTATAAAAGAGAAATATATGTTTAAAAGCAATTACTATAAACAAACTCATTTAATGTTTAACAGAATCACATACTAAGATACAAATTATTGAAGGTAACTAATTGACTATAACTAATCAATTTGCCCTATCGAGTTACAGAAGTGTGTAGGATTAAGATATAAGCCAGACTATTTGTTACTGATGAAGCAAAAAAAAAAAAGAGAACCAAATCTATCACACCAAAAGATAGAAAATTATGTAATGTCAACTAAATGAGTTAATAAGAAAAGGGACATCTGTTGTGTCACAAAGAGCCAGTAGTGGCATATAACTACGATTACTGTACTATACTTAGAAAAAATGTGTATCCAAATGAATATTCTATGTAACTTAATGTTTATAAAATGATTATTATGTACCTCTCATAAAACTCATATATTAAATAAAATCGTCCAGAATAAAGGTTCACCCAACTAACCTTTGAAGGAGTACAGAGGCAGTATAACAAAGTGTGTAAAATAAAAGAAGGATATTATTATGGAAAGTAAGGAAAGAAAAAAAAAATGTTTATAAAACGAACCATGTAACCCCAAGAATGTCTATAAATTAGATATTAGTATGTCATTATATTGTCACATGAAATTGTAATTATAGAATATTGTATATTATATAAAATCATCCAGAATAAGTGAGAACCACCATCACTTGAAGGAGTAGAGAAGAAAAATAACAAAGAGTGTTAATTGTAAAGATAACTGTTGTTATAATGGAATGAAAGGAAAGAAAAATGTTTATTAATTATCAAATATGGTACATCACCAAATATGTCAGAGAACATCAAACAAAAAACCATTTAGTATACGAACATTGTACGCCCTGATAATTCAGGATGAATATAACTTATTAAGAAAAACTTAATGAACTATTGTGAAAGTAAAAAATATTGTAAACTCTAGATAGAGAAAACCAACTGCATAAGTACCATAAGTAGCAAAATAAGTGTATAATCTTAAGAATGCTCAAGTAAACCAAAGCAAATTGTTAACTAGTACAAAAGTAACTATATAGCTGATAAAAGCACAGCTAAGAATATCAAGTCTAAAAAAGAAATAATTACCTGTAAGAAAGAAAGTATGTTAGCTAGTCTAAAGATAGAGATGTGATATAAATGAAAACCTCTGATACCTTGAATATTATAGTGAATATATTATATTATTGAATATGAATGATATGTGTTATATTTTTTTGGAGTTGTGATAGTGCAACTATTGCCAGGTGCAATGTTTATTTTTTTCTCAGACAGAGAAGAGTAATGCCTCTGAATCTGAGAATGTGTATTGAGGAACGGCAGAGGATGTTAGCCACAGTGAGCCACCCTGATTCCGAACCCTCTACAACAGTTAGGGAGTTATATTGTATTAATGTATCAAGGAGTATAATAAGAGAATCTGTGAGGTATAAATTATAATAACCGTTAAGATAATCACGAATGTAAAGATATGTAATAAGAAAGTAGAATGTGAATAAGACAGGAAATTGTTAACTCAAGAAACGAGATCTACTGTAGTTAAATGACTTAGAAAGTAAGCAACTTGAAAATACTAGTTAGTTAAGAATTGTATCACTAGACAAAAAATCAAGCTAGAGTAATACACCAATAGTATGTTTAAAAAATCAGAGAGTACAAAAAAAAAATTTATAGAAGTATACTAAGAAACTGACATGAATTGATAATTTTATAAAAAATAAATTTTTCTCAAATGATCAATTTTAAGGAAGGTGTTTATGTAATATAACAAAATGTTACCTAACCTAAATGTATGTTATCAGACTTTATAAGGACAAAACAACAATGTAAATAGGGATATAGTATTAAGAATAACCAAGAAAGGAGAAATCAAGAAAGAAGAATGAAGCAGAAGTGCCACATGAAACAGTAACCCAAAGACTGTTTGACACTACAACCATACAAAGACTCACACAAACTGATGGACAGAGTAAACGTACATTCAGCTGTCAATCAAGTCAGTAATTAATGTAAACCGAATGTTATATGTAAATAAAAAATGAATCAATAAGCATCTAAATACTGTGAAATCAGGATTAGCATTTTGCTGATAATAAATTTGACCATGACTAGTAAATTATGAATGCCAAAACTAAAATTAGCAATGGCTACATAGTGAGAACAAAGATGTATTTCAATATCAAATATACTTGTGAGAAAGAAAAACTATTTATAAGAGGGAATCTTATACAAATAAGGTACCTCCACAAATTACCGAATTGAGAACCAATGAACGTTGTTAAGGCAAAATTCCAATATGAGCGATATATCTTAACAACGCCTAGACCAGGCATTAGTCAGTGAATTGTTTATTGGGAGTTAACATAAGTGTAAATTAAAATACACACAACAATTGTTATGCTCTGACGTAACAAAAAACATTATTAAAATGATGTATTTAATCATAATTCAATTGTTAAGTAGTAGACTAGAACGTGTTAGCATAAAACGAAATGTCATAGTAATTAGGATCATTCATTACTATGTATAAAGTTTAGGTGTACTCAAAATGTTCAGTAAAAATGTCAGTACAGAATTAATGGTGTTCCCACATAAACGTTTGAATAATAAAATGATATGTGAACACAATATTAACCCAAAGTGTAAAATCGGCGGTTCAGAAAAAGCAGACGACAGTGAAAATGGTGTACCCGAACATTGATTTTATAACAATGTCGGTCAAAGTGAAAGTAATTCGATATCAAGTGATATCAAATTAAAGAAGAAAAAATGATCTTTAATTTGATAATGATATCGACCCAATCGCAACTATATTTAGTGCGGGAGAGATGTTAGCATCATTTGCAAAATATGCACCAGAGATTTGTTTATGAATAACAACAACAAGGAAAGCTATCTGTCACATCAGGGTTTGACGGTTAAAAAAACCGTTATCAACGGCCAAAATAATAATACGTCATACCCTTCACACCTGCAAGAACCAATCAGAAAATTAGTTAGTAATTAACATTTTTACCTAAGACCGATGGACAAGGAGAGTATATAAGGGAGACGCGAGCGTTTCTCAACAGACACTGACCGACTTCAGACAGCACAAGACCTGTGCTTGTTATCTCTGCATTTTTATTAACTATTAGCGTCATCTACATAATACATCGAAACAACTAGTTCAACACCAAGAAACAACTACTTCAAGTTAATCTACAGCAAACAACAGTGATTATGTGCAGTATCATTTCAATTTAGTGCGGGAAAGAATGAACAGAAAGTATTTAATTTTTACCATTCATGATCCATTTAGTCAGAAGAGGATCGCAATATTCTGTTCTTGTGCGTGTGTTGTGTAAAACCCAGTAATCATTATAATCCGATTACTGAAGTGATTAATGAGTTTTAATTAAATAATTAAAACCCAAAAGGTAACAGTGCAATCATTATTCAATTTTTATCTGAGCGCCATAACCTGTACATTTTTCTACACTGGTCTGTACTGACGCAAAACACAGAAACATTTCAAGATTACACCATGTCTCAATTTATTATATGAATTTGTTATTAGGAAATAAGCTGTATGATAGTTGTAAGTGTTCTCACATGATAATTTTAGTAAATCAAAAAGCAAGCGTTGACGAACGCAAGGCCAGCAACAGGTCATTTTTACCTTGTTTACTTTATGAAAGTAACCTCAAAAAACGTTGTTGATCAATTTTATATCAAAAAGATTATTGGATATTGTGTAGGCATAATTTTCTTTTTCGTGTTTCAAAGAATTCACATCTGAGATTTTCATATTTTTAAAGTTAAAATTAAATAACATCTGGACTTAGCCAGATTTATAATTCATGTTCTGAGCAAGCCGTATAAGGCATATAATAACCGATTTATAATTGTACAACTTTGTGTATTTTCGTTATATTCGTTTTTGAATTCTCTATAAGGGTGTAAATAAAACCCATTATTAACAGCATCACTTGATTTGATTTATTTCTATAGGATAATTAAATATTTTATTTAGAAAACTTAAACAACCTTCAGTTGTGTTTTAATGTTTTGGAATAGCATTGTCAAAAGGTGTTACACAATTATTTTAAAATTTTTAATCATTCAGTAATTCTATTTCTGGGTTTTACACGGGATTTTCCCTAAATAAATCCGTGTGGCGCCCACTAACTAACAAACAAGGCAATCTAACCTTGCTACCAAAGTGAGTTGGTGTTTGTAAACTGAGTTGACAGCTTAGTGAACTTCTAGTAAACACGACCAGGTACGTAAAAGTATATTTTTGTTTATGATATTGTCCAGACATTACGAGACGTAACGTACTTAGACTACCTGCAATCTGGAGAAGAAGTTTTACAGCCAGTTTCAACCAGACGATCATCATTATCAAGCAACCAACTGTTGTACTTTACGTTTCAACTTAAGCTAATTTAGCATTTAATTATTATCAACCTAACTATTTTATTTGTTTAATATAAGGGAATTCTTTTCAAACAAATATAATTAAACCGTTGTAAACACACTGGGAGTAACCTCGAATGTTACATTATAGATTACTTTACTACATTAGCAACCTTCAATTAGAAACAACTATTTCAAACTTTGATTTATTTCAAAAGAATACTTCACACATAATTGAACTTTGTTTAAACAAGACCTTTAATATTTTAAACATAAACATAATTTTAAATAACAACAGCAACACTTTTATTTTATTACAAGATAACGCATACACCGTGTGTACACAAATAATAAACAACACACATTTATTGAATAAATAATTGCTTATCTAATCCGTCGAGTGACTTACTTGTAATTCCGCTTGACGCGTTTCAGGGCATATGCCCCATCTTCAGAATAATTCCTCTTCACAGAACGTCAGACATTAAGATTAAAATGTAATAAATTAAAATTAAAATCCATGGTTAAAATATTAACTCGTCAAAATATTAAAATATATGAATGCACAGAGAAGCACGCACTATCACAACATGAGATCACTTCGCGTTATAGCCGGTGTACACCGCCGCGATGTTAATCGCGCACTCCTTCAGAATAATTCCTCTTCACAGAACGTCAGACATTAAGATTAAAATGTAATAAATTAAAATTAAAATCCATGGTTAAAATATTAACTCGTCAAAATATTAAAATATATGAATGCACAGAGAAGCACGCACTATCACAACATGAGTTCACTTCGCGTTATAGCCGGTGTACACCGCCGCGATGTTAATCGCGCACTCTCTTCAGAATAATTCCTCTTCACAGAACGTCAGACATTAAGATTAAAATGTAATAAATTAAAATTAAAATCCATGGTTAAAATATTAACTCTTCAAAATATTAAAATATATGAATGCACAGAGAAGCACGCACTATCACAACATGAGTTCACTTCGCGTTATAGCTGGTGTACACCGCCGCGATGTTAATCGCGCAATCACAACACATTTATTGCTTTGGTTACAAATTGGCCGGCCCAACAGTGTGGCTTTTAAACGTAATTTAAACTTTATTTTAAAAACGATTAACCCTAATTTCATTATAATACAAATTGGCGCACCAACTAGTGTGGCTTAAAAAATATTAAATAAAAATATTTTTTATATTTTATATCAGCCCGGTAGACACGAAAGAATTAACATGCCGCACACCCACCAATATGATACGAGATATAAGGACAGTAGGGTAGGTGAAATACAACAGGATACAGAGGCTTATGAAGCACAACCTGTACATGAAATGGAAGTGATTACCATAAATAATATCGAAACTAGTACCGACGAAACACCTCAGGTAGAACCGGAAGTGGGGGTAATGGTCAGCGACCAACCAAACAAAACAACAGAAGGGACGAGGATGGAGAGTATGATGATGAGAATGATGGAACAGATGACTAGAAATAATGACTCGATGAACAAAAATATGGAAACCTTACAGGAAGATGGTAGGAAATCCCGGGAAGAGAATCAAAGAAATATTGAGTTATTAAATAGAAATATAGAGTCAATAAAGGAGGACCATCGTGACTTAAATAGAAATATGGAGTCGCTTAGTAAAAATATGGAGTCGCTGAAAGAGGACCTAAATAAAAGGATTGACAATACTCACAAATCCATGGACACGCTGAACAGTAAAATAGATGATAATAGTAGAGCCATCAGAGAAGAATTGAACACCACCTTAATGAAAATTAGCCAAAAAATGGATGACATGAATAACCGGAAGTGGAGAGAAGAACGGAAGGTATCCGAGGACAAAAACATGGAACAAATGAGTCCAGAGCCCGAGAATAGTGAAGAAGGAAAGGACGACAACGACTCAGAGATAGAAGAAGTACCAAATGATGAAACCATGGAAGGATTAAGTCTACAATCCGAAGACACTAGTAAACAAACTGAGAATAAAGAAGACTCGAAAGCATTGGTGCCTGAGGATACACACCACAGGAATGAAGAGAATATTCAGCATAAAGAAGCCACCATTAAAAATGTAAAGAATAAGATAATTAAGAAAACAGGAGAGAAAGAGACAAAGATAAAAGGAATAATACGCTCTAAGAAGACAAAGATTACAAAGGAAATATTAGAGATGACTAGGAGTGGATTAATTAACTTCGTGGACAACCCAATTATTCGTCATAGAGCAAGAATCAACGGTAAGAAGTATGAACGGGACTGCATAAAAATGTTAAAAGTAAACCACCGTAAAACCATGGGTAAAAACTTAAATAAGAATCCAATTAAATTAAATATACCAATAAATGAAATACACCAAATAAGGTCAGGTGATTCCTTAATAAATAACCAACCATTAAACTATTTAATTAATAACCCAGATGACGGAACGATTAAGACAATGTTACATGCCAGTGACTATGTTATGACGGAGAAGGTTATAAACAATGAGGTATTTAAAGTGAATACTCCTAGAAGGAAGAAGCTTCACAGGGAGAAGGAAAATGATCAAGAACAACTGGACCAGCTTATTGAAGGGTACGCCCAAAGAATAAGGGAAATGCGGAAGAAGAGGGACCAAGCGATGGAAGAATCCAACCAGGAAATGAACGGAGATCAACCCCGGATTAGAAGAAGGGCCAGACATCAATAATAGCCCAGGCCCAGAGTACAATGGACACAGGGATACCAGAGATGATGAGAGGAAAAAGGCAAGGAAACGGGGAGCCAATGACTATCTGGTAGCTGCCAAGTGGAAGAACCGCCTGATAGGAAGGTATCTCCAAAACTGCTAGTACTGAACCCGTCAGATATCCCGAACATGTAATGTTAGCAATAGAGTGGAAGAGCACAAATTAACCCCATGAATATCAACTATAAAAAAAAAATGATTACTATTAAGAACGGATGATATGTAGTAGTAGGCAACATTTATCACCCGAATGTTTAGGGTATAAAAGAGAAATATATGTTTAAAAGCAATTACTATAAACAAACTCATTTAATGTTTAACAGAATCACATACTAAGATACAAATTATTGAAGGTAACTAATTGACTATAACTAATCAATTTGCCCTATCGAGTTACAGAAGTGTGTAGGATTAAGATATAAGCCGGACTATTTGTTACTGATGAAGAAAAAAAAAAAAAAAAAAAAAAAAGAACCAAATTTATCACACCAAAAGATAGAAAATTATGTAATGTCAACTAAATGAGTTAATAAGAAAAGGGACATCTGTTGTGTCACAAAGAGCCAGTAGTGGCATATAACTACGATTACTATACTATACTTAGAAAAAATGTGTATCCAAATGAATATTCTATGTAACTTAATGTTTATAAAATGATTATTATGTACCTCTCATAAAACTCATATATTAAATAAAATCGTCCAGAATAAAGGTTCACCCAACTAACCTTTGAAGGAGTACAGAGGCAGTATAACAAAGTGTGTAAAATAAAAGAAGGATATTATTATGGAAAGTAAGGAAAGAAAAAAAAAAAAGTTTATAAAACGAACCATGTAACCCCAAGAATGTCTATAAATTAGATATTAGTATGTCATTAATTGTCACATGAAATTGTAATTATAGAATATTGTATATTATATAAAATCATCCAGAATAAGTGAGAACCACCATCACTTGAAGGAGTAGAGAAGAAAAATAACAAAGAGTGTTAATTGTAAAGATAACTATTGTTATAATGGAATGAAAGGAAAGAAAAATGTTTATTAATTATCAAATATGGTACATCACCAAATATGTCAGAGAACATCAAACAAAAAACCATTTAGTATACGAACATTGTACGCCCTGATAATTCAGGATGAATATAACTTATTAAGAAAAACTTAATGAACTATTGTGAAAGTAAAAAATATTGTAAACTCTAGATAGAGAAAACCAACTGCATAAGTACCATAAGTAGCAAAATAAGTGTATAATCTTAAGAATGCTCAAGTAAACCAAAGCAAATTGTTAACTAGTACAAAAGTAACTATATAGCTGATAGAAGCACAGCTAAGAATATCAAGTCTAAAAAAGAAATAATTACCTGTAAGAAAGAAAGTATGTTAGCTAGTCTAAAGATGGAGATGTGATATAAATGAAAACCTCTGATACCTTGAATATTATAGTGAATATATTATATTATTGAATATGAATGATATGTGTTATATTTTTTTGGAGTTGTGATAGTGCAACTATTGCCAGGTGCAATGTTTATTTTTTTCTCAGACAGAGAAGAGTAATGCCTCTGAATCTGAGAATGTGTATTGAGGAACGGCAGAGGATGTTAGCCACAGTGAGCCACCCTGATTCCGAACCCTCTACAACAGTTAGGGAGTTATATTGTATTAATGTATCAAGGAGTATAATAAGAGAATCTGTGAGGTATAAATTATAATAACCGTTAAGATAATCACGAATGTAAAGATATGTAATAAGAAAGTAGAATGTGAATAAGACAGGAAATTGTTAACTCAAGAAATGAGATCTATTGTAGTTAAATGACTTAGAAAGTAAGCAACTTGAAAATACTAGTTAGTTAAGAATTGTATCACTAGACAAAAAATCAAGCTAGAGTAATACACCAATAGTATGTTTAAAAAATCAAAGAGTACAAAAAAAAATTTATAGAAGTATACTAAGAAACTGACATGAATTGATAATTTTATAAAAAATAAATTTTTCTCAAATGATCAATTTTAAGGAAGGTGTTTATGTAACATAACAAAATGTTACCTAACCTAAATGTATGTTATCAGACTTTATAAGGACAAAACAACAATGTAAATAGGGATATAGTATTAAGAATAACCAAGAAAGGAGAAATCAAGAAAGAAGAATGAAGCAGAAGTGCCACATGAAACAGTAACCCAAAGACTGTTTGACACTACAACCATACAAAGACTCACACAAACTGATGGACAGAGTAAACGTACATTCAGCTGTCAATCAAGTCAGTAATTAATGTAAACCGAATGTTATATGTAAATAAAAAATGAATCAATAAGCATCTAAATACTGTGAAATCAGGATTAGCATTTTGCTGATAATAAATTTGACCATGACTAGTAAATTATGAATGCCAAAACTAAAATTAGCAATGGCTACATAGTGAGAACAAAGATGTATTTCAATATCAAATATACTTGTGAGAAAGAAAAACTATTTATAAGAGGGAATCTTATACAAATAAGGTACCTCCACAAATTACCGAATTGAGAACCAATGAACGTTGTTAAGGCAAAATTCCAATATGAGCGATATATCTTAACAACGCCTAGACCAGGCATTAGTCAGTGAATTGTTTATTGGGAGTTAACATAAGTGTAAATTAAAATACACACAACAATTGTTATGCTCTGACGTAACAAAAAACATTATTAAAATGATGTATTTAATCATAATTCAATTGTTAAGTAGTAGACTAGAACGTGTTAGCATAAAACGAAATGTCATAGTAATTAGGATCATTCATTACTATGTATAAAGTTTAGGTGTACTCAAAATGTTCAGTAAAAATGTCAGTACAGAATTAATGGTGTTCCCACATAAACGTTTGAATAATAAAATGATATGTGAACACAATATTAACCCAAAGTGTAAAATCGGCGGTTCAGAAAAAGCAGACGACAGTGAAAATGGTGTACCCGAACATTGATTTTATAACAATGTCGGTCAAAGTGAAAGTAATTCGATATCAAGTGATATCAAATTAAAGAAGAAAAAATGATCTTTAATTTGATAATGATATCGACCCAATCGCAACTATATTTAGTGCGGGAGAGATGTTAGCATCATTTGCAAAATATGCACCAGAGATTTGTTTATGAATAACAACAACAAGGAAAGCTATCTGTCACATCAGGGTTTGACGGTTAAAAAAACCGTTATCAACGGCCAAAATAATAATACGTCATACCCTTCACACCTGCAAGAACCAATCAGAAAATTAGTTAGTAATTAACATTTTTACCTAAGACCGATGGACAAGGAGAGTATATAAGGGAGACGCGAGCGTTTCTCAACAGACACTGACCGACTTCAGACAGCACAAGACCTGTGCTTGTTATCTCTGCATTTTTATTAACTATTAGCGTCATCTACATAATACATCGAAACAACTAGTTCAACACCAAGAAACAACTACTTCAAGTTAATCTACAGCAAACAACAGTGATTATGTGCAGTATCATTTCAATTTAGTGCGGGAAAGAATGAACAGAAAGTATTTAATTTTTACCATTCATGATCCATTTAGTCAGAAGAGGATCGCAATATTCTGTTCTTGTGCGTGTGTTGTGTAAAACCCAGTAATCATTATAATCCGATTACTGAAGTGATTAATGAGTTTTAATTAAATAATTAAAACCCAAAAGGTAACAGTGCAATCATTATTCAATTTTTATCTGAGCGCCATAACCTGTACATTTTTCTACACTGGTCTGTACTGACGCAAAACACAGAAACATTTCAAGATTACACCATGTCTCAATTTATTATATGAATTTGTTATTAGGAAATAAGCTGTATGATAGTTGTAAGTGTTCTCACATGATAATTTTAGTAAATCAAAAAGCAAGCGTTGACGAACGCAAGGCCAGCAACAGGTCATTTTTACCTTGTTTACTTTATGAAAGTAACCTCAAAAAACGTTGTTGATCAATTTTATATCAAAAAGATTATTGGATATTGTGTAGGCATAATTTTCTTTTTCGTGTTTCAAAGAATTCACATCTGAGATTTTCATATTTTTAAAGTTAAAATTAAATAACATCTGGACTTAGCCAGATTTATAATTCATGTTCTGAGCAAGCCGTATAAGGCATATAATAACCGATTTATAATTGTACAACTTTGTGTATTTTCGTTATATTCGTTTTTGAATTCTCTATAAGGGTGTAAATAAAACCCATTATTAACAGCATCACTTGATTTGATTTATTTCTATAGGATAATTAAATATTTTATTTAGAAAACTTAAACAACCTTCAGTTGTGTTTTAATGTTTTGGAATAGCATTGTCAAAAGGTGTTACACAATTATTTTAAAATTTTTAATCATTCAGTAATTCTATTTCTGGGTTTTACACGGGATTTTCCCTAAATAAATCCGTGTGGCGCCCACTAACTAACAAACAAGGCAATCTAACCTTGCTACCAAAGTGAGTTGGTGTTTGTAAACTGAGTTGACAGCTTAGTGAACTTCTAGTAAACACGACCAGGTACGTAAAAGTATATTTTTGTTTATGATATTGTCCAGACATTACGAGACGTAACGACGTAACGTACTTAGACTACCTGCAATCTGGAGAAGAAGTTTTACAGCCAGTTTCAACCAGACGATCATCATTATCAAGCAACCAACTGTTGTACTTTACGTTTCAACTTAAGCTAATTTAGCATTTAATTATTATCAACCTAACTATTTTATTTGTTTAATATAAGGGAATTCTTTTCAAACAAATATAATTAAACCGTTGTAAACACACTGGGAGTAACCTCGAATGTTACATTATAGATTACTTTACTACATTAGCAACCTTCAATTAGAAACAACTATTTCAAACTTTGATTTATTTCAAAAGAATACTTCACACATAATTGAACTTTGTTTAAACAAGACCTTTAATATTTTAAACATAAACATAATTTTAAATAACAACAGCAACACTTTTATTTTATTACAAGATAACGCATACACCGTGTGTACACAAATAATAAACAACACACATTTATTGAATAAATAATTGCTTATCTAATCCGTCGAGTGACTTACTTGTAATTCCGCTTGACGCGTTTCAGGGCATATGCCCCATCTTCAGAATAATTCCTCTTCACAGAACGTCAGACATTAAGATTAAAATGTAATAAATTAAAATTAAAATCCATGGTTAAAATATTAACTCGTCAAAATATTAAAATATATGAATGCACAGAGAAGCACGCACTATCACAACATGAGATCACTTCGCGTTATAGCCGGTGTACACCGCCGCGATGTTAATCGCGCACTCCTTCAGAATAATTCCTCTTCACAGAACGTCAGACATTAAGATTAAAATGTAATAAATTAAAATTAAAATCCATGGTTAAAATATTAACTCGTCAAAATATTAAAATATATGAATGCACAGAGAAGCACGCACTATCACAACATGAGTTCACTTCGCGTTATAGCCGGTGTACACCGCCGCGATGTTAATCGCGCACTCTCTTCAGAATAATTCCTCTTCACAGAACGTCAGACATTAAGATTAAAATGTAATAAATTAAAATTAAAATCCATGGTTAAAATATTAACTCTTCAAAATATTAAAATATATGAATGCACAGAGAAGCACGCACTATCACAACATGAGTTCACTTCGCGTTATAGCTGGTGTACACCGCCGCGATGTTAATCGCGCAATCACAACACATTTATTGCTTTGGTTACAAATTGGCCGGCCCAACAGTGTGGCTTTTAAACGTAATTTAAACTTTATTTTAAAAACGATTAACCCTAATTTCATTATAATACAAATTGGCGCACCAACTAGTGTGGCTTAAAAAATATTAAATAAAAATATTTTTTATATTTTATATCAGCCCGGTAGACACGAAAGAATTAACATGCCGCACACCCACCAATATGATACGAGATATAAGGACAGTAGGGTAGGTGAAATACAACAGGATACAGAGGCTTATGAAGCACAACCTGTACATGAAATGGAAGTGATTACCATAAATAATATCGAAACTAGTACCGACGAAACACCTCAGGTAGAACCGGAAGTGGGGGTAATGGTCAGCGACCAACCAAACAAAACAACAGAAGGGACGAGGATGGAGAGTATGATGATGAGAATGATGGAACAGATGACTAGAAATAATGACTCGATGAACAAAAATATGGAAACCTTACAGGAAGATGGTAGGAAATCCCGGGAAGAGAATCAAAGAAATATTGAGTTATTAAATAGAAATATAGAGTCAATAAAGGAGGACCATCGTGACTTAAATAGAAATATGGAGTCGCTTAGTAAAAATATGGAGTCGCTGAAAGAGGACCTAAATAAAAGGATTGACAATACTCACAAATCCATGGACACGCTGAACAGTAAAATAGATGATAATAGTAGAGCCATCAGAGAAGAATTGAACACCACCTTAATGAAAATTAGCCAAAAAATGGATGACATGAATAACCGGAAGTGGAGAGAAGAACGGAAGGTATCCGAGGACAAAAACATGGAACAAATGAGTCCAGAGCCCGAGAATAGTGAAGAAGGAAAGGACGACAACGACTCAGAGATAGAAGAAGTACCAAATGATGAAACCATGGAAGGATTAAGTCTACAATCCGAAGACACTAGTAAACAAACTGAGAATAAAGAAGACTCGAAAGCATTGGTGCCTGAGGATACACACCACAGGAATGAAGAGAATATTCAGCATAAAGAAGCCACCATTAAAAATGTAAAGAATAAGATAATTAAGAAAACAGGAGAGAAAGAGACAAAGATAAAAGGAATAATACGCTCTAAGAAGACAAAGATTACAAAGGAAATATTAGAGATGACTAGGAGTGGATTAATTAACTTCGTGGACAACCCAATTATTCGTCATAGAGCAAGAATCAACGGTAAGAAGTATGAACGGGACTGCATAAAAATGTTAAAAGTAAACCACCGTAAAACCATGGGTAAAAACTTAAATAAGAATCCAATTAAATTAAATATACCAATAAATGAAATACACCAAATAAGGTCAGGTGATTCCTTAATAAATAACCAACCATTAAACTATTTAATTAATAACCCAGATGACGGAACGATTAAGACAATGTTACATGCCAGTGACTATGTTATGACGGAGAAGGTTATAAACAATGAGGTATTTAAAGTGAATACTCCTAGAAGGAAGAAGCTTCACAGGGAGAAGGAAAATGATCAAGAACAACTGGACCAGCTTATTGAAGGGTACGCCCAAAGAATAAGGGAAATGCGGAAGAAGAGGGACCAAGCGATGGAAGAATCCAACCAGGAAATGAACGGAGATCAACCCCGGATTAGAAGAAGGGCCAGACATCAATAATAGCCCAGGCCCAGAGTACAATGGACACAGGGATACCAGAGATGATGAGAGGAAAAAGGCAAGGAAACGGGGAGCCAATGACTATCTGGTAGCTGCCAAGTGGAAGAACCGCCTGATAGGAAGGTATCTCCAAAACTGCTAGTACTGAACCCGTCAGATATCCCGAACATGTAATGTTAGCAATAGAGTGGAAGAGCACAAATTAACCCCATGAATATCAACTATAAAAAAAAAATGATTACTATTAAGAACGGATGATATGTAGTAGTAGGCAACATTTATCACCCGAATGTTTAGGGTATAAAAGAGAAATATATGTTTAAAAGCAATTACTATAAACAAACTCATTTAATGTTTAACAGAATCACATACTAAGATACAAATTATTGAAGGTAACTAATTGACTATAACTAATCAATTTGCCCTATCGAGTTACAGAAGTGTGTAGGATTAAGATATAAGCCGGACTATTTGTTACTGATGAAGAAAAAAAAAAAAAAAAAAAAAAAAAGAACCAAATTTATCACACCAAAAGATAGAAAATTATGTAATGTCAACTAAATGAGTTAATAAGAAAAGGGACATCTGTTGTGTCACAAAGAGCCAGTAGTGGCATATAACTACGATTACTATACTATACTTAGAAAAAATGTGTATCCAAATGAATATTCTATGTAACTTAATGTTTATAAAATGATTATTATGTACCTCTCATAAAACTCATATATTAAATAAAATCGTCCAGAATAAAGGTTCACCCAACTAACCTTTGAAGGAGTACAGAGGCAGTATAACAAAGTGTGTAAAATAAAAGAAGGATATTATTATGGAAAGTAAGGAAAGAAAAAAAAAAAAGTTTATAAAACGAACCATGTAACCCCAAGAATGTCTATAAATTAGATATTAGTATGTCATTAATTGTCACATGAAATTGTAATTATAGAATATTGTATATTATATAAAATCATCCAGAATAAGTGAGAACCACCATCACTTGAAGGAGTAGAGAAGAAAAATAACAAAGAGTGTTAATTGTAAAGATAACTATTGTTATAATGGAATGAAAGGAAAGAAAAATGTTTATTAATTATCAAATATGGTACATCACCAAATATGTCAGAGAACATCAAACAAAAAACCATTTAGTATACGAACATTGTACGCCCTGATAATTCAGGATGAATATAACTTATTAAGAAAAACTTAATGAACTATTGTGAAAGTAAAAAATATTGTAAACTCTAGATAGAGAAAACCAACTGCATAAGTACCATAAGTAGCAAAATAAGTGTATAATCTTAAGAATGCTCAAGTAAACCAAAGCAAATTGTTAACTAGTACAAAAGTAACTATATAGCTGATAGAAGCACAGCTAAGAATATCAAGTCTAAAAAAGAAATAATTACCTGTAAGAAAGAAAGTATGTTAGCTAGTCTAAAGATGGAGATGTGATATAAATGAAAACCTCTGATACCTTGAATATTATAGTGAATATATTATATTATTGAATATGAATGATATGTGTTATATTTTTTTGGAGTTGTGATAGTGCAACTATTGCCAGGTGCAATGTTTATTTTTTTCTCAGACAGAGAAGAGTAATGCCTCTGAATCTGAGAATGTGTATTGAGGAACGGCAGAGGATGTTAGCCACAGTGAGCCACCCTGATTCCGAACCCTCTACAACAGTTAGGGAGTTATATTGTATTAATGTATCAAGGAGTATAATAAGAGAATCTGTGAGGTATAAATTATAATAACCGTTAAGATAATCACGAATGTAAAGATATGTAATAAGAAAGTAGAATGTGAATAAGACAGGAAATTGTTAACTCAAGAAATGAGATCTATTGTAGTTAAATGACTTAGAAAGTAAGCAACTTGAAAATACTAGTTAGTTAAGAATTGTATCACTAGACAAAAAATCAAGCTAGAGTAATACACCAATAGTATGTTTAAAAAATCAAAGAGTACAAAAAAAAATTTATAGAAGTATACTAAGAAACTGACATGAATTGATAATTTTATAAAAAATAAATTTTTCTCAAATGATCAATTTTAAGGAAGGTGTTTATGTAACATAACAAAATGTTACCTAACCTAAATGTATGTTATCAGACTTTATAAGGACAAAACAACAATGTAAATAGGGATATAGTATTAAGAATAACCAAGAAAGGAGAAATCAAGAAAGAAGAATGAAGCAGAAGTGCCACATGAAACAGTAACCCAAAGACTGTTTGACACTACAACCATACAAAGACTCACACAAACTGATGGACAGAGTAAACGTACATTCAGCTGTCAATCAAGTCAGTAATTAATGTAAACCGAATGTTATATGTAAATAAAAAATGAATCAATAAGCATCTAAATACTGTGAAATCAGGATTAGCATTTTGCTGATAATAAATTTGACCATGACTAGTAAATTATGAATGCCAAAACTAAAATTAGCAATGGCTACATAGTGAGAACAAAGATGTATTTCAATATCAAATATACTTGTGAGAAAGAAAAACTATTTATAAGAGGGAATCTTATACAAATAAGGTACCTCCACAAATTACCGAATTGAGAACCAATGAACGTTGTTAAGGCAAAATTCCAATATGAGCGATATATCTTAACAACGCCTAGACCAGGCATTAGTCAGTGAATTGTTTATTGGGAGTTAACATAAGTGTAAATTAAAATACACACAACAATTGTTATGCTCTGACGTAACAAAAAACATTATTAAAATGATGTATTTAATCATAATTCAATTGTTAAGTAGTAGACTAGAACGTGTTAGCATAAAACGAAATGTCATAGTAATTAGGATCATTCATTACTATGTATAAAGTTTAGGTGTACTCAAAATGTTCAGTAAAAATGTCAGTACAGAATTAATGGTGTTCCCACATAAACGTTTGAATAATAAAATGATATGTGAACACAAACAATATTAACCCAAAGTGTAAAATCGGCGGTTCAGAAAAAGCAGACGACAGTGAAAATGGTGTACCCGAACATTGATTTTATAACAATGTCGGTCAAAGTGAAAGTAATTCGATATCAAGTGATATCAAATTAAAGAAGAAAAAATGATCTTTAATTTGATAATGATATCGACCCAATCACAACTATATTTAGTGCGGGAGAGATGTTAGCATCATTTGCAAAATATGCACCAGAGATTTGTTTATGAATAACAACAACAAGGAAAGCTATCTGTCACATCAGGGTTTGACGGTTAAAAAAACCGTTATCAACGGCCAAAATAATAATACGTCATACCCTTCACACCTGCAAGAACCAATCAGAAAATTAGTTAGTAATTAACATTTTTACCTAAGACCGATGGACAAGGAGAGTATATAAGGGAGACGCGAGCGTTTCTCAACAGACACTGACCGACTTCATACAGCACAAGACCTGTGCTTGTTATCTCTGCATTTTTATTAACGATTAGCGTCATCTACATAATACATCGAAACAACTAGTTCAACACCAAGAAACAACTACTTCAAGTTAATCTACAGCAAACAACAATGATTATGTGCAGTATCATTTCAATTTAGTGCGGGAAAGAATGAACAGAAAATATTTAATTTTTACCATTCATGATCCATTTAGTCAGAAGAGGATCGCAATATTCTGTTCTTGTGCGTGTGTTGTGTAAAACCCAGTAATCATTATAATCCGATTACTGAAGTGATTAATTAAGTAATTTAATTATATAATTAAAACCCAAAAGGTAACAGTGCAATCATTATTCAATTTTTATCTGAGCGCCATAACCTGTACATTTTTCTACACTGGTCTGTACTGACGCAAAACACAGAAACATTTCAAGATTACACCATGTCTCAATTTATTATATGAATTTGTTATTAGGAAATAAGCTGTATGATAGTTGTAAGTGTTCTCACATGATAATTTTAGTAAATCAAAAAGCAAGCGTTGATGAACGCAAGGCCAGCAACAGGTCATTTTTACCTTGTTTACTTTAATAAAGTAACCTCAAAAAACGTTGTTGATCAATTTTATATCAAAAAGATTATTGGATATTGTGTAGGCATAATTTTCTTTTTCGTGTTTCAAAGAATTCACATCTGAGATTTTCATATTTTTAAAGTTAAAATTAAATAACATCTGAACTTAGCCAGATTTATAATTCATGTTCTGAGCAAGCCGTATAAGGCATATAATAACCGATTTATAATTGTACAACTTTGTGTATTTTCGTTATATTCGTTTTTGAATTCTCTATAAGGGTGTAAATAAAACCCATTATTAACAGCATCACTTGATTTGATTTATTTCTATAGGATAATTAAATATTTTATTTAGAAAACTTAAACAACCTTCAGTTGTGTTTTAATGTTTTGGAATAGCATTGCCAAAAGGTGTTACACAATTATTTTAAAATTTTTAATCATTCAGTAATTCTATTTGTGGGTTTTACACGGGATTTTCCCTAAATAAATCCGTGTGGCGCCCACTAACTAACAAACAAGGCAATCTAACCTTGCTACCAAAGTGAGTTGGTGTTTGTAAACTGAGTTGACAGCTTAGTGAACTTCTAGTAAACACGACCAGGTACGTAAAAGTATATTTTTGTTTATGATATTGTCCAGACATTACGAGACGTAACGTACTTAGACTACCTGCAATCTGGAGAAGAAGTTTTACAGCCAGTTTCAACCAGACGATCATCATTATCAAGCAACCAACTGTTGTACTTTACGTTTCAACTTAAGCTAATTTAGCATTTAATTATTATCAACCTAACTATTTTATTTGTTTAATATAAGGGAATTCTTTTCAAACAAATATAATTAAACCATTGTAAACACACTGGGAGTAACCTCGAATGTTACATTATAGATTACTTTACTACATTAGCAACCTTCAATTAGAAACAACTATTTCAAACTTTGATTTATTTCAAAAGAATACTTCACACATAATTGAACTTTGTTTAAACAAGACCTTTAATATTTTAAACGTAAACATAATTTTAAATAACAACAGCAACACTTTTATTTTATTACAAGATAACGCATACACCGTGTGTACACAAATAATAAACAACACACATTTATTGCTTTGGTTACAAATTGGCCGGCCCAACAGTGTGGCTTTTAAACGTAATTTAAACTTTATTTTAAAAACAATTAACCCTAATTTCATTATATTACAATATATATGTGTATGTTTAAATGAATTCAAATTTTATAAGTGTTTGATATAAAATAAATAATAAATACTTTAAATAAAAAGGTTTAATAATAGCTTAAATTAAACTAACGCGTAATAAAAGTGTAAAGTGTAGTAGTAAAATAAGTAAAGAGAAAATAATAATAAAAGTATATTTGAATCGTGTAAACACCCGGTCGTGGCCTGTTCGAAAAATAATTCCCCCAGCTTGCCAGTTATAGACAAACTCGTTCGTGCAGGAGATAATCATGTTGAATATTGTAGTAAGCGACCCCTATTGTTATGAAAGCCAGCATTGGTAAACAATAGTAAACCTCCCTGTGTATAATACAGTGCGTCTAGTATAAAGTGTCTGACCCCTCTTGCATTGTAACAGCTGATTGTTTAAAAGTAAATAAAGATTTCCCTTCGTGAAATTCCGCTTGTCTCAGTAGAATAAGACATTAGTATTAAGAAAGGATCTAAGGTTGAGTATGGGATCAACTTTAGATTACTGTAGTAGAATTAAGAGATATAGGGATAAATACGTAACACAGTCACAATGGCGCCGCACTGAAAAAGTTCTTTACAAGGGTTAAAGAAAGTGCTTTACAAGGGTTAAAGAAAGTTCTTTACAAGGGTTAAAGAAAATGCAGAAAGCTAACCAATATAGTTAGAGTATGCAAACGTAATCAGTCGGGCCACGATATTGTGAAGTTACGGAAACTAAGAGTAATAAGTAGATAAATAAATAATATTTATTTATATGTAAATAATATTAAGGTAGTAGTTAAGAAACGAGAGAAAGGGAACTTCACGAAAGACAAAGATATCACTGTAGTTTTCATTTATTACCCCATCACCCCGTCTTCATCGTTAGGTGCAGGAGGATGTGACAATTTAAAAAAAATGTTTAAATAGCACAAATTAAATTTTTGTTCTTATAACAAGTAAGAGTATTATCCACCCCTTATCTGTACCTAGATTCCTGCATCAACGTGCAAATTGTCCAGTATGAACACGCAAAGTACGATGTCATTAAGCTAAAAATAATAATTCCGTTAATTAAATAAAAGACGTACTAAATAAAAAAGGAAATTCCTAATTCTTAACCAAAAGGTAGCATAAAATATTACGATTTAATTAATGAATAATTAATACTACTAAAGGAACGAACTACTTTCTCAGCGCATAAAACCGTGCCAGCTTACAGACTCCTCGCCGCTAAACAATGCCCCATTCGCCGGAGAAACTTCGACATGTAAGGATGTCGCAAATGTGTTGTCAATATACACGTAGGTGTATACCGTTTAAAAACTATTCAATCACGTTAGTAGTTAGTGTGATTTAAACCAAATGTAGCGTTGGGAAATAATAATAAAAAAAAAATAGTAATGTAGTGCGTGAAGAAATATGTAATATATTAAAAAAAAAGAACTTAGCCGACACATCTCTTAAAAAACTGCAAGTGGTAAGATATGTTCCTTACCATATTTTAGTGCTGCTAAAATAAGAACTATCAAAATGTAAAATGTGAACAACCGACTCCAGAAGAAGAAAATAACAACAACCGTATGAACGTCTAGGACCAGAATCCAATCATCATGAACTAAACTACCTTCCTGAAACAAATCAACCAAATGGAGCATCAAGAGGAACATGTAACAGTACAAAATTGTCTGTATCGGAATAATGGGATGTAAGGGTATTTTTATTGTGAATTTTATTGTAATCATCAAGTTAAATCAGACAAGGTTAGTTTTGGCCCAAGTCCCAATAAATATGTAAATTCGCCGGTGGAGAGCCGATCCAAGGTCAGAGGCGTACGAGCAAATTGAACCAATGACAATGGCAGTGTTCGGCGCTAAAAAACTGACAATACTGACTTTCTATTGGTCCACGATAATGAATCGTCACCAAAACAATGACGAGTTAAAAAACAATTACGTATTAACCAGACGGAAGCGAAAAGAACAATAGACAATGACGTCAGGCGTAACAAATTTGCATACTAATTGTGCCGGCTTCCGCCCAGTTCAACAACAGCAGCCACCGAGCCTATACGCTCGCCACAGTGCAGTGGGCAAAATTTTGCCAATCATGTAATATTTACTTAATAACATGCAATAGATCTTTACAAAAAGTAACAGTAACTATACTAGAGTCAGTGAACAGTTAAAAAAAATGAATTTCAATTAAAATCAGTGGGCACAACAACACGAATTTCGGCCGACCACCTGCCTAATCGCCATGAAGAGGAATCTACGCCGCTTCAGTCACAGGAAAGTCCCTAATCAAATTATTTTATAAATTCAAAATTACATTTTAAATGAGCTCAAGCCATACTTTAAATACACATGTGTAGATTTTCAGGGAGAGTGAGAGAGTGAGAGAGATAGAGTGTGTGATTAAGTTGATCAACCTCAATATAACATGAGGCGTTGGTTTGTGAAGTTAACGAATTGTGAGTATCATTAAAATATAAAGAAAATAATAAAGTTCATCAATGCTAGCAGTAATGAAATTGAAAGAATAATGGTAACCAAATAATGAATCTATGTACGTAACCTTGAACTGAAGGCAAGGCGAGATGAGATCGCCGCCATTTTGAAATTTTACAATTACCAAAATACATATGTGTATTAAGATACAACACATTTTGATAAAATACAATCAAGTTCGTTATATTAAGGTGTGTACCTCATTATTTCAATACCCTGTAACCACTGCCTCTATCTGCTTAACGAAATTCTGGACCCAAAGCCTAATGAGTTTAACTGAGCTGAGAACGTCTTATTCCGGTGACAAGATAATTATGCAAATTACATAAATGTTGACTTTATTACATTATTATTATTAATAATTTATATGAAACTTAACAAACATTGTATCACACCCAAGAAGACAACTGAAGAAGACCATCACGGACTCCACAGCAAACTCATGTTCTATTCAGGTGATATTAAATCCTAACATTTGTAAATATTTGTTTCAACAAAAGAAGTAACAAAAGAACTGTAAAGAGCTTTTGATAACTTAAAGATTAACATATTTGTAATCTCTGTAACGATGTAGTAATAACATTACGATGTTTAGATGTAAAGTAATTCTAAAATTTACACCAAACTATTCTTCAAATAATTTGGTTGAAGTTGTGATAAATTAAAATATTGCAAAGTTGAGACCCGGATCCGTGGTGCTTGAAATAATACCTAGCTGAATGGTTTTGAGATAAAAACAGTGGTTGATGCGCACCGTGAGGACTAAAATGCTGATTATAATCCAGGCACGGTGGACCAAAAAATGGATGGTCCCGGTCCGAGTGGACCGAAGCTGATGAATAAAGTAATGTTCCACAAGTGTGGACAGGAAGAATTAATTAGTTGGGCCCAAGTGGGCGAAAATTATGTTTCTTGAATTATATTCTGTTAGCTGGTCTTCCATGGTGATTGAAGATGATGTATAGAATGAATTAAAAATTACATTAAGAAATAAAAAGAAGTGGACTGTATACGAATAGTTTTAATATTGACTGATTACATTACAGCTGTAAAAATTGAAGTAGGCTGGCTAATGCTGCATATTGAATTAATATAAATTATTTAGAATGAAGTTATGGCGCTAGTCGGCCATAAGCGAGAATATAAGTTAATTATGGCGCTAGTTGGCCATAAGCGAGAGTGTAAGGGCCTAAAGCCTACATTTAATGTCGACAATGACAGCGAAAGCTGAGCTCGGCTCGGTATGACCGCCGCGAGCGTTTGATACGCACTGTGCAAGGTACAATCACGCGAACGTTGATGCGATATATAAATCAGATTAGCCAACCTAGAAAAATAAAATCATCGCGCTACCGTCCATAAACTGCCCGTCAAAAATCAAAAAGATTTTTAATACATTTTTAATAAATTAGAATACATTTACAATTTAATTCAAAATAGTGCAGTTCTTAGTAACGAGAATCAGCTTCAAGGCTAAGTTGAACCTTGAGTTGAGATTAGATAACGGCAATCGGCCGCTGTTTAGAGATAAGCATGCAGATAAGCGACTGTACGCCAAGGTTTGGCAAACAGCTGTTTCATGTACCAATAAGTCTGGTTAACCACTATTACTGACACAAGTGTGCACAGTATGTAACATTATAAAACATGAAAGGAAAATACATAATATGCAAGTCATAGAGTTACCTTAATGCTAGCTAAGGTCCGTAGACCTGTACAGAGAGTTCATTACATGAACAAAATTGTTGTTGAACATGTTGCAGTTGCATGTTTTATTGTATATTCAGGAGGGCGACATGTATCGACCTAGACATGCTATTCCTGAAGTTTCAGGAATTTACAATATGTAACAATGTGTGGGCAAGCTAGATGCTGAATGTAGCCCAGATATGACATGTATGTCATAATTTTAAATAAAGAATTATGCATGCTTACCTACAAAAATGAATAAAATATGAAGTACAACGTGAATAAATTAGACGAGACAGTTACAGACGGCAGGCGCTTACAATAGTTTATACATCGACACAATTTATGTGAATACAACAACAATAACTTGAATAATTACAAGATAAATAATTGTAATGTCAAACAACAATAGAATACCGAAATTACAGAAACAATTTAACAATTTAAGACATTCCCAAAATAGTACATATTTATCAGAAACCATATAAAGAAATGAATGCATGGTTACTTAACAGCAAAACATGCGAATATTATGCAATAACATTTCATAAATAAGACCACCCAAAGACATGCAATACACCCCATAACATCAATGAAAATATGTGACATAGTATGCCACAAAAATTAACATACAATACAAATATTAAAATATCACCAGAACTGTAATAATCAGAAGCGTGCCATGACGCAAAGTTGACAAAAAAATATTGTGACAATCTATCACAATTATGTTGACCAAATGGTCGTAATAAATAATAAGCCAATGGCGGAATAAAGCCGCATTGCGCTATAACCATAATGTCAAATCTCGTCTCGCGCTGGCAATAGACATAATTTATGTATTGGTCTCCGCAAAACACCCGTAGGCGTGCGAATGTCCACGACGCGAACCAAGTTATCTGGGCCGGGAAATGTGGCGATGATCACGCCAAATTTCCAGGCTAATGGAGGCAAGTTATCCTCAATGATCAAGGCTAAGTCACCAATGGAAACATTATCTTTGGCAAACCTCCACTTGTGACGCTGTTGCAGCTGGTACAAATAATCGCGAGACCACGCCTTCCAAATGTCCCGGACAAACCTCTGAATCAGCTGCCAACGACCAAGACGAGAAACAGGAACGTGAGAAAGGTCTGGGTCAGGAATCGCAGTTAGGGGCGCGCAAATCAAAAAATGGCCAGGTGTAAGTGGCACCGGGTCGTTAACATCCGAGGAAATAGCAAATAAAGGTCGAGAGTTCAGACATGCCTCTATCTGAGATAAAACGGTCGTGAACTCTTCGAAGTTTAATATAGATTTGCCTACCACGCGCCGCAGATGAAATTTCAAACTCTTGATGCCGCTCTCCCAAAGGCCACCGAAATGAGGTGAGGAGGGCGAAATAAATGACCATGATATCCCCTGAGAGGATGTGAATGACTTAATCGAGGTGATGGCATCCTTATTGTGCCAAAAGTTGTAAATGTCATGTAAGATGGTGCGGGCCTTCCTGAAGTTCGTGCCGTTGTCGGAGTACAGCTGACTGGGTATACCCCGACGTGCCATAAAACGACGTAAAGCAGCTATAAATGCGCTGGCAGTAAGGTCGGACACCAATTCCAGGTGAATGGCCTAGTTGCTAAGCAAACAAACAGAGACACGTACGCCTTAGTAAGAGTTCTAGACTTCTGCCCGCCATGACGAATCATGAAGGGACCACCATAATCAACCGCGCAAAATAGAAACGGCCTTGAAGGAGTGACTCTAGGGGATGGCAAAATGCCAAGCCTCTGGACCTGCTGTGTGGCGCTGAACCGGATACACTTGAGACACTTACGAATAATGGAACGGATGACTAGCCGGGCATTAACAATCCACCAACGCTGACGCAGTGAATGATGCACGAGCTGAGCACCAGCGTGAAGTAAGCGAATGTGTTCGCGTTCGATGATAAGGCGTGTGACATGCGCCGAAGGGGGTAGTATGATAGGATGTTTCGAATCGTAAGGTAACTGGGAATGTTGCAATCGTCCGCCCACGCGTATCACTCCAGAGTCGTCAAGAAACGGGTCGAGAGAAGCCAACTTGCTTCTGATGGAAACAGAAGATCCGTTCCGAAGACAACTAATTTCGCCTGGGAAGTGGATCGATTGAGATTGTTTTATGAAGAAATTGAGAGACTGATGAATTTCTGCAGGGGTCAGATCGCCCGAAAGTTTGTCCGCAGATGAGTGTCTAACATTTCTGATGAAACGAAAACAGTAAGCGTATACACGTGTCAGCCGGTGTAACGAGGAAAAGTCCAACGATAAGTCAACAGCCAGGGTAGACATTAGCGAACGGTTATGTGTAGTTTTCTCTTCCGCGGTGACTTCCGAAGATGATGGAGTGGCCGGTACGAAAGATGGGAAAGGATTAGACTCTGACGATTGAGACAGACAGCCAGGACCATGCCACCAAAGCGAGCAATCGCGCAAAACGTCCGGGAAACACCCCCTAGATATAATATCAGCAGGATTGCGTCGCGAATCAATGTGATGCCAGATATAAGTTTGCGTGCTACGCTGAATTTCAGCAACCCGATTAGCGACGTATGTTTTCCAACGCGAAGACTGCGCATGAATCCAGTAAAGAGCCACCATAGAATCGGAATACAAATGTACATCATCAATAAACGAATGAAGAGCAGGAATAATTTTAGATACGAGTCGCGATAATAACAAACAAGCGCAGAGCTCGATGCGAGGTAATGACACTTGGCGTAGGGGAGCCACGCGAGATTTTGAACACAAGAGACGACAGGAAGCAGTAGCATCTTGATAAATGACTCGGATATACACACAACAGCCGAACCCTCTCTCGGACGCATCCGAAAAACCATGCAACTGAACTGTAACCGCCTCACGGTTGCAACGAATAGATCGCGGGACCACTATTTTACCAATCAGACTTAATTTGTTACACAAAGAATGCCAATCCGAAAGTGACTGACCGGAAATCGGTTCATACCAACCAAGCTTACAAAGCCAAATTAAGTATATGAGTATGTATAAGTATACACATAAGTATATGTAGTAAGTGTGTGACGCTACTAAATTGATAGCGCCATGATCGATGAGTGTCATGTGCCCAAGATTCATGTATTCCCTGATAAAGTCTGCGTAGTCGCGAGCGAGCTTGGGATCGCGCCTGAATCGACGCTCCAAGCTTAAAAATCTTGATTCGGCACTTGTGTAAGATTCCCCCAAGTGGGGATTATCAGATTTGAATGGGAGCGACACTATAAATCTACCCTCGGGGTTGCGCTGAGTTGAGCGCACAAAATGCTCTTCGCAAGCCGACTCGCTATTAGGGGTATCGCCGGGGATCGTTTCTGCCTCCCAAAATCTCTCGAGAGATTGCAGGATTTGGCTGTCATTGTTCCTTGCCAAGAACGAAACAGCAGGACCCTGGGTGTGGCAGTGTTTGGGCAGATTGCCGGCCAAAATGTAACCCAGTTTTGTCTCCTGAATGATAGGGAAGCTGGGTCCGCGTGTGTACTTATTAGCTAATATTAAATCCAGATAAAATTGTGCCCCCAATAGTATGTCGATCTGTGAAGATATATTAAAATCTGGGTCGGCGAGAAAAATTTTATTTGGAATGTGGAACCGGTTGATGTCAAACGAGATTGAAGGCAGATTATGAGTTAAGTTAGATAGGACGGCACATTTGGCCTCGAAACTATGTCTCTGATAGCGAGACATAATACGCACAGAAACAATGTCAGTAGCGCAACACGCTGTGTTGCTTATTCCTGTAATTGGAATATTAGATCGGGTTAGTTTAAGGTGCAACCTTTTCGCAAATGATTTCGTACAAAAATTGATCTGGGACCCGGCGTCAAGAAGTGCCCGAGCCTTATGCCTATTGCCAGCCTGATCAATGACATATACAACCGCAGTGGATAAAAGTACATTGTTTTTACACTGTAATTTGAATGAGCAATAGTTACTGCTGGCAGCTGCTGATTTCGGCACGTAATTAGCGTGCAGCAAGGTGTGGTGACCCTTTGAACAAATTTTACAAACCTGTTTACTTTTACAATTTGTTATCAAATGACCTGCTCTAAGGCAGTTAATACAACATTTATGATTTTCAACCAATTGCCCCCGCTCAGCGGCACTTAATATGCGAAAATTATTACACATGTAAAGCGGGTGGTCAGATTTACAGCACACACATGAATAATGCCTTGCCGCTGCGTGATAACTCTAAAGGTACTGCTGCCAGCAGTATTTCTTAAGCTACATTTCTCAAATTTATTGTTTGGTTTTACACTAGGTTTGTTGAATTGCTGTCCGGATTCAATTGGCATTGTATTTTCTAAAAGTTGTCGGCGCAAATTCAAAAAATGCGTAAAGTCTTGAAAACTGGGCAAGTTGTCAGGGCCTATGGACTCCTTCCAACGTTTTAAAGTAATAGGGTCAAGTTTGGTGGAGAGCAACTTTATGGTAATAAACTCAAATAGGTTTACGGACAGCTTCATTGCCGCCAGTGAATTAACGGAAGACGTTATAGTATTCGTAAACTCCGCCAAGCTTTGAACTGAGTCCTTTATTGTGGACTTAACCTGAAGTAGGTTCTGTACATAATATTTGGCTAATATAAATGGATTATTGTACCTCTCGGACAGCAAGTTCAACGCTATTACATAATTTTCTTGACAAATTGGTAATGATTTAATTAAGTCTAATGGTTCACACTTCACCGATGAATGCAAGTAATGCAGTTTCTGTACTGGCATTAAATCTGGTCTTGAATGCACTAGATCATTGAAAATTGAATAGAAATGTTGCCACTCAAGTATGTTGCCTGAGAAGCAGGGCAAACTTATCGGCTTTAAATGCACAGGCGTCGATAGTACAGGAGGCACAGTCTGAGTATTAAAAGTGTCAAGGAGTTGTAAAATGTTTGCCTCAGTTGAGTATATCGTTTCCTCAACCTCGACTCGGTCTGCCTGAGCAGTGCTCGCGTCTTTACTGATAAGCTCTATCTCAGACTGTACTTCGTCGTACTTCGAGGCTAAGCTCTTAAGACTTTCTAATCTTACAGTCAGAAAATGTTTTGTAGTTAAATTAATATCAAAAGAATTTACCGCGGATTGTATCTGCACTATCGCGGACTTTAATCCGCCTCTCTTTCTGGTCAGCACCTTGAGGCCTTCTTCAGACATTTTTTTACGCACCTTTTTACTGTTGCTGGTGGTACCTGGTTGGCGACTTCCCGCAGCGTCGGCTCCTTGGTGATGATGGTGAACAGCTGGCAAAGATGACCACTTTGAGGCACTGCAGCCGGCAGGAACTTGCTATTACGTTGCCCGAAGATGACGAGCGAAATGGCGATGCAAATCACGCCACGGTCACATTAGCTGACGTGCTAATCCACCCGTGATGGCCAGAAAAAGATGTAAAAGATGTTAAATGGAAATCCAGGTCCGGAGTGACCAAAAATGGTTGATGCGCACCGTGAGGACTAAAATGCTGATTATAATCCAGGCACGGTGGACCAAAAAATGGATGGTCCCGGTCCAAGTGGACCGAAGCTGATGAATAAAGTAATGTTCCACAAGTGTGGACAGGAAGAATTAATTAGTTGGGCCCAAGTGGGCGAAAATTATGTTTCTTGAATTATATTCTGTTAGCTGGTCTTCCATGGTGATTGAAGATGATGTATAGAATGAATTAAAAATTACATTAAGAAATAAAAAGAAGTGGACTGTATACGAATAGTTTTAATATTGACTGATTACATTACAGATGTAAAAATTGAAGTAGGCTGGCTAATGCTGCATATTGAATTAATATAAATTATTTAGAATGAAGTTATGGCGCTAGTCGGCCATAAGCGAGAATATAAGTTAATTATGGCGCTAGTTGGCCATAAGCGAGAGTGTAAGGGCCTAAAGCCTACATTTAATGTCGACAATGACAGCGAAAGCTGAGCTCGGCTCGGTATGACCGCCACGAGCGTTTGATACGCACTGTGCAAGGTACAATCACGCGAACGTTGATGCGATATATAAATCAGATTAGCCAACCTAGAAAAATAAAATCATCGCGCTACCATCCAAACAGTAAGCAGTAAAAATTTTCAAAATATTTAATGCAAAATTCATTAGAATCTTTCTTTTAAAAGTAAAGTAAAGTATGAGATATAAATATGATAATAAAGAGATGTTTTTGCTAACACCCAGCGAGTGAATAAATTTATGCAATCCTTGACTAATGCCTAATTAATAATGTGTTATAATTTGTTGGTAAGTAAAGTTTACTAACAACGGCAACTAGTTTAATTAACAGGTAACAATTGAACTGGTTCCCGACTTTTGTAATGTCTTGACAAGGGAGACGTTACATCTTGTCTACAGGAATTATTACAACTACTACTTGTGACTTTAAATTATTAATTATTTACATTATGATTTACAGGTATTTCTTATTTAATGCCGGGTCGGTATGCAAGTCGGATCCGGAATACACAGGTCAAAGCATGATAAATTTACTAAAGGGTTAACGGTATTAACTTTTAACTTTTACTTTCACAGTTTTAATTACTTATTTTAGTTAGATTTTCTTAATTGATTCTCATTACTACTATGAGTTAGTTCAGGGGTATTTGGTTTAATAGTGCGATTTAATGTTCTTACTTACTTCCCGTTTTATATTTTTATTATTAATTTTTTTTTAATTTACAATTTAAATCGTCACATACTTCGCCGCTTAAAATAGACATGGGGGAATTTTAATAAGGAGAATTCGAAAGTGGGGTACTAGGAGTATGCTTGGGGATTAACAGATGAAATTTTCTTAGTACTCATTTTCTTTTCTTCCGTGAACTTCCCTTTATCTCGTTTCTTAAAGGCTACCTTAATTTTATTTCTACTACTAATTTCCCGCAACTTCACAATATCATGGCCCGACTGATTACATTTGCATACTCTAACTCTATTAGTTACCTTTCTGCACTTTCTTTAATCCTTGTAAAGAACCCTTTCAGTGCGGCGCCGTTGTGACTTTGTTACGTTTCTTATCTCTATCTCTTAATACTACTAAGGTAATCTAAAGTCGATCCCATACTTGACCTTAGATCCTTTCTTAACTCTAACTGCTTATTCTACTGAGATAAGCGGAATTTCACGAAGGGGAATCTTTATTTACTTTTAACAACCAGCTGTTACAAACTATGCAAGAGGGGACAAACACTTTACACAGGTGCATTGTATTATACACAGGGGAGGTGGCTATTGTCTACCACTTTAGGATTTCATAACAATTGGGGTCGCTTCCTACAATTCTTAACACGATTATTTCCTGCACGAACGAGTTTGTCTTATTCTGGTACGCTGGGGAATTATTTTCAAGCAGGCCACAACCGGGTGTTTACATTATTCACATATACTTTTATTATTACTTCCTTTTACTTATTTCACTAATACACTTTTATAACACGTCAGTATAATTTAAGATATTATTAAACTATTTATTTAAAGGACTTATCATGTACTTAAAAAAATTTTTTTTATTATTTATGTTTTTTTTATTCATTTAGGACACGTTTATCTACTTTGTTTAAATTTTACTCAGTTTAAAAGTTTTTGTTTCGGGGTAAGGGGTTTAGCACTTTACCTAACACAGTAAAATTTATTTTACTACACTATACAATTATTGCATACACAATTTAATTCATGGTTAAAACATTTGCATTGGTTGTAAAAGAATTACTTCTCATCTCAGAGAAAGAGAAAAAATTCACACAGACGTCAACTTTACTTTCAACGATCAGCTGTTATGCTGGAATGTGGGTCAAACTAGTATTCTTTTAAACAATGGCCTAGTTGTATGCGTAAGAAGGGGAGATCACGCTCGGGGTGAGAGAATGTTATTGTTCTATTCAACAACAGCTGACTGCTTCCTTTACAGACTAGTATAGGCCGGCTTCAAGGAGGGTGGCGTGTGCGATGCGCAATGATACACGTTTTAAACAAGTTACAGCCCGTAATTAAGCTGATATTTAGTTATTATTTAGTTTTATGTACTAATTTTAATTTATCTAATTCTGCTACTAGAGAGGAGTAGAATTTCACTTACAATTTCTTTACACGTAATTCAACTTGTTTACTTTTGTCAATCGTTTATATAACTCACCGTGGCAACAGAAATACAATTTACATTTTTATGCAGGCTTATGCAGGAAAACTACAGGTCTCGAATTGTCGCTAAATAGACGTGTTAGAGACTGAACATATTGACAACTACTAAAATTCATGTAGGTACTTGCATTGGTGTAATACAATTATCATACAATAATAATTCAAGCAATTATTTTCACGTATATTAAGTAAATGGGATATACGAGTTTGTGCGTAATCTCACACAAAATTTACAATGGTAAATTAATATTGTCACTATTCCTTAGTGCTACTTAGCCTTTTGTTTTACATACAATACATTAACTGAGTGCATAGATTAGCAGAATGCCGCATTTTATATGAGACACTACGTACACTATTAACCTTTTTTTTTTTTACAAAGCAGAGTGGCGCATTTTATATGGGTCACTCTGAACACGATTAATTATTCTCTACACCATAGCAGAGTGGCGCATTTTATATGTGTCACTATGCTTACAATTATTATTTTTTTTTAAATCAGCAGAGTAGCGCATTTTATAACGTCGTTGTGGCGAACTGAAAAATCAAACACAACACTTAGAATAATTATAATTACTCTAATTACAGGAAACAAGGGGAGGTAATTTAGCTGATTTATGCACTCACTTTAATATGTAACAAGATGACATCTCTTTATTAACATATGATATATAACCCATTACATATAAAAATTTACTCATACTGAAATAGTAAAAGGGGTTTTCTGTCAAAACAAATGATCACACAGATCATGTATTTTACCTCGGATCCGAGTCTCTTTAAATCTAGTTAAGACGTCTCAAATTTTCTTTACTTATTAAGAAGGTTGCATTGTTACTTAAACACCATTTGAAGAATGGTTTTATTTAGTTAAGCGATTCAAAGTTATATCTCAAGAGTAATGTTACAACGTATGATTTCAGAAATTACTGGTTACATCTTTCTAAAACTTAATGCTTAGAGATTGTCTTTTTTAAAAGTCTTTGGCATTTATAAAAACTTAAATTTTAAATATACATAATTCACAGAAGACGAGTTTCCGAGTCACCTCTTAGATACGCTTTATCTGTCCATGTCCTGGGGGTGAATCTTCGGTACTCTGTTAGTCGAGGGTTGTCATCGGGGCAGTGTTTCCGGTGGAGGTCCTCTGAGTGAATTAATGAGGAGATGGATGTTATGCAGCGTGTAGTTGTCCTGATCCTCGGCGGTAATGGTAAGTGTTGTTTAGGTCTTAGTCGTCACTATCCACAGTTATGCACGTCACATATTTAATGGCACCGTAGTACTGGAGTTTGCATCTTCTTTTCACATTATGTCAGAATTACTTTACTCGAACCATATTTGATCGTTAGTTTTTTTTAATTAACCTGAGATGTCACCTTATACACTGGTTTTCCTTTTTCACATCATCAAACCTTTTTAACAAATTACTCACTACATCTTCGATATTTATAACTAGCTCTCCACGCTTTTAGTGGAAGCTAACACTCAATTAAAAATACAAATAAAACATTTTGTGAAGAGCCCTCGCTTGGAGGTGTTTACAGTTTGAAAGCCACATCATTAGTCCTATATGGATACAACAGGAAAATTGCAACGACGCGGAGTGAGTACTCCGCCATAATATAGTTCCAACTCTTTATTAATAATACATTCTTACAGTTTGACAAAATAAACTATCGAGACTTATCTTGTCTACAGGAATTATTACAACTACTACTTGTGACTTTAAATTATTAATTATTTACATTATGATTTACAGGTATTTCTTATTTAATGCCGGGTCGGTATGCAAGTCGGATCCGGAATACACAGGTCAAATCATGATAAATTTACTAAAGGGTTAACGGTATTAATTTTTAACTTTTACTTTCACAGTTTTAATTACTTATTTTAGTTAGATTTTCTTAACTGATTCTCATTACTATTATGAGTTAGTTCAGGGGTATTTGGTTTAATAGTGCGATTTAATGTTCTTACTTACTTCCCGTTTTATATTTTTATTATTAATTTTTTTTTTAATTTACAATTTAAATCGTCACAGTAGAAGTGTGAAAGTGTGCGTGATTGGGTGAACGAAAAATATGAAAATAAAAAGTGTTGAGTTTGCGTAATTTTTAATATACGTAATCTATGTTGAGGTAATCATTATTGTTGATCAGTTTTATGACTTAAGGCGAAATAAATGTTTTCATGCTCTGTTTCATGTTATCAAAAGAAAATAAATAATGTTATAATTTTCTTGATATACGCATTTTGTTATTTGTATTTGCCCATTTTTCTCTGCCGAAGTACACTAAACAAAGTCCTGGATCAAACCTTTACACTTAAAATCAATATTCAATTTAATTATTAATTACTGAACATACTTGCACCCGAACAGGGACATTGTAAATTAAAGTTGAAATTTACATTATTTACATTAAAGTTGATTTACAATTTAGTCGAAAATGGCAGAGAAAGACGCAAATACAAATTTAGATGAAAGTGCAGATGTGGGGTCAGTGCTGAATGTTACGCAAGATAATATGGTAACCATGAATGAAAATGTCGAGAGCATAGGCGAAATAGTGAATGTAAATGAAACGGTCGAAGCTGAGGGTAGTAGAAGTAATGAGGTAAATATATTTAGTCAACTAGCATTGATTAAGGAAATGATGAATAAGAATAATGATAATTTGAATACGAGTTTGAATGAATTTAAAACTGAAATCAAGTCAGAGATAAATGCAAGTAACATAGAGCTGAAAACTGAAATAAACAAACAGGACGAGAAATTAAGAGACATAAATAACGAATTTGTAAACATAAGAAGTGAAATAAAAATGAGTAATTTAAGTATGAATAACCAATTTGAAAGTATAAGTGAGAGTTTTAATGGAGTGAGTGAGACGTTCGTGGAAATAAATAATAAATTAGAGAAACAGAGTGAGACTATTGCGAGAGAGTGAAAGGTGAAATGACTATAAATATAAATAAAATACAAAACAAGATAAAAAATGACATAAACATAATTAGTGAAAAGCAGGATGAGAAACTGCTAGAGACAGACAAAAAATTTGATGCATTAACTAATAAATTTAACAATAAACTTAAAAACAAAATGAAAAAATTGACGGTACTGTAGAGAAATTTAAAGCTGAGTTTGAGACAGACATGAACGAGAAAATTGTTACAAAAATACATGAATATGAAATAGAAATTGAAAGTAATGTTAAAGGTGTAATTGATGAATGTGAAAGGATTAAAGCAAGTAAACTACAAGAGAGTGTTAATAATGAATTCAAAAGTAATGTTGAACAAATTAATACGATTAAAACTAGTGTAACTAATTTGAAAAGTAAACAAACAACACGAACAAGAAATAATTAACGTAAGAGAAGATCTAAGCCTAGCAATTAATCAAAAACTAAACAATATGTATGAGAGAGTGAACCCCATACAATTTTTAAATTCCATAAAAAGTTTTACTAAGTATAACAAAGAAAGTTGGGAAATAAAATTAGTACGAATTTTGAAATATTTTAAAGGGGATGCCAAAATTTGGGCGGACGCTCATAATGATAATTGGGCAGATTTTGATGAATTTGAACGAGCGTTTAAAAATAAATATTGGTCAGAGGAAAAACAAGAGGGTTTACGTAGCACAATAATGGGATGGGGTAGTTTTAATATTAAACATATGAGCATTACAGCATATGTGACGCGACTATATAGCCAAGTTAAATATTTGGAACCACCTATGCCTCTTCCATCTTTTATAAGGTATGTTAGTAAACATTTACCTAAAGACATACGGTCCACAATTAGAACCCGGGAGTTTACTGATATAGCTGAGTTAGAGAAAATATTAGAAGCTTACCAAAGTATGAAAGAAGAAGAAGACAATAAGTATCAATTTAGAGATAAAGAGTCGAGGCCAATAAATACCGAATTAAGACAATCAGACCATTTTGTTAGACACGATAATAATATGAGTAGATCAGAGGGGGGTACGTGGTTATGTCCACACCCTAATTGTTGAGCTAGCAACTATAATAGTTCTCGAGATCAGTGTTATAGATGTCGGGGTCCTAGGGGTGGTGCCCAATGGAGAGAAGCTAATAATAATTGAGGGTTTGATAATAGTGAATATAATAGAAGGGAAAATTATGGTAATGAGTTTAGAGGTAGTAATAGAGGTAGAGGTTTTAACAGTAATAGGGGAATGCCGGGAGGTTTGAACCACAGAGGGAGAGGGGATATGTTGGAAATATAAATGAGACTAGGGGTATTGAAGCACCTTCTAATAATCACAATAGTGGAGGGGATCATAGGGAGGCTTACAGCGAACCACCACCTCCAGCACAGTTAAACTAATAAGGACGGTTGAAAAGGAAAGTCCCCAGCCATCTAGAAATAACATAACAATAGGGTCACTTATTACCAATATACATAATGAATTATCCGATGAAGAAGTAGGTGAGAGCAGTAGTAATTTTAGCATGGCTGAATTCGAAGCCGAGGTGTTCAATTCCAAATACACCTTTCTAGTAGATTCAGGGAGTGAACTTACCGCTATAGATGATAAGATTTTTGAAAAAATAAAAAATCAAACCACTGAGACAATTCCACAGCTACCAGTATTGGGAATAGTGTTATAGGTGTAACAAGTGTTCGGAGTAAAAGAGTAACTAAGCAAATAATGTTACAGCTAAAAATAAATAAACACACAATAAATGTACCGTTTTTAGTAATTTCAGGTTTGAATATGGGGGCAATAATGGGGGAAATTTTTTAAACAATTTTAAAGTTGAGTTAAACTATTATACACAGACTATGAAATTAAACAATGAAAACAATATAATTGAAGTACCGTTTATACGAAAAAGAGATGTAGAAATGAAAGTGTTAAAAATAATTAGTAAGGGAATATTAGTATCCGATAATTAAATAAATGAATGCAGACCCTTGATGATTAATTATTGTAATTTAAGGGTAAATAGGCATGAATTATTTGAAACTGAAGATAGTTGGGTTGAAAAAATGAATAAAATTCTATATCAAACTGGGGAATTTAGTTATCAAGATAGGGAAAGAATAGTACAGGTAATAGATAAAAATAAATTAGTTTTTTCAGATGAACCAGGTCTAGTAAAAGGTTTTAAGGGTAGATTAATTGTTAAAGAAAGAACACCTTTTGCGCCTAAAGCATATCCGGTACCATACTCTAAAAGGGGGTTAGTACAAGAGGAAATAAACAAGATGTTAGCAGAAGGGATAATAGAAAAATCCACCTCACCCTATTCCAACCCTTTAGTAGTGGTTACTAAGAAAGACTTATCGATAAGATTATGTTTAGATGCTAGACAAGTAAATAAAATAATTATTCCAGACAAAGAATCACCAGAACCGGTGGGTGAGATTCTACAACGTTTCAATGGGACAAAATACATTACGACATTGGACTTAACGGCTGGATATTGGCAAATAGAATTGGAGGAAGGGTCTCGCAAGTATGTAGCATTTTTATATAATGGAATAAATTATCAATTTTGTAGACTGCCTTTTGGATTGAATGTAAGTGTCTCAATTTTTATTAAATGTTTGGACTACGTGTTAGGGAGAGAGATTTTAGAGTTTACAACTGTTTACGTAGACGACATAGTGATAACTTCACCAGATATTAATACACATTGTGAAAGGCTAGATAGAGTATTAAATAAATTGCATGAGTATGGCATAACTGTCAAGTTTAAGAAATCAGAGTTTTTAAAAGAACAGGTCAATTTTTTAGGCCACATCATTTCAGTCAAGGGTATCAGTACAGATCCTAAAAAGGTAGAGGTAATACAGAATTTTCCAGTACCTAAGAATGTGAAACAACTGCAAAGTTTTTTAGGCCTGTGTAATTATTATAGGCAATTCGTAGAAAAATATTCCTATTTAACTGTACAACTGGGGCATTTATTGAATAAAGGTAATCGATGGCAATGGGGTTTACAAGAGCAAACTGCATTTGAGCAAATAAAAAATAAGTTTTTAAACACCGTCATATTAGCTCATCCTAATTTTATAGAACCATTTTACATACACACCGACGCATTGGACATAGCTTTGGGAGTAGAATTATTTCAGTTAGATGGGGATGGTAACCATAATGTGATAGCTTTTGCAAGTAGATCCTTAGTTGCTAGTGAAAAGAACTACACAATAACGTAAAAGAAAGCACTATCGATAGTTTTCGCCTGTAAAAAATTCAGGACATATTTGTTAGGGAACAAAATAATAATAAAATCAGACCATCAAGCCTTAACATTTTTGAAAAATTGTAAACTAACACATGGTAGGTTAGTGCGTTGGATGTTAATACTACAAGAGTATGATTTAACCATAGAGTATTGTAGGGGTAAAGAAAACATAGTAGCTGATGTCCTATCTAGAACTGATTTTGAAAATAATACTGAGGTAGATATGGCAAATACATATAAAATATTTATAATCAAAGAAGTGGAGGGAGTAGATATGAAAAAATTAATACATAACTTAGCCACAGAACAAGGAAAAGATACAGCACTTGGTAAAATAATAATAGCAATAAATCAGATACCCAATCAGTGGCGGCGATAAGGCCCCCGCAGACCCCGCGGCACGGGGGGGCCCCGACCATCATGGGGGGCCCCAGTTGGCCCAGTCATGGGACATAACTTGTAACATGAAAAATAAGCGTAAACGAGTTGTAAAACGCTTCTTTGTTGAATTATCAGTTGACCATAGAATTGACGACCCAGTGAAATCATTTGAAGTAAAAGTTTTCAATGCAACACTAGATATTGTAATAGCTCAGCTACAAATGAGATTCGAAGGATTGCGTTGCATTGATGATAGGTTTTCATTCCTGACGCCTCAGAATTTAATAAACTTCTCACAAGAGACAATAGTGGAGAAAAGTAAGGCTCTGTTAAATGTGTATCCTGGTGACCTTTCCACATCACTGCCTGACCAAGTAATATCCTTCAAAGCTCTGATGGCCAAAGAAATTGTACACAAGAAAAGAATTCGAGAAATGATGAATTTACTGGTTGAAGAAAACAGCTGCCTTATGAGTTGCCTTCCAGACTTAACTACACCTTTGCAGCTTTATTTAACCATACCTGTCACAACAGCTACAGTGGAAAGAAGCTTTCAAAACTTAAATTAATTAAATTAAGTCATACTTAAGAAGTACCATGGCCCAAACTCGGTTGAGTGACTTGGCACTGTTAAGCATTGAGCATGAAGAGACACAGAAAACTAATATCAACGAAGTGGTTGAAAAGTTCTTAGCTATAAAAAAAGAAGACTAGGCTTAGGAAAACAGTGAACTTTGGTTGATCCTCATCTGTAAATATTGTACATTACTTGAGTTCGAGTGTTATTGAATTGGATTAGACTTAAGGAGAACTTGTATAGAGTATATTCAAGAATTTTACAAATTCAGTTACAAACTAATTTAAATGTTTGAAAAAAGCTAGAATGTTACTTTGATATTCGTTTTTAAATAATAAATTTTTAACACTGTGTGCGGTACTGTTTCATAGTCTGAATTTAAATCTTTGACGTAAAAATAAATCATTCTTTTTATTTTGTTTTTTTTATAGTTTGTATAGAACTTTGTCTATTTAGCAACAATGAATTTTAAGAGTTTGTACACGTGTAAAACATCCTTTGCAAATTGCAAACGCTTTGTGATAGACGAGAAAGTATTCACAAACCATTGTTGTGAAACACACGTAAATAGAAACTCATTTGAGTGTTTTCCCCTATTACGTATACAAAATTTAACCATTTTTATAGGGCCCCCTAATTAGTTTCGTGGGGTGGCCCCCGTTTCGTTAGCGCCGCCACTGTACCCAATATATCTAATAAATGGGAAACACATTTTAGTTTTTATGATAAACATTTATTTCATCGGACAAATGAACACGGTGATGATTGGAAATTATGTATTCCTAAAGTTTTGATATCAGAAGTAGTGAAAGATTGTCATTTGAGGTATGGTCATATAGGTCCCAAGAAATGCAGTGACATATTAAAAGAGTATTGTAAATTTAATAATATGGAAAAAATTGTACGTAAAATGTTAAAAACGTGTGAAATTTGTCAGAAAGCCAAGGTAAATAATCGTAAACAGGAGAGTTTAATGCAACACGTAATACCAGACAGTCCTTTAGCAATAGTTGCCGTTGATTTATATGGTCCTTTACCCAAAAGTCGAGGAGGAGTGATTTATTTATTTGTCGTACTAGATGTTTTTACCAAATTTGTAAAGTTGTACCCTATTAAAAAAGCTACATCTTTGGTACTAGCTAGAAAGATAGTCAGTGAATACATTGTTGAAGTAGGTAGACCTAAAATAATATTATCGGATCATGGTTCTCAGTTTACCAGCAACACCTGGCGGGAAACGTTAGGTTGGGAAAATATTTTAGTTAAACATACATCGGTGTATCATCCCCAATCAAATCCTAGTGAGCGTGTTATGCGGGAATTAGGACGTATGTTTAGAACCTTCTGCCACCAAAAACATTCATTAAGGGCCACATTTGTGAATAAAATAGAAGGATACATTAACTGTAGCTTACATGAGTCCACTAGTTAGAGTCCTCATGAGTTAATGTTTCAGAGGAGGCCATAGAGGAACTAATAAAATTTCCGACGCGAACTGAGTTACCACATGGGAGAAAACTGGTGCTGGCCAGGAGCGGCTTTAAAGTAAAGCAGAACAACGGAAAAGAAGACATGATAGGAATTTAACACCCATCAAATATGAGGTAGGGCAACTGGTATTAATAAAAAACCATGATCAATCATCAGCTTTGGATAAAGAGATTAAAAAATTCTTCCTGTTATATGACGGTCCCTATGAGGTTAGTGAAGTAAAAATGGAAAATGCTTATGTATTAATAGACCTGCAAACCCGAGAAATAAAGGGAACTTATAATGTAACACAGTTAAAAAGGTATTATTTACATGAGTAATGTTAATTATTCTTTTAATTCATTAAAATCATGGACGAATAAATACAGATTATTTTATAATGAATTGGGGGGGGGTACAGGAAAGTATAACCTTTAGATTAAATATTAAGGTAATGGGTGCATTGTTTGGCACCATTTTGAGTCAAAAAAAAAAATTAAATTTTGGTGGCCCTGTCTGTAGTTGGTCATCATAATTAATTAGGTTTAAGTTATCAATGTGTAGATATACACCATATAAGGTATATGGTAAATGCGATTCCCCATTTTCGGGTGGTCACGGCTTCACCGAACCCTGACCGTGGATTTGGCTTAATATTCTAAATTGGTGAACTTAGAAAAGTGTTCACCCCTTCCGCTTCAGTCCTTGTGGAGGCAACTGGGCGCTACAGTCTAGGGGGGGGGGGGGTAATAGTGTGTGTGGAAGGAGGAATTTAAAATAAATTCATAATTTAATAAATTATAATAAATTATGTGATGATGGAGAAGGTGGTTACTAGGTTGTTAGTAACGAGTGTACTAATAATATTAAATATTAAAATGAGTTACATCAATAATGTAGAGTATGTAATTGATTTTCTGATGTAAATGAATGATGTTGTGTTGACGAGGAGTATTTTATTTTGATGTATTATGTGTATAACAAATATGAAGATGCTTAACGATTGTTAAGTAAGTAATTTGTTCTGATGTTAATTTAATGTGTTTTACTCTATATAAGGAGTTTATTAATTTTGAAATGTGAATTATATAATGGAAGATATTTATACGTTGTAATGGGAAATATTTATTTAAATTTTGATGGGAATCAGAGCAATAATTTTGAATCTTGGGATAAGAGTTAACAAGAGAAGGTTGTACAGAATGTTGGTATGGAATTCTTATAATGTATTATGTTAGACTAAGTATTTATCCAAATGTATAAAAAAAAAGGAAAACTCAGTACTTCTTAACGCAAACCAACACAGCTAAGGGAAACCAGATCAGTTAGGGATATGTTATTATATCAGGCCACTATTTGATATTTTTGATTTCATGTTTCAGCATCTGGTGATGCTGTGGCAGCGGTCCTGTGCTGGCCTTGTGGTGTTGGGATCTCGAGAGAGAAGTCCAGTAAGGTCATTCAGGTGCGGTCACAGTCACTGGACCAGGGGTAAGTTAACCACTATTTTAATAAAATGTAAGGGGGTTGTGGCCGACATATCTTGGCTGATCCCTTTAGGAAGTATGAGAGTGTCAATGAGAGCTTTTATGCTTCGGCATAAAACCTCTCATTGGGGGGGGGGGTTATTGTAATGGGTCTAAATTTACATAAATACTATTTTTTAATTTTTATAAATAACTTATCAAGTGAAGATGAGGCCCCCGTAAGGTGACGCGATTGCCAGTGAGAGTTTCATGACCATATATGGTTATGAAGCATAACGAAAGTTTATTTATAGCCAGTGACTAACGCCGCTAGTATGCTGTTGACGAAAATCAGTTCGTGGTGAGTTAAAAAGGTGATATTAAGTCCAACGGAATTTTCCAATACTGAGGACGAGACGTAGGGTGGGGAGAGGGATGAACTGGTTTCCGAGATGACACGAACGGAAATTTTTAACACTGAAAGTCAGTCGACAATCATCCTTTGTGCTGTGCAGCAGCAATCGCGGGCGCCCGCATCGACCGCATAAACCGCAAATCATAAAATGTGAAAGTTAAGTAATATTGGAACGTAAACATAAATCATGTAAACAATCAGTGATCAGTAAAAAGATTGGGAATAAATTGACAGTTCGGCCGTAAGATGTAAAAAGTGAAAACAACGAAACAGTGCACTGCCCGAGGAGACGTCCCATGTGGCAGATTTCTATGCATCATAATCAAGGGAAGTAATAATTAAATACTGTCATTTTTTAAATTGAGCTCAATAAAAAGAAATGTAGAAGTGTGAAAGTGTGTGTGATTGGGTGAACGAAAAATATGAAAATAAGAAGTGTTGAGTTTGCATAATTTTTAATATACGTAATCTATGTTGAGGTAATAGTTATTGTTGATCAGTTTTACGCCTTAAGGCGAAATAAATGTTTTCATGATCTGTTTCATGTTATCAAAAGAAAATAAATAATATTATAATTTTCTTTATATATGCATTTTGTTATTTGTATTTGCCCATTGTTCTCTGCTGTAGTACACTAAACGAAGTCCTGGATCAAACCTTTACACTTAAAATCAATATTCAATTTAATTATTAATTACTGAACATACTTCAGCATCACAGAAAAATTATAAGAAGTCACAAGGCGGACAATTTAAGGTAATTTAGTTATTAATTCGTACAAGTGACATGGATACCGCATTCAACATGAATATTAAATTAGAACCTAGCCAAGCAATCATGGTATTTAAATTCCAAAATGTCAAAATACAGTTATTAAAAACTAGTTTGCATATTAAATTCAATAAAATTTGTTTAGAACAGAACATAACTCCTAAGTATGCCACTGTGAAGTATAATTGCTCCTCCAAGGCTGCAAAAACAACACAACAATACGCTGAACGTTTTCGCGTTAAAGAAGAACTTAAGGCATTATACATTAAAAAATCTCTCCTCAATATTCGTTTATTCAAATTGCATCTACAGATTCTGAACAATATTCATCCTGTCATTATCGATAAGGTTTTAGAAGCAGCACACAGATACATATCTATTATTGTACACTGCACACATTTTAATCAGTTACGCAAACTTCGTAGATTAGAACATAAACATTGCCAAGAGTCCACTATTGTTTGTAAACATACATTTTATCCCAGAGTCATGAACCTAACTACAATAAGCTTTGATGATAATGAAATGAAACTTTTAAATAAAGGGTTAAATTATAATCTTCCACCTGTCGGCAAAAACAAACTTATCTATGAAGTCGTTGACTGGGAAGCTGCCGTAAAAACTATCCCAGACCCGAATTTGCAAAATGAAGCATGTGTTCTAATAAATAGTAAATTCAATAAAGCCATCATACAGAACAATAATCTACCTCTCATCTCATGGTGCCAGTCTAGGTACTCCGGCGAACATATAACTTTAAAACATTTGAATACAAAATTAATCAACAACAATGCCCGTATCGTTAAAGCAGATAAAGGTAATACACTAGTTATCATGGACACTGTTTCATACAATGCTAAAGTACATGATTTAATTTCTAACAACAACATTAAACTATTAAAATCTGACCCCACTGATATATATGTCAGGGAACTTAACAATTGTATTAACAAATGTATCAATTTATTTAATGAAAATACAGGACAATACCTAAAGCCCATCAATGCAAAAGCCACGATATTCACAGGATTACCCAAAATTCATAAAGACAACATACCTATCTTGTGAACTTTACCACCGCCCCTAGCTTCAAAACTGCAAAAGCACTTGTTAGGTTGATTAAAGATAAGTTACAATTACAAAATAATCATAGTATTGTAAACAACACTGATTTCATTAACAGAGTTAAATCCATTGAATTACAGCCTAACCACAAATTGGCATCATTTGACATAGCTAATTTATACACAAATATCCCTGTAATAGATACATTACAGATCTTGAGAAATAATCTGTCTGATAGTCATTGCATGAATATTCAGATGGTAAATGAATTAATCAACCTACTCGAGGTAGTTTTAAAACAAAATTATTTCACCTTTGATGGCTTATTCTACTTTCAAGATGATGGATTGGCCATGGGCTCACCCCTCTCTGGCCTATTAGCTGATATTTATTTGAATTTTTATGAGAACACGCACAAGTTAAATAATAATGTATATGCAAAGAAAATAATATTTTATGCACGGTATGTAGACGATACTTTTTTCAATTTTTGATGGTACTACAAGACAGATCGAGCTGTTCAAAAATTGTTTAAATAAAATAAATAGAAAGATTCAATTCACACTCGAAACCGAAGTTGACAATAAATTAAATTTTCTAGATTTAACTATCACCCGACAGGTAATAGGAAGCCTACTACTACCGACATTACAATACACGAGGATTCTCATCACCCATATTCGCAGAAAATGGCGGCGTATAATAGTTTTATTAACAGGTTATTAACAATTCCTCTAGATGATAATGACTTTCGGGATGAACTAAATACTATAAAACACATCGCGGTTGCTAATGGGTACAGTAGTTTGACCATAGTCAAACTGTTAAAAAAGCATGAAAGAAACAAATTTAAACCACGAACGAACAATAACGTACAAAAAATGTTTATATCAACTAATTACATAAGCGTAATGCCTAAGGTTTTGTCATCTGTGTTGAAAAATATTGGTTTTAATATCTCGTTCAGAACCAATAAATTACTAAACATTCTAAGACCAAAAAAACACATACCTCTGGAAGAAAAACTGGAATATATAAACTACTATGCAATGATTGCAATAGTTTCTACATTGGACAAACTGGGAGAAGTTTCTTTAAGCGTTTTCGAGAACATATACCAAAAACAAGTAATATTAACAGCATTAAATCTAACTATGCCCGACACCTAACTTTACATAATCACAACTATACGGATTTCAATTCCAACTTAAATCCATTACATGTATGTAAGAAGGGTCGGTTCATGAATGCCTTGGAGGAGTTCGAAATTTATAGTGCATACGCCGACCCAAGCAGTTGCGATTGTGTGTTGAATGATCAACCACTTGTACGATATAGCCCTGAAACTGCTCGCCGGCACTAAGATAAGGTAGCGACCACTCAGTGGCAATTTGAACGTGAACGGTGCGCACCCTACTTCCGCGCACTGTTTATATGCAAAACTTTTGTCATTTTATATTATGTAACGACCTCGGTAAGAGTGATAGTTTTATTTTAATCTATATCTGATGATGGAGCATAAGCTCTGAAACGCGTCATAGAAAAATTATAAGAAGTCACAAGGCGGACAATTTAAGGTAATTTAGTTATTAACATTAACAAGGCTCCAAAAGCGGTTATTCCAAGACATAAACAGGAAAATAACTGTTTTTGTGGTAATAAAGGATGCAATTGGGAAAGGTCACAATATTGATACTGTGAGAGGTGGAAGAGATAATATCAATAAACAACTTAAAACTTAGATAGCAGACAAACTCAGAATGGAACTAAAGGATGTTTCACACTATCGCTCTAGGTACGGTCGCGTTCTCAGCGCGGTCGAGGTAGAAGAGCAGTCTGAAGTATTCACACCGCGACGCTCTCTCCGCGTACTCACCGCGGTTCAACCACGAACTCACTGCAGTCCAACCACGGACTCACCGTGGTCCAATCGCGGTCCTTTTAGTACCGCTGCCCCACTGTGGTTCTTAAAAGTATCGCGGCATTGCCCGAAGCAGTCAGTAGTTAGCTTGTTCATGGCTGAAAGGATGGATTTCACCAACCAAGAACTGCTTATGATAGCAGTGCTTCTGGATGAAGATGAGGAATGATCCAGTACCAAAAAAAGGAGAATAGGAGAATCCTACTTTACAAAGAAGATTGACAGAAGGAGAACTTCACACGTTGTTTCCTCAGCTGCTTGAAGATGACACCAGATTCCACCAGTATTTCAGGATGTCAAAGGAACAGTTCCAGATATTGTTGTGTAAAATTGACAGTGACTTTGTAAAACAAGACACTTCATTTCGAGCGGCTATCTCACCTAGTCTGTTTAAGGTAAGCTAAAAAAAATCCTTTAGCATAACTAGTTTACAAAAATGATTAAAATTATTAAAATTTCTTTAGCAATCGATAATTCAATTAGGATTGATAGGTTAGAGATGGTATTTCTACTGAATTTGGTCTTGAGTGTGTGGTGACCAGGCTTGATATAAAAACTGTAAAGTTTACAAAATGACATATATTTTAATTGGTTCCGAGCACGATAACAAGTCTATTGGGATGAAATTATAACTGAAGTTAGGCCTTAGTGTATGTTGGGCTGGTAGTTGAAATTTTAGTGTCAAGGAACTATTAACAAGACACTGAATTTTTTAAATTTGGACTAGTCATAGCGAAAAACGTCAAAGTTACCCTATGGGGCCCTTCCTGCTAGGCTAGGACCAATTAAAATAAGGCGAGAAACGAAATTATTGACTAAAGTAAACTTTCTAGAGATTATTCCGTGTAGCCATTATTTTCAGCCATTAGCACCAGTCGTTGCCTCAAAATTAATTCACAAAATTATTGGTTTCATGTCTTTTATATAATATCTCTCTTACATAATTTTACAAAGAAGGGGACATCAATAAATGAAGGGTTACAAAAAATTACTAGAAAGAAACATAGCAAAATAAGGTTACAAAACATAGCTATACGTATATTGTAACTTAAAAAGATAGTAACAATAGTAACTTAAACCAGCGTAAAAGGCATATATTACAGGTTTTTTTATTAAGCTTAGCAGATAAAAGGCAGAAGAAGCAATATAATTGTAATGTGTCTGTTTGCAGATTCCTTGCCAGCGGGGATTCATTTCGGACCATTGAATTCAGTTATAGGCTGGGCACATCAACAGTACAAAACGTGGTTCATGAGGTATGCGACGTCATCATAAAGAAATCACTCCAAGAGTTCATGCCCACTCCAAAGAAGAAAGATTGGGAAAGAATAGCAGCCGAGTTTTGGGGGCAGTGGCAGTTCCGTAACTATTTAGGGGCTTTATACGGAAAACACGTTGTAATTGAAGCCCCGAAACATTCGGGTTCGCTGTATTTTAATTATAAGAAAACATTTTCTATAGTTCTTCTAGCTTTGGTAGATGCTAATTACAGATTTGTATCTGTTGACGTCGGTTCATACGGTAGGAGTAGCGACGGAGGGATATTTAGCTCTTCCAATCTAGGAAAGCGGTTGGAATCTGGAACTTTAAACATTCCAGATGATGTGAACATGCCAGCGACCCACCAGACAGCACCGTACGTTATTGTTGGTGATCCCGCCTTCCCGCTGACGAATTGTTTAATGAGACCGTTTCCAGGTCATCAAATAGAAAATAAAATAGATAGGAGAGTTTTTAATTACAGATTATCTAGGGCGCGAAGGGTTGTAGAAAATTGTTTTGGGATTCTTACTCAAAAATTCAGAATTTATAACAGGCGATTAAAAGTAGATCCCAAATATATAGACAAAATCGTTCTGACTACATGCATCCTGCATAATTTTATTCGTCAAGAGACGGCTATGCCTTCATTAACTGCTCACGATCTTGTGATTGGGCAAAATTTAATGAACATCCCGAGACAGGGCGGGAATTTTTCATCTAAAGCATTTGAAGTACACGAAATCTTTACATCATTCTTCAATTCAGAAGCCGGCGCCGTCCCTTGGCAAATAAATATGATATAAAATTCCAGTTTGTTCAAGGAAGAATTGTTTGTTAATACTACATAAAAATAGGAAAGATACAAAGGAAATTCATTGTAAATTAGTTCCAATAAATATAATGTTGAATCTTACCTGTTTTATTTAAAGCATGTCCAATGTCTTGCCACACTTTCTTCTTCCTCACATTATCACTGTAACACCGGTGTGATAAATCGTATAATTCAGGGTATTTGCGAACTAATTCTATTAATTTTTCATCTATCGTTAAATAAAAGCAAACTGAAAATCACGTGAGGGCATGAGACAAAGTGTCAAAGGGTCTGACTCTTTCCGAACACAGTGCTCGAATGAAAGAACCAAGGGTTGACCGCAGTCGGAGCGCGCCTGATAAACAGTGGACAGTCATTTCTCCCATAGTAGGCAGAGCTGTTGACGGTTGCAGTTTACACCCTTCTATATATGACAGTGTCAGCACCATTGTCTCATTGGCTGCTGCAAGATGTACGCTTTATGTAAACGGAATGAAAAACTTGTCAGCTATGTAGTTTTATAAAATATTGGGACGTACTTCAGTGAATGCGCGCGCGTGCATATCTACATTTATTGTATGCATTGATATAGATTAGAATCAATAATAATATAAATAGAATAAAATTAATAAATTTTATGTAGGGCAGAAAACAAATTTGTTCATCATAGCGGTGGGCTATTCAAACTTGCATAACAAGCACGGGACGGCTCGAGACCACGGTCAGGCCGCGGTAAAATATCCGTCGGCCAGAATTGTCACGAGAGCGTGACTGGAGCGTGATCGAACCGAGCCTCATAGTGTGTACACTTCCACTGTAATACATTGGATTAATTTTGACCGTACCTTGAGCGAACCGAGACTGGAGCGCGAGCGTCCTTACCGTGTGAAACACCCTTAATAGACATAACACACAAAACTGAACAAGAAGTCAAGAGTGCAAACAAAAGAAATGGTCACAATTTGCAGCAACATGGATCCAAAGACAGTCATTGCTTAACAAATAAGGCACTCAATATTTTTAAGTAGGATACTAAAACAAGCAACTTAAAAATAATTATCTCAAGAGAATTTATATGCATCAAACTAAATTCATCAATTAAGAAAACCATACCTAACAAATCTCCTTGGAATAACCTCATCTTTGCTCATTAATCTGGATGCACAACAATATGTAGAAATTGCAGTAACTGCCCCAACACTGAGTTGACACTAACACACATTTTCATCTGCCCTGCAGTTGCAGTGGTCATGAAGATAGTAGATCATAATCGTGAGAAACAGTTGTACACAAACAAAATCATTCATATAGCTAAAGTAGTTCAAGTAGTACGTATCTGAAACTCTGCAGAGGATATAACAACAATAAAAACATACATCAAAGTTCCACTTCTGCCAGATACAAAACATATACCAACATCAGTACAAATTTACAGATACTACATAGTATGAACAAGAGTAAAAAGCTAAATACAACAGAACAATTTGAAGTATACAGACATTACATAAACCAACCCTACCTAATCTTAAATGACAATCAAATCCAATACCACAACACTGCTACCATAACCAGCAGCACTAGGAGTGTGGAAGAGATCAGGACAAGGGAGTAATTGTTCCTGATGATATGACAAACATCACGAGATGTAGCTGCATAAGTTAAAATAAGTTTCTAGTCATCAAGTTAATATAATAGTTAAGTGAAAATCAAGACCTAATTTGAATACAGAAATGTAATTATGTCATTTTCATGTAAGATGGTTTAGCACATTGTGTTCAAGTATTTTAGTTACTTAAACTATGATACTGTACAAAAAAATTTATCAAAAAAAAATACATAATCATAATTTGTACATGAAGATATGTAGCACCAGAGCCATGTCTTCCTTTCTTATCACTTCATCACAATAAGATTGGGCCAGTTGAAGAAGTTGTTGAAAAAGAAATAATTACAGCTGATTGAATGATTGGACACATAGTGTAATGGATAGCACTGAATCAAACACACAACCTAATAACAAAATCTATATACAAAGGTGAAATAAAACCTTTGTCATGTCAATAACTGTAAAGAAGAATAACATCTATCTAATAAGAGTAGAACAGTAATGGGAAAAATGTACCAGGTTTGATCATATTGCAATGACAGAACGTTTTCGAACAATGGAGAATGTCGTTCTACATATTTCCTGGCCAGCCGAACAGGTGTGTGTTTCTGTCAAGGCTGCAGTCAAGTATCCTCTAGGGTTTTCAAGCGCTTGTTAAGGATGTATATTATGAAATATTAGTATGGAACCCTTCAGTCTATAAATAGGCGACAGCTGCCGCTTAGAAGTCAGTTTATCTTGGGAGATTTACTGAGTGCGTTTCAAGTGGTTATTAGTGAAAAGTGATTATTGTGGAGTACTCTATTAGTTACATTATTATTGCGTGTGGACAAATTTAATTTGAATTATTGTACAAGTATAATCTTGTTGAATAACTTGTTGATTACAAACTGTTATTTGTGATTAATTAAAGCTGGTGATTAGTGACTGTATTTTGTTTTCCACTGTAGTATACGAGGATCAGTGAGACCATTGTAGCAGTGGTGTCAGAAGTGGGACAGAGCCATTAACAGTGGAAATAGAGGACACTTTGTATAAGACTAGTGTAATTTGTAATTAATCTGTACACAATGGATGCCAGTCAGATGATGAAAAATTTCCAGGCGCTGCTGTTGCAGACAGAGGAATGACAATGACAGGAGGCAGAAGAAGCAGAAAGACAACAAAATGTACTAATGCTGGAAACTAAGGAAAGACAGAAGACACTAATTTTGAAATCTGAAGGACGACAAGCAGAGGAACATAAGCATGAAACAGGTGACATCAAAGCATTGATACAGCAGCAAAAGCAGATGCAAGAACAAACCACTGCAGAGTTGGGTCTATTACGAGGTGAGCTTAATAACCAAATTACTAGAATATTTGACATAGAAGAATTGATATCTACAAAAATATCTGTTGTAAAAGAATCCATGTCAAGTAAAATATCTGAAGTAAAGGAGACTGTAATAACTATAAAAGATAGTTATAATTTTTATAAAAATAAAAATAAATAAAAATAAAAAAAACTTTACTGATTTTGGTGGAGGTATATAATAATAAAACTATAAAAGAGTCAACTGAAATATGAAAGAGCAGACTAAGAGTGAAGTAGAGCAGTTAATTAAAATACAGCTATGCATAAAGACAGAAAAGACACAGAAAGTAAGACAAAAAGCAAAATCACTTTGTCTGCATTTGGAGCAGTTCATGTCAAGGCCCCAACCTTTGATGGAAGCACTCATTGGACAACGTATATCTGGCAATTTGAAGCTGCTGCTAGTGCAAATAATTGGACTGAGAAAGACAAGGCAGTTTCACTTGTTCTCGTGTTAAAAGGACCTGCTGCAGAGCTACTACAGAAAGTGCCACCTGACAGCCAGAACATCTATGATGAATTGTTAAAGCTCTAAAATTACGGTATGGTGATAAACATTTGCGCGATGTGTACTATACTCAGTTGAGAACAAGGCAACAATATTCCGGGGAGAGTCGTCAAGTCGTCAAGAGTTTGAAGCAAGCATCGACAGACTGATTAGACTGGCCTATCCTGAAGCACAGAAGATTTTTGAACGAGGTTTGTGGTGGACACATTTATTGATGGCATCAGAGATTGTGAACTTCAGCAAGTGTTATGAATGGCAAGACACCGAAATAGCTCAGAAGCTCTTGTTCACACTCTCGAGTCTGAAGCTGCCAAGTCAGCGTCCCGCTACATTAATGGGTTTATGTCATCACACTGAAGTCAGAAAATCCCAGTGCCACATTTTCATTATGATGGGTGCAGTACAATGGGTGCAAAACAATATTGCTGGATGAATAATTCAAAAGTCCAAGAGCGCCACAATGATTTGAACAATGGGAAAAGACAGAAGTCTGAAGTGTTACAACCATGGGAAATGTGGTCATCTACAGGTAGACTGTTGGGAGAATAAAATACCGAGAGAAGGGAGTGATCGCACTAATTGGGGAATTAAAGCTCCAGAATAGCATACAGTTTCCATGCCACATAAGACCAGTGGAAACTTGATCATTAATGGATTTGTGGAAGGTAAACCAACATCGTTTATAGTTGATACGGGCACAACAGTGTCCATTGTGTGCCCTGACTTAATCAGCAACCAACAGCCTCAATTTAGCTCTTGTACAATACAGACTGTGACGGGAAGCCCCATCAAAGTATTAGGTCAGGTAGACGTACAAGTACACCTGTGTCTCCTCGAGTTTAGCCACCAAATGCTCGTTGCAGACATTGTTGATGAAGTGATTCTTGGCACGGACATAGTGAATACCTAAGGATTCATTGTGCACTTAAGAGAGAATGTCCTGAGGGTTAGCCAGGAGAAGATAAAGCTTTACATGGCTAAAAATGACAGGGTCTCCCAACCATTCAATCAACCAAGTGGCATTGGCCGAAAAAGAAGTCAACAGGTGCGATCAAGAGGAGCCCTTCATTCAAGTGGAAATGGACGAAGAACTAGCATAGAAAGTATGAATGTGTAAAACGACAAAAGAAGGGGAATGGAAAGTCAACTAAGGGTGTCAAAGAAAGGCTCTTGCTTGCTGCTGAGTTAATGGAAGCGCCCAGGGGAAAAGTTGTTGAACATGAAGTTACGCAAGAGGTTGTTGATGAGAACCAAACAGGCTTGGACCATCTAATGGCATATAGATCATCAGTACACAATGCAACGGGAGTGATTCCAGCAAAACTAGTGATTGAGTGGAATATTCATCTCCCCTGGGAACTTGATGTCCGGATTACACAAGAGTGAATTTGAAGAGCCAAAGAATTGTTCTTTGCAAGTAAACCAAGTACCTAGATTGCCTGGTCAAGTATTACTTCAGAGATGGTTTGCCAGTTTGGGACGGACAGGCTTAAGGAGGAGGCAGTGCAACGACAGAACGTTCTCGGCTTCATACAAAAGAAAAAACAAGTTAAGACTAACCAATATTACAATCTTTTAAGTGGCCGAAAAATGTGTAATCACATACTAAAATCAATTCCATTAAAGTAATATCACAAAAAAAAAAGCGCTATTGAAACATCGTTTATAAGATACTTATTGACTTAATTGATTTACCTATATTTCATATTTCTAATGTACACGCAAATGATGTGTAATAAACTTGTTTGTAGACATATATTTAAAAAAGGGTGCCTATTGTATTACCATATACAGCCGAGAAATTAATAAAACAGCTTAAAAATTAAGAGATTAACAAAATTTCTTGTCAACTTTTGACCCTCTGGGGGGGGGGGGAGTCCTGTCCTGTCCTGTCCCCCCATAAATACGCCTCTGCTTGTTCAATAATTTTAGGGTAAACATTGTAATAGCTGCTGTATTTGTCAGATACATCCAAATGCAATTATTTTTTCTTCCCAAGAATAAAAAGAACATCAAGAAACAATGTTTCGGATCTGTTGAAGACAAAACAAAAACTGCATAGGGAGCTCAAGGCTACCAACTAGAAATGAAGGGGAAATTCTGGAAATGTTCTTAAAACTGAAAAATTTGGCATAATTGTGTAATATCAGAGGGAGATTACTTTAAAAGGGGCACTATAAATACAGATGAATAAAGACATGATTTTTCAAATAAACAAAAATTGCATGAACTTTTTCATCAAACCTCATATATATGTTATGTGGGTTTCACAAAAAACAACTATCAGAGTACTTTGTTAAAAGATTTTGTGATCAAACACCTGCCAAAGCATATTTAATGTGATGATCTATGTAAGAATATCTGTGATATTACAGTGTATCTGTCAGAAGTTTAAAGACACCCCTAACAAATCTAATTTTGGCCTCTGTTGTTAAACTTATGACAAATCATATGACATTTATATTCTGACAAAATAGTCTGAAAACTGAATTTTTTTTGCCACAAACCTGACTTTTTATCTTTCTTACAACTGATTATATATAATGATTACTCTTGTGGTAGAAAGCATACACAACTCACTTTTTTAAGAAATAAATTAATAACTTTATTATTATATACGAGGGCTATCCAGAAAGTAACAGACGTTTTGAAATAAAAAATTTACAAAATGAAAAAACAAAATTTTATTATATACATTTGAAAGGTACACTCTTAAGCTATTTTTCTACATAATCGCCATTGAAATTAAGGCACTTATCATACCGTGGCACAAGTTTTTCAATACCGTCTCTGTAGAAATCTGCCGCCTGCGATTTCAACCACTGGTTTACACCGGCATGCAGTTCGGCATCAGTATCAAAGCGTTGTGTAGCGACCCATGTCTTCATCGCTGGGAAGAGGTGATAGTCGCTCAGCGCCAAATCCGGGCTGTATGGTGGATGATCGAACACCTCCCATCCAAAACCATCGAAGAGCTCTCGGGTACGATTGGCCGTGTGTGGACGTGCGTTGTCGTGAAAAAACAAAACCTTCGCACTAAGTTTTCCCCGACGCTTGTTTTGTATCGCGCGCCTTAACTTTCTCAGTGTTTCACAATACCTCTCTGAGTTAATTGTTGTGCCACGTTCAAGAAAATCAACGAGAATCACTCCTTCAGAGTCCCAAAACACAGTTGCCATGATCTTTCTTGCTGACAGCATTTGCAAACACTTCCTTGGTTTCTTGGGAGAATTTGTGTGTCCCCATTCCATCGACTGCCTTTTTGTTTCACTATTGACATGCTTCACCCAAGTCTCGTCCCCAGTTACGATACGATCGATAACTTTGTTACCATTTTTGTCGTAATCTTCGAGGAAAGTTAGTGCTGCAGCCATTCTCTGTTTTTTGTGGTCTTCCGTTAGGATTTTCGGAATCCACCTAGCACAAAATTTGTGGTAACCAAGCTTTTCCGCCACAATTTCATGCACCAAACTCCGTGAAATTTGGGGAAAATGTTTCGAAAGTTCCGTAATCGTGAAACGACGATCTTCACGAATTTTGTCGTTGATTTTCATCACCAGTTCATCAGTCACAAGGCTAGGTCTACCACTGCGGTCCTCATCGTGAACATTGGTACGGCCATTTTTAAAATCAATGCACCATTGCCTCACTCGGCTTTCACTCATTATTCCTTTTCCGTACACATCACAAAGTTGGCGATAAATTTCAGTTGGTTTGTGATTTTTTGCCAACAAAAACCTAATCACAGAACGCACCTCACAAGTGGCGGGATTTTCTATTGCAGCGCACATTTTAACACGTCACAGAGAGTAAAGTAAGAGGGGCACAGACCGCACGCTACCACAGCTGGATGCGTACTGAGTGTAGGAACGTTCTGACACCAAGATGGGCGGCTCTATCCCCGCCCACCGCCGCGGTCGGTCAAAACGTCTGTTACTTTCTGGATAGCCCTCGTATATCAGCCTAGACAAATCTTCACATTCTTTATTGTATTTTCTTTATCTATGTTTGTTTTTGTTGCATATTTTAAACTTTTCCCTAATAATTTATGTTCATTTTCTGTAAACTTTGTTTCTGTTAAATTTAATACTTTTTCAGCAAATTTAAAATATGAAGAAATAATCGATAAAATAAAAAATGAAGAAACTAAAAAACAATTAAGAAGTGAAGTAAAAGAAATAGTAGAAAAAATATGTAAGAAAAACAAAAATGTAAGAAATAAAAACGAAACACAAATAAAAAGAAAATCACGGAGAACAATTTGATAGTTATAAAAGCCGATAAAGGTAACACAGCAGTGGTAATGAACAAAAGAGATTATATCGAAAAAGCAGAACAATTTATACAAAAAGGACCATATAAAGAAATAAAATATGATTACACAAGTAAATTTCAAGCACAAACAAAGAAATTGATAAAAAAGACAACATATTTAACAGAATGGCAAAAGAAACAAAAAATAGAACATAATCCTGAAGCTCCAAAATTTAGATGTCAAATTAAGTTACATAAAAAAAAAATGCCATTAAGACCTATAGTATCATTTATAAATTCGCCAACATACAAAATATCAAAAGAAATAAGTAAAAGAATCAAAATGGCATATGAAAAAGAAGAAAGCCACAGCATAGAAAATAGCAAAAAGGTAATAGAAAGATTAAAAGGAATAACCATAACAAATAAGACAAAATTAATGTCATTAGATATAAAAGATATGTACACCAACATACCAATAGCAAAAACAGTAGAAATAATAAAGAAAAACGAATTAAGTAATCTAGAATGGAAAAACGAGATAATAGAAGGATTAGAATTATGCCTAAGCCAGAACTACTTTAGATTTAATAACAAATTTTACATACAAGAAAATGGATTACCAATGGGATCACCGCTTTCACCATTAATGGCAGAGATATTCATGAATAGCTTTGAAATCAAAATTTTTAAAGATATAGATAAAGAAAGAAGAATTAAAAAATGGATCAGGTATGTAGATGACATACTAATAGTTTGGGAAGGTGAAGTAAATGAATTTAAAAAATTTACGGAGAAACTAAATGTAACATAGAAAAAACAATAAAATTTCAAGAAGAAATTGGAGGATTAGAAATTAATTTCCTGGATATCAATATAAAAATTGAAGATAACAAACTCAAATTCGATATATATAGGAAAGAAACATACTCAGATTTAATAATTCCACAAGAATCATATCATCCAGTCAATTATAAAATGGCAGCATTAAATTCATTTTGCTATAGAGCTATAAATTATCTAGAAAATGAAGAACTCAAACAAAAAGAATTAAAGAAAATACAACAAATAGCAAAAAATAATAATTACAACCCTAAAATAATTAATACAATAGTTAAGAAAATAGAGGAAAATAAAGAAATAGAAAAGAACAAAAAAGAAAAAACAAATGAAGAAAAGAAATATAAAGGAGCAATAACATACATAGGATATCAAACAAAAATGTTACAAAAATGCTTCGAAAAATATGAAATACAGATAGGAATAAAGAAAACGAAAAATGTATTCGAATATATAAAAAATGCTACAACAGAAGAAATTCCATTAACAGAAAAAAGCGGCGTATACAAATTAAAATGTGGGGAATGTAATAAGATATATCTGGGCGAAACTGGAAGAAAATTTAAAATTCGAATGAATGAACACGCAAAAGGAGAAGGGGTTAGGGTAACGAACTCACTATATTTATGCAAGACATTTCAATGAATCAGGCCATAAATTCATAAATCCAAATGAAAATATGGAAATAATCAAAATAGAAAACAATCCGCAAAAAAGAAAACTAACAGAAGAACTAGAAATACTTAAAGTTAAAAAAGAAGATAAAAATAAATTAATTAATATAAAAGTGGATTTTACAAATGAAGAAATATTTTATTATATATTAAATAATAAACAAAAATAAATTAAAATAATAAGAATAACACACTAAAAATGACGAAATGTAAAAGGTTACAAAAGAAATTATAAGCCAAGAATGAAGACATTAACAGGAGATTCTTAAAACAATTAGACGGACGTTAGAAAAATGCCTAACGGAAAAATGTAGACAAAGTTCCCGTGAAGAGCGGCAGCAGCTAGAACCAATAGGAGGGGCGATGACATAAGGGGAGGGGCTTAAAGTATAAAAGCCTACAACGTACAGTTGATAGACGTTGTTTAAGACCTGATGATGTCAGTGATGACGAAAAGCTTAGTCGAACAATAAAAATTATAGCAGTTAGCAAATTCATAAAAGAAATAGTATTTTATCTATTGTTTTTGCTATTATATATGTCGGTGCAGTCTTGAAATTTATTAATGGTCTTAATTTTTAATGGTCTTAAACCATTAATAAATTTCAAGACTGCACCAGTATATATAATAGCAAAAACAATAGATAAAATACTCAGAGAGAAAATAATATTTTTAAATAGGTACAATGTAAAAAATGGATATACAGTTATAGAAAACCTAAAGAAAATACATACTACAGATGAAACAAAATTAATATCATTTGATATATCGAATATATATAATAATATACCAATAAATGAAACACTGGAAATCATAAAGAAAAAATTAAAAAACAATAATGAAAACAACAGCTTCATAAATAACTTAATTATTATAATAAGAAACATATGTAACCAGAATTATTTTACTTTTAATAGCAAATATTATACACAGACCAAAGGATTGGCAATGGGTTCACCCATATCATCAATTATGTCAGAAATTTATATACAGGATTTGGAAAACAAAATTATTTTAGGTATCATAAATATGCATAATGTGTTATTATGGAACAGATATGTGGATGATATATTGGTCACATATAATCCTAGCATAAAAAATGAACATTTAATAATACTAAATAAATTAAATACATACAATGATAATGTGAAGTTTACATTTGAAGAAGAAGTTAATAGAAAAATCATTTTTTTGGACATTGATATTCAAATTGGAAATGATAACGAAATAATTACTAATGTATATAGAAAGAAAACAAATAATAATACAACAATACACAAGAATTCATCACATCCTTGGATACACAAGATAAATACATATAATAATATGATTAATAGAGCATACAAATACATAAATAACGAAGAGAAATTATATCAAGAACTGAACATCATAAAAGAAATAGCAATAGAAAATGGATATGACAGTAAATTTATAAACAAATTAAATAAAAAGTACAAGGAAAAAACAATATTAAACAACAGAACAACATTAAGCAGTATAAATACAGGCAGAAAAGTAGAAAATATAACATACCTAACTTACAAATACACATATCGAGATCTCCAATACATTATAAAGAATACAAAATTGGATAAACATAAATATAAATATGCATACAAACCAAATAAAAGTATATACAACATAATAATAAATAGAAAAGACTATGATATATACAAATTAAGTGGAATATACAAAATAAAGTGTAATGATTGTGACTACATATACATCGGTAGAACATATAGAAATTTCAAACAGAGATTTATGGAACATATCAGAGCCTTTAATAATAATAAAATGGGAATGTCTAATATAGCAGACCACCTTATTGATATGAATCATAGTATAACAGATATAAACAACAATATGGAAATAGTATAAGTAAATAATAATAAAAATGACATTATACAGTTAGAAAAATTATATATATACCTACATAAAAAATATAACAAATTGATGAATCAGCAGACTATATTCGAAAATGATCAACTATTTCAATATATGACTTGCTTGGTTTCACCAAATAATGATGGCAGTGGAAGATTCAATATGAAGTGAAGTGAAATATAATGAACACAAATAACAACATTTTATAGTGTAAACTGATGATGAAATTATAATAATTTCGAAAAGGCCTTATTTATAAAAATAAAAAAATTTACTGATTTTGGTGGATATATATAATAATATTATAACAAATCAGTGGCATAATGTTAAGCAAAACAAAAAAATTAATAACTGTTGCACATAGACCAATGACTTAGAAATAGGCATAAAAGAAAGGCTCTTGGAGCTATTTTCATTTTTTATTTTAAAAAAATATGACGTCTGGTCATGAGCCTAAACTAAAAAAAATGTTGTCTATTTTTGTGGGGGAAAAGCATTTTATAAAATTTTCTAGAATTTGAAATTTGGGACAAATCGATCCCACCACCATCTGTAACTGTCATTTAATCAATTGTTGTGGCAGATCTAAAAGAGTTATTATGTTCTTTATAACTACAGAAATCATAATATAAACAGCTCTAAGAAAGATAGAGAGGTCAGGTTTATGGCAAAGAAACTCCACTTTCAGCCTATTAGATTAGTGTATAAAGATCTATGGTTTGCTAGAAGTTTAACAACAGGAGCCAATAATAGGATTTTGAGGGGGTGTCCTTAAACTTTTGACAGATATTGCATATTTTACATTATCCAATTTAATTCCTCACCTTTTTACTTCTTTTTGTATACGATTAATATGGCTGATTTTAAAATCAGCATCTAACAGAATGTCCTTAAACCCATCTGTCCAATGATCCACACTGTCATAGTGCCTATGATTACGGTCACGATCAGTGCCAATGAAGAGATCATCTTCCACAGCATTGGCTGCAAAAGAATAAATGCTGCTGTCTGCTTGTAATTGTTTCCTGAAACAAGAATGTTCATTTGAATTCTCCTTGCAGGCTAGTTTATTAACTGCAGTAACTTCTATCTTACACATTTAAGAACATGTTTAAGAATTTAAGCTAATTTTTATACATGCTAATTAAAATAGTATCTTAAAACAGCTTTAATTTTATTGCATTATACGCATATTGTTTTGCTTTAATGGTAAAAACTTGATAACAACTTAGATAAAAAAAAAAATAGGAGAATGCATGTTTTTTAAATAATTCAACAACATATCACATTCTGTAGTTTAGTACTTTTCTATGCTGCATGTGTCTACATATATTAGTCAGCAACCATTGTTACTAGAAAGCCAGACATAAAAGGAGATTCAGGAAAGGCTAATAGCAGGTAACAGAAGTTTCCATGCATTGCCCAATTATACCCTGAAATTCACCACATATCATCACTTTGCCTTACAAATATATTTAATTATGGTAATTACTTAAATTGGTTAATTAATTAAATTAAGTATTGAATTTAATTTTTATTATAACTAGCCCCTAGTTTGGGATGTCATATGTAATGTGTATTCCATGTGTCTATACGATAAATGTTTAATAAATGCTGTTTGCTTACGTTAATAATTTATGTTGTTATTCCTAATTACTCTCTTGTAAATGGTACATATATCATATTATTTAATAGCACCGCGATGGAGCGCTTTGTGCAATGTTAATTTATTTCAATAGTTTATCACTCGTTGCCATTAATTATTATTCAGATGGTTCGATTAACTTTGAGTATGACGAAGTTATCACTACTTGATTCCATACTTTTGGCGTCGTTTGTATCGTCGTATGTCTACCTAAAGTGACTGTTATTAATTTGGATGATAATAATGATATGACTCAAACACCAGAATTCTTCATTACTAACAATAATTTATTTAGACATTTTGCAATCCTCTTCAATTTCGGTAATTAATTCTAACATTTCTACACAATAATATAAGATCAATTCTATTGCTAAGTCATCTCTTATTTCTCTGATATCTTATCTAGTAATTAATTAAGTAATAGATCATAATCTACTTCACGAATTACAAAGTTCCCTGATTCATGGATTCATATTTTCACACTCTTTCTTTCTGAATTCTACGATTTGGCTTCGCTCAAAAGAAATTAAATATATGTTCTTATTAACTCAAGGGTGTGCTCTTTGTGAGGAACAGGACAGTGGTTACTTAACTTAATATTACATAAATGGTTTACTTGGAGTACGTATCCAAATCAAACGGCAACTCTCAGGATGGCTGATGGCTTGATAGATCCTCTCCTCATCGTCTTGAATCCACACTTTCCACTATCACTGTGATCTGCACTCCGGCGTCAACAATATTTTATTTTGTTTAGGCGTTTTTGTAACGAAAGTTATTTATTGCGGTCATTCGGATTTGATTTATTTGCCTCATGACCCATTTGCGTAAGATTTTTACTTTACATTTTGTAATTTACATTTTGTTCACGAGCACTGATAGTTTGTACTTTGCTCAGTTGACCAGATTATTCCACTTATTATCCGTTTCATTTCGAGAATTGAATTGTTTAATTGATACAAATAGTGTATTCATTCATTACGCAATTTCGGTATTTAGTTCATGTCACCGAATTCTCTTTCACGTTTATGCACAATGTCTCTACTTATTGCATATCGTCAGGAGTTTTGATTGTCTTAACGCAATTCATTAGTATATAACTTCGGATTTTAACTAAGTCCTTTTAAAGTTTTTACTTCATTACGTACATTACGGTATTGCAATATACAATTAACATTTTATCACGCACTTTTCGACTCACTCTCTAACAGACTAACTGCTTGAATGAATGATTTTAATGAATCACTGATTAACTAACTTTTGGCTGACTCACTAAAAAACTGATCTTGACAAACTCCTCGCTTTTGAATAACTCGCCCGATTTTGAATGACTGATTAACTTTGAACCACTGGGGGCTGTTCTTCGCCAATACCTATTTTTATGTCTCAAGTTCCATGACCATCTCCACATCTCGTGTACTCTTCCCACCACCTACGTCCTTATTGGTTTTTCGCCTACGTTTCTGCGAAGACCCCTCCTCGATTCTCAAGCTAGTCTTCTGGCTACTTCCTCATTCGTTCTTCACCCTTGTTTCCATGGTGATGTCTTCTCAAAAACCCGTCTTTGCCAAACCCTCGTCCGTGGTAGGTCACTGTGGATCCCCTTCCTTAAAGTCTTGCTTTTCGCTCCTCCTTCGCCGTATGGCGACGGACCGAATTTCATGGTTGTCCATCATTCGATTGTTTTATGTTCCCTCTCAGTTCTTCCCTAGTAATTTCCGTCCTGTTACACGTGCGTCTTTTAACTCGGGTGTCACGAATCACTGTATTATCTTTGACTTCCTTCGTTACGTTCACACGCTGATGGAGGTCTCTTTCTTGGTAATGAACATCTGTTCCACAGCTCTCCTGCATATTCCTTACTCTCACTGGTAAACAAGTTCCCCGCTGTGTCACTATGTGTGGTTCTTTGTTTCTATAACGTCCGTATGTATCTTCCCATTGTGGACTCTGTCTCCTCTGTATGTCGTCACTAAACTCCCACGTGTGGATTGACAATGCTTGTGTCACCCTCGCATACATTTTCTCGGTAACTGGTCCAAGAAGACGTAGTCTTTTGTCTCTCTGTTATTGCAGCTTATTCCCATGCTGTTCACTTATGTCAAACATCTGCTGTCACCGATGCATTGTCTTCTTTAGCGGAGCCTATTTCGTCGCTACCGTGGCGCACGAGTTATTGTCTAACGGTGGCCGGTTGGCTTCAACATACATCACTTTTGACAGTCGACTCTCGCTACTGTTCCTTTTACACAAAAAAAAATTTCCTTACAAAAATTGCTTTACAGTGTCCCCAATTTGGGTTAATTGATGAGTCCCGAATCAAGGAATCCCAAATTAATGCCCTTGCTGAATTCTCACCAATGATCATCCTTCCCAAAAAGCAGTGTAATACGTGTGTTACCACCAAAGATCATCCTTCCTCGAAAACAGTGTAGTGCCACCCCCTTTTTTTTCCTTCACTGTCCGGTGTTATCTCACCTTTGATGGTTTCAATATTTATACTGAATTTATTGCTCGTTATAATGAAATTATGAATCCATTTTACATGCTTCCTACTAATTAAATAATTAGAATAATATTTATTCTCATGTTCTACATCTACATTTTTAAACAGAATAATTTTATTGCTAACTAATTATCCTTTTCTATTCAATCAAGTTTTAATATGCATGATCCATAACTAATCTACAAGCTAAACTTATATATTAATGAAAATCGTTTTACCAATTTAGTTACACAAAAAAAAACAACAATCCTACATGTGAACATCTTAAACACCTACTCATTTCATTCATTCTTGGTTATTTTCCCAAAGATTATATTACAATTAAAATTATACAACCTTTTTACATGTCTAAACATCAATAAGGTAATTCCTTATACATCCTTTTCAAGTAATAGTTAAATGTTAAACTTACTTCAACAAAATCTCATCTCTGCTTTATATAACCTTATTTATATTTTCCTTTTACTTTGAATTTAATTAATTCATGTATATACAACTCTTTTGTTTCATTAATTTTGTGACTTTCCCCCTACTTTATTATTTATTACTACACATATATTGATATTTATATTTATAAAAATACCATAATATGGTACTTCTGGGTACTTACCAATTTCAGTCACTGCTGGGCTCATATTTTTCTTTTTTAAATGTGCTTTTATCTAAGGGGGGCCAGGATTCATTTACAGCGAGATTTTGATACACAGATGATGACACAAATGACAACACTGTATTATTGAAAATAACTATCAAAATTTAATTTTCCAGAATGTTTTACATACACGACCATGCGGTCAAATGACGTCATATAAGATGACCAAAAACAAAATGGCGGTTAGTTTAATATCCAACATTATTCTTAATATTTCTTTTTTGTTTTCTCAATCAAGATCATTGTAACATTTATATTGCTGCAGCTTTAATCATTTATTACTTGGTAATTAATTTACACACAAACCAATGCCCTCGGCATATATAGTTATGGCCATGAGTTCACTCACTCACTCTCACACACATTCTCCCTTGAACAAGTACATTCGTTTAATTAATTATTCTTGGTTAATGAGCTCATTAAACTATAAGAAAGATGGTAAAATTGGACTTCTCTTATTGTTGTTCGGTGTTGTTCCTTTGCTGTTGGTGGTTGACGCCCATGTTGATGGCCGGTGTTCGCCTCTAGTTCTGCTGAGTTTTAATGAAGTAATTATAAGCACTGATTCTACATATTATAGTTCATACTGTTACTAATTTCGAGCCTTTATTGCTCCACTATTATACTGGTAATTTTGAGTCGTTATTATAAACTTTTGTTATAAAATTGATCACCCAGCGATACATCGCTGTGTATCCTTTGAAGAACTGCGTTGAATTGAGAACGAGGCAAATGTAAATTTGCGCTTGTGTGTGTGTTTCTTACGTCATCCAGCTTTGTCTTACTGGACAACGCCTCGTTGTACATATTGTAGTCAGTGCGTCATTGTTTTTGGTTATGACGGAACAGTGCTATGATCCAATCACAATGCATATTTACAGTCATTCGTCACAAACACCGCCATGGCCTTTTCCGATTCCAGCACGTCCACCGGTGACCTTGGTATGGTACTCTTGCGGAATTGGCTTTGTTACTCCGTATATAGGGAAAATGGACCTAACCATTCTGTACTTTAATGATTAAACAATATAAAACACTGAAAAATACCTTTAAACCCCATAATTATGGTATTGGGTCATTATGTACTGTTACAATTTCAATAAAATTATTACGATTACTTAATTCATACAAAATGACTTTTAACATTCGTTGTAAACTTTAGCAATTTTTGCTAGTTAATTCATAAGATTAGGTAAATTTCTTTGCTTACATTCTTTTATAATTTTCTATTCTGTCATGTATATTCTTTAAATCCTTATCATGATAAACAAAACAATTTATTTTTACTGATTAGTCTCTGGTTTTGTCACTAACTACAGTGCAATTACATAAATTTTGACTTTATTACAAAGACAATTCTATCACTTAGCTAAGCAAACTTGAATGGTCTGTTTTCGTTACCATTTAAAGCATAATGTATTCCTTTAGACTCTTCTCCCTTAGCTGACGAGTGATTTGTCTAGTACGTATATTAAGTCGCATGTACTTATGTCCTTTCTTTAAGTCCTTTTATTTATTATTCTCCATGTAGATTTCTACCTTTAACTTTCGTCCTTCTTAGAATGATACTTTTTTAATTGTCTTATGTTGAACTTGCCGTGGACCTTTTGTTCATCGCTGCACTCAACTAAGATATATGTAGCTTCCCCCAAACTTTGTTTCACCTTATAGGGTCCACTATATAATTCACAAAATTTATCGATTTGTACGGCATCAGATTGGCAATATGTCCTAACCAATACTAAATCTCCTACCTTAAATTTAGTGGTTTTATTATCTTCGTTCACTTTGTTCGCGTGTTTCTCTCTCTTCAGCTTCAGCTTCCTGGGTAAGATATTTTTCCCAAATACGTGATGGTCTCCTCCCGAACTGAGCTTCGTAGGGTGTTAATTCTATAGTGTCATGGTATGTCTCGTTAATGCAGCTCTCTATTGTGGCAATAAATCGTGACCACTTTGTATGTTGATCGCCGACGAATATTCGGAACATGTTCTCCAATTGTCGGATTATGCGTTCTGCTAGGTTGGTGCACGGGTTGCGTATGGCAATGTACTTTGGTTTTATTTGAAGTTCACTCAGTCCTTTTGTCCACTGTTTCGAGGTAAATTGCGTCCCATTGTCCGTTAATATAGCTTTTGGTTTTCCAATTTCTTCAATATATTGTCGAACTCTCCTAATAGTCGCGGCCGTTGTTGCCCTTCTCAACGTATACAACTTCACGAACTTAGTAAAGTTATCTATAATGACGAAGATGTATCTCGCGCCACCCGTCGATACTGGTAACGGTCCGTAATAATCCCCACTAACGAGTTCTCCTTTCTCCGTTGGTAGGATAGGTTTAGTTCCTCCAAACCGGTTTCTATTGTTGGTATCTTTGCACCGTTGACATTTGTCACACGTTTTATGTATTCATTTATTTTCTTTGACATTTTGTCAAATGTGAAATATTCTTGAAGTAGCTTGGCGCATTTTTTACTTCCTAAATGACCATACATCTGATGTATTTCGGAGATAATTTCACCCGTAATACTCTCTGACACATATAATTTCCACTTACTCTTACATTTCCTATACAATTTGTTATCAACATACTTATAAAATCTACACATATCATTTTCATTTCTACTATTTAAATTATCTATTATAGGTCCTAACTTCTCATCCTTCCTTTGGAATTTTCCCATATCTCTTATCATGTTACTTACATCCTTATTCATTTTTATAGTTATATAATTGATTTGGTACTCGAAGTTGTCATCTATTTGGTCTTCTTCCGCTACATCCTCTGGATACCGGCTGAGTATGTCGGCCACTAAGTTTTCTTTACCTTTGCAATGGAGAATATTGAAGTTATATTCCTGTATACTAAGAATCCACCTAGTTATTCTAGAGTTGTTTAGATGGCTATTATGCATGAAGGTAAGGACTTTGTTATCAGTTATTACAGTTAACGGTTGACCCAAAACGTATATTCGAAACTTCTCCAAACATCTGACAATACTTAACAATTCTTTTTCTGTCATGAAATAGTTCTTTTCTGCACCTTTAAAAGTTTTACTAGTGTAAGCAATAACACCCATATTCCCTTCTTCATCCAATTGATACAGTTGTCCTCCATACGCGAAATTACTTGCGTCACATTGAAGGAAGTACTGTTTGTTGACTTTCGGATATTTTAATATCACTGTATTGATAAATAAATCCTTCACTTCCTTGAAGCATCGGTCTAATTCTGGTGTCCATGAAAACTTCTTACCTTTCTTCAATAGGTCTAGCAATGGCTGAGTAGTCTCCGCGTATTTTGCAGTAAATCTATTGTAAAAGTTCGTCAATCCCAAGAATCCCTTTAATTGTTTCTGGTTTCTTAGAACTGGAAAATTTCTTATTGCAGCTACTTGTTCTTCCGTTGCTTGCACTCCCTCCGTAGTTAGGCGATACCCGAGATATACTATTTCTTGACGAAAGAACTGCGATTTCTCGAGGTTAATCGTAAGGTTTGCTCTGCGTAGATTTTTCAGTAATAAATTTAAATGTATAAGATGCGTCTTGACGTCATTTGAGTAGCAGAGGCAGTCGTCAACATATATGATAGTATTTTCTTTTACCTTCTCTTCCAGTGCCATATCTAATCCCCTCGTCAGAGTAGCAGAACTGGTGCTTAATCCAAATGGCGTGACGGTGTATCTGTAACATTTCCCCTCATACATGAACACTTAAGTGTGTAAATTGATAAATGATATTTCTGTTACAAGAATAAATAATAAAATGACAACAGATGGTGAAATATCTTTATCCTAAGCACAAGGAAAGCCACAAAAGATTACTTTTCATCAAGAAATCTGGAATCTGTTCAAAGCAACGACAAATTTCTGCAGAAAACATGTCAAAATTCAAAATTTTATCTTTCCTGTAGAACTATGTATGGTATTGCTACTGTTTTTCTGTTGCCTCAAAGAACTGCAAAATTTTTAAATTCAATTTAACTCAAAAATGTTAACTATAAATCATATTCTTGATCAATACTTTGAAGTCATAAAATGTGATTCAGTACATTGTGAAAGATGGTATAATTAAAAGTGTTATAGAACCTTTAGTATTGTGCAATAATACAAAAAAACTGAATGTGTAAAAGGAACGGAAAACAGACAACTTGTTAATGTACATTTGAAATTCAATATTGATCTCTCTGGAGGTTTCTTGAAAGTATGTCTTTTAGTACGGTATTGTCAGTCGAAAGTCTATTTATAAAAAAATGAAATCCCCCGTTGTCAATTTTATAACCAACATTCCAATTTCGTCATGCTTACTTGCTAAACTACTACCCATCATACAATGGACAATGACAGGTCTGTAGCAGTTTAGCAAGTAAGCATGACAAAGTTGGAATTATGGAGACTACTAATTCAAAAAACAAGATGAAATATACCCAAGGTGTTGCAGCTAAAGAATTTAATGACTATGCAGTAAAAATTATACTTTTACTCAGCTTGGCTGCATGTTCTCAGTAAAATTGTGATTGTTTTAATGTTATGGCCTCTTTTAAAATTAATTTGTTTAAAGGGATAATTGCCATGGAATTAAAAATTGCAAACTTACTAGCAGACATCACAACGTGTTCAAGCATGTTTTTTGCACACGGTGTACTACGTCAAAAGACAAATTAAATATATGTGGTGCACACAGAACAATTGGGGGACTGACTGCTTAAATAAATTATAATGAATATTAAAAAGCAGGAAATAATAAAACAAATGCTAAAACCTACACAAACTGTACACATCCTTTGATTTTTTTAAGCCATAAGAAAACTGAGATAATTGATATAATTCTACCAGCAGAATTACGCCTAATGATTGGGGTAGTCGATACTTTACTTAAACCTATGGTAATTGAATTTGAGGAAGACAGTTTGAATTGCATGAAGACATGCAACATTGTTCAGGAAACGACTCACGGAACTCCTGCTTTTGCAGGCAATTCCTGCAAAATACTGTTGGATAAAGAGGAGGAGCTGCACGTAAACTGCATTATACCGGTAGGTTGTTTAAAATATATTAGGTGTTTAAAGGATTTCAGTGTATTGTTTATTTTGTTTTTCTACAGTTCTCTATTCAAATTGTATACATTACATATTATGGAATGTATAATTTACATTCCATAGCAGTTAAATTGATTTAAAAATTGATATTACCCAAAAGGTTCATGCAGTGTTTTTACATATTACTGCTGAAAGGATTTGGTTTCTTTAATGAACAGGCCATGGGATCTGTACATTCTGATTTTAAAAGATCTTGGACTAAGAATAAAGTTACAAGACTCCACACTGAGTATGCAGATACACTGCTAAAAGCCATGCGGGCAAAACTATTTAGCCAAACTGCTAAATAGTTGATATTTTTTTTGCACAAATGCACGAAAATTAACAATTAAAGTACAATTTGTACTATTTTGTACATTACAATCTCATCCATTGTTTGTTTTTGTAATGTAAATTTAAAAACAAATAGTCATACATCTATGTTCCAAAAAATTAGTATTAATTGCAAAAATTAAAACACTGAAACTGATCATGCATATTACATATTATAGCTTAATGCTTTCTACAAAAACGTTAATTTTTGTTATGCACGTGTCTTTCTTAATAACAATTAAATTCGATAAGTACGAGTTAGATTAATTTCCACATACACAATGGTTATTGTTAAACATAACCAGTTTTTTGAATTAGGCAAACACTACTTTGAATACAAAATAATTTTTTAACCCAACTCGGGAAATTTTTAAAAATTGGTATTAAATTAATTCAGATACTTGGATTTCGTTGTCCATGACGTGTCCATTAATTAACTAAATATAATTAATTCACTACCGACTCGGAACACAAAACTTTTTATCGGTAGAAACATAAAAATTTTACCCATAAAAAACTTTATGTTCCAAGTCGGTAGTGATTTAATTATATTTAATTCAGATAGATCCAGAAATCAAATAAAAAAATCAAAAACAAATTAGAGGTGCTCTAACCTTTAATTTAAAGTTGGTTCAGTACTAGTGTGAGTGTTATTTGTGTTATTGTAAGTTATACAAATCAGCTTTGAACATGGAGCTATCAAATTCAATGCTACTTTCTTGAAACCATTCTTTTATTACAGTTTGGTGTAATTTTTAGTTTAATGAAGAAATTTGTGTTAGTGGTTGAAATCACAATCAGAATGATCACTGTTGCACAACACTATATAAAAATTATTCCGATTAGCGCTTTCAAGCTTCACAGCCCATCGTCAGATCGAAATAGACAGGAAATATGTAAAAACAAACCCTTCACTCCTCTCCCCCACCCTGTTCGCAGGGTTTAGTACACCCCTGCTGTACACATGGTGGGGCAGGGTTTGGGGGTGAGGAAGGGTCATTAATTTATAGCTTGTTGTATGTGAGCAGGGTGGGGGAGAGGGGTGAAGGGTTTGTTTTTACATATTTCCTGTCTATTTCGATCTGACGATGGGCTGTGAAGCTTGAAAGCGCTAATCGGAATAATTTTTATATAGTGGTGTGCAACAGTGATCATTCTGATTGTAATTTTTAGTTGCTACCTTTTAAAGAATAGTGATATGATAAGATGCATTATCTACTATAAGCAGCTTTCTATTGTTCACTTCTCATAGTTGTTTATATCCATCAGTGATGGTTGATGTTATAGTTGTAGCATTGCACAACCATGAGTTTAGAATAATTAAATTATATGAGGTGATATCCAAAAGTTCTAAAATTTGTGTTACATGTGAGAACAAGAGCTAGTACAACCAAATGATTCTAGTCACAGTGTAATACATCCTTCATGAGTCAGTATGCATAGCAGCTTCAATCTAAGTGGATGTGTTTATTGTTGGTGGGCAGTTTTCTATTGTCACATTTACTTGTGACTATGATTTTGCAATAATAAGTCTGAAGAAATTATACCAACCGCCAGAAACATGCACAAAATATTCCTGCAAGCATGTGGTAACAATTCTTTAGGCTAGACACTAATGTATGAATGGTTTTAATGTTTAAAAAATGGCCAAACATCTTTTAATGAAGCTGAATATTTGGAAGAATCACCTACCAGAATTACACTAGAAAATTTAATTGCTGTTTGCAGTGCTACTGTGAAAGATAGCAGGAAATCCATCAACATCTGTAGCACTGTGAGATTTTCGTATGGCATATGTCAGTGGACTTTGTCACAAGAATTGAACATGCGAAGGATTGCTGCAAAGTTTATGCCACAACCAGGGCAGGCCCCAGCGCTTCTGCTGCCCTGTGGAGTATTTACGAGTGCCGCCCCCTCTCTATTTTAACTCTGAACACATTCATGCACACTAGACCTACTTTAAAGATACGGCGATTGCCTTCAAATGATGACTAGGAATGTTTGCATTGTTGTGTTTATCAAATAACTAGAACTTTTTCGCTTTTACGATGTGGCGAACGGCTACAATAAAAATTGTAGAGACAATACAAGGAATTGTGAGACAATAAAAATGTATAGTGTAAATAGTCGTTTGTGACGAGATTTAATGTCACCCGTTGTAAGCGTCAATTTGTAACACAAACGAAGTACTCCCGTATTTGCCTTTACCTTAAGCCCCACTGTTGGGATCGTCACTTTGTATAATGTCGGTTTACCGGTATGGTTAATTATTATGGATGTGTTATTTACTTTTGTAGTATTTAATAGTGTGTAGCGAGCCGTTTTATACTTTGTCTCAATACTTACTAGTCGACCGTATTTCTCGTCGCTCAGTTCAAATTTTTCCGCCTCGCCACCTGATTGGTTCACGCTGTCTGGTCGAGTCGAGTTCGTCAACTGTCGTATGTTTATTGTTTGTGTCCCAAATTCTTATATTACCCTTTTTATATGAATCAAACATACAGCAATTGAGAAATATGACAATTTATTGAACCCTTCTTTATATTAACTGGTCAATTACAGTTGATAAATGATACATATATTTATTATAATTCCGGCGTTTACAAGTTGCTCGGTTGGCAGCGTCTGGTTAGATCAGTTCATACGTAAAATGCCACAAAGGCGTACATGGTTTGTTTTTTATAAAATAGTAATTTTTTCTCAGGGAATAAGTTCTTTGGACTACAGAAGTTGGATTACAGACTAATAAATGCACATAAATGATAATATTCCTTATATCTAAAACACAATAGTTGATATTTTAAAACATGAAAGTAAGTTTATTGGCAATGAGAAATAGTGCATGCTTGGTTAAGTTCTTGTTAACAAGTTACGTTTTCAAAATTATTTTAATATAAAATCAAAATTCAGTGATTGATATATTTTATCGAAAGTGATTTTATAATCAAGTTCAGTTCAAAAGTTAATTTTGTGATCTGTGAAGTGAAAATAAGATAGTTCGTTTACTATGGGTAATTGAAAGTTTAAGTTTGGGGTGAAGTATTTAATTTATACTCATCGATTCCTGGACGTAGCTTCTCTTGCGAACCTCTTCTTCTTCTGGAACACGTCTAAGAGTCCTTTCTTCTTTGGATTAGCTGAGATTCCCATTCAAATGGTTGAAATCCAATGTCCAGCTTCCATCAGTTCTTGTAGATGATCTTCTTCAGGTTGAGTTAGGTCCCATCAGTTCTTCCTCCAGAATTGATCGGGTATTAAATTAATTTACTTCCTTCCAAGTTTAGCCATGATATCTGTTGTATAAATGTTTTAATTACTGGTCATCTCATCAATGGTTTAGTTAAATATTCTTCTTACACTTCTTTTTTCAAAATTTTGAAAAATTTAAAGCTTTTAAAATTAATTTGGATCCGAGGGCTTCATACATCCACCCTCTATGCTGGTCAATAATGAAGTAATTAGATTTCAACGGTCACCTATGTAACAAGCATGAGTTGCCATAGTTACCCTTCAAATTATACTAGTTCTCATTGGTCAACATCTTATAACATTGTTATAATCTAACGTTTTATTTATGTTCAAATATGTAAAAAGCCTTTAAATTATGATTACTTCCTTATGCTAGTATTACTATTAATTATACTAACACCATTGTTCTGCTTTTTTACTAAAGATTATTTTGATATCCCTCATGGTTACTTTTGATTAGTTAATAACATTTTTCTTATTTTCTTATTGATATTTCTTTTGTAATTATTTTTAAACTGAATAATATTTATACATTTTTATATCTGATACACTTACTTAATTACTTAAACATTTTATATACTCTAACTGACCCTTGGTTATTGTTTTCTTTTTAAACTTATAAAATTCTCTCCTTCATGCTAGGCCTAAAACATAGGTTTCACAATACTCCTATTCCACCTTCTTTATGATTCATAAACTTTATTTATTGGTTCATTGAACATCTTTTTTATAGAAACAGATAAACAAAAAAACATTGGTGCTCTTAACAACACACCTTTTATTATTAAAATATTTCTTACCAGGTTCAAGCCTGAAATTAAACTTCTAACTGTTATTGGTTTCTTACTTCTATCTTACCTACCTTCTAAGTTAATTAATTCTATGGTTTTTTATAATAATAAAACTCTTATAATAATAATTTTTAACAGTACCTTACACAATATCACTCACTTACAAATTCCTTCACTAAAATATAGTGTCTGCTTCTCCTATCTTCCACTCTAATAATTTAACTTTTACCTTATTTTTTGTAATTCTTACTTACTATCACTTACATTAATAATGGTACAATTAGTTTCATACTTTTTAGATAATATTCTATTAAAGATTGTTTTGCTATATTACCATAGTCTGCTTCTTATTGTATTGTACACTATTTGCACTCACACTGCACTTTTCTTTCACATGAGGTTTCTTTTATTTATCATCACTTTCACTTTTGTACTATGTTATTTACATAGATTGTTATCACTTATTTCTATTTATTTATTTATACCCTTCACTTGATATTTCACATATTGTTTGTTTATTTAGTTTAGTATCACAGTGTGGTTATTGGTCACTGATATTTGTTTTATTTTCATTTCACATTGGTCACCTTTGGTTTTGAATGATTGTCTTTATTCAGCTCAATTATAACTTACTTGTTGTTGACTAGTTTATTATTTAATAGGGTATTATTTATTTCTAACTTCCTATCTTATATTTATAAATTCATGTTTCTTTGCTTTTCATTTAACATACATAATATCTCTAGTTTATTTTTATAGTTTATATATTTGACATCTTATTTATGCCCTATCTGTTTTAGTGCATTTACTTTACATATTATTTGTTAGTTACATCTTGGGGTTACAATGATCATGGCCATACTTTGGGTCACTTCTTGGTTTCTCGTTCCTTCCTTCTTGTTTCTATTTTCTTGTTTTCTCCAATCTATTGGGTCAAGTCATAGTCAGTTTCTTAGTCAATTGTTATTTCGTAGTTGGGTCATTAATATTCACGTTATAAGTTTTTTAACATTTCTTCCTACCTTCAGCTTTTTCTTCTATTAATCATTAGTGGTATTTTGCGCTATCTTATGTCATGTTACATAATGCATCACCGCCAAAATTGATTATTTCAAAAAATAAAGATTGTTTTTCTGAAATCATCAACATAGTTTATTAAATCAAGTTGTTATTATTATGGAATTCATCCATCGTTATCTTCTTCTTTAGTTTATCTTTATTAATTCATGGTTCATGATACTGGAAATGATATTATTCTCCTCCTTTACTCTTTTATTATGAGTGTTATCCCTTGTATGTTTTATCTCCCTAAAATTTCTTCTCTTCCATTCATATAAATTGGTACTAGCCAGAGGGCACGTGTGGCTCTATTACTCTGCTATCCATTTATACACACTTTGAGTTCAGATGTCATACCTATCTGCTCAATAAAATCAAATGATTGTTGGATGTATCTCAACATAAAATCATCATATAATACTACTAATAATAATAATAGTCGCTATTTTCGACTCATATAATATAAATATAATAAAACACTCTTGGGATTACTTATTCTGTTTTTTCTTCATATCATGACCTTCTCTTCTCATTGATTTATTTGGATTCCTTCTCTATGTCTGTGGCGATGTCCTTAACATATTTTTGTATTGTTTCTTTGATTTTCTTCATATGATAGTTATTTTGTTTGTTATCATTTATCTTCTCATTTATAATTAATATTAGCATTGTAGCTGTTTTCTGGTTTACTTATACATTTTTCATCATTGATAGTCTGTTTAGTATGTCATTGTCATTCTTTATTTGACTGTCTTGTTGGTTCTTTTTTAGAATGTTAATTCTTTATGATCCCCTTTTTCAATACAGTTATTTAATGATGTTAAGTAATATCATCACTTTTGTTAAATGTTTGTTAAATATTAGTGAAATTTTATTTCAGTTTTTCATTATACTTTATTATAAATTTTTTTTCCAACATTAACTTGTTTCACTTAATTAGTTTCACTCACTTGGTTGTAAGTTGTTCTTACTTATATTTTTCGAATTTTGGTAATTACAGTGGAAATCGTTTAACGCGAAAACGGTTACCACAAAATATCGGTTAACACGAAATACCACTCGGGTACCGATCGCCGTTTGTTATGTACAGTGTATTATTTGTACGGTTAACACGAAAGGTTTACCTGAAAAATATCGGTTAACACGAAAACTTTTTGTTAAAAATAATTTTTTTTTGGCTGGCTTTTAAGTAACTACATACAAAATAAAGCCACACAAGTACGCCCAAAAGCTTGTTTTCGATGTAACGGAATCCATTCTTCATCTCTCAAAGAGAAAGAGCAGGTAGTGACCATAGTTTGTTTTGTCTACCTGTTTTGTTTTGTCTTCAGTACCAAGTTCTATTTACAGTACGTACTGTATACAGTGTACCGTTGTTTACGAGAAACTGAGTTCAGTTCAGTTTTATTCTGTGCGTGTACAGCGGTGGTAAAGTTTGCGGTACGGTACCGATAACATTTTATTGTAAAAAATTTACTCAGTTGTGAGGATTAACTGTTTACTTTTTTACTGTACAAACTTCTTAGTCTTTTACAGCCAGTTAAGTGACGTTAAGCGTGTGACGTGTACGTGTTAAGTGAAGTTAAGCTTTCGTAAATTTCGTTTTTGCAGTCCGGAAATAAAATGGAGAAGAAAGTGCGTAAACAAAGTGCCCTCTCTTTAGAAAAAAAAGTTGAACTCCTCCAAGCTGTTAATGAGGGTATTTGAACTAAAACAGAAATCTGTAAAACATTCGGTATACCAAACTCGACGTTATCCACGATTATAAAAAATAGGGATAAAACTTTAGAACTGTATGAGTCGGGCAAGTTTGAACCAGGCAGAAAACGTTTCCGTAAGGCAAACCACGAAAACTTAGAGGCTGCTCTTCTTGTTTGGTTTAAGCAAGCAAGATCACAAGATGCTCCTATTTCTGGACCACTACTGATGGAGAAAGCAAACGTTTTTGCTGAACAGATGAACTTAAATTTCACTGCAAATCCTGGCCGGCTAGAAAGGTTTAAAAAACGAAATGGCATAACCTTTAAAAACATCTGTGGCGAAACAAGACAGGTGTCACAAGAAATGACATCATCGTGGTTGCAATCTACGCTGCCTGCAATTTTAAAAGACTATCCACGTAAGGATATTTTCAACGCCGATGAAACAGGACTATTTTTCCGTTGTATGCCCGATAAAACACTTTCATTCAAAGGGGAGCAGTGCTCTGGTGGTAAAAAGTCCAAAGAGAGAGTGACAGTGATGGTAGGTTGCAATGCTGATGGGTCAGAAAAACTTCCATTACTTGTTATAGGAAAAAGTTTAAAGCCGCGCTGTTTTAAAAATGTTAAAAAGTTGCCAGTAGAATATAGAGCTAACAAACAAGCGTGGATGACGTCTACAATTTTTACCGAATGGCTGGTTTCGTTAGAAAAACATTTCACTTCTCAGAAGAGGAAAATTGTGTTAATTATTGACAACTGTCCTGCCCACCCATGTGACCTAAAATTGATGGCAATTAAACTTGTTTTTCTACCACCGAACACGACTAGTGTCCTACAACCTTGTGATCAAGGTATTATTCAAAATTTAAAATTTCAGAACAGAAAGTTACTTCTGCGGAAATACTTGGCCACTATTGACGGGAAAAAAGATTTCTGTGTAAATGTTCTGGATGCTTGTAACTTGTTAAGAACAGCGTGGAACCTCGTGACGCCTACAACAATTCAAAATTGTTTCGCTCATGCTCGATTCATTTTGAATTCAGAAACTGAACAATCCGAAGAAAATGAAATTGATCCTACACTATCTGAAATGTTTAATCGTGTGTCATCTGTATTAAATGTTTCAATTTCTCTAAATGAGTACGTGACTGTCGACGAGAACGTAACTACGGCCCCCGTATTAACAGATACCGATATCGTGGAAACAGTGCAAGTTGACAACTGTGAAGGTGATGATAGTGACGACGAACTTGACACGGAAAATGATAGTGAAAATGTTCCTACCGCTACCGATATGCTTTCGTTGCTGAGCCGTGTTCGTCGATATTTTGAAGCCAACTCGGAAGGTGAAATGTTTGAACACGTCGATAAAGTAGAACAATTTGTTGAAAATAAAATAGTGCAAAATTGTGTGCAAAAGAAAATAACGGATTATTTTAAATAAAGATAAACATGGAAACTACGGTAAAGTTGAAAGACATACAGTAGTCTATAAGAAAACCTAAATCATAGGACTAAATTTAGAACAGCTAATAATAATTTTAAGAAAAATTAACAATAATAAACCATGAGGATAAATAAAAGGTTGTAGGCCTATTTGTTGCATTTTACTAGACAGTACAATAAATAATCTACAGTACACTACTGTATTTGTTCACTTCCTCATTTTGTTTCACTTTCTGTTCGCTTAACGCGAAATTCGGTTTACACGAAAAAAATAACTGGTCCCCGTCATTTCGTGTTAACCGATTTCCACTGTATTTATTCTCAAAATTCTTTTTTCATTCATAAATTAATTGTTTCAAATATTTTATTTGTATGCTGTTCTTACTTTTTTGGAATTTGGATAATTTTTTATTCTTAAAATTCTTTTAACTTTCTTACACCGCCTCATAATATTTCTTCAAAGAAGACTGGTTGTAAGTCCCTTTGATCCTTTTGGTAGTTATTTCACTTATGACATATGTGTTATTATGGTTACTTTTATCAATGACATAGGGGCCGTTGTAAAGTAATAATAATTTCTTCGTGATACCTTCTCTAGAACTAGGTAACTCTCTGTTCCGTATTAGCACCTTTTCTCCCTCTTGATATTGTATTGCTTTAGGTTGGATTTCATGATATTTTTCCTTCTTCTTTTCTACTTGTTCCGCTACCTTGCTGTAGAATCTTGCATTATCGAACTGGTACTCAGTGTTGGTGGGGAAATTAATAAGTTCTTCTATTGCTCGAGGTGGTGGTTTTCCATACATGATGATGTAAGGTGCTTCGTTTGTTTTTCTTACTGGTTAGTTTAATCTTTTCCTTCTTTCTTCCTTCATCAATGCTGTGTCGGTTATCTCTAACATCAGTCCCTTTTTCGCAGTAATGTTCTCATTTGGTTTACCCATGGTCCATAGGTTGATCTGCACTTGTTGTTCGGACTACTCTGGTGTTCATCATTAATTCTGTTCTGGTGATATAAGTCTCTGTTTCCTTGTACATCAACTCTTCTAATACTATATGTCTATTAGTATTCATGACTATATCAATCACTTTACCGGTTCTTTTGTAGAACAGATATTTCAATGGTACCTTTGTTATTTGTTGTTTCATTGGTGATTTAGTGTACCTTTCTAATGGTGGTATACTCCGTTTATCAATTGATTTTTTAAAGTTGTTGCCTGTGGTTTTATAGTAAGTCATTTCTAAAATTTTAATTGACCTTCTCCTATAATCTTGGACATTTATGATTTCTTCATGGTCGGTAATTGGTAGACTAAACACGTTTATTAATCCATTCTTCATCATCTCCACTCCTTCTCTTGTATTTATTATTTTCTTTCTATATATTTTTCTTATTTTCTTGGTCTTCATTTCCAAGTATTTATTATTCTCTTTGTTGTTGTTATTTTTATTCTCAGTTAATAGTATACTTTTGTATTCTGTACTTTCTATTTCCTCCCTACTATCTTCTATTTTCTTATCTACCGGTTCCTTGTTCTCATTCAATGTTTCTTTAATATCTTCAGAAACTGTGTCCAGTGGTTCAAACAATTTCTCGAAATCATTATTTAATGTTTCCTTGATCTGATCGGTTTTGTAATCTGTTTCTTCCCATCTCTGATTCATCTCCGTTTTTGTCTGCTTTGCTTCTTTACGATACGCTATTAATTGTCGTTGTATAGTTTCATTGTTACTATCGATTTTGTGGTTCAGTGTTTCTATATCTTCTTTCATTTGTCTCAAGGTTTCGCTGGTTTTCTCATTACTTCTCTCTATTTTTTCACTTATCAATTTATTCTCCTCCTTCATTTTCTGTGTTAATGTTTCATTTAATGATTCAAACTTCTTGTCTAATTCTTCCTTGTCTTCCTCTCTAGTTTTCTTTAATTCTTCATTATTTTTGTCCAATTTCTCATCCTGTTTCTTGAAATTGTCATTTATTAACTCAAATTTCTTATCTAATTCTTCCGTTCTCCGTTCTTACATCTGTTGAAACATTTCCATTAACCTATCCATCTTTGTTTCTTCTGTGGTCCTGTTTGGTTCTTTCGTCATTTTAGTTGGTTCAGTCGGGGTTAATATTTCTTCCACAACTTCCACTGATATTACCTCCCTTTCTTCCATTCTGCCGTCTTCCTCGGTCTCCTTTTCTAACATCTCTGCCTCCTTTTCAGCCTCCTTCTTGCGTTGCTTAGCCTGGTATCTTGTGTCGTGCTTTGCCCGTTCCATTTTTCTGCAGCCGCCACTAGAATCTATAGGGTTTAATTGTATAATTCTTTAATTATTCTAGCCCTACTAGTTGGCGCGCCACTTTGTAAATAGACGTTTGTGACGAGATTTAATGTCACCCGTTGTAAGCGTCAATTTGTAACACAAACGAAGTACTCCCGTATTTGCCTTTACCTTAAGCCCCACTGTTGGGATCGTCACTTTGTATAACGTCGGTTTACCGGTATGGTTAATTATTATGGATGTGTTATTTACTTTTGTAGTATTTAATAGTGTGTAGCGAGCCGTTTTATACTTTGTCTCAATACTTACTAGTCGACCGTATTTCTCGTCGCTCAGTTCAAATTTTTCTGCCTCGCCACCTGATTGGTTCACGCTGTCTGGTCGAGTCGAGTTCGTCAACTGTCGTATGTTTATTGTTTGTGTCCCAAATTCTTATATTACCCTTTTTATATGAATCAAACATACAGCAATTGAGAAATATGACAATTTATTGAACCCTTCTTTATATTAACTGGTCAATTACAGTTGATAAATGATACATATATTTATTATAATTCCGGCGTTTACAAGTTGCTCGGTTGGCAGCGTCTGGTTAGATCAGTTCATACGTAAAATGCCACAAAGGCGTACATGGTTTGTTTTTTATAAAATAGTAATTTTTTCTCAGGGAATAAGTTCTTTGGACTACAGAAGTTGGATTACAGACTAATAAATGCACATTGTAGCATGACAGATAATCCACACAAATACATTACTCAATGATCATTAATAAAGCTCTAATATATGGAATATCCAGATGAGAATTAATTAAAATGCACTGTTTAATAATATATTCACAAGAAAGGTTGAATAAAGAAAATTTCTGCAAACAATATAATATAATACAAATTTAAAAACCCAGAAGACTAAAAATGATAATAACAAAATTACCCAGGTAAGATAGAAGCAGGCAATTAATATACCCCGTCAAAGAAACCAGACCAGAAAAAACAAAGTTACTGAAGAAAGAAGAACTAATTAAAACTACTATTACTGAAGAATGAAGAAAGAAGAACAATCAAAGATACAGAAGACAGAAGAAAGAAGAACTAATTAAAACTACTATTACTGAAGAATGAAGAAAGAAGAACAATCAAAGATACAGAAGACAGAAGAAAGAAGAATAATTAAAACTACTATTACTGAAGAAAGAAGAACTAATTAAAACTACTACTACAGAACTAGAGAAGAAAGAAGAACAATCAAAGATACAGAAGACAGAAGAAAGAAGAATAATTAAAACTACTATTACTGAAGAAAGAAGAACAATCAAAGATACAGAAGACAGAAGAAGGAAGAATAATTAAAACTACTACTACCGAAGACAGAAGAAAGAAGAATAATTAGAACTAAAGAAGAAAGAAGAATAATTAAAACTACTATTACTGAAGAATGAAGAAAGAAGAACAATCAAAGATACAGAAGACAGAAGAAAGAAGAACTAATTAAAACTACTATTACTGAAGAATGAAGAAAGAAGAACAATCAAAGATACAGAAGACAGAAGAAAGAAGAATAATTAAAACTACTATTACTGAAGACCGAAGAAAGAAGAACAATCAAAGTTACTGAAGAAAGAAGAACTAATTAAAACTACTATTACTGAAGAATGAAGAAAGAAGAACAATCAAAGATACAGAAGACAGAAGAAAGAAGAATAATTAAAACTACTATTACTGAAGAAAGAAGAACAAACTAAATCTACTGAAGAAAGAAGAAGGAAGACTAATTAAAACTACTACTACTGAAGAATGAAGAAAGAAGAACAATCAAAGATACAGAAGACAGAAGAAAGAAGAACTAATTAAAACTACTATTACTGAAGAATGAAGAAAGAAGAACAATCAAAGATACAGAAGACAGAAGAAAGAAGAATAATTAAAACTACTATTACTGAAGAAAGAAGAACTAATTAAAACTACTATTACTGAAGAATGAAGAAAGAAGAACAATCAAAGATACAGAAGACAGAAGAAAGAAGAATAATTAAAACTACTATTACTGAAGAAAGAAGAACAAATTAAATCTACTGAAGAAAGAAGAAGGAAGACTAATTAAAACTACTACTACTGAAGAAGGAAGAATAAAGAAGAACCAAACTCAAAGAAGAAAGAAGAATAATAAAAATAAGAACTACAGAAGAAGGAAGAAGGAAGGATAATCCAAAACTACAGAAGAAGGAAGAATAACCAAACTCAAGAAGAAAGAAGAATAATTAAGACGACCCATATAAAACAAAAACTCCATAGGGAAAGAACCCCCAAAAAACCCCAAAATCAATGAATGCCCAAAAAAGAAAGTATAACACATTAAAAAACCATATCACTGTAAAACTGACAAAAAACTAAAAGTGTTAGCTGTAGTAAATATTAGTGCATTCAAAAAGTTATTGTGTAATGTGCATAAACAAATCTTCACAGTTCCCCCATGGTTGAATATTTCATATTAAAAACTAGAAAAAGACTAGTAAATATAGTAATAATTTACCATGGAAAGGTGTAAGTGATCAAATTATAACTAATAAACTTTAAGAAAGGTGCATGAGTAGCAGTACAAAGTAACAAACTTTAAGTTTTGTGAACAGTGCCTACTTTGATAATGAAGTAGTAATTTTACTAATAAAAAGCTACTAAAACTGTATGAACATTCCATAGAATGGAATATAACTTAGATAGCCAGGGTTATACTTTAAGAGGGAGCATAAATCTTATAAAATGGGGAATTACAGAACTAACTGTTTATGATGGAGTAGTAGAAGGTATTAACAATTATATATGGATCCAAATGTGGGGTTCTAATTAAATATAGCATTTAGATAAGTAAGAGTTAGTCATAAGAGATATTAGTATTATAATTGTTATTTTATTGTTCATGTTAATTTAGGAATGCATTATCTAAAATTAGATATCATTCCAATGTGGTAGAAATACTTTTTATTATGTTATTAGGTGATATACCAAAACAATGTTATTAAGAACACCAGTTTTATACATCTGGGTGTTATATTTTAATTGTATAATCTATAATTACTGTTATGCCAGATCAGAGAACTAATTTTTAATCAAATATATCAGAGTCAGAAGTCAGAGAAGGAAATAAAATAATTACATTAGTAAAACATTCTGCAAATAGCCACAATTCAAATCTAGGCAATATAATAAAGTTAAAATGCAGAATAATTAATAAACCTAATCTTATAAACCAGTCAAACTGACAATATTTAGGCAAGATACACCCAACATATTAAATACTATGTAAATAAGGCTTTCTAAAGATATGGTCATTCTATGAGTAAAATTATTTATTTGTATAATGAAATACCATTTGAAACTGAAATAGGTTCACTAACTTTATCAGAAGGGGAATCATATACAACTGAATTATATGAAAAAACCATCATTAATATACTAAATTGCAATAAAATAAGTGAGAATTGATAATTATACAAATTTCAGATTTCATAGAATAATAATTATATTAGTTAAAATGGCTATTATTTACATAGAAGACAGGGAAGTATAATTTTAGGCCTACCTCCCAAAAAATTATAAGAAATAATTTTCAGATAAAACTTTGTAATACTAACTTAATTACTATCAAAATAAGTAGAAGAGAATAGTGAAAACGAATATGTATTTTATATTTCAAACAGTTAAGTAATAACGAATTTACTTTATAAGCATAGTGCACGAAATTAAAGTGTGTCAGAAGTTATGGCAATTTTAAACAATGTCTTTTTAATATTAAATTGGCTAAGACGTTTCGGATGACGAAGGAAATCCAGGCAGTTCATTATTATACATTGAAGAGCACACTTGACGTGAATATTTTATAAAACCCAACCTTAATGGCGATTACGTATAACTAAAGTTCGGAATCAGTTTTTGTGTAAAAATTAAATTTTAAACTATTCTAATCATTGTGAAGTGGTGAAGTTGCCCTATGAACTACATAACACCTATAAACAGCATCACATATCACTATTTAAACGAAATAACACTGGAATCACACCAAATACCAAGTGAATATTCGAGGTTAAACGGACACACATAAACACCAATTGATCTACTTATTTAACAACATTTTTACACCCAGTGACTTTTCCATCTTACTCCAGTGACATTAAACTATACCCAAGAAGAGATTAAACGATTACGAAGAGGATTTAATCGCAGAAGGAACATATTTATTCCACAAGTACTGTGTCAATGTTAGAAGGTGAAATCCACGCATGCGCCAGGCGGCCATTTTGACTCAATCTCGTCATCTCAACTCGACAACTATTTGCTGAACTGGGGTGAATAAAAATTATATATAAACTTTTATTATTAATAACTATCATTATATTGTTTAATTTTAATACATTTTTAGAATTGTAAATGTTATACTTTCTGACCCTGACATTCTCTGGCTTTTTTATAAATAACCGTTAAAAGAACCTATATGTGTATAATACCAATATAAAAGTCATAGATCGACCGGACCTGAGTGAGTCGATACGGCATTATAACATTGTTTTCAATTAAGCAAATTCATTATTTTGTTGAATAAACGCTTGTTATCTAGTGAATTGAATTTGATTTCTTTAATAAAGGAATATAACCATTAATTAATAAAGAAAACTCGACAACCTTTAAAGGCAATATATGCGAATTACAACCTTTTAAGAGGAAGAAGAAGAGAGCTGTTCGCGCCTAATTCAAAGTGGATTGTTTTTTTTAATAAATTTAACGAAGGGAAGATCATTACTAGAAGACACACCATACCATACTATTTATAATTACAATCAATAATCTCAATTTATTACTAAATTTTAAGAATATAAACACCTCGAAAACAATTATTTCAGAATTATAAAATTATATCACATTTCAAATTGCTACAACAACAACATACACCAAGAACATTTGATAACAGCATTATTTAGGAACATTACCAAATCGACGTCTCCCGGAGCGGAACGTCATTACTACACCTACGCACCATAAAAGTCAACCTGGGTAATATTATACCAGAACACCATTACAATTACAATTATATATTACCAAAGTGAAGACCAGCAGAGAGAGCCGAATGAAGACTAGAAGACATCATCTATATTACTACACACAATAGTGAGAGTACAATTCTCATACAAATACACATATTTTTATATTTGTATATTTTGTAATTTACATTTATATTACAACATAAATGATAATATTCCTTATATCTAATACACAATAGTTGATATTTTAAAACATGAAAAGTAAGTTTATTGGCAATGAGAAATAGTGCATGCTTGGTTAAGTTCTTGTTAACAAGTTACGTTTTCAAAATTATTTTAATATAAAATCAAAATTCAGTGATTGATATATTTTATCGAAAGTGATTTTATAATCAAGTTCAGTTCAAAAGTTAATTTTGTGTTCTGTGAAGTGAAAATAAGATAGTTCGTTTACTATGGGTAATTGAAAGTTTAAGTTTGGGATGAAGTATTTAATTTATACTCATCGATTCCTGGACGTAGCTTCTCTTGCGAACCTCTTCTTCTTCTGGAACACGTCTAAGAGTCCTTTCTTCTTTGGATTAGCTGAGATTCCCATTCAAATGGTTGAAATCCAATGTCCAGCTTCCATCAGTTCTTGTAGATGATCTTCTTCTTCAGGTTGAGTTAGGTCCCATCAGTTCTTCCTCCAGAATTGATCGGGTATTAAATTAATTTACTTCCTTCCAAGTTTGGCCATGATATTTGTTGCATAAATGTTTTAATTACTGGTCATCTCATCAATGGTCTAGTTAAATATTCTTCTTGCACTTCTTCTTTTAAAATTTTGAAAAATTAAAAGCTTTTAAAATTAATTTGGATCCGAGGGCTTCATACATCCACCCTCTATGCTGGTCAATAATGACGTAATTAGATTTCAACGGTCACCTATGTAACAAGCATGAGTTGCCATAGTTACCCTTCAAATTATACTAGTTCTCATTGGTCAACATCTTATAACATTGTTATAATCTAACGTTTTATTTATGTTCAAATATGTAAAAAGCCTTTAAATTATGATTACTTCCTTATGCTAGTATTACTATTAATTATACTAACACCATTGTTCTGCTTTTTTACTAAAGATTATTTTGATATCCCTCATGGTTACTTTTGATTAGTTAATAACATTTTTCTTATTTTCTTATTGATATTTCTTTTGTAATTATTTTTAAACTGAATAATATTTATACATTTTTATATCTGATACACTTACTTAATTACTTAAACATTTTATATACTCTAACTGACCCTTGGTTATTGTTTTCTTTTTAAACTTATAAAATTCTCTCCTTCATGCTAGGCCTAAAACATAGGTTTCACAATACTCCTATTCCACCTTCTTTATGATTCATAAACTTTATTTATTGGTTCATTGAACATCTTTTTTATAGAAACAGATAAACAAAAAAACATTGGTGCTCTTAACAACACACCTTTTATTATTAAAATATTTCTTACCAGGTTCAAGCCTGAAATTAAACTTCTAACTGTTATTGGTTTCTTACTTCTATCTTATCTACCTTCTAAGTTAATTAATTCTATGGTTTTTTACAATAATAAAACTCTTATAATAATAATTTTTAACAGTACCTTACACAATATCACTCACTTACAAATTCCTTCACTAAAATATAGTGTCTGCTTCTCCTATCTTCCACTCTAATAATTTAACTTTTACCTTATTTTTTGTAATTCTTACTTACTATCACTTAGATTAATAATGGTACAATTAGTTTCATACTTTTTAGATAATATTCTATTAAAGATTGTTTTGCTATATTACTATAGTCTGCTTCTAATTGTATTGTACACTATTTGCACTCACACTGCACTTTTCTTTCACATGAGGTTTCTTTTATTTATCATCACTTTCACTTTTGTACTATGTTATTTACATAGATTGTTATCACTTATTTCTATTTATTTATTTATACCCTTCACTTGATATTTCACATATTGTTTGTTTATTTAGTTTAGTATCACAGTGTGGTTATTGGTAATTGATATTTGTTTTATTTTCATTTCACATTGGTCACCTTTGGTTTTGAATGATTGTCTTTATTCAGCTCAATTATAACTTACTTGTTGTTGACTAGTTTATTATTTAATAGGGTATTATTTATTTCTAACTTCCTATCTTATATTTATAAATTCATGTTTCTTTGCTTTTCATTTAACATACATAATATCTCTAGTTTATTTTTAAAGTTTATATATTTGACATCTTATTTATGCCCTATCTGTTTTAGGGCATTTACTTTACATATTATTTGTTAGTTACATCTTGGGGTTACAATGATCATGGCCATACTTTGGGTCACTTCTTGGTTTCTCGTTCCTTCCTTCTTGTTTCTATTTTCTTGTTTTCTCCAATCTATTGGGTCAAGTCATAGTCAGTTTCTTAGTCAATTGTTATTTCGTAGTTGGGTCATTAATCTTCACGTTATAAGTTTTTTAACATTTCTTCCTACCTTCAGCTTTTTCTTCTATTAATCATTAGTGGTATTTTGCGCTATCTTATGTCATGTTACATAATGCATCACCGCCAAAATTGATTATTTCAAAAAATAAAGATTGTTTTTCTGAAATCATCAACATAGTTTATTAAATCAAGTTGTTATTATTATGGAATTCATCCATCGTTATCTTCTTCTTTAGTTTATCTTTATTAATTCATGGTTCATGATACTGGAAATGATATTATTCTCCTCCTTTACTCTTTTATTATGAGTGTTATCCCTTGTATGTTTTATCTCCCTAAAATTTCTTCTCTTCCATTCATATAAATTGGTACTAGCCAGAGGGCACGTGTGGCTCTATTACTCTGCTATCCATTTATACACACTTTGAGTTCAGATGTCATACCTAACTGCTCAATAAAATCAAATGATTGTTGGATGTATCTCAACATAAAATCATCATATAATACTACTAATAATAATAATAGTCGCTATTTTCGACTCATATAATATAAATATAATAAAACACTCTTGGGGTTACTTATTCTGTTTTTTCTTCATATCATGACCTTCTCTTCTCATTGATTTATTTGGATTCCTTCTCTATGTCTGTGGCGATGTCCTTAACATATTTTTGTATTGTTTCTTTGATTTTCTTCATATGATAGTTATTTTGTTTGTTATCATTTATCTTCTCATTTATAATTAATATTAGCATTGTAGCTGTTTTCTGGTTTACTTATACATTTTTCATCATTGACAGTCTGTTTAGTATGTCATTGTCATTCTTTATTTGACTGTCTTGTTGGTTCTTTTTTAGAATGTTAATTCTTTATGATCCCCTTTTGCAATACGGTTATTTAATGATGTTAAGTAATATCATCACTTTTGTTAAATGTTTGTTAAATATTAGTGAAATTTTATTTCAGTTTTTCATGATACTTCATTATAAAATTTTTTTTCCAAAATTAACTTGTTTCACTTAATTAGTTTCACTCACTTGGTTGTAAGTTGTTCTTACTTATATTTTTTGAATTTTGGTAATTACAGTGGAAATCGTTTAACGCGAAAACGGTTACCACAAAATATCGGTTAACACGAAATACCACTCGGGTACCGATCGCCGTTTGTTATGTACAGTGTATTATTTGTACGGTTAACACGAAAGGTTTACCTGAAAAATATCGGTTAACACGAAAACTTTTTGTTAAAAATAATTTTTTTTGGCTGGCTTTTAAGTAACTACATACAAAATAAAGCCACACAAGTACGCCCAAAAGCTTGTTTTCGATGTAACGGAATCCATTCTTCATCTCTCAAAGAGAAAGAGCAGGTAGTGACCATAGTTTGTTTTGTCTACCTGTTTTGTTTTGTCTTCAGTACCAAGTTCTATTTACAGTACGTACTGTATACAGTGTACCGTTGTTTACGAGAAACCATAGCCTCTCCTTCAGCACCAAATGTGTTGTTCATTGACCGCAAATCAACCGTTATCGCTTACATTAACTACCTACTCTATAGGGTGTGGTGAGTTCAGTTCAGTTTTATTCTGTGCGTGTACAGCGGTGGTAAAGTTTGCGGTACGGTACCGATAACATTTTATTGTAAAAAATTTACTCAGTTGTGAGGATTAACTGTTTACTTTTTTACTGTACAAACTTCTTAGTCTTTTACAGCCAGTTAAGTGACGTTAAGCGTGTGACGTGTACGTGTTAAGTGAAGTTAAGCTTTCGTAAATTTCGTTTTTGCAGTCCGGAAGTAAAATGGAGAAGAAAGTGCGTAAACAAAGTGCCCTCTCTTTAGAAAAAAAGTTGAACTCCTCCAAGCTGTTAATGAGGGTATTCGAACTAAAACAGAAATCTGTAAAACATTCGGTATACCAAACTCGACATTATCCACGATCATAAAAAATAGAGATAAAACTTTAGAACTGTATGAGTCGGGCAAGTTTGAACCAGGCAGAAAACGTTTCCGTAAGGCAAACCACGAAAACTTAGAGGCTGCTCTTCTTGTTTGGTTTAAGCAAGCAAGATCACAAGATGCTCCTATTTCTGGACCACTACTGATGGAGAAAGCAAACGTTTTTGCTGAACAGATGAACTTAAATTTCACTGCAAATCCTGGCCGGCTAGAAAGGTTTAAAAAACGAAATGGCATAACCTTTAAAAACATCTGTGGCGAATCAAGACAGGTGTCACAAGAAATGACATCATCGTGCCTGCAATTTTAAAAGACTATCCACGTAAGGATATTTTCAACGCCGATGAAACAGGACTATTTTTCCGTTGTATGCCCGATAAAACACTTTCATTCAAAGGGGAGCAGTGCTCTGGTGGTAAAAAGTCCAAAGAGAGAGTGACAGTAATGGTAGGTTGCAATGCTGATGGGTCAGAAAAACTTCCGTTACTTGTTATAGGAAAAAGTTTAAAGCCGCGCTGTTTTAAAAATGTTAAAAAGTTGCCAGTAGAATATAGAGCTAACAAACAAGCGTGGATGACGTCTACAATTTTTACCGAATGGCTGGTTTCGTTAGAAAAACATTTCACTTCTCAGAAGAGGAAAATTGTGTTAATTATTGACAACTGTCCTGCCCACCCATGTGACCTAAAATTGATGGCAATTAAACTTGTTTTTCTACCACCGAACATGACTAGTGTCCTACAACCTTGTGATCAAGGTATTATTCAAAATTTAAAATTTCAGAACAGAAAGTTACTTCTGCGGAAATACTTGGCCACTATTGACGGGAAAAAAGATTTCTGTGTAAATGTTCTGGATGCTTGTAACTTGTTAAGAACAGCGTGGAACCTCGTGACGCCTACAACAATTCAAAATTGTTTCGCTCATGCTCGATTCATTTTGAATTCAGAAACTGAACAATCCGAAGAAAATGAAATTGATCCTACACTATCTGAAATGTTTAATCGTGTGTCATCTGTATTAAATGTTTCAATTTCTCTAAATGAGTACGTGACTGTCGACGAGAACGCAACTACGGCTCCCGTATTAACAGATACCGATATCGTGGAAACAGTGCAAGTTGACAACTGTGAAGGTGATGATAGTGACGACGAACTTGACACGGAAAATGATAGTAAAAATGTTCCTACCGCTACCGATATGCTTTCGTTGCTGAGCCGTGTTCGTCGATATTTTGAAGCCAACTCGGAAGGTGAAATGTTTGAACACGTCGATAAATTAGAACAATTTGTTGAAAATAAAATAGTGCAAAATTGTGTGCAAAAGAAAATAACGGATTATTTTAAATAAAGATAAACACGAAAACTACGGTAAAGTTGAAAGACATACAGTAGTCTATAAGAAAACCTAAATCATAGGACTAAATTTAGAACAGCTAATAATAATTTTAAGAAAAATTAACAATAATAAACCATGAGGATAAATAAAAGGTTGTAGGCCTATTTGTTGCATTTTACTAGACAGTACAATAAATAATCTACAGTACACTACTGTATTTGTTCACTTCCTCATTTTGTTTCACTTTTTGTTCGCTTAACGCGAAATTCGGTTTACACGAAAAAAATAACTGGTCCCCGTCATTTCGTGTTAACCGATTTCCACTGTATTTATTCTCAAAATTCTTTTTTCATTCATAAATTAATTGTTTCAAATATTTTATTTGTAAGCTGTTCTTACTTTTTTGGAATTTGGATAATTTTTTATTCTTAAAATTCTTTTACTTTCTTACACCGCCTCATAATATTTCTTCAAAGAAGACTGGTTGTACGTCCCTTTGATCCTTTTGGTAGTTATTTCACTTATGACATATGTGTTATTATGGTTACTTTTATCAATGACATAGGGGCCGTTGTAAAGTAATAATAATTTCTTCGTGATACCTTCTCTAGAACTAGGTAACTCTCTGTTCCGTATTAGCACCTTTTCTCCCTCTTGATATTGTATTGCTTTAGGTTGGATTTCATGATATTTTTCCTTCTTCTTTTCTACTTGTTCTGCTACCTTGCTGTAGAATCTTGCATTATCGAACTGGTACTCAGTGTTGGTGGGGAAATTAATAAGTTCTTCTATTGCTCGAGGTGGTGGTTTTCCATACATGATGATGTAAGGTGCTTCGTTTGTTTTTCTTACTGGTTAGTTTAATCTTTTCCTTCTTTCTTCCTTCATCAATGCTGTGTCGGTTATCTCTAACATCAGTCCCTTTTTTGCAGTAATGTTCTCATTTGGTTTACCCATGGTCCATAGGTTGATCTGCACTTGTTGTTCGGACTACTCTGGTGTTCATCATTAATTCTGTTCTGGTGATATAAGTCTCTGTTTCCTTGTACATCAACTCTTCTAATACTATATGTCTATTAGTATTCATGACTATATCAATCACTTTACCGGTTCTTTTGTAGAACAGATATTTCAATGGTACCTTTGTTATTTGTTGTTTCATTGGTGATTTAGTGTACCTTTCTAATGGTGGTATACTCCGTTTATCAATTGATTTTTTAAAGTTGTTGCCTGTGGTTTTATAGTAAGTCATTTCTAAAATTTTAATTGACCTTCTCCTATAATCTTGGACATTTATGATTTCTTCATGGTCGGTAATTGGTAGACTAAACACGTTTATTAATCCATTCTTCATCATCTCCACTCCTTCTCTTGTATTTATTATTTTCTTTCTATATATTTTTCTTATTTTCTTGGTCTTCATTTCCAAGTATTTATTATTCTCTTTGTTGTTGTTATTTTTATTCTCAGTTAATAGTATACTTTTGTATTCTGTACTTTCTATTTCCTCCCTACTATCTTCTATTTTCTTATCTACCGGTTCCTTGTTCTCATTCAATGTTTCTTTAATATCTTCAGAAACTGTGTCCAGTGGTTCAAACAATTTCTCGAAATCATTATTTAATGTTTCCTTGATCTGATCGGTTTTGTAATCTGTTTCTTCCCATCTCTGATTCATCTCCGTTTTTGTCTGCTTTGCTTCTTTACGATACGCTATTAATTGTCGTTGTATAGTTTCATTGTTACTATCGATTTTGTGGTTCAGTGTTTCTATATCTTCTTTCATTTGTCTCAAGGTTTCGCTGGTTTTCTCATTACTTCTCTCTATTTTTTCACTTATCAATTTATTCTCCTCCTTCATTTTCTGTGTTAATGTTTCATTTAATGATTCAAACTTCTTGTCTAATTCTTCCTTGTCTTCCTCTCTAGTTTTCTTTAATTCTTCATTATTTTTGTCCAATTTCTCATCCTGTTTCTTGAAATTGTCATTTATTAACTCAAATTTCTTATCTAATTCTTCCGTTCTCCGTTCTTACATCTGTTGAAACATTTCCATTAACCTATCCATCTTTGTTTCTTCTGTGGTCCTGTTTGGTTCTTTCGTCGTTTTAGTTGGTTCGGTCGGGGTTAATATTTCTTCCACAACTTCCACTGATATTACCTCCCTTTCTTCCATTCTGCCGTCTTCCTCGGTCTCCTTTTCTAACATCTCTGCTTCCTTTTCAGCCTCCTTCTCGCGTTGCTTAGCCTGGTATCTTGTGTCGTGCTTTGCCCATTCCATTTTTCTGCAGCCGCCGCTAGAATCTATAGGGTTTAATTGTATAATTCTTTAATTATTCTAGCCCTACTAGTTGGCGCGCCACTTTGTAAATAGACGTTTGTGACGAGATTTAATGTCACCCGTTGTAAGCGTCAATTTGTAACACAAACGAAGTACTCCCGTATTTGCCTTTACCTTAAGCCCCACTGTTGGGATCGTCACTTTGTATAACGTCCGTTTACCGGTATGGTTAATTATTATGGATGTGTTATTTACTTTTGTAGTATTTAATAGTGTGTAGCGAGCCGTTTTATACTGTGTCTCAATACTTACTAGTCGACCGTATTTCTCGTCGCTCAGTTCAAATTTTTCTGCCTCGCCACCTGATTGGTTCACGCTGTCTGGTCGAGTCGAGTTCGTCAACTGTCGTATGTTTATTGTTTGTATCCCAAATTCTTATATTACCCTTTTTATATGAATCAAACATACAGCAATTGAGAAATATGACAATTTATTGAACCCTTCTTTATATTAACTGGTCAATTACAGTTGATAAATGATACATATATTTATTATAATTCCGGCGTTTACAAGTTGCTCGGTTGGCAGCGTCTGGTTAGATCAGTTCATACGTAAAATGCCACAAAGGCGTACATGGTTTGTTTTTTATAAAATAGTAATTTTTTCTCAGGGAATAAGTTCTTTGGACTACAGAAGTTGGATTACAGACTAATAAATGCACATAAATGATAATATTCCTTATATCTAATACACAATAGTTGATATTTTAAAACATGAAAAGTAAGTTTATTGGCAATGAGAAATAGTGCATGCTTGGTTAAGTTCTTGTTAACAAGTTACGTTTTCCAAATTATTTTAATATAAAATCAAAATTCAGTGATTGATATATTTTATCGAAAGTGATTTTATAATCAAGTTCAGTTCAAAAGTTAATTTTGTGATCTGTGAAGTGAAAATAAGATAGTTCGTTTACTATGGGTAATTGAAAGTTTAAGTTTGGGATGAAGTATTTAATTTATACTCATCGATTCCTGGACGTAGCTTCTCTTGCGAACCTCTTCTTCTTCTGGAACACGTCTAAGAGTCCTTTCTTCTTTGGATTAGCTGAGATTCCCATTCAAATGGTTGAAATCCAATGTCCAGCTTCCATCAGTTCTTGTAGATGATCTTCTTCTTCAGGTTGAGTTAGGTCCCATCAGTTCTTCCTCCAGAATTGATCGGGTATTAAATTAATTTACTTCCTTCCAAGTTTGGCCATGATATTTGTTGCATAAATGTTTTAATTACTGGTCATCTCATCAATGGTTTAGTTAAATATTCTTCTTGCACTTCTTCTTTCAAAATTTTGAAAAATTTAAAGCTTTTAAAATTAATTTGGATCCGAGGGCTTCATACATCCACCCTCTATGCTGGTCAATAATGACGTAATTAGATTTCAATGGTCACCTATGTAACAAGCATGAGTTGCCATAGTTACCCTTCAAATTATACTAGTTCTCATTGGTCAACATCTTATAACATTGTTATAATCTAACGTTTTATTTATGTTCAAATATGTAAAAAGCCTTTAAATTATGATTACTTCCTTATGCTAGTATTACTATTAATTATACTAACACCATTGTTCTGCTTTTTTACTAAAGATTATTTTGATATCCCTCATGGTTACTTTTGATTAGTTAATAACATTTTTCTTATTTTCTTATTGATATTTCTTTTGTAATTATTTTTAAACTGAATAATATTTATACATTTTTATATCTGATACACTTACCTAATTACTTAAACATTTTATATACTCTAACTGACCCTTGGTTATTGTTTTCTTTTTAAACTTATAAAATTCTCTCCTTCATGCTAGGCCTAAAACATAGGTTTCACAATACTCCTATTCCACCTTCTTTATGATTCATAAACTTTATTTATTGGTTCATTGAACATCTTTTTTATAGAAACAGATAAACAAAAAAACATTGGTGCTCTTAACAACACACCTTTTATTATTAAAATATTTCTTACCAGGTTCAAGCCTGAAATTAAACTTCTAACTGTTATTGGTTTCTTACTTCTATCTTACCTACCTTCTAAGTTAATTAATTCTATGGTTTTTTACAATAATAAAACTCTTATAATAATAATTTTTAACAGTACCTTACACAATATCACTCACTTACAAATTCCTTCACTAAAATATAGTGTCTGCTTCTCCTATCTTCCACTCTAATAATTTAACTTTTACCTTATTTTTTGTAATTCTTACGTACTATCACTTAGATTAATAATGGTACAATTAGTTTCATACTTTTTAGATAATATTCTATTAAAGATTGTTTTGCTATATTACTATAGTCTGCTTCTTATTGTATTGTACACTATTTGCACTCACACTGCACTTTTCTTTCACATGAGGTTTCTTTTATTTATCATCACTTTCACTTTTGTACTATGTTATTTACATAGATTGTTATCACTTATTTCTATTTATTTATTTATACCCTTCACTTGATATTTCACATATTGTTTGTTTATTTAGTTTAGTATCACAGTGTGGTTATTGGTCATTGATATTTGTTTTATTTTCATTTCACATTGGTCACCTTTGGTTTTGAATGATTGTCTTTATTCAGCTCAATTATAACTTACTTGTTGTTGACTAGTTTATTATTTAATAGGGTATTATTTATTTCTAACTTCGTATCTTATATTTATAAATTCATGTTTCTTTGCTTTTCATTTAACATACATAATATCTCTAGTTTATTTTTAAAGTTTATATATTTGACATCTTATTTATGCCCTATCTGTTTTAGGGCATTTACTTTACATATTATTTGTTAGTTACATCTTGGGGTTACAATGATCATGGCCATACTTTGGGTCACTTCTTGGTTTCTCGTTCCTTCCTTCTTGTTTCTATTTTCTTGTTTTCTCCAATCTATTGGGTCAAGTCATAGTCAGTTTCTTAGTCAATTGTTATTTCGTAGTTGGGTCATTAATCTTCACGTTATAAGTTTTTTAACATTTCTTCCTACCTTCAGCTTTTTCTTTTATTAATCATTAGTGGTATTTTGCGCTATCTTATGTCATGTTACATAATGCATCACCGCCAAAATTGATTATTTCAAAAAAATAAAGATTGTTTTTCTGAAATCATCAACATAGTTTATTAAATCAAGTTGTTATTATTATGGAATTCATCCATCTTTATCTTCTTCTTTAGTTTATCTTTATTAATTCATGGTTCATGATACTGGAAATGATATTATTCTCCTCCTTTACTCTTTTATTATGAGTGTTATCCCTTGTATGTTTTATCTCCCTAAAATTTCTTCTCTTCCATTCATATAAATTGGTACTAGCCAGAGGGCACGTGTGGCTCTATTACTCTGCTATCCATTTATACACACTTTGAGTTCAGATGTCATGCCTATCTGCTCAATAAAATCAAATGATTGTTGGATGTATCTCAACATAAAATCATCATCTAATACTACTAATAATAATAATAGTCGCTATTTTCGACTCATATAATATAAATATAATAAAACACTCTTGGGGTTACTTATTCTGTTTTTTCTTCATATCATGACCTTCTCTTCTCATTGATTTATTTGGATTCCTTCTCTATGTCTGTGGCGATGTCCTTAACATATTTTTGTATTGTTTCTTTGATTTTCTTCATATGATAGTTATTTTGTTTTGTTATCATTTATCTTCTCATTTATAATTAATATTAGCATTGTAGCTGTTTTCTGGTTTACTTATACATTTTTCATCATTGACAGTCTGTTTAGTATGTCATTGTCATTCTTTATTTGACTTTCTTGTTGGTTCTTTTTTAGAATGTTAATTCTTTATGATCCCCTTTTGCAATACGGTTATTTAATGATGTTAAGTAATATCATCACTTTTGTTAAATGTTTGTTAAATATTAGTGAAATTTTATTTCAGTTTTTCATGATACTTCATTATAAAATTTTTTTCCAAAATTAACTTGTTTCACTTAATTAGTTTCACTCACTTGGTTGTAAGTTGTTCTTACTTATATTTTTTGAATTTTGGTAATTACAGTGGAAATCGTTTAACGCGAAAACGGTTACCACAAAATATCGGTTAACACGAAATACCACTCGGGTACCGATCGCCGTTTGTTATGTACAGTGTATTATTTGTACGGTTAACTCGAAAGGTTTACCTGAAAAATATCGGTTAACACGAAAACTTTTTGTTAAAAATAATTTTTTTTTGGCTGGCTTTTAAGTAACTACATACAAAATAAAGCCACACAAGTACGCCCAAAAGCTTGTTTTCGATGTAACGGAATCCATTCTTCATCTCTCAAAGAGAAAGAGCAGGTAGTGACCATAGTTTGTTTTGTCTACCTGTTTTGTTTTGTCTTCAGTACCAAGTTCTATTTACAGTACGTACTGTATACAGTATACCGTTGTTTACGAGAAACCATAGCCTCTCCTTCAGCACCAAATGTGTTGTTCATTGACCGCAAATCAACCGTTATCGCTTACATTAACTACCTACTCTATAGGGTGTGGTGAGTTCAGTTCAGTTTTATTCTGTGCGTGTACAGCGGTGGTAAAGTTTGCGGTACGGTACCGATAACATTTTATTGTAAAAAATTTACTCAGTTGTGAGGATTAACTGTTTACTTTTTTACTGTACAAACTTCTTAGTCTTTTACAGCCAGTTAAGTGACGTTAAGCGTGTAACGTGTACGTGTTAAGTGACGTTAAGCTTTCGTAAATTTCGTTTTTGCAGTCCGGAAGTAAAATGGAGAAGAAAGTGCGTAAACAAAGTGCCCTCTCTTTAGAAAAAAAAGTTGAACTCCTCCAAGCTGTTAATGAGGGTATTCGAACTAAAACAGAAATCTGTAAAACATTCGGTATACCAAACTCGACGTTATCCACGATTATAAAAAATAGAGATAAAACTTTAGAACTGTATGAGTCGGGCAAGTTTGAACCAGGCAGAAAACGTTTCCGTAAGGCAAACCACGAAAACTTAGAGGCTGCTCTTCTTGTTTGGTTTAAGCAAGCAAGATCACAAGATGCTCCTATTTCTGGACCACTACTGATGGAGAAAGCAAACGTTTTTGCTGAACAGATGAACTTAAATTTCACTGCAAATCCTGGCCGGCTAGAAAGGTTTAAAAAACGAAATGGCATAACCTTTAAAAACATCTGTGGCGAATCAAGACAGGTGTCACAAGAAATGACATCATCGTGGTTGCAATCATCGTGCCTGCAATTTTAAAAGACTATCCACGTAAGGATATTTTCAACGCCGATGAAACAGGACTATTTTTCCGTTGTATGCCCGATAAAACACTTTCATTCAAAGGGGAGCAGTGCTCTGGTGGTAAAAAGTCCAAAGAGAGAGTGACAGTGATGGTAGGTTGCAATGCTGATGGGTCAGAAAAACTTCCGTTACTTGTTATAGGAAAAAGTTTAAAGCCGCGCTGTTTTAAAAATGTTAAAAAGTTGCCAGTAGAATATAGAGCTAACAAACAAGCGTGGATGACGTCTACAATTTTTACCGAATGGCTGGTTTCGTTAGAAAAACATTTCACTTCTCAGAAGAGGAAAATTGTGTTAATTATTGACAACTGTCCTGCCCACCCATGTGACCTAAAATTGATGGCAATTAAACTTGTTTTTCTACCACCGAACACGACTAGTGTCCTACAACCTTGTGATCAAGGTATTATTCAAAATTTAAAATTTCAGAACAGAACGTTACTTCTGCGGAAATACTTGGCCACTATTGACGGGAAAAAAGATTTCTGTGTAAATGTTCTGGATGCTTGTAACTTGTTAAGAACAGCGTGGAACCTCGTGACGCCTACAACAATTCAAAATTGTTTCGCTCATGCTCGATTCATTTTGAATTCAGAAACTGAACAATCCGAAGAAAATGAAATTGATCCTACACTATCTGAAATGTTTAATCGTGTGTCATCTGTATTAAATGTTTCAATTTCTCTAAATGAGTACGTGACTGTCGACGAGAACGCAACTACGGCTCCCGTATTAACAGATACCGATATCGTGGAAACAGTGCAAGTTGACAACTGTGAAGGTGATGATAGTGACGACGAACTTGACACGGAAAATGATAGTAAAAATGTTCCTACCGCTACCGATATGCTTTCGTTGCTGAGCCGTGTTCGTCGATATTTTGAAGCCAACTCGGAAGGTGAAATGTTTGAACACGTCGATAAATTAGAACAATTTGTTGAAAATAAAATAGTGCAAAATTGTGTGCAAAAGAAAATAACGGATTATTTTAAATAAAGATAAACACGAAAACTACGGTAAAGTTGAAAGACATACAGTAGTCTATAAGAAAACCTAAATCATAGGACTAAATTTAGAACAGCTAATAATAATTTTAAGAAAAATTAACAATAATAAACCATGAGGATAAATAAAAGGTTGTAGGCCTATTTGTTGCATTTTACTAGACAGTACAATAAATAATCTACAGTACACTACTGTATTTGTTCACTTCCTCATTTTGTTTCACTTTTTGTTCGCTTAACGCGAAATTCGGTTTACACGAAAAAAATAACTGGTCCCCGTCATTTCGTGTTAACCGATTTCCACTGTATTTATTCTCAAAATTCTTTTTTCATTCATAAATTAATTGTTTCAAATATTTTATTTGTAAGCTGTTCTTACTTTTTTGGAATTTGGATAATTTTTTATTCTTAAAATTCTTTTACTTTCTTACACCGCCTCATAATATTTCTTCAAAGAAGACTGGTTGTACGTCCCTTTGATCCTTTTGGTAGTTATTTCACTTATGACATATGTGTTATTATGGTTACTTTTATCAATGACATAGGGGCCGTTGTAAAGTAATAATAATTTCTTCGTGATACCTTCTCTAGAACTAGGTAACTCTCTGTTCCGTATTAGCACCTTTTCTCCCTCTTGATATTGTATTGCTTTAGGTTGGATTTCATGATATTTTTCCTTCTTCTTTTCTACTTGTTCTGCTACCTTGCTGTAGAATCTTGCATTATCGAACTGGTACTCAGTGTTGGTGGGGAAATTAATAAGTTCTTCTATTGCTCGAGGTGGTGGTTTTCCATACATGATGATGTAAGGTGCTTCGTTTGTTTTTCTTACTGGTTAGTTTAATCTTTTCCTTCTTTCTTCCTTCATCAATGCTGTGTCGGTTATCTCTAACATCAGTCCCTTTTTTGCAGTAATGTTCTCATTTGGTTTACCCATGGTCCATAGGTTGATCTGCACTTGTTGTTCGGACTACTCTGGTGTTCATCATTAATTCTGTTCTGGTGATATAAGTCTCTGTTTCCTTGTACATCAACTCTTCTAATACTATATGTCTATTAGTATTCATGACTATATCAATCACTTTACCGGTTCTTTTGTAGAACAGATATTTCAATGGTACCTTTGTTATTTGTTGTTTCATTGGTGATTTAGTGTACCTTTCTAATGGTGGTATACTCCGTTTATCAATTGATTTTTTAAAGTTGTTGCCTGTGGTTTTATTAGTAAGTCATTTCTAAAATTTTAATTGACCTTCTCCTATAATCTTGGACATTTATGATTTCTTCATGGTCGGTAATTGGTAGACTAAACACGTTTATTAATCCATTCTTCATCATCTCCACTCCTTCTCTTGTATTGATTATTTTCTTTCTATATATTTTTCTTATTTTCTTGGTCTTCATTTCCAAGTATTTATTATTCTCTTTGTTGTTGTTATTTTTATTCTCAGTTAATAGTATACTTTTGTATTCTGTACTTTCTATTTCCTCCCTACTATCTTCTATTTTCTTATCTACCGGTTCCTTGTTCTCATTCAATGTTTCTTTAATATCTTCAGAAACTGTGTCCAGTGGTTCAAACAATTTCTCGAAATCATTATTTAATGTTTCCTTGATCTGATCGGTTTTGTAATCTGTTTCTTCCCATCTCTGATTCATCTCCGTTTTTGTCTGCTTTGCTTCTTTACGATACGCTATTAATTGTCGTTGTATAGTTTCATTGTTACTATCGATTTTGTGGTTCAGTGTTTCTATATCTTCTTTCATTTGTCTCAAGGTTTCGCTGGTTTTCTCATTACTTCTCTCTATTTTTTCACTTATCAATTTATTCTCCTCCTTCATTTTCTGTGTTAATGTTTCATTTAATGATTCAAACTTCTTGTCTAATTCTTCCTTGTCTTCCTCTCTAGTTTTCTTTAATTCTTCATTATTTTTGTCCAATTTCTCATCCTGTTTCTTGAAATTGTCATTTATTAACTCAAATTTCTTATCTAATTCTTCCGTTCTCCGTTCTTACATCTGTTGAAACATTTCCATTAACCTATCCATCTTTGTTTCTTCTGTGGTCCTGTTTGGTTCTTTCGTCGTTTTAGTTGGTTCGGTCGGGGTTAATATTTCTTCCACAACTTCCACTGATATTACCTCCCTTTCTTCCATTCTGCCGTCTTCCTCGGTCTCCTTTTCTAACATCTCTGCTTCCTTTTCAGCCTCCTTCTCGCGTTGCTTAGCCTGGTATCTTGTGTCGTGCTTTGCCCGTTCCATTTTTCTGCAGCCGCCGCTAGAATCTATAGGGTTTAATTGTATAATTCTTTAATTATTCTAGCCCTACTAGTTGGCGCGCCACTTTGTAAATAGACGTTTGTGACGAGATTTAATGTCACCCGTTGTAAGCGTCAATTTGTAACACAAACGAAGTACTCCCGTATTTGCCTTTACCTTAAGCCCCACTGTTGGGATCGTCACTTTGTATAACGTCGGTTTACCGGTATGGTTAATTATTATGGATGTGTTATTTACTTTTGTAGTATTTAATAGTGTGTAGCGAGCCGTTTTATACTTTGTCTCAATACTTACTAGTCGACCGTATTTCTCGTCGCTCAGTTCAAATTTTTCTGCCTCGCCACCTGATTGGTTCACGCTGTCTGGTCGAGTCGAGTTCGTCAACTGTCGTATGTTTATTGTTTGTGTCCCAAATTCTTATATTACCCTTTTTATATGAATCAAACATACAGCAATTGAGAAATATGACAATTTATTGAACCCTTCTTTATATTAACTGGTCAATTACAGTTGATAAATGATACATATATTTATTATAATTCCGGCGTTTACAAGTTGCTCGGTTGGCAGCGTCTGGTTAGATCAGTTCATACGTAAAATGCCACAAAGGCGTACATGGTTTGTTTTTTATAAAATAGTAATTTTTCTCAGGGAATAAGTTCTTTGGACTACAGAAGTTGGATTACAGACTAATAAATGCACATAAATGATAATATTCCTTATATCTAATACACAATAGTTGATATTTTAAAACATGAAAAGTAAGTTTATTGGCAATGAGAAATAGTGCATGCTTGGTTAAGTTCTTGTTAACAAGTTACGTTTTCAAAATTATTTTAATATAAAATCAAAATTCAGTGATTGATATATTTTATCGAAAGTGATTTTATAATCAAGTTCAGTTCAAAAGTTAATTTTGTGATCTGTGAAGTGAAAATAAGATAGTTCGTTTACTATGGGTAATTGAAAGTTTAAGTTTGGGATGAAGTATTTAATTTATACTCATCGATTCCTGGACGTAGCTTCTCTTGCGAACCTCTTCTTCTTCTGGAACACGTCTAAGAGTCCTTTCTTCTTTGGATTAGCTGAGATTCCCATTCAAATGGTTGAAATCCAATGTCCAGCTTCCATCAGTTCTTGTAGATGATCTTCTTCTTCAGGTTGAGTTAGGTCCCATCAGTTCTTCCTCCAGAATTGATCGGGTATTAAATTAATTTACTTCCTTCCAAGTTTGGCCATGATATTTGTTGCATAAATGTTTTAATTACTGGTCATCTCATCAATGGTTTAGTTAAATATTCTTCTTGCACTTCTTCTTTCAAAATTTTGAAAAATTTAAAGCTTTTAAAATTAATTTGGATCCGAGGGCTTCATACATCCACCCTCTATGCTGGTCAATAATGACGTAATTAGATTTCAACGGTCACCTATGTAACAAGCATGAGTTGCCATAGTTACCCTTCAAATTATACTAGTTCTCATTGGTCAACATCTTATAACATTGTTATAATCTAACGTTTTATTTATGTTCAAATATGTAAAAAGCCTTTAAATTATGATTACTTCCTTATGCTAGTATTACTATTAATTATACTAACACCATTGTTCTGCTTTTTTACTAAAGATTATTTTGATATCCCTCATGGTTACTTTTGATTAGTTAATAACATTTTTCTTATTTTCTTATTGATATTTCTTTTGTAATTATTTTTAAACTGAATAATATTTATACATTTTTATATCTGATACACTTACCTAATTACTTAAACATTTTATATACTCTAACTGACCCTTGGTTATTGTTTTCTTTTTAAACTTATAAAATTCTCTCCTTCATGCTAGGCCTAAAACATAGGTTTCACAATACTCCTATTCCACCTTCTTTATGATTCATAAACTTTATTTATTGGTTCATTGAACATCTTTTTTATAGAAACAGATAAACAAAAAAACATTGGTGCTCTTAACAACACACCTTTTATTATTAAAATATTTCTTACCAGGTTCAAGCCTGAAATTAAACTTCTAACTGTTATTGGTTTCTTACTTCTATCTTACCTACCTTCTAAGTTAATTAATTCTATGGTTTTTTACAATAATAAAACTCTTATAATAATAATTTTTAACAGTACCTTACACAATATCACTCACTTACAAATTCCTTCACTAAAATATAGTGTCTGCTTCTCCTATCTTCCACTCTAATAATTTAACTTTTACCTTATTTTTTGTAATTCTTACTTACTATCACTTAGATTAATAATGGTACAATTAGTTTCATACTTTTTAGATAATATTCTATTAAAGATTGTTTTGCTATATTACTATAGTCTGCTTCTTATTGTATTGTACACTATTTGCACTCACACTGCACTTTTCTTTCACATGAGGTTTCTTTTATTTATCATCACTTTCACTTTTGTACTATGTTATTTACATAGATTGTTATCACTTATTTCTATTTATTTATTTATACCCTTCACTTGATATTTCACATATTGTTTGTTTATTTAGTTTAGTATCACAGTGTGGTTATTGGTCATTGATATTTGTTTTATTTTCATTTCACATTGGTCACCTTTGGTTTTGAATGATTGTCTTTATTCAGCTCAATTATAACTTACTTGTTGTTGACTAGTTTATTATTTAATAGGGTATTATTTATTTCTAACTTCGTATCTTATATTTATAAATTCATGTTTCTTTGCTTTTCATTTAACATACATAATATCTCTAGTTTATTTTTAAAGTTTATATATTTGACATCTTATTTATGCCCTATCTGTTTTAGGGCATTTACTTTACATATTATTTGTTAGTTACATCTTGGGGTTACAATGATCATGGCCATACTTTGGGTCACTTCTTGGTTTCTCGTTCCTTCCTTCTTGTTTCTATTTTCTTGTTTTCTCCAATCTATTGGGTCAAGTCATAGTCAGTTTCTTAGTCAATTGTTATTTCGTAGTTGGGTCATTAATCTTCACGTTATAAGTTTTTTAACATTTCTTCCTACCTTCAGCTTTTTCTTTTATTAATCATTAGTGGTATTTTGCGCTATCTTATGTCATGTTACATAATGCATCACCGCCAAAATTGATTATTTCAAAAAAATAAAGATTGTTTTTCTGAAATCATCAACATAGTTTATTAAATCAAGTTGTTATTATTATGGAATTCATCCATCTTTATCTTCTTCTTTAGTTTATCTTTATTAATTCATGGTTCATGATACTGGAAATGATATTATTCTCCTCCTTTACTCTTTTATTATGAGTGTTGTCCCTTGTATGTTTTATCTCCCTAAAATTTCTTCTCTTCCATTCATATAAATTGGTACTAGCCAGAGGGCACGTGTGGCTCTATTACTCTGCTATCCATTTATACACACTTTGAGTTCAGATGTCATGCCTATCTGCTCAATAAAATCAAATGATTGTTGGATGTATCTCAACATAAAATCATCATATAATACTACTAATAATAATAATAGTCGCTATTTTCGACTCATATAATATAAATATAATAAAACACTCTTGGGGTTACTTATTCTGTTTTTTCTTCATATCATGACCTTCTCTTCTCATTGATTTATTTGGATTCCTTCTCTATGTCTGTGGCGATGTCCTTAACATATTTTTGTATTGTTTCTTTGATTTTCTTCATATGATAGTTATTTTGTTTTGTTATCATTTATCTTCTCATTTATAATTAATATTAGCATTGTAGCTGTTTTCTGGTTTACTTATACATTTTTCATCATTGACAGTCTGTTTAGTATGTCATTGTCATTCTTTATTTGACTTTCTTGTTGGTTCTTTTTTAGAATGTTAATTCTTTATGATCCCCTTTTGCAATACGGTTATTTAATGATGTTAAGTAATATCATCACTTTTGTTAAATGTTTGTTAAATATTAGTGAAATTTTATTTCAGTTTTTCATGATACTTCATTATAAAATTTTTTTCCAAAATTAACTTGTTTCACTTAATTAGTTTCACTCACTTGGTTGTAAGTTGTTCTTACTTATATTTTTTGAATTTTGGTAATTACAGTGGAAATCGTTTAACGCGAAAACGGTTACCACAAAATATCGGTTAACACGAAATACCACTCGGGTACCGATCGCCGTTTGTTATGTACAGTGTATTATTTGTACGGTTAACTCGAAAGGTTTACCTGAAAAATATCGGTTAACACGAAAACTTTTTGTTAAAAATAATTTTTTTTTGGCTGGCTTTTAAGTAACTACATACAAAATAAAGCCACACAAGTACGCCCAAAAGCTTGTTTTCGATGTAACGGAATCCATTCTTCATCTCTCAAAGAGAAAGAGCAGGTAGTGACCATAGTTTGTTTTGTCTACCTGTTTTGTTTTGTCTTCAGTACCAAGTTCTATTTACAGTACGTACTGTATACAGTATACCGTTGTTTACGAGAAACCATAGCCTCTCCTTCAGCACCAAATGTGTTGTTCATTGACCGCAAATCAACCGTTATCGCTTACATTAACTACCTACTCTATAGGGTGTGGTGAGTTCAGTTCAGTTTTATTCTGTGCGTGTACAGCGGTGGTAAAGTTTGCGGTACGGTACCGATAACATTTTATTGTAAAAAATTTACTCAGTTGTGAGGATTAACTGTTTACTTTTTTACTGTACAAACTTCTTAGTCTTTTACAGCCAGTTAAGTGACGTTAAGCGTGTAACGTGTACGTGTTAAGTGAAGTTAAGCTTTCGTAAATTTCGTTTTTGCAGTCCGGAAGTAAAATGGAGAAGAAAGTGCGTAAACAAAGTGCCCTCTCTTTAGAAAAAAAAGTTGAACTCCTCCAAGCTGTTAATGAGGGTATTCGAACTAAAACAGAAATCTGTAAAACATTCGGTATACCAAACTCGACGTTATCCACGATTATAAAAAATAGAGATAAAACTTTAGAACTGTATGAGTCGGGCAAGTTTGAACCAGGCAGAAAACGTTTCCGTAAGGCAAACCACGAAAACTTAGAGGCTGCTCTTCTTGTTTGGTTTAAGCAAGCAAGATCACAAGATGCTCCTATTTCTGGACCACTACTGATGGAGAAAGCAAACGTTTTTGCTGAACAGATGAACTTAAATTTCACTGCAAATCCTGGCCGGCTAGAAAGGTTTAAAAAACGAAATGGCATAACCTTTAAAAACATCTGTGGCGAATCAAGACAGGTGTCACAAGAAATGACATCATCGTGGTTGCAATCATCGTGCCTGCAATTTTAAAAGACTATCCACGTAAGGATATTTTCAACGCCGATGAAACAGGACTATTTTTCCGTTGTATGCCCGATAAAACACTTTCATTCAAAGGGGAGCAGTGCTCTGGTGGTAAAAAGTCCAAAGAGAGAGTGACAGTGATGGTAGGTTGCAATGCTGATGGGTCAGAAAAACTTCCGTTACTTGTTATAGGAAAAAGTTTAAAGCCGCGCTGTTTTAAAAATGTTAAAAAGTTGCCAGTAGAATATAGAGCTAACAAACAAGCATGGATGACGTCTACAATTTTTACCGAATGGCTGGTTTCGTTAGAAAAACATTTCACTTCTCAGAAGAGGAAAATTGTGTTAATTATTGACAACTGTCCTGCCCACCCATGTGACCTAAAATTGATGGCAATTAAACTTGTTTTTCTACCACCGAACACGACTAGTGTCCTACAACCTTGTGATCAAGGTATTATTCAAAATTTAAAATTTCAGAACAGAAAGTTACTTCTGCGGAAATACTTGGCCACTATTGACGGGAAAAAAGATTTCTGTGTAAATGTTCTGGATGCTTGTAACTTGTTAAGAACAGCGTGGAACCTCGTGACGCCTACAACAATTCAAAATTGTTTCGCTCATGCTCGATTCATTTTGAATTCAGAAACTGAACAATCCGAAGAAAATGAAATTGATCCTACACTATCTGAAATGTTTAATCGTGTGTCATCTGTATTAAATGTTTCAATTTCTCTAAATGAGTACGTGACTGTCGACGAGAACGCAACTACGGCTCCCGTATTAACAGATACCGATATCGTGGAAACAGTGCAAGTTGACAACTGTGAAGGTGATGATAGTGACGACGAACTTGACACGGAAAATGATAGTAAAAATGTTCCTACCGCTACCGATATGCTTTCGTTGCTGAGCCGTGTTCGTCGATATTTTGAAGCCAACTCGGAAGGTGAAATGTTTGAACACGTCGATAAATTAGAACAATTTGTTGAAAATAAAATAGTGCAAAATTGTGTGCAAAAGAAAATAACGGATTATTTTAAATAAAGATAAACACGAAAACTACGGTAAAGTTGAAAGACATACAGTAGTCTATAAGAAAACCTAAATCATAGGACTAAATTTAGAACAGCTAATAATAATTTTAAGAAAAATTAACAATAATAAACCATGAGGATAAATAAAAGGTTGTAGGCCTATTTGTTGCATTTTACTAGACAGTACAATAAATAATCTACAGTACACTACTGTATTTGTTCACTTCCTCATTTTGTTTCACTTTTTGTTCGCTTAACGCGAAATTCGGTTTACACGAAAAAAATAACTGGTCCCCGTCATTTCGTGTTAACCGATTTCCACTGTATTTATTCTCAAAATTCTTTTTTCATTCATAAATTAATTGTTTCAAATATTTTATTTGTAAGCTGTTCTTACTTTTTTGGAATTTGGATAATTTTTTATTCTTAAAATTCTTTTACTTTCTTACACCGCCTCATAATATTTCTTCAAAGAAGACTGGTTGTACGTCCCTTTGATCCTTTTGGTAGTTATTTCACTTATGACATATGTGTTATTATGGTTACTTTTATCAATGACATAGGGGCCGTTGTAAAGTAATAATAATTTCTTCGTGATACCTTCTCTAGAACTAGGTAACTCTCTGTTCCGTATTAGCACCTTTTCTCCCTCTTGATATTGTATTGCTTTAGGTTGCATTTCATGATATTTTTCCTTCTTCTTTTCTACTTGTTCTGCTACCTTGCTGTAGAATCTTGCATTATCGAACTGGTACTCAGTGTTGGTGGGGAAATTAATAAGTTCTTCTATTGCTCGAGGTGGTGGTTTTCCATACATGATGATGTAAGGTGCTTCGTTTGTTTTTCTTACTGGTTAGTTTAATCTTTTCCTTCTTTCTTCCTTCATCAATGCTGTGTCGGTTATCTCTAACATCAGTCCCTTTTTCGCAGTAATGTTCTCATTTGGTTTACCCATGGTCCATAGGTTGATCTGCACTTGTTGTTCGGACTACTCTGGTGTTCATCATTAATTCTGTTCTGGTGATATAAGTCTCTGTTTCCTTGTACATCAACTCTTCTAATACTATATGTCTATTAGTATTCATGACTATATCAATCACTTTACCGGTTCTTTTGTAGAACAGATATTTCAATGGTACCTTTGTTATTTGTTGTTTCATTGGTGATTTAGTGTACCTTTCTAATGGTGGTATACTCCGTTTATCAATTGATTTTTTAAAGTTGTTGCCTGTGGTTTTATTAGTAAGTCATTTCTAAAATTTTAATTGACCTTCTCCTATAATCTTGGACATTTATGATTTCTTCATGGTCGGTAATTGGTAGACTAAACACGTTTATTAATCCATTCTTCATCATCTCCACTCCTTCTCTTGTATTGATTATTTTCTTTCTATATATTTTTCTTATTTTCTTGGTCTTCATTTCCAAGTATTTATTATTCTCTTTGTTGTTGTTATTTTTATTCTCAGTTAATAGTATACTTTTGTATTCTGTACTTTCTATTTCCTCCGTACTATCTTCTATTTTCTTATCTACCGGTTCCTTGTTCTCATTCAATGTTTCTTTAATATCTTCAGAAACTGTGTCCAGTGGTTCAAACAATTTCTCGAAATCATTATTTAATGTTTCCTTGATCTGATCGGTTTTGTAATCTGTTTCTTCCCATCTCTGATTCATCTCCGTTTTTGTCTGCTTTGCTTCTTTACGATACGCTATTAATTGTCGTTGTATAGTTTCATTGTTACTATCGATTTTGTGGTTCAGTGTTTCTATATCTTCTTTCATTTGTCTCAAGGTTTCGCTGGTTTTCTCATTACTTCTCTCTATTTTTTCACTTATCAATTTATTCTCCTCCTTCATTTTCTGTGTTAATGTTTCATTTAATGATTCAAACTTCTTGTCTAATTCTTCCTTGTCTTCCTCTCTAGTTTTCTTTAATTCTTCATTATTTTTGTCCAATTTCTCATCCTGTTTCTTGAAATTGTCATTTATTAACTCAAATTTCTTATCTAATTCTTCCGTTCTCCGTTCTTACATCTGTTGAAACATTTCCATTAACCTATCCATCTTTGTTTCTTCTGTGGTCCTGTTTGGTTCTTTCGTCGTTTTAGTTGGTTCGGTCGGGGTTAATATTTCTTCCACAACTTCCACTGATATTACCTCCCTTTCTTCCATTCTGCCGTCTTCCTCGGTCTCCTTTTCTAACATCTCTGCTTCCTTTTCAGCCTCCTTCTCGCGTTGCTTAGCCTGGTATCTTGTGTCGTGCTTTGCCCGTTCCATTTTTCTGCAGCCGCCGCTAGAATCTATAGGGTTTAATTGTATAATTCTTTAATTATTCTAGCCCTACTAGTTGGCGCGCCACTTTGTAAATAGACGTTTGTGACGAGATTTAATGTCACCCGTTGTAAGCGTCAATTTGTAACACAAACGAAGTACTCCCGTATTTGCCTTTACCTTAAGCCCCACTGTTGGGATCGTCACTTTGTATAACGTCGGTTTACCGGTATGGTTAATTATTATGGATGTGTTATTTACTTTTGTAGTATTTAATAGTGTGTAGCGAGCCGTTTTATACTTTGTCTCAATACTTACTAGTCGACCGTATTTCTCGTCGCTCAGTTCAAATTTTTCTGCCTCGCCACCTGATTGGTTCACGCTGTCTGGTCGAGTCGAGTTCGTCAACTGTCGTATGTTTATTGTTTGTGTCCCAAATTCTTATATTACCCTTTTTATATGAATCAAACATACAGCAATTGAGAAATATGACAATTTATTGAACCCTTCTTTATATTAACTGGTCAATTACAGTTGATAAATGATACATATATTTATTATAATTCCGGCGTTTACAAGTTGCTCGGTTGGCAGCGTCTGGTTAGATCAGTTCATACGTAAAATGCCACAAAGGCGTACATGGTTTGTTTTTTATAAAATAGTAATTTTTCTCAGGGAATAAGTTCTTTGGACTACAGAAGTTGGATTACAGACTAATAAATGCACATAAATGATAATATTCCTTATATCTAATACACAATAGTTGATATTTTAAAACATGAAAAGTAAGTTTATTGGCAATGAGAAATAGTGCATGCTTGGTTAAGTTCTTGTTAACAAGTTACGTTTTCAAAATTATTTTAATATAAAATCAAAATTCAGTGATTGATATATTTTATCGAAAGTGATTTTATAATCAAGTTCAGTTCAAAAGTTAATTTTGTGATCTGTGAAGTGAAAATAAGATAGTTCGTTTACTATGGGTAATTGAAAGTTTAAGTTTGGGATGAAGTATTTAATTTATACTCATCGATTCCTGGACGTAGCTTCTCTTGCGAACCTCTTCTTCTTCTGGAACACGTCTAAGAGTCCTTTCTTCTTTGGATTAGCTGAGATTCCCATTCAAATGGTTGAAATCCAATGTCCAGCTTCCATCAGTTCTTGTAGATGATCTTCTTCTTCAGGTTGAGTTAGGTCCCATCAGTTCTTCCTCCAGAATTGATCGGGTATTAAATTAATTTACTTCCTTCCAAGTTTGGCCATGATATTTGTTGCATAAATGTTTTAATTACTGGTCATCTCATCAATGGTTTAGTTAAATATTCTTCTTGCACTTCTTCTTTCAAAATTTTGAAAAATTTAAAGCTTTTAAAATTAATTTGGATCCGAGGGCTTCATACATCCACCCTCTATGCTGGTCAATAATGACGTAATTAGATTTCAACGGTCACCTATGTAACAAGCATGAGTTGCCATAGTTACCCTTCAAATTATACTAGTTCTCATTGGTCAACATCTTATAACATTGTTATAATCTAACGTTTTATTTATGTTCAAATATGTAAAAAGCCTTTAAATTATGATTACTTCCTTATGCTAGTATTACTATTAATTATACTAACACCATTGTTCTGCTTTTTTACTAAAGATTATTTTGATATCCCTCATGGTTACTTTTGATTAGTTAATAACATTTTTCTTATTTTCTTATTGATATTTCTTTTGTAATTATTTTTAAACTGAATAATATTTATACATTTTTATATCTGATACACTTACCTAATTACTTAAACATTTTATATACTCTAACTGACCCTTGGTTATTGTTTTCTTTTTAAACTTATAAAATTCTCTCCTTCATGCTAGGCCTAAAACATAGGTTTCACAATACTCCTGTTCCACCTTCTTTATGATTCATAAACTTTATTTATTGGTTCATTGAACATCTTTTTTATAGAAACAGATAAACAAAAAAACATTGGTGCTCTTAACAACACACCTTTTATTATTAAAATATTTCTTACCAGGTTCAAGCCTGAAATTAAACTTCTAACTGTTATTGGTTTCTTACTTCTATCTTACCTACCTTCTAAGTTAATTAATTCTATGGTTTTTTACAATAATAAAACTCTTATAATAATAATTTTTAACAGTACCTTACACAATATCACTCACTTACAAATTCCTTCACTAAAATATAGTGTCTGCTTCTCCTATCTTCCACTCTAATAATTTAACTTTTACCTTATTTTTTGTAATTCTTACTTACTATCACTTAGATTAATAATGGTACAATTAGTTTCATACTTTTTAGATAATATTCTATTAAAGATTGTTTTGCTATATTACTATAGTCTGCTTCTTATTGTATTGTACACTATTTGCACTCACACTGCACTTTTCTTTCACATGAGGTTTCTTTTATTTATCATCACTTTCACTTTTGTACTATGTTATTTACATAGATTGTTATCACTTATTTCTATTTATTTATTTATACCCTTCACTTGATATTTCACATATTGTTTGTTTATTTAGTTTAGTATCACAGTGTGGTTATTGGTCATTGATATTTGTTTTATTTTCATTTCACATTGGTCACCTTTGGTTTTGAATGATTGTCTTTATTCAGCTCAATTATAACTTACTTGTTGTTGACTAGTTTATTATTTAATAGGGTATTATTTATTTCTAACTTCGTATCTTATATTTATAAATTCATGTTTCTTTGCTTTTCATTTAACATACATAATATCTCTAGTTTATTTTTAAAGTTTATATATTTGACATCTTATTTATGCCCTATCTGTTTTAGGGCATTTACTTTACATATTATTTGTTAGTTACATCTTGGGGTTACAATGATCATGGCCATACTTTGGGTCACTTCTTGGTTTCTCGTTCCTTCCTTCTTGTTTCTATTTTCTTGTTTTCTCCAATCTATTGGGTCAAGTCATAGTCAGTTTCTTAGTCAATTGTTATTTCGTAGTTGGGTCATTAATCTTCACGTTATAAGTTTTTTAACATTTCTTCCTACCTTCAGCTTTTTCTTTTATTAATCATTAGTGGTATTTTGCGCTATCTTATGTCATGTTACATAATGCATCACCGCCAAAATTGATTATTTCAAAAAAATAAAGATTGTTTTTCTGAAATCATCAACATAGTTTATTAAATCAAGTTGTTATTATTATGGAATTCATCCATCTTTATCTTCTTCTTTAGTTTATCTTTATTAATTCATGGTTCATGATACTGGAAATGATATTATTCTCCTCCTTTACTCTTTTATTATGAGTGTTATCCCTTGTATGTTTTATCTCCCTAAAATTTCTTCTCTTCCATTCATATAAATTGGTACTAGCCAGAGGGCACGTGTGGCTCTATTACTCTGCTATCCATTTATACACACTTTGAGTTCAGATGTCATGCCTATCTGCTCAATAAAATCAAATGATTGTTGGATGTATCTCAACATAAAATCATCATATAATACTACTAATAATAATAATAGTCGCTATTTTCGACTCATATAATATAAATATAATAAAACACTCTTGGGGTTACTTATTCTGTTTTTTCTTCATATCATGACCTTCTCTTCTCATTGATTTATTTGGATTCCTTCTCTATGTCTGTGGCGATGTCCTTAACATATTTTTGTATTGTTTCTTTGATTTTCTTCATATGATAGTTATTTTGTTTTGTTATCATTTATCTTCTCATTTATAATTAATATTAGCATTGTAGCTGTTTTCTGGTTTACTTATACATTTTTCATCATTGACAGTCTGTTTAGTATGTCATTGTCATTCTTTATTTGACTTTCTTGTTGGTTCTTTTTTAGAATGTTAATTCTTTATGATCCCCTTTTGCAATACGGTTATTTAATGATGTTAAGTAATATCATCACTTTTGTTAAATGTTTGTTAAATATTAGTGAAATTTTATTTCAGTTTTTCATGATACTTCATTATAAAATTTTTTTCCAAAATTAACTTGTTTCACTTAATTAGTTTCACTCACTTGGTTGTAAGTTGTTCTTACTTATATTTTTTGAATTTTGGTAATTACAGTGGAAATCGTTTAACGCGAAAACGGTTACCACAAAATATCGGTTAACACGAAATACCACTCGGGTACCGATCGCCGTTTGTTATGTACAGTGTATTATTTGTACGGTTAACTCGAAAGGTTTACCTGAAAAATATCGGTTAACACGAAAACTTTTTGTTAAAAATAATTTTTTTTTGGCTGGCTTTTAAGTAACTACATACAAAATAAAGCCACACAAGTACGCCCAAAAGCTTGTTTTCGATGTAACGGAATCCATTCTTCATCTCTCAAAGAGAAAGAGCAGGTAGTGACCATAGTTTGTTTTGTCTACCTGTTTTGTTTTGTCTTCAGTACCAAGTTCTATTTACAGTACGTACTGTATACAGTGTACCGTTGTTTACGAGAAACCATAGCCTCTCCTTCAGCACCAAATGTGTTGTTCATTGACCGCAAATCAACCGTTATCGCTTACATTAACTACCTACTCTATAGGGTGTGGTGAGTTCATTTCAGTTTTATTCTGTGCGTGTACAGCGGTGGTAAAGTTTGCGGTACGGTACCGATAACATTTTATTGTAAAAAATTTACTCAGTTGTGAGGATTAACTGTTTACTTTTTTACTGTACAAACTTCTTAGTCTTTTACAGCCAGTTAAGTGACGTTAAGCGTGTGACGTGTACGTGTTAAGTGAAGTTAAGCTTTCGTAAATTTCGTTTTTGCAGTCCGGAAGTAAAATGGAGAAGAAAGTGCGTAAACAAAGTGCCCTCAATTTAGAAAAAAAAGTTGAACTCCTCCAAGCTGTTAATGAGGGTATTCGAACTAAAACAGAAATCTGTAAAACATTCGGTATACCAAACTCGACGTTATCCACGATTATAAAAAATAGAGATAAAACTTTAGAACTGTATGAGTCGGGCAAGTTTGAACCAGGCAGAAAACGTTTCCGTAAGGCAAACCACGAAAACTTAGAGGCTGCTCTTCTTGTTTGGTTTAAGCAAGCAAGATCACAAGATGCTCCTATTTCTGGACCACTACTGATGGAGAAAGCAAACGTTTTTGCTGAACAGATGAACTTAAATTTCACTGCAAATCCTGGCCGGCTAGAAAGGTTTAAAAAACGAAATGGCATAACCTTTAAAAACATCTGTGGCGAATCAAGACAGGTGTCACAAGAAATGACATCATCGTGGTTGCAATCATCGTGCCTGCAATTTTAAAAGACTATCCACGTAAGGATATTTTCAACGCCGATGAAACAGGACTATTTTTCCGTTGTATGCCCGATAAAACACTTTCATTCAAAGGGGAGCAGTGCTCTGGTGGTAAAAAGTCCAAAGAGAGAGTGACAGTGATGGTAGGTTGCAATGCTGATGGGTCAGAAAAACTTCCGTTACTTGTTATAGGAAAAAGTTTAAAGCCGCGCTGTTTTAAAAATGTTAAAAAGTTGCCAGTAGAATATAGAGCTAACAAACAAGCGTGGATGACGTCTACAATTTTTACCGAATGGCTGGTTTCGTTAGAAAAACATTTCACTTCTCAGAAGAGGAAAATTGTATTAATTATTGACAACTGTCCTGCCCACCCATGCGACCTAAAATTGATGGCAATTAAACTTGTTTTTCTACCACCGAACACGACTAGTGTCCTACAACCTTGTGATCAAGGTATTATTCAAAATTTAAAATTTCAGAACAGAAAGTTACTTCTGCGGAATTACTTGGCCACTATTGACAGGAAAAAAGATTTCTGTGTAAATGTTCTGGATGCTTGTAACTTGTTAAGAACAGCGTGGAACCTCGTGACGCCTACAACAATTCAAAATTGTTTCGCTCATGCTCGATTCATTTTGAATTCAGAAACTGAACAATCCGAAGAAAATGAAATTGATCCTACACTATCTGAAATGTTTAATCGTGTGTCATCTGTATTAAATGTGTCAATTTCTCTAAATGAGTACGTGACTGTCGACGAGAACGTAACTACGGCTCCCGTATTAACAGATACCGATATCGTGGAAACAGTGCAAGTTGACAACTGTGAAGGTGATGATAGTGACGACGAACTTGACACGGAAAATGATAGTGAAAATGTTCCTACCGCTACCGATATGCTTTCGTTGCTGAGCCGTGTTCGTCGATATTTTGAAGCCAACTCGGAAGGTGAAATGTTTGAACACGTCGATAAATTAGAACAATTTGTTGAAAATAAAATAGTGCAAAATTGTGTGCAAAAGAAAATAACGGATTATTTTAAATAAAGATAAACACGAAAACTACGGTAAAGTTGAAAGACATACAGTAGTCTATAAGAAAACCTAAATCATAGGACTAAATTTAGAACAGCTAATAATAATTTTAAGAAAAATTAACAATAATAAACCATGAGGATAAATAAAAGGTTGTAGGCCTATTTGTTGCATTTTACTAGACAGTACAATAAATAATCTACAGTACACTACTGTATTTGTTCACTTCCTCATTTTGTTTCACTTTTTGTTCGCTTAACGCGAAATTCGGTTTACACGAAAAAAATAACTGGTCCCCGTCATTTCGTGTTAACCGATTTCCACAGTATTTATTCTCAAAATTCTTTTTTCATTCATAAATTAATTGTTTCAAATATTTTATTTGTAAGCTGTTCTTACTTTTTTGGAATTTGGATAATTTTTTATTCTTAAAATTCTTTTACTTTCTTACACCGCCTCATAATATTTCTTCAAAGAAGACTGGTTGTACGTCCCTTTGATCCTTTTGGTAGTTATTTCACTTATGACATATGTGTTATTATGGTTACTTTTATCAATGACATAGGGGCCGTTGTAAAGTAATAATAATTTCTTCGTGATACCTTCTCTAGAACTAGGTAACTCTCTGTTCCGTATTAGCACCTTTTCTCCCTCTTGATATTGTATTGCTTTAGGTTGCATTTCATGATATTTTTCCTTCTTCTTTTCTACTTGTTCTGCTACCTTGCTGTAGAATCTTGCATTATCGAACTGGTACTCAGTGTTGGTGGGGAAATTAATAAGTTCTTCTATTGCTCGAGGTGGTGGTTTTCCATACATGATGATGTAAGGTGCTTCGTTTGTTTTTCTTACTGGTTAGTTTAATCTTTTCCTTCTTTCTTCCTTCATCAATGCTGTGTCGGTTATCTCTAACATCAGTCCCTTTTTCGCAGTAATGTTCTCATTTGGTTTACCCATGGTCCATAGGTTGATCTGCACTTGTTGTTCGGACTACTCTGGTGTTCATCATTAATTCTGTTCTGGTGATATAAGTCTCTGTTTCCTTGTACATCAACTCTTCTAATACTATATGTCTATTAGTATTCATGACTATATCAATCACTTTACCGGTTCTTTTGTAGAACAGATATTTCAATGGTACCTTTGTTATTTGTTGTTTCATTGGTGATTTAGTGTACCTTTCTAATGGTGGTATACTCCGTTTATCAATTGATTTTTTAAAGTTGTTGCCTGTGGTTTTATAGTAAGTCATTTCTAAAATTTTAATTGACCTTCTCCTATAATCTTGGACATTTATGATTTCTTCATGGTCGGTAATTGGTAGACTAAACACGTTTATTAATCCATTCTTCATCATCTCCACTCCTTCTCTTGTATTGATTATTTTCTTTCTATATATTTTTCTTATTTTCTTGGTCTTCATTTCCAAGTATTTATTATTCTCTTTGTTGTTGTTATTTTTATTCTCAGTTAATAGTATACTTTTGTATTCTGTACTTTCTATTTCCTCCGTACTATCTTCTATTTTCTTATCTACCGGTTCCTTGTTCTCATTCAATGTTTCTTTAATATCTTCAGAAACTGTGTCCAGTGGTTCAAACAATTTCTCGAAATCATTATTTAATGTTTCCTTGATCTGATCGGTTTTGTAATCTGTTTCTTCCCATCTCTGATTCATCTCCGTTTTTGTCTGCTTTGCTTCTTTACGATACGCTATTAATTGTCGTTGTATAGTTTCATTGTTACTATCGATTTTGTGGTTCAGTGTTTCTATATCTTCTTTCATTTGTCTCAAGGTTTCGCTGGTTTTCTCATTACTTCTCTCTATTTTTTCACTTATCAATTTATTCTCCTCCTTCATTTTCTGTGTTAATGTTTCATTTAATGATTCAAACTTCTTGTCTAATTCTTCCTTGTCTTCCTCTCTAGTTTTCTTTAATTCTTCATTATTTTCGTCCAATTTCTCATCCTGTTTCTTGAAATTGTCATTTATTAACTCAAATTTCTTATCTAATTCTTCCGTTCTCCGTTCTTACATCTGTTGAAAGATTTCCATTAACCTATCCATCTTTGTTTCTTCTGTGGTCCTGTTTGGTTCTTTCGTCGTTTTAGTTGGTTCGGTCGGGGTTAATATTTCTTCCACAACTTCCACTGATATTACCTCCCTTTCTTCCATTCTGCCGTCTTCCTCGGTCTCCTTTTCTAACATCTCTGCTTCCTTTTCAGCCTCCTTCTCGCGTTGCTTAGCCTGGTATCTTGTGTCGTGCTTTGCCCGTTCCATTTTTCTGCAGCCGCCGCTAGAATCTATAGGGTTTAATTGTATAATTCTTTAATTATTCTAGCCCTACTAGTTGGCGCGCCACTTTGTAAATAGACGTTTGTGATGAGATTTAATGTCACCCGTTGTAAGCGTCAATTTGTAACACAAACGAAGTACTCCCGTATTTGCCTTTACCTTAAGCCCCACTGTTGGGATCGTCACTTTGTATAACGTCGGTTTACCGGTATGGTTAATTATTATGGATGTGTTATTTACTTTTGTAGTATTTAATAGTGTGTAGCGAGCCGTTTTATACTGTGTCTCAATACTTACTAGTCGACCGTATTTCTCGTCGCTCAGTTCAAATTTTTCTGCCTCGCCACCTGATTGGTTCACGCTGTCTGGTCGAGTCGAGTTCGTCAACTGTCGTATGTTTATTGTTTGTATCCCAAATTCTTATATTACCCTTTTTATATGAATCAAACATACAGCAATTGAGAAATATGACAATTTATTGAACCCTTCTTTATATTAACTGGTCAATTACAGTTGATAAATGATACATATATTTATTATAATTCCGGCGTTTACAAGTTGCTCGGTTGGCAGCGTCTGGTTAGATCAGTTCATACGTAAAATGCCACAAAGGCGTACATGGTTTGTTTTTTATAAAATAGTAATTTTTTCTCAGGGAATAAGTTCTTTGGACTACAGAAGTTGGATTACAGACTAATAAATGCACATAAATGATAATATTCCTTATATCTAATACACAATAGTTGATATTTTAAAACATGAAAAGTAAGTTTATTGGCAATGAGAAATAGTGCATGCTTGGTTAAGTTCTTGTTAACAAGTTACGTTTGAAAATTATTTTAATATAAAATCAAAATTCAGTGATTGATATATTTTATCGAAAGTGATTTTATAATCAAGTTCAGTTCAAAAGTTAATTTTGTGATCTGTGAAGCGAAAATAAGATAGTTCGTTTACTTATGGGTAATTGAAAGTTTAAGTTTGGGATGAAGTATTTAATTTATACTCATCGATTCCTGGACGTAGCTTCTCTTGCGAACCTCTTCTTCTTCTGGAACACGTCTAAGAGTCCTTTCTTCTTTGGATTAGCTGAGATTCCCATTCAAATGGTTGAAATCCAATGTCCAGCTTCCATCAGTTCTTGTAGATGATCTTCTTCTTCAGGTTGAGTTAGGTCCCATCAGTTCTTCCTCCAGAATTGATCGGGTATTAAATTAATTTACTTCCTTCCAAGTTTGGCCATGATATTTGTTGCATAAATGTTTTAATTACTGGTCATCTCATCAATGGTTTAGTTAAATATTCTTCTTGCACTTCTTCTTTCAAAATTTTGAAAAATTTAAAGCTTTTAAAATTAATTTGGATCCGAGGGCTTCATACATCCACCCTCTATGCTGGTCAATAATGACGTAATTAGATTTCAACGGTCACCTATGTAACAAGCATGAGTTGCCATAGTTACCCTTCAAATTATACTAGTTCTCATTAGTCAACATCTTATAACATTGTTATAATCTAACGTTTTATTTATGTTCAAATATGTAAAAAGCCTTTAAATTATGATTACTTCCTTATGCTAGTATTACTATTAATTATACTAACACCATTGTTCTGCTTTTTTACTAAAGATTATTTTGATATCCCTCATGGTTACTTTTGATTAGTTAATAACATTTTTCTTATTTTCTTATTGATATTTCTTTTGTAATTATTTTTAAACTGAATAATATTTATACATTTTTATATCTGATACACTTACCTAATTACTTAAACATTTTATATACTCTAACTGACCCTTGGTTATTGTTTTCTTTTTAAACTTATAAAATTCTCTCCTTCATGCTAGGCCTAAAACATAGGTTTCACAATACTCCTATTCCACCTTCTTTATGATTCATAAACTTTATTTATTGGTTCATTGAACATCTTTTTTATAGAACCAGATAAACAAAAAAACATTGGTGCTCTTAACAACACACCTTTTATTATTAAAATATTTCTTACCAGGTTCAAGCCTGAAATTAAACTTCTAACTGTTATTGGTTTCTTACTTCTATCTTACCTACCTTCTAAGTTAATTAATTCTATGGTTTTTTACAATAATAAAACTCTTATAATAATAATTTTTAACAGTACCTTACACAATATCACTCACTTACAAATTCCTTCACTAAAATATAGTGTCTGCTTCTCCTATCTTCCACTCTAATAATTTAACTTTTACCTTATTTTTTGTAATTCTTACTTACTATCACTTAGATTAATAATGGTACAATTAGTTTCATACTTTTTAGATAATATTCTATTAAAGATTGTTTTGCTATATTACTATAGTCTGCTTCTTATTGTATTGTACACTATTTGCACTCACACTGCACTTTTCTTTCACATGAGGTTTCTTTTATTTATCATCACTTTCACTTTTGTACTATGTTATTTACATAGATTGTTATCACTTATTTCTATTTATTTATTTATACCCTTCACTTGATATTTCACATATTGTTTGTTTATTTAGTTTAGTATCACAGTGTGGTTATTGGTCATTGATATTTGTTTTATTTTCATTTCACATTGGTCACCTTTGGTTTTGAATGATTGTCTTTATTCAGCTCAATTATAACTTACTTGTTGTTGACTAGTTTATTATTTAATAGGGTATTATTTATTTCTAACTTCCTATCTTATATTTATAAATTCATGTTTCTTTGCTTTTCATTTAACATACATAATATCTCTAGTTTATTTTTATAGTTTATATATTTGACATCTTATTTATGCCCTATCTGTTTTAGTGCATTTACTTTACATATTATTTGTTCATTTTTGTTTTAATTGTCTCCAAGTCACGTTACTAATATTTAGAATTAATATTAGGCAATTACCTGTATTAACTTCCGTCTTGTGACTTCTTTAGTTTTTTCCTTAAAACAACGCGTTTCGAGAATAAATTCTCATCATCAGGTTTTTTTAAAAATTATAAAAACATCAAATTCACCCAAAAGGGGTCGTCAACTATTTAAAATACACAAACACAAAAACACCACACATAATTAAACACCGACACAGTCACGGCACAGTCCGATGCGCATCGTCTCGCCGCCAACGACCAACTGTTGCACTTTGTCTTACACGACCGTTATCATTGCCCGCTGACCCATCGATATCGATGGCCGTGTTGTACAGCAGATTCGATCGGAACGAAACTTTGTCATTAAGTAGCTGGTCCGTTTGTAATTTAGAAGCCCTGTATATCTCATATTCCTCCACAGCGTTCATGTATGCACCCTTTTTACAATTATGAAGCAGTTTAAAGTTTGTGCGGAAGTCTGAGTACTTATGATTATACAGCATTAAATGCTGAGCGTAACTGGATCTAGTTTTCGAGATATCACTTTTGGGCAGGTGTTCTTTAAAACGTTCGGCTGACGGCCTGCCCGTTTGTCCTATATAGAATTTGTCACAGTCATCGCATTCAAGCTTGTACACTCCAGTTTTCTCTTCAGCCGGGATATGAGTTCTTTGTCCCAAACGTTTTATGATGTTATTTGTCATTTTAAAGGCCACTGCTATTTTACGTTTTTTCAGCTCATTCTTTACAATGACTGGTAGTATATTTGTGTACTCAGTTACTATAAATTCAGTATCTTCTTTAGATGGGCCGGTTAATCTGCTTTTACTATTGATTTTTACCGAGTGTTTTCTTATAAGCTTGTCTATGATTCCACTGTTATACCCATTAGCGATAGCTATACTTTTGATTATATTAGTCTCTTCCACTCTGTCTTTTTGCTCAAGGGGAATAGCAAGCATTCTATGAACGAACGCGTTGAAGGCTGCCATTTTTTGGGAATATGGATGGTACGAATCAGCATGAATAGTAATATTCGTGGTGGTGGGCTTTCTATAAATTTTGAATCTAAAACGGTCATTATATTTGCTGATAGTGAGATCAAGAACTTTGCTGATAGCTGCCTGAACTTTCTTGATCTCACTATCAGCAAATATAATGACCGTTTTAGATTCAAAATTTATAGAAAGCCCACCACCACGAATATTACTATTCATGCTGATTCGTACCATCCATATTCCCAAAAAATGGCAGCCTTCAACGCGTTCGTTCATAGAATGCTTGCTATTCCCCTTGAGCAAAAAGACAGAGTGGAAGAGACTAATATAATCAAAAGTATAGCTATCGCTAATGGGTATAACAGTGGAATCATAGACAAGCTTATAAGAAAACACTCGGTAAAAATCAATAGTAAAAGCAGATTAACCAGCCCATCTAAAGAAGATACTAAATTTATAGTAACTGAGTACACAAATATACTACCAGTCATTGTAAAGAATGAGCTGAAAAAACGTAAAATAGCAGTGGCCTTTAAAACGACAAATAACATCAAAAAACGTTTGGGACAAAGAACTCATATCCCGGCTGAAGAGAAAACTGGAGTGTACAAGCTTGAATGCGATGACTGTGACAAATTCTATATAGGACAAACGGGCAGGCCGTCAGCCGAACGTTTTAAAGAACACCTGCCCAAAAGTGATATCTCGAAAACTAGATCCAGTTACGCTCAGCATTTAATGCTGTATAATCATAAGTACTCAGACTTCCACACAAACTTTAAACTGCTTCATAATTGTAAAAAGGGTGCATACATGAACGCTGTGGAGGAATATGAGATATACAGGGCTTCTAAGTTACAAACGGACCAGCTACTTAATGACAAAGTTTCGTTCCGATCGAATCTGCTGTACAACACGGCCATCGATATCGATGGGTCAGCGGGCAATGATAACGGTCGTGTAAGACAAAGTGCAACAGTTGGTCGTTGGCGGCGAGACGATGCGCATCGGACTGTGCCGTGACTGTGTCGGTGTTTAATTATGTGTGGTGTTTTTGTGTTTGTGTATTTTAAATAGTTGACGACCCCTTTTGGGTGAATTTGATGTTTTTATAATTTTTAAAAAAACCTGATGATGAGAATTTATTCTCGAAACGCGTTGTTTTAAGGAAAAAACTAAAGAAGTCACAAGACGGAAGTTAATACAGGTAATTGCCTAATATTAATTCTAAATATATTATTTGTTAGTTACATCTTGGGGTTACAATGATCATGGCCATACTTTGGGTCACTTCTTGGTTTCTCGTTCCTTCCTTCTTGTTTCTATTTTCTTGTTTTCTCCAATCTATTGGGTCAAGTCATAGTCAGTTTTCTTAGTCAATTGTTATTTCGTAGTTGGGTCATTAATCTTCACGTTATAAGTTTTTTAACATTTCTTCCTACCTTCAGCTTTTTCTTTTATTAATCATTAGTGGTATTTTGCGCTATCTTATGTCATGTTACATAATGCATCACCGCCAAAATTGATTATTTCAAAAAATAAAGATTGTTTTTCTGAAATCATCAACATAGTTTATTAAATCAAGTTGTTATTATTATGGAATTCATCCATCGTTATCTTCTTCTTTAGTTTATCTTTATTAATTCATGGTTCATGATACTGGAAATGATATTATTCTCCTCCTTTACTCTTTTATTATGAGTGTTATCCCTTGTATGTTTTATCTCCCTAAAATTTCTTCTCTTCCATTCATATAAATTGGTACTAGCCAGAGGGCACGTGTGGCTCTATTACTCTGCTATCCATTTATACACACTTTGAGTTCAGATGTCATGCCTATCTGCTCAATAAAATCAAATGATTGTTGGATGTATCTCAACATAAAATCATCATATAATACTACTAATAATAATAATAGTCGCTATTTTCGACTCATATAATATAAATATAATAAAACACTCTTGGGGTTACTTATTCTGTTTTTTCTTCATATCATGACCTTCTCTTCTCATTGATTTATTTGGATTCCTTCTCTATGTCTGTGGCGATGTCCTTAACATATTTTTGTATTGTTTCTTTGATTTTCTTCATATGATAGTTATTTTGTTTGTTATCATTTATCTTCTCATTTATAATTAATATTAGCATTGTAGCTGTTTTCTGGTTTACTTATACATTTTTCATCATTGACAGTCTGTTTAGTATGTCATTGTCATTCTTTATTTGACTGTCTTGTTGGTTCTTTTTTAGAATGTTAATTCTTTATGATCCCCTTTTGCAATACGGTTATTTAATGATGTTAAGTAATATCATCACTTTTGTTAAATGTTTGTTAAATATTAGTGAAATTTTATTTCAGTTTTTCATGATACTTCATTATAAAATTTTTTTCCAAAATTAACTTGTTTCACTTAATTAGTTTCACTCACTTGGTTGTAAGTTGTTCTTACTTATATTTTTTGAATTTTGGTAATTACAGTGGAAATCGTTTAACGCGAAAACGGTTACCACAAAATATCGGTTAACACGAAATACCACTCGGGTACCGATCGCCGTTTGTTATGTACAGTGTATTATTTGTACGGTTAACTCGAAAGGTTTACCTGAAAAATATCAGTTAACACGAAAACTTTTTGTTAAAAATAATTTTTTGTTGGCTGGCTTTTAAGTAACTACATACAAAATAAAGCCACACAAGTACGCCCAAAAGCTTGTTTTCGATGTAACGGAATCCATTCTTCATCTCTCAAAGAGAAAGAGCAGGTAGTGACCATAGTTTGTTTTGTCTACCTGTTTTGTTTTGTCTTCAGTACCAAGTTCTATTTACAGTACGTACTGTATACAGTGTACCGTTGTTTACGAGAAACCATAGCCTCTCCTTCAGCACCAAATGTGTTGTTCATTGACCGCAAATCAACCGTTATCGCTTACATTAACTACCTACTCTATAGGGTGTGGTGAGTTCAGTTCAGTTTTATTCTGTGCGTGTACAGCGGTGGTAAAGTTTGCGGTACGGTACCGATAACATTTTGTTGTAAAAAATTTACTCAGTTGTGAGGATTAACTGTTTACTTTTTTACTGTACAAACTTCTTAGTCTTTTACAGCCAGTTAAGTGACGTTAAGCGTGTGACGTGTACGTGTTAAGTGAAGTTAAGCTTTCGTAAATTTCGTTTTTGCAGTCCGGAAGTAAAATGGAGAAGAAAGTGCGTAAACAAAGTGCCCTCTCTTTAGAAAAAAAGTTGAACTCCTCCAAGCTGTTAATGAGGGTATTCGAACTAAAACAGAAATCTGTAAAACATTCGGTATACCAAACTCGACGTTATCCACGATTATAAAAAATAGAGATAAAACTTTAGAACTGTATGAGTCGGGCAAGTTTGAACCAGGCAGAAAACGTTTCCGTAAGGCAAACCACGAAAACTTAGAGGCTGCTCTTCTTGTTTGGTTTAAGCAAGCAAGATCACAAGATGCTCCTATTTCTGGACCACTACTGATGGAGAAAGCAAACGTTTCTGCTGAACAGATGAACTTAAATTTCACTGCAAATCCTGGCCGGCTAGAAAGGTTTAAAAAACGAAATGGCATAACCTTTAAAAACATCTGTGGCGAATCAAGACAGGTGTCACAAGAAATGACATCATCGTGGTTGCAATCATCGTGCCTGCAATTTTAAAAGACTATCCACGTAAGGATATTTTCAACGCCGATGAAACAGGACTATTTTTCCATTGTATGCCCGATAAAACACTTTCATTCAAAGGGGAGCAGTGCTCTGGTGGTAAAAAGTCCAAAGAGAGAGTGACAGTGATGGTAGGTTGCAATGCTGATGGGTCAGAAAAACTTCCGTTACTTGTTATAGGAAAAAGTTTAAAGCCGCACTGTTTTAAAAATGTTAAAAAGTTGCCAGTAGAATATAGAGCTAACAAACAAGCGTGGATGACGTCTACAATTTTTACCGAATGGCTGGTTTCGTTAGAAAAACATTTCACTTCTCAGAAGAGGAAAATTGTGTTAATTATTGACAACTGTCCTGCCCACCCATGCGACATAAAATTGATGGCAATTAAACTTGTTTTTCTACCACCGAACACGACTAGTGTCCTACAACCTTGTGATCAAGGTATTATTCAAAATTTAAAATTTCAGAACAGAAAGTTACTTCTGCGGAAATACTTGGCCACTATTGACGGGAAAAAAGATTTCTGTGTAAATGTTCTGGATGCTTGTAACTTGTTAAGAACAGCGTGGAACCTCGTGACGCCTACAACAATTCAAAATTGTTTCGCTCATGCTCGATTCATTTTGAATTCAGAAACTGAACAATCCGAAGAAAATGAAATTGATCCTACACTATCTGAAATGTTTAATCGTGTGTCATCTGTATTAAATGTGTCAATTTCTCTAAATGAGTACGTGACTGTCGACGAGAACGTAACTACGGCTCCCGTATTAACAGATACCGATATCGTGGAAACAGTGCAAGTTGACAACTGTGAAGGTGATGATAGTGACGACGAACTTGACACGGAAAATTATAGTGAAAATGTTCCTACCGCTACCGATATGCTTTCGTTGCTGAGCCGTGTTCGTCGATATTTTGAAGCCAACTCGGAAGGTGAAATGTTTGAACACGTCGATAAATTAGAACAATTTGTTGAAAATAAAATAGTGCAAAATTGTGTGCAAAAGAAAATAACGGATTATTTTAAATAAAGATAAACACGAAAACTACGGTAAAGTTGAAAGACATACAGTAGTCTATAAGAAAACCTAAATCATAGGACTAAATTTAGAACAGCTAATAATAATTTTAAGAAAAATTAACAATAATAAACCATGAGGATAAATAAAAGGTTGTAGGCCTATTTGTTGCATTTTACTAGACAGTACAATAAATAATCTACAGTACACTACTGTATTTGTTCACTTCCTCATTTTGTTTCACTTTTTGTTCGCTTAACGCGAAATTCGGTTTACACGAAAAAAATAACTGGTCCCCGTCATTTCGTGTTAACCGATTTCCACTGTATTTATTCTCAAAATTCTTTTTTCATTCATAAATTAATTGTTTCAAATATTTTATTTGTAAGCTGTTCTTACTTTTTTGGAATTTGGATAATTTTTTATTCTTAAAATTCTTTTACTTTCTTACACCGCCTCATAATATTTCTTCAAAGAAGACTGGTTGTACGTCCCTTTGATCCTTTTGGTAGTTATTTCACTTATGACATATGTGTTATTATGGTTACTTTTATCAATGACATAGGGGCCGTTGTAAAGTAATAATAATTTCTTCGTGATACCTTCTCTAGAACTAGGTAACTCTCTGTTCCGTATTAGCACCTTTTCTCCCTCTTGATATTGTATTGCTTTAGGTTGGATTTCATGATATTTTTCCTTCTTCTTTTCTACTTGTTCTGCTACCTTGCTGTAGAATCTTGCATTATCGAACTGGTACTCAGTGTTGGTGGGGAAATTAATAAGTTCTTCTATTGCTCGAGGTGGTGGTTTTCCATACATGATGATGTAAGGTGCTTCGTTTGTTTTTCTTACTGGTTAGTTTAATCTTTTCCTTCTTTCTTCCTTCATCAATGCTGTGTCGGTTATCTCTAACATCAGTCCCTTTTTCGCAGTAATGTTCTCATTTGGTTTACCCATGGTCCATAGGTTGATCTGCACTTGTTGTTCGGACTACTCTGGTGTTCATCATTAATTCTGTTCTGGTGATATAAGTCTCTGTTTCCTTGTACATCAACTCTTCTAATACTATATGTCTATTAGTATTCATGACTATATCAATCACTTTACCGGTTCTTTTGTAGAACAGATATTTCAATGGTACCTTTGTTATTTGTTGTTTCATTGGTGATTTAGTGTACCTTTCTAATGGTGGTATACTCCGTTTATCAATTGATTTTTTAAAGTTGTTGCCTGTGGTTTTATAGTAAGTCATTTCTAAAATTTTAATTGACCTTCTCCTATAATCTTGGACATTTATGATTTCTTCATGGTCGGTAATTGGTAGACTAAACACGTTTATTAATCCATTCTTCATCATCTCCACTCCTTCTCTTGTATTGATTATTTTCTTTCTATATATTTTTCTTATTTTCTTGGTCTTCATTTCCAAGTATTTATTATTCTCTTTGTTGTTGTTATTTTTATTCTCAGTTAATAGTATACTTTTGTATTCTGTACTTTCTATTTCCTCCGTACTATCTTCTATTTTCTTATCTACCGGTTCCTTGTTCTCATTCAATGTTTCTTTAATATCTTCAGAAACTGTGTCCAGTGGTTCAAACAATTTCTCGAAATCATTATTTAATGTTTCCTTGATCTGATCGGTTTTGTAATCTGTTTCTTCCCATCTCTGATTCATCTCCGTTTTTGTCTGCTTTGCTTCTTTACGATACGCTATTAATTGTCGTTGTATAGTTTCATTGTTACTATCGATTTTGTGGTTCAGTGTTTCTATATCTTCTTTCATTTGTCTCAAGGTTTCGCTGGTTTTCTCATTACTTCTCTCTATTTTTTCACTTATCAATTTATTCTCCTCCTTCATTTTCTGTGTTAATGTTTCATTTAATGATTCAAACTTCTTGTCTAATTCTTCCTTGTCTTCCTCTCTAGTTTTCTTTAATTCTTCATTATTTTTGTCCAATTTCTCATCCTGTTTCTTGAAATTGTCATTTATTAACTCAAATTTCTTATCTAATTCTTCCGTTCTCCGTTCTTACATCTGTTGAAACATTTCCATTAACCTATCCATCTTTGTTTCTTCTGTGGTCCTGTTTGGTTCTTTCGTCGTTTTAGTTGGTTCGGTCGGGGTTAATATTTCTTCCACAACTTCCACTGATATTACCTCCCTTTCTTCCATTCTGCCGTCTTCCTCGGTCTCCTTTTCTAACATCTCTGCTTCCTTTTCAGCCTCCTTCTCGCGTTGCTTAGCCTGGTATCTTGTGTCGTGCTTTGCCCGTTCCATTTTTCTGCAGCCGCCGCTAGAATCTATAGGGTTTAATTGTATAATTCTTTAATTATTCTAGCCCTACTAGTTGGCGCGCCACTTTGTAAATAGACGTTTGTGACGAGATTTAATGTCACCCGTTGTAAGCGTCAATTTGTAACACAAACGAAGTACTCCCGCATTTGCCTTTACCTTAAGCCCCACTGTTGGGATCGTCACTTTGTATAACGTCGGTTTACCGGTATGGTTAATTATTATGGATGTGTTATTTACTTTTGTAGTATTTAATAGCGTGTAGCGAGCCGTTTTATACTTTGTCTCAATACTTACTAGTCGACCGTATTTCTCGTCGCTCAGTTCAAATTTTTCTGCCTCGCCACCTGATTGGTTCACACTGTCTGGTCGAGTCGAGTTCGTCAACTGTCGTATGTTTATTGTTTGTGTCCCAAATTCTTATATTACCCTTTTTATATGAATCAAACATACAGCAATTGAGAAATATGAAAATTTATTGAACCCTTCTTTATATTAACTGGTCAATTACAGTTGATAAATGATACATATATTTATTATAATTCCGGCGTTTACAAGTTGCTCAGTTGGCAGCGTCTGGTTAGATCAGTTCATACGTAAAATGCCACAAAGGCATACATGGTTTGTTTTTTATAAAATAGTAATTTTTTCTCAGGGAATAAGTTCTTTGGACTACAGAAGTTGGATTACAGACTAATAAATGCACATAAATGATAATATTCCTTATATCTAATACACAATAGTTGATATTTTAAAACATGAAAAGTAAGTTTATTGGCAATGAGAAATAGTGCATGCTTGGTTAAGTTCTTGTTAACAGGTTACGTTTTCAAAATTATTTTAATATAAAATCAAAATTCAGTGATTGATATATTTTATCGAAAGTGATTTTATAATCAAGTTCAGTTCAAAAGTTAATTTTGTGATCTGTGAAGTGAAAATAAGATAGTTCGTTTACTATGGGTAATTGAAAGTTTAAGTTTGGGATGAAGTATTTAATTTATACTCATCGATTCCTGGACGTAGCTTCTCTTGCGAACCTCTTCTTCTTCTGGAACACGTCTAAGAGTCCTTTCTTCTTTGGATTAGCTGAGATTCCCATTCAAATGGTTGAAATCCAATGTCCAGCTTCCATCAGTTCTTGTAGATGATCTTCTTCTTCAGGTTGAGTTAGGTCCCATCAGTTCTTCCTCCAGAATTGATCGGGTATTAAATTAATTTACTTCCTTCCAAGTTTGGCCATGATATTTGTTGCATAAATGTTTAATTACTGGTCATCTCATCAATGGTTTAGTTAAATATTCTTCTTGCACTTCTTCTTTCAAAATTTTGAAAAATTTAAAGCTTTTAAAATTAATTTGGATCCGAGGGCTTCATACATCCACCCTCTATGCTGGTCAATAATGACGTAATTAGATTTCAACGGTCACCTATGTAACAAGCATGAGTTGCCATAGTTACCCTTCAAATTATACTAGTTCTCATTGGTCAACATCTTATAACATTGTTATAATCTAACGTTTTATTTATGTTCAAATATGTAAAAAGCCTTTAAATTATGATTACTTCCTTATGCTAGTATTACTATTAATTATACTAACACCATTGTTCTGCTTTTTTGCTAAAGATTATTTTGATATCCCTCATGGTTACTTTTGATTAGTTAATAACATTTTTCTTATTTTCTTATTGATATTTCTTTTGTAATTATTTTTAAACTGAATAATATTTATACATTTTTATATCTGATACACTTACCTAATTACTTAAACATTTTATATACTCTAACTGACCCTTGGTTATTGTTTTCTTTTTAAACTTATAAAATTCTCTCCTTCATGCTAGGCCTAAAACATAGGTTTCACAATACTCCTATTCCACCTTCTTTATGATTCATAAACTTTATTTATTGGTTCATTGAACATCTTTTTTATAGAACCAGATAAACAAAAAAACATTGGTGCTCTTAACAACACACCTTTTATTATTAAAATATTTCTTACCAGGTTCAAGCCTGAAATTAAACTTCTAACTGTTATTGGTTTCTTACTTCTATCTTACCTACCTTCTAAGTTAATTAATTCTATGGTTTTTTACAATAATAAAACTATTATAATAATAATTTTTAACAGTACCTTACACAATATCACTCACTTACAAATTCCTTCACTAAAATATAGTGTCTGCTTCTCCTATCTTCCACTCTAATAATTTAACTTTTACCTTATTTTTTGTAATTCTTACTTACTATCACTTAGATTAATAATGGTACAATTAGTTTCATACTTTTTAGATAATATTCTATTAAAGATTGTTTTGCTATATTACTATAGTCTGCTTCTTATTGTATTGTACACTATTTGCACTCACACTGCACTTTTCTTTCACATGAGGTTTCTTTTATTTATCATCACTTTCACTTTTGTACTATGTTATTTACATAGATTGTTATCACTTATTTCTATTTATTTATTTATACCCTTCACTTGATATTTCACATATTGTTTGTTTATTTAGTTTAGTATCACAGTGTGGTTATTGGTCATTGATATTTGTTTTATTTTCATTTCACATTGGTCACCTTTGGTTTTGAATGATTGTCTTTATTCAGCTCAATTATAACTTACTTGTTGTTGACTAGTTTATTATTTAATAGGGTATTATTTATTTCTAACTTCCTATCTTATATTTATAAATTCATGTTTCTTTGCTTTTCATTTAACATACATAATATCTCTAGTTTATTTTTATAGTTTATATATTTGACATCTTATTTATGCCCTATCTGTTTTAGTGCATTTACTTTACATATTATTTGTTAGTTACATCTTGGGGTTACAATGATCATGGCCATACTTTGGGTCACTTCTTGGTTTCTCGTTCCTTCCTTCTTGTTTCTATTTTCTTGTTTTCTCCAATCTATTGGGTCAAGTCATAGTCAGTTTTCTTAGTCAATTGTTATTTCGTAGTTGGGTCATTAATCTTCACGTTATAAGTTTTTTAACATTTCTTCCTACCTTCAGCTTTTTCTTTTATTAATCATTAGTGGTATTTTGCGCTATCTTATGTCATGTTACATAATGCATCACCGCCAAAATTGATTATTTCAAAAAATAAAGATTGTTTTTCTGAAATCATCAACATAGTTTATTAAATCAAGTTGTTATTATTATGGAATTCATCCATCGTTATCTTCTTCTTTAGTTTATCTTTATTAATTCATGGTTCATGATACTGGAAATGATATTATTCTCCTCCTTTACTCTTTTATTATGAGTGTTATCCCTTGTATGTTTTATCTCCCTAAAATTTCTTCTCTTCCATTCATATAAATTGGTACTAGCCAGAGGGCACGTGTGGCTCTATTACTCTGCTATCCATTTATACACACTTTGAGTTCAGATGTCATGCCTATCTGCTCAATAAAATCAAATGATTGTTGGATGTATCTCAACATAAAATCATCATATAATACTACTAATAATAATAATAGTCGCTATTTTCGACTCATATAATATAAATATAATAAAACACTCTTGGGGTTACTTATTCTGTTTTTTCTTCATATCATGACCTTCTCTTCTCATTGATTTATTTGGATTCCTTCTCTATGTCTGTGGCGATGTCCTTAACATATTTTTGTATTGTTTCTTTGATTTTCTTCATATGATAGTTATTTTGTTTGTTATCATTTATCTTCTCATTTATAATTAATATTAGCATTGTAGCTGTTTTCTGGTTTACTTATACATTTTTCATCATTGACAGTCTGTTTAGTATTGTGATGGTACAATCATGGTACATTTTATAATTACCTAAAATATGGTAACGAGATAATAAATATTGTATTTTTCTATTTTTTGACATAACCAACCCAATCTCAAACACCCGATATCGAATTTACAGTGAGTGGACTATATTACAGTATTTGCCAGGATTTGAACTAATTCATGACAAAAAACGGTGTCACATCACAAAAACAGTGTGCAGTTATTGCGATAAGCAGAGCCAAGCCTTTATTACGTCATAGGCGGAGAATGTGTTGACAACGACAAAACGGCGATGTCAACAACTTAGACAAAGAAAATGTGACGTCAGTACACCCCACTTCCGCAGAATTCAACTAGGAATTGCTGTCATTCTGTTGCAACAACTGATCAGCGCCGGCCGGCTGCCCATTCACTTACGAGTGAATTTTAACTTTTTAGACCACTGTAGGTGGTTAATAAACAGTATAATATCTAAAATCAAGATGTATTAAGGAGAGTTAGAGTTCGGTTTGGTGTAGGCGTCCTCGACCGATTAAATCGTTCGTAAAAAAGATCGACGTATAGAATCGGTCCCACGACGGTGGGTTACGTGGGTTGACACAAAGGTGTCCCGTCAAGCGCCGTGAAAATACACCGATTGTGCCGATGTACGAACGAGACTAGAAGTGCGAGGAAGCCAACACGAAATGGGTGAGATCGTTCCTTAATTCCTGATTTCATAATTTCCCAATATCATTTTATTGTAGAAATTCATTTTATTTAAAATTTCAATCTAATAAAAGGAGCTCCAAAAGTTAGAAAAGTTATAAATGTTTGTACCATGAGAATGAAAGGGTGAGTGGTTGTGTGCGTGCGTAATTATTTCTAAGTGCTGGGTTGAGCAACACCTATAAAAATATATATATAGATATAATTTTGTCATATACATATTATACTTACAGAAGTTGCAACACATATAAATATATATATAATTTTGTCATATACATATGATATTTACTGAAGGTATTATTACACTATGTATTTATTTTGGAAGGGTTAAAGATAGGGTTGAAAACAAGTATGTAAAACGAATAAATAATAAAAAGGGTATTTCATTGGTAAAAATCAGAACAGCTGTTTTTATTTCAAGCAATTTCTGTTCCCGCCTGACTTCGCGTAACGAAATTCTGGCCCATGACTTAGGTAGTAAAAGATGGCGTCCTAGTTTTTGTATACATAACCACATTTGTGAGATATAATATATCGTACTTATAAATTCAAAAATAACGTAAGTATACAGATGTCGCCCGTAATAACAGGGACCCTATGTAATGTTATGTATATATATTATTACATGGGATACGCCTAGAAAGAACACGGGAAAAAATTGCTTGAGGTAACAGACAAAATTTTATAACTCGTAAACATAACCCCACAATTAGGTTAGACAATTGTATGCATGCGTGCATTACACAATTGCCAAAATGAGTATACGTGACGATATTGACATAAAAACCAGTACCACTGACATAACTTTAACTGGTGAAATGGATATGCAAATAATTCCCATTAGTCAGACTGACGGGGCAAATACGCCTGTGTCTGTCGAAATAACGCAAACTGACACATCCATTTCAACTAATTTAGACAGTAAATCAGATGAAAGTAACGCAATGATACAATTGTTATTAAAACTAGATAAAAAACTAGACGAACAGAAAAGCGATACTGATATTAAATTCACACATTTGAATGACAAATTCGATAATTTACAAAATCATTTAGAAAACATTGAAATAAATGTGATAGATATCACTAAAAATTTAGAAACTATAGATAATCCAAATAATACAGGTAGTAAGACAGTGGTGTTAGAAGAGGATAAACATGATAATGAAAGTATAATGAATGATAATGAAATATTTGAATTTATGAAGTTAGAAAGAAAGTTGAGAGAAAGTATTTTAGTACAAGGAATGCAGGGGGTAGAATTTTCTTTTAATGTTGTATTAGGGGGTGAAGACAAGTCTTCATGTAATTGTTATAAGGATAAGAATGCCTTTAATTTATATTTGATAGACGATAGTTCTACAAATAAAGTTTCTTTTAGTTTTTGTGTACCTAAGAGGTGCAACAATTTTATGATAGGGACCCCTGCATATCTGGAGAGAGAGAGTGTGACTTGGTGTTATGATGAGGCATATTTTGAGAAAGATAGGTATGGTGATAGTAAGTTAGAGTTGTTTGAAGTTGGGAGAAATTATACAGAATTAAGAGAGAGAGTGAGTAGAGAGAGAATTAATAATTATTGTAAGTACTTACCCTATATTGAAGCTGATATAGCAGCAGCAGGAGAGGATGTTATTAATGATGACTTTATAATTTACCTGGTTGTGACAGATAATACTAAAGGTGACAGGACCATAATCGATCGTGACAAATTATATGAGATAATGATATGGAGTGATCATATTGATTATAATAGTATTGTGGAAAATTATAAAAATTTGAATAACCTTTACATTTATAATAATAAGATAATGTATTTAATCAAAAATGATTTATATAGACCTAAGATTCGTTTGTTGTTTAATGATGGTGGATAGACTGTTGTATTGTGAAATGAACATTAAATAATAATAATGTGCAAAGTGGTTTTGAATTGGACTGTTATGGACTGATTTCGATTAATGACACAATAATGAAGTTGGAGTGTATATTTTTATTGTATTAATTGTATTTATCCATGTATTTGATGTGTATTATGTATTACAGGTACCCCAGTGTGTATTAATATATATTTTATATATATAACATGTTTAATAATAATATTTTAATTAATTACTAATGAATAATAATGAATGTTTAAATAAATAATTATATTTGAATTTTGAAAAGAGGTATTGTTATAAGTAGGTAGGAGAGGAATTTTATAAGAGAATTGTCAATGATTACAGTAAGTGTTTAAACAGGGATAGAGACTGGGTATAGATAAAATGCAGGTGAGTTATGCAATTAATGTAAATGGAGTTAGAAAGATAAGAATTTTTAAGGAAATACAAAGAGAATTAATAGATATTTAGGGACACAGTAGTTAGTGATTATTTGTAGAGAAGGTGTTTAAGTAAGGGTATAAACATATAATTATTGTTGATGAATTCTGTAGTGGGGGTGAGGTGATAAAGAGTAGCCAACCAATAGTGTTGTGGCAGGTATTAGCATAAATTTAAGGGAGTGTTTGCCGAATTATTTGGAAGGGCAAAAATATTAGAGATGTATATAGCCAGTTAGGGAACACCCAACCCAGTGCAAAGACGAGCGGTGCCATAGGATTTAAATGAAAGTAGCAATGGAGTATATAATTGAGATATTGGTGTCATTGATAGGTAAATTTGATGGTCAGTTAGAAGAAGGTGAGTAAAATTATATAATGAAGTATAGTGAATATAGGAGTTATCCAGACTAAACAGTGATAGAAGGTGAAAGGTTAGGTAGTTAGGTAGATAGAAAGTTCAGAGGAGAGAGGTAGTAGAAAATGAATAATGAAATAATAATGTAATATGAATAGTAACAATAAGTTCAAAATGTATTTTATTATTATAAATAAATAAATCTGATGTTTAATTAATAACCGCAATGGTAAATTTTAATTTAAATACAACTTTTAAGTAAATTATACAAATGTTAATGCATATCTTAGATATGATTAAATATGGTTGAGTATGTAAAATGTATTAACTGTATTATTAATATATCAGTGTTAATTATTAATGTATTATGTATTTATTTGAAAACTTTTTAACATGATTTTATAATATGTGTAGGAAGAGAAAAAAAAAATTTTTTTAAATGGCGTTGTTAATAATATTTATCAGCCAAATAATTACCTGTTAATAATAAGAATAATAATAATAATAACAATAATAATAATTTTTTTTATCATGCATTAAGAGTATTCAATAAATAAATGTATAGAGTTATTAATTCTTTTATAATTTGTTTTTCTCCAGATTTGGGAGATTGTAATGTGTAATTTTCTTATTATATTTTCAATTATAGCTTATTCAATTTTGGTAACTATATTATACTAATGTGCTTATGTTACAATTATAGTAATTGTAAAAGAATGAAGTTAAATATTATCGATAGGAATCGAAACCATTTTTCAAATCAGGGTTGTAATATGAAGAAAAGATATTCTTTTTTAATTCTTGAAGATTATAATATATAATCTTATAATTTTATTAAGCGTATTAAAATATATTAAGCCAACCCAGTGCTTATTGGCACAAACCAGCACTTAGCTAAGGGGAACCAGATCAGTTGAGGATGGAGTGATTTAATAAGCCACTATTTTAATATTTATTATATATTGTTTCAGTGTTTGGTGGTGTGACAGCGGTCCTGAGCTGGCCAACGCGTCAGAGCAGGGGCGTTAAGAGCCTAAGTGGCCTTATGGTGTTGGGATCTCGCAGGAGAAGTCCAGTAAGGTCATCTAGGTACGGTCATCATCACCAGACCAAGGGTGAGTTGTTGTTATTTTTTATGTAAAATTGTAAGGGGGTTGTGGCGACTTGTCCTGACTGATCCCTTTAGGAAGTATGAAAGGGTCAATGAAAGTTTGTGTGCTTCGTCACACCATCTTTCATTGAGGGGGTTTTGTGATGGTACAATCATGGTACATTTTATAATTACCTAAAATATGGTAACGAGATAATAAATATTGTATTTTTCTATTTTTTGACATACCCAACCCAATCTCAAACACCCGATATCGAATTTACAGTGAGTGGACTATATTACAGTATTTGCCAGGATTTGAACTAATTCATGACAAAAAACGGTGTCACATCACAAAAACAGTGTGCAGTTATTGCGATAAGCAGAGCCAAGCCTTTATTACGTCATAGGCGGAGAATGTGTTGACAACGACAAAACGGCGATGTCAACAACTTAGACAAAGAAAATGTGACGTCAGTACACCCCACTTCCGCAGAATTCAACTAGGAATTGCTGTCATTCTGTTGCAACAACTGATCAGCGCCGGCCGGCTGCCCATTCACTTACGAGTGAATTTTAACTTTTTAGACCACTGTAGGTGGTTAATAAACAGTATAATATCTAAAATCAAGATGTATTAAGGAGAGTTAGAGTTCGGTTTGGTGTAGGCGTCCTCGACCGATTAAATCGTTCGTAAAAAAGATCGACGTATAGAATCGGTCCCACGACGGTGGGTTACGTGGGTTGACACAAAGGTGTCCCGTCAAGCGCCGTGAAAATACACCGATTGTGCCGATGTACGAACGAGACTAGAAGTGCGAGGAAGCCAACACGAAATGGGTGAGATCGTTCCTTAATTCCTGATTTCATAATTTCCCAATATCATTTTATTGTAGAAATTCATTTTATTTAAAATTTCAATCTAATAAAAGGAGCTCCAAAAGTTAGAAAAGTTATAAATGTTTGTACCATGAGAATGAAAGGGTGAGTGGTTGTGTGCGTGCGTAATTATTTCTAAGTGCTGGGTTGAGCAACACCTATAAAAATATATATATAGATATAATTTTGTCATATACATATTATACTTACAGAAGTTGCAACACATATAAATATATATATAATTTTGTCATATACATATGATATTTACTGAAGGTATTATTACACTATGTATTTATTTTGGAAGGGTTAAAGATAGGGTTGAAAACGAAGTATGTAAAACGAATAAATAATAAAAAGGGTATTTCATTGGTAAAAATCAGAACAGCTGTTTTTATTTCAAGCAATTTCTGTTCCCGCCTGACTTCGCGTAACGAAATTCTGGCCCATGACTTAGGTAGTAAAAGATGGCGTCCTAGTTTTTGTATACATAACCACATTTGTGAGATATAATATATCGTACTTATAAATTCAAAAATAACGTAAGTATACAGTATGTCATTGTCATTCTTTATTTGACTGTCTTGTTGGTTCTTTTTTAGAATGTTAATTCTTTATGATCCCCTTTTGCAATACGGTTATTTAATGATGTTAAGTAATATCATCACTTTTGTTAAATGTTTGTTAAATATTAGTGAAATTTTATTTCAGTTTTTCATGATACTTCATTATAAAATTTTTTTCCAAAATTAACTTGTTTCACTTAATTAGTTTCACTCACTTGGTTGTAAGTTGTTCTTACTTATATTTTTTGAATTTTGGTAATTACAGTGGAAATCGTTTAACGCGAAAACGGTTACCACAAAATATCGGTTAACACGAAATACCACTCGGGTACCGATCGCCGTTTGTTATGTACAGTGTAAATAACTGTACATTTAAATAAATGTAAATAACTGGTCCCCGTCATTTCGTGTTAACCGATTTCCACTGTATTTATTCTCAAAATTCTTTTTTCATTCATAAATTAATTGTTTCAAATATTTTATTTGTAAGCTGTTCTTACTTTTTTGGAATTTGGATAATTTTTTATTCTTAAAATTCTTTTACTTTCTTACACCGCCTCATAATATTTCTTCAAAGAAGACTGGTTGTACGTCCCTTTGATCCTTTTGGTAGTTATTTCACTTATGACATATGTGTTATTATGGTTACTTTTATCAATGACATAGGGGCCGTTGTAAAGTAATAATAATTTCTTCGTGATACCTTCTCTAGAACTAGGTAACTCTCTGTTCCGTATTAGCACCTTTTCTCCCTCTTGATATTGTATTGCTTTAGGTTGGATTTCATGATATTTTTCCTTCTTCTTTTCTACTTGTTCTGCTACCTTGCTGTAGAATCTTGCATTATCGAACTGGTACTCAGTGTTGGTGGGGAAATTAATAAGTTCTTCTATTGCTCGAGGTGGTGGTTTTCCATACATGATGATGTAAGGTGCTTCGTTTGTTTTTCTTACTGGTTAGTTTAATCTTTTCCTTCTTTCTTCCTTCATCAATGCTGTGTCGGTTATCTCTAACATCAGTCCCTTTTTCGCAGTAATGTTCTCATTTGGTTTACCCATGGTCCATAGGTTGATCTGCACTTGTTGTTCGGACTACTCTGGTGTTCATCATTAATTCTGTTCTGGTGATATAAGTCTCTGTTTCCTTGTACATCAACTCTTCTAATACTATATGTCTATTAGTATTCATGACTATATCAATCACTTTACCGGTTCTTTTGTAGAACAGATATTTCAATGGTACCTTTGTTATTTGTTGTTTCATTGGTGATTTAGTGTACCTTTCTAATGGTGGTATACTCCGTTTATCAATTGATTTTTTAAAGTTGTTGCCTGTGGTTTTATAGTAAGTCATTTCTAAAATTTTAATTGACCTTCTCCTATAATCTTGGACATTTATGATTTCTTCATGGTCGGTAATTGGTAGACTAAACACGTTTATTAATCCATTCTTCATCATCTCCACTCCTTCTCTTGTATTGATTATTTTCTTTCTATATATTTTTCTTATTTTCTTGGTCTTCATTTCCAAGTATTTATTATTCTCTTTGTTGTTGTTATTTTTATTCTCAGTTAATAGTATACTTTTGTATTCTGTACTTTCTATTTCCTCCGTACTATCTTCTATTTTCTTATCTACCGGTTCCTTGTTCTCATTCAATGTTTCTTTAATATCTTCAGAAACTGTGTCCAGTGGTTCAAACAATTTCTCGAAATCATTATTTAATGTTTCCTTGATCTGATCGGTTTTGTAATCTGTTTCTTCCCATCTCTGATTCATCTCCGTTTTTGTCTGCTTTGCTTCTTTACGATACGCTATTAATTGTCGTTGTATAGTTTCATTGTTACTATCGATTTTGTGGTTCAGTGTTTCTATATCTTCTTTCATTTGTCTCAAGGTTTCGCTGGTTTTCTCATTACTTCTCTCTATTTTTTCACTTATCAATTTATTCTCCTCCTTCATTTTCTGTGTTAATGTTTCATTTAATGATTCAAACTTCTTGTCTAATTCTTCCTTGTCTTCCTCTCTAGTTTTCTTTAATTCTTCATTATTTTTGTCCAATTTCTCATCCTGTTTCTTGAAATTGTCATTTATTAACTCAAATTTCTTATCTAATTCTTCCGTTCTCCGTTCTTACATCTGTTGAAACATTTCCATTAACCTATCCATCTTTGTTTCTTCTGTGGTCCTGTTTGGTTCTTTCGTCGTTTTAGTTGGTTCGGTCGGGGTTAATATTTCTTCCACAACTTCCACTGATATTACCTCCCTTTCTTCCATTCTGCCGTCTTCCTCGGTCTCCTTTTCTAACATCTCTGCTTCCTTTTCAGCCTCCTTCTCGCGTTGCTTAGCCTGGTATCTTGTGTCGTGCTTTGCCCGTTCCATTTTTCTGCAGCCGCCGCTAGAATCTATAGGGTTTAATTGTATAATTCTTTAATTATTCTAGCCCTACTAGTTGGCGCGCCACTTTGTAAATAGACGTTTGTGACGAGATTTAATGTCACCCGTTGTAAGCGTCAATTTGTAACACAAACGAAGTACTCCCGTATTTGCCTTTACCTTAAGCCCCACTGTTGGGATCGTCACTTTGTATAACGTCGGTTTACCGGTATGGTTAATTATTATGGATGTGTTATTTACTTTTGTAGTATTTAATAGTGTGTAGCGAGCCGTTTTATACTGTGTCTCAATACTTACTAGTCGACTGTATTTCTCGTCGCTCAGTTCAAAATTTTCTGCCTCGCCACCTGATTGGTTCACGCTGTCTGGTCGAGTCGAGTTCGTCAACTGTCGTATGTTTATTGTTTGTATCCCAAATTCTTATATTACCCTTTTTATATGAATCAAACATACAGCAATTGAGAAATATGACAATTTATTGAACCCTTCTTTATATTAACTGATCAATTACAGTTGATAAATGATACATATATTTATTATAATTCCGGCGTTTACAAGTTGCTCGGTTGGCAGCGTCTGGTTAGATCAGTTCATACGTAAAATGCCACAAAGGCGTACATGGTTTGTTTTTTATAAAATAGTAATTTTTTCTCAGGGAATAAGTTCTTTGGACTACAGAAGTTGGATTACAGACTAATAAATGCACATAAATGATAATATTCCTTATATCTAATACACAATAGTTGATATTTTAAAACATGAAAAGTAAGTTTATTGGCAATGAGAAATAGTGCATGCTTGGTTAAGTTCTTGTTAACAAGTTACGTTTGAAAATTATTTTAATATAAAATCAAAATTCAGTGATTGATATATTTTATCGAAAGTGATTTTATAATCAAGTTCAGTTCAAAAGTTAATTTTGTGATCTGTGAAGCGAAAATAAGATAGTTCGTTTACTTATGGGTAATTGAAAGTTTAAGTTTGGGATGAAGTATTTAATTTATACTCATCGATTCCTGGACGTAGCTTCTCTTGCGAACCTCTTCTTCTTCTGGAACACGTCTAAGAGTCCTTTCTTCTTTGGATTAGCTGAGATTCCCATTCAAATGGTTGAAATCCAATGTCCAGCTTCCATCAGTTCTTGCAGATGATCTTCTTCTTCAGGTTGAGTTAGGTCCCATCAGTTCTTCCTCCAGAATTGATCGGGTATTAAATTAATTTACTTCCTTCCAAGTTTGGCCATGATATTTGTTGCATAAATGTTTTAATTACTGGTCATCTCATCAATGGTTTAGTTAAATATTCTTCTTGCATTTCTTCTTTCAAAATTTTGAAAAATTTAAAGCTTTTAAAATTAATTTGGATCCGAGGGCTTCATACATCCACCCTCTATGCTGGTCAATAATGACATAATTAGATTTCAACGGTCACGTATGTAACAAGCATGAGTTGCCATAGTTACCCTTCAAATTATACTAGTTCTCATTGGTCAACATCTTATAACATTGTTATAATCTAACGTTTTATTTATGTTCAAATATGTAAAAAGCCTTTAAATTATGATTACTTCCTTATGCTAGTATTACTATTAATTATACTAACACCATTGTTCTGCTTTTTTACTAAAGATTATTTTGATATCCCTCATGGTTACTTTTGATTAGTTAATAACATTTTTCTTATTTTCTTATTGATATTTCTTTTGTAATTATTTTTAAACTGAATAATATTTATACATTTTTATATCTGATACACTTACTTAATTACTTAAACATTTTATATACTCTAACTGACCCTTGGTTATTGTTTTCTTTTTAAACTTATAAAATTCTCTCCTTCATGCTAGGCCTAAAACATAGGTTTCACAATACTCCTATTCCACCTTCTTTATGATTCATATACTTTATTTATTGGTTCATTGAACATCTTTTTTATAGAAACAGATAAACAAAAAAACATTGGTGCTCTTAACAACACACCTTTTATTATTAAAATATTTCTTACCAGGTTCAAGCCTGAAATTAAACTTCTAACTGTTATTGGTTTCTTACTTCTATCTTACCTACCTTCTAAGTTAATTAATTCTATGGTTTTTTACAATAATAAAACTCTTATAATAATAATTTTTAATAGTACCTTACACAATATCACTCACTTACAAATTCCTTCACTAAAATATAGTGTCTGCTTCTCCTATCTTCCACTCTAATAATTTAACTTTTACCTTATTTTTTGTAATTCTTACTTACTATCACTTAGATTAATAATGGTACAATTAGTTTCATACTTTTTAGATAATATTCTATTAAAGATTGTTTTGCTATATTACTATAGTCTGCTTCTTATTGTATTGTACACTATTTGCACTCACACTGCACTTTTCTTTCACATGAGGTTTCTTTTATTTATCATCACTTTCACTTTTGTACTATGTTATTTACATAGATTGTTATCACTTATTTCTATTTATTTATTTATACCCTTCACTTGATATTTCACATATTGTTTGTTTATTTAGTTTAGTATCACAGTGTGGTTATTGGTCATTGATATTTGTTTTATTTTCATTTCACATTGGTCACCTTTGGTTTTGAATGATTGTCTTTATTCAGCTCAATTATAACTTACTTGTTGTTGACTAGTTTATTATTTAATAGGGTATTATTTATTTCTAACTTCCTATCTTATATTTATAAATTCATGTTTCTTTGCTTTTCATTTAACATACATAATATCTCTAGTTTATTTTTATAGTTTATATATTTGACATCTTATTTAAGCCCTATCTGTTTTAGTGCATTTACTTTACATATTATTTGTTAGTTACATCTTGGGGTTACAATGATCATGGTCATACTTTGGGTCACTTCTTGGTTTCTCGTTCCTTCCTTCTTGTTTCTATTTTCTTGTTTTCTCCAATCTATTGGGTCAAGTCATAGTCAGTTTCTTAGTCAATTGTTATTTCGTAGTTGGGTCATTAATCTTCACGTTATAAGTTTTTTAACATTTCTTCCTACCTTCAGCTTTTTCTTTTATTAATCATTAGTGGTATTTTGCGCTATCTTATGTCATGTTACAATAGCTATGTGATGACTTAAAATTAAAATACTAACTAAAATTCATTATGATTGAAATATAACAAAAGTAATGTATCATATACCTTAGTTAAAAAATACTCGTCTAGCTTTTGCACTGGCAAACTCCTTTATGACTTCGTTGTAATCAAGTGATTCAGCTAACTGATGTTCTATAGATATAGTCGCCAGACCACTCAAGCGAGTCTCAGAAATACTTGATCCAAGATAAGTTTTAATAAGTTTGAGCTTCGAAAAAAACCTTTATCCACTTGCCACTGTCACAGGTAATGTTAACAAGATTCTTAGAGCGACACCAACAGTTGGCACGAAGCCATACTCTTGAATAAATTTTAAAGTCTCAACAGGCATACTTTTAGGTTTTACAATTGTTGAAAGCACTTTAAGTTCATCCTCTAAATCAATAGCACTCTTGTCTTTTGATTCACCATGAGTTTAGCCATTGCACAGTTTAGTACACTTATCCGACAAGAATTCAAGTGACATGTCTTTGACTTTACTCACGTCATACAGGAAGTCAAAAAGTTTACTATGACTCTTACTCTGTTGGAACCTTTCACTTAAAGCTCAAATGGTAATATCTGTGACTTTAAAATAAAAATCGACTTTGTCGCACCTCTGGATCTTTAATGAATTCATCTTTTCCCTCATAATCAAACTGTCTTATAATCTTTCTCCTTCGTATTTGTGCTGAGCCTCTGATTATTGGATTTACAATGTCCAATTTAGTGGCTAGTTCCTTCATGTCAACTATGAAGCTTTGAAATTTTAAGTCACTTCTGACAGACATGAAATAAATGGTTGTATTTTTAAGTAAACTGACAGCTTTTGTTACATCCATGTCAATACTTTTCAGTGTTTTGCTGACGATATTAATATGGAGTAATATGTCGTACCATATTACTATTGAACACAGAAATGTGAAGTCAAGTACATAACTCGCCAGACTGCCAGCCTCGTAAGCCACCATTTTATCTGTGTGATATCAACTAGCGCATCGTAGATCTCTTCTATTTGATATCTAAGTGGAGTGACAGCACCTATTCTACTTTCCCACCTTGTTTCACATAAAGGTTCCAAAGTAAGGTTATAAATGTGATTTTTTAGTACACCCCAACGGCGAGGTGACGCAGAGAAGAAGTTATAAATTTTTTCCACCAAACTAAAAAATGAAACTGCGCATTCAGATGCCTTTTCAGCATCATTAACGACTAGGTTTAGGAAATGGCTGCTACATGGAATATAAAATGCCCTTGGATTAATATCTAAAATTCATTTCTGCATTACTACATATTTTTCCTTTCATATTCAAGCCATTGTCATATCCTTGGCTTCTCATACCTTCTATGGCTATTTCCATTTCCTGCAGTTGTTTTAATACAAATTCTGTTAATCCTAACCTAGTCGTATCTAATACTAGTACAAAGCCAAGAAAATGCTCACTTATCTTCACATCTTGAAAGTTTAGATCAACAAAACGTACAATAATCGTCATTTGTTCTACTCCAGAAATGTCTGGCGTACAGTCTAAAATTATGGTGTGATACTTGGCAGATTTCAATGATGACAAAATTTTATGTTTGATTTGGTCTTGAAGGATCTTTATCATTTCATTTTGTATATTTTTCCCCAAATAATAGTGACGCTTATTTTCACCACTCATTGTTCTTCTAATATGTTCACTTAACACTAACTCAAATTTTCCAAACAATTCTACTAGCTTAAGAAAATCTGCATTATTACATTCGAATAATTTATCTAATTGATCTCTTAGGGAGAGACATTGTTGGACTAAAAATGTTATTATTGCAATAAGCCGTTCAATTACATTTGTCCAATGCCGGGTTTTGGAATTTATTATCCATTGAGTTTCTGCATCAATAGTGTTGCCAGACCCTAATCTAGTTGACAGTTCCACCTACTTCTGATGTGATTTTAGGTGATCAGGTGATTTGGTATGACTAGATAAGGCCTCAGAAATATGCCGCCAGTCATTATAACCACTCGATGTAATTGATATTTTAACAGTTGAAAAGAGTTTATAGCAAAAACAAAAATCGCCATTACCAGTTTTAGAATAAACTAACCATTTTCTTTTAACAGTTTCACCACTGCACAAAGTGTAGCTGTAGTGATTAACATTAAACCGATGGTCTGTATCGCCTTTAGGAAATATGTCAGACTCAGGCTTGGTGATTTGTTTTGGAGGACCTCTTTTTACTAAGGTTGTTCTAACAAAATCATCAATTTTTTCGGGCCACTTTGCAGGATCAGAATCAATGACATTATCACTGACTTCAGTGTTGGATGAGCAGTTTTCCCCAAAATCAACTTTATCTTCACCCACAGGGTCATCGTTGGCGCCATCGTCGTTGGTGGCACTTGGCCCAGGTTGCAAAAAATTTCGTAACAAAAATATTAATTTTTTTCACTTCAGTTTCTTTTTCTGCCCTTCTTTTACGATATTGACTCCCAGAGGGACGTTTTCTATTATCCGACAGGATTGCAAAATAGATCTAGAAGACTGTTTTTGTAATAAAAAGCAAGTATATACAGTAAACACTGATTCAAAACTGAAAACACGAACACTAATCATACATAACTCCTATAATATTACTAAAAATAGGTCTACAAGAACTCTTTTTGTAAAAAAAAGCAAGTGTGTATAATGCACACTATTTTGACACTGGAAACACAAATGCTAATCACAAATAGGCTAATTACAATAATATTATGAACAGGTTGTTTACACAGCAGACAAAACAACGGTACTCAGACCCATCAGAAAAGTTATATCATTCACGCATCTTGATGGTGTGGCACAGCCGTTAACATAGTGGGGCAGTATTATCTGCTGATGACATGCAAGGCAGCACTCATTGTCAGGTTTACGTTCTCTCGTTCACGAGTTTTCGACTTTTTGTTACACTCTGCTGACTTTAAACATAAAGTAATTCTTACTGATTTTCCATATTGTGATTAAATTAAGTGAATAATTTTATTTTTTCCCTCAATTTCAAAACTAAACATCCCGGAATCTGCTGCCCTTTAAAATTTGCCACCCTGGGCAGTGGCACGGTTCGCCCCAGCCTGGCCACAACTACTGAGTAATGAACAGAAATCGCATTGTATGAGTATCAGCAGTGAACTGAAAGAAGTGCTTTAAACTGGCCAAGATTTCCTTTCTAAGGTCGTCACATGTGACGAAAGTTGAGTTTATGGATACGACCCTGAACCTAAGCATCAATCATCCCAGTGGAAAGGTTCATCTTCACTTGGGCTAAAGAAATCCATCAAGTCAAGAGCACCATCCTTATCGATCTGTTTATGTGGTACTGATGGGACTATCTAATAGGACGTCATACCTGCTAGTCAGGCAATTAATGAAGAATTCTACCATGCTGTCCTAAGGTGGCTAAGGGAGAATATGAGAAGGAAACATTCAGAGAAGTGGTACAAAAATAGTTGGATTGTTCACTATGACAATACAAGGCCACATTCTGCTTTCATTATGTAGCAGTTTTTAGTAAAAAAATAGCATGGCGATTGTTCCTCATCCACTGTATTCACCTACTTGGCTCCATGTAACTTTCCCAAGATGAAAATCAAGTTGCAGGGGTACAACACAACGCAACAACAACAACACAATAGAGGAGATTCAAGCAGAATCATAGGCAGAGCTGAACATACCCACCAAAAATATATACATAACTTTGCCAACATACTTTTGGGATATATTCCATTCATGGCAGAGGCACTGCAATCATAGTATGACCTCCCAAGGTGACTAGTTGAAGGTAAGAATGGCAAATAAGATCCAGGTATGATGAGATTGTAATTAGTGCTATATTTCAGGAACTTTTGGGCACCACCATGTAGAAAAAAATATGAAAATGCTAGGCACTTAAAAGTGTCATAATTTTAATGGAAACCATGTAGTTCGTATTTAAGGAAGATTGTGTACAATTCAAACGTGGTGCTTAGGCTGGTGGTTTACTACCAGTTTCCAACTTCAACAATAAATGGCAGAGTTCACTGTATAAACACATGGAATCCTTCCATAACCACCTATCTTGTGCGTTAGACCTAATTAACACACATTATTCTAAATATTATCCAAGTCTGACAAAAGTAAACAAATCAGTGTAATTCATAAAATCATACAATGCAGTCAATTTATAGAAATCTTATGGAAAAATTGTAAGAGTTGGTAAGTATTTGGTAAAAAGATGGCTATTCCTCTAGAGTGTACAGTTATAATCTGTAGTCTTTTGGAGATCAGAGTTTGGATGCCTTGTCTGATTTCACTCTTATATGAGTATGGAGTGGAATGACCAGTCACAACATATGTCTCATCTGTATATTCAATATTTCTTCCTTCTTTTCTTAGCTGTGAACTAGGAACTCAATATTTTCTTATACATCATAGGTACTCAATCCTTTTATTTCAGATTTCTTCCTTCTTGATCAGCATTCTCATATTGTCCCTGGTCCAACTCCACCTAAAGCCCAGTTCCCTTATGATTCTTTGCAAACTAGTCTTGTTGCCTCAGAGTAGAATGGATTCGATTAAATTAGCTGTTAGCTTGGAGATGATCTGTAAACTTTTTATGAAAAACACAAAAATTTTTCATAGTCTGTCGTACATTGACTTTTAGAATTCACTCAAATCTGAGGCAGTTTTCTTCCTCTTACATGTTTTTCTTTTTATAAAAAACCTGTGCTATCTCAAATAACTTTCCTTCTTTGTTAATCCTTCTTACTGTGACTGCTAACAATCCATCTACTTTATTACATCATAACTGGCTTTTTTTCATCAGCACAAGTAAGTCATTACAATAACTATTTTATAGTCTGCTTTCCTCTTAACCAAACCTCAATACACTGTAAACTGTCTCAATACAACATTTATTTTAAATTATCTCAGCAAAGGATACATTATACTAAAAACAGTAAAACATTGTAAAGTTGCAAATACCAAAAGTAATGGTAAAGGTGAGTTGGAGAGCCTAATCTTCTCAGAAATGTGTTAACTGGGCAAATATCTTTTAATGTAAACAGTTATGAAGTATTTGTATTTCAATAAAAAAAAAAAAACAGGTATGAACCATCATAGATTTAATTAAAAAAAAAAACAATGTTTTAACTATCTAAAAATTACTAGCTATTTTCAGACTAAAACATAAAAATACAAATTACATAAGTATTAATTTACCACTCCAGTGATAGTGAGTTAGGTGTGAATGACAGCTATTCAAAACTACATATCTTGCAGAATGCAGTTATCAAATGAACATACAGCAGACTTTCATTGAGAGGCAGAAAATAGACACCCCCACACGCAGTGCCCAACACAAAAGAAACCTGAGTGATCAATGTAGTATAACTTGAGTAGTTTTTAAGTAACTCTTGTCTACATATGATTCTCTATTACTAGAGCAGTAGATTACTTGTGTCACCCTTAACTGTGACTCTCTGTCACTGCAGTACTTATGTCATTTGTATTTTTGTTTTAGAATTACAAGCCTGAAGATAAGTACCAATTTCTGGTACTGCCAAATTTTTGCTAAAAAAATTAATAATAATAATAATAATAATAATAATAAGTCATGATGCCTAATGTCTGTCCTTCAAAATTAAACTGGTAAATATTTTCAATAAGTGTTGACTTTACCCTGCTCACTTTCATCTCTGTGCACAGAGCAGCAGCTTGTAACTGATGCTAGTGGAGGGGTGGGACAGTGTTGTGAATGCCTAAGTGAAGAATATACAGAAGTAACAAGTTGAAAATACTAAAAGTAATGGTAAAGGTGAGTGGTTCTCAGAAATGTGTTAACCAGGCAAATATCTTTTAATGTAAACAGTGATGAAATATTTGTACTACATCAACAGTATATATGGATGTGAGAACTAGACACAAGAAAGAGGAACCAAAGATTTTGGGAGTTGGGAACAAAAAGTCTTGAAGAAAATATCTGGAGGAAAAATGCATGGTTTTTGAAAGTGGTCAAATCATGAATTGAAACAACACTTCAATTAACTGGTGATCAGAAGAGTGTTAAAAGCACAAATAAGCAGATGGGTGGGTATGTAATGAGGATATTACCTTGAAGTACCAAGGATCATGCTGACTACAAACATATGAGGTGGAAACAGCTAGGAAAATGGATGAAGCAAAATGGGTGAAGGATATGGAACAGGTTACTCACAGGCAACACGAGGTCTGACACAAAAATAATGAGACTGTTAGCATTACTAAGGAACTACTTATTGTGTTGTATTGCGCGTGCACTGTGTTTTCGACCTTGAACTGTATTCTTACGCGATGACAAGTTACAAATCACTCGGTTGACTCAGTCGCAGTGAGAAAGCAGTTGAATACAGTTGTGTTTTTACGCTTCGCCGGAAAATGTCGGATACGAAAAGTGATCAGCGCGTTAACATCAGGTTTCTTGTGAAACTTAAAAAGTCGGCAACAGAGACTTACCAAATGTTGTTGGAAGCTTATGGCGATAAATGTTTGTTGCATGCACATGTCTTTGAACGGCATAAGAGATTTTTAGAAGGGAGGGACTCCATGAAAGATGATGACCGTCCAGGCCGACCACGCACATCAACAATCGACGAAAACGTAAATGTTCGAGACACAATACGAAAAGACCGAAGATTGAGTGTCTGTGCTGTTGCTGAAATGTTGCATATGAACAGAGAAAGTGTTCGACGCATTTTAACAGAAGAGTTGAACATGAGGAAGAAGTGCAAAAATGGTGCCGAAAGTTTTGTCAGATGAACAGAAGGAAAGGAGAACGGAACTTTGTTGTGATCTTTTGGAATGGATTGATGGAGAGCCCAGTTTTTTAAAGAGTGTTATTACAGCTGATGAGACGTGGATATTTACGCACGATCCAGAAACAAAGCGGCAATCAATGCATTAGAAAACACCATCTTCCCCAAGAACAAAAAAAGCACGCATGAGTCGTTTGAAGTTCAAGGCAATGCTTATCATTTTCTTCGATATCCAGGGCATCATTACGGCAGAATGGGTACTCAGTGGTCAAACAGTTAACCAACAATATTATAAACAACTTTTGGAAAAACTGAGTGAACGTGTTAGAAAGAAGCGGCCTGAATTGTGGAAGAATGGGTGGATCTTGCACCAGGACAATGCGCCTGCCCACAATGCGTTATCAGTCAAACAATTTTTGGCCAGTAAAAACATCACAGTCCTTGAACATCCTCCATATTCCCCCAATTTAGTACTGTGTGAGTTTTTCCTATTCCCCAAAATCAAGTCGGCACTAAAAGGGACCCATTTTTCAATGGTGGAAGAGGTACAGGCGAAAACGGCGGAGCTCCTGCGCAGCCTGACGGAAAGCAATATGCAGAAATGTTTTGAACAGTGGAAGGAACATATGCAGAAGTGTGTGGACTCAATGGGATCCTACTTTGAAGAAGGCGACCACCAGTAATTGTACATATCAGGTAAATAAAAAAAATTACAGCATGAGTCTCGTTATTTTTGTGTCAGACCTCGTACACAATTGGATGGAAAAGATGGAAGGGAACTGGATGGCTGGCCAGTAGAGAGGAAAGTGCTGAGCCTTCTAGGCCTGTAGTACTATATAATATGTAAATAAATAAATATATTTTACACATACACACACATACACATACTTGTATATTTCTTTTTATTATTATCGTATGAATGTACTCTCAAGATGTTTTTTAAAAAGGAATAAACCATCTTGATAGTGCTATAGAGTATTAGCATACGTGTGTAGATTTTAGAAGAAACATCAAAGTTTGTAGAATGGACTACAAACAGGTTACATTTAACGTAAAGAAGTGTCTGGAGTCTTTGTTTTCAATGGTCAAGAAGACACTACTTATTTTTAATTATTTGAGTACGTGATATTCGGAGTTAATGAGGAACTCTTCAATATTTTTGTAAATATAGCATGTCAATTTTTATTGTTCAATAATTCAGACTTTGTATACCAAAGAATCTGCCCCTATAAGGTCACAGAAGTGATAAGTAATATTACTCTATTGTAATTAAAAAAATAAATAAATAAACCAAAATAATTCTGCTATACAAGCTTTTTTGTCGTTAGCTATCATACCAGTTTCACTATTATACTAGACAAATGGGTAAGTATTATAGTTCTAAGGCTTTCACGGTCGATGCAGTAATATTAAAAGTATGTACAAATGTACAGGGCTGTTTGGCCGTGGTCCAGGGTTTTCAAACAAACCAAACGTTTCGACAACACCACTGGCTGCCATCATTTCCCACAGTACTGTGGGCCTGACGTTAACAACCCACATTCAGGTAGACTCGGATTCCTCGAATTCCACGCAGCCAGTGGTGCTGTCGAAACGTTTGGTTTGTTTGAAAACCCTGGACCACCGCCAAACAGCCCGGTACATACTTTTAAATGTAAATATTATTCTAAATTAATATAAAAATCCTAAATACTATCACATTTACAGCCTTTCTCTTGTTTATATATATTTCTAATTTTTACAAGGCACAAATTTCTTCATTATAAAAAGAATTACATGAAAAGATGGTAAAATGAATATAGATATTGTTACTGTAAGATTCTGAAACCAGAATAATGCCAAGTTCCATTGCATAACAGTACACCTGTTAAAATATTGTCGATATCAACAAAATCACTGACAAGTAAAATTGTGACAGCAGATGCATTTTTAACAGTTATATATTAAAAATAAAATTTAAATATACATGCTATAATGTAATAAAAAAATGCTGTAACCTTCATTTCACTGAGTAAATTATTATTTACCTTGTGGTGCCTATATTTTGTGCTGAAAGTGCCCTCACAATACACGTTAAGAGTGCTTCACCTTGTTCCATATACTGTTCAGCTGCAAGCCTCCCAACTGGAACTCTTGTTGGCAGCCCTAAAGTCTCCAATATGTCTTGCACATCAGCGTAAGAAAATCTTGGAATTGAGTTCAAATTGGTTACTGAACTGTCTTTTGTACTGTGCAGTACTTTAGATACATATGACGAAAAGTCAGGAAAGTTATTTAATGTTGGAACCTGAAATGAAACTTGAATCAACTTTGACACAAATTAACATTACACACAGAATGACTGACTGATGTTTAGGGGAACTTTATTGTAAAAACATATTAAAACCAACAGGTTAACTGACACATTTAAAAAAATTAAAATCAAATACTAATTAATTTTAGCTGTTTATGGAGCCATTATCAATGGGACTGATTAAACTAGTGCTGTCGAAAGTGTTTTCTGTACAGTTAGATGGAAGGGACCACACACACACACACACACACACACACACACACACACACACACACACACACACACACACACACACACACACACACACAGTAGACTTTCTTCAACTATAGGTTAAGCAGTCATGTTGGCAGACCGAGGAAGAGGTGGGAAGATGGCGTTGCAGAGGACGCGAGAGACATGGGGATAAGAAACTGGAGGAGGGTTGCAGTGGATAGAGTGGATTGGAGGCGGAGATTGGTGGAGGCCAGGGCCCGACTTGGGCTGTAGCGCCATAGGAGGAGGAGGAGTCATGTTGGCAGTAGCCATGCAAACAACAAAAAGTAATCAGTTGTTTTAAAAAAGTATGTGGAATCAACTAAAGTTAATTAGTGGAATTAAAGGCACAGAATTTAGTTATCGTAATAAGTTAGATATTTTAACAAGTGGTTCATAGCTTGATTCCTTTCATAATTAGATAATTCTGTAACCTCAACCCACCATTTACCTCCTTTACCCAAATAATAAACAAGGGAGGGATTTTATGGTACAAACACTGCAAAAACCATGATAATGCAGATAGTATGATGTTAATTTTCCATTCACAAGCTACTTGTTAGTACAGCAGGAGGTCAACTGTCAGAATGTCTATTATCTGGACAGCTATTTATTTGGATGGTATCAAGAAAAACTTTTTTCTCTCAAAAATCAATCAATTTATTGATAAAAATTAAACCCTTTTTACACTAGTAGTTTGCTGCTAGTATCTAATGCAAAATAGCATTATTTGTAACACAATATCACATGTAATATTCTTTAATGCAATTTAATCTAGACTGACAGGGCTGGGCAGTACCGTAATAATTCAATAACGGATATTACAGTGACATGAAAAAATCCTTTCAATGACGGACAATATGTTACAATGTTTTGCATCACATTCCTCAATAAAATGGACAGTATGTACAGTTATTTTCACTTAATGTACTATCTGCCTTACAGACTTATACCAGGACTACTAAAAAATTTGAAACACTTATATATAAAACAACTGTTACAGAAGATTATGGTTTGTAAGAATTAAGAATCAAATATCATATTTTTGAAGGAAACTGATTAAAAGAAAATTTATGTGGCTACAGACATATGGTATGTGTCTCATTTTAACAATAGAAATTGTTGCAAAAATGCTGAAAAAAAGTAAATAGCCTCACTGACTGACAGATAATAACTGGAACTATTATTGAAATTACAAAGGACAGTCCTTTGATGATAATTATCATCATCATCATAATTATCATTTAGCAATTTTGTTATGGCTGCTGCTGGTTCTTGTATCCTAGCTTCCAAACAGTAAGTATAAGGGATCCAAACAGTACTCTCGTATGACCAGTACTAGCACATATAACTACGGGCACAGCCAGGATTTCTCCTGAATTCCACATCAACATTTTTGTGAATAAACTACAATTATTAAAAGAAACAGAACTCATTAAGTTCTATTTGGTTTGTTGTAATCTTGTGTGTAAACATAAGGGTAACATTAATAACTATAAACTATTTAAAATTTAAAAAAGTCATGAAACAATAAAGATTATATGAAATATTACAATATAAATAAGATAAATGACACCAGAAAACTGACACAAATTATCTACCATCTTCTGTAAACATTAACAACGTTAAATGATTCATATGAATTTTAAAAACTTTGCATTGGTGAGTACATTTCTATAAATACAAGGTGTGTTCAAAAACAGAATGAACTTTTGCAACAAAAACTTTATTAATGTACTTACAACTTTATGCATGCTTATCCCCTTCAAAGTATTCCCCCCTGCTGCCAATGGACCATCCCCAACGTTTCTTCAAATTCTGGAATGATTCCTGGAATGCACTTTTTGGAATGGCATGCAGCTGTTCTTCCGTTTTTTTTTTTAATCTCCTCTTTTATTTCAAAACACCATCCTTTCAAGGTCATCTTCAGTTCTGGGAACAAGAAAAGTCTGCTGGAGCTAAGTCTGGTGAGTAGGGTGGATGGGGCAGAACAGTCATATTGTTTCTTGCCAGATAATTGACGACAAGGAGTGATGCGTGAGCTGGTGTGTTATCATGTTGTAACACCCAAGTCTGTTCTTTCCACAGGCCAGGCTTCCCTCAAATGCCTTAAAATTTCCTAAAATTCTCCTTATTTATTGTCTGACCACGTGGAATGAATTCATGATGAACCTACCCTTTCCAGTCAATAAACATCACCAACATCACCTTTGTGTTTGACCGACTCATCTGGGCTTTTTTTGTTGAGGCAATCCTTTTCCCACCCACTGCGAGGTTTCGACATCGTACTCGTACATCCACATCTCTTTCCCTGTTTAATAGATGTCATAACATAATAATGTTTTTGATGAACTTTTCATCAGCACTGGCATGGTCAAGTAGTTCCTGACTGATGTTAATGCGATTCTCTTACTCATCATCGGACAACAAATGCAGCACGAATTTTGCTGAGATGCGATGCATGTTCAGTTTTCCTGTTAAAATTTCGTGGCATGAGCACATGCTGATACCCAATTCTTCAGCAATCTCACGTACAGTTAAATGATGACTTTCACTTATCATAGTATGAACTTCGTCAATTTTATTGTCACTTATTGATATTGAAGGGCGACCAGGTCTTGGATTTTCTCAGTTGATGTTCTTCCCGCTTTGAAACGAGTAAACCAGTTGTAGCACTGCATTTACAATTATCCCCATATGCTTGCTGAAACATTTTGAATGTTTCTGTAAACGTTTTACCGAGTTTGAAGCAAAATTTTATGCAGACACATTGTTCTTCAAGCTCTTTCATTTTCAATATGGGGAAAATTCGCTGAGAGGTTAGAACACGTATTAATTTCAGCTGTTGTAGCAAGAATCACAACAATGGTAGAAAGAATCATAATATTGGATGATGTTTCAGAAAGTTCCCACTAGTCACCCCCACTTGTTGGAGCACGCTCTTAGCATATACCACAGTGGTACTGTGAAAGTTCGGTCTTTTTCTGAAAACACCTTGTATTTACGACAAATGGAATTAAATTGATTTAATTTTGCCACAGAAACTAATCAGATGTTTTTACAAATATGCACTATAGGTTCTCAGAAACAAACATTTCAAAAACACACTACACAGTGTGTAAACAAGTCTACATTTGTTGGTCACAAATTTTGTTGTTAGCATACAAATCAGTTCCCTGGTAGCACTCGTAAATATCACTCTGAGCACTATGTTTGATCTTGGATTTATGAATGTACAAAATAACAGATATGTCTTAAGACTTTACTTGCTGATTTGTTTCAAAATATTAATAAAGCAGTACATTAAAAAATACAAAAATACAGATCGGAAAACCATGTACAACAATAGGTACAAATGTGTAAGGTTTAAATAGCAAGCAAAAAACTGTTTAACATAGGTTATAAGTTTTGTAAGTTGCTGTGGGATACATTACTGCACTATAAATATCATGACCAAGTTGGGAACTCTGCCACTGCCGGTGACAAGCCTGGGACTCATCTCGCAATTACTGGTGAAGAACAGATGGGCTTTAGGAAAGGTCGCTCTACAATCTACAAGGAAAATTTTCAACGTGGAATTAAGCTTTCTCCACAATGTACATTTAGTATTATTTTATATGCAGATGATGTTCTTGTTATACAACAGACAGAAAATGACTTGCAGAGGGGAATATTCATCTTGAGGAATTTAGCAGAGGCTTGGTCATATCTTCATATAAAACAGAAGTAATGACTTTTAGAGGTAAGTATCCAGTAAGGACAAACATAGAGGTAAATGGAAACATCTTGGAGCAGGTATCCAGTTTTAATTATCTTGGATGCAAAATATCTCCCGCAGTTGATTGTGATATCGAAAATAAACTTAATAAATTTAAGCATATAAGTGGGACAATCCATAGAACTTTAAAACACAAAACTAGGAAAGACACTAAGCTTAACTTTTTTAAGACTATAGCTGTACCGGTGGTGCTGTATGGGAGTGAGACATGGTACTTTCACAGAGAGACAGAGGGAAGGTTATATCATCAGAAATGAAATTTCTCAGGTTGGTCAAAGGGTGCACATTACGAGACAGAATAAGTAATGAACAGATAAGGTGAAAATTACAAATTTTTAAATTACATGACAAAAGTACAGAATACAAGGCCAACTGATGTAAGTATTTGGGAAGATTGCAGCAAGATCGCCTTCCCAAACTTGCCTTGAATTATAAACCCACAGGCAGGGCCAGCGACAAGGGGGGACAGAGGGGGCAAATGCCCAGGGGCCCGGGCCCAAAAAAATTAATTAAAAATAAAAATTTAAAGTTTAAATAAATTTAAATGCCAACAAGAATACAAACTTTTGTTGTTTAAAAAGTGAAAAAACAAATCAAGGTAGAGCGTGTGTCAGTGTGCAGTAGAGAAGTATGACGTTAGCGTTGTTGTTGTGGTCATCGAGGGTTGTGGCGCGGGTGATGGGGATGATAGAGCGAGAAGCGCGGGCGCTGTGACTCACATGAAGTTGAAAAGCAGTGTTTGACTTTGTGTCAAACGTACAAAGAAGACATAGACACTGACATTTTCAATGAAATCAAACACCTGAAGTCAATACATAAGACCAACTTAGGAGAAACGTCATTACAACCTTCACAACTTTTGAACGCACTAAGGAAGATGAAGTTGAAAAGCAGTGTTTGACTTTGTGTCAAACGTACAAAGAAGACATAGACACTGACATTTTCAATGAAATCAAACACCTGAAGTCAATACATAAGACCAACTTAGGAGAAACGTCATTACAACCTTTACAACTTTTGAACGCACTAAGGAAGATGAAGTTGGACAGCTTGTTCCCAAATACATCTATAGCAATCAGATTGTTCTGCTGCATCCCTGTATCTGTAAGTCACGGTGAGAGAAGTTTCAGTGTAATGAAAAGAATAAAAAGTGTCAATCGATCAACGATGAACCAAGACAGGATGAACGATCTCATCATCTTGGCGATGAAACCTGATTTGGCAAGGAGCTTGAAATATGATGATATTATTGATGACTTTGCAAGAAAGAGGGCTAGAAGAGTTGTATTTTCATAAAGTAAAAACAGAAAAAGTACGTTTTATTATGACTTTTTATAAAATGTTCAAGTTCAAGTAAGTCCTAGTTTTGATTACTGTACAATAAAACTGTAAAATGTGTTAAACTGTCAAAAAGTTTTTATTTCGAAAATGTTTCCCCATCCCTTTCCACTGACATGTGTTTATTTAACATAAAAAATTTATAAGTACAATTTATAGTACATCAAAAGATAATGCATGACAGTGCACATTTCTTCTGCAGAAAAAGCTGATAATCAGGTAAGTCTTGGTTATAAAATAACCTGCAAGTTCGCAGTTCTGGTCTAAATGAAGTGGGGGGGGTGTACCGGGATTTAGGGGCCTGGACCCCTCAGTTGCCCAGGGGCCCGAGAATCCTGTCACCGGGCCTGTCCACAGGGTATCATAGTGTGGGGTATCCGAGGACGAGATGGTTTCCGGAACAGACAGTGCAGCCTAATCTGTGAAGTGGAGATGATGATGACCAAGTTGGATACACTCCAGGCTGAATAAACATTGAAAGACTTCCAATTTCTTACTTACCAACAGAACATGACCTCAAAAAATAAGATTAAAATTTAAACCATCCCTCAACCACCGGAGAATTAGCATTATTTACATAAAGTGATATCATACTCACAAGAAAGATATGACATACTGCAGTAAAAAATGTCTGTATTCATATAACTAAATAGCCTAATTATTTATTTTAACTTATAAGACTATGTTTTTACCATCACACTTCTGTTTAATGTTCAACATTCCCTTTTTTCTTTATTTCTTTAGGGGGGAGGGGTAACCCCCTTTGCTATGCCAATGGTATAATTGTAGAATCTTGCTAACAAAATAATGCACTAGTTTTATGAAGTTAGATGGTCCTATGAAGTTGACAGCTATTATTATTAACATAGAAAATTTTATTATTAATTATTAATACAATTATAGAAAATCAATGTGATATTTAAAAACTATAGGAATCACTTTATCTAATCTAAAGAAAGCAAGTATGACATGACACCATGTGGAAAGATTAAAAACTAACAGAAGTGAATTCATGCAATTCTACCCACAGCTGCCATTCATACACTCACTGGATATAAACCTGAAAAAATACCTTCCACATCAAACTTATGAGTATGACGATTGCAAGGTAAAATGAAGGGACTGAAGTCAATATTTTTACTGCTATAATTACTACCGTATTAAAAATTCTTAAATAATAATAACATGCTTATTCAGATACTGTTTATCAAGATACTAAACACACCAATTTATAATAGCATGAAACTATATATTATCTAAGAAAAGGGTGTAGTAATTTGTATTCAGTATAACTATTAACATAAAAAAAATGGGTATCTTAATTTTTATGGTTATAGTACTTTTTTAAACTCAAAGATAATATTTAATGTAAGAACACTACACACAAACAGAAATTAATACACTAATCTGTTTTAAATTTACTTAACGAAATCATATGAGTCTTCATAGTCAGATATTATAATATTAGTATTTGTTTTTAAAAATGTTATAATTATTGTAAAATGTTATGGCATGTCCAAAAACAGAAAATCTGATTATTTTTAACCACAAATAATTGTATTGTTTAACATTTAGATGTTCAAAGATTACTGTTTTGAATTGTTAAGTAATATTTTCTGTATCAGCAAACTAAAGACTTATCAATGAGTTGTCTTTTCAGCAACTTTATACAAGAAAATATACCTCACTTGCAAATACTGAAACAGTATAAAGACAGGTCTGCTGCAACAGAAAGTCAGCGATGAGCAAATTCATAGCTTGAAATTTTGGCGAACTTGAGCATTTATTTTTCAGTGAAATTACATTCGTCCCATTAACAATGTTGTTTTCCTGCAGTGACCTGACCATCTGTAGGCGCATAAAAGATTTGAGTTCACACAACAATCCTCTGTTTTCAAACCTAAAATTGTAGAAAAAAACTTTAATCGCTTTTACTCTTTTTTACAAAGAAATTAATAGCTTTAAATCAGGTCTTTGAATTTCCAAATGTATACAGTAGAACCCCTCAAATCCGAAATCCCGGGAAATCCGAACATGATTTTGAAGAAAAACAACATTTGAAAAAACACATAAAGACATAAGAAACACATTTATTATTACATAAAACTATCATATGTAACCTAATTTTACATAAAGAAACATTGAAAAATTAATAAAGTATGTACAAGTACTTACATAAAACAGGATTGAAATGTAAAAAATATTGGAATTAACACTGTATAAAAACAACAACGTCATACAGCATTTCATTAACATCAGAGCTGAATGGCCAAGGAAAAACACAAAAGAAACAAACACTACACTACATTTTTTCACTTAAAATCAGTGATCTTCATCTGGCGAAGTGACATAAACCTTCCCGAGGATGCGATGTTGCGCCAGCGTCGCATAAACATGACATCATTGGGTGTAGCAGCTGCGTGTTGTTCTACGTAGCGCAACGCGATGTCGAGAGCGATGGCAGCGTCAGAATGAGTCACATTTGTTGAGGCATCTTCTCCCTTGCTATCGCTACCTGATACATTGTCATGTTGATCCTTGACCACAGACACTATGTCATGCTCGGTGCATTCTTCATTGTCGTCTAGTTCTGCCCACTTCTCCAGACAACCTTTTTCAGCATCCTTGATCCTGGTACTTTTTGAAAGAGATGAAAGAACTCAGTTTCATCATCTTGTGTTGTAAGTGGTGTTTCCACAAATTCGAGGCTGGGCCAAAGCTTCGTCCAAGATCTCTGCAGTAAATTTTTACTGGTATTGTTCCAGGATTCTGCAACCCAGTAAATCACATCTTTTATTGTTATCTTCTTTAGCTTCTCAAGAATAGAAAGAGAACAATCTTCTTCAATAAGAGTTTGCAGAAGCATTTTTCTGTACGTTAGTTTTATGTTCTGTAGCACACCTTGATCCGTAGGCTGCAGCAGCGATGTCACGTTAGGTGGTAGAAAAATTGCTTTTATGTCTCTGCACACCAACTGCATGTCTGAAGGATGTGACGGAGCGTTGTGTATCAAAAGTAGAGCTCGAGGTGGCAGTCCATTTTCTTCATTAAATCTTGTTACCGAAGGAACAAATTTCTTTTCAAACCACTCCTTAAAAAGATTACCAGTCATCCACGCCTTAGTCTGATTTCTGTAATAAACAGGGAGAGAATTCACGTTCATATTTTAAGGGCTCGTGGCTTGGCAGATTTTCCAATCACCATTAATGGTAGCTTGTTTGTTCCCGCGGCGTTACTGCAGGCCAAAACTGTGATACGCTGTGTTTGTTCATTTTAAAGCTTGGAGCAGAAGATTTCTCTTTAGAAGCAAGACTTTTAGTGGGAAGTGCTTTAAAATTCAATCCAGTCTCGTCTGCATTATACACTTGCTGGGGCGAGTAATTTTCCGACAAAATCAAATTGGCGAATTCATCTAAATATTCTTTTGCAGCAGTATTATCAGCTGATAACTTCTCTCCGCTCATCGTCAGTTGTCTGATTCCATGCCTTCTCTTCCATCGATCCAACCACCCATTACTAGCAGTAAATGTAAAATCTCCGTTCATTAGTTTGTTCAGCCGCAATGCCTTTTCTTGAATTAATGGACCACTAATAGGAACTCCTTTCTGCCTCGCTTGTGTAAACCACAAAAACACTGCTTAGTCAATTTCTTCATTTACAGAAACTTTTGCGTGATGGCGTTGTTTCAAAGTTTTTTTCACTTGTTGCACTGCAAAACTGTTCAATTTTCGCACGATTCTTTTTCCAGTCACTGATTGTTGCCTTACCAACACCAAATTCAACAGCCAACTTCGTCAAACTTTCCCCTTTGTCTAGTCGGATTAACACTTCGAGTTTTTCTTTTAAAGTACAAGAACTATGTTTTCGTTTGCTTGCCATAATTTAAGAAAACTAAAAAACCCAATCTACACTGCTCACTTCAAATGCAAAAACAATAAACCTTAAACAAAAACTCGAACAAACTATGTACACTGGATGGAAACAGTAACAGCAGACAAACGCACAGGACAACAAACGCCAGAGGACTAACTGTAATACAAAGATTTCTAGACCTATTGTAGTAGGACTGGGCTATTTTTAGCGCACTTCCGCCCGACAGCAACAGTGATTCATGGGCAGTCAAGGTCAGCAACCCCTGGCAGCTTCGTCTCAGCCCTACGCAACATTACCGGGCGGCGCGTACACCATAACTAGTGTTGAGTACTATGTATGCAGATTTTTCGCTAATCCGAACTTTTCCGAATCCGAACAGGCTACAGCCCCAATTAGTTCGGATTTGAGGGGTTCCACTGTAATTACAAAATTTATTGGGTGATTCCATATAAAGTGATCAAATCCAAATTACCTCACCATTTTTTATGGGGTTGATCTTTTTTTATTAGATATATCTATGTAAAAGAAACTTAAATATAAAAAAAATAATTTTTTATCTCCTCTAGTTTTTTTAAATCTTTTTTTAAAGTTACAAAAAAAGTGCGTTTTTGTGCTTATGTGGATTTACGTTTTATTCAATATCTCAGGCTAGAATCGAGATAGAAAGGTAAGATAAAGACCATTCTTTTCAGAATTCAACTAGCTTTAATGTGATATACAACACGACAGTATTTCAAGTACTTAATATTTTCAACCCCCGAACTCAAAATTTTAAAAGTTAATTCCAAAAAACGCATATGATTTACAATTTTCAAAAAAATACCATGAATTCTTAATGTTATTACTAAGTTGTGTACAAAAGTTCAAGTTGGGATCTCAATGGAATCACACCCAAACCTTAAAATTAGTTTTATTAAACACGGACATTTTCAAGATCATAAGTCCAAACTTGGCTTTGAAAGGATTTATCATTCAGCGTATTGTTATAAAAGTCGATTAAAAACCTAATTTAATCTTGTTTAGACCTTTTTTAACACATAATAACAATTAATGGCTTATAGAAAATATACTAAAGTAATATTACTGGTGCATCACTATTTTTTAGAATAACCACTACCAAAAATTAAGCACATACAAAATTCTTTTATTTAAAAACCAATTTTTTAAATATAATTAAAACTTAAAAACATTTAAAATTAAGTGGATTTTCTTTTTTTGTACAAGGAGAGAGGGTATAGGTTACAGTAGAAGGTGAGATGAGTCAGAGGAGTGGGGGGAGTAGTGTGATGCAATGCAATGATGCAAGACTTGAAATCTCTCCCTGCTAATTTTTCCTCCAGTCAAGGCAGTCAGTATGCTATCTTCTTCTGCACTTGTGAGTAGTGGTTTGTGAATGTGTTTATTTAGACAAGTGAAAAAGTACGTTAGGCAGATGTTATTGAGTGAATATTAATGTTGAAAGTGAAGTGTGTTTTTTACAGTTTTAGTTTTTTTAATTGTTAGTTTTAATGAATGAGTTAACAATGCTAAACTAGAGATGGAAAAGACACACAAAAAATCTGGTACAGGGTTTAAAACAATTTATTGTTGTAATCCTTTTGAAAAAAGTAATCACAAAGTTTTAAAAAGTCTTAGACCAGTACAAGAGTGGATGTTTGAAATAAATAGTGAAGTAAGGCCTGGGATGAAAATTTGTGACAGCTGTCGTAAGCAGCTATTAAAAGAAAAAAATAATTTAGATTCTGTAGAGTTGGATAAACCTTCGTCTTCCCAAACAGACACCAACTTTACCGACCCTAATTTATCATTAGAGTATTTAAACAAATCACTTTCAAATATTGAAGAATCACCAATTACAAAGAAAAGGTTGCATTCACCTGGTTACTGTAGAAAGAAATTGGGAAAAGTCACTAAAAAGCTCACTCACGAGTTGGTTGGAGATACAAGCTTCTCTGATAATGAAGAGCAAGTTAATCTAGATTCGGAAATAATTGTACAATTGAAAGAAAAATTCCAAAACACTACAAAAAAAAGTGAAAAGTTCTTGATACTCACAACAATACCTAAAAGTTGGAATATAAAAAAAATTGAAAATGAGTTCCATGTCAGTAACAGGATGGCCAGAAAGGCTAAATCACTAGTTAAAGAAAAAGGAATAATGTCATGTCCAGATCCAAAGCCAGGAAAAACTTTAGACCAAAATGTTGCAGATAAAGTCAAAGATTTTTACAACTCTGATGATGTGAGTCGAATTATGCCAGGCAAGAAAGATTTTGTATTGATGAAAGTAAATGGAAAGAAGGAACATGTTCAGAAGAGACTGGTTTTATTGAATTTAAAAGAATGTTATGAACTATTAAAAAAAACTGAATCAGTTGCCAAAATTGGTTTTTCAAAGTTCGCTGAATTAAGATCGAAGAATTGTATCTTGGCTGGGGGAAATGGAACACATTCGGTTTGCGTGTGCACAACGCACCAGGATGTAAAATTAATGATTGTCGGAGGACAGCTGAAGGAGATGAAGATTGATGAAGCTTCTGATCTTGGTGATTACAAACAATGTTTGTCACAAATAATGTGCCAAGAAAAGACCCCTAACTGCTACCTAAACAAATGTGAAAAATGTCCAGGAGTTGCAAAATTAAAAGAAAAACTTCTGAACCACTTTGAAGAGGGAATGATAGAAACCATCACATACAAACAATGGGTTTCTGTGGATAGATGCACATTCGAAACATTTTGCAAGACTGCAGAAGAATTTGTGGACAGTTTTTGTGAACAACTTGGACTAAAGAAACATTCATTTATAGCCAGTCAGCAATCCAAGTACTACAAACATTTAAAAGAAAACATCCAAGAAGATGAAGCAGTTGTAAGTTTGGACTTTTCAGAAAACTACTCTTTCATTGTCCAAGACGAGGCACAGTCCTTCCACTGGAATAATGACCAAGCTACTGTGCACCCTTTTGCCATTTATTACAATGAGAAAGGAAAAATTAAATACACCAGCTTTGTAATACAGTAATATCAGAATGCTTGATTCATGACTCGGTAGCAGTCCATTTATTTCAAAGGAAGTTAACATCATTTCTAAAAAATGATGTGCTGCCCAGTTTGAAAAAGATTTATTATTTCTCAGACGGTTCAGCTGCGCAGTATAAAAATCGAAAAAACTTTATCAATATCTGCAATCACAAAAATGATTTTGGAATTGAGACGGAGTGGCACTTTTTCGCAACCGCTCACGGCAAAGGAACTTGTGATGGCCTGGGAGGGACTGTCAAACGGCTTGCAGCAAAAGCAAACTTGCAAAGACCGTATAGTGAACAGATAATGACCCCTTCACAACTGTTTCTTTGGAGTCAAGAAAATATACCAAAAATTAAATTTGAATATTGCACAAACTTGGATTATTCAGAAGAAGAATCTTTTTTGAAATATCGTCTACAAGAAGCTGAAACTATTAAAGGAACGCAACAGTTTCACACTTTCATTCCTCACAGTTCGACTGAATTGAAGTTGAAGATTTTTTCCTTATGTGACGACTCTTGCATACAAGAAATTGTTGAAGGAGGTAAAAGTTTGTCAATGGATGAATTTTCAGGTTACATTACGTGCAGTGGCGGCGCTAACGAAACGGGGGCTCCCCGTGAAACTAATTAGGGGGCCCTATAAAAATGGTTAAATTTGGTATACGTAATAGGGGAAAACACTCAAATGAGTTTCTATTTACGTGTGTTTCACAACAATGATTTGTGAATACTTTCTCGTCTATCACAAAGCGTTTGCAATTTGCAAAGGACGTTTCACACGTGTACAAACTCTTAAAATTCATTGTTGCTAAATAGACAAAGTTCTATACAAACTATAAAAAAACCAAAATAAAAAGAATGATTTCTTTTTACGTCAAAGATCTAAATTCAGACTATGAAACAGTACCGCACACAGAGTGTTAAAAATTTATTATTTAAAAACGAATATCAAAGTAACATTCTACCTTTTTTCAAACATTTAAATTAGTTTGTAACTGAATTTGTAAAATTCTTGAATATACTCTATACAAGTTCTCCTTAAATGTAATCCAATTCAATAACACTCGAACTCAAGTAATATACAATATTTACAGATGAGGATCAACCAAAGTTCACTGTTTTCCTAAGCCTAGTCTTCTTTTTTTAATAGCTAAGAACTTTTCAACCACTTCGTTGATATTAGTTTTCTGTGTCTCTTCATGCTCAATGCTTAACAGTGCCAAGTCACTCAACCGAGTTTGGGCCATGGTACTTCTTAAGTATGACTTAATTAATTTAAGTTTTGAAAAGCTTCTTTCCGCTGTAGCTGTTGTGACAGGTATGGTTAATAAAGCTGCAAAGCTGTAGTTAAGTCTGGGAGGCAACTCATAAGGCAGCTGTTTTCTTCAACCAGTAAATTCATCATTTCTCGAATGCTTTTCTTGTGTACAATTTCTTTGGCCATCAGAGCTTTGAAGGATAATTACTTGGTCAGGCAGTGATGTGGAAAGGTCACCAGGATACACATTTATCAGAGCCTTACTTTTCTCCACTATTGTCTCTTGTGAGAAGTTACTAAATTCTGAGGCGTCAGGAATGAAAACCTATCATCAATGCAACACAATCCTTCGAATCTCATTTGTAGCTGAGCTATTACAATATCTAGTGTTGCACTGAAAACTTTTACTTCAAATGATTTCACTGGGTCGTCAATTCTATGGTCAACTGATAATTCAACAAAGAAGCGTTTTACAACTCGCTTACGCTTATTTTTCATGTTACAAGTTATGTCCCATGACTGGGCCAACTGTTTAGCACCAGCAAGAAAGCCGGCAAAGTCCTTTCTTAAAACTTTTAACTCATCACAAGCGCAGCTTAGAAACTGCCACGCTCTCCCTAGGTCAACAGTTGGCCTCTGTAGTGCTTTTGAAGTTATATTTACATTCTCTAAAATCTTAGTATCAAGGCAGAGCACAAGAATAAATTCAAAGTTTTCCAGGTGGTTTCTAATTGGTAATGCTTCTTCTGCCTCGGGTTTTTTTGAGCTGTACAGAATAATTTCTGTCAAACACTTAATCACATTTTTGAAATCATTTCTTAAAGCTAACAGACAATCATGTCTAGAAGACCACCTTGTTGGACATAGCTTTTTTAAAGTTAAATTTTTGGCAGAGCTGTCTTCTTTAACGGCAGTGTTAAGTTCTTGCCATCTATGTAAGCTTTCACTGAAAAACACATAAGTTTTCGGAACTATGTCATAAAATTGTCTTATTTCAGAAATATTTGATACTGAATCATTGATCACCAAGTTCAGGTTATGTGCAGCACAGTGTACGTAATCCGCGTTTGGGACTATATCCATAATTCTTTTCTGTAACCCAGAGTATTTCCCGCTCATTGTTGCTGCACCGTCATAACCTTGACCTCTACACTTACTAATGTCAATTTCATTTGTTTTCAAAAAGTCTAAAATCTTACTGTGAAACCCCTCACTGTTGGGATCGTTTATTTCTTGAAATCCCAAAAAGGACTCACTAATCACAGTTTTATAATTGCCAGGAGATTCTTCTACTATGTTAATGTATCTGATTACAACACTCATTTGGTCAATCTTAGAAATGTCTTGTGTGCTATCAACAATTATAGAAAAAAAAGGAGATGAGTGAATCTGTTTTAGTAAGGCAGTCAATACTGATTTTCCTAGCAATTTAATGATTTCATTTTGAATGTCATGGTGGAGGTATTTTAATCTGGTTTTTTCATTTTCTAAGTGTGCACTAAGGAGAGAATCGTAGCGAGAAACTGAAGATAGTAGCCTATGTTCAAAAAATTTCCACTTTCAGGATTTATTTCATGTAATGATTCTCTATGGCCACAAAACGGCAATGAACACAGTGCCATGGTTCAAATGACATCCACAATCCGTATGAAAATATCTTTCCATTTTTCCGCTCATCGGAAATTTGAACAGCTACCGTTTTACTCTTTTTCCAAGTGACATAAGTGAGACAAGATTGTAAATGAGCATTGCTACTTTCATGAACTTCAATTTTTTTACTGAGACCTTTCCAATCTCTAATATCGCCTTCACACCAGCTTTGGGCATCAGCACTTTGGCTGAAAAGCCAACATGGTAAACAATAGACTCCATCTAGATTAAGAGAGTAACAAAGCCAAAACCTGTGAACAATTTGGCCTGCTGCAGTTTTGAAAGAATAATATGCTGTACTGAAAGACCGCTTAGAAACGGAATCCTTCGGGAAAGGACCCTTTGGTTGACAAGGTTCACTTAACGTTATTAACTTTTTCACCTCGTCTGTCATTGTAGCTTGATTTTTATAGAATGCAATATCTGTCTCAAAACTTTGGCAGTTTGGATCGGAAGGGCCTGCTAAACTAGTTTTATTTGCGTGATTACTTACAACTTCAGTTGGTTCAAACTGATTTTCTGGTCCACGTATGTCTTCGGACTGGCGAACACATTCAATGCCTAGCAGTTGTTCTTCCTGTTCATGTTGCAGTTGCTTATTTGTTTCCGTAGTTGTATCACTTGTATCCGACAGACTAATGTTTAAATCAGGTTTATTGTCACTGTCACAATCAACTTCAAGTCCGATTTTTGTTTATTTTTCATTACTTGCACTTGGCCCGGGTTTGGGTTGTTCAACTTCACATTTTGATGATTTTTTTAAAAACTGGTCGAGTTTTGAAAGTTTACTTTTAGATTCTTCTCGTTGTTTTTGCAGTTTTTTTTCTTGGCACCACTTAAATATTCACGCTTACTTTCCATTTTATAAACTCTGTCTCTAACACTCTAACTCTACACAAAATACAAAAACTAAAATCAAATGTTGTCATTAAACTTAAACGACACTAAATTACGAAATGAATGCAATACAGTACTATCGCGCAGGAGATGCGACGCACTACTGAGTACTGAACTAGCCTACATTGTGTTGTGTTTGTTTACGTCTCCTCAGTGCCGAGTGACTCATCGCACCGGACGTACGGGCACCACAAGAGATAAGATAAGCTTCGCTTACAAACTACAAACAGTAATGTCATTTCGGAAAACGTAGTTTTTTTGCATGTCTATACACTTAAATAAAACGTATATTTCGTATTTTAAATACAAATTTGCCGGTAGTCGGATCCCATTAAAACTTTTTTTCCTATTATAGCTCGTTTCATATTTTTTTCTAGGGGGCCTTATCACCGCCACTGATTAGGTGTGAATATGATCGGCGTTAGTGGTTGGCGAGTGTCCTATCAAAAGACTATGAAAGTGAAGATGTAGAAGTAACATTTTTACATCCTTCTGGTCCTGCTACCTCATTTGTTTTCCCACGCAACCCAGACATTTTAAAAGTGAACATAAAACAAATCTTAACTCGAGTGAATCCGAACACAGCTACAGGAAGAACTTATGTAATTTCCAAAAACGAAACCATTGCAGCAACAGAGCTTAAGTTCAAGACTTCAATTCACCTAATCATCAATTTGAACATTCAAAAATACATAGTCATCACTCTTAAAGATCAGGTTTGTTTTCTACTAGAATTGCTATTTGTAAGAAGTGACATAGCCATTAAACAGTTGTTGTTCTATCTTAAGTACCAGTATTACAGAATTTGTAGACTTAGGCATATATACTTATTGTAAATATATAAATTATACTTTATATCATAATATGAAAAAACTTGCATTTTACAAACTGTTAGCTTTTTACTGATCATTACATAACTTGGACATGTTTTGAATAAAAAATGTATACAAGTTGTCTATATTTACGTTGCAAGCTTATGTATATAATTTTTTTAAATATGATCCCATTAAGATCCCAACTTGAAATTTTGTACACAACTTAGTAATAACATTAAGAATGCATGGTATTTTTTTGAAAATTTTAAATCATATGCGTTTTTTGGAATTAACTTTTAAAATTTTGAGTTCGGGGGTTGAAAATTTTAAGTACTTGAAATACTGTCATGTTGTATATCAAATTAAAGTTAGTTGAATTCTGAAAAGAATGGTCTTTGTCTTACCTTTCTATCTCGATTCTAGCCTGAGATATTGAATAAAACGTAAATCCACGTAAGCACAAAAACGCACTTTTTTTGCAACTTTAAAAAAAGATTTTAAAAAACTAGAGATAAAAAAAATTTTTTTTTATATTTTAATTTCGTTTTATGTGTTTATTCAATAAACCAAAAACTAATCAAAAAGAAAAACATGAGGGAATAATGTATCTTTTATTTTGATCACTTGATATGGAATGACCCTATTAATCACTGAAAATAACCATAGAAATAATAAGGGTTTAAGACAAACAAAGTATATTGGACTATTCAGTGTAAATTAGTGCACATTAAAGACTGTTACAAAGTGTTGTGTGTGTTATAACCACTAATGTGCATATCAGTATGCCTACTTTGTGAAAAATTATGCACTATCACATGCATAATATAAAATCACAGGCAATACAACTATAAAATATACACAGTCTGTTTTACAGGCGTAAAAGTCTATTAAATTACCAAATTTGACGTACATTAACAGTAATAAATAATTTTAATGGGTTTTGTTAGGGTTCTGCAGAAAATGAAAGAGTTCAGAAAAACGAAAAAGGTTAGGTACGGTTGTTGTCACAGGTCACACAAATTACTAACATTTATTTTTCACATTGTTTTATAAATAATATGTTGTGCAGATAAGAATTCAGTCAATCATGGTTGTTTATATTCTAGTTAAATCTTGTCAATTTGTGTGATCACAATTAAATGAACTGTACTACTGCCAGAAAGCTTTGAATTAGTAAACTAATTCCAACACATCTAATTTTTTTTATGCCAAGTATGTTTGTTACAACACCATATTGACTATCACTTACAGTAGCATGGCATGGCCTTTTTTACATTTACATATCCTAAGAAGAATGTCATATAAAAAACTTAAACCAACAACCAACCAACATGGCTTCTTCACAACTTGGAAATTCCAGATTTTCATTGCAATTACTTACCTTAAAACACAACTGCACATGATCAAATGTGGTACATAAATGGACATTAAGCACACAGAACTGTTTGCAAATCTTATCTACACACGAACAGGTTATCTAATAACATACTTATTGTAGTTCCTTACAAATCAAAGTTGTATTAAAAGTATAATTATTTAATGTGATGTATTCATAAACATAAATGCATGTATAATACAGCAATATGTATATAATCGTGGCAGTTTAGAAGTGAGTGAGGTGGTGCCAGTATAATAGACAAGTACTATAAATTTTTCTGTGAGTTATAATAAAGTAAAAGGTGAAGGCATGAAAATGCGCAAGATGTTTATGCACAGAGTGAAATGTCAATGTGGAGGTGCCACTCTGAGATATGAGAAGGTAATTGTTATGCACTGCTTCAGTACAGCCAATGTATGATCTCCAATAGTAAACAAAACTTCCACATTATTTAGGTTTTATTTATAAACTGTCAATATGAATCTCTCAACTTCTCCCTGCCTCTCTCTCTCTCCTACCTTTATTTGTGAAGAGGCAAATTCATAAAGGCAGAAATTGTAAACATTACATATAACTGAATAAGTTATGCAATATACTTATTTATTATCATGAAAAATTGTTAAATAAATGATTACAAACAAAAATGATAAAACAGTACACATGGCTGAATTTCCTGCTATCGTATAAGAGAATATTTATAGGCAGATTTATGTTTTTCTTGTTTCTTTCCACTTTGCTGCAGAAACATCAAAACTTCAGCCTTGCACTTGCAAGCTCTCATCACAATAGAATGTGTAGACTGTGCATTACACTTCTGAATAGCTGTACTAGATTCTTTTATCTCTTCATGTTTTTATTGTTACACAAAGGGGAGTACTGTTTAGGGATGATTGCATTAATTTATGTATCAACACTTTTCAAGTATATTTCAGAAATCATTTAAAACAGGAATCTATTTCATTCCCAAAAGAAAAAGTTCTCTAACTGTTTCAGTTCTTGAGAATAGTAATGACTTTAACCCTATAAGTGGTAGAATCAGCCAGAGGAAAGAATCAGGTTAGCAATCCATAAGTTCTAGCTGGCAAAACAAACAAGTTTTTTTCTTTTGTTGTAAATGAAAGGGAAAATAAAAGTTATTAATATGCACTAATATGATTATTACTATGTAGTTTTTATATTTAATGAAATTATTTTTTTGTTTTTAATAATATCAGTTGCATTTCAATAATATCACAAAAAACATAGTGAGCATAATGACATTTATGAAACGCAAAGATCAGAACGACTATATAATGCAGCCAAAAAAAATGTAAACGTTACTTTAAGGATTTAAAACATAAAAGGCAATACACACACTCAGAGAGTCATAAAGTACTGTATGGTTGAAGTAATATAGTATCATTTAGATGTGATTTAAGACAATGGTTTTACTTGATTATTAAGAAATTCATATATCCCTTTTGCAAGTAGAGGACTTTTCCAATATGAACTTGGCCTTACATTGGAACATTCAGATTATAATTATAATACAAAATAATGTACACTTTGAAAAGTACATAGAACAAAACATAAATCTCTTAAAAGATTTCAGTAATAACATTTTCTGTACATTTTTTTTGGTGGAGATAAATCTATTACCCACACCTTCTGCATAAGAATCACTGACTACTATTGTGTGTCTGCTGTATTTAAAGACTGCCTGTATTAACAATGTACTGTTGATCATATTTCTGTACTGTGTTTTGCACCAAACATCTATTAAAATTCCAAAATGAATTAGTAGTGTTCAGAACTGTTTCAATTCAGGATTTAATGGCTACACTCAAAAATAGAAACAGTTTCAAAATGTTTACAATTTGTATACTTTGAAAAATCCTGAATTAAAAAAAAAATATTAATTTTGAAAGTGCATTTTGGAGATGAAAATAGAAACTCAATATACTCTGTCTCTGCAGAACTTATTACTGTTTGTGCACCAACATGTGAAGCTATTAAAGTTAGTTATGTAGCAAATGAACAAACTGATGAGCTAAGGCAACCTTATTTGATGTAATACCCTTTTATAGTTTGGTAAGAGAGAAAAATTTCAACCACCATAGTACTAAAAACTGTGATGGCTGGAACATAGTTTTTTTAATGACTGCTGTTCTTTTCTTCCTTGAAGGTTTTTTCAAGGTCATATGCTGGTAAAACACTTTTGTAACTGAAAAAAGCAATGGAGACAAATGTGGTTTTAAGCATTGTGAGATAAGTTCTGTGCACAAGGACTGTGTGGTGTGTTGGGATTCTTTAAAGCATACACAAAACAGAAATAGTGAGAGTGTTCTAGTTACGTTATTAATAGATAAAACAGCATATGCAATTTACAGCTCTGCATCATAATGCACAGTGATGACCATAATGAATCAGTAAAGGCTTTCATTCAGCTACTGAACTTGATTGTGAAACTTCCAACTACACACAACATACGATTCAAAATGAACTATTGAATATTATCCCAAGCAAGGCACTAGAGAAAAATCAGAGAAGTTCAGGAAGGTCATTTTACTTTATTTTGCCTTTGTAGTTGATAAAACAAACAACTGCTAAAATAGATCAAATATCTATTGTTGGTGTTTTAAGAGATGTTATTTAAGAAGTAAGTAATACATGAAAGATTTCTTGGCTTTCAACTTACAAAGAACTGAATGCCAAAGCTCTATATAATTGTGTCAAACAAAAAAATTAAATTAAATTGTGTGTGTGTGTGTGTGTGTGTGTGTGTGTGTGTGTGTGTGTGTAAGAGAGAGAGAGAGAGAGAGAGAGAGAGAGAGAGAGAGAGAGAGAGAGAGAGAGAGAGAGAGAGAGAGAGAGTTAAGTTTGTGTTCTATAAACATATGATGGTGCATTGGTAGTGACTGCTGTATGTTCAAGTGCTGAAGCTCTTTTAAGCAATGAAGTTTCTTACACAATTTATATACATTGTATGAATCATGGACCAAATCTTATAATTTTGGTTGCTTGCAGAAACTCAAGTCAACTATATATTTTTCACAACACTGCAGTGTCTTATAAGATTTTTTTTTATAAGTGGATTGAGTGCCTATCAAATATTTCCAGCTTAAAATGGGCATGAAAAAGACTGAATTAAAAAAGTTGAATGAGACCTATTGGGCTTGTCAGTTTGCTGTTTTCTGTCATTTTTGTTACTCTGGACAAGGGAAAGCTGAAAATTCAGGACAATCTAAAAAAGCTTCACAACTTATTAAAAAGATAAATTCTTCATTCATATTTCATTTCTGTCTATTTACATATATTTTAGGAAGTGTAAGTAATTATCTGATGTTATTCTTCTATAGACAACATTTCTATATAATCTGTGAACTATAGAAATATGAACTATATATTTCTATATGAACTTTGACATGGCTATTCAAGATAACTTAGACAGATGCTTAAATCAGATGTGTATTTCAAAACTGTATGAAATGTGAAGTGTTGAACTTGCAAAGCATTAGACTTCAGATCTACAGTGACCTGTACAGACTTCAGATTTAATCTTTATATAATATAGAAACTTTCTTATGTGAAAACTTAGTAAGTTTACACATGAGAAAGTTTCTATATTATATAAAGTGTAGTGCTGTGAACAGGGGCGGATTTACCATTTTGCCGCCCATAGGCAGTATAAATTTGCCGCACTCCCACAAAACTCTGTTTGGGGGGGGGGGGGTTACGGGTTTAAACCAATCCTTCATATTTTCAGTTACTCTAAAATTTGTTCTTTATATAATATTTTATTCTCAATTTTTCTTAATACATTTCTATAGAACAATTTACATAACGTACTAGGAAGAGTACAACACGACATTAAATTACTGTAGACGTGTTTATTCCAAAATATTTTAACTGAAGTTAAAACTTAAAACGTAGCAATTTAATACAATTTTTTTGTGCAAGTTGGTACAAAATTAAAAAGATAAAGGGAGTTGTAATAATAGTCTTTGAAATAATTTTTAAACATTACGTCGTGATTTTTGATGGGCAAAATTATTAATAACATCTGTCAGGACCATCTTCTTTAATAACTCCTAGAATGGACAATATAACCAATGAATTCAAACGATCTTCTCCCATGTTCGTGCGTAGATAATTCTTTACTCTTCTGAACCATGAGAATGCTCGCTAAGCTGAGCAGTTTGAGGCCGACAGTCAACGCCAAATATTTCAACGGTTGAAAACATAAACATTCGCCCGTATTACTTTTGGGCGAAAAACGATAACTGCGTTATAGTTAAAAATTAAGTGGAGATAATTTTTATATTTGTTTTGTGCTTAATTGAACTGGCTTTTATACTTATAAATTTGTTTAAATCTAAAAATATCATTTCTTAACTCAAATTTTGCCGCTCCCCAAAATTTGCCGCCCCAGGCAAGTGCCTAGTCTGCCTGTGCGTAAATCCGCCCCTGGCTGTGAAAGAAGATGATGAACAAACAAGACAACTTCAGATCTAATGTTCATTTTAAAATCATATGTTTAATAAGTTTCTATGACATTTTGATAACAATTTGGATATTTTTAATGTCTAAGTTCTTAGATCCAAACAGTTAACTTTTGTATGTGTAGATTTCTTGTATTTGTGTCATACAGTTTCATTGGGTGCAGAAGTTAATATTTCTAAGAATCTTGATTTACGGGCATGACAAAGAAAGTACCGGTAGTATAGTGACTCAAAACTTACTTCCTCTTTTTGGGCTACTAGAAAGGTATCATTTATCATTTAAGGTATCATGAGAAATATAAGCTAACATATACAGTCATTCATATTCCTGTATTGACTGCATCCTGTACCTTAAAGAGGACATTGTGCCTGTATTGAGGCATTTTCATTTCATGACAATATGCATGTGAGACATTTTCATGCCTTACAAGGTTAAAAAACTATTTAAGGAACACAGTGTGTGATGAACAGCTCAATATTATGTCTATAATGAAAGTTGAAAGCATGTGGCCAAAAACCTACACATGACCCAGTATATTAGACAATTGTGCTGACAGCCATAATAATAGGGGAATTAACTTACGTTAGGAAAACTGATTCTGTTGAGCATGCATGTAAATAGTGTATGTTTTACTATTATGTGTTCAAACTTCTATAAAATTTTCACCGGTGACTTACATATTTAATTGTAGAAAGGGACAAGGCTAAATGAGGTAAGTAGTTGAAAACAATACTCTAGGATAAACATATTGTAATAATGTATTCTAAATTAATATATTGTGAGTAGCTTTATGTCTCCCATTTTGTTGTAAAAGTATGTAATACCGGAATAGCTTTTAATTTTTATAATGTGGCCTACCCAGATGTAAACTGCCCCATCTACCATAGAAATGTTAGAGCCACCACAATCAATCAGAAGACAGACTTCACCTGGAATAAATGCAGGGCCTCTTGGCAATAGAATCATGATCGTAGATCACTGTTGGAGTAATTAAGTGAACAGTGTGTACTATGCCACTGAGAATGACTACCACAGATGGAGTTGAAATATTTGCCTTTATATCAAGATATGACACTGGACAATGGCCAAACAGCTTGGGTAATTTTACACAAAGTGACACTAGTTGTGGAAGCTTACATTCAGTAATGGATAAATTTTTGGATCCTAGTTTGACTTACACATATTAATGATATGAACTTATCTCTGTGTTTAATAAGTTATAAGATAATTTAATTAATAATTAATAAAGTTGTGTTAGTGGTTATAATCACAAACAGAATTAACACTGTTGCACAACACTATAGAAAAATTATTCTGATTAGCGCTTTCAAGTTTCACAGCTCATCATCACATCGGAAATAACAATAATGGGACTAGACAACTTCTTTATATCTCCACTTGTTCTTCAGCGCATACCCAATTTCATAAACAAGCTTTAAGTTAAACGTCTTTTCTGACTATTAGTAACTAGCAAATTCACTCACCTGTGTCGATACTTTTAGATTTCTTTCTAGTACATTCTGGTTCTAGCACGCGCGCGCGCGCGCACACACACACACACACACACACACACACACACACAATGTAATTAATAAATTTAATTACCCACCATCTGTAAAATTGTTGTTTGAAGTCTTTATCTTCAAAATCATCTGTATGATTTCGATCCATTGAAAATGTAGAGTTAAATTATTGTTCTGAAAAAAGTGAAATTTTTAGTATTGTGTAGTCATTTTTAGAAATAACTTAAAAATGTAATGCACATAATATATATCTGACAGTTAGAAATTGGACTCTTGCTGCCAATTTTTGAAAAGACTATATTTCATTAGTCACAAGCACGTGTACAGGAGATGTATATTTTTCTTATTTTCCATTTTTTTTTAGAATGTTCCTGAAATTACAATCTGCAGATGCTGAAACGTACAACAAATCCAAATATGTTTTGGCATGCTCTAATAAAACTAGGTGCATATGTGAAATGTTGCTTTTACCATCTGATTAACTTGTTTGGCTACTTCATGAAATTCCAAAATCGTTCAAGGAGGTATTACAGTAGATATTTGAAATTGGTGTTAGACTGAAAGGAACAATTTTACAATTAGTGAATTGTAATGGTGAAAAATTTTTAAAAGTAAATTCCTTTAACACAAAATTAACAAACAAACAAACAAAATTAAGAACATATTATTTCAGTTCTGTATAACTTATACGTATTTAATAGAAATAAACCAGAACTAACTGAAATTAAAATTGTGCTAAAAAGTTGGAGGTGTCAAAACTGTAATTACAACTTTCACAAATACAAATTTAGTTTTTGTAAAAGGTAAGCAATTTCTGAAACTGTGGCAAAAAGTTAAAGGTTTAAGTGAAACTCATTTTATTTGAAATTTATACAAAAAATAAAAATTAACAAATGACAATTATTCATGTTATTATAGAAAATAGTATCATGAGTAATATAATCATCTACAGTTCTTAATTAACTACATATTAGTTTCTCAGTTCTTTTAAATTAACCACTTACTTATTAAAACAAGTCAAGTTATCATGACACTTAATGTTTGTCACATAAAGCCTTGTCTAGCTTAAAAATTAAAAATACATTTTGCTCAGTACATTGTACAGCTAAAGTCTAAACTGTAGACTCTGTAAACTATAAACCATATTCTAAGAAACCTTGCCCATCTGGAAAGCACTTCACTGGTTCCATTCAGTGGCAAATGTTTGTCTGATTCGTCATGTTTATTTTGTTAGGTTTCTCTATAGCCAATAAATTACTAACTTATATTAACTGTCCGAGATTAAACATTTAAGGAAAACAGGCCAACATGTAAGGAACAATTAGGAAGCTGGAGAAATGAAACATTTCAAGCCATGTTTTTATTATAATATATGGTAGTGCTTTTAGAAATTGTTGATATTGTATGTATTTGCTAATTTCTTGTGTGTGTGTGTGTGTGTGTGTGTGTGTGTGTGTGTGTGTGTGTACGTGTGTGCACACACACACTTACAATATATGCGCCTTATATTTTTTAGACATAAGCATGTTAAAAAATGTACAAAACAAGACAGGAACAGAAAACTATTAATTGTCACTGACTTATTTTAAACTGACTTTTATTATTGTATGATTTATTTTTACTACCCTAAATTTTAAAATTTCCTGTTATATGTATGTGAGATAACCAAAAAAGCAAATGTCTACGTTTGACATAATAAGGTACTAGAAAATATAGTGGATGTCTGTTTTAACTGGAGGTTTAAGGTCGTTAAACTGATCAGAGTAGTAATAAAATATTTGGATTTACTTAATACCGGTACTTAAATAAGTATGTAGTCACACAGTTATGATACAATCATATCACACATTAATATCAATCAAATTTTATCATAATAGGTATTTATAGGAAAATTCAATATTTATGGGATAATTAATTTGAGATCTTGCAATTACCCAAAAAATTAGGAATATTTGATAAGTAATTGTTTTTCTTACTAACAATTTGCTACAAATAATTTTTAGTGAATATGGTACGGTACCGTGAATATTAAAACTGTTACAAGTGATATCTAATGAGAAAGTGACATTATATATAATAAAGTGACTCATATCTAATAAAGTCTGTGACACCAACCCATGTACCTAACCTAGCTAGCAGTACATGCAAAGCTATGTTTTCCACAGTTAATACTATAGCATCAATAAAGGTATATCAACTGACTCCTAGCATCAGTTAAGAAAATCTGTAATATTATTTTTGTATACCAATTAAGTATTACTGATTCATGACTAACGTAATCGTTTATTTTATCAATAGAGCCTTATCATACATTTATGTACCTAATTTGTTTGTTGAAATTTTAAATAACCCTATGATAATCATTGTTATACTTTTACTTACCGCCAGGTACTTGAAGATTTTCTTTCCTGAAGTCTTATGATTTTATAAAACTGAAAATATATCTAAAATAAATCAGTTTTCTGCTGATAATTTTCTTGATCATGTGCGTATTTTTAACTTATATGTATTTGAAATGTTCGCACTTGTAAATTTAAATTTGTGTACGGGAAGGTGCTGCTGTCTACATATTTTGTTAACAAAAATTTTTAACCGCTGAAACAGCTGATACAAATTCAATAAGGCAGTAGGTGTCATTACTGCCAATATACAAGCATCAAACTTGAGTGTGAAGTTAATTCATACAAATATCTTAAAAAAATAAATAAGCAGAAACTAATAATAAATAAATAGAAATGCAAATAAGACATGCAGCATAAATTATGTCGTACGCATAACGAAATATTTTAAAACGTTGAGAATAATTTTATGTTAATGTCTACTTATACAAATGCATACGATAATATAATTACATTATTATAATTACATTGATTTTCTATTAGTTTTAACACGAACACGTACTTTTCATTAACACTCGCTTTTCATTTTAAAAGATGACAGTGTACGTGTGGGGTTAGTAATTATGGATCTTGGGTGTTCAATAGATCCGTAAATATTCTTTTGAGTACATCATATTTTTTGAATATAGAAATTGAATTTTACGGTTACTTACACATGGAAATTTTGTTTTTATTGTATTTAAATGTGTAACATTAACTAGACAATTACCAGAACTTATGATGAATATTATACAAAATAAGGCAGCTGCCTAAATGATCTTGTTAACCTATTACTACCTGTAATACATTCACTATCAATGTCCCTGTGGCGCAGAGGATAGCGCGTTGGACTTCTAATCCAAAGGTCGTGGGTTCGATCCCCACCAGGGATGACACAGTTTGATTTTTCTTAATTTTTTGCTCTGTCTATTCAATTTTGAAAGTGAAAAGTTTAGAAATTACGGTATGTAAAAAATTTAACAAGTATTACAAGTACAAATAAAAATTACATGTATTTTATTTATAAGTATAAATTAAATACTTAATATAAAAAAATATTTTAGTAGTATACAGTTAATTAATTAGTCTGAACATCTGATTCGTTAATGTGTTACTCGTTAATAATACAAAATCATTGTATTATTGGAATAGTATGCATTAAATTATATATTGTTGGCTGCATTTCTACAGTTTTATGATACCTCTCATCACTAGTTACATAAATAAAAAATATTTTAATATTATTATAATTGTATTATAATATATTATTTTTATTTATATGCTATATCTGATTATCACAGGATTGTGATACTGTCGGAATATAATATTATAAGATGTAATTTAAATAAACTATGTATTCTTGATGAAAAGAATTTTATTGATTATTTAGTAATAAAAGAATATAAGAATAAAGGTGTACGTAATTTTGAAAACAAACAAAGATAGGATTTTTCGTGTGTAGTAAAAGTAGATAACGTCACGGGTTATCTATTAAATGTCTGGTAGGCCTATTATTACCGTCTGGTAGGCCTATTAAATGAAATATGTTTTTTATACGTATAGGGCTCTTCTTATATTTTGATGGACTAACATTTTTGTGCGATATACGGTAAAAGAGAAGGCCGCAAATGTTTTGTTGCAAATCAGTGTAGAAAAACTAAGGTGGTGGCAGAGGTGCCCATCCCCACCCAAAGGCCATGGTGCAATACCTCCCCCCAAATTTAATTTCGTGGGTAGTGTAGGTCACATACGGGGATATAGAATAACCCCCAGTTAACGGTGGATCTTGGGGCTTTATCCAAAAAGTTTTGAAAAACTAAAGCCATTTAAGCAATTATTAGAATTAAAAAAACGAAACAATTCTTTTTATCATTACCGAAAGGTGTTCAGTATGCCGAATCAATAACTAAATTATGAGAAATATTATACAATTATACAAAAATTACAAAAATTCCAGTGGTGCGACTTGCACCGTTGCACCATGCTGTGGGCACCCCTGGGTGGTGGAAATGAGAACGGGGAGGAGCATCAAGGTTGTCCGAGATTTCAACTGCCGGGGCAGTACAATAAATGATAACAATGGTACGTACCAGAAGATAGAAACATATTTCCGAAGGGCATCAGAACACTACTTTCGCCGAATTTCTGTAGAGGGTCGAAGTTGGTTCAATGAAAATCTAGACTTATGATATAAAGGACGACAAATCGTCACATATAGAGGCGTAACACTGACACGGACATTGAGGTCTGAAGAGAATCTGGGTCGCTTATCGTTGAGAGCCGAGTGCCGGGGGTAAGTTTTTGACCCAGTAAATGCAGCCGAGGGGTAAAAATGGATGGAGCGTCAGGTTCAACCACGAACTGCAACAACTGTACAAAGAACCCAGCATTGTAGACTACATCGGTCTACACGCATAAGCTGGGCAGGACGTATAGAGCACTCGAACACACAAGAAAATAATAAAAGGACAGATACTGAGTACCAGAAGGAGGGCGAGACGCTGAGACTTTTCTGTGGGTCTCACAAGACATTGTGACTGTTGAGGGAAATGATTAAAAGAGATCAAGGCTCAACACTTGACAGACTGGGAAAGAAGAACATTTCTGTGCACGGTGGTTACATTTTTCTGCATTGTGGTTTCAGAAGTATTCCTTATATTCTCGCTTTCAACTTTTATACTGCTTGAATTTTTAACTTTTAAACGTGAATTTAATCCGGTTTCTGTGAGCTATATTCGAAATGCGATTGAGCGTATAAGAGAAATTTATAACTTTATACTTTCCGTTCATTTATTTGCGTATTTACATTTATTTCTGCGTATTTATTTTATTTTGTTTGTATAAGTAAAATACTGTTATTCTGTTGGAAGTCGTATAGTCACTATTTTCTTGTTGTATTTCAATAATCACTATTTCATTTTCTTGTCAATAAAATGCTATCATAACTTTCAGTTCTTATACACTCTGCGTTATTTAGCAAGCCGAAATAACCACATGTAATGGAAACACGTATCTCGTATCTTATCCATCATTTTCGGACACTCGCTATTCGAAAAAATGGAATATTGTTAGCAGGTGAGGGAGCTGCAATGGTCTTGGATCCAGTCGAAGCCTACGTGGTATATGTACAAGTTATCTTTACGAAACGTATGTAGATATTACGAGTTTTACTTAAAATTAATCCGTAATAATTATTTATTTATTTTATTATCATGTTTATTAATTATTTACTAGTGAAAAAGTAACGAGAAAGTAATTATTTCTGCAGATAACAAGCCGCAGGTGTCTGTACTGTTGTCAGTTTATACAAGCCAGTGCCTTCTAAATCATCTGTTTCCCTAAAGTCAGACTTCTGTTCGATTTCTGATAAACCACTTTCTTTATTATTTAGACAGAAGGAGTTACTAGTCCTTCATGTGAGTAATTTTTTTGAATTTTACCTATCATAATATGGTTTTAAATACATAGGAAACTAGCAGCTTGTTGCCGAGAGCTAAGACGTCTGTGATAAAAATTTCCAAGGAAAATTCGTTTCCAAGGCCAACAAAATCAAAATACTCCCAGATCATAGAAACATCAGCCTTCTGAATCTATTTGCAGAAATAAGCGTATAAACATGTTTTAACATTTTATAACTCAGATTTTTTATCGTAACTAAAACTTTAATACTACTTTTTCAGCTACACATAATAAATGAATTTTACGCTAGGCGAATTTACTAACCAGTTTCAAGGGTATGATGTAATATGCGGATGTGAATTGTTACGTACATATACGTTAGAATTTACCGATACTGTTTTCAAAAAACAAGAAGCTGTTAACGTTCTAGTTTTAACAGTTTTTGTTTAAAAAGTAGTCAAGGAAATCGTGCGATTTTTAAATTGGATAGTGTTATGCAGTAATTTGGTAATGGATAATTTGAAAAGGACTAATATCGAGTCTTAATTATAGTATTAGTACCTAAATCGAGTGTATACGTATTAGTATAGTAATTTTTGCCCATTCCTGTTTTCTGGAACAGATCCATGGAAATGGGAAATAAGTCTAATACTCCTCCTTAAGCCCTTGAAAAATACTTTTCACAACTTAAGAGAACGTTGTTTATTCACACTAAAATTATTTTATTTTTCTATGAGGTGTTGCAAACTTGCTTCCATTTTTAAAGTATTCGAAAACGGAATATTTTACTACCTTAATCTTAGTGTCGTAAGCGCTGTAAAATGAAAAACGAAATATAAAAAAGTTCTTTTTCTGTGCTTGTAATATAGAAAAAGTATAAACAGGATTATGTACAGAATAAGTATTATGATAAATATTTCTTTTGTTAGAAGGTATAACATATTTTTATAATTCGAGAAATTCCGCGGTCCAGTATTCGATATGGCTCTATCATTGTTATTAAGCGTGGTATCCAAACGATGATATTACGTTCAGTGGCGTAGCTAGGCTTTTTGGCGCCCGGGGCAAGGAGATCGTCGGCCGCCTCACCTTCACAATTAAAGGGCGACAAAAGAGCAAAAATTAAGGCTCATCCAGTAAACAAAGTACTTAATAAATGCAAATGTGTAGACTTTGAATGAAAGCACGTCCAGCAAACGTCTTAACAATATTTGTTAAGTCAAAATTAAGAAATTACATATTATAATATTACTGCAATTCAGTTTGTATACATTTATTATTAACAAATATAGAATATAAAAACGTAGTAAAATAAAAAATGTATAACGTAAAAATGTTATAATAAACAACGCATCGTCAAAACAATATCCTAAAGCAACATAAAGTTAAACAAAGAATCACATTAAAAGTAATAAAATAAGTCACTTACTATTACAGGTTAATGGTTCCGTATTCTATTAATAAACACTAATATTTATTTTTAATATTTAATAAATATTTAAAATGAGACATTTTAAAATGAAACTTTCCTGGTCTTAATTGCTGCTAAGTGAAATTGAACCAATGTCGTTTATAATTGAAAGTATCGCTAGATTTGATACCCTGTCTTAAGATATTGTTGATCGTAGGTACGATTTAATCAATTTGAGCTTACTAAACGATCTTTCTCAAGAAGACACAGACACTGGTAAAGTAAGAAACATTTTTAAAGCTGTTGCTAGTGTTTCTTAGGCTTCTAATCTCATTGAAGAAAAGTATTGTAGCAGTTCCTGAGGTGTTAAGTCTTTTTGTTCACCGTTCACTTTTTCCCTTTTAAATAAAAGTATGACGTCTTTCAAGTCACTGAACAATTCTTCACTGTTTAGGTCATGTGAATACAGTTTTGGAAGCACTGTGCACTGAATATTGATTTGGGAAAGCTGTTCCTTAAAATGTATATCCCCATCATTTATGTACGTCTCAAATTTACAGGGGAACCCAAAGGCAATCAAATAAACTACGTTACTCACCGTCAGAGGCTTAATTCTTATACTTGTGATGTTATACTAACTCAACATGTTTCGGGACAGCTTGTCCCATCTTCAGGAGTAAAACACACTCTTCAACCTCAATTGAGGATGAATCGTCAAACATTAAAAATAAGATCACAAGTATAAGAATTAAGCCTCTGACGGTGAGTAACGTAGTTTATTTGATTGTCATACAAGTGGCTTGGTACTGTAAATAAAACTTAATATTATGGAACCCAAAGGGTTTTTCTAACTCTTTTATGTTAGAGAAACGGCTTGAAATTTCAACTGACAGTTTGTCCAAATTTCTATTAGAGAACTTCGCATTTCTTGCCGAACGGTTAATGCAGAATCATCTGCATACTCCCCTGGCATCGTGCGCTTCTTCTTACCCTTTTTGTTATACTGACACTCCTTCATTACATACCTACTCTGGCTCAGTAACGACATTGTCACACAGTTCATTCCTCCAAACTTTTAATTTGTCCGTTAGCATCTCCAGAAGTGGGAATCCTTTATTTATCAAAAGCATAACAAAGTATCTTAACACGTTATGTACAAAGTATATTTTTATACGTTAAAAATTTATCCAAGTATTTTAACAAAGCCAGAAAGTTTCCAGGACTTGGATCATTAGTAATTGACTCTCGATGTCCTATCAGTGCCAGATTTTGTACTGTGGCAATGACCCGTTCGAGGATTTCTTTCCATGTCTTAACTGCTTTACTAATTTGTTTCTGAAGTAGATCATCAATAAGTCCCCCTTTGTTTAAAGGACGTTCCAATTCCTTCCATTCAAAAAACGCAGAGCAGTTTTTCGTGATCCTGAATACGGGGATTTAACTTTCACCACGACGAAAACCCATTTTTAGTATAGAAATGGCTTCTTTGACATTTTTTTTTGTGGAAATAAAATGCAACAAAAGCAGAATAGAGATTTTTTAGTTGGAGAAAAACACATCCAAGTGCGATTTACCTTTTTGCCATTTTGCAAGGTTTTATCAAACCAATACTTGTTTAAGGATCGTCCGGCTTCATATTCAGGAAAAATAGCTGTCTTTGTTCTGCAACTGACTTGTTCCTCTATTCACCATTGTATCTCGGAAGGATTGAGATTTCTCGCTTAGCCAAGCTCCCATATTTTGTAGAGCAGCACCGGGAACACGGTCTACATTGTTGCTAGTAATGTTCTGTTCTTCGTCGCCTGTTCTGTTTTCAAGACTGCACGATGCAACATCAACCATGGTACTAGAACCAACTGAATCTTGTAAGTGTACTTTGACACTTTCACAGTTTGAAGTGTCTATGTCGCCCGGGGTGGCTGCCCCTTGCCACCCCCCCCTTAGCTATGCCTCTGATTACGTTCTAACAATGCGCAGTTAATTTACCACGTGGAGGCACAGTAAAACGCAGACACTGGGCACGCGAACGTGTCTCACAACACTATCTGATCTAACGTTGGCTGTGAGGTTTCTTTGTTTCGTTTGTGAATTTGTACAAACATTTATTTTACATTACTGCAGTTTTCGGAGTAACGAACAAATCAGAGTGTTACTACACGTAAATTTTTATTCCCCAGAATAATATACTTTGTAATGCTCGATTTTCTTCAGTATACACCTTCCCTTGTTTAACCAAGTTTTTGAAATCATTCTTAAGTCTGACTGTTCAGATTTTATTTGTTTACAACGTATTTGAAGGTAACAACAGGACAGTACAATTCATTCTTTAAATTCTGGCGATGAAGGGTCATCAATGCACGAGAAAGAGTTTCGAAATGCAATAATAATTGAAGCGTTTACATAAAAGCAACGTCTCTTTTGTGGAAATCTGCAACTATCTTCAGGCTGTCATTGTTCACCTCTGTTACACCCTTGTAATTGTATGACTTCAATGACGGTTAGCTTTGTCTCTCGCACACCAACAACACATACCTAGCAAGTGTAGACTGGGTCAAAACTGTATTGTTTCATTGGAAGCATATCAATTTTGTGACAACACAAAGCAACGTTAACGAAAGTTAGGTTTGATGATGTCATTTATTATATGAAGTCAAATACAGAACAAAATAACATTTGAAATATTGGTTTATGGAAATGGGTATTTACGTTTTTCATACTTTTACTTTTAGTGAGAAATAAATTAAAGTGGACCAATTGTAATATACCCGTAACTTACAGTGTTTATATAGTTCTACCGTCTTGACTTTTCTTATAAACCCCTCCCTTACCACCTGTCCTAAAGGTTAACTGACTTTCGTACGACAGTGTAATTTAGGATGAAAAGATTGGGAGACAAAATGAACTTGATCAGCTGATTCCTTTGTTGTGTTCGCTGACGGAAGTATAAGATTGCGGTTTCCCCGATATTTTTACTGTTCTTCGGAAATTTGTTTTATGTTTTTAGCCAGACATATGCCCATTTTTTCCTGTTACTTGAGCTACAATTTTGAATCAGTGTAACTGTATTTTTCATACTCTGTTCAGTGCTTTTTACCACTGATGTGTATAGCAATTTGATGCTTTTTCGTAATTATTATTAATAGGAGGTCGAACAGCTAGATAAACAAGAATAATCAACTTAAAATATGACGAAGCATAACTATATTATTGAGAGCTAAACGTAAGGACTTTCGTCCGTTCAAGGAGCCTCGAAATCAATCAACTTTCAGAGCTACACAATGGAATAAGGGGGATCGGCAGAGTTCGAGTATTTTCGTATGTTGAAAGCACCAAGCTGTCTGGGTCTCGACCGCTACGTAACAATTCAACCGATTACAGCTGACACGCTTAGAAAGCTGTATTTCGTGGAAGCACAAATGCAACCTTGGGCATTTTTGTTGAGTTTAACAAACATTAAATGTTATCATCACTGCTATCTAACAAATACGAAATATTCTTAAGTGGTTTGATGGAAAATGTAACAAATGGTCTTAAATATATTTTTAAACTTACAAGCGCAGTCGGTCCATTGTGGTGTTGTAATTTGTAAGCGTGCCAGAATGTGACAAGTAGGCCTAATGTTAATTTTTTACAAATTTTACCGAGAACAATTAATATTATTAGGAAGAAGATATTTCATTCGTAAAAGCAACATTGTGTTCAGAAATAATACATGCTTTAACGGGCCGTGGCGTGACGTTTTCTGAATTAGGCCTACAAATCATAGTCCCTCATTTTTCACTTAATACTCATGTTAAATAATCTTCTGTTCGATGCTCATACAGTTTGTTCAGTGTGCTGCTCTTTCCTACATAAAGTTTATAACTTTTCTTTTTAGATGGGGTTAAGGCCAATTCACTGGTGAGTTAAAACCGTTATCATTGTATACTACTATCAGACAATAATGACCATGAAATTAACCAAGAGAGAGCTTTTGGACGGACACTTGTAAATTACAGATTTTCCATACGTCATATTTGCTACTTCAGATTGCTGACTCTTGACTGTTATGTGATTATATACTTAGGCCATTATCTTCCAGATCTCTAACTGGTAATCAAAAAGAGAGAGAGAGAGAATTCCAGAAGTGTGTGTTTTATGGTTTGAAATAATATGGTTTTAAAGTTTGTTTTTTCATAATAGCTTTATAGACATTTCACAGAATAAATATTTAGGTTTAAATCGTTAAATGAAAAAGTACTTAATACGAGGGTCATTTGAAAATTTCACAGAGCGACGTCAATTGCTTACAGCTAGAACTAACATTTTTCGTATGCTGTAAGATTCGTATTTCATGTAAACGTCTGTTAATTTTCAAAACTATCTGTCAATTTTCAAATCTATCTGTCAATTTATTCACTATTTATCAGCTTTTTAAAATTTACGCGTCACAAGTGATTTGAAAAGTGGACAGAATCAAACATTGTGCTGTGATTCAATTGTTTGTTTCCACTCAAATAACTTTCACCATGAAACGTAGCTCTTGTCCACAAGTCACCATAAACGATGCCCCCATACCTATAAAATCAGAAGTTAAATACCTGGGGCTGCATTTGAACGACAAATTAACATGGAAAGCCCACATTCAGGCTAAGAAACAACAACTCAACTTAAAAGCTAGGCAAATGTACTGGCTCATAGGTAGAAAATCTCAACTATCTCTCGCATCATATATAAAGCTGTGCTCAGACCAATCTGGACTTACGGTATAGAATTGTGGGGCTGCTCTAAACCTTCCAACACAAAGATTCTTCAGACAGTTCAGTCAAAAATCTTGCGCTGCATAACGAATGCTCCCTGGTTCATCTCTAATTATACTCTTCACAAAGACCTCAACATTCCATACATTTCTGATGCCATCAAGATACACGCCGCTAAGTACAGGAACCGCAACATAGGACACAGCAATAACCTGATCAACGAGCTCCTCAATCCATCACTGGATGTAAGAAGGCTGAAGAGACAGTGGCCAGATGACCTGACCCGGTGAACGTGGTAATCATCGCTGGATGGTTCCCACCTCAAGTGACGACTTATACATTACTTTCACTTATTACTCTGTGAAATGAGTAGATTGTAAAACTGCATTATAATAAATAAATAAAAAAAAAAATTGTTTGTTAAAACGGGCCAATAAGAATTCACAACGAAATGCTAAATGTGTTAGGAGATGCTGCGCCTTCAAAAACGGTAGTTTGTAAGTGGGTAGTAGAGTTTAAAGCGGTCGCACGAGCGTAGAAGATGATTCCTGCAGTAGGCGCCCAAAAAAATTAACAACTCCAAATATCATTTTAAAAATGTGATACAGGGTGTTGGAAGACCAGCAATTGAGAGTGGATGGTATTGCTGAGATTATAGGCGTGCGTGTGCATTATGTTTTAACTTAAGAACTAGGTGTGAAAAAAGTTCGAAGATCGGTGCCGCATTTGGAGTGTTGCTTTTTTGGAAGTCCACTACCGGGCACCATTTTCAATGCTTGTTCGAATAAGTTTAAACTCGAGTTCCCACTTTCCAACCATTGTTTTTGAAGATGCAAACCATCTCCTAACACTCATTTCCATTTTACTGTGAATTTCCGTTAGCGTTAGACCATTTTTAACTAAGAATTCATGGTTTTGTCCATTTTTCAATACACTTTTACAATGACACATACACAATACAATATACAATACACTTTTCAAATGACCCTCGTATATTAGAAATCAACTGCTGGGCTGGTTAGGCCGTGGCCCAACATTATTAAAATTATGGTTGTTATCGAAAGGTGGTCCATGAGAGCAACCCCGTCAATGTAAACTATATAAAACCTATAAAACAATCAAAGCAAATTCACAACAAGAACATCTGTTGAATTTATGTTGACGGGGTTGCTATCAACCAGCTTTTCGGTAGCAACCATAATTTTAAAAATGTTGGACCACGGCCTAACAGCTCGGAAGCAGTTTTCCAGTCAGATACCGGCCGTGAAAGCCTACGTTCTTATTTAAAAGTATTAGTAACTCCGTATGTTACGACTGTATGTTAATAAACTTGCTTCATGCAATAAAAATAATTTATCCAGCGAAGAACGAGTAAAGGTGTACATAATAATATTACTGAATACCGTAAAAACCTTCTACCTCGCCGTGTCGGGTTAAACATCTTCTTTTCGGGAGTACTCTAACTTTGAGTATTTATCTTGAAAGAACACTCATAGATTTTGCCTTTTTAATATAATAACAATAATGTCGATAACATTGTTATCGAAATATTAATAATAATATTCTTGAAATATATCACGTCATGAAGACAATTACGTTAAAATTAATTGTTTAAAGCAAAAACAATTCGGATGACTCGAAACTTAACACTTATACGTAACTTAATATTAAAAAAAATATATTTATAGTTTTTGTTAGAAAAACGTGTTTACTTTTTGTAGTCCATTAGTAGTTGTTTACAACCCGCGTGGGTGGTATAACATTAGTATGAGAGAGTTACTGGAATGGAGGAGGTTTATTTTTATAATAGTGTTCCACGTGAATAAATCGAACCCGTTTTATTTTCGTCCGTTTCATTCCGGAAAAGTGGAATAATTACGCGCTGTCACAGGTTAAACATGAGTTATTAACGACCATAGTTTTTGTTTCTTGTCGGCGACACAATTTTTTCCCATCAAAAATGTTAAAGCTTTTAGTTTCCAATCATAAGGAAGAAGTCTATTATTTCACTTAGCCCTTTTGCCTCTCTGTGCGGACAGTGGACTCTAAAAATAACATTAACTTTCTTTATTTTGTACTAATGGTTTAGTTTATCCAATTCTCTGTTTATACTTCTTAACCAAGTCTCAGGTGACCTCCCCTGTTCTCTTTTGCAGACCGGTTGGTGTTCCAAAGCTTGCTTTGTGCTGTTGTATTTTTTGTGCTCGTTTAATTCTTCCCTAGAGTATGTCTAGTGTACTTGCACTTTCTATTATTTATTGTTCATATTATTGATTCATGATTATCTTCTGCTGCGTTTTCTTGTTTATTATACGGCTTGACCAGTGTGTCTTCATTAATTTCGAAGTCTTTGAACAAAGGAGTGTTTGTTTATAATAATTTTGTAAACATATTAATATTTTTTCTAGTGACCACATTTGTGATGTAATATTATACTGTTTATACTTTTGTTAAATATTATTTTCTTTGTCTTGTTATAGACAGGAAATTCAGAAAATACAGTGGGTGCAAAAGTAGGTAGGTATACATATGTACCATATGTATTTTTATTTTGTTTACATTTCTGTACCAGCTGATAAAATAATCAGCTGTCCTCTGTCAGCAATGTTTTCGATAACTTATGCATTTCTTATTGTTGTTCGTTTCAGTGGCGCTTCTATGTAGTCTTCCCAAAACTGTAGACTTCCACACTCTCCTGTAGTATGGATTTTTCTTGCTTCTCGAAGAAGACGCAGGATTGACTGTACTGGGCAATACCGTAGATTTAGTCTTATAATTCTTCTGCGTTTATGTTTAGTATTCAATTACGTATCAGTTGACGTTTCTTGTCAGAGAGTATTCAGTTGTGCAGTACGGCTACTGTTCAGTAAACGACGATCCTTCTGAACGTAATGCAGGAACAACCAGCATCGTCAGATGTTTAGCATATAAGTACATTAAGAAATAATCGAATAATCGTTTTAATCATCTTGTTTTCCTTCTATTTGAATGTGTTCTTTAATTGATGAATGATTTTTATTTTGTTTATTTATACTAAGTGTTTTCCCTTATAGCCATATTCTTCATTTTTGGATCCTTTTTATCATTTTAATGTTTTGTATAGGCCTATACGGAAATTGGTGTTTATTGTTTAGAGAGTGTGGGGCTGTTTACTATTTAAACAATGTGTTGCCTGAATCAGAATTGTCGAACGAGAAAAACAGGTTCTCGTTTTAACTCGACCGTTTATAATTTTTCTGTGTTTCTGCCCTTCTCTTTGGATAGTTTAATCTGTCCAGTAAAGGTACACGAAAACTTACTAACGCCATGTGTGTAGTCGGAAAGGGCCAAATCTTTCCTAGGCAAATTGTCTTCGTATAGGCCTATGCCAGGTTAGTACGCACTGATAATAAATCTGATTTAAAAATTTTTTAAAGAATTTTTTAAAATGAAGGAACTAGTTAACAAATATTATAAAAGTATACTGCGCACAAAACCGTTACGAGAAATTAAAAATTACATACTCGCACGCTCGCGCGCGCACGCACAATATTGGTTTATTACAATGGATCCTTTCCCACTAGGCCACATGGTTACACGACAAAAGGGTACAGCGACAAAAGGGTACAACAGAAATTATGCGACAAAAGGGTACAAGGCGATGGCCTGACACTTGACGAGGGTTAAACGCGAGGCCATAAAAACTGGACAGACGACAAAACGGTACAACGTCTAGTCCCTAGCTACCTGATGCAACTTTCCCCCGGTTATTTAGTATATCAAATTATCCTATCCATCCTGCGACCTTAATTAAGCTATTTGATTAAGTTTTTCTAACTGATTTCCATCACACTTCCCAGGCTTTGGACTGGCAAAATGATAGTGCACACAAATACCATCATTTTGGCGTGTTTAAAATCAGCTTTCGCTTCGTCTTTTTTTTGTAGTTTATTTTATTTTTTATTTTTAGTTTTATTTTTTTATTTTAGAAAATGCCTCTTAACCAAAATCTTAATCTAGTTTCTGAAGATAAGAGACGGATTTCAAACAAGAATAAATATCCCCTGTTTCTTCGTACTTTTTCACTGCTCTTTCTAAAGACTCGTCGAGCTTTATGTATCTGGTTCTCCTCCTCTTCCCTTCCATGTTGAGCTCCATTCGCATGAACATGCAGTTGGTGTTCTCTGCTTCTTTTTTTAAGCAGTCTACAACATCTCTCACCTTGGAATTAGGGGTGTGTAGAATGTTGTTTATTTTGTGGTGCCACCCCTCAACAGCATTAGTTGTTCGGTGTCTTCGTCGATGGCAGGACCACAACTCAACCGGGACATCAGCATTTTCGAGCCACTGGTCTACGAAGTAGTCAAAAAACTGTGAGTTTTTCGTTGTCCGGTGCTTGTGAGTGTATCTCGGCAAATCCCTCTTCGGCGTCTTCTGGTTTCAAAAAACTTAGGGCTGCACACATCCTGATTGACTGTCGGATTTCTTCGTTTTCACAGAATTCTCTCGTTAACCCAATTTCTTGGACCCTCTTCCACAAACATTTTTTCATGTGGAAGAAACAACCGTTGATCTCTGCCTCCGGGAAAACGTCTCGAAGGGCTGAGATTGCCGCAGCTTCAAAATCTACATTAATCTTTTGAGGCTTCCATTCGGGAATCTCATCAAGGATGAGGCGAAACATCCGGACATACGATTCTTTTTTCTTATTTGGCAGCACAGCAAATGTTACCGGATGCACATTGGTTTCTTCTTCTGTGCTGTCAAAGTCGGCATGTATTGTGTAGATTTGAGCAAACTGTTTGCTACAACTCTTGAGTGTACCATACATAAAAAATATTTTTGACGTTTTCATGCTTTCTCGGCCTTTTTCACCGCTGAAAAGTAATATTCTTTGAGCATATGAATCGTCATTCAAAAGAAAATTGCTGCCATCACTCATCCTTAAACAATCCTCATCAAGGACAATTTCATCACGCGATTGTGGCTCCCTCTGGTTTCCTCGAGCGACACTTCTGTTTCTTTGCAGTACTCTTCTAACAGTGGAAGTTGATGGCATTTCTGTGACGAAATCATACCATCTGTTATGAAGATCGCTAAGTTCTTCGGAGTATATCTGAGATATAGAAATCGAATCCTCTCGTGCCCGCTTCTTTGCCTATAAACAAATAGAAAACTGACTGTTGCAAGGACATTTTATAAACAATTTTATATGACTTGTGTTTAGGAAGAGACGTCCATCCCTAAGCACACTTTTCTAACAAGCTTCTCTGGAAATGTATGTTTAAGCCCATTTTCTCTTTAGGCGAGGAACGTTAGATTCGTAACATGTGAATAGGGGAAAAATTCGTCGGAGGATCGGACCAAGCTGTAGTTCATTAAATATTGATTTTACAGAAAAAATTGTTCTTTTTAAAAATGTAGAGCGGAACATTTTACACAAAAACGTCTATAAGCATATTTAGATCAAATCATAAATAAATGAGCTGCGCAATAAACAATAGTGCCGTATATACTGCCTATGTGGAGAGAGACGAGGCAGTCGGTGGCACCGTTTTAACGCGCGCGCTATAAACAAATGCCTATATCTTTTGATCTAATATGGATAATTAAAAAAATCAAAATCTCATTGATTAATAATACCTTAAGGAATAACTTTTGGTTAATTTAAATGAATTTGCTACATTCAGAAATAACATATTATAGTATAATGTTGTCAGATCGAAGTATTTTCGAATTTGTTTACATCGAAACAAACCTTGCAGATTTGCTTCTTTACTTCTAACAGTGCTTCATCTGGCGGCCCACACTGATGGTCTGCAACTTCAAGTACGTCTCCGTTCTTACTTCTCAATCTTCCCTTACATCCCTTTCTTTGCTGCTTCAAACACAACTACGACACAACTCCCTCCGCGTTTTCCCTATGCTTGCGATAACCGTAGCCAAGGTAATGCGCCGATGGCTTTCCCTTATTAGTTAGTACCACTTCCATATTCACAATGAGCTACAGATAATATGAACTACAGCTAATATATACCGGGAGCGGCTACCTGGCGTAAGGGTTGTTTTCGTGGAAATATCTTGCATTTACCGTAATGTAAATTACTAGACGTTGTACCGTAATGTCGCCTGTCAAGTATTTATGGCCTCGTGTTTAACCCTCATCAAGTGTCACGGCAACGCCTTGTACCGTAATGTCGCATGTACCCTTTTGTCGCTGTACCCATTCGTCGTGCTACGGGCCACATTACTTTGCAAGAGCAGGGTAATATTTTTACCCTATCTCTCGCAAGTGTTCAGACAGTAGTACGTGTCATCCTGTGCGATAGATAACAAAATAATGCATCTGTTATTAGGCCAAATTTCGGAATAAACCATTTTTGACATGTATTGGAGCCGAATCCAAAACTCTAAAGATCCTCAGGCTGCGTTTAAATACACCACATGTAGATATTAACGAACAGAACAGTGGGGCGTAAATACAGTGATGTGCAAAGTTTGCTATCAAAGCCGAGACCAAAGAAAACACGTGTTGCTATTTCTGCCCTTGCGTTTGGATAAATGCGTAGTGTTTCAAGGAGATAAGCGTCGTAAACACGGTTTGAGTTCATTACTCCGCACCCCAGGCCCGTTTTTCTGTTAGGCCTACATCCGTCGACGTCAGTACTAACTGCGCCGCCGACCATCACATTACACTCAGATCACGTGACCTCGATAGCTTACCGGCACCGACCACATTATCGTCATCTTAGAACTAATGCCGTTAATTTTATGGTAACAGTGCGGTGTCACTAGCTGGGTTCATGGCAGGTATTCCTTTGAGTCTGGACAAAGTACAATCGCGAAAAATTCGTTTTTTTTAATTCGCAACGCTGGATTCTCACAGTTAACGCTGTATCCCCCAGCCTAAACTTCTTTGATTCTTATTCGGGACTAGTTCTTTTTTATAAACCATGCAGATGTAACACAATTGTCATTCCTTCATTCCAGTATCTTTTGGGGAGCCCTTCGTTCCTTTTTTCTGTGAGATCTCCACTAAAAAACTTTATGGGGTCTACTTGATCGTCCATCAGGAGGACGCGATTGAACTGTTTCACTTCTCGTTGTTCCATCTGTATCGTCTGCGAGCATTCATTTTCCTTCTAATCTCTTAATTTTTAGAGAAACCTTGTCTACAGGTTTTGTTAGAGTGTCATAAGTAATCAAGCATTGAGCATTCCGAAGTACACATTGTTACTAGACGAATAGAATGAGTATAGATGTCCTCTATTCAATTGTGTAATAAGTCACACGTTGTTGATGTCACTCTATGACTAGACGAGTTTAGGTGTATTTTGATTCAAATATGTAGGTTTAAAATTATTATTATTTATGATTTGTTTGTTTCAAAAAGGTTTAGAAAGCTGAAAAAATGTTCAAATTCTCTTTTCGAAACACTGGTTAGTTTAGCTGTCACTTACGACTTACTGGCGTCAACCTTCCAAAGTAGATCCTTTCTTCCTGTAATATACTGAAAATAATCACAACACAATTCATACAATATTTACCACTAGTGTGAATGTGGATATAAAGTAAATAAAGTTGTTCTCTATATGAGACTGTTTTGAAATTATTCAAAATCTTGGCCGCTTATTTGCCTTACTGCCAATTTGTAAAATAAATGCTCTGTTGTTGTTGTTATTATAATCTACCTTGAAATGACGGACTGACTCGATTATATGTGAAATGGTAATTTATTAACAATAATTAAAGTTCATTTAAAACCTTTTAAAACATTTCATAAAACATTAAAAACAATTTAACTCGTTACAGAGATTCTTAAAACTCAGGGCTGGTAACACTGGTTTTTTATATTGTATTTCACTAACCTGATTTGGTTAGTTTTCTTATTTATAGTTAACAAAAATCGTGAATTCTTTTAGTATACAAGATACTTACAACAGAAAATGCTTTTAATACGACAATGACGTATTATGGAGAGTGATTACAAAATTAGAAAAAGTTTAATTATAATATTGGAAACTATCGTATCAGGCACGCCTGCTTTTTAATTTGCAGGTTATGGTATAGCATGTGCAATACGATTAATATTGTTGTGTATCGGAATAAAATTCCTTTAATGGTTATAACAATTAAAATATAATGATTAATTTATAATCTCAGTGTAATTAAGAATATTTAGGCTTTCTTGAATTGAAAGCATAGCACTGCGTTATCTGTGTACCTTTCAATAACAGGTAGGTTAGAGTGAAAATTCCTCTAAGTGAATTGTTACAAATATTTAAATTAACTTCATAAAATCTTATAGTTACACATAATATTAGCTAATGACACATTTATTAATCATTAACCTTATTGACAGTTCTCAATTATTATTGATAATCCAATTGTCTTTCGTTATTGTTTTAGTCAAATCAGCATCTATGTGCGAGTACATTAGTATTGGTTAAGTAATAATTTGATTTGCAATTCTTCTCTATAATTAATAGTATTTTATTTAAAAAATAAAACTGAGAACTTTTGTTCAATAATGTGTTAATTCATAATCATTATTGAGGTTAGTCACGTATGAATGCACTTGACTAACGTGGTATCAACACAAAAATTATTATTTGATAATTGTTTAAAATTCATTTAAATGTTGTTAATTCTAAATACTCCCTTATTATTTCGCTCATCATTGCCGATATTATACACTGGCAATGGCATATTTCACTAGTTCGTATCACTGTTTACACTTCACACGTTTAAGGTTATTAATACACATAAGTTAGGTTACAATTGTTTACTAACTGGGGAACGCGCACATTTTGAAAAAATACTCTCGTCGAAGAGACGTTCTGTCGGCGTTGACGATCAGTTTCTTAATGTCGCTCTCCTTAGCTACTTCGACTGGCGTCTGCTGAAATCAGCGTTTCTTATTGGCTGAAAATCGATTAATCTCGTACCCATATGCCACAAGAAATTATTAAATTTTATTTCTCAGCGTTTGGCTTTGGGTTGGAGAGTCTAAAAGTGACGCTATCAATTCTTTTGGAATTGATTGAAAAATTATATAATTAGTAAAATAGTTTACCTTTTTCTTGTCCGTCTGGTGGCCTTTTCTCTATATTTCATTCAACGCGTTTCAGGACATATGCCCCATCATCAGGATATCCCTTGTTGAAGTTCGTCGATCGTTAAAATATTAAAAACACTGTATATACAATTCTACACATAACAATAAATATAATATAAACATAAAAACACATAAAATACCCAGATTTGAGACACACACGATATCGGTGGTGCGCACCACGACATGCTATAGTCGACTGCAGTGTTCATGTTGTTATATGTCGTGCACTATGGACCTTGTTCTGTATTCTTATCGCTGTGTCGTATAATAGATTGGACTGGAAATTCAGCTGATCGTTAAGGATGACTTCTTCTGTTTTTTTTTATTTTTGTAGGCCTTATATATTTCGTATTCTTCGATAGCATTCATATAATTTCCTTTTCTGCATATATGGAGGGGTTGAAAGTTCGTTGTGAAATCAGTATAACTATGGTTGTTGTCCATCAGATGGCGCGCGTAATTTGACACTGTTTTACTAAATTCTCTTTTAGGTAAATGTTCTTTGAATCGTTTTTTAAAAGGTCTACCAGTTTGGCCAATGTAAAAGCTGTCGCAGTCATTGCATATTATCTTATAAACGTCCGTCCTGTCTTCAATTGATTCTGAATGTTTAGGTAAGAGTATCTTATTAATGTTATTATTAGTTCGGTAAGCCATTTTTATATTTATCCCACCGAATACTTTGTTTAAAATTTTGGGTAGGGTGTTACCATATTCTGATGCTATATGCCTAATTTTATTTCTATTATTTTCTTGTAATTCTATGTTGTTTTTCTTTTTTCTGTGTTCCTTGACTAAATTATCTACGATTGATCTTTTATAACCATTGGCCTTAGCTATGTATTTGATCGTGTTCAGTTCTTCGTGAAAATCTTTGTCTTCTAATGGTATGGAAAGTAACCTATGTATTAAACTATGATAAGCTGCCATTTTCTGAGAAAAGGGATGATGTGATTCAGCATTTATCGTGAGATCCGTGGTTGTCGGTTTTCGGTATATTTGATATTGGAATTTTTCATCTAGTCTTGTAATTGTCAGGTCGAGGAAGTTAAGTTTATTATTTATCTCCGTCTCAAGTGTGAACTGTATGTTTCCATTGACACTATTCATGTATAATTTCATATTTTCTATTTGTCGTATTGTGCCATTAAAAATTATAAACGTATCATCAACATAACGTGTATATGATATTATTTTCTTGGAAAGTTTATTCACGTTATTGAGCAAATATGTATTCTCATAGTGGTTTAAGTATATGTCAGCCAATAAACCAGATAAAGGTGACCCCATGGCTAGGCCCTTTTTTTGGATGTAATAATTATTATTAAATGTAAAATAATTTTGGTCAAGTACAACTTCCAGTAAATTAACTAAATCATTGATTTCTTCAGAACTACATATTTTGGCGTTAATAAGATTTTCTTTAAGGATAGTGAGAGTTTCTTGAACAGGGACATTCGTATACAAGTCAACAATATCAAAAGATGCTATTTTATAATTAGGTCGTAATTTAATGCTTTTCAATTTGTCAACAAGGTCAATGTTATTTCTTATACTATGGTTATTACTTATCTTTATACTGTTTTTTATTTTCACTGCAAGTTTTTTGCTGACATTGTAGCTCGGCGCAGTTGTGAAATTTATCAATGGCCTAATCGGTATATTGGTCTTATGGATTTTTGGTAGGCCAACAAATTGTGGTGCTTCTGCGTTAATGGGTTTTAGTGCACGGCGTGTGGCGTTATCAAACAGCCGTGTACATAGGTTAATTTTATTATTCAAAACTTTGACGAACTCTGCAGTTGGGTCCGTTTGTATCATTACAATATTATTATTTGATATGAACTCATTAACCTTTGAAGTGTATTCGTCTCTGTCTATTACGACTACGGTATTCCCCTTATCAGCCTTTGTAATCAGTGCATTGTTATCTACCAATTTAGTTTTTATATGTTTCAAGGTTTTATTTTCTTTCAAGTATCTTTGATTAACTTTACAGCGATTTTCATTATTTGTTATAGTTTTTAGGCATTTATTCAAGCTATTATTAATTACGGCACGGGTTTCATTTTGTAAAGCCTGGTTTGGTATTGTTTTTATGGCGGCCTCTGCACTAATAATTTCTCGAATCATGTGGTCTTTACGGATATAAGGAATATTATAATTTAGCCCCTTGTTAGAGACAGATATAATTTAATAGACAGAGACGAATACACTTCAAAGGTTAATGAGTTCATATCAAATAATAATATTGTAATGATACAAACGGACCCAACTGCAGAGTTCGTCAAAGTTTTGAATAATAAAATTAACCTATGTACACGGCTGTTTGATAACGCCACACGCCGTGCACTAAAACCCATTAACGCAGAAGCACCACAATTTGTTGGCCTACCAAAAATCCATAAGACCAATATACCGATTAGGCCATTGATAAATTTCACAACTGCGCCGAGCTACAATGTCAGCAAAAAACTTGCAGTGAAAATAAAAAACAGTATAAAGATAAGTAATAACCATAGTATAAGAAATAACATTGACCTTGTTGACAAATTGAAAAGCATTAAATTACGACCTAATTATAAAATAGCATCTTTTGATATTGTTGACTTGTATACGAATGTCCCTGTTCAAGAAACTCTCACTATCCTTAAAGAAAATCTTATTAACGCCAAAATATGTAGTTCTGAAGAAATCAATGATTTAGTTAATTTACTGGAAGTTGTACTTGACCAAAATTATTTTACATTTAATAATAATTATTACATCCAAAAAAAGGGCCTAGCCATGGGGTCACCTTTATCTGGTTTATTGGCTGACATATACTTAAACCACTATGAGAATACATATTTGCTCAATAACGTGAATAAACTTTCCAAGAAAATAATATCATATACACGTTATGTTGATGATACGTTTATAATTTTTAATGGCACAATACGACAAATAGAAAATATGAAATTATACATGAATAGTGTCAATGGAAACATACAGTTCACACTTGAGACGGAGATAAATAATAAACTTAACTTCCTCGACCTGACAATTACAAGACTAGATGAAAAATTCCAATATCAAATATACCGAAAACCGACAACCACGGATCTCACGATAAATGCTGAATCACATCATCCCTTTTCTCAGAAAATGGCAGCTTATCATAGTTTAATACATAGGTTACTTTCCATACCATTAGAAGACAAAGATTTTCACGAAGAACTGAACACGATCAAATACATAGCTAAGGCCAATGGTTATAAAAGATCAATCGTAGATAATTTAGTCAAGGAACACAGAAAAAAGAAAAACAACATAGAATTACAAGAAAATAAGAGAAATAAAATTAGGCATATAGCATCAGAATATGGTAACACCCTACCCAAAATTTTAAACAAAGTATTCGGTGGGATAAATATAAAAATGGCTTACCGAACTAATAATAACATTAATAAGATACTCTTACCTAAACATTCAGAATCAATTGAAGACAGGACGGGCGTTTATAAGATAATATGCAATGACTGCGACAGCTTTTACATTGGCCAAACTGGTAGACCTTTTAAAAAACGATTCAAAGAACATTTACCTAAAAGAGAATTTAGTAAAACAGTGTCAAATTACGCGCGCCATCTGATGGACAACAACCATAGTTATACTGATTTCACAACGAACTTTCAACCCCTCCATATATGCAGAAAAGGAAATTATATGAATGCTATCGAAGAATACGAAATATATAAGGCCTACAAAAATAAAAAAAAACAGAAGAAGTCATCCTTAACGATCAGCTGAATTTCCAGTCCAATCTATTATACGACACAGCGATAAGAATACAGAACAAGGTCCATAGTGCACGACATATAACAACATGAACACTGCAGTCGACTATAGCATGTCGTGGTGCGCACCACCGATATCGTGTGTGTCTCAAATCTGGGTATTTTATGTGTTTTTATGTTTATATTATATTTATTGTTATGTGTAGAATTGTATATACAGTGTTTTTAATATTTTAACGATCGACGAACTTCAACAAGGGATATCCTGATGATGGGGCATATGTCCTGAAACGCGTTGAATGAAATATAGAGAAAAGGCCACCAGACGGACAAGAAAAAGGTAAACTATTTTACTAATTATATACTATAAGTGGCTTGGATACCGAAAAACATGGATGAAAAATTATGATTGTTTATAACTTTGTTAATACATCTCCGATTTGGAAACTAAAGGTATCACGTTATTTCGGATGCTCTGCTCTTTATTTTGAGTTCACACAAGCACTAATTCCGTCCATGATTAACTTATTTACCCTTTCGTCGATGCACTTTTAGTGGTTCTTATTTAAATATAAGTTTTTTCCACTTTATAGTATCACATGATACTTATATCACTCACTGATAATGGTTCAAGTCATTATTTCTTATCAGTTATTCCTTAAATACTAAATATTTACAATATTCCATAATGCATTTTCAGGCGAGTAGGCCTTAAATGCCCATGCATTATTTCTTATTAGTTCTAACATATATATTATTCTAACACATTTCTATTGTGTTTGGTTTGTACATCAAATGATACTACACCTTTTGTGCAGCTTTGTATTTATTAATATAGCTTCGTTTATTTACATTGAATGGTTTTATCCCACCATGTCCTGTCATATTGACACTCTTATTTTATTAATAGTTCTGTATCAGGGATGTATTTTCGTCAATTAATTTGTATTTAGTGTTTGTCTACATCTTATCTTGGGTATTTAGTATTCCCTGCTGTGCTAATTACTCACAATTTCCTGTTGGACTGTTACTTACATCTAGTTTCATGTGACATGTATTATTGGTTTTCATTATTATTACATAAATTTATGCATTTATTGTTTGGTAATGCTTCCCAAAGAGGTATTGAGTATTCTTGAAACTACTGTTATACTATTTTCCTCTTTCTGATTAAGTTTGACTGAGTTTTTTATGTAATTCTGTCATTCACTCTGTGGTTTGGTATTTTGGCTATTATTTGTTTATAAAATTTAAAGTACCGGTATATATTTGTGTCTTTTAGTTCATATTGGGTTTATTCTGTTCATTATTTATTCTAGTTTGGTTGTTGCATCATGTAAATACTTTTATCAATGTTTTTCTAATTGTTAGTTATGATTCTTTGTTGCAAATTCTGTTCAGTTGAGGTTATGTGTATACTACTGAATGACAACAATGTCTATATGCATTAGCTTGGTTTCTTGCATATTTTCTTATATATTTACCATGATTATTATTACTATTATCTAGTACAATGGTTTTCTTTATTTTAATTCTATTATATACTATTTGTTTACATATTATTATCTAATTCTGATTGGTTATTGACATACATATTGGGTGTTTACATTTGGTTTGGGTTGAATGTTTTTTAATCTAATACAGGTTGTCTTATCTCTGATATACTAATAATTACATTCTGTATTGACTTTACTTTCCACTCTCCTGATATTTAAATGTATATTTTGTAATGATTTTATATTTAATGTCAGTCATGGTAGTTACGTGTAAGCAGTTCCATTTACTTTCATAATTGAGCAATTATTTCTTTACTTAATTTCAGTTCACTTGTGGTCTTTATTATGTTTTACTTTATCATACTTTGGTCTCATAAATAATACACTTATTGTCTGTGTTGTTTTATTTGAGATTGTTTTATACAACTGTTATCACTTATTATTTTCACTGTCTATAAACACTACACTTTCTTTGTTTGTGTTAGTTTGTTTCAGCTCGTGGTATATTAGTATTAATTAATTCACCGTAAGTAGCACACTATTATTGTCTGTGGTTGCTTATTGAATTATCATATTGTCCATAGTTTTGTTCGTGGTCACTTTGTTTTCTTTCAGGTTCTTCCTTGTTGTGGTAGACTATTATTCCTCACTTACTTGGTACTCTTCATACTGGTAATATCATTTTCTTCATTTATAATATATTTTCCTCACTTGTTGTGTACTCTTCATACTGGTAATATTATTTTCTTATTTGTCATATATTTTCTTCATTTATAATATATTTTCCTCACTTGTTGTGTACTCTTCACACTGTTAATATTATTTTATTTGTTTATTATATATTTTCCCTCTTCTTATATATTTTTCCCTCTTCTTATATATTTTTCCCTCACTTATATATATTTTCCTGTTCTTATATATTTTTCCCTCACTTATTGGATCTATTGGGTCCTGGTTGCTAATGTAGTTGCTCGGTTCACTTTTCCTTTTGTTATAACATTGATGATTCATTTAATTACAACTTCTTCCTTTGGTGCTTATTTTCTTTAACATTATTTCTTCCTGGATATACAAGTTTGGCTTTGACATTTTAGTGTTGTCTTTCCTCTTGTTGGTGTGTTTGGCTCTATTAGCTTAGATATGTTCACAGTAGATCTTCATTTGGGTATTTGTGATGATATTTATGTAACGATATTTTTGATGCGTTACAACATTTAGTGTGAAGTGCACATTTCAATAGGCCTATTTCATGACTTTTGTCTTGTGATCGTACTTATCCCATTACAGTGCATGAAGCAGTCCTATCACCTTCCGACTTTTCTGTTGTGTGTTGGATCCCCGCTGCTCTTAGCGCATCTCTAAAATATGTTAAGTACAGCATTCAGTAGTATCAAATTTATTTTGACTCGACAATTTTGAATCTTTTTAAAAATTTACATTAGCTTTCGGCGAGGTCGTTGCAGATGGGAAAAGACAAACTCTTTCCAGATGTTTTTAAATACGTCTATAACGTAATCACAGTTTAGCTTTTAATTAAATTAACTCACACCTGATTAAAAAAAGCAGAAAAGAAACTGTTTACATTTTATAAAATATTAACAGTTTAGGAGAGTAAAATATTGTAAAATTTATGACAATAGACCGTGGATTGCAACAAATAAAGGTACAAACGATAGAAATGAGGTTTTAGAGGCCAGTCAAATGCTGCTTTCGAACAGACATGGCAAGAAATGATAACTGATATTAATAGGGATGCCCTTCAAATATTTAATTTAAATACGAAGATAAAATCAAACCGAGATAATGCAATAAAATACACTATCATTAAAGAATGAAGAGAAATAGCCAAAGGAAGGAATAGCCAAGGTAGGGTGAGAAAGACTTGAAACCGTAACACGCAAGATTGCTTAAATCGTAAAGAAAGAAAGAAGAAGACAGGTTTATCTAAAATAGTTGAAGAAATAACATCGTATTGTATATACGTTGCTATAAACATTAAGGAAACTTATATTAAATTACGTATAGTTTATTTTTAAAGGATTTTTTATAGTATATAAAAGTAGTTTTAAAATACATATGATATATGATTAGTAAGGCAATTAATGTCACGTTAAAGGTGCCAAGCGACCATGAGAAGCAGACACTAGTCGTGTTCTGGTTCTGTGAATCATCGTCTCACGGGTAGTCTTTGTTGCGTTGTGATGCTGGCGCCTTTACGTGTCAGATTCAAGCGGTTGGGCCAGACAAAACGAGATACAAACAAAAAAGTTATAAATAAAGCGATGGTATGAGTAAATGGGACGCTCCTGAGTTGCGTCATCCATCATTAGGTGTCTTTCATATGACAGTTACTATGTCTCACGCTGTTCACGGATTGAGGTTTTTAGGTCTTTAATCAGCAGCAGTGAACGTCCGTAAGTCCTTGACAGAGCGTGTATGTTGTAAAATGTGAAATTATCACGTAGATTATCATTAGAGACCGGTGTTCGTTCTGTCCACTGTTTGCTTAGCAGTTCAAAGAAATACATTAACACAGATTTATTGAAGCCTGTGAACTACGTGTACGCATGGTGTCAAGGATTTTTGTGCTACGAAAGCGGACAAAACTTCTTTTATTCATTCAGTGATAATCGAATAGGTCGATTACGTTGTGTTTTCTACGTGAATCATAACGTATTGTGATTAGGTGATTAATGTTAATTCGAGTACCTTTGTAAAACTATAAAATCGTACATCGACGTCAGTGGCCCACCGCAGAAATAATTTGCGCCCCCCCGTACTACCCTTACTTAATTCATGTTATCATTCCCTCTTAAATACTAACCCATTCTTATAGCTGTGGCAGGTACTAAAATTATATAACGTTAACATAATACATTCTCCTCAAAATTGTATAAAGTCTCTTCTTCTAAACTTAGGCAAATTTAATCGGTTATCTCTATAAATGCTAAAAAGCATTCATTAATTTTTAAGTTGGTGGGCCTTCCTGATTCGTCTTCAGAAATCGAGACATATTTGATTGTTAATGTCTTGTGTACGATACAAGACATTAAAGCTGAATGTATGGTATTGTTAAAGCGGGACTACGATATGAGATACCAACGTACCAATCCTGTCATGAAGGTCGCCCATATTGTAACACGTTGTACGGCAGGTTTGCGCTGATACGTTACTGCGTAACCGTTTTAAAATCGGCGATAATAATTTAAATTTTGAAATAGACGAATCGTTTTTTTCATGCCTTAAATACAACGTCGGAAGAGTATACTCTCAACTGTTGACGGGGTCTGTCGGGAAAGTAAAGACGGTTTCGTATACACAGTTCCCGACAGAGCTAGGGATACTTCATCGGGAACGTTATGAACATTGTGTAAGTCTGTATTAAATCTGGTTAGAAGTTTCTATAGATTTGTTGGAAAGCGTACGGTGATATACCACTCGTACAGGCGTAGGCTATTATTTTGCCCATGAAACGGTAGATCATTCTCTGAATTTTAAAGATGCTGTGGCAGGTGGTCACGCGAACACGATCCTGCGCGTAAAAGCTAAAAGAGAAACGCAAAAGAATGTGGTACGTCTAAGAAGGCGTTCGACTCGTATTTTATGCGACGAATTGATGTGCTGTAATAGGAACAAGGGGACAGATTTGTTCGAGAATATTCTAGACAATATCGTACGATTTTTGGCCATCTCTACAGTAACAATAACTATTCGTACCATTAAGTATTACTATTCATTATTACCAAATAAAGAAAAGTGTTCATCTGTAGTAAAAGTTTCAGAAATGCGTCCGATTTACAAATGTACTCGCTTTTTTGCATAGGCCGTCTCTCCTTCCTCAACGGTCAAATAATGTATGATACATTGATGTACATTTATGTGTAGGCCTAAGTTTATAAAAAAAGAGAGTATATGTAAAAATAAAAAATAAAATTATGATAAAACAATGTGAAGTATTACTGGGGCTGTAGGCTATATCATATTACATGTGCCGTGGACCAGTTTTAACCGTAATTATAGGCAATCGACAGCCGCCTTTGTGTTACACAAGCGATGAGCTAAAAATAAAGTCACCGTACAATACCCACTGACCTATATAGGCGGTTTTCTTTCATTTCTTTTATGCAGCTTTGTACTGGCTGACAAAGCGCACCTAATATTTCTTAACGAACGATAACTTCTTAGCAACAGACGAGTATAAACCGCACGGTTTGTAAACGTAGGCCTAATTACTGGCCGAAACGTAAACTTAAGATGGCACAGAAATTTATTTACGAAAAGAAATACAGCGGCCGTCGTAACCTGGATACAACGCTTTGTTGTAGAAAACGTTTCACAATGTTAAACGATAATATATTCTCCTTTTGATTGCGGTGTCTGTTCTAGCTGTTAAGTCTCTCCAGTAGATACTACCGTCGTTATGTCTTTTGAGCCCAGAACGTAAAATAACAACTGACTTTATAAGGGAATGGAGAAGAATGGTAACACGATAACACTAACAGAATAAATATGGAAACACCGGTACAGTATTTAATGAAGTTACATCAGCTGAACGAGAGACAATCAATACTAACGCACTGTGAAACGTTTCTGGTAAAATAATAATAAAGAGTGGAGAAAATGATCAGTCCAGCAAGATAAACTCAGTGTGGGTTGTTTCTGTTAGAATGTGCAATACTCATGTCGTTTATAAAGCAATGTTTTTAATCGGTTTGTGTATACCGAAATGACATGTCTTGCAGAAACACGGTTAGTGAAGACGAGAATGGTACAAAGCTAGGCATGAAAAGTTCTATTTAGCAACAACGAGAGACAGGCAAACAATTAAATGGACATTCAACAAAATCAAAACAGATGATATCATTTACAAAATTAATAAAATAAATAATGGGCAGGATTTTCGGTTAGTCAAGAAGGGATGGCAATACTATGTTGAAGAGGCCGAGTGAAGTAAGAAACCATTAGGGAGTAACGTCCCAGCAGCTAAGTATTGTGGTACAACGTACTGGCCAAGGAACTCCTTATTGAAGCACCAGAGAATGGCGTGGGTGATGGGCATTAACGGACAGAAGACGACGATGATGTTAGGTAGATATATCAGTGTCTCCCCCCCCCCCCAACCATTTCCCATTATTGCTAATGACGTTGAGAGCTGTGCTGGCGGTAGCATATTTACTGGTAGGGCTTCGATTGCCGGACAGACCTCAGCCGAGTGGCCGATAGTGTGTGGCGCAACGATCCATCTTTTACGACCTAATTTCCTTACCTATCCTTGGGTACAGGTATGTTATCCCTTTTTTGAGGGATAGGTTGGATATCCACTAATTCCAATAAGTGGATACTGAAAATACCCAGAAGTGTTCAGGATTAGAAAAGCGGGTGCAAAGCCACCCAATCCTCTCTCCAAAGGAGAAGGATATAAGTGAGTGTTCGGCGCATTGTAACCAGGATCTGTCGGTTAGGAAATGATAACCCTCCACAGAATTGTCCTTAGTTCTCCAGAAGTAGGCCAATAACTTGCTTAATTAAAATATGGAAAGTAGGCCTACTTACAAAACTCGTATAAGTATCGGAACTAGTCTGTTGAAAAGAGACACGTTAGTAGACCGAGGAAGTGATAGGTTCCGGAATAGGTCATCCAGACATGATGCTTGGGTTATCTTCCGCGCTTCACGCTATTCACATGTCTGAGCTGTATGATGGGTTGTTATTATATGTCACCTTCTGAGTTCATTCTCTGTCATACGATGTTTTTGTTTCTTTCTAGTAATAGCTTCAGAAATCCGCTTTCTTGGATAATCTTTCGCAAACAATAACAAATGTAATACACTTTATATATACCTCTTTACTAATCGTTTCAGAAATGTATAGCTCCCTGGGTGTTTTTGTTCAGAACTACAAATATTTCTCAGAATGTCAAACAATTTCTCTTTACGTGCTATGTTTATAAACATTGTTTACATTTTAGAAATGGTTATTTTTGGACGAATTAAATGCATACCTTAAATTACCGAGAATTTGAAAAACCGATTATACAGCAGTTAGTAATCCAAATTGGTTATCGACCAATGTAGCAGTACACTCGCCCAGTGACTTTCACAGCGCTGCACTGTGTTCCATTGAAGTGCAGTTAGTGTTAAATGACTCTTGACATGTATACCAACAATGAGACTATCAAGAAAGGAGCGGAGCGTGTAAGTGCGCGCACGGGCCTGTGTGTGGACGGCACAAAAACTTGTCATATAAATCCGTTTTACAAGACGTTGTTTCTTCTGTACTAGCATGGTGCAGTAATGAATCAGTCGAAAATTTGTTGTCATTGAAGTCATATAATTACATCCAAGTTTTTTATTACCACGGTTTTAATTTGGTACGTATTAATTTATTTAATTATTTAAAACCAATGTAAAAATGTATTATCTTGCTTGATACATAATTTGAGCACTGCGTTGTATGCTCATCGTCGCTGCCATATGTATGTGTTTCGGCTCGTTATTCCGGTCCGCGACAATTGCTCCCCGACAGTTGCCCCCCATGACAATTGCTCCCTGCGAAAATTGGTTACACGATATTTGATCTTTAGCCTCCCAGTGGATGCTGAAGTAGACTGAACCCGGACCACTCAAGTGTCGTTAGAATAAACTCATCTATATTTTTCCAGTACCACCATCATATTAAATGATTTGTTTGTATTATTATGAAACTATAATATTTTATATTTATATTTTCATATAAATTCTATACTTAACTATCCACCATTATAATGTATTCAGCTAATCATAAAAGAGAAATATTATTGACAGCATCAACAATTGTGGCAGTAATAAAGAACTCGTAGGTCTTTCCCTTCCTTATAGCAGCACTTTACACAGATCTCACAAAATTAAAAGAAACTGAAAAATTATTTTAAATTAATAATGAAAAATTAAGATTAAGAATCCATATTTTTAGCTTGTTTAAATTAGTCTGGTGATGAGTCTGGAATATTACTTCCAGCATTATTTAAACATTTGTTATAACTTCTCCGATACTTCTACTTCAAGTGTGCGATTAGTCATCCTCTTGTTTTCGAAAACCACTCTGTCGCCAAGTCAAGTTCGAGGTACAGGTATGTCATGGTCACCCTTTTGTTTTCGCAAATTCACTGCTGACCGTACGGTTCACCCTAACGGTTAATCTCCCTACCTTTAATCATCGTCCCTTCTTTAGTTAGTCACTGTCAGTCGTCTGGCGACTTCCGTTGAGTTTATAAGTGTTCTTTTCCTTGTAATCGATCACAACAGTGTTATCATCGTTTTAATGTTTATACTTAGTTTGTTTGAGTTCATGGAAAGTGAAAAAGAAAAATGGATTTTCATATACAAAGCTATGTAGTACGTGAAACAGAAAGATGGGTCGGATGGAAAAGTGATTTGGAACTGTGTGAGGACTCGAAAGAAAAGTGTAAAGGGAAGTGCTGGAAATAGTTAATCAGTTTAAATATTTGGGATGTTGGATGGCAGAAGACAATGAAGAAATAAATGAAATAAGGAAAAGGATACAGGCCGCAAATAGAGCATATGCTTCGTTGACATCTATATTTAAGACAAGGAATATCTACCATCAGTCCAAGGTCACATTATATAAAGTTATGATTATACCGGTGATAACATATGGCAGCGAGACTTGGACTCTGAACAAACAAGCCGCTAACATAGTCAATACTTTTGAAAGGAGAATTTTGAGGAGAATATATGGACCAATCCAAGTCAATGGGATATGGAGAATGCGTCACAGTGAGGAGCTATACAAGACAACGATCTGGCGACCACCATCCGACTGCATAGGTTGCAATGGGCAGCACACATTATTAGGATGGAAGGCAACCGAATACCTAGGAAGGTACTGTTTAGTCAAATCGAGGGTAGAAGGTCTGTCGGAAGACCCAAGACACGCTGGATTGACGCAGTGGCGAGGGATGCGGATGATTGTGGAGGCTAAGGTTCGACTTCGAACTGTGACGCCATACAAGAAGAAGAAGAAAGGAAAGTGCTATGTAGGGGATGACCGCGTTAGCTTTGAATCCGGAAATCACAGCCATCCACCTGACACTGACCAGATAGAGGCAAAAAATTCAAGACCAACATGCTGAATCTCCAGTGCAGAAAATAGACTAAGCTCTTCAATCCTGCTCTATGTCTGCAGCTGCAAAACTTCCAGGCAACGACTCGTTGAGAAGAACTATTCAGAGATCTACAGCAGCCTCTACAAGAATTCTTCCCACACCAAGTACACTGAATGAATTACATATCATTGGGAACTACCGGTTAATGGAAAATGGTGAAGACTGTTTACTAGGAGATACTAGCGAAGGAAGTGACAGATTACTAATATTTCCTACAAATCGAAACTTAGAGCTTCTGGCTGAGTGTGAGAATTGGTTTTCTGACGAAATATTCAAAACACTTCCAAGTCTTTTGGATAGTTATACACCGTTCATGGTTTGAAGAGATATGGAGAGGATGTGGTGCAATCCTACCATTGTTTATGCGCTTCTTGCAAACAAGCGGAATATAAGCTACGAACGAATGCAGACTCGCCTAAAACATATGGAACCGAGCACAATCCAAAAAACCATCCTCACTGATTTCGAGAAGGCCTTATTCCAGAATGTTTTTCGTGACAGCTAAATTCGTGGCTGCTTCTTTCATTAATGGCAATGTTTCTTTGAAAAATTCAAGAAACCTCAGATATATTTGAAAGGTACTCTAGTTCGATAGACCCAGACTTCAGTCTTCAAGTCCGCTAGTTGGCTGCACTAGATCGCTAGCAGATGTCATCAGCTACGAGGCGCTTGAAGAAAGTGACTCTTTCTCAGACGCCAACACGAGCTGATTCTTCGTCCTTTCTTCAACTATTTTGAAGAAATAGTGTGGCATCGTGTTCGGTATGCTCATGTCCTCCTCCTACCATCCAACCACATGGAAATTTATTAAGGCCCTTAAAACTGAACGGTTGGAAATGGAGAAGACATTCGAGGGGAATGGTTGCTGGAGCTGAACTTGCGAAAAATTGAAAGTATTTGGACGCAGCAAAGAGGATGAAGACAATAGTTGAGCAGTATGACCACCTGGAGTAGGCCTACTTGCGCGGAATCGCTCATAACTTCCAACTCCGAATCTGCTGAGCGAATCAGATGTGTAAAACCTGAATAAATTACAGGCAGTGCAAAAAAGATACATTAAAAGTAAATAACAAAAAAGGTAAAAAAAATTTTTAAATGACACAAGGCTTGAGTCTCACGACAAAATGTGTTAATGCGGGCTGGCTTGATCAGAATAAAATAAAAAACTTTGTTTTTTTTTAAATCACCGAACACTTATTAAAACTTATTGAAAAGACCGAATCGATTAAGCGAAGGCAGTTACAACGCTGGACACGCAGGGTGGTATTTTTTATTTTAAATAAATTTATTTCAATGAGAAGAACAGAGGCAAAACGAAGTCAGTAGTCTGAAGAGCCGAAATTTCTCGACATTGATCGTGGGGAGCGGGGATTTCGCGATACGGTTTTTGCTGTTGTACCAACCGAAGCACAGGCACATGACCAGACAACGGATGAATATTCCTCACGAGTGTAATGCTCGAAATATAAATGAACGAGTGTCTCGGATATAAATGAACGAACGACGTATGTTTGGAATGTGTCTCACGATGAATGTGTCAACTGATTTGGCGTACATGTCAATACCTTTACTCCACAGAGCTCTGTTGTTCGAGATTGATCCCTCCAAAAAATCGCAGAAATCTATAAGGATGTCAAATTAAAAAGAATTTTAACAAAAATCTGAATATAGTGTTCAGTTTTCGAAATTTCAAAATTTTGGAAAGCCAGGGCTCAAAAAGTGGACTAGAATTTTGAATCTGATTCACGTAGGTTATCAGATTAAAGGGAATTTTAACCAAAATGTCAATACAGTGTTCGGTTTTGAAAATTTCATACTCGTAGGATTCCAGGGCCCAAAAAGGGATACAAATTGTGAAAAAATTGCAAAGATTCATTCTGAATATCAGATTAAAGGGAATTTCAGCAAAAATCCAAATATAGTGTTTATTCTGAAAATTTTTCAATTTGAGCGGGAGCGGAGCCAAAAATGGAAGTAAAATTTTAACAAAATCGTAAAAGTCTATGTAAGGCATCAAGTTAGGAGGAATGCAATGCAATCACAGTACCCTACGAATCTCCTACGAATTTGACAAAATTAATAGCTATTAACAAACCTCGCAAATTTTGGACATTCTTTAAAAAAAATTGTAAGCTAAGTTTGCATAAATACTTTACATATTGTTGTCATTTATGAATGCTTATGAAAAGTACGTATTAATGTAGGCTTTATATACATCTATGGAAACACACATAAACTTAAAAAGCTGTACAAAATTATTTGTCATTTAGGCATTATGGTTGTAAATTTAACTAAAAAGAAAAACAATGCAGTAGTTGGGAATTTTTAGTGTTTATTCCATGACTGGCAGCTTTACAATTAAATATATAAAAAGTTCTGTTGTTAAAAAAAATAGAAATCGGGGTTTTAATAATTTCTCTGATAACTGGAAAATCGTCTAATATCGAAATTTATCTAGTAAAAACTGCATTCATTCAAAACAGCCATCGAGTGCTGCAATTCAGGGAGTTCCTAATGTATCATGTTAGTAATTTTAAATAATATTAACAGTAATCGGCCAACGTGAAATAGAGTGTTTAAAAAGACTCAGACGGGTCGAGTCGACTTGTTGAAGCGAACGGTATGCAAGACCAGAACGAAATTAAACGGTTCAGTTGAAGGTAATAATTGTATACTATATAACAGAAGAGGAAAGCGAGCGACATCTCAAACGCTTAAAACGATCCACCACAGCAATTCCACAAATACTCATTTTCAAGGCATAAACCTATTCAGCCAAGAATAATACGGTTTTCCAATTCACTTATTTTATTTTTTGCAGTTGCCTATCTCATTAAAAGTGTCTCTCATCGTGCAGTTTTTTATGTAGTTATTTATTCAATTTTTTAAATCGTAGAATATATACATTTAGTTTTTTTTAAAAGGAGGGAAATAGGGACAAAAGGATTGAAAGAAATAATTAAAATACTCTGTTATACACATTACAAATGAACACACTACAAATGTTTTAAAACATTACTATGAATTTATTGACGTTAAAGTTGGTTATTACAAACGTTTCGCGTATAATTCAGCTTTATTGCGGATATCGTTCTGTTTGTCGGGCGATTTACCTCCAGTTTTTCTATGCTGTCTTCTTTGTATTTTACTTTGCACTGATAACGTAGGGACATTTTTGGTAGTAAACATCCGACCTTTACTTTTAGTGTAACCTTACGAGTGTAGGAGTTATCCATTCTGGCCGATCCGCCGTGTGGCCGTCCATCCAGGTTTCATGTATGTAGTTCTTGACTTTGCAATTGGAGCCACAGTGCTTTTACCACATGTCCCTACTGACCGGGTGAAAACGAATTATAGGCCTATAGCAAAACAGTTATTTATTTCTATTATTACTTACATAAACTTTGAATTTTCACTCTTGTAGAGAAAATTACAAGCTTGGAAACCAGTGGAAAATGTGTTATTATGAGATCATAATAATATATTTTAGCGTATTTCAGGACTAGTAAATAAGCTGCCACATTGTGAACCTGAAGATTGTTCGTTTTCCTGAGGTTAATAAAAAACCTTTAAATTAAGTTTATTTACCCAACACAATTGTGTGACCACATACGAAAGCGGGCAGTCTCAAAAGACCTGAACGTTTTAGTGTATTTCAGAACTCGTAAATAAGCTGCCACACTGTGAACCTGAAAATTGTTCGTTCTCCTGAGGTTAATAAAAAACCTTTAAATTAAGTTTATTTGCCCAACACATTTGTGTGACACGTACGGAAGCAGGCAGTCTCAAAAGACCTGAATATTTTAGCGTATTTCAGGACTAGTAAATAAGCTGCCACACTGTGAACATGAAAATTGTTCGTTCTCCTGAGTTAAAAAAAAACCTTTAAATTAAGTTTATTTACCCAACACATTTGTGTGACACGTACGGAAGCAGGCAGTCTCAAAAGACCTGAATATTTTAGCGTATTTCAGGGCTCGTAAATTAGCTGCCACACTGTGAACCTGAAAATTGTTCGTTCTCCTGAGGTTAATAAAAAACTCTCAGTCTCAAAAGACCTGAATGTTTTGTTAATTAGGTAGCATCATACCAAATATCAGGGGCGGATTTAACATTTTGCCGCCCGTAGGCAGTATAAATTTGCCCCTCCCATAAATCTCTGTTGTGGGGGGGGGGGGCATCATTATATTCCCTCTTTGGTTTTACAGTCCGCACTAGTGTTCTGTTTAAATCCAAACTTTGCTACATAATCGCGTGTGCTCTCGTTCATTTGCCAGTTAATAGGATCAGAATCTAAGACCTTCCCTACCTGATTTGATGACATTTCATCATGATTTTTGACGTGAACTGGCTCTTCGTTCTTCAAAAATGAAGGTTCCTCCACAACGGACCTCTCTGGCTGAACTGTGTCAACAGTATCTTCACGTTCACTGCTATCACAGTTATTGTCGGTATCACTAGAATGTCTCGATTCCTTAAATATTAGCTTGTCTCGGTTTCTGGAACCAACCTACAATTCGGTATTACATTGACAGATCTACATTTCTCACTTTGATCTGGATTGCCAACATCTAAAATCTCTCGGATGATCAACGCCAAATATTTCAACGGTTGAAAACATAAACATTCACCCGTATTACTTTTGGATGAAAAACGATAACTGCGTTATAGTTACAAATTAAGTGAAGATAATTTTTATATTCGTGTGTGCTTAATTGAATTGGCTTTTATACTTGTAAATTTGTTGGAATCTAAAAATATCATTTCTTAATTCAAATTTTGCCGCTCCCCAAAATTTGCCGCCCCAGGCAAGTGCCTAGTCTGCCTGTGCGTAAATCCGCCCCTGCCAAATATACTGTGAAAGACTACGTGACCGTCGAAACGAGTTAGGTTACAGACTGATGTGCTAGTACCGTACTGATGAAATGCGTCGTTTAAAAAGACGTCTCCCGACGGACTTGTCTCATATATGTAGTATAAAAGTTCACTTAATCGTACTAGTGACATGTCGCTAGTTATTAGTCTACTTGCTTGTTGTATATTATGCAGATTCCAAGTTTAAATAAAGTTAAAAACAGAAATTTTAAATCTAAAACTCTGACAGCGGATGAGTAAGGACTACCGTATTCAGTACCTGAATCGTCTAATAACAGATAACAATCGTTCCCAAGAAGTTTCACTAGCTGCTTACGTAGTAAATAATTCAGACGTGTACCAACAATATTATTACCACTTCAGTGGCAACAGTTTTACATGTCAGTAGTTTTACTTATTTACAGGAAAATCAGTGCGGTATCGTTTCGGTTATCAGTAGTGTCAGTGACAAGACGGAATTTCGTAACATAAACACAAGAAATTTTTGACAACCACGAGGCGTATTTATCGAATAGTTGAGAAACATGGGATAGTCAGATGGCATTGACACAATTTTTTTGTTACTTAAATTATTTTATTATAGTTTAGCAGACACACTGCCTGAATCTCGCCCAAGGTTTTCAATATAATTTTGGGTTTAATACACATTTGATGTGTCAACGCTAAACGTTTGGTCCTATCTGCAATGAGATATCCTCACGTAAATATTCAAAACGTATATGAAAACAGTGTTGCCCTGGATACTCATTGAGTTCGTAGTTTTTATTACTGCAGTCTAACATGTTTATCAATCGGGCAGTGCAGTGTGTGTCAAGGTGAGCGGTGAGCGGTGATGGTCTCGTCGTGAGCAGGAAGAAGCGTAGCAGGTGGTCGGGTCGGTTAATTGGATAATGCGGCAGCTGTCGCGTTACGCAACGCTCTGTATTTTTTCTTTCGTCGTTAAAAATAATTTTGCTTGAAGAAAGTAAAAGTTTCGCGTTTGTTTACATCGAATGACAGGCGCCGGTCGATTTGTTGTGTAAACGGGTTGTTTTGAAAGAGAAGCGGTAAACAATTTTCAGGAATTGAAAGGACCACACTGCCTATCGATGTTTACTGCAAAATATCATACTGAAACTAAGTTTAAGTTTTTATAAACTCGCCACAGTAGATCCGTGACTCCTCGATTACGTATAAAAAGATACACAAGTGGCAGAGAGTGGGACGGAAGGAATATTTTCAATTTGTTTTCGAACGATCCATTTATATGTGCAGGCGCGCGCGACGACGTGAACACGCAAGTATCTGCGATGAAAATAATACATCGACTACAAATTAATTGCATCGTGTACGAATAAATAACAGAATAGTAGAACAAGTAATGCAGACAGACTACTTAAGAACAAGGCTTAAAAGTAAAAATAGGGCAGATGAAGAAATAGAACATCAATTGACGAAAGCAAGGAGAAGTGCTGGATGCATGAACAACTTTATGTGGAATAATAAATACCTCAGGGTTTACAAAAGCACAATACGTCCAGTAATATTCTACGCATCAGAGACCAAGCCAGGTACAGCAGCAACTCAAAGGAAACGACAAACTATAGAAATTACTATATTACGGAGGGTGCTAGGAAAGACAAGGTACGATAGGTTGCCAAACAATAGTGTAAGAGAAACATGTAATGTAACAGATATTAATTCTTGGACTGCGGAAAGAAGAAGGATGTGGAATGAACAGATATCAAGAATATCTGTATTCGTACAAGGCTAGTGAAAAAGGTAAGATTATAGCCAAGCAAACACCAAGAGGAGCATTGGTCGGCCAAGGAAGAGGCGGAGTGACAGCATGTAGGACAGTTGTTATGGAACAGGACAGAGTCCTAACAAGGAAGTTAAATAAGAAGAAGACAAATAAATAAAGCCGTGAATAAAGAGTTGGATGAAACAGGGTCTCTTTCATCCGGTTAGTAATACGACTGATTCATGGTCTCGTCGCTTAAAGTGTTTTCACCTTTCATTAGGCTTATGAAACGCCTGATGCTTCAAAATACATAGTGTATCGGATCCGCATACCGTAGCCTGTATTTCAGTCTATTAGTGTATTCTTTAAAAAGTTTGTTACATTTTTAAGCCTGATGTGTGATAATTTATTCCCACGTTAAAATATTTTATTGTGTATTATTTGGAATACACTACTTGTTAATGCCTTTTAAGTATCACCTCCACCAAATATAGTATTGTACAGATGCTTATACGCGTACTTGAAATCACAATGTATATAGTTTAAGTGTATGTAGAAATGTGTGTCACATAAAAAAAAACAAGTATTTGTGTAGCCTGTATTTTTCTTGTAGGTTAACATTCCTAACTTTAGTTTACTTTCTCCGAAGAAGTCTTTGTATTCGTCACGTATTCCAACTTTTTTCAGATCACTGTATAATTTTCAAAAATGTTTATTTTTTGAACGTCTGGAGAAATGAGAATGTACCATTTTTGTGGCACTGTAATTTCTATTCAGACATCAACGACAAAACCAACAATTTTATTTATTGAGTAAGTAAATTGATATTAAAAGAAAGTATTAAGACAGAAATGTAAGTAACAGTTTTTATTAATTTTTACAATTATTTTTTCCACTTCTCCGTGAGTACATACTATAATATTGTCCGTTTACGTGTACAGAACGTGTTTAAATTTAATTAAACCATTTTCAAGTGACAGTAGACCTACTTGCTAATATCTGTGGAGGACTTTGTATGAATCCGTCCATCAATCTGTTTGCTTGTTTATGATGTTATTATGAATTTTATACCTTACTATATTTAAGGTTTCCGGTATATCGTCCAGATGGAAAAAGAGCTTCAGAAACGATATAATGAGCACAATGGAAATCTTAAATTATTAAGAAGATATAAAAATGCATAATAACATCATAAATAGACTTAACACATTCAGAGCCATTCACAGACATTTGTTAAATACTGCATTAATCCGAAGCGGGTTCTTCAAAAGAAAACAAAGAAATAAAGAAGCTTAGTAACCTGTTCCAGTCTCAATGCAATTCATCCAACCATCGTTTACGGGGTCTTCCCACACTTCTCTTCCCCCTTGAACGATAGTGAAGGATTGTTATTGAAAATCTAGTTGGATCAATTCTCTCTACGTGTAACCGCCACTCCTTTTTGTACTGGGAGATTTTCTCATTTAAGCTTTCAGCTATGCCTATCTCCCTTTTAATATGATCATATCTGATAAGATATCTTCTGGTACAACCCTTTGCAGCCCTCAAGAACCGTTTACAGTCTAATGTAAAAACCAGTATGAATGACGTCACACGAAATACATACAGTAGTTTTTAGTACTGTTACGATTTACATTCACTGAATATTGACTGCATCATTTTTCTTACATCTCTCACGATACTACCTCGCAGCGAATCACTTTGTAAATATCCGTGCGTTGTTTCCTAATTATAAATTGTTATATCTTCTCGCTGTCTTTACCAGACGGTTCCATTTTTATCTTGTCTCCCATCAGCAATTTCCAGTTTCGTATCTTCAGTTTTCCCGCATTGTTTCATCTCTTTTTCTGTCGTCTTCTTGCTTTGTTGTTCAACGGTTTCCGGATTATCGCTTCGGGTGCTCTTCTCTGTACGTTTCAAAACCATCTTAATTCTTTTGCTTTTATTGGCTTATTTGTATTCTCCCGTCCAACAGGTTGTAACAACCAACAATTTAAAAATTTTTAGTATGACTGAAAAGACGTTACATTCAGCATGACACACCTACTCAGGCCACGAGCAATAAATAAAGAACTGTGTGTCGAAGTGTCAAGTGAACGTTTACGTCAGACAATGCAAGTACGTTTCACATAGCTGTACAATAGGGAACAAGGTTGGCCGTGACAGACTCGACTCAAACACGAGATTTACAGCCTGCAAATGTAAGATAAAGGAAACTGTGTCAAGTACCAATTTAGAGGAGAAACTGTGACGGACACACTGCCGGTTAATTTGAAGAGTACCAGTAATAAAAAAAGGGGTGTAAGACACAATAGTATATACCCTATACGAGGACGGACATCGATACCTAAAATAATAGAATCGAACTTGTAAACAGCAGGGGAACGACTTACTGGCGACAACGGATATATACGACAGGCAGAAGGTGTGCCGTTTTGGAAACGACGTCACGCTGCGCCAGGATAGCGTTCAGGAAAAAGGGTCATGCACAACGAAACAATAACAAAATACGACACATTGTTTGCGTGAGAACTGCAGCGAGATCCGGAGTACGCTTAGACAATAGCTTGATAGACGACCATGAAATTGCTCCTGTTCTAGGAAAAGAGTACGGAGGCTTTCGACGCGAACCCGTGGGGAGACAGGATATCCAATCACAACCCAGCATCTACCCAGAGAACTGGTGGAGAGGACCGTCGCCAGCATAGCAACGGGAACGTCGAATGAGAAGTGAAGAACGATGGTCTGACAGAAGAGTAGGAGTTTTTCCGTCCTATCATGTTCAACTTGAGGCGTGTTTTCCAGAAGGGTGCATTGTGGTACACGATGTTTGATAAAAACTGTTTGCAGAGCACGCGAGAGGACAGTCTTTTATAATTTTTCACTCATATACTTTGAGCAGTCAGTCAGTCAGTCAGTAGGACAGTCTCTCATAATTTTTCAACCATATACTTTGAACAGTCTTCACGTACTTTTAAAACAGTCTATTTATACCTTTCAACCGTCGGTCGTCAAAGTTCGATTAACATACGGACGGCAGTGGGACTTTGAAACTTTGCCACGCGACATATAACTAAGAGACTTAGACATTTCGATATTGGCGCGTATCCGGTAATAGTGTACTTTCAGTGTCTAAAAACATGCGACATACGCCAGTGCTTAACAATTATAGAATTCTTTATTATACTCTAATTCAGAATTGAACTAACCAGTCACACTTACATCAATAATCGACGCGTAGAACTATCGTTGATGTAATACCGGACGGCGAAATCATAACATTATACAGTGCGGCGGAGCGATACTATATCATTTGGAACAATTACACCGCGGCATCAAAACACTAACATTAATGAACATACCAGAAGTTGAACAATAGACAGACATATATATATACACCATAGTTAACGATGAACTTATCTTCACGACACATAATTTCATGACTCGAACAATAACAGCAGAATCAACAGAATACACACACACAGCGCGAGTGAATCTGTTTCGCGTGTGTTAAGTGTCAGTGACAGCACAGCTTCCCACACATGGACCACCAGAGAGGAGTTACGCCGATGGAAATATCGGATAATTCATCTAACAAGTAATCTTTATGCTATTCTTATCATAAGGAACTCTACTGTCCTGTCTCTTTTTCAAGAAACACCCCTTGAGCATTTAAATTAAACATGACAACATAATTAACGCCATCCATCTGAGGCATACGATGAACGCATTAGTATAGGATTTATTGTTTGAATATTTGTGTTTCTATATATCGATTGCATTATATATGTATGTGTATGTTTTCCAGCAAACAACGTATTGGATTTACCTTGTAATTTGATGTATAAACATGTGTTCTTTTATGTTCTTTTCATGAGTTTATGAATGTATGTATTTACAGGGAATCATCCATATTTTATATATTGAATTTAATGAATGATATAATGTTAATAAATAAGTGTTTATCTTATCCATATGGGTTCATCATTGTCAAATTACCTCAGAACAAGAAAGTAATGGCATTTGAGTGATTTATGGTAGTTTATTTTATTTTATTTATTAATGCAACAACTAGAGTCTCCATGCAATAGTTATGCTAACGTAAGTAATTAAAGTGATATTTAATTTCAATCAGTTCAGTTGATATGAGCAACCTAATTGATTACACGAGCTCATTATGCAATAAGTATATTTACATAATTAATCAATCACAGATTAGTTAATTCAGTAGCGTAATAGCATAACACCCCACATTGTTGTATTTGGCGCCCATCGCACGGCAAAGAGCAGGCAGTAGAGATAGGATAAGCGTATATATTAATATTTCATGTTAGTAGTTGTAAGAACAAATATTATTAGTGTGAAGCTAGTTGGACTGGGACTGAATGTTAACGCGGAGTAAAGCTGCAAAAATGACGACCAGTAGTATAGATTCCATGGATTTCGACATTAATAACCAACAGGGAGTACCTGGTGTCGAACGAGAGGAATCACCAACTTATTCACAAATGACCGAGGAGACGTCAGACGTCAGAGCGCGGGGACAGGAGTCCCAACAACAACCGCAGGAAGAGGTGACGTTGCGCGCATTAATGGACTTCATGATGAAGCAAAAGGAAGAGATTAATGAAAATTTTATAGAGATTAGAAGAGAACAGAAGGAAAATTTTAGAGAAGTGAATGGAAAATTCGAGAAACTAGAAGAGAAGTTCGAGAAGCAAAAAGAAGAAATCAATGAAAAGTTCGAGAAGCAGAATGAAAATTTTACACAAATACGCGCGGAAGTGCGTGAATATATAAATAATTGTGATAAGAAGATAGACGAGGTTCAGAAGCAGCAGAACGAGATCATAAAAGAGTTAAAGGAGGACACCGACAAGAAATTCGAAGAGGTGCGAGAAACAAGAGAATTAGACCGACAGGAACTAAAGAGTTTTGCCCAAAATACTCAAACGAGCATCAAAAAGATCCACAACAGAGTGGAGACACACGCAAAAGAAAATCACAAGAAGCAAGAGGAATTGAGAGTCGAACTATTCCGAACAGTAAGACAATTACAACAGGAACAGGGAGACGTAAACAACACAATGCAACAGAAAATCAATGAGGTAGATGGGAGACAGAAGTCGGCGGAACAAAAACTGGACGAGAGCACCAGAGAGAAAACCACTCGTATTAACGAATTAAAATCCCAGATAGAACGACTACAGCGTCAGTTAATTGAAGGTGAGTCTGGAATAATCAGTAGAATTAACGGACACACACATACAGAGTTAAAGTACAACGGCACTCACAGGTTCCCAATGGAGTTCCTGAAGGAATTGTCAGAGATCCAGGAACAGTACTACAACAACGGTGACATTAAATGGATCGGGAGACACTTGGAGATGGACGCTGGAATATGGTGGCGCGTCATAAGGAATCAAATCTCCACGTACGAAGAATTTAAAGAAGCTTTCACCTTGAAGTACTGGGGTCAAGAACGCCAGGACAATATACGCGACAATCTGGAGTACGGCAGATATGAGTGGAATGGACCAGTCACAGCTGTCCAGTATGTAGAACAGATTTTACTGGAAAGTCGGCAACTGTCACCAGCATTAACCGACACTCAGCTGATACGAAAACTAGCACGCCACTTTGGTAAGGACTTGCAGCTCGCCGTGGTCACACGTGGTATCACGAGTATACCAAATTTCGAAGCGTTGATTACGGAATTTACAAGTATACAGTCAAGCGGAGATAGCACTCGCAGGCCACATTATAGACCTTACAACGAAGGGAGGAACAACCCGAGAGAAAGGGAGACACAATACAATAAAAGTGAAAATGACCGACAGCCGCCGAGGGGTCGGTATGACAACAAACACTACGTCAATACAGTACAGTTTACACCAGCTGAGGCAGGACCCAGTAGGACGGTCGTTGACACTACCCCAAGGGCGAACGGTAACAGCGACAACAATAACAAAAAAAAAAATACGTCGAACGAGGGGAGAAGATAGAATTTCTAAGCGACTTCTTTCCGAGTGAGAATGTAAATATATTGTTACCTGATTTACGAAAGGACCTACTACAAGAGGACGACGAGATTGTAAATAAACAAATATTGAAATGTCCCGAGATTACTATTAAATTTAATAATGATGTAACTGTCGAAGCCTTACTTGATACTGGTTGTATCGTTAACGGGTTATCGGAAACTTGGTTTAATAACCATAAGAAGAGTATAGAACCATATGAGACACTACCCGTAACGAATACGTTTATAATAAGTGCTGTAGGAAGTAAATCCAAATTAGTTAAGAGACAAATATTGTGTGACATTGAGATTGATAGTATCCGATATGAATGTGTGTTTTTGGTAATACCAGAATTAGTGAAACCGTGTATACTAGGAATTAGTTTTTTACAAGAAGTTGGGTGTCGCATCGACATCGGAAACAAAGTAGTTAGTTTAAAAGACGATACTGATGATGAGGAGCACATTATACCAATCATGAATATTGACGTGATAAACAGTGAAGAAGAAGAGGAAGTACTGCGATGCATCGATGAGAAGATGGGGAGCATAGACTGCGTGGATGAAGGAATACTGCAACGCCTGAAGGAGATTTTGGTAAGGAACCGGAATGTTTTTAGGGAGTGCCCGGGAAGAATAGAGGGTTACACGCACGAGTTTCACGTTACGGACAGGACACCTTACTTTCAACGAGGGTGGCCTGTGCCGCTTGCCTACAGAGACAAGGTGAACGAGGAGATTAACCGGATGTTACAATATGGTGTAATCGAACGTTGCGCCAGCCCGTACGTCAACCCAATCGTGACAGTTATCAAGAAGGATGGGAGGGTTCGCCTATGCCTTGATGCAAGGAAAGTGAACAGCGTGACCGTGACCGATTACGAAGGAGTGTCCCCGGTAAATGAGATATTGGCTAGATGTGGTGATATGCAGTACTTGTCGCCAGTCGACTTATCCAATAGCTTCTGGCAAGTCCCATTAAAACGAGAGTGTAGGGATTTCACTGCGTTTATGCATGAAGGAAGGTGCTACCGATTCACAGTGACACCATTTGGACTCAGCACCAGCTCTGCGGCGTTGACACGTGGATTGGATGTGGCCCTCGAGGAGGAGGTCAAGAAGAACACGATCATCTACGTGGACGACTGCCTGTGTTACTCCAATAATATACAAACACACTTAAATCATTTAGAAGCGTTGCTAAACAACCTCAATAAAGCAAATATAACTGTCAACCTCACCAAGTCACAATTCTTCAGACGAGAAATCTCCTTCCTTGGTTATCGCCTTACAACAAAAGGGATACAAGCAACCGATGACAAGGTAAAGGCGATTATGGATTTCCCAGCACCGAAGAATACAAAACAACTCAAAGGTTTTCTTGGTCTTACCAATTTTTATAACAGATTCTCGAGTAAATACGCAGAAACAACGCAACCTTTACATGAACTGCTGAAAGGTGGACGAAAGTTTTCATGGACAAGGGAAGTGGACGAGTGTTTCCAGAGAGTCAAGAATTTATTTCTAGACACAGTAACTCTACGGTTCCCACGGCCGAACCAAAGATACTATATTCAGTGTGACGCTAGTAATTTTGCGTATGGTGGCCAGCTTTACCAGATTGATGAAGATGGAGAAATCGGCGTCATCGCTTTCACAAGCAAGACATTTAAGGGAGCAGAACGCAATTATTTCACGACGGAGAAAGAGCTCCTAAGTATCGTTAGATGTCTGGATAAGTTTCGTATGTACATACTTGGCCAACCACTCACGATAATCACCGACAATAAAGCATTAACATTTATGCACAAGTGTCACTTAAACAATTCCAGAATTACAAGATGGATTCTCGCCATACAGGAGTACAATTTCGACATTATCCACTGCAAAGGAAAGGATAACGTCGTTGCGGACATACTGAGTAGATACCCGGCTGACACGGAACAACACGAGACAAACGAGGAGACGCACGAATATTTGATTAATCACCTAGTTATTAAAATGAGTCAACAATTAGGTAAAATAATTAGAGGTATCGGCAAATACCAAAATGAAGATGCCAAACTTGGAACGCTCAGAGATAAGATTAAGAATAACGATGTAGATAGTAAATTAAGTAAATTTTATAAAATTATTAATGATAAGTTGTACCGACGACGACGCGGCGAATGGAAACTATACATTCCTGACAGCGTGTCGAAAGATCTAATTGCAGAGATACACCAAATGTACAGACACCTAGGCCCAAAAAGGTGTATAAAAATGTTACAAGAGCACTTCACGATTGACAGCTTGATCAAGAAAGTGAAAGTATACACCCAAACTTGTGACTCTTGCCAACGGTACAAGGATACGAACAACAGGATGCTCTTTGGCGGAACAAAGGCCATGATACCATCAGCCAGAGGTGACATAGTAAGTGTCGATTACTATGGACCCTTACCAACAGGTACAGGAGGTGTCAAATACTTACTTGTCATGGTGGACAACTTCACAAAGTTTGTCAAACTATTCACACTAAGAAGAGCGACAACCACCACGACACTACGACGGATCAACGACTACTGTACGAAGTATGGACGACCGAGAGTCATTTTAACCGACAACGGCACGCAATTTACCGCCGAAAGATGGGTTAAAGGTCTCGAGGAGCTGGGAATACAACCAAGATATACCGCGATAAGGAATCCTCGAGCGAACTTAGCGGAAAGGATTAACCGCCAATTGGGAAATCTATTCAGGATCCTGGTACACGACCAGCATAGCAAGTGGTCAAGATACGTCGGAGTAATTGAGACATGTATCAATGAAACGTACCACGAAACAATAGAAATAACACCCCACGAGGCACACTTAGGAAAGAAGCCGACCCGCGCATGGGAGAAGTGGATGGACAAAGATGTCATCAACAATGAACACAATCCCAATATTAATGTGTTTGTAAAAATAAAAGACAAAAGAGAGAAATATGCTAAACGTATCAATGATGGTAAAAATATTACTAAATTTGCTACCGGCGATAAGGTGCTGTTGAGGAGCTACCACCAATCCGACGCCGCAATGAAAAGGATTGACAAGTTTTTCGAGTTATACACCGGACCATACAAGGTTAATCGCGTCCTTGGTGATGCGACATACGAGCTCACGGAGTGCGATAGCAATGGAAAACTGAGAGGTATTTTTAACGTACGATTGCTGAAGAGATACTTTGAGACGAAATCACAAGTCTCAAAGGAAAATGAAAGTGCATCGACAATCAGTTAGACTAGTGGACTAGAAGACGGATCAACACATAAGGTGAATGTCCCGCGAAAACCGGTCCAACTAGCTAATCGGTATGATGTATATCTTATTAGTGTATAATGTAAAGATTTTGTACAAGGAGTTCTTAAGTCACGATGTGGCAACCTAACGACATTAATTACATGTGTATAGCCAGTGTTAATGGAAATTTAAATAGAAAAGACAATTATGATGTGAAAAGTTCAGTTGAATGTGCAGCAATAAATTGCGAAAAGACGTTATAACGAGTTTTATAGACACCCGATGATGTTAGATTAATTAATCAAATCTGAGTGATATAAAACAAAGTTATCTATAATCATAATGATTTCAAGTGAATTGTTAATTGTTCCTGAATAATGTATATAAATTTATAATCAATATAATCAGTATAGATGATAGTAACACGTATTGTGAGTGATACTCAATAATAATTAGTGAATGTATCAATGTGTATTTACAGGTCGTAAATTGTATTTTAAATGTTCAAGATAGACTAAGAACATTAGCTATCATAATGATATTTAAACGATACATGAATAATTGTATTTCATGTCGAAAACCATTATTTCATGTGTTAGATTATAAGCGGACGGCACAGCCATCCACAGCTATTATTATTATTGTACATAATCCCATATCTAATTAGATATGCAAATGTGTAAAAATGCGTTCATCCTTCCTCAGATGCACGGCAATAAATTCCCAGAGGTAGTTAACGACCAAATATAGGGAATACATACCCATATACCCCAAGCAGAGGAAAGTAGGTCATTGACCACGACTTTATCAGAGGGGACTCCCACAACAAACACAGAGCGCAGAAATCGGATTAGTGTGTCTTCCGCTAATCCAACATCAAATCCGATCTGGGGACCTATGTAACAACCAACAATTTAAAAATTTTTAGTATGACTGAAAAGACGTTACATTCAGCATGACACACCTACTCAGGCCACGAGCAATAAATAAAGAACTGTGTGTCGAAGTGTCAAGTGAACGTTTACTTCAGACAATGCAAGTACGTTTCACATAGCTGTACAATAGGGAACAAGGTTGGCCGTGACAGACTCGACTCAAACACGAGATTTACAGCCTGCAAATGTAAGATAAAGGAAACTGTGTCAAGTACCAATTTAGAGGAGAAACTGTGACGGACACACTGCCGGTTAATTTGAAGAGTACCAGTAATAAAAAAAAGGGGTGTAAGACACAATAGTATATACCCTATACGAGGACGGACATCGATACCTAAAATAATAGAATCGAACTTGTAAACAGCAGGGGAACGACTTACTGGCGACAACGGATATTTACGACAGGCAGAAGGTGTGCCGTTTTGGAAACGACGTCACGCTGCGCCAGGATAGCGTTCAGGAAAAAGGGTCATGCACAACGAAACAATAACAAAATACGACACATTGTTTGCGTGAGAACTGCAGCGAGATCCGGAGTACGCTTAGACAATAGCTTGATAGACGACCATGAAATTGCTCCTGTTCTAGGAAAAGAGTACGGAGGCTTTCGACGCGAACCCGTGGGGAGACAGGATATCCAATCACAACCCAGCATCTACCCAGAGAACTGGTGGAGAGGACCGTCGCCAGCATAGCAACGGGAACGTCGAATGAGAAGTGAAGAACGATGGTCTGACAGAAGAGTAGGAGTTTTTCCGTCCTATCATGTTCAACTTGAGGCGTGTTTTCCAGAAGGGTGCATTGTGGTACACGATGTTTGATAAAAACTGTTTGCAGAGCACGCGAGAGGATAGTCTTTTATAATTTTTCACTCATATACTTTGAGCAGTCAGTCAGTCAGTCAGTAGGACAGTCTCTCATAATTTTTCAACCATATACTTTGAACAGTCTTCACGTACTTTTAAAACAGTCTATTTATAACTTTCAACCGTCGGTCGTCAAAGTTCGATTAACATACGGACGGCAGTGGGACTTTGAAACTTTGCCACGCGACATATAACTAAGAGACTTAGACATTTCGATATTGGCGCGTATCCGGTAATAGTGTACTTTCAGTGTCTAAAAACATGCGACATACGCCAGTGCTTAACAATTATAGAATTCTTTATTATACTCTAATTCAGAATTGAACTAACCAGTCACACTTACATCAATAATCGACGCGTAGAACTATCGTTGATGTAATACCGGACGGCGAAATCATAACATTATACAGTGCGGCGGAGCGATACTATATCATTTGGAACAATTACACCGCGGCATCAAAACACTAACATTAATGAACATACCAGAAGTTGAACAATAGACAGACATATATATATACACCATAGTTAACGATGAACTTATCTTCACGACACATAATTTCATGACTCGAACAATAACAGCAGAATCAACAGAATACACACACACAGCGCGAGTGAATCTGTTTCGCATGTGTTAAGTGTCAGTGACAGCACAGCTTCCCACATATGGACCACCAGAGAGGAGTTACGCCGATGGAAATATCGGATAATTCATCTAACAAGTAATCTTTATGCTATTCTTATCATAAGGAACTCTACTGTCCTGTCTCTTTTTCAAGAAACACCCCTTGAGCATTTAAATTAAACATGACAACATAATTAACGCCATCCATCTGAGGCATACGATGAACGCATTAGTATAGGATTTATTGTTTGAATATTTGTGTTTCTATATATCGATTGCATTATATATGTATGTGTATGTTTTCCAGCAAACAACGTATTGGATTTACCTTGTAATTTGATGTATAAACATGTGTTCTTTTATGTTCTTTTCATGAGTTTATGAATGTATGTATTTACAGGGAATCATCCATATTTTATATATTGAATTTAATGAATGATATAATGTTAATAAATAAGTGTTTATCTTATCCATATGGGTTCATCATTGTCAAATTACCTCAGAACAAGAAAGTAATGGCATTTGAGTGATTTATGGTAGTTTATTTTATTTTATTTATTAATGCAACAACTAGAGTCTCCATGCAATAGTTATGCTAACGTAAGTAATTAAGGTGATATTTAATTTCAATCAGTTCAGTTGATATGAGCAACCTAATTGATTACACGAGCTCATTATGCAATAAGTATATTTACATAATTAATCAATCACAGATTAGTTAATTCAGTAGCGTAATAGCATAACACCCCACATTGTTGTAAGGTCTTTGACTTTTTTTCAGCCATTTATGTTCTTTGTCGGCCGCTTTCTTCATGTTTCTAATTTCCATACTATTTTCTTCCAAAACTTATTATTTTATCTTAATCATTGATAGTCCATAACTTCAGAGCATACAACTACAGACCTTATTATTACTCCGTATATCCTCCTCTCATCTTCGTTTGCCTAATGATATTGCAGTTTCTCATAAATATGTGATGTAATTAACAGTACGTTATAGAATGTCTCAGCGATTTGTGTTATTTACATCGCTCAGTTTATTAGTTTGTTTCGAACACCTGATATTCAGAAACACACACATGTGCATGCGTGTCTTCAGGGTTAACTATTCTGTTTGTTAAGTTCCATAAAAAAAAATCCGTATGAACAGAGAATGTTAAGAAAATTACAAATTGTCTACTATAAAGTTCTGTTGTTCACTTCAGAGTCGAAGTGAATACGTTATTACAATTCATAGTTATAATTTCTAATTATAAATATATAACTACTGACTCGGATATATTTATATTTTAATATATAATATAGGCTATATATATGTATAATATATTATGATATAATTATATATTTATAATTAATTAATCAATGGACACATCATGGACGACAAAATCCAGTCATAATTTCATTATATCTTACCAACTACATGCTGGATGCATTACCATAACTGCTGAATAAATAAATACAACGTAAATGACTTAGAAATTTACCTGTTTCTTTATCGTGTCTTCTATCATAGTTATTTCTCTTTTTCATCCCAATGAAGGTTCTTCTTTACTGATGACTTCGTGTAATTACAACCTGAGCATAAGGCGAAATTTATTTAAGAGAACTTTAATTAAGAGAAAGCATGTAGCTTTCTTTTGTGAAATGTATAACACTTCCAAACTGGACCAAAGGATAAGAGATTCTTTTATGGCCGAAATTAAATCGTGACTTCGGTTCTCAGGCCGTAGTCGGTAGTTTGGTCTTCTGTCTAGATGTTTCGGAGACGACTGCGGCAGTCTATTCTAAGTGGCTGAATTGATACTGTCAGAGACAGTGGTGAATTCGCTGACTGTGCTGACTACCTATTTTTTTGACAGAGTTGGCCGGCGTGTTTCTAATTGGTGGGATGTATTGCCTAATCGTGTGTCAGACGTATTCCACAGGTTAACAGGCCGAAACACGTCCTCTACGAAAAGTAATCGTTAATTGATTCCTCCAATCAAAAAATTAGCCGGCCGACTCAAGTCAAAACGAATTCAGCACTGACGCCGACAGTGTTGGGGTTGGATTGTTGCAGTTGTATCCGAAACATCTTGACTGAAGGCCACGGCCTAACGACCGCAGAAATAAACCGAAGCCACGGTAAATCAAAGGATGATTCTATCTCATCAGAAAGTCGTAAGTAGGGCTACATGTAGCGATGCGTACTGGCGTAATGGTTTTCGTTGTGCGAGAATGTTCCAAACGTCCTTCTCACTCTCACAAAAGATATGATTTCGTACGTGATTCTAACGCTCAGCGTCTTCACTTTTATATTGTTATCTAACCTTGGCCTGGATATTCTTTCCGTTTAAATGTCATTCTACTTTTATCTTGGTAACCGCATTTAAGCCACATTTGACAATGAAAATTCGAACCAAATCAATTAACAAGTATAATTGTTTGATTAAGCGTACATGTAAGAAAGAGATCGTTGTTATTTCTGAAATATTTTTTATCAAATGTAAGGTAATGAAATAATATGGCTATTATTTATAACATAATATTATTGGGATATCATGCTACTAATTACTGTAATTAAAAATCAGTAAGTATTTAAATATGATTGAAACTTCTTGAATTATTTTATGTATTTATAAACAACATGTCAATTTTCTGATCATTTCCGAGCGTTTGTCTCCGATTGTCTCCCCCACGGCAAATTTTGTCCAGCTCTTAATACCACATTACTTAACCAAATCGTCCCTCCAGTCGTCGTGGCTTCTTTTGTTTGAAAACCAAATTTTATGAATAATAAATTATATTATTTTAGTGTTATTACATTTTTCAACTGAAGTTGAATAAATTCTGTATTCAACGGTAACCGCTTATCATAGTCGTTTTATCGCATTCAGATTTAATATTTTAAATTAATTTTTTTTAAAAATAATTCCTCACCGTTAAAGAGTCTTGAACACATGACACATGACACAACGGATCTGCGGTATAGGCCTGCAATGTAAATAAGTCGCGGTTGATTATGTAACAGGAAGACGTTAGCAATTATTGTTATTTCAAAGGATACAAGAAAGCAGTGCATGTAGACTAGGCCTATATATTAGGACGCAACCGTATATAAAACAGTATTTATCATAATTATACGGCAAGTATCTCTTGCTCATGTCACAGCCGTATTGTTGTGTCGTCTTCATAATTGCAGACCGGAACCCGTCAGACCATAACACAAAGACATATGTAGGCCTAATACACATAGCCTACAATTAATTCACGTGTGCAAATTTTTTTGAGCTAAAAATGAATTTTAAAAGATTTAGACACCCCCTTAGTTTGACTTAATATGTGCTTTGAAAAACGTGGAGGAATTATCGTAAAAAGTATAATATTTACCTAGGGCACTTATAGTAAATACACTAGACTTAAATGGCCAGAATTTTCGAAGTAGGACTGAATTTTACAAATTCAGATTGACTATTTACATTTGTATTCAAATTTGATTTGAAAATTAAAAACCCGACAGTAAATAGGTTTTTATTTTATACATAGTTTCCACGGCTTCGGCTTAGGCTTATCACCTTAGGCTCTCGCCTTCTGTGGAGGAGGGGATAGTATTCTGTACTCTCAAATATTTCGGAATGGCTGCCCCCGTCTCTGAATCCACGTGGACCCCCAAATCAAAATATACATTCTGGCTGTGTCTCTGCAAAAAGACTGTGTCATCTGGAACAGCACTTTAATGATTTTCGATATTTGAAAATAGAGTTCCCGGTCAATTTTTTTTTTTTTTTCTTTTAATACACACATTTCTGTTTTTGGATGAGGGGTGTATTCTAGAGGCGCGTTCTTCACGACTTTTATTTACACTGTTTACAGAAGTGATACGAAAACTATCCACTCATGTTTTTCAAATATCATTATTCGGAAACTGTAAATAAATGAGTATAAATGTTATTGCCGGATAGGTATGGCGATAACATTTATATAGGTATGGCGACTGTTGTTATTTTCATACTATAATAATCACAACAAGTACAGTATAATTTACATTTGTGTATTTACTGCCCAAAACACTCTTTAATCTGTGGGTGTCGGGATTTTTATTGGAACATTAGCCTATAACTATTTTCTATAGGCTTCCCGCATGTATGAAAACAGATTGTTAATATTTAATTATATTCATATTTTTTATTGTTTCCTCATATTCACGATTATTCTTGTTTTCTAATTAATAATAATAAATGATATTTTCGATTTTGCTCAAGAATATATTTTTTTGTATATAATTTGTTTTACACTGCTTTTTGTATATAATTTGTACTCACGTCATCTTCAGAAATAAGTGTAATTTATTTATTTATTTAATAATAATAATAATAATAATAATAATAATAATAATATATGCTTTATTATTATTATTATATTATTAATTATATTATATTATATTTTATAGAGGGGGAAAAATGCTTTATACACCGTCAGAGGAGACAGTGATTCCCCTGGTGTGTGGGACTCTTACCCACTAAAAAAGCCACCACTAATTCAGGCAGTCATATCCATCCTGGAACCATAGTTGTCCCTTATCTTCTACTGCCCGTTGGGTGCAAGTTGGGTCTGTCTTTGGTTTTGTAGTAGGACCCACTGAATAAATGCAGAAATACTGTCCCATTCCGCCTTGCCACGAAGCAAAAGCACAACTACGCTCTCGGGCGTGAACTTCCCGAGCTCCATTTCCAGTACTATGCATCTTGTGAATCTTGTGAATATACTTGTGAATCTATGCAGCACTTGAAAAGTTGTGCAGGGCATCTTGATGGGGAGAGTCATCGAATTGACATGTTGGGCTCTGCACCTTTCCAATTCTGTGGAGGTAGGCATTAAAATTGTCGTGGGCACTAAAGAACTGTGTCAGATGATAATTAACCTCACCGTATTGGCGGTCAATCCATTCCTTCAAGTTTGATATAAGCTTTGCGGTTCATCTTCCTCTGTCCTCTCTATTCCTTCGATCTTGCTAATGCCGGAGAGTGAGTTCCCTGACTTCATGCTTTGCCGCTTCCCTTTCAATTACGTCTCTTCTTTCGAAGAAATGCTTCCGCTCTAGAGCCAACAGGTCTATGGGAATCACTCTCGCTATCACCAGGACTACTGGCTCTGTCACTGTCCGGTTAGAAGATCCTACTCTGAGGGCTCCTCTTCTCTGTACCGATGTCATACGTTTTCTGTATTTCTCCATCTTTAGTGCATCAGCCCAGATTTCGCAGCTATACAGAAGGATGGATTCTGTGACAACCAAATAATAATAATAATAATGTAATATATATTTTTGAAAAATGATAGTTAAAAATACTGTCGAAACAGTGTAAAACAAATTATATACAATATTATATCCTTACAATAATTAATGATGCAGTATGTGTTGGTTTGCTTTGACCTTCATTAATTGTTATTATTTATTACCAACTAATTAGAATTTAATATTAATTATTACAATAATTACTAATTAATATTTAACAGCCTTTAGTTTGTGATCGATTTATAATTAATTTTCTGTTATGTAAATAATAAATTTGTATTAGCGCTTATATTCACAAGCAGAAATTAAACTGCTGCCCACCACTATACAGACAGTTCTCGATTAGCGCTTTCGAGCCTTCACGTCAACAGATCGGAAACATACGTAGATAAAAAAACAGAAAAATTACGAATTATCTGTTAACTGATTTACTTTTAACGTTGAATTCAGTATAGATTATTACAAGATATGATGTACTGATGTTACAAAAATAAATACATTTCGCACGCGGGCGCGCCACACACGCACGTACACGGAGTGTATATATGTATGTATAGACCTATACGCGTACTTGGGCGCGCCACATACGCACGCACACCGCACACGGAGTGTATATATGTATGTACAGGCCTATACGCGTACTTGGGCGCGCCACACACACACACGCACACGGAGTGTGTATATGTATGTATAGGCCTATACGCGTACTTGTTTATCCGCAGGAGACGTTTACTGTTTTCGCGGCGTTTTAGTTCATTGAATATGTCTTTTGTCTCTTACTGTTTATTCTGCGCCCATTCTGTTTTCTGTTTCTGGTTGCTTCGTATCTTATCCCGTTCCAGGAAAGCATCGTCTTCTGTATTCATCTAACATACACTATAAACAAAAAAAAAGATTTTTCTGATTATTTCAATATGTCAGATATTTTCAATATTACACAATAATATTTGTCGTTGCATGGACATTAAAATTTAAATGTGATAATGTGTCATCAGTTCACCTGTGATCATCATCATCATCACCATCACCACACCACCCCGTCGTCGTCGTCGTCATCGTCATCGTCAACGTCATCGTCAACCCACCACCACCACCTATTGATCTTCTTAACTTGTTAGTTGTTACTATCGTATTATACTTCAAGGTTACAATCGGTATATCTTGTATATATAATCTGTTGTGTAATGGTTTGACAGACGCATATAACATCATGACTACTGACATGCGTTCATGTGGCTAATGATGGTCGTTCTCTAAACATATTTATTATCATCAGTTGTTAACCTTTACGCATCTCATTTTAACCTCATCATTTTATAGATTCATATGTCTCATTGTAAATTCGTAGGCCTAATAGCCTATTATTACAAACAGTCATCCAACAGTTGTGATAATGATCCCTGTTGTTCTGTAAATAAATCATATAATACATTATTGATTATATTATTAGACTGTCTAGGTGACACGGTTTTTGATGTATTACAGTGTATCAGCGACATCTTTGTTAGAAGGAAGTGACAAGTTTGTAGCACCGCTTTCTTGGGCCAAAAAGAAAAATATTCAATTTATTGTACGGGAAACAGGAAGAATACCTGAACCAGGTGCGTTAGTTTGGTTGTTCGCTCAAAGATTGAGCAACAACTACCTAAATTAATGGGCGTCGGTCACGCGTTTGATGCCTACGGTACACGCCACGCTTGGTGAATTAGGCTTATTGCCAAGCATTATTTCTTATGAAAGATTCAATGAATCGCGCGAAGATAATTTAATTTCATTAAATTGCAGTTTATTCTGACACATCCTTTTCGCCGGTAATTCGACTAAGTAAAACTTCTTACAACAATTCGATTTAAAATAATGACTTTTGTTCGTTTTGGAATGGAGCTTGAAATTCCATATTATACCAATTCATTACACGTAGGGCTATTTGCTGTAATCGATTAAAGTCGTTTGAAATGAACATAATGTGGCTTTTATAATATTATTAAATGGGTAAAATTATATTTTACTCTGATCTTCACTAACAAATGACTACAGAATAAAATAATTTTTCAGCATGTATAAAAAATTGTTTTAAGCATGTGTCAAATTTATTCGAATTTTTAGTTCGTTCATTGAACAATGCTTTCTCCCTCTTCCTCCTCTCTCACTCTCTCTCTATCTCTCTCTCCCGCTGTCTGTATGTCACACACACACACACACACACACACACACACACACACACACACACACACACACACACACACACACACACACACACACACACACACACACACAGAAAATTTAACATATTGTGTGTTTTTCTTTAGACGTAACATTAATAGGCCTACTATATAATTTGTTCGAGAATTTCGTAAAAATGTATCTTTATGTCTGTTATTTAACTACCTTAAATCTAGGTCTATTTCGGCCAATTTTGTAAGCATTTTTGTAAACTGTAGTGAAGGTTATACTCGCCAAAGCAAATTGTACACATATTACATGTCAAAACGCAAAAAAATATTAAACTTTTTATTATTCCTTGTTATACGTGCCGTAGTGTGACATACGAAGCATTAGATACTTATCATTAGAAGCACTATGTTTTCTGAACGTCTCCATTTTTTTTTTGTAATTTGGTAAATATAGTCTAGTAATAATAACAACAAGAATAAATGAACGAGCAACGCGAGTTCTGTTTTAACTCGATCGTTTGGCATTTGTCTGTCTGTCTACTACCGTCCGTTTAGGAACAAAATATGATAATTTTTGAATGCATCAACCGATTTTCGTGAAACTTGGCATGCAAGTCCATATTTTTACCCTACACATCCTCTATTGTTTTTAAGAGTGGCCTCCTCCAAAATAGGGATGCGGAGACAAACATGTGAGAGAGTCAAAATTATGAAAAAAATCACAAAACTCCTTATAGGGTATCAAATGAAAGGAATTTTAACCAAATCTGAATATAGTGTTCAGTTTTGGTGGTAATTTCAAAATTTTGGGATGCAGGGGCCCAAAAAAGTGATCCAGAGTTTGATAGAATCGAAAAAATTCATGTGGGTCTTCAAATGAATGTGAAGTACTAAAATCTGAATTTAGTGTTGAGCTTTGGAAAATTCAAAATTGGACGCCACGAAACTTGGAAAAACACAACATTTGCGCAAAAGAAACAATCAGTCAGTCAGTAACCATAATAATGTTGCGTTTAGCTGGCGGCTGAAAGATATTATCATGCTCTCAAGCTTTTACCATTTGGTAAACGGTACTGTATTTTGTATAAATTGTGCTAACACTTGATTTTAAACTTTCAGGACGCTTTATAAATCTGGTTTAATTGTTTGCAGTGATATTATTTTTAACACATAATATGTATATTGCAACGGTACAACCATTAACGGTACTGTGCATTGCCAAAATAAATGAAATAAATAATAAAAATAAATAAATATGAATTAATAAACATGATTCAGATTCCATAAGCTGTATCGTAGTTAAAAATAGGGAGCGCAGAATTCATGCCTGGACACGCATTCCCGACGCACCTGTCGCTAGCGTTGTGTACACGCGTATTTTGTTTGTGTGTGTGAAGCCTGTCCGTTCCTGAAATGTAACCAACCATTTTCAAGTATGAGAACTTGAACCCTTATTTGTTGAGAACATCATGCTACATCACCCTCAAAAGAGAGGAAAGTTTGTGATTTATTCTGATCCCAGTGATTACGCCGTGGGAAGTGTTCTATATCAACAGGATTCTCAAGGAGAACACAGAGTTGTCGCCTACGCATGCAGAGTTTTCAAAGGAGCAGAAAAGCATTACTCAACATCGGAGAAAGAGATTCTTGCCATAGTCTACGCTCTCAAACAATTTAGGTATTATATTTATGGTACTCACTTCGAAATACATACGGATCATCAAGCATTATCATTTTTGCTGAAATGCAAAGTAACGAATGCGCGTTTATTACGATGGATTCTAGCCATCGGGGAATACTCATTTACAATCAAATATTGCAAAGGGAGAGATAACAGTGTGGCAGATACGTTAAGCAGATACATCACGGAAGAATGTGAGGAGATCTACGAGGACGAAAACAGAGAAGTACGACTTTATCCATCAGATGGGAAGCTAGTCAAGAAGTAAGAAGAATGTTGCAGAATTTAGCGGAGGAACAGGAGCAGGATATTACCATAAAAAATAAAAAGAGCCAAGAGCAACTACCCGTTCAGTATGAAATATACAACAATACTCTCTTCAAATTAGTAAACCAGGATTGGAAAGTAGTATTATCAAATGAAATGTTGCATAAATTAATAAAACCTGTACATGAAAGCCTAGCACATGCTTCAGCTTTGAAATGTTATTTATGTCTAAGAGAGGATTTTACCATTAATAATATATTTAGGAAAATTGAAAAGGAGTTGAAAAAGTGTTATGAGTGTCAGACCGCAAAACAGCCAAATCTTCACACATATGTTGAGATGCAGATTATTCAGAAGGAAGCTAGAGGAGAGTTAGTTGCAGTGGACTTTCTGGGACCTCTACCGAGATCAAGTCGGGGAGTTAAGCACATACTTGTCTGTATAGATGTGTTTTCCAAAGCAGTTCATATGTATCCAGTTATGCGACCTACAACAAAAGCTGTACTGAAGATACTACTCAATAAATATATTCCAGCATTTGGCAAGATGAAAAAGGTCTTGAGTGACCAAGGCGTACAATTCCAGAGCGAAGTTTGGCACCAAACATTAAGAGAAAATGGAATAAAACCATCCTAACAGCTATTAGACATCCACAAGGAAATCAACAGAAAGGGTAAACAAGGAGTTAGGTAAATATCTACGGATTTACTGCCATAACCAACATAACAGATGGGCAGAATATTTACCATTCTTCGAAAAGGCTATGAACGAGAACTACAGTGAAGCAACAAGTCACACGCCTATTGAAATAGAAGAAGATCGTAAACCCGAGAGATTTTGGAGAAAATATATACAAAACCTGCCAATCAAAACATACAAATTCCAATCAGCATTAAAATAAAGAATGCGAAGAGAAGAATAAGAGAAAAAGGTAACAAGAGTAGAGCAGTTCAACAGAACGCATAAGCTACAACAGTTTGAAATTGGAGAAGAGGTATTATTAAAGACTAATCCAGTAGGGAAAGAGTTAACAATACAGCTAAAAAATATTTCAGGTTGTATGATGGACCATGTACACTGGCACGACAAGTTGGTAAACAGACATTCATAGTGTATGACGGCGTAGAGAAAAAGAAATGGGTAAATACCATGCTAGCTCTTTGAGAAAATTCCATTCATAAATAACTGGGTCACTAGAACGATTAATGTGGAACAACGACTGAAGCGGATGTACCGAAACACCACAGTGACTCTACCTACAAGGGAGGGGAAATATTTGCTCAAAACCTCCAAATAAGGGTAAAAGTGAAAAAATTGCATACTCATTAATAGTCGCACATAAAATAAATAAATGTGTCGGTAAATAAAAACAATACCGTATTATTTGTCTAATAAAAAGAAAGAAAAAAATTTTAATTTGGTATTAAAATTTTTTTTACCAAGCAGGGAAATAATGCAACGGTACAACCATTAACGGTACTGTGCATTGCCAAAATAAATGAAATAAATAATAAAAATAAATAAATATGAATTAATAAACATGATTCAGATTGCATAAGCTGTATCGTAGTTAAAAACAGGGAGCGCAGAATTCATGCCTGGACACGCATTCCCGACGCACCTGTCGCTAGCGTTGTGTACACGCGTATTTTGTTTGTGTGTGTGAAACCTGTCCGTTCCTGAAATGTAACCAACCCTTTTCAAGTAGAATAGTTTTATGTTTTATTTTAATTATAAGAAAAATATGTACGATATGGTAAAACAAAAGACACCAAAGTGTGTAGAAATTAAAGGTGAATAAAGGGTTAAAAGGCCGTGCCGAAATGACGAAAAGTACAATTACTATACGTAAAAAGTGAATAGCTCTTTTTGTAATTACAATAAAGAAGTGTAATTTACATATAGCAAACATATAAAAATTAGTGATCGATTGAGCATCGAGTGATGTGAAACAAACTTCGTAATTCGCAAAGATAGGCGAAAATAGTGAATTGAACCAGAGTGGGGGAAGTGACGCTTCGACAAAATCTGACAAGTTAAAAATTGTTCAGACATGAGTTTTTGCACGACCTGACTATAAATACCAGGTCGCGCTAATAAAGTTTCTTCTTCTCGATTCAACCGTTGCCACAGGAGGCTATGTCAGTCGGCGACGCTAATTTAAATTTATAGTAAGAGGCACAGGACAAACTGAAGTCTAACCAGATTAGCAGAGCACATACAAGGAGGTCTATGGACACACCCGCAGCATATGATGTGAGGCGTGATGATTAGTAAACCGTACGTGCAGTAGAATCCGACCAGAGGACCAAGAGGACATGGAGGACACAGACTGAGGACCAAAGGATGACGTACGGATGATTAACCACGTCAAACGAGGTGGTGAAAAACCATTGTAACAGACATTTGAAAGACACTAATTAAAGTTAAAATGAAAGACATTCGACCTGTAATAAAATAACTAATTATACATAAGTATAAAAGCAAAGTAAAATTTAGAATAATATCTTTTGTATAAAATTTAGTAATTGAGAGTAACATAAATGATAAGAGAAATATTTGATTTTTTTGAATTAACATAATTAATAAAGTCTTTGTTGATAAAGGAGAATGCATATGCAGTAGAAAGTTTTAAAACTATTTAATATTAAAGAAATTGCAATACAAGTAACTTCATTATTAAAGTAAACTAATCAGAAATTGCAAAAAGATGATCACACAGTGAGTAAGCCGAGAGCAAAATGAATATTCAATTAATTAAAATTAGATAATAAGATTTATATATAACCTGTGTATGTAAATTGTTAGCTATAAGTTGTGTACGAAGGAGTCGTACAAACGATATAATAATGAGTAGTATTTCTATATGCGAAATTAAAAATTTGGTTTAATAAAACAAATAAGTAATGGAACAATTTCAAACTTAAATAACGTATCATCTTCTTATTACGATTACACCCATGAATTCAATACATTATATAATTTGTTATGTTATATAAATTGGCCCTGAACTTGGGGCTACACAAATTAAGTTATATATCAATGTTTGTGTTGTTATAATATATATATATATATATATATTGCGACGTATCAAAACAAACCTTTATTTACAACAATCCCAATGACGTCATGCAATGATGACGTCACGCAATGATGACGTCATACAGCGTGACGGTAAATAAAATGTTACAGAAAGTTTCAAACGATGTCTAGCTAAAAGACATTATCATTGCCAAAATTATAAAAACCAGCCAAATAGAAATCAAAATAGGTACAAATTTAGAGTTTAATATGAACATTTTGTATCTTTAGGGGCACCACGGAACGAAAATCGAAATCTAATTTTAAGATTGTAAAAGTCTGTGGCGGATCAAGTTATATTGAAAATACAGACGCGTTGTCTTTAATAATTGGACAGAATTAACACGTCTCAACACTCCCCAGAGATTATGGATCGCCTTCAGAATTGTAAGCTATGTTTACAAAAAACCTTTATATATTTTAACATGATAATGTTTTTAGGCTGGGGATCATTCCACAAAATGCGTGATGCAAAATGTGTAACGTAATTGAAAAATGTAACGCTTCCACACTTTCGATTCCCTAAAAAAGCCTAAACACATTATCATGCTTCGATGTTTCGGTTTCGTCGAAATTCTTTGAATGCTTAGGTGCATAAAATAGAGAGAGAGAGAGAGAGAGAGAGAGAGAGTTTTTTAAGGCTGGGGGTCATTCCACAAAAATGTAACGTCATCGAAAAATGTAACACTTCCACACTTTCGATTCCCCACAGTCTAGAAATCTTCGGTCTCTGTCGTTTTAACATGAAAATGTTTGTTATATAGTAAATATACTTGTTATATAGTAAATATTTGTTATATGCACATTATACGTTTTAAAAGCCTAAAAACATTATCATGCTTCGATGTTTCGGTTTCGTCGAAATTTCTTATTTTTTTATTTTTTTATCAGCTATAGTCTATATATATATTTGTGTAAAGTGTTAGATTGGCATATACCGTACAATCATACATAAACAAAAACTATGACTAAAATTACTTGTCATTTAGCCATCACGGTTATAATTTTAACTAAAAAACAAAGCAGTAGTTTGGAATTTTCAACGTTTAGTGTTTGACTGTCTGATTTACAATTGTTATTTTACTAAAAGAAAATAGTAAAGTAACTGGAGCTTTCGTGATTTTTCTGATAATTTAAAACTTATTTAATATTGAATTTAATGTTTTAGCGGATGGTTAGTGAGGATCGGTCAATAATACAACTTTTAGTTATTTTGCGTCGACGTTTCGACAATATTTATTGTCATCTTCAGGACAATTGTTGCTGACGCCAAACACACAACCTTTCCTGTTATCACTGGCCCATAATTTTAGGAGTCGGCAAGCTGGTTGTCCGTATGTGTCCGATATTTCTCTGTAGAATCCCATGTTTTTTGTTGAATAACCTCAGTTCTTAATTAAATCCTTAAATTTTTAGTGACCGTCAATCAGTGAATGTTTCAGCGGATGGTTAGTGAGGATCGGTCAATAATTATAATGGTTAGGAATTATAATGTGTTTTTACAAATTGTTCGGTAGTGTCGTATTTCTGTTACAAAAATTGTGCTCTCAATCAAGGTTATCCTTTGATTAATAAAATGTTTTTTAGTAAGTAAATTATGCATTAACACCTTTGAAAGAAAATGATACTTGTTCAATAGTGAGAAATTTTATCATTTGGAAAATAATTTAAGTAATTTGGATTTTTGGGATTAAGGAATTTATTCGATACTTATCAGTTCATATAACGTTGAAGTGTAGTCATCGGGTTAGTGGATATTCTTCAATTTTGGGCTGGGTTTAAACTTCTAACATCTTTTTCAATCTGGTCTTGGGTTTTTTTCTAATTAATTTATTTAATTTGGTTCCTGGACATCGTTAATTCTTTGTAGTTTTAATTTTAACAACAAAACTTTATTTCTATTCTACTATACCATGATAACACAAATTACTTTTGTCTGGGCTTTCTCCCTGAATAACATTACATGCTTCCTTTATATTTTATTTGGAATACTATTTCTAATTATTTCTAGTTATATTAATGTGTACAATGTCACTCCAATCATTGATTGTTCATCAATGTTTATAAAGTGTTTTCTTACTTATCATTATATTTTTAATGCTTAACATTCACTTTCACTATTTTTAGGGTACTTACACTTCACTATGCACTTCACTTTGGTTCACTGTTTGTATTGAGTGTTATTTAATAGGTATTATTGACCGATCCTCACTAACCATCCGCTAAAACATTCACTGATTGACGGTCACTAAAAATTTAAGGATTGAATTTAATAATAATAAATGAGTTTCGTTCAAAACAGGTAGCGAGTTCTGCAGCTCAGGGAGCTTATTAGTAAAAATGAAATAATAATAATAATAATAGTAGTAGTAGTAGTAGTAGTAGTAGTAGTAGTAGTAGTAGTAGTAGTAGTAGTAGTAGTCACCTTCTTCTTCTTCTTCTTCTTCTTCTTCTTCTTCTTCTTCTTCTTCTTCTTCTTCTTCTTCTTCTTCTTCTTCTTCTTCTTCTTCTTCTTCTCCTCCTCCTTCATCACCGTCGTCATCGTTATTGTAAAAAAAAAACTGCGATACAATAGCATCAGTGAAAATAAAAACAATACAGGCGAAATATATAACAAGCGAATAACATTATATAACAAATAACAAATTCCTGTAATACTGTAACAGTCGGTATGCATAGCCTACTGTGTCTAACCTATTATGCATAGTGGGGAGAAAATATAAAATTGCGTCTCAAGGATACTTGAGCTCAGGGGAAATAAAGAATATTGCTTCAGTAATGCGTCTGTCTGACTGGACTTGCGAGATTCCGTCGGTCGATTCTCGGTCACATTAGATCAGTGGTTCTCAACCTTTTTGGGCCTGTGCCCCCCTTTGCGTCCTCGAATTAGGCCACGCCCCTCTAGACCTAATGAATTGAAGTAAAACGTTCTACTGTGCTATTAGGGTTAATAAATCTAACTCAAAGAATGTTTTATAATGCTTTTATTATTACAGATATAAAAAATATTAATACTTGTTTTGTTGAGAGAACATTTTAATTAATTAAAAGTACTTAATAGGACTACGTTACAAAGGATTCTGCCCTCACTGCAGTTAAAATTTCAGGCTACATTATTTGGTTTTATTTCTTAAGAACACAATTAATGGAAGGGCTGGCACTGTTTTTGTTTCACAAGTTTTTGAATGTTTGGTTCCAACTGTGATAATGCACACCTCAGATCACTTTCAACATCCAGCCGTGCTCGGTATTTTGATTTGATGTAATCATCATTATTCCTGCATCTCCTAAGTGGAGCATAGGGCATCAATGAACTTCCGCCACCGTATTTGATGTAAGCCAGCGTAGAAAACCTAGACTCACATAGATACGTTGATGAAAACTGCACCAACAACCTTGCAGGTTCCGTAGCAACTTGTGGGTACACAGGAAAATAGCTTAACCAAAAATCTTCAACAGTCATGTTTGGGAACTCCGCTTTTGCTTGAGACTCACATTTTAGGTTGATTGCCTACTCCTGAAGAGAATCAGGAAGCATGACCACTTCGATTTTGAACGGATCTTTTGTAAACTGAAATTGCCAGCTATCTGAAGAAAGATTTGGAAAGTAGCGTTTTAGGGCAAATTATGCTAATTTATGTAAATTATTAAATTATTCAATTAAGTTGAATATTTGTCAAATCAATATAATTACGCAGATATATTATTCTGACAATTTACTGGGTGGTTGAGTGTATTCACTGTTAATTAGCATAATTATTGAGACTCTTAATTATCGTTGTAAGCAATAAGATAGAATTTATTGAAACATGACAAATTAATTATTGAGGTTGATTGCAATAATGAACGCAAAATACATAACGCAATAAATACTTATTTATTACACATTACTGCATAAATAGATTCTTGGTATACAAATGAAATTATGTCCTGTAAATACATTCAAACAAAACGCGTAATAACATAAATCATAATAATATTCATTTCGTTGTTCCCTGAAAAACAAGACATACAATGCTATAAAATATAACACACAATAATATCAATAAGCACAAACAATAAACAATCAAATATACTTCATTCTAAGCTAAATGCGTTCATTAATGCCCTCAGATGAGTGACTTTACTATTTAACATTATTTTTTTTTACGATTTATATAGATTTTCTCGGGTGTAGCTCTTTGAAAAGAGACAGTGCAGTAGTAAGTATTAACTAGTATTAAGAACATAAGGACTTAACTTGGAAAAGCATATCCATAAATCCATCGGTGTGGTATCCTATCCGTTGATGGTTCCATGTATGAGGTTACTGCTGTTGATGGATGCGCACTGACACCTTAACTCGTGATAATCCCACTCGCGTTCTGTGTAGTGTAATGTCGGAGTTATCCGCTTGGAATAAGTGTGTTTACAGTTTTATGTAGTAAAATGCAATCATTATTATTGGTGTAGTTTGGTTACGTGTTTACTGTAAGCGTGATTCAGGTAGCTAGATACTTTTGTCTACCTTGGACGTGATGCGCGCTATGTATGCACTAGTGTTCATGAGTGTTAATCCACTTGGTTCACGTGCTCAAAATTAGAATGATTATGATTGGATAATGTTTCATAATGTCTGAAATTGTTGCACAATGTTCTACTGTCGAAATGTTAATTCACTCGTAATGCTTAATATGCATGCCGAACGTATTCTAAAGTTTCTCGTATACACTTACCATTTTGAACGATGTTTATGTACATACGCACTGCGTGTTACTGCGGTAAGTTCGGTAACTTGGATGATCTATCGAACACAACGTTTTGTAAGACTGAGATTGAATTGAAAATGTCTAAGTTCGACTAAGACCGAGACTTGGTTATAACTGCGTCACTGACTGACTAACTGATTTAAAATTTGAGTAAGTCGGAGTAAGAACTGAGTAAAAACTATCGAGTAAAACTATTACAACTATATTACCCTTACTACTACTGAGCTCCGCGTTCTTGTAAACAGTTTTTATCAAGCACCCTCTACCAGAATGCAATTTTCTCACGTCCACGCCTATGACCGTTGTTGATAGGTTCAGGATTTCCTTCCACCTTGCAGATCTACGGTCATCGGTTTCCTGATTCGTCGTCCAAGTCGTTACTACTCTCTCCACCAGTTCCTTTGGAAGATGCCAAATTCTGGTTGGTCGTTGGGCATCCCCCGAAGTACCCCAGCGACGAACGTTGCGTTGTTTCTCGGAAAGTGGAGCAATTGCCTGCCTGTCCATCAATCCTTTGTTTCCTTGTTGTCGAGGCTCTCTGTTATCGCCTTTGTTAACAATCTGCAGTGTTTGGTGTATTGTTCGGTCACCCTTCGTTTTTTCGTCAATTACCAACTCTTCGCTGGACGTCATCCCTGGACTGGTCCCACGATTTCTAGTTGTAAATCTGACTTGTCATCCTGGTCTGTTTTCATGCTGGGCCGAGTACGTATCTCGTATTCATTGAATACCCGTCCCATTGTCTACATATTCGTCAAAACCTCTCTGCACCCTTTGTTATTGAGTATCTCATTCATACGTACGCGCGTTACAACTTAACCCCACAGCATGTGTTCCTTCTAACTTCTGCGTAGCCGGGCTACGGGCTCCGTCTTTTGTCTGGTTTGTTTTGGTGTCGTAAATCTGAGCTGGTTCGTTCTGTCAACGATGTTCCCGATTTCTATTGTTACGTGTAGTCGGACGTTTCTTCATTGGCGTCAGGTCTGACGTGAGCCTAATTGCTCTTATTTACGGCACTGGTCTGGGTTGCTAACTCGTGTGTGTGTGAGCGTACCTCTTGATCACAAAATTATAAATTTTTAAAATTTTGACCACCACAGCGTCCAATTTCGGTTTTCAAGGATGCCAAATGTTCTGAAATCAAGTTCTTCAACTCACTTTTCAAATTTAATGGAAGATTTTGTGTGTCATCAAGAAGGTCGTTAATACGTGGGAAGGACGAAAAGTTGGGTTCTGAACTCTGAAGGCGACGTTGCCACAAAGATATTTTTTCCAGGAAACCTTTCATTGCATTGTAAGTCTTCAAAATGTTTTTCTGTCCTTGCAGTTTCAAATTCAAAAGGTTGATCGATTCAAAGAAGTCTGATAAATACGCCAAGTGGTGGATACATTTCTCAACTGTAAATTGCATGTACAGATCTTTTTCATTTAAACTCATCAAAAAGATTTCAACATCTGATTTTAGATTGAATAGCCTAGCGAGCACATTACCTTTTGAGAGCCAACGAACATCAGTGTGGTAAAGGAGAGTTTGTTGGTCACTATTCAATTCGTAACATAAAGCCTCAAAAAGTCTAGTATTCAGAGCACTAGATTTGACAAAGTTTACTACATTGGTTACCAATTTCGAAACAGTATTAAGTGTTTCAGGCAGAGTCTTACATGCCAAAGCTTGTCTGTGTATGATACAATGAGAGCCAATGATGTTGGGGTTCTGTTTTTTTGCAAACACAACAAATCCAGAACGGCATCCTGTGTCATGGCTTGTGCCCCATCAGTGCATATTCCAACAACATTCTCCCAAGGAAGATTATTAGCTGTAAAAAAGTTACACAGAGCAGAAAAAACATCCTCAGATTTTGAGGTTGTCTGAAGAGTTTGGGAAAATAATATTTTCTCTACGAAGCGTTTTCCGTCAATATATCTACAGTAAAACAACAACTGAGAGTGCTTTGAAATGTCAGTTTTCTCATCACATTGCAGAGAAAAGAACGGAGATTTCTTTAACTTTTCTATTACTTGTTTTTTTTTTTAAATTTTATGCCATTTCATCAACTCTACGTTTTACTGTGTCATTTGAGAGCGGTATTTTTGCAATTTTATTGCAACTTTTTTCTCCAAGTAAAGTACTGCATGCAGTTAGTAAACATGGTTTTATAAGTGACTCACCAATGGTATGTGGTTTCTTGTCTTTTGCTATAAGCAAAGCGAGTTGTAAGAAACTTCAACGGCCTTTTCGTTCTCCACTTGAAAACTTCCAGTTGAATCGAGTTTCATTCGTTTAAGGAGTTTCTCTTTCTATCAAAAAACTCCCTTGGTTTGTCTTTCAAGCCGGGATGAATGGTAGTCAAATGGGGTTCTAAACGCGCTGGTCGCATTGCGTCATTACTCAGAACATTGTGACAAATAACACACTGAGGTAAATGACAATCGTTCTTCTCAATGTACGTAAAGCCGAACCTTATATAGTCATCACTGTACAGTCTTTTCTTTTAGCACTACTACGCACGACAATCACTCGCACAAACGACTGGAAAACAATACAATCATCAATCGTCTGTTTGTGCAGTGTAGCCACCAACCGGTAGTAAAATTATCCTAGCCACGGCTATTTCCTAGAAACACTGTTTGTCTGCTTCCAACAGAGATGCAGAGGGATCTAGCGGTATCGGGGCGAACTATTTGGGTATAGGCCAGTGTAAATAAGACGTGTGCCTGAATGCAGTTAGATCTAGCGGTGACGGAGAGAACTATTTGCAGAAGTTCCTTTTCTAAGGCCGTGCACGGTGGTTTGTGTTTGTTACAACTTTTTATTGTTTGGCTAATTTATGTATATTTTCATTGCTTACCACGCCTCCCCTGAAATTCTCCTACGCCCCCCAGGTTGAGAACCCATGCATTAGATAATTCACATCACGATGCGACCAAACCTCCACGGGCTTCTTCCCTTAGAGAAGTGCTCTTTTACCGGTATATTTCCGACAACTGCTAAAACTCTTTATTTTTGCATCGTTATTACTCACATATTAATAAATTAATGCTCGCTTCGAATCATAAACTGCTTAGAAAATTTTAATACAGTATTAATTGAAACTGCCCAGAAAAATAAAATAATCATTAATTGAATTAAATAATTATAAATTATATGAAAAAACTAGTTAAAAGTTAATTAAATAAAGATATAATTAAATATAAATAAACAGAAATAAACAAAATACTTCGAGATAAATAACTATTGTAATGAGCAAATACAGCAAACATAATAAAGAGAGAAATTTTTTTTTTAATTATCAACGAACCCATCCTTCCCCCAAAAAACACTACGATAATTAAAGCATCCTTTTTTCTAGTAATTCTGTGGTAAGTTGAATACCGAATTGTGTAGTGGTTACAACTCGCAGTGTCCTGTCAGGGCTAGACGAATTTGTACACCCTCAACAGTGAGCGGTAAGTAGGTCACATGAAACGATCAGCTGTTCTTCCTCACCAACTTAATTCTCGTTATGATGCAATATTTACCAGCACCGTACATCGGTTGTAATTTGTAATAATTCTATTCAATTCATTTTCGCTTGGCATCCAGCCTATTAGAAATAGGTTCAAATTTCTCACCTGTTATAACACCATTAGGGACCATTAAAAACGGTTTACGATAAACAAAGCGTGTTGTATTCCGTGACGAGATATAATTAACGTACAACTGGTCGAACGGAACCGCCTTGCGAGGGCAAGCACGTACCCACAAAAGGAGACAACACGGTACGTGACCAGAGTACACGCACCTGTTGTGTTGTATGTTAAGTAATATGTGTACGTTGAGAAGAAGAAGAAACGCCGTAGAAATCGTAAAAGTATCGTTGGTTGGAAACCTGTGTCTTGGGACTTATTTGCTCTGACTTTTCTCTTAAAATTTAGTCGTAAATCGCGATCTGTCCGATCCGGAGCGCGCAGAGGCGGGTGCAACGGCAGCAGGAGGGACCCAACATAGGTTCCAAAAAAGCTTCATTAAATCCTTTGTCTCCTTGTTATACCCTACAACTGAAAGTTTTTTTTTGGTGAGATTGAGAGTGACATTGAGACACAGGAAAAACATGAGGTGAATTATGTGGTGAACTCTACTAGATGCAGTTTGTAGACCGAAGATTCAGTGTCTTGGCAGATTTATTCGAGAGTTGTCGGAAGGTTATCTGTCATGAAGTATTGAATACATTTAACATCGTGCAACAAAATTCTTAATGTAGGTCTCTGATAATGATTTAGAATCGGTCGTATAAAAACTCAACCTCGTGTATGATGACTGATAAAGAACACATGGTGCAAGAAGTGATAAGATTTTGGCGACATTTACGGGCTACTAAAGCAGCAGTTACATGAACAGCCAAGGAAGTTCTTCAGTTTATTGTCAAGTGTCAAATGGTATGATTTATTATGTAATATTGTTAATTCATATGAACATTTAAAATTAATACTATATTTGATTGAACGAGCGAAGCGGTTTTTAGTTTTAACTCGACTGTTTGGCATTTGTCTGTCTGTCTATTTGTTTGGGGTATGTCTCCCGATAACTTTTGAAGGAGACCGCTTTTCGTAACACTTGGCATGCGTATCCCTGCTTACACCCTACGGGACCCTGTTGTTTTTAAGATTGATCCTCCCACAAATAGGTCGACGGGAGGCAAAAATGTGAGGGAGTCAAACTGTGAAAAAATCGCAAAAGTCCATGTGGACTTTAAAAGTAAAAGTCAAAGGGAATTTAAACACAATCTGAATACGGTGTCCGTTTTTGAAAATTTCAAAATTTTTGGACGCGAGGGCCCAAAAAGTGGGTGAAAGATTTGATAAAATCGCAAAAATTCATGTGGGGTACCAAATGAAAGACAGTTTTAACTAACATCTGAATGTAGTGTTCAGTTTGGAAACTTCTAAATTTTGGGACTCTAGGGCCCAGTAAAGAGAAAAAAATTCAGCAGGGTGTCAGACTAAAAGGACTTGGAAACAAAATCCGATGTTTCGAGTTTTTAGTTATATTATAAAGCAACTGTAGGGAAATTGGGATTTTTGTAATGTTTTCCATAACTAAAAATTATCTAATGCCAAAATTAATGTATTAATAAATGTATTTCGTTTAAAATAGTGAGCGAGTTCTGCAGCTCAGGGAGCACACTAGTATATTTATTGAAGCGAGTTCAGTTTTGACTTGACCGTTTGCCTGTCTGTCCGTCTAGCTATCTGCTTGGGTATGCCTCACGATAACTGTTGAACCCATTAACTGATTTTCCTGAAACTTGGTTTCTCGTGGCTTGAGGGTAAAAATTGTAAAAAAAAAACAAAAAACAAACGCCATTTTGTGGGTATCAAATTATAGGGAATTTTAACCACAATCTGAGCATAGTGTTAATCTGTTGCAATATCAAAATTTTTGGACGTCAGGGCCCAGAAAGTGGGTGAAAAGTTTTATAAAACCACAAAAATCCATATGGGGTACTGAATTTAAGAAGATTTTAACTTTTAGCTGAAGTCTGATGTAGTGTTAAGTTTTGAAAATATCAAGATTTTGGAACCAAGGGCCGAATAAAGAGATCAGAATGTTTTAAAAATCGTGAAAATCAAGCAGGGTGTCAGACTAAAGGGAATAGTAATCCAAATCCCAATGTTTCTAATTTTTAGAGTTTATTATGATTGTGAGTTCTACAGTTGTTATGTTACTAAAGAAATAGTAGAGTAATCGGGATGTTTTGATTTTTCCCGTAATTAAAAAGTTATCTAATATCGAAATTTGTATAAAAATAAATGTACTTCGTTCAAAATAGTGAGCGAGTTCTGCACCTCAGGTACTTAAAAAATAAATAATAAATTACACAAAATGTACAAGCAGGAACTGATTTTAATAATTATTTTTTATATGTAGATCAGTGATGTAAAATCATTCATTTTCAGAATATAGAATGGCACAAAAGTCACTTAAGGGATAAGTTAAATTTATAAGTTAACTCGTTAAAATTTAACCACCATACAATAAGTTTTGTTTGAAATGTTGGTACATCAAAAACGATAGTTTTGTCTTGACGGGTTGACAATTTTATCATTTGTTTCACTGGAAATGTAGAATAATTTTGAAGTACTGTGTTTTAACTATTCAGACTGTCGCTTTATCTCATACAGTATTAAACAAAGAAGAAAAGATATCTTCTAAAAATTTGTATTCTGTTACTAATAAGAGGAATGATAATTTTAATTCAAATCCACCACTCCGACAAGAGCTGAACGCTTTACGAAACAAATATGGAAAATACGGATCTGTTACGATCGCAACAAAATGTGGACGCATAAGAACGGCCCCAACAGGAGAAATTCAAATGCCAGGTGTCTTTGGCATAACTCTGTAATGTTATTGAATAAAAATAATCGAGGGTTACTTGTTTACTTATTCCTTGCAAAAAAAAAAAAATAAAATAATTGTTTTGTTAGATACAGTATTGACAAAAAGAGGCAATGACCTTACATTAAAGATCAACTACAAGCTAAATAGTGACGAATAAAATTGTGCTATATGATACTTTCGTGATATAACTGGTTTCTCAGATGAATAAATCCATAAACTTACAGTCTCTGATAAAATTTCGATATCGATGTTTTTACAGAACGTAAACCACGAGGGAAAGTAAATTTCATTAGTGGTTCATACTAGTTTCATAAAATTTCTTATTCTTTTATTGCTTCACTGTGATTAGAGAAATTAAGCCTTATCAAGTGAAATAATGTGGTTAATAAAAATTTTGCAATATGACAATCTATCTAGTGGATCGTAGTAACTAGAAATAATTACAATGTTTTTATTTTATTGTTTCCTTCAGTGAGTAATAGTGACTCCTGTTTGTGTGCAATCTTTTGGTGGGATTATAAATTTTAATATCTATTTACTTTTGGTGGAGATAGGTTTGAGTATATCCAGAGCCTTTCATTCTAGGTCAACCGTACGTTTTACAAAAGGAAACTAAAACTATTGCCTATTATTTGAAAGGGCATATTTCACAGCAGGCTAATTTCACAGCATTTTGCATTTAGATGTACTGTGAAATTAGGAATAATAGTAAGCGACATTTTAAAAACTGACCGCAGCACTTGCTTTATAATGTGGAACCGTTACCAACCAACCACCAATGTTGCCAATTTGGGGAAAAGTAGTTAAATTTAGAGTATTTGAAGACCCAATTAGCGACAAAAATTTATATTTAGGATTAGCGACTTTTCAGGAAGGAATTTAAGGAAACGTCTGGGATTATTTTTCGATCGTGCACAATACTTCGCTCAATCATAATTTTGCCATAAATATTCTATTAAACGTCACTGCATAACAGTTTAGAAACCTGACGATCGTTTTTGTACACTGAGTTTTTGCAGAGCTGAAGGAAGAAAGATCCAATAATATTATTAGTCTCTCAAGGAAGAGTTTCTGTGGTTATATATTTTGTAATATGTAAGATATATGATTCAAATGTAAGTTTTGTAACTGTGTTTCTGGCCGCCTATGATTTTTAATACACAAGCGTCAAAATATCGTACTAGGAAAATATCCATCACATTGAATAGGGATAATGTTAAGTTCCATAATATATCAAATCATTAATATGGATGTCGTTGTTGAAAAGTTAATGTTTTATTAATATATGCCAGAGATTTTTAAAAATGTAATAACGAATTAAAGTAAAACAATTCAAGTATTAAGCAATATAATTTTCTAAAATCTAGGGGATTTTTACTTGAAAGTGAAGTGTTTTGGGATGGCATTTAGCGACTTTTGGCATAGCCGAGTTGGCATGACTTCCAATCACTATTCGTCAACAGTTGTGTCTAGGCTTTAGTATTGAGATTATTTGTGCACCTGCTTTCTGCGATTTGCTTACAATTTTGCTATGTCAGTTGAGTTTATTTGCTACCCTCCTAATTAACCTTTAGTTAAAAACTATATGTTCATTAAATTCACAGAAGATTAATATTTCGTAAAATATCAGTATCAACTAAAAAATGGTGTTTTTGTCTCTATGCCCGCTCATTAAACTACTAGTTACAAAGGCACAAGTTGGGTGTTACAGTGAATCACTTGACAGGTGATACTAGTTACCGAGTATTCAGGCCACAACGGTTTAAAGCATATTTTTGAGTTTTGTAAAATATTTTATTTACATTTAGTTATAATTTAAATTTGTTATTTTTTAACTCTTATAAAATAATTGGTTTTCGAATTTCTTGCCTTATATAAATATTGTTACGACGGGGTCACACCGGTCGTCGTGTTGTACAGTGGAAACAGAATAACTCACACCAATGAAATCACTAATTACAAACTTTAATGAGACACATACTACGTGAGTCACGTAGGCACTCAACGATGCAGTCCCTCAGCGTAGCACTATTCGTCAACTTACTAGTTAGTCATATAACCTAAACATGGCTTCATTTTAATAAAAGTTATATTTAATTTATTTAATAGTTTCATTCATTTTCTTTTTTTTAATTTCCCTTTTCTTTTGTTTTTTTAAACTTTGCCTTTTCTTTTCTTTTTTAAAATTTATTTTTTCTCTGGTAATAAATATATATATATATTTATTTTTGTTTTAGTAAAAATGGATGGCGAAAGAATATGAAAGTACCGGAACAAATGTACAAGATCTATATCATGCAGCCAAAAAAAAAAAAAACTGGGAGAAACCGGGAGAAGAGAAACCATTTCCACTGCACTAACCTCTGACAATTGGATTATTGGCACCGGATGTTAGAAAACATGCATATAAGACTGCTTCAAGTAGTAATAACCAAAGGTCTTCCAGTAATAATGAATCATTAGCAGGGTGGAAATGGTGGCATGGTTTTAAAAGTCGTTAAGGTTCTTGCAATGCGCTTACCTGAAAACATATTGGTAAATAGACCTTATGTAGCTAATAGGGAGACGGAAGTTCTAAATGCCACATTACCAAAACACGGTCGGTTCGAAAAAACCTCATTTGGATGAAGCGGGTTTTAAGTTTGTTCCGAAGTCAAATAGAATTGTTTCTCCTAAAGAGGTGAAGAGAATATTTCCACAAGCTAAAGCAGAGCAAGGTGAAATCACGACTGATTTCTGACTGTTATGTTTCTGGCCAAGCTGGGGCTTGTTTATTAATTTTTAGAGACTAATAGATGTCCCTGGCCATGTTAAATCTAAAGCACCGCCAAATTCAATGGTCACTGTCTCAAAAAAACGGATGAACGATTAGTGAAATATTTTATAATGTTTTTAATCATTTCATTAAGTCCCTTCCATCTGCTCGCTCAGTTCTTCTGCTTATGGACTCCCATATAAGCCACATTTCTCCAAAAGCGTTGAATCTTGCATACGAAAATGGCATCATTTTTCTTATGTTTCCAACTCAACAACAAACTTACTTCAGCCTCTAGGCGTATGAAATCTCTTTGGAAGAAGGAAGGAAAGAAGTTACTACAAAACTGTGGTTACAAACCTTCCAGAAGAGATTTTATAGATACGTTTTCCTCAATTCCGTAACAATGGCAAACATCTGCAGTGGTTTCAGAAAAACTTAATATATCTCTATAATAAAGAAGCAATTTCAGATGAGGGCCTAAAAATGTTAGAATCTCTTGTTGTTTGTACGCCTGTTCTTGAAAATCCTAATGAAGATAAATCGATCAAGAAAGTGAGTCCAAAGAAAACAGCAGCTTCTACTTTATTAAACACTAAGTCCACTATTGCCGTTTCTAAACCCAATTGAAATATTGCAGAAACTACTTTTTGGCCTAGTCAATTTGGCTATTGAGCAAAAATAAAATTTGCAGTTTGCAGAGTGAGTGAAATTCTATCTCCGCGGAGTGGATGTTTTGATGTGCACAATCCCCGAAATAAAGTTTAATTTCGACCAATAAGTAAATCAAAATATCCAGTCAGTGGAGTAAGAAATTCATTTTTCCCATTGTCCGAAATAAAATATTCACTTCGGGAAGTGACTACTATCCTTATACGCTACGAGGAGTGAGTATGCTTAATATGTTTAATCTAAACAGTTCATTGAAAACACAGTAATAATATACTGTTATACTATTACAAATACAGCAAATACAATATTCATAATTTCACAATATTTCTGTAATAACTGAACGTATAACTGAAATAAATACTGGAGTGTAACTGTAGTTGGGATACATCTCTTTCCACGCTTCTACTTTGAGAGAAGGTACAGCGGCTGATATACTGCAAGAAGTTATCAGTTTTTCAATCACGTTCTGCAGTGAATTTTTAGATATTCTAACTCCTTTAGACATTTTGTCTGTAGTATACGTAGGATGCAAATGATCGATTGATCTTCAGCAGAGGTTAACTTAACTGCGTCCCAGAAGGCGGAGAAGATGTTCTAAACGATTTCAAAATGTCTTTCTTACTATTAAGATCTATTATCTTATTTTGGTGTTCTCCGTTACCGTGACACTATACGCTGTGTCCTAGGTAAACGCGGGCAAGACGATGCGTGCGGTGAGGTACGTGCGGTGCGGTACGTTCCCGATCAAACTGCTTGAAGAGAATGGCCTTGTCCAAACTGAACACGTGACACGTGCGATTCGTACGATGTCGCGCCATCGCACCGCACGCATTGTTTGAAAACCAAACTGGTTTGATTTTTACCGCAGTTGTCGTCCGGCAAGCAGTAGCAATGGAAGTATTAATTTCTGAAGTTCAAAAGAGAAGTGCTTTATGGAATAAAAGAAACCCACATTACAAGAACCGTGCAATTGTGGATAAGGAATGGGATATTGTAGCTGAAAGTACAGGGGTTTTAAGTAAATTGTAATTAAATATAGTTTGATTTTAAGGAGAGCCAGATGACCCTATAGGCAAAAAATAGATTCCGGTCTATTGTTATTTTGTTCATCTTCAAGTTTCGTTTGATCAGAAAAGTAGACCATAGCAATTCTGTGCATTATATCATATTATATTAACATTTTGTGTGGGTATATAAATATAAAATTGACAACATGCACGCCAATATTATAAAATATTTTTATAAAATCAATATTTATGAGATAATATTTTTACAATATTTGTTTTTGTAATAATGGTCATAATACTTTGGTTGGTGCTAAATGTAAAATTGACAACATGCGCATCAATATAACAAAATATTTGTATAATATCAATATTTTTGAAATAATATTTTTATAATATTTGTTTTTGTAATAATGATCATAATACTTTGGTTGGTGCGGCATTTACTATGATGCCCAGCTACGCTATTTTCTTTTTGTTTTAAATTCTTATATATACAGTAATTAATTCTGTTCTTATATGGGCCTAATACTTGAATACTATAATACAGTTTGATTTTTTTGAGTTACAAGTTGTGATGTGTGTTTGCAAAGTGACAGTGTTCGCCCAGAATTTTATTATTTTGTTTATCTTCTTTAAAAATCCAGTGACTTTGAATTTATACGGAGAAAGATAGGGTCATCCGACTTCCGTGCATTCTTTATTGTTCTAATATTGTAACATGAGTTTGTCATCAAACGTTCAAATTTTATTCAGCGAGAAGTATTCACAAAAGATGTTCCACCCATTTTCTGCTGCTCTCGACGGACGATTATTCGCTTTCGAGAATTGCAAGTTATGGTTTCCTCTTACTACATTATCTTCCAAGACGTTTTTGTAAGCATCTTGTTCCATGTCAATTATAGTATTATGCAAAATACTATAAATACGGTAAAGAACCATTTTCAATATTTCGATAAATTTCTGAGTTAGAAAATACTCCTGAATCGCTATCTTTTTCATATGCACCCACATCGATAATTTGCATCAACAATTGCCAAGAGTACTACTGAAAAAACTGCTTATAATTGAAAAACATGCTGCCTGACTTAGCTGGACATTTTATTCTTACATGCTTTCCATCAATACTCCCTATACAGTTAGGGAAGTTCCATTTTAGAAAATAATCTTTGGCTACCTGTTCAAGACCTCCAGCATTAGGCACAGGCATATGCCTTTTCTGAAGTGAATCCCAAATTGCCTAGCAAACCTCTATAACTATAGGTGCAACAGGTGATTTAGATATTCGAAATGTGAATGCAATTTGTCTGAATGCAACTCCCGTTGATAGGTACCTGAAACAAAAGAAAAAATATGTGTTCTTTTGTTTGCTTTCAGAGGATGATGCTAGAAAGAAATGGTGCAATTTACGTGACCAATTTATAAAAGAGTTTAAGAAAATTCCTAAAGGCAAATCAGGCGATTCCCAGGATCGTGCTGCAACTTATACTGGAAGTGGCAGTATTTTAAGAATTTGATCTGTTTAAAAGATACAGTAGTTCCAAGAGAGACTGAGGGAAATGTACCAAGACTAGACGTTTCAGAAGACACAGAGGTCCCTGGTAGAAATGAAAATGAGTTGAACGAAGATGAAGAATGGGAAGAAGCTACCAGTATTAACTCAAATATAAATATTGATACCTTCCATGTAGATCCGAGTGAAACACAGACACTACCTGGTCCTAGAACTACGGAAATACACCTACTTCGTCCAAGTCAACGCTACCTCGTTCAAAGAGGAAGAGAGCTCGCGAAGAGAACATCGAGATAGGACGACAAATACTGGATATTGAAACTAAAAAGCTTGCACTTATTGAAACACCTGAAGATGAAAATTCTCTGTTTCTGAGGTCATTATTACCGTATTTAAAAAGAATGGATCCTTTGCAGCAGCTACGAGTTAGAAATAAATTCCAAGAAATATTGCTGCAAGAGCTATCACAATCTCCATCAAATAATGTCAATTCTAATACTTCAAATTATTCTGTGTGCTCAACTACTGCTGCATCATCGGTTCACTCAAATTACTCAAACATTTCTTGACCAGTTTCCCCTGCCAACTCACCTTACTTTTGTAATCCTCCGTTATTTCCTTCTCATAATTATGACAATATTAACCCTTCACCTCACGATGCAAATGTAATGTACACACAGAACAATTGTTAGTAATCTGCACTATGATTGTATTCTTAAACAGTTAAATAAAAGTATTATAAATAATATGATTGTTCAGTCACTTACCTCAAAGTGAGCAAAAGCCTCTCTTCCACAGAAATTGGTCTTTGGAAGTTTGTTGTACAATGATAACAAGCATTACGTATTTTGTCTACAATGTAATCGAAGATATTCAATGACAGTCTGGTGTATTAATGGAATGTGTTTTCATCCTCTCGTAGCTGATAATACAGATGATGAAATTCGCCTAACTTTCTTTAATATTTTCAGTTTAAAAAAACTACTTTCCATTAATAAAATGGGGCGCGCCGAACTCCACGACATGTTGAACTCAGGAAGATTACAATTAATTGCACGCAGGCACATTGGCCACCTCCGGTTTTCCCGCAACTATCTGCGGTGCGTGCGATAACTGCGGTGCTCGCAACGTACGTGCCCGGATTTACCTAGGACACACAGTGTGCGCATACGTCGATGTGAGAGTAGTAATTGATCTGTTTGTACACCGAATATGACGTTAATAACTTGGGTGGGAATGTAAGTAGCTTACAAATGGAACTCCTTATGAGGAAGGACACAAAATTAGAACTACAATAACATTTCAATATGAAGCTCACGAAATACAATCTTATATACAACAAAGTTAGCAGAAGATGGGATCGTAAAGTAAATTGCCTCTTTTATTCCTGAAACGCATTGCACTGTCGGCCGATCTGTAAAGTTTTTAAGTTTCCTTTCTCATAGAACTTCAATTTAAATGAATTATTGAATAGTGTACTTCAAAGAATAGGATGTGACACACGATTTACACAGCGTTGACAAACTACCAAGGACACGACACTGAATCTAGTGTCAAACAGTTAATTGAGATTAGTAATGTCGTGACATCTTAATCAACGTGACATTTACTAATTGCCGTCTGTTTGCGTTAATGAGTCCTCCTGTTGTCGCTAGGATATGAGTTACGTTAACTATCCACACTAGATGTGAACACGTGATTGTCATTAATTATAATGGAAGCCGACTTTTTGAATATCGGTTTAAACCTAATGTTTATTGTGATTTAGTCGTATTGTCGTGGGCAAAAAAAAAACAATAGAATTTAATAAAACATAAGTCTGGAACCGCATAGAATACCCTTTTCTGCTTTCTGCAATGCAGTTCATTATGATAGACATCGATACCAAGGAGCCTTTTGATTGCCTTTGGTTGTCCGAAGAAGATCAGTTGTGTAGACCCGAGATATACATTTATACATTTCTCCATAGAAGCTGATGGGGCACCGCTGAGTAAGTAGATTCTCCAGTATTGTAGTGTCCGTAGCAATGCCCTCGTATAAAGACGAAACGGCGCAAGACCAAGTCAACGTGTGTTGCAGTGTGAAAGGCGTATTCCTGAAACGCAACAGTAAGTTATTGTATTAAGTTCAAGAGAACCGTTATTTGTTAATGCATTAGGTGATTAGTTAATTATTATAGCGGTCTGTGAATTGTGTGTTGTCACGGCGACGCAGGAGATTAAATAAAAATAGCTGGTAATATCAACGTGATGCGCAATGAGCTATAAGTGGCGCAGGATTTATCGAACATTCTACTACACGTATCGAGAGAATTCTGATCGCGTCGAGATTATTTTGTGCATCACGGGTGATTCTGACAAAAGTGTTTAGGAAAAGTTGTTTATTTTCATTGTCTATCGTTGGAACCGTCTATCGTTGTGTACGTATCATTATTATGGATTTTTGTGTTTGTGAAGACAATTTATTAGTTTGATAAAATTTATGGTTGCTTCCACTGACGCGTAACAATAAATTTTGTAATTATACAGTTTGATCCTTCAAGAACTTCCGTCTCTTTTTTTTCAACTTTTCAACCTCCGTGGGTTAATTATTTGCCTCTAAGAAGGGTAAATTCAGTTTACAAAGTCAGAGTTAAAGGAGACTGAAACCTTTTAACAAAAGTGGACTAGGATTTACATTGTGAGTTCGCTTAACGACTGTTAGAGATTACAGCCAGGGGCGGACTGGCGTCCCTGGGGGCCCTCGACTGGAAGTAGTCAATATGTACAGTATTTACGTAAGTGAACGTTTTAATACAAAACATACAGGACAGTTTATTTGGTTATTTAGACTTTAGCCCCAGACGATAGCCCCAGTAGCGTAACTTTTTTAACCGGGCCCTCCTACAAGTTTTTGCCATGGACGGTCTTTTGAAGCTGCCAGACCTTCGGGCCCCCAGCCCTGAATGCTGCAATAATTTTCAAACAAAAATGACAATTGTCAGTCAGTTGCCGCGCGGCGCGCCTCTACAGTAACCTCCTTCGCTCTCCTCCATTAGTAAATACTAAATAGGCTGTATATAAACAAGGCTGAGAAGTGATCACGTCCAATCTGACCAAAATAAATACTGAAGATTTATTTCCAACAATATTTAGACGAGAGAAAGTTTATATATTCTAACGGCCTTTTTATCTAACACACCGTATTATATATTTAATGATAGATAAAATGTTACTTACCCGTGACTTTTACTTTACCTGGGCGCCAGAACAAATCCCAGATACAAATGACACGGATTCAGCTTAGCTCAGAGCATAGAAACACACTATCTCAGGATTCGTTCAGTGAATGTGGAATTAAAGGGGAATCGTTACAGATAACACTTTAAAATTTGCTTGAGTTTGTTTAATTAACGATTAAATGTTATTTTATTAATGTTCTTTCAAAGCTAAGTTAAGGATTTATTGCTAACCTAACTCTTATTATTAATGAGTGTGCGTGAAAAGTGAAGATTAAAACGTCCAAACGAGCAATTGTTCTTATCTGGTTTAATTAAGAAAATTTATATCTCCCAAACCAGTGCTAAAGAACAGGTCTGCAATAATTTGCACGTTCAATACTACACCTCACCTTCCATTCAACACTCCTATATTAATTTATAGCTAATCTTACTAATTATATACAAATTATGAATTTACTTAGTGTCTTTTAAAAATTGTTTATTGCTTTTTTTGTAATTTTGTTTCTTAATTTCATTGATCAATGAATCTATTTCTTACTGATTGATGCGTCGACCGTAAATAGAAATCCGTAGTGATCCTCCTTTTGATGGTTCGGCACAGAAGAAATGATGTTGACCAAAACGTTGACCGATGATACTGGGTAATTACAGATGCTGTAGCTCTCTGTTGCACAGGCCACTTCACAAATAAATAAATTATTAATTAATTAATTTTTTAATTAATTAATGCGTTGTTACACAGCGAGAGTTGTTATCGAACTTTACTAGTTCCTCTGCAACTGCGGACTACTTCCCGAACGGTTTATTTAAATAAGACTTTGCGTGGTTTGTGAAATTTAGCACGTATTTAACACACGTCTTGCTCATTTAAGATTCGAACGAAGAGTGCTTGCTTCCCCAAGTCTGAGTTGGCGTCTCTTCTGAATACAGCTTTGTGATTGGTTGTTCCAAATAAATCATGCGTTTTCCATTTGAAACAATATCGAACAAGTCGACCAAATGCCCCTTAACAGGTTTGAGATGGTAGAGAATTACTGGCTAATTTCATACTTCCTCTGTTTGCAAATCGTGCAAATCGTTTGATTATGGGTATTTGCAAACGTGATTTCACAGATCTGACCACAGAATAATATTGCTTAGGTCTTTCTCTGTAAGTGTGTGAAAACACCTAATTCGTACCTAGCCTAATTCTCTAGTTATTTCTCTTGGCGTTCTTCTTCTGTATAACTTCTGTAAATGTTAATTATATTGGTTGATATTTTGGCTACTTATAGAGCTTTAATTGCTGAACACTATGCAGGTTTCAGAATTGCTGTATATTTATTAGTTTTGAAGATATTGCAGTTTTAACTAATAAAAATAATTGAATAAAAATTCATGTCTGTGCCGGCAACATTCGTAGCAGTGGCGATGTTAGACAGAGATAGCTGTGATTATACCCTCTCTCTCTTGCTTACGCCTCTATACTCGCACAGTATGACACTTTCATATAACGATCTGATGGGTCGGCTTTATGAATCTTTATAATATATATATATTACTTTATATATATCAAGAAACGAACTGTAACAGAAAGTGATTGTATATTGTAACGTCTCGCGGGTAATCTCCGAGTATTTATAGTACTTTACTTAATGGAATCTATGTTTTATTTGGCCCACGTTGTTAGCGTCACCTTGTAACGTCTCGCGGTTCTACTTCTCTCAGACTATTATAGACGAACTTTTCCTAAAAAGGTTTCTTATCGTCTATTTATGCTCTTCGAAAATCTCGCTTTAATGAGAGTCACAGAATTTGTTATAATTTATGTTCAATGTTTCCAAAAATCGAGTGTGTGTGATTATGCAGATATTTCCCTTAGATTTTATTTGGGTGAATTCAATACTGTTGTTTGACCGTAGTTAGAAGAGAGAGTGCAAAGAGAATTACTCTCTTGGCATACGATGAATTAATTTAAATTTCTCCGCTCATGAGACCAGCTGATTGTGACATTTACAAACACATTTGAGGTTAAATTAACACCAAATAGTATGTAATATTTTCTGGTTGTCCGTTCTCTTCTCTGTCTCCAGACAATCTGTAACCAACTACCATCTACTGAAAATAATACACATTTTTATTCAAATAACAAAGTATTCATTAGATTTATTTAGTAAATTTTTGTTTGATCTTCTCCCAAAAAACAGAAATGTATAATCGATTCTTACTGACAACACAACATTAGTTCGATCTTATTTTTTAAACATATAATGTATAACAAATATTTTTATTTTTTATTTCAATAACAATAAAGAAACAATTTATTAATTTCCCAGGGTTATTTTTGAGTTCTTTGTACTATGAGACGGTCAGAAATGAATATTGGTTAATACCAAGCTTTACATAAATTAATTTATTATAATTTGTAGTATTGAGAGTATGTAATTCCTTGGTTATCCGCCAGAGCGCAGATTATGTTTCTTCACTAAAAACACGAAATTTATTTAATGGCGGCTAGCAATTCACAGGAATCCGTTCTGCTGGTTTTTTGGTTAACTAAAATAATAAAGTTTGTTTTCACCTCTTTTCCTGAAGTGTTTAAAGATATGGTGCTGTTTCTAGTGTTATGAAGTTATAGTTGAGATGTAATTTAGTTAAATTTACTTGTTAACGATCTCACCAAAATATCGACGTTCTGTAGACTAGACCTGGATCTCGTAGTTTGATTTTTCAAAGTTTCATCAAATTAAGGGCGTGAATGGTTCTACTCGAAGGAGTTCTAATATGCAGTGGACATCACTCGTCAATTTTATTAATTTTGCACTACTTATTCCAAATGGGATTCGTTAATTTCTCAAATTTTTATAGGCATTACACTTTTCAAAAACGTTCACTTCCAAATCGTTTTAACAATTAATTCAGATCTTGTTAGTTGGTTACTGTTAGTAACCAAGAATTTTTTATGGTTTTTTTATTGGTGAATCTATATACCTTTTAGTATATAGGCTATTATTAATTATTACAAATTTATTTCTTCCTTTTTTAAAAATAATCCTTTTTAGATTTTATTTATTATCGAATTTAATTTATTTAGGGTTTTCTTTATATTTTTCCTTAAGCTTGTACATTGGTATTTTTATATTTTAATCTCCTTTAATTTGATTCATTTATAATTTATTATTTACTTAATGTATCCTTACTCTAAACTATTTTTCCTATGCCATCTTGCTAACATAGTATTATATTATTATTATTTTATATTTAACCCTGGGTTATCTTATATTTAAACAAAATCATTATATTAAACACAAAGATTATTCCTAAGTACTAGACCTTTGTGGCCTACACAATACAAAATTACACAGAATACAAAAAAATACAAAAATTGTCAGCAGCAATATAGTCCACTGCTACAATATTAATTGTTTTCCATCTCCAGTACCAATCTGTGAGATGCTCTTTTTTAAAAGTTTACACTCTCACCAAGTACACTATATTTCACTTTGTACACTATATTTCACTTTGTTATTGTTTACAGTGTTTTGTAGTACAAAGTATTTTATAGCTTGGTACATAATACCCATTTCTGACTTTTAGAATGGGGTGGTTACTGGTTTTAACGATGGTGATTGTTATCATATTTGGGCATGGGTTATGTAACGTTACAATATATATATATATATATATATATTACTTTAATATTTATAACTAAATTTACCTCAAGATATACTTTTTTCCCTATTAGGAACATGTTTCGAGAGTTCCTTTTCTCATCTCATCTTCAAAGGAAATATATATTGTAACGTGACGAAATGAAGGACCCAATAAACAATTAAATCTAACATAAATACCCTTAATAAAATAATTCACCTAACCCTGGTAAATGAATAAAATAGAAAATTACCAGACTGGCTAATAAAGAAGTACCGTGCAATGTATACTAATAATTAATGTATTTAATTTATAAAACAAAGAAATATTAGTTAATGTTAATTAGAGTTTGGACCATAAGGGTATAATATGGTTGTAATATGTTTACTTCATGTTTATGTTTTTATTTTTATGTCATGTAATAATTGTAATTTATCAAAGGGTATTAAGCCAAAAGGCTAAATAATATTTACAGATTGAAGGATTGTACTAAAAGAAGTGCCAAAACATAGGCCAAATCAATATAGATTTGTTGTAAAATAACTAGCAAATTATTATGTTACTGTAAATCTATAGGAAATAGTATAATCACCAAGTTAAGCCTTATTCAGATAACAGTAACAACATTCTAATAATTTCGTGAAATTGTAAAGTAACTTTATAAATGTTAAACTACTTAAAGACCTAAGAAATAGAATTTTGGTAAAATGTTAAAACAATTATAAGAACACTCACATATAGCATGTGAGATACCTAAATGTTTGTAATTTTGTAAAGAAGATAATGGTGTAAATTAATTTTAAGAATATTCAATATTAATTAGGGAGTAGTTTTAAGTAGGAAATATAAAAATTCTAAATCTTAAATAATCAGGGTCACATGACCTAGTAACCTGACGTTTTGGACCAATAGGAATTTTGCTAATTTTGGTCAAACCCGTCGAGGGCAGAAGAAAAATACATTATTCTATTGTTAGACTTGAAAGTGATCAGTTAAAAATCTGTGTCTCTCTGAAAGAAGAAGTATACCATAGAATCGTATCTGAGTCAGACAAAAAGAAAAGTGAAAAAATATTAATAGAAATCCTCAAGCAAGGAAATTATTAAATAACGTATAAATAGAAGGAACGAAGAATTAACAAAAAATATAATAACATTTAATTGATTATTCTACAAGTGGGTGAGAAGTAACCTAATTATAAAGACACTCTTAAAATTACACTACACCAGAACGATTTCCATTAACACTTATGCACCAGAACAATAGTGAAGAAACTAAGTTAAAAACAGTGGACAATTTAAGTAATTCACTTTATTTATAAAACCTGTGTAGAAACATTTTGGAATTTTATTACACATGAAGCCGGCGTGAACAAGAGCCGCCATCTTTAAAAAATATTCCAGTGCATGCTGGGAATACGTCCATTCATCTTGCTCGTAAACCAAATTGTATAATTATTTTTAATGTGTTCTATTTAGTTTTAAGTCTTGTTATTTTTAGCAGATAAGAATTATTTAATTTGTGATGTATAGTACTTCTTTGTGGGCATTTCGAGCTTTAATAACAGTCCAAAGAACCCCGAACTGAGTATAGTATACGAAAACAATTCAGAATCGAACTGGAAGCAAGAATTGATACTTACATTTTGTAAACTAGACTTCAGAGTAATGAGAATTGTATTTGTCCAAAAATAAATGAAAATACTTTCCCTAATTGAAATAAACTGCTTTTATTTTAAATAAAAAAATAGAATAGAGAATTTTATTACAGCCAAGAAGAGTTGAACGACTACGAAGACTTAATTAAAAAACGTAACGCCAAGTAAGACGGTAGGTCAACTAACCTCAAACGGGAGATTCTATACAATATTGAATTTTAATACTTATGAAACCCAACTGGAAGTATTTTAGTTAAATTGAATAATCATAATAAAATCTATAAAACACCAGAAATATAAACATCGCTTCTTACAAGTGGTTAGGTAAATACGAAAATCCTACAGTCACTATTCAAGTATAACGGCTAGGCCTACATAGCTTAGCAATTACAAACTACAAATATTTTAAATAAATAATTTCTATTTATTTTTAAAATCGATCATATATTTGTTTTATTACCAATTGGAGTCAATAAATTGTAGCAGTACAAAATAAAAAACTTTATTAAGGAAAGTCTTCGGAGTTTATAACAAACGGAATTCAATTATTCCAACAATAGGCTACCTCGTTGAAGATAAAAAAATAAAACTAGAGAAAAAATTACCAGTAAAGAAATAACAACAACCCACGTAAAACACGACCCTCACAATTTCTCGTTACAAAATATTATATTTCTCGTTTTTTTCTCGAAATAAAAATTTCACGGCTTGGGGGCCCCCTGAGCCTCTCCTCGGGGCCCGGGACCCTCTGCGATCGCCGACCAGCCGACCTGGCCAGTCCGCCCTTGATTACAACTGTGTAACGGTGATTGAGCAGAAGCTGTTTTGCACCTTGAATAAACGTCTGAAACGTGGTAGGGTGTTGCCCTATATTAGCCGAGAAGTTTAATACAGTAAGCGTCGATGAAGACGCAAACTTTGGAGTTGGAGATCTCACAAGAAAACTGAGCGCATTACATATCAATGCTCGTGAGTCAAACCACCACTCTTGTCAACATCCAGAAAGTGTACCCTACCTGGAACAACCACAACTTCTATGAAACCATTCCTCAATTCGTACAGGACCCCGTATGGATTGGTTCACGATCCCGTGGTACCATTTTGAGTACTTCTTGTGCGCAACACGAAGACCCCCGAGGCCCAGATTGGTCGCGGGCCCGACCGTCGGATTCGAACCTGAGAACAAGTCCCAGGATCACTCCTGGAGTGCTACAGCATGTCCTGCAAAGTAAGCGATTCTTTGTGTCGGAATGTAAACACAGTGTCCTCTAATTTCAAAAAACGCAAGCTGTTTCGCTTGGAAGAAGTTAACATGTTTTTAAATCCTAGTTATTAAATCTGTTAACAATTTTAACTACGGTACGTGAATATAATTTTACATAATAAAAAAACGAAACAAGTTGTACTTTGATAAATAGAACTTTGAAATTGAGTTTCACCTGAAACTTGTATTCTGAGATCCTCGAACACTAAATTTTTACGAAGTGCTATGTATAGTGTTTGATTGACTCTCTATGGATAAGGGCGCGCGCGTGTTAAGGACCTTACGCAGCTACTTCTACAGTCCTGACTGTAATCGTACAGAATAAATTGACATCTACAGTACTGAAAAACAACAATTGGACAGATTGCTGCTATTCAGGTACAATAAACGGAGAGCTTTGAAATGTGATGTAACTGTGTTTCTGACTCGGTACTTTGTCTTGTCGCTCTTTCTGTCCAACATATGGAATTAGTAGCTTATAACGCTAGAAACAAATGGAATATAGGGTTGATATGTTCAGACAGTAGATCTGTTTTGGTTGGAAGTAAGAGTAATATATTGGAAGGAAGTGATGTATAATGGAGAGGAATTTCGAGTTTGTCAGGAAGACGAATGAGAGGCAGAAGCGAAAGTAATTTGATATCATGGGTAAAATGAGTATACAACTGGGAGATATACAGTAGAACAAGATACGAATTTTAAATACTTCAGCAGCAGAGTATCGGCGATGAAAGACCCACCGAAGACCTTAAATCTAAAATTAGGCGGCCAAAAATGGCTTTTGTGAATAAGAACCTCTAGAAAAAGTGGACTAAAAACAAAAACTCCTTTTAGGTATTGCTATTCCTGAATGTTATATAATTGGAAAGAGAGAGAGAAAGAGATTGAGAGAGAGAGAGGGTGGGGGACGGGGGGAGAGATACAAGGAATGGATACAGAGACTTCTGAGACGAGGTACTGGAGGAGAATTCAGAGTATCCAGAGATAGTAATGTTGGAAAGACTTCACAGGTACAGTGTTAACTGGCCTAATAATATGTGGTTCTCAGTCGACAGTCAAGCGATACTTCTGCGTGATTACTGTGCACTGAATGAACACTAGTGTATATTTAAGTGTACTTATAGAAATCGTGTACGATTTACTTACGCTTGTACGAAAATACATTCGATAGCCTATATTTACCTAAAAGTGTAAAGAATTAATTTTCCTAATAAGCAGTTAATTGTTGTAGTTGTTTATATAAATACCGTTTCTAGAAACAAACGAAATTAAAAAAAGACCTTCACTTTAATATTCTGATAAACGAACTGCACGGATATTTGCCGTAACGTCTTGAACATAGTTTAGTGCTGTCGAAGATATCTCCACTAATAAATAAACTGGTGTGTTACATTCCCAGTTTATAATACTTGGGGTATGTATGAATTTTTATTAGTAGGATTGTCGCGATTGAAACACAGACATGTGACTCCCTTTAGGATTGAGATCAGGTCTCGAAAAAAGTTGGAATTAGTACCGTATGGAAAAGGACGTAGAATAATGTAAGACGTTAAAGGGTGGGCAAAAACGGGTTTAGAGAGTAGGTGGTGCTACTTTCACCTCCCTCTAAATTATCTGTTCGCCCCCCCTTTCACGCCTTACACTATTCTAACCTTTTGCCATACCTTACTATTCTTAACTTTGGAGCTACTCCTAAACCTACCATCTCCGAATCCCAACTTCATCCACTTTGTTCCAGTCCCTTCCCTTAACCCACTTTCTTTGGTTCTGTCTCTTCACTCTTACAACACGTATCCTTTCCCCTACACACACACACACACACACACACACACACACACACACACACACACACACACACACACACACACACACACACACACACACACACATGCGCGCGCGTGCGGAGCACAAAACACGTTCTGATGTTTCAATTGTGACAATCGTAACTTTAAAAATGTCACTCCAAGCATTATTTCAGTGAAGAATGAAACGCCATGTTGATTTATTAGTGATATGAAGACTATTATATGGCCAGAACGTTGTCAGAGCTTGGATACAGCACTAACAATCAGTATGCTTTTGGTTTTGTAAGTAGTATTATTATATTATAAAAGTCTGTAGACAATTAAAAGTAACAATAAAAATTTGTTTATTAAGTTCGTAGTGTGCATTTTCTTATAAATTTGTTTTTACGTGTAAGATAATATACTCTGTAAGACTGTAATGTAGGAAGTTAAAAAGAGAATACAGTTATTGCTTGCCTTTTCAACCCCGCTATAAAACAACCTCTGCTCTCCTGGTAATTCTCGTCAAATTATTTACATAAAATTTAAACATCAGAGGACCTATTTAAACATGAGGACCTATTTAAACATCAGAGGACCTATTTAAAAGTAGGCGATTAAACAGTTTTCTGAACTAGTATTGTTTCTGATTAAACGTAGATAACACGGATTAGCCGGTACGATAAAATCGTGTGTTTCACAGCAGGTTTCATTCCCGTATCAATTTCACCGCTGCATTTTGTTCTGTGCTGATTGAAATATAAAGTTTTATTGGTCTGTACTGACAATAAAATTGCTTCCATATGATGTTAACGGTGTACACATACATAGCGAAGCGACCTTGGAAACGTTTTATTAATGTAAAAGTTATTATCCGTGTTATGGGTTCTTTGTTTATCTTTATGAGCTACATAATGATATCATATTTATTGCAGCCTATAGGATGATGTTAAGCGGTTTATTGGCCTGCGTTTGGATAGGGTCCCGCGTTAACTCTGATCGGCTTTGTTACTTGTTAATCCCAGAGTCGCATCTTTCGTAAATCATCATTGTGAAACTGCTCAAAAATAGAGTTAACAGAAGGACCAGATAATTTTAATGAAGGGGAAGATAACTTTCCAGAGTTCAAAATTGTATATCTGATCCTTATTATAGAAAATTAATTCTGTGGCTACAATAACAAGCGGAACACGTCAGGATAGAGTTTGAAGAAAAGTTCAGGTTATGTTAGTTTACTTCGACTTAAAACGTAGACTAAGATTAACGATGACGTCGTAGAATTGCTGTTGCGTTAGTCCTAGTTTACGTTCACTTAGCTGTAACTTAAACCGCGTAAGACTGAACTAGGATTGCTCTGAAAAACTGTGAAAATAAATTACTGACGTAAACGTTGCTGACTGAGAAGCCCAGAATAATCGGGAAGTGTCGGGACAAGAAGGCCGATGAGATTCGACCACTGATGTACTGGAAATCATCGAAAGTAAGAGTGACGTAGTTAAGGAACGGCCAGCGGATCCTAAGTGACTACTGGTATAGAATCCTCTGAAGAAAAGATGTGGGCCAAGAAACAAGTGAAGAGCAGCAATCCTCGCAAGAGTTACCGTGAAAACAATAGTTTGATCTAAAACGATTGGATGGATCGGACACGCTGGAAGGCCTTTCAGACAAGGTAGCGAGAAGCGGTAATCGCTGTAGAAAACTGCCAATAAAAATATTAAACAGAACAGCTCGACAGTATTGTTATGTAAACAACGCAGCAACTGTCAGGTAACGGCAATATTGTCAATTCAATTTAAACATTTTCAGTTGCCTAAGGTACTACTTACATTCTATAAACTCTTGACAATATTATTAAAGATGGTGCTCTCATGCACGCATGCTCTCTCTCTCTCTCTCTCTCTCTCTCTCTCTCTCTCTCTCTCTCTGCACGCACGCACACTCACACTTTTTGTTATTGTTATAACTATTACATGTTATAATATTTTGGACATTAGCCATCTTTTAGAAAAAAACTTCAAAAAAACGATGTTTCGATCTACAAAAATCTGAGATCGCCTCAGGTGTAAATAAATGTTTACAACATCAAGTCTATGTTACTTTATCTTTACAAAAGATATCGTCACACCATAGAAACAAAAAGATTATTGAGTATTAGAAACAAAAACTTTATTATTAGTATTAGAAATAATCTATTTAGAATTGGTAGAAATATTGTAAACATTTATTTACACCTAAGGACGACCTCAGATTTTCAGAGGTCGAAACGTGGCGTTTAGAATTGTTTCTAAAACGATGGCTAATGTGTTAAAACAGAGGGACACTGAACTTACCTACCACATACTGTCTTCAGTTGAATTTCCGTTCTATTCTAAACTGATACTCGGTTTCTTCCAATGTCTGCTTATTGCATTCTCCACTTCGTGTATCTAAGCTCATCACAGGCTCCATCCTCTTCTTTCCTGCAGTACGTGTTCGAGTGTCTCTTAGCTACTGTGTATCTTCCTATATCCGCACCACTTTGATTGGTGCCTATGCCATCAATACTTTTCCTAGGACTGCAATTCCTATATTACCTCATTTGTAATCATCTCTTTCTAAGCGGGCTACACTTTAAAATATCTAAATTTTTTTTAATAAAATTAGTCTGTTTATTATTCCTGCTCAAACTAAACATGAAAATTGATTAAAATTAAAATTTTCCTGCCTGTCTAGCCATATTCGAAGGCTTGTTCTTGTCATACGTTTCCCCTGAATCGTCGGCAGCAATCTTCATTATCGGTGCTGTACAGTTCTAATGTCTTCACCCGGTCGAATGAAAGTGCAAGTAATAGGCGAAGAGGCTGACCTACCTAGTATACATTCGTTGGTCCCTGCCGACTTCTGGTTGGTCTAGTTACTGATGAGACGAATCGCTGCTTTCTTAGAACCCGAAAACGATAATTCACGCTCATACAAGGCAGCGTGATCAATGAGATACCTAGGTAGACGAGTACCTAGATTAATCAGAAGATGGAATGCACTAACGAATGATAAGGATACATGGACTATTTCGACAGTTAAGAGTGCCGGCGAAGCATTTGAAAGAACAAGAAGATACGAACTATACAGTCTATAGCGTGGAATTTTAACCAATATGACGCCGGTCGAGAAAGCCGGTATGAGAAAGCTCATATTAATCAGCCTGATAAATATACTGCACATAATGTACTGCACATTAGTCTTGCAAAACGCTTCAAGTTCAAATTATCATTGTACGTAATGTGATCGAAACAGTCATTTGAAGTTATCTTTGAATTAGTCAGCTCCTTTAAGCAAGAAATAACCGCCAATTCTAGTCAGAGGTTAACCGGTTACAAGCGGATCGTATCGTGTAGTAACATGAGTGGAACGACCACGCGCCAGCAACAGACAACTTAAGTACGATTAAAGTAATAATAAATAATAATAACGACTATGCGCTGAATGACTTGGACAATGAGGAAGTCAGACGAACGAACGAATGAAGAGTAGATGTTGTTTGTCGCTAATTATGGCAGTGGGCAGTCCTCATGTCATGTTCTTGTTATTGGATGGCCTAGGCAAATGAAACCAAATTGCCGTATTATATAAGCAATAACACCTAACTATTGTAACGACCTAACTTGTGTAAGCTGGGTATTAAGTCGTATTGGCGAATTTACTGGCGTTGTACGCTATGTTTTCTGGTGGAAGTTTTTAATTGTATTGTTTACGATGTCGACAAAGTCGGGCAAATCCTGATGGCCGTATTAATTAATTAATTAATACCACCTAGTAACACACGAATTACAATTTACATTCTTCCAAATAGAGGAACAAGATATGTTAATCATAGTTGACGAACATGGCCTGAAAATACGGCATTGGAGAAAACCTATTTCATATATGGTACTGTAAACACTGACCACCTTTCCACCGCGACTAACTGGGCCTTCTTTCAGCTGAACTGCCTTAGATAACAAAGAATATCAGGTGCCATGCCCCTCTGTCCTGTGCATTGTCCTTCACCTGTCTATATCCCTGGCCATGTTTTACGACGCGTGTTTTTTAAGTTAGGTCTGTTTTGAAATAAGAAGAGGACATTATATGTATATTTACTTTATATATTAGACGATTAGACGACGTTATGCACACCTGGCAATTGAAACGTTCGGAGCATTTTATGATTGGTCACTCTGCAGTTGACACATTGTTGTTTGCTCATGACCAGGATATCCTGTCGAACTTGAAAAGCGGGTTGCAGATTGGGTCCAGTCTGCAAGACTTTCCGATTACAGATCTTCACATTCAAGATCAAGCTGATGGCTTTTCATGGAGCTGATCCCATACGAGCAAAAACTGTTGTAGGTACCGTTCTGAAGCAGGTCAGCAATTTGAATATCCGGGCTATAATGTGTTTTGTAAACAGTGATGTGTTGAATTAGCTACATAAGTTCAACAATATGTGTGGGGCCATCGGGAGAAATCTAAAATTAACGAGTAAAGAAACAAGCCTGAATTTCTACGTGGTGATGGCCCTTCCCAAACTTCTCCGTGGGTGTCAGAATTGGACTTTAACGAAATCCCAGGCCAGTCGTAATCAAGCGCCGAAATGAGATTTCGTAGGCATGTGGCAAGGTATACTCTGCTAGATCGTAGAAGAAATGCAGATATCTGGCAGGAACTGAATATTATCAATATTCTCGATAGGATTGCCCACTATCGGCTAAAGTGGTTGAAACATCTGAACCGAGTGGAAGAGTGCCGCATCTACAAACAATTATTGAATGATAAACCGAAGGGACGTCCGGGGAAGCGCTGGAGTAACTAAATCTGTCTTCCTACTTAGGACCGGAACACAACCATTTTTAAGTTTAATCCTTGTATTTTTTGATGACTTTAAAAGATGAAAATAAGTTATTAAAACTGAAGAAATCAACAGTATTCCTATATTTTCCACACAAACACCATTGACTTTTACGCATTTTTTCATATCGTTTCAACAGCTTCCTTGTTCGGTTGTCAAGAAGTATGCCGCTTATGTCTTGTACGAGTTGGTAATGTTGTTCTTCAGTCCCTTGTCATTTTGAACCATCGCAACCCCTAGCCTTTTTTAAAAAAATAATTAATACGTATGTGGTGACCACTTCTTGCGAAATTGAGTCAATAGGACGAGTGGCGAAAATTTCCCACCCAAATTTGTCTAAGAACTGAACAATTCGAGCTGCTCCAAAAACACGATCTCGCTGGAAAACAAGGCGCTTCCTTTGTTTTGAATAGAACGTCTAAGTATCGGCAGGGGTTTTCAGTATGTATCAGCGTTAATAGGCGTTCCACGATTTAATGTACCAATCAAGAAGATGGATTTCTTATCATTTGACCGCGATTTTTGAGTCAGAAGATGCTTGCCTTAAAATTGCTGCTTTCGTAGATGAGTGTCGCGATTCCATTGAACGTTGTTTCGACTCGATATTTCTGTAGGAAAACCAGGTTTCATCCGACAACTAGTCTGTGAATTTCAACAGCACTATTCCTCCACTGTTTTTTGCTAACAAAGAACGTACCACAGCACAAACTTGACAGTTGGTGGGATTGTCTAACGTACCGCTCATTCTAAACCGCTCATACACGACAAAAATCCCGCTATCTGATAGCGACAGAATAGCGGACAGCTGAGTATTACGTCATATGAGCGATTCCATTTTTTACCAGGTCGGTCGTAATTTCAGAACAGATCTTACTAAAATACCGCGCCTCATATAGTCCTATATATCATCCAGCTTTCCCATTCTCTTCCTTCCTCTGTCTCCCTTTTCAACAATAATTCCCTCAGTTATTGGCTCCGTATGTGCTCTATTAGCTTCGTCTTCCTCCTTTTATTCTCAGAATTATTTTACAGCCTTCATTAATTCTCCTTGACACCTCTTCATTAGTCGCTCTGCCTTTCCACCTGACTTTTAGCATCTTTCTCCATCCCAACATCTGAAAACGTTTCAAATATTTTATTTCTGTCTTGTTAATCTTCACCCCAAGTTTCTACACCATAGAGTAGTATGCTCCAGACGTAACGCTGTGCAAACCTATTTCTCAGAGTAAGTGAGAAATTTTTTTTTACAATCGGTAAATTTTTTTAAATTTGTCGAATGCCGCTTTTCAATTCGCGGCTCTGATTCTGATTTCTTCTATGCATCTTCCGTTAAGTCTTAGTAAGCTGTCAAAACATTTAAAAGTGTTAATCTGCTCCAATCGCTAACGATATTTTCTTTCCCATTAACGATGACGTAATATTCTTATTACTTTTGGTATGTCGGTGTTAATTCTTCTGCCGTAGTCCTCCTCCGGCTTACTTATTTTGTCTGACGTTCAATGAAACTGTCCTTTACTCGTTACCAGTACAGCCTGGTCATCTTCATACTTAATCTTTTTCATCATCTCACCACCTACCGACACATAATCTAATCATCGTCAACTATTTCGAGATCGTACTCAATCAGTTGGTATCCATGCAGATTAAACGGAGCTGCTGCGTACAAAATCACAGTCTTACACTTCTTCACAACTTAACATTTTCCATATCTCTGTGTTTTATGCGCACTTTTTATCCTGTATACAGTGCACTGATAAATCGATAATCCCTCCATTTCAGACCTGGTTTCCTTAAATCCGTTATTAGTTTATTCCGCTTCACTCTGACAGAGGGTTTTCTCGATCAATTAAACAGAAATACATCTGTTTGTTCGCTTCCAGCATTCTATCTGTCGACAGTCTCACACTGCACTCCTCTGACTTGTCTAACCCAAATTGTTTGCAGTCAAACGCTTCTTCTATCGTCTCCTCTTCACTGCTCAGTATTAATGATTTCGCTGCGCAAACTATAAGACTAAACGTCTCATAGTCGTTACAATACTTCACATTTTTCTTCTTTGAGGTGGGTGTCACATCATCTTAAAGAAATCATCAGGCCACTTTCCTGTTTCATATACCTCGTTTGCTCACTATTGCGTCTTCCCCTAAGACTTGTAGTACCTCTTCCACTGCAACGTTTCGGCCATCTTCTGCATGTCCTTCTGTTTGGGATCCTGTCCGTGGTCAGACCGTCTCTGGCGTAACGGAAACGGTCATTCAAAACAGCAACACGAAAAACAACAGTTCATGTTTCATTCGCCAAAGCCTCAGGACTAGCGCGCGCGCGCGCACACACACACACACACACACAACGCGCACTCAATTAAGTAGTATGTTAGATACATTTCTAATGATAAGAAAATATGTCTGTAAAATATTTGATACCTGCAAAGTATAGGCTCTTCGAAAAAGAATGTCCGCATTTCATTACCGTCCAGTTCCATAAATAATAAAAAATTGAATTATAAAAATGGCAACGTGTTCAAGAAGATTACATTTTTTTAAATAATGTGATCCAGTTGTAATTCTGCAAACGAAAAATAGCCATCGACCTCGTTCCAAGAACATTCAATCATGTCTCAGCTGTTTCCGTTCTTATAACAAGAGTAATCTGTTCTTTTAGGTGCACCAGACCACGAATATTTTTGCTTGCAAACAATATTCCTATCGTATGCTCATAAAAGTATCCTTTGGCTTAAGGTATCCTGGGCATTTTTGAGAGCAAAGGATAAGGCCTTTTCCGACCCAACCGTCCAGGAACTGGCCATAAAGAATATCGAGTACAAGAAGGCTGTAATACATACTGGTGTCATAGTAAAATTAACCTGGGTCCCGCTTTCTTCAGTCTGAGGAGAAACGTAGTCATAGAATGTCTACATAAATGTTGCTTGTAGCTGTTTTCTCAGGGAAGATGAAGAGCCTACGACTCTGCTGTGAAGTAAAGCACACCACATCTTCATTTCTGTAGAATTACGAATGTCCTCTTCCATTATATTTGCTCGTTCCCTTTTTTAGATGCTACAGTTATTACATTTGACACACTCATTGAGCTGGAAACAACACCCCGTGGAAAAAATTGTACATGATCGCTACATTTTAATGTCAAAACCAATCCAATATCCAACAAAGGTGGAGTGGGGAATTTTAAAACCTCAGTATTCTTTACTGAAGGCCCAGTTTATATAAACATCTAAACCCTTTTTTTTACTCCAATCTGGCAAATTTTTAAATGCGGGCACATCTGTTTCGATGACTCTGACTGCGTGCACGCATGCACACGTTGATAATACATCCGTTGTCATTATTGGCAACCAATATTGATTTTAATGTTATTTTGTTAAACTAGTAACATCCCCGAGCTGTAAAACTCGCTCAAAATTTTGAATGTGTATAAATTTTAATATTAGATAATTTTTCAGTATCAGAACAATTACAAAAGCCCCGATTACTCAACAAATTTGTTTAGTAAAATAGTGGAGATAATGTAGTGTAATTGTAAAGGAGATAATCGTATAAATGGCCTGAGCTAATGATTCCGAACTATTGCGTTGGTTTTATTAGTTGAATTTATAATCAAAGTGTCTAGATGACAAATAGCTTATTCCTAGTATTTAAGTTTATGTTTCCGTAGATATCTATAGGCCTCTGTATAATACTGTTAACAAGTGTAAATAACTGATAGTTTTTTCCAAACATAGCTTACAAACTTTATAAAGGCGGTCCCCATAATTTTCAAGGGTTGTTGAGAGATATTAATTTTATCAAATTATTAAAGATACGAAGTTTGTATATTGAATAAAATTCCTTACAATTTGATGCTGTACGTAGTCTTTTTCAATTTTCTTCATAATTTTCACTTACATTTTTGGCCTGCGGTGCCTCTAAAGTGAAAACTACAAAGTGGATAGAAAGTTATCGTGTAACACACACCAAACAGATAGACAGACAGACAAATGGCGAACGGTCGAATTAAACTGAGAACTCGTTCAGAAAGGTATAATGGAGCTCATAATAGAATTTTATGAAAAGAAGACCTGAAAATCACATTATGTCTAGTAATGGTAAAGTAAACAGATGTGCTACTATTTGCTTGAAAGGTAGTGTACCGGTGGAGCTACTGTATTTATGATGGCGAGCGAACGTAATTCTGTAAGATTTATCGTGCGTAGCCTGTTGCAGTACGCGAACAATGTGCAATTACAGTTTTACGACTGTTTACCGATAGTGGAAATAAAACAGAAACACGGGTAATACCGAAATATATTGAACTAAGAGCACACATATGCGAGCGCGCGTACGCGTGTAGCGTTGTATGCAACAACCAATATATACGGGGAAATACGTAGTCGTGTCTCTTGAATCTCTTGAAACACAACGTTATGTTGGTACCGGATTTACGTTGAGTCAATTCCTATAAAACGTGAGAAGGTTTATCGAACACCTACTGAAGCTAATTTACAAGATGTAACCTGTTGCTATGTCTGTACAGACATTTCTGTAATAAAAATAAAGTAAGGCCTAATATATTCCGATTTTCAGCCTCCAAATCTGAGAGAAAGTTATGTGACAGTCTTGAGTTACTACGGGCATAGCCATGGATGACCCGTCACTAATATTGTATTGTGACGAGTACGTGCGTCTCGTTGTGTCACGCAATGTAAGCCAATTTGTTAATAAGAACGGGTATGCTTCTCTGTCTCTCCTCTCTTTGATTGTGTTAATTTAATTCAATTTCGGAGATATCTGGAGTTGGGGAATATAGGAATCTAGTTAACTAATATTAACTTATCTCTCTAATTAAAATACCAATGTTAGTGTGACTGTAACTTAAATAATTAGTGTTTTATTTTATAATCTTGCTCAGCCCTAGTATACCTTGCAGAGAATTATGTAAATTTTGTATTTAATGCTCTTCTCTTTGGTGTCGGAGAATTCCGCAACTAGCGCTGTAGTTCCGGGACAACGAAACTTATAGGTTAATTCACTGTTTACGGTAACCAATTATTATACACTTAGTCAGTTACTTTTTATTCCCAACTCATTAAATAATACCCCAAATAATAAGATTTTGACATTATACAAGGTTTCTTTATTTATTCACTCCGTTAACATTAAATAGGATTAGTTCTAATTGGCATACAAAAGGCTATATGTTGCGTGAATCGATTATTGTTCGGTCCAATACTTTATTTTATATTCAGTTATATAATTTGTTTTTTATAATTAATTTAGTTCAGGGTGTGAAGGTTCTTGTAACTGTGGGGAAGATTAAAAATACATAGATAAGAATGCAAGATATTACAAATTTGAAGTGTTGTGTTGTTAAAATGATTTATACAATTATAATTTACCAGACTAGAACGAAGCAACTCGGGTAGGCAGTTGGTTGTTAACCTCGTCGCTCAGAATGGATATGATGTTCGATATTCCTTTCTTCGGTTCAATAAAGTGGAATCCTTGTCCTGGTTACCTCGGAAATACAGCTCCCTTGGTTTATTTACGGCCAGACTGGTGGTTGTTCTTCTCCAAATTCTGGATCCAAATACGTTCTTCTATCGTATGAAGTAACTAGTGATGTTCCATGTATTTAAAAGGTTAGGAGTTCCAATGTGTTGTGTAGTATTAGTTGTTACACAGTTGACTCTTTATATCGGATTAATATTTCATTAATTCTTTGTCTGATATTGGACAACCCAAGTACTTCCTTGTGTAAGTCAATTACTGATTATTATTATTAGATGATACCAATATACAATCTGGTTATGGGTTGTTGGCCTGATTAATCCAAATAATTATTTATATATCGTGATAGGTAATGGTATTGAAATAAATTATAATATTTTAGTTATATTAACCAATTTTTTTGGGTTTTTTATCTCATCACGTTCAGATCATAAAAACCAATAATTGAAATCAACAACTTCTATTCATTCCTGTTGTCCTTAGCAACACATTTATTTTTCTTCCTTTTCAATGTTTTGTATATAGTGATTATTTCATATATTTTTCTTCCATTCCTTATTAAAACTTCCATCATATCGGAATATAACTTTATCTATTTGTTTACTACTTTCTACATATATTCTGCTGGTTTTTTTATCTTAGTCTGTTTCTTTTATATTTATTATTTTTTCGATATCAAACGTTATCAATCGATATCATGGCATTATGGCATTATCATTATTTGTTTAAATTGAGTTGGTTTATTATATATTATTACTTATCAAATGTTTTTCCTAGCTCCTTGAACTGTATTCATTAATTATTATTAACTTCCGTACCTAACCTTTATGTTATGAATGGTTATATAGTGTTATTGGCTGTTAGGCCTTTTATTGTATATGGACCTACCTTTGATTATAACTGGTGAACAACTATAGCCTTTTTACATAAGTTCATACATATAATCAAACCTTAACTATTAACATTTACACAAATAATTATTCTTTTCATAACTAATAACAATTTTATCTTGATCTATGGATCACATATAATAAAATTGAGATCCATTAACACTAATTAACTGCTTTCCTACCCCCTTCTATAACAGTAATTGAATAATACATTTTGCTTCATTACTTTCCATTAATTCAACAAGTAATTTGCATAATATAACATAAACTTTAACATAACATTCATGGTAATAAAATAATATCATTTAATTCAGAATCCTTACTTACTATTGCGATAATGTAAATTATTGTCTCGCTTTTATCTAATTTCATTGTCATTTACTTTGACATTTTCTGTACTAGTTTCTTTCTTACAATTCTTATCAGTATAATATATTTATTTACGTTTCACTGAACATGGATTTCTTACTATTGTCTATTTTACAGGTTTGTTTTTTATTGTTATCTCTACCTTGCATCCTTATTCATTTTTATATATATAATTATAAATGTAGTTATTAGACCTTTGTATTATCATGGGAGTTAAATATTGATTTACTTATTATTTTGCTAATATTCTATTTATGTAACATTGAGGACTGCATTTCTGTTGCGTTACAATATACATCCGACAATTCAGCGAAAACAAAACGCGTCATTAACAACCATATCATTATTATCCCGCACATACTACAAAACCACCATTTCTGAAAACGTAGCTTATTGAGTGTTTGTTATCTCTTAAGATTGGATAAAGTAAACGATGCTTTACTTTACCGTTCTGAAAGCAATGGAACGTCAATTGGGAGGGCAGTTCCTCTAAGGCCGGAGTTTTTTTTGTTTTTTGGAATTGTATATTTACGTACCTACATGAATTGGAGATTTATACAACGTAATATACCGAGACATCTACGTAGTTTAGAAACAGTATCATACAAGAGATTATACGAGATTTAGAATCATTATTCTTTGTTTTTTTTCTGTGCAAACATCCCGAAATGAAGCAATTTAAACGCTAACCAAGTGCGTGTTAGGATTTCCGATGTGTTGTATGTTATGGTTTGGAAAAACAAATAACGGTGTTATCAAGAAAACAGTTTTTCGATATAAAAGTCAAGGACAGGAACGATATTGTTTACACGGAACAGGTTAATTGATTTCAAAAGATGTTTTCCTGAATCAGGGCGTTGACTTGATATTTAAGGAAACAAACAAATATCACGAAGTGGTAAATAATGCTTTATCGTTAAACGAGGGAAACCTGTGACCCGTAAGTAGGAAATAAATTGTTTCTTCTCGTGCGTTGCAAAATATTTTTCAGATTCGTAGCGAAATCGTAACACTGCCAATTTTTACATGCGCCCCCGCGCGCGTGCACTTACGCACGCATGGGCACTCGCCGGATTATACTGAATCAGTAGTGAATATTGCACGCTGAATCATTCACACTCCCAAGTAAAATTTTTTTAAGCATTAACACGCCTTGGGGTTTGAACAGTGCCAAATACCTCAAACTAGCTGCCCCAAATTTCTATCAGACGCGCTATTATTTGGCAGCCGTTGTGACGGTTTCTTAGGAAATGCTGCACATTTAACAGACGGTTAGACAGCTGTTAACGGGGTAAATAAACGAGACGAGTCGGTTGCCAAACAACCTCACATCCTACAGGAAAGTTGCGACGAAATTTCTATTGAAGGTTATTACGTAAGTATACTGTTTTAGCACTGTCGAAAATTGGTGTAGCGTAGTTAAGTCTTCGCGATAGTAACACAGTACTCATCATATTTACGGATTGATGGTACGGTTTGTTTATCTGCTTTATGAGGGGGGGAGGACTGGCGTCGGCGGAAACGACGTGTTTCTAACTTCCGCCCTAATTTTCTCCCAATGACGTGTTTCGAGACAAAGAGCAATGCTCCTTGTGGTTTACGTTGTGCGCTGCTGTTGGGAAGATTTTGCAGGCATATCTTCTTGATTCCAGCGTTCGGATAGGGTCCGACGAGTACCAAATGAAAACTGTGCTGATCAATAGGCTGGGACTGATCTCGCCAATACAAGTATTCGCTAGGCGGCAAAGGCTTGGGTCTTTATGTCATGGCCGCCTCTGTTGGCGATTCAGGCGGCATTTGCAGTTACAGTTGGCAGACACCTGTGGCTAGCTCATTCCTAGCGAGGCAGAGAGCTTCCATGCGGGTGACGATGGTTAACAGCAGCAAGAAATGTGTCCAGACATGCGAGAGAATGGGTGTCTCTGAGGAAAGAAGAGGTTTCTGTGTTTTGGTTGTAAAGCTCCGGGGGGGGGGGGGGCTAAACAGAAGTATTGTACGAGATGCATAACTTATGGCGGGTAATATAAGCAGACTGCTATACAGGTCTTGACGTTTATTTATGGTCATGAAGAGATAGGAGGAAGAGACATTTACACTTAAAGTGATTTTATCGCTAGGTGTACCTAAAATCTTTGCGCTGCGCCGGCCGTATTGCGATTTACTTTGCTGGTTCATTCATGTACTTTGCATCTCACAAGTATTCGTTGCATTTTTATTTGTCATATATTTTCTAAAAGCAGTTTCTTTATGTCTCCTTTTATTTTTGACAAAATTATCTTGTCTCGTATTTGCGTCTGACGCGAAAGATTTCATGTTGTGTTTCACCGTTAACGATTTCTGAACAACGTAGGTACATCATTCGAACACGAAACGTGTCTGCTCTGTGTAACGAAAACAATTAAGTTTAAATTGGACCATAAATTGTGTGTGCAAGTAGAACAAGGGTAATACAAAGTGGATCAAAGGATGTCAACCCTGTTACTACATACGGTAGTTTTATGACGCTGTGGAACACTTAATTATTAAACAAATACTGAACCCATTTTTCTCCTTGCTGAGGCAACATGGTGAAACAAGACCGTTACTCACTATGAGTAATTACCTGTCTACCGTAATAATAATCTTACCTGCTGATATTTACAAGCAAAGAAATTATGTTTTACAGATTGACAACTGTGTTGCAAACGATTGTTGTGTTTGAATGGTACTAACTTCAAGTGCTAATAAAATGTTCGAGTGTTGTGTAGATTTTAAAAGAACCATTAAAATCATTTATACTTTAATCTAATTAATCTTTCCATATATAACCTTCTCTTATTTTTCTGTTTCTTTTGGTGCATTACTTCTTTTATCACATTGAATATTCAATGGAATATTCAATTTAGTTCACACCTTAGTTTCAATGTATTAATTATTATTTTTAATTTCTAATATTTCCTGATTTATTCACTGTAATTTTTACTGTCTATTTCTATCTATGCTAGATACTATTTTTGTCTTATCTAATTCTCTTTCCCTATCTCTGTCTTTCGCACTTTTTCCTACTATTTCCTCTCTTCATTATTTATTATATTTTGTCTAAGGTAGAGTTGCTTCGCTTTCCTTCTCCTCCGTTTGTGTAACACCGAGTGAATATATTGGTTCTTGTGAATACTGTAATATGCCGTTTCTAATGATTTGCTTCTACTAGACTCTGGAGCACATACGAAGGCAGGAGCGTGCGTACGAAAGTCTCAGCGACTTGTCAGTCTATGGCGCCAGACAGTCGTTTCTCTTACACGAGTATACTTCATAATGCGTTTGTGGTAGGCTATACGTCGACTCTTGAATTGTTCTGTCTCCCTCTACGCCGTGCGTCCTCACTCATCCATTCTCGCGTGTGCTCCCGAGTTTAGCAGGAGAGAGATTTCATACTAACTTTGGCTAAAAAGAGATTTTGGTCTCAGGGAACGAAGCTGAACGAAGTTTGGGAGTAGCGGTAGAGACGGAACATGAGGATGAAGTGCACGAAAGGGTAATTTGTGACTCACGGGTGTATTACAAAACGTTGTACGAAGAAAGAGATAAGTAATAAGACGAAAGTGACAGAGTACAAAATATTTTCAGGAAAATGTTAATTTTCAGGAGTTGTATTGTATGTAATCAAAAGTAAATTACAAGCGACAGAGACGAAGCTTCAAACAAGTATCAGTGGAAGAGATAGAATACGAAATATATAATAAGTGGAGATGAAGGAATATAATTGGAAACTGGAACTAAAGTGCTTATTGAACGCATGAAGTAAGTAAACCTGTGAAATTTGTTTGGAAGCGAGAACAAGGTAAAGATCGGCGAAAACATGGAATGACGAGAAACCGTAACATCGTTTCTACGAGAAGAGTTGACACATGCGCCAGGGCTAGAGGATTGGCAAAAAATTAGGAGAGCGAATCAGAATTACAGCTTACACTTTAAGGTAGGCAAGGCTATGGCGATGTGCAAGTCTGAGGGAAATTTGCGCCATTATGGATGAAACAACAGTTCATGTTGACATTTACCGCAGGCTACTGTACACGATTAGCTAGTATAGTGGCTTGTTTTGCAAACAAAATACACACACACTATACTCACTGAAGCACATATTCACAAGAGGGATTACTTGGTCCTCCTCTACGGATGGAAAATGATTGACTTCACTAGGGCTTAAGTAAAATTATCTTTTAATGTTTTACTGTTTATGAATGTGTGCTATAGTTACTTTGTAATCGATTAAACAGTTTATAATTGCGTTTTTGCCAAAAATAGGCCATTTTTGTTATCTGATCCGAAATCACTCTTAGGCCATTTTTTGTTAACCGGAGACGAACAGAGAGAACGTGATTTCATGTTATTTTGAATGTTCATCACTTCTTTCACAGCACTTAACAATTATTATTTAAGGCACTTTCACTTGTGAAAAATTTACTTATTGTTATTTCCTCAAACGTCGTTTCGGAGTGGTGTTCTCCTTCCTCATGGTAATCTCTAACGGTTTTTTTACGTGACTGGTTGTGTGTGGGGGTGTGGATATGGAAGGGAGTTGGCGGGGGATTCTGAATTGTATGCTTTGTTTATTATTGTGTCGAATAGTGTGTTGGATTTAAATTGTAAATGATCATTGAGTATGTTGTTTGGTTGTGTTTTGTTGTGTTTGTATATTTCATATTGTTCTGCGGTGTTGAGTTTGCGACTTTTGGGTATGTAGTGTAAAATTTTAAGATTGTTTTTTATATTGGTGTAACTGTGGTTTTCTGTCTGGATGTGTGTGGCAAATGTGGATTGTATGTTGTTATTGGATAATGCTTTTGTGTGTTCAGAAAATCTGGAGGAAAAAGATCTTCCTGTCTGGCCAATATAGAATTTATTGCAATCGTTACAGTTTAATTTATATACGCCTGTTTTGTTGTATATGTCTATGTCTCTGTTTGTGCCGTTAATGTGTCTCTTGATGGTATTGTTAGTTCTGTATGCTATTTTGTAATTGTGTTTTCTGAATGTGTTGGCAATTTTGTGTGTGTTAGAGTTGTAGTATGTGAGTATGATGTATTTATTTTGTTGTGTGTTGTTTGTATTTGTGTTGTTTTGTTGTTTTTGTATAGAGGGATTACTTGCTCCCCCTCTACGGATGGAAAATGATTGACTTCACTAGGGTTTACGTAAAATTATCTTTTAATGTTACCAACGCCTTGACGCGTTCCGCATTTAAACATCACTGAGGAAGGAGAACACCACTCCGAAACGATGTTTGAGGAAATAACAATAAGTAAGTTTTTAACAAGTGAAAGTGATTTCATGTTTATTTCTTCGTAGCTGTCCTTACAGTCTGCCTGTGAAATTAAATATACAGGCCGATGGGAGGGTAAACAATAGGGTTTTATAAATTTTAATAACAACTAAAGAGGCAGTCAGAAGCGTAGGAAGAGGTACTCAATTTCTGACTATGCTCTCCTTACTGTGGTGAAATTCAACGACGATAAGGTAAAAAACAAGTGCAACAAATAAACCGTGGCAAATAAAATTTTGTTTTGCAACAACCAGTGCAAATAGAAGTAGCATTTTAACACCAACACCACCACCACCAACAACAACAACAACAATAATAATAATAAACAACAACAGTAGTAATAGTAGTTTTTTATTGGAGGAGAATAATACGTTACGTTCACTATCGCGGTCGGAGACAAATTCGGTACGACCTCGAGATACGGAGTGTTTCTCTTCTCTTTGCCGCCGCCATTCTTCTCCTGCTTGAGTGCGTCGGTTAAGACCTCAGAAGGTGGAATGTATGACAGACATAAGTAGTTTTCATTTGGTACACATTAGGATTCCAATATTTGCTGTGAGTCTGCTGAGCGCAGAAGCGACTCCTTCTGCCTTCTCAGATTTGGAAGTGATCTCAGTTTCCAAAAAATCAGTTTGTTGTCCGATCTGACTCCCAAGTGTTTCACTGCCTCTTTTGTGAGAATTGTCTCTGTGGTTACCTACACATCTATAGTTGTGGATATTATTTTCTTCGTCATTAAGACTATGTATGTCTTTTCTGTGATTGGGCGAATCCGTGTACCTCCATCCAGGGACACACACGTCTCATTATTCGGTTCAATGTCCTCTGGGATGCCCGACGTCTTTAGCAAACGATGACTGGTGACGATGTAGTTGTCTGCACTCACACTAGAATGTGATACGCTGTATCTTCATGACACTACTGATCCTGTGTGAAGGCTAAACAGAATGAAGCCATTTGACTTAGTGTAATGTATCAAGTGACAGGCATCACAAGAAGAAAGTGATTAGTTTTTAGAGGAGTGCAACATAGGACACTCATTTTGCTCCTTGTGATTATTTATGAGATGTAAATTGATAAATGGGCTTGGCCCAGTCTCAGTAAAATAAATAGAAGTAAAATTCGTGACAGACGTGAAACACTCTTTCGTGGCAAATGTATTCGTTCTTGTTTTCTTCATTTACACATGGCCCTTTACACATTTATTAAATTTTATCATCTTTTTTTCTTACGCGTTCAATCAGTCTTTTCTTGTCCGTCTCTCACTTATATATACGCATTATTGATATCTACATTAAAACTACTAAGCGATGGGCGATCGCTTCGGTCGACTCCATCGTACTATTTTTACTTTCGACGTTTCGATCCCCAGAATCTCAGGAGCTGTGAGTGACGGTTGAAAGACCCTACTAGAAATGTTAGATCTTTCAACCGCCACTCAAAGCTTCTGAGGACGGTCCCAGATTCTGGAGATCGAAACTCAAGTGTAAAAAATATTACGATGTACGAGTAGAGGGTTTACCTGATTATTGATACCTTTGTTTCTTTATTTCTGCTTGAAAGAAGAAGACAGAAGAGAAGGGAGGAAGAAAATTAAAAAAAGAATGGAACCATAAAAACTTTGAGGTTTATGAAGAGAGAAGGAGAGAGAGAGAGAGAGAGAGAGAGAGAGAGAGAGAGAGAGAGAGAGAATCCAAAGGGAGACAATAATTGTTTTGGAAACTTTTAGTTCAAGGGTCGAGTACAAAGTGGAACACAGTATTGTATTAACAATGTTGCTCATACCGAGTTCCGGTTTTCTACCAAGTGTCGGCCACTTGACACTGCCGGATGGGATGGGAAACGTTATGTTTCTCGCGAATGTCTTACCCTGCGACTCCACACTCTGTACACATAACTTACTACTGTTTGCACCCATGTTGATACAGTTTTATTTAATTAACAATGTAAAGAGGTTAAAACCAGCGGGAAACAGGTCAATCGTTTCGCTTGGATTTGTGTAACCTAGATTTATATGTAAAGAGGATTCACTACTCACGATGCACTGATTGCAACCATTATTTTGTTATTCATGATTCGCAATTGGCTTGTGTAAATACGCGCGTGTTTTGCAGGGTATTTTAAAGTTTCTGACTAGTTACAGTGTAACTGGGTCTCCATACTTCGCGTACGCGAGACCTCCATAGTTTTATAATGTTTATAATTTTTTATAGACGCATCACATAAAAAATGCGTATGAAGAAATAAAAGTCGAGATGAAAGGTGAACGGAAAACAATGACAATACACTGAACACCTAATCTAGAAGCAAAGGTGAAAATTGACAGAAATGGCAAAAGAAGCCAGTTAACTCTTTTGTCTGTGGAATGACAATAAAGAGTCACAGGCTGACGCTATGATGTCATAAAGTCAAATTGTAAACACGAAAATTTATAGAAATTAAATTAATAAAGTTCTGTTATGTTCTCTTATAGTCGTTCGATTCAGTGGTTACTTTGAGACGAGAGCTTGTTTTAATTTACTGTTATTGAAGTTAGTTTATGAGCCGAATGATGGGCAGTGTATGCGCGTCTGTGTTTAGCGAATAGTAAGTTCATATAAGGATACGGACGACTTAAAAATCGTATAAGCGTTAAGACGGTGAAACTTGAAGAAGTAATAATTGAGTTAAGGGATAAAAGCGCGTGTGGATACGATCTATATTTTGTGAGGTGTGCCATTTGTTTCCGACCCAATGGAAACCAGAATCTAACCTTAGAAAGTAAAACACTATCTGCCCTTAAAGATGGTGAAAATTTTACTCTAGAACTATGCCGCGAGGAGAACGCCGTGAGTTACTGTACTTCCTTGATTCAATTTCAGCACAAAGCAATATCGCCAGTACTGAAGTTTCTGCCATTTAGTGATTCTCCAACTGGGTACATTGTGCAAGTTGTGGGTCTAGTTTTTGGCAAGACTGGACAACAGCTCTTTCGGCTGTAAACGGCTAAGGCGTAACTTACGAGTTGGAGGATTGTAAGGTCTAAAGAGGATTGTGATTGGCACTGTCTGTTCATTAGCCTGGCATTGGCCGAAAGTTTAGTAGTCCTTCAACAGGAATGGTAACTGGGGCCCCTACTAAGATCAGATTTTGTCTTGTCAATTGTGTTAGTTGTATTGTGGACCAAGGTAGGAAGGGGTCTGAATATCTTTCACGGCGTGTGGGGACTATTTGACTATATATTGGTAGCACCGGGCGTTTCCATCCCTGTAGCTATTTACGTCGAACGAGGGAATTATATTTTCTCCCAGGGTTCGGCATATAGGCCTATATTATTCCCTCCTAATAGTTATCCGAGCCTGCAAAAAATATTGAAGAGGAGAGGTCGTTCTGAACCGACATTTCATTTAATCGGGAGAATGACACCTTAGGTGTAGAAGTGGACAGGTCATACCAGGCGATATAATAGTTTAATAGGTATAGAGTCGTGATACGAAGCTTCTGCATTTCAAGGACCTCCGAATAAAAGAAAATTAAATGAAAATAAAAAGAAATCGAGTTATGTGTAGCCGAGCCATCAGACTACACGAATACGTAGGTTTTCAGAGTTGGGTACATGGTACGCATAAGTACCTTAATCAAAAAAGGGATTATTAGGGACTTTTTATCGTAGTTTACAAAATATGAAGTTAATGTGTGTAGACAGTAGACAGTATAAACTTCTGTCTCTGTTTTTGTCTCTCTCTCACTCTCTCTCTCTCTCCCTCTCATACACACACACACGAGCGCGTGCGCACACAATGTTCATCCCTGTTGTTTCTGTATTTAATATTCAGTTTCTGCTTTGTCATGGTTCCGTGTTTTATTACCGTGCCAATCTAATTAAGAGGTAAAAACACGAACATCTGTGCAAGCAGTAAACAACTTATCCGTGTTACGAGCGTTTCTCTTCTCACAGTAACAGATCCAAATCATAAAACAAATTATATTCCGCACGCTGGTGTGGGTATATGCGTGTTACTTGTTTAGCTATAAGTTCGCGCGTTAGCACTTGTTTAAAGAGGCGTTTTACATTTAGCACAGTGTAACGTAACTTGCACAGAACATCGCGTTTGTTATTATTGCGTGGATTAGGCTTGGTAATACCTGTCCTGAGTGACACAGGAGCATAGTAGGTACTGCTCGAACCTACATACCTAGCACCTACAATCCTACATAGATAGCACGGTGTAGTATACGTTAATATACGACGTATGATAAAGAAATAACGAGAATTTTCATTTTTTAATAAAATTGTTTCTTTATTCTTCAAAATTAATATAGCTCCCTTCAAAGTAGCCCCAATAAGACACAATGCACTTATGCCAACATTTTCTCAGTGCGTTAAACATTTTTTTGAATTTTTCGTCTTCAGTTCACTCAGCGATCTTACCTTTATCTCCTATGTATTTGAAGAACGTTGTCACTTCGTTGTGCTCTTCATTTTTGGGAACAAGAAAAAGTCACGTGGGACCAAATCCTGTGAATAAGGGAGTTGCGCCATTACAACAGTGTTACTTTTGCCAAAAATCTACGTGTAAAATTCAAGAATTTTTTGCCCACAGTTCTGTTCGTTGTTTCGGATTGCCTCTCGCAACCGACGCAAGATTTCAAGGTAATACTCTTTATTGACAGTACGGCATAACGGTTAGAATTCGTAGTAGACTATGCCATTATAATAAAAGAAAACATGAAAAACATGTTTGAATTGGTATCCAAGTCACTTATTGACAAAATCTGTATAATATTTACCGTATTTTAACCGTCGTGTGACTTCGTGTTGCGTTAGAGTGGTTTACGAGTTTCGAAACATATGTTCCGTCTTCAGAAATAAAAAATCACTCAAAGTGAAGTCGTTAAATATTAAAATTGCGAATATTGAAAACAATTGTGCACATAACCGCGTTACATGAGTGCGCACTCGTGTCGGAGCTATCGGACAATGTCTGTTAATAGTTATTGTGTAAACAGGTTTATTGCGGTATCGTAGAGCGGGTTTGATTTGAAATTTAAATGATCGTTTAGCAGGAAGTCACGACTGTGTACGTCGTTGTACGCTCTATACATCTCGAATTCTTCTAAGGCGTTCATGTAAGTGCCTTTATTACAAAAATATATGGGTTTCAAGTTGGAATTAAAGCTCGTATATTTATGGTCTTCATTTATCAAGTGACGTGCGTAGTTCGTTTTTATGTTAGATAGTGTTGTCTAACCCTTCAAATTGTGCTTTGGTGTGTGTTCAATGAAACGTTTTTGGAAACACCTTCCCGTTTGGCCGATGTAAAACATTCACAATCGTCGCATGATAATTTAAAAACTCCCGTTTTCTTTTCTAAGGGCATTGGTATTTTATTACGGAGTATTTTCATAAGATTATTGTTGGTTTTAAATATTACGGTTGTATTGTTATTATTTAACACACTAGTTAAAATTCTTGGCATTATGTTGGTGTACGTCGTTGAAATAAAAATGGTATTTGTGTCTTTTTCTATAAGAGGTTTAGATAGTTTGTACTTATGTTTTCTGAGGAGGTTGTCGATCAAAGAAATATTATAGCCATTGGCTTGAGCTATGTATTTTATTGTGTTTAGTTCGTCATTAAAATCCTCGTCGTCAAGAGGTACTGTTAAAAGTCTGTGTAAAGCAATTAAAGGCTGTCATTTTTTGCGAAAAGGGGTGATGTGAGTCGACAGGTATGGTTACATCGGTGGTGTTTGGTTTGCTATAGATATTGAATTTCAGTTTATCAATGTGTTTAGTAACTATTAAGTCTAAAATGTTTAATTTATTATTTGTTTCAGTCTCAAGAGTGAACTGAATGTTTTTATTTATATTATTCATCAAGTTTTTAAAATTTTCAATCTGTCGCAAAGTACCTTTGTATATTATAAATGTGTCATCAACATAACGTGCATAAAATATGATGTTATTTTTGTAAATGTTGTTAGAAAACATAATTCAAATTGTTAGAAACATAGAAATTCAAATTAATGGCAGCTGCTGTCCAGACTCACATCACCCCTTTTCGCAAAAAATGGCAGCCTTTAATTGCTTTATACACAGACTTTTAACAGTACTTCTTGACGATGAGGATTTTAATGACGAACTAAACACAATGCCGACGTAAAGGAACAGTGCCGTATCTATAATTTGACCTTGGGGGTGGTCCGGGGTCGGGTCGGCTTTATAAAAAAAAACAAGTTAAGACTAATCAATATTACTATCTTTCAAGTGACTGATATCAATCTTATTAAAGTAAATGGTAATAACACAATAACAATGCGCTTTATTGAAACATTGTTTACAATCTTCTTATTGACTAAATTGATTTTCGTATATTTCATATTTGAAAGGTATATGCTAATGCTGTGTATTAAGTCTATTTTGTATATTTAAAAAAGAGTTACTACTCTATTAGTGTATATCACTGAAAAAAATTAATAAAACACCCTAAAAATTAAGAGATTAACGAAATTCGTCAATTTTTTTACCCTCTGCGGGACGGTCCGGTCCCGTTTGTTCCCCCGCAAATACGCCCCTGTAAAGGAATGAGTACGGATGCGAAGTTTTGCGAAAATGAGTTGATTCATTCAAAAGTTATCATGGGACATAACCCATACAGATAGGTAAATGCAAGAAAGTATAGTGAGAACTTCCTTCATTCGTTCAATTACACGACACAGACACATACATGCATACATTCATACAAACATGCAAAAGCGTTTATGAAGCGTTTTTTCACTTGTTTTTATCACTCATTTTTTTTTAGAATGTTGTTAATTGAGTATTGTTTGATTGGTGCTGTTAGTCATTTTTTGGACATGCTCAGACGCAACAACAGGGTTGTGATCGCACGAAGTGATCAGTCAAGGGGGTCATAGATATCTGATGACGAGACACACTCCTGAGTTGAAACGTAGAGAATGGAACTTGGAAAATAAGAGTGCTGTTAGTCGATATGTTACAAAATATATATACATAAAAAGTATATATGTTTTACATGATTCAGTATGGAACAAAGAACACATTAACATGTATTCGAAGGCTAACATTTTACAGTATAGGCCTACGACATGTATATTATACTATGGAGGTTACATTTTTCAATTATATTTTTTAATTGTTTCTCGTTATCACAGTGGGATTTTGATGACGTTTCTGCAGGGGGACTATCCTCTTTTTGTATCAGAGTCATAACTGAAGAAATTAATCATTTTTTGTAATTATTTTTTATTTAGTTATGAGTGCTAATTGTTTTTGTTTAGTCCTTTTATAGAAGCAAACACTGAAGAAACTAATAGACACCTTGAAACCTGCAGATTAAAAAACTCTGTCTAAACAGGTGAGTGTATACTAAGAATATTGCAATCATGGTGTTTTCCTTTTCTGTAGCAGTTACCCGTTTTGTGCTCCTGTGGTAAACCATATTTTCATCTTCTCCGGGTTGAAGCTGTACAGCGTCTTCCCATTATAGATATTTCTCCGTTTTCACTGTTATACATTCTAGTTATGGTAACATACGAGTTCCGTTATACTTTTTGCCTTCTCTCCAGAATCGGCTGCACTATCGTCCTAGGCAAGGGAAACTGCGAGATGTGGAAGTGCCTCCATGCTCGAACAGTTCGTCTCACTGTTGCGAGCGACCGACGTTTCATGGGGGCTGCGTCTACCGCCTACGCCAGTACGGTTCTAAGCTACTATGCCTGGCGTGTAATCAGGCCGGACCAGTCAACGAAATCCTCTCCCATACGCCATATGTCCTTGTGCCGAGAACGAACGACCACGTTGCTCCGGATGAACCTGGCATTTATCGGGTTACGACCCGCACAACTTTTGTCTGACTATTTGTTCGTTTACTAATAAATTCTATTAATAAACATTATATTGCATTACATCGTATAGTTACACAGTGCATAGTGTAAATACGACAGATACATAAAGTAATACGTCTGTTGTAAAGTAAAGGTATAATGTACAATATATATATATATATATATATATATATATATATATATATATATATATATATATATATATATATATATAGACCTAATATTAAATTACGATTATATACGATATATTGTAATATAGTGCTTATTTAAAAGTTTATATGTAATATAATGTAAACCATAACTAAAATTCTTCTGTGACAAGTACTAGAAATAATTTGAATATTTTTAATGCGTTTACGTTTTATCGTCTGCATATTTTCATCTCAGTTGTCTACTACATGCCCGTGAAATAGAAATTTCATTATGAAGCTTATAGAAAATTTATGCCCGTGTAAAATTATTTTTGTGGCCTTCTTCCCGGCATATTTATCGTAATAGGGTGAAATAAAGTTTTGTATTCAAGTTTTTGTTTCATATCTTTATTTTGTCCGTGCAAAATCGTTAAGATGTTACGAAACCTTTTTGATTTTGATTTTCTTTTCTTTTTTTTTTAAGATTTATTTTACTTATGAATTTCAAAATCTCGAAGCTCACAGACAAGGATATTTCATTTTTACTTTATAGAAGTAAATATTAGCCTCACCGTATAAATAAATTATTTATAAACTGTTTATAAATGTATATGTAGTTTCGGTAGCAAGTAGAGTTGTACGAACTATCTGAACGGCTTGCCACGAAACACGCAGACCGAACGAATTAAACAAATTTGATGAGTTTAAAATAAGCATGACGCGCGCGCGAACGGAGTGATATACTTCACAAGTGTGTGTGTATGATTCACAAAAGCAGCCGGCAATCGTTATCTAACACTCTAGAATATTTCGTCACTGCTCGTAGAAAGAGTTCTGAGAATCTCAATTAAGTTGTACCCATTCACACTCTATTGAGGACATGACGGCAGCCTAGTTTTCTCGAATGATTCATTGTTTTCACGTTTAACGTAATCTGTGAGATACCTGTTACAAACATAATGTAGCGGTTCCTTGCTCCCGGTAGAATTAAACAGTGCTGTTTTATTTCTTATAACTGAAGATGATGCCATACACACAATATATTTAGCCCAAGCTTTCAAAACGGTTACTTATTGTACAAAACGGTGCAATACGCTAGCCATTTTCCTATGCTGTGTTTCTCAACCTTGTTTTATTTCGATTGATGCCCCCTTTATGGATTAAACTTGTCTTCTATCTGTACCAGTAGACAAGACAATGCTGTAGTAGACTGTTTCTCAAGTGCTACTACGTACAGGGCTTTTTGTTTTAAGTAAACGGGAAACAAACTGGCGAATCTTCTCGTTTGGAATAAATAACAGCATAAAATAAAGAGCGTATGCCAAATACTCAGTAGGCTACGTAATAATAGATTATTCGCACTAAGGTTTATCTGCGAATATACACAAGCGTAATTGTAAACGCGAACGTAACTTATAGGCATAATTTAAACGGGTAATCACGTTGAACGGGAGAAGTGAGTTCTCAGTTGTAACTGGACCATATGGCGTTTGTCTGTCTGCCTACTTGTTCTTCTATCTATTTGGAGTGTGTATCATGATTATATTTGAAAGTATCAACCGATTTAAGTAAAATTTTGGCATACATGTTCTTATTAACCCCCTCCCCAAATAGGGTGACGAGACGCAAAAACGTGAGGAGGTGAAAATTGTGAAAAAATCACAAAATTCTCTGAGAAGTGCCAGGTTAAAGGGGGTTTTAATAACAATCTGAATATACTGTTCATTTTCGAAATTTGAAAATTTTGGGATATCAAGACCCAAAATATAATTTATATTCAAATGTAGAGTATATAAAGAACTTTTTGTTAACCTTAGGGACACCACGGTTAAAAAATGGAACTCAGAATTATAAGAAAATTGTAAAACTCTAGTGGGGGATCAAGTTATGAGAAATTTTTTAAAAATTCACGCTCGGTATTTGACAGAATTAATATCTCTCAATATTCACTGAAAATTTTGGATCACCTTCAAAAAGTCTGTAAACTGTGTTCACAAAGAACTTTATTTATTATTAACAGTAATGTATATATCGCGTATTTGTGAAAGTTTTAGATACAGGCGTATAGATATCTATAAAAACATACGTCAATTTGAAATCTAAAGCTCAATTAGTTATCATTTAGGCATTATTTAATGAAGAAAGTTGTGTTAGTGGTTATAATCACAAACAGAATTATCACTGTTGCACACCACTATAGAAAAATTATTTAGATTAGCGCTTTCAAGCTTCTCAGCTCATCGTCAGATCGGAATTAACAAGAAGAGAGTAAAACCAAACCCTACACCCCCACCCCCTGTCCACACACAATAAGCTATAACTCAAATGTCCCTTCCCAACCTCCGAGCCCTGTCACTCCCGTCTGTACAGTTACATATTTTTCTAGCACATTCCTTGCGTTTATGTGTTATGTGTGTGTGTGTGTGTGTGTGTGTGTGTGTGTGTGTGTGTGTGTGTGTGTGCATTCTGTTTAATCCTAACGTTGTACCACATTCTTTTCTTTCTGACACTTTTACTACTTTTCTCTTAAGTCAGCTCCTTTCTTGTGTCTTTTCATCAGCATGTGATTGTTTTCATCCGTAATACGTTTTGTTGTCTTTTCTGTTTTCAAGTCAGTACATTGCAAGCAGCTTTTTGTATTCACAACGAGACCAAAGGCTATAACATTAACTGACTCGTCAAATCCCTATAACGATCAAAAATTGTAATTCCATAATTTTATGATCGAGAAGTGCGTTTGCACAGGTCAAGCCACCAACCCAAGCCAGAGTAATAAATAAGGACAATTTAACAACACGTCAACCCGACCCCAGCTACAAGACAATGAGAGAACGCCTGACATAACACAACAAAAGAAGATAGGGTCGACTGTGACAGACCAAGCTCAACTCAGATTTACAACACCACAACAAACTGAACAAAAGCAGAGTCTAGTGGCACGGATACGCAGAAATTGAAGCGAGCACATGCTGTAGGGTTAATTCGGAGCGTGCGAGCCTTAAGAAAAGGGTACTCACTCACAAAGGAATTAGAAAGGTTTTATCCAGTGTGAAGACAAAGCAACGTACAACAGATGAATACAGTCAAGGGTGTCGCACAGCGTGAAAACAAAGTTAGGATGATAACTGATATTTATGACGAGAGACCGTAGAGGAACCTTGGGGTGACGACGAGCAAGAAGCTGTTAATTGGAAGAAAAAAGACGAAGGGAAGTCAAACAATGAACGAGGCGATACGTATTGTTAGTAAAGAGCATAACAGCAGACCTTGGGAACTCACAAGAACAAAGGTTTGACAGACAGGCGAGCAATTACTCTACATTCTAAGAAGTAGTGCGAAGCCCTTTCGCCGTGTATTTTGGGGATGTTCGATAGCCAACCAGAGTCTAGCATCTTCCAAAGAAGCGAGTGGAGAGGACTGTCGTCATGGTGACAACCAGAACAGCGAATCAGGGTGTGGAGAACCATAAGTCTTCATAGTGGAAGGAAATATCGAACCTATCGAGGACGACCAGAGGCGTGTACGACAGAAAGTTGCATTATGGTAGAAGACGTTTAATAAAAACTGTTTACGAGGTACGCGTGCTCTCAGTTGTTGTAAGAAATCGCTCAGTAGTTATTAAAAGTTTCTCAGTTACTCAGTTATTCAAAAGTCAGTTACGCAGTTTTCTCGGTTACTTAATAGTTCTCAGACAGTCATGTAGTTTTTCAATCAGTCAATCGGCATTACTCAGTTACCAGTTGTTCAAAACTAGTTTACAGAAGTTTACCGCAGTAACGCGAAGTGTGAAGTGATACAAGTACCGCTAGAATTTGAGTTTGAAACCATAAACTTTAAAAATATTTCATCATGCAAATTAAGCATTAATAAGTGAACGAACGATTCGATGTTAGAACTTTGGCGCGACAATTACGAACACAGTGATCGATATCAGAACACACTATGATTCAGGTATAACTATCTCCGTCGTGCGAACTCAGAAACACTAAGTGAATTAGCGCTCATAATACTCTTGTTCAACATTGCACACAATCATGATCCGACTAAATTAAACGTATGTAAAACACGAAGCAGTTTAGTGACAGACAGTTATTTATACACAACCACTAATAATGAATGCACTTATACAACACAAGACTCTATAAACTTTCATTATTAACGAACAACGCCAACGGAACGACGCAGACCGGGAGTGAATCTTATCCGCGAGTGCAAAGTGATGACAGATACTTAATCTACGAAATTTCTACTTACATGGGATCATCAGTGAACGGGAACCCTCACCGATGGAGTTTTGGATATTCACTATCTCAAGTAAAATTCTCATGTTATTAATATTATAATAAAACTACTGCTCTGTCTCTTCTCCAAGAAACCACACTTTGAGAAATTAGATCAATTGTAATGATAATATTAAATATAAATATAAAAGGCTACTCATCTGAGGCAAAATGAACCATTAGTGTAGGATAAATAATATTTGATTGTCTATGTTTGTGTATGTTTATTGTATTGTATGTTATGTTTTTACAGCGAACAACGAAACGGATATATATTGTGATTTATATTCATGTATGTTTCCTTAACTGTATTTTCAGGTCATAATTTATATTTATGTATCAGGAGTTTATTTGAATGATGTTTAATAAATAAGTATTTATTTGTTAAGTATTTCATGCGTTCATTATTGTCACAACCTTAGTAACGAAACACTAACGTTAATTAAATTGTTTGTAATAAATTTTCTTATATCAATTTATAACGACACTAAAAGAGTCTCAGTAATTATGCTAATCGTTAATGAATACAGTCAATTATCAGAGTAATTAATATATTCACATTAAATAAATCAATTTGACACATTTAATCTAATTGAATAATTGAATTTGCATAAATTAGCATAATTGCACGTTGTATCCCGTAAGAACATGAAATAAGCCTACTGCATGATTACGTAGGCAACGTTCGCATTATGTTAAAATAAACGTGTCGAACAGAGTAAAGTGTGAAGAATATTTTTGAAGAATGCGGAAAAATTAATTACCAATGAAGATTTTAAAAAAATATAAAATTGCCTAGGGAGATCTAAGAAGACACCGGAAACGTAATTGCTAAGATGGCATAAAACGTAAAGAGAATAAAAAAAGGAAGATGAAGAAGAAAAGGATGATTAAGACATTTACTTAGCAATAAGAAAACAGTATACAATTTTATCGTTATTAACCTGCTTATTCTGCCACAATATTAAAATGAAAGGTGAGTACATCTGCAGTTCAACAAGAGAATGGAATCGTGTGTTACTGACGTGTAAAGGTAAAGGTTGTTACTCTTTGTGTGGCTGCCGTTCGTAACGTATTAATGCATAGGCTCGCGAACTGTTTCCGTAATGTAGGCCTACTTCTTCCGAGCTAGTAATAGTAATGTTTTAGTAGTTAGTAATGTATTCAGCTGCAGTAGGTCGAAAACAAGATACGTTATATAGATGGAGGTAACATATTTGAACATGACATATTGGGTGATTATGAACGGGTTGTGGCAGATTCGGATGCCACGAATCATAAGACCAGATGCACATTAGAACGATACGTTGCGTATCTTAAGGTCGTAAGCGATACGCGATAATTATTTTTCAAGATAGGCATCACTTGTGCCCATTCAAACTAATTTGAAGTGACTAAACTCGTATATACAATACTACAATGACCAGTGGCGTATCTAGGATTTGGTCCGGGGGGGTCCGGGGTTCGATCGAGTCGGCTTCATACAATAGAAAAAACCAGTTAAAACTAGTCAACATTACTATATTTAAAGTGGATGAAAAACGTGTTACAGCATCTAAAAATTAATCCCATTAAATAAACGGTAATAACAGAAAAAATACGCATTACTGAAATATTGTTTAGAAGATACTGGACTGAATTGATTTTCCTATAATTCATGTTTCAAACGTATACGCAAATTCTGTGTAAGTAGCCTGTTTGTATATTTAAAAAAAGACTTACTAGCTGAAAAACGCAGCTGAAGAAAATAATAAAATAGCCTAAAAATTACGAGATTAACAAAATTCATCAACTTTTTTCGACCCTGTTGGGGGAGGGTCCGGTTCCATTCAGATACAGTGTCAGATAGTCATGATGAGTGTCAGATACAGCCAATGGATGATTTATTGCAGAACAACGAGTCTTCTTGTGTTACTGAAGAATCGTCTCAACGGAAGCAGATAAATTGTAATCTCAGTACACGAAATTCTATAAGAATGATATTGATCGTTCTTTCACTGAATGGTTAAACACAAAACAAAAGTAAAGAGGACGATGTGGACTTATTGTTTTTGCTATCTTTATTATGTGGCATCAAACAACTGGACGATAGGTAAAAAAGGAATTTGAAATCAAAATTCTTGTCACTGATAATTCGTGCAAGGATGAGGCTGTTGGTGATGGATAAAGCTGAAGAAAAAGCAACAGGATCACATTTTTTATTATATATCATCGTTGAGAGCACTTTTTTGTTGATTCCGTCAGCCAATCCCAATCACATCCCACACCAAGAGAACAGCAGTAACCCAAACTCAACTCCAGACAACACGATACAAGGGTCGTCATTGTGGTATACACAAATTTAGTCTAGTTGTGAGTTATCCAATTAACAGATTTTCCTTGAATAAAAATTATTACTGTATGTTACTTATACTTTGAATTGTATTACCTTACGGCTATACGGCTAATAGGTATTTTATTTTACTTACCTCAGTGTAACAAGCGGTATTTGAGATGAAGAAACAGACAATCTTTAATGACTGTCAAGAGAAGATATCATGAGTTGGAAACTTATCAGGTCACATCCGGTAAAATTCTTCAAGTTCTTCTTCGTACAGATACAGTTCTCTTGCACCTGCTGCGGATCTTCGTCGTGCATTAATTACATTGTGCAGATGCAATGAATACCTCTTTCTTTTCCTTCTTCTGTTGTTTAAATACCAATATATATATTGTAATGTGACAGAAGGAAGAAGGTCCAATAAGTAGGTAGGCCCAGAAAAATAAGACCACTCTTAACAAAATAAAGTACTTAACTCAAACAGACAAAATAAACAGAACCCCGGCAGGAAGCCAAGAAGTACAATACAATGTTTAATAAAAACTAATGTATTCTAGTTTATAAGAAAATGACTGTAACCAATTTTTAAGTGTCAAAGTGAAGTAGTAAGTGAGAAATAATGGTAGTTAATCACACAGATAGGACTGTGAAGATTAATGATTTTTTTTCAGTGAAACATAAGTGTAAGCACAACATACCAAAAACAAAAGAGTACACACAAAAGAGTATAGAAAATGTTGGGATAATAATAATACTTATTCCAAGTTATGTCTTAAAATTAGTAGAATGATTATAAGTTTTATTATTAGTTGTAGAGGTTCCCTATGTCTTTGTAACATTTAATGTTGGTTCAAAGGGAAAAGACTACCAATTGTATCAATACATCTAATGCACATAACTTATTCATATTAGGAAGAATTAAGTTAAATTGGTTTGCAATAATAATTGAATGACAGATCAAGATGGATTGAGAAAAATAATGTTAATATATGAAAAACAGTTTTCTTGGTGTTTTTTGAAAGTTAATTTATTTTTATTAATGTATTTATATTATTAGAATGTGATGAGTATTTTAATCTCATGGAATAACATCCAAGATAACAATTGTAATTAATTATAAGGGTTTAAACAAACAGGCCCAAACAATAATTAGAAAATGAAGCATGGTGCTAAAAGAAACACCATGACATAGGCCAATGTTAACATAAAAAATCATTGTCAGGATAGCCAGTAAACTATCAAATCGCTGTAAATTAATAAGAAATAGTAAAATCCATAAGATAAGCATTATTTTTGTAGTGGTAACAACATTTTTAAAATAGATTTATGAATTGTAATATAATTTTGTAAATGCCAAACTGCATGAAGACTTATAAAAGAGAATTTTCTAAAGATGAAAAATATCTATTAGGGCACTCAGACATGTCATATTAGGTGTCAAAATGTTTGTATTTTTATTAGGAATACTATTCTGTTAACTAATTTAAGGTTTATTAAAGATTAAGTAGGGAGTAATTGGGAGTATAAAATGTAAAAACAATATATTTTAAATAATCAGTGTCACATGACCCTTGAACCCAACGGTATTGGCCAATGGGAATTTTGCTAATTTTGGTCAAGCCAGTTGAAAGAAAAAGAAAAACTCAACATTCTATTGTTAGACACGAAAGTATCCAGGTCATCTCTGTGTAGCTAAGAGCCACAAAGTATAGTAAAGAATCAAATCTAAGTGGAAGAAAAAAAGTAAAAATTTTATAAAACAGAATCAAAAACGGAAGGAAGAAAACGAATATAATATAAATACAGTAATAATAAGTAAAAGAAGAACCAGTAAAAAAATAAAATATTAAAGAAGAAACCAAAAAAAGCGAATAAATAACTCTACAATTTGGTGAGACTTAACCTTTTTATAATAACACTGTTACAACTTCACAACACCAAGATTAAATCAACTAACACTTTTTTCAACAGAACACTAGTGGAAAGAAAAAAGAAAACTAACTTAAACACAGTGAACATTTTGTGTAAATTATTTTATTTGGAAAAAACTGGTGGTGAATAAATTTCACATAGAGTTAGTTGGACAACAAGCAACCATATTGTTTTTTGTTACTTTGAACGCTGGGTAACCCATAATGCATTGCATTGCCAGTTTAAATTGAATTATTATCTTGTCACACTAATGAAATTAAATTTGTTGTATTAGTAAATAAGATTTAAATAATTGTAATGTATTGTACTTTTTGTGAGCATTTCAAACTTTTTAATGGCAGTCTAAAGAACCCGAAACATTAATGTAATAAATAAAAGCAAGATAGAAATCGAACTGAGAGGAAGAGTCGATACGGGCAGTTAGCTATTTCGACCTTAGAGTTTTAAAACTGAATTCAAGAAAAAAAAATGTCAATAATTATTTCCAATTGGTATTAAATGTGTTTTATTTACAGAATAAATTAAAATAAAAGGATTTTTATTTATTAAAAGAAGAGCGAAACGATTTCAGCGATTTGGTTTTCATCATAAATAATAGATCACGGAGGTAACCTCCAAATACACAACTCGAAACTACAATCGAATGCAAACGTCAACAAAACCAATTTCGCCATACAAACCAATTTTTATGAATTTTTATCAAAACCAACAAACCAAATAGTAATTTTTTTAAATATATAGTTTTTACAACAAACTCAAATCAACATAATTAACTTAAATTAAATAAATTCCTAGAAAATAAAATTAAAAGGAGTATAAAATATTTCAACTTAATTCAAGATTAAAAATTAATAAATATTAAATTCTTTACAAATAGAGGAGAACAGAATATCTCGTTACAAATTGACACCTGCAACGTGGGTCTTTACAAGTCAACTCCACACATCTAAAGAATCTTCTCGTTAAAGATTGGCGCTTCCAAAGCGAGGCGTTCACGACAAAGTTTTCTCATCGTTACATATATATATCTCGAGAACGATGGCATCACAAGAAGAAGTCATGATTACGTTTTGATTCGAAAATGTCTCTTGGCAAAGTGTTCATGTCGCTTTGGTGTGCAGAAAGAATAGTGTAAGGTAAAAAAAGTCGCGCATCGCAATGTGAGACGAAAATGGTCAGATCGTATCATCCTGATGTGCAGTCTGCCTAACGATCTGATTAGAATCTCTTAAACTCTAAGGTTAGTATAAGTTTAGTATGCGGTTATATAAGTTTATATACAATAAATTGTGCCCCGTATCAGTCATTTATCTCTTCCTTTTCCTTCAGGAAATCATGTAATTTGGACAAAAATAGATATAAAACTGAACATAAACTACATGGTTGTTGTTTGTTAGTCACCGTATGATAAATTGATAAGCATAAGTGTAGTACGTAGTGCTAAAATAGATTTTACGATGAGTTTGTGATAAGGGAATTACGTGTTTTGCGTTTTGGCGACACCCCACGAGGATGATGCAAACGTGTTTTACTGCTATGAAAGAAACGTTCCGTTTTATTTTGATACTCGTCAGCGCTAAAAATTATCACCGACTGTATCGTCAAATTAATACAAGTTTTTCATACGGTTGCGCGTTATCGTAGATGACGTGGACAATTTATTTAACTATCTGAAACAGCTGTATGCATAGTAATAGAGATGTCGTATGTAGGAGTTACTCACCGATAGATACTGACACGCGGAGGAAGTGTGTGTGCTAAAAATGCTAAAAATATTTCAGATCTTTTCTGATTATGCAAGCCCACGGTTTACTATCTGTGTTCAGACCGTTCTGGAATTCTGAGTCAATTCTGTAAACGGTTATACAGTAAAACCAAAATATGATTTTCACCATAAGAAAACGTTAAGCTTTCTAAAACGGGTTGGTAAAAAATGTGCCATTGTTATGATGTAAAAAACTGTAGTCACTTCGAGCTTCAACACTGATTATTCTATCAATGTAAGCAAAAATTAATCGTATCATTCTGTGTACCCTTCCCAGTATAGAAGGACCTCGGTCACAAACCCAGGTTTCTGTACTATCCAGAAACGCTTGAATTTGCAAGTGGAGTCACCACGCTAAAACAGAAATTAATGAAAATTTTTACTATTTCGCCTCCATGGAATTTAAGGCGGACTGAGTGACATGTGTATCGTAAGTAAAGGCAAAACCTTTACACCCGTATAGCCAAATGTCAAAAGGTCATAACTTCGAAACTGAACCACAGAGCGATCTTCACTGACAGCGTTCTTCGTTGTATACAAATAGGCCTAATATGTTAGTTGTACAGTATCTAATAACAGTAGAGCCTGTAAAATTTTACCGTTGGTTATTAAATATTTTTTTACATTACAAATTATATAATATCATCGATACTATCATCACCATTTTCCTTTCAATTATCATTAGGTTAAAGGTCTGTGGCGATTTAGGGAGCTATAATTCCATTACATTGCATCCCCCATCTAACAAATTAAGAACGGAGTTGATTGGTCTTAGGCGTAATTGATTCGAGCAGACGTAATAGCAGAGTGTTGTTTTTTAGGTTTCGTGTAGGGAAGGCCCTCGGGTCATCCGGCAAAGTTATATAACCACATCAACCACATTGTTTGGCACTGTTAGCGGGCAGGGTTTGGAATGGTTCGACCTTGACCGAATCATTGTCAGTGAACATTATTTTAAGCGGACTTTATCTGTTAAACCATTCTACCAGAATGTGAAAAATTAAATTTAAATGAATATTAGAATAATTAAATACAGCCAATTTCAAAATAGCTGCGTTGATACTTAAAAAAATCGTGTCTTTAAGACGTAAAACTTGGGTCTTGCGGAATGTAAGATCAATAACGTACACAATGTAACTGTCTATCATCTACGCTACTACTACCAGAGCAAACGGGCACACTCGCACTTTGACTCTTATTAAAATTTTAATTCCTCAGAAGCAAACTTCGCTGAAGTCAGACGTTTAATAATTTACCTCTGCTTCCAGTGTCGCAGTTGTGTAGTTTTGTTAGTTGTACAATCGTCCAAGTCCGACTTACTACTAGCGCGTGTGCTTTCCTACTCGCGTTAAACAACTTTTAACACTTGAGTTAGATACTTATGACCACGTTGTAGTCCCAAGGGGACATGTTCATTTTCATGAAAGTTTTCTGTAACTAAAAGAAAATTTTAACAACTGACTTTTCTTCGCTGACCCTTTTATACGCGATATAATTTCCCCTTGTGACACATTAATTTTATGCAAGTTAAAGTTGGATTACCTGCAAGCTGTTCACACACACACACACACACACACACACACACACACACACACACACACACACACACACACACACACACACACACACACACACACACACACACACACACACACACACACACACACACACACACACACACACACACACACACACACACACACACACACACACACACACTTTTGCAGGTGACACCGAACAGAACTGGCCGTAGGCAAATTGTCTGTGTAATTTTTTCTCATGTAACAGGCATCGAATTTCGAGTAAGTGTTTTTAATATAGGCCTATTAATGATGAAAGAATAGTGGGTAGGGCAGTAATGGTGAAGAAAGAAATTCCTGCAACAATTATGCACTGAGACACCTTAAAAGTGGCATTATGACAAAGCGTAGGCTCGAAGCAAGAAAGATTTAGAAGGAAAGAAAGAGTAATAATTTTTGTATAGCCTATGTGACACTCTGCTTGTGTGTGGAGAACAATTGAAAGCATGTTCGTATGGTCCCCGTAGTTTGTTTTATGAATATTTTAATTAAACAGGAACACAGAAACAGGTAGCGTATCAGGTGTGTAATAAATTAAAAATATACATAATTCATTCAGCAGACGAAGAATTTGTAGCTCTTGCCTGGAACCCCTGAAGAGACTAGATGAATGAGCGATTAGGCGAATCATCGTGACCCTTTCTATAAGAATTACGTATAATAAAAATGTCGAATGTATCTAATGTACATAAGCCTATATACTTCTTGTCGACAAATTTGTCACGTGGTTTTTATCATTGCATGGCAATTCAATGCTGAATCGTTCAGTTTCAACAATTCAGTCAGCAATCATTCGGGATAATAATTCCCTGAATAACAGTTCTAAGTAAATAAGTAAACATTAGTGGCGAAATAATATTTTAAGTCGGAAAAGATGATCAATTTGGAACCGAATCTATGAAAACCGCGAAAGTGTAGGATAGAGAAGAACTAGAGACGCATCACAACACGAACTGGTTATGGTTGTCTAGTCTACGTTTTTATAACATAATTAGACACTGGGGACTTTAGGTTCATTTGGTAATACTTGTAACCAATTCTAACGCAGATTAGCTGTTTCTTCACAGTTATATTTGCTGGACGTTAGAAGTTCTAATTGTTCTAAGTGGATGAAAGCGGAAACGTTTGCTTTCAGTGTAAGTTACATTCACGATACATAATTAGACACTGGAGACTTTAGGTTCATTTGGTAATACTTGTAACAAATTCTAACGCAGATTTGCTGTTTCTTCACAGTTATATTTACTGGACGCGCCACTCTAGCAAACTGTATTAATGAAGTACAGTATGCTGTAAACAGCGTCAAAAACTCGCGGCCAGCGACGTTTTTTCGGAAAGCGTTATACGAAAGCCCAACGAGTACTTTCACTAAATCCTTACCAACACTAAATTTTCGGTGTTTTGAATATACGATAGTGTCGATATACTACGATGCGAAGAAGAAGTAGTGTATCGATTGTAAACTATTCTATTTTCTTATTTTAAGTGAAAATACATAATTTTTTCATTTGTAAGGTTAGGTAACAATGTTGGTTTTCGGTTTTTAGTTTACTCTTTAAAGGAATAAAATTCATGGTTAGGAAAAACGTTTAATGTGTATATACAATACTTATAACGTATTAACATTCAAAATAAAAAAACATAACGTTTTTTAACAAAGCAACAACAGAAAATGTAAAGTGTAAAATGCAATTATTTCTGAATAGTAAGATTAAAAAAAAACGTATTAACAAACGAAAACAAGGTTTGTTATTCATTAGGCAGCTAATATTCTTTTATGTTATTCAGTAAAATTCGGAAACTTCAATGCAAGCGAATTTTGTGTTAAACACAAAAAAGGGACATGTATATCACGTCGCCTTACTTCGAGTTGATTACTTTTTCAGTGATCTGTACAAAAACCGAGTATTAGTTAAAAACGAGTACTAGTGGGAAACGAATTCTGCCACAAAACTCGTCACCCGATGGGCCACTCCGCGTTACTTCGAGTTATTTTTTTTTACAAAAAGCGATTGCTGTTTTAAAGGCGTATTGGTTTCCGTGTGAACTTTTAGTTTGAATGCTAACCTAGCAACGTCACCTTTTGACGTCATAGGCACACATCAGAGCTATATTATTTCTAGAAACATTTTTCGTAAAAAATATGACAATGAAAAACGATTGCAATAGTCAACAATTTGTTTTATAACATACACAAATCAATTTTTAGGAATTCTATTGCCTGAAAAAAATTATAAGCAATATTCACTACATATCGATGCCAATAATCGCATAATCGAAACATCGAAAATGAGTGTGGGTACAGTTATTGGGAAAGTACCGCTCAACGAACGGAAGTAATCAGAAATAAAAACCTAAAGTTTTGTTCCGTGAATTCCTCACTTTGGAGACCGTCCCTCTTGTTATTGTATCGTGCACTTGAAAGTATAAAAGCTTATAATGAAGCCTGTTAAATTTCAATTAAAATACGTAACTTGTACGTATAACTAGACGAGTCCGAGTTTTGTTATATCACTGGCGTTTGCAGCCTTGTTTCAGAGCAAAACAAGGATGTCTTGTTTCTTTTTGTGTCTGGCCGTATTAACATTGGCAGTTAGTATGACCAGCTGTTTCCGTCGATTGCACCAAGTGAAGTCTATTAAAATGAACAAATTGACTTTCTCTCGACCGTTACAGGTTTTAAAAACGGCTTGTGTCAAGAGTTTTCCTCAACGTATTAATAAAATTGTGTGTACATCGCATATCCCGTAAACTTGTATGTGTGGAAGTGTGGAAGTACTTCATCAGTATATAAAACTGTAACTTTGACAATGTCTGAAATGTTTACAGTATTTTTATATTTATTATAATTTATGAATAGTGTATCTGTAATCCTGTTGTTTAGTGTGTTCAGTTATTCTGTAAACATATTATTTTATATGTTTAAATGAAGTTGTTTTCCGTATCTAAACGAAAGCAAATAGAAAAATCTCAAACGGTGCAGCCCCCCTCCGGTAATTTAAAGACGAGATGTGGACTATAATGTACATAACTTTATACAAACGGTTTAGTATCAACAAATTAATTTGTTTATCTAATAAATGTACAGTATTGACAGAACAACCGCATATACACTCGACACTTTTTAGCCGTTCTTTCAACTAACGCTAATGAAGGTTAAATTATTAAGTTAAATAGATAGGCAAACCTTCTGGAAACATTTCATTAATCCGGTTTGTTTTTTCTTTCTTATATCTCTCATCTCTCATATTACTACTCCTTCGTTTATTTTTATTCTCCTAAGCACTTCTTCTTTTGTTACCTTTTCCTTGCAGCTAATCTTCTCCATTTTCGCCACAACCACATTACAAAGCTTTCCAAATACTTCTTTTCGGTCTTTCTAGTCTTCAGTGTCGCCGATGCATACATTATAATACAACATATAAAACATTTTGCAGATCTCTTCCTCAACGTTACATCAGTTCCCCTTGCAACCAATAGGTTTCTTACTCTACTAAACGCTATTTTTCAAATGCAATTCTACTTCTAATATCCTCTGTACAACTTCCATTCCAAGTGATTATACTCCCACTAGTTGAATGAATCTACTTGTACCAACTTTTGATGTTCCGTTATCACACTTATCTGATTTTTTCCTTTAGGGTGTCCCATTACTTTAGTTTTCATGACATTTATTTTCATTACAAACTTTTTCCTATTACAACTATTCTTTTAATCACTTTTTTAAGTGTTCTTCACTGTTCGCTAGAACTAACTAAGCATTTACATATTTAATGACCTCAATTCGTTCTCCACCAATCATCATTCCATCATCACTTCTAAAGCTTCATCCGTCATCTTCTAGCTGTAAACATTAAAACGTGTTGTAAATATGCAACAACCTTGTCTCACTCCTCTTCCAGTCCACATTTCATCTGCTTCTTCATTTTCTACTCTCACTACTGTCTTTTTCCCTAAACATAATTCTTCGACAAACCTTCTGTCCCTCAAGTACTTCTATTCCTGTGGATTCCTTTATCCTTATCAGTACCACTCGGTTCACTCTATAAAATATCGCACAAGGATTTCCCAATTTTTCAAGGAATGGGTGGCAACACAAAGATAGGAAGATCCAGCACGTGTTTCCTAAAGCGTGTTTCCTAAAGCGGAACTTGATTTCGGTCAGAGGTTTCAACAGTAAACAAAACAGCAATAACGGAAATACATATAAACACTAGAGTACGTAGAACAGGAAAACGCCAAATATGAGAAAACCAAAGAGATTATTGCTGCGCAACACTGAACAACGTAACCATGTCAATCAAATAGCATAGTGGACATTGCAGAACAACATTGATAAGTGTAATGCTTATCAGAACTGTATCGAGCCTTATCTAAATGTATTGTACATCTACCACATCCGTATAGGCTACATGCCGCTCATGATCACTGCACGTCGATGCTATTTATACTTGTATTTTTGTTTATACTGTATATAGTCTACTCTGTGTGTGTGTGTGCGCGCGCGCGCGCGCGCGCGCGTGCAATAGGGATAGGGTACAGTAATATTTTTGTGAGTGAGAGACATTTATTTATAGGATACAGACAAAAACTATTAATTGTGTTTGGTAACAGTGATTCTTGGCTAAGAATAAAATTCTTATCTGTTTAATTACGTCTAAACTTCCCCAAGTGTTTATAAATTAATCAAAATATCGGTGACGTAATTGATTAATATGTAAGGCAAACGTTTGTTACAAATTGTTTAATCTAAAGAATCCGGCAAGTTTCTTAAATAATTATTCTAAATTAAAATTCACATTATGTAAAATTCGTTATGTATTCACATTTTGATAACTAGAGGAAAGTACCCAAACCCGGGCCCCCATTTTGTTTTAGAATTTTTTTAAATCTAATTTTGTGCTTAATTATATCAAAGTATTTGCAATACATACCTTATTTAGTTCTACAAATGTATATATTTTACTTAAAATTATTGGTCAACTTTCTTAAGAGTAAAAAAATTTTTTCGTAAACAAATCATTTTGTTGATTTTTAAAAAAGGTTCCTAATGTGGGCCCCCGCAAAATTATTATAAAATGGGTACAAATAAATGAAAAAAATGGCAAATTGGTGGAACTTATTACCGTCCGGAAGCCCTTCGTAGGCGCCCAGGGTAACCCCATCGTAGCGACTCTGTAGACTCCACCAGACTTCTCTATAGAACCCTCTGGGGCACCTGGGTTCAAACGTCCTGCTTTCGGTCGGGTGTCACAGCTAGGGGTTGCCTCACACCCGGCGAAGTGTCACGTCAGTTGGCCGGTACGTCGTACATCGCTGGATTACGGGTATTGGATTTCCGTCCGGAAGCACTTCGTAGGCGCCCAGGGTAACCCCATCTTAGCGACTCTGTAGACTCCACCAGACTTCTCTATAGAACCCTCTGGGGCACCTGGGTTCAAACGTCCTGCTTTCGGTCGGTTGTCACAGCCAGGGGTTGCCTCACACCCGGCGAAGTGTCACGTCAGTTGGCCGGTACGTCGTACATCGCTGGATTACGGGTATTGGATTTCCGTCCGGAAGCCCTTCGTAGGCGCCCAGGGTAACCCCATCTTAGCGACTCTGTAGACTCCACCAGACTTCTCTATAGAACCCTCTGGGGCACCTGGGTTCAAACGTCCTGCTTTCGGTCGGTTGTCACAGCCAGGGGTTGCCTCACACCCGGCGAAGTGTCACGTCTGTTGGCCGGTACGTCGTACATCGCTGGATTTCCGTCCAGGCGCCCCTCCAGGGTATCCCGTCTTAGCGACCTTGTAGAGGCCACCAGACTCGTCTACAGAACACTGGATTCAAATGTCGGGCGGGTATTTGTCGCAGCTCGGGATTATTGTGTTGTCACAGTCTTGGATTTCATGTTGCATCATTTGTAGCATGAACATAAAACAAATTAAATAATTATTACAAATATGCTTTCAGAATAAGAATTCAATGAAATAATGTTTATTAAAAAAAATCGTTTAGTTGCTTGTCATTAAAGGCAACAGTTGCAACTAAATTTGTTGGCTTAACATTTTTGTTTAATAATACATAATAGTTTAGAATCCAGATATTAGAATGACCAGCCAGTTGATGTAAACATCCTTTACACTGAGAAATCTGTCTACAGAAACTCTTAAAGTGATTTAAAATGTTTTGTTTTTAAATTTTTTTTTTTTTTTAATCGATCAGTAGGCCTATGTCAGAAGTAAGAAATTCTCATTTTCAAAAGAAAAATATCTGTTATATTATAAATAAAATTATAATATATGAATGTGAAAATCTAAGTATTCCTTTAGTTAACAGCTAAATTTACTAGTCTTCTGGGGTTTTTGTGCGGTTCCTTATTGGTTTATTTTCTTCTTCTGTGTCAAAAAACTGTAGAATTTTCTACAGTTAAACAATTTTATTCCCTTCTATTCCAAAATTTAAAAACCTGGTTATTATTTCTGAGGTTACGGTTCATTTAAATTTATAAATATGCACTTATTGCTGGTCAGCTGTTTTTGTTTAAAGCTTTTTGTATATTTGTGTATTATGTGTGAAATTGTGCACTGCGACGGACACAGATACTTAGGGCTAAACGTAAAGCGAAACTGGGGTTTCAACAATAAAATAGAGGTTGATCCATAGGGGAGGATATAACGGAATCCCCCCCCTAAAATCTTATAAAAACATATTCTCTAGACCTATGCAGTTGAATTTTTTTCTCAAACATATAATTTTATTTGTTATGTTATCAAGTACACGGTTTCAAAATTAGTCATTAAGTGCATTTAAATGCTTAGAAGAAGATATTTCTTTAATTAACAAAGTTTTATTAGTGGATTGTAGATATTTGTGTAAAACTCTGCTTTTGCTTTCCACTTGTCCAGTGACTCCCTGATAAGCGCTTTCGAGCGCTTTAGCCCATCATTATTGTGATTTTTAATAACTATAATAATAATAATAATGTTAATAATAATTGATGGTGTGAACACTTGAATCGCATACCTGATATCCGTTTACCTGTGGCTGCATCGGGTTATCACTCTACTGGCAAGAGAGATGTCGGTAGACCGAGGAGGAGGTGGGTTCCGGAACAGGTCTAAGGCCAAATCCTTGGAGTGGTGATGATGATGATGATGTTAATAATAAATTATTTTGAGTAATAAACTTTTATACGTACAATATGTATAATGTTAATAGAACCAAAATATACTAAGCATTTCTAATTATTATAATATAGCTCACAACTTAAAATTTATAATCATATATAATTACTAAATATACATTTTGTATTACATAATGTATATTATATTAGAGGAAAGTACCCAAACCCGGGCCCCCATTTTGTTTTAGAATTTTTTTAAATCTAATTTTGTGCTTAATTATATCAAAGTATTTGCAATACATACCTTATTTAGTTCTACAAATGTATATATTTTACTTAAAATTATTGGTCAACTTTCTTAAGAGTAAAAAAATTTTTTCGTAAACAAATCATTTTGTTGATTTTTAAAAAAGGTTCCTAATGTGGGCCCCCGCAAAATTATTATAAAATGGGTACAAATATATGAAAAAAATGGCAAATTGGTGGAACTTAAGTGTAATTTTACAACGATAGCAAGTTTAACAGCTTATACATGAGAAAAACACATATTTATTATGAATTCAAGTGCGACAAAAGTCACATATGTAAGCGTCTTTTTCCGCCCCCGCACATTCTACATGAGCCCAGAGTGAACACATTAGGCACATCACCCAAAGTTCTCCTTTAGAGTCGTCTGAAAATTTTACACTGCAAAACATGCACTCTGCATCTTCTTCACCTGTGAGGGAAGATAGCCTTGGTAAAACTTCCAATTCGGAAGAGCCTGAGGACATGTTCTCGTTCGAGTCTTCACCGGAGCTGGATTCTTCCTTTTGTTTTTTGTTGAACTCTAGACGTTTCTTAAATCCCTCATTTTCCGGTAAAGCCTTGGGAGTGACTTTGATCCACGACCTCGACCGCGTGCTGGTTTTAAGTCTGCAGGTTGTTTACTGGCCTTAGCTTCTTTAGCCTGCTCCAATTCGGATTTGTAAGGAGAAGAAGTTATGATTGCAGAACTACACGCTGTACGCCCTCTGGTAGAAGCCCTCTTCTTAATTTTTGGTATGGGGTTGATTTGAAACGGACTTGTCTGAAAAGCCTTTCCCTGTGATGTTTCTTCTTTCTCGGATGAGCTAGGCTTATGAGCTAGGCTTGGAGGTTTTTTTCTGCAAGGGTGTCAAGCTGACTTGAGAGGTTCCAGATGACGTTGACGGAATAGTATTCTGAGACGCTCTGGATGTTGATGGTTTATTCAGGTCTATTTCAACATTGACTTGTTCACTGGTATTATATTCTGCAATTGTCTCTGGATCTATCTCTTCTTCTACTTCCTGCCCTCTCGAACTGTTAGGCTTCAGAGTAGGCTCTTGCTTTTTATTAGCCTCCTCGATGTATTCAGACTCTATAAATCTGTTCCTGTCAATAGGGTAGATCCCTGTAACTCGGAAGCCATTGATTGCAATCTCAGCCTTCTGGCATTTAATGTAGGCTTTTCTAAAAAGCTCCATCACTTCATACGCACCAACACTATGCCGTAACCACTGTCTGATTTCCTCACTGTACATGGCTTTTAGAGGGCCCATGAAAGTCCTGTCAAGCGGCTGCATTTTGTGAGACGAGTGGGGAGGGAAGGACACAATTGCAACATAGTTTTGTCTGGCCAAGTCGATCAAATCTATGTTCTGAGTGTGGCTGAAGTGTCCATCTAAGATGAGAAGAACAGGCTTGACTTTAGTAGGCTTCACAAAAGCTACGAAGTGTTGGAACCACATTGTAAAAAGATTGGCCTGTATCCATCCTGAGGGATGAACTGCAAATATGGTTCCCGGTGGAGCCCCCTTTTTCAGTTGGTCGCTCATATTTTTCCTCGGAAAAATTACTCAAGGGGGAACAAAAGTGCCAGCCGCATTCATGCACACAACAATTGTAATGAGTGCTCCACGTTCAGCAGATGTCAATGCAGCGACCTGTCTTTTCCCACGCAAACCAATCACTTTAGATACTTTTGACTGGACAATAGAAATTCCGCTTTCATCTACGTTGAAAATTTGGTCTGCAGTGTATTTTTCTTTGTCATAATAAACCTCTTCAAGAAGGTTGAAAAATTTATCGATGTTTTCTTTGTTGAATCATAATGCTCTTGCATAGGACGTCCCGGTAGTCTTTCGTTCAGATAATTTATTTTTGTGGCATTTCAGGAAAAGCCTCGCCGATTTTTTCCCAGCCATCTCGTTTTTGAAGGGGTGTTCTATATTGTTTCTTTCAGCTAATTGTACAGCCATCCTTCGCAGGTCTACACGAGTGAGCCCAAAAAATGATGCTTCCATGGCTAAACAATAATTCACTAGTTCCTCCTCAAGTTGTTTGCAAAAAACTGGTGGCATACCAACTTTTGTTTGAGATGCCTCTAAGGGGTTCCCATATTTTTCTTTAGCTAGCCTTTGCAGTGTTGCCCTAGGCACGTTGTAGGCTTTACTGGCTTTTTTCAAGCCCATCTTCTTTTTACGGAGAGCATCAATCGCTCTTGCCATGTCTGCAGAGGACCACGATCTTAACGGTTTGGTTTTCGCCATGGACTCTGCAACAGAGTGTCCAATACTTAAGTTTTTTATCAAAATCAAACCCGTTTTTAGTTTTACAAGACGAAAAATAGGGGGCCCGGATTAGGAACCTTTGGGGGGCTCGGGTTAGGCACCGGCGTGCTTATATTTCAAATGCCGACAACATTTTAACAAGTCAAGTAAAATAAATTATATAACCCTAAATCGATAGCTTGTAATGTCCCCTTTAAAATAATATAATGGTTAAAAGACTTACCTATGAAGTAGCAAAGTCAGGCAACTGAAAATGAGCACTTGAAAAAACTTTGCTATTCACTGTTTTGACTAATGGGCGACTGAACAGCAGCAAGTGAAGACGGCGACACTAGCGATCGACTAGGCTTTGGTCATGTAAGGAACTACTACTTTATTACATTTGCGATTGGCAGCAGCACCATACAGAGCTGTAAGCCAGGGGGCTCGCATTAGGAACCGGGCCCGGGTTTGGGTACTTTCCTCTATACATTTTGATATCTATATATATAAAATTCAAAGTCTGAGGATTTGTGGGTAAGGTAACCTTTGACACAAGGCGAAAAACACTGTCTAACTTGGAATTTGATATTTTGCCCCGTTCGCACGATTTAGGCTCTTTTAATTACGCCTTTTCGTTGACGCGTATAAAGATGTCAACAATACCATGGAGACCAGAATTAATTACCATAGTAAAAGTAAATAAACAAATGATATTTAGCGGCATCGGAACTGTACCTTTATCCATTCCTGCAGTTTTTAATATTTTTAATATGCGATTGTATCGATATATTTTGTAATTTTGTATACAGATAGGTCTATATATTTTGTAATTGTCTTAAACGATTATAAAATTTATGTTTATACGTATTTCTGATGATGCAATGAATAAGTAATGAAATATATTATGTACCGTACTACTACTAAAGATGTTAACAACACCATGGAGACCAGAATTATTTACCATAGTAACAAGTAAATAAACAAAATCTATTTAGCGGCATCGGAACTGTACATTTATCCATTCCTGCAGTACATTTTCGATGTTTTATACAATATGTGATTGTATCGATATGTTACGATGTGGAAAAGAAGAAGTTTACTAATTGTAAATTGTCTATTACTTAATACAAAGCGAAAATACGTGTTGTTTTCATTTATGAGGTTAGGTGACAACGGTTTTTGGTTTTTAGTTTACTGCTGAAATAAATAAAAGCCATGGTTGATAAAAAGATAACGTTTAATGTGTTATACAATGCGTCTAACACAGTAACACTTAAAATAATGAATTTAGCATTTTTGATTTAACAGGTACTTTATAAATATCTCGAAAGGCTTTATAAACGGGTACTTTTAAATCTCCAAAGGCTACTGCACCAACATAATAATTTAGTACAAGTGTTGAAAACAGCTTTGGAGAGAATTTGACTAATGAGTACAAAATTGTTATACGAGCTGACAGAACGCCATATAGACATAGACAACAAAAATTATATTAAAATACTTATTAAAAGTCCAATATTCGCGTGCGAAGCCGCGGGTAACAGCTAGTACTTCTATAAATCTAGGAGTACTTCTCTTTTACTATCTAACTCTTAACACGTGTGCGAGAAAACAAGTACTGTACTACGCAGAAAAAGAATCATGTACACACACCCCCACCCCCACCCACCCCCACGCGCACGCACGCACACGCACACACACACACACACACACACACACACACACACACACACACACACACACACACACACACACACACACACACACACCAAATGTCGAAATAAACACTACATTTGGGCTTGAGTTAAAATTCATTTTAGTCTGACAGCCGGCATGGATTTTTACAATTTTCAAAAATTTTATCTTTTTTTGAACCCTGGTGTTTAAAAATTTAGACATTTTCAAAATTGAACACTATTTTCAGATTTTTGTAGAGTTTCTTCAATTTGGATACGCCTCATGGATTTCTGCGATTAAAATAATTTGACCATTAAATTTTGCCCCCCCCCAATTTTCGGGAAGGAGATCAATCTCAAAAACGATAGCAACTTGGGGGGTAAGAGGGTGAACATGCATGCTACGTTTTAGTTATGTCGGTCTGCTTGTTCAAAACAAATCGTTCAGACATATCCCAAACGACAGTACCAAACTAATTGAAAGTGATAACTTACTTCGCTTGTTCAAAAGAGTTACGTTGGAATTTTTCTGTAATATTTATATCTGTAATATTTATATCTGTAATATTTAGTCATCTACCAAATGTTTCTAAAAACGATCAACCGATAGGAAGAAAAACATTTGTAACCCGACTGAAAACAGAAGTAGAAGTTTTCATTAGTCTTTTTAACGTAACGCTATGACTATGTTCAGTAGCGTCAGTAACTTTCTGAAATTAACTCGACGGAAGTGCTGTCTTAGTGTTGCTTAATGTGTGGCACCCATCTTTCTTAAGTTTCTTAAAATTGCTATGTTTACTCACTATTACCTAACATTTTTTAATTTCTTCTTTTTGGAATTTTTGTAAGAAATATTATTAGATTTTTTTTACGTAAGTGTATAAAATCATATAAGAGAAACGGTAAGGACTAAAAGTGATGCAAGAATCTTTTAGCCTAACATTGACTTTTTCTCAAATGACTGTGGTGCAAGAATATTTATTTAAAACTTGAATGTTAACAATGACGATAATTTAAAGTTAGAATGTTACTTTACAACACACACACTCACACACTTGTGTGGATTCCATATTGATGATGTCAGTGAGCCTGACTCCTTATCCGTCACAGAGGAGCCCAGTGAACATGGAATTGTTCACCATAAATGGATATTATCGATTATCTATTCAGCGGCCATTTTCGTTACTGGTCTGATCGGTGTCGAGTTCGTGCTGTGGATGTTTCTGTATAACACGAATTAACCTTTTACGTAGAATATTAGATTTTTTTTAGTTCCTGCTCGTCGTTTGTGGTCACTTCAAGGTCTTTGGCCATACGTCCGCTCAGTGCTAACATGCTCTTACGTTTGTGATACTCCGTACTCACACTGAAAGTCTATATCAGAATGTGGGAAAATCTGTGGAGTACTCCAGTGAATACAAACGCACTTGTGGTTAAGATTTATTTTAAATTAAAAGGATGTGAAACTCTTAGAGAAAATATTCGTGGACTGTGTAATTTCAGATTTGAAACCAAAAACTATGCAATTTTCCTTTTGTAAGTGACTGCTTTTACGTAATTGAATAATGAGATTAAGCTCTTCAGGTTTTGCTGTCTCGTTGGGGGACGTGAAGTCACTGTTTCAAATGTAACACGAATTATTACCATAGTAGTTAATTAATTAGTGTTATTAACTTTATCAATTAATATAAGCAGTTGCTGTTTTGCTTGTTGTTCATTATAGGCTACGAGTTTGGTCAAATGATTAATCATATTGTAAAAATATGTTATTTGTTGTTTATGCAATTTCTACATCAAACAGTAAATCAAACATTAAGTTCACTACTACTACTACTACTACTACTACTACTACCACTTTTACTACTACTACTAATACTACTACTACTACTACTACTACTACTACCACTACCACCACTATTACTACTACTACTACTACTACTACTACTACTACTACTACTACTACTACTACTACTACTACTACTGTTACTACTGCTACTAACAGAAATAAAAACCAAAATAGGAATGTAAAAATACGGATTGTATATGTCTGCGCGACGTACTGTACTCTTCTACCTCGACATGTTTACAGGTCCACTGACCTGCCTCGTCCTCCCTAAGTCCCATAGCTATTTGGAGTCCCTAAAGGGATTTGTTTATTCTGCTGCGCTATCTACATACGAATTCTCTTCAAAGTTTTCCATTGTCTTAGCTTTATTTTATATTTTGATAAGATTTCCAATTCGTATATGTTTTATTTTCTTCAGATTCTGTTTGCTCCTTTTTACATAGTGTCAGAGTTTTTATTTACGTTTCACTGAAGAAGCTTTTATTCGTTTTTTTTTTAACCATGCCGGTTACGCACTTGCCTTAGAATATGGGGATTCGCTTTTAACAATAATATATAGTAACTTTTCCAGTCCATTTCTCTTTGTAATATCACGTACTTACATAATTTAGTACTATTCATAACTTGAGTTATTTTAGAAGTTATGCAATAACAATGAGACGTACATTCTGCAGAACGAAGAAACTAGTTCATTGAGAATGTTTGGATGTAAGCAAGACAGACCTTTTGAGATTCAAAATTGTCAGCGGTGTTGCAAAAATGTATATAGGTTATTCTCTATCTACAATTCTGACCTTCTCAACATGTCCGTTATGTGTTTCGTATAGGTGGGACCTTCTTTCTACTCCGGGTCATCCGACCAAGACAGATAACAATCCCTAGTAGCTGGGGAGCTGAATTGCATTGACTCAATAAGAACCGAATCTACAGCCATACAACGAGTGAATACCGTGCCAGTCGACTCTGACCACTGAACCACGTCGCCCATGTTTACTCCACAAACCGGACATGAAATTATTATCTCTTTAATGGACAGTCATAATTAAGCATTAATTAGTCAGCAGTCACAAGAAGCGGCGCTTAGCGTAAAACGGTGAGAATTAAATGTCTTGTTTACTGTAATGATATGCTTTCTTTTTGTCTTGATTGGCGCTACAGCCAGTTGAGAGCCAGAGCCTTGTTGACTACTTGCCTCCGCCATTCGTCCTTAGATGGCACCTGACGCCTCCAGTGTCGGATCCCCAACTTACGCAATCCGCCATCGAGCGTCCTACAGAACGTCTCCACTCTGCCTTCGTGTTCATCACTCTGTTTTTGGCACTCGTTGATTCTACATTATCTCCACGTACCCGAGCTATCATAGTCTACGAGGTTTTATGTCGGCGACGATTGCCGCAGCAAAAGTAAAGTACTCCACTAATCCTTCACTCGTTATTGTCACATAGGGCTCCGAAGATCTTGCGGAGAGCCTCCCGTTCCCACGTGTTAAAGAGGCTTTCATCCATTTTTGTCCATGGCAACATGACAAACATGTGACGAGGTTCATGTTTCAGAACCATATATAACCATCAGTTTGATAATTGTCCTATTCATCAAAACGTAAGGTGTCTTGTCAAAAAGGATTATCTTAGGAGGTAGTGGTATGCATTTGTTCTTAATAATGTAGGCCTATACTTTACCAGACAGTGTTAAAACAAAAATTATGACATATAGAATAAATGAAAGCCCAAAAATAAATATTACGCTAAAAAGGTCATGCACTTTAGGGGTTGGGCGAATCAATGTAACTGGGCAGCAGCGTCATAAAGAATTACTAGGGCGAAATACATATGCTACGTTGAGATGAAAGACAATTACGTAACACTTTAGATAATTCGAGATTGCTTTTCCATACGTTTCTCGACATGCAGTCGGCACGGTTGTGTTCAAGGTCGGACTTAAACCTAGTCTCCAGACTGTTCTAGCGCTTGTAACTACGCAAATAATTCTCTGCTATCGCACGAAAAATGGAAGATTATTTTGGAATCTCAGCGGAGTACAAATATAAGCGTCCAGTGGCTGGCAAAAGTTCAGTTACACTTGGTGATATTGCAGAGTGCGGAGCGAAGTGATTGTTGCAGTACAGTGGAAGTTGAGATCGTGTTAAGTAGCGCGAAACTGTAATAAGGGGACGTTTATTGCTGCGTGTTGGACAAATTTAATTTCAATTATTGTATAAGAGTGGCTTTGTTGATTTCTAACTGTCTTATCTAATTAAAGTTTGTAATTAGTGATTTAATTGGTCGGTTATTCTGTTTCCACTGAACAACAATATTATGGTCCGACTTAGGCAGGCTAACATCGTTTAACAAGAAGTGGAGAATACTTAGTTGTAACAGAATCAGTCTTCAAAATAGGAAAACAGTGTGTAAAGCTTAGGACTTAACAGCTTTGAGATGTAGTATTATTGAATGATATTAACAACAAAACGGACAGATAACAATAACAGTGAAAAGATCTGGATAGGATAGGTAATGGCAGGTGTTTGTGAAGAATTGTAACAGAATCTATTTGACTTCGTCACGGGGGGGGGGGGAGGTGCTAGAGTGGCGATAAAGTTGACTATGGTGGTTACGGGAATGTCCTAGGCTGCAGCAAGTTAGGCGACTCGTGGTTGATGTTTAATTGCGAAACACATAACGCGATGAAGAGGACAGCCCAAAAGTGTCTGTCGTCAGAATGGAAGTTGCTCCAAACCAAACTCACGATTGACAATACAAGAAGATACCAGACGGTGTGGAAAGATTATACGTTTTAGATTTATGCGCATAGATTACGATGTGTTAAAGAATTACTCTTTTGTTTACAAATGTGTTACTCCGATGTAAGTAATGTGTTACCTTTTGAACTGCCAAGCAGGCATCCTACGCACCGTATTTTAAGTTTGATAGTTTGCTCAGAGGGTGTGTAAATACTCGGTCGTTTTGTGTGTATAATTGAGCTTATAACGTGCCTTTGGTTGCGCCCACGTGAGCGACTAAACGCTAAACTTGCTCACCGCCATCAAAGTTTCATTGCCAACTAAACCGCCCTTCCAGAGTACGAAACAATGTTATTGCTTGTGATGGGAGCACAGCACGCAGTTCTCAAACCTTTAAGGCGGTACACGTGTACAATTGTATGTGTGTGTGTGTGTGTTTGACATCTTTGACAATAAAACGAATATCAAAACCCGTCCTTCACGTTTTTAATATACTTTTTTAATGTAAAAGCGATCTACCTGCTTTTCCATCGCTCTCTCTCTCTCTCTCTCTCCCTCCCCCCTACTTCTCGCAGATAAATATAGAACAATTTATGTACTAATACAAAATTTGTTACACCTTCGTCACTTCTCTTTCGTAGTCCCAACACTTGGTGCTTTCAAGCACTACTTCAAACCTTACGTCTTCCATAGTACGGTTTGCATTTTCGCACCAAGATTTCATGGTTCTATCCTTTTCCCTGGGATTAAAAATTTTCATCGGAGCATTCTGTTGGGCCACTGTCGTTCGTCCCCACTATTCCAACATTGTAGAGGCTGTAATATTTTACCAATGTTTTTGCTTGATTTCGGGATTTTACCCTGACTCACGCTAAGGACACACATTGGAATTCACCTTTATCTTCTTCTTCTATCGTGAATAGATGAATCACTTGTTCCGGTCCCAAAGTAAATACAATGCTTTCTAGGTTTTCCTATAATTCTTTGCCAAACCTATAATAGGCTTGTATTGCTAAATTTATTTAAGGGACTTTCATCCAGCATCCTATTCAGGTGGGTAGTCCACCCCTCCATCTCTCTTTGTTTTCCGCAATGGTATTGGATACTACAAATGTTGTACCGTTTGCATACGCGTATGTCTTAAATACAGAGTGTGGGTAGCCTTTAATAGATCTCAAGAATATCATTTTTGATGCTTGTATGCTACTGAGATGTTTCTTCACCGGAACCCAAGTTTCAGAACCATAAAACAATACTGGCGCAGCTATCACCTTACTCTTATTATCTAATACAATTTTAGTTCGCCAGGGATATTTTCCCACGCAAGTTATAGTTTATGGCTTCTGCACAGAAATTTTAATGTTGTCATTCGAACAGACTTGCAACTGAAACTAAAACACATTTGGAATTACCCAAGTAATTAATTTCCGTGGACTTTACTTACGACTTACTCTTTGTTTACTTGTAAACTACAATTCGGATATGTATTACAACGCCCTCTATGGAGGCCTTATAAGATAAATTTTGAGGCGTTTAATAATGTTTCTACTCCACTCTATCCTATACTATTCATCCGTCGTCACTGTCCTGTTAGCATGCTCCATAAATTGTTTCCATGTGCATGAGATGATTTTGTCTCTCGAGTATTATGACAAACCTCAGAACAAGACTGGAGATTTGGGACTGATGTACTACCTAATAACGACAAGATTTCAACTATCTTGTAGTAATTCATTTTTTCTAACTTTACTAGCAGTCTCTGCTATAAAAATTGCAATGTTTACTCCAAGCTGTATGTAATAAGTAGCATTCTTGCTTTCTGACTCTCGCAACCATAATCATCATCATCTTCACAATACGGCATGGGCAAGGTGCTGCTTGTTCCGCCTTCAAAGATCCTCCAACCATCTCTTCCTGAGCCTACCCACTCCAAACACATATGTCCTATGGGTTTGTATTCCAGACTAGTTTGGCAAGTCTGGAATCTGATAGTCTTTCTAAATGTTCTTTCCACCGTTGTTTGTAATCTTTTAATTTTTCATTCAAGTTAAAAACTTGCAACTCTTCTCTTATGACCTCATTGACCTCATTCTTTGTATCTCTATACCTCAAATTTAAATACCTTTTAAATCCTCATAAGAATGCCATTTTCGAGTCCTGTATTTTACTGATGTTTCTTGGCTGTTGTCCATAATTCACATCCATTGGACAGTACAGGGACCGCCATAACTTTGTAAAACTTTAATTTTTTATCTTGTTTCTAAAGCTCTCGCAGCCATTTTCTACATATGTGTTTCCTATTTTCCCATTGTACTTCACGAATTGGTATTTTGAACCATATTTTATACATGCTTATGTCTTTTGACAACGTCCTCATCTGTCAAAAGGTCAAGTTTCGAGGGTTATTCAACTTGATTCTGAATCAATGGTACCATTGTGTGGATTATTAGCCAACGACCGGGTCCCATTGACTATTGGGTTATCAGTTACAGTTTCACCGTAAAGGATTCCACGTCTACTTCTAGAAGCCACAGGATATCACATACTGACACCCTCACTTCCTCACCACCGGTACGGGCAGTGTAGTGATTCCATTACTTGGCAAGCAAAATATCTCTGACTGTTGCCCAGAATAGTATATATATATCCTACGTTTACAATTAGCCATATTTACAATGTACGTTTTATTATCAGTAGTAACCATAAACGTTGCAAACGTATCTTTCCCCAATAAATACGTAGGATGAGAGAAGTTCAAACACCGTTCAAACATTTTGCTAAATGTGTGTAAAAAGGTTCAATTTGGACTTTTCATATTCAGTTGAGCGTAATATGAAAAAACGTAATTTTTGGAAATAAGTGATCCTAATTACAATGTCAAAATAGGCCTTACGCATTTCAGTATTCAATAAAGAGTTAAGATCTGTCGAAGTTTGAATTGAATAATTGCTGAAATGATATATAGCTAGAACCTATAGCAAATGATATATTACAATCAATATAAACAGAAACACATGAAAGTCACACTACTCATTATAGTCACAAAACTACACAAAAAGTCGCACTGAATACAGAAATACATGTTAATTTTGCATACAAGTTAAAATAAAGTAACACTACTTCCTAAGTACTACAGTAAGCTCTTCACAAAAGGTAGTTAAACTAATAGAAAAATAAACCACACGCTTAGGAGAGTACACTACACATTTTTACAGCCACTTTCCAACATAACTCTCTCAAAGTGATATATTAATTTAGACTTATGATGACCGTGTTCGCTTCGCTTGTCGTTTGTAGGCTATCTCTGGACCATCTCTGGTAATAGTCCAGTAAAATAGCAGGGCTCCGTTTTCCTGCATACATCTTCTCCATAGCTGCAATGTCTTGGTGAAATCGTTTACCGTGTTCATCACTGATGCAGAATTTCAGGGGAACAAGTCAAGGTGGGCATGAAGGAAGTGAATTTTCAGAGTCGTGTTACGACCAGGTTTTTCATAACATGACAGCATCTCGCCCACAACCTCTTTGTAATTCGGTGTTCTCTTTTTCTCAAGAACTGTGAGCAATCACTCTTAAATCTTTTCCATGCAGCCTTCCCGCCGCCCTGGAGGATTTCATCGAACTGGTGCTCTCTGAAAAGCTCCCGAATCGAGGGAATTTTCCTCTTAAATATTTGTAAGCATCACTCTCCCGGTTTATTTTCTTTACAAAGTAAAAACTTCATTACATTAGACCTCATTTTATGTGTAATGGTGGAAGCAATACATTTTTAGATTAATTTGTGACGATTTTCACACCTAGTGTAAGGGCTTTTCTGAGAGGCCAGTCAGTTTTTGTGCAGTGAGATGCACGAACTCTGCTATCCTAATCACAAATGAAACAATATTTGGTGTGTCCTAACTGCATACTTAGGAACTGTGCAGGAACTTTCATATCACCACAAACTTGCCGTACTTAATGGTCTTCAGCAGAAGTTTCATGTTGCCATAAGACTCTTTCATTTGAAAAGCGTATTCAGTATGGATTGAAGGAATCCCATTACCAATATGAATAAACACTGTTTTTAAAATCACATCGGAGGAGTCAATAAATAGTCTTCAGTCTCCAGGGTTACGACCTTCCGCTTTTGACGTCAGGGTTCGAATCGATTTACCACAAGAGACAATCCAACCACCCATGTTGTTCACTGTGTCCGTCAGATAATGTGTCGACACAGAGTGTCACAGTTAGGCTTAAACAACAAAGCCAGCCTTCCTTACAAAAATATTAATGATACTAAAACGAATAGGAATAGAATGTTTACAGCAGGTGGCATAGTTTGATTTAAAGCCTACTATTCTGAAATTATTATTCATAACTTTTCTCCACCCGATCATCTTCAAGGAGTAGTGCCATGGACCTGTTCCCACTCAATATGTCACCTCTTCCTTGATTTTCCACAATAAAATTGTTGAAAACCTTTTCCAAAGACTTCTAAAATTGTTAAAATAAGAATGAATCGAAGTGAGAAAGTGATAAGGTTAAGATTTCGGATTATTCTGACAGAACTGAGTAAAAATAAAAATTAATATTCAGTATCTTCTATGAGGTACACAATGTTGTTCTAATTATATTACTGTTCGATAACGTGCCTCCTGGACCACTACTATCCGTTAACCATGAAAAATAAAGTGAAATCATATCTAATAAATATATCGACGTAAAACACTCAACAGTACATAACGTCACAAAATAATTAAATATTTGACGTTAAATGTGTAAGCTGTATACAATTTTGAAGTATACCGCACTGCAACTAGGGTCGTACGGAAATTGATTTTTAGCGCTCAGTTATCCAGCGATAATTTTTTTAATGCGTGGAATGTGTTCGGAACAAAGTACAATTTTTATTACGGCGTGTATGGGTTTTTGGAAGCCAGTCAGTATTGTTGGAGAGCTTGGTAATTATTCTAGTGCATGGGTATTGAACTCGTAGGAGCAGCCGCCAGCACAGAGGGTGGTGTTTCCATGGCAACCTTATGTCAAGGCTTAGCGTACAGACTCTCCCGTTTTGGCAGTGTCCTACTCTATTAAAATGATGGATATTAAAAAAGTTCAATGTACGTGTAGACAGACAGTATTGATTTTGTGACTTTGATGAATTAAAATGTTATCTAGTGAATAAATTTGAATTTCAATTTAGAATCTGATTCACCCTGGGTCATTGTAACTTACGCGATTCGCATGCATTTAGAGGTTGTTTAGATGTTTTTTTTTTTAGACGTTACTCTACTAATTGTTCTCGAAATAAAAGATAGAATGTTACATTAATGTAAAGCATTTCGCATTTGCTTTATACTAAATGCAGATTGTTATTATCTGAAAAGCGCTCATACTTATTGGAAGGACATTTATAATAAGTTAATTAAATTTGATCAGTTTGTGGATATAGGCCTACCACTTGTGAATAAAACAACAGACGATGAATTAAATTCCTATATGTTAATCGTATTTCTTGTTTATTTATAAGAGTCGGACTAATGAATCAAAATCTATAAGAAAAATAGTTTAGTGAGAAAGTTTCTGAAATGAATTACTTACGCGTGAGCAAAGGTTGATAGCTGCATGAGGGTAATAGTCTTCGTAGTGTTCCGTAGTCTTCACGAAGTATTAAACATCAAACTACAGCGTGTATTCGTGGATGAACAGCAAGCGAATCATCTAGAAAGATGTTGTAACTACTACGTTGAGTAAAGACATCACCGGCGACTTCCAAAAGTGGTAGCAGTGTATTAGCTAAGAGGGAGAAAGCGGGTTGGAAGACGTAGAAAATTCAATGGATGGCGGAAACCTAACGTTTTATGTAGAAGCAGAATAAGAAGGAAGAAAATAAGAAGAAGAAAAAGAAGAAGAAAAAGAAGAAGAAGAAGAAGGGGGAGGAGGAGGACAAGAAGAAGAAGAAGAAACATAAGACAATTTCATATTGCAAGATCTCGTACTTGTACAGCCTAGGTAACCGTAATACCATGTTTCAGTATTAGAAAATTGCTATGATACTAGTTAAAATAATATATCCCTTAGTATTTCCTTAGATTCTCTTAGAACTAGTAAGAATACAAAGATTTTTCTGTATCCGACAAAGTTATATGGATCACTTTACAACTTATTTAACATTAATTTCATGAACTGTACTGTTCCGAAATAGATTTTCAAAATTAATTGGCCACATGCTGTGACAGACAGTGATATCTCAGAAGTACTAAATTTATTATTATTTTATTACTATTGTAGGTTGGAAACAATACATGTCCATATTTGTATGCAACAAGAAATAAAAATAATTTTTTGACAGGATTTCCAGTCAGTTGTTCATAGGCGAAACGACCACAGAATACAGGGGCGAAATTCTCAACGTAAAATTCAATCAAGGTAACAATGGAATAGTGCTCGAGCCTGCTTTCCACGGGAGTAGTCCAGACTTACGAAGTACTGAGCTGCTGTTTACGTGTCATTTAAGAAGGAGAACAAATAATTTACAGTTACTTTTACGAATTTTATGATAATGTATGTGCTAAAGTTTCCATAAAAAATACATACTGTAGTTTACGTTAACTCTTTAACGGATATTATATTAGCAAATTTTGTTACATGAAAAGAACTTGACAATAATCACAGCCGTTTGCCTGTCCTTTTGAAATGTATGTTCAAGATAAATATTATATGAATGGGTCTGTTCGAATGCATAAACTTGTTGCCTCAGTGGGATAGCGACTGTTTCCTATGTGGAATATAGATTCAAGTCGTCTCGTCAGTCTTCGCAGTATTAGAGTAAATGCATAACCTTCTGCTTAGAGTGAATTACCGGGGAGTCCATTAACTAAAACGATACTCCCTTTAAAATATATCCACCTTTTCTGGGAATGCGCCACCGTATTAAACTTTCTGCAGTTTCTTTACATCACATCCAGGCTAGATAATACAAAGAACGCAAATGATTTGGTAAAAGACTTTCTTGCACATTCCTTTGATTTTCTTAGTAAAAGTCAAATTCAAATTAAAAGTCAGATGAGTACTTTCGTCTATCTGACGAATAAGAAATCGAAGCGTCCGTATGCAAATCAAAAGCAAGGGGTCGAAGTTAAATTAATCAGAAGAGTATTATCTAGTACTCTTCAAACGGGCGTTTTAGTAGAAAATATACAATATTTTTGTTAAAAAAAGAAGCGATAAAACGTGTTTTGTAGTATAAAATAATGTGTATCAATGGAGAAAGACATCGGTGCCATATGATGTGCGTGAGTAAACATTTTGTTTACGCATACCAAAGTACATTTTGGTTTTTCATATGTAAATGTTGTAAGCTCTGCGATATAATGAAAAAAAGAAGTAAAACTGTAGGGCATACAAAACCCATGTCACGCTTATAATACACGGTGTCACGTTTGACAGATAGATTGCCAGAACAAATGTTTGTATTTACTTTGGGAGGAAAAAGATGTTGGAAGACTTCTGTAAATCTAAGCTGTGTTGGAAGACTATGTCAAGCTGTGTCTCTCTCCGCTCACACTCTCACGCGTACTAAAAGGTGAAGGCGTGTGTGTACAATCGACAAAAAAACGATTTAAAAAATTCAGTTTTTTATTATTCTGAAGTTCTATTTTGAGAATATAACATACACAAATGGAGACTTGTGTAAACGGCACACACTTGGTGCAATCTGTGTTTGCTTATGACATTGTTAAAGCTAGGTTTGCGTCTCGTCGTCAGGTTTTACCAACGATCTGGTTTTACTTTAATTTCTGCGTAGTACGTTACATTGTATAACAAAAATAATAATAATATCTGTGTTACCGGCAAAGTATGTAATCCAGGCATTTTATAGAATACCTAGGCATTTCATACAATGCCTGGAGTTTTTTGGCAAAGTATAGAATAGAATACTTTTCAAATGTTTTTTTTTTTTTTTACTTTTTCCAGGTATTATGTACATTCTATATAATGCCAGTGATTCTTTAGGCAAAGTGTAAAATAAGCTTACTACGTTCAAAATGAAAACATTTTATTACAAAATCACACACAAATGTTTGATTTTATATAAAGGAGGATTTTGTGTAATATTTCGAGATTATCTATTCTCTACTTAATTATGTTCTGATGGTATTTTATTAAAATTATACTGTATAAGAACTTTTTTAACCAATCTGGTTAAAAAAATACATTAGATATTACTGGTGTTTATTAATTCTAAATATATGAAATATACTCTACTTATTACAACAAGCAGAGAGCTGTGATATTTTGAAGTACGCTTTCTTTCATTTTTTACACAATTACATTTTTTTTTGACATTTAGTCTTGCACACACATTTTACGAACTCTTGTCCGGATCCTGATGATTGAGCAGTAGCAGTAGAATGTAGTGCGGTTTCTTGTTCAGGAACATCTTCAACCCCCATTAGTGGTCTTGGGCATACAGTGAACTGCGATCTTGTGTACAGCTGTTTTAACAATCCGTTAGTGGTTCCCAGTTTGTAAAATCCGTCATCTATCACACTCACGACGATTGCTAGGATGCTTCAAAGGTCTCCCCACCCCTTGTTTACTTCAGTCATTGGAACATGAACAGACGCGCCCACAGGAGGTGGAGGAAATTTTTTGTCAGAATAAGGTTTCATCTTCTTTGCCTGAAGTTCTAGAAATGATTTTGACCTTTTTAATTCTTTAGTTGCAATTTTTACTTTGAAGCAGAGAAGCAGCTTCTTGCCATCGTCACACTTATCTCCACTATTGCCACTAGTGTTCAAAAAATGTCCACACGTACTATGCATATCTCTGCAGCACTCTACACACTTTTCAGAACATGAAACCATAGCGCACACATTGTCTTCTATACATTACCTAGAAGACGTTAGGCATTCTATACAATGCCTAGCCAATGTATGAAATATGTTTTATTTCATACTTTGCTGGCTGGATTCAGGCATTGTATGAAATTCCTAGGCATTCTATAAAATGCCTGATTTTGTACTTTGCCGGTAACATCTATAACAACAACAATAATAATTGTTATTAGTAGTATTATTATACATAAAGGTAATACAAAAAGCAATAGCCCTGATAATACAAACATCCTCTTTTGTAGTGTAGCTTTTGTATAATACAAGAATACAAGTAATGTTACTGACCAGATATCACGAATCAGAGAGGATTCTCAAGGGAGGCAACAGTTACCGCTAACCCGTCATCGATTTGTAAGCGCTCCGTCGACCTTGTGTCCCTTATTTGCGTACCTCAATCTAGATATCCTTAGTCCACGTTAAACCAGCGTTATTCAGCAGTAATAAGGTCAGGTGGACTGAGCGTCTGTAGTCCGCTTTACCAAACCGTACGGCATCTGCACTATCAGATGATTAGATACGTTTTTATCTCAAAACGAACGGACTCGATTCCGCAAGTTGTAAGGCGTGGGTGGTAGATATGTTCTATCTTCTTGATTTTGCCCGCATTTCCTTTCTTTCTTTTGCCTGTCTTGCAGAGGGTTTCTTTGGCTACCTTGTGATTTTTTTTATAATATATCTCGCTTTATTCACTCTCCTGGCTACATTTGTTTCCTCCACGCTTTCTACATGTCCATATCATCTCAGCCTGCTCTCTCCTAATGTACTACTTATTACCTACGTATCTAATCTTGGACTATATATTATGTTTTTTTATTTTAGTTTATTAATTCTCGTTTTATCATGACTGTTTTTAGAATATCATTTCTACTTTATTTTCCCATCAAAGTTAAAAAAATAAAATTAACACGTGAAGTGCTAACAGATAAAGAGGAAGGACATACAATAACATATAACTGACTCGTTCTTTCTCTATTCAGTTCTTAAGTCATTCTAAGCCCAAGATTCCATAACTAATTACATGGTCGTGTCTCTGTCATGAGCAGGTCGCTCCACATTCACACAGTTTTAGTCTGGACTTAGGCGTCAGCTAAATTAACGAGAGTATACTGCTCTCTCGTCGTAGCTTTTTATTAGGCGAAACGAAACTCGCCACTTTTTTATATTAATGTTAGTGTACGTAAATAATTTGTAAAATCCTAATCTGTCGTTGACTGTATACATAATTTTTTCAGTTACTACTTTTTTTTTTTAAATGATTTTACCCACCCTATCGGTCACTGTTTGTCAATACAGTTTTGATTAGAATGTTAGTAACAAGTATGCTCCTTGAGTTGGTTAGCTCGCTGACTATTTTAAACGAAGTAGGTTACATAAATTTGGATTTTAAATAATTTTTTAATTATGGGAAAAATTATAAAAATCCTGATTCATTTACTATTTTTTTAGGAATAATGTAACAATTGTAGGACACATCATCATACATGTGATGATCGAAACATTCGCATTTGGGTTACAATTACTTTTAGTCTAACATCCTGCTGGATTTTCACAATTTTTCAAATGTTTGATCTCTTTCGTTAGGCCTGGCTTCCCAAAATGTTAAAAATTTCCAAAACTTAACGCTACATTCAGATATTATTTAAAATTCTCTTTAATCCGATACCCCACATACATTTTTACGGTTTTATCAAAATTTTCATCCACTTTTTCAGACCTGACGTCGAAATATTTTGAAATTTAATGAAAGTTTATGAGACTACCCTAAAAAGATAGACAGGCAAACAGATAGACAGCCAGACAGACAAATGCCAAACGATCTGGTTGAAACTGAGAACTCGCTCCGCTCGTTCAATTGTAGTCTTCTTCTTCATTATATGGCCTCGGCTATAGCCCAGTTCCGAATTCGCAGAGTCTCGGACTATTTTTCCAGGTCTTCCACGATCTCTCGCCCCCACTGGCCTATATTCAAACGTTTGTTTAGGAATACGCGTGTCTACCATGCGTTCCACATAGGACTTCCAATTCTGCCTGTATTCCTTTATTCTCTCCAGAACCGACTGTAACATAAGGTATTTCCTTATGCCGTCGTTACGTAGACGATCTTTCAAACTACATCCCTTAACTGCTCTTAAAAATTTAATTTCCGAGGCCTGTATTTTTAAAATATATATTTACAGGAGACTCCATGTTTCACATCCATACATTAAAGTCAGCACAGCCACGACTTTATAGAACTTTAGCTGTGTCTCCCTTTGCGTTTTATTCTTCAATCGTCGTTTTATTGTTCCACAGATATAACTAAATTTATTTAACATTCTCTCGATATCGTTATCCTTCTTATATGAGATATCGCATCCAAAATAATTAAAATGTGATACCTGCTTCTAAACAGTATTATCAATTTTTAATTATAGTGATTTTTTTTGAGAGATATTGTATTGAAAACTTCCGATAGGTTAAAACTTCCTTCAGCATATGAGAAAATAATGACTGAGTAAAAAGTAGGCCTACAGTTAATACATGAACTTTTATAATTTCGATATTACTTATTAACATCGGTATGCCGTCTTGTCGCCGCCACTTTCACAGGCACGACGCAAACCCTCTTCGGCTTTCGTTCTCACAGCTAGCACCGCTACGCCTTTACGTCTACTAGAAATAGAGCTACTGTAAAAAAATTGGTGAAAATGTTCAAAATTAAGAATCTTAGTCTATGAAATTAAATAACTTATAATTTTAGGGCGTTTGTCATTTTAAAGATAAAAATTAACGTGATGACAAAACTGCTAGTCTTGGGTTACACTTCACTTTAAGATGATCGGCTTCTCGGTGTAAAGATGGACTCATTTTAATAAGAAAATTAGACTGTTAATAACTGCATGAGACCGTTAAATATAGCGCTTTGTGGTAGTTCTCTGTTACTCTACGTGATAATTGTAAACTTTCCAAGGGGTTGTGTTTCCACATTTTCTCTTTCAAGGGGACAAAAAGTAGTTAAAACCGCTAACTCGATTGTTGGCTTCGATAAGATTCCGCGCCTTTTGGAGCGAGATAAGGTAAATACTAACTAGTAACATTCCAATTAATTATTAAACAATAACGTGGTAAGAAACTGCGGCCAACATTTTGCGGTTTCCAAGCACAGCGTATAAACAGAGGTATTTAACAAAATAATTTGTTAACCAACCGCGAACTTCTTGGAACTGAAATCTTATTCGTAGAACGGGACGGCAACTACGGTCTGAACAAAAGTTTGTAAAGGGGCTGTAATCTGAGGAGTTGGAACTATCGCGTTCACCCATACTGATTCTGCCGCTGACCATTCAAGCGAATAGACTTTTTGGTCCGTTAATAGTGCTTTTTAGACAACAATTAATAAGTTATGTGTCCACCGTGCCAAAGTTTCGCTTCATTTTGAAATGATTTCGGGGATGAAATATTGTTTAATAGGTTTAATTGTGTACCAATGTTTTTACTCTTGCAGATAATACACTACATGAATACGCGATATGTGTGATTTGAGAGTGAATTTGTTTTTGTATCTTACTTGAAACGTCTGTAAATTTAGGGAGGCTGATATCAAACAGAGGCTGTTATGACCCACAGAAAGGAGAACTTGTGTACATTTTATGCTTTTAGGGCGCAATTGAAGCGAGTTCTGAGTTTTAACTCGACAATTTGATATTTATCTGCCTGTCTGTCTGTCAATCTATCTATCTATCTGTCTGTCTATCTATCTATCTCTCTATTTATTTATTTGGGGTATGTCTCATAATAACTTTTGAGCGCATCAATCGATTTTTGTAAAACCTGGCAATAACTTTACTCTACAGAACTGTGTTGTTTTTGAGATTGATTCCTCAAAAATAGGGGTGCCAGGAGCCCCCAAAAAGAAATCAGACATTTGAAAAAATTGTGAAAATCTACCATGGTGTCAGACTAAAAGGAATTGTAGCCCAAATCCGAGTGTATCGCATGTTTATAGTTTATTGTGTGACGTGTGCTCTAAAATTGTATTATATTAGTAACGAAATACTAAACGTCTTTGTAATTTTTCCGTAATTGAAAAATTATCTAATATCGAAATTTATATAATAATAAATGTAGGCCTACTTCGTTCAAAATAATGAGCGAATTCTGCACCTCAGATTTAATTTAATTGAAAAATAAATTATATTAAATTCCATATACTTTACAAACTATTTTATAATTACTCTGCGGCGTACAATACTGTATTTGAAAACGTTAAGTCAACCTGAATATATGTTTTACATAGAAATTCAATATATACATAATACAAACATAAATATACGTGTTTGAGCGAATACATAATCTGCAGTTATGTGTACTCTAACGGTGCTACTTACCGTTCATTATATCGAAATATGTCTTACCACTAATTGTTAATACAACAGTGACTAGTATTATTAATGTTTTTGCAACAGTATTATTATTTAACAGAAAGTTTAATTATGATTTATGTAACAGTAATTATGAAAGTAACAGAGTGATTAATATGATTAAATTATTACTCATGCTGTTAAACAATTCGTTGTTACTGTTTATATTTCACAGATACTCTGCCTAGTTGAGGTCAAGAATTTGTCAAGTCATTTACTTAGAATTTGGAATCAAAGCTGTAAAATATTAATTAATATGAAAGGCCACAGAGAACGTGAAGTGTCAACGCGGACATGACAGGCTATTAACGTTGAGTCACCAGTTTGTAAAATCAATTTTTCACGCAAGAGGTAATGAAATTTTAATGGAACCTTTTAGACGGTGAAAGTACTGACAGTCTCAACGGGCCTTATTTGCCTCAAGGATAACCGATTGTTAATAAACCAAAAAAACTGAATATTATGTAAAACCTGCAGTGAATGTACATCACAATACATAACTTAAAAACAATTTCATCTCCTGAGTGTCTAAATCACGATCGCTCAATGATCGATAATGATCGGAACGGTAATTGCATAGTAACACGGTACCAAATGATTGTTGGAACCACTAACATCTCGATTTAGGCTCCATTCCTGCCGAAGAAAAATTGTAACTTGACATACACGAGGCGATAATAAACCAACGAGTGGTACTCCTGCCTAGTACCACATTAGTGGATGTGTATGAGATAATGTGTGCGTACATACACCCATAAGTAAGCAGCTCTAGCACAATCTGTTACTTGCTTAATAAAGAAGACATAGTAGTAATTGTGCCTTGTACATGTTACAGCTAGATAAGGGTAAGGAAGAGAATTACTTTCAAGAAACTTATTTACTATCTTTTGGTTTTGTAAACACTTTTAGGAGATAATCTAGATTATGAATTAATTCTTGGTAAGACTTTAGACAACATAAAGAAGGGAACAACAACACAACGAACGTGATTTAGATTAGATTTTGCGGAGTGTGGGAATTAAAAAGCAATAAAGCTAATATACAGTAATTGACTAAATGTCTCTGAATAAATGGACAAAATAAATTTTTCAGTAAATGCAACTTATGTATTTAACTATTTACCTAGTTCAATGTAATTTTCATTTATAAAAAATATATATTATAAATTTGTAAAAATTATATCCTGTACAGACTGAGGTCACAGTAAAGACAAATTAAACCTTTTGCAATACTTGGTCAACGGGTATTGAGGCTATAACGCTATAAGGCCTGTTTAGAGTTAATGCTAGAGCACAGTTTATTGATGATAAACCGAATTGCGTACTACACATTACAAACCAAAATGAAAAAGGTGTGACTCAACAAACAATAACAAGGATTTAGAGGCCGGCATATCTCCAAAATAAGTTAAATAATTACGTTATATTTCCCACAACATTCAGCGGCACATCTTGAATGTTAGACGTAGTGAACAGAAGGTCTATGTCACGAGGACAGCATTAAACATGCGGTTGGCTGATTGTCGTCAGGGCCGCCGTAATCGGGTGTGCACTGCACGCGGGGATAAATCACACCCATGTCAAAATGATATACCGTATTTTCCGATCTATAAGACGCATTTTTTCTACACTGAAACAGTCTTCAAAATATTGATGCGTCTTTTCAACGAAGTTGCCTGGCCTAGCGTGATAGGTCTAACGTAATGAATTGAAGGAGCGATATTGTTAGCAACTCGGTACACAGTATTAAACATAGTATACTGTATATATAAATATTATTTTATTCCATTGTCGGTGAATGCTGTTTGTGTTGTCATCACAGAAACAGTTGTCATCACATCTTTACTGCAGTTGTAACTTAAGGATGGATGGATGAACCCGGTGCACAACTGTGAACAGGCTCAAGTTTTTGGATGAAACGTAAAGAGATTTTATTTAAGTGGAAAGCGTTCGTTTTCAATCAACTGAAACTCGTTTTGTAGAAACCGTGTGAAGACTAAATAGTCTAGCATTACTCCATCATTATTTGATTGGAATTATCGTTTGTTTCAGCCATGTTACGATCACTAGTGAACCCCCTTGGGTTGGTCAAGTCACGAAGCTATTCGGAGAGCTGTTTCGTGAGCTGATAATCGAGGTCCAAAATAGAGAACACTGAAAGCGGACATTACTACAACTACTATTTCTTAGCGGGAACCAAGGCTGAAAGGAGACTGAAAAATTTTAGTAGCCTATCTACTCTAAAGGAACTGAGATTATTTTTGGCGTGTACGTATAACTTGGATGGTGTTGTAAGCGATTGCAGAGTTGATATGTTTTTATCAGGCGTGTGATATGACCATTATTTTATGATTTTCGGTTGTGTCGAGGCGTGACTATTTTCTGTACTCATAGCTCGTTTTAAAAGAAGTGCTTAAAATATGGCAAGTGTTCTCACTAGCAAGCATGTATTTTGTGATGTCTCCCGCGCGCGCATTGAAAGATAATTTAGCGTATTGAATACAAAAAAAAAGGAAGCACATCCTTAATCTAATTTTTAATGTAGGGAACTAGTCAATTTTTAAAAAAGTTTTTTTTTCAATAATAGCCGTTAGAAGTTGTTCAACTTTGGCCGTGAGTGGGCCAAAAGGTTTCGCCTTCAGTTACAGAACGACGTCTGGTTCGGCCATAACTTAACACACTAGTTACTTAAATTAAAACAATAAATTGTTTCGTAAAACGTAATAAACAGAATTCACAGTATGTAAACACTCCGGCACAACAAATCGTGTATTCAAAAGCGAACGAGAATGATCGAACTACCCCGAGATCCGCTGATGCCAGCGATGACTGGACTCGTATATTTAATCGGTGTGAGTGCTTGACTGGTGGCGTGGATGGCGTGGGAAGAAATGAAGAGCGTTCATGATAACGCTGATTTTAACGAACTCCTTATTCTGTTGCATTAGGTCTGGTTGTGTTATACTCTTATTTCACCGAATTCACGAACGTTTTCCAACACGCTTTGCTCCCAAAAGTAAACATTAATGTTTACTCTTCCCTTTATTTGCTTATCATCGCCGAATGACCGAACGCTTCGCCAATGAATTTCACCAAAATATAAGGTCATACAGTATATACTTATTGCGTCAAAAGTGTACGATTTGAATCGTAGAATCGTGTCTGCAAATGCGCGACTCCTTATGTGATTGGCGCTATATTGTGTACACAGTTAGAAGTGTCCCACGAACGGAAACATAATTCTGTTTACTCCACAGTCACATGCCGAAAAGCGAAAAATATAAGTTAATTAAAATATATTGAAAACTGATCATAGTGCAAATGGGCTATTGATAATGATATATTGTTATTACACGGTGCAACATAGGACAATCAATTCCAGAGTGTTTGAGTACTGAGAATTAATTGAGTGCTTATCAGTGATTATACACTACCGGCACACAGCTGTCACGTTTGTTTCAGGGGCGTATTTACTGGTGGGACGAACGGAACCCTCACATTTTTACCTCCCGCCCGTTATTTTTTGGAGGCATCATTCTAAAAACCAATAGGATTATGTAGAGTAAAAGTATGGACACACTTACAAAAATCGATTGATACGTTCAAAAGTCATCGTGAGACAAACAGACAAAATGCCAAACGGTCGAGTCAAAACTGAGAACTCGCTTCGCTTGCTCAGTAATATAATAGTAATACATTTATTGTACAATAAATTATACAATTTATATAATTAACAATTATAATATAAATTAAAATTACTTTAGCAAAATATTGAGGTTACGTCTTTCAAAGCGTATTTTAACACTATTAGCAGAGTAAGATAAGGGGAATTCTACTCATCTGGAAGCACAGATATCATGTCCATGCGATGACGTTGCAAAAGAATTTTGTTTACTTAATTTTCGTACTTTCGACCTGTTTATGTGTAGAACAATAAACAAATCTGACGAAAGTTTTTGACAATCAGATCCGAAAAACCGACACAAACGAAGCAGGTGTTGTCAGCGGCGTTTCTTGAAACAACCTTAATAATTTATTATGAATGTTAATTATTTTCGCAGAAAGAAAATGTAGTCGGAAAGGTGCACGTTCTCCGAAGTTGAGGCTGCGAAGACTGTACACGGCTAAGCGAAAAACAAAATGTTTTGAAAATAGAGGAGTAATTAACGTCGGTCCCTCTTGTTGACAAATTAACTGAGGTACTAGACTAGCAAGTAGTAACGCTTTTTGTACTGTCCATGACATCTGTACCTCCTCCTAACTGTACTTTGTATTACGAGAAAGTAGATTTTTATGGTAACGTTAAATATTCAGCGGAAGAGAATACGTAATGACGCTATTGTGATACACGCATTACGTTGTAAACGAAAACGAGTAACGCTGGAGACGTACCGGAAGCGTATAATGTACGAAACGATTTGAAATGCAGATTCGTTGTTATAATGTTTATGCACTGTATTCCAGAGAGACAAACGCCTACAGTTGCGACCAATTACCGCAATCCCCCTCGTTTACTGATAACCGTATCAATTATCTCCACTGCTATGAACACATGTCGCCGTCTATTTTCAGCGATTATATTCCTGTTTCATTGTTTGATACCTACTTACGTAGGCAGTGTTGTGTGTTTTTTTGTTTATCACCATGACTGGGAATTTTAACGATGTTCACCAAACCGTTGCATAAAAAGTATTGTTTCAAGTATTCATGCTTTGTAACAGTGCGTGCAACTTATTAAAATGCAAATCATCGGAAAGAACTCGTGACAACGTCTATGGCCTTACCCTACGAGACGATAAAGACTTACGAATCACTTAAAGTTTAGGCAAGTGGAAATTTAGATGTACGTACTTGGTTTGGTAAGACGGTTTGGATTTGAGTAAATAATTACACTTATTTGAGTGCTCTTGAAATCCATAATACAAAGCTGTTTAACAAACACCATAGATTGACATACAGGAGAATGCTGAAACGTTTTAACACGACTGCAACAATTCGATCATCGAAAAATACATGTAGATGAGAAAAAGCAGTAAGGAATGTCCAAAATATTAAAATTCGTCATTGAGTTACAACAATAACACATTGCAGCGCCACATGTAAAATCGTAGGTACATCCCACGCGCGCGCGCTCACACACACACACACATCCAGCTTGCAAGCATACACCGAAGCAAGCATGTATACACAAATGAGTACCTCTCTACCCCGTTGTAAGACCCTCAACACCCCTTTGAGAAATACCATAATCTAGCAAGAACGTACACAGTTACAAGGAATCCCTCAACAATCCTCTACGCCAGTCATAGGCAACCTTTGAATTTATGGGGGGCGCATATATAACTGAGGACCAGTTCGATGGGCATACCCCTCCCCACCCCTTCAATGGAAAATAGGAAGGTGCAGAATTCAATAGCTAGACGTTATAAACATTAACTTCGCTTTATAATACCCTAGCAACGTGAAACACCGAATCAAAATGCTTTGCAGTATTTTTCATATAAATTTGTTTTTACATTAGGAGTAGGTCATCAACAATCTGTCATCATGCACACACACGTTAAAACCAACAAAACTTTAAACAAAAAAAAAATGGTTTAATTTCGTATTGGGGGAAGACGTAGCATGTTTCGGTAAATGGCTTGTACTATTTTATAATACAGTACTTCAAAGCAGGTACAATACGGGTGCATTCCTTCGTTCAAACGAAAATAAAATTACAAATTGGTTCGCTGGCGCGTCAAACCTTCTCGACGGGCGCGGGGTTGCCGACTGCTGCTCTACGCCAACCACATACATACTGGGGAATAACGTTTCTGACAACAATAAATAAAATCGGGCTTCTTCTTCATTTAAAGACCTTGTCTTGTCTTCATGCAACCAGACTCTTGTCTCCGCCAGTCATTTAAATAGGTTATACCTTCCAACACCATTTCGCCGGCTTCTCCTTGCATTACCAAACATTTTTCGTTAAAATGCGTTCAGGATGTCTAAAAACAGGATCTGTAAATTCTTTATCTCCTCTTTTGCTTCTTTTAGAACTTCAACTTCATTTTTCTCTCTCCCTAACTTGTCTTTATCGCCCTCCTTTATATCCGTATTTCCACCGTCTCAAGTCTTGCCTTCTCCTTCTTTTCCCTTAAGGTCCAGGTTTCGCTTCCACGAAACAAGGTACTCGAAACATAAACTTTTACAAAAGTCTTCCTAACATGTAAATCCATATGCTTTTATGTGAGAAGGTTCGTTTTATTCTGAAAAATTTGCTTGACAAATGCTACTCGTATTTTAGTTTCTGATGTAGGTCTTCTGTAACCATAATCTCCAAATAACAAAACTGCTTCACTCGTTCAGTTTCCTGATTGTCTAGTTCATTCTTGGCCTGTTTATCTACGGTGTTCATGTTAGCTTTCTTGTCATTTACAAACATCGAGGCCAGGCCCGCGTTTGACATCGACAGCGCCCTGGGCACACTGTGTTCAAGCCCTCCCCCACCAATACCTTCCAGCCCTGTTCACGTAATGATAGCGAGAGTATAGACTTAATTTTTTACGGTATCACGGACCTCCCTCCCGTCATTTTCTAAAAACTTGCAATGCTAAGTATTTGTAGCTTATCACATTACATATAACTTTTTACATATCTTTATCACCACATCAGTTGATACTTTTAACTTAATATCTTATAACATGGACTTCTTTCTAGTTCTGACTGTAGCAAAATCATCGATTAAATCGATAAAATCCATTTTCAATGTAATGTCGCTTTCCGTGCATAACGGTATCAAACTTTTTAGCTTTTCCTCATTCAATGTTGATTTCTTTCAGATTTTATCCTTTTTAGGGCCTTTTTCTGCCTTGCAATTGTCACGGGCAAATAGATTCAAATAGTTTCTGATGGCGACCTCTAAATTTGGGAAGGTACTTTTCAAATCCTTTTTCTTTATGTAAGAATAAATTTAGAAGTGATATAAAAATGAAAGCCAGCACCTAAGGAAGGTCAAAATTGGATTAAAATTCTTCATGATAATTATGAGCAAGGATATGGATGGGTATGGAAATGGTAGGGGAAGGAAAAATAAAGTCTGGTCATAATCACTATCTTTCAAAACTACTTTTCAATAGTCCTTTCTCAAGTGTTTACGGTTTAGTAATAGGGGTCGAAGGGAAAGAGGGGGATGGGTGGTCGATCGATAACATGGGGGAGTTATCGTCGCTAACATTCCCCATAAGAATTAAAATATACCTAAAAGAGGATAGGATAAGAAACGCGACCGTATGGAATGATTTGAATGCTGAGCCACTGTAAGCGGAAGTGAAAAGTTGCAAGGTGAGTTGGGGAGAACACGTGATCAGAATGTTGCGTCGTTGTAAGCCTGAGAGACGTAGTGTGGGACATTCGCAGAGTGGAACAGTCCAGCGACCTAAGTCAGGAGAGGGCACGAAACGAATTCACCACGGTCATGTTCACATTGTATATAATGAAATTACCTACTATTTGTGCTATTTTTAAATGTTACTATTGGTTTTATTATGAAAGTTATAATAAAACTTACACGCAGAATTTCACAAATATTTATCGAGGGTTGGGCACCAACGTTTTGAATTGTGTGCATGAACAGAAGCAACCTCGCAAAATCTTGTGGCCAGTTATTCAGTTGACGATCGGGATCGGTGATATTAATTTTCGTTAAGTGACTATAATGTTAACCTGCCAGTCTTTATCTATACTGTGGCGGCTGAAGGATTACCAGACCCTTTGCTAACACACGTACAGGCACAGGCCGCCAGACAGTAGCTTGTACCTGGCCTACATACCCAGTTAGTAAATCATCAAGTGGCATTCAGTGCGCTTAAACAATTTTTTTACAAAAATAATTTTTTTATTTTGACTATTGCATTGAATTATACGTGTAATGCTATTTAAAATGAGACCAAACACGACACAGAGTTCATTATTTTCTAAACAATTTACAAGAGTCATTACAGTAATTCCCGTCAACACCAGGTTTGTATTGTTTTTCTGAAAATTCTGTGCAAAATCCAAATATTAAAGACTTATTGAGATAAAATATATCGGTAATTAAGTACTGGAATGGCTTATTATTGGCGCACCCTGAGATGGCTCACATTGTGAGCTGAGTGAGGGTGAGGTCAAGGCAGCTACGTGTTTACGTTTGTGTTAGTGAGACTACGCCGGTATTTCACCCGCCCTCGTTAACCGACCAAACGGTAGTTCTCTTCTTCCGTCAGACATGGAGATTTAGTTATATAATGTTATATTTCTTGTAAACATGTACAATTTATTTTATCGAGCGAAAAGAAATTCCATAATGGAGGTCATAACAACGTAACTAAACGTATGAATCTTAGATTGTTTAATTTTGTTTTTATATTAAGAGATAATACGATAATACATAATTTCATTAATTTTATTACTTCTTGTTTCCTGTTGTGTAAACAAGCTTATTTACTTCGGCTTTGTAGATAATTTTTTGTTAATTTTATAGTTGTTTATGTTTCCGGACTTTTATTGAGTCGAGAAAAAAGTTGTCGCTGATAACTATCCTTTCACTGTTGTATACACACTATGTATTATACAAGCCTAATACCCGTGCTTCCCTACGTATTAGAAAAAAATTGGAAATTAAGTTATGAATCTAACTTATACTCAATGTGCGAACTTTTACTATTGGATTTTTATTTTGACTAAATAAAAAGGATGCAATTAAAACTAACATATCAAAATTCGGATTTAACTTATTTTCTACCAGTTTGCAAGTTTTCATAGGAATTGGTTGAAAAATTCATCAGAAAGTTGATTTTTCTATTGGGGGATCCCCAGTTTCTCCCCCAAGAAACTCTCTCCGAAAGTAAAATGTTTGAAAACGATTTCTTAGCACGCACCTACTACTAAAAGAAATGTTCTTTTTAACAAAATTGATATTTGCATGCCTTCTAGTTTTGGAGATTTCGTGATCAGGCAGTCAGTTGTGTTTGGATTTTATATATGTAGGTAAACGGTGACGTTGTGCGAGTCATTTAAAAAAAATTTAAATAGCCGTAGTTTTGAAGATGAAGAGAGTAACCCGCATAACTAACCTCAGAATTGTACTAGAAGCCAGTCATGACAGACGACTGCCAAACGCGGTTCTTTAAGAATTCTGTAACAGGTCTGCTAAATAGAATCGGAAGTGAGTGACCCCGAAGGTTATTACGTGAACTGTCCAACGGATTGTGACCACACAGAAGTTTAAGGAATTGTATTAAGATCACAGCAATGTTTAGCCTTACCTCCTTTATAAGGCACTGAAGTGACTGTGACTTATTTTGAGTATGAAAGGTAAGATATGGAGAGCGGTAGCACAATGACCGACAAACTTGCGGAGACTATTTGAATTGACGAGTTGTAGCGTCGTTGGTATGATTCTGGTGATGTGACAACAGAAGGTATACCAGTATAAAGTTAAAGTCCTACGTGTTTCTCGGCTATTCCAGTGCAACCAGCTGTAATGCTGTGTGCGCACGCGATTCTTAACAGGCGTTAACGAGATTGTTCCAGACTCACCGGTCCGCGCGCCCTGTGTTCAAGGCCGCAAGCAATTACGCTTTAGTGTAGTGTTGACGCGTATTATGGATTATTCTGGAATCTCAGCGGGGTATAAATATGGGCATTCAGCGGTGCTTAATTTTAGTTTAAGTGGCGATTTATTCCAGTGCGGTTAGAAGTATTGTGGCGAAGTGATATGTGTTTTATAATTGTGCGAGACTCTATTACGTGACATTTTTATTGCGTGTGAACAATTTTTATATGATTTATTGTAAGAGACTATCTTTTTGATTACAAACTGTTAATTGTGATAATTAAAGCTGGTGATTAGTGACTTAATTAGTGTCTTGTATTTTGTTTTCCACTGCACCATACGACGATCAAGTAGACCGTCGTAACAGTATGTTGCATATACGTGTAGATCTAGGAGAGCACTAATCCGAAATAGACTGATACAAATTAAGAATTACTGGATAGCACAAATAATGAGGGGATGCTTGCCGAGGTGTATAATTGATATTTATGTATTATGTATAATTGATGTCGAGTTATTGAACGCATTGCACCACGAAGGACCGCTGAAGTTGGTGGTGTTGGGAAGGGTTGAAGGTACGGAATATAGAGAAAGACTTAGGCTGGTATTTCCTGGTATATGGATAGTATTTTGTATAGATTCTGTTAAATGTAGAATATGTTAAAGAACAAGAGGAAAACACGAGGAGAACGGTCTAAATGGAAGGCTGCTGGAAATCAATCTCCCGATTGAGAACACAAGATGAGGAGGAAGAAGAAGTAGAAGAAGAAGAAGAAGAAGAAGAAGAAGAAGAAGAAGAAGAAGAAGAAGAAGAAGAGGAATCGGAACTAAGGCTATTTAAAGTGTTTTGTGGTCTGACTTTAATTAAAATAATTACGTTCCTATCTCCAGTATTTTAGGAGTTAAAACTGTTTCTAGCAATTTCTGGGGGATGAATCAGACCCTCAGCCCCAATGGTAGCGAATCCTCAAACTCATCTCCTTTGATAGGAGCTCCTGCGAATTCCAGTACTCGACTGCCACGCATTATCATTGAACACTATTAGTCTAAATTAAAACCACAAGAACACGATTCCTAATACAAATTGTTATCTACAGAGCACGTATTCTTCTGTGTCGCTTTTTTTCTTTTTCGTCTTCTTCTTGTTATTGTTACTACAGCCTTTGCCTTTTTTCAGGTATTCCAAAAATAATGTCACATCCCACTCACTTGGATTGTGGTGCTAACTTTCTCCAAACATTCTTCTAACCTCCAATAACGTATATCATCTCATCTTCAATATTGCTCTTTGATTATTCCTCTCTTCCTCTTTCTGCTATCTGCTATATCTTAATTGCCTGGCTCCACCATTTGTTTGATTGTTGTGTTTAGATTTTTAAAACCCTTAATTTAATAGCAACACTCGATAAATAAATTTTTAACGATAGAATGTTTAGCGAGGTTTAGATATTTGTTTATGTATATATTGTAGGCATGTTTTTGACTTGTGTGTTACATAATTACAAATTATTTACTATTTTCCTTCACCAGGCCAACTTATTACCTGAATAGCACGTCAAACAACAAATTATACATTATTTATGTTACTTCAATTGTTAATAATATTACAGTTTATAGGTAGCGAAAATTCATATTAATTATTCAGACATGTTTCATAACGTCTCTGCATGTAAATTCTTGACATGGCGTTTATCCTTTACGAAATATTTGAGGCACGTGGAATTTTTAATACTGCGTTTGTCGTGATTGAAACACATGTAAACACACGCAATACACCCTGAAGCACCACACGAATAGGGGGACGCGGTTGAGCAAGCACATTGCTGACTCGCTCAAGTCTTTCTTCGAGTTGGGGCACTTTGCGTGCTTCTGACTAGCAAATCTGTACCGGCCAGTAATGTGTCCACGAAATCACATCACGTCCCTCCGTGTGCGTTACTTTACATCACATGCGTGCGAAAAGATAAGCCGGAGCGTTACACGACGCGCATTAGCTTGACTTCTTGCACGTGTGTAATGATGGGATACCCAACACATGAGGGGGGGGAACGCTCCCATGCTGTTTGTAAAATATTTATAGCCAGACAGAATTTTTACAACCTGTAATCAGTGGGATACTTTCCAATTGCGAGACATAATTCACTGTAGAATTTAGTGTAATTTTTGGAAAAATTTTAAAACCACATTTCTACAGAACAATAATTTCTTCAGTTTTATGTACTCTTCTATCCTAATGTGCACCCTATTTTAAGTAATCGTCTTCAGTACCGTCACTTTCTAATCATTCTTCTAACTGATGGTTTTATGTCTGACAACATTGCTGGCGATGTCCTTCTGGATCCTTTCTTTCCATACTATAGGCCTACACACTAACTAAAAAACTTGGAAGCTCAGAAAACACTTGGGAAACTGCCCCAGGCAACAGGATAGATGATTGTGAGTACATCCTCTCCACCCACTGTCAGCACTTTAGTATTAGGGATATTTCACGTTCACGGAAGTGTTTTGTACACTCTACAGTATCTTTTGTAGGTACATAGTCTTTTCAAGAAATTTTTTTAACCACCTACTTTTTGCCGTTTAATCACTTGGAACTTGAACACTCTAATATAGGCATAATCTTCAGCTGTTCAGTTGATCTTACATCTAGGAACACAGCTTTTATAAGTTGCGTTGTAACTGGGAAAATGTAGACTAGTAGACTAATTAGTGACAACTGAATATTTCTGAGACTAATAAATGATGTTTCTGATGATTTACGTTACGAATGAGTTTCGGAAGACAATAGTTACCTAATGATTGTAAAAAATGAATATTTCGAAAAAATAACCTACTGATACAATCAAAAGTAAAAGTAAGTTTATTTTATCCTTGCAAAGTAAATGCTGGTACCTACGTTTACTGCAAACAAAGAAGTGTTATGCCAGTATTTTGTGTCTATCCTAGTTACACACATAAACAACGATGGAAATTTAGATTGTGTTTCAACAACTCCATGGTTAATCAAGAGGTTAAACTTATCACATGTGTTTCAAATCATCTTAATTAAAAAAAAAAACAATATTACGATCTTACCATGAAAAAAATTACACAAATATCATGCTACAAACACTTCGCTCTCTAGAAACTGTAACAAATAGTTCACAAACTTCGCGAAAAATTAATCGTTTAACAGCACAAACGTACTAAGACTTACTAAGGTTAGGCCACTGATGCAGTGTTGTCAGATTTCAGCCTTCCGACCTATATTACCTGTATTTTCTTGACGGGGACCCATGCTGAAACTCAATCCTTGGATCCATCGAAGGTAATCTGCAAGATGGAATTTCAACACGAAGATAAGGCAAATTCGGCGTTTTCGGCCTCAAGTAGCCTCTTTCAATTTATGATAATGCCATTTGGATTTTTTACCACCAACCACTTTTTTGACTAATGGGCCTGGTTCTCCAAAGGTTCATATTGAAAACGTGTTTCGTATACTTGGGCAATGTTTATTTTTCTGTGCTTCATTCTGGAAAAAGTTTCATAAACACATGTTACACCGAGACTTGAACACAACATGTACAGAACAGGTTTGTAATAAAGGTAGAAAAATCCATCCTATAAAATATTCAATTTTCTTCGAGTTGCATATCTTATTATAATTTTTCTTATTCCATCTCTAAATTTGCAAATGACGTACTTATATTGTTTAAAAATCGAGTAGCAAATACAGTTGATTGAGTTCTGTGTTTTCTTAATTCTTGAATCTGAATCCTCTTCACAAAACCGTATATCAAAACTAAAAAGGACTGCATATTATTTGTACAATTTACGTGGACGGATATTTTTTTACTGTTTACACGAGTGTAGCCAGGTTAGGTGTAATATTATTCCACCACTGAGGCGCATCTACAGATGAAGATGGCTGCATTTGGTTCGTGTATTGTAATCTGTCTACTTGTTGTAGCGTACTGTTGACTGTATTAGTGATTCCGAAAATATCTTTTCTTTCTATTACGTTCCAATGCCACCTGACTGGTCCGCGTTAACGTGACAATATAAAAGCTTGATACGGAGCTTAAATGCCAATGAAATCAGCAACTGATATATTATCATTACACTGTGTAGGTTACACCGTTGATAAATTACGGCGTATGTACCTATGTATGTGTGTATCAGTACAGTACAATCTATGTTTACATCTAGGGTGAACAGCTATTACGCCCTGAAACCGTCTATTTAACAAATTGATTCCGCTCACTGTCAAAGCCTGTTTGCCTTAACATTTTTCTCCAACAAAGCGCAGTGTAAGAAGTGATTTTTCAACGTTGTGTTGTTTCACTGTCCTGACCTGGCAACTGCTTGTTATTGTTAACTAAACAATACAGCGCTGCAACAAACTGACATTTTAATAAGATAAATGTATTTTTTGCCCAGTAAAAACTATTGAATAAATTGTAGTTGCAATAAAGCATTATATGATTATAACGCAATGCCAAAGAAAATATTTCATAATGACGTTTAAAAAACATACTCAATGAAGGCTAAAATGTAGCTTTTTATTCACAAGGAATAAGATCGTTTGCTTAAACGATCGTGACTAGCCTTGTGAAGTCAAAATACATCATTAAGACACTAGTAACCGTCAGATGTAAAATTGACGGGGGATATCTAACAGTCATAGCAGCTTATGGACCCGAAGATGGAAGGACTCAAGAAACAGAAGTGTTCTGTAACGATTTACAAAAATTAATAGTGTCCTGCAAGATCATCTGATTGTTATTATCAGTGGCGATTTTAATGCCAGAATTGGAAAAATATCACTACAGAATATAACAGGGATAGAGGAAAAGAGAAAGTGTGAAAAAATTAAAAACATTTGGTTGGTTACAATAAATTAAAAATAACTAATTCGTTATTTGAACATACAGATATAGGCTACATACATTTACATTGAGTGAAGAAAGAAGTAAATGTATCATTGATTACATAATGGTTAATAAAAAGCTAAGTATAATTAAGTATTGGGTTCAAGAGAATTCAGAGTTACAAATGTTAATTCAGATCATTTCAGGCGAAAATTATTGTTAGAACAAGATAGTGCGACAAAACATATATTAGGCATAGTAATAATTGAACACTATAGTCAGTTATCTGGGGCAAGGATGTATATTGTAACAAGATAAAATTTTGTTTTGCCAAAATAAAAAATTTTGTTTGTTTTTTGAAAATATTTTGAGAATTGTTTTTGTTGTTTTTATTATTTAGTAATTAATTTTTGTAATTGTTTTGTGTAAAATTTTAAATCTTTTATTACGGTTTTTGTCAATTATATCACTTTTTGTAGTTAGAATTAAGTTCTGCGTTAATCAGATTGTCTCCTGGACTAATCGATTTGCGGTTCTTCTTCTTCTGAGAGTATTCTGCTTTCACTTTGGTAATTGCCGCTTTTCGTGTAGTCCGTAATTTAAATATTATCTTATGTTATTCTAATTGTATTTTTGAAATAAATATAAGTCAAAATTATGAAATTCCAGTTTTTATTTAACAAATTATTAATGGATCGATATTAAATCGATTATTCAACAAATTATTATCGACTCGTATCTCAGGGCGATCGATTACCTTTACATAAAGTATTAATATTAATTTGCAGGTTCTTTTAACGGTTATATTATATAGTCAGAGAAAGGGCAAGTCTGGAAAGTATAACACTTACAATTAATAGCTTAAGAATTAAAAAATACAAAGATTCATTCAATATATATAATGTTTATTAAAGTAAAATTTCGAACCATTTGTCGTTGAAGACGAAGCTGGCAGTAGCGTGTAGAGAGAATTGTGGGAGTTCAAGATGGCTGCCTCAGTACTGCATATGTTAAAATGACGACTTCACGACAGAATTCTCTTCAAATAAAAGTGGTTTTTCCAAGCTTTCTCGTCTCAGCAGTAGTGATTATTCTTTCTGGTGTTAGTGTAGTTGTTCTGGTTCAGTGTTCCGTAATTCGCCTCGTTGATTAGTGTTGTATAATGTTTTTAATGCACTTTAGTCAATAAGGTCGAAAATGGCACGTTCCGTCTTTATATTCAGGATTATCGTTTTTATGTGTTATATTAGTTAATTCACTTTTCCGGTTCAGTACTAGTTAATTTAATAGCTGTAATTGTTTATTTCACTGAATTTAATTGAGGTTTAAAGTTTCCAAAATTTACAATTTTTTACTTTGACTAGGCTAGGTTGATGAAAGCCATTTTCCTTCCTTCGCTATATGTTAATTTTTAGCGAGAACTCGTCTCAAGTTTACTCGATCACGTCTAATAATCAACTGTTTTAACTTCCTTCTTCATCTGAAACGTCTTAGCCAATTTAATATTAACAAGACATTGTTTTAAATCTCTATCATTTACGTTACATGGTTGACATTTACATTATATTACTGAATACATTTTTACTATTATTTAACTTTATTAAATACTAAATACATAATCTCCTTCTTTAGTTCATTCTGGTTGATTTGATACCAAATAATATATTTTTACAAAGTTTTTTATCTAAAAATACCATATTTACTGTATTTCTAACTGTAGGCCTTAAAATTTTACTTCCTGTCCTCTTAAAAGGTTTGCCATTTGTATTATGTTATAATTATGATTGTACAAAATCTGATTGAAATAACATGTTTATTTTCCATTAATTCCTTGTAATTTTATTAATTAGTTATCCTTTTTAAATATTATTCTTTAATTTGGGACTCCCCCCTTGGATTTTTCTGTTATTACATTTGCATTTTTTCCAATAATCTTTCATACCTTTTTACACTATCTTTCTAAAGTATAGTTTCAGTTATAATATACTGTGTTTGATTTACCTTATACAAATTTCATCAGTTTAATTAACTTACTTGACTTAATTATCAATTATAATGTTGTTGTTTTTTACCATTTGGCCTAGATTTTATCTGTTTTTACATACAAAATTTTAGGATAATACAGCTTGCTTATACCCCTTCTGACCTTCTATTCTAATACAATATTAATGAAAATTACCTTACTTAACTGCATGTACATTTAGCATTGATAACAAGTATTAACTCCTAACAAATATTTTATAACAAAAAATAGTATTCAAACTCAGACATTTCAGCCTTGAGTTCATTGAACTTGACATAAACAAAACACATATATCCCTTCCTTTTTAACTTATTTCTTAAAATTAATTTTGTGCAGTCTTATCTGTTTTTGTTTTATATTGGGGATGTACCCTTTTTCACTTTCCTTCCTTATTTATTACCTGCTCTTATTCTATCTATTTCATTTTATAAAATGTTGTTATATAAAGAGTGGCACTTTCTTAAAACATTTGTAGTCTATTTTTATCATAATATTCTACAAAATATTATTTCTGTAATTGGTACACAAACTTTAAAGTTGTGTAAAGGTATACATTTACTTAAATTAAGCATTTAAAACACTGACACTTGATTTATTATAATAAGATAACTTGCACGGTCCCCTGTTATTCTTGGATCTTATCTCTAAATAAGTTTTATAGTATTCCAAGATCAAGAATCTTGTTTATAGAGGATTATGAAGGTTTGTTTTTTCCATTATAAAATAACTTTCGTGGGTGCACTTTTACTTATACCTTTTTATTTCTAAACACTTTTGTCTATATCTACTTCACATTATTTTCTATTTTGGGTGTTATACTTTTATTAGTTATATTTCTTTTGGGGGTTTTATTCCTTTATTACTAGGTTTACTTTGGGTATTTCCCTACTTTATCCTTTTCTACTAAGTGGTTTCCTTCAATTTCAGTCCTGTTATTAAGGATGTCGGTTTGTTCTGGGTTTTGCCTTACTTTAACTTATTCTCCTACTTTGTTTCTTCGATAAAAATAGTTTTATTAGGTATGTCGGTTTGTTCTGGATTTTGCCTTACTTATTACTATCCTATCTTGTTTCTTCAAAATTAGTACTTTTATCAGGGATGTCGGTTTGTTCTGGGTTTTGCCTTACTTACTCCTATCCTACCTGGGTATTTCCCTACTCTCTTTTAGTTTTTTGGTTTATTTTTCATTACTCATAGGTTGCTTAGTTGTTTTTAGTTTATTTTTATTTCTTCAAATTATGATTGCATTTCTGTGGTACTTATTTGTTTTTATTTGGATTCTTCCTTGATTTCATTTTATTTTATATTTATTTATGATCATTTTTCATTTATTATAATGTGGATAATCTGTCATGCTACAATATTTTGAAACAAAATTTTTAAATGGTCTGTAATTCACAAAAATATTTATTTTACTTTAATAATTGTCTCTGAATATCAGACTGATCTGTTTTAAAAAATGTCAATTTGTTACTTGAACGTTGTTTCCAAGTATGTTGATTCGTCTCACTGCTGGTCCTGTGATTCGCCGCAATCTGCTCCTCTCTCGTCACCTCCTTTCTGTACACTCCCGCTTCGCTGACACTCCTCTTGTACGCACGCACGCCGACATACCGATAACCAGTCTACTCTTATCTCAGGGCACAGAAACTGGGCTGTAATTTAATATTATTTATTTTTGGTGCTTTAAGCGTGCACCTTCCCGCGTCTTGAGGTGTCCTCGCGATAACACAGGAGTATCCCGGATGGATAAACCTTTCCTATGCGGAAATCTTCACTCACGCGAGACTAGCACTGTTTAAAATTTAAATATTTTATTATTTGAACTAATATTGAGTTCGTACCAAGTCAAGGTATTAGCTAACGGGTAACTCGTCGCTAAATTGTCCTTGATCACTCTTACATAAGAACGTTTCTGTTCGAAAAACTCGCACAGAGAGCACGTCCGTAATATTCGAGCTGCAGGATGGAACTAACTAGACATTCGTCGTCGGAGACCCTATCTTAATGGAAATTGGGGCCGCTGATTGGTCGAAAACCTATCATGTGATTGATGGATAAAACTGATAGACAATTTCTTGGACAGATTGGCAGATTTCTGCAGAAGCAGGTATAGATCTTATCTATAAATTTTCTGACTTCTAAAAGATACGAAATTTATAGAAGTTGATTTTTACTAACCAAATCCCTATTAAAATAGTACGTAACAAGTCTCTGACATGCAGAAAATATAGCGCTATTTAAGATGCTTGCGCTGCCCAAATCTCAGTTCGATACGTTCATTTATAATGGAGTTATTCGTAAAATACGAATGACACGCGCACTCGCGCACTCGCACATTAAACTCGCACATGACATGATCACAAATAAATTTATGGGCATTTTGATAAATAATAGTCTTTTACCCAATTCTTACTTCAAAACTTATATCTAATTAACATAATCAAACAAAAATCAAATTTTAACATGTCTATAATGTCATAAACCTGCTATATCAGCATGTAGTCCTTGCTATAGTTTTCTTTACTGCAATGTTCTATTGCAATAGATATAAAGGAAGTAACAAGCAACAAAGATCAGAAACCTGCTTTAAAATAAGTTTATTCAGAGAAAACTCTATAAAATAATTATATAGAAAAAGGGTAGACGATTATATGGATCAAAGAGCATTGCATAATAATGTAGACAAAGAATGGTTAGATTTAAAACATATATTGAGAAAGCAGGTTTTGAGGCCTAAGGGATGAAATGGTATAATAAAAATGAATGAAAATATGGATTCACAATGTAGCAAAATTAGCAGATAAATTTTGCTACACTATCTGTACATTATAAATAAAAATGCTCATTTGTAAAAACAGAGATACGCCGGATACAGAAGGAAAGTTGTGATTAATTTATTTCGGAGATAGAATATGGTGTTCATGAAAATCAAAACACTGCCAGTAATGTTCTTAATCATTTAAATACGTCAGAAAGGGAAACAGGAAAAGTACAGAATATCAACATTAAAGTAGGAAGGTTATTTTGATAACGTATGGAATTACTGATTTTAGTAATTTGTCCTTCACTGTCCATATACAATATGTTTCATGTTACTTTATGCCTGTAACTACAGTACTTACGTTACTCATTAATAGCCATTTTGATAACTTAGTTCTTATAAAAATGAATACTTCTTTAAGAACCGTTAGATAAAACTCACTTTAGCAACTGACCTTAGTATTACAAAAATATTGTAAATTTTATGTATGTAACTTCCATTCTTAATTGTGATGAAGATAGAAAGCAAATAAAATTTACATACAAATCTTAGAACACACAAATAACAATTAAAACATATAGTTTTAATTCAGAAGCATAAAGGCGTAAGTCACAGTATTCTTTCTTTTCAAACGATGTAGGCCTACTGTTCTTGGTAAAAACGGAAAGATACATTCGAGGTCTGGAGGCAAATATAATAAGTACATGATATATCACTTCTTAATTTCCTTGAGCGTTACTTGGTTTCAATTAGCATTCAGTAGGCAGAGGATAAAGGAAGACAAAGAACAAAAATACGTGCACAATCTAGTGGACAAGCGGAAACCTAATATTAAGAATGATGATGTAACATTTACGCCGCCTGAATGCTAATTTACTTTCGTATGCTACATTTGCAATTTCGGTTGCCAGACTTATAACTAATTTGATATATTTCCTTATTCTGTATCACTTTTTAATATTATAACAATTGTGTAGTTGTAATAAATTAAAGTACATAAAATAATAAAGTATAATTAATAAAAAAGTAAGAATATAGGATATAATAAAAATTATAGTAATACAATAAATTACATAAAATGTTTACATTAATTATTTAGCAGTCGTTATGTGTCTCCAATGCTCGGCAAACAATAACGACTACGAGTGAATGGTCCTCAGTTTCCACGTCTCTTAAATTTACAGTGTGTCAATCTGTAAATTTAATAATTTCGGTTTGTAGATTTGATTTTAAAATCCTCTGGAGATTTATTTTTAATTAAAAGAACACCGTAGCCGTGGAGCGTGCGAGGTAACATGATTCAAGGAATAGTAAATGTATTAGACATATAGGTATGAGTGATTGTTTCATTCAAGAGTTAATGCGTATTTTTTAAGTTATTAAGAAACACAACCATGATTACTGTACCGTCTGATCACATGAAGCTTTTCTGTGTACACTGTTTCTCGATACATCATTTATACATTTATTTTGTGTTTATTTAAATGCCGTCTTTGCTTCTCTTCGATAGCTTCTAGAGGAGAGGAATTCTTTCTCATCATTTAGCCTGTCCCATTTATTTCTGACTCCCCCCCGCTTTCTCTAGAGCAGGGGTCTCCAACCTTTTTCACTTGAGGGACGAATTGAAAAATCTTGGAAATCAGGCTGGCCAAAAAAAAACACACACATGTATAGTAAACTTATTTTTTTTAAGTTTACGAAATAATCAAGTCAATAAAATAGGTATTTAAATAAAAATTAAGCAGACGTATCCAAACAAAACAAATTCATTAATTCAAAATAAAATAAATAAAAGTAAGGATAAATAACATTCAAAGATATTTCTTGTGTATTATTTTTTGGCTTTCTTGTGTACGTATGGGATGTGTGGAGTTGGTTCTGACATACGTCTGTTCATTTTGGGTCAAATTTTGATGCTCCTATCATTAGAATGGACTTCAAGTGTTCGTCTGACAAGTTAGCCCTGTACTTTGTTTTACAAAGTTCATTTTTGAAAACGGCGACAATGAATCATGCATACCACGGGGGGCTGTTAGAGCCTTGCCACGGGGGGAATAGGAATCTTTGCTTTAGGTTGATGCGAGTGAAAAGGCTGGCCAAAAAAAAACACACACATGTATAGTAAACTTATTTTTTTTAAGTTTACGAAATAATCAAGTCAATAAAATAGGTATTTAAATAAAAATTAAGCAGACGTAATTCAAAATAAAATAAATAAAAGTAAGGATAAATAACATTCAAAGATATTTCTTGTGTATTATTTTTTGGCTTTCTTGTGTACGTATGGGATGTGTGGAGTTGGTTCTGACATACGTCTGTTCATTTTGGGTCAAATTTTGATGCTCCTATCATTAGAATGGACTTCAAGTGTTCGTCTGACAAGTTAGCCCTGTACTTTGTTTTACAAAGTTCATTTTTGAAAACGGCGACAATGAATCATGCATACCACGGGGGGCTGTTAGAGCCTTGGCACGGGGGGAATAGGAATCTTTGCTTTAGGTTGATGCGAGTGAAAAGCGTGATTCATTCAAGGCAGCTAGACGAACAAGCACATTGACCACGTAAATGTTTTAAACTTGTACAAAATATTATAACATTTTACTGAACTTATTTCTTGTCTAGTTATTTAGTAAAATGTTATAATATTCAAGTATTTTGACGATCTATTTAAAAACTGCACTCAGCACAGACCGGGTTGCCGCAGGCAGGCCAATGACCCTTCGCGGGCCGAATCCGGCCCGCGCAGTGGCGTAGCTAGTTTTTATGGCGCCCGGGGCAAGAAGATCGTTGGCCGCCTCCCCTTCACAACTAAAAGGGGACAAAAGAGCAAAAATGAAGGCCCATCCAGTGAACAAAGTACTCAATAAATGCAAATGTGTAGATTTTTATATAAAAGCACGTCCATAAAACGTCTTAAGAATATTTATTAAGTCAAAATTAAGAAATTACATATTATAATTTTAATATTACCGGTTTTCAGTTTGTATACATTTATTAGTAACAAATGTAGACTATAAAAAATGTAGTAGTATAACAAATTTATAACTTTAAAATGTTCTAATAAATATGCAGATTCCTTGTAGAGCTAAAGCGCATCGTCAAAACAATATCCTGAAGCAGCATAAAGTTAAACAAAGAACTACATTAAAAATAATAAAATAAATGACTTACCATTACAGGTTAAGGTTCTGTCTTCTATTAATAAACACTTACTATTTATTTTTAATATTTAATAAATATTTAAAACGGGACGTTCTTAAATGTGACTTTTTTGGTCTTAATTCCTGCAAAGTCGGTTATTAAATCACTATAATCTAAATACGAAGCAATGTGTTGTTTTTAATTGAAAGTATCGCTAGACTTGATACCCTGTCTTCTTGAGATATTGTTGATCGTAGGTACAATTTAATGATTGTAAGTTTCCTAAACTATCTTTCACAAGAAGACACAGACACTGGTAAAGTAAGAAAAAATTTGTAAAGCTGTTGCTACTGTTTTGTAGTCTTCCAATCCCATTGAAGAAATGTATTGTAGCAGTCCCTGAGGTGTAAAGTCCATTTGGTCTCCGTTAACTCTGTCCCTTTTTAAAAAAATATGACGTATTTCAAGTCACTGAACAATTCTTCACTGTTCACTGAACAATTCTGTGGAAACATTTTGCAACCACTGTACACTTAATATTGATTTGGGAAAGCTGTGCCTTAAAATGTATATCCCCATCATTTACGTACGCCTTAAATTTACAGAGGAACCCAAAGCGTTTATCTAACTCTTTTGTGTTAGAGAAACGGCTTGAACATTCACCTGACAGTTTGTCCAAAATTTCTATTAGAGAACGTCGCATTTCTTGCTGAACGGTTTATGCAGAGTCGTCTGCTTCTCCCCTGCCATCGTGCATTTCCTTCTTATCCTTTTTGTAATACTGACGCCCCATTCATTACATACCTACTCTGCCTTAGAAATAACATTGTCACACAGCTCATTCCTCCAAGCTTTTAATTTGTCCGTTAGCGTCTCCAAAAGTGTCAATGCTTGAATAAAGCTTATAGCTTTGGTCTGCAAGATTTTCTGGATTTTGTCCATAGAAGAAAGAATATCTGTCCAGAAAAACAGAAAGGTCAAAAAATTAAAGTTTTCTATCGCATTAATTATTAATGCTGCATCTTCCCTCGATTGTTTCGGTGGGTGTATCCCTCAGTTTCTCCAGTGCAGCGATCACTTCATCCAGCTGAGTGGATATTGCTTTCACCGCATCTGCTTTTGAGCTCCACCTGGTATCACAATGTCCTCTTAGTGTAATATTTATGAAGTCTTTAAGAGCACTCCATCTATGAGTGGAACAGGAAAAGAAGGTGAATAGACGTTTTACTGTCCCAAAAAATGTCACTGCCTGAACATTTACATGAGCTGCATGAATGCCAACCAAATTAAGTGAATGGTTGTCACAGGGAAGAAACACAGCTAGTGGATTCAAATCTAATATTATCTTTTGAACTCCTCAATGGATACCAGCCATTGTTGCTTGATTGTCATACGACTGACCTCTGCAATCACTAAGATTCAATCCATCTCTCTCAAGTTTACTTGTAATAGCTTCTGTGATCCCCTCCGCTGCTTTAATTCTAAAGGAATAAAATCTGTAAAGGCTTCCTTGATATCAACAGAATTGCGTTTAATTTCAACAAATCTTATAATCTGAGACATTTGTTCTACATGTGGAGCATCTGATGTTGTGTCAAATATAATAATAAAGTACTTCGCCTTCTTACATGCAGTAACAATATATTTGCGCACCCTTTCTCCTAACACGCTTATTATTTCATTTTGAATAGTTGGCGAAAGATACGATATACACCAGATTTACGAGAAACAGAATCCAAATGAGATCTAATGACAGGGTCAAAAGCCAAGTTTTTTAACAAAGCCAGAAAGTTTCCAAGATTTGGATCGTTAGTAATTGACTCTCGATGTCCTCTCAGTGCCAGATTTTGTTGTGCAAGAGTTTGTACTGTGTCAATGACCCGCTCGAGGATTTCTTTCCATGTCTTACCTGCTTTACTCATTTGTTCCTGAAGTAGATGATAAATAAGTCCCCTTCTGTTTAAAGAACGTACCAATTCCTTCCATTCAAAAAACGATGAGCAGGACTATTTTTTCATGATCCTGAATACAGGGATTTAACTTTCGCCACGACGAAAACCCATTTTAACTATTGAACTGGCTTCTCTTCTTTGATAGTTTTTTTTCGTGGAAATAAAGTGCAACAAAAGCAAAATAGAGATTTTTAGTTGGAGGAAAACACATCCAAGTGCGATTTACCTTTTCGCCATTTTGCAAGGTTTTGTCAAACCAGTACTTGTTAAGGATCGTCCAGCTTCATCTTCAGGAAAATGGCTGTCCTTGTTCTGCAATTGACATGTTCCTCTATTCACCATTATATCTCGGAAGGATTGAGATGTCTCGCTTGGCCAAACTCTCATACCTTTTAGAGTAGCATCGGGAACACAGTCTACATTGTTGATAGTAATGTTCTGTCCTTCATCGCCTGTAATTTCAAGACTGCAACATCATCCATGGTGCTAGAACCAACTGAGTCTTGTAACTGTACTTTGACACATTCACGTCGTTAATTTTACTGTACTTATCAACAGCCTCGTCGCTAACAACATCCATTTTATTATCGCAAGTTGATTCCTTGTTAATTGTAATATTTTGACACTCATGGTTCGATTTTCCTTGAATAAAAGACTTCATAAGCTCTTTGGAACTTGGTGTAGCTCTTAATCTTTCTTCTCTTTTCTTCCGAACCCGGGCGCCACGGAGGTTACTTTGTTTCATGTCAACTTCAAATAAAATTCAAGAACATTGATTTTCAATAATAGTATTAGTATGATGACATACGCGTGAAGTATTATAGATATATCCACAAGACGCGCAAACCAAAAACAAACCGCATACTCAAAATACTCATAAACAACTGATAATCAACACGTTCGCTGCGTCGAACCGGGAAGAACTGCAAACATACGTAGCCCACGTAACGTTCTTTTTATAGGTTTACAAATAATATATTCGTCTGTATACGAATAACAATTAAGAATATGTATACAAAATTATCAGTTCTCCTTTGCGGCACAACAACTCACTACTAAGTCGCAAAAAATATTGGAGACAGCAAGTGAATACAAAGAGCATGCATGAACACTGATAAAATACCGTACTGACTAAACGTCCACTCATCATTCGCACACAAGATAACAAAAACTCATTTAAAACCGCGTGCAGTGTTTAAAAACACCAAGATAAGAAACCGCATAGACTAAACATCCGTCGCCAACTAAGGCATAACGAACTCGGAGAATGAAATACTGTATTGTACAGAGAGGGACAAAGAGGCTCTGTTACAGACCAATTTGTTATCATAATAAACCGTAATTACGATTCTTGAGTACAAATAGACTAATATTGTTTATCACGAAAGGTTTATGACAACAGACAGACTGGCTAGTTATGCTTCTTTTATGAAAGGAATAGTCATATCAAAGAAACAAGTTGTTTGTAGTTTTATAAACTGAAAACAATTTTTCAAGTCTGTGCTCACATTGCCGGGGCGGCTGCCCCCTTGGTCCCCCCTTAGCTACGCCTCTGGGCTCGCGGGCCGTAGTTTGGAGACCCCTGCTCTAGAGTTCTCACTTTTAAACGTTGATCTTTCACTTCATTCACAAACATTCCTTTGGTACGTAAACCATCGTGTACCTTGCTTACAGATTCTACTAGTCATAAACATTCTACTTAATCAGGTCATTCCAGTATCTTACATGTTTTGTACTTGGTTTTGTAACAAAACCGCCTAACACTATATTCTTGTCACAACCCTTGTTAGAGTTCTGTGCTTCATAAACTATTGCTTTGTTATTAGTTCTGTGCTTATTGCTTTATTTTATTGACTTACTAATCAGTTCGTCTTTAATTTCATTCGTAAATGTCATATATATAAATTTTCAGAAATATTACATAACAAAAATATTATGGCAGCTAGTGTTTGCATAATTAAGGGATATTTCTCTGTGTGAACTTATTATTTCTGGTATATTAGCTTTTGAAATTGTATATATTGAACGAAACTGTGAGGCGAAAAAATTAAGTATTTATGTACCGCATCCCGGTCAGTAATGCAAGCCGTTTTTTAGTAGCCACATACTTATAGGTAGTTAGCTGTATCGTTTGTAAATCAAACACTTTAAGTTCATGTTCATCGTCGGATCTTAAGATTTTGGACATGCTTCAAAACCTTTAAATGCTGGTTATTTTTTTGTATTGTATTATGTTATAACTATAATTATAATTCACTCCATGGCTGATCATATCACCTATAAATAGATTCAGAATTGTAGGTTACACGTATATAGAAGAGAAAGTAAAGGAAATTAAAAGACTTTAAGCGTTGATAACAATTCACGGGACGAGAATATAAATGTTAATATCTGCTGATGATATGACCCTACTTGTAGAAAACGAGGATGGTTTAGGATAAGTGTTGAATTGTGTAGAAATATTATTATAAAAGGAATCTACTTACAAATCAACAAAAGCAAAACAAAAGTAATTAAAAGCTCTAGGAACGGAAGTAAGGATTCTTAAAGTACTAAAATTGGGAGTAGACACAGAGGGCTGAATAAATCCACTTATCTGTGTAGCACTATCAAAAGAAGAGGACAACCAAAAGCAGATTAACTCAAACCAACAGAGGTTTTCTCAAGAAGAAACATTTTGTTATTGTCAATTATTGGGTTTGGAAAAGTCCAGAAATAATATGTTAAGATTATCGCGAAATCTGACTAGGAAGGAAAGCTGGCAGACGAAAGTGGTGCCTCAGGAATATGTTAAGAACAAAATGGACGGACGGAGGAACAAGTGAGCGGGTCGTAGAGATAGTGGGAGAAAGGAGAAGTTTGTGGAAAGCATTGACGAGAAGACGAGATAGGTTTGTGGAGCACTGGTTGAAACTTTGGTGATGGACAGTGCAGTGAATGGGAAGAAGACAGAGACACGAGTATTTGAAGTAGATTGTCGAGGAGTATGTGGCATGTAGTAGGTGTCGGGGGATAGGATAGGACGAGCTGGAGAACCGATGTGTGTGTGAGTGTATGTGTGTGTGTGTGTGTGTGTGTGTGTGTGAGAGAGAGAGAGAGAGAGAGAGAGATCCATTTGTTTAATTTGTTAAAACACATTTTCTTGACTGTCTATTTTAAATGTTTTTCTAGTGATCATCTGAAGCAAATATGACTTGATAAGTTGGTCACTTTCCTGTATTTTGTTGTATACTGCCGGCTCTTCAATTATCGTTAGTGTGTAAAGCAGCCTTTTCATTAAATCAGGCGTCCTAGCTTATTGCATACAAATCGTGTAGGGGAGTGTATCAGCTCACTTGTTTTGCTCTGACTGATCAGAGAACGACATGCGTAATTGCAAACAAGATGTAAACAGATGCATTAATTGATGCTGTGAAAATGATGCATTAATTAAAAAATATTTATTGTCGTAATCACTGAATTAAATTAAAAAAGTTAATAAATTACTTGGAAAATGACACTTGTTATTATCAGAGTGTATAAATACATTATGTAGAAAAGAAATTTGTTTTCCAAAATTTCCGATGGATAATTTCAAAACACAAAGTGTAGAAGCAGAAATATTAAAAAATCGTGTAATGGAATGTTGGAAATAGGAAGAAGTTAAAACGTACAATAACGGAAGAGGAAAATTTTATCTAGTTGATTGTCGTTATACATGCAAAGCGTGAGAAACTCATGGAAACGATAGTGACAATGCTATAAATGAAAAGATTTCAGTTTCAAGGCAGTTTGTGAAAAGTGTTTAGGTAAAACCTTAAAAGGTATTGAAAAATAACTGTACGGAATTTTTTACCGTAATATAAACACATTTTGAAAACGTAAAGACCACGTCAATAACGATCGTATAAATAGCTTATAAACAGTGTCTCGGAGTGCATTGTTATCACTACGTACAGTCAGCCTCTGGATTCATGCAGTCCTGATGGGTATTTGATCCTATATGCTGGGTTATGCACGGTGTAGACGTAGTGCTGCTCAAATTGCTTTACTTATGAGATAAATGCAATGTATCCTCACCTACGTTGACTCTAAAACTCTGTCAAGAATATAAAAGGGGTAACATATGAGCGACTTAAGCTTTACAATCCACCTTAAAAAGAAATCAAAAATCAAATTAAAGAGATCGCTTGTTAACTGACATACAGTAAAGAACAGAGTAAGGAAAGCTGTTGGTGAAGGAGCAACGAACGATGAATGCGCAGAATGTAAGCAGGTACACCGTGTCAAATGTCGACATATTTCTCAAATGTCATAAAGTGAAAGCTGATAGTTACGCGTGCTTCAGTTTCTACAACATTAAACTGAATTTGCAGCATTCTGATACTCCAGATTGTGAGTGTAAACGCCATTAATTACTCGCTCGTCGTTGTAAATCTCTGTATTTAGTAATTTACCTGACTTCCGCTTGACTAGCGTACTTTGTATCCTCATCATATTATACACTTTTTATATTTCCTAACTAATAATTAGTCATTTTGATAACTTAGTTCATAAATAAAGAAAGAAATATTGATGCTTTAAGATAGACAATGCTTACTATTCAAAAATTTATTCTTAAGATTATTTAATGAATTAAATTTGAATTTTAAAAATACGAGGGCTCGTATTATAATTTAGACTATAAATTTTAAACGTGTTCTTTAGTTACTGTATGTGTAACTTATACATAACTATTCCCTAAAAGTTAGTATTTTGACTTTGAAGGTATTTTAAATAAAGAAATATAAAGAATGAACATTTATATAATTACACTTATGTATTATTTTCATTTGATTTCCATTTAATTATATGCTTCATAACGGATGGTGATGATTGTTATTACTTTTGAAGTATGTATTAAAAGAGGGCTATTCCAAAATTAAACTCCAATAGTTTGGTCAATGAAAACAAGAATGGAGCAAAAGTCTGCATTATTTTTCCACATAATCACCATCCACATACGGGCACATGTTGTACCGGTTCACCAATTTTTGCACTTTCTCGTTCATAAACGCTGCCGCCAAGGTAGGCCTGTTGAGGTTGACGCCATGAATGAGATCCTCATTGGTTTCAAGACCAGCCAGATTTTCATCGGTCGACCACACAGCCTGATAAAGTGACGGCGACGATCGCCGCTCTGTAGGCCTACTACCTTTGATCCGACGGCGATTGGTAGACGGCTCCGACGGCGGTGAACGAATTGGCTCCCGTCTTTCCTCGTCATCCGACGCCGTCCAATAGTTTAGGTACAAACCCAGATGACGGCGTGTTTCAGCGAGTATCACCACGCACATTACAGGTGGCGGGAAAGGCAATGGCGGGTTTCATATTCCGTCGATCACTACCCGAATAGAATAAATGGATCGCTGATTTGCGTGTAATAATGTAAAAGGCTACTGGTCGCTACTGCGTACGTACAGTGTTGCTATTCCAACCAGTTTGTGTCTATGAGCCAACTGGAAGTTAATTTGCCTCGTCTATTCTAAACTACATTGTGTAGAAAATAATACACCCGCGCGCGTGCTTTAAAATAAAGTTTCAACTGATTGCCAATGGAGAGGATTGAGGATTGAGGGTTGAGGAGAGGAAGATTGAGGATGGAGAGGATTCATCACATGCTAGCCTATAATATGCTCATTACAGGTGACAGATGCATATTTGTACGGAGAAACAATATGGAGAATGTTTACAAGAGGTTACAAAAAGACGGATATTATCTGCTAATAGGTGTTACTACGGACTGGTGAAACATTTTAAGTCTAAATTAATAAGTAAAGATACAAAAGCCACCCTATACAAGACCTTGATTAGACCAGTCCTGATGTATGGCTCGGAATGCTGGGTGGTAAAAAAACTAGATGAGCAGAAACTATCCGTTTTTGAGAGGAGGGTACTGAGGAGAATCTATGGCCCTGTGAGGGAAAACGACATTTGGAGGCGATTGCATAATCGAGAGTTGTACGAAAGGTTTAAAGATCTTCCGATCGTGCAACTCATACAAATTAACAGATTGCGTTGGGCTGGTCATGTGCAGAGAATGGCGGAGGATAGAATCCCAAAAAGAGTGATGAATTATTTGCCGATGGGAAGGAGAAGGAAGGGAAGACCGCGTACAAGATGGCTGGACCAGGTTGGTAAGGAGGCAGTGAGGCTGGGTGCAGCAAACTGGTGGACATTGGCCGGGAGTAGAGACCAGTGGGGAAGATTTCTTTTGGAGGCCAGGGCCCGGACTGGGCTGTAGCGCCGAGGATGTATGTATGTACAAAAAACTTTTCCACTTCTTATGTAATACGGCGCTGTTAAGGTTTCACTGGCTTGATATTAATTTGCCGTTACAATAAAGAAAAGGTATTCGCTTTGTGAACCGCTTTCTAAAGAAACTCTTAAGAAAGTTTTCATCCTTTTCAAAGTAAAAAACGTAGAAAGCATTTTTATGGTTATCATTTCTACGAAACGAAACGGCAAGATAACAAAACGGGAACATCGTGTTTATGACAACTAAAGAACTGTGCTGTCATTTATTGTAATAAAATCGAGTCTCATGTAGGCCTATTCCATGGTGTACAATCCCGCTCTATAAACATTCGTAACATGTGAAAGTGTGTCTTCTGTAAAAGTTCGATTAATATTCTTAAACTCGTAAAAAGACGTAAAAGATTGTTGTGATAGTAGGTATTATATAGGATATTCATGTTTACAGCTTACTTGGGAACCCGTTTTTACCACGTTACCAAAATCAAAATTTGTGCATTCACATTTTATTCTACAATCAGTTTACTCAAATGTAACGTTTTACGAACAGAATATCTTCTAATACAGGTGCAGAAACAGAGTTTTAAGATTTTAAATAGAAACGACTTGATAGTAGAGACGTGTGTTCTTTTGAGGCAAAAATTCGAAGACCTATTAAATTTTCCTATACGTGAAAGCGGTTGTGGTCTGGCAATATATAAATCAATCTTTCAACAATTTAATAACTTGTATGAAATAATTAACCTAAGAATTGTTGTTTATTTGTTGTATAATAGCTATTGATAAATATTATTTTTACCGATATCACTAACTTGTAACAGTTCAGAGTGGAAATTAAATAAGAAAACTAGCGTATTAATAGAATACGTTATAATATATGTTAGAAACCAAAATTAACTATGGTTAGAATATGTTATGTCATAATTAAATTTTAAAAATAAAATGTACACGAGAACGTAGCCTACGTTTATATAACCTTGTAAATGGTACCTATGGCTCTGGTTTCAGAGCTAAGAACGAAATTACGAAATCAAAACCATACATGTAGCTGATTTATTTTTTTAAAGGATGTATTAAAGAGTAGGCTTGATTTTTTTATAAAAGCAAAAGGCTCTATCTGCAGATTGTTCTAACGATCCAAAAGTGTCACAATTTTTCATGTTATTGTTGGAGGCAGATTAGTAATTTCTAATGTTTCTCTTGAAGAGTTCATTGCTCGGAAATGCGATTAAGAAGGTATGCGTATTTTGTCTAAAATAAACGAAGTAAGAAAAGAACATAAAAAACATTACACTCATTCTGTGCTAACAGACGATTTTTCTAATTCTCTCTCCTGTCTCTCATCTCCTCCTCCCGCGTGCGCGCATGTACACAAGCGTATACACCTATTTGACTTACCACCATATTTCCAGTTCCTACGAAAAACATAACTAATTATATGAATCTTGTGTATATAGGCCTAAACTATGTACTGTTAACATTAAAATATATAGTTTGTTGTATGGACCCTGTAAAGCGCTAAAAAAAGGAGGTAACAATAATTGATTACGTACAGAGTAATCGTATTAATATATCGCAAGTTTTGCTAATCAACAACTACTCTCTAAAGCAGTTCTTGTAAGTCAGTAATCGTGTAATCGTTTGATAAGTTTAGAGCATTGGTTAGAAAATACGTTCACAAAATGAACAATGTTTCAACGGAAGAAAATGTTTTGTAATGTTTGTATGATGAAAGACGTTTTTGCAACCATCAAAACTCTTAGAAAAATGTTTTAAATTTAAATGTACAAAATCTCTTACAGAAGGTGTCAACGACCTTTTTTAACCATAAGAAGATTTTGTGTATACGTGAAATGAGTACTATCGAGTGTTAAATAAAAGTACACGTTAAAGTGAGCTGTACAAGAAACTGGAACTAATATAAATGTCAAAGACTCGTCTTACAATCTGCTAGACGGAAAACGTCGCAGACTCGAATGTTTTACGATAACCTGTTGGCGCAAGGAATCGCCTTTTCCTTGTTCAAATCTTTCAGAAATATCCTGTGCACAGAGACACTTACATACAAATCTGTCTGTCTGTCTATCTCTGCCTGTCTTTCTGTATGTTTGTCTCTCTGTCTCTCTTTCTCTCTCTCTATCTCACGTATAATTTGGATGATGACTTTATAACATCAAATACCTATCTTGTCTTCCTATGGTTTCCTTATTAGCCAAGAAACCAAACATCCAACGACAACAGAAAAATACAGTAGAGTCCCGATTGCCTGGACTTAATGGGACCGGAACCGGTCCGGATTACCGAGAACTTGGATTATCCGGAAGTAGTACAAAAATCTGTCTACAGTTATTTGTGAATGTAGAGTTAACTTGACACTAGAAATCACTTAAAACAGTTCTTTAGTAGTTACTATTCCATCAGTGAAAGCGTACCTTTTATTATGCGCGATCCTGCAGACTGTATTATGTAGACAATCTACATGCACTTTCAACACATAAAACACATAGCATCGTTTTGGAGACATGTTACTTGATTTATTTATTAATTTTTTTTAAGTTTGTCCGAATTATCAGGAAATCCGGATTAGCGGTACTGTACTGCAGTCTGAGAGACTAATTGACTGTTGTGTATTTTAAAATGGATGCTATTTCAAAATGCTATTTTGCTATGAGTAGCAAGTTTTTGTTAAAATCGTACAATCGTATTATCAAAGCGTCGCGCGCGCGCCCAAACACACACATTAAAAATTAAAAAGAAAATAGGTGGCACAACTACTCTCGTTTGATTCTGCGATTCATCTGCCAGATAATAACACATAGCTTTAATTTACTCGTACAATGTGCAGTGTAATCATACAATCCAAATTACACGGTTCGGTTACTTTTAGATCTTTTATATGTATAACAAGTAGTCGTGGAATGATTTAAATGTAATAAAAGAGTTATATGAAGATAAATAAATTTAGGAATATTTGTAGAACAATTCATAGAAATCTTGGAAATAAAACAAGACACAGCACAAGGATTAAATTTTATAAAACAATTGCAATACCCACATTGACATATGCGAGTGAGGTGTGGGTCATGACAAAAAAGGAATGCGGCAAGATTCAGAGTGCTGAAATGCAGTTTCTTCGAAATACTTTAAATTATACATTGCAAGATAGAATGAGGAATGAGGATATCAGAGCAGAACTCGAAGTAAAGGACATAAATGAAATTACCGTATTTCAATTTACAGAAGACAATGGTGGTATCATCACCATGAAGAGACGTGGGTCGTCCGAGGATGAGATGATGGGTGCCGGAACAGGTTTATACAACCTAATCCTTAAAGAGAAGAGGAAGAAAAAGAAGAAGAAGAAAAGAATTACACAACTCGGGAAATCAATAATTCTAATTCGTACGCCAGTTACCAAATTTTGTGTGTTAATTTGTAAGCCATATAGAGACTTTGCACGTATGACCAACATGTAAATAACATCTTATTATTCCCAGAACGTAATATAATTTAATAATTTAAAATATTATTATAGAAGAAATGATTAAAAATCAAAGGTTGTGAGATAAAAACCATCCTATCGTATCTGATAATAAAGATGCCATTGGCCAGAAACGATTGATTAATATAAATTCTGTACATTATTTTGTATACAAGAAACAAATACCGTATAAGCGTGTAGAACAAGAAAAACATTATTTATCTTTCAAGACGATATTGCAATTTTACAGACTTGACAGCGAAGTAAACAGTACTTGAATATTGTGTTGTATATCACAATATAGACGGCTCTAACATAGAGACAGGCCTATTTAAAAATATATCGTATCAATTATACCGATGTCACCCTGGGATTGCTTCATTTTGTATAAGAAGTAGGCCAATATTTTCTCTTTATTTTATCTTTAATTTAGGCTATCATTTAACCAAAATCAGGTGATCTGCGCTCGATTGAAGTCACTAACGTTAATGTTACGGTCACAGCAGCAACGGTGCAACTCGTGTAGAACAGAGAGTTTATTCAGAGTCATGATTTCGAAAGGAAGCTGGTACAGTATGTGGTTTATGCGAGTTTGGACAGTCGGGATCTGGTCTGACACGTAAGAGGCGAATAATTACTCGTCAGTGTGTCTTACGAAAGACGGTAATTATTTACTGCGATGTCACTGTATTAAAATTGTCGGATTTCACAAAATATCCTAAAACGAATACAAGTTGAACTTGTTTAAATATAATATTGTTATTCAAACCTAATAAAATATTCACTTAATATTTCTTTTATTACAATAATAATAATTATTAAGAAGTACGCGAATATATTATCGCAAAAACAGAATGCTAATTCAATTATTAAAGTTTGACCTTTCAAGTATTACTAAATCGGTGGGGATATTGAAGCTATCAAATTAAACAGCTTCCATTAGTGTGCTTTTGTTTCGTATTTAAATCCTCTTTTCAACAGCAAATATTCTAAACATTTTAAAAAATAAAACAGATATTCATTCTGAATAAATATCTTAGATAAAATTCACTGGCTGATTTTTAATCATTTTCATTTGGGTAGGAGACTTTGATAAATGCCAATATAATTACCTTTACATACGCCTATACTGTCAGTTAGACAAGAGGAGCACAGTCTGATTCATCAAGGATGTTGTCCGAACAGATTCCTCAAATTCGTTTTGGGTAATCCAAGACCTCTCTGTTGATAACATGATAAAAGTTGAAGGGAGGAATAGGAAATATTATAGTAACGTGATTCGTTGCGTGTAGCTATACTGAAAGTATTGACTAAAAGTTTTCTACAAGAACTTGATACGACTCTTTGTTATTCATGAATTCACTTTTTTGTTTAGTTTCTGGAATGTGTAAATCGACCACGTGACTGCTTGATTGTGAATCTCATTTGTTCAACTTTCTCAGTGTTATATAATGATTAATCATATTGATGTTGGGATTCTGAATTTTAATTTTAACACTATCATAAATTAAAATTTATTTCACGCAACTTTAAAGAAGGCAGATAAGATACAAGTATTAGAAAATGTTTGGGAGATACGACTTTAGTCATGCAGTGTTATTTTTTTAATTTTGTGAATTTTTCGTTTTTTATTCAATATAGGCCTACTTTTGAACTATGTAAAATTAAAGGTAAATATTTTTCAATAAGTTGTTTATTCGATCCTCATTCTTTTCCTCATGGAGTTGTCCGTTTCGGTTTTCCATACCGTATCCACTCAATTCTCCGCCTTTTTTAAGCTTACGGAGCATGTGCAATGTACAATGTGGCAGTCAGGATAATCTGCTTGGCCTATGTCTCACAGTGATCGATAGTCTTTCTGTATGTAAACTAAACAGTTTGTCTCGCTCAAGGAGAAAATAACTCTAGTTCGTTTACAATACCCGAATTAGCAGCGAGCTCAGTGAAACCAACTTTTCATATGATTCCCTTTTACTAACTTTTGGCACTGTTAACTTTCAGCTGACTGAAATGGTATTTGTACGTGATTTATGTGAGGTTCAACTCGAACAAAAAGCTGAAGTAATTGTAACAGTACATAGGCCTAAATGGTATACATTTTTGGTATACACAGCGAAATTATACATTTTTTTATATTCGAAAATGTTTAAATAAAGAAAGGAAGACGAACACATGTTGCGACAAAATGTTCGTTTGGGCATTGAAGTGTTTTGTCTTTCCCGCTGCTTTTTATATAGCCTACTGTGAGTTTTGTGAATCGGTCTTACCGAATGCAAAGCTTACAGCATGTAGTTTTGCTGATAAGAAACTGATAAGAAAAACCTACAGCTGTCACGACTGGTGTTTACTGTCTCGCTGTTATGATTGCTTATGGTCTAACGTTCTCAATAATGGACATCCTGAATAGTAGATGTTCATTTAGTGGTTATCTACAATACCTAATTGGTTCAGAAATGGCAATACCTACACTGTGGCTGTAGTTGCTGTGAAGATAAATGTGAAATGAGATACAAATAAAGACACGTGGAAGCTCGCGCGCGTATGTATGTGTGCAAGCGTGTGTGAGCTACTGACCTCAACAAGGGTGTAACACGTGGGCCGAAGAAATATTTGCATTTGTTTACCATTTACGTCAATGAGATATTTTAAAGGAAGCTCTGACTAATACGTTCAGGTAATGAAGTTTTAGCACATTCATGTGTTTTCAACACTCTGGTGTCTGACTCATTGTTGTTATTTTGAAGAAATTCTCCAAACAGTGACAGTCATTTTGGAGGTAACTTAGATGTCGCCACACAAAGTACGCCATGTGTTCATTTTGACGTTATTTCCTTACATACATGCGATTTTCCCTGTGCCCACGTCTCTACGAACATTACTTATATTAATAATATAATTTAGTCCAAACGTTCCCAATTATCACGTTCAAGTACTATTGAGCCTTTGATTGTTTAGTAATTAACAAAAACAAAACCTTATACAACGAATTTTTTTTTTATCTCTTGATTGTCTTCAGAAAAATTTTTCTTTATGATCGCATTGTCACTTTTTCTTCAAAAAATAAATTGCATATATTTCGTTTGTGTTTGTGATTACCAGATTTTTTTAATTTTTCAAAGTTTTGCTTCCGAAACGTCATCTTTTTATTAGCGTTAACAAAATGGTTAACTTACAGTGTACCGGTACGGTAAATGCAACTTATTAACTTCACGTGAAATTCAACCGTGTTTTGGAACAAGGCTTGCAAAATCAGTGGTGTATTCCATATCACTGTGTTGACGTCGAACGACAGTTCATTATTTTAGTGTGTGAATAAATTACGTAGGTCTGTGTCGATAAATCTGGAAATAATTTTTCTACATCGTTTTAATTTATACTATGCTTTTAAAATTCTCAGTTGAGATTAATTTTCAGTCGAAGTTATATTTTATGGTAACCTAAAGACTTTCGTTGATGGTCTTTCTCTCGACCTGTTGGCATCAGTCCTTTTGGCTTAGCTCGCTTTCCTGAAAAGCCTAAGTTCTTTTTTCAAAATCACGATTGTGGAATTATTTCTGAAGTAAGATTCGGTTATCATCTCACGCTGTTGTTACATTTAATCACAGTGTTGATTAATTTACTGTTTGAATTTTTAATGGTTAATTAATATTGATTTAGTATTGATATTTTATATATTAATATCAATATTAATATTAATGAGCATTAAGTTATTGCTATTTGTCATATTGTGTTCCAGGACGTATATTACGAAAATTTATAGATACGAATTCTACTTCACTGGCTGAATAAGCAGTAATATCTGCCCCTGGGATTATATTATATTATATTATAATAGCTGCAGCCCATGAGCTCTTTTTCTTTGACGCTACCACTGTCACAATAAACTGACAAGTAGAAAGTTTCTTTATCTTTGAAGCCTTCATGACGGCATGCCGCCAGATTTTCCTCTATCAGTCTCTTATTTTCTTACACTCTGCCAGTGGTGGCCATCACCCAAGGCCAATGGGGCAGCCCCCCCTTCCAAATGCCTCACTATCACTGGTTTCAAAGGCATTTGAATCACATTTGACCTGCGAACCATGTTTTGTATGGAGGTAAGAATCGGTCCATCGCACGCGCGCGCGCACACGCACACACACACACACACACACACACACACACACACACACACACACACACACACACACACACAATGAGGGATTAAGCGTGTTTTGGGACTTACACCTCATACAGACTTGCCTGCCCCATGGATCTGACGTGTACCCCGCACAGTACTATTATTTACTTGAACTTCCGCTCTGTGCCGTCGATCTATCCAAGTTTATCACATTCAATCAGCCGTCATTCTGCTGTCGGTACAGCCGCTGTATAATGATGTGCAGAAACGTGTCAACAGCGTAACTACACTGATGCAAGATAAAAAATTAATTACTGCTGATAACAGTTGTTTTAATGCTGACTATCGTCCTTCTGACCGAGGGGGCTGAAGACCATGAATCTCATAATAAATTAACTCACATATAATACTGATTTATTATTAAACTTTTAGTTACCTTCTTTCCACAATTTGGGATAATGATGTTTAGGTTTGTAAATTTGTCTTGCATTTTATTATAACTAAAAGTCTTTCTATTACGTTTGTTTTTTTATGTTTCATGTAGAAGATGTGTACGAGCGGGTAAAATATATCCATAACGTTTTATTTTCTCGTAAGTTAAAAAACAGATTAACAAATTCCCAATAATGTGTTTTTTGATTGAATAGACGCGATGTCACGGTGTACCTCCAGTTTCTACTAAGTTTAATTAGCTTTCTGAACTCAGAATCAATTCATCAATCGATTCATCATATGGGGGTCACCGTGCGACAATTTAACACAAATAAAACATGTAATTAGTATTAAAATGACTGTGATATTTCCGCAATAACGAAATGACTCTAAGTTATTGCCTACTTTTCCATCAGATCTATATACAGAAAGGAAAAATGTCAGCAATCTGTGTATATTTGTTACGCCTAATTTGTGTGATTACCTGTTACCAGATTTATGAATTTGACTACATTGTTGACGTGTTCAGGCAATTTAAGAGAAATATTCTTCCTATAGTCTTCCATTACATTTAATTCTAAAGTTGTTGCGTAGAGTAAAACATTAAGAGTATATTAACAATTATTATAGTTTTTTTCCACTTTGCTATCAACATAATTTATTCAAAAAATGCAGTTTTGTGATAAAATGTATTACCAAATTTAGTTTGTTCTAATTATACAGTGTAACAAAGATATAATCATCCGAACATACACCGTAGGTATACAACTAAGAGGGTTTAGTTCAAATTTTACTTAAATTCAGAGATTACTGTGTCCGCGTTAAACATAAAAACCTATGACATACAAATTCTTAATGTACGAATGTATTGAACTTGTTGCGTATAAATCTAAACATAACATATGTACAACTAACAGGGTTTAGTATAAATTTTACTTAAATTCAGAGATTACTGTGCCCGCGTTAAACATAAAAACCTATGACATACAAATTCTTAATGTACGTATGTATTGAACTTGTTGCGTATAAATCTAAACATAACATATAGGCCTATGTTTTTAATTTGACTGTGTGTACTTCTTAGACAAAACTAATTATATGCGTAAAATATTTCAATTAAAGGTAACAATCACCTATTAAAATGCGACAATTATATATGTTAAAACAATCTGCTAGGACGGTTGTTGGCTATCGTTTTCTTGGCTCTGCGTTAGCCGTAAGGCAAATGCCTTTCTTAGCCTTCGGATTGAATTATTATACGAGAAGAGTTACAATAACAAACTACGTACAATAATAAGGGAGGGACTGAATACATATTAACTGGGACTGGATCTGGTTACACTAAGTTGTATGCTTCTTCTCGTTTTCTGTCATCTCTTCCTCTTTCGATCGCCTTTCTCTCCCCTCCACCATCGGTTCCTTCCCATCACGTTTTTGGTTCAGTTAAATTATTCTGTTGTCAAGTTTCCTCCGCTGTCGACATTACGCACTGCGACATTTAGTTACCTTGGTAGTTTCCTTAACACGATCTACGACATAATTCGGGAACAAGTTCTCATTATCAGGTGTTGAAAATCCTTATCATGTTATGAGTACGCGTCGGTGAAATTCAAAACAATCATTATAAAAATTAGTGAGTTAATACACGTAACACTTAACATACACAACTCTACCAAACACTACACTATGAAACGTTGATGTTACGCCGAGCAGACAGCACTGTTTCGTAGAGTCGTATATGTTATGTGTTATTTGTATTAATTCACTAATTTTTATAATGATTGTTTTGAATTTCACCAACGCGTCCTCATGACAGGTTAAGAAAATAAAGTCACAAGATGGAATATATTGAGGTAATTAAATTATCATATTGAAAACTGGAGACTGTATATAATATACACTGCGATATGTTTACATCCACGTTTTAATGCTGAGGAATTACTGATGTTCTTCATAAATGTGTTTTCAGCAATTCCCCTATAGCAGCAGTCGGCAACCCTGCGCTCGTTGATAAGATTAGGAAATAAGATGGCCCACTAAGGGGAAAGTGCTGAGCGGTTCATAAGCCTAATTGATGAAATTAAAATATTTCTTCAATCTAAGAGCGAGTTAGTAAACAGTCTTTTGAGTGACGAGAACTGGCTGGCTGATCTGGGATTTGTTGCAGGTATCGTGCTGAAACTAATGAACTGAATCTGGAGCTTCAAGGCCCGAATAATCTAATCGCTGACATGGTTAGCTCGGTGACTTCATTTAAAATAAAGCTGAATTTGTGGAATTTGTATTGCAGCAGACAATCATTCTTTCATTTCCCGAAAATGGCAAAGCTAGTCCAGGATGTCCACGTGTACACCGACCATTTGGAAGTTTTGCAAAACTCGTTCTCAGAGGGATTTGAAAAGTTTCAAGAACCTGAGCCTGCCATGATGTTTTTCATTAATCCGTTTGGTTCCACAAATCCTACTTTAACAGCTGTTTCTATTTGTAATATCCTGAACTCAAATCAAGAAACTTTAGAAATAGAAATATTGGAGTTACAAAACAATTTAGCACTTAAGACTATAATGCGAATTTATGCATTATATTTAATTATTTAATTGACAAAGTTATTAATTACAGACTGAGTAAAAATGCAAATTTGTTATGCTGTTATATGCATAATCTTTTGATTAATAATGAGTAATTAAGTGACTGTTTATTAATTATCAAAAAGTGCATCAAATAATACAAAGTTATGCGGATCTGGGTTCTTAAAACATGTTTATTTAATCATGCTCTTATCTTCTAACATTACACATACGAAATACATATATTCCTGTAAATGGTACATAAAACAAACAAGTCCTCCTTAGTTGGGATATATCCTGAAATAGAACATATACATAAAATACACATCATAAAATTCACATCATTACTACTTCTAATTCTACACATTTATTTATACTTTTAATGTATTCATACCCCAGATTTATGGTCCGCTTTAATTAATATGTTTACTACATTGAATTTTGTTTATTTAAGATTATGTTTTTCTCAAGCTGGATTCTTTGTAAGTTACAGGTCAGTGGTTTTTCTACGTTAACATACTATATGAAATTTTACTTGATTTCGAGTATCCATAGTGCGTTGGCTAAACTCTAAATTTCCCATCCTCGTTCCAGCGTTGCCGTTGTCACTTGGTGTTTAAAATGTTGTTGATCCGAACACGGTCGTTTTCACTTTCCACGTCTACCCCGCACTCCTGCGTCATCACATTACCAAATTCTCAAGCAAAGGTCAAATTTTACATACTACGAGTCGCTTGTAATTTCACTTATTTATTCAAAGTTCCGCATTCAAGATAATTATATCGATTGATCTTGATACAGTTCGTATATAGTTCATACAAGCATCGCGTACATTGTCCTTGTTTATATAGACATATCACTTTGACTTCGTTTACCAATCGTTTATGGCACTGAGTTTACAATTCATCGGTTAATGTTATACCGAACGATACACTTGTAAATTGTTTATGTTTAAAACAAAACGTCCGTATAGTACATTGTTAATTAATGTTCTAAGTCTACTTGTATTCGTAACACTGAATTTACAACTTTTAGAAGATTCTTATTTAAGAACACTCTATTTAAACGACTGTCACTTTTAGAAAATAAGTTCACGACTCTCTTAAGAAGACTTCATGTCTCTACGAAAAACAAAAAAGAATTCTCTTAATAAGACTTCATGCCTTTACGAAAAACGAAAAAGAACTCCCTTCCTCTTGGCTAACACTATCTTTTATAATCTTCGTTCCCACCAAGCTACTTCATACTTTTACGTCCAACCCCTATAGCTGTGTCTTATTGGCTTCTGGTCCTAAGTTCCAGATAATTCTTCTCCCAACATCTCGAATTCCGGATAAAACTCAACCCAACGTCTTGAGTCGTTTCCACCACCCTCAGATGATTCGTTCTCTGATTTCATCACCATGGAGATGTAGTCCAGATATCCAAACCTTGTCAATCCTCGGCTTCCTATTGGTCGACCTTAGTTCACGTAGTCATCCCCAAACTCTGGTTAAACTCTCCTCCTATTCGATTCCATGAAAAAGCAATATTCTCGCCTGTCGATCAATCCTTTCAGTAGCCTTACTGTCCGAGCCATAAATTTCCATCTTTTTGACACCTCTCTACTTCCAGCGTGTCGAATCGTGGTATTTTACCAGTGTTTCCTCGCTATATCTTCTCTGCTAAACGAGCTTTATTTCTTTTCAAGAGTTACTTGGATTCCAGCTGTGTGTGACCTCGTTATTTCTTTGTTTCGTATGCTTCTCAATTGCTTCATTCCTTGAGTTCTCGTCTACCCTTTTAAGCAGTGTCGTCGTATTGTCAACAATACTATCGACTACGTGCAAAGTATTTCTAAGTAAACTCTGTGCTGGTCAATTCGTTACGTTTCCGTTCGAAACAAAGTAGCACGCTTTACCCAATTCGCTACGGCTATGCTTACTGTCCCTTTGTTCATGTAGAGCAAGGCGTATATCAGTTGTTTGTCAACCCATTTCTTTGAACGACTGTTGCTGCTAGCGTACACATTCATCAATGCTGTGACAGCCAACACCTGCCCTTGTGTGTTCACATCACTCGTAAATTTTCAAAAAAAATTAGCGTTACAAGATTTGTTATTTGAGCGACAGCTTGAGGTTCTGGAAACTTGTTGTCAGCACTAAGTTTCCACTACTGAAGAACGCTGCCATCAAGGCTAAGTCACACTTCGGTTTAACGTATTTGTGTGAATCTTTGTTTTCAGCTATGCACATTATAAAAAAACAAGTACAGATCCCGTTTACTGGACATAAATCTTAATGATTCATTGCGAGTTGCGGCGTCAAGCTACGAACCAGAAATTAATCAGCGACATTCAGTGCCAAGTCTCACATTAGCTGCCCGTTTCAAATTTTACTTTTTTCTAAATACAATAAATGTTAGTTTTTTCAAGAAACCTTTATTTATGTTTAAATGTAATTTTTTCAAGTTTTACATTTCTGTGCACCTTAAGAAAATAAATATAGTGTTATTGTGGTTAAGTTCTTTAATTTATTTTTATTAAAATGTTTTCCTGTTTAACCATTTTAACGTTTAAAGTTTTGTTAGTTTTAAAGCGTGTGTGGATGATGACAGATTGTTGATGACCTACTCATAATGTAAAAATGTTCACAAATTTATATGAAAAATACTGCTAAGCTTTTTTTGATTCGGTGTTCCACGTCGCTAAATATAAACGCAAAGGTATTATAAAGCGACAGTTAATGACTGTATCGTCCAGCTATTGAAGTCGGTACCTTTCTATTTGCCATTGATGGGGTCCGGAGGGGTGCTCCCATCGAACTGGTCCTCAGTTATATATGCGGCCCATAAATTCAAAGGCTGCTTATGACTGCCCTATAGTGTTGTAATATTTGTCGAAATATTCAGGGTTATTTTCTGGTTATCTATCTCTGACATAATCATTCCGTTTTCATTTCCAGGTGAGCGTGTTCATTTCTGCACAATACACGGTCGGAACTTCAACTTCGTAAGTAGCTACCGATACCCCTGCTTTATCCATGCTGCTATCGATACTGCTACTTATTCTTGTTCCTTTTTCTGATTTTGATTCTGAAATGTATATACATTGTCCTGAAAATATATCTCAATAACACTATCTCATTGTCTTGCTGTCTCAGCTTCTTTCCCCCTCTTTTGTTCTGGCACACACTTTGCTACCGTTAAATAGCAATAAGTACAGATTATGCCTTACAAAATTGATGTTGTTTTCACGACGATATAATTTCTTTAAATTTGTAGTAGGTAACTGTAGAAGGCACTGGCGTGATAGAGGGTGTCCAATTAAGCTCTGAAAAGACAAGTTGGAATCCTTGACATTGAAATGTTTTTATTGAATTAAGACAAAAGAATATATTTTATTTTTATTCTCATAGTTTTTCTCTTAGACTACCTTTTTCTTTTACAATCTTAGAATTAATGAGAGCGTTGTTGATAGCCAAATACTGTACTTTGTTGAAAGCGGGATTAACTTTACCAGAACATAATCACTTCCTCGTAAGCCTACGTAACATTGAGTAGCGACAAGAATAAATCTCTTGTGGAACTGGGAAGACAAGACGATCCGTATTGAATAATTCAGGTAGCAGTGGTTATGACGGTTTGGGTAAGGAGGGTTACGTCATCCGGCGGACGGATGAACCAGAATAGATAAACTTGATGATGTAATTTGAATACAATCAGTTTCACTAGCTATATTATCCATTTCCAGCTGTCAGCACTTATTAGAGCTCATGCTCACGTCTGACACATATGGTAATCAAAGAATGTATAAACATTCAACCTTCTGCATAAAACGGCCTCTTGTACGAAAATTTACGGCGGGCGCCTTTGGATGATTTAGGCGGGCGCCTCTTCCGTCTCCCAATTTAATTGTTTCTGCACTTCTTCTTACTTCAGTATAGCTGCTGTGAAGTTTTAGGTTTCGGTGCCACTAAGTACGCTTCAATACTATAATACTACAATTCAGTCAGATATTTTAGTATTTTTCCACTTCAAGTCAACAAATTCTTATTGTCTCATTTTATCTACACTACTATTTTAAACAAGTAAAGTTTGTTTGTTTTACTGTCCAGGCTAATCTCAGAAACTGCTGACCCGATTAAAAAAATTCTTTCACCACCGTGTTCCCAGAAGTTTGAGAACGGTTTCATACGTAAGTTTGAACCGATAACTTCAACAATTTTTGAGAAGAGCCTTAAAACGTTCCCATGTCATGGAATTTCTTTATTTATTTGCGTGTAGTGAATTTTCGGCATGCGACAAATTTCGTTCTGTAAGAGGTGTCAGCCAGTGAAATTTATAGAAAATTCCAAATTTTATTTTGGTTTTTGTTTCAATAAAACCCTTCTTTTCATTTTTGGGATATTGGTTGTTTTGTAAGAAATTGTATACGTCGTTTCCAAAAGTTCTGTTTCTTTGTATTATTTACTGCATGCCTTTGTGTACACTCACCCTTCACACAAACGTACGCTCTATATCTCTATTTCTTTGTCAACATCAGCGTTTTGTCTTTTAAAAGTGATTCATTAATTGGCTTATTCGTTTCACACATGTTAAACGTTTATTTCTAGATTGTTAATGAAAGTTTTATCGTTATAATAATAGTATAAACAGTCGTTTTTCTATAAAACTCATTGCGATTGGCACGCCAACGAAGCGCACGGGTACCGCTAATTATACAACATATTAATATAATACTAATAATAATAATTATTTACCTCACTCTTCTTGCTTACAAGAGCTCTCTACTAGCTCTCCATCGTCTGACTTCGTGTCTCTCGGGATGCAGCTTCACCACCTTCCTCCGTCTTTCTCTGGCAGACGATCTTACGCTACTTGGTGAGAAGGTAGATCGGCATTACTCCAGCAACAACCAAGACAGCCGGCTCGTAAACCGTGCAATAGGCCGAACAGTAGTACTTCGTCTTTGTTCCTAGGCTAGTTTCTTCCTATAGATCTTACGATTGAGGGGGTCTATCCATACAGTTAGTCTAGATCTTACACTTCTGCTCCATACAGTAGGACTGACTGGACAGCAGTCACCAAGAATCTTTTCTGACCTTGGACCACCGATGTTGGCCGTGAGCCGACTAAACGACATCACACCGTTCGTCGTCGTAATCACCGATCACCAAATGTGTTCTGTAACGAGCAGAAAATTTAAAAATTTTTAAATTTCACCTCGGCAAGTACGTTCACACGAGGCAAGTGTCAACGACTTATGGTGGAGCAATAAATAAGGAGTAATGAGAAGGTGTCAGTGAAGCGTTGCTGACTTGACAATAGAAACGCATTAAGTTCAATCCAACTATAGAATTTGGTGGCGTAAGATGACAGGGAAAGTTTCGTCCAGAATTATTGCTCTCCGCAGCTGTAACAACGTAAGTGAGGACATTCACACCCGTACCGAGAATTGTAGCAGATGTGGCCGTGTTACGTCAGTAGACGATAAGCGACAAAAACAAGTGATGCTCCATACTACAATGAAACGGATACGCTGCACCTTAAGTAACAATACTGGAAGATAGGCTGACAAAAACTAAAGTCATGTTACACAGCTGGAGGTATCGTCTAATTGACAGACAAGAATTTACGAAGGGAAAGTTGGGGTGACTTCAACGACCAGCAGATGTTCGAAATTAGTAATAGCCAGAAAAAGGGGGTAAGAGCATAGAACAATACGCCAGGAAGACTGTAAGTATAGATAATGGGAATATATAGAAACGCAGAGTTTACTCAGACAATAGGCTGATAGACAAGTTGTTAATAGCCATAGTTTCTTCGAAGCGGGTCAACGATCGTCTAGCCAGAGAGCAGGGAGACCTAAGAACCTATCAGAGACCTTCAGCCAGCGAGAAATTTGATGGTGAGGGATGTTTCCATAGCAACTGAGACGAAGAACCTATCGGAAGAACTATGACGTAGGATTTTGACATAGTGGGACAGTATTTTCCGAGAAAATCAAAAACTGACCAATCTCGAAAAGAAGTGGGCGTGAAGCGCGCCAGAAACAAAATTTTGAGTAGGGACGAATTAATAAAACTAGCTGTCCAGGAAGACGGAGAGTCAGTCATACTCAATTTTTAGACAGTCAACACTTAAATTTTGAATAGTTATACTAAAGTTTTTACAGTTAGAATTTTCAGACAGTTTACATTTCAATTATCAAGTAGTTTAACTTCAAGTGCGAGAGACGGTATATCATAAACTTTCCATTGTTTACTCAAATCTTTCGGAAGTTAGATAAATAACAAGGAACTTAAAACTTAATAATACATTCATATCGCGGTAGTGGAACTTTACCGGAGTGCGCAGTAACGGACTTAGTGAAATTTACACCAAGTGAACAATCAGACCGTTACACTAACAGACAGCATCACTAAACGATATACAAATTATTGGAACTCAGTATTGTGTATCAACAACATAATGAACACGAAACATTAAACAAACTAATCAATTATAGGATCGTTTGTGGAAGCAGCGACAAATGAAACTAGACATGTATATTGACTTTAAAACGAACTCACAACAAACACAGTAAGATAGAACATTGATTGAACACTGAACTTCAATTACCCACACATATACAAACACCTACGCGAGCGGTCGGAAGAATAAAGTGATAAGTGGCAGTGATAAAACAACTTACTACGGAATGTATCTACGAGCCATCTCCATCACCAGAACGAGACTTCATCAACAACTAATGGATATTCAATAACCAAGTAACCATTATTATAATTACTTCTAATTAGTAACTTCTACTGACCTGGTTTCTTTCAAAGAATTCACACCTGAGAAATTATTAAGAAACGTAATGAGTAAATTTGAATAAAGTAGTTAAGGAACGTATAAACAAAGCTTATTTGGGATTTAATGAACGCATTAAATAAGTAGAATATTGAATTGTAACATCATTTGATTTATATATGTATGTATGTTTTCTTTGTTTTCAGCGTATATTAAGATATATCTTTGTTTATTATAAATATGTATGTATTTCAGGTACAGCGACGTAACCTATGTATTCTTATAATATGTCATAAATGATAATTAAACTAGTATTTTAGTTAATCAGAAACATGCGTTCATTATTACTAATGCAACCCAAATATTAACCTAAAGTTTGAAAGAATGCAAATAGATTTTAAGAGTTTCTTATGTTCAATTAAATAAATGATATCACGTATGTGTTGATGACCATAGATAGTTAGAATCATCAATAAGATTAAATTATACACATACATGTCAGAGATTGATAATTTTATATATTTAATAATTAATTTATTGTGCAATCAATACGCATATAAAATTATAGTTATAAAATGGCGCCCAACGTGGGGCATGATACGTATTAACACAGATTGTTAACACGTACGGCTTAGGTAAAGAACAGGCAGTAGAAGTAGTAGAAAAAGTAGTGTCATAGAAGTAGAAGTAAGATAAGTGTTATTAGTGTAAGTCAGTTGAATGATTACGCGCAGTAGGGCTTAAATGGCGAGCAATTCAGACAGTGTAGAATATGACATTAATAACTAATTAGGCGCAGTAAATACCGAGGACAATACTACGCCTAGCGGACCAAGTAGTGTGGTGGAGAGTCCAGAAGATAGGGCGCGAGGACAGACATCAAAACTAGAGGATGGAACTATACAGATGTTGATGGAGTTCATCCGTCAACAGAACGAAAAACAGAACGAGAATATTAAATTAATTAGCGAAGAAAGTAACAGAAAACAAGAAGAGAATATTAACAGAAAATTAGAAGAAAGTAATAGATTAATTAATGAAAAACTCGACCAGCATAAGGAAGAGATTACACAAATAAGGTCGGAGATACGTGAAAGTCAGCAGACTTGGGAAAGAAAGGTTGATGAATTACAGAAAAAACAAGATGATGTCGTGAGAGAGTTGAGAGAAGAAGCCGACAAGAAGTACGTAGAAATACAAGAAAAACAAGATAACGATCGACAAGAATGGATGGCGGCGGTACACTCTACCCAGACGACCGTTAAAAAGATTAATCACAAGTTCGATGTTCACGTTAAGGATTACAATAAGAAGCACGAAGAACTCAAGGCCGAGATGCACAATACCATACTGCAGAGACAACAGGAGCAAGAAGGAACAAATAGTAATATTATACAAAAATTAGAAGACGTAGACGGTAGACAACGTTCAACAGAACAGAAGTTGGACGAGACTACGAAAGAAAAGACAACTAGGATCGAAGAATTAAAGGGACATTTAAATAAGGTAAGAGAAAACCAAGAGAGGTTACAGCGACAACTGATGGAAGGTGATTGTGGAATATTAAATCGATTTAACGGACCTAACCACAATGATCTCAAATATAATGGCACAGACAGATTCCCTATGGAATTCCTCAAAGAATTGTCCGAAGTTCAAGAGTTATATTATCCCGCTGACAATATCAAGTGGATTGGCAAACATCTGGAGTTAGACGCAGGAATTTGGTGGCGAGTGATACGTGACCAAATATCAAACTTCGCAGAATTCAAGGAAGCGTTCTCTCTGAAATATTGGGGCCAGGAACGACAGGACAGTATCCGGGACCATTTGGAGTTTGGCAGATTTGATTGGCGCGGACCAGTTACTGCTATTCAATATATTGAACGGATTTTATTGGAAAGTAAGCAGTTAACACCTACTTTGTCTGATTATCAGTTAATACGTAAGATATCTCGTCACTTTGGGCGGGACATCCAGCTTGCGGTGGTCACAAGAGGAATTGTGACGATACCAAACTTCGAATCTCTGATCATCGAGTATTCACAGATTCAACCAAGAATTAATAGAGAAGCGAACTATGCAGCAAACGAGGGAAGAAATGCGTATAAGGAAGGTGAAAGTAGTCTGAACAAAGGAGGCGGTATACAGAAGAAAACATGGGGTGACAGACCCGCCATAAATAACCAGCCTCGTAACGCAGACCGGCGCGCTGTCAACACAATAGAGTTTACAAACACGACAGCTGGTGCATCGGGCACTCAACCTAAAAGAAATCGTCAACAAGAAGAGGAAAAAAAAAATCCCTCCACCCATTAACAAAGATAGCCGTCAAAACAAATGACTACCAGACGAATATTATCCTACCGGACTTACGAAGCGATTTATTGTGTAATGATGATGAAGAAATTTCTCAACGAATAATCAGGTGTCCAGAGATAAATATCAAGTTCAATAATAATGTTAGTGTACAAGCGTTAATCGATACTGGATCTGTAATAGCTGGGTTGTCTGAGTCGTGGTTTCACCAAAACAAACATGACATTACACCTTATGAAATATTACCGATGTCTAACACATTAATAGTTAGCGCAGTTGGTAATAAATCAAAGCTAATCAGAAAACAAATATTATGTGATATCTATATTGAAGAAATTAAATATGAATGTGTTTTCCTAATAATACCAGATTTGATAAAACCATGCATATTAGGAACCAATTTTCTTCAAGAAACAGGGTGTCTCATTGACATGGGAAGAAGAATCGTCGAGATAAGAAGAGAGGATAACGAAGCGACGTACACGGTGCCTATGATGCATATAGAAGTGGTGGACGTAGAAGAAGAAGAAGAGATCATCAGAAACATTAACAAGAAGATAGAAAGTATAGAATGCGGAGATAGAGGAACGTTGGAAAGATTAAGGGAGATTCTAATAAGAAATTGTAGTTTATTCAGAGAATGCCCCGGAAGAATCGATGGGTATGTCCACGAGTTCCGAGTCACCGACCAGACACCGTACTTCCAGAGAGGATGGCCTGTCCCATTAGCCTATAAAGGGAAGGTAGATGAGGAGATTCGGAAAATGTTACGGTATGGGGTCATTGAGAGATGCAACAGCGCATATATCAACCCACTAGTTACGGTAATCAAGAAGGACGGTAGCGTACGACTGTGTTTGGATGCGAGGAAGGTGAACAGTGTGACTATCCCGGACTACGAGGGTGCCCCTCCAATAAACGACATTTTGGCGAGATGTGGAGAGATGAAGTACTTATCTACCGTAGATCTAACTAGCAGTTTCTGGCAAGTACCACTGAAGTCGGAATGCCGGAACTTCACCTCTTTTATGTACGACGGCAAGTGTTATCGTTTTACAGTTACACCATTCGGTCTGAGTACCAGTTCTGCTGCACTGACCAGGGGATTGGACACAGTATTGGACGAAGAAGTAAAAGAAAATACCATTATTTATGTCGACGATTGCCTGTGTTATTCAGAAGATTTAGAAACGCACTTGTTACATTTAGACTTATTATTATCTAATTTAAGAAGGGCAAATTTAACTATCAATTTGGAGAAGTCGCAGTTCTTCAGACAAGAAATCGCGTACCTCGGTTATCAACTAACAACGCAAGGAATACGAGCAACGGACGAGAAGATAGATGCCATTATGAAGTTCCCTGCACCTCGGAACCAAAAACAATTAAAAGGTTTCCTGGGGTTGACAAATTTCTATAATCGTTTTACAGACAAATACGCTGAAACTACTAAACCATTACTCGAGTTGCTACGGAAAGGACAGAAATTCACCTGGACACAGGAATTAAATGAATGCTTTCAGCAGGTTAAAAGGTTATTCGTAGAAACAGTCATCTTAAAGTTTCCCCGAATAAACCAAAGATATTATATGCAATGTGACGCCAGCAACTTTGCATATGGCGGACAACTATATCAATTGGACGAAGAAGGAAGAATTGGAGTAATAGCTTTTACCAGCAGGACATTCAAGGGTGCGGAAATAAATTATTACACTACGGAGAAGGAGCTTTTGTGTATTGTAAGATGTCTTGAGCGGTTCCGTATATACATACTAGGACAACCGTTAACCATCATTACTGATAATAAAGCACTGACTTTTATGAATAAATGTCATTTAAACAACTCGCGTATTACACGCTGGATCTTAAGTATTCAGGAGTACAAATTTGACATTGTCCATTGTAGAGGTAAGGACAATATTATTGCCGATCTTCTGAGCAGAAATCCAGAAGATGCCACACCAGAAGTAATTAGTGACAATATTTCCGAATATTTAATTAACCACCTGACAATCAAAATGGATAAGAAGGTAAGCAAGATCCTAATGGATATTGGAAGGCACCAAATTCAAGATCATAAGCTTAAGTATATTATTGATAAGATTAGGGAAAATTGTGTAGATAAGAAATTAAATAAATTTTATAGGTTCGTCGATGAGAAATTGTACAGATTACGCAAAGGAGAGTGGAAACTATACGTACCGAACAGTGTGTCTGGCGAAATAATTGCTGAAATACACCGTATGTATGGGCATCCCGGTGCGAAGAGATGTATCAAATTATTACAGGAGTACTTTACCATGGACGGAATGTTAAAGAGGGTGAAAAATTACGTACGGACTTGCGACACTTGTCAGAAAAAAAAGGATTCCGGCAACAGAAGCTCGTTCGGAGGAACAAAAGCCATAATACCGTTACGCAAGGGTGACCTTGTGAGCGCGGACTATTACGGACCGTTACCTGCTTCGTCTGGCGGGATAAGGTATCTATTTATTATGGTTGACAACTTTACCAAATACGTACGACTTTTCACACTTCGAAGGGCAACGACCGTCGCTACACTGAGGAGAGTACACCAATATCGTGAAGAACTAGGGTCTCCTAGAGTGATTATCACAGACAATGGAACGCAATTTTCATCTAAAAATGGTTAGATGGATTAACTGAACTAAATATCCAACCACGATTTACCGCAATAAGGAACCCTTGTGCGAATCTGGCTGAAAGAATCAACAGACAGCTTGGGAACTTATTTAGGATCTTTGTTGGTGATCAACATACAAAGTGGTCGCGTTACGTACCAATCGTCGAGAGTTGTATTAACGAAACGTACCACGAGACGATAGAAGTAACACCGTACGAAGCTCAGCTCGGAAAAAAACCTCCCAGAGCGTGGGAAAAATACATCAACAAGGATATGCTCCTAGTTAAAGGGGTAGATCATAACCAAATATTTATCAAAATGAAGGAGAAGAGAGAAAAACAAGCAAAATTATGTAATGAGACTAAAACCATTACAAGATTCAACATTGGTGAGAAAGTGTTAATCAGAACATATCATCAATCGGACGCGGTCCAGAAAAGAATTGAAAACTTTTGCGAACTGTACTGCGGACCATATAAAGTGCATCAAATTCTCAGAGAAGCTACTTATCTACTCGTTGATTGCGATGATGACAAGAAACTCCGTGGAAAATTTAATGCCAGACAATTGAAAAAATACTATGAACCAGAGAATTGAAGATGAAGGAAGAGGAAGATATTGAAGAAGATGTCGTAAGAAGCTAGCCGATGCTGATGAATCAACTGCGTTAGGGTAATTGACGCGGTGATATCATTCAAGCTGGCTTATCCAAGAAAGTTATGTACTTCAATTGTTGAAACATAACATCAAAAATGTATTTAGTCAATTAAGCACTAATTAAATGTTAGATAATAAGATAAATTAACATTTAGTGTGACATTTTAGAAAAATATTGCAGTGAATGCAAAGGACATTTAATTGCTATTATTTGATTTATATGGTAATAAGTTAAAAGGACAAAGTGAGAAAAATGGACACTTAAAATCAGATAAGTGATAATATTCAACGAACTAGATAGTGAATGAACTTTATTAATATGAGTGTATGTAATTAGTAGGCAAGGATTATAAATGATGTTATCATGAAGTAGGTAAATCATTAAAACTAAATGTAATACGTGTATGTTATTTATTAAGATAATTACAGTTAACGTAGCGATTGTGTCAATTAACAATCTAATTTTAAAAAAAATAACAGTTTAAAAGATTTTATTGGTAAGATCATTAGTAATGCACAAAGGTGTATATGTATAGGAGATTTTCTTTGATATCATGTAAAGGTTACATTGAACCGCTTAACTGTTTGATAATATCTTGTGAATATGATATTTTAGAAGGTAAAATTTTATTCAATTGATGAAATTATTTAATTGCTTATGGAATTTATGATTTGTCTCATAATTATAAAGATAAGGTATTTATATGTCAATTCGACAATGTGAAATGCGTTCAGCTATCCCAAATAGCTGGCAATAAATTCAGAGAACCAATTAAAACCAAAAGGGGGTGTACCACTGGTCATATAAGCTTTTGAAAGTAGGTTATTGTGTATACCTTCCCCTGAAGAAGATGGACACGAGGCGACGTACAGGGCGCAGAATTTAGATTTGAGTTGTTCCCAGAGGTCACATCGTCAAATCGAAATTGAGGACACTGTAACGAGCAGAAAATTTAAAAATTTTTAAATTTCACCTCGGCAGAGTACGTTCACACGAGGCAAGTGTCAACGACTTATGGTGGAGCAATAAATAAGGAGTAATGAGAAGGTGTCAGTGAAGCGTTGCTGACTTGACAATAGAAACGCATTAAGTTCAATCCAACTATAGAATTTGGTGGCGTAAGATGACAGGGAAAGTTTCGTCCAGAATTATTGCTCTCCGCAGCTGTAACAACGTAAGTGAGGACATTCACACCCGTACCGAGAATTGTAGCAGATGTGGCCGTGTTACGTCAGTAGACGATAAGCGACAAAAACAAGTGATGCTCCATACTACAATGAAACGGATACGCTGCACCTTAAGTAACAATACTGGAAGATAGGCTGACAAAAACTAAAGTCATGTTACACAGCTGGAGGTATCGTCTAATTGACAGACAAGAATTTACGAAGGGAAAGTTGGGGTGACTTCAACGACCAGCAGATGTTCGAAATTAGTAATAGCCAGAAAAAGGGGGTAAGAGCATAGAACAATACGCCAGGAAGACTGTAAGTATAGATAATGGGAATATATAGAAACGCAGAGTTTACTCAGACAATAGGCTGATAGACAAGTTGTTAATAGCCATAGTTTCTTCGAAGCGGGTCAACGATCGTCTAGCCAGAGAGCAGGGAGACCTAAGAACCTATCAGAGACCTTCAGCCAGCGAGAAATTTGATGGTGAGGGATGTTTCCATAGCAACTGAGACGAAGAACCTATCGGAAGAACTATGACGTAGGATTTTGACATAGTGGGACAGTATTTTCCGAGAAAATCAAAAACTGACCAATCTCGAAAAGAAGTGGGCGTGAAGCGCGCCAGAAACAAAATTTTGAGTAGGGACGAATTAATAAAACTAGCTGTCCAGGAAGACGGAGAGTCAGTCATACTCAATTTTTAGACAGTCAACACTTAAATTTTGAATAGTTATACTAAAGTTTTTACAGTTAGAATTTTCAGACAGTTTACATTTCAATTATCAAGTAGTTTAACTTCAAGTGCGAGAGACGGTATATCATAAACTTTCCATTGTTTACTCAAATCTTTCGGAAGTTAGATAAATAACAAGGAACTTAAAACTTAATAATACATTCATATCGCGGTAGTGGAACTTTACCGGAGTGCGCAGTAACGGACTTAGTGAAATTTACACCAAGTGAACAATCAGACCGTTACACTAGCAGACAGCATCACTAAACGATATACAAATTATTGGAACTCAGTATTGTGTATCAACAACATAATGAACACGAAGCATTAAACAAACTAATCAATTATAGGATCGTTTGTGGAAGCAGCGACAAATGAAACTAGACATGTATATTGACTTTAAAACGAACTCACAACAAACACAGTAAGATAGAACATTGATTTAACACTGAACTTCAATTACCCATACATATACAAACACCTACGCGAGCGGTCGGAAGAATAAAGTGATAAGTGGCAGTGATAAAACAACTTACTACGGAATGTATCTACGAGCCATCTCCATCACCAGAACGAGACTTCATCAACAACTAATGGATATTCAATAACCAAGTAACCATTATTATAATTACTTCTAATTAGTAACTTCTACTGACCTGGTTTCTTTCAAAGAATTCACACCTGAGAAATTATTAAGAAACGTAATGAGTAAATTTGAATAAAGTAGTTAAGGAACGTATAAACAAAGCTTATTTGGGATTTAATGAACGCATTAAATAAGTAGAATATTGAATTGTAACATCATTTGATTTATATATGTATGTATGTTTTCTTTGTTTTCAGCGTATATTAAGATATATCTTTGTTTATTATAAATATGTATGTATTTCAGGTACAGCGACGTAACCTATGTACTCTTATAATATGTCATAAATGATAATTAAACTAGTATTTTAGTTAATCAGAAACATGCGTTCATTATTACTAATGCAACCCAAATATTAACCTAAAGTTTGAAAGAATGCAAATAGATTTTAAGAGTTTCTTATGTTCAATTAAATAAATGATATCACGTATGTGTTGATGACCATAGATAGTTAGAATCATCAATAAGATTAAATTATACACATACATGTCAGAGATTGATAATTTTATATATTTAATAATTAATTTATTGTGCAATCAATACGCATATAAAATTATAGTTATAGTTCTAAAAAACTCATCTTGGAATCTATCATCACTCCGAGGTACTTTACTTTACTTACAGTCAGCCCGTGCGATTCCATCAAGTTGTTTACAAATCGCATCACCCTGTTGAGCTCAATCTGAGCCTGATCGACGGTACGAGCAGGGTCTGCGTAACCTACCCTACCAAGTACGACTCTTCGGGCATTTCCATCCTCAGCAGGCTGTCACAACATGCATTTCTACAGGTCTGGTCCAAGGACTGAACCCTGGGCCGCTCCAGCCGTGACACCCATCTGGCGCTGTCCTTCCTGCGTTCCATAAAGTATCGGTCTATCCCTCCTGCTATAGTAATTAGTAATAGTAGTAGCAGCAGTAGTAATAATTACAAGAGTAGAGTCAAAAACGCCAGACAGTATAATAAAGGATAATGAGAATATAAATATTTTTCTGAAATATTAAGAGATATGAAAGAAAGGAACGGGCTTTGTAAATTTCCACATTTGTTATAAGCTCACTTTAATCTACATGACGTTCTCTCGGAATCGCCAGTTACTGTGCTGTGGTTTCCAACCTATTCGTCGCTGTAACTGAGTACGTGATTATATGTCTGCCACATCCAGTTGTATAAACGAAGCGAAGGATGTAAAGTTGCTGTCGTCAGCCAAAGAAAAAAAGAAGACAAAGAAGAAGGAAGAGAAAGAGGATGCGAAGTTTGGGAAGAAGTGAAAGGAGGAACAAAAATTAAAGTATACAGCGTATGTTTTGTATCAGATCACGCTTCAGTTGTCTTAATCTACATAAGTTACTACCTTGCTTCCATAAGCAGATTCGATGTAGAGATGAAACTTTCTTTATTATGCGCCGAGGTAGAACGCGTACCTTAAGACAGGCAGGAAGTGCCTCCATGCCATGCAAGACGGCTTTATGATAACGAACTTTTAGTTGTAACGTTGCTACATGATTTCGACCGTTTACTGTACTGTGTTCTCTACTAATTTTGTGTAAAAATATACTTGTATAACTTTTACTTATGTAGCCCATCTGGTGTGTATATATATATATATATATACCAACAATATATATGTATATATATATATACCAACAATATATATATATATATATATATATATATATATTGTATAATAACGGTTTACCTGTCCTGTTAATTATTGTTGAATAGTGTGTAGCGAACCGTTTTATACTTATTATTCGACCTTTTTTCTCGCCGTTAGAAGTTCGTATTTCTCTCTCTTCTAGCTCCAGCGGTTGGTCGTCAATTTGTAATGGAGTCGTGTGTACGGCTACCGTTTTACTCTGTAAAATGTGGATAATGTACAATTTGTGTGTAATGGGTGTAACGTGTCTTCTCGATCCGTAGTTCAAATGCGTGCAACTTCCGCAGATTTCGTCCGTTGCGAACGTACGAATAACCAGGTCTTGATGTTCTTACCTGATGTTCACTAGGGGTATGAAAATCCCGGTGGCGCCAAATTGTTTTCTTAAAACAATTAAAATAAAATTCAAAGGTGTATGACCAGCGCAGCTCAGGCGGTTTGAATAATTCAAATATTTCCGCCAGCTAGGCCCACTGGAGCGCACAGCAGTTCGATGCGTGTGCTGTGTAAATCGTTAGTCGTCTGCTAAAATGTACATAAAATATTGTGCACCTCCTAATGAAATTATAACACCGTGGTTACACTCAATACTTACACATTTTTTATTAGTGATTGTTATTCATTTAATACAAATTATTCTAATACAAATGCTCCGGTTGTTTATATGAGACAATTACAGGGTTTGACAAATCGATATTTGAATTGATAACCAGACGTTTAATAATGGCGTCTGTTGTAAATAATACATCAGTTATTAATGTTTGTTTGTCACAGATTCTTGAGGTTACGTTAAAAGGATTACAAATGTTTAAAACAATAAAAATACACACCCTTACATCAAGTAAACTTAACTAACATATTGTGTAGGTATAATTTGTTTAGCGCAGTGTAGTAAAAGTGTTTACAAGTTATGGATCATTAACAACAGTTTATATTGGTTAGTTTATAACTTGTCAGTGACTTAGTATTCTTTTTAATCTTTGAAAGTAATTAATTTCAGTTTTGTGAGATTTCGACCTTTAGTGAGAAATAATTAACGTGAGTTTATTTATATATTTTGGGTAATTTAATAGGTACTTATCACTTCCGTAGTTATGGCGAATTCATACGATCTGTTATTCATGGGTTATACTACAATCTTCTTTAATTTGCTTGGTTCAGGACATCAGGCATCTTTTCCAGTTTAATTGGTAGTAATTTATTTTCTTTTTTCGTTAATTTGGCCTCAACTTCTATAATATGGTTCCAGGCTTATTGTCTTACGTCTTAGTATACACTTAGTAGTAACTTCTTCTGATATTTTCTATGTTTTAATTGACAATTTTGGTCACTCGAAAATTAGCGTCTATACCATTAAAGCGTCATGCATTCAGTAAAAAAAATCTAACGGTATTTTTTCTTGTTACTCCACAGTTTCCATGGTAACGTAATTATTCTCCCTGGTCGATCTCAAAATAAACACATTGTTATCAAACTTTGAATTTTTTGTTTAATTTGAATAAATATTTTATAATGGCTATATTTACTTGGGGATAATTTCAATGGTTGTAATCTTTACATAGATGTTCCTATTTTCTTTCAAAGATTAGTTTGATATCTTACAAGATTGGTCTAAGCCATGTATTAATGTTTTAGTCCAAAATTGATAATACTATGTTAATACATAATTTACTTATTTCTAAGTTTTAATATAATTCTGCAATGTTCCCTTTCGTTACACATAATTATTATATTTTGCCTATTATTTCTTATAAAGGTATTGCTATTATTTTCTTTATAAATTCCTTACTTACTTAAAACATACTAACATATTACTGTAAAACTATTTCTTTTGGTATTTATTGCCTTAAACATTAAGCCAATAACTTCTTTCTTTAAATTAACAAATGAACAAATTTGGTGAGTGTTATACCTACACCATCTCTTTTATAACAGTAATCACCCTGGTGATTTTTATACTGAGATAATATTTTTTCTGTTTTTTACATTCACAATTATTCTGTGTCTTTCAGTCTAATATACTTAACTTAATTGCTCATTTAACATGTGCTTATGTTTTTGGGTTTGTCACACTTGTTTAACTCTTTTTTCTTAAGATTATATGCTGTTTATTTTATTACACTTATCACTTCACTGTTCATCTTTGTCACTCCCTACCTATCTCTAATTACCCTTATATTTCTCACGATCTCACTATTATTACAAAGTTTTTTTATCTAATGAGTTCATGTCTCTTTTGTTAACTTCAGACTGTCACATATCATTTTATAATATTCAAACAACATGGTATTGTAAATACATCTTTCTAATAAAACATAACTTTGTATACATTGTCATTAAAGTGATAAAAATTGGTCTGAAATGTCATAATTAATAATAATAACAACAATTTAATAATGTTAAAATATATTGTGTTAATTGAAACATACTACATCTGTAGCAACAGCAATAATATTAGCGAATAAATAAACTCTCCAAAACCTTATACTTTCAAACACATAATGCTGAAATAACATACATACTGCTGAAATAATCCTAGTAAAAGTTCCAAAGTATATAGTAGGCTATACAATTTGTTCTCTGATTGAATCACGCACACATTTCTATTCCCTGTCTGTATGAGTGTAATTTTAAACATAACAGCTGACACATCACCTATAGATAAGGATATACATACAATCATATCTACACATGGTTTTTTATGTATAACAATTGCTGAGATACACTCATTTACAAGTTACCACTAATAAAAATTGAAACATAAATTATTAATAATAATAAAATATTATGCTCTTTTAAAACAATCTTATGAGTTAATTGTTATGGCCATGTAATTTTTTTCTTTTTTTTTTTTTCTTCACTGTCTTCTTGTCTCACTTTACTTTGGTTAATATCTGGCCAATCTCTGGGGTTGGGTCAATGTCAGTTGTCTGTCAGTCTAGTTCGTATTTTCTTGTTTTGTAACCACCTTTGGTTGTATTCTTCCTCCTTCACTATTGATTATATTTACTACTTTCATTCTCGTTATCATTTATCTATCAAAATATATTGTTTCTTGGCATTTTTTACATACTTATTTATATCAAATGTGATCAGGGTTTGGCAATGTTATAATATATATATATATATATAGCAACAGTACAAATACAAATACAAACACCTGTAGGTTGAGTACTGTGCATTGCATCAAGTAATTTAAATAAGTGATTAGAAGACATAAATAACGCATTTTGGTAATAATAATCATTCAGCCTGCAATATAAACTGTAATAGAACTTGCATGTTGAGACAGGGAGTAGAGCCAGCTGCTCTCTGCATGTGTGTACATACGTAAAAGGTTTGTGTGTGTGCGACTAGTTCATTCATGAAAAGCACCACCCTTTTAAGTAACGATATAAATTATTGTATTTAAATTAATTTATAATGCTTGTGTGTGCGGTAGCGAAAAACTAAAGACACCAAAATGTGTGGTTAAAAATAACAAACAAGTGTATAAAAAATAGTGAAAAACATACAAAAAGTGTTAGTGTAGGAAGTTAAAAATCAATAGTAATTAGAGTAATTAAGATAAAGAAAAACGGTTTGTGCATGATGAACCTAGAAAATTACCGATCGAATGAATATCGGATAATGTGCTAAAGACTTCGCAATTCGCGAAGACGAGCAAATTAAGTGTCATTAGAAAGCGTGGGGTAAGAGTGACGCTCTTAACAATTTCAAACATGCAGAATATTGTCGAGACACGATTTTTGGCGCTCTGGGTATAAATACGAGGACGCGCAAACATCGTTCTCTTTCTCGTCAGACCATCTTAGCGGCCGGAGGCTCTGCTCAAGAACTACAATTTTTCTTCGTTCGACTACTGATGTAATCGGAGGCTATGTCCAACAACTAGAACTTCTAGATTTGATCGACGACCATGGCAGCCAAAGAATCTACTTAGAAACAACAACCACAGTAGATCAACCACAAGCAGAGTACGAGAATCCAGTGTAGCAGAGTACGAGCATCCAATGATCCAGAGTACGAGCATCCAATGATCCAGAGTACAAGCACATCCAGCGGACGGGGGACGACTAGACTCGTAGAATACCCAACTCCAGGACTTCCAGGACCGAAGAGGACACGCTTAAGATGTACCACAAATAACAAGGTGACAAATAACCATGCATTTATAAGAAACCGAGACCGAACCAAAAGACTTTAAATATTAAAGAAAAAAATGAATAAACAATTGGATTCTAGTAATTATGAGTCAAGTAACTGTATAGTTGTAGATATGTTTTTGTTTGTACGTTAAGTAGGCTACAGTAATATGAAAGACTCTGTAACGATAAGAGTTAGCAGTGACTGTAATTTAAAATATAATTGTTAGTAGTAAATGACGACCTGGTCAGAGAAATTAATAGAAAGCAATGCATATTTGTAACAGTACATATCATTGTCAAAATATCAACATTCATAAGCAACAGTAATAAGCCATAAAAGGCCATCATAACAACCAAACTTGAACTTTAAAGGGGGATATGGAACATATAATGAACTAACCGAGAAGCATAAAGAGATCAGTATTAATAAATAATGGACTATGGAAGAAATGAAGACAAAACAACGTTGACCCAATATACCCAACAGATCAGACAGTGAGAAGAAGACTGAAACATACACCAAAATGATATAAATTAAATGATAGAAATGGAATAAGTTAATAGGGAAGAATTGAATTAACTCGACCAAGAGAACAAATAAATAAAGAAAAGAATGTAACAAATAAAGTGAATAGAAAATGAGGCTCATGATTGAGGAAAATAATTAGTTTAAAACACTATGCAAACCCTATGCCATGACTTAACAATGACATCAAACCATTAATAGACTATTATAAGTAAATTGACTGTGACCATAACTCTAATCGTATACTATTAAACGAGCAATAATTGTTTGTCTGTAAATTTTTTTTCCGAAACGGCTAGAGGAATTTTCTCGGAAGTTGGTACTTAAGGGTATTTTGACACCAGGAATCGATTGGACTCGGTCTCATTTTCCGCAAAATTCGTCTAAGGGCCACATCTGAGGGCCTTTATTTTAAAATATCGCGGGACCGATACCGCGCGACAATTAATTATTGCTAGGCAACTGTAATTTCTAACCAGCTTTCTTACCGTACAGATAAATAAATTACAGAAACCGTCGATAAATGCAAACGGCGCAGTATCGATATGTTTATATATGAAGAAGAATAAATAGCTGTTGCGATCAATGTAAATAAACAAAATAAGAGTTGAGACGAGCAATAATTGTCCGTCCGTCTATAAATTTTTTTCCGTAACGGCTCGAGGAATTTTCTCGAAATTTTTACATTACCGAAATTTCATTACATTATTATTCAAAAACGTTGTGTCTGTTTGTTTATTCAAAGGTTTATTTGAAAATTATAGGTGAGCTATTTCAGAAATTAATCGATTTGTGTGATCATTTTCTTTCTCTTTTACAGTGATTTTATTCCAATCAGATATTTAGTGTTAGATCTGCTCAGTAAAATAAAAAAATAATTGCAATTTTTCTCTGCTCAGTGATCTATTTACAATAAAAAACCATTACAGTGTTTGTGCAAGTGCAAAGCGACTCAAATTCTTGCTCGGTTGGTAATTTATATAGTTTTTTAAGAAGGTAAGTGTCATCACCTTACATATTACTATTCTGTGCACACCCACCAAGCATTGGACACTGTGCAACATTATTTATACTTCCAGTCTTATGCTCAAGTGTTTTTACATATTTTTGGCAGAAAAAAGCAGTCTGAAAATGTTATTTTTTAGATGCCTCGCGGACGACCTCCTAAACGGCGAATTTTTAATAACTTAAGGCCACCGCAACAAAGACAGCAAGAAAATGAGTTACCATAGCCTCTTCAGGAAATAACGAATGTCAGAGACGAACTTTCTGAAAATAATCCTATCAATGCTATTTATGAAAATCAAGCATCCACTTCAAGACCCCTTCCCCTTCTCGAAGTAACAAATGCCCGAAAACAAGTTCCTCAAAATAATACTAACAACGTCATTCATGAAAATCAGGCGTCAACTTCTAGACCTGTGCGAAGTGCCAAGAATGATTGTATGAATAGACTAAATGAAGTATTGAGGGAGCTTAACGATTACCAGTCGCAAGAATTACGTGAGCAAATAAGGGAGATAAATAATAAACGCAGAATATTGACAGAATCAACAGAAGAGCGTGAACGACGGCAAGAAACCGATCGATTGCGAGCAAGTAAAAGGAGAGCTGAAGAGTCACCAGAGCAAAGAGCTCAACGGCTTCTAATCATTCGATTACGAGCAAGTCAAAGAAGAGCTGAAGAAAATGAAGAAAGACGTCAGCAGCGATTAGAGGAGCAACGTCGCCGGAATGAAAGACGTCAAAGAGCTCTGCTATTGAACCCTTTACGAACATACAAATTAGCTGTCACTTCTGATGTATCCAATCACACATTAGGAAATTTTAATGTTGCTTGCTTGCATTGTGGCGCTTTGCATTTGATAGAAGAACGTGTTAGCAATCGAACCCATAGAAATTCTTTCGGAGACTGCTGTTTGCATGGCCGCATTGAGCTGCATCCACCTAAATTTCCAAATGAGTTGGTGCGATTATTTCTTCATTGTCATCCATTAACTGATGAATTTCATAAAAGAATACGTAATTTAAATGCATGTTTTGCAATGGCTTCATTCGCCGTGGATGATAATCGAACCATAAACAATCGAGGAATTTATACGTTTATTGCAGCAGGGAATGTTTATCATAAAAATTAACGTGGCTGCTCATCCAACTCAAAATTCACAAGGTGAGTTTGAACGACCTCGATATGGACAGATGTACTTCCTCGATAATGAAGATGCTGTCAATGAACGTGTCAACATTCCACTGAATAATGGAATTAGTGTCCCATTAATGAACCTGTTGGAAGGAATTATCCGCTCACAAAATCCATTTGTACAAGGTTTTATGATGATGCGAGAGGTTGAAGAAGTGAACCAGCGTGCTGCTGAGGAAAGAACTGAACCACATTACGTGAAACTTCTCTTTGCGTTGCCCGAGGGTGCAGACCACATAAGGTATAACATTCCATTCCAAAATGATGTTTGCGCCGTGGTCACTTTGAATGCCGATCAAAGTTTTCCAGATAATGAATTAGTTATTCGACAGAGAGGTAAATCCATTGTTTCAATGAGGAACATCGACCAACGGGTTGAGCCATTCACTTACCCTCTATTTTATCCCAAAGGTACTTTTGGATATTCCATAGATCTACCATTAAGAACTCCGTATGCGAGTCGTCATCACCTTACAAGACTTGAATTGGCTCAATATAGAATTACTTTTCGGCCACAATTTGCTCAATTTCTTCCACTCGAGAATCCTGTAAGAAGTCCTGATCTGCGTCTCCTAAATTTTAACGCTCTACATTATGGTGGTAAACTTTTCCAACAGTACCTCGTTGATACTGCTATAAGAGTTATAAAAGATCGAATTGATTGGATTAAAGCTGATCAAAAAAATTTCTTGCTGATAATTAGACTACGCTTCAGTTACCAATTTCATAAACCAACTTGCTGAACAAAAAAATGCTACTGTTGGGGAAAAACGTATATTACCTTCTTCATTTCCTGGATCTACAAGATATTACGCTGAACATTTTGAAAATGCTATGGCCTTAGTTCGTCGTCTAGGATTGCCGGATTATTTCATTACGATGACATGCAATCCTGATTGGTCAGAAATTAAGGAAGCAGCAAGAATACAATTCCATGATCAAAGTCTTTTAAATCAACCAAGTCAAGATAGACCTGACCTCGTTGCAAGGGTCGCAAAAAAAATTTCATGAACTAATTGATGATTTGGACAAAAAACAAATTTTTGGTAAAGTTGCAGCTTATGTGTACACTATAGAATTTCAAAAGCGAGGTCTTCCCCACATGCACTTGCTATTGATTATGTCTTCTCAAGACAAAATATATAACGTCGAGGAGCTTGATGACTTGATTTCTGCTGAAATTCCTGACGACGACCCAATACTGCGAGATTTGATGATTAAATGAATGATACATAATCCGTGTGGAGAGCATAACCAAGAAGCTCCATGTATGATCAATAAAAATGGAAAAATGAAGTGTCGCTTCGGATTTCCAAAATCATTCAAAGACTTTACATCTTTAGTTGAAGATGAAAAAACCAATTATCGACGTCGTTATGATTCGAGAATGGATCCAAACAGTCCAGACTTTTCACATCATCATGCTGTTTATCGTAAGGATAGTCAAGGTAGACGAACAACAAGAGACAATCGCCATGTTGATTCATATAACGCTTACCTTTTAAAAAAATTTAATTGCCATATTAAAGTAGAATACGTTGGTAGTATAAAAGCAGCTAAATATCTTTATAAATATGTTTACAAGGGACATGACTGTGCATTTGTCAAGGTAATTCAAGATCAACGAACATTAAATTACAATGAAGCAGAAACATATGTGCAAGGTCGATGCATCACACCTCCAGAGGCATGCTGGAGTCTCTTTGGCTATGAAATCCAGAAAAAAAGTCACACTGTTCAACGTTTAGATATTCATCTACCTGGACAATATCGAATGGCAAATATTGAACAGACGCAGGAAGATTTAGCTGACGTAGGCCAAAGAGGTTCAACTTTAGAAGCTTACTTTAGATATAATTCACATTCGAAGCAGCAACAACAAAATCAAGTCCATAATGAAAATCAACAAGAAATACATTATTATTATTATTGGCAGATGCCAGAGCACTTTAGGTGGATAGGAAGTAACAGTGAATGGCAGCCCAGGGTCAGGCGCCTTCGAGTTATTGGTAGAGTTCACAGCACAAACTTTGTTTCGCAACCAGAACTTTACCATCTACGGCTATTGCTCTACCACGTCAAGGATGCTACAAGCTTCGATGACCTTTTATTGGTAGAAGGAACAAGATACGCTACATATAAACAAGCCTGCCTAGCTAGAGGACTAACATACTGTATGATGATCAACAATGGGTCGAAGGTTTGAAAGAATTTGCCATGTCAAAAATACCTTCAGTAATGAGAACACTATTCACACAAATTCTTATTCTTGGCGCTCCTGAAAATCCTAAGGCTTTATGGGATATGTTCAAAGAAGAATTGGTCGAAGACTTTATTAGAGAGGCCAGACTTAATAACACTTCTATTGAAGAAGCGATAAAAAGAGCTTATCGGATCATTGCTTACAAATTGAACACAGAAGCTACAGAAGGTCAAAATTTCCGCTTCTGGGTACAGAGATACAATATGGACGATATAGACAATTACGAAAATCAGTTGAATGAAGAAATAGTAAACGTTGATGAATACGCAGAATTTGGGAAAAGCATGTATCAACGTCTTCGAGGAAGACAATTAGAAATTGTGGATCGAATTTTAAGTGCTGCTGAAGGTCAATCTGAGCAAAGATGCTTTTTTATTGATGGACCTGGTGGTGCGGGAAAAACTTTTATTTATAAGACACTATTCCACATTCTTTCTGGAAGAAATTGTAATGTAAAGTGCATGGCGTTCACTGGAATTGTGTCTATCTTACTTCCTAATGGTCGAACATCCCACAAAACATTTGGACTTAAAGTTCCTTTAACTGCTGAATCTGTTTCAAATATAAAACCAGGATCTTCGAAAGGCAGCGAACTCGCTCAAGTTCAAGTTTTTTTAATGGATGAAGCACCCATGTTACCTAAGTATGGAATGCATAATATGGACCAATTGCTTCGCGCTCTGGGCAATCCACATTTACCATTTGGAGGAAAAATTGTTGTTTTTGGAGGAGATTTTCGACAGTGCTTGCCTGTTCAACAACGTGCCAACAAAAGTGAACTGATAGCTCTATGCATAAAAAGAAGTAACCTTTGGCAACATTTCCATCTCTTTTCTTTGACTGAAAATATGCGTGTAGATCCAGAGCATAGAGATTTTGCTGAATATTTGTTGAAGGTCGGGAACGGAGAGTTGCCTGTAAATAATATGGACGAAATTGAGCTACCAGTAGATATTCTTTCTAATGCAAATCTAATTGATGAAGTCTTTGGAAACTGTATTACTAATAATAGATTTCAAGATATGAAAGACATAGCTGTAATTGCTCCTTTGAACAGAGACGTAACAAAAATTAATGCTGAGATCATTGAAAAACTACCTGGAGATATCAAAATTTATCACAGCTACGACTCTGTAAAAGATCAATCAGAAGGAGCTCTTCAATTCACTTCAGATTTCCTTAATTCTGTTGACATAGCCGATTTACCGCCACATGAACTTAAGTTGAAAAAAGATACTATAATAATGCTTTTACGAAACTTAGACATTACAGAAGGGCTTTGCAATGGAACTAGATTAAATATTACAGAGTTGTGCAATAACATTATGAAAGCTAAGATAATTGCTGGAGAAAAATCGGGTCGAGAGGCACATATCCCAAGAATTACATTGGATTCTAACAAACGTCGGGTGTACCATGCAAAGACATCAATTTCCCGTAAGACCGGCATTTTCTATGACAGCTCACAAGGTCCTGGGTCAAACATTTGAGTACGTTGGTGTTCACTTACGGACACCAGTTTTTATGCATGGAATGTTATACGTCGCTTTTTCCCGAGTTAAAAGGAAAGGCAGTTTAAAAGTTCTGCTACCACAAGAAAATCCTCGACACACTCGTAATATAGTGTGGAAAGAAACATTGAATGATATTGATTCTAATAATAATGTACAGAATAATAATGGATACTGATGATGAACATCTTTTTTTGGACATTCCAGACAACTTGGATGATTTCAACATGACTTTTTTATAAAATATTGTACAAAATTAAATTTTTAAATATATTGCTATATAGGCCTATATTTTTTTTAAATATATTATGTTTGTTAACCTACATGATGAGTTATAAGATTACTATTTTAGTTTCCCAATTTCATAAAATTCATTTCCAATTTCTAAATTAATATTGTAAAATGCAAATCTGTTTTTGTTTTGTTATGTAAAAAGAAAAATGTAAAATCTTATTAAAAAAATTATTTTTTATTTGAAACCGAGCTAAGATCGGTCCCCTGGTACTGTAAAATAATTATATAAGCAAAGATAATCAGGAGAGTGAGTGTAAAACTTGTATTAATATGATTTAATAATGTGTAAAAGGTAACAAATGACTGTACCTTATCTACTATTTGTGTAAGTAATGTAGACACAGGGATGTCAGAAAAACTGATAATCACCAATAATGTTGTCAAAATAATATAAAAAGAAACTGGAAAAGAAATACCAAACAATGAATAATAATAACTGTATTAATACATTTAAATAATTAAATAAAATGTATAGAAACCAACTATGAAATGAACTCATTGTTGAAGCCAGAATGTGGACACACATAACCTAGCTCAACAAGCATATTGCACTTAGAATGACAAGAATTGATAACAAAAATGTTATTAAACCATGTTCTATTGGACGGTACTTAAACTAGAGGTTAGAGGTTATAAGGATCATACTAGTATTAAGAATAATTACCAAGAAGTGATTTGTATTTGTGATTAGTGTAAATTAACATACTGAAATGGACAGAATAGGATTTACACAATAAACAAGCAAAATAACCTTTAGAAATAGTAATAAAAGAGAAAGGGTTTGGTACAGTAGGATCAATGAAGTGTAATACCGCTAATATAATATAAAATAATAATTATTATCATGAAAGTAAATTATAATAATGAAAATTAAACATACTTGTCATGTAAATAGATGTAAGAACTATTGATGAATTAACAACAAATGGGAATATCATGGTGCAAACCAAAACCTTGTAAAACTTTATAATTATTGTAATGACTAGGCATATAAGAAGTAAAGACTTAAAAAATGATTATGTAATTTATAATGAAGACAAATAATGTCACACCCTATAGTGCAAAACTAGGGGTGACTATAAAGACTAAAATGAACAAAATAACAATGTAATAACAAAAAACTGAGGTGATCAAAAGTTGTAATGGTCATGTCAGTGTAATTGTGTCACAAGAGATATGGTTCAGAAACCAATATTAAAATACAATAAGTGAAACTATTTGGTAGTGTCCTAGGCCAATATGCCTAGCCAACTTATTTATAATGTTTGTTAGAAATAAGTATTTATTTATGTCAGGTGTAATATTGTAATAGTGATAATAAGTTGTAGACAACAATTGTAAATAATAATATTACAGTAAAAGGAAGTAATATTAATAATAAAAAAGGGAACTAAGATGTAGTTACTAATATGGAGTTAGGCCTAAACAGCCAAAAACAATGTTTATCAAAATACAACTGTACAACTTATTGTAAAGAGTTCATACTCGAGTATCAGGGAGTAATTATCAATGTTCATTGAAATTGAAATGTATAAATAAATAAAACAAACATTGTTATAGGTAAATAGCCAATAAGAAATGTTAATAATTTTAATTTTGTTAATAATGATCAAACACATATGTTGTGGGGAACCAAAATGTGGATCTCAGAAAATCCTGAGCAATGGTAATAATGAATTGTTAATTAGAGCAAAGATAAAGGAATAATGTTAATTATAAAGATTTAATAATTTACAAGCCCTTGGGCATCATAATGTAAACCAATTTAATATAATCTCAAACCCAGCAAAAGGACGCTTTGAAAGCGTCTATTTTGCCGAGGTATACCGAACAATCATGGAAATTAAGAAAATCAACCAATCAGCGGTCATCATCGAGCATTAGAAGCCAGATTCTGACATCGATGAGTACACAGTCCATCACAGTATTTTGACGGTGAGGCCACGCCGCTCCCGAGACTGATTTTAAGAATAACATCGACCAGCTGACGAGGAACGATAACCTCAAAAAGTGAAAGTTAGGTTATGCCGGTAGTGAACACAAGTCGAGTTAACCTTATTTTTGTGAATCTTTGCGGAGTATGTGCGCATAGGTGGTGAACCAAATATTAATAACAGTTAAAAAGTGCAATTAAGAAAAAGGTCATTACAAGCAAGTATAGTGACAATTAAACAATAATTAGAGCAATTATGACTTTTTATAAAGAACATTTTATCAAGTATAATTAATAAGATTTATCGAATAAATCGATAAGATATTTAAAAACGGAAACATGAGGAATATTGGACCTTATCAATTTAATTAATTTATTAATTGCTAGAGGAGGTAGCGACAGTTGACTTTTTTAATAAAAGTTATTCAATTATTTGATAGTCTTCATCAAAAATGATGAAGGAGACCTTTTCATATGAACACTAAGAGTGCAACGAACCTTATTATTTCGATTAATACATTGACAGTTTAAGAGGTGTGGTGACAGCTGATCGTAATTTTAGTAATTGTCAATAGACATGATGAACTTTATCAGAGATAATTAATAAAAAAATTTATAATGAACTTTAAGAAAGATTTGAACAGTATTACATTAATTAAGTTGTTGCTAGTTAAAAGCATTTAATAACAAGCTAACATGCTTACAAGAGTTATCTGTTTACCTGATTAAATTCATCCAATATAACGAATCAGATGATTTTCTATGAACATTGAAGAGTTTCATAACTTTATTAAACTTGTATTTTTATATGTTGTTAAAAAGATATTATTAATTTAAGGTTCACTGATCACAATACAGTACGCCAAACTAACCTACAATGTTGACGCAAACGTGTCTTTGAATTTTTATGTTATTAGTTAAGATGTATTTATTAATGTAATCACTCTCCTACTACTCGATGATTATAGTAGTATAATGATCCAGTTTTGTTTTTTGTATCTTGCAGTCTAAAAAGACCTATGTATTAGATAAACTTTTAACCAAAAAATAACGTTTTATGTTATGATTCCTGAGAATCAGAATAACAAACCCAGAGATAAAAGATTTTCACAAAGCTAATAATTATTGTAAAATGGACAAAATGTCAAATTTAATTATTCTTTAAAGTAAATTCATGAGTATTATCGATCAGTAAATCACATTTTTACCCAATAAAAGGTGTTAACTAAATTATTTCAGTAGACTAGATGATTACAGGTTAGGTGGACAGCTCGCAACAGTTGGCACTGCTGGTGGTGGCAATGAAGATGATTTAAATAATTTTCAATTTAGATCATCAACTCAATTCTGCATTGTTAACAGAAATTCACTCAAAGTAAGTAAATCCTGACAAATAAAATCTAATTTCAGTGAGAAGTCAACTTAGCTGATTCGTCTAATCAACTGAAGAACGTCGAATTACAAAATAACTTCGAATTACAAACCACGTATTAATGTTACATAACAATATGCCATAACAAAAAGAAATTAATATAAAAAAATTAAAAGAGTAGATAATCAGTAAGATAATTGAGCTAGCTGAGAGCAGCATAGAAAATTAATAACAATGTATTACATAAAATAACATAAAGTAGCCCATCTATAAAGAAGCAATTACCATTTAAGAGAAAAATAAGTTACAACATTGAAGGAATGAAGAAAATCAAGGTATCAAAGAATTAATGAATAGGAGTATTAGAATTTAGCACAATACTGACATAGAAACTAGACAAGGACTAAGACGATGACAAAACCCAATTGATTGGCAGAGTGAAAGATAAAAATGAATAACATAACACAACCCCCTTTCCAATAATAATAACACAGTAGATATAATAATGGAAGTACAAAGCTATAGATAATAGTATAAGTAGTTCCATGTAAAACTATCAATACATAAATGTAGATTGGGTAATGATAAGGAATATTGTTATTAAAATATAAAGGGAATAAAACTATTATTTAATAAATATACAATTTTTAATGATAAGGTGAGTTGTGTGATTAGCTCAAAGTGAATAAAAGGAAGAAAAAAAGTGAATAACATAATTCTAAAGTGTATAAAAAGAACCAAGAAAGTTATGCTAACTGAAAATCAGTAGTAGGAATAAAGTGTAAAGTGAATAATAAATAATGCTTGATGAAAAAATGATAAATGTATACGGTGAAAAAACTAAAGCATGATAAGCCTATACAAGTGAAATAGGTAGAATTAATGTTTATGTTTTAAAATAAGAAATAATAGTTAAGTAATAGTTATAGTTATTTGTTTGTGTTAAAATGGATATATAAGGGTAAAACAGAATACTCAATGCATAATAATTAAGGTGAGTAGGAATGTATGTTATGTATGGAAGAGTAGAATTTGCATAGCATGTTAAAAGAGTTGTATTATGTCTTAAAAATGATTATGAATAATCAAATGTTATATGTTAGTTTATTGTAGTTGTGTTTAAAATAGTTCAGTTTCATAAAACCAAAGGAATCTGTTATAATAAATGTCTAAAGAACATCAGATGGATTAGGCATAAGAAGCCTATGGTAAAAATCATAAATTTGTAAAATTTGATATTATAACAATAGTAATTAAGGGCAAAATGTAGGTAATACTATTAGGTTTAATTGTATAACTTTAGAGACACATAATTTATACCAACAGAATTAATTATAAATTAATTAATAATAAAAACAAAATTATTAAAATAGTAACTTGGTAAATACTGAACAGAAACTATTCATATTTTGTTTCAAATTAATTTATGAAAGAAATGCAATGCAATAGTGTTATTATCTTGAGAATTAACAGTACTATAAAAAGATTATACTAATTTAAAATACTTTAATATTTATAACTAAATTTACCTCAAGATATACTTTTTTCCCTATTAGGAACATGTTTCGAGAGTTTTTGTTCTCTCATCTGTTCTCATCTGTTCTCTCATCTTGTACTCTCGAAACATGTTCTTAATAGGGAAAAAAGTATATCTTGAGGTAAATTTAGTTATAAATATTAAAGTATTATATACATCAAGAAACGGACTGTAGCAGAAAGTGTTTGAACTAATTTAAAAATATTTGTTAATTTTGTATAAAAATCAGTAGCGATGTCTAACAATGTAAACAATTTTTTCAACCAATGGGAAGGATAGGCTTAGTGCCTTGACAACCAAAAATTTACAGAAAAATTAGTTAGTTCATTATTGGATTCAGAGAAGAGAAGATTAAAAAGTCCATGCAGTTCAATATAATTATATAAAGGAAATAAATAAAAATAGAAATGAGATTGTAATGAACTGAAATGATATTATGTCTTGTAGTAGTATGACAAGAAGAAATATTTAAAACCAAATCACTTTAAATTGGAAGAATAAATATATCTTACAAATTATAAAAGAAAATGAACATGGAATGAAACCTCAGATGTGAAGGAATGTGCTAAGTATAAAATTGAATAAAAAACTAAATAAGAAAAAGACTAGACTACACTGACACATTTTCACTCACTAATAAACTTTATTCAAACACTCAGTTGATGAATAAACTAGTGACAATCAGTTTATGTCATTATTCACTTATTAATTTATGGTGATCAAATTATTGGACATTGTAAGCTTCTCTTAAAACGAACTGTTAACCTACATTCACCAACTGTGACCCAACACATACTTTATAACCTAAGAATAAGTTTATTAAGAAGCTGTATATTATTTAATTATGTTTTATGTGAAGTTTTGTACTTTCTAAAGATATTTTGTTAATTTTTCTGTAATCACAAGAACCCATAAAATTTAAAATAACGAAATAAAACATAGTGTTTTAGTTATCAAGGCCCTAGTCACTATTGCCAACCGCTGACCAAATAAAAATTAGAGCTGGAGCAAACATTATATTATAAAAATATTTCATTTGTTTAGAAAAGAAAGAAATAAAAAACACTACAGAAATAATACAGTATTGACTATTTTCAATCGTATATTTAATTTATTTTAATGTTAATGACATTTTATTCTTTTATATAGCCAAGGTGAAAATTTTCATCAGAAAATAGAGGTTGGTAACCCCTATTTTTTAGGAACGAAATTCAAATTAAACTACAGACAAAGGTGAGTTGAACTAAACTAATATAAGGGAGAAGGATAAGTAAATAAGAAAAGGAATAATTTTAATTGGTTTTAAAATAAAACAATTTGGCGCCTAAAACGGGTAATAATTATACAACATCAGATTGAGGAAAAAACGGTATTGGTATTGGTACTGTTCTGTACATGTGGATAACTACTGCGGGAGTTATAAAATATAAAATAGAAGCGATTGGTAGTATCCCAATAAATTAATAAATTGGCACCGCAACTTGAGGCTTTTACGGGAGACATCCGAACTGATATAAATTGGCGCACAACTAATGAGGCTAGAATTAAAGAAAATATAATATTCTAGCGGCAATTGCGGAAAAAATAAACAAAATGAGATGGAGAGCAACTTCACGTAAGCACACAGAAGGAGAAGAAATCGATTAGACATGGAAGAAAAAGAAGCGACACCGGTGGAAGATATCGAAATGGTATTACCTCCGGCAGAACCGAACGAAACCACAGAGGGTGTTGACATAAAAAGCCTGATAGAATTAATAATAAAACAAATGAATAAAAATTATGAGAAGGACCATGAAGAATTAAAGAAACAAAGAAAGGAAGACATGCAGGAAGCGAGAAAAGTAGAAAAGAAGACAGGGAAACATTAAAACAAATGGAAGAACGAAGAAAAGAAGACAGGGAAATATTAAAACAAAATAGTGAAGAATTAAAGAAATAAATAAAAGAAATTATGGATAAGAATTTCAGAAAATTAAATGAAACAATAGATAGTGGTTCCAAGAAGCTGAAAGAAACCCTAGACAGTGCTTCTGAAGGTATTAATGAAAAAATAGAAAATAAAGAAGACAAAAGGACAATGTTATCTGAGAATAAACATAACAGAAACAAAGAGAATATTAAGCACATAGAAATCAACACCAAGAGTGTAAAGAACCAAATAATTAAGAAGACGAAGAAAATATGGAAAAAGGAACTAATAAAAACACGAGTAGAATTGGAGATGATTAAGAATGGTCTAGTTAATATACTTAATCTTCCAATTACTGACCATATAGAAGTAATGAATTTCAAAGATTATAGGAGTAGTGCAAAGAAAATTTTAGAAATTTTAGAATTTAATGTAATATAATGTACCTAAAGATACGTCACACATCAATTATTAAACACATTAAATTTGCTAGTGTTTTAAATGGCTTCCAAAAACGTGGGGGCCAACACATTAAAACCGTGTGTTGTTGTAATATATATGTGTGTACATAATTATGTATGTCATATTTATGTACGTAAGGTTTATACGTATTTTAATTCCATAAATTATTCTTGCGGTATTAATGTATCATCACTGGTATACGTGTGTTTTGTTAACCTGTCGGCGACGTTGTGTAATTTGTTCGTACTACAATGTTTTGAGAACAAACGGTTACTGTGCAGTTAGAAAGTACAGCTTGGCGGGCCGGGTCAGGTGTTTGCCACAATTACTGATGCGTGTACAGCTGCTACAGTAGGTCGTTAGCGCGTGTATCATGTATTCACAGTTAATCATTAGATCCGATTCGTTACTGCGAAACGCTTTTTGTACAGCGTTAATCGCACGTAAATGTCAGACCAAGATTCGATTACGAAATACTATGAATGAAGCTACTTAATTTGTAGTCCGTAGTGCTACCTTTCCACTGCAGTATGTCTGTCACCGCGAGTCTTTCTCACAGTATTTACGTACGAAGAATCACGTTTTTTAAAGACATATTAAGACTCCAGATACTTTCATCTGCACTCTTTCCGTCTAGTTCATGGCTGTTTCATTATCACTGAAAACGATGGTTGTACGACGTTCGTAGAAATCTTTCACTTGTAAATATTCGCACAAGATCTTTTTTTTACATCCTTTGAAAGACTTGTTCGCTTGTTCTTTCTTTCTTTCCTGTAGTACTCTTCTTCAACACTGTGTCTGGATCTCCTTTGCCGATATTATTATTGCGTAAATCTGAGGTCCACACAGTAAATCAATCCACGTAAAGCACTTTACAAATCGGTTTCTGGTATTTCCGTTACTGACAGCTGATATTAGCAACGCTTCTTTTAATTAAATGCATTTTATTTTTTGTTATATATACTTCTTCTTAAACAACTGAAACTGTCCAGACTTTTTAATTTCCTTACTTCATTTTACATTTGGTTTCCCGACACGTACAACGTTTCAATTTTTTCTATAATTTTTTAGTTTATATCCTCTTGCTCCAAATTCGAGGCTTACTTCAGAAGCTTATGAGTTATGAGTTGTGGAGAAAGGTTGTGTTAGAGGAGACAGGATACTAAATGCGACCGTAAGACAAGAATCGAATATTCTTCCGTTAGCATAACACTCAGAGATGTATAAAGAAAGGTGGAAAGGACACGTATCCGAAATGCATGACGGAAGAATTCCAAAACAAGCCTTGACACACCAACCATTATGTAGAAGAATGGGACTAGATGGGTGAAGGCGGAGCAAGCAGACGACGACGATCTGTTTCCTCATTCCCTCAAGAATGTTTTTCAAAAAACGAAATAATGAGAGCGCTTTGTCCGTTCTCGAACTCATCATTTCAAAGACCAAAATTTTTAACTCAAAGTAACTCGTTTTGTAGACAAGCAAGAGTTCTTTATGTTGTATAAACACTCTGTATACGAACGTATTTTATTTTTGTTCTGTCTATTTTAAAGATTCTATAAGCTATTTCTCATTATTACTCGGTCGTCCATTTTTTTCTTTGTTTTTGATAGAGCTCCCATTAAATGTACACATGTAGGATCATGTGTGCAAAACACCAGAACCTAATATCTGAGCAATGCTGTGAAGAATAGCAAACGGCCTTGAGTTCAAAAAGATAAAATTTTAATCAGTGTGAGCTTCCTTCAGTGGCGGATCAGAAATGTAGACTGTAAACAAGACAATGTTACGAGAACCTGCGGACTGCACAGAGATGCGTGGAAAGGAAATAAACAAAGGAAACTATAAAACAGGCCACTGTTACATGTAACTAAAACGTGAGACTGGATGATATTAGTGTCATAACAACATGTAGTCGAGTAGCAGGATGTTTACCCAGGGGTGAAGACGAGGTACCTGTATCAACTTTAATAGATTAGAGGATACTATGGAGATAGGCATTTGGAGGATGTAGAGATCATTTTTAGTTTTTCTGTAGGCCTACTGGGAAGGTTTTCTCTGGAGAGAATTCACTGGAGAGGTGATGACCAGACAGGTGCTAACAATGACGTTGATGACTGTATGTCTAAAAAAATCTAACATTTTTCGTTATAAAGTATTTTTCGGTCAAGATTACGGTGCAACACCAAACGAAGCTACAGTATTACAAGGTTTACGCCAGTAAACTTACAAACCTAGACATCCGACACTTCACAGTATTTGAAGAATCAAATACTAAATAGGTATTAATAGATTAAAAAAAAAAATTGGCTGCTCGCAGCTTGTGGGCGCGTGTTTAGAAATGTTATAATTAGAATATTTCGGGGAGGTGGGTCTAAATTTAGCAAGAACAATGCTACTTGCATGGAGTTTTCATTATTTTTTTGTAGATTGTAAAGGTGTTACTGGCACAGGAACAGGTTTTATAGTTATGCGTATTTTTTATTTACGCACTTTAATAACGCAACTGTCTTAAGTTTTCCTTGTTCTCTAAAGGAACCTGTTAAATAATATTGACTCACGTAATGCACGAATTGCAAACGCATTAATTTTAGAACTCTTATTATTGTGTGATAATATTTTTCTCTCAGGTTGCATCATATTACAGAACATTTGTATTCTGGATGGAGAGGTATGTGATTTATAGATAGAATGAATCATCCATAAAAGGAATGTGGTGACACGTTCCATTTCTTACGTGTATGCCCAATGTTGATACAGTCTCACTGTTCACACACTGTTGCACCACATCTCTTCCCGTAAATTCAAGGACTGATCGTGAGTGTCTAATGCTTTCTACCTAAACGTGAATAACATGTTGGATGTTGGAAAGCAAATTCCAAGTCTTCTATTTGTGGCTTACAAAAATAAAGATTATATATGAATGAGTGAAACATTATATATGTAAAATTTATTTAAAATGCAAAGTATATGTTTTTATTTATTTAAAAGTGTTCGTTTATATAATCTACATTAGCCTACTGTTGTATATAGCTTTATGGTCCTGGGGTAGTTTAGAATTCTTGTTGTGACTTTTATTTTTCACTTCAGGTTTTGTTATGAAGTTCTTGTGGTCCCTGATGCCCCGGTGAAAGTCCTCTTATCGTTCTCCAACGGCCTTCCTTACGTCCGTCCTGGTCACTCGCGAAGACTTCTTAGTTCGCGTTTCTGCGATGTCTCGCCTCAAAGATTCTCCAGCCATCTATTCCTGATCTACCCTAGGCGCCGAAGGTACCGGACCCCCCCCCCCCAGGGCGCGAAAGTTGACAAGACATTTTGTTAATCTTTTGATTTTAAGCTGTGTTATTAATTTGTCAGCTGTGTACGCTAATACAGTAGAAACTTTTTTTTTTTTTAAATATAGGTCTACAAACAAGTTTATTACACAGCGTTTGCGTGTACATTTGAAATATACACCCTATAGTAAAATCAGCTAAGTCAATAAGTACCTTATAAACAACGTTTCAAGAGCGGTTACTTTTACTGTGTTATTACTTTAATGAGATTGCTTTCAGTATGTTATTAAACGTTTTTCAGCCAGATTACAGATTGAAATATTGATTAGTCTTAACTTGTTTTTTCTTTTGTATGAAGCCGACTCGACCGGACCTTCCCAAGCCCAAATTCTAGATTCGCTACTGCTCTACCCGCACACCTGTGTCTTATAGGTTTGTATTTCCAGGCTTGTTTGGCCAGTATGGAATCTGAGATTCTTTCTAAGTGTCCTTTCCACCGTTTTTGTAACCTTTTAATTTATATTAAATCAAGTTAAAAACTTTCAACTCTTCTCTTATGGCCTCATTATTTATACGGCCAAGTTTAAAACACTTTTAACTCCTCTTAAGAACGCCATTTCCGATGCCGCTTAAGAACTTCCAGGACAGTACAGAGACTGCCATAACTTTGACGGATTTTAATTTTGTATCTGGAAGTATCTTGTTTCTAAAAATACGGTTGATTGTCCCACAGATCGTCTGGAACTTACTTAACATCAATATCATAATTCCTATCATAGCCAATATCAATTCCCAAATAATTAAAATGGCTCACCTGTTTTAGAATTCGATAATTAATAATTATTATTGTTCTTGTTGCTTCTTATTTTTTGGTATTAGTTTTAATTTACAACTCTGAAAAGACTCAGCCAGACGGAGGTAATAGTAAACGACTGTAATCCAGAAAGGACAAGCGATTCGTAATTTCATATTTAACCGGGGAATTATTCTGCGTTAAACTTCCGAAAAGTATTTATTAATTTTTACGGAGTTGCCTGCTGTTCTATACGAACCCAATATGTATGCATCGTGCGTCTCGTGTTTTTGACGCGACAAGTACGTACGTTGACTTCACGTCATGCTGTCTCGTACATAACTCCATTAGACGACTGCATTTACCCCATACTTGAAGTAAAAGAGATGACATGTCTCAATGAAAATCTATGTACTTGTCGAAAGCCGGATTTAAGGTTAACAAAAACTGTGCAGTGTCGCGGTGTGTGTATGTGTGCGTGTGTGTGTACGTAGGCCTATTTTTTTAGGCTTTTAATGTTCTCTGTAAGAAACAAAGTAACTACTATCAAACTACTGTCACATTGGTTCCAATACTACAATCACGTGATTCAGAAATATATAAACAAACAACTTGTTGGGGTTTATTTTGTCGTTTCAGTACGGCTACCAGTCGTTTATCCGGTTTCATCAGTCTTCTCGTCCGACCCGTACGCAGCGATTTGCAGTGTAGTAAACAAAATTTTCAGTCGATTCGCCCAGAGGAATGCCTGTCGTAACACAGGCACGCACGCGGTACGCATGATTTCGTATCGTAACCGACAGCAAAGTTTCGTTGCTCGAATTGTTTCATCCAGTATTTCATCATTCACTCTAAAAAAATTGCTTTTGTATTGTTACGAAACCTGACGCAAGCGATATGTTTTGTTGTGTGGTTTGTACGGGGGCGAAAATCGAAAAACAACAAACTTGCTTCCACATCCTATCGCGTCCTTTTCCCATGAGCGCGCACACCCACCCACACCCACACACACACCCACATCTACTCACACCCACCCACTACGGCCTACCCGTAGATCTTCTTCCAGTCGGTTTATAATCCACAGTCAACCCTTATACCTTCACTGCGTTTCCGTTGCCTCAGATGATTACCTGTTACATGCTTTAAAAACTTCATTTCAGCCGTTTGTCTGACCTATTTTTCTTCCCCGTCATCGTCTAGGTTTGTGAGAACACATTATAAACAACGTAAAGGTTTTACGCGTAATTGAGTGGCAGTACTTCACGAAATTTCATTTTTGTATCAGATCTCGTTTTGTTCTTTAGTGTTCTTTTTATTCATGCCATTTCATGTATATTTAATTTTTTGTTTTATCATCTTCATATTATTATTAACTTGATGACAACCTAATTCTTGATGTACAGTATAATTCTAAAGATTACATTACACCTATGTCCAATAAAACATGAAGACATGTATAGTACTGTAACGCGTTTTACCGAATTTACTCATCGATTTTAAATGCGTCTTATGTGCTATGTTGTTTTAGAAATAATATGCTCATACGTGTTAAAACACAAACAACTTCTCTTAGGACCTCCCACATATGCATCTTTGTTCGTTTCCATTCGGCGAACGGAGCCGAATCTTCTGGTCTCGGGGTTTCGTTACGTTTAGCCACCATTCGCCGAAAGGACATGAAAGGCTCTCACATATGCGTTTCTGTCCTCCACGTCCCTTTGATGTGTATCAGAAAACCGTTAGAAAGGAAAGGTGACGAACGGACGCGAAACGAAGCGAAATAATACGAACTGAGGTGAATTATGGCGAAATCCTTTCCGTTCATTCCTCTCATACATCCGGTTTTGGCTCTCCTCGGCATATGCGGGAGGATGTCAATTTAGACCCATGGGATTTTACCGTGTAAACTTCGCAGTGTAACCCGAATGTGTAACTTTGAGGCGGAGACATTATTTGTGCGTAAACGTACAGTAACAGCCTGGATATTACGCACATAATCTACACAGTTTGTTTTCTGACTGACGGAACACAGACAGTATAAATCGATTGGTAGAGTTCAGCAGCTTTTGATGAATTTTTATGATTTTTGTTTGGTAATGTACAGGGTGGTGGTAAAGCGACACATGCGTGTATGGAAGGGAGAGAGAGAGAGCGAGAGAGAGAGAGAGAGCGAGAGAGAGCGAGTGAGAAAGAGTGAGAGAGACTCTGCCTATAAATCAATGAAATCTCAGTACTTGTTTACACTTGACTTGTCCACTTGCTGATAAAACAGTTTTTTTTGAAAGGTCAGGCTACGAGTCAACATAAGTTCGTTGTAAACTTCTTTCACGACAAATACGGAATGGGATGACGAGGCTGCTAAAGTCTGCAAACATCTTTTTTGTTTTAACATTTTGCGTGTTTAAGCACCACCGATTTGTTACGTAAACACAAGGACAACCAGATTCGCTGTATACTCATTATTAATTGTAATACACGTTTTATGAGTCGATTAATATGGGCAGTCAATCGTGTTCATAGTAAGTAACTAATTACTATTGTTTCAAGCACGCGCGTGCGCACTCTCTTGCACACGCGCGCGTATAGTAACAATGTATAGATGTTGTTTGGTAAAATACATTGGCGTGATGTTTTAAACTGTGATGGTTTTCTCCGAACTTATTAAAATAACAAAATAAAAAATATAACAAAATAGATTTTTTTAAATATTAGTTCGTACACACGTTGGTGACAATTTTGTTTCGGTTTAAATAGTTTTAAATCTGCTAACTGCAGAACGGTATTTTCCAATCAAAGTGATATAAGCTTTTGTCGCATGGAGATCTTCAAGGAAGATTTTGTGTTAAGTTTGGTTTTAAAACATCTGATCTGAGTTTAATACAAGCAACCAGGAATGTCGTATTCACGTTTTCAAATAGAAAAAAAAGAAATAAAAAAAAAACACGGTGTCAGCAGTTTATTTACCTAACAAGCATGACTGCGCTTACTTGCAACACCAGATGGCTTAGACATAGGGCGGGCTCATCGCCCATTGATAAAATGTCACTATTTGCCTCCTTCTTCAGAGCATAATGGTTATAATTCCTCACGATCTGATGGTATTTACGACGAGTGCAGACAGGGAAGTGTACGGACAGTCTGATACCTGAGGAGGAGAGATTTACGATGGTGCCAATATTTGACATGCGAAATGTGAGGACACCACCTCTGTCTGAGGGGGGGTAGTGAATAATTTTCGTTTATGCCATATCACCATATCAAATCCTCATATCCTTTGTATTTAAGCTTTTAGGTTTATGCAATCTGATTCCCATCACACGTTTCAAGTCTTTGGACTGGCAAATTTAATATTATTGTCAATCATTTTGGTGTTTAAAATCACTTTTGAGCGTTTTCTGTTTTTGTACGTTTTGCATTTGGCATTTTTTTGTATATTTTCAATCTTTTAAGTTTTTGATTTTTTTTATCAGTTACATTTTTAAGTACAGTATATTAAAGTTCAACATCTCTCTCTCTTTCCACACACACACACACACACACACACACACACACACACACACACACACACACACACACACACACACACACACACACACACACACACACACACACACACACACACACACACACACACACACACACACACACACACACACACACACACACACACACACACACACACACACACACACACACACACACACACACACACACACACACACACACACACACACACACACACACACACACACACACACACACACACACAGTAACAAGACATATCAGCCCAATATTTAAGTAACCAAAATATTAACACATGTCATAATAATTGTGTCAACAAGAATGACACTACATGAGCAACTCACCAAGAAAAATAAACTCACAACACAGGAGTTAATAAAATTAATGGTAAATAACAATAACAATAACAATAACAATAACATATAAGAAGAAAGAAGATACAGCAAACAGTGATTATACCACAGGAACCAATAACCCAATAGTTTCGGTCAGTAAGGAACAAATGAAAACAAGGAAGAAACATACTACGAGAAAGACACATAACAACCATGGCATAAAATATAGATTCCAAGAGCCAGTCAACTATAGATTAACATCTTACCCGTATAAATACTAACTGAAGAACTTACAGATTGAAAATATAGACAATAACTGACTAAATGAGATGACCCATATATAACTAATAATATTGCAAACGAGTAGGACATCCTATATTAGACAAAGAGTGGAAGTAACAATAATGTTAACATAAAAGAAGCTGTAAATAAAAGCATAATGACATGTTATGCACAGCATCAATGTAATATAAAGGAGAATTAAAATTGTCTCATAATTATAATAATTGTTAGTCAAGTAATCAAAGAATCATGTAAGATAGAAAAAAGAACTAAATAATGAATTACCAGTTGTCATTAATAACATTAGACTTGAAAAAACAAGGTTAAAAATGTAAATTTGTATCAACTCAATACACCCATTGTTGCTACAAATAATAAAACCACATAACCTAGATACAGGTACTTTCCACCTAATTTCATATTTAATAGTAGGAAAAACATATCTAAACTAAAATATTTTGTACCCCAAATCAAGTAGAAGTAATAAGGTTTCTACCAATACCAATATCAGATACCAAGAGTAATCTTTATCTAAGAATTCAAGTAAAGAAAGTGAACAAAACCAGCCAAAATGAGATTCACTATGTGAAACATAGACAAACCCACATTGTAATGCTAAATAGGAATAACAGAAGGATACCTATGTAATAAGTAAGATATAAAATCACTATTATAATAGCATAAAAGAATTATAAGCAAGGACATTATGTGTAATAAGAATAAATAAGTACACCTGTCATAGGACACCAGATGTAACTACTATTATCCAATGCTATACGCTAAGGAACAGACTAGTGTGTTAAAAACACAAGACTAACTATCAATATACTACTACTAGTAAACTATTCTAAACTAAATAATGGTCTGAGAAGACACTACATTCCCAAATAAGAGTTAAATTAAAGGTACACTTCATAGTGCCATATAGAGGTCATATTAATGACAAAAATACCAAGGAATAACAATTTATTCCAACAAACAAAGACAAACAGTAGTTGTAACAACTCAATGTTTACAACTGGGGCAATACCGAAGTTACCCAAGATACCTTTTATAATAAATAATTTGTAAATACAATTAATAGACTCTTAGGCTAAATCAATGGTAGCATAAGAACTATATTTTATCAATAAATATAAGTAACAAATAAGTGAGAAGTGTTGAAGGACTTGGAAGGCGTACTCACAAGGAGATATGATTGCCATTAAATAGTTTTAATTTAAGAATGAATACATTTAATAGTGAAAAGTGTAACGTGACAATCTCAAACATTAACTCCCTTAATAATGAATGAAAGCACACCTTAAGTAGACTCTAAATAAAGAGCCAAGTGTTACCAATACAGTGATAAGCTCAGATTTAAAATCTATGTCATAATAAGAAAGTTATTACAATTATAAAATATTTGTGTCAATTCGAGCAAATGTTTATAATCTCAAACCCAGACTCCCCACGCTAAGAACAACAATTAAAATATTGCGCGGAGGGGGTATGTGCATCAAATTAAAGATCGTCAACCAATCATATCCAAGAAATTAGCAAATTTTACAACGATCACAGGACGGAACGCCAGATTGAGATGCCATTTCGAGACACTTTTTAAGATGTTTTAAGTGTAACAGTGCGTTAATAAGGATTGCTAAGTGTATAATCCATAGCAATTCCGGGATTTAAAAAAGGGAGTACAGTGATTTTCTCAAAATTAGTTAAGAATTTGAAAAGACGATATAATCGAACCACACTCTAATAATGTGTATAAATAAAGTATGTAGATTATGGTGCATTATTAATATTATTCAATCAACAGTACTAATGACAATCCTCAATTTAATTTGAATATTCTATTATTAAGAATTTTGCAAACAATTAATCATTTATTATGTATAAATACTGAGTGTGATATAACCACACCTGATAAAAGTTGTTTAATAAACCTAGATCAGACTAACAAGCATTCATAAGTGATTGAGAGTTGTCGACTGTCTGAAGCAATTAACGAAAGTTAATGAAAAATGCAAATGCTATTTATGTTTTGTAATTTAGGGAGAGTCTACTACTATGACTATTTAAATATTTATGTCTATTATGAATAAGAAACTAAGGCTGTTAAGCTATATAAATACTTACACCTAAACAATTACCTTTTATAGAGTCAAATGATGATTCAGATGTTTCATTCAACAACACTGTTTCAACATATTATTTTATTGTTCACATTTTAAATGTTTTATCAAGAGTTATTTTAACGTTAACAAACGTTCTTTAAATCATTTATTGTCGGTTGACTAATAATTTAGTTAACCTAAAATGTCCAAAGCAGGCATGGTTATAATTTTAAATGTTAAATATTAAGAGATGATTGAGTTGTAATCATTCTCAAACTGCCTAATAACGGTAGAGTAAGAGTTCTAGTAAATAATTTGGTACTCTGTAAGCTAAAAGAACCCACATATGAATTAATTTAATTAACTAAAAAACATTTAATCACACACTGACGTTGTAGATCAGTTTTACCACCCTGAGACAAATATTATGAAACAAACAACTAATGTTATTTAATCTTGAACTAAAATGGTTAATGATACTTTAGATGATTAAAAAGAAGTGTTAAAAAGAATATATCATCATTTTATACGAGGAAACGGAGTCAGTTAGTTCATTTCAGTAGACTAGGGTTTTCAGAATAGGTGAACGACTCTTATTGGATAGCCCGACACACAGCGGCGAATTTGAATACGGTAAGTCAATCTACAGATTAGATTGCTACATCGACCCTGCAAGATCGCCAAGACTCACTACAAGTAAGTGGTCAATTCTCACCAAATACTTATGCTTTCAGCGAGGATTCTACGTCACCAATTCTTGTAGTCGACGGAAGAATAACAAATTAAAATAAATTAACCGAAGTTTGAAAGACTTCGCTAACTAACTTCCAGTGCATTCATCGGATTTATTTACATTGGATTCAATGAACGATTGAATTGAATTGAATAAATCAATAAAAATAATAAAACTAAAATCAAACTTCAAAGATAAAAAATTAAACTACAATACAAAATACAAACTCTAAACGGTTCTAAAACACCGGTACCCGTTTACTTACAAAGTGGCGCACAACGTAAGAGGCTTAAATTAGGTCACAACTAATAATAAATGAAACACCATAAACTCAGTTTTACCTGATTTCGAGCAAGCAGCTGCAGTACCATAAGACTAGAACATGCAGAAGAAAACGACATCCAAGAAACGCGCTGCTTAGGCGGAACCAGAAATCAACATGGACGAAAAGGAGGCGACGCCGGTGGAAGACGTCGAAGCGGGATTACCTCCCATGGAACCCGAGAAACCCACCCAACAAGGGGACGCGAACTTCCTGGAAATGATGAAGTTTATGAAGGAATTAAACAAAAATATGGAAACTCTAAAGGAGGAATTAAGCGGAAAAATGGACGACAACAATAAAAACCTGGAGGAAGAATTAAAAGCAGATAACCAGAAAAATAATGAATCGTTAAAGGAGGAATTAAGCGGGAAAATAGATGAGCTGAAACAAGATAGCCAAAGGAACATGTAAGCCCTGAACGAAAAAATCGAGGAGGAGATGACAGAAGTCAAAAAAGAAATATCCGAGATAAATGAGAAATGGAAGCAGACCAGTAACGAACTGTAACAAACCAAAGAGGATATTAACGTTCGAGTGAACAACTTGGAGGAAGCCAATCAAGTCGAGATCGCGACAATGCAACAGAAAACGGAAGAGCGGTGCATAGGTATCGAGACGACCGTGAACACGGTACAGACGCGAGTCAACAATAATTATGAGCGGATCGAAGACATGCAACGCCGAGAAATTCCAATAATGCGGGAAGAAATTGAAAACATTGGAAACAGACCAGCAGTGGTGTCACAATTCCAACACGCCGACAATCGGGAAGCGATGAATTTTAGTGCGTATAAACGAAACCCCATGGAATTTCTTGCCCGAATAGATGAGATCTTGAGCAGGAACCGAGAGACCAGATGGCCGATCATAAGAGGACAAATTGACGAATACTTCAAAGAAGTGAATGACAATTGGTGGATGGCAACACGGCACGATATTCAGAGTTACGCCGAGTTCAAGGAGTTGTTCATATCAAAATATTGGTCCGAAATTACCCAGAATATCATACGGGACAATATATGTTACGGTAGATACGAAGCAAATAGAGGATCGACCCTGACGGCCTACTTCCTCGGAAAGGTTTGTCTACCGAGAAACTTGGAACCACGAATCCCAGAAGAAAGCCTCGTAACCAAGTTAGCATTCCATTACGAAGGAGGTATCGCAAGGGCCAGACTTAGCGGACAGGTAAAGACGATACAAGCAATGGCAGCGTTACTTGAAGGATACGAACATGAGGGATACTACCGTAGAAGTCGTCAAGGGAACGACCGGTATAATGACCAAGTAAACCAGGCTAATAATAATAATAATCGTGGGAATTACCGGCCTAACTTCAATTACCGGAACGACAACAATGACAATAGAGGACAGTTGTTTCGGCCAAACCCAAACAATAACAATAACAGTAATATAAACAATAATAATAACCGACCAAGCGGCCCCAATAATCATAATAACCGGGCAAATGGCCCAAATAATCCGCCGAACAGGGCAAATAACCAAGGCTATAACAATAATAATAATCAGAACCTGAACAATAATTACAGTCAACAAAATCGACCGTATCGCAGAGTCAATTATGTGCATGCCGGAAACAATGGAGGGGGAAGACATCAATATACGAGACATTCAAACGCATACAGTAGCCCACAAAGGAGTCATAGCTACGATGACAGGCGTAACCCCAGAAACGACACCAGGTAGAGTCGCAGCCAAGAGGACTATCGACGGCCTAATTATGAAGAGGATCGCCATCAACCCGGGAATAGACCCCAAGAAAACGAACGAAGGAGTTCGCAAGACCAACGGCAAGTAGAAGCCGAACCATCTTTAAACTAAAAACGGCAGTGAGAACGCGGAATGGACCTTCACTGAACCGAACTATTGGGTACGATCCATTGGTAAATAACAACATAACAACGAACACCATTACAATTATTAAAACGAACTTTCTGAAGAACATACGAGAGGAATTGCTCGAAGAGAATAGTCACAAAACGGAACACAACGACACTGAAATTCCCTATATCATCGCCGAAATTAATGGAGTATACGTCAAGGTGAAGATAGACACCGGTGCGAATGTATCATTAATCGACAATATAGAGCTGAGTAAAATACAGGAAAAAAGTAACAAACTAATACCCACACTACCTGTAAATAATATAGTGTTGATCGGAGCAACAGGGCGTCAGAACAAGACCGTCCGCAGACAAATCATGTTAGAATTAAACAGTAACGGCAAGACCATAACTATGTAATTTTTGGTAGCACATGGACTACCCTTCACAATGTTAATCGGCTGCGATGTGCTAAGAAAATATTCAGCAATAATAGATATGAGCAGAGCCAAAGTAACTCTAGACTTGAATTGTATAAACCGGACGGCGAAGCTAATCGGAAGCGAAAGTGCCCCTTCGGACCGAGCCATTTACAATATCAGAGAAGTAAAAAACCATAGATAGCATACGCCGAGTGACAGTGTATTTTATGAAAATTATGACGACCTATTGTGGAGAGTGAAACTCCAAGAAATACGTACTTTTAAAAAAGAAAAGACGAATGCCCAAATCACCGACACACAAGTAGAGACATTGATAGGCATCTACAACGATTACCGACATGTATTCTCCGACTCGCCTGGCAATGTAAAAAATTACCAATGCGAAATAAGATTTAAGGAACCGGTGAACTTCAACCGAAAATCTTATCCCATCGCCTATTCACTGAAGGAAGCAGTACGAGATGAAATAAAGCATTTGTTGAGAGAAGACATAATCGAACCCAGTCAGTTTCCATATACCAGCCCAATTCTAGCAGATCCAAAGAAGAACGGGAAAGTGCGAATTTGTTTGGACGCACGATAGATAAATAAGACCATCATTAACGACCGTACATCCCCGGGGGAGATAAAAGAAATTCTTAAAAAATTTCATGGTACCCGATTTATAAGTACTTGGGATACAGTTTGCGGGTATTGGCAGGTGGAATTACACCCGAAAAGCCGCCAATACATGGCATTCATATTCGAGGGTCGCAACTACCGCTTCAAAAGGCTACCCTTCGGACTGGTCAACTCCGTAGCAGTATTCGTGAAGTGCATGGACCAAGTGTTGGGACAAGAAGCACTTCAATTCACAACCATTTACGTGGATGATTTACTTATAACCTCAGAAAACTGGGAAGAGCATTGCCAGAGAATAAAGCATGTGTTGCAGAAACTGTCTGAAAACAATATCACATTGAAGCTGGAAAAATCGAAATTCATAGCGGATGAAGTGCAGTTCCTGGGTTTCAACCTATTCGAACATGGAATTACACCAGCTAAGGACAAGATCGAGGCGATTCAGAAATTCCCCACACCAAGGAACAAGAAACAACTGGAATCGTTCTTAGGAATTTGCAATTATTACCGAAAATTTAAGGAGAATTATTCCGAATTAACATCACGATTTGCACACCAGCTTTCGTCAAAGAACAAATGGACATGGGGGCCAGACCAAGACACGATACTGCAATTAATAAAAGCTAAATTTCTAAAAACCATCATGTTACATCATCCTGATTTTACAAAACCTTTCTAAATGGATTGCGACGCTAGCGACGTCAGCCTAGGATCCGTGTTATATCAGGAGGACGATGAAGAGAATCATCTAGTGATCAGCTTCGCTAGCTGGATACTTAATAGTTGCAATTACAATGTAACAGAAAAAGAGTTACTGAGCATCGTATTTGCCTGCAACAAATATCGAACATACATTTTAGGATACCCTATGACGGTTCGAATGGACCACAAGTCGATCTCATTCTTGAAGAATTGTAAACTAAATCATGGCAGACTAACAGAGATGGAGTCTATTACTGCAAGAATATAACATAAGTTGGGAATACATCCCAGGAAAAAAGAATATTGCAGCAGACACACTATCCCGGATTAACATAGAGGATCAGAAGTTCGAAGGAGAGAAAGAAACAGTAATCAAGTTATATAACATCCTTAAGAGCAGGTCTGACATAGATAACATAATACAGAAGATTGGCCAACACCAAAAACAAGACGGCAAAACAATTAGAATCCTACAACGACTAACGGAACAAGATGAACACATTACATCTTTCTATTGCGTACACCAAGACATACTCTTCATAAGAACTAAATTCGGTTACAACACCTGGAAAATAGTGATACCTAGATCCATAGAGAAAGAATTGGTTCTCGACTATCACATACGATACGGACACATGGGAGCAGTGAAAGTTGTCAAAGCACTCGAAGAGCACACATACATAAAAGACATGAACAGACGAGTGAGAAACAGTATAAAAAATTGTCACATTTGCCAACTTGTTAAACACAACAATGACAGAAAGGAAGGGATGATGATACCAATCACGTCATCATCCAAACTAGAAAAAGTTTTCATAGATATATGTGGTCCATTCCCACGAAGCGGAGGTAGACACCAATATAAATTCCTAATCATAATATTTGATTACTACACCAAGTTTACCAAATTGTACGCAATCAACCGTGCAACAACACAAAAAATATTGGGAATAATTATACAGCACTATCTACCCGAAATAGTAAGACCAAAGTCAATAATCAGCGACCACGGGACACAATTCAGAGGAAAAAGATGGAAGGAAACACTGTTGAACCATGGTATCAAATCATACAAAACGTCTGTGTATCATCCAAGCAGCAACCCAGCTGAGAGAGTGTTAAGGGAAGTAGGAAGAATACTCCGAACCTACTGTCACAACCAGCAGAGAAGATGGTCAGAATACCTGTCAAATGCAGAAGAGTATACAAACCTATCACACCACCAAGTAATTGATACCACTCCATACACAGCAATGTTTGAGAAACCTCCACCAAGGGAGATAACAGAATTAATCAATTTTCCTCAAAGTGAAGAATATAAGTTTGATAAAGTGAAGTTTTACAATAAGATACTAGAACGCACAGAGAAGAGGAGAAGGAAGTATCAGGAACATCAACCCAAACCCATAGAATACAATGTAGGAGACCAAGTGTTACTAAAAAATAGAGAACTGCCGAGTACGATAGAGGGGATAGCAAAGAAACTGTTACTGCTGTACACTAGACCCTATACTATCACAAAGAAGAATGGTAATAATACCTATGAACTTATGGAAACCCAAACCCAGAGAAAGAAAGGGACATACAACCAGTCATCGATGAAGAGATACTATTCAGAACCAGCACCAATTTTATGAGGAAAAATATTCCAATAATGAAGAACAAGTAGTTACCAAAACTTGAAGGCATAATCAATAAGACCTGACATGAAATATGAAATCAACTATGTGTGTGTGTGTGTGTGTGCGTGCGTGCGTGCGTGTGTGTGTGTTATCTCTATTGTACGTGAATGCGCTGACGTTGTTTGTTTGGCTTCGTAGTGTAACGCGCCCGTGAGTGTGAGTGAAGCGACATGGCAATACCGCAGTTACTATTGCATCACCTCGAAGCTTACAATGCTATGTCCCGTACTAAAAGAGAAAATAGATACAAATAAAAATCTATCAACAATATTGTTTCAAATAGAGCTAAAGAGAATAAAATAAAGTAAAAAAGAAAGAAGATATTATCAAATCTGAGCAGCAACTGCGTGAGTAACCCCTGAATATTTTTTATTAGTCACACAACGACTACATTAAGTTTTTATGTTTGTTTGTAGAGATAAGCTCCAACAACAATTTACCTGAGCAGACGGTACGTCCATCTGGACTCAGAAGATGTAGGATGGACAGCAGAGTATGGAAGCCAAGAGTGCCCCTCTGACCTGTACCAACTACCACGTTAGGGAAATGATAGGGAATTAAATACTACAGGGAAATAAACCACCAAGCAAGAAGATAGTAGATCAGATCAAAGATAACAATGTATAAAAATATGAAATGAAAGAAACAAGATGTGGAAGACGGAAGCTCAAGTAAATAAGAAACAATGCAACAGATAATTTCTCAAAGCCCATAAAGGAATTATTCCAAATGATCTATTTTCGAGGGGGGACAATATGTAACAAGACATATGAGCCCAATATTTAAGTAACCAAAATATTAACACATGTCATAATAATTGAGTCAACTATTACTCAATGGAAGGCGTACTCACAAGGAGATATGATTGCCATTAAATAGTTTTAATTTAAGAATAAATACAATTAATAGTGAATAGTGTAACGTGATAATCTCAAACATTAACTCCCTTAATAATGAACGAAAGCACACCATGAGTGGACTCTAAATAAAGAGCCAAGTGTTACCAATACAGTGATAAGCTCAGATTTAAAATCTATGCCATAATAAGAAAGTTATTACAATTATAAAATATTTGTGTCAATTCGAGCAAATGTTTATAATCTCAAACCCAGTCTCCCCACGCTAAGAACAACAATTAAAATATTGCGCGGAGGGGGTATGTGCATCAAATTAAAGATCGTCAACCTATCAGATCCAAGAAATTAGCCAATTTTACAACGATCACAGGACGGAACGGCAGATTGAGATACCATTTCGAGACACATTTAAACAAACTTTAGAGGAGAGCAGACGGCTACTCGACACCGCAAGGAAACAGCTGTTTACATAATTTGTGCGCCTCACCGTTGTCAACAAAGCAAAATAACCTAAATTTGTGCCAACATAACTACACTAGTGTTGAAGATGTTTTAAGTGTAACAGTGCGTTAATAAGGATTGCTAAGTGTATAATCCATAGCAATTCCGGGATTTAAAAAAGGGAGTACAGTGATTTTCTCAAAATTAGTTAAGAATTTGAAAAGACGATATAATCGAACCACACTCTAATAATGTGTATAAATAAAGTATGTAGATTATGGTGCATTATTAATATTATTCAATCAACAGTACTAATGACAATCCTCAATTTAATTTGAATATTCTATTATTAAGAATTTTGCAAACAATTAATCATTTATTATGTATAAATACTGAGTTTGATATAACCACACCTGATAAAAGTTGTTGTTTAATAAACCTAGATCAGACTAACAAGCATTCATAAGTGATTGAGAATTGTCGACTGTCTGAAGCAATTAACGAAAGTTAATTAAAAATGCAAATGCTATTTATGTTTTGTAATTTAGGGAGAGTCTACTACCATTACTATTTAAATATTTATGTCTATTATGAATAAGAAACTAAGGCTGTTAAGCTATATAAATACTTACACCTAAACAATTACCTTTTATAGAGTCAAATGATGATTCAGATGTTTCATTCAACAACACTGTTTCAACATATTATTTTATTGTTCACATTTTAAATGTTTTATCAAGAGTTAATTTAACGTTAACAAACCTTTTTTTGAATCATTTATTGTCGGTTGACTAATAATTTAGTTAACCTAAAATGTCCAAAGCAGGCATGGTTATAATTTTAAATGTTAAATATTAAGAGATGATTGAGTTGTAATCATCCTCAAACTGCCTAATAACGGTAGAGTAAGAGTTCTAGTAAATAATTTGGTATTCTGTAAGCTAAAAGAACCCACATATGAATTAATTTATTTAACTAAAAAGCATTTTAATCACACACTGACGTTGTAGATCAGTTTTACCACCCTGAGACAAATATTATGGAACAAACAACTAATGTTATTTAATCTTGAACTAAAATGGTTAATGATACTTTAGATGATTAAAAAGAAGTGTTAAAAAGAATAAATCATCATTTTATACGAGGAAACGGAGTCAGTTAGTTCATTTCAGTAGACTAGGGTTTTCAGAATAGGTGAACGACTCTTATTGGATAGCCCGACACACAGCGGCGAATTTGAATACGGTAAGTCAATCTACAGATTAGATTGCTACATCGACCCTGCAAGATCGCCAAGACTCACTACAAGTAAGTGGTCAATTCTCACCAAATACTTATGCTTTCAGCGAGGATTCTACGTCACCAATTCTTGTAGTCGACGGAAGAATAACAAATTAAAATAAATTAACCGAAGTTTGAAAGACTTCGCTAACTAACTTCCAGTGCATTCATCGGATTTATTTACATTGGATTCAATGAACGATTGAATTGAATTGAATAAATCAATAAAAATAATAAAACTAAAATCAAACTTCAAAAGATAAAAAATTAAACTACAATACAAAATACAAACTCTAAACGGTTCTAAAACACTGGTACCCGTTTACTTACAACACACACACACAAACTCAACATCGACCTACTCTAGATTTAGAACGAAAGAAATAGTTTTTAAGCATGATTTTATTTCGCCTGTTTCTTCATACTTTTGAACTGCTCTTTCGTCCTTTCATCCATCTTGACGTGACCCGCTTTCTTTTCCTCTTCTTTCCGCTTCATTTCCAAACATTTTACGACATCTTATGCTTGGGTTTCGGATTCAGAAGAATGGTGTTTTTTTTGCCATCCCTCAACAGCGTTGGTTGTCCTGTGTCGTTTTTGGGATTTCTTCATTTTCCAACCATCACTCGACAAAATAATTGAAAAACCCAGAGAATTTCTCATTATCTAGAGCTTCGGAATGGATATCGAAGAATTCATCTTCTATAGTTCTGGCTTAAGAAAGGCGAGAGCTGCACAAAGTATTATGTTAGTCTTAATTTTTTTCTGGCAGTCGCTGGTGAGATCGAGATCCTGTACATGCACAAACGCTTCTTTATATGAAAAAAAGTTTATCTTTGCTACAGGGAAAATTTCGCGAAGCGCTGATATTGCCGCAGCTTCGAAGTTAAAGTTGATTTTGTGTGGTTTCCAATAACTTAAAGTTTACGTTTCTAAATATAATACAAATGTTTATATTTATATCTCTCTCCTATGGCACTACAGTCCTTGTTGGGCCCTGCCCTCCTTCAATTCCCCCCCCCATTCTCTTCTGTCGGTACCATCCACCTCCAGGAACGCACATTCAGCATTTCTTTCACATCCTCATCCACCGCGTCCTCCCATCTTCTCCTCGGTCTTCCCACTGGTCTTTTTCCGTGGATTCTGGTATTCAATAGTTTTCGTGGTATTCTCTCTTCCCCCATCCTGGCTACATGACCAGCCCACCTTAGACGCTGTAGTTTTAGGCCTATGTATTGTGTTAGCGGTGGTTCTTTATACATTTGATACAATTCAAAGTTATATCTTATTCTCCAGCCGTGTACGTCATTAACTGGTCGCAGGAGTCTTCGTAAAATTTTTCTTTCAAAGATATTGAGAGTGTTTGGTGCTTTGGAGTTCAGGATATACGTTTCGCAGCCGTAGGTTAGGATGGATCTTATTATTGATTTGTATATCCTTAGTCTAGTTGATATTTATCTAAATATGAGTAATTCAGAATTATTTTCAAATTTGTAACTTTTAAATAAATTTATATTACGTAAATTAAAAACTTAATGCAAATAACACAACTACTAAAAACTGTAAATAAGTTTGTTCATACTATGTTACGCGTATTAAGTAACATCGATTATGTTAAGTAACATAATACTTAGATAAAGGTAAAATGTAAGTTGACTTCTGACAAGAACATAAGAAGCGTGTAAGTTCTGTTGTGAATGGATATTACGTGTCCGCACTATTCGCGACACCAGCTGAAGTCTTTTCAGCTTTCTTGGCACTTCTTTCAGTTTAAGTCACCCATGTCTGATTTGTCGTATCTCTCTTGGTTACTTCTTATTTGTCCACAGTTCTGTAATGTAGGGTAAGAATGAGACATTGATGAGTGTACTTTATGTCAGGTTATTCGAAACGACTGATGTGAATGTATGCGGTTATCGTTTACAGGAACTGTGTCTTTAGCAACTCGAACTACGCGGCATTGTTATATACTTGTTGAAAATACGGTTGACGAACTACGTTGCAGGGCTTACATTAATTAATACTGCATTCTCAGGAACCTTCTTGCCTTCATTCACTTCCCTTCCCTTGTGACTCCAGACCTAATCCCTGTACTGAAGGCAAAGCTGAACAGAAATTTCAAAATGTGTGAATAAGAATCCGGAACAATAATGTTATATCTTTAAAGAACGTTTGGTTGTTGTCACCGTTGTTGTTCCTCGCTATGTCCCGTAGCATTAGACACCTTACAATATTTTATAATATAGTTTATACCGAACCCAAAGTAAAAAAAAAATTGATTGGTTTTTGATTTAGTTAATTTAAATATGTTTACTAAAAATATAAATTGAGTCGATTTTGGAGTAGGTTAAATGTTTTATGTTCTCTGGTTTGAGACGTTTTGGAAATTTTACAGGTTTGTGAGCAAGTTTGATAGGGAATTTTAGGATCTGTTATTTAATTTTACGATGAGATGTTTAGTATAAAAATCTCAGATTATAGATACAGGCTAGAAATAAAGAAGTCTATAACAGTCCCTAGCCTATTTAATCGCGTTTTAGTAATCTTTTAAGAAAGCAGTGACATATCGGCTGAAATTGAGATCATAAATGACCAGAAGTTATATAATTTCTCGATTGAAGCTGTATTCAGGAACGAGCATGTTTCTTGCAACTTGAGAAACACAATATCCGTTTAACTTGTTTCCGGTTAGACCGATTTTTAAATGATGTTTAAAGACGGATTAGACAGACGTTTAAAGGATTTTTCAGCATCCTTTATTTAAATGTACATGAATTTTGAAGATCCTTTATTTTTAAATTCATCTAGACTCTTGAAGATCTAACTTTCATAACAGAAACATGAGCACGATAGTTTCGTATAGGTTACGTAGAGCGATTCTCAGCCTTGTGGAAAAGAGGTAAGACCTTAATACCTCGTTGAAATAAAAAAAAAACGGTAAGCATTTCTCGGGAGGGGGGGACTGTATGCAAATTCCTCTCTTGCAACATCCTTACTGCTGAAACTCAAGTCCAGATCTCTACGAAGCCACGAAACGCGCCGTAGCTAACTGCGGTTATGAGATAAATTTCTTGCATTAGAAAGTATATAAAAACACGAAATTGCAGTAAAATTTTATAATGTGTGTGGGTGCGCGTGCTGTTACAGTGTGCACAATGCAGCTTGAATTCGCGTTGCTTCAGTGACTGTATCGAACCGCATTACGTGGAACGAAACGGTGTGTTGAACTAGTTCACGTTATGCAACGCACTCACACAATAGACAGGTGCAATGAGACGTCGCGTGACGTTGCAAACACGTTTTCATTTGGTGTGGGCCTAATCGGGAGTAAAATATATTAATTTTTTTTTTTAGGTAGATGAAGTGATCGATAATCTGACACATTTGTTTCTTTATTTGGAGAGGGTATCAGAACGCATTGGTCGCTCACACCTTATAACACTGCCTACAGAATCTGGTAGTCACTTCTTTGGTTAAAGTAGTCGATTCTTAGGCGCGCTGATTGAGATGGGAATGAAGAGAGCTCTCATTTTAACCGTCTGTAGTTGAAGGCACCCTTAAAGGCTGTTAGTCGAGCCGATCGGTTATGCTAGTTAGCTGTCGGGCCTGATATAGTAGACTCAGTCAAGAGGTTTACTTTAGGAGCGCTTTGATCTAATAATGTGTTCTGAGAACGGTAACATTGTTCCGTTAGTAAGATTACATGAACATTGTCCCGTTAGTAAGATTACATGAACACATTTAGTCCACGTTGTCCCAGTTAGTATTCAAACTGCATTTTATAACGTTCAATGAAGCCGACCCGTCGCGTCGTCGTCACTCTGCTGTCATAGTATAGGCCTTTGTTTTAAGTGATAAAGCAACGTGTCAACAACACAACTACATAGGCTACAAACGATTTTCAACTTAATGTACATAAAACTAAGAAGCCAAGAGCTCCTTCTTCTTCTTCTATTTCATAATAACCTCTCCGTCTACATTTATAAATGATTAATTTTTCCTCCTCGCCATGCGAAGACGAAAGAGGAAATGGGCGCGCGCGCGCGCGCACACACACACACAAAGTTACAAACCGAATTTCGTATGGCTGGCTGACTTTAGGTTATCTTCGATTGGCTAGACAGACTTGATAAAGACATCTGTTAGCAGTGACAAAGACATCTAGATGGGGATGAGTGATATCAGATATTGGCAGTTATATTAAATAGGCCTTTATATTAGCTCCTGTTTCTAGCTACGATGATGTCTACCCGACTCAATGAACGATGATGCGTTTCCCGCTGTTATTTTTACTCATGCGCTCTCATCTCGCATCACTTGTGTGTTTCATACGGAAAATTACTTTTGTTTACTTCACGGGAGAATCACTTCAATTACCGCGCCAACACTTAATGAAAATGTTTCTCGTTACTGCTGGTGTTCGTTCTTTGTAAGCGTTTTATTGTTTCGTGTTTAATTTGCGGCTTCTTTGCAAAGTTTACGATCAAAGCATAGTGCACGAAACGTGAAACAATTCAAATGAAACGTGGATGATGAAACCTTTTTACTCTGTAAAAACGTTTCCGCATGGTTTAAGTTTTAAATTGTTCTAAATACATGGTTATTGTCAGTATGTAATGTCTGCAGTAACTGTTAGTTATCTCAAACACACAATTAAACATGACTATGTCAATACTATAATTCACAGTACTAATTGAAAAAGTGTGTAGTTGGAATTAATGCAGCCGTTAAAAAACCGATTTGATTAGACTTATTTAACTGAAGCAGTTTTGATATAAATGAAGTGAAACAGGGTAACGAACTACTCGTGAATATTAGAATGGTACTGCAAATCCCCAATTTGATATCTGTTGCGATAACGTAATTGTAACTACGTAATATATATTCAATCTCTTTGTCTTTCCCGATCTCTTCTCTTGTCCTATGGATCATACTGAATCAGGTATATATATGTATTACATACGTTACAATAGTACACGTAATACTGTACTATGCACCGGTGCAGTACACGCGCGCGCGCGCGCGCGCACGCACACACACACACACACACACATATCAATGTACGTAAATTATTTCCATTTATTCATGCAGTTGTTTTGTTAGATGGGCTTTAGATAGAGAGATATTTATCTGATTATACTAAACCATTAAGTGTATTGTCCATACGAGTTCAGTGTCACTGACGATAACAAGGCAACCCCTTTGTTTATGACCTCCTCAGAGCACATCACCTTACCATAGCACTGTGCGTGCGGGCGAGGAGTTTTGCATGTTCTAACGAAAGTTCCGGTGGTTACTGGCCCTCCTTTGCCGGACAGGCCTCGGCCGAAGAGCCAGAATAAGTGTGTACCGCAACGACCTATTTTATATGATCCATTTCTTTACCTATACTTTCTTGTCACTTTATCCTGAATGCTCCTTGACATCTGAGTGGTATGTAGGCCGCCTCCAGCATGTGTGTCAGGGTAGCGCAAAATGGTCTACAGCAAGTGTTCAAGATGCGCTTACGCATTATTGTGAAGCGAGAAAATGACAATCTATCTCGGCGCATCATGAAACCTTCAATTAAAAATTATCTTGCCTTAGTAAAAGTATAAAGTATCGTTTCGTTACAAACGATCATTAGCAATTGTCTGTTCATTGCTGAGCTCGTGAGTCTACAGTCGTTTTCCAGTAAGTTTTCTTTAGAGTAAAAGTATCCACTCATACCTTCATCCTGGACAAGGCCGTGTTTGTAATCCGACAAACCTCATCTTCTCGCGTTGCAAGAAGCTCTGACTATATCAATTTAATATTCTTAATTCTGCAAATCTAATCGTCTTCAAAGAAAAGAGTTTCTACGATTATCTTCCGGTTTTCTACTATTCTTCACTTCCACTTTTATTTATGTCCATGTGATTTAATTTCTTCTATCTCTTTCCCAGTATTTCTCCCCTTAGACCAGTCCTTAATTATATTCAAGTATGATTTTGGTAATATCAATTAGCCGCTTTAATGTACGGCGATCTACTTCCATTTCATTCATGAGATGTTGTTACCTTTCGAATATAGGCTATCTTCTTCCATCATATTGTTACTCATCGCTTCTTGATTTCCCCTCTTTTAAAAGTCTACATTCTACATAGTCGATTCTGCTAGAATATGCAGATAACGTTTTTAGATATCTCTTAATTAATACTAGGCTGTTTGCATAATGTTTCTAACTTTTTGACTCTTATATCATACATAAGTCTTGGCATTCGTATCACTAAATAAATTACCTACGTGTGTGTGTTGTCAGCTACCCCAATGCTCATAATACTGCTTACTTTTGTTTAATAATCTGAGTTTATAAATTTATAGAAATTATTTACGTGAAGACTTCGTAAATCTCTGTAGACAAATAGGTGATATTCGCTTTGAAAGAGGTTTTCCTGGACAACGTAACAGACGAAACTTCAAATGAGGAACGAAATTAGAATATACGATATAAATTGCTTTTTCTGATACCTTCAGCGAATAAATAACATTGATAAGGTAGAAGTAATGTACTCTCGCACTCTTCAATTCAATGGTTACTGACTGTCTACTGTCTACGGTGTTTTGGTTTTAGTCTTAGTTGTTGGTCTTAGTTGTTTATCGCGTCCAAATGTAAAAGAAAGAAAAAGAAATGTATAAAGTAAAAACAAACAATTAATGTTTGCTTCTTCTTCTATCCTTTAACACTACAACCCAACGTGAGGCCAGGTTCCAACATCAATATTCTCCAATGTCTCCTATCCGTTGTATCTCCGCGTAACCTCTCGTACCCATTCTTCCAGCACATCATTCAGTCATTTTATCCTGGGTTGATCCGTCTTTCTGCTTTTATACACCCGCGCCCTCAGTTTATTTTGGCATACACTGATCACCCATCCGCTCTAAGTGAACTATAGCCATTGTATTCGTTGAGCCTTTACGAATCTTACGATGTCCTCATGCTTCAACAAATCATCAATCTCCTAGTTATTTCTTTACTATCCTTTCATCGTCTTCCTTTACAGGGCAAGAAACGCGTTATACAATCTTTCTTTCAAACCTTCTTACTGTTTCTTGTTCCCTTTTTGCTGAAGTACATATTTCACCTCTACAAACAACAACCGGTCTGATAAATGTCTTATATATTTTAATTTTTGTGTTGTGACTAATGAGTCTGCTTCTTAATAGTTTACTGTTACCATAATATCCCCTATTTCAAACCTGTGTTCTGTCATGTATCATTATGTTTAAGGACCTTCATTATCTATCATGTTATCATGTTACTCATTAACCGTATCAAATGAATTACCCTGTATGCATAAATTATACAGACGTCTTCTCCTTTCTGATGTAGGAGAAATTAGTATGTATTTAGCTTTACTTATATTTACATTCAGTCCCATTCCAGCGGAGTTTTGATTTAGCTCCTTGTAAACGTCAACCACCCGTTGTTTTATCTAGCTATTATCACAACATCATCAACGTAAGCCCACATTTTTGTCTTTAATATTGTCTCTCGCTGATCTGTGTTTTTAATGGCATAGTGTAGCAACGTATTTTTAAATAATGGTGAATTTTCGGTTAAACAAATAACCTCAACCTTTGAAATAAAGTAATTACTTTTCTTCCTTTGTCATATACTTTTTTTCTTTAAAAACTTCAACCCGTTACGTCTTATTCGGCTCATGTCTTCATTAAGCCTGTATGACAGCTATGTTACAAACAAGCTTAATTTACAAATTCAGTAATTTTAAAAATTATTTATTGTTATTTTTTCTTCCGAGTTTTTCACTACAGGCGGAAGGTACCAGTCCAATACTTTTGTTTACATTTCTGCTCTCTGCGCGTCTGTTGCATCTTGCAGTTTTTACAAGCCCGGTGTCCATGATTCTACTAATACGATTGTTACAGTCTTTTCTACTGTTCTTCACCCACTCACTGATATTTTCCATCATGGATGACCTTTCTGTAGAAGGGACATATTGAACCGTTTTCACAATTTGATATTGCCATTTATACGCTCAAAGAACTTTTTAGTGACCCCTGAGCAACAAGAACATTTTAGATTTTTACTTAGTGTTCATTCTATTTTATACTACACACAGACAAAAATAATCCATCTCTTCAATGACGAGGTGAAATTCTAACACAGAAGTCGTTGACAGACTTCCACCAATGGATAAAACAAAAGCAGGATCATAGTTATATTCAAAATAACTGTAAGTTAAAAAAGGAATGTTATTGCCTAAAAATTTGTTTTGATAACGTTCAATGAAATTGTCTATTGTGAACAACTTGTCGGACTTTTGGCATACATCTATATTAGTTATTATAAATGGAAGTGTTTTTACTGGTAGTTAAGAGAAAAAATAAAGTATTCCCCATAGAATTGGAAAGGTAGGATTCTGCAGGTAAGTTAGACTATCTTAGGAAGAAGACACAATCCTTACATCTTACGTGTATCTTATATCTTACATCTTAGATGTATTGTGTCACAATCGATGAAAAAAGAATAAATAACACAAACAGTCGAAGTAACACAAGTTAGATGAGAAAGAAAGAGACATGACGTGTACTGCACAAGTAAATGAGCTAGTCTGTTGTTAACGCTTTCCTATCTGTTTAAGTAAGCCTATACATGAAAAAGAGATACGTACGTACAACGCGTATTTCATGGACATTCTTTTATCTACCAAAGAAACCCAATAGCGTAAAATACGCTACTGTTTCATAACTGTTTTGCCAAGTTGTTGACTATTTTACGTTGCTGTCAGTCTACATAATTATTGTATTGACAAGTCCGTAAGCACACAGAGTTCTTTGTAGGCCTATAGTGCTACAGAAACTTTTCAATTGATTTCATACCAAAACTTATGTTACGATAAAGACAAGTTATAAATATTGTTACTGGAAGAAGTACAGAACGACGGACAATTCAGATGTAAAGTCTTATTATTTTTTTCTGAAGACTTGATCTTTTCAGGTGGCTACTGGTAGTTTTGGAACGTTCTGAGACATTTCGCTTCTCGTTTGTACTGACAGATGTTGTGTATTATAAGCTATAACATTTCACTTCTTGAAAGTTTACAGTTGATACTGAGAAATTTCACTTTTTTATCTAAACATATATTTTCAGTTTAATTCCGTACAATACTGACAGTTACATTTTATTATGAGAGATGCCACTTTTACTTAGTTGGTAAAGTTACAAATATTTTTCAGACTCCACTTATTTCTTGTGCATACTACTATATTAGTTCCGACTGTTTCACAAATCTGAACGTATAACTAATAATGGACATGTGTAACGCCATTTCTTGTATCCTGATAATAATAGCGTTACATTATAATGCGAGAAATTTGAGTGCTTAATATGGATACTGATATACGCAGTTTAATATGAGAGCTTGCAAGGCTGAATATTTTTCAATCCTTTATCTGAATACTGATCGATGCAGTTGTTCTGTGAGATTTTATTAGTTTCACTTAAATTCTGATAGTTACAGCATATTCTGAGAGCTATCACTTCCATTACCACGGTTTATTATGAGAAATAATAATTCCTTAATTTGGCTGCTCGAAATACAGTGAATTCTAAGAGGTACAACTTATTTTATCCGTGTACTGGTAATAATTAATTATGAAAAAAACACTTTTTTCAAGCTAATTCTAATTGCACAGCGTATTCTGAACGATTTTATTTCTTTTATATAGAAATTAAATTTTTTGTGAAAAATTCTATTTTTTAATGTGAAAGTTGTAAAGCAATTACGGCAGAGAATTTTTTTTTGCGTAAACGGCACTGTAGCGGGCGTCAACTGTCAAGAGTGATGCATGGTATAGCCAAACGGCCGCCGTTAGACAATGATTTAAGAAGGACAACGCCTTGGCACATAACAGATGTTGGACATGGATGAACGACATAAGCGCAAGTGGCGACAATAACAAAGAAACAAAAGACGGTGTCAGTTCATCACAACTACCGACAAGGAGTGTACTAAGGGGACGCCAACATTTTCGACATACACGTGTGAGTTAGCGGCTGCACATGGACATAACATTTTCCACAAAAGCAGTCTAAGAGCGGATGCAGTTAGGTACAAAGGAACTTATATAGCTGCACAGCGGGAAACTTGCTTACTGGCACGACATACGGAGCATCTTGTAAGGCTGCAGAACAGATGTTAGTTCCTGGAAGATGACCACCATCAGCGTGTGAACGTAACAAGGGAAGTCGAGGACAATACGGCAATTCGACACACCCGGGTTATGGTACACACATGTGCGGAAAGGAAATCGCTTAGAAAGGACACTTGGGAACGTAAGAACAATCACATAACAGACAACCGTGTAATTAGGTCCGTCGTCATACGGGGAGATGGTGTGGACAGCAAGACTTTTAGAGAGGGGTCTTGGCTGACCTATCAGGAGCAAGGAATTCGGCAAAGGCGGGTGTAAAGAAGACGTCAACATGGAGACAAGGGTGAAGAGCGAATGGGAAGTAGACTAGAGACCCCAGCCGGAGTATCCAGGAGGAGCCTTCGCAGAATCTGATGCGAGAAACCAATCATGACAGTGATTGTGGTAAGGGTATGACATCCGTGGAGGGAGTCGTGTTGCTGAAGTAATAAAATAAGGTGTTCGCAGAGAAGAAGAGTTCAGTCGATTTCCAATTTTCAAACAATTTAAGTCAGTCTATAAAAATCAGTCAGTCAGTCTATTTTAATCTCAGTTCGGTCGATTTGGAGAGTTCAGTCTCAGTTCGGTCGTATTCTAAATTTTGTCAGTCAATTCTATTTCGGTATAAACCAGCCAAAGTCTTTCAGATGGACGGTAGCAAAGTGTATTGATACAAGCAAAGAGATCGTTCGGGAGTGTATCAGAGACTATGTAAAACTGTAGAACTAACCCGTGACCAAATACTATGACAATGTCGAGTTAAGTACGATCAGACTTTGTGATCATAAAAATCTCGTTTTTATGAATCTAATGCGAGTGATAAGGTATGACAATATCACATTACCGTGACATAAGTGACATGAAACAATATAGTAAGATTGTGCCACGTTCTTAACTCACTAAAATGCAATTAAAACCAATTATATTTGCATTGTGAATACAGTATAAATGGTACAATCGCTCTAGTTAAACGCAGCATAAACTATTGCACGCGTACATCAAAAGTGACAAAGAACCTACACGCAAAGTGTTTTAGACGATGAAGTCATATTCGAGTTAACGCAATTAGTCATTATCGTTCATGCGAGTATCCGGATAAAATGTGGGACAAATAGTGTCGTGACGAAGTGTCAAGTGTAATTTAATTGGCGTATCTTCAGCCTGGATTTCTTCGTAGGATGAGAGGTACGACGCAGTTAATCACCGCAATTTGGATACAAACAACAAGTAAATTATTATCATTCATGTAACATTAGATTAGGTCGCCACTGTCCTGCCACTCAAAAAGAACTCGCCACTGAGTAGAATATACATTTATTTAATTGTTGAATATACATATATTTAATTGCTCAAAAGTAACGCAAATTGAGAAATATGAATCCATAGAGTAGGATATATTGAAATTTATATGGTCATTAATTAATTAGTCTTTATTGATTTTGTAGATGTTCATATCGTAGAGATAATATAACAGCATTGTGTATTTGATATGTTGTCTAGAAACGCTAACTTTATTCAGTATTTAAATGATATTGAAAACATATAATAAATTTGTATCGTTTATAAAAATTAAATTTGTATTGTTTACGAAAATTAATAGTGTCTGAGTCGGATGATTGTTATTCACCCAAAACACCTGTTTACATATGGTGCTCCAGCACGCGGGGCGTATTACGGCTCAGTGATATCAGAGTGTATCATCAGATATGGCATGCCCGTCCTGGAGCAGTAAACAAGATCTGTAATAAAAACTTACATTTATGGAAACTCCTTTGAATAATTTTAACTAATTTATGCAAGTAGAGACAAACATAAAATATACTACAGTTACATATGGTGCCTCAACACGTGACACGAGGAAGCAAATTCTAGTAGATAATTGTAACCAAGAGAAAATTTCTATACAATTAAAAATTCAATTAGATTATGCAATTAATAAATTTGCATAATACACGTATATTTGTACATGATGCCCAACGCGTGGTAATATATTATATTTGTACATGCCGCCCAAACGCGGGACAATAAGCAAAATTTATTAATTAATTAATTTATGCAATTATTAAATCTGCATAAATATACATTCGTATATGGCTCCCAAAGAACGTGGGGCGTAACAAACTACATATACTGCCGTATATGGCGTCCAACTACAGGGCTAAATACACATAAGTACGACAAAGTTCGTACCGACAGCACTATCATAAATACAGATAAAAATTTATAGAATTAATGGAATAATTAATTTATGCAAATAAATATGCATGACACATACATTTGTAAATGGCGCCCAACGCGATTGCACGAAGCGATTGCTCGAATAATTAATAATAAATATTATAAGTGAGTAGGCTGAGGACAGGCAGTGGCTATAAACAATTGTTAGACAGTAAGTCAGTAGTAGAAATAGTCTTAGTTAAGCATACTTGAATGATTACGCGTAGTCGCGCGAAAATGACAAACAATAATTCAGATAGTATGGAGTTCGACGTGAACAACCAGCTAGGCGTCGAAGGACGTGAGGAAGATACGACGCAGAGTGAAAACACCAGCGCCGACGAGACTACAAGGGCGGGGGGACAATCGTTAGTACCTCGCGAGATGAACTTCCAGTTATTGCTCGAGTTCATTAAACAACAGAATGAAGAAATGAGTGAAAAAATGAGCGAAAAAATGAGACAACAGAACGAAGAACAGATTGGAAAAATAAAAGTAGAATTGCAAGAACACACCAAGAAATGGGAAGAGAAAATTAGCGAGCTACAGAAAAAGAATGAACGTGGAATGAAAGAGTTGAAGAATGAATTAACAAGACATACCAAAGAAAGTAAAGAATTGAGAGAGAAGGACCGACAAGAATGGCAAGAAGCAATTAATAATACACAGAAGTCAGTAGACCAAATAAATAACAAACTAGACACACATATTCAAGAAACCAACAGCAGGAATGAAGAATTGAAAGGAGTTGTCATGAACAACGTAGAACGACTACGGACAGAACAAGGAGAAGCAGTAAACTCGTTAAAACAGAAGATCGTAGAAGTAGATGACAGACAACGGTCGGCTGTACAGAAAATCAGTGAGACAGATAAAGAGAAGGAGACACGGCTAGAAGAATTAAGAAACCACATCGCCAAAGTTAAAGAAGGCCAAGAACGACTACAGCGTCAATTAGCCAACGCAGAAGTCGGATCGACCGCAAGAACAGGTGGGCCGCATAACAACGAATTAAAATACAACGGCACAGACCGATATCCCATCGAATTTCTCAAAGAACTGACCGAAATCCAGAACACATTCTACCCAAGTGACGATGTCAAATGGATCGGTCGACATCTAGAAGCAGACGCCGCGATTTGGTGGAGGGTGATACGAGACCAAATCCGCAACTTTGATGAATTTAAAGACCTCTTCACACAAAAGTATTGGGGAGAAGAGAGACAGGACGCAGTCAGGGACAACCTAGAATTTGGTCGATTTAATTGGAAGGGCAATCTGAGCGCAATTCAATATATGGAGCGCAAGCTTCTTGAAAGTCGCCAATTAACGCCAGCTATCACTGATCGTCAGCTAATCAAAAAGATAGCGCGCCATTTTGGTAAGAATATTGAAATTGCTGTGGTGACAAGGGGGATTAATTCAATCCAAAACCTTGAATCATTGATTGCAGAGTACGCCACGATTAATCAGCGAACAACTAGAGATAATGACTTTGTAGGGAGTCACGAGAAGGTGAATGCCCGAGGTGTGGGGGAAGCAACAAACACACCCCAACCATTTCACAATAAGGGTGTCAGCTGGAAGCAAAAACAGCATTTGCCGAACAAAGAGAGTGAAAACGATCGCAACGTTAAGGGGTTTGGACGACACACTAACCGACAGCCCATAAATTCCTTAGAATTCGTAAACAACGGTGCGTCGACCTCGACTGGTAAGGGGAACGACGTAGATAGAGAAAAAAAAAATTAACCCTACCATACAATGAGATAGCCGATATACTGACCAAGAACCGACTTCACGAAACCAACATACTATTACCAGATCTTAGAAATGAATTAACTTATGAAGATGAATTAAGATTCGAACAACGGATTTCTAAGTGTCCAGAAATATTAATTAAGTTCAATAATAATATTACGGTCCTTGCCTTATTGGATACTGGGAGCGCGATAAATGCGTTATCAGAAGAATGGTTCAACCAAAATAAACATTATTTAGAACCATATGAGGAATTAAGCATGACTAATACACTGATTATTAGTGCAGTAGGTAGTAAGTCTAAGCTTGTACGGAAACAAATCTTATGTGACATTTACATTAGTGATATCAAGATAGACTGCGTATTTTTAATTATTCCAAATTTAATTAGAAATTGTATATTAGGTATTAGCTTTATGAAAGATGAAAAATGTTTGATTGACGTGGAAAAGGGAGTCGTCGAATTTAGAGGAAGAGAGGAAGAACAAAATGTCAGCATACCCATTATACACATGGAAGTAGTAGAAGCAGAAGAAGAGGATGAAATCGAGAAGAAAATAAACGCGAAAGTGGACAACATAACAGGTGTGGATGAGGAAACGTTAGAAGATCTGAGAGAAGTCTTAATGAATAATAAAAGTTTATTTCGGGAGAGTCCAGGGAGAATGGAATGCTATCAGCATGAATTTAAAGTAACGGACAACACGCCTTATTTCCAACGCGGGTGGCCAATTCCACTTGCATACAAGCAAAGAGTTGATGCCGAAATCAACAAAATGTTGAAACACGGTGTAATTGAGAGGGGAAATAGCCCATTTATTAATCCAATGGTCGCCGTAATAAAGAAAGACGGAAACGTCAGGCTGTGTTTGGACGCACGAAAAATCAATAGTGTTACCATTCCCGACTATGAAGGACCAACTCCTATCCAACAGATTTTAGCAAGGTGTGGTAGAATGAAGTACCTGTCCACAGTGGATTTAACCAGCAGTTTTTGGCAGGTGCCACTAAAGGAATGTTGTCGCGATTACACTGCTTTCATGTATGAGGGGAAATGTTATAGATATACAGTAACACCATTCGGATTAAGCACCAGTTCTGCCGCTCTGACGAGAGGACTAGACATGGCACTTGAAGATCCGGTGAAGGAAAACACAATCATCTATGTTGACGACTGTCTTTGTTACTCGAACGACGTCAAGACGCATCTGGTACATTTGAATTTATTATTAAGCAATCTACGCAGAGCAAACCTAACGATTAACCTCGATAAATCGCAATTCTTTCGTCAAGAAATCGCCTACCTAGGGTATCGCTTAACTACAGAAGGAGTTCAAGCAACAGAAGAAAAGGTTGCTGCGATCAGAAATTTCCCAGTTCCGAGAAACCAGAAGCAATTGAAAGGATTCTTAGGATTGACTAACTTTTATAATAGATTTACTGCTAAATATGCAGAAACGATTCAACCATTACTGGATTTATTAAAAAAAAATAAAAGGTTTATATGGACATCAGAACTAGATCGATGCTTCAAGGAAGTAAAGGATTTATTTATTGAAACGGTTATATTAAAATTTCCGAAAGTCAACCAACGATATTTTCTTCAATGCGATGCGAGTAAATACGCCTACGGTGGACAACTGTATCAGTTGGATGAAGAGGGGAATGTGGGTGTAATTGCCTACACGAGTAAAACTTTTAAGGGTGCGGAAAAGAACTATTTCACGACTGAAAAGGAACTCTTAAGCATTGTCAGATGTTTAGAGAAGTTTCGAATATATATCTTGGGTCAACCATTAACGATTATAACTGATAATAAAGCACTCACTTTCATGCATAAATGCCATCTAAACAACTCCAGGATAACTAGGTGGATCCTATCCATACAAGAATATAACTTTAACATCCTTCACTGTAAAGGTAAAGAGAATGTAGTGGCCGACATACTCAGCCGATATCCAGAAGATGCAACGGAAGAGGACCAAGTTGATGAGAACTTTGAATACCAGATAAATCAGGTAACTATAAAAATGAAGAAAGACGTATGTAGTATGATAAGAGACATAGGAAAATTCCAGAAGGAGGATACGAAGTTAGGATCTATTATAGGTAATCTAGATAATGGTAATGAAAATGATATGTGTAAGTTTTATAAGTATGTTGATAACAAATTGTATAGAAAGTGTAAGAACAAATGGAAATTATACGTGCCAGAGAGTATTACGGACATAATCATCTCCGAAATACACCAGATGTACGGCCATTTAGGAGGTAAGAAATGTACCAAACTGTTACAGGAGAGTTTCACATTTGACAAAATGTCAAGGAAAATTAAAGAGTACGTAAAAACTTGTGACAAATGTCAACGTTGCAAGGATAGCCAAAATAGGAATCTGTTTGGCGGAACGATACCAATTTTACCATCAGAGAAAGGAGAACTCATTAGCGGGGATTATTACGGACCGTTACCAGTATCGATGGGTGGCGTAAAATACATCTTCGTCATGGTTGATAACTTTACAAAATACGTGAAGTTATACACGTTGAGAAGGGCAACAACGGCCGCAACTATCAGGAGAGTCCGACAATACATCGAAGAAGTTGTAAAACCGAAAGCAATATTAACGGACAATGCGACGCAGTTCACATCGAAACAATGGGTGGAAGGATTGAGTGAACTTCAAATACAACCGAAGTACACTGCCATTCGCAACCCGTGCGCCAACCTTGCCGAACGTATTAATCGACAATTAGGAAACATGTTCCGTATATTCGTCGGCGAACAACACACTAAGTGGTCACGTTTCATTACAACAATCGAAAGCTGCATTAATGAAACGTATCACGACACCATTGAAGTAACACCATACGAAGCGCAGTTTGGTAGGAGACCAGCACGCGTTTGGGAAAAGTACTTAAACCAAGAAATACATGAACATAGCATAACGGACAACCGCCAAATCTTCGTGAAGATGAAGCTGAAGAGAGAGAAACACGCAAAGAAAATGAACGAGGATAACAAAATTACCAAATTTAAATTGGGAGATCTAGTATTGGTAAGGACATATTGCCAATCGGATGCCATGCAGAAGAAAATTGACAAATTTTGTGAATTATATTGTGGACCCTATAAGGTGAAACAGGTCTTAGGGGAAGCTACATATATCTTGGTTGAATGCAGCGATGAACAGAAAATACGCGGCAAATTTAACATAAGGCAGTTAAAAGCATATCATTCCCGAAAGAAAAGAGATTAAAGAAAGAAATCAACGTGATAAATAATACATCAAATTATTTAAGGACAAGACGTGCGTTTATGTTACGTAAAGAAGGGAAAAGGCAAACTACTCAACGGCTAAGTGGGGAGAAGTTAGAGGAAAGCGTAACGCCTCTAACGGTAATAAAAAACAAACCATTCAAGTTTGCTTAGCTAAGAGATAGAATTGTCTTTGTAAATAAATCAAGAACTATGTCATTGTGTTATAGTTAGTAGTGAAATCATAGACTAATTTGTAAAAATTTAAATGTCTTGTTTCATGGTAAAATTTTGAATAATGTACGTGATAAGATAGTAATCGATAAGAGAAAGTAAACAAAGGTTTGTTACTTAATCATTTGAAATAATTAGCTATAAATTATTGGAATGTACAACAAGCAGTAATAAATTACAAGAATGTAAAATAGAAAAAAAAAATCATTTATTATAGATTGTGTAATCGTAAAAACTTTAATGAGAATTATAGTGTGATAGTTGTTAAGTTCAAACAAAAGGGGAATGTAAATAAAGTTTTGTTCAATTGAAATGAGATTTTGTTGAGAAATTGTAGAATTTTAGGGGAAGAAAATTTTTTGATACGTATAAGAAGTACAGTATTAATGTTTATATGTGTAAAATTTAGCGTAAATCAAATTGTAATATAATCTTTGGAAAATCTAACCAAGGATAATTAGAGTGAATAGGTTATCATTAATACTTAAGCTTATTGTGTTTTCTTTTGTTGTAACCAAGTTGGTCGAACGCTTGTCAACAAAATGTAAATTTTAGCCAATAGATTATTTAGGAGTCATGCATATAAATATTAAAAACCTAAACGAAAAAAAAATGTGATAACTAGTTAGCAACAAAAGAATATTCTTTTACTTTATTTTCCTAAAAGGAAGGAATTTTGTAGATATAGAACATGTAAATGAATATTAACTTAACCATATAATTACTAGAAAATCTGTAAATGGATTCATAATCTCAAACAAGCGAACAATAAATTCAGTATCAAGGTTATGAACGACAGTGGTGTAATAATGACAGACAGTGTTGAAAAAGGGGGAAGGAAAGGGTAAGTGACACTACACTCTTTCATGTGGAAGATGATCTTTAGTGACTACACTCTTTTCAATGAAGAATGACCATTGATGAAACTTCAGCAAGGGCATTAATTTGCGATTCCTTGATTCGGGACTCATCAATGAACCCAAATTGGGGACTCTGTAAAGCAATTACGGCAGAGAATTTTTTTTTGCGTAAACGGCACTGTAGCGGGCGTCAACTGTCAAGAGTGATGCATGGTATAGCCAAACGGCCGCCGTTAGACAATGATTTAAGAAGGACAACGCCTTGGCACATAACAGATGTTGGACATGGATGAACGACATAAGCGCAAGTGGCGACAATAACAAAGAAACAAAAGACGGTGTCAGTTCATCACAACTACCGACAAGGAGTGTACTAAGGGGACGCCAACATTTTCGACATACACGTGTGAGTTAGCGGCTGCACATGGACATAACATTTTCCACAAAAGCAGTCTAAGAGCGGATGCAGTTAGGTACAAAGGAACTTATATAGCTGCACAGCGGGAAACTTGCTTACTGGCACGACATACGGAGCATCTTGTAAGGCTGCAGAACAGATGTTAGTTCCTGGAAGATGACCACCATCAGCGTGTGAACGTAACAAGGGAAGTCGAGGACAATACGGCAATTCGACACACCCGGGTTATGGTACACACATGTGCGGAAAGGAAATCGCTTAGAAAGGACACTTGGGAACGTAAGAACAATCACATAACAGACAACCGTGTAATTAGGTCCGTCGTCATACGGGGAGATGGTGTGGACAGCAAGACTTTTAGAGAGGGGTCTTGGCTGACCTATCAGGAGCAAGGAATTCGGCAAAGGCGGGTGTAAAGAAGACGTCAACATGGAGACAAGGGTGAAGAGCGAATGGGAAGTAGACTAGAGACCCCAGCCGGAGTATCCAGGAGGAGCCTTCGCAGAATCTGATGCGAGAAACCAATCATGACAGTGATTGTGGTAAGGGTATGACATCCGTGGAGGGAGTCGTGTTGCTGAAGTAATAAAATAAGGTGTTCGCAGAGAAGAAGAGTTCAGTCGATTTCCAATTTTCAAACAATTTAAGTCAGTCTATAAAAATCAGTCAGTCAGTCTATTTTAATCTCAGTTCGGTCGATTTGGAGAGTTCAGTCTCAGTTCGGTCGTATTCTAAATTTTGTCAGTCAATTCTATTTCGGTATAAACCAGCCAAAGTCTTTCAGATGGACGGTAGCAAAGTGTATTGATACAAGCAAAGAGATCGTTCGGGAGTGTATCAGAGACTATGTAAAACTGTAGAACTAACCCGTGACCAAATACTATGACAATGTCGAGTTAAGTACGATCAGACTTTGTGATCATAAAAATCTCGTTTTTATGAATCTAATGCGAGTGATAAGGTATGACAATATCACATTACCGTGACATAAGTGACATGAAACAATATAGTAAGATTGTGCCACGTTCTTAACTCACTAAAATGCAATTAAAACCAATTATATTTGCATTGTGAATACAGTATAAATGGTACAATCGCTCTAGTTAAACGCAGCATAAACTATTGCACGCGTACATCAAAAGTGACAAAGAACCTACACGCAAAGTGTTTTAGACGATGAAGTCATATTCGAGTTAACGCAATTAGTCATTATCGTTCATGCGAGTATCCGGATAAAATGTGGGACAAATAGTGTCGTGACGAAGTGTCAAGTGTAATTTAATTGGCGTATCTTCAGCCTGGATTTCTTCGTAGGATGAGAGGTACGACGCAGTTAATCACCGCAATTTGGATACAAACAACAAGTAAATTATTATCATTCATGTAACATTAGATTAGGTCGCCACTGTCCTGCCACTCAAAAAGAACTCGCCACTGAGTAGAATATACATTTATTTAATTGTTGAATATACATATATTTAATTGCTCAAAAGTAACGCAAATTGAGAAATATGAATCCATAGAGTAGGATATATTGAAATTTATATGGTCATTAATTAATTAGTCTTTATTGATTTTGTAGATGTTCATATCGTAGAGATAATATAACAGCATTGTGTATTTGATATGTTGTCTAGAAACGCTAACTTTATTCAGTATTTAAATGATATTGAAAACATATAATAAATTTGTATCGTTTATAAAAATTAAATTTGTATTGTTTACGAAAATTAATAGTGTCTGAGTCGGATGATTGTTATTCACCCAAAACACCTGTTTACATATGGTGCTCCAGCACGCGGGGCGTATTACGGCTCAGTGATATCAGAGTGTATCATCAGATATGGCATGCCCGTCCTGGAGCAGTAAACAAGATCTGTAATAAAAACTTACATTTATGGAAACTCCTTTGAATAATTTTAACTAATTTATGCAAGTAGAGACAAACATAAAATATACTACAGTTACATATGGTGCCTCAACACGTGACACGAGGAAGCAAATTCTAGTAGATAATTGTAACCAAGAGAAAATTTCTATACAATTAAAAATTCAATTAGATTATGCAATTAATAAATTTGCATAATACACGTATATTTGTACATGATGCCCAACGCGTGGTAATATATTATATTTGTACATGCCGCCCAAACGCGGGACAATAAGCAAAATTTATTAATTAATTAATTTATGCAATTATTAAATCTGCATAAATATACATTCGTATATGGCTCCCAAAGAACGTGGGGCGTAACAAACTACATATACTGCCGTATATGGCGTCCAACTACAGGGCTAAATACACATAAGTACGACAAAGTTCGTACCGACAGCACTATCATAAATACAGATAAAAATTTATAGAATTAATGGAATAATTAATTTATGCAAATAAATATGCATGAGATATACATTTGTAAAGTTATACTCTACTTCAAGAGATTACATTTTACAGTTTACTGTAGAAATTCACATTTTTTCTGGATGTGTAGTTTTGCTATTGTGCGAAATCATATTATATCTAATTGGTATAGTAATCGAAAAATTGTTTCCACATCAAAATACTTCTTTAAAACCTGCCTTATATAAAATTCTAACTTTAAGTATAATGTACATTAAGATAAAGATATTAAATTCTAAATATTTAACAGATTGTTTCGTGTTATATTTAGCAATATAAATCGTGAAATAAATCTAAGTCACGCCGATAATAAAGTTTCCAAAGATATGGACCGGTATGGTGTAATGGGTATGGGATATAATCCAGTTCACAAACCGGATTATTTGAAGGAAGTATTTTGTGAATAAGTCTTAACATGGAACGAGTTCAGCGAAAATGTTTAATGTTTATGTAACTAATTATGTTGTGAGTTGACGTCTTCAGAGAGCTTGGCGTTTTCATATTTTGCGTTTTACGTATTCATGAATACCTGGGCAGCGCATCGTGAGCGAGACGGCTTTATAAATAATTCATTTCGAAGCAAGTGGTTTTGTACGTATGCAGACCAAAATTGTGTATAACACGCGTTACGTTTGTTGTCGGTTCACCGTGCATAATTTACTCGGTACTTGATTTTATTAAATGTCAGTGCACGACATGAAGAGATTCACGCTAAATTTCAGTTCTTTCCACAAAGTATTTACTTAGAGATGATGCACTCACGTTGTTCTGTAAGCTCCCGTCTGCAAAATTTCAATATCGAACTAAATAACGCAGAGAATCTTGACTCGCAGGAAACATTTAGAAATTCCTAGAATTTTCACTGTAGTTACGTGATATGTCGTGTAACGGACAATCTTCTTACCGTTTTTATCAGCCGGACAATTACAAGCTATAATTCGCCTCTTAATGAAAAACTGACGTTTAGAAACTTTTTCCTCTGAAAGAGTTTGATAATATTATAAAATCGGAACTGAATTCTGGCTCCCATAAGATGATTATTGAGCTTACAAAGCTTTCTCGGTATATTGGTTCAGAGTAGATTTAATATTAGCTGTTATTTTGAAATGCTTAAGGAAACCAAAGCGAATCTTACACAGTAGTTTGTAGATATGCATGTGCAGTAAGGAGACAAACAATGTGTAAGGACGGTAAAATATCGGTATGGAGAACCATACATGACTTCCATGTTCTACGATTTATATTTAAAATCATTTTCTAAATAAAATATTTCCATAGAAACTACTGTACTTCTTTCTACTTACTGCTTCAGCCTTAACCACAGTACTGTGGTCACTAACATATACCACCTCACGTTACCGCACTCGATTTTCACTGATGATGGAAGTCGATGGCACTGCCGAAACGTCTGGTTTTGCAGAAAACATTGGTCTACGGCCAAACAGGCCGGGAAGGAATTTTAACAACAAACTACTTCTTTGTTGCCGGTAACGTAGTACATAAATAAAAAGAATTATCCCCTCCCCCTTCAACTATAATTTTCGTTTATAGACAATTACCCCCACCCCGTTCAACTAGCCTCTTCATTTATAGATATTTCATCTGAGTTTCTACAGTGGATTATTAAGATCTTCTTATCAGGATACTTTATTTATCAAAATTAAGTAATTTACTCAGTGGCGAAGCTAGTAGTTAATGAATGGGTAGGCAAAAATCTTATCTTAAATTTTTTTAAGAAATCACTAAAAGGATGGTGGTTCAAATCGGACGCTGAGGTAGAGTTTGCTGTAAGCGAATGGTTCCACAAAACAGCCGTAAGAATTTTACTAGCAGGGAATCTACAGGTTGGTGCAACAGTGGAACTCATGTCTTAATGTTAATGGAGACTTCTTTTAAAATCGTTGAATAAAAAATGCTTTACAGCTCTATACGTGTTTCTATTGAACAATCCTTGTATTAGTCATACACAGTAATACAACTGATTGAACTTCAAATTTTTAAACTTGATTAGTTTCTATATATATGTTTAATGTTACAAATAATTCAAATAACAATCTTGATCATCTGTTAGTTCAACGGAATAACAGGGACACTTTTAATAACCGCATAAAATAAACACACTTATAAACAACACAGCGCACTTTAACTTGAATGTTTGGACCACAGAAGTGAGGCATGCCTCAACGCTCTATGTGTACAGCACGGGACAATCCCCCTCCATTCACTCCGTATCACTCCGGCACATTACTTACATACGATGTATACAAAAAACGCTGAGGCAAGTTCAGGTTGCCTCATTCGCTTTAAACGAGCTATGCCGAGTCTCACCTGTCACCATCTAGCGGTCGCTCAGTAAAGCACGTTTCGGCCTAATAAATTCGACAGTCGCGGTAACAATGTATAATCTTTAAGTTATGTAGTTCATACGTATTTATAATTTTTATTCTACAGAATTTTTTAGGGTAGGCATTGCCTCAATTGCCTCCATGTAACTTCGCCACTGAATTTACTATTGTTACAACAAAAAATGTTTCAGGTAAACTACCCTTTCCCCGTAACCGATCTTCACCAAAATCAATAGGCCTTGAGTCCTCTACAACTCAGGACATACGTAAAAAATTATTTGATTCTGTTTGAATTTACGGCAGTTAGAGTATTGAGTACTGTATAATTCAGGAAGGTGTGCAAAAGAGTATTTGATTCTGTTTGAATTTACGGCAGTTATCGTTCGTCATAGAAAAAATTACCCTTGTTAAAACATAAAACGTTGCTAGTAAACTACCCCTTTCCCTTAACTGATTTTCACCAAAATCAACAGGCCTTGAGTACTCTATAATTCAGGAAAGCGTGCAAAAGTGTATTTGATTCTGTTTGTACTTACGGCACTTATCGTTGGTCATAGAAAAAATAAGGGCTGTATGCAAAACATTATTCGATTCTGTTTAAATTTCCGGCTGTTATCGTTTGCCATAGAAAAACATTACCCTTGATTTAAAAAAAAACGTTGAAGGTAAACTACCCCTTTCCTTTAACCAAAAACAATAGGTCTTGAGTACTCTACAGATAAGGGCTGTATGCAAAAAAATTTTTGATTCTGTTTGAATTTGCGGCTGTTATCGTTTGCCATAGAAAAAAAATCTACAGACAGACACACACACAGACACTTTTCGAAAAATAACATTTTTCATGTTTTGAGTGTAGTACAATCAGAATCTGCAATAATCTCGAACATGATTTTTTTTTGCCATCACCATACTTCCATTTCCTTAAGGAACATGGAAGTAAAAAATAACCCCTGATAAAAAAACGTTGCAGGTAAACTACCCCTTTCCCTTAACCGATCTTCACCAAAAACAACAGGTCTTGAGTACTCTACAATTCAGGGCTGCATGCAAATAATCATTTGATTCTGTTTGAATTTGCGGCTGTTATCGTTTGCCATAAAAAATACCATAGTTAAAACATAAAACGTTGCTGGTAAACTACCCCTTTCCCTTAACCGATCTTCACCAAAAACAACAGGTCTTGAGAACTCTACAATTCAGGGCTGTATGCAAAACATTATTTGATTCTGTTTGAATTTGCGGCTGTTATCGTTTACCATAGAAAAAATTACCCTTGATAAAAAAACGTTGCAGGTAAACTACCCCTTTCCCTTAACCGATCTTCACCAAAAACAATAGGTCTTGACAACTCTACAATTTAGGACTGCATGCAAATAATCATTTGATTCTGTTTGAATTTGCGGGTGTTATCGTTTGCCATAAAAAATACCCTTGTTAAAACATAAAACGTTGCTGGTAAACTACCCCTTTCCCTTAACCGATCTTCACCAAAAACAATAGATCTTGAGAACTCTATAATTCAGAGCTGTATGCAAAAGAGTAGTTGATTCTGTTTGAATTTGCGGCTGTTATCGTTTGCCATAGAAAAAAATCCACACACACACACACACACACACACACACACACACACACACACACACACACACACACACACACACACACACACACACACACACACACACACACACATTTCGAAAAATGACTTTTTCATGTTTTGGTTGTAGTACAATCAGAATCTGCAATAATCTCGAACACGATTTTTTTTGCCATCACCATACTTCCATTTCCTTAAGGAACATGGAAGTAAAAAAGGTAAGAATTTTGAAAATTTGCTCAGATTAAATGTTTATAATGTTTCCCAGATTTAATGTAATTATTAGCGTCGGTACAAAAATATTTAAGCAAATAAAATTTAAACGGGTGAGAATAAGCAGATAATATTTTCAGTAAAGTTCTACAAGTAACATCGGTGATAAGCAAGTGCATGTTTAAACTGAGGCTACCGTAAGTCGATTAGTTGGTATGGAGCTGTGTACGTTGGAACAGGAAAGTCAAATTAAAATAATAGTGCTGGCGATGATTAGAAACTGATTTACAGATATGAGATAGTAATATAATTTCTCAGTAGATAAGAGGAGAACAATGACGACTGCATGTAAAATAACAGACATAATATAAAATATACTATTTAACTGTTAATTTTGTAAGCAGTAACCTTAATTAATTGTTGCAGGCCACTACTTGATCAATGTTAGGGTATATATATATATATTTTTTTTAACTTATTTATTACATTGAAAATATATATATATATATTTTAACTTATTTATTACATTGAAAACTTATAATGATGGCGTACTGTATTTAAAAATGGATTGGTGTGTAAGAACAGTCTAAACGTACAGTTATATGTGTAATCTCAAAGTATTCGCAATTAATTGCGGTAATGATATTTTCAGTTACTAAGTAACTGTAACGTCATAAAAATTATACTTAATGTTTATGAAAGTAAAAATCACTTCTGTATGATTTTTGTCACTATGAAACAGGTAAAGTGTTAAAGAAGTAGGCCTATCTAAAGAAAAAAGTATTAAGAGATAAAGTATCGAAATGAGTATTTGGATAACTGTACCTTGATATGGTGTGTAATGATTATATGCGTTCAGAATCGATCATCTTCAGTTTAACGAAAGAAATTACGGAATCTAGGTAGGTATATATAGGTACCTAGACAGCAGCGTAAGAATGACTGTTTTTTTTTTTTATAAACAAAAGGGAAGAAAGCTTGTAGAAAAATATAAATAGAACTGGTAGATAAGTTTCATTGCGGGAAATCTACTCTGTTTACACCATGCTGCTACTAGTACTGATGATACTGCTAGTACTATCAGATGATACTATAGTTTATTTATATCAGTCAAATGTGTCACTGCTTAGAGAGCATGGTTTAACTCATGCATCTGATAAGTACGGAACAATAATTTTACAAAAAAATATTCAGTCGATCCTGTAATTTCGATACAATTATTTAAAAGACGGAGATATAAAATATTGTTTCTTTCAACGGTATAAAACAACATAACTGAAAATCTAATCATCTTGAACGGTCATTATCTCGTTACGTAACAGACGTCAAATACAACACACAATAGAACGTGCAAGGATTAGCTGGCATCATTAGTCATTTTGTTAACTTCGTCAGTCCAGACAATGTTGTAACCGAATTTTCCCTAGAGAAAGTGAACAGGATAATTTTACTATACAGAACTAATTTTATTTTCAAGGATGGAGTCAAGTCAGTCGAGACTGCATAATGTTGAGATTCGAGACTAGTTAAAGCAGTTTAACCTTCTTATGGAAGCCCATCCCAATTTACTTTAACCTGAAATGTCTAAAAGCAGGCACAAAAGTCCATCAAAAAACCTATTTCTTAATATTTTCGCAGATCTTATATCGTGTTATTCTAATTTCGCTTGTTAAAAATTAGACGGAGAAACATTTAATTTTATGTAACGATCATTATCAGTATTAGGGGTCTTTGCGATTAGAACTTGTTGTTAAGCATTTACTATTCAAAGAGACTATTTGCCGAGTATTTGTTCAGCAAGGCTTGTCGTGTTTTTCTCACACTAAGTCACAAATATTTGCTTACGTAGATAAAAGCGAATGTGCCAGAGAGATAAGGCGTTACTTAACAGTTACGTTAGCGCGTGTAGGAACGCCTGGTTTCCTATTGCTCATCACGTGCCACCAAACTCAACCCTTATTTACGGTGGCAGAGATAATGGCGCGCCAACACGTGGTGTGGACGTTGTTTGCGAAACCCAATTGAAATCCAACTCGCTAATTACGAGGGGGCAGAGCGAAGCCTTACACCAGCGTTAATTGACAAGCCGCCAGTAAACAAACTAATTGTTTACTACAGAACTTTCCTACTTTTCCGCAAAGTAATTCCATTAAAAAACCATTATTCGTCAGTGGATGCGTTTACTCAAATTACCTTTTAATAGTTACCCACATAAATATTACGGTAGCATAGTTTATTGTACTTCGAGTATGCAGTTTGAGACAGTTCCGTTTGAGACAGTTTAGGCGGAATATTAGGAATTTTAGATTTTTATGAATGGAACTACAAGCATTAAAAGAAAAGTAACTCGTCATTTACTTTTGTTTTGTTATTCACGAAAGTCAGCCTCAGGTGGTGGGCTGGGGTTAACCACAGCTGCCACCGATGGCTCCCGACTACTGCTATATTCCCCTCATCGTCAACGCGGGATTGAACTGATTGGGCCCGTGTATTTCGGCTGGATTGGGACTGTTGTAAACAGGGCTAAGGTGTGTGTCTTGCGAACTTGAACCATGAATGGCTCATTCCTGGCAGTAGCTGAGAGGTTACCACTCCTCTTCCAGTGGGCCTTTTTACCTCAAGTGCAGTGAACCCTAGTTGCACAGTCTGTCTATGCAGCATACCCCTGTTCAGATGGTGCAGGGCCGTTTAGGTGAGTCGTGAAGCCTACCAGGTAGGCGCTTGGAGGCGGGGGTTGGGGCTATACCGGTGATTACCGATGGTTCCTTCTCCCTCCGAAACGTTTCACCCTGGCGCATGCTGCCTTGACGGGCCGCGGTGTTGTCGATTTGCGGCGATATTATGGGTGATAATGGTAAAAGAGCGTGCGTCCGACGTTCACAGTACGGAGGGTCTGAGTAACAGGTCATGGGGGAGCCTGTACCCGGCCGGCTCGAGTTGGGGGATGGGTGTTGACCTCCCCCGTTCGCCTATCTGGATTCCGAAACGCCGCCTCCCCAAGTCCCCGCTGGTCAGCTGGGGAACTTTATTTTGGAAAAACTCCCTCGGTCGTCAGAAGGATAATAGTCGGTATCAAAGTAGCTGTTGTCATTAGTTGTTGACACGTTCCTGTACCACAAAAAAAGTCTTACACTGACGAGTCGGCTTCATTGAAGGTATTACATCGATATTACACATAACATAAGAGATATCAGTCGGCATAAAAGTATTTTGTTTCATTTTTGCATAACTGAAAGAAAAGAAGAAATAAATATGATAAAATTTCGATAGTTTCTTCAATTTATAATTTAAAAGCAAATGAGTAGACACATAACAATTTAATATAATGTTTAGAGTAAAAATCTGTCTAAAATGGGTTTTCAATGTCCATATTTTTTATAGTTCCTTCTATGGGTTTGGATTAATTTCTGGACTGGCATACCATAAGATTCCAGGTTACCGTCAGGTATTTGCAAACATGGAATGCGCCAAAACAAACAACGATCACTTCATCGATTGTTGTCATGAAACCTATCAATATATTTATTCTAGTTTAAGTTTGGTAGAAATTAAAATGATTCTAATAAGGCAGTTAAAAGATTTTGTCATTGACAATGATACATTGAAAGATATCAACAACGGTTGCAAAAAAATATTGTCCAGTACCAATGTTAGCAGTTATCAAACAATTTCACTTTCATGAACCAACAACTCTTACACAGCGTAGAGGCTGTATAGACAGTCCAGGTTCTCTGACAACAAATGTAAATCAAGGAAGACTCCTCGAACATGTATCACAATCTCCGAAGAGATATAAAATATTGTTTCTTTCAACGGTATAAAACAACATAACTGAAAATCTAATCATCTTGAACGGTCATTATCTCGTTACGTAACAGACGTCAAATACAACACACAATAGAACGTGCAAGGATTAGCTGGCATCATTAGTCATTTTGTTAACTTCGTCAGTCCAGACAATGTTGTAACCGAATTTTCCCTAGAGAAAGTGAACAGGATAATTTTACTATACAGAACTAATTTTATTTTCAAGGATGGAGTCAAGTCAGTCGAGATTGCATAATGTTGAGATTCGAGACTAGTTAAAGCAGTTTAACCTTCTTATGGAAGCCCATCCCAATTTACTTTAACCTGAAATGTCTAAAAGCAGGCACAAAAGTCCATCAAAAAACCTATTTCTTAATATTTTCGCAGATCTTATATCGTGTTATTCTAATTTCGCTTGTTAAAAAATTAGACGGAGAAACATTTAATTTTATGTAACGATCATTATCAGTATTAGGGGTCTTTGCGATTAGAACTTGTTGTTAAGCATTTACTATTCAAAGAGACTATTTGCCGAGTATTTGTTCAGCAAGGCTTGTCGTGTTTTTCTCACACTAAGTCACAAATATTTGCTTACGTAGATAAAAGCGAATGTGCCAGAGAGATAAGGCGTTACTTAACAGTTACGTTAGCGCGTGTAGGAACGCCTGGTTTCCTATTGCTCATCACGTGCCACCAAACTCAACCCTTATTTACGGTGGCAGAGATAATGGCGCGCCAACACGTGGTGTGGACGTTGTTTGCGAAACCCAATTGAAATCCAACTCGCTAATTACGAGGGGGCAGAGCGAAGCCTTACACCAGCGTTAATTGACAAGCCGCCAGTAAACAAACTAATTGTTTACTACAGAACTTTCCTACTTTTCCGCAAAGTAATTCCATTAAAAAACCATTATTCGTCAGTGGATGCGTTTACTCAAATTACCTTTTAATAGTTATCCACATAAATATTACGGTAGCATAGTTTATTGTACTTCGAGTATGCAGTTTGAGACAGTTCCGTTTGAGACAGTTTAGGCGGAATATTAGGAATTTTAGATTTTTATGAATGGAACTACAAGCATTAAAAGAAAAGTAACTCGTCATTTACTTTTGTTTTGTTATTCACGAAAGTCAGCCTCAGGTGGTGGGCTGGGGTTAACCACAGCTGCCACCGATGGCTCCCGACTACTGCTATATTCCCCTCATCGTCAACGCGGGATTGAACTGATTGGGCCCGTGTATTTCGGCTGGATTGGGACTGTTGTAAACAGGGCTAAGGTGTGTGTCTTGCGAACTTGAACCATGAATGGCTCATTCCTGGCAGTAGCTGAGAGGTTACCACTCCTCTTCCAGTGGGCCTTTTTACCTCAAGTGCAGTGAACCCTAGTTGCACAGTCTGTCTATGCAGCATACCCCTGTTCAGATGGTGCAGGGCCGTTTAGGTGAGTCGTGAAGCCTACCAGGTAGGCGCTTGGAGGCGGGGGTTGGGGCTATACCGGTGATTACCGATGGTTCCTTCTCCCTCCGAAACGTTTCACCCTGGCGCATGCTGCCTTGACGGGCCGCGGTGTTGTCGATTTGCGGCGATATTATGGGTGATAATGGTAAAAGAGCGTGCGTCCGACGTTCACAGTACGGAGGGTCTGAGTAACAGGTCATGGGGGAGCCTGTACCCGGCCGGCTCGAGTTGGGGGATGGGTGTTGACCTCCCCCGTTCGCCTATCTGGATTCCGAAACGCCGCCTCCCCAAGTCCCCGCTGGTCAGCTGGGGAACTTTATTTTGGAAAAACTCCCTCGGTCGTCAGAAGGATAATAGTCGGTATCAAAGTAGCTGTTGTCATTAGTTGTTGACACGTTCCTGTACCACAAAAAAAGTCTTACACTGACGAGTCGGCTTCATTGAAGGTATTACATCGATATTACACATAACATAAGAGATATCAGTCGGCATAAAAGTATTTTGTTTCATTTTTGCATAACTGAAAGAAAAGAAGAAATAAATATGATAAAATTTCGATAGTTTCTTCAATTTATAATTTAAAAGCAAATGAGTAGACACATAACAATTTAATATAATGTTTAGAGTAAAAATCTGTCTAAAATGGGTTTTCAATGTCCATATTTTTTATAGTTCCTTCTATGGGTTTGGATTAATTTCTGGACTGGCATACCATAAGATTCCAGGTTACCGTCAGGTATTTGCAAACATGGAATGCGCCAAAACAAACAACGATCACTTCATCGATTGTTGTCATGAAACCTATCAATATATTTATTCTAGTTTAAGTTTGGTAGAAATTAAAATGATTCTAATAAGGCAGTTAAAAGATTTTGTCATTGACAATGATACATTGAAAGATATCAACAACGGTTGCAAAAAATATTGTCCAGTACCAATGTTAGCAGTTATCAAACAATTTCACTTTCATGAACCAACAACTCTTACACAGCGTAGAGGCTGTATAGACAGTCCAGGTTCTCTGACAACAAATGTAAATCAAGGAAGACTCCTCGAACATGTATCACAATCTCCGAAGAGATATAAAATATTGTTTCTTTCAACGGTATAAAACAACATAACTGAAAATCTAATCATCTTGAACGGTCATTATCTCGTTACGTAACAGACGTCAAATACAACACACAATAGAACGTGCAAGGATTAGCTGGCATCATTAGTCATTTTGTTAACTTCGTCAGTCCAGACAATGTTGTAACCGAATTTTCCCTAGAGAAAGTGAACAGGATAATTTTACTATACAGAACTAATTTTATTTTCAAGGATGGAGTCAAGTCAGTCGAGATTGCATAATGTTGAGATTCGAGACTAGTTAAAGCAGTTTAACCTTCTTATGGAAGCCCATCCCAATTTACTTTAACCTGAAATGTCTAAAAGCAGGCACAAAAGTCCATCAAAAAACCTATTTCTTAATATTTTCGCAGATCTTATATCGTGTTATTCTAATTTCGCTTGTTAAAAAATTAGACGGAGAAACATTTAATTTTATGTAACGATCATTATCAGTATTAGGGGTCTTTGCGATTAGAACTTGTTGTTAAGCATTTACTATTCAAAGAGACTATTTGCCGAGTATTTGTTCAGCAAGGCTTGTCGTGTTTTTCTCACACTAAGTCACAAATATTTGCTTACGTAGATAAAAGCGAATGTGCCAGAGAGATAAGGCGTTACTTAACAGTTACGTTAGCGCGTGTAGGAACGCCTGGTTTCCTATTGCTCATCACGTGCCACCAAACTCAACCCTTATTTACGGTGGCAGAGATAATGGCGCGCCAACACGTGGTGTGGACGTTGTTTGCGAAACCCAATTGAAATCCAACTCGCTAATTACGAGGGGGCAGAGCGAAGCCTTACACCAGCGTTAATTGACAAGCCGCCAGTAAACAAACTAATTGTTTACTACAGAACTTTCCTACTTTTCCGCAAAGTAATTCCATTAAAAAACCATTATTCGTCAGTGGATGCGTTTACTCAAATTACCTTTTAATAGTTATCCACATAAATATTACGGTAGCATAGTTTATTGTACTTCGAGTATGCAGTTTGAGACAGTTCCGTTTGAGACAGTTTAGGCGGAATATTAGGAATTTTAGATTTTTATGAATGGAACTACAAGCATTAAAAGAAAAGTAACTCGTCATTTACTTTTGTTTTGTTATTCACGAAAGTCAGCCTCAGGTGGTGGGCTGGGGTTAACCACAGCTGCCACCGATGGCTCCCGACTACTGCTATATTCCCCTCATCGTCAACGCGGGATTGAACTGATTGGGCCCGTGTATTTCGGCTGGATTGGGACTGTTGTAAACAGGGCTAAGGTGTGTGTCTTGCGAACTTGAACCATGAATGGCTCATTCCTGGCAGTAGCTGAGAGGTTACCACTCCTCTTCCAGTGGGCCTTTTTACCTCAAGTGCAGTGAACCCTAGTTGCACAGTCTGTCTATGCAGCATACCCCTGTTCAGATGGTGCAGGGCCGTTTAGGTGAGTCGTGAAGCCTACCAGGTAGGCGCTTGGAGGCGGGGGTTGGGGCTATACCGGTGATTACCGATGGTTCCTTCTCCCTCCGAAACGTTTCACCCTGGCGCATGCTGCCTTGACGGGCCGCGGTGTTGTCGATTTGCGGCGATATTATGGGTGATAATGGTAAAAGAGCGTGCGTCCGACGTTCACAGTACGGAGGGTCTGAGTAACAGGTCATGGGGGAGCCTGTACCCGGCCGGCTCGAGTTGGGGGATGGGTGTTGACCTCCCCCGTTCGCCTATCTGGATTCCGAAACGCCGCCTCCCCAAGTCCCCGCTGGTCAGCTGGGGAACTTTATTTTGGAAAAACTCCCTCGGTCGTCAGAAGGATAATAGTCGGTATCAAAGTAGCTGTTGTCATTAGTTGTTGACACGTTCCTGTACCACAAAAAAAGTCTTACACTGACGAGTCGGCTTCATTGAAGGTATTACATCGATATTACACATAACATAAGAGATATCAGTCGGCATAAAAGTATTTTGTTTCATTTTTGCATAACTGAAAGAAAAGAAGAAATAAATATGATAAAATTTCGATAGTTTCTTCAATTTATAATTTAAAAGCAAATGAGTAGACACATAACAATTTAATATAATGTTTAGAGTAAAAATCTGTCTAAAATGGGTTTTCAATGTCCATATTTTTTATAGTTCCTTCTATGGGTTTGGATTAATTTCTGGACTGGCATACCATAAGATTCCAGGTTACCGTCAGGTATTTGCAAACATGGAATGCGCCAAAACAAACAACGATCACTTCATCGATTGTTGTCATGAAACCTATCAATATATTTATTCTAGTTTAAGTTTGGTAGAAATTAAAATGATTCTAATAAGGCAGTTAAAAGATTTTGTCATTGACAATGATACATTGAAAGATATCAACAACGGTTGCAAAAAATATTGTCCAGTACCAATGTTAGCAGTTATCAAACAATTTCACTTTCATGAACCAACAACTCTTACACAGCGTAGAGGCTGTATAGACAGTCCAGGTTCTCTGACAACAAATGTAAATCAAGGAAGACTCCTCGAACATGTATCACAATCTCCGAAGAGAATCCTCCAGCGGACATCTTTTACGAAAATGCAGACTGGATTGCAGGGAAGTAAGGAAAATCGTATATTTCTCTTCGATGTTTGGATACGATGATCCAGAGTTCTTGTCAAGTTTATAGGTTTTTGATGAAATCATATTCTTTGGAAAGGACTGTCAATTGATAAACAATTTTTCTTGCTTTTGAGCTGCACCAGATATTATTATTCGGGAACTGAAGTGTAGAGAGAAATCGTACTATTTCTGAGGGATCTGAAAAGATTCTGCTGTGCAAGAACCTGCTACTTCATTTGTAATGATTCTAGGAGAGCTAAGTCACCTACAAAGAAGGAATCGCTTCATTTGGGTCATGCGAATTTTGGAAAAAACATAATTTCTCGTGGCACAGACTTATATTCTTCTCATTCAGCTCTACACAATTCAACGTTTACATATGGATATAGTAAAGTAAACCATTTTTGAGAAAACATACCGGCAACCATTCGTGAATTACGTGAACAAATTGTGAGATGTGTAAGAGCACGGGGACACGTCTGGGAACTGCGTGATATGCAACGGAAAGCACATCGAACTTCTTCTATTTCTTAACAAACGTGGGAGTTGACTTCCGTGTATCGGTAGTTATTTAAGCGTTCGAATTTTATTTTTAGTCCAGTCAAAGTATCAGGACTTTGCGCTGCTCGTGCCACTTAACATACCTCCGCGTGTCACAGATTGGCACGCATGCCACTGACGTAGACAATTAACATAAAATGTACAAGTTAAAACACACGCTTTGTTCAACTAATCTTAGAAATTGAACAAGCGTTTCATGATCTGTATAATCCACGCAGATATATGTATTCTGTGAAAATTTGAATTATAACAGGTGCTTGGTGACCTCGTGGGTACGGTAATATCACGGGTTATCTACGTAGCGTGTATTACACACACGTGGAATACAGTTTATACGTTTATAGCCAGTTAATTGTTCTGTTTATTGTTTACACTACAGATGAAAATCATAGGCTAAAATTATACAATTATTCATTTCAAACTGTGCTGTTTCATTTAATTTTCCGTGGCACGAGTTGGGAAAACAAATCATCATTGTAGTTTGTTCGCATCATGACCACAATCGTGCAGTCAACACAAACCAGTTAAACCTAGTAATCGGTTCGGTTTTACTCTGAGACAGTTAGACTCTTGTGTTAGTGTTCTCTGAGGACGAGTTTCAGGCGCAATCAAGTGAAAACACATGAAGGCGAGACGTTATGAATGTCACTTAATCTGCCAACCAACATGCTTTATGTGCTTTATGTATCGTGGGTACGTACTGAACCTCACTTCTGATTTTAGTCAGTCCAAATCATTCCTCTTGAAGTCACGGGGATGCTTCAGGTGTCTCCGATTTACTTGAGTATGCGTGCGCGTGTGCACTGGGAAATAGTAACTGCGAAATAGCAGGGTGTCAGGCTGTAGATAGATTTTTGCAACCAAAGACGTAATCTGAAGTAAAATAAATCACGTGTGGATTATTCTACCATTTGAATAAATATCGTAAATTCAGAAACATTTTATTATGAAGAAATAACGTAATGAAGAACTTTCATAATGTGTGTAAAGCTTCAGAATGTTTAACATTCTTTTCTTTATAAAAATTATTTAAATTAAGTTCTCCATTTTTCAATTAATTGTAATTTTTTATTACTTTTGTTGAGATCCTACTTCATCATAAAGGCTTCCTTAGTCTCTTATTAAATAAGATGGGATTAACGGTCGCAGAAATTTATTCTTCACCGATAATATTTTCCTTATTGTTCCGATTATCTGATTCTTCATCTTCTTCATTTCGCTTGTAGAATTCGTTATTTGGCAATACCATTTTCTTAATTGATATGACTCACTCATTATTTATTTTGTTCAATCATTATTTGTTTCGTTTACATTTTCTGTCTTCACTTTACACTGGTTCAGCGAGCGGCTTCAGCATGAATATACCCAGCTACCAATTTTGATATTTTCCATCTTTCATAACCACGTTCCGAGTTGGAGAACGGTTTTCATTTCCATTGATTAACTTAACGTGGCTTCGACGATAAGAAGGTAATACACATGTCAAATCATCTGAAAATATGTAGGCAACGAGTGAAGTAGGCCTATATGTTTGTTTAGGTCTTTTATTACGAAAGTACAATAACTGTCGCTTGTCCAGCTTAACAATATTATTAATTACTAATAATATAATTGATATTGATTAGTTGTATAACTACGAAATAGTTTGCATTCTATTTGTTGATCAAAACAGGTAAAATGGAAATACGTTACAGAGTATGTACAAATTGCTATCTATAAATTCTTCATAATATAAACAGGATCTGGATGCGCGGTAGAATGTGCAAGACATTGCAGGCAGGACGTCGTCGTCATTAAATTATAAGAATCCTTTACGTGCTGCTAGCAGGGCCGTAAATATTTCAACTGGAAAGAGCGAGAACTGCTGAATTAGCTCATATAAGTTACACTGATCGAATGTAACATTTGATCGCTCGGCACTTGGTAGAGCATTTTACTAATACTCGAATATAATAAATAAACACTTGTTAAGTTCTACAGATGATTTTATTTTCCTGACAATTGTTTCACCAGATACGGCAGCTTCAGAGGTTGGATTTCAACTGACAGGTTTGAAATGTATGTTAGGCGGGGGAGGGTTGGAGGTAGTATATGGCCAAGGGTGCATTGGAAAGTCCCCAATGCATATAAGTTTGATGTTGATACGATTGACCATGAGTAATGGTGCCCATGATAAATAGGGTGATCGCGTCTTTGTTTTCCCGACATTTTTGTCTTAGTTCTGATTTTTAATTTAAGAAACGTTAATCCGCTTGGGTCGTAGAGTGTACGCGTTTGTGAAAAGTTATCTTAAGCGGGGGTCTTTTTATTTGATTTTTTATTGTAGTAAAATACTTTTAATTCGGTTTTTAATGCTGTTTAATAATCTTACTATTATATGTTATTAAATACACACGGTTAGAAAGCGTTTAATCCGAACAGTTTTGTATATAATAAATTGTTTTAGAAAGTAACACTGAAAATGTTACGCTCCATCTCGTCAAGTGCTGGAAGAAGGATGCTTCCTACCGGAAGGACGGTTTCCATATTTTATCATAAGGGAGTTACGTCCTCCTGGACGGACGCAAGCCTCTGTACGAAAGCCCTTTCGGAAGCTCCTGTGACTGCCTGTACGCTCTCTCATTAAGACACGAGCTGTAGCAAATATATTCTTATTTTATATTAATTGAATTAATTACTTAATTTAAAACTCACTTTAAATTTTTTAACATTTGTAGTACGAATAATGCAAGCCAGTGTGAGCGCTCAAACAGGCTAATACAGGCTAATCAAATCTTATTACTGTTATTAGAATTTCGGCTTGCTGGGCTGTAAGGCCATGGTCCGAAGTTTGTTTATTTTAAACGTTTCGGCCGTTTGTTTGTTTGCATCCAACAACTTCGGACCACGGCCTTACAGCCCAGCAAGATGAAATTCTAATAACATTGACGCAGGTCGTGAAAGCCTCAGACAAATCTTATTACTTTCAAAATAAAACCTGCGTGTATAAGAATATATTGTTACTGTGATTACGCTGTATTCACAGTATAATGCTGTTTCAGTTAACTAATACATTATATCTAACAACAAAACTGTCGAATAGAAAACGTGTTAGCCAGTAATCACTAATTGTTCGACAATATGAGGTTGGCGACTGTTTAGGTTACTACCAGGAATTTCCATTAATCGCGGTTTTTCAAACCGATAGCAGACCTGTACAAACGATTTACTTCTGGAACCAAACGATTTTATTAGACTACATAGCAATCAATTTTATTTATAGATATGGCAAAACACTGTTCTACAAGTTTATTATATTTAATTAGTTAATATGCAGCAAAAAAATTAACCTAGCGGCTTTAAGTGATTAGGTTGAATTTAATAATTCAAAATATTCGTCGCTTTGAGTTACGCAAACTAGTGAAGCGTGTACCCGTCCAACTAGTTCGGCAAGATATTAAAGTTTGGCCCGGTGTCGGTGTAGGCCTACTGTTTAGCCATTACGGAACGGCCCAAGTTTGCTAACCTGTGTAAACTTGCTTTCCGCAAAGCTGACAGCAAATTAGCTTAACTACAACATCCAGCTACAGAGCAGGAGCAAGGCGGACAAACATACCAACGAAATCGTGTCAGTAGTATTTTCATACCATTTTGACAGATTGTACGTAGAACTCAACTCGTTTTCCAATAATTCAGTGACTCTGAATTTAGTTCATTGTCATATCGAATTTAGTTATGGCTCTGAATCTTATCTGTTGATGATTAATTCGTTCGAAAGCGCTTATCGGAAATCTTTGGACTAGTAGATAGTGACAAGCTGATTTGTACATAAGAATGTTGTAATCAATAATACAAGTTCGTTAAGCAAGATGTCTACCGACGATAGTTGAGATCACATTTCTGAATCTAACGATATGCAATTATAAATATCGTAATTACATTCATAAAATGTACACTTTCAGAAATGTGTATACTTGAAAACATTTTCATATTAGTAGGGAAAATTAAGAAACGTAAAATTATCATCCATAATAAGTAAAAATAATTTTAAATATTAAAACTATATATACATCGCACGCGCGCGCACACACACACACGTACACACGCGCGCGCGCGCGCGTGTACTACATTTGTATAAATAAAGGTTTTATTTTCACAAAGAAATATTTATAAACATTAAAAATTATAAAAATAAAATTTATATTTATAAATCTGAACTCACACATTCAGAATACATTAAATGTTTAAATCGTCTAAGTTAATTACAAGTAACTCAAAAAATTTCAAATATATAACAAATCCCAAAAGGCAATCGATAGTGTTGTGTATTGTTAATGTAAAAAGGACAAGAGAGCCCAATATTTTCTTTATACTGTGGTCACTGTCAAAATACCCACTATGAATCCAGCTGCATGGAGCTGTTGGTTATTATTTACATTCGATTGAGCGCCAAAATTAGTAGCATTAATACTTTAATCTTTTCTTGTTATTCATTTCAGATAAGCGATGGTTTAAAATGAACACCACTAATTAGCCAAACGAAAAGAATACCAAGGAAAATTTTTATACTTGCTACTGACTTTCAAACTTTAAAGATTCGCTGTAATGGAAGATTGTAGTTAATCTTATTTAGTGATTTTACTACCGATTTCACATTTTGTCGAAATAAAGAAAGCTGAGATATTTTGAGAGAAAAGAAGCTTTTAAATAAATTTATAAATGTTAATTCTCTTTACACTATCCAATTAATGATTCCCCCCCCCCCACACACACGTTTCGATTTCCTTCTTATGCTGTTTTATTCAGGAGTGTGGCATTTGATAGGTCTGAGCATGGATTAGACAGAAACCACATGGATTTCGAGTTCACAGCTACGTTCTCGTAGCTATCTGCCTCATAATTTAGTTCAAATACTATGTCTTTTCTAAATTAGCTTGCAACTGGTGGTAGTTTTAAATCAACTTAGTCCATTATCAGATGAGTCTATTTGAACGTATAAGGTAATTGACGAGGCCAACCGAGGAGTTTTTGGAGCTTTGACTTAAACTCACGAGAAAGACGTCTATCACTGTCAACAAACATCTAACTCTCTTCTTTCAACAAGCGAGAAGAGAGTCGACGGAAACTGTTGCCAGTAGCCTAATAAAAAGTTATTGCTTTATAGCCTATCTTTTTTTATGCATACCGACAAGATATCAACGGGTGCAGCTAACGGGATATAAATGCTAGCGGTCATTTTACCCAGTTTACGTGTCATATGATAATCAGAAACAGCTGTGCGACGTTCGTTTGGGAACATCTGAACGTAGGTTCCTGTCGTTTGATCGGGCGTCGCTCGGGATCGGTGGGATCCCTCGACTTCTGTTAAACAAGGAGCGACTCACATAACATACCGTAGGAACATCTTCTCCATTCCTACACGCCCACATCCAATAGGAACAGCTCTAGTGTCAATTAAAAACTGGGAATCAAGACGTGTATTTGGAAACTACTGTTCTTATTCACTTACAATTTTAATTCCACATTCTTAGTCCTTCTAGCTATTCAATTTGGACCTTACTTTGTCTCCCATTACTTACTCTATATTACAGTCTCCCAAAAACATTGTAGTTCTGAGGTACACTGACTCTAAAAAAACATAAAATTTATACTTTATTGTAACGTTCTAGTTCATCATTAATGGTAAATACAGATGATGGAAGTTACGATACCATATTATTATTTATAAGTGGTATATTATAGATGATGAACAAGTAAATGGCAAAACTTTCAAATTTTAGGACTTCAAAAATATAAGGAAATCTGAGGGACTGAAAACATTAAGTTAAGAACGATATCACCACATAACAGTGTAGAATAGGTAGGTATACTTCTTATTTCTCTTGCAGAGAAAGGCTGCTCGTTCATAGCCTTTTATTCAGTAAATAACACTCAAGTTAAAACTAGAATTTCAGTTAACAGAAATTAACGTTATATTGTTCTTACGTTTGAACAATTTTATCCATCTTTCCTAAAGTTTGTGTGAAATGTGAAAATTATACGTATGTAACAAATTGTCTAGTATTTTTATACAACTTATGTCCGTCAAGCTTCGTTTAATTCATATCTGCTAGATTCAGTATCGATTTCATATTAATGATAATGATGTAAATAATAATGCCAATAAAGTCTTACAGTAGAAAAATAGTTTTTTTTTGTTATAGAGGGGGAAAATGCTTTATGCACAGTCAGAGAAGATCGTATTTTCCCCTGGTATTTTACCCACTTAAAGACCCACCTCTATTCAGGCATTCATATCCATCCTGGAACCACTTAGCGTATTACTTCAGGATGGAGCCTATTGCGCCCTTATCGGGCTCCTTGTAGTTGTTCCTCATCTTCCACTGCCCGTTGGGTGTAAGTTGGGCCAGTCTTTTTACTTCCATATTCCTTAAGGAATGGAAGTATGGTGATGGCAAAAAAAATCGTGTTCGAGATTATTGCAGATTCTGATTCTACTACACTCAAAACATGAAAAAAAGTCGTTTTCCGAAAAGTGTCTGTGTGTCTGTCTGTCTGTCTGTGTGTCTGTGTGTCTGTGTGTCTGTCTGTCTGTCTGTCTGTCTGTAGATTTTTTTTCTATGGCAAACGATAACTGCCGCAAATTCAAACAGAATCAAATAATGTTTTGCATACAGCCCGGTTTTGCAGAGTTCTCGCGACCTATTGTTTTTGGTGAAGATCGGTTGAGGGAAAGGGGTAGTTTACCTGCAACGGTTTTTTTTTAGCAAGGGTAATTTTGTTTGTTTGGCAAACGATAACAGCCGCAAATTCAAACAGAATCAAATAATGTTTCGCATACAGCCCTGCATTGTAGAGTTCTCAAGACCTATTGTTTTTGGTGAAGATCGGTTAAGGGAAAGGGGTAGTTTACCTGTAACGTTTTATGTTTTAACAAGGGTATTTCCTATGGCAAACGATAACAGCCGCAAATTCAAACAGAATGAAAAGATTATTTGCATACAGCCCTAAATTGTAGAGTTCTCAAGACCTTTTGTTTTTGGTGAAGATCGGTTAAGGGAAAGGGGTAGTTTACCTACAACGTTTTTTTAACAAGGGTATTTTCTATGGCAAACGATAACAGCCGCAAATTCAAACAGAATCAAATAATTTTCTGCATACAGCCCTGATTTGTAGAGTACTCAAGACCTATTGTTTTTGGTGAAGATCGGTTGAGGGGAAGGGGTAGTTTACCAGCAACGTTTTTTATCATGCGTATTTTCTATGGCAAACGACAACTGCCGCAAATTCAAACAGAATCAAATAATTTTTTGCATACAGCCCTGATTTGTAGAGTACTCGCGACCTATTGTTTTTGGTGAAGATCGGTTGAGGGGAAGGGGTAGTTTACCTGCAACGGTTTTTTTTATCAAGGGAAATTTTTTTTTTTTGGCAAACGATAACAGCCGCAAATTCAAACAGAATCAAATAATGTTTCGCATACAGCCCTGATTTGTAGAGTACTCAAGACCTATTGTTTTTGGTGAATATCGGTTAAGGGGAAGGGGTAGTTTACCTGCAACGTTTTTTTATCAAGCGTATTTTCTATGGCAAACGATAACAGCCGCAAATTCAAACAGAATGAAATAATTTTTTGCATACGTCCCTGAATTGTAGAGGTCTCAATGACTTTCGATTTTGGTGAAGATCGGTTAAGGGGAAGGGGTAGTTTACCTGCAACCTTTTACGTTTTAACAAGAGTAAAGTACTTGAAAATTTATTTAAACTTTTTGAAACAATGGTAATTGTTAAAAATAAAATAATTTTGTTGCCAGGCAATAAAATTATAATTTTTTCATTTTAATGTAATATAATATTTTTCATTTAATACAGCAATAAAAAGGCAGGTAAGACACAGCCTGGTTGTTTGGCTGAAAATGATTTTAAATATAAATCTTAGAATATGGAAGTCATGTATGGTTCTCCATACCGATATTTTACTTCCATATTTCCTTAAGGAATGGAAGTATGGTGATGGCAAAAAAAATCGTGTTCGAGATTATTGCAGATTCTGATTCTACTACACTCAAAACATGAAAAAAAGTCGTTTTCCGAAAAGTGTGTGTGTGTGTGTGTGTGTGTGTGTGTGTGTGTGTGTGTGTGTGTGTGTGTGTGTGTGTGTGTGTGTGTGTGTGTGTGTGTGTCTGTGTGTCTGTGTGTCTGTGTGTCTGTAGATTTTTTTTCTATGGCAAACGATAACTGCCGCAAATTCAAACAGAATCAAATAATTTTTTGCATACAGCCCTGATTTGTAGAGGACTCGCGACCTATTGTTTTTGGTGAAGATCGGTTGATGGAAAGGGGTAGTTTACCTGCAACGGTTTTTTTTTATCAAGGGAAATTTTTTTTTTGGCAAACGATAACAGCCGCAAATTCAAACAGAATCAAATAATGTTTCGTATACAGCCCTGAATTGTAGAGTTCTCAAGACCTTTTGTTTTTGGTGAAGATCGGTTAAGGGAAAGGGGTAGTTTACTTGTAACGTTTTATGTTTTAACAAGGGTATTTCCTATGGCAAACGATAACAGCCGCAAATTCAAACAGAATCAAAAGATTATTTGCATACAGCCCTAAATTGTAGAGTTCTCAAGACCTATTGTTTTTGGTGAAGATCGGTTAAGGGAAAGGGGTAGTTTACCTACAACGTTTTTTTAACAAGGGTATTTTCTATGGCAAACGATAACAGCCGCAAATTCAAACAGAATCAAATAATTTTCTGCATACAGCCCTAATTTGTAGAGTACTCAAGATCTATTGTTTTTGGTAAAGATCGGTTGAGGGGAAGGGGTAGTTTACCTGCAACGTTTTTTATCAAGCGTATTTTCTATGGCAAACGATAACTGCCGCAAATTCAAACAGAATCAAATAATTTTTTGCATGCAGCCCTGATTTGTAGAGTACTCACGATCTATTGTTTTTGGTGAAGATCGGTTAAGGGGAAGGGGTAGTTTACCTGCAACGGTTTTTTTTATCAAGGGGAATTTTTTTTTTGGCAAACGATAACAGCCGCAAATTCAAACAGACTTAAATAATGTTTCGTATACAGCCCTGAATTGTAGAGTTTTCACGACCTATTGTTTTTGGTGAAGATCGGTTAAGGGAAAGGGGTAGTTTACCTGTAACGTTTTATGTTTTAACAAGGGTATTTCCTATGGCAAACGATAACAGCCGCAAATTCAAACAGAATCAAACGATTATTTGCATACTGCCCTAAATTGTAGAGTTCTCAAGACCTATTGTTTTTGGTGAAGATCGGTTGAGGAAAAGGGGTAGTTTACTTGCAACGTTTTTTTAACAAGGGTATTTTCTATGGCAAACGATAACAGCCGCAAATTCAAATAGAATCAAATTATGTTTTGCATGCAGCCCTGATTTGTAGAGTACTCAAGACCTGTTGTTTTTGGTGAAGATCGGTTAAGGGGAAGGGGTAGTTTACCTGCACCGTTTTTTTATCAAGCGTATTTTCTATGGCAAACGATAACAGCCACAAATTCAAACAAAATCAAATAATTTTTTGCATACATCCCTGAATTGTAGAGGTCTCAAGGACTTTCGATTTTGGTGAAGATCGGTTAAGGGGAAGGGGTAGTTTACCTGCAACCTTTTACGTTTTAACAAGAGTAAAGTACTTGCAAATTTATTTAAACTTTTTGAAACAATGGTAATTGTTAAAAATAAAATAATTTTGTTGCCAGGCAATAAAATTAAAATTTTTTAATTTTAATGTAATATAATATTTTTCATTTAATACGGCAATAAAAAGGCAGGTAAGACCCAAACACACAATTCACGTTATTTCTGGCCTCACTCATGTTTATTTTCTTACGTTTGCACGCTTTTTAAACATAACGCGTGCAAGCCGAAAAAATGGACATCATTTTGCTTACTGGCGAAGCTAGTAGTTAATGAATGGGTAGGCAAAAATCTTATCTTAAATTTTTTTTAAGGAATCACTAAAAGGACGGTGGGTCAAATCGGACGCTGAGGTAGAGTTGCTGTAACCGAATGGTTCCACAAACAGCCGTAAGAATTTTACTAGCAGGGAATCTACAGGTTAGCGCAACAGTGGAACTCATGTCTTAATGTTATTGGAGACTTCTTTTAAAATCGTTGAATAAAAAATGCTTTACAGCTCTATACGTGTGTCTATTGAACAATCCTTGTATTAGTCATACACAATAATACAACTGATTGAACTTCAAATTTTTAAACTTGGTTAGTTTCTATATATATGTTTAATGTTACAAATAATTCAAATAACAATCTTGATCATCTGTTAGTTCAGCGGAATAACAGTGACACTTTTAATAACCGCATAAAATAAACACTTAGAAACAACACAGGCGCTTTAACTTAACTGTTTGGACCACAGAAGTGAGGCATGCCTCAACGCTCTATGTGTACAGCGCGGGACAATCCCCCCTCCCTACACTTCCCTATCACACCACTACATTGCTTACATACGATGTATACAAAAAACGCTGAGGCAAGTTCAGGTTGCCTCATTCGCTTTAAACGAACTATGCCGAATCTCACCTGTCACCATCTAGCGGTCGCTCAATAAAGCACGTTTCGGTTTAATAAATTTGACAGTCACAGTAACAATGTATAATCTTTACGTTATGTAGTTCATACGTATTTATAATTTTTATTCTACAGAATTTGTTAGGGTAGGCATTGCCTCAATTGCCTCCATGTAACTTCGCCACTGATATATATGTGTACAACGTTATCGGCAACAAAGAAGTAGTTTTTGTTAAAATTCCTTCCCGGGATATTTGGCCGTAGTCCAATGTTTTCTACAAAACCAGACATTTCGGCAATGCCATCGACTTCCATCATCAGTGAAAATCGAGTGCGATAACGTGAGGTGGTATACGTTAGTGACCACAGTACTGTGGTTAAGGCTGAAGCAGTAAGTAGAAAGAAGTAGTTTCTATGGTAATATTTCATTTCGAAAATGATTTTAAATATAAATCTTAGAATATGGAAGTCATGTATGGTTCTCCATACCGATATTTTCTTCCATGTTCCTTAAGGAAATGGAAGTATGGTGATGGCAAAAAAAATCGTGTTCGAGATTATGGCAGAATATGATTGTACTACACTCAAAACATGAAAAAAAGTCATTTTTCGGAAAGTGTCTGTGTGTGTGTCTGTGTGTCTGTGTGTCTGTCTGTCTGTGTGTCTGTAGATTTTTTTTTTATGGCAAACGATAACAGCCGCAAATTCAAACAGAATCAAATAATTTTTTGCATACAGTCCTGATTTGTAGAGTACTCGCGTCCTATTGTTTTTAGTGAAGATCGGTTGAGGGAAAGGGGTAGTTTACCTTCAACGGTTTTTTTTTATCAAGGGTAATTTTGTTTGTTTGGCAAACGATAACAGCCGCAAATTCAAACAGAATCAAATAATGTTTCGCATACTGCCCTGAATTGTAGAGTTCTCAAGATCTGTTGATTTTCGTAAAGATCGGTTAAGGGAAAGGGGTAGTTTACCTGCAACGTTTTATGTTTTAACAAGGATATTTTCTATGGCAAACGATAACAGCCGCAAATTCAAACATAATCAAATAATGTTTTGCATACTGCCCTGAATTGTAGAGTTCTCAAGACCTTTTGTTTTTGGTGAAGATCGGTTAAGGGAAAGGGGTAGTTTACCAGCTACATTTTATGTTTCAAAGGGTATTTTGTATGGCAAACGATAACAGCCGCAAATTCAAAAAAAATCATATAATATTTTGCATACAGCCCTGAATTGTAGAGTTCTCAAGACCTGTCGTTTTTGGTAAAGATCGGTTAAGGGAAAGAGGTATGTTAACCTGCAACGGTTTTTTATCAAGGGTAATTTTTTTCTATGGTAAACGATAACAGCCGTAAATTGAAACAGAATCAAATGATGTTTTGCATACAGCCCTGTATTGTAGAGTTCTCAATCCCTATTGGTGTTGGTGAAGATCGGTTAAGGGGAAGGGGTAGTTTACCTGCAACGGTTTATGTTTTAAAAGGGTATTTTCTATGGCAAACGATAAGAGCCGCAAATTCAAACAGAATCAAATACGTTTTTGCATACAGTCCTGTTTTGTTGAGTACTAACGACCTATTGTTTTTTGGTGAAGATCGGTTAAGGGAAAGGGGTAGTTTACCTGCAACGTTTTATGTTTTAACAAGGATATTTTCTATGGCAAACGATAACAGCCGCAAATTCAAACAGAATCATATAATATTTTGCGTACTGCCCTGAATTGTAGAGTTCTCAAGACCTTTTGTTTTTGGTGAAGATCGGTTAAGGGAAAGGGGTAGTTTACCAGCTACATTTTATGTTTCAAAGGGTATTTTATATGGCAAACGATAAAAGCCGCAAATTCAAACAGAATCAAATAGGTTTTTGCATACAGCCCTGCTTTCTTGAGTACTAAAGACCTATTGTTTTTGGTGAAGATCGTTTAAGGGAAAGGGGTAGTTTACCGGCCACGTTTTTTGTTTTATCAAGGGTATTTTGTATGGCAAACGATAACAGCCGCAAATTCAAAAAAAATCATATAATATTTTGCATACAGCCCTGAATTGTAGAGTTCTCAAGACCTGTCGTTTTTGGTAAAGATCGGTTAAGGGAAAGAGGTATGTTAACCTGCAACGGTTTTTTATCAAGGGTAATTTTTTTATATGGTAAACGATAACAGCCGCAAATTGAAACAGAATCAAATGATGTTTTGCATACAGCCCTGTATTGTAGAGTTCTCAATCCCTATTGGTGTTGGTGAAGATCGGTTAAGGGGAAGGGGTAGTTTACCTGCAACGGTTTATGTTTTAAAAGGGTATTTTCTATGGCAAACGATAAGAGCCGCAAATTCAAACAGAATCAAATACGTTTTTGCATACAGTCCTGTTTTGTTGAGTACTAACGACCTATTGTTTTTTGGTGAAGATCGGTTAAGGGAAAGGGGTAGTTTACCTGACACATTTTTTGTTTTATCAAGGGTATTTTATATGGCAAACGATAACAGCCGCAAATTCAAACAGAATCATATAATATTTTGCATACAGCCCTGAAATGTAGAGTTCTCAAGACAAGTTTGTTTTGGTGAAGATCAGTTAAGGGAATAGGGTTGTTTACAAGCAACATTTTATGTTTTATCAAGGGTAATTTTTTTTTGACGAACGATAACTGCCGTACATTAAAACAGAATCAACTACTCTTCTGCATACCTTTTTGAATTATACAGAACTCAAGGTCTGTTGATTTTGTTGAAAATCAGTTAAGGGAAAGGGGTAGTTTACCTGCAACGTTGTATGTTTTCACAACGGTATTTTTTCTATGACGTACGATAACTGCCGTACATTAAAACAGAATATACTAATGTTTTGCATACAGCCCTAAATTGTAGAGTTCTCAAGACCTATTGTTTTTGGTGAGGATCGGTTAATGGAATAGGGTAGTTTACCAGGAACGTTTTATGTTTTATCAAGGGTGTTTTCTACGGCAAACGATAACAGCCGCAAATTCAAACAGAATCAAATAATTATTTGCATAAAGGCCTGAATTGTAGCGTACCCAAGACCTGTCGTTTTTGGTGAAGATCGGTTAAGGGAAAGGGGTACTTTACCGGCAACGGTTTTTTATCAAGGGTAATTTTTTCCTATAGTAAACGATAACAGCCGCAAATTCAAACAGAATCAAATGATGTTTTGCATACAGCCCCTGTATTGTAGAGTTCTCAATACCTATTCGTGTTCATGAAGATCGGTTAAGGGAAGGGGTAGTTTACCAGCAACATTTTATGTTTTAACAAGGGTAATTTTTTATATGACGAACGATAACTGCCGAAAATTCAATGAGAATCAAATAATTTTTTTCACCCTTTCCTGAGTTGCAGAGAGCTTAAGGTCTGTTGATTTTGGTGAAGATCGGTAAAGGGAAAGGGGTAGTTTACCTGCAACATTTTATGTTTAACAAGAGAAATGTTTCCATGACGAACGATAACTGCTGCACATTCAAACAGAATCAAATATTGTTTTGCATGCTTCCCTGAATTGTAGAGGACGGAAGGTCTGTTGATTTTGGAGAAGATCGGTTAAGAGAAAGGGGTAGTTTACCTGAAACATTTTATGATTTAACAAGAGTAAAGTACTTAATTTTTATAAATAAAGTATCCTGATAAGAAGCTCATAGTAATCCACTGTAGAAACGTAGATGAAATATCTATAAATGAAGAAGTTAGGTGAACGGGGTGGGGGTAATTTTCTATTATTAAAAATTATAGTTGTAGGTGGAGGGTAGAATTTTTTGTATGTGTACTACGTTATCGGCAACAAAGAAGTAGTTTTTTGTTAAAATTGCTTCCCGGGCTCTTTAGCCGTAGTCCAATGTTTTCTGTAAAACCAGACTTTTCGGCAGTGCCATCGACTGCCATCATCGGCGAAAATCGAGTGCGAAAACATGAGGTGGTATACGTTAGTGACCATAGTACTGTGGTTAATGCTGAAGCAATAAGTAGAAAGACGTAATTTCTATGGAAATATTTCATTTCGAATATGATTTTAAATATAAATCTTAGAAAATGGAAGTCATGTATGGTTCTCCATACCGATATTTTCTAGTACTACCCAATGAATAAATGCAGAGATGCGGTACCATTCCACCTTGCCACGAAGCAAAAACACAACTACGCTCTTGGGAATGAACTCCTCAAGCTCCATTTCCAGTACTAACCTCTCTCTTGTGAATCTGTAGCACTTGAAAAAAGTGTGAAAGGCATCTTCATGGGTAGAGTCACCGTATTGGCATGCTAGGATTTGAAGCTTTCACATTATGTGGAGGTAGGCATTAAAATTGCCGTGGCCACTGAGGAACTTTGTCAAATAGTAGTTAACCTCACCGTGTTGGCAGTCAATCCATTCCTTCAAGTTCAATATGGGCCTTGCGGTCCATCATCCTCTATCCTCTCTATTCCATCGATCTTGCGAGTGTCCAAAAGGGAGTTCCCTGAATTCATGCTTTGCCGCATCCCTTCCAGTTACTTCTCTTCTTTCGAAGAAATGCTGCCGCTCTAGAGCCAACAGTCTATGGGAATCACTCCCGCTATCACCAGGCCTGCTGGGTCTGGTACTGTCCGGTAGGAGGATGATACTCTGAGGGCTTCTCTTCTCTGCACCGATGCCATAGGTTTCCTGTATTTCTTCATCTTTAATTTACCGGCCCAGATTTCGCAACCATACAGAAGGACGGATTCTGTGACCATCATCAACAATCGCCTCTTGCTTACAGTGGGACCTCGTACATTGGTCATAAGTCTGCTGAGCTTTGTACAGCAGAAAAATACTACTAATAATAACAATAATAATAATAATCATCAGTATCGGTAATGATAACTAAGGTAGAATAATGATAATCAGTGTTAAGCCGTGTGAAGGAAACAATAGAATATGGTTTTGCCAATTGAAAAATGTAAATGTATGGAATATGTCTAAGTTGGAAATGTAGACATATTCAAGCAATGTAGACAAATTGCAAAGTTGTAGACATATTCTGACATTCTATAAAAGTATTGAACATAAAAGAGTATGATAAAATACGATTAATTGTGTGTTTACATCGTATAACAACAATAGTATTATTAGCTTTAAACAAGTGTTTAGACTCACGATGACATTAAATTTTATTAAAGTAGGCCTAAGTGTACTTCAGATTCGAACATAACATGGTGGAATTAGTATAATATAAATGGTTGAAAGGAAGAAAGTTGTTAGCTATAGCTATGCATTACGTGACGATACGTATTTATCCCATGAAAATGTTCTGTATTTCGGTAGAATGTGCAACTGTTAAGTTACACGTATTTCGTTGAAACATATAAAAAAACTGAGGTAGCAAAGCAGTAGACTATACTTCTGAAGTCCAGGAAAACACACACGTGAAATTTAAGCATAAGACAAAAAAGTGTGTAGGAAATTACGCGTTTTTTTCGTTGCACGTAATAAAAACGAAACAGTAAATTATCCGAAAATTATTTTCACGGGATCAAAGGTTTTCTTCGGAAGCGAACATGTGTAGTGGTGGTGGTGGTGGTTTGTTGTGTCTGTCGTATTGTAAATCATCGTCCCCACTGAGATTGTATTTTGACGCCGATGACATCGCGACTTATTAATAGACATGATGTAAAGAGGAAGATTTTGTTTTGGAACTGAGCCACCACATAGCAACTACCACTACTACTACTTCTACTATTACTGATTCCGAGAACGGGCGCTGAATACCATTGGCGTTGACACCTGTACCTGGCGGGGGCACAGGAGTCCAAAATAGTATCCGACGTCCTGTCTGGCGGTGGACAGTCGCTTCTCAGAAGTCCTACGCTTACAAGTGTAATAGGATTTTTAAATCTGGTTTATTTTTATACGTTTCTCGACAATACAATAACCACCCTAGAAGAAGTCTTATCTATTTTTGATAAAGAAAGTCGAGCGCGCTGCTAATTTTTCTGTGTCTGTGTGACTCTGTAATGTTCACTATATCTGTACTAAATTGATTTCTACTCAAGCGACCTTGTGACGATTTAATTGATAATAAAATATTTAATAATAAAAAAAAAATTAAAAAGCAATTAAGTATTTTTAAATCGCACTATTAAACCTAATGCCCCTGTACTAACTCAGAATAGGAGTTACTATGCAGCCGTCAGACAGTGCACACCTACGAGCGAGAGCTCTTCTGAAATGTGTCTTAAATTTAAATGTAACTGTTAGCTTCCACTACAAAACGTGGGGAGCAAGTTTTAATATATATAAAATGTAGAAAGGTTTTGTTAAGAAATGTAATAAGTTAAGAAAAATTAACAACACGTAAGCAAGATGACGTCTCTACTCAAGATGTAAACTCCAGTACAACTCTACATGTGAATATGTGACCTGCATAAACTGCACATATGGACGTCTACGACCCCTACGACGCTGACCAGGAGCTACGTGGATCTACCCCAACTTTAACCAGCTTTACTTCAATCTCCTCAGTGAACCAGCTATAAAATATTCGCCGAAGACACGACCCAGATGACGACGCCGACTACCAGAATTCCCAAGTGTGACACCCCAGGACGAGGACAGCACAACTTATTGTAAAGGTGACTCGATAGCTTGACTATCGAGAGTTAATTACATTTGAGACATAACTTATAGATGAAAGAGACTTTTCAAAGACTATAATTTTCTTTAAACAATAAATGAAACCAAATAGATGTATACTGTAATATTGAAAATCATACGTTGTAACGTTAATATGTTAATGTTAATTTTTTTTATTTATTTTTCGTTGTTTAAGACCTGAAGATGTCAGTAAGGTTGTTTAAGACCTGAAGATGTCAGTAAGGTTGTTTAAGACCTGAAGATGTCAGTAATGACGAAAAGCTTAGTCGAAAAATAAAAAATTATAGCAGTTAGCAAATTCATAAAAGAAATAATAAATGAAACCAAATAGATGTATACTGTAATATTGAAAATCATACGTTGTAACGTTAATATGTAAATGTTAATTATAATCCCTTTAGTAAATAATACCATTCTTCAAATGGTAAATGTAATCTTGCAAGCTCCTAGATGAGCATAGTAATACTCAGACGTCTTTACAATATTTAAAGTAAACTCGGATCCGAGGTAAAAGTACATGATCAATACGATCCCTAGTTTTCCAGAAAACAGTTTTGAATATTTTAATATAAATAATTATGTTATGGGATCCTTTCATATCATTTGTTAATAAAGAGAAGTCATCTTATTACACATTGAAGTGAGTGCATAAATCAGTGAAATACCTTCCCTTGTGTCCTAATAATTAGCTTAATTATTATTTGTTAATTGTGTTGAGTTTAATTTCAGTTCGTTACAACGTAGGCAGCCCGTATAATTGGCTAGCGTCAATTATGATGGGTTCCCTGGATTTGTAACGTGGGCAAAACGTTACAAAAATGCGCCACTCTGCTTTGAGTTAAAAAAGGTTGTAAGCATCGTGACGCTAACAAAGATACGTCACTCTGATAATTAAAATAATTGTTACGTATTAAAATAGATAACTCTCTGCACTCTTTATCTGATCTATGCACTCAGTTACTGTATTTCATGTGACATTAATTTATTTTAAGATACGTAATTTAATACAATGATAGTCTGTATAACTTGAAATATCATTGTATGACGCCAAATGCAAGTACGCACATGAATTTTAGTGCTTGTTAATCTGTTCAGTCTTTAACAGGTTTATTTTGTGACAATTCAAGACCTGTAGTTTCATGAATATGCCTGCATAGAATGTAAGTGTATTTCTGTCGTCACGGTAAAAACCAAAACATAAACTCCTGCGTAAAGTAGACCCGGTTAATTACGTGTAAAGAAATTCGTAACTGAATTTTGTTACCAGAAATTAAAAATAATAAAAAAAAATTTAATGGTGGAAAGCAAGAGAATTAATTACTAAACTCAGACTGTTATAACCGTAATACACCTGTAACTTGTAAAGCGTGTTTTGTTGAATTAGATTCACCCCTTACTCCGACTGGCCTGTCCAGTTAAAACCGGTCGAGAAAGATAGGCTGAGGCATTATGTAGAGAACAATATGTGTGCATAATCCTCGCGTTCCCACGCATACAACTACCTTGTCTTTGTTTACTAAATAAACGAGGGTGATCTACATTCCAGCGTAACAGCTGATCGTTGATTTAACATTGAAGTATGTGTGTGGAATTTCTGTCTCTCCCTTAGAAGAGAAATTATTCTCTTGAGAACTATGCAAATGATTTACCCAAGAAAGAACTTGTCTATGTAGTAAGTGTATAGTGTAGTAAAATCAATTTTAAGTACGTTTTAATGTGTTAGAAATAAGATAAAAAAAATGGCCCAATTTAATCCGGATTTACTATTAAAGGACGAGCTGTCTTATGAAGCTCTTTTGCGTGGTCTACCCCATGCGAATGTAACAGTCGCGGAATTGCGTAAGTCAATACGCGAAAGTGGATCTGATACACCCGCGCAATTAAGCAACCTAAGCGGACTCGATTATGAGAGCGAGAGAGAAATTTGTAATGCCAAGTATAGCGAGCTAACCTTATTGTCTCAAACCCTCCAAGACGAGAAATCTCCGGCGATAATATTGCGGACTACTCAAAGAATAGAGCATTTAACCCGGCGAATGAAAAATTTATTGATCTGGCCTAATCTTACGGAAATACCTCCTGAAGTCCAAAATTTTGCTGACGAAGCTTTACGTCGATTACCCACTATTATCAATGAGTTAAGAAGAAAATCCGACTCGTTCCGAATGGATGAAATTGAGAAGTCCTTGAAGAAACTACACATCTCCCCAGTTCAATCCCCTACTACAGATCTACCTCCACCCAACACTGATCGCGACTCACCCGCTGTATCGCAAATACAAGCTACTCACGAGCAATACCCTGATAGAGATTTAAATGCCCCGACTATATTTGAAGCCCCTCCTCCCAATCGTTTCCAGATTCGCCCCGAAACGCACGAATTGACCACCCCGAATGCATCATATCGTCCTCCTAAAGCGATGCCAAACTTGAACTATAACGCAGACCTATATGGAAAAATCAGTCATCCTGTGGAGAAACTTTTAACTGAAATCGCTTATACTGATGGATTAAATGTCACCAAACTACTAAATTTCATCAAATATCTCCTGCAGATAAAAGATCTACAGCAGCTGAATGACTGGCAAATTTTGCAAGTTCTCCTACCGAAATGTAAACCCCCGTTAAAGAATCGTGTGATAGAAGCATTAAGCTCTACCCTTCCAGTAGAAGAACTGCATACCTCAATAATAAAGTACTTTATTCCCACCGGAATTTATGAAGAACTTAAAAGAAAGACCGTACTACGAGTACAAGGAAATCACGAGAGATTAGACCATTACATCTCAGACATCAGGGAGTCATCTCGACTACTACGAGTAGATTGAAATGAGACACAGATGGTTGACACCATTTTAGTAGGATTGTCACCAGAGGAAAGGTCTCGTTTAGCTTTGATAAATCGACCTAACACCTTTGCGGATCTAGAACAATGCAGTATCCATTCTTCGAATGTATGGTACTCAGATCAGAATAGACATACGATGAAATCAGCAGAAGCAAATAGAAATGAATTGCGAGCCCTAGTGCCCGATGTAACAACCCTGCATGAAAGGCGAGTATTCAATAGACCTCACAATGAGCGCAGCCCTGGTAAGTCAAATGTAACACCATCTAAAACGGAAACTAGGTACCCTCCTCGCAATAAGCACATCTGTTATAATTGCGGCAAATATGGACACATAAGTAAAAACTGTAACAGCAAGCAATTCGAACGTAAACACCCTGATCCAAAAAACATGTAAGGCAGGGAGACCCGAAATCCTGTGTCTTCCGCAGCAACTTGAAATCCGGTGAACCTAAAGAAATGTATAAAAAAAAAAAAAAGGTGGGAAGGAAAAGAAGCTCTAAAGAAATAGATCCCTACGTAAGAAAGTTTGTTGAAAAATGTAACGCGATAAATAAATGTAACTGGACTAAAAGTCTATTACCCTTAATACAAGTTGACCTAGGTGTTACCTCCACAATCGCCTTAATTGATTCGGGATCTACCAGAACCTGAATCAGTCAAGAGTTAGCAGATAAATTATTGAAACACCACCTAGTAAAACGGAGTCAAGCGGTGAATATAAAATGTGCTACCGCCAATAAACGAAATATAATAATAAAACTGAGCATTACCATTAAAGTTAAAATCAAGAACATAACCTGGGTTTTTACTATGTTAGTATGTAATGAATTAGGACCCGACTTAATATTGGGAGCAGACTTTATCAGCAAAACGGGAATGATTCTTGACATCTATGAGCAGAAATATTATTTTCGATTCGACCGTACACGGAAGTATAATTTTGATTGTAATAATGACAAACAAGAAAGAACTAGATCATTTACTGCACATGTAGTACACCAAGAGTCTGAATTATCACATCTAGAAAGTAGAGATAGAATGAGAATGCAGAAATTAATAAAAGAATTTTCCTCAGTTCTTACACCGAAGCTAGGACTTACGAAACTAATAGAATATAAGATCAATCTGAGCGATCAGAAAGTAATACGCCTACCCCCATACAAGTTGTCGCCTCCCAAGATGGAAGTGATGAGAAACCACATCAACAAGTTGTTAGAACAAGGAGTCATTGAACCCTCTACGTCTCCATATTCATCACCCTCCTTCTTAGTACCAAAAGGTCACGATAAACACAGACTAGTTGTGGACTACCGGCAATTAAACAAACGAATAGAATTTGAATCTATCCCTCTTCCAGACATCCATAGTGCTTTTCATTACTTCACGAAAGCGAAAGTCTTTACGGTAATGGACCTGAATTAAGCTTTTCACCAAATACCCCTGTCGGAAGAATCAAAACGTCTAACCGCGTTTGCCGTTCCTTTTAACCTGTACCAATTTACTAGAGTACCCTTTGGAATATCTCAAGGAAGTTCCGTATGTAGTAGATTATTAGAAAGGATATTTCATGATATTAAATTTAAATATGTGTATCACTACTTGGACGACATCGTTATCTATAGCGAATCAATGGAACAACATCTTAAACACCTACGTGAAGTGTTATCTCGGTTACAAAAAGCAGGATTAACAGTTAACCCCAAAAAAGTAAATTTTTCCGTCCCACAATTTTCATTCTTAGGTCACATCGTGAAAGCGAATGGAAAAGTAAGTATTGACCCCGAACGAACCCGCGCCATCAGAGAATTTTTACCCCAGCGAGATGCAGAAGGTATAGCCCGATTTTCGGGAATGGTAAATTATTTCCACAAGTATATTCCGCATCTTGCCGAAATAGCAGCACCGCTGAATTCCTTAAGAAAGAAGGGAGCGAAGTTTGAATGGAGCGCACAACACCAAAATGCATTGAACAACTCAAAGAAAGCATCATATCTCCCCCAGTTTTGCAACTAGCCGATTTCACGAAACCTTTCGTAGTGCAGACCGACAGTTCTAGTGTAGCGTTAGGTGCAGTCATCTATCAAGAGATAGAAAACAGTAGACTACCTATTAGTTATGCATCGCGAACCTTGAGCGACCAAGAAAGAAAATATTCCGCATATGAATTGGAATGTTTAGCCATTGTTTTTGCATTTGAGAAGTTTAAACCCTTTCTAGAACATAAAGAATTCCTTTTGGAAACTGATAATCAAGCATTATCTTGGTTACTGAATCACCATAAACAGTTAGGACGTATTGGAAGTTGGGTATTGAGGTTAAACTGCTACAAATTCAAAGTGCAGCATATTAAAGGTACACAAAACGTAGTCGCTGATACCCTGTCCCGTATGTTCCAGTCGCCCACAAATACTCCCGGAAACAAGGAGAATCCGGAAACAGCCCTTGCTAACGCCGTAATTACTGAATTCCCCCTTGCCTTTACACACATTGCCCTATATCAACAGCAAGACCCTCTTCTGAAACCGATTATAGAACAACTTGCGCAAGGTATTAAATCCGAGAAATACGTATTAAGTAAAAGTGTACTATGCCACAAAATAAGAAATGGAAAGGAATTAAGAATAATCGCCCCTGATATGATTAAGCCCATGCTGATGGAGTACTTCCATTCATCTACCATTGGAGCCCATATGGGAATCAATAAAACTATACATCGTGTTCGAAAGGAATATCATTGGAACAATATGAACAGCGAAATAGCTAGTTTCGTAAAAAAATATAATTTATGTGCTCTCAGTAAACCGGCAAGAAATAATCAGGTAAGCCAATTAATTTCAGAAATCCCTAAGACCCCTTTCTCTAAACTTTATTTAGACTTTTCAGGTCCTTACCCACGATCGAAATCAGGTAATACTATGTTACTCATCTGTGTAGATTCGTTCACAAAATTTGTTTGGATGTATCCCATGCGGCGAGCATTAGCGTCGACGACTGTGAAAATATTACAGGAAAGATTATTTAAAGATTACGGTACACCTGTACGTATAGTGTCAGATAACGTACCACAGTTTAAAGCGAAAGAATTTAAGAATATGTGTTTCAAGTTAGGAATAGACCATATTACCACTACGGAGTATCGACCGCAAGGCAATATTGCTGAAAGGTATCTACGAAACCTCAAATCTGCTTTAATCGCCTACCATGCGAACGATCATACGTCTTGGGACCAAAACCTATCCTGGATACAATACGCCTTTAATTCAGCTTATCACGAAGGACACAAGTCGACCCCGTTTGAGTTACTGTATAAATACAAACCAAACCACCCCTTGTCCACTAAATGGAAAATACACGACCTGCTACCTCCGCAAATAAAGGATAAGCAGATTAAGCAAATATGGAATAAAGCTCGCGCTAATTTAAGAGCGAACTTAGAGAAATCCAGAAAATACCACGAGAGAAATATTCATAACAATGCAGCTAGGTACCAAGTCGGTGACTTAGTAATGTACAAGACTCACCCGACTAGTAGTGCAATTGATAAGACCACCTCTAAACTATCATACCGATGGTGTGGTCCTTACCAAATCCAGAAGTACTTAACTCCAGTTACAGTAGCCCTGTACGAACCTGCGACTCGAGAATATGTGCGGAGAACACATATTTCGCAGATAAAATTATAAGAAGAAAAGAGGAAATAGCATAACCAAAAATAGAAAAGGTAATACTAGGTAGTGAAGTTATCTTATACCTCAGTAACCGTGCTAAGTGTTAATCGTAGAATTTGGAAATGAGGCCTGATCAACCTGAGATCCAGTTCAGCGAAAGATAAGCAAATGAGTACTCAATGACCACTAAACTGAGCTCTAAATAACAAAATATTTAGAAAATTACTCTATGAAAAGAGTAACTATAACCCAAAGAAAAAACCGGTAGTAGATTTAAGTAGTAGACATAAGATAGAGTTTTGTGTTTTAAAATGTAGATATTAAGTGTGAATTTTATGTAATAAAAAAAGGTAGTTTATAAGAAAATATATACGTATATTGTATGGTAGAGAAGAAATAAATGCGTATAACCCTTGTCAATAACAATGTGAGAGAAATTCCATACATTGACCCCACGCATACTCCAAGTCCCCAATTTTGCATTCTGCTCACTAAAATTCTTAATGTGGATTTTAAGTGGCGGAGTATGTGACGATTTAATTGATAATAAAATATTTAATAATAACAAAAAATTAAAAAGCAATTAAGTATTTTTAAATCGCACTATTAAACCTAATGCCCCTGTACTAACTCAGAATAAGTATGAGATGTAAATGGAAAAATCTAACTAAACAATTAATAAAAAAATCGAATTGTAAAAAGCTATTAATATCACAGTTAACCCTTTTGTAAGTCATCATGCGTTGACCTGTTTAATTCCGGACTCAACGTGCTTAGCGAACCGTCTGTAACTTAGAAATGTATAAAATCGTAATGTTTGTAATTAATAATTTGAAGGCACGAGTAGTAGTTAAAATAATTCCCGTAAATTAAATAAGTATAATTAATTTGTTTCTTCTTGTTATAATAATTTCAATTTAAATAAAAATAGGAACTATATTATCGCGGAGTACTCGCTCCGCTTCGTTGTAATGTGCCAGTCGAATCGAGTTAGGAGTTACTATGCAGCCGTCAGACAGTGCACACCTACGAGCGAGAGCTCTTCTGAAATGTGTTGCTTAAATTTAAATGTAACTGTTAGCTTCCACTACAAAACGTGGGGAGCAAGTTTTAATATATATAAAATGTAGAAAGGTTTTGTTAAGAAATGTAATAAGTTAAGAAAAATTAACAACACGTAAGCAAGATGACGTCTCTACTCAAGATGTAAACTCCAGTACAACTCTACATGTAAATATGTGACCTGCATAAACTGCACATATGGACGTCTACGACCCCTACGACGCTGACCAGGACCTACGTGGATCTACCCCAACTTTAACCAGCTTTACTTCAATCTCCTTAGTGAACCAGCTATAAAATATTCGCCGAAGACACGACCCAGATGACGACGCCGACTACCAGAATTCCCAAGTGTGACACCCCAGGACGAGGACAGCACAACTTATTGTAAAGGTGACTCGATAGCTTGCCTATCGAAAGTTAATTACATTTGAGACATAACTTATAGATGAAAGAGACTTTTCAAAGACTATAATTTTCTTTAAAAATTAAATGAAACCTTCGTATTGTTTAAATTAGCAGCCATCCTTACTATTTCTTTTATGAATTTGCTAACTGCTATAATTTTTTATTTTTATTTTTCGTTGTTTAAGACCTGAAGATGTCAGTAAGGTTGTTTAAGACCTGAAGATGTCAGTAAGGTTGTTTAAGACCTGAAGATGTCAGTAATGACGAAAAGCTTAGTCGAAAAATAAAAAATTATAGCAGTTAGCAAATTCATAAAAGAAATAATAAATGAAACCAAATAGATGTATACTGTAATATTGAAAATCATACGTTGTAACGTTAATATGTAAATGTTAATTATAATCCCTTTAGTAAATAATACCATTCTTCAAATGGTAAATGTAATCTTGCAAGCTCCTAGATGAGCATAGTAATACTCAGACGTCTTTACAATATTTAAAGTAAACTCGGATCCGAGGTAAAAGTACATGATCAATACGATCCCTAGTTTTCCAGAAAACAGTTTTGAATATTTTAATATAAATAATTATGTTATGGGATCCTTTCATATCATTTGTTAATAAAGAGAAGTCATCTTATTACACATTGAAGTGAGTGCATAAATCAGTGAAATACCTTCCCTTGTGTCCTAATAATTAGCTTAATTATTATTTGTTAATTGTGTTGAGTTTAATTTCAGTTCGTTACAACGTAGGCAGCCCGTATAATTGGCTAGCGTCAATTATGATGGGTTCCCTGGATTTGTAACGTGGGCAAAACGTTACAACCTTTAAACAGTGCTCAACACACGACCGTTGCTATTGACTAAGACAGTTAATAAATGGTGACATTTAATGGCCCAAGGGATTTGATGTCTCTGCAAAGATATCGTAGAAGCCCGCCGCTGTGACCGTGAGACCAGCTCGTGGTTATTACACACACACACGAGCGCGCGCGGTATTATCAATTAATAAGTTATTATTAAACACAGTTGTTACCAAGATCCTCTCCCCAAAGATCAGCTCTCTCACCGTGATGAAATATTATAACAGCCTACTATAAATTTTAAGCTAATTACACACACACACAGACCCATACGTAGTAATCATTTTTATAATTTTTTAGTTTTTCCGGATGAAATTTTATAAATTATTTTTTTTCAATTCTGTTCTGTGTTCAAATCGTTCGATACCAATACCAAGTTCTTACGTCTTTAACAATAATTACGTCTTTAATACGTTTTTAATATCCAGTTTACAAGTGCAGTAGTCAAACAAAATTAAGTTAACGGATTGCACAAATACTAAGTATACGTCCAATCCAATCCGTTGGAATTTATCCCTCGATAATCTGAGTTAATCTGAGTAACAGCACATAAAAACAAGTGCCGATGTTACCCTGCAACAGTTGGTACATACTGGCTCAGTAACCCTGCTTTGTCAACTCAATAGTTTAGTTTATCAATAGTGTAGATAAGCGAAGTACAGTGTCACTGTAGAAGGTCAAAAACCTTGTTTATGAATTTCGCTTAACACAGTCTGTTATTTTCCAGGACAAAGAACGCAAAGATTTATGTTATATCCTTTTGAAAACAGACTGGATTCTGTTTATGTAAGAATACCAAATTCAATAGGAACCTTATTAACGCGTAATAATACTTAAGACAAATAATAAAATCTCGCTTTACAACGAATCAATGTGAAGGATGATGTGAATTTCACATTAAAAATAAATCTTACCTACCATCATATTCTCATGAAGTTCAAAAAATCTGATTATAGACAATGTTATTTTCCAGTGGCCGACAACCCACGATTAATTATTTGGCACGATCCTGTGCGTTTAACACTGTTCGGAGTCGGTAGTATCTTGATACGTGTTACTACATAAGAATACCGCTCGTAGGTTTGACATCACCTGGAAGCTACGAGTGACGTCAGATTTTCCTTGTGCAGACCTCGAATCGAAAGCGCGTAGCGTAGCAGGCCAATTCGTTAGTCACCAAATCACGATCTGTGTGCGGTGGATCTTCCAGCATCTTAGTAACAGTAAATTAAGTTACAGATGTAGGAATAATCATTTGTTAATTACACTGTAATTAACAAACGCTGAACTTTTTTCTAAAAGATACGGCTATCCGCTCGCCAGCAGTGCTGTAGAGATGTTGACGAATTAATTAAAAATATATTTTCTAGAAAGCTGTGGTGCACCGTGATTACAATTATAAAATCAAGTGTCACACAAATGAATACAAAAACCTCAATGCACGATCACACGGCGGTTTGATGGCCGGGGATAGTTCTTCTCTCCTACAGATGACAGAGGCTAAACATTGAATACATTATGAAGAAAAACGTGTAAAAGGAAGTATAACGTGATGCCGTGTAATAACATCTTGTATTATTGGTAGGTATGTACTAATCCCCGGCTGAACATAATCCACGCTCCAAGGTCAACTCGCGCTCTACCACGCCTTCTTACCGCGCCTTCGATGTTAGGATTCACGGCTGTTTCGCTACATATCTATTATTATTATTTTTTTACGCCTGTGATACCCTGGCTCTTAACTATAAAACGTATTGGTTAAAAAATAAAGTGCACGTAATTATAGATCGTAAATTTGTAAACGAGTCTTGGCGTATATGAACACTTTCAAAATGTAAAAATGAACATTCTAGACAATAGCGTAGAAACCGTCATTGAAAACCAACTGAAACAATTCAGTCAACAGACAAGTACGAGGCGAAATTAAATTTTGATATTTTACCACCTGTCTGCAATATACAGAGATACTTGTTATTGCAAACCTCTAATATTTAATGCTATTTCAAAAGTGACTGTAGATTTATATCATTTTTATATTACACCGAAATAAATAAGAATTTTATTTGTTCCTAAAAACAAATAGTTTATCATATTTGGTCGGTGCAAACTCATAATAATATCATTTTACTTATTCACTGTAAGTAATGAACTACGTGTATTTTCAGTTTTAAATCGTAACAGTGGCTGGCGGGGAAAACAGTGCGTGAAAATTGGAGAAGTTGTCTTGATCTCGAAGCGCTCATTAAATTTAGTGCGAGACCAGTTGTATGCTAATATACCAGAGTAGTAGTATTGCTACTACCAGAGTATGTACTCTATTGCTAGTATGATAAAGCGGGCCTAGTAGTAAACGCTAGCGTTTATCTGTATGATGTGTCTGGTGCACTTCCAGCTGATGTGACCTATCCAAAACTAAATTACGAAGGTCGTATAATATACAATGGCAGGATAACTGACATATCCATCTGATCATTTATGAGCTGTTTGTACTGTATTTGGTTTTAACATCTGCTACTTCAAGAATAGCCAAATGTTTACGTGCGTTTGTGATTATAGTAATGTACGGTAAAATCTACATAATATTCTGTAAAACTTGTTCTTGGGAATTCGATGAGGGATCGTGGTATCGCTGATAGGAGCGGATAGCTAGATAATGGGAGAAGGTAAATGTAACATAAAACGCGCGCGCGCCCGACGCACGTACGCGGGAACACACGCGCGCATACACAAATGCACACGCTACAAAGATCATAATAATAACTCTTTCGTCTTTAGAATTGCTTTAAATGTTCTAAAAATTATACACACAGAGACATTTACCGTTTGTTAAATGTGATACGTACATCGTAACTGCAAGAAACGTTGTAGTGAGAGTTACCATACTGTGATCTATACAGTAAATTAAATAAATCTTACTAGTGTTGTTCAATTCAAGACATCCGATTAATTTAAAATCAATACTGGAAGTTTACGTGTCAGTGAACAAGAACATATCGAGAAAGAAAATGTCCGTCACATTGTAACGGCAAAAGATGCCACGCGAGTGTTTCGCAATATTTTCTTTATTGAACTACGCAGAAAAATGAGAGAATGAATATCCTTGGGGAACGGACGTACGAGGCTCGTTTAATATGGCTATAATAACTTGTTTTTCTGAAATGATGTAGTGCTGTGTTTTCTACAAAATATCCTTCAGAGAAATTGTTTGTTCCGTTGAACAGTATACACATTTATGTTATCGTTTTAATTTACGATACAGGCTTATAATCTGTGCAAACTTTGCATAAGTAATACTTTAATTTCTCTCTCTCCCCTCTCATTTTTCCCTCGTCAGTCTCTTTCTCATGTTTTCCAACTTCTCCCTCCCTCTCTTCACACGTACGACGTATTTAGCAAAGAGCACAGGTAAAATACATTCCGACCCCCCCCCACACATACAACTATATCTATCAATGAGCTACTCTGTAAGTTGTTATTGCATATTACATCACATGCGAGCGCTTATTTAACAACGTTTAATTACTAAAGAAACTGGCTAACTACACCCAGATACTAGTTTTTACTGGCTTAGTTAATAGGCGAGTGGTATTCCAGCACGCTTCGAGCGGTGAAGCTGTGAGTATATCTCGTAGAAGTAGTGACAATTGGATTCAATGACAACAGACGCAACTGACATTGTGTTGTGAGTGTCAAGATACGCCGAAGTAAGGCTAGGATAATGTAACCACACCTGGATGCTGTAATTGAAGAAAGGCCAGCATCAGTTTTGACGTTGGGCTGTGCTCCAGTTACCTGTTACGCAGTCGTTAGTACGGATTTGTTACTGCATAAAAAATAATTCGCTGGTTTGCCATAGCCTTGATGATGAAATGAAGAAACGTCAAATTAAAAATTACTGTGGACATCTCTGTTTATACTCCCAATTTGTGTAACTCTAATGTTTTTTTCCGGTTTAGAAGAAGCTATATAGTAGTATCCTGTCTTAAAATTTTGACAGACACCACCTTTCCTACCATATCAGTAAAAAGAAATCACACAAAAAATCCTTTCTGTCATCAAGTTTTCCAAAACCAATTTTAACTCGAAAGTACAGTAATAATTGGACGAAGGAGCCTGGAGCAGATAATCTTTTAATTAATATCTGTTAGAACATGCGCAGGAAAACGTAGCGACAATGCTGGAAGCCAAACCGTCAGCACTGCAGCGAGATAGTCGACGTCACAGAAAACTTACACCTTGCCTTATCAAGCTCTACTATATAATCTGTTATCTCCTTTTTTAGATCTTAAACCGTGTCTTTTGTTTATGGGAACAATATGTGTAAACCGATGTTTATGTACAGAATCTGTGTATTTACTGGATAAGCTCTTATTTTAATACGAGGAAAAGAAGATATTTAATTTTGCTCTGCCTGGGTATCTCTGTCTTCCTGTAACAATTCTTAGTAAAAACAGCAAGAAACAACCTATATGGATTGAGACTATTTAATTAATTCTTGGTAGTAATTATTTTCCTTTATATTCAGTGATTTAAATTAAATAATATATTCATCGGTTAGGATATTGTTCGCTTTGACTTAACTCCATGTCTCAGTTGGGAGGTGGCCATTCATCGAACGCGTGCTGTTTGATGTGGTTAGGTCTCGACTCATTGGCTTCCATTGTAAATAATGTTTGATAAAAATAAACATTGAAATAGTAAACGAGAGAAGACATACTGTCATTAAAAATGTTATCCACGTATTTGATAACTTAAGAAATTTAAGGGTTTATAAGTATAATCAATAAATTATATTTTTTGTTTATGAATTTATGTGTATGTACGTGTATGCGCGCTCGCATACTTGCGTGTGCACTTGTAGGCCTATGTATTTTTACGGTGTAGAGAGTAATGATAGAGTGAGTGTTGGAGAAGATAAGAGAAACGGAGAGAGAGAGAGAGAGATCCAATTGTAACATGTTTTTTGTTGACTTCCTATTTTATGTTTTTCTGATCATCTGATGCAACTATGCTTTGATGACTTGATCTCTTTCCTGTATTTTGTTGTATACTGCCGGCTCTTCAAGTATCGTTAGTGTATAAAGCAGTCTTTTCATTAAATCAGGCGTCCTACCTTATTGTGTAGGGGGAATGTGTGTACTAGCTCACTTGTTTTGCTCTGACTGATCAGAGGACGTTGTGCGTAATTGCAAACAAGATGACGTAAACAATGTTGTGAAAATGTGCATTAATTAAAAAAATATTTGTTGTTGAGTTTACTGAGTTAAATAAAAAAAATAAAATTACTTAGAAATTGTCACTTGCAATTATCAGAGCGTATAAATTCAATATGTCCAAAAGAAATTTGTTTTCCAAAATTTCCAGTCGATAGTTTCAATACATGAAGTATAGAGCATAAACATTAAAAATTCGTGTAATGGAATGTTGGAAATAGGAAGAAGTTAAAACTTACAGTAACGGAAGAGTAAATTTTATCTGGTCGATTGCCCTTATACGAACAACGGGTGAGAAACTCATGGAAACGACACTGATAATACTATAAATGAAAAGATTTTAGTTTCAAGGCTGGTTGTGAGAAGTGTTTAGATAAAACCCTTAAAATGTATTGAAATAAAGCTGTACGGAATGTTTTACCGCAATATAAACACAAGTTTTTGTAACGGAAAACGGGCCACGTCAATAACGAAGGTGTAGATAGGTTATAAAGAAATACATAGAAAAAACGTATTTCAAACCATATCTGGAATATGAGGTAGCAATTATTCCAAACGATAGCGTTGTACTTTGTGAAGAGATAAGAAATGTTAGGTATAAAATTAACGCAAGTTCCCACATTCATCGCTGTGTTGTTTAGGTAAACGGAGAATGCCTTCATTAATTTTATCAAATGTAATTTGTGATCATAAAACGTGCTGTTCTGTTTAGTAAGAATTACAGGGATTATGTCGAAGACGGCAGCATGCGTTGGAATATTCTTCTGGAAAGGTTCGCTCTGTTGTAATGCGAAAGTTTACCGTGAAATCATGAATAGAGATTTTTAAAGACGAATTTTTCACTTTAATTCCTTATAACATTTATGACAATTAAAGTCTTCATAATTTAATTGTTACTTATTTCAAGAATTAAAACATGCATTATTGTTTTTTTTATTTAACGAAATAGTGTATATAGTTCTTATTTACATGAAACTTCAATAATATTGAGTCTTAATTTTTTGTAAAAGTGATATTAATTTTATATAATCGAATTGTATTACACTAATGTAAATACAACAAGAACAAACAGTTTCTGCTGGTTGCATTAATGTGTGACAACGGTTAAAAAAAATAACCTCTTTATACTGTAGTTATTTTGATATAATCGGTATTCTAGTTAAGTAGCCCACAGTATGGATATTTTATAATACTAAGAATACATTACTTAATATTTTTTAGGTTTCTTATGATTAACTATAAAAATATCTTATACAGACAAAGAACACAGAATATTAACGATACGTCACCACTATAATTGACGCAAAAACTGTGTCTTTATAAATTAAAATGTACCAGCAACATATAAAATTGGCGCCAAAGTCAGCACACATTGACTAGAAAGTGACATCGATGTCGTTATCACAAGAAGAACAACAATGAAACCTTCAAGGAGAAGGTAGTTATTTTCGTACCGTAGACTAGTATTACTTGTTTAACTGGTGACGTTTCAAAATATTTAAGTACTTTAAATGTAGCAGAATTGTTTGTAAGATCCCGATTAATGTTTACTAAGCAATCTAGGAGTTGGTGAGTAACTATAAAGAGTGTTTTCCTAGTACTCAAGAGTACTGTAATAGTTGGAGTTAGGCCTCAGAATTATGGTAAAAACAGGTGATAGGTTACCTACTTATTTCGAGACCGCTATATACGTGTATAAACATTTATAAGTTGAAGTGTATAAAAGGAAAAAATAAATATTTATTGTTCAGAATTTCCCTTTAAAACGAGATTTCTCTTTGGAGCCAAAAAGTAAACAAAGACTCGTTACCACGTACTGTAAAGTAAGCGTCAGTCGCAGCAATAACGTCACTGCTTTAGTGGCGCTTTCGCAGGATTTTTTATCTGTTTGTTGAATTTCGTTCAAAAGTAGCCGGTTAATGACGCAAACGGCCTGCTCAATCAAACGATAAATGTTTTAGCTTCTTGTGGTTCGGTAGAAATAAATAATACACAACTGCCATTGCGCATTTCGTTCAGTTGTATTTGAGGCTTTCAGTTTCGTTATTTTCCTTAAGTTATGTTTAGCTCATTTGTTTTTTTTTCTATTTGTTATTCTCATTCTCATCTCATTCTCATTATTCTATTTCAAAATAGTTAACTCAAATCTCAAGCTGTAACTGTTTTTCTGACAAACGTTGATTTTCTATCGATGTTCACATCAAAAGTCGGCTGAAAGCTATTTCTGCGTGCAATGATAATCGACTGCTTCTAAATCCCAACCGCTTTCTTAATCTTCCACTAACATATAAATGTAACTTCGTCATACCTAGCGTCCGACAGGGCGATGGTCTAATCAACCTCAGTCGTTGTCATCACTGCACGTTAACACCTCACAGACCTTAATTACCATGCCCTAGCGATTTAATGTTACCCTACAATAAAAAGTACTTTATCATTAGTTACTACGTCAATAAAAACTCCACTATTAAAAAGTTCGCCTTAATTTTTTTGCATGCTGAGAAGTCGCTTGACTCATTTTTAATCCGTTATTAGTTGTCTACCAGATGTGCCATCTGCAGTGTTTTTTCTAAGAAAGATCACGACAGTTGCCAAATAATCTCTCTTATCAGATTGAAATTTGGGGCAGCGTGTACGAGGAAATTGGCACTGTTTATATGGTGACAGGCGATAACAAAGGAAGACTTGAGCTTAAAAACAGAGTAATAAGAAAACGGAGCAGCGTTTTATGGCCTGCTGAAGCGTTATTTCAATGAATCTCCAGGCAGAACAGGAAAACCGGAAAATTTTCACATAATGGCCTTGTCAGTTGACAGTACATAATATTTCGTGTTCTTTTTTTCACTTCACTATTGCTTTTATTAGTTCGGGGTTAACGACAAGAGTCAATGTCTCGCAACAGGAAAACATCGTTTAATGAATTCATATTTTCTTAGTAATTTATTATTGCTCTCCTTGATTATCAGAAAAATCAAAACGTATTTCCCCTGCATAATGAAATTATTCACTTTTCTAGAACCGAACTTAAAAAAAAATCCGTAAGTTACATTATGTTATTATGTAGCGTCGAAACGATAATAATCAGAAGAAATGTTTTACGTATAGCTTACTGTCAGGAAATTGACTTTTCAATGTGTCAGTCATCGTCTGGTACAATAAATAACATAATATTGGTAAAGAAATTTTAAAATCATGTCAGATGAAAGACGTGCTTTCTGTAATACAGTCTTCGGTGTATCTGGGTCGAATGTAACAACATATACGTACATTAATAAGGGTATTGCTGTACTTACGGAAGGGGCACTTATTACGTTTAGTAATATTAATATATTACTTTACAATATGTACTTTACAATATTAATATATTACGCCATTACAATATGGCGTAGTACACTTTACACCATTACTGTGGTGTAAAGTGTACTATGCCTCACAGCCATTAAACTGACCAATCCCCCAAGTCGTAATGAAAAATTTATATAATTAATAATCTTCTTCTGGCATCACTGCCCAGTGTGGGTCTTAGCCTGCTCAACGATTTTCTTCCTTTCTGACCTCTCACCACACAACCTTCTCCAGCCTCTCTCATTCAAACACCCCAAATAATCCGCTACGTCATCTATCCATCTTTTCCTGGATATGCGATTATTTTATTTGTTCTGCTCTCATCCATTCGTCTTACGTGACCCAGACATTCTAATATTCTACTCTTGATATACCGGAGTAGGCCCTAGTCAGCACCTTGTGTTAATCGATCCAATTCATAATTCGTGCGTGTCTTCAGTTTGCCAAGGCCCAAATATGTCTCTCAAGATTTTACGCTTAAATATTCTAAGGTGTTGTTCATCTGCATTAGTATCCTGCTTAATATCCTGCATGTTGTATTTGCTTAATATCATGGATTTGAGCAAGTTTTATAGGCGTAATAACACATATTTCCACTTAAAATAAGGGACTTTATTTCATTACTACAAGAGTTAGTTTGGGTAATCTGAGGTCTTAAGTAAGAAAACTGTTTAACATATTCTAGTGCATAGTTTCAAACTGTCAGTTTAGCACTGTTGTGTGTCGCATTAATAATAATAATAATAACTTTTTTTTGCGGGGGAGGAAAAATTCATTATGCACCATCAAGAGACACCCGGCTGGACTCGCAGCCAACAAAAAACCTCCACTTTACAGGCAGGAACAACTATTCGTACGGCTTCAGGGTGCCACCTCGTATTGCGCCTACTAGGCTCCTACAGCTTTGTCTATATCATCGACTTGTGAGAGGGTCCAGTTCGGGCTTCTTCTGCTGTAGGACCATCCTCACGAAGGTCACAACCATGTCCCAGTTCTCTTTGCTGCTGAGCATGACGCCTATGATGTTATCAGGCGTCATGGGGTCAATCTCCGATTCCAGTCCTCGCCTCTCCAGCACCCACCGTTGACACTCGAAGAAAGTGTGATGAGCGTCATCAGAGTCTGTCGCCGTACACGCACGACGTAACCATGCCCTGTCAGGAATTGAGTAAGGTAATAATCTACCTCGCCGTGCGTTCTGTCCACCCATTCAGGGAAGGTTCACAATCAACCTCGCCGTCCACCTGGCTCGACTCTCCTGCTCCCATCGTAGTTCCCAGCTCCGCATGGAGTGTTCCCTGGCCACTGTTCTTGCTTTTACGATCCCCAAGTCTTCCTTGGTCTCGTAGACCCTCCTCCTTTCCTCGGCCATCAGATCTATTGGCATTACTCCAGCGACGACCAACACTGCTGGTTCCGACACCGTTCTGTAGGAGTTTGCAATTCGAAGTGCAAACATAAAACACAAAACAAACTAATATCTGAACAAATGCAAATCAATACAAAACATGACACATTTTTCAAAGCACTCAACATAGAAAATACACAAAATAATAATATATACACCACAATCACACACAATAATACCGATTTAAAGCACCAGAGACCAACAGGAAACCAAAGCAACAACCAGCCAACACATAAATACCTCACAAGACTCAAAATTAGGAAGGCTGAGGATGGGAACACTAGGCTTCCCGAAACATGTTCCAAATAGGGAAAAAACATCTTGAGGTAAAGTAATAATAATAATTATATATATATATATAAAAAAAATGTTGTGATGTTATACAATTTGTTTCTTCTGCAAGTAGTATAGTTTCTATATTTTCTTTTTAACATCTGATGCACGTTTCACTTAAAAATATCAGTATCATCAGAGGTTTGTAAGTAAATTAATAACAATCGAAATAATTCTATGTTAAAATAGAAATTAACGAATAATTTGTATCGGATTTTAATGTAAAATAACTGATAATCGATGTAAGTCGATTAGTTAACGATTGTTTTAATGTTTATTTTATTGAGCAGCTGTTTTCACGGTATATTTGAAATATATAATGTTTGTATTTTATTCATTTTTATTTTTTAGTAAATTTATAATTTTAAATAGATCGTCTTGTTTTGTTTTTATTTGGGTTTGTTGTTTAATTAATACATTATTGTTATTGTGTTTGTAAATATTAAGATTTTCCCAAATATTCATTTTTGACCTTTTTATGTTTTTAATTAATTTTATATTTTCACTGTTTGGAAATTGGTGGTTATTATTTAGACAATGTGTGGGGTAATTATATTTATAAATATTTGGTTTTAAATAGAATATGCATTGCGGTGTTGAAGGAATCTATCTAGTATAGTTTTTTCTTTGGCCTACGTAAAATTTATTGCAATCTGGACATTCTATTTTATATATTCCATTTTTATTGTGAATATTGGATTTAGTTTTAGTTTTTATTTTATAAAAACATATATTATCTCTATTATAAGATATTTTGAAATTAGTATCTTTAAATATTTTATTTAGTTTTTGAGTTATATTTCCATAATTAGTGAAATTTGTATAGTTTATGTATTATTAATAGGTGAATTTTTTGATGTAGTGTTCTTGGGAATTTTATTAGTGATTTTATGTTTAATTTTATTTTATAATTTATTAATAGTTTTTATTTTGTATCCGTTTTTAACAGCTACTTGTTGGATAATAATTCTTTCTTTGATATTTAATGGTATCCAAAGCATTCGTTAAATCATGGAATTAAATACTGCCATTTTATGTTGGGGAGGATGGTTAGAATTATTTGGTATTACTAAATCAGTTTGAAAAGGTTTCCGGTATATTGAGTATTCAAAATCTGTTTCATATTTCTTTATTGTTAAGTCTAAAAAATTTAATTTATTATTAGATTCTTCTTCTAATGTGAATTTTATTTTGAAATGTAAATTATTTATTGAGCTGAATATTTTATTTATGTTTATACCACTGTTTTGGGAAATGTACAGAGTATCATCAACGTATCTAAAGTAACATCTTAATGGGTCGTTTAATTTTATTATATTTATTATTTGTTCATCGAGTTTTTGTAGGAAGATTTCTGATATGATAGCGGAGATTGGTGCTCCCATAGCAAGGCCATATGTTTGATAGTACAGTTTGTTGTTGTATTGAAAAAAAAAATATATATATATATAAATTTAATATATATAAATAAATAAATTTAATTTATTATTAGATTCTTCTTCTAATGTGAATTTTATTTTGAAATGTAAATTATTTATTGAGCTGAATATTTTATTTATGTTTATACCACTGTTTTGGGAAATGTACAGAGTATCATCAACGTATCTAAAGTAACATCTTAATGGGTCGTTTAATTTTATTATATTTATTATTTGTTCATCGAGTTTTTGTAGGAAGATTTCTGATATGATAGCGGAGATTGGTGCTCCCATAGCAAGGCCATATGTTTGATAGTACAGTTTGTTGTTGTATTGAAAAAAAAAATATATATATATATAAATTTAATATATATAAATAAATAAATATATATATAATATATACATATCCCAAAATCAGGGGCGTATTTACGGGTGGGGGTTACGAACGGGACCAGACGTCCCCCCAGAGGGTCGAAAACATTTGACGAATTTTGTAATCTCTTAATTTTTAGACTATTTTTTCAGCTGTGTACGCAAACGTTTGAAATAGAAATATAGGAAAATCAATCCAGTCAATCAATAGGTCTATCTTTTAAACAATGTCTTAAAAACGCTTATTTTTATTGTGTTACTACAGTTCATTTTAATGGGATTGATCCCAGGATATTATCACACGTTTTTCAACCACTTTAAATTAATGTTGATTAGTCTTCACTTGTTTTTACTTCCATGTTCCTTAAGGAAATGGAAGTATGGTGATGGCAAAAAAAATCGTGTTCGAGATTATTGCAGATTCTGATTGTACTACACTCAAAACATGAAAAAAAGTCGTTTTTCGAAAAGTGTCTGTGTGTGTGTCTGTGTGTCTGTCTATCTGTGTGTCTGTAGATTTTTTTTCTATGGCAAACGATAACAGCCGCAAATTCAAACAGAATCAAATAATCTTTTGCATACAGCTCTGATTTGTAGAGTACTCACGACCTATTGTTTTTGGTGAAGATCGGTTGAGGGAAAGGGGTAGTTTACCGGCAAAGGTTTTTTTTTATCAAGGGTAATTTTGTTTGTTGGCAAACGATAACAGCCGCAAATTCAAACAGAATCAAATAATGTTTCGCATACAGCCCTGAATTGTAGAGTTCTCAAGATCTGTTGATTTTGGTAAAGATAGGTTAAGGGAAAGGGGTAGTTTACCTGCAACGTTTTATGTTTTAACAAGGGTATTTTCTATGGCAAACGATAACAGCCGCAAATTTAAACATAATCAAATAATGTTTTGCAAACTGCCCTGAATTGTAGAGTTCTCAAGACCTTTTGTTTTTGGTGAAGATCGGTTAAGGGAAAGGGGTAGTTTACCAGCAACATTTTATGTTTTAACAAGGGTAATTTTTTATATGACGAACGATAACTGCCGTAAATTCAAACAGAATCAACTAGGTTTTTGCATACCTTTTTGAACTAAAGAGAACTCAAGGTCTGTTGATTTTGTTGAAGATGGGTTAAGGGAAGGGGTAGTTTATCAGCAACGTTTTGTTTTAAAAAGGGTAATTTTTTATGACGAACGATAACTGCCGAAAATTCAAAGAGAATCAAATAATTTTTTGCATACAGCCCTGAAATGTAGAGTTCTCAAGATCTGTAGGTTTTGGTGAAGATCGGTTAAGGGAATAGGGTAGTTTACCTGCAACATTTTATGTTTTAACAAGGGTATTTTTTATTGGCAAACGATAAGAGCCGCAAATTCAAACAGAATCAAATAAGTTTTTGCATACAGCCCTGATTTCTTAAGTACTAAAGACCTATTGTTTTTGGTGAAGATCGTTTAAGGGAAAGGGGTAGTTTACCGGCCACGTTTTTTGTTTTATCAAGGGTATTTTGTATGGCAAACGATAATAGCCGCAAATTCAAACAGAATCATATAATGTTTTGCATACAGACCTGAATTGTAGAGTTCTCAAGATCTATCGTTTTTGGTGAAAATCGGTTAAGGGAAAGGGGTAGTTTACCAGCAACGGTTTTTTGTTTTATCAAGGGTATTTTATATGGCAAACGATAACAGCCGCAAATTCAAACAGAATCATATAATATTTTGCATACAGCCCTGAAATGTAGAGTTCTCAAGATCTGTAGGTTTTGGTGAAGATCGGTTAAGGGAATAGGGTAGTTTACCTGCAACATTTTATGTTTTATCAAGGGTAATTTTTTTTATGACGAATGATAACTGTCGTACATTAAAACAGAATCAACTACTCTTCTGCATACCTTTGTGAATTATACACAACTCAAGGTCTGTTGATTTTGTTGAAGATCGGTTAAGGGAAAGGGGTAGTTTACCTGCAACGTTTTATGTTTTAACAAGGGTATTTTTTCTATGACGAACAATAACTGCCGTAAATTCAAAGAGAATCAAATAATTGTTTGCATACAGGCCTGAATTGTTGAGTACTCAAGACGTGTCGCTTTTGGTGAAGATCGGTTTAGGGAAAGGGGTAGTTTACCAGCAACGGTTTTTTATCAAGGGTAATTTTTTTCTATGGTAAACGATAACAGCCGCAAATTCAGACAGAATCAAATGATGTTTTGCATATAGCCCTGTATTGTAGAGTTCTCAATACCTATTGGTGTTGGTGAAGATCGGTTAAGGGAAAGGGGTAGTTTACCAGCAACATTTTATGTTTTAACAAGGGTAATTTTTTATATGACGAACGATAACTGCCGTAAATTCAAACAGAATCAACTAGGTTTTTGCATACCTTTTTGAACTAAAGAGAACTCAAGGTCTGTTGATTTTGTTGAAGATGGGTTAAGGGAAGGGGTAGTTTATCAGCAACGTTTTATGTTTTAAAAAGGGTAATTTTTTATGACGAACGATAACTGCCGAAAATTCAAAGAGAATCAAATAATTTTTTGCACCCTTTCCTGAGTTGCAGAGAGCTCAAGGTCTACGATTTTGGTGAAGATCGGTTAAGGGAAAGGGGTAGTTTACCTGCAACATTTTATGTTGTAACAAGAGAATTGTTTCCATGACGAACGATAACTGCCGCACATTCAAACAGAATCAAATATTTTTTTGCATGCATCCCTGAATTGTAGAGGACGGAAGGTCTATTAATTTTGGAGAAGATCGGTTAAGAGAAAGGGGTAGTTTACCTGAAACATTTTATGATTTAACAAGAGTAAAGTACTTAATTTTTATAAATAAAGTATCCTAATAAGAAGCTCATAGTAATCCACTGTAGAAACGTAGATGAAATGTCTATAAATGAAGAGGTTAGGTGAACGGGGTGGGGGTAATTTTCTATTATTAAAAATTATAGTTGTAGGTGGAGGGGAGAATTTTTTATATGTGTACTACGTTATCGGCAACAAAGAAGTAGTTTTTTGTTAAAATTGCTTCCCGGGCTCTTTAGTCGTAGTCCAATGTTTTCTGCAAAACCAGACTTTTCGGCAGTGCCATCGACTGCCATCATCGGTGAAAATCGAGTGCGAAAACGTGAGGTGGTATACGTTAGTGACCACAGTACTGTGGTTAATGCTGAAGCAATAAGTAGAAAGACGTAGTTTCTATGGTAATATTTCATTTCGAATATGATTTTAAATATAAATCTTAGAACATGGAAGTCATGTATGGTTCTCCATACCGATATTTTTTCTTTTGTATGAAGCCAACTCGACCTCTACGAAGACCAAATTCTAGATACGGCACTGCCCCAAATCACAGAACATTACTCCAGAATCGGTCGAAGAATGATTTGGTATAGTCGCAGGATGGTATTAGCTGACTGAAAATGACGACTCACCCACAAGAGCAGTCCTAACTGCCTCCTTGCTTTAGAAGTTATTATACTAGATGACTTGTGAAAAGCAATTTAGTGTCAGGGTTTACACCCAAATCACAAACCGCGCATACTGCTACAAGCCATATGGTACTTATATTTCTCTAATATTGTCTTTTAGGAAAACGTCTGCCTTGTCCAGGTTCAGTAATATGCGATTTGCAATTGACCACTTAGTGGTTTTATTCATCATCGTTTTTAAGATTCAGCACACAGCTTCAGATCATCAGCAAACATTAAGATCTTTGAATGAATGCCTTTTCCAGTATCATTAATGAACAATATTAAGCACTGACACAAGTATATAATTCTTAATGTCATGCAGATGACCCTTCTTAGGAATTGGTGACACCAAAGCAAGCTTCCAACACTCTGGAAACACTGCAGATTGTCAGCTCAAAGTATATAGCTACACTAGAACTGGAGCAGTAATTTCTGCTAGACCTTCGAAAATAAAAGGAGGAATGCCATCAATACCAGCTGCGGAACGACTCCAAAGTGCTGCAATAGCTCTTAATGTCTCTCCTTTAGTTATTTAGTTAGTTAATACAGGGATGCCTATATTGTCATTAATGCAATCTTCATTAGTATTTAAATTATTTTTGCTTATAATATTCGGTTGATATTCAGTTTGAAAGTATTTGCTGAACGCCTCACAAAAATTCTCTGCATCTGACACTCCTTTGTTATTGTCTTTTAGTGGACACACACCATTAACATACTTCAAGAAGGACATAACGTACTTAAATAGGTCTGTGGGCTTTGCAAGCAGCTCTTCCTCCACACACGCTGCTCTTCTTAACTTGTCTCTTCGCAGAAGCATCTTTGCTTTCTTTCTGAATACTGAAAAGTTCTCGTAATGCTGAACCATACCCGTTCCGTAAACGTTTTATGTTCTGTACCTTTTGTTTTAGGCATTTAATTAGCTCTAAAAAAAAAACAAGCTGGATACTTAGCGTAATTTAATTTTCATACTCGCATGCGCTTAGTAATAATGACAGGCAATAAATAGTAAGCTGCTGTGTCAACATCACAAGCTGTGTAAACTTTATTCCAATCAGCTGCTTTAATAGCATTATAAATCCCCAGACAGTCTCCTTTTCGGTAATCTAAAATCTGCTTCTCCTTGGTGGAAGTGATTACTGCATTCATAATAACCTGCAAAACTAGGGGGTCATGAAAAATGGAAGGGAGAACAAGGCAGTCAGTTTCTCTTTTGACTTCTACTTCAAGATTTGATAAAACCAAGTCCAAAAATATACATCCCACCCACGTGCGGAGATACAGTAATTCTATTGGCTCAAGCTAAGTTTGTCCATTCAAGTGGACAGTACCTCAGCTTTCTTTCTTATAGTAATAATAATGATAATACTGAGGTTTTCTTCACGCAGTTGCTGACAGGTCATGGACATTTTCGTTACTATCTTTACCAGATGGGAAAGGTGGCATCACCTCACTGCAAGTACCGCACAACGCGGCCTGTTAGCATTGTTGAACTGATGCTTCAGAGTGAGGACAACTGGGAAGCAATCGCAGTGTACATAGAATACATCCTGGGTCGTAATAAAGACGAATGCTATTTGTCCGACCGTGACAGTAAGAAGGAAGAGGCCCAGTCATAGACGGTAGCTCGTTGAGCTAAACATACACGCCCCAGACCGAAGTAATGCAAAAACGTTCCCATCTTGGGAGATCTTGGACAAAGGTGGTATTTTTAATGGATAGAAATTCCACACTACCAGACAGCCTGGTCACCTGACCATGTTCCTGGTCCATTTTGAAGGATTTCCCACCTATAAAAGAATACTGAGGTTAGGATTTAAAGTTTGTTTTCAGAAACAAGTTATTGTCAATAACGCTCTGTTTCATGTTATTTACATAATAAGAACTATATACAAATGTAATATGTAACTTTTTGACACTGGAAGTAATTAAACGCATATAAAACGTATAGTTAACAAAAATGTCGGCAACTTTATATACACGTATGCGTCTTACGTGTGTTTGCGAATGAGAAAATGTATCAGATTGTTGTTTGCCTGGACGTGTTAAATAATAAAGCTTTTCTAGTAGCAGAGCACGACGAAGTTTCAACGAAGGCAATCAAACGTAGTTCAAACGTTGAAACAATTAACCAGTATCTCGTGCTCTGCAGGGGACGCAACTGTAGGGGGGGGGGTTTACAGTTGGCACCACTGCATTGCTGTGAACTTACAGTCACTAATATAGTTTCTGGAATCGTTTGTAAGTGAAGCAGTATTGACTGCCGGAGTGAGAGTTTACGGTGCGGGGGAGACGAGAAACATTTGCTGAACCAACCGTTAAGTTCGATGTACGGAAACTCACGGTACAGATTTCATACGGATTGTCAGAATGTTAATATTAATGTTGTTTTTAATGATGTATTTAAGTTTGTTTTACACACCGTTTGTTTCTGCTCGGTGTTTAAAACGACTGAGATTAGAACTAGCTGATACTGAAAACTGAAAACCTTTTACTATGTAAACTAACGTCCTAATAGGAATGAATTTTTGAAGTTAATATCTTGTTAATAGTAACTTTTTTCTTTATTTATAATTTCCCTGTTTTTTACCTCTTTCATATTTAATTATGGGTCACTATTAATCAAATTGCTGGTTACTCTGCCGGGTATATGATGGGGGGAAAGGAAATTATGTTATCTCTCTGGAGATTTGTTAGTACGCGTCTGGAGTAGAGGCCCTAACCAGGAAAGAGTTGAGGCAGGCCTGTGCCTTAATACCGCTAATGTCCAACACATATATGTTGAGAAGGTGATCAATCTGTGCAAACAAGAGAATTTTAGGAGAAGCAACAAATATGTGGGGTTTGGTTTGTCTCAGCATGTTAAGATTTTAGAATGCATATTTTCAATAGTGTCCAAGTCACTTGTTTGAACAGACAAATTAACGTTTTTCAGTCCGCCTTGTGACTTCTTGTTTATAGTTGATGACGCGTTTCAAAGCAACCGAACGTGAGAAGGTGCGCACCTACTAGTGCAAATGCTTTAACCGGTGACGACCTCCTACGAGGCATATTTTAAGATCTGATTATGAAGCATACACTATGAAACGCGTCATCAACTATAAACAAGAAATCACAAGACGGACTGAAAAAGATTAGATTGTATATGTTAAGATTTGTATAAACAATCACTACGTCCAGGTTTTCAAATGATATAACTCAGTTTAGTAGACGTAAGAGTGTTAATTAAGGAAACGAGACTGTGCTTATTACGAAAACGAGACTTTTTTGAGTGTGACATGAAGGTATTGGGAACAAAATGGGTGTGGTGGTAGTCGGAGATGACGCAAGAAACATGAATATTCAGCTGGTAGGTATGAGTTAGAGACAGGTAAAGACTTTTAAATTAGATCGGACGATCCACAGAAGACACTGAATTTAGCCCAAGGAAAATAACCTTTGAGAGAAAAGAGGAAGCTGACGGTTCACAAATATTGAATCCCAAAACAAGGAAACGTCTTGAAGTCTATACTTGTGGAGCATGACTCTGAATCGTAGATCAATAGGACAAAGTAAGATTAGAGGCTTTTATGACGTGGCGATAAAGCATAATGTAGACAATTTAATGGAAGGATTTAGAAAAAGTATTCAAAGGATACGTGAGAATAAGACTGCGAAAAATCTTGGATTTCGTTGTCCATGACGTGTCCGTTGATTAACTAAATATAATTATACCACTACTGACTCGGAACACAAAGTTTTTTATCGGTAAAAACGTAAAATTTTACCTTATAGCCTGAACCAGTTTTCGCTTATTATAAGCTTCGTCAGGAGTTGTGTACTAGTGTGTCAGTTGTAGTGGGTTTTCTGTATATACTGAATTTGTGTCTGTGTTCAAATTTTGTGATGGAGAGGTCTAGGAAGTTTAGGAAGGGGAAACAAAAGACAATGCAAACAGTTACTAACCCACATATACAAAATACACAAAAACAACCTTCACTGCCGAATACGAATACAACAATAGCATAAACACTAGACACTCTTGAACAATTGGAAATATAAAAACACACAAAACACATAAAAACGACATCCTAAACGAACAGACTCAATTCAAATCACACGGATTATTCGAACATACGTAGGCCTATCACACCCCACACACACAAGATCGATCCTTTAAACGTCGACATCGTCGCCCAGAACAAGACGGACAGCGCTCCCAGTGGGAGCCTCTGACGAAGCTTATAATAAGCGAAAACTGGTTCAGGCTATAAGGTAAAACTTTTACGTTTTTACCAATAAAAACTTTGTATTCCGAGTTAGTAGTGGTATAATTATATTTGCGAAAAATCTTCGTGAGAAGAAAGAATCGAAGGTTGCGACTATTTAGACACGGATTATCTATTACTCTGGTGTATAACTTATGAAGACAGCTTGATCGGTGAAATGCTAGAGAAGGAACAGACTGCCGGATTAAGTGGTCACATAATCGGATTTGAAATGATACAGGTATTTAAACACAGGGCGATCAACAGAATCATCTGACGATTTCAGAAAATGACCACGTATCATTCTCCGGATCCATACTGCAAGAAGACGATAAGGCAAGACGCATTATTTAGTACATGTATCATATCATATCATGTACATCATATTCATGACAGATATTTTCATAGTCGTTGTTGTCATCGTCGTCACCATCATAATTTACACTAGTTTGCCTAATGCTGAGTGTATACCTCACCTCCCCAGCCATTTTTAAATTATTTCTCTCCAGATAAAATCGTGTGCAGTTTAAACAGAAGATTTGTGTTACACCACAGCACTTATCCACAGTTTAAAAATAGGCCGTTATCTTGAAATAGGAAATTTCCAAAACCTTCTGCCGACTTTTCGTTTAACCAATCGTTCTGGTCACTTTTGTTTGATTTTCTTTATTCTGTAAACAGTATCGCCTACACTAAATTGACAGAGTATCCATTTAATTCGTTGATTTTATATCCTTAGAATAACCCTCTCCGTTCTTCGTGTACAATCAACATTTTTTTAATGAAGATTAAGCACACACACACACACACACACACACACAATAAATGTTTGAGAGGACTTAATGGGATTGCAACTCCGTAGTTTTGTTTCGCCGCTGGTTGGAAAAGTTTTACAAGGCGTAGGTATAAACTGCAAACAATGTACAAAGGTTACAGACGGTTACAGTTAATTAATACGCTTTCTGTTTCTACCCTAAGACTTCAGTGTTCTCCGAATTCGCGGGATGTAACACACACAGGCGTGCTATCATAGCTCTATGTGTCCTTTTGTAAAGTACGTTTTCGTATAGTAGGGTTTTCATTACAGTATTAACAAATAAAATTATGTAATAGATTGTAATAACTTTCTTGTAAACACACGCACGCACGCACGCACACACACACACACACACACACACACACACACACACACACACACACACACACACACACACACACACACACACACACACACACACACACACATACTGTAACGAGCAAAAAATTTAAAATTTTTTAAATTTTCACCTCGACGGAGTGCGTTCACACGAGACGGTGTCAACGACTTATAGTTGACGCAATAAATAAAGCGTAATGAGAAGATGTCAGAGCAGCGTCGCTAACTTGACAATAGAAAAACATTAAGTTCGATCCGACTATAGAATTGGGTGCACAAGATGACAGGGAAAGTTTAGTTCAGAATTATTGCTCACTACAGCTGTAATAGTGTAGGCAAGGACATTCACACTTGTACTGAGAATTGTGGCAGATGTTCGACCATGTTACGTCAGTATACGATAGACGACAAAAAGAGTGAAACTACATATTACAATGGAACGGATGCACTGCACCTTAAGAAACAATACTGAGGGAGAGATCAGACAAAAACTCAAGTCATGTTACGCAGCTGGAGTTATCGTCTAAGTGACAGACGGAATTTACGAGTGAAAAGTTGGGGTGACTTCACCAGCCAGCAGATGTCCAAAATTATTAATAGCTACAAAAAAGGGGTATGACACAAGACAATACGCCAGGAGAACCGAAAGTACAGATAATGGCAATCTAGAGAAACACTGAGTTTACTTCAGACAATAGGTTGATGGACAAGTGTGTTATAGCCATAGTTTCTACGAAAAGGGTCAAAGTTCGACAGAGCGAAATCGGGGGATGTCTAAGAACCTATCAGATGCCTAAAGCCATGGAGAAAACTGGTAGAGAGGATTGTTTCCATAGCAACAGAAACGAAGAGCCTATCGCAAGAACGATGACGTAGGATCTTGACATAGTGGGACAAAATATTCCAAGAAAACTCAAAACTGACCAATCACGAATAAAGAAGGCGTAAACTGCGCCAGGGACAAAATTTTGAGTAGGGACGAATTAATAAAACTATCTGTCCAAGACGGGAAGGCAGTCTTATCTCAAATTTTTCAAGTAATACACTTTAAGTACGAGGAAGTTTTTACTCAAATTTTAAATAGTTCACTTCAAGTATTCGGAGTAGTATTATTACAATTTTCAAAACAGTTTACTCTAATTGTTCGGAGTCGGTTTTACTCTAAGTTCACAAGAGTATATTAATCGTTCGGAGAGGTAACTACAGTTCGGGAGTTAGTACGTCAATGCGTAACTTAGAAGACTTAGTAAACTTTTAATAGTGGATTTCGAAGTGCGATGTAACGGACTTAGATAAAAATTATTCAAAGTGAACAATCAGATCGTTACACGAACAGATATCACCACATACGTAATATGTTACACAGTTGAACTTAAGTCAGTGTTACTACACCTTATTAACACCATAAAGAACATGAAACATTAAACTAATTAATCAATCACACGAATATTTGATAAAGCAGTGATAGAAGTGGAACTAGACATGTATATTAACGTTAAAACGAACACACAACATATATCGTAAGATGAAGTATTTAATTGAACACTAAACATCAACTATTCACTTAAACATACGCCAACGCGAGTGACCGGAAGAGTGTGTGCAAAGTGTTTGTGATAACAACAGCATTCAACGAGATATGTCTTCATGTCATCCTCAGCACTGGGACTGGACTTCATCTAAGACTAATGGATATTTCATAAAACAAGTAACCATTATTTTAATCATTACTACTTAGTTACTTCTACTGACCTGATTCTTTCAAAGAATTCATCCCTGAGAAAATTATTAATAAACGCAATGAATAAATCAGAATTAAAACGTAATTAATGAATATATTAACAAAGAACTATCTGGGATTAATGAACGCATTAATAAGTAGAATATGAATTGTTGTCTTATTTGATTTATATATGTATGTATGTTTCTTTGTTTCAGCATATATTAAAATATGAATTTGTTCTTATAAAATATGTATGTATTACAGGTACATCGGCGTATCATATGTACGATTATAAATTATTGTGAATGATAAATAAACTAGTAATTTAAGTTGATCCTATATATGCGTTTATTATTACCAAATACAACCCAGATATTAACTTAAATTTTGAAGGAAATATAAAGTAGAATTTTAAGAGTTTCTTTTGCTCAGTAAAGTAATGAATTGACAACATTAATTTATTAAATGATATCAAGTATTTTGTTTATGAATAATCAGAATAGTTATACATTGTATTAAATAGCTGCATAACGCGCGGAATAAAAGTATTTAATTAATGCAAGTAACTGCATCTTATCCATTGCAAATAAATATTAATATAAACTCATTATATTGAATGGCAGCAATGTAAATTACATTTACATTAAAATCATTGTATATTAATGGTGCTCCAAGATCGTGGGGCACGGCAAACACAATTATATAATTAACAATTGATCGATTTATGCAATTAAAACGCATAATATCATTGTAACACACACACCTTAGATCATTATCATTATATCAACACCATTAATCTATTAATGCAGAAATAAACCGGCCTCAGTCATTCTCTAGTGATTACGCTTTAAACTAAAAAGACTGTACCAGTGCAATTTTATTACTGTACTACTATATATTGGTGGTCCACATTTCTAGCTACCGAAACTACTACTTACCGTCAGCTCCTGCCACCTCCTTTGTTAACAGAACACAAATGTATCAAAACATTTAAACGTTCCTACCCAGTAAAATATCCGACTGTAAACGTTTGATAGCCAATTATGTTCGCCCAACATTTAGTTTACAATCTACTCTAGTCGTCTCCAGTGTTGACCATAGACAGCTTTCAAGACACAGGAGCTCTTATGTCACTTAGGATGGCCCACGCAGATGGAAACATTACGACGAACGTAGACTGCGCTTTTTTTCTTTCGAATGCGCCAGCACATAAATCTGCTTTGGCGATATGGAAAATCGGGGATTTAAAGTACGAACTGGTTAGAAAACCAGCCTATTCACCAGATTTGGACAGTCAGGCTTTCATCTGTTTCTAAACTTTAAGAAATTCGCAAGTAGAAAGCCTTTCCTATCAAATGAAGAGGTGGTAGCAGCAATTGAGAGGTATTTTGCAGGTTTTCCGGAAAGCCACTACAAAAATGATATTTTAGCATTGGAGCATCGCTGGACTACGTGTATTGATGTTAAAACAGATTACATTGAAAAATAAAATTTATTTTCAATTGAATAATGTGGCTTTTATTGTGAAGCCCAGAACTTATTGGGCAACCCTCATATTTCTATCCACTTTCGCAACACTCTATTTTCGCAAGCGCTTTCAAAATTTCTAACAATTTGAAATTTTAATGGCACTTAGAAAAGTGACAGTACTGAGACATTGTACTGAGGCATGTTGATGTCAGCGACAGTTATGATATTCTGGCAATAATGACAATGGAGACAATACTGACAATGATGATAATACTGATAATACTGACAATGCTGACAGTACTGGTAACACTGAGAATACTAGCAGTACTGGTAATGATGAAAATACTCAAAATGATTATACCATTTATCGTTCTGACGATACTGCCAGTACTGGCAATGCTGACAATAGTTACAATGATGTTAATAGTAAAATTGGTGACAATCTTGATATTTCTGACATTACAGAAATTGCTGGCAATACTGACCAAACTACAGTACTGACAATAGTGATAACACTCACAATACTGGCAGTACAGACAACGCTGCCAATACTGAGAGTACTGATAATACTGTTTATACTTATTTAGTAACAAGATTGGCAGTACTAACAATACCGGAAATGCTGACAGTACTGATCAGCAACAGACGGACTACAATAACACCGTAAACGAACACACAAAGATAAACCGTGTATTTTATAACAGAGTTGATAACAATGTCGGTAAACGCAATGGAGAAGTAGTCTACACTTACTTGTTATTCAGTTTACCTTGAGTGTTGTTGATTAACATTATCGCTTTCGACATCTCTGTGTATTGGTGACCTTTCTGTTACAACAAGTACAGTGTAATGTTTTCCTTATCAAATCGATATTACCGCAATTTAAGTTATTCTAAGTCACGCGACTTAAAAATAGCCCTGTTTATATTTTTATCCCGGCTTGCTGTTCATATAAATTGCATGTAGTAAACACGATTATATCATTATTGTGCCACCGATCCAAAGTGAATAAGGTTCGTTAGCAAACTGCCCCTCGACTTTCAAATATAATATTATATTTTAATGCTACAAATTGTATTCTGTCGCTTACCTTGTAATCTCGTACCTAAACGAACGAGAGCAAACACGCACCCACATGAACACACGCGCGCGCGAGCGCACACACATATTAGACTAATTTTTTTTACTTAATTATTTTTTAAAAATTCTGAAAATGTGTTTTGTGAGTATATGTACACACAAGTTGATTATCTAGTGTGTTTGTCATATTGAAAGTATTAGGGCTCTCTGCAGCTGGTAGATGGATAAAGGTAACCAATAAACATTAGCAAGGCAACAGGAAGACATTCTGAACTGTCAGATTTGCGTTGTTTTTAAAGATAAATACAAGTAGCCTATGTCATACAGGCAAATCAACGTATTTCTAATAACAAATTTTCACATATTTGAATAAATGTTAAATAAATTTACTATTGATATGTACTTTTATACTTAAAACATTTTTCTTACTAAAAGATTAATATAATTTTTCATATTTAACAATAGCTTGGTAACAAAATGTTAGTAAGATTTAATTATTAATTTTTAAACACATAAGGCAATGGCTGGTTTAAGAACCTAAATGCGACTAAAAATACGAGGGCTACCCAATAAGTTCTGGGCTTCACAATAAAAAGGTTCAATAGAAAAACATTTTATTTTTCGATATAATCTCCTTTAACATCAGTACACGTAGCCCAGCGATGCTCCAATGCTATTATTTCATTTCTGTAGTGGCTTCCCGGAAGACCTGTAAAATATCTATCAACTGCTGCTACCACCTCTTCAATTGATAGGTAACGCGTTCTACTTGCGACTTTCTTAAAGTCTGGGAACAGATGAAAGTTTGAGTGTCCAAATCTGATTAATAGGCTGGTTGTTCAACCAGTTCGTACATCAAATTCCTGATTTTTCCCATCCTAAAGCAGATTTATGTGCTGGCGCATGGTCCTGATAAAACAAGATTTTGTTTTCTTTGCTAAACCAAGTGATGAATTTCGTGAATTTCTTCATCTGGTTAGCCAGAAGGCGTGCATCATATACAACAGTTAAAGTCTTATGTTTTAAAGATAATTTACCTTAAGCATCCCCAACTCCAGATGGCCTAGTGGGTAGCACGCGCGGTTCATGTGCACGTGGTGCCGGGTTTAATTCCCGGCGGAGGCTCCGTACGCCCTGCACTCAGTGTCGTGAGGCAGAACTGAGTAGCCTTTGAGATAACAACGGCGTCTCCTGGCTATGAATTCCGCAACTAGCGGCTGGCGATTAGTCATGTAACCGTCAACTAAACACAAAAGCCGCGCGGTATGCCTTGGTCTTTTACGGACTGTTGAGCAGAGGTTTATTTTACTATAAGCATCCCCAAAATTTGGTGTCATAACCTTGCCTGCGGATGGAACAGTCTTTGCTTTTTTTGGTGCAGGCAATCGGTCTGTACCCATTGTTTTCACTGTAGCTGTGTTTTGGATGTATACTGATATGGACCCAAGTTTCATCCGTAGGTAAACAAAACAATTTTGTTTTTCTTAAACCGGTACAGATTCTGTTGACAAACTCTCATTCGCAAACGTTTTTGATCACATGTCAGTAAATGCAGCACCCACCTTCCCACCTTGCACAAAGCTTCTTATACCTAAAACTTCAGTTACTGTGTGATGTACCGACCGCATCTTTTCAACAATTTCTTCAAAGCATAAACTTTTCGGACATCCTGAACGTGGATCATCGTAAATCCACATTTATACCGTTGAAATAAAGGAACAGTGTTCCCATAAACGTTTACTAACTTGGAATAAGTTTCTATTGATGATAAACTATTTTTTACAGGTAACTTTATCACTGTCCGATGTTCAAAACTTTCTGTTTTCAAAAGCGCACAGAACTCGCCTACTTAAACACTATATAACTAACTAGTAACTTGCTCACTGGTTTGAATGAAATTCATTTATTATTAAGTAAATTTCAACGTTCGATAATTGATTGTAGAGAGATATTAATTCTGTCAAATTATTAAAGATACTGTTTGTAATTTGAATAAAATTCCTTATAACTTGATTCTCCACATAGACTTTAACAATTTTCTTAAGATTTTGAGTTCTACTTTTGGCCCATGGTGCCCCTAAATTAAAATAAAAGAATTCATATTAAACGCTACATTCGGATTTGAGTTAAAATTCCTTTTAGTCTGTCACCTTTTTAGTCTAAAATTTAGGAATACAGTATTTTAAACTGTACACATTTTCGTTAAAAGTCTGATTAACTTGATACCACACATGCGTTTTTGCGTCTTTGAAAATTTGGCCCACTTTTGAGGTTCTAGCGTCCCAAAATTATGAAATTTAAAATTTGAGCATTATATTCAGATTCTTATTAAAATTTCTTTTAATTTGATACCCACATGAGCTTTTATCGTTTTCTCACAATTTTGACTTGTCATACCTTCACCTAAGGTAAATTTGTAGGGGGATCAATCTCAAAAGCAGTAGTAGTTATGTAGGGGAAAAGTATGGACGTGAGTGATAAGTTTTACGGGAATCGGTTAATGCCTTCAAAAGTTATCCTGAGACGTACTCCAAATAGCTAGACAGACAAATGCCAAACGGTTGAGTTAAAACTGAGAACTCATTTCGCTCGTTCAATGAAAGTCTTTGCCAGAATAATTTAATATTTCTTAAGTTTACTTATAACCTATGTGCAAATAAAACGCAAATTATTGTTGCTGCTACAACGCTTTCTACAGGCAAGGCCGGGAACTTATTAGCAACCTCGTAATTGGTAAACGGTATAGAGACGTTATTGGTAGGAATGAAGACTTAGTTCGTATTTGTCTGCTAGCCTATACTATTTGTACGATAACAATCTATTATGATAGTATTATTAATAGTCATAATGTTTCTTCTCATTTCAGATACATGCTTGGCGATAGGAACTGAGACTTGAAGAGGTATACTGTTCTGCAGTAACTCAGTACGGATTGTTCCCATGAAGAAATGGAGGCTATTTAAAACGAAGACGCATGTAATAAACTAGTAGAATATAAAACCGTATTAAGAAAGTGTGGTCATTTATAGCAACCAGTTTTGAGACTTATACTGAGTTTCAACATTTAGGCGACCGAATACTAAATATTAAATAGAACACTGGCCGAAGAAGAAACTTGGAATCGAACAAACTGCATTAAGTCGTCAAGTAAACAAGAGAAGTGGAAAACAACCCATGCACAGAGTCTACATTATGTATAACAAATATTCGTTACAGAAAGTACCAAAAATGTTTTTAGCTGGTTTGCCTAAGAAAACTTTGAGGAGGACATGCGTATGTCTGACAATTACCACCTTCGATGAATCACCCTTGAGAATTATCGACACGGCAGCAGTATGACATGCGGAGCGCTTTGATCTGATAATATATATTCTTAGAACTATCATACTGCCCGTGTATACCAGTCAGATTATTCCGTTAGTAAATCACACGTTGTCTCGACGTTGCCACAATTAGCATTCAGAAATTGCAGCTTATCACTTCAACGATGCCGACTCGTCTATCATTGTCATTCTGCTGTTAGCGCAGGACTTTGTTTAAGTGACACAGGAACATTTCAACAACCTGTCTATATGAGCGGAGTCGTAAAAAATTAATCACGACTGATAAGAGTTGGTTTGATTGCCGACGTAAACCGATTGAATAAAGAGGCAATAAAAAGTCAGCTACTGCCATTAAGCAGTGGTACAGGTGGCACTTGCCACAAAGACAGGTGATCCTCAGCTGGTCAAAGTGTCACATTTGGGTTTAACATCGGAAAGACAGTTAATGCAGTTAAAAAAAGTAACTAAATGTAGATTATTAAATGACATTAGAAAACATAAGTAAAATGAATGAAAAACTAAGTGACGCAGCTAAAATAAACAGCACGAACAAAGTGAAAGTAGGAAGCAAACGCCAGAACATGCGTTTCTCAACTGTACACCATCATCACGGGTTATTAGATTTCAATCGGAAAGGTGACTGTTAAACCTCAACTAATTCTTTAGACAGTGAAATAAATCTTCTCTCAATTACATATTGTTTATTATATGCAAAAAATATATTATCAGGCAACGCGCTAAGAAATAATTACAGTATTTAACTATTATTTATTACAAGAAATATATAGAAATTATTAATGTACTGTATAGTAAATTAGAAACTATTATTATGCATTGGTTAAGAAATTATTATTTTTTATAAAAAACGCATTATTTAACTGCTTAAATGTTTAGTACTGTTATTATTGTGCTTAAAAGCTAAGTAGCGTACAGTGTCAAGTACTTTTTGTACACACAGCGTAAGAGATATACTGTATGTAATAGAACTGTTCATAATGTAGCTAATTCAGAAACACTGGGTCTTTATGTCACGATTCATCTCAAATCAAACAGTCCATGTTCAACTTCAGATATCACTGGATTCCAGATAACAGAAACTGAAAGCATTTTCTGTGGGTGTCTATAGCCTACATCAAGTTAAAGGTATTACAAGGCGATGCTTGCAGAATATCAGCAACAACAACAACAACAACAATAATAACAAGAAAAACGTTTATAATTACAAGCATTTTAAATGTAATGTTTTAAAACCCCGTAAACGATATCAAAATTGAAAAAACCAAATATACACAAAACATTTTTCTTTATTTTTCTGTATTGAAAAACATTTTCTTACACAAATATAGAATAAAATAAAAAGTCATACCATTAATTATCATAATTAAACTTTCTTGCTTCGGTAAGCCCATAAAAATATTTTCAACACCTCGAGGAATTCTCAACTTTTACAGTAACAGTAATTTGTACGTAGGTACTACTTTCCTAAGAGTTCATAATAAGACTAAAAAATAATTTATTTCAACGAACAGTAACAAACAACATTTTCGTTTTGATTGCAATCGGAATGCAAAGGAGTATTTTAGTTTACTAATTCGTGGAACCGTAAAGTAAACATAACCTCACGCTTCTGGATACATTAGTTATGTTAGAGAATTTTAGCGAACAGTCTCGGCGCTTTGATCTCGACGGTGTGAAACAGACCAGACTTTCTTCACGTTCCCAGTACACGATAGTTTATGTCCGTGAAAATATCGATAATTTTCGTACCAATTAAATACCAAATAACATCTGTGAGTCACCCGGTGAATCGAAGTGTGCGTAAATTTGTAGGTCGGCGATCGCAGTGTTAGCGTAACAAACTGCCTCCACGTTCTTTAGAAATTTATTTAGTAAACGAAATATTTCTGCTTGCGCTAATAACGCCCAGAGTTACAGGAACGTAGCAGACATAATATAAACAAAAATAATTTTATTACCAGTAAAGTAGGTTAGCGAGTGATCAGTGTTATATATATAAAAATGACTAAGCCTTACCATCGGAAGTCGTCAGAACACAGTGTACAATTTTTTCTGATGGTATTGATTGTATTGTACTCCTGTTGTACTATTTAAGGTCATCGCAAATTTCATCAGAAACTATTTCAAACTATAATGGAATTATTTCAAAATTTCCTAGATTTTGCCGTAAGACTAATAATTTTAAACTGCTTTGTATTACACACACAAGGAAATTTCTACAGAAGCTTCAACTATTATTTAGATAATCTTTACAAAGAAGCAACCAAATATAGTACTTCAAAAAGCTCGTAACAATATTTTCAAGTGTCGGTTATCACTTATTGCAGTACCGTGATAGTCAAGTCCGTAGTATACCAAAGTCCGTAGTATACCAAAGGAACTTAAAAATTGTATTTAAAAGCGGGACTTATGTCTCATGATCTACGTTTCATTATTTATTTTTGACTCCCACAGGCTACTTTTCAAACTCTCACAAGTCGTTGATCCCAAAGCTGGTAGGCACTTTCTTACCTCAGATTTTCGCGTTTTAAACATTTGTCTCATCAAAACCATTTTTATTGTTATTACAAGAAGATAAAAATTAAGAAACATCTGGAAATGTTATAATATTCTATTTATTTGTTATAATAATCTAGATTTATTATAATCTACTTTTCACTTGCCGAAACTCATTTAACGCGATCGCTTATAAATCTAATTAACTCACGTTAAACCTGATTTGATCATATTGTAAACCCCACTATAATTGTCACTGTGTGTAAACCTATGCTGAAACTGCGGTATGGTATAATTGTACTATCAGTATGGTGTATTATTCTTCTAACATTGACTGTTATGTTGACATCAGTTCTGTTTATTGAGTTTCCGGGTTGCCAAAACGTGTACTGTAAGGAGACTGAACCTAGGACCTTAAGTTAATAGGAATAATACTCGTTGGAACCTAGGATACTAGAACAAGATAATCTTATACTTTGTTTCCAGTGAAATACGTTTGTAGAACTGACATTAGTCGGCAATGTTTTTCACTTGTCAGTAACGCATGACTGGCGAGCATCCAGGTGTACCAAAGCACGTTATTGATTTGTGAATGTTGTACCCACAGTTCAAAGCGTAGTCTCGTCTCGTCTGTACTTAAACAGTTCAGTTTTTGGTAATCTGCTGGCATAGGCCGCCAGTAGCCACCTGCCCCACTTCGTCAGGTTTTGTTCTTTTCGTTAAACTAATTTCTCACACAGTTGTTTCAAGGTGCGTGCGTGTGCCTGCGTGCTGTTTGTTCGCATGTGTGTAATCAGATATGTACAGACTACAGATTTTTAGTCTGAAATTTTTCAGTCTGCCTGATCCCGCCAGGCCTTTCGGCATTTAAAAGTGCCTGCATTCCTATCATCACCATCCTCCGGTTTAAGGAAAGCGTTGAAATATGCAACACGTGTCGTAGCCCATCGACACAATAACGTCATTAACTCGCATTACCACATACGTCGTTTTCGCAGAAGACTTCAAGAACAATCACAGAAACAGGAAGCAAAAGTTTAAGCAAACAAGAACGTGCAAGTTACGACGACGTATATCTTCTAGAGAGATTCCCATACCGGCCTCCTTTTTCCGTTTTACTCACTAATCAGTGAGATTGGCTTCGAGAGAACCCGTTTTCCACTTCGCTGCGTTTGGTTTATAGATAGGGGATTTGGCGTTTACAGATGCAGACAGGGAGAAGACTCATTTTGTCGAATATTCCGACGATTAGATGGTATGAAGTCTCCAGAGCAGACGGTACGCAGAAATTAAATAAATAAATGTATTTTGCGTGAATATTATGTTGAAAAACTTAATATTAGTAATTCGGGGTTCCGTCAACACGTTTTTAATTCTATACTTGTAACTTTTCTTTGGTTCATAAACGTTTTCCTATTAACAATAAGGTAGAAAAATAGCGTACGGTACATAAATGCCAGAAACTATTTAAATTTGTTTGGCATTACCCACTGAATACGTACATGTGACTGTCCAATTGCTTGACTCGATAATGATACCAAATAGGCCTAAGAGGCATCATGAATGGGCAATTAATTTTGTGTGTGTGTCTCTCCCTTCCTTAGAGGTTGCCTTTTTCGTCGAGTGGAAGGCATTACTACTACTCTGGATTCACAGAAAATTACTTCTCTACGTAAAATGTAGCTGACGTCTACGAAATGTTGAAACAACGTTTTTAGAAAACTTTATTATAGGTATTTCCGTGTAGTTACAATGCCGAATAAAGACGCAGACACAGAATACTCCGTTATGTCTTCAGAAAGAAGAGTGCTTCTCTTTTCGAAAGGAGGAAACAAAAATGCACCATTGAAATACGCTGGTATACAGATTAAACGTACACATCTATTATCACGTTGTACCGTAATACTCCCTAGGCCAAAAGGATAACTGTCGGCATCAAAGCAATTCATCAGTGGCAATTAATTTTGTATGTCCTATCAGTGTTATTACGTTTTTGGCATGTTCCTGGTCATTATTAAACAACGGATATACCGACTGCAGAATGATGATGTGACAGGTCGGGTCCATTAAAGGGCGATAAGATGAGGTTGAGGAATACTAATTGTGGCAACGTGGACTCAAAACGGTAATGTCATCTTACTAAAGGTCCAATCTGATTGGTGAACAGAGACAGAGTTGGGAAGTGGAATTACGAACACATTATTACATCACAGGTTTCCGACTGTAATTCTTCTGACCGAGACAGTATGAGAAGAAGAATGCATATTAAGTTTACAGTATTAACTTTAAGAATGCATACAATATACAGCAAGAAAGAATATATACATTATATATAATGCAATATTATGACATTATTCAATACAGTTCCTTCTGCAAGTAGTGTATTACTTTTGTGTCGTTTCAATACCTGACGCATGTTTCACTTAAACACATCAACATCATCAGAGGTTTGTAAGTATTGTAAATGTTCCGGGATTACGAACTGAAACGTAGGCAATATAAACATCACATACACATACTTCATATGTATTATCAGTAGGCCTACTTTTAATAGTCATAACCCGTCGACCCATTGAAACGACGGAATTGTATGTACTACAGTTTCCCCTAAAATAAACAGTTTCATCAGTTTAGCCTTTCTGACGATCATCGGTTTAGGCCATTAGAATGAAAATTAATATGAAAACATATACGCATACAGTGTTAAGTGTTTTTTTGAACAACCATTGTTTATCTCTACAGTACTGACTGTTGATGTTATATCTCAAGGGAAAAGTAAGGAACTACAATAAACTCTACCGATCCGATGTGTAAAATATTTGCAACCGCTATTGTGTTTTGACTTTGAGTCCAGATGCCGCGCGGATAAACGAGAAGCATTCAGACCCACTTCTCGTGCGCAGCAAGTCTCGGATTCCACCTACTGGAAGATCGTATCACGAGTTCACGATAGCGCTGCCAGATTACGGAATTACAGGCATCACCCAACTGTAATTATGTTGTTCTCGTCATGAATTATTCAGTGTAAAAGCGGTCTCGAGAATTCGCAACAACAACGATGTTTTTTTCTATTTTATTCATAACGGAAAGAAAGGAAAGGCGATCCGATCTCTCACTAATTGCTGTTCCCGCCAAATTATACGTAGCAGCTTTCCCACATAATTTTGTTGTTGTAACGTTAACGTAATCTAGTGTAATAGTGATAAACAGAACGCGGTTGTTGGCACCTGAACGAAGTGGAGGAGCTGAGATTGGAATCCAGATATTGTTGCGTCCACATTCATACTATGTAGACCAGACTGGTAGGATACTTTAACAATAAAACTATGTAGGCTATGTACAGTATATATATGTACATACTATATAAAATACATAATGAAATATTGTACACAGAGTGGACAATATGTCGTTGGACAAAAATTCTTTCTCTTTAACTTCTAGTAATTAAATGTTATGTGATGTTCGGTCGTCAACTAACACTTTTTTTAAAACATTTGTATCAACTTTTCTTCAAAATTTATTGTCATCATCAGAACCTGCACACGGTTAATACGGAAATAATTAATATAGCTACACCTAAAATAAGTATTAATATGTATGGAACATTATAATTACATCTTATTAATGTAACAATAATAGTATAGCTACGTTTGAATCAACGACAGGTTATCCACCTCTCATATCTGGAAACAAACGGAATGGTATTCGAGCAACTGAGAGGGTTTATATATCTTGGAGGTAAACTGAATATGAATAATCATGTGAAACAGGAAATCACTGTGAGAATGCTTAAAGGGACTCAACGTTACTATGGATCCCAGTCGTCTCGTGAAGAGTAGCATACTTAACGGAGCCACCAAACGTGTTACAAATAGCCTATAAGTATTATAAGACAGTAGTAACATGTTAATGTGAAATATGGATTATTACTATTAGGGACCCAGAAGAACATCTTATCTTTGAAAGGAAAATACTAAGTAAAATACTTGGACCAGCGCAGGATGATGGACAATACAGGATAAGAACAAATCATGGAGTTCAAAATCTTATAAAAGGGGCAAATATAGTCAGGTTTATTAAAAGTCAAAGAATACGATCGTTGGGTCGTTTGTGTAGAATGGAGTCTGGTAGGAACGCCAGGAGAATAATGGAGTGGAGACCGGATAGGAAATAGGTAGAAAAAGACCAAAGAAGAGATGTTTGGAGGAGCTGAGTTGAACTGAGAGCGATGGGTGTGAGAGGATCTAAACAAATCACTCAGGATAGAGTTAGATGGTATCGTCTGACTGCAATCCACAGATAATTGTAAGCCTCAAAAAAAAAAAGAATATAGACACTGTAATAGTTATTATTATTGTTTACGTAATGTATACAATCGTTTTCGTATAAAAGCATTCATTATGTGTGGAGAGTTAATAAATATTTCTGTGTTGCTCGTATATATATTGCAAGGTAACAGGCAGTTAGCTGACCAGACTTGCAGAAAAGATGCTCCATTAGTGATTAAATGCATTTATTGATTTTTTTCTTTTTTTTACATGATAATTGAATTAAAATGTTTTCTTTTTATTTAAAACAATGATATTAATTTAAATGTTCAAAATTTTCTTTTAAAATGATATTAGTTGCAAAGTTCAAAATTTCCTTTGAAAGTTCTATTATTTTACAACAAATTTAGTTTTTAAAACTGCTTTCCTGCATTTACGTTTTCCTTGGTGGTCCCGGTCGAATACCTCGTTCCCGGTCTCCAGCGATCCGTTGTCTGCGTCCTATGCTCTAGCCGCCGCCCCCAGGAATCGCTCCGCGTCTCGGTGTCTCCCTCAGCCGCCTCGATCAGCAACGGTACCAGAAAATCTTATACTCCGGGCTTAACCTCCCTGCCGAAACTCGCTGCTCCCTCGACGCCTACAGGCCCCAAGGACTGCCTGGAATGGATGTTGGACTATGCGAGGAACACACTTCAACCGCTCTCGACGAGTGCTACATGCACTCCCCTCCCCTCTCTTCGTAAATTGAAACTGCATCGCTATAAGGTGACGTCACAGTAGCCCTGCGCATAGACGTATTTCCTATGTAACACATGTTAAATGTAGGAATGTTCTGGAAATGCCACGTGCTTAAGACTGGACCTTCGTTTTCCCGATTTTTCTAGAACACAAGTTTTCACTACAAATGAATCAATTAAATCGACCTTTTAATATATCGTAATTATAATACTTGTAACTCATATGCACTTCGACATGCACAACTTGTTGCTTGTTTACCAATTGGCTAATTACAACACTGTTCACACCTCCTTCTGAAACGCGCACAACACAACACTTCGCTCAAGCACCATACTACAGATTCATAGTATTTATATTGTCTTAAAACTAATTTATATTATTATTCTTAATTTATAACTATACTTTTAATGTCACTCACACCCCAATTGTCCCGGACACCTAATACAGCTGGTCATAATTATGCACCATGCATTCACATATGATGTGAATGTCTGTCACATTGCAAAATATATATATATATGGTATTGATGATGAGAATAAATTCCGCCAAAACGCCATCACGCATGTTTGAAATTCGTGTCAAGTTAATGATCAGACCTCAAAAAACTTTTGTCGTTTATTATCTTACGGTAGTATTAAAGAAAGCATAAGTTTCTAGCGTCAAGCAGCTTATTGTCCGCCAGCATAATCTATTAATATTATAATATAGTAAATAATCATAATATAGAAAATATATGTTTTATTGAACAATATATAATAACACAATATTAATGTATTGTTTATTAAACATTATTATATAATAAATTAATATAGTACAATGTGTAATGTATGTTTTATGTTGTTTATTATCTTACATGTTATGGAGCTTATGTTATGTCAACCGTTTTTGGCACTGTCGACAGCCTGAATCATTACATTTTTATAAATCGACAGATGTTTTAACATATATTCGTGTATTTTCCACAGGACTACGTAAACAATATGTATTAATAAATGAAAAATTGTCGTGAATATTATAAAAATTTAATTATAATGAATATAATAAAGAAATACATCACTGAGAGAAACTTCATTCGATGTCCTAGTGAACACTGACACATTGGCACACTATTATCGTACTTATAATTTTAATTATTAGATGTTAGTGTACTGAGTCTTGCTATTCTGCGTCGAAAATTGGGCTGAGTAATCCGTCCCCAGTTTGCGGCAGCCAATCTCTTCGCCTTAGTGGCTCGGAAAACAGACGAGAGATGAGGGTCCTGTTAGCGGTAAGTTTGAAGTATGCTGGGTACTGGCTTGACAGAATGGCGTGCATTGGCAACGAGATGTTCACTTGATGTGGAGCCGGAAGAGCGTGGCTGAGTTAGACAGCCTACCGCAACCGGTCAGGGAGTGGTCGTTAGCCAAGGTGAAGCCAGCTCTCTGGGAGAAACAAAACAAAATAAAATTTCTAAATTTAGATGTTTCATGAACATGCGTTACTGTAAATTAATTTACAGTAAAATTAAATGAAATTCTTCTTTTCGCCGCTGAGAATGTTTGCCAGTATATATTAAGTTTATTAACAGATATATATTTTTGATTACAGTTTATGACTGAGAGTTTTGGTTTCTTGTGACAAACAAAACATTAAACTACGACGTTTGTTCTCTCACACACAACACTAGGTTCTGTACGAGTGGACTTTTTAGCCTGCATAAAAGCCACGTACGTTTGAAATGGTTCTGAACAAGTACTCGGCACATGTTCCACTGTTGACACGAAGCCAGACTCCTTTGTAATTAGCGTTGGCAGACACTTTCTTTCAGACGTAACACGGTGTTTACAAAACAAACTGTTAAAGTTACCAAACATTGAGGAAAACGTGTGTTCTGAGAATTAATTTTACGCCAGACGATTGAGCTTCTCGGAACATCGGCAAAATCAGAGAAGTGTGAACAGCATTTCCAATTTTTCTGTTTCATTGTGGGCTAGATATATAATATTTTTTACACTATTTATTTTATACATTTACTCAAACACTTAGTAGTATGTCTGTGATGATTGTTTCACTTATATTGATTTCGTATATAAATTTAACTCATTTTAAAGTTGAAATTAATTCTTTAAATGGAATATTATTCCAGTCACAGTTGTTTGGCTCATAGTAATGTTACGTGACTGGTGATATGAAACCGAAACCAGACACAACACGTAATTGGATACCTATCTGAAACGTAATCCAATAATATTTCCTAATTCTCAGTTTTGTCGTGACGGGTCTAATAATGGAATATCCACTATTTAAATATTTAGAATACTTATGTAAAACGTGATAGCATCAGTAATTCGACTAATAAATAATCGTTTTTCTTCAGTCTGTGTAGATCGCCATTTTCTTTTCAACACTGCTAAACAGACAGTGACTTGACTCCGTGCAGAGTAGAGCTTGTGCAACGATAGTAGACAATCGCTAAGTTAGAGACCGTTCCATACCTTCTTTGACATACGACTGCTACTTGGTTGGGTTCTATAGGTCAATTCTTCTTCGTTCTTCTTTAGACGCCCTCATGCTATTCTTTTTAAGAAAATACGGTTACGAAGTCTCACAATTTGTCTACAATTTGGCGCATATCTCTCCCACCGTAGGTGAATTGTTACCAAAATATTTCACCTTATTTCTAAAAATATATTATTGACAAAGTTAAATCATTACTACTAGTCTTCATTTGGTAAGCATCTCTGCACGTATGAGAATTTAAGTTTTAGATATTATCGTATACCCAGAGCACTTCCATTGCGGAACCACAAGTTTTCTTACGTAAACATGTTTGTGTTACTTCTGTTTTAGATGATAGACGATTCCAGAAATCTTTCTTTCTCTTCCACGACATAGTTTTGCTTTGGTTTCGCTGTATCAATAATAGATTTCTTTTTAGATTACAAAATGCTGCAGACATATTCTTAACATGTTCTTATTTTTTGTTAGGAATAGGATTTTCAGTAGGATGTGTCAGCGGGAAATAAATCTCAAACTCTGTTCTTCATTTCACTCTCACGAAGGAAGAAAACTAAAACTGTATTTCTAACAGCTTAAAATGGCAATCCAAACGTCATACTATGTCTATTCTGCTAGAAGCCTTCATAACAGAAATGTTTCTTCAACTTGCAAAATTAGGTCTCAGTTTACACGTAGGTCGAGGCAAAATCTTCCTTCAGTAATAGTTTTGCTACACGATTGTGTAGTTTACATGACGTGTCTGACAAGTTAATGAAATTTCAAGTAAAATTAAAGGGTGCGAGGTCGTAAAATGAGCACAGCTGAAGTTTAATTTACGAACTGATTACTTTAGTTACTTGATACTTCGAATGCAAACTTCAAAATAACTAACCTTAATACATATATTGAAACAGCCTCAAAGTATATTGGAACGTCGTATTCTATTCTGACTTTTGCATTTTCTTTTCAATGTATCGATTAAATAATAGTTGTTTCCAAATGTACACTGACCTAATTCTCTGTTAACGGTACAGTTTTTCGTATGTTGCTATACTTTCAAAGTGGAAGAAATCAGTTTAATAGAAAGAAATTTTCCTATTAATAAATAAACTTATCGGTAATCTTATTACTTAATACTGTAGTATAGAATCAAGATATTTTTTCGTACTTGGAACACGATGCGAGCATTAAATGGTGTGCTCATCTTCAGCCATGTGGTTTTTAGACTCGTGAAGTAGGCCTATATGTGTATAAAAACCAATATGGCTGATGACGACATAGGCCTACTGCTGAATGCTTGCAACAAGAATTAGCTTAGTTTGTAGTAAGACACGTTTCAGATTCCAATGTGATTTCAGCTTCGACTTGACCGATAACAGCATATTAGCAATCCACAGAGGGATTAATAGAATGGATTAAATCAACAATAACCTAAAACTCAGCTAAAGGTGAGGCAAATATCTTTCTCTAAAATATTTCTTACTACAACTAAGACAATTCTGGAGACAACGGATCAACAGATAATATAAAAATATTTACATGTAGACGTATCAAATGTAAACAGATCATATCAAACGCGTTGAAGAAATAATAATACTACCAAATGATCCTGCCAATTTTTATGAAAACGTTCTTCAAGAAACAAAAACGCAAAAAATATTAGTGTTATAAGACAAAACAATACTTCAATTATCACACAGAATTTATTTGAGGTTTCCTTAACAATTACTTATACTATTGCACATTTACACTTTAGGCTACTTTACACCTATTTAGGCTACACTTTCTACATCCTACTGTCAGACACTTGTCGAAAAGTGATAGATATTTTGCAACTTACAGAATGTCGTGTGTAAATTATATCTGATCTGCTTCATTTCGGGAAAAGAAATAAGACTAGTATAGACTTAACAAGAATTTGAAGTTTAAATTTTAATTTATAGATTTTATAAACAAATCGTTATAAATAACTGCATTAATATGAATTGTAATACTCGTATATGTATGAGAAGAATTGGTAGGCCTATACGCAGAAAACTGACAAAATATTAGCTAAGACTGGAATGGTGCTAAAGCCAGTGAAGGGGACAAGTTATGTGTAGTCTGCTTACGTAGAGCTTTGGGTTTCTTAACAAATGGTAATATAAGAGAGCAGAAAGCTGAATGAACAGGGATCATTGGAACAGTATTAGATTTACACAGATGCAACTTATGACGGGTTGCAATGATTCATCCTCTATGGTTGTAGTTACAGATTGTCCCGCATAATCTAACATCTAGCATAAATGGCTGTTTGGTAGTCACCCTAAATGATTATTTATACCACAAAAGTTTCACCGACTTTACAATGACGCTTTCACGGTATCAAGCCTCTGTAACGAAAGATGTAAATTTCCGTCCAAGCTGCCGGGTAAACCGACTTTGTATGGTTTGTTCATGGCCACTGGAAAGAGATAGGAATGCGTCCTTCCCTGATAGCTATAAAATTTCACTACCCGATGCACTAGTAGCAACGAACATAGTTTGGGTAGTGTCCGCAAGAAACTAGTAATTGATAATCAACTCTCCGAAATTATTGACAGTAACAACAAACTGACAGTTATTGGAAGATGAAATGCGCACATGATACATGTCAAATGGTGGAAGATGAATGTCAAGGTTCTTGAATATTAACACTTTATCTGCTTTCTCTTGAAGTTGTTTTGCAGGTAAATAATGTTAAATCACGTTATTTTAACCTCTGAAGAACCTTTTTGAAAAGTGAAAACCGGTTCAGGTTATAAGGTAAAACATTTACGTTTTTACCCATAAAAAGTTTGTGTTCCGAGTCGTTAGTGAAATAATTATTTTGATGCACGTCATGGACAACGAAATCCAAGAATGTTAAATCACTCTAGGAGTCTTCAAAAATATTCCAAAGTCAAGAACTATTTCTGGTTCTTCACAATTCTTCGATGTTTAAAAATAATTTTCAAAGAAGATTTTATTGTGATTGTCGCAAACTGAATCTGTGTTTAGCTTTTAATATGTTTTTTGCTCCTGAGAAAGCTAAATACTTGATTAAACAAAACCAGAGACGTCAATCAAAAAGCTCAACTAAACGATCTGTGTTGACTGTTAACACGAATTAGTCATAAAGTGAATAATCGTAAACCGTAAATTAATTATAAAATAAGTTGTGACTGAACAAATCGCTTGTTGCACAAAATTACATAGTGCACCGTTGCAACCTAATCTACGAATTCGCTTAGTACACAATAGTCTGCTCTGTTAAAACACAATTTTCACGTTATTTTCTAACATTTTCCGTGCAGAACAGTTACATTTCCGCCGCAGAGGTGTGAGAGTCAGTAATCGGATAGCCGTGAAGCCGAGCACACACTGCATGAATTTCGATCCCCAAACCGCAGACCCTCTGCACCGTGGTGCTGGTCTCCTGTTTCCCAACAGTCTATTTACGTAGGCTTTTCATGGGCTGCGGTTTTCGTAACAAAACGTATTTAACATGACACCGTTAAATGCTGCTCTCATCTTTGTAATGTCGATGGTACAGACATTCACACGCAATTACATGTCGGACAACCAGCAGACCGTACTACAGGAACAGTAGAGTTGGCCCCTACCGTTGGACGCCTAGAAAACCTGGCCTAATTATTTAACCATTCCACGATTACAGGAATATTTTATATAATTGTGCTTATTTGTGGAAAGAAGTCTCATTGAACGTATAGTGATTGAATTTTTATTCACGCTATTGAATCCGTCATCGCCCAGGTACACAACGAAAAAGAAGGAAAAACACAACGTATTACAATGACCCGCATAAGGAATAAGGAAAAGTAACTACACTTACGTGTAGCATGCATAAGCCAAGACGTAACATTATTGTAATGCTTTAGGATATGATGATCTAATCAAATGAACACGCGAGCATAATATAATATGTTAGGTTATGTTAATTTACGTGGTCAGTGTCGTTGTAAGAGGCTTACATCTTTCAAACGTTTGATGTCTGGGAGGTTAATAATTGGTGCAAGCTGCGTTCTGGGTTCTTCTTCATCTAAATATGGCTCAGATTTCACCAATGCAGCGGCATCATGGATCTATCTAAATCTAATACAGTCATCAGCCTGAGACACAAATCATCAGTCTCACCAAACTTGGGTACACAATACTACGTTATATACTACGTTTGGCGCATCTCTTCGATCCTCTCGTTTTGTCCTATCACTAAGCTGGACGAAACCTTGTGACATACGAATTATACCATACCTACGATGTAGGACGCCTAGAATACATAGTAACACTATTACCTTGCCCTATATTAATACAGTCATCAGCCTGAGACACAAATCATCAGTCTCACCAAACTTGGGTACAAAATACTTAGTTATATACTACGTTTGGCGCATCTCTTCGGTCCTCTCGTTTTGTCCTATCACTAAGCTGGACGAAACCTTATACATACGAATTATACCATACCTACGATGTAGGACGCCTAGAATACATAGTAACACTATTACTTTGCCCTATATTAATACAGTCATCAGCCTGAGACACAAATCATCAGTCTCACCAAACTTGGGTACATAATACTACGTTATATACTACGTTTGGCGCATCTCTTCGATCCTCTCGTTTTGTCCTATCACTAAGCTGGACGAAACCTTGTGGCATACGAATTATACCATACCTACGATGTAGGACGCCTAGTATACATAGTAACACTATTACCTTGCCCTATATTAATACAGTCATCAGCCTGAGACACAAATCATCAGTCTCACCAAACTTGGGTACATAATACTACGTTATATACTACGTTTGGCGCATCTCTTCGATCCTCTCGTTTTGTCCTATCACTAAGCTGGACGAAACCTTGTGACATACGAATTATACCATACCTACGATGTAGGACGCCTAGTATACATAGTAACACTATTACCTTGCCTTATATTAATACAGTCATCAGCCTGAGACACAAATCGTCAGTCTCACCAAACTTGGGTACATAATACTACGTTATATACTACGTTTGGCCCATCTCTTCGGTCCTCTCGTTTTGTCCTATCACTAAGCTGGACGAAACCTTGTGACATACGAATTATACCATACCTACGATGTAGGACGCCTAGTATACATAGTAACACTATTACCTTGCCCTATATTAATACAGTCATCAGCCTGAGACACAAATCATCAGTCTCACCAAACTTGGGTACATAATACTACATTATATACTACGTTTGGCGCATCTCTTCGATCCTCTCGTTTTGTCCTATCACTAAGCTGGACGAAACCTTGTGACATACGAATTATACCATACCTACGATGTAGGACGCCTAGTATACATAGTAACACTATTACCTTGCCCTATATTAATACAGTCATCAGCCTGACACACAAATCATCAGTCTCACCAAACTTGGGTACATAATACTACGTTATATACTACGTTTGGTGCATCTCTTCGATCCTCTCTTTTTGTCCTATCACTAAGCTGGACGAAACCTTGTGACATACGAATTATACCATACCTACGATGTAGGACGCCTAGTATACATAGTAACACTATTACCTTGCCATATATTAATACAGTCATCAGCCTGAGACACAAATCGTCAGTCTCACCAAACTTGAGTACATAATACTACGTTATATACTACGTTTGGCGCATCTCTTCGATCCTCTCGTTTTGTCCTATCACTAAGCTGAACGAAACCTTGTGACATACGAATTATACCATACCTACGATGTAGGACGCCTAGTATACATAGTAACACTATCACCTTGCTTTATATTAATACAGTCATCAGCCTGAGACACAAATCATCAGTCTCACCAAACTTGGGTACATAATACTACGTTATATACTACGTTTGGCGCATCTCTTCGATCCTCTCGTTTTGTCCTATCACTAAGCTGGACGAAACCTTGTGACATACGAATTATACCATACCTACGATGTTGGACGCCTAGTATACATAGTAACACTATTACCTTGCCCTATATTAATACAGTCATCAGCTTGAGACACAAATCATCAGTCTCACCAAACTTGGGTACATAATACTAGGTTATATACTACGTTTGGCGCATCTCTTCGATCCTCTCGTTTTGTCCTATCACTAAGCTGGACGAAACCTTGTGACATACGAATTATACCATACCTACGATGTAGGACGCCTAGTATAGCCTACATATTAACACTATTACCTTGCCCTATATTAATACAGTCATCAGCCTGAGACAAATCATCAGTCTCACCAAACTTGGGTACATAATACTACGTTATATACTACGTTTGGCGCATCTCTTCGATCCTCTCGTTTTGTCCTATCACTAAGCTGGACGAAACTTTGTGACATACGAATTATACCATACCTACGATGTAGGACGCCTAGTATAGCCTACATAGTAACACTATTACCTTGCCCTATATTAATACAGTCATCAGCCTGAGACAAATCATCAGTCTCACCAAACTTGGGTACATAATACTACGTTATATACTACGTTTGGCGCATCTCTTCGATCCTCTCGTTTTGTCCTATCACTAAGCTGGACGAAACTTTGTGACATACGAATAATACCATACCTACGATGTAGGACGCCTAGTATACATAGTAACACTATCACCTTGCTTTATATTAATACAGTCATCAGCATGAGACACAAATCATCAGTCTCACCAAACTTGGGTACATAATACTACGTTATATACTACGTTTGGCGCATCTCTTCGATCCTTTCGTTTTGTCCTATCACTAAGTTGGACGAAACCTTGTGACATACGAATTATACCATACCTACGATGTAGGACGCCTAGTATAGCCTACATAGTAACACTATTACCTTGCCCTATATTAATACAGTCATCAGCCTGAGACAAATCATCAGTCTCACCAAACTTGGGTACATAATACTACGTTATATACTACGTTTGGCGCATCTCTTCGATCCTCTCGTTTTGTCCTATCACTAAGCTGGACGAAACTTTGTGACATACGAATTATACCATACCTACGATGTAGGACGCCTAGTATACATAGTAACACTATTACCTTGCCCTATATTAATACAGTCATCAGCCTGAGACACAAATCATCAGTCTCACCAAACTTGGGTACATAATACTACGTTATATACTACGTTTGGCGCATCTCTTCGATCCTCTAGTTTTGTCCTATCAATAAGCTGGACGAAACCTTGTGACATACGAATTATACCATACCTACGATGTAGGACGCCTAGTATACATAGTAACACTATCACCTTGCCTTATATTATTACAGTCATCAGCCTGAGACACAAATCGTCAGTCTCACCAAACTTGGGTACATAATACTACGTTATATACTACGTTTGGCGCATCTCTTCGATCCTCTCGTTTTGTCCTATCACTAAGTTGGACGAAACCTTGTGACATACGAATTATACCATACCTACGATGTAGGACGCCTAGTATACATAGTAACACTATTACCTTGCCCTATATTAATACAGTCATCAGCCTGAGACACAAATCGTCAGTCTCACCAAACTTGGGTACATAATACTTAGTTATATACTACGTTTGGCGCATCTCTTCGGTCCTCTCGTTTTGTCCTATCAATAAGCTGGACGAAACCTTATACATACGAATTATACCATACCTACGATGTAGGACGCCTAGAATACATAGTAACACTATTACTTTGCCCTATATTAATACAGTCATCAGCCTGAGACACAAATCATCAGTCTCACCAAACTTGGGTACATAATACTACGTTATATACTACGTTTGGCGCATCTCTTCGATCCTCTCGTTTTGTCCTATCACTAAGCTGGACGAAACCTTGTGACATACGAAGTATACCATACCTACGATGTAGGACGCCTAGTATACATAGTAACACTATTACCTTGCCCTATATTAATACAGGCATCAGCCTGAGACACAAATCATCAGTCTCACCAAACTTGGGTACATAATACTACGTTATATACTACGTTTGGCGCATCTCTTCGATCCTCTCGTTTTGTCCTATCACTAAGCTGGACGAAACCTTGTGGCATACGAATTATACCATACCTACGATGTAGGACGCCTAGTATACATAGTAACACTATTACCTTGCCCTATATTAATACAGTCATCAGCCTGAGACACAAATCATCAGTCTCACCAAACTTGGGTACATAATACTACGTTATATACTACGTTTGGCGCATCTCTTCGATCCTCTCGTTTTGTCCTATCACTAAGCTGGACGAAACCTTGTGGCATACGAGTTATACCATACCTACGATGTAGGACGCCTAGTATACATAGTAACACTATTACCTTGCCCTATATTAATACATGATCAGCCTGAGACACAAATCGTCAGTCTCACCAAACTTGGGTACATAATACTACGTTATATACTACGTTTGGCCCATCTCTTCGATCCTCTCGTTTTGTCCTATCACTAAGTTGGACGAAACTTTGTGACATACGAATTATACCATACCTACGATGTAGGACGCCTAGTATACATAGTAACACTATTACCTTGCCCTATATTAATACAGTCATCAGCCTGAGACACAAATCATCAGTCTCACCAAACTTGGGTACATAATACTACGTTATATACTACGTTTGGCGCATCTCTTCGATCCTCTAGTTTTGTCCTATCAATAAGCTGGACGAAACCTTGTGACATACGAATTATACCATACCTACGATGTAGGACGCCTAGTATACATAGTAACACTATCACCTTGCCTTATATTATTACAGTCATCAGCCTGAGACACAAATCGTCAGTCTCACCAAACTTGGGTACATAATACTACGTTATATACTACGTTTGGCGCATCTCTTCGATCCTCTCGTTTTGTCCTATCACTAAGTTGGACGAAACCTTGTGACATACGAATTATACCATACCTACGATGTAGGACGCCTAGTATACATAGTAACACTATTACCTTGCCCTATATTAATACAGTCATCAGCCTGAGACAAATCGTCAGTCTCACCAAACTTGGGTACATAATACTACGTTATATACTACGTTTGGCGCATCTCTTCGATCCTCTCGTTTTGTCCTATCACTAAGCTGGACGAAACCTTGTGACATACGAATTATACCATACCTACGATGTAGGACGCCTAGTATACTTAGTAACACTATCACCTTGCTTTATATTAATACAGTCATCAGCCTGAGACACAAATCATCAGTCTCACCAAACTTGGGTACATAATACTACGTTATATACTACGTTTGGCGCATCTCTTCGATCCTCTCGTTTTGTCCTATCACTAAGCTGGACGAAACCTTGTGACATACGAATTATACCATACCTACGATGTAGGACGCCTAGTATACATAGTAACACTATTACCTTGCCCTATATCAATACAGTCATCAGCCTGAGACAAATCATCAGTCTCACCAAACTTGGGTACATAATACTACGTTATATACTACGTTTGCCGCATCTCTTCGATCCTCTCGTTTTGTCCTATCACTAAGCTGGACGAAACCTTGTGACATACGAATTATACCATACCTACGATGTAGGACGCCTAGTATACATAGTAACACTATCACCTTGCTTTATATTAATACAGTCATCAGCCTGAGACACATATCATCAGTCTCACCAAACTTGGGTACATAATACTACGTTATATACTACGTTTGGCGCATCTCTTCGATCCTCTCGTTTTGTCCTATCACTAAGCTGGACGAAACCTTGTGACATACGAATTATACCATACCTACGATGTTGGACGCCTAGTATACATAGTAACACTATTACCTTGCCCTATATTAATACAGCCATCAGCCTGAGACAAATCATCAGTCTCACCAAACTTGGATACATAATACTACGTTATATACTACGTTTGGCGCATCTCTTCGATCCTCTCGTTTTGTCCTATCACTAAGCTGGACGAAACCTTGTGACATACGAATTATACCATACCTACGATGTTGGACGCCTAGTATACATAGTAACACTATTACCTTGCCCTATATTAATACAGTCATCAGCTTGAGACACAAATCATCAGTCTCACCAAACTTGGGTACATAATACTAGGTTATATACTACGTTTGGCGCATCTCTTCGATCCTCTCGTTTTGTCCTATCACTAAGCTGGACGAAACCTTGTGACATACGAATTATACCATACCTACGATGTTGGACGCCTAGTATAGCCTACATATTAACACTATTACCTTGCCCTATATTAATACAGTCATCAGCCTGAGACAAATCGTCAGTCTCACCAAACTTTGGTACATAATACTACGTTATATACTACGTTTGGCGCATCTCTTCGATCCTCTCGTTTTGTCCTATCACTAAGCTGGACGAAACCTTGTGACATACGAATTATACCATACCTACGATGTAGGACGCCTAGTATACATAGTAACACTATCACCTTGCTTTATATTAATACAGTCATCAGCCTGAGACACAAATCGTCAGTCTCACCAAACTTGGGTACATAATACTACGTTATATACTACGTTTGGCGCATCTCTTCGATCCTCTCGTTTTGTCCTATCACTAAGCTGGACGAAACCTTATACATACGAATTATACCATACCTACGATGTAGGACGCCTAGAATACATAGTAACACTATTACCTTGCCCTATATTAATACAGTCATCAGCCTGAGACACAAATCATCAGTCTCACCAAACTTGGGTACATAATACTACGTTATATACTACGTTTGGCGCATCTCTTCGATCCTCTCGTTTTGTCCTATCACTAAGCTGGACGAAACCTTATACATACGAATTATACCATACCTACGATGTAGGACGCCTAGAATACATAGTAACACTATTACCTTGCCCTATATTAATACAGTCATCAGCCTGAGACACAAATCATCAGTCTCACCAAACTTGGGTACATAATACTACGTTATATACTACGTTTGGCGCATCTCTTCGGTCCTCTCGTTTTGTCCTATCACTAAGCTGGACGAAACCTTATACATACGAATTATACCATACCTACGATGTAGGACGCCTAGAATACATAGTAACACTATTACCTTGCCCTATATTAATACAGTCATCAGCCTGAGACACAAATCATCAGTCTCACCAAACTTGGGTACATAATACTACTTTATATACTACGTTTGGCGCATCTCTTCGATCCTCTCGTTTTGTCCTATCACTAAGCTGGACGAAACCTTGTGACATACGAATTATACCATACCTACGATGTAGGACGCCTAGTATACATAGTAACACTATCACCTTGCCTTATATTAGTACAGTCATATATTAATTTTTTGTGACGTTGTATTTCATGGTTTTCAAGACATGCCCATTCATCTGGGCTCTTTTGACATAGAAATGACTTCCACCAATTGTAATTAAGTGAGAAATTTTCCATATCATGCCTATTTTAATAGACAAACCAGGCCAACTCTGTAGTGAGGCTGAAGAGACAAGAGTAGCCCTAAACCGCTGGGTTCTGTTAACTAATAAAGACGGACTACAATGACATTCTCCACACTTCTTCTAACCTTTGGTCTATTGAACTAGATTATATGTAGTCTACAAAAACAAGCCGAAGGTGACTTCAGAATTGGAGAAGTGTCAGCATAAAGTCGTTACACCTGTCAGTAAACTGTGACAGAAAGAACTCAACTTTTTGAATGAGTAAATGAGCGTGTGCGCGCGCGCGCGTGTGTGTTTGATTCTATATTTATCTTCCTATAAAAACGTTAACTTGAAATAAAAAACAGGAAGTTAAAAACCAGCGGTTCACTTTGAAGAGTTTAATATAATTTAAAATTAAACGTGTGTGAAGGTACCTGACTATTCACCTCAATAAGTCGATGCCCGTTTTTATTTTTGTTCGAATGTTGACAACCTCAAAAGAAACGCGCGCGCGCTAAATCATTAATAATAATTAGGATGTCAGACGCTCGACTGATGTGTGTGTGTGTGTGTGTGTGTGTGTGATGTAGACGTTGTGTTTTGACGTTCCAAGTTTTTTGGTTCAGAGAACACATTCATCAAGTCACGCATAAATCGTTTTTATTTTCGTATTATAAAAATAATTAATCTTGAGATTTATAGAGAAACAAGACCACACGCAGCAGAAGATTCTTGGAAAAACAGCAGGGTGGAAACATCCGGAAATCGGAAAAACAGTCGAGACTCGGAAAGAAATTACACAACCGAGTAATTAGGCCTTTACGCAGCGTCACGAGAGCTTAACAAAGATAATGAAATCAGAAGGGGAACACCAGGCTAGTAGCTATATGGCGAGTAAAATTTTAAAAAGTAAGAAGAAAACAAGACGTGTAGGACTGGACTTGTTTAAGCCATACTAACGAAAGTTTAAAATACATCATCGAGATGTTCACAGGATCGAGGGCCATACAAACGTAAAACAAACCTGTAGGCCTACGATGTTTTACCATCAAAGGGACGTTTTTCACTTTCGGTGTTATATCTGGATTCTGAATAATTCCTATTGAAATATTATTTCATTATCAACAGAATATTTGACACGTGTATCTTTTGGAATTCAACTTCAAAGAGGAAGCTTGTGTAGGTTTTGCTCAAAATTACAAATTACAGATTACTCAAAAGGTTTTAGCGTTTACAGTATTAAAAACGTAGTATACATTTTAGAAACTAAAGGAACAGATAAATAATTCTTACTCTATTTCGAGGAGAATATTCTTTACTGTATTGTCTTGTAACTAACTATACGAAAGTAACGAGAATACGTACTTTTTGATGATTCAAAATGAAGAAGTAAGTGTTCTTCAAACAATTCTTAGTTGATAGGCCTATTCTTCAACTCTTTTTTTGTATAACGAGTAATGCATACGAGCAACTATGAATATAGCATTAGGGTTATTAGGGAAACACGAAGGCTACTGATTCTTCTGATAATTAATCTGTGGTCTTATAAAGTAGTAGAGGGAAATATACAACGGCAAGGGCTGTACACCAAATTTAGTACTTTACGCATCATGCAAGACTGGACTGGATTACGTTGTTTTGTTTAACTGCAGCATGGGCTTGAAAATTATTGATTTTGTTTTAACTTTTTGTAATTGCACAGTAAGTTTATAGTAAATATTGACAGTATACTCGTGCTAAAAGTATCTAAGTATTACTTAACGTCACTGAGACTGCGGACGTGATTTTCAATGTCTTCTTTAGATCTCAGACCCGTTAGTCATCCAGCTGTGTAACAGAGTATTCCTGAATCTTTCCAGATGCGAAATGAAGGATGTTCTGTTGACATGCCACAGTTTACTTTTAATTATATTTTCTTGTATTTTCTCTAAGGGTGAACACGTAGCCATTCAGTATAGACACAAACACGGGTTACGTGTGAAGTATATTCACGATAGGATTTCGAATATTGGTACTACTAACGCAATGAACTATTTCTTGGTTTGAGTTTGTATTCGTCATCTGCTTCAAAACTCCGAGTTACTTATTCTTCTATTTAATGCAACAAAATACGCAAACGCTTTTAGGTTTATTCATCAGGCTTATCCGTTAACAATCAGTAAGTGTTTACATTGTTTTCGGAGCAGAATTTTAACAATATTTTTGCCACAGTGTTTTGTTTTCAAAACCCAGTAAATATTAAAACATCACAAAGTAATAAACGGTTAATTGCTTAAGGCTTAAGACGGTAATAATTCGTTAATTACTGTACACTACCATAACACATCTGTAGATTTTTCCAATGTTTATATATTCCTTATGTTTGCCTGGCCGTTTAGACACGGTGAAATCTGTGGAACGATCCGACAATTTGAAGATTTCAATGGTGAAATAGAAAGTTATCTCTGGTAGATGTAAGAAAGTTCTCAGTAATAGAAATTTGGAAGAAGTGATGTTGTTTAAATAACTGGAGTATGGCTTAAGCTATAACAGTAGTTATAATATAATTAGAAATCCGCGAGCGAAGAATAATGTAGAGTGGCCAACAGTACCGAGTGCTGAAACCGAGTTTAGCCATCACCAGTCTATATAGATTATAGATTGGTGGTAGCTGAATGCACTAGACCGACCTAGCTGGCGGCCATCCGTAATTGAGTCATCCTAGTGTTGAGCGTTTGCAATACCTAATTTTATTATTTCGTGTTTGATTAAATCAAAGTAGTTGTGATAATTTTGATTTTCATCTAATTAATAAATACAGTGTTCAAGAATATCATTTGAAATTTTTAAATAGTCTTCTTAGTGATAATTTTATTAATAAGCCTATATGATAAGGGTTTTCACTGCTAGGCCTAAACGTGAAAATGTTAGACTACTATAATTACTTAATAACCTAATTAGAGGCCTATATACTATTAGTAATAGTCGAGAAACTATTAGAATGCAAATTCTGTTACTGTATATATTTTATAGTTGGATGACACACAAATAGTGTATCATCCTTATTACCCATATTTACGATATATTGCATTCCACGATTTTCTACGTTATGTGGAAATTTTTGATGGCATTTCGTGTAATCTAATATCTATTATCACGGACTCTGAACATTTAAATTTTTTACATAGTTAATAAACTATGTAAATGACTTAATATTTTATTTAACATTACATAGAAAAACTATAGCTTTTAACGTTAATAAAGAATAAGATGTTGCGAGCGTAGAGTGGGGGTGGGGGTGGGGGCGGTGGTATCGCTTGGCTCTGGGCGTTTAGCGGCACTCTCTGCTGCACACTTCTGTTCCCGTTTGCTGCAGAACTAGTGATAATTAAAAATATTTTCAAATAAAAGCTTTATTACAGTCATTTGTGTACAACTTTTCCGTTGACAGAATGTCGTAGGGTCATAAGTAACAAAATGTCTCTCAGATTGATTTTTTCGTGACACAACTTTAAAATATTTAACGTATTGTAACTTCTTAATTTTCTTTTATGAAGGGGATGTAACTATAACACTTAGCACTCCACATTCTTTATCTGTAGGCCCAATTGTCTGAAATTTGAAGGGTTTACTGCAGTTAAAGGCACGAGTACACTTGAATGTTTTGCCGCCGATTTTTCAGTTCTATGACAGACTAATGTGACGTATCCGGATTCATGCCCGTTGCACACAGTTAAATAGTAACGTCCTATCTATGTTATTCTGTGTTGGCTGCAAAGGACAGAAGTCGAGTAATAGATCTGCCAGCGAACGGGGAACTACAATTTATGATTTATAAAATAGGATTCAGAAGGAAACGAGGATCAAATTTTACACCATTATTGCAATTCTACTTCTAATAGCACCATATTGAAGTGATCTGAAGCGGGGATTCAGGCGCAGGTGATTAGATTTCTTAGGTAAGTTAGGCCTAAAGGATGCACTACAGTCGATAGGCTTAGGAATGAAGAATTATGTAATTATCTAAGTATCTTTTTCTTTTTAAGTAACTTGTAAAGTTTAATACAGGAGTAATGATTTATTATTTATTATTAAATTGTTCAAATTGCCATAATGTTTACGCAGGGCACGCGAAGAAAAGACTACTCAATAGGTTCCTTCAGCACCGTAATGCGTTTTTAAAGACAAATATTTACAAATCTAATTTTCCTACACATTGTCTCAACATCGATTTCCAGACATCTAAAATATAGAATTAATTTAAAAAAATACAAAAGGTAAGAAACGAATATTTGGGAAAATCTCAATATTTTCAAACAAAATAACAATAATTTGCTAATTAAAGAAGAAACTTAAATAAAAACAAAGCAAGATGATCTATTTACAACTATAAATTTACAAAAATAAATAAACAGTAAATATTAAAAATTTTAAACATAACCGTCAAAACAGAAATAAACATTACAGCAATCGCAAACGTTACATTAACTAAATAAAATCGATTACTCCTTTTTAGAAACCGCTGATGATACAGACATATTTTGTGACGTGTGCGTCGGGTTGAAATAAAACGATAACAATACAAATATTCTACTTGCAGAAGTAATTTGTAATTTAATTATTAACGTAAATTACCTTAGTATATAGCCCACAACCCACGCGGGAAGAGGCGAGTGTATGTAGCCAGAATGCCAGAATGAGTTAAGGGTTAACATGGTTAATTAAAATATACAGGAGGATGAAATGTTGGATGTGCAGGGAACGCTAGGAAATCTGCCGAAAACATCTAGGAAAGAAGAAGAAGAACAACAACAACAAGAAGGTGAAGAAGTAGTAATTAAATTATCTAGTAAGTAGTATTAAATTTTTCCTGATTATCTGTTTATCCGGTTGTTATTAATAATGTGTAACACGATTAACTCTTAAGGTGGGTATTTTCAGCGATGGGTCCACCGATGAGTCCTCAATGGCACTAGCGTAGGTAACCTGTTACTTCCACAGTTTTTCATCAAGTTGCCTACAGAATTGCTTCTTTATACTCATTCTCATTAGGGAATATTAAGGTAGTTCTTACTTTCTGTTTGAATTTCACGCTCAAGTCCTTAAAAACAACTGTTGAAAGCGAAGAGATTATTGTAACCCTATATACACTTGATATTTATCTATATAAATAATCCTTTCAAACGAACTGTATAATTTTCCTTGAATACGCATCCGTCGTGGATTATTCATAGCCATTCAATACGTACTTATATCAATAAATTAACACAGTACCATACATTAGCTGCTCTTTCATAAAAGTAAAAGCATGTTTACATCTCCTTTGTACAATTTTGAGTTGCGTGGGGGTGACTTGTGTAAGGGTTGAATACAGGTTACGACTCCTACACTTTCCTTAATGATCCAGTAACCCCTAAGTACATTCCCTGATGAATGTACAATAATATTTCCTTGCTACTTGTTACTGTCGCTGCTGTTGCTTTGTTTCAACCTTTGCATTTTGAATTAGGAATATTATATTAAAATACATTCTCTCCCCCTCTCTCTCTTTGGCTCTTTCCCCTCTTATTCATAGAGCTACAGAAATTTAAATTATACGCTATTCCTTGACTTCACGTATTAACTTATTGAACATTTTATGATTTACTGCTCTAGTGACATTTATTCTCACTCACTGACGTACTCGTTCTTGCCTACCCATCCATCAGACAAAACTGCAGGTTTCGCATACCGTTGTATTGGAAGTCTTGTTTCGAATTTGACTGCTCAGTATTGCTACACTTTCTCTTCTGATACCCGAGCGTTGCGTATACGTATATGAACTAAACTGTTTGTTTAGTAAGTCTTGTTGGATCTGGTAATAAGGTCCCCATGTTACGAAACTAATTACTGAAGATCGACGTCGACATAATCAGTGTCTCAGTGGTATGTAAGATCATTACATGACGTATGCAACAACAGAATTGTTATTAATTATAATGTTTGATATTCACTGAGGCTTATATATGAACTGTTAACTTGATAGTTTGCAGAAGAGAATCATTATTACCGAAGTAAGTGATACGTTTAAGAGACTGAGAATGGTTTTAAAATGGATAGGTCAATAATAAGAAAGAGAGCAAGATCGAATTCAACGTTATTAACAATACAATAAAAGTATTGAACAATATTATTATTATTATTATTATATTATTATTACTTTTTCCTAGTTCCCTAGACATTATTACTGGTTATTATAAACTTGAGAGTCTACATGACAGAATCACACTGCTTCTGCTGCACATTGAATTGTGTTCGGACTATTCGGCACGAGGAGTTTGGCTGTTACATTTTTAGCATTTACTTGCAGTTTAGTACCATTTAGCACCATGAGCAGTCATCATTTACTTAGCATCATTTCTTTTACAAGATCCGTTGATATATCAGTGGTATTACTGTAACAGATTTGTGATGTAATTCGGCGGCAAGTACAAAGTGTATTTTGTTATCTTCTCCATTCATCTTCATTGATATTGTGACCTGCTGTATGAGCAATGCCAGTGTGTCGAGCTTAACTGTCATTCAGGTTACGCAAAAGTATTTTTGGTTTATTTACTCTAAACTGCTCGAGAATAGTAAGTAACCTATAAGTTCTTTTTATCATTTATATGTACCGTTCTTTATTCTTTTACCTTTGATAACGGAGGTGGTTTGTAATACTTAGTGTTTGCTACACTGGAACAGCTCATGATTATATAATTTTTTTTTAAGAGGGGGAAAATGCTTTATGCACCGTCAGAGGAGACTTGTGCTTCCTCTGGTGTATGGGACTCACTCACTAAAAAACCCACCTCTAATTCAGGCATTCATAACCATCCTGGAACCACTGAGCACACTTAATAATAATAATAATAATAATAATAACAACAATAATAATATATTCATAATCATCATCGTCGTCGTCATCGTCATCGTCATCGTCATCAACTATCAATATCACCTCCTATACAGTAGAATTGTCATAAAGTATTTTTTTACATTTTGTAGGGAAATAACTATGAAAATGCAGTGGAAAACCACTAACTAACGCGATAACGATTTCTAGAAATGTAATAATCCAATAATGAACTAATAATAGTTCTATTGCTTTAAAATGACAATAATGTCGGGTTTGATGCTGAGCCACAGCTGGCTAATGTGGTATAAACACTGATTCACGTTCAAGGCCAGCGTCGGTACGAGCTAGTGAATGACATTCGTGAGTCACGTTGGCAAGCGTTAAGCCGTTGCACCTCAGTTTGTGTAGCACTGAACTACGAGTAAAACAGTACGGATTATTGTTAGGTGTTTGATGTTCAGAATGATTCCCGCAGTGCAATCAGTTTTCTCTCCACGGGATATCTGGAACAATGCAAACGGTATAGACCTACAACATAGTCCAGAATTAAAAACGACGAAAAATACCGTGATGATATGATACTGTATGAAACATAATGTTTAACTTTAAAGAGGGATTAACATAGACTGCTATTCATACGAACAATTGTTTTCATATCATGGGAGCCGGGCTTTCAAATTTGGAGGGGAAATATTTTGGGTACTATAGAGTTTTTTATGTTTCAAGTTTCTCATCCTTGGAAATGACATCCTTAAGCAAGTTTAAATACGAAAATCACTAACAAATTTATCACTTCCGATGAATAAAGAAAAAACTATTATATTAAGTATTTTCAACATATATAGAAGATGAAGTAAAATGGATGTGCACTTAAACACAAATTCAGAGCGATTGTTTCAGTCAGCACATTGTAGCCTAATTGTTTTCAATATCGTTTCCAATTTCTATCTGCTTTCACATTATCATACGTAAAATAAGAAAATAAATGTTTATTTTTACTCCCTTTTCTTATTTTCATTAAATCGAATAAAGAGCTTTCTATAAAATATTAAACAAACCAAAATGTTTTTATTATAAATATTAAAAATTGGAAAAGATAAAATAAAATTTGGCTTTCAAAGCTGAAAGAAGTTGCCAAGGAGTTAAAAATTTTACTTTCAGATTTCTTTGAATTGTGTACAGTTCTTACTAAATTCTAATATAGTATTAATTATACTTTATTGAATTTGATTAAAAATAAACCCAATTTTCCGTGAACAAAACAAAATGTTTCAAGTCTTTTGGTGTTTTATAACAGTTGTTTTAATTACATTTGAGGCTTATTGTGAAAATGAAACTCTTGGGAGGGATAGCGAGAAAATTTGGGGGACTACGCTATTGGTCTTTGGGGGATGGATGGGTACTACTGATGGGACCAGGGCAAACTGTAACCGAAGATCAACTGTGGAAAAGAAATAAACGTAGGTCGACCATATTTATAGATGCGTTGATACTAGAAACACAATATACAAATGCAATCTCAATAGCTTAGTAATTACAATCTTATCTGTCCCTGTGATGTCGCCATTTCTGTCAGTATACATTATTATTATTATTTTTAATTATCATCGTTCTTACTTAATCTGGATATGATCTTGCGTTTAAAATATGCAACGTACATTATTAAGTGCAGTAAAAATTATTTATAATTTTATGCAGCCGATTGAATATTATACTGAATATTTTTATGAACATCCTGAATTCGAATCATCCCCTATTACAAACTTATATGAGTGTAAGACATTTGAAGTAAATTCGTTGTATAAGTTTGTGACATTCGTGGTATAAATAATGTGATATAATTTCAAAATATCTGGGAGAGGAGAAATAGTAAATTTCTGGCGAAAACAAATTTTATGTAAATTTTCTTTAGTATGTGGAATAAATTATACCCCGGGCAAGAGATATATTTTTAAAGATACGTCTATTAAGCGACAAAATATGAGATAAAACTTCAAATTGTTTTGTATATATCAGAATTTTCATTCTATAGGGGCTTTAGTGTTAACGATATTTGAGTATAAATTTTTGACTATTTTATAAACTTTTCGAAGTTTTTATATAACCGTGCTGGTTCAGCGTTAAATCGAGTGATTTGTGAAACATTTAATTAGGGAGTTTGGTCTCATTAAAATGCTGATCATTTAGCACCGTTCAAAAAATATGTTGCTAACCTAAAACTGTGTTTAGCCAAATATAGGAACTTTCAATATTTCCAGTGAAGCTATTGTGAAGTTAAATCGTGCTCCTTATGTTTGTTGATTAGAAAACAGTTTTCATGTAACGCTGCGAATAAAAATAAATACGTACTTATTTATATATCTACTTTTTTAATTTATGACCTTATTCTATAGTGAAATATAATGTCATTAACGTAAACTTCCCTAATGCCTCTACCTGTTATTTTATTTGTTAGTTTTTACCTTTACCTATTTCTACTTTACAACCGTATAACTTTGTTACAGCATTCGTTTCGAATATCTCTTTAACAGTACGTAACATTACAAGCTGCAGGGTATATTTTCGTAGCAGATGTTTCGTGATGTAGTCACTTTAGTGGAACACGGCCATCTCTTTTCAAATGGCATTTAATGAAATAAAAACCGTTTTAAACAGAACTAATACGGTATCAAACAAACAGTACGGAACGAACAGCCATATGTACGAATACTTGCATGCAGGACTCAATCAATTGACTTTAATTACTGGGATAGTTAATGCGATTACTTGACTTATGTGCATCGATTATATGTTGCAGTCATCATTTACTGGTAGAAGATAAGACTGGTTATAAATTTAAGGTACAAGTAATGTGTGTGTGTGTGTGTGTGTGTGTGTGTGCGCGTGTGTGTTGTAACAAGTATATTAATACAAATTGTGGCGTTATGCTGCATAGATACGAAATAATTTTCGTAACCTCCGTTAGTTATTCAGTTGAAGTGCTGCAGTGCGTTTACGGTTCTACATTTTAACAATTCTATTGCTTGACGTTTGTGTCAGAAATGAATAAACTCGTCGAGGCTCAGTCCGAAGCCCATAGAGCAAATTCCAATCGACAGTCACTGTAACGGTGATGACGTGTTGGAATACATTGTGTAGTAGTATCAGTTCTAAACAGAGGCCTATAAGGCCTATAAAATACGGCACATGATTGATTGAAATCTCACTTCATAAAAGATGTCAAGTATTGCTCTAAAGGTGTTAAATTCCTGTTTGACGAAAACATGAATTTTTCACTGAAGAGCAAGTGGGTGACATACACACTAGATGTTTTTGTGTATGTCAACGAGAATGTATTTCTATTTCACACGTTTATGTAGAACACAACACTTAATTTTCATTAAACCGGGGCGAATGAGTTGAAGCGTTCATAAGTAGTTCGCAAGTCTGCATGCACCACGCTGTAGACACGTGACACTGTTAATGCAACATTCAGGTTGCGCTGTCTACTATTGTTTGTACAATCTTTCAAATATGTTATGACTAGCGTCGGTAGGCTTTGTTACTGTACTGCAAGCTCATCAAAGCTTTCTAAATACATCAAAGTGTACTTTAGCGATCTACAAAGTCGTAAACAGGTCATACACCGGTGGTGCTACGTGTGAACTTGCTACACACCATTTACTGTATGTAGGTAGCTAAGAAGCATCAATAACGCTGTTGAAATGTAATAGATAGCTACTACTGCTACTGCTACT